>JASDDO010000004.1:141107899-144099403 GCA_030015575.1 Agapanthus africanus | reverse complement strand
ACACGTATCACGTGTGTCGCGAAGATTTAAAATACGAGAAACAGGTAATTAGCTCCAGATTTTGATACAGAAAGAGTTTTATAAAACTATATATACCATAAAACCCAACATATCGGCATACACCAACCAACAAAACCCCAACCCACAGTTTTCCCATCTGGCCGCAATTTGCGGCCAGAATGTGTTTTTCGGCGGCCTGGGTAGGGGGGTGGGCTTCTGGGTTTGGTGTGTGCACTCCATACATACTGTGTATGCCCCAGTAAATACAATTTTAATTTAAGGCAACTCGGGTAGCAGCAGATTCAACAGATCCCAAATTCAAGTTAAAAATCACACTTTTGCACTAAAATGATACTTTAGGGTATTTTTGTGAAATCTGAAACCAACCCAAGTCTAAAACCACACTAATATCACATTACCAAGCTAATCAAGCCATAAAAAGTTAATTTTTAACATAACCTCACTAAAACCCCTTATATAGCACAAAACATGCATAAAAATGTGATATTTTGCTAATACACAACAAGTTATGAAATGAGATGTTAAATATGAGTTTAATACCTTCAAAAGACTTAGAAAAACCCAAAAGTTCCAGCTCTCTCCTCAAGAGTACAGACCTGCCTCCAAACTCCCCCAAAACGCCATTTTTCCATGGTTTTGTGTGAAAGAATGAGAGGTTTTTGTATAGGATTGTGTATGGATTCAAGAGAGATGAAAGAAACAGAAAAGATGATGAGATGTTGCTGCTGGAGCTGCTGTATTCTGCTGGAAATTTCAGCAAGAAAAGAAAAGAGAAAAGAGAGGAAAAAAGAAAAGAAAGAGAGGGAGAAAAGCCACATTAATTGCCTCCATGCCTCATTAATGCTCACCATACCTCTCTATTTTCCCTCAAAATCAATTTCTTTTTGTTTTAAAAGGAAAAAGAAAATGAAAATTTGAAAAGGGTGTGAAGGAAATAAGTATGTGCCACCAAAATGCTATGTATGCAAGCAAGCACACCAATCCTCATTAGGAAAGTAATTAAGGAAAATAATTCTAATTAAAAGAACTCATAGCTAATTTAAAATAAATTATAGATAATAAACCCCGTTTAAATATATAAAACCCCAATTCATCTCAATTGGACTAGATAAAATGGAAATTAAGATTTTACGGGTTTTCATGAAAACACACATCAATATTATCTAACGCGAAATAACCCTAAACGAGTTTTCAAAGTGTTACAGTCTGGGATCACAAATGCCAAAGCGCACTGGAGGAAATCAAGCAATACCTACAGAATCCCCCAGTGCTGGCCCCTCCCGTTAAAGGAAAACCTCTCTTCCTGTACACAACAACCTCAAAGGTTCTTTAGGCGCGCTGTGGGCACAAGAGAACGACCAAGGAAAAGAAAGAGCTCTCTACTATCTGAGTCGAGTTCTACTAGGGGCAGAAAGAAACTACTCCCCATCGAAAAACACCGCATGGCGTTGATCTTCGCGATATCGAAGCTCAGACACTATGCGTTAGCACATGAGATCCATCTCATATCAAAAGTGGATCCTCTCAAATACTTGATGTCGAAGGCCATATTAACAGGGCGGCTCGCTAAATGGGCCCTGCTCTTGATGGAGTTCTCGATAACTTATTGGCCTCTTAAGGCAGTGAAAGGCCAGGCCATCGCTGACTTCCTCGCTGAGCATCTGATACCTGCCGAATCTCCCTGGAACTGCGAATTGCCGGACGAACACGCGTTTGACACGATCGACGGGGAATGAAGAGAGAATGATACCCTGTGGGAACTCTATTTTGACGGAGCATCTTCCATGAAGAAGCGCAAACAAAGCACTCCTATAATCAAATCAGGGGTAGGCCTCATCTTCGTGACTCCATAAGGAGGGATAATGCGCTTTGCCTTCTCCTTAACAGAGCCGAGGACGAACAATGAAGCCGAATATGAAGCTTTGATAGCAGGTCTCGAGATCGCTATCAACATGGGAATTTAAAACCTCATCATATACGGAGACTCCCAACTTGTCGTTAGTCAAAGTAAACGGTGACTATCAAACGTGCAAGCCAGAGTTGGTGAAGTACGGCGAGAGAGTACAGCAACTGCTGACTCAAATTCCTTCCTACACATTGGAAAGCATACCGCGTGCGGAGAATAGCAAGGCGGATGCGTTAGCCAAGCTCGCTAAATAACTGGCTAACGAGAGCCTCGATGACGTGAGGATCATTGTGCAAAGCTGTCGGATTCTTGCACCGGCAGAAATATCTCCGGAGTCGTCCGAAGAAAAGGGAGCGACCGAGCAAATGGCTCTGCAAATAAAAGACCAGGAAAAGGCTGAGGATTGGAGAGAAGTCTTTATAGACTACTTCAAATCCCGTCGAACACCTGAAGATGTGTCCTCAAAACATCAGCTCATGAAGTGAGCTCTATCTTTTGCCTTCGTCAATGATACTCTGTATAAGAGATCATTTGATTCTCTGTGGCTAAGATGCCTAGGACCTGAAGAGGCAAAGAGATTCGTCAAAGAAACTCACGACGGACTCTGCGGTTCTCACCAAGCCAGGCCGAAGATGAAGCTGAAGATCAAAAGGATGGGCTACTATTGGCCTACGATGATTCAGGACTGCCTCGAGTATGCGAAGCAGTGCTACTCGTGCCAGATTCACGGAGACTTTATCCATCAGCATCCAAATCCATTACATCCAACGGTGGCTAGCTGGCCGTTCGAAATGTGGGGAACTGACATAATCGGCCCAATCGAACCAGCATCGTCCAGAGGGCATTGATTCATTTTAGCGAAAACTGATTACTTTTACAAATGGGCAGAAGCAGTACCGCTGAGGGAGGTGAAGACGGAGAATATTCTCCATTTCTTCAAAACACACGTCATTTACCGGTTCGGCATTCCGCGACGGATTATCTCCGATAACGGACCAGCCTATAGGAGCCACAAGATCAGCCGCTTCGTGCAACAGTATAACATAGACTGGAGATACTCTTCGGTCTATAACCCTCGAGCAAACTGTCTAGCTGAGGCTTTCAACAAGACCTTGATGAAGATCGTGAAAAAGATGGTGTCTCAAAATAAGAGAGATTGGCATGAGAGACTGCATGAAGCTCTCTGGACGTATCGAACTACGTTCAAAACGGCCACGAACACAACACCGTACGTATTGGTATTCGGCACAGAAGCGGTACTCCCCCTCGAGATAGAGTTACCCTCTCTACGAGTGGCAGTTCACTATGAGCTAACAGATGAAGAAAATGCTCACCTTCGGCTTGAGGAGCTCGACGTCCTTGATGAAACCAGGCTCATGGGGCAGCAAAATCTGGAGGCTTATAAAGCGAAGATGACACGCTCATATGAGAAATTGACTAGGCCGAGAACATTCCGCCAAGGCGAACTCGTGCTAGTGGTCAAAAGACCTTTATCCCCAATCGTGCCAAGCGGGGAAAATTCGATCCGAACTATGAAGGCCCGTATATCATAGATAATGTTTACCAGGGTGGAGCATATCTACTCATGGACATGCATGGCGAAAGACCTTTCCGGCCAATAAACGGTCGCTTCTTAAAGAAATACTATGCCTGACGAGTCATGGCTTAGGTCAACAATAGATGACGACGACTATGTCCGCTCGCTATCTTCCTAAGCCCAAACTCTATAAGTAGTAGCCGGTCCGGACCGAAACGTCCTTAAACTAACGATGGACCACTATGTCCTAAAACTAGCTGTTGACCGAGACGTCGATAAACTACTGTGGACTGCAGCATCCCAAGGCTGACACAAAAAAAGGGAAAGAATAAAAAAAAAGAAAGAAAGAAAAATAAAATGGTATGTCCATAAGCAAAATGGGCACAGATGAAAACCCGAAAGGGCACCGTGAGTAAAAACAGCAGGGCTACCGGCGAGTTTTTATGAAAACCTGAAAGGGCACAACCTCGTTAAAAGACACTTGCAAGGTCCTCTCGACCTTGTGAGGAGAAACCACCCGCGTGAGATCCTTACGACTCACAAGGGAGTAACACACTTAGGGATCCCCACGATTCCTAAGGAGAAATTACACTTACGAGATCCTCACGACTAGTAAGGAAAACCCTCTTATGAGACCCTCACGGCTCATAAGATTCAAAAGTCTTAAGCTACAGGGATCTGAACCTGTTCTTAAGCGGCCACCACAACCTCCAATGCTGCCATACAAGCGGCTCAATGCTGACCCTTGTATACAATCCACGGGCGCGAATAAACATTTCCCTAATAAAGTCCCATCCGTGACTAGGGATATGTCTACACGGTAAACAACCCTTGTAAGTCCTCTCGACTTATAAGGAGAAAGCGCTCTTGTAAGATCCTTATGACTTATAAGAGACCATACACTTAGGAATCCTCACGATCCCTAAGGAGAAAATGCACCTACGAGATCCTCACGACTTGTAGGGAGAAATACCTTTATGAGACCCTTACGGCTCATGATGTCAAAAGCCTTAGTCGACAGGATCTTAACCCTGTTTACTAAGCCACCTTTATTCGTCATCGACAGAGGCAAATGATGATCCTCTCCTGGCAATATCCCAGTTGTAGCGGTGCTGATGCCGAAATCGGTGTCTAATTCCAAGCTTGCAGCGAAAAGCCAGCAAGCCACACATGCATACGAAATAGCCGAAATGATGGGGCAACTTGCAACAAAATCAGCAAGTAAAAATGCATGCATACAAAAATAGCCGAAATGATTGGGCAACTCGCAATAAAAAAGCAGCGAGTAAAAATAAAACAAATAGCCGAAATTATTGGGCACCGCGAAAAATAGCCGAAATGATTGGGCAATCGCGACCTTCGCGATATAAAAGCTAAAATGATAGAGCATCGCGGAAAGAAATAAAAAAATGAATGAAATTTTTTGCCCTATAGGTGAGATCACATCAATCCCTGTATACAATCCAGGGGCGCAAACAAAGAAGGAATCACACTTTCCCTCCCCAGGCTCCATCAGAAGAAGAAGCCAAATCTCAATGCTTCACAGACAGCCTGGAGATCATCTCAACATTCGTCTCATTACAACAGACGCAACATCAGGCAAAGCAGAACCGCGGTAATTCCCAGTTCCATGACTCGGCGGTGCACAAATGACCGAGAGTCAAACCCCGACTCCGTGAAATGCGGATGAAGTCAACCCTTCCTGGTCAAGTAGAACACGGCCTATGTCAATCCTGACCCGTGGGAAACGTCCAGAGCGGAGCCTGGTCCTCGCAGAACACAGCTATGTCAATCAGACCCCGTGGGAAGCATCCAGAGCAAATTCCCGGTCACATGGAGCACGACCTATATCAATCCTGAACCCGTAGGAAACGTTCAGAGCGGATTCTGGTCCTCGCAGAACATGGTTATGTCAATTCGACCCCGTGGGAAGCATCCAGAGCGGAGCCTGGTCCTCGCAGAAAACGGCTATGACCCCGTGGGAAGCATCCAGAGCAAATTCCTGGTCACGTGGAACGCGGCTTATGTCAATCCTGACCCTTTGGGAAACGTCCAGAGCGGAGCCTGGTCCTCGCAGAACACGGCTATGACCCCATGGGAAGCATCCAGAGCAAATTCCTGGTCACGTGGAACGCGGCTTATATCAATTCTGACCCCGTGGGAAAAGTCCAGAGCGGAGCCTGGTCCTCGCAGAACACGGCTATAACCCCGTGGGAAGCATCCAGAGCAAATTCCTGGTCACGTGGAACACGACCTACGTCAATCCTGACCCCGTGGGAAACGTCCAGAGCGGAGCCTGGTCCTCGCAGAACACGGCTATGACCCCGTGGGAAGCATCCAGAGCAAATTCCTAGTCACGTGGAACGCGGCTTATGTCAATCCTGACCCCGTGGGAAACGTCCAGAGTGGAGCCTGGTCCTCGCAGAACACGGCTATGACCCCGTGGGAAGCATCCAGAGCAAATTCCTGGTCATGTGGAACGCGACTTATGTCAATTCTGACCCCGTGGAAAACGTCCAGAGCGGAGCCTGGTCCTCGCAGAATACGGCTATGACCCCGTGGGAAGCATCCAGAGAAAATTCCTGGTCACGTGGAACACGGCCTATGTCAATTCTGACCCCGTGGGAAACATCCAGAGCGGAGCCTGGTCCTCGCAGAACACGGCTATGACCCCGTGGGAAGCATCCAGAGCAAATTCCTGGTCACGTGGAACACGGTCTATGTCAATCCTGACCCTGTGGGAAACGTCCAGAGTGGAGCCTGGTCCTCGCAGAACACGGCTATGACCCCATGGGAAGCATCCAGAGCGGAGCCTGGTCCTCGCAGAACACGGCTATGACCCCGTGGGAAGCATCCAAAGCAAATTCCTGGTCACGTGGAACACGGCCTATGTCAATCCTGACCCCGTGGGAAACTTCCAGAGTGGAGCCTGGTCCTCGCAGAACACGGCTATGACCCCATAGGAAGCATCAAGAGCAAATTCCTGGTCACGTGGAACACGGCCTATGTCAATCCTGACCCCGTGGGAAACGTCCAGAGCGGATCCTGGTCCTCGCAGAACACGGCTATGTCAATCCGACCCCATGGGAAGCATCCAGAGCGGAGCCTGGTCCTCCCAGAACATGGCTATGATCCCGTGGGAAGCATCCAAAGCAAATTCCTGGTCACGTGGAACACGGCCCATGTCAATCCTGACCCCGTGGGATGTTAGTTATGTATATGCCCTAGAGGCCATTGTTGTACATTTGATGTATATTATAATGGATGCTTGGTTATATATAGAGAAGACTTTCTTGCTCGTCATGATAGTATGCTATTTGGTTTCACTTTATCTTAACATGTTGACTTGTATTGGTTTACTGTTTTACTCTCACATGTTGATAAATCCCTTAGGATCTGTACTCGACTACTGGGACTATGATGAGATCATACTAGTGGGGCCGCGGTAGTCGATGAGTACATCCTATAACTGTTCCTAGTCGAGGGTATATCGAGACAGGGCATCGATACACCAGAGTAGACTAGCGTATACGCATCTTGACCCATATGATGGGCGATGGATGATCCCATATCCATCAGTGTTTGACATCAGAGATGGTGTATGGGTGCTCAGTGGAGACTGGGTACACTGGACGGACTCGCCGAGAACTCCCAAATGGTGATATACCACACGTCAGATGGCAGTTCTCCGGTAACACAGGTACAGGGTAGTCTGTAGACCCGAGATCGTCATGGAGTCTTGTGTGATTCCCACTGTGCTTTGATTTCCACCTTACCACGTCCAAGAGGGCGTGCAAAACGGTGGCTTTTGGGTACAGTCCCGAATCACATGGAGGCAATGAGCGATAGGAGGGGATTCGTCTCTCCCGGTATAGGGAGTTGATGTTGTGCTGTGTTCGATTGGCTATAACTGGAAGTCCCTGGCCAGGGCTGATATGGAGATTTACTGGTAAGTGTTACTAGTAGTTTCTCGACCCGTTATGAGCCACACATCGACACGACTTATCGGTTACTGGGGTCTGACATATACCACCCCTAGACTTGATATGCGACATATCAGACGAACAGACCGGACTGTACGGGAGTGTTACTGATCGGATTCACAGGAGAACGCACAGGCTAGCTTGTTGATCTTCTGATCGCTCAATACCTGGGTGGCTGTTACGTTTAGCTGACCGCTTGCAGCTTGTGGGTGTTTGATATGATCATCACCTGCTACCGGCGTATTGACGATTCTTTAGAGTCCTACACAGAGGTTTCTTGGCTCAGGCGAAACAGAGTAGTGGCACATATGTGATATGTGCAGGACCGAGAATAATGCGATATGGGATACCGTATTATATTCTCGCGATATTTAGATATGAACCGGGACATCGGATCAAGTGTTGATTCGATAAATCGGTACATGATATATTAGTCGGTTATATTCGATATAGCCGGATCGTCGGATCAAGTGTTGATTCGATGATTTAATATATAATAATATATATGATATATTATTATATTAACTAATATTGGCTTGCTTTATTATTTCATTTTCTCAGTGGATGATACATTGATATATATGCGATATATATTAATTGTATTATTTTCTTTTGTTGCAAATATATAATATATATGTGATATATATTATTGTGACATAATATGATTAATTGTTAAACATGTTTAAGGATGATTAATTGAGGTTAGGGTTTGATTAGGTTTAGTAGCTTCAAGTTCTTTCTAGAATCTTTTTCTTTTGTCATTCTTAAGATCTTTATGGATGACACATTCATTTAACTTAACCAAACCCTAACCCTAGTTGTTTCTCTACACATTCTCATCCATTCATCCTTGACCATGGTTATATATCAATCATATGATTTATATTTCTATTCATCACAAAAGGAAAAGATTATTCATTATCTTTTTGATTATCCATTATCTTCTTCTTGTTCTTCTTGAAGAAGCTCTCTTGAAAATCCTTATGTGATGAAAGATTATGAGAAAATGATATAAAAAGAAAGCTAAATTACTACTCTCTCATCCTCATCTTATCTAGCCCATGAGATTAGTGTGTTCACTTCTTTAAGAGTGAGATAGCTTGAGTTCTTTGAAACCTCGAGGTAGATCATCGGAGATTTGGAATACGACGAGCTAGAATGGATCGTTCGAGTCGTGGAGCCTCTCATGAGTCCGGGAGATCGTGGATCGCGGCAAAGGGACTTCTACTCGGAGCTTGTGAAGTGAAGGAGAGGACTACAAAGGTTGCAATCCCTCACACTTAGATAAAAGTTATCTTATTGCATATTAAACCCTAATAATCTAGCAAAGATCCCGGCTTTGGGTTGTTCGGCACGTCTAAAATTTAATCCGGGCATGTTTGATGCCTTAAGAACCTTCACAAGAGTGCCTAGGAACCCTACAGTGGTATCAGAGCTACTAGGCATTGGATGTCGACTTATGGGGGGTTCTCACTGTGTGACAGTGTGGCGAAGCATAGGCTCTTACCCCCAGGGTGTCCCGAGACCGGAAGGTGTTCCGGCGGGTTGTAGTCCTCGCGAGGGGGCATGCGTAAAAAGTAGCGGCTGAGGGACCCGTTGGTGCCACGGCGACCCCATTGGATGGGGTGGCTGCCTGACCTACAGTGGTATCAGAGCCTAGCTAGAGCATTAGGCGATGTGTTTACGAAGTTAAAACTCCGATCGAACCCGAAACGGACAAAATGGACCCCTCTCTGGAAATTTTTTAAATTTTGGGATTTTTCTGAATTAAAAATATGTAAAAAAATCAGCAGGCAATTATAAGAATTACCATAAAATCCGAGCCTCTAATTCCACTAAACAGCGGCGGAAGAGCGGCGCAAGCATGGCTTGCGCGGCGCTTCCGCGGCGGAACAGTAAGATCAGGACACGTGGCTTCATGGTAATTCCCGTAGGTACTTGCTGACCATTCTGGATATTTTTATTCTGTTCCAGGTGTTTAAAATTCTGGGGTTTGTTTTGTAATAGTAGACTCGATCGGAATATTTAAGTTCGTATTTCTTTCCGGATATTTAGAAATTGTTAAACTAGTTGAACGGATATCATTAACCCACTTTATTCCGGCACGGCAAACTTTCAAGCGTTGAATTTTTATTGGGTTTAAATCTTTCGGAAAATTGTACAAGTTAAGCGGTGGACCCTCTAGAAGACAACAAACCTTAACTCGATTATGTGACCGTCTTGAACTGCCTTTTGAACCTTCGGGTTTGGGGCAGTACGGCGTGCCACATGTGAGGCGTTGGCTTGGCCCTTCTACGGCTGGATCACTGGTACTGTGACATATTCTGGGATTATTTGAACTCCGCTCAAGAGTTGAGCACTTCGGGAAATTTTGGGTGTTTGATTATCTGTTCAAATAGTTTAATACCGTATATTTATCTGGAATGTGATACAATATGTGGAATTCATAGAGTTAGGCATGAAATACGAAGTATGTGATATTTCGGATTTACGATGTCTAAAGTGATTGTAGATTCCAAATATTGTAGTTTTACACTTTCTTTTCTGTGACCGTAAGCGTAGTATGTGGTGTATCGCCGGCTTCGTTGCTATACATCAACGACAATCGGGATACGCATACTTGCTTACGTTGATGATATGAGATATTATGTGTTGCTGTGATATGTTATATTGGATCGTCGCGATCAGAATAGCCGGGGGTTTTATGTGAGATGAGGGTTTTTATTTTCATTCATGTAAAATTCTTTTGTAATGTAATATTCTTTTATTTGGGGCACTTCCTGGTTGCGGTTGCTGTCACCAGTGTATATTATTTACTTTTCCGCATTAGGTAGACCCAAGGAAGGGAGCACAAGTAACCGGGTTCTAGGGTCCAGAGGGAGGCCATCTCGAGGAGTCGAGACCGGGTCTCCTAACCCTAGAATTGGCAGAGTTACTTGCCGCTCTCGTAGGGGTCTTGGGATGTGGGTTTGGCTATTCGTCGCGACCGTGGAATCCGTGTTTTATACAGGCTCGTATTGAAAACACGGACGTCCTAGTATATCCAATATTTCATATATGTTCTTCTGCTGCAATGTTCTGTGATGAGATCATATTACTGCCTGAGACGAATGCTTATACTATATATATATGCTGATATATAAATATTACTGCTTTCGTTTCTTCTGTGATGCTTAGGAAGCATAAGCTGATGGGATTTTTATTAATGAGATTAATAAAAGAAATCAAACCTAAAGATGTTGTAGAATCAAAAACTTTATAAAAAGGGTAGCTACAGTTTTGCTTTGCACAGTGATATATACGATATATCCTGCACCTTATTCGATGAGGAAAGGACCGAGATCCCTTCACCGGGAGTGACTCCTTTAGCGAAACTGGCAGATGCTACAAAACGCGGTTTGTCTTTTGATTGCTTTTAGTGTTTTGCTTTGTACAGCGGTATATATGATATATCCTGCACCTTATTCGATGAGGAAAGGGCCGACGATCCCTTCACCGGGAGTGACCCCTTTAGCGAAACTAAGAAAAGCCTAAAAAACACTCCTTTTCAAAAACTACATGATTCTACGACGATATCAAGTTCATTACGCTCAGGGTTTTTCTGAAAAACCTGCGTAGCCCTCCGTCATTTCAGATAAGTAATATTTAGTATTCGTGCTACGGTAGTTTGGCATGCGTCAAGGCGTAGCGTACGGTAGCTGATTATTACTTATCTGCAGCATGAGATGCGATTGGATTAGGGTATTCGTGCGGCGTTGTTTGGCATGCGTCAAGGGTCGTACGGGTGGGTTTAATTCAATCACGAAATGTACGGGTTGAACTTGACTAGTGCACTATGGGTTGTTTGGCATGCGTCAAGGTCATAGCACACTAGGGGTAAAAGCATTATCGGGAATTTCAAGTGTTGAAATTTGCAATGAGATTGCATACCTCCTATGAGATAGTTGGATCCTGATACCCACTGCGAGTAAGAGTTACTCCTGGGAGAGTTTTACACAGGACAATTAGTCATTCAAGTAGGTGTCTAAGAAAAGTGTTAACGAGGTTACGCCTCTGGGAAAACGAGGTTTACATTAATTAGGTCCGTGCGAAAGCACGGGGAACCTCCCTCAAAGTACCGACACTGATCTGGCTGAAAGATTGACGAAATTGTAGGGTGTAATTAATCCCGGCTAATCTTACCTTTTAGGGTTTTAAGGTAGATTTGATAAAAACAGTGGGAGACATCCTGATTAGATAAGATAATAACCAATCTAATCTTGCAAGAGCATACGCTAAAGTGTTTTCTTCTCTCTCTCTCCAGGTAGCGACCATTTCAGGCCATAATCAAGATAATAATATGGATGTATTGACTGAACCTGATTATTGTACCGAGCAAGGGAACGTTAGACCCATTCTTTCTTATAAGAGTTATAAGACTGAACAGGAAACAGGAGAATATCTGGATTCTCACGCCGCCCAAAAGAACTTGCATATTGATGCATCTTCTTCGGGTGTGTTTGTTATTGAGAACTGTTTCTCAGTTCACCCTACGTCCTGGGTATTAGATACCGGATCAGGATCCCACATATGCAAACAGTTGCATGGGCTACGTAAAGGTAGAGAACTGGGAAAAGGTGATCATTCCGTTCAAGTAGGGAACGGTGTGAGTATTGTAGCCAAAGCAGTTGGCGAATATCACCTTGTATTGCCAAGTCGTAATACACTGATTCTAAATGAGTGCTATTATATACCGAACATGATGTGCAACATTATATCAGTTTCTTTATTGAGTAAAGAAGGATATAATTTTGTAGTACAAGATAATGTTATGAACATATTCCTAGATCAAAAGTTGATTGCATCAGGCTCGTTACATAATGGCATATTCATTCTAAATCAGAATACAGTTCTAAATATACAAAACACACACAAGAGGAAAAGTTCAGATATGAACGAATCCTTCTTGTGGCATTGTAGACTTGGTCATATCAATGCGACACGACTGGCTAAGTTACATAAGGATGGTTATTTGAATCTGTTCGAATTATCATCTTATGATACTTGCCATTCATGTCTCAAAGGAAAAATGACCAAAGCTCCGTTTAGTGGACACGGAGAAAGAGTTACCGAACTCTTAGGACTGGTACATAGTGATGTATGCGGTCCCATGTCTACGCATGCTAGGAACGGTTCTTCCTACTTCATTACATTCACTGACGATTTCTCAAGATTCGGATATGTGTTCCTGATGAAACACAAGTCTGAAGCTTTTGAGAAATTCAGAGAATATAAGCACGAAGTAGAGAACCAAACGGGCAAAAGTATTAAGATTCTTCGATCTGATCGAGGAGGTGAATACTTAAGCGGTGAGTTCCTAGATTATCTAAAAGAGAATGGGATTCTCTCTCAGCGTACTCCTCCTTATACACCACAGCACAACGGTGTATCTGAGCGGAGGAATCGCACCCTATTAGATATGGTGCGCTCTATGATGAGTACAGCTGAGTTACCTATTTCCTTTTGGGGGTATGCGCTGGAGACAGCCATATATCTATTGAATAGAGTTCCAACTAAATCAGTGCCTACCACTCCATATGAGATATGGAATGGGAAGAGAACGTCTCTTAAAAGAGTTAAGATATGGGGTTGTCCGGCCTATGTTAAAAAGCAAAATCCGGACAAACTCGAGGCACGATCAGTTCTTTGTAAGTTTGTAGGATATCCAAGCAATTCGTATGGATATCTATTCTACCACGTTGAACAACAAAAGGTGTTTGTTGCTCAACATGCCACCTTTTTAGAAAAGGAATTTCTTGAAAAAGAAATTAGTGGCTCTGAGGTAGAACTGGAAGAAGTTCCAGCAGAACAAACTACAACAGATGATTTAGTGGAACCAGAGGATTCAGTAGTACCCGACGAACCCCAGCCTCTCCGCCGATCTAGTAGGGTTTCTCGTCCACCTGAGAGATACTACGGTTTTCTCATTGATGGTGGAAGCGAGGATTGCATCATGGATGATGATGAACCCACTAGTTTCGAGCAGGCCATCACAAGTACTGACTCTGTGAAATGGCTGGATGCAATGCGATCTGAGATGGAATCCATGTACACCAATAAAGTGTGGATTTTAGAAAATGCTCCTGAAGGGGTAAAACCCATTGGGAGCAAGTGGATTTTTAAAAAGAAATTTGGTGTAGATGGAAAAGTTGAGACTTTCAAAGCTAGACTTGTAGCAAAGGGTTTTCGTCAACGTCCAGGTGTGGATTATGACGAAACCTTTTCTCCAGTGGCTATGCTTGAGTCCATCCGGATCTTACTTGCCATTGCTGCATACCATGACTACGAAATCTGGCAAATGGATGTTAAGACCGCCTTTCTAAACGGTGATTTAGAAGAGTGCTTGTACATGACTCAGCCAGAGGGCTTCGTAGATAGTGGGAGCAGCGGAAAGGTGTGCAAGCTGCTTAAATCCATTTATGGGTTAAAGCAAGCATCGCGGAGTTGGAACATCTGTTTTGATGTTGTAGTCAAAGAGTTTGACTTCATCAAAAATATAGATGAACCTTGTATCTATAAGAAGGTGGCAGAGGGTAAGGTAGTCTTCCTCGTATTGTACGTGGATGACATACTCTTGATAGGAAATGATATTCCTATGCTGCAATCAGTCAAGCTCTTCTTATCACAGAGATTCTCAATGAAAGATCTAGGTGATGCCTCCTGCATATTGGGAATCATGATCTATAGAGATAGATCTAAACGGATACTGGGATTGTCCCAATCCAGGTACATTGACACCATACTAAAGAGGTTTAGTATGGAAGAATCCAAACGTGGGAATCAGCCCACGATATCTGGACTCACTCTCTCCAAAGAGATGTCTCCCAAGACTGATTTAGAGAGAGCTCGCATGCAAGGGATACCCTATGCTTCGGCAGTAGGCTCTATCATGTATGCGATGCTATGTACCAGACCCGATGTAGCATACTCACTAAGTATAGTGAGTCGGTATCAAGCAGATCCTGGATAGAGTCATTGGACAGCAGTGAAGAACATTCTCAAGTACTTGCGAAGGACTAAGGAGATGTTCTTGGTGTATGGTAACGGTGAACTCCAGGTGGAGTCCTTTACCGATTCCAGCTTCCAAAGTGATAAGGACGACTCTAAGTCGCATTCGGGTTTTGTCTTCACCCTCAATGGAGGGGCGGTATGTTGGAAGAGTTCCAAATAGGATACCGTTGCAGACTCAACGATGGAGGCTGAATACATCGCTGCCAACGATGCTGCCAAAGAGGCTGTCTGGATCAAGAAGTTCATTAGTGAACTTGGTGTGGTTCCATCCATTGAGCATCCAATACCTCTGTATTGCGATAACAATGGAGCTGTGGCTTTGGCCAAGGAACCCAGGTCCCATCAGAAGTCCAGACATATTCTGAGGCGGTATCACCTGATCAGGGAGATAGTTGATCACCGGGAGATCAAGGTCAGGAGAGTAGATACGAAGGACAACACTGCGGATCCATTCACGAAGGCTATTCCCCAGATACAGTTTGAGAGATTATTCGGGATGCTAGGTATGAGATACTACAGCAGCTGGCCTTAGTGCAAGTGGGAGATTGTTAGTTATGTATATGCCCTAGAGGCCATTGTTGTACATTTGATGTATATTATAATGGATGCTTGGTTATATATAGAGAAGAATTTCTTGCTCGTCATGATAGTATGCTATTTGGTTTCACTTTATCTTAACATGTTGACTTGTATTGGTTTACTGTTTTACTCTCACATGTTGATAAAGCCCTTAGGATCTGTACTCGACTACTGGGACTATGATGAGATCATACTAGTGGGGCCGCGGTAGTCGATGAGTACATCCTATAACTGTTCCTAGTCGAGGGTATATCGAGACAGGGCATCGATACACCAGAGTAGACTAGCGTATACGCATCTTGACCCATATGATGGGCGATGGATGATCCCATATCCATCGGTGTTTGACATCAGAGATGGTGTACGGGTGCTCAGTGGAGACTGGGTACACTGGACGGACTCGCCGAGAACTCCCAGATGGTGATATACCACACGTCAGATGGCAGTTCTCCGGTAACACAGGTACAGGGTAGTCTGTAGACCCAAGATCGTCATGGAGTCTTGTGTGATTCCCACTGTGCTTTGATTTCCACCTTACCACGTCCAAGAGGGCGTGCAAAACGGTGGCTTTTGGGTACAGTCCCGAATCACATGGAGGCAATGAGCGATAGGAGGGGATTCGTCTCTCCCGGTATAGGGAGTTGATGCTGTGCTGTGTTCGATTGGCTATAACTGGAAGTCCCTGGCCAGGGCTGATATGGAGATTTACTGGTAAGTGTTACTAGTAGTTTCTCGACCCGTTATGAGCCACACATCGACACGACTTATCGGTTACTGGGGTCTGACGTATACCACCCCTAGACTTGATATGCGACATATCAGACGAACAGACCGGACTGTACGGGAGTGTTACTGATCGGATTCACAGGAGAACGCACAGGCTAGCTTGTTGATCTTCTGATCGCTCAATACCTGGGTGGCTGTTACGTTTAGCTGACCGCTTGCAGCTTGTGGGTGTTTGATATGATCATCACCTGCTACCGGCGTATTGACGATTCTTTAGAGTCCTACACAGAGGTTTCTTGGCTCAGGCGAAACAGAGTAGTGGCACATATGTGATATGTGCAGGACCGAGAATAATGCGATATGGGATACCGTATTATATTCTCGCGATATTTAGATATGAACCGGGACATCGGATCAAGTGTTGATTCGATAAATCGGTACATGATATATTAGTCGGTTATATTCGATATAGCCGGATCGTCGGATCAAGTGTTGATTCGATGATTTAATATATAATAATATATATGATATATTATTATATTAACTAATATTGGCTTGCTTTATTATTTCATTTTCTCAGTGGATGATACATTGATATATATGCGATATATGTTAATTGTATTATTTTCTTTTGTTGCAAATATATAATATATATGTGATATATATTATTGTGACATAATATGATTAATTGTTAAACATGTTTAAGGATGATTAATTGAGGTTAGGGTTTGATTAGGTTTAGTAGCTTCAAGTTCTTTCTAGAAGCTTTTTCTTTTGTCATTCTTAAGATCTTTATGGATGACACATTCATTTAACTTAACCAAACCCTAACCCTAGTTGTTTCTCTACACATTCTCATCCATTCATCCTTGACCATGGTTATATATCAATCATATGATTTATATTTCTATTCATCACAAAAGGAAAAGATTATTCATTATCTTTTTGATTATCCATTATCTTCTTCTTGTTCTTCTTGAAGAAGCTCTCTTGAAAATCCTTATGTGATGAAAGATTATGAGAAAATGATATAAAAAGAAAGCTAAATTACTACTCTCTCATCCTCATCTTATCTAGCCTATGAGATTAGTGTGTTCACTTCTTTAAGAGTGAGATAGCTTGAGTTCTTTGAAACCTCGAGGTAGATCATCGGAGATTTGGAATACGACGAGCTAGAATGGATCGTTCGAGTCGTGGAGCCTCTCATGAGTCCGGGAGATCGTGGATCGCGGCAAAGGGACTTCTACTCGGAGCTTGTGAAGTGAAGGAGAGGACTACAAAGGTTGTAATCCCTCACACTTAGATAAAAGTTATCTTATTGCATATTAAACCCTAATAATCTAGCAAAGATCCCGGCTTTGGGTTGTTCGGCACGTCTAAAATTTAATCCGGGCATGTTTGGTGCCTTAAGAACCTTCACAAGAGTGCCTAGGAACCCTACATGGGAAACGTCCAGAGCGGAGCCTGGTCCTCGCAGAACACGGCTATGTCGAACAGACCCCGTGGGAAGCATCCAGAGCAACTCCTGACTCCGTGAAATGCAGATAATGGTAACCTCCTATCACTTACGGGTCCTCACGACTCTCAAGAGGAAACACACTTAGGAATCCTCACGATTCTTAAGGAGAAATTATACCTACGGGATCCTCTCGACCTGTAGGGAGAAAATTCTTTATGAGACCCTCACGGCTCATAAAGCTGAAAAGTTTTGGGAGGCAGATCTTAACCCTGAATCCTAAGTCATCGCTGTCCTACAGAGAAATCAAAATAGATTATCCACAAAATGCATTTACTAAAAGGGACACACCATCATGAAGCAAAATATGTCTTTTATTCATGAATCAAAATTAATACAAAGTACAATTTATGAAAGAATAAAAGAAAATATACTCTCATTCAGGAGTATGTACAAAAGAAGAATAAAAAATATACAATTCTTCAAGCCGGCGGACGATTCAGTAGATTTGCCACTTCACCCCTTTTCCGCTGGGCCTCGGCTTCATGATTCATTATCGTCAAAAGACGGGCCTCCGCTTGAGCCTGTTGGGCCTGGTATGAGGCAAGCCGGCCTTCAAGCTCTTTTTCAGTAACCTTATGGGTTTCGACCATTTCACAAGTAAAAACTGTGGCCTTATCAATGGCTTCCACCTCCTTGATAGCTTCTTGAAGCACCCGCCAAAGCTCATATGCCCTAGTGGTCTTGGCCGTAAGGTTGGCTTGAAGCTCCCTCAGCGCTTTGGAAGCCAGCTCCCTCTCCGAAAACTTGCGGCTGAGCCTCATCTCGCATGACAACATATTCACAGCTCACCGCTCAATCACTCCTCTTAAGCTCGCCTTTGCAGCCACAACCTCCGAAGGAAGACGTGTATACTCAAGACTATATAAACAAGCCTCCATTTGACGACAATACTCGATCTAAAATACACGCAAGTCACCTGATATAGGAGGCAACAAGGAAAGTCTCCGATGTATAGCCCATCAAGCATGCGTTTGCAACAGTATGAATGTTTAAAAATAAATGATACTCAAAGCACTACTGTGCATGCAACATAATGATAGTGCTCACAATTAAAGAAAAGTCCCATGGAAAAATATAAAGCTCATTTATGCAAGCAAGACGCACGTATGAGTATCCAACAAACATGAAAATTCAACAGAAAGCATGCAGCAGCCAATGATAAAAAGAGTACATTGATTTAAAAATACTACGCTACCGGGAAAAGGTCACCAAACAAAGGATCAATGACACAAGGGTTAGAAAAACAAAATACAAAATTTTCTAACTCCCTCTCTGCCCTCTCCAGCACATCGAAACGACGATTTTCACGAGGAGTGGCTCCGCACCGATTAGCACCATGTTCATCCACAAAGGCAGACATAATAGCCTGTCGGGCTCTTATCTGGCCCAACAGATGGACCGAGCAGTCTTTCAGAGCCTGAGTAATCAGGCACGCCTCATAAAAACACTCGAGCTTGCTTTCGGCCGCATCAAGGATCGCCAGGGTCATCTCTGCTGGGTGAGAGGGGATATCAGCGAGCACGGCAAGAAGAATCATCCGGAGCCAAATGGATCCCATTGGAAGAGGGGATCCCCTACGGATCAGGAGTTCATACGTCACCGCGTCACATTCGGCATCGGTGAGAAGGGGATCCACCAGTCGCGCAGCAAAATGAGGAATCATCTCCTCAACGGGTACCTCCCATGGTTGTCGATGAGCATGGGGGCGGTTGCAAGCCATAGCACTTAGTTGTTTCCTCGAGATAAATCACCCTAAGTTGTAAATGGATCTCTCTGTGAAGTGAGAAAGAAAACTATGACTTCAGGTTCTAAAGGGGAGCATTAATTGCTGCGCACGGAAAATGTTGCATGATGGAACTATTTCAAGGCCCAGAAAAAGGAAAGGCATTGGAAATCAAAGTGGAGGCTCTTCTGAAGGGACTCCTGCATTTATAGGATGTGATGGGGAACAGCTCATCTCCCATGTTCCCTAGACAGATCCAACGATCACAAAGGTGACAGCGTTGCACTCACATGCAAATACGTGAGAACAACGCTGTGGGGGCATTTGTTCCCTGATAAAATATCAGGAAATTCCCCAATGGGGTATCACGTGCTCACATGCGACCAATGGTCACGTGCTGACACGTGATGGTTTTCTGGGACTCTGTTATAACATAATTAAATTATAATCAAGCAGGCAATTAGTGGAGTTACACACATGATGGGCCTTTGAAACCCACCAAAAGGGATTAAAAAATAGAATAAGATACTAACGAAAGACCCCAATGGAGCATCACGTGCTCACACGTGACCAAGGGTCACGTGCTGACACGTGACCAAGGGTCACGTGCTGACACGTGATGATTCCTTAGCTCTGCTAAAAGGCAGAATTAAATTCTAAATAAAATGTTTAATTAAGAGGGTCACGTGCCAACACGTGACAGGTCCCTTAACTCTTTAATTGATAGAATTAAATTCTACTTCAATGATCAAACATTGGGATCACGTGCCAACACGTGATGGGCTTTAAAAGACTTCTGAGCTAAAAAGAATTAAATTCTAATTAAGGGAAATCAAAGACCCTAACTGGGAAAGTATTTCTTTAAATCTTCCCAAACAAAAAAGATGGTGCTCTGTAAGATAGAGCACCGTTGGATTAAAAATCCAATGGTGATTAAAAAATCACCAATTTATGGAAAGATTTCATACAAGGAAAGATTCCCCTGAAATTCACCAAGAATAACAAACAGAATATCTTCTGGATTAAAAATCCAATGGTGAATAAAGTTCACTGAGTGATCTAAAAGATCATGTTAGTTACAAAAACAACCAAAATCTTTCAATGAAAGATTCACTAAACAAATTGATTCTTTTCCTTCTCCTATAAATAGGAGCCAAGAAAAGGAGAAAAATAGGATTTTTGGATCTTGGAATTTTGATTTTCTGGAGAAAAAAACAACAGCAGAGAGAAAAGAGTGGAGAATTTAATTCTCAAGAAAAGAAACCCTATGTAAGAAAGGGAAAGAGATCTAAGCTCTATAAAACAAAAAAGAGAATTTAATTCTCAATCTAAGAGTTTAACTCTTCTGCAAAAGAACTTAGTTCTTCCTTTGGTTGAAGATCTGCAGAAGCAAATCTCCCCACAAGTTGAGAATTTAATTCTCATCGGGGAGATTCTACCATGCAGATCCAAAACTTAGAGGGAGAATTGAGTTTGAGGAATTTAATTCTCCCAAATTCATAGGAATTTAATTCCTCCAAGACAGAACTAGGGTTTAACCCTATATGAGAATTTAATTCTTCCACATACATAGGAATTTAATTCCTCTAAAACATAATTAGGGTTTAACCCTACAGAGAATTTAATTCTTAAAACAAAGAAACTTGAAAGCTCTCCATGCACGTAAAGAACTTGATCACGTGGTAACACGTGACCCCCATTCTCAATGAGCAGAAAAGAAAAAACAGAACTTGGTCATGTGGTGACACGTGACCCCTATCCTCAATGATCAGAAAAGAAAGAATAAAACTAGGTCACGCGCCCTCATGCGACCCCTAAACAGATCCACCAAAATGAGAAGGGAAAAAGCTTGGAGGCAATGCCTCACGTGCTCCCACGTGACTTCCAAAACAAAGGGAGCAAAGGCAAAGGCAGTACTGGCTTTGGGCGTTCTCACGTGTCTTCACGTGACCCCTAATAAACGCTTTAATAATCAATGCACGGGTACCCATCACGTGCCCACACGTGATGGCCTGAAGACCAAAAGTGGTTAACACTTATTTGAATATTCTGAGAACAAAATAAAGGAGGTCTGGCCCTACCTTTGGGTGCCCTCACGTGCCCCCACGTGACCCCTTCCTTTCTAGTGTTTAACACTATTTTGAGAATTTTGTCTCCAGTGTTTAACACTGTATTAAATACATCACGTGAGGACATGTGACCACCAGATGTCCTCTAGTGTTTAACACTATTTTAAAGCCAGCTTAGCCCAAATTGGCTAAGTTTTCCAGAGGCAAAATCTCCCCTTCAAATGGACTTTAAAATCCAGAGCTATAATGTTTAATGCTCAACCAAAGACAAAAATGTTATCAGAGCCCTCAAACTCTTGTTTAACATTGCTAAATAATGAGGGGCTGAACCCAGACAAATGTTTAATGGTCCAACAAAGAGCCAACATTTCAAACTTAATTGGACTTAGCCCAAATTGGCCATAAGTCCTCAATTCTGATTTAACTGAGCCAATGTGCTCATAATCTAATTAATTGATCTTAGTTCCAAAATTGGAATATAGATCTCCTAATCAACATTGGTTTAAGGGTACATCTCTGAACTCCTATGATATTTGTCGTTGTAATTCTTCAACGTCTTCAGAGAGGTGACGGGTCCCGACAACCACACATTTCACAGACTATGACATCTTTAAACTGGACTGTGGGGTCCTTAAACTCATGGACCGAGATGTCCTTAAACTAACATTGGACCGTAATGTCCTTAAACTAACAATGGACCGCAAAGTCCCTAAACTAAACAACAGAGCCTAAATGCTCTCTTGTTGGATCTAAATGATCCCGTTAAGTTGATCTTAGCCTAAAAATAAGACTAACGTATCCTTAACAAACATTTAAGTTGATCTTAGTCTCAAATGAGACTAACGTATCCTTAAACCCAACCCCCAAACCCAAATCTAAGAAAATACGGATTTAGACTAATCCACGCCCTACGGTCGACGACATAAATTAGTCTCCGTATACAATCCACGGGCAACCAAAAACAAAACAAACAACCACGACACGAAGTGACCATCTGGAGAAGGAGAAAGTTGTTGCCGCGATGCTGTAGCGTAATTAACTGCAGGGAAGAGCGCCTCCACAATAAAAAAAACCCCTCAAATGAGGGGGAATCTGACGAAGTCTGCTATATCGGTCACATCCGTTTAAACCTTCAATACGTGGTGTCATAAATCAACTTGGCATTTTCGTAGAGATGGACGGATAGCACCTATTAGCATCTGCCCCCAAATTTAGGCAAGACATTTGCCTTCCCTGTTTTCGGCGGTGAACATGCACTAGCTGTACGTAACGGCTATCCAGGTATTGAGCGTAAGGAAGGCCGACGAGAAAACTCATCCAAACCCATACTGAGCCTGACAGTGACAATATCTGTACATTCCGGTCTGTTCGTCTAAGAGTTTCACATATTGAGTCTAGGGGGTGGATAAAGTCAGACCCCTACTGACGCGATAATTCGTGTCGGTATATAACCCATCACCACCTGAGAAACTATCGATCCTGGATCAGTAATTCTCGTCTACCCCGGCCGACGATTTCTGGTGATGGCCACCCGTGCACAACATGACATCAACCCCTAATACCGAGAGAAGCGAATCCCCGACGATCCGTTCACTGCCTCCTTATGGCTCGGGACTATACCTGACTAAAAACTATTTGCACGACTCCTTTGAGCCGTGGTAGGGTAGTAATCAAAGCACAGTGGGAACTCACACGAGATAAATGATGATCTCAGATCGACAGACTAACCTGTACACATGTCACCTGGGAACTGCTATCTGACAATAGGTATAATACCAGCTAGCAGGTTCCCAGCGACTCCGTCCAGTGTACTCATAACCCAATGAGCACCTGTATACTATCTTAGGTGAAAAAACTAACACCAATGGCTTGTGATACCTGGCCACCGTCCCTCGTCGAGGTCTCGATCAGTATACACTAGTCTACTCTGGAGTATCGATGCCCAGTCTCGAAACTCCCATGACTAGGGATATTTAAGGATGTGCTTATAGACCATCCAACTCTCACATATATGATCACCATCATAATGCTGGTAGTCAAGCAAGAATCATATGGGCTCTATCAACATGTAATAGTGATCTGTAATACCACCTGAAGCATATACATGATGATAAAGACAAACTAGGTAGTATACAATCATCCCGAGTAAGAATGTTCTACCGGTATAGGTCCTCCCTTAATCATGACAATCACGTGCCTGTGATTCAATAATTAACTTGAGGGCACTATAGCCAACAATCTCCTACTTGCACTTAAGGCTAATTATTGCGGTGTCGCATACTCACAGCCCGTGTGATACCGAACACCCAACTTCTTTACTAATCAGTCTCGCAAAGCCCGTTTGCAAAACTATTGCGTTCGAGAAATAGCCTTAGTGAGTGGATCCGCTCCAGCGTTTCTATCTTTATCTCTCTATATCTCAACTTCGCGGAGAAAGACTATCTCCCGAAATGAGCAATACCTGTCTTAGAATTTGTTTGGATATCTGATGGGACCCAGTTCACAAATGAACTCTAAATCCAACAAACTTCTTAGACTGTATCATCCACTGAATTTAATCAGTATCCTGCGCCATGCCTGCCTCAGTATCCTCTTGGAACACCCGTCCAACTTACTGCCCCTCAGAAGAGGGAAAACTATAACTCTGACAGTCACTCTGTCATCCAGGTCATTTTGGAAGCCTGAAATGATAACCGTCTCCTGAAGGAGGCTGCCATTACCATATCCCAAGAATATCCACTTATGTTCATAACTGCTTCCCAATATTTTCTCAAGGATTGGATTGATATATGTTTATTGCAACTAGTGCAAAAACAATATCTGGTATTGTACTTGACATTTCATGATTGATTCAATTGCCTAAGCAAGTGATATGCCAATCATGAAAATCTCTCTCTTCATCAGTCTGAAAGACATCTTTTAGAGAGGGTGACTCCATCACCTGCAGGTACACCACCATACCAGGAGTCAACCATTCTAAAACATCTTTAGAATAATGTCAAAGTACCTAGATTGGGACACTTCCCAAATCTAGATCTAAAACCATATATCTAGTAACCAGAAAACCTGATATTATATCCATATCTTATGTGGAGAAACAACTTTGTGACAACCACAGTATAACCGATCGTAGTATAGGAATTTCACTTTCTAGAAAGTGCATGTCATCCAAATACTAGGACATCACACCCTACTACCTTCTTACCAGATCCATCTCCTATTCTGATGTGGTCAAAACCTATGACTGTCACATCAAAAATAGATGATCTATCTCCGCTATATATGCTTTAGTCTATAAATAGACACAAGCTACTTGTCCTCTATGCTTCTGCTGCTCCTACTGACTACAACAATTCTCTGACAGAGTCATATACACGTGCACTTCTAAAGCTAGTTTAGAACGATGCTATACTCATCCTCCTGCCGGGTCTCATAGTCTAGAACAACAGCAATGGCAAGTCTGGATAAACAAGAACCTCCATGTCACCGTCTCTGAGAAGACTGAAGTACCTCTCGGGTGCCTGAGGTTACCCACTAAATCTGCGGAGTAGCTAATGGAATGTCAAACCCGATTGAACTTTTAGGTTCTATTAAATTTTCAGTAATCGTTTGTGGTTCTGGAATAACTTCCATTTCTACCATACTCCCACTACTGTTTTCTGAAAAAGTCCATTTTGCTAAAACTGTGGCGAGTCAAGAACAATATCACTATTGATCTTCCTGATGGTAGAAAGTTAACCCTCGTCAAAGCCTGAGATAACCCACAAACAACCATTACTGAAATGTGCCTCGAGTTTATCCGGATTCTGATTTTAAGTATCAGCCGGACAACTCCCTATACCTTAACATCGTTAAGATATAAATTGATTCTATATATATCCAATATAGAAACAAAATCATTAATTTAATTGGAACCAGATTCAAAATCATGCACCTGTCTCCAGTGCATATCAACCAAATGGAAAGAGGCCAATCAGAATTACTCATCTAGGAGTGCATCCATATATGAGTAACCTGAAAGAGAAGCAAGTTCTCAAAGCCAATACTATCAACGGAATACCAAACACAAGTATCTACATGTTTGACTACCTCGAATAATCTTGATACTTCAAACAAATGGTTCTCTTCTTTATTCTTATACCTATAACTTCTCAAAATCTGGACCTTGTATTTCAATGAAATACCTTTCTAAAACTAGAGAAGCTTTGAGTAAACAGAATATAGTACGAGTACCAATCCCATTGTCCTAATGGACACTGGACAACATACAATACTTTGTATAAGTCCCCTGAGTTCAATAACTCAAACCTTGTGCGTCGTAAGTTGAAAATTGTACTATGGTTAAGAAGAATTACACCGCTGTTGAATGCATCTTACCTAACCACCAACTGATATAGGTAAATGTCACAAACATAATTTCAAAAAGTTATATCTCACTTTATAAAATAAACGTACAGATATATCAGTTTGAAATTGGTGCATAACAACGGATATTCAAAACCAAAAATTTGCCATCCGGCAAAAACCAGATGATTTCCTCAAATATCACCAATTACAACGAATTCCGATATAATGAGGATCTAATCACTTAATTCCCAATATTTTACTCCCACTCACCATCTGTAACACCATACAGATGTGAGAAACTAATCTGGTAAATACATACCCTGGAGTTAGATTCCAATTGGGAAAACAGTTTTCAATTAACATCGCACAGTCGGACCGAAACATGAAAATGGTTCGAAGGGGTTAACCTGGTATTCCTAGTAACGCCTCTTCCACTATCCTGATTCATGATAGTAACCATATACTTACCTGCCCTCACTTCAATCCCATTATTATGTCTTTACTTATTACCTTCTGTACACCTTCTTTAGGCAAATTGGTTTTCATTCTTCCCTACCCTTCGGCACCTGCCTAAGATTTGGAAGAAGACTATCCAATAAGTGTAATAGGTGTACACTCCTTATGCCAGTAGCCCTCGCAACCTGAGAGAAGGTAATGGGAAAAGACATATGAATAATCAAATTCTATTTCTCCTGAACCGGAAACCATCCTCGAATCTGGAACGAATTCCGTCGAGTTCGTATGTAACTATTGTTGGCTATAGTGCCCTCAAGGCAATTATCATAGTCTCGGACTTGTCATTATGATGATTGAGTGAGGACCTATACCGATAAAACAGTCTTACTCAAGATAATAGTATGCTATCTGTTTTGTCTTTATCATCATGTACATGTTGATACAGCCTATAGGATTCTTGCTTGACTGCCAGCATTATGATGGCGATCAGATATGTGGGAGCTGGGGTTTATAAGCACATCCTAAAATGTCCCTAGTCGAAGGAGTATCGAGACCGGGCATCGATACTCTACTGTAGACTAGTGTATACTGGTCGAGACCCCGATGAGGGGCGGTCGCCAGGTCTCACAAGCCATTGGTGTTAGTTTGTTCACCTAAGATAGTATGCAGGTGCTCATCGGGTTATGAGTACACTGGACGGACTCGCCGGGAATCTGCTAGCTGGTATTATATCTATTGTCAGATAGCAGTTCCGAAGTGACATGTGTACAGGTTAGTCTGTCGACCTGAGATCGTCATTTGTCTCGTGTGAGTTCCCACTGTGCTTTGATTACTACCCTACCACGGCTCAAAGGAGTCGTGTAAACAGGTTTTAGTTGGGTACAGTCCCGAGCCACATGGAGGCAGTGATCGGATCATCGGGGATTCGTCTCTCCCGGTATTGGGGTTGATATCGCGTTGTGCACGGGTGGCCATCACTAGAAATCCATGGCCATGGTGAACGAGAATTACCGATTCAGGATCGATAGTTTCTCAGGTGGTGATGGGTTACATGCCGACACTAAATATCACGTTGTTAGGGGTCTGACTTATCCACCCCCTAGACTTGATATGCGATACTCTTAGACGAACAGACCAGACTGTACGGATATTGTCACTGTCAGGCTCAGTAGGGGTTCTGCATGATTTTGCTCGTCGGCCTCCCTTTCGCTCAATACCTGGGTAGCCATTACGTACAGCTAGTGCCGCTGACGTGCTTGTGGTTAAACCCACTGCCAGCATATTGACGAGTCTTTAGAGTCCCACACAGAGGGTTTCCCTGGTTTTGGCGAAATGATGTAGTAGCCGTATTGGATACGTGCAGGGTTCCGATCGATTGGTGTACTTTGTAGCAGGACTTTCGATCGGACAATCGATAGTACTAGCCGACTCGGACTTGAGCCGGATTATTAAATCAGGTATTGATTTAATAATTTACGTATATGTATTTCGATACGTATATTCTAGTATTATATTCTTTGTGTTATTCTATCTCATTGTGTATTCGTATTTCGGTACAAATGCAGATATATTTACAGTAGAATGCAATCCGTATTTTTTACCGGATAACATTCTAGAAGGTGCCACCTCATTTCTTGATTTGATCATTTTATTAAAATGGTAAATGAGGTGGAAATTGCATGAGGAGATATGGTGACAACCATGCTTGCAATAGTGCACACAAATGAATTGTTAATTCATTTGTGTTCACTATTCAAGCATGGGAGGAATTTAAAATTGGAAAAAGGATTTTAACAAAACCAAGGGTGCTAATTTCTTTTTCAAGTAAGAGTTCATTTTTTAAGCATGAAGGTTTTGTTCATTGTTTTTTCCTTCTTGAGCTCCTCATTCACCATGAGCTTCACCTTCCTCTAGCTTTATTTCTTTTACTTCCACTTTCAAGTTTTTGAGATAGCTAACACTAAGAAACATTCACACTACATCCTAGGCTCTCTAGGGTAGCTTCCTAGAGACCCCAGTTGCTCCATTAGCATCATATCGTGGAGCTAGAGCCGGAGTTACATCCCTCGGGTGGATCATCGGAGATGGAGGAAGACCGGCGACCAAACCACATCAAGGAACCGGTAGGAGCTTGGAATGAAGACCGAAGGACACGGATCAACTCGGTATAACGATTCTAACTCTTATTTTAGCTTTCTAGTTAAGGGTTTAAGATCGATCCGTAAATCGGTTAACGGTAGCGCCGGTTTTAGAAATTTTTGTTCCACATTTTGGCCGCATTTCGATGGCCGGGGTGCTGCCGGAACTCTAAATGGTATCAGAGCCACCCTTTAAACCCCTTACTAGCTTGTTTAAACATGCTTAAAAGATCGATCAACGGAATTTCCGAAATCACGATTCTATTTTCACAGTTGCTGTCGATTTTCAAAAGTGGTCAAAAAATTATTTCAGGTATCTTAAAAATCCGTGCAGGCGATTTTATGGATACACAAAAATTTTGGGCTCATGATTCCCCTAAAGCACCGCGGATCCGCCGCACTTAGCCCCTAGTGGCGGCGGTTCGCGGCTATTTAGTGGCAACGGGCGTCCAAAATTTTTCTGTAGCTCATTTACTTGGAATTGTGATTTTTGTGATATTCTGTTTTGGCCCAGGTTTCAGTGAAGTGTTGTTTTGCTATTGGGGCCAATTTGGAACTTAGTCGATCAATATTTTAAGTGTGCGTTTAATAGTACATACATTTCTATCTGCGTCCGTGAATGTCATTTGATCGGTAAACTCGTCTAATTGCAATATGTCTTTTAGACGGGCTTGCGAACGTGACATTCACGTTGATGTTCTGTGATGTGCTGTGATGTTGGTTGGATCGTCGTGGTGGATAGCAATGGTGCAATGATAGTACAATTGTTTTCATTTGTACATTTGATATTGCGGGGCGAGCGTCCGACATGTGGACTGCCGTCACTTCCAGTTTGTATATTATTCTTTTGGGGCACGACCGGGCTGAGGTCGATGTCACCCTTGTATATTATTTTATTTTCTGTACTAGGATTACCCCAAGGTGGAGTGCACGAATAGCCGGGTTCTAGAGGGAAACTGGTCCGCATCACATAACGTTGAGACGGAGGGGACCTTACTCTAGAATTGGCGGGCTATTCGCCGCACTCGTAGGGGGTATAGGTTGACCCAGGAGGGGTGCTCAAGTTACCGGATTCCGAGAAGTGCCGGGTGGCCCATTCACGTTGTTGAAGGGGGCTGTCTCACTTCTGGTTTTGGCGGGTAACTTGTCGCGCTCGTAGGGGTCTAGGTTTCATTGCACATTCTATCCACATGACAGGGAACGTCGGGTCTCGCTTGCGGCTCAAGTGAAACCCGGGGCTCCAGATTATCCACCATTCTGTGTTGCTTCTGTGATGTTTCTGTGATGTTGCTTTATATCATGCCTGGGACGAATGTTATATATATATATTTATATATACTAGTAGATGTTGTATATGTTTTGCACCCGCGCTAGCCCAGTCCCCGCTCTGTTGTTAGTTAAGTAACCTAACGGGTGATGACGGGACCCAGTGGCGAATGCGGATGGCATATACGTACATTTTATTTTCGTTCTTTTCTGGTGTGATTAATTGATAGGACTGCATTGATTCTTATCAATGCAAGGATAAAACAAACCTATATTTATGATGTTGTTGGAACTAAGTTTTTTAAAAACTGACATTACAGACGTTCTCTTTTACTTTGCACAGTGGTATTCGGTTATGAATATCCAGCACCTCATTCGACAGGGCAAGGGCCGAGATCCCTTCATCGGGAGTGACCCCTTGGGTAAAAGTTTGCGTCAACGTAATAACTTTACTATAGTCGATTATTTTTGCTTTGCATCGTGGTATTCAGTTTGGGATATCCTGCACCCCATTCGACGGGGAAAGAGCCGAGATCTCTTTACCGGGGTGACCTCTTTAGCAAAAGTTTTCACCACTATATATTTATAAAACCACTTGGATTCCTTCAACGATATCAAGTTCATTACGTTAAAGGTTTTTCGCCATAAACCAGCCGTAGCCCTCCATCATTTCAGATAGGTATCTCATAGTATTCGTGCTATGTACGTTGGTCTCTATCAAGGCATAGTGTACGGTAGCTGCGTGATATGGGTCTGTAGCATGGATATGCGATTATCTAGGACAGCCGCATAGTCACGTTGGTCTCTATCAAGGGCTTGTGCAGGTGGGTTTAGATCAATCTTGGATAATGACGGGCTGAACTTGACTAGCGACTTATGGCACGTTGGTCTCTATCAAGGCCATGAAGTCGTTAGGGGTAAAAAAATCACATCGGGAGTTTCAAACATACAGGAAACTTGGCAGGCTTGCGCATACCTTCTGGAGTGTGGTGACTTGAGTGGCTTCCATCAAGTTATCATGCGATGATAGTTGGATCCCGATTCCCACTGATGAGTAGGATTACTCCTCGGGTGATTCCGACTAATTCTCCTTTTAGGTTTGGAGGAGAATTCGAGGATACAGTGGGAGCCATCGAGATTAGATAAAATGATTAACCATTCTGATCTAGGTTAGAGTGCACGCTGAGTGTTTCTTCTCTCTCTCTGGCTACCACTATGACCCGACCTTTGACTAAAAGTCATAAAACCAAGTTGACCGAACCGTCTTAAAACACTTTGGCTTTTGGAATGTCACGGTGTCGCATACATCATTGCCACTTCTATATCACCTTTGCTTTTCTCCAGAACACCTCGTATCACTACGAACATCCACTTCCATTGGATAAATCCATCGTATAGTTACATACGAACTCAAAGGAACTTTTTCGAGGATGGATTCTGGTTCTGGAGAGATTGAATAGGATTATTCGGTTGTCTTTTCTCTTTACCTTCTCTCAGGTTGTAAGGGCTCCTAGGATTAGGAGAGGGTACACCTATTGAGCTTATTGGATAGTCTTCCTCCAAACCATAGGCAGGTGCCGAACGGTAGGGAAGGAAGAAAACCAACAAGCTTAACTGTGGTGTACAGAAGGTAATAAGTAAAGACATATAAAGGGATTAGAATAATGGCAAAGTAAATTGCGATCACCATCATTCACGACAAAGACCGTGTATACCCCTGCCACTCTTACATCCACTTTGCTTTTCTCTAGAACACTCCGTATCACTACGGATATCCACTTACATTGGATAAATCCATCGTATAGTTACATACGAACTCAAAGGAACTTTTTCGAGGATGGATTCTGGTTCAGGAGAAAAAGAATAGGATTATTCAGATGTCTTTTCCCATTACCTTCTCTCAGGTTGCGAGGGCTCCTAGGATTAGGAGAGTACACCTATTATGCTTATTGGATAGTCTTCTTCCAAATCTTAGGCTGGTGCCGAAGGGTAGGGAAGGAAGAAAACCAATTAGCCTAAAGAAGGTGTACATGAGGTAATATGTAAAGACATAATAAAGGGATTGGAGTGAGGGCAGGTATAGTATATGGTTACTGTCGTGAATCAGGGTAATGGAAGAGGCGTTACTAGGAATACCAGTTAACCCTTTTGAAACATTTTCATGTTTCAGTTTTACTGTGCGATATTAATTGAAAACTGTTTTCCCAATAAGAATCTAACTTCAGGGTATGTATTTACCAGATCAGTTTCTTACATCTGTATATTATTACAGATGGTGAGTAGAAGTAAGATATTGGGAATTGGGTGATTAGATCCTCATTATATCGGAATTCGTATTAATTGGTGATATTTGAGGAAATCATCTGGATTTTGCCAGATGACAAATATTTGGTTTTGAATATCCGTTGTTATGCGCCAATTTCAAACTGATATATCTGTACATTTATTTTATAAAGTGAGATATAAATTTTTGATGTTGTGTCTATGACATTTACCAATATCAGTTGGTGATTAGATAAGGTGCATTCAACAGCGGTGTAACTCTTCTTAACCAAAGTACAGTTTTTCAACCTACGACGCACAGAGTTTGAGTTATTGAACTCAGGGGACTTATACAAAGTATTGTATGTTGTCCAGTGTCCATTAGGACAATGAGGTTGGTACTCACACTGTATTCTGTTTACTCATAACTTCTCTAATTCTAGACATGTATTTCGTTGAAGTGCAAGGTTCGAATTTTGAGAAGTTATAGGTATAAGAATAAAGTAGAGAACCATTTGTTGGAAGTATCAGGATTCTTCGAGGAAGTCGAAGATGTAGATACTTGTGTTTGGTATTCCGTTAATAGTGATGGTTTTGAGAACTAGTCTCTCTTTCAGGTTACTCATATATGGATGCACTCCTAGATGAGTAATGCTGATTGACCTCATTCCATCTGGTTGATATGCGCTGGAGACAGCTGCATGATTTTGAATCTGGTTCCAATTAAATTAGTGCTTTTGTTTCTATATCAGATATATATAGAATCAATTTATATCTTGACGATGTTAAGGTATAGGGAGTTGTCTGGCTGATTCTTAAAACCAGAATCCGGATAAACTCAAGGCACGTTTCAGTAATGGCTGTTTGTGGGTTATCCCGGGCTTTGACGAGGGTTACCTTTCTACCATCAGGAAGATCAATATTTATATTTTTCTTGACTCGCCAAAGTTTTAGTAAAATGGATTTTTTCAGAAAACAGAAGTGGGAGTATGGTAGAACTGGAAGTTATTCCAGAACCACAAACGATTACTGGAAATTTAATAGAACCTAAGGATTCAATTGGATTTGATGTTCCATTAGCCACTCCGCAGATTTGGTGGGTAACCTCAGTCACCCGAGAGGTACTTCAGTCTTCTCAGAGACGGTGACAGGGAGGTTCTTGTTTACCCAGACTTGCCATTGCTGTTGTTCTAGACTATAAGACCCGGCAGGAGGATGAGTATAGCGTCGTTCTAAACTAGTTTTAGAAGTGCACGTATATATGACTCTGCCAGAGGGTTGTTGTAGTCAGTAGGAGCAGCGGAAGCATAGTGGGCAAGTAGCTTATGTCTATTTATAGACTAAAGCAGGTATAGCGGAAATAGATCATCTAATTTTGATGTGACAGTCATAGGTTTTGACCTCATCAAAATAGGAGATGGATCTGGTAAGAAGGTAATAGAGAGTGATGTCAAGGTATTGGGATGACATGGACTTGATAGGAAGGGAAATTCCTATATTACTATCGGTTATACTTTGGTTGTCACAAAGTTGTTTCTCCACATAAGATATGGATATAATATCAGGTTTTCTGGTTACTAGATCTATAGTTTTAGATCTAGATTTGGGAAGTATCCTAATCTGGGTACTTTGACATTAAATGGATGACTCCTGGTATGGTGGTGTACCTGCAGGTGATGGAGTCACCCTCTCTAAAGGTGTCTTACAGACTAAAGGGGAGAGGGATCTGCATGATTAGCATATCACTTACTTAGGCAATTGAGTTAATCATAAAATTTCAAGCACCACACCAGATATTGCTTTTGCACTAGATGCAATAAGCAGATATATTAATCCAATTCTGAAGAAACATTAGGAAGCAGTTTATGAACATGAATGGATATTCTATGGATATGGTAACGGCAGCCTCCTTCAGGAGACGGTTATCATATCAGGCTTCCAAGGTGACATGGATGACAGAGTGACTGTCAGAGTTATAGTTTTCCCTCTTTTGAGGGACAATATGTTGGACGGGTAGTCCAAGCGGATACTGAGGAAAGGCAAGGCGCAAGATACTGATTAAATTCAGTCGACGATACAGTCTAAGTAGTTTGCGGGATATGGAGTTCATTTGTGAACTGGGTCCCATCAGATATCCAGACAAATTCTAAGACAAGTATTGCTCATTTCGGGAGATAGTTTTCTCCGCAAAGTTGAGATTAAGAGAGATACAGAAAGAAACATTGGAGCGGATCCACTCAGTGAGGCTATTTCAAGAATGCAATCATTTTCGCAAACAAGCTTTGCGAAACTGATTAGTAGAGAAGTTGGGTTTTCGGTATCACACGGACTGTGAGTATGCGACATCGCAATAATTGGCCTTAAGTGCAAGTGGGAGATTGTTGGCTATAGTGCCCTCAAGGCAATTATCATTGTCACGGACTTGTGATTATGATGATTGAATGAGGACCTATACCAATAAAACAGTCTTACTCAAGATGATAGTATGCTATCTGGTTTGTCTTTATCATCATATACATGTTGATAGAGCCCATAGGATTCTTGCTTGACTGCCAGCATTATGATGGCGATCATATATGTGGGAGCTGGGGTCTATAAGCACATCCTAAAATATCCCTAGCCGAAGGAGTATCGAGACCGGGCATCGATACTCCAGTGTAGACTAGTGTATACTGGTCGAGACCCCGACGAGGGGCGGTGGCATGGTCTCACAAGCCATTGGTGTTAGTTTGTTCACCTAAGATAGTATGCAGGTGCTCATCGGGTTATGAGTACACTGGACGGACTCGCCGGGAACCTGCTAGTTGGTATTATACCTATTGTCAGATAGCAGTTCCCAAGTGACATGTGTACAGGTTAGTCTGTCGACCTGAGATCGTCATTTGTCTCGTGTGAGTTCCCACTGTGCTTTGATTACTACCCTACCACGGCTTAAAGGAGTCGTGTAAACAGGTTTTAGTTGGGTACAGTCCCGAGCCACATGGAGGCAGTGATCGGATCATCGGGGATTCGTCTCTCCCGGTATTGGGGTTGATGTCGCGTTGTGCACGGGTGGACATCACTAGAAATCAATGGCCATGGTGAACGAGAATTACCGATCCAGGATCGATAGTTTCTCAGGTGGTGATGGGTTACATGCCGACACTAAATATCACGTTGTTAGGGGTCTGACTTATCCACCCCCTAGACTTGATATGCGATACTCTTAGACGAACAGACCAGACTGTACGGATATTGTCACTGTCAGGCTCAGTAGGGGTTCTACATGATTTTGCTCGTCGGCCTCCCTTTCGCTCAATACCTGGGTAGCCATTACGTACAGCTAGTGCCGCTGACGTGCTTGTGGTTAAACCCACTGTCAGCGTATTGACGAGTCTTTAGAGTCCCACACAGAGGGTTTCCCTGGTTCTGGCGAAATGATGTAGTAGCCGTATTGGATACGTGCAGGGTTCCGATCGATTGGTGTACTTTGTAGCAGGACTTTCGATCGGATAATTGATAGTACTAGCCGACTCGGACTTGAGCCGGATTATTAAATCAGGTATTTCGATACGTATATTTATAGTATTATATTCTTTGTGTTATTCTATCTCATTGTGTATTCGTATTTCGGTACAAATGCCGATATATTTACAGTAGAATGCAATCCGTATTTTTTACCGGATAACATTCTAGAAGGTGCCACCTCATTTCTTGATTTGACCATTTTATTAAAATGGTAAATGAGGTGGAAATTGCATGAGGAGGTATGGTGACAACCATGCTTGCAATAGTGCACACAAATGAATTGTTAATTCATTTGTGTTCACTATTCAAGCATGGGAGGAATTTAAAATTGGAAAAAGGCTTTTAACAAAACCAAGGGTGCTAATTTCTTTTTCAAGTAAGAGTTCATTTTTGAAGCATGAAGGTTTTGTTCATTGTTTTTTCCTTCTTGAGCTCCTCATTCACCATGAGCTTCACCTTCCTCTAGCTTTCTTTCTTTTACTTCCACCTTCAAGTTTTTGAGATAGCTAACACTAAGAAACATTCACACTACATCCTAGGCTCTCTAGGGTAGCATCCTAGAGACCCTAGTTGCTCCATAAGCATCATATCGTGGAGCTAGAGCCGGAGTTACATCCCTCGGGTGGATCATCGGAGATGGAGGAAGACCGGCGACCAAACCACATCAAGGAACCGGTAGGAGCTTGGAATGAAGACCGAAGGACACGGATCAAATCGGTATAACGATTCTAACTCTTAGTTTAGCTTGTTAGTTTAGGGTTTAAGGTCGATCCGTAAATCGGGTAACGGTAGCGCCGGTTTTAGAAATTTTTGTTCCGCATTTTGGCCGCGTTTCGATGGCTGGAGCGCTGCCGGAACCATTCAACTATACGATGGCATGCCCAAGCATTATGGACGTTCGTAGTGATACGAAGTGTTCTGTAGAAATCCAATGTGGATGTGGGAGGGGCAAGGGTATACACGGTTTTGTCGTGAATGATAGCAGTCGCAATTTTCTTTACCGTTATTCTAATCCCTTTATATATCTTTATTTATTACCTTCTGTACACCGCCTTTAGGTTAATTGGTTTTCTTCCTTCCCCACCTTTCGGCACCTGCGTATGGTCTGGAGAAAGACTATCCAATAAGCTTAATAGGTGTACCCTCTCCTAATCGTAGGAGCCCTCACAACCTAAGAGAAGGTAAAGAGAAAAGACAACCGAATGATCCTTTTCAATCTTTCCAGAACCAGAATCCATCCTCGAATCTGGAACAAGTTCCTTCGAGTTCGTATGTAACTATACGATGGATTTATCCAATAGGAGTAGATATTCGTAGTGATACAGGGTGTTCTGGAGAAATGCAAATGTGATATAGAAGTGGCAATGATATATGCGATACCGTGACATTCTAGAAATCCAAAATGTTTTAAGAAGGTTCGGTTAACTTGATTCATGAGTTTTAGTCAAAGGTCGGGCTATGGTCACTGCCAGAGAGAGAGAGAGAGAGAGAGAGAGAGAGAGAGAGAGAAGAAACACTCAGCGTGCACTCTTATCTAGATCAGAATGGTTAATCATTTTATCTAATCAGGATGTCTCCCACTGTTTTCTCGAATTCTCCTCCAAACCCAAAAGGAGAATTAGTCGTAATCATCTAAAATCATCCGAGGAGTAATGCTACTCATCAGTGGGAATCGGGATTCAACTATCATCGCATGATAACCTGATGGAAGCCACTCAAGTCACCACACTCCAGAAGGTATGCGCATGCCTGGAAAGTTTCCTGTATGTTTGAAACTCCCGATGTGATTTTTACCCCCAACGGCTTATGGCCTTGACAGAGGTCAGCATATCATAAGTCGCAAGTCAAGTTCAACCTGTCATTGTCCTGAATTAACTTAGACCCACCCCCATGAGCCCTTGACAGAGTTCAACATGACCATGCATGTCACGACCCGAAATAATAGCTCGTGACCGGCACTTATATCACGCAACGTCTAAAGGCGTAACGTAATTCAAGTAAGCCGAAACCCAGAAAATCTAAACCTTTTTGAAATTAAAGGAGGTGAAGTTTTGAAATAAATGTACAATGAAATCGATGTTTTCAATAAATGCCTAAGTAAGGAACATGACAATGCAAGTGGAATTTATTGGTTTGAAAGCATGTTTGTCTTTTAAAAAAATTTGGGGAGCACCTCCTTTGTATATTTTGATCCAAAACCACAAATACAAGATAATAATAAAAGGCATCCCCAAGCGGGAGCTAGCTCTTCGCCAAACGGCGGATCACAACCACACAAAACAGTATATAAGTATACGACGCCCAATGGCAAATATCACCACAAAGATAAAGTAAAGCAATACCACATAACCACAAGTAGCGGAAAACCCCTCGCTCTAAGTCTCGCAACCACAAGTCTCACTAAGTCTCATTACTTATACAATTACTACATTTAATTGATGGAGTTGACTAGATACAATATAAATAAGTACAAGAGTGGGTACGATACAAATGTCCCACCTACCAAGCAAATCACCCAAAAGTAGCTGTGTGCCAGCGATGCCGCTACTGATCCATGCGGTCAACCTACAAGAACTGTGGCACAACGGGGGTGAGTTGCCAACTCATGAGTAGAAAAACATCTACAAGTAGAAATCGAATAAACAACGACTCCTAGGTCAACTATATCATAAAGGTAATACTATGATATCTAGGGTGACCGAGTCATCAAATTTGCCAACAATGTAATCAATACCTATATGTATGCGGATGTAATCCAACAATATAACCAATGTCTGTATGCATGTGGATCTCGTCCGACCATGTAATCAATGTATGTATGCAAGTAAGTATGAGGATATAATCAATAGTGCCCCTCACGACATATTAAAATCATAGAACCTGGGTGTCCAACATCGACAACCGAAAACATCATGAAACCCGTGTCCAGCATCGACACGTAAATCCTCATATCTCGGGCTCCATCAGTCTGGATTGGCCCACGGGTTCCGTCAGTCCGGATCAGCCCACGGGCTCCGTCAGTCCGGATCGGCCCAGATCATCTCTCGACTCCGGTCGGTATCATCCGGATATCCGCTGAGCCCAATACAATCTGTTGCAGATAGTGCCCTCAGAGTCAATTATTGGATCACATGCACGTGATTGCAATGATTGAGGGAGGACCTATACCGGTAGGACAGTCTTACTCAAGATAATAGTATGCTATCTGGTTTACCTTTATCATCGTGTACTGCTTCAGGTGACCTTACAGGTCACTATTACAAGTTGATAGAGCCCTTAGGATTCTTGCTTGACTGCCAGCAGTATGAGGGTGATCATATACGTGGGAGCTGGGGTCTATAAGCACATCCTTAAAAGGTCCCTAGTCATGGGAGTTTCGAGACAGGGCATCGATACTCCAGAGTAGACTAGTGTATACAGTCGAGACCCCGACGAGGGGCGGTGGCCGGTCTCACAAGCCACTGGTGTCAGTTGGTTCACCTAAGATGTATACAGGTGCTCATTGGGTTATGAGTACACCAGGACAGGACTCGCCGGGAACATGCTAGTTGGTCTTATACCTGACGTCAGATAGCAGTTCCCTGGTAACATGTGTACAGGTTAGTTCATCGACCTGAGATCGTCATTTGTCTCGTATGAGTTCCCACTATACTTTGATTACTACCCTACCACGCTCAAAGGAGACGTGCAAACAGTTGGGTACAGTCCCGAGCCACATGGAGGCAGTGAGCGGATCTGCAGGGGTTCGTCTCTCCCGGTATTGGGGGTGAGGTCGCGCTGTGTCTAGGAGAGCCATTACACGAAGTCCTTGGCCAAGGCTGGAGATTTACTGGTAGGTATTCCAGTAGTATCTTAAGGTGTTCTGGGCTACACTCCGACACGACTTGTACCTCTCTTGGGGGTCTGACTTTCACCAATCCCCTAGGCCCGCCATGCGATGCTCATAGACGAACGGAACGGACTGTACGGATATTGTCACTGACAGGCTCAGTAGGGTGTCAGGATGAGTTCGCTCATCGACGTCCCTTTTTGTCAATACCTGGTAGCCCGTTACGTATGGCTAATATCTCTGACGTGCTAGTGGTTAAATCTACAGCCAAAGTATCGACGAATCTTTAGAGTCCCCCACAGACCGTTTTCTCAAGTTTCGGGCGAAACGCTGTTGAGGCCGTATGGAGATATGGCAGGGTTCGATCATATACGTGCGGTATTGCACGGATCATGATCGGACGGATAATACTAGCAGGCTTTGGTTTAAGCCGGATCCTAGTATTGTACAGTGTAGATTTTGTCTCATTGCATTTGTATCCGGTCGGAATACAAATGCGGGTATGTATATACAGTAGCGGGGTTTTCCTGTAATTTATTACGGGATCAGTTTTTTTGGAGTTGCCAGTTTGCATTCCGTTTCGGCCATTTTCCTTTGTTTCCTTTCTTTGGCTGAAATTTGGTGGAGCGGGTTATTTGCAATTGTGCATTTAACAAAGGAGAAGACTTTTGGTTCATCATGACTTCTTGCTTCATGATTTTGCTTCATCATGGCTTGACCTTTGGAGTTATGATGGTTGATGGAGTGTTGGATTTGGTTTGTAATCATTTCTTCTCATCATCACTTTTTTCTCTCTCTTGCATTATTCTTTTGGGCTCACTCCCATTTTCTTTCTTTCTTGGATGAGGCCGGCCACTTCTTGAGGGGTGAGGGGATTTATTTTGTGAGGGATTTTTTTTGTTCTCATTTGCTTACTACAAAATTCCCAAAAGCCACCACAAAAGAGTATAGTTCATTTCCTCCACCAAATGGAAACTTCAACCCCAAAAGAGACAAAGAACACTACACTTATTCTACAGCAATTCTTGGACACGTCGACTCGCCAACTTCGTGCCCGAGTTGCCTCGGTCCAGAGGTGGGAGCCCGTAAAAGAACCCGGCGATTGTCGCCCTTCCGACGAGGAGATGAAGACCGGAGTTTCCGCGGGGAGATTGGGACAACGACGAGAAGACCGAAGGATACGGATCGCTCGGTATATCTCTCTACCCTTTCTCTAGTTAGCTAGGATTAGATTAATGGCCCGATCCGGGTTTTATAGTGCGCGGTGGTGCCGGTTTACAAGTTAAAGAAAAGTATTGTTTCCGCATTTTGTCCTCGGATTGACGGCCGGCGCGCCGCCGTGCACTTACATGGTATCAGAGCCACGCCAATAACCTAGTCTAGCTTGCTCTAACGTGTTTACAAGTTCGATCGAACGAATTTCCAAAAACCACATTTTCCGTGCATCAGTTTCTGTCGAATTTTTCCAGTCGTCAAAAAATTATTTGGTACATTGGAAAATTACATGCAGGGTTTTTTATGCATTCTGTGAAAATTTGGTAGGCTGAAGTTACTGTAGAGCGGCGGATCAGCGGCCAAAACCACGTTTTGGCCACGGAACCGCCGCTTAATTTTGTCTTCACTGCATCAAATTTTTACAGTGGCTCTCTGACATGGAAATAGGGTTTCTGGTATATTCTTTTTGGGCCCAGATGTTTTTGAGTGCTACAGTTGTGCTTGGGGCCCAATTCGGAAAATTCAGTGATCAAAAATTTTAAACATGTTAGTTCACAATATTTACATTATATTTGCGACCGTGAATATCATTTGATCGGTAAATCCTGTCTAACTGCTATAGCTCTTTTAGACGGATTTGCGAACGTGACATTCACGTTGATGTTCTGTGTTGTGCTGTGATGTTGCGGATTGGTCGTGGGGGATAGCCTGGATGCAATGGTAGTACAGTTTGGTTTTATATGTACATTTGATATTGCGGGACGAGCGTCCGACATGTGGACTGCCGTCACTGCCTGTTTGTATATTATTCTTTTGGGGCACGACCGGGCTGAGGTCGATGTACCCGTTGTATGTATATTTTACTTTCTGTACTAGAATTACCCCAAGGTGGGGTGCACGGATAGCCGGGTTCTAGAGGGCAACGAGCCCGCATCTCATGGCGTTGAGACGGAGGGGGCTTCACTCTAGAATTGGCGAGCTATTCGCCGCACTCGTAGGGGGTACAGGTTGACCCAGGAGGGGTGCCCAAGTTACCGGATTCCGTGAAGTGCTAGGTGGTCCATTCACGTTACTGAAGGGGGCTTCCTCACTTCAGGTTTTGGCGGTTAACTTGCCGCGCCCGTAGGGGTCTAGGATTTCATTGCACAGGCTATCCACATGACCAGGGGAACGTCGGGTTTCAGTAGCGGCTCTATGAAACCCGGGGATCCCAGATATCTGTATTGTTCTGTGATGCTTATTACATTTCTGTGATGTTGCATTTTATCACGCCTTGAGCGAATATTATATATTGATATATATACTAGTAGATGTTATATATGTTTTGCATCCGCGCTAGTCCAGTCCCCGCTCTGTCGTTAATTAAGTAACCTAACGGGTAATGACGGGACCCAGTGGCGAATGCGGATGGCATATACGTACATCATTATTTCCGTTCTTTATTGGTGTGATCAATTGATGGGACTGCATTGATTCGGATCAATGCAAGCTAAACAAACCTATTCTGATGTTGTTGGAACACTTTTCAAAAAGCTGTTATTGCAAGGACGTTCACTTTTGTTTTGCACAGTGGTATTCAGTTGGAATATCCTGCACCTCAGTCGACGAGGCAAGGGCCGAGATCCCTTCACCGGGAGTGACCCCTTAGACAGAAGTTTGCGTCAGGGTAATAACTTCACTATAGCCGATTACTTTTTCTTTGCATCGTGGTATTCAGTTGGAATATCCTGCACCTCATTCTACGGGGAAAGAGCTGAGATCCCTTCACCGGGAGTAACCTCTTTAGCAAAGGTTTTCGTCACTATATTTTTATAAAAGCTATCCGGTTCCTTCAACGATATCAAGTTCATTACGTTAAAGGTTTTCGCCAGAAACCATTCGTAGCCCTCCGTCGTTTCATATGGATAGTCAATAGTATTCAAGCTGTGTTTGTTGGCCAAAGTCAAGGCACAGTGTTATGTAGCTATTGGGTATTCATATGCAGCATAGATAGATGCGTTGGTTTGGGACAGTCGTACTGCCTTGTTGGCCAAAGTCAAGGGTAGGTACGGGTGGGTTCAAATCAACCTGGAGAATGACGGGTAGAACTTGACATGTGACTTATGATTTGTTGGCCAAAGTCAAGGTCATAAGAGCATGGGGTAAAAATCACATCGGGAGTTTCTAAAGAAACTGAAACTTGCCAGATATGCGCATACCTTCTGGAGTGTGGTAACGTGAGCGGATTCCGTCATGTTATCATGCGATGATAGTTGGATCCTGATTCCTACTGATGAGTTGGTTTACTCCTTGGGAGATCCCGACTAATTCTTCTTTCAGGTTTGGAGGAGAATTTGACGGTACAGTGGGAGGTTTCCAGATTAGATAAAGTGATAACCATTCTGATCTAGGTTAGAGTGCACGCTGAGTGTTTCTTTTCTCTCTCTCTTTGGCATCGACCATGACCCGACCCTTGACTATGACTCAGTGACCAAGTTGACCGAACCTTCTTAAACACTGGCTTTTGGATTGTCAGAGTTGCAAACCTCATTGCTACTCCTACTTTTACCCTTTTATCCAGGACACCCCATATTACTTCGAACGTCCACTTCCATTGGATAAAACCATCGTATGGTTATATACGAACTCGAAAGGAACTTAATCCAGTTCTAGGATGGATTCTGGTTCAGGAGAAATAAGAATAAGGTTTATTCAGGTGTCTTTTATCTTCACCTTCTCTCGCATTGCGAGTGCTCCTAGGATTAGGACAGTACACCCATTATGCTTATTGGATAGTCTTCTTCCAAACCATAGGCTGGTGCCGAGCGGTAGGGAAGGAAGAAAACCATTTGGCCTAAAGGGGTGTACAGAAGGTAATGACTAAAGACATATGAAGGGATGTGAAGAGATGGTATAGAAATATACGGTTACAGTTGTGAATCTGATAATGGAAGAGGCATTACTAGGAATACCAGGATACCCCATCGAAACATTTCAATGTTTCAGTTTCACTGTGTACTGTTAAAAGAAAACTGATTTCCCAATTAGACACTTGCTCCAGGGTATGTATTTACCAGGTATGATTCTCACATCTGTATGGTTTTACAGATGATGAGTGGGAGTAAGTTATTGGGAATTAGGTGATCATCCTCATTATATCGGAATTCGTTGTAATTGGTGATATTTGAGGAAATCGCCTGGGTTGTTTGCCGGACGGCAAATATTTGCTTTTGAATATCCGCTGTTATGCACCAATTTCAAATTGATATATCTGTACGTCTATTTTTATAGAGTAAGATATACCTTTTTGAAATTATGTCTATGACATTTACCTATATCAGTGGATGGTTAGGTAAGGAGCATTAAACAGCGGTGTAATCCTTCATAACCATAGTACAGTTTTCAACCTACGACATACAGGGATTGAGTTATCTGACTCAAGGGACTTATACAGAGTATTGTATGTTGTCCAATGTCCATTAGGACAGAGGGGTTGGTCCTCGTACTATATTCGGTTTACTTATGACTTCTCTAGTTCTTAGACAAGTGTTTCGTAAAAACACAAGGTCTGAGTTTTGAGAAGTTATAGGTATATGAATAAAGTAGAGAACCAGGTGTTGCAAGTATCGGGATTCTTCAAAGTGATCGAAGATGCAGATACTTGTGTAGGGTATTCAGTTAATAGTAATGATTAAGAGAACTTGCTTCTCTTTCAGATTACTCATAATTAGAAGCACTCCTAAGTTGAGTAACGCTGATCGGCCACCTTCCATTTAGTCAACATGCACTGGAGACAGCTGCATGATTTGAATCTGGTTCAATTTAATCAGTGCCTCTGGTTCTATATTGGATATAGAACAGTTCATATCTTAACGATGTTAAGGTACGGGGAGTTGTCCGGCTTATGCTTAAAACCAGACTCTGGATAACTCAAGGCACGTTTCTGTAATGGTTGTTTGTGGGTTGACCCAGGCTATGACGAGGGTTGACTTTCTACCATCTGGAAGATCAATAGCGATATTGTTCTAGACTAGCCACAGTTTTAATAAAAATGGATTTTTTTTCAGAAAACAGTAGTGGGAGTATGGTAGAACTGGAAGTGATTCCAGAACCGCAAACGATTACTGAAAATTTGATAAGAACCTAAAGATTCAATCTGGATTGACATTCCATTGGCCACTCCGCAGATACGGTGGGTAACCTCAGGCACCCGAGAGGTACTCCGGTAGCCTCAAGGACGGTGACAGGGAGGTTCTTGTTTACCCAGACTTGCCATTGCTGTTGTTCCAGGCTGTGAGACCCGGCAGGAGGATGAGTAAAGCGTCGTTATAAACTAGCTTTAGAAGTGTACGTGTATATGACTCTGCCAGAGGGTTGTCGTAATCAGTGGGAGCAGCGGAAGCATTGGTGGACAAGTGGCTTATGTCTATTTATAGACTAAAGCAGATGTAGCGGAGATAGATCATCTATTTCTGATATGACAGTCATAGGTTTGATTTCATCAGAATAGGGGATGGATCTGTTAAGAAGGTAGTAGGGTGTGATGTCCTGGTATTTAGATGACATACACAGAGTAGGAAGTGATATTCCTATACTACGATCGGTTATACTTTGGTTGTCACACAGTGGTTTCTCCACATTGGAATTGGGTATTATATCAGACATTCTGGTTACTAGATCTATGGTTTTAGATCTAGATTTGGGAAGTGTCCCAATCAGGGTACTTAGACAGCATTCTAAAGGTGTTTTAAAATGGACGACTCCTGGTATGGTGGTGTACCTGCAGGTGATGGAGTCACCCTCTCTAAAGGTGTCTTACAGACTAAAGGGGAGATGTATGTGCATGATTGGCAGAACACTTGCTTAGGCAATTGAGTCAATCATGAGATGTCAAGTACCACACCAGATATTGTTTTTGCACGAGATGCAATATGTTGATATTGATCCAATCCTGGAGAAACGATCGGAAGCAGTTTTAGAACATAAGTGGATGTTCTAGGGATATGATAACATTAGCCTCATTCAGGAGACGGTTATCATTCCAGGCTTCCAAGGTGACCTGGATGACAGAGTGACTGTCAGAGTTATAGTTTTCCCTCTGACGAGGGGCAGTATTTTGGACAGGTGGTCCAAGGGGATACTGAGGGAGGCATGACGCAGGATACTGATTAAGTTCAGTTGACGATACGGTCTAAGAAGTTTGGATTTGGAGTTCATTTATGAGCTGGGTCCCATCAGATATCCAGACATATTCTAAGACAGGTATTGCTCATTTCGGGAGATGGCTTTCTCCGCAAACTTGAGATATAGAGAGACATAGAAAGAAACATCAAGGGGGATCCACTCACTGAGGCTATTCCTCGAACGCAATAGTTTCGCAAACGGGTTTTGTGAGACTGATTAGTAGAGGAGTTGGGTGTTCGGTATCACACGGGCTGTGAGTATGTGATATCGCAATAATTAGCCTTGAGTGCAAGTGGGAGATTGTTGGAGATAGTGCCCTCAGAGTCAATTATTGGATCACAGGCACGTGATTGCAATGATTGAGGGAGGACCTATACCGGTAGGACAGTCTTACTCAAGATAATAGTATGCTATCTGGTTTACCTTTATCATCGTGTACTGCTTCAGGTGACCTTACAGGTCACTATTACACGTTGATAGAGCCCTTAGGATTCTTGATTGACTGCCAGCAGTATGAGGGCGATCATATACGTGGGAGCTGGGGTCTATAAGCACATCCTTAAAAGGTCCCTAGTCGTGGGAGTTTCGAGACAGGGCATCGATACTCCAGAGTAGACTAGTGTATACAGTCGAGACCCCGACGAGGGGCGGTGGCCGGTCTCACAAGCCACTGGTGTCAGTTGGTTCACCTAAGATGTATACAGGTGCTCATTGGGTTATGAGTACACCAGGACAGGACTCGCCGGGAACATGCTAGTTGGTCTTATACCTGACGTCAGATAGCAGTTCCCTGGTGACATGTGTACAGGTTAGTTCATCGACCTGAGATCGTCATTTGTCTCGTGTGAGTTCCCACTGTACTTTGATTACTACCCTACCACGCTCAAAGGAGACGTGCAAACAGGTTTTAGTTGGGTACATTCCCGAGCCACATGGAGGCAGTGAGCGGATCTGCAGGGGTTCGTCTCTCCCGGTATTGGGGGTGAGGTCGCGCTGTGTCTAGGAGAGCCATTACTCGAAGTCCTTGGCCAAGGCTGGAGATTTACTGGTAGGTATTCCAGTAGTATCTCAGGGTGTTCTGGGCTACACTCCGACACGACTTGTACCGCTTTTGGGGGTCTCACTTTCACCAACCCCCTAGACCCGCCATGCGATGCTCATAGACGAATGGACCGGACTGTACGGATATTGTCACTGACAGGCTCAGTAGGGTGTCAGGATGAGTTCGCTCATCGACATCCCTTTTTGTCAATACCTGGTAGCCCGTTACGTATGGCTAATACCTCTGACGTGCTAGTGGTTAAATCCACAGCCAAAGTATTGACGAATCTTTAGAATCCCCCACAGACCGTTTTCTCAAGTTTCGGGCGAAACGCTGTGGAGGCCGTATGGAGATATGGCAGGGTCCGATCATATACGTGCGGTATTGCACGGATCATGATCGGACGGATAATAATAGCAGGCTTTGGTTTAAGCCGGATCCTAGTATTGTACAGTGTAGATTTTGTCTCATTGCATTTGTATTCGGTCGGAATACAAATGCGAGTATGTATATACAGTAGCGGGGTTTTCCTGTAATTTATTACGGGATCAGTTTTTTTAGAGTTGCCTGTTTGCATTCCGTTTCGGCCATTTTCCTTCGTTTCCTTTCTTTGGCTGAAATTTGGTGGAAGGGGTTATTTGCAATTGTGCATTTAACAAAGGAGAAGACTTTTGGTTCATCATGACTTCTTGCTTCATGATTGTGCTTCATCATGGCTTGACCTTTGGAGTTATGATGGTTGATGGAGGGTTGGATTTGGTTTGTGATCATTTCTTCTCATCATCACTTTTCTCTCTCTCTTTCATTATTCTTTTGGGCTCAGTTTCATTCTCTTTCTTTCTTGGATGAGGCCGGCCACTTCTTGAGGGGTGAGGGGATTTATTTTGTGAGGGATTTTTTTGGTTCTCATTTGCTTACTACAAAATTCCCAAAAGCCACCAAAAAAGAGTATAGTTCATTTCCTCCACCAAATGGCAACTTCAACCCCAAAAGAGACAAAGAACACTACACTTATTCTACAACAATTCTTGGACACGTCGACTCGCCAATTTCGTGCCCGAGTTGCCTCGGTCCAGAGGTGGGAGCCCGTAAAAGAACCCGGCGATGTGGTGCCCTTCCGACGAGGAGATGAAGACCGGAGTTTCCGCGGGGAGATCAGGACGACGACGAGAAGACCGAAGGACACGGATCGCTCGGTATATCTCTCTACCCCTTCTCTAGTTAGCTATGATTAGATTAATGGCCCGATCCGGGTTTTATAGTGCGCGGTGGTGCCGGTTTACAAGTTAAAGAAAAGTATCGTTTCCGCATTTTGGCCTCGGATTGATGGCCGGGGCGCCGCCGTGCACTTACACAATCACCGGTTGGTAGTAGTCCCTCTGCCAGGCTCACCGTCTGCAGCACAGCAATCCGTTCTCGCCCCGGGGTACCATACCGGGTCCACCATGTACCCGCAATCGGCCTCATCCAGCTCTTCGAATCGGGTTTCACATGTCACACGTCTCAGAACCGAGAAAACGCATGGTGGGCGCACTGAAATATCATATCAAGAGAAACCGGGTTTTTAAAACAGTACTTGCATTCTTTTGAAATAGCCACGGTTCTCAAATCCAGAAATCTCATGAAAACAACATATCTCAATGCGTAAAATCATAAAGCATGATGTATGGGACAAATGATAGAAATGTAAGCATATCCGTATATCATGCAACATGGAATAGTGATATGACATATTAAGGGAAAACCTCTCTTTTAAAATGATTCCAGTTTTTAAATATATCTTGCGGTTCTTAATTTCTCCAAAGTCAAATGCAACATTATATAAAGGTGCATAGGTAACTATAGCAAGTAAATTATGCAAAGAGTCATATCATGATGCAGTAATCCTACTGTGTACTGACATGGCAATTATCGATGATGAAGTGTGTGAGCCTGCTAATCTGTGTAAGTGTAACATATGCATCATCGATAATGGTGTAGGTGTACCAGCACAGGTATATGCATTCCAATGAGAATAACATGAATGCAGCATAAGGTAAATCATAAGCAAATGCTGACAGGTATACGTATCTAGTATGACCGAGTCGGTGAATCTATCAGTCGGCATCCAGCCTCACACATCACGTATGGTATAAACCATCGTACGACATCCTCTAGCCAAGGGTATAAATCAATCCTCAAGTCAAACTTATCACGTACGGAAAATCATCGTACGGAGGCATTAAACCAATAAGGATCCTACCAACCTATATGACAATGAGGGGTACAGATCTAACGTCACGTACGACATACCACTCACGATTCACCACAATATATATATCTATATACCTATGTCCCAGGTCACATCCATAACAATCTCATATCAGGGGACTGGCAAGGTATCAATCGACTCACATCCGTATACCAACATATCATTGGATCACATATCAAATCGTATTCTCTTTTCATCGCATTTTATATCTCTCAATAAGTCAATTTATATATGCAATCTACACTATACATCAAAGGTCATGATATTCTAAACTCATACTGATTCTAGGGTAATTACATAGCTATAAGTCATGATTCACAATTCGCTTTTTTCCTATCCCTAAAGCTTCCTACTCATATCCCAAAATATATTCAATCATCACTAACTATCTTCAAGTTTATAATATGTTTTCTCTAGCTATAGATTAATTCTAACCCTAGTTTGCTACTCTAGGTTTTCTTAACCTTATTCTATAAATCGGTTTCCACCAAAACTTTGCGGGGGTGCTACACGCCATCCACCCGACTTTCCCCCGTAGATATAGATCTACTCACATTACTCCTTGCTTGCCGATGTCGATGCCGCTATCCTCTTCTTCATCGTCTCGAAATCCTCGTGGGGTACCTACATATCATAACACATCCCAATTGCGTATTAAAATCAAGTCAGAAACCAAAACGGCACACGTTTCGCTCATAGGTCAAAACCTATAGCCTCGCATGCAAAACACGATCAGTAACCCTAGTCGTTGACGTTCAAACGCCACACGACGGAAACACAATTTCAAATACCAAATCCAAATGCAAATTCATTAAAAGCCGCAAAACGAATTCAGAAACTTAGAGAATATGCTCCAGATTATACCCTAAGTGAAATTAGCCAATTTTGCATATGTAAAGGGTCTATTTTACTGATATAGGAGTTACAGACGAAGCACGGACCCCAAATGAGGTACCTAGGCCGCAAATTGCGGCCCAGGGGATTAAATTTGCGTCCATGGTGTTAGAGTTTGGTCTCGGATCTCTATGGTAGCTTCCTGGGTGCCTAAATGACTCACAGTGTTTGCTAAATAATTTTCCAGGTCCCCGAGTGTTAGTAGATTTCATTTTCCCTACAAAATTTCCACAAAAATACGATATCGGGGATTCTAAGTTCGCTAATTGGGGTTCTAGTCTCTGGTTTAGGTCTTTAATCAATCACCACAGGGGTTGTAAAGCCTCTACTAAACTCAATTATACAATCCCAACTCAAGAATCTCTCAAACCCTAACAAGGAATTTTCAAAGTTCACTAAACCGGACTAAAACACTTCTAAACATGCATGAACACTAATGTGAATGTAAAACTATGCTAATGGTGATGAAATTTTCTCATTTGGCAACTCAAGAATTTTCTTGAGTTGCCTCAAGTGTCCAAAATCCTTGCTTTCTTGGTCCAAAGTGTAGCTATAAGGCTTGTGCATATTTTTAATGATGTGGGGATGGACTTTTGGTGTTTTTATGGTGTTTTGATGGGATAGAGGAGGGGGATGAAGGAGGGCAGCCATAGGAGATGAGGAGAGGAAAAATGAAGAGGAAGAATAATGCGGGAAACAAATGGCAGTTGGTCAATTGACCCCTCACCTCTCTCTCTCTCTCATGCCCATACCCATTATTCTAATATTTCCTTTTTTTTCTTTTCTTTTATAACGACAACCATGCAAGAAAATGAAGAGAAAGCCATGATAAAATGTAACAAGTGCTAAAAATGACTTGGTGCATGTCACATGCAAAAAACTAGCTTAATGCATGATTAGCGATATTTAATCACGATTAGCATTAAAAGCAATATAATTAATTATATAACAATCTATAAATGCTCAAATCTTATAAAACACCCTCTTTTCAGTAATTCCTATAATTGACATAATTTCCAAGTATTTCCTAAATTTATCGGTATTTAATTATACCGCATTATTAAAATATTCATAATACTTATTATTAAATTATAAAAATTCCCCAAAATAATATTTTATTTTTCTGAAATGTTACAGTCTTCCCCCCTTAAAGAAATTCGGTTCCCGAATTTAAATTTAAACCCATAAACACTAAAAGATTTCAACAATCAGCTCGAATCAACGGGGCTCCGACATCACAGAAGATACCCAAAAAAACACGACGCGTCAAGTGTGCATGAAAACGAATACAAAACTCAAAAACCGAACTCCGTCAAGCGTCACGCAAATTATCGGATTTGCACGCATATCCTCGGAGTTACAATGGAGATACAGATCTCGAAATCCACTACTGAAATCCAACGTACACTAGCCAAAATACTATAATACATATATAGTACGCATCCCTGGAAAAATCCTTTAAACTGAATAAAACACATGCAAAATCTTTTCTGAATCGCCGTGTGATGCGTATCTCACGGCATAAGTGACAGACGCTCATTTATAAAATAATAATATATGTTTTTCTAAATACACGTTCCGTCGTTTTCAAAATATCCCAAAAGGTTTTCCTTATAAACGTTCGTGTCGTTCACGGACACGTAGGAAATAGCGAGACTATAACTCTTTTTTCAAAAATCTCTTGGTGTCATGACCCGAAAGAGCACGTGACTGGCCCTTGAACCATATGAAGTCAATAGGAATCCATCTGATCCAAGTAAGCTAAAAGCCCAGAAATCTAAAACCATTTTAAGAATAAATAAACAACAAGCAATATACTATACAACGCCGAATGGCGATGATCAAAATTCAAAAGAAACCCAGATAAGCATGAAAACTGTAACACTACTAAGCGCGACTCTAAGGTCGAAATAATACATCACTAGTGTCTGAGTCTGAAACAATATACAAGTTTTGGTTGATGGAATTCTAGATACAATGAATAATACAAGTACAATGGTGGTTCTTGATGCAAAATAATCCACCTACCAAATGCAATTCACCCGCAAGGAAGCAGTGTGCCAGAAATGCCGCAATGGAACCTGTACGGCAAAACCTGCAAGAACTGTGGCACAACGGGGGTGAGTTGCCAACTCGTGAATAGAAATATCTACAAGCAGAAACCGAAAGCAAGACATAATCCTAGGTCAATACGATCAGTAAAATATAAACCACAAGAGTACGCCTGAAGCATGATAAGGTGGCAATGTAACATCTAAACATGTATATAGTGCCAAGTACTCAGGTAATAACATATCATCAGTATAAGGTATGTTTGCATGAAGTATGATCAATGTAAATCCAGTCTGTATGTGATCAAGTCTGTATAAACGTGGAACCCGTCCACCCGTCACAATAAACGTGGAACCCGTCCACCCGTCACCCAATGACAATAAACGTGGAACCCGTCCACCCGTCACCCAATGACAATAAGCATCATGCATGCAAATATGAGGATATAATCAAAATCATGGAAATCGTCCTGAAACCCATGCCTAGCATCGGCACGTAAATCCTCATCCATATAGGGGCTCCGTCTGCGGTATCGGCCCTCGCCCCCGGTAGTACGGGTCAGCCCATGTCCATCTCTCAACTCCGGTCGGTATCCTCCCGATATCCGCCGAGCTCAAATACAATCACCGGTAGGTAGTAGTCCCTCTGCCAGGCTCACCGTCTACTACACAGCGAAACCGTTCTCGCCCCGGGGTACCATACCGGGTCCACCATGTACCCGCAATCGGCCTCATCCGCCTCTTCGAATTGGGTTTCACATGTCGCTCTCAGCACCGAGAAAACACATGGTGGACGCACTGAAATATCATATCAAGGGTAACCGGGTTTTTAAAACAATCATATATTCTCTTTTGAAATACCCACGGTTCCCAAATCCAGAAATATCATGGAAACAACATATCTCAATGCGTATAATCAAAACATGATGTATGCGACATGTAAAGAAAGGTACGCATATCAGAAGTCATGCAACATAGAATAGTAATGTGCACATGTCGAGGGAAACCGCTCTTTTAAAACGAATCAGTTTGAAGAACATCTTGCGGTTCCCAAATCTCTAATCAAGTCAGAATCATCTATGTTTGTGTACAGGTATAAGTGTACAATATGCCATGCAAGAATCATATCATGAATGCAACAGTACTACAGTGTAGTGGCATGGCAATTATCGATGATGAAGTGTGTGAGCCGGCAAATAGTGTACGTGGAACATACACATCATCGATAATGGTGCGGTGTCCTAACAGCATGATAATAATATAGCAATAAACATATGCAAGCAATGCGAATAGCATGAATATGCGGAAATCAAATAATCAACACAACAGTGAAGAATCTACTATGCAAACTACAGATCTAAGTATCAAGTCAATCGGGAGAGGTATGGAAACCACCTAAATCTGAGTCGATATATATATATATATATATATATATATATATATATATATATAATAGTCGGTGATCCCGCCTGAATAATATCGCGTACGATACAATATATCGTAAGACATCCTCGAGTCATGAGTGTGGGTCTATCATCAATGTAGGCTCGTACGGTAAATCGTCGTACGGCATCCCAATAGCTGGGTACGGGTCAATATCGCATTCCTTTCATCAGATATCAGGTATCATTATCATCATAACACATAATCTGGGGTACTGATCTAAGTCTAGTACAAATCGATACCATCTATATACTGCGTGTGCAAGCACACGTCCCAAGGCCCGCTAGAGATCACGTATCGTATCCCAAATACGAATCACATCAAATCACCGATCTCGCGGCACAATGCCCAACATCATCGACTCATTTCCAATGTCATCCAATATCATCAAACACAGTGCAAGTAAAAGGAATATGCAAGGGTGTGCGTGTAGGTGTAAATCTATTCTAGGGTTCACGACTATGAACTACACTAGTCACTTCTAACCCTACACTATCCATAATACACCTAACTATTATATATATAATATAACAACTACGGACTGCGGGGGTGCTATAAGCCATCCACCCGACTTCCCCCTGTAGATATAATCTAATCACCTTGCGTCTTCATTTGTGGACGTCGCCACGTGCTTGCTTGTCGTCCCCAAGTCTTCATGGGGTACCTACACATCAAAGTATCGTATATGCGTATTAAAACCAAATCAAAGCTAACACGGCACACGAAACCCCAAAACGATACGATAAGGGACCTATAGGTTAGAACCCACGGGCACTCCTTCAAAACCATCAATAAATCCTCTATATCGTCGTATAAACGCCAAATAGTCAAGGTAAAACACAAGACACAAATTCAGAATTAAGAATACGGAATACGGAAACACGAATCCAAAACAGCAACTAAGGAAATATGTTCCAGATTTCACCCTAGGTCAAATTAGACAAATCTATATATATCAGGGGTCTAATCTATGCATGTAGGGGCTACAGAACCAAAACGAGAAAGTTTGGTGCAGGTATGGCCGCAAATTGCGGCCAATTGGAATAAATCTGCGGCCGATTTGATGAGTTAGGGGTTGGGGTCTTGGTGGTAGCTTCCTGGGTGCCTGCACATGTCACTGTCCAATCAATTTTAATTTAGGATGTCTCGGGTGATAGCAGATTCAATATACCCTTCACAGATTCCACAATTTCTCCGATATCGGTTTCTAAATCCGTATTTCGGGTTTCAACTCTCAGGTTAGGGTCTTAATTCATGCACTAGGATGATAGTATAACCTCTACTGAGCTTAGTTTCACAATACAACACAAAATTCTTCACAACCCTAACTATGTTTTTCCTCAAGTCACCAAAATCACACAATATCGGTTCAATCATAACATGGGGGTAAAGGAAATGCTAAAACTAAGTTAATGATCCAGAAAATACCTCATTTGGCAACTCAAGAATTTTCTTGAGTTGCCCCTAGTGGCCAAAATTCTTGCTTTCTTGGTCCAATATGTAGATCTTGAGCTTGTGCACACTTTTAATGAAATGAGAGTGGGGTTTTGGAGTTGTTTTAGAGGTGTTTAGAGGGCTTGAAGAGGGGAGGGAGGTGAGGTGCAGGAGCAGCAACAGCAATGGAGGGAGAGGGAAGGAAATGAGGGAAGGAAAAATGGCTAAGTGTTTGGTCAAAGGAGCCCATACCTCTCTTTCTCACCAAACCTCATTCTTTATTCTTTTCCCCTTTTCTTTTCCTTTTCTTTTTCTTATTTTCTCAAAATCCTTCTCCCAAGAATAGTAAACCCAAAGTGAACCATGGCAAGAAAATGCACAAGTGTGAAAAAGTGATATGTGCATGTTTTGCACAAAAATGCTAAAAAACCGATTAGCGATTTTTAATCGCGATTAACAATAATTTAGCATATAACTAATCATAAAGACTTAAAAATGGCATAATTCTATAAAATACCCTATTTTATAATTTTCCATAATTTTTCCTATTTATTTGTATTTAATAATACCGAAATATTAGAATATTCAATAAAATAATATTAAATTATAAAAATTCCCAAAATTAATATTTTATCTTTTTGAAATGTTACAATCTACCCCCCTTAAATAAATTCGGTCCCCGAATTTAAATTTAAACCCCCAAATACCAAAACATTTCAGTAAAGTCCAAATTGTCGGGGTTCCGAAAACATCAATACGTAGCGGATATCATAAAAATGTACTGCTCTATAAGAAATCAATCCCCAAAAATGTATATAAGAATATCCGGTGCGTCTGGTGCTCACGGAATCAAAATCCATATATGTGTCACACAGGTGTACAAAATAACATCTAGGTGCAACTGGTGTGCACGAAACATCTGTCATAGGCAACGTGTGTGCCTGACAGCAAAATCAGGTGCATGTGATATACACGAAGATCCCGATTTAGTGCATCTGGCATGCACCAAAATCGTATATCAAAATACTAAAGGTGCATGAAAACTATGCTGGAAGTGTAAATCAAATCACTGCATAAGATAGGCGTGAAATCACAATCAATAGCTCAAATGTAATAACTTATGCGCAAAATATAAATATCCAGTGGGTGCATGAAACAATATCATGAAACTCAGTCATCAAAACTAAATCATGCAATAGAACGCCCAAAATACCAAAATCCAAGATGACGGATACGTGATAATCGAATCACAAATTCACAAATCATAAATACCGTCGTCGGTAGTTCCTCCTTCAAGGTCGAGAAGGAGTCGGTGCATCCAATGCTAGCAGCGCAAGATATCTACTTGCCTCTTGCTCACGGTCTGGCGTCCTCTGACTCTGGGTCCTTATCTTCTCTGCGGATTACCTATCTCGCAGTCAATCGGCTCATCGGCCCTGTCAGGTGTGCTAACGGGGACGATTCCGTTCTGGCACTTCTCTGGTCATCTCTCGGTAAATCCTCACGGCCACTCATAAAGCTGCATATTACTGGCGTCAGCCTCTGGCTCTCTGAATGCACGTCACACATCTGATCCTGGGTGCAAGCATCATTGCAGCAGTGTCCTGGAAGGAATCCTGCTCAGGGTCTCTTCCAATCATGCCTATGCCGATATGTACGGAGGCTGGTACTCTTGCATAATCTCTTTTCGCTCAATTGACATCTGTGTCCTCAGCACAACATTTCTCGGAATCTGGTTGCATCCCAACGCCTCTGTAAGCATATCTGACCTCTGGTCTCGACGGGAAGTAATGACAGCTCGTCAGCGTCTCGCACGAGCCTCTTGTCCGCTTGTCTGTATTTCCGTCCACTTCGATGTCACGCCATGCTATCTACGCACTGCACTGTTCTCGGCCACGGTCAATCTGAAGTCTCTCGCACGGACTCGAAATCGCGTACTCTGTAGCTTCATCATTCTATAGAAGATGTCTGGCCGAACAGGTCCTCGGGAACGCGTCCCAACCATCGGAGGAATACTCAATACTCGTCCGTCCTTGATCAATTCGCAATGCATCTGGGTAAGTTCCTTTATCCGAACCTGGTCAACTACCTCGTCGACGATGCCGAACTCTGGCCTGCTGGGTGTGCGCAATATGACCATTCCTGGGTCTAGGTCTTCTCGTATCGTTTTCCAGAAAGGTCCTGTCGAGGTTTCTCTCTCAAATCTCATTCCTGCCGAATTGCCCGGAAGTCATCATCCATTGCTGAAGCTAATTCTTATTCCGGAACGGTTGCATACTTATCGCGCCTCTTTCTGGAAGATATATCCATATACAACGCCTCTGGGTGCGTATCACATCTCTGATATCAGCGGAGTGGGACGTCATCTCGTCGAAATCTCTTGCGAACTCTTTTCTTCACTCTGCTTCAATGTCGACTGATTCGGACTCGTCTCATCGTGGCTGCATGGACTGGGCTCCAACGGCTATACTCGTATCTGGAGTCCCCCAAGCAAAGCATCCCATCACATGATATCCGAATGATGTCGAACATTCGATCGACTCGTCAGAACCTTATAATCCCCCAAGAGATCAACATCTTGAGTACATTTTAATAGTATCGAGTACATGCCACAGCGTCGGTGGTCCAGCCGTAGAAGGGCAAACCCAAGCCTCACTAATGGCGCCGCGGAACTGCCGTAAACCCTAAGGTTCAAAGGCTTTCACACGGTCATTAAGTCGAGTTAAGGTTTCATTATTCTAGAGGGTCCATAGAATCACCTGCATGTCTTTCCGTATACTTTAAACTTGGAAAATGGGCTCCTGACATTCGATCGTCTCTATCGACTCTCAACGAACCTGCGTGAAGTCGTCTCTAGCTAGAAACAATCTATCTGATGACCTCGCATCGGCAAACGAACGAACCACATGTCCTAGTCATTCATCCTCAGGTGACTAGCGACCGTCCATCATATCTCTAAGTATATGCTCATGTTGTAGTAGCTCCAACCATCTGGGCGATATCTCGTCATTTGCAGCAACAACTGGCTCATTCGCTTGTACGCCGAACAGCGCCTCACTCCTCCAGGAAAGGCGACACATTGGCGGTCATCTCTGAATCGGTCTGCTCTAGATCTGAGTAAGGCTCTCCACATTGGAAATCTTCAACTCAACTGGGCCCGCTCAGGCGCATAAATCGGACGAATCACCTTCGTCTCTCAAATCGGGTAGACTAGCTATCATCTGTCTCATATCTTCCTGGAAGCTCCGGCAATCTCAGCATCGTAAGCTCCGGAAGCGACATCCTGTCAATCTCAGCAATAGCTGGTCCATCTGTCTGCACGGTAGGCGACATCATAATCTCTGAGGTATGTTGTACATCAACAGTCCTCTCTCAACTGGTAGCTCTAACAATGGCCCAATCATCCGGTGCAAAACCAAGCACTCGCCTCCACTAGAGGTCACAATCATCAATACTAACTCGAGACGTTCCCATGTCACCAGAAACACAATGGTTGGCCCTCGTACCAGACGAGCTCGCCCTGACCGTAACCCTAGCAGCAGCCCAAACTGTGCTCAAACGTGGCGACAGGAACCTCTATCGAGTATCGAAGAGAGCGGATCAATGACAAGAAAGAAAACAACAAATCCAGAGTGGATACATGATCATAAGAAGGAACAGCATCAATGAAGGTATGATCATGAAACTAATAGAATCGGGGATCTCAAATGGGTGTATAATCATGGATATAAAGAGAGTCACTGATCTCGAAATATGTACATCCTAAGGTTCCTTAAGCGGAGTGGCGTGTCGTAAGTATGCCGCGGAACATACCCACGGTACGTAACTCTACTTTAGTCACCTATTCCATCAACCAAGGGTCATCCTATGCGACGAAAGTTCGGGTCTAATACCCCCTCGACTAAGTCTAAGTTCCGTAAGGTCAAGCCCAAGTTCCGTATATATATAGACGCCCTAGGCTCCACATAGTCAAACTTAGACTCGAACCAAGGTCAACCTAGCACTCTGATACCAACTTTGTCACGACCCGAAAAAGCACGTGACTGGCCCTTGAACCATATGAAGTCTATAGGACTCCATCTGATCCAAATAAGCCAAAAGCCCAGAAATCTAAAACCATTTTAAGGATAAATAAACAAAAAGCAATATACTATAAAACGCCGAATGGCGAGGATCAAAATTCAAAAGAAACCCAGATAAGCATGAAAACTATAATACTACTAAGCACGACTCTAAGGTCGAAATAATACATCACTAGTGTCTGAGTCTGAAACAATATACAAGTTTTGGTTGATGGAATTCTAGATACAATGAATAATAAAAGTACAATGGTGGTTCTTGATGCAAAAGAATCCACCTACCAAATGCAATTCACCCGCAAGGAAGCAGTGTGCCAGAAATGCCGCAATGGAACCTATACGGCAAAACCTGCAAGAACTGTGGCACAACGGGGGTGAGTTGCCAACTCGTAAATAGAAATATCTACAAGCAGAAACCGAAAGCAAGACATAATCCTAGGTCAATACGATCAGTAAAATATAAACCACAAGAGTACGCCTGAAGCATGATAAGGTGGCAATGTAACATCTAAACATGTATATAGTGCCAAGTACTCAGGTAATAACATATCATCAGTATAAGGTATGTGTCACGCCCCGCTTCCCAGAGTACGCAAGATTGGGCACGTGACATAGCCAACCATGCTACCTGTGGGTAGGAAGTATCCATCCACAGTCACATTACGGTTGTAAGGATATCAAGAACAAGATAAAACTAATCTAATACATGTCCAAATCCATAATAACAAGAATCAATAAACAATAAGTGCGGAAGCTAATGATCCAATACAATGAATAAACAGTACGTCCCATAATGCGGGCTCACATCTGGAAATGAAATGAAATAAATAAACTAAACCCTAAGGAACTCACAGTTCAGCCTGCTGGCTGAAGTACTCCTGCTCAGTCGTAGACAGTGGTACGGAATCTGGGCCATGCAAAACCCAGACGTCAGCGCGTCATGACATCAAGTATATAGTATAAACATGGTAATAAGCAATGCAAGTATGAACATGAATAAAACAGTAATAAGAAATGACAAGCAGGGTAATGTGCAATGGTGACTAAACTGTCCTATCAGGTTTTCTACTCTATAGTCTTTGAAATCAATTGATGAATCGTCGATGTAACTCAATAGTATCCCGTGCGTGCCCAGGACCACGGTCAAAGCTCTCGGGGCTGAATCCGAGACGTGCCGCTAAGCAGTAAAAGGTAGTAGGATGGACGAGTGATGTCAGCATCAACACTCCGGAGCTGGCCAAGCCCGTAAGACTGATCAGAACAATGTATCGAACTGTTGAGTTACAAGTCGGTTTCACTTTTGATTTCCCCATACCCCCAAACTATGTATGTCAGGTCAGGTATTCAGTAGTCACGGACTAATGCCAACAGAGAATCCGGTAAAAGTAGGTCTGTCTGGATAGACAGCAGGAATGGTCGGGTTTGTCGGCATTAGGCATGAGATCAGGAAACACGTCATGTCACGGTACAACAGGATTAGTCGGTATGTATGTATATGTCATGTGTAGCAGGGTCAGGCCAATATGTAGTGCAATCGAGCATGTGCTCGCAACAGGTGTACAATCAAGTAATGAACAGTAGCAGGAGACAGTAAATAACAATAATATTCCATGTAAACACAATGATATTTTGTATTCTCTTATTAACAGGTTCAAGCACCCTTGGGGTGCAATAGCCACAAGGTGAAGCAATATCCACAATCATAAATTAATGAAGCTACATGAAATTAAACTAAATATAATAATTGTCTCATGGGTGATTTAACAATTAAAGCGGATATGATCCAAAGGTCTTATTTAGTTGAATTATGGATTGATAGTGGGTTGATTAATTACGAGGACTATTATAACGATTCCATGTTAAAGATAACCGCAACTGTTAATTCTAACTTATAACATGATATCAATTACCATCATTAAGTTGTTGTATTATATAGTATGAATTCAATTGCGTGGCAAGACTAGATCTCGCACGCTAGCATGTTTAAGCAAGTATTCAGAAACTTGCCTCGACGGTCTGCAAACTGGAACACGGATGCGATGTCGGCAGAAAACACGATATGATAGCACGGGCCACGGATCGAGTCCCAACAGAGAACAACGGGATCACACGGACCAGGGGGCTTCGCTGGAGCGTCGGGTTCTCCAAGACGGCACGGTCGGATTCCGGCAACGACAAAAGTAGCGAAGTTAGCAATTACGATATGATACACGCAAACAACGACCAGCCAGGGGGATTGTACCAAAAGGGAGGACAAGGAAAACTTACAGGGAAGAAGCAGGGTGCAACCACGATGGCTCGACGGCACTGGAATGCCGGCGAGGCAGCGACGGCGAACAACGATGGCTGGAAATCCTGGGTTCGCTGGAAAGAGGTGCTGCAGTGAGAAATAAGGGTGGTAGTCGACTCTGGTGGTCGAGGGGGAAGGGAGGTGGTCGGAGGTGGCGTCGACGAGGGTCGACGGCGCGGTTCCCGGCGACCCGGGGTAGGTGTAGGGTCGGCTGCAGGTTGGTGGTGGTCCAGCGAGGAGAGGAGGGAGGTGATGACGAGGTAGTGGCGAGGAGGATGAGAGGGTGTCGAGGGGTCGTCGGCGACGGGAGGTCGCGTCGACGGCGAGGTCTGCGGGGGTTGGAGGCGACGTCGGGGTTGGGTGCAGGTGCGGGAAAGAGCGGGAGAACGAGGGGAGGAAGGTGCGGTGAGGTCGACGAGGTGGTGACGGCGACGGCGAAGTCGTGAGGAGGTCGGCGGTGAGGTTGCGAGGGCTAGGGTTAGGGTTTTCGTTGGGTTCGCTGGGGATGTTCTCGCGATGGGTGAGGAAGGAACAGGGGCTGCATGGAATATAAATAGAGGAAGAGAGAGAGAGAGATTGAGGGAAGAGAGAGATTTGATGAGATAGAGAGAGAAGGAGAATGAGGAGAGAGACAGAGAGAGAGTGGGAAACGGTGGGACCCACGAGAGTGAAAAGGCCAATGTGATTGGCTGGGGAAAGATTACGGGTGTTTAGAAAATCAAGTTAAAGGATTTAGTAGGGATTTGAGAGGATTATACAGTAAGGAAAAATATATATATAGTTTAAGATATTAAATTAAAATGGGCCTTTTTGGCGCGAAATGAAACATTTCCAAATCGAGCCCGGGTTGCGCCCAAATGTTCCAAATTCAAATTATAGGATTTTAAGCGGGTTCCAAATTTTGAAAAGAGGTGTTTAATGATTAAAATGCATGCCCCCAAGTCGGACACTTGCACGCGCGCGTAGTCGTCCAAACTTGCCCGTTTAGCCAAACGGAACGGAATCTCGACACGCGGACGCTACTACGCGACTAGTGGCGACGAGTAGGCCAACATGGACATTTTAAATTTCATTTTAGGAGTTAAAATTTGTTATGTGCCAAAATAACTTAACCGGTTAAAATTTAGCAATAAACCCCAGAAAAACAGAATAATTGGAAAGGAGCAATATATATAACCCTCAACTAGTAATATAAATAGTATTATTGGGCTCGGGTGTTACATCATACCCAACTACAAAAGAATTTCGTCCTCGAAATTCCAAGGACACAAGATAGCTAACTACTGGAAAAGGTGAGGGAATTTCTGTCGGATCTCGTCTTCTCGCTCCCAAGTGGATTCTCCATGCGATCGATTACCCCAAGAAACTAGCACAAGAGGGATAACCTTGTTCTTAAGGACCTTTTCTCTCCGATCCTTGATTTCAACTGGTCGCTCTTCAAAAGTTAGGTCCTCCCGTACAGTCAACTCCGAATGATCCAAGACATGAGTCTCATCACGAACATACCTCCGTAGTTGAGACACATGAAACACATCGTGAACTCCTGCTAAAGACTGTGGTAACGCCAACCGGTACGATACCTCTCCAACACGCTCCAAAATCTCGAAGGGTCCAACGAATCGAGGACTAAGCTTTCCCCGACTGCCAAAGCGAATCACCCCTCTAGTCGGTGATATCTTCAGGAATACCAAATCACCCACGGCGAACTCTAGAGGTCTTCTTGACGTGTCGGCCCAACTTTTCTGTCTGTCTTGAGCTGCCTTCATAAGCTTCCTGATTGTATTCACCTTCTCGACTGTCTGTACCACCAAATCTGGTCCTAGTAACCTTCGTTCACCAACATCATCCCAACAGACAGGTGAACGGCACTTACGCCCATACAGTGCTTCAAACGGGGCCATCTGAATAGTTGCTTGGAAGCTATTGTTGCACAAAAACTCCACCAGGTGTAGATGATCCTCCCAAGAACCTTTGAAGTCCAACATGCAAGCCCTCAGCATATCTTCAAGGGTCTGGATTGTTCTCTCCGATTGTCCATCAGTTTGAGGATGATAAGCTGTGCTAAACTTCAATCGAGTCCCCAAACTTTCCTGTAAACTCCTCCAAAAGTGCGACAAGAACTGAGTGTCCCGATCGGACACGATGCTTACCGGTACTCCATGCAATCTGACAATCTCCTGAATGTACCGCTCTGCCAAAGTCTCTGTCGATTGACCAACCCGAAAAGGAATAAAGTGAGCTGCCTTGGTCAACCGATCGATAATCACCCATACTGCATTGTTGCCCTTTGGACTCCGCGGTAAAGCCGTCACGAAATCCATGGTTATATGTTTCCACTTCCACTGAGGAATCGGAAGTGGTTGCAACAAACCAGCAACCCTTTGGTGTTCAGCCTTGACTTGCTGACACACCAAGCACTTAGCCACGAAGCGAGCAATTTCCCTTTTCATTCCTTCCCACCAAAAGTGCTGTCGAATATCTCGGTACATCTTTGTCCCTCCTGGATGTATAGAGTAAGCTGAACTATGTGCCTCCTTCATAAGCTTTTCACGCACATCTCCTTTTGGCACACACACACGGCTACCATATCTCAACGAACCATCTTCATGGATCAGTAAATCGGTTCGTAGTCCGGCTCCAACCTGTTCTCGAAACTTTTGCAGTCTAGGATCCTGCGATTGTGCCGCTTTAATCTTCTCAACTAAGGACGACTGTACTTGCAACTGCATCAACTGTCCTGTAGCATGTGGTAGCACAACCTCCAAGTCCAATCTCCGAAAATCCGCAATGATCTCTCTCTGTGCAGTCAATATCTGAATTGCCGGTAACCGGCTCAGCGCATCCGGCACGATGTTGACCTTTCCCGGATGGTTCTTAAGATCAAGGTCATAGTCGGCCATCAGCTCCAATCATCTGCGTTGCCTCATGTTCAACTCCTTCTGAGTGAACACATATATCAAACTCTTGTGATCTGTAAAGACTTCGACTCTCTCGCCCAAAAGGTAGTGTCTCCAAATCTTCAGGGAGAAGATCACGGCCGCAAGCTCTAAGTCATGAGTCGGATAGTTCTTCTCATGAGTCTTCAGTTGTCTCGATGCGTAAGCGACGACTTTCCCATTCTGCATTAACACACATCCAATCCTTTTCCAGATGCGTCGCTGAATCACCAGTCCTCCTGAATTATCCGGTACGGTCAGGATCGGGGCGGTTATCAACTTCTGCTTCAACGTCTCGAAGGCCAATGCACATCCATCCGTCCAAACAAACGGTACCTCCTTACGCGTAAGCTTGGTTAACGGCTCAGCTAAACGAGCGAAGTTCTCCACAAATCTTCTGTAGTAACCGGCGAGTCCAAGAAAACTTCTTATCTCCGCAACATTCTTTGGAATAGGCCAATCTCGAACTGCTGCAATCTTTTCGGGATCAACGGCGATTCCATCGCCCGACACAACATGCCCCAGAAACTTCACTTCTTCCAGCCAGAATTCGCACTTACTCAGCTTCGCACATAACTTCTCTTGTCTCAGCGTCTGCAGTGCGATCCTTAAGTGCTCAGCATGCTCCTCCGGACTCTTCGAGTACACCAGAATATCGTCAATGAATACCACAATAAACTGGTCCAAGAACGGTGAAAAGATCCTGTTCAGAAAATCCATAAATATTGCTGGCGCACTAGTCACCCGAAGGGCATCACTAGATACTCGAAAAGTCCATACCGAGTTCGAAACGCCGTCTTGCAAATGTCTTCTGCTTTCACCCGGACTTGATGATATCCTGATCGCAAGTCCAGTTTCGAGAATACCCTCGCGCCACAAAGCTGCTCAAAAAGCTCTCCAACGCGAGGGATCGGGTACTTGTTCTTAATAGTCACCCGGTTCAATTCTCGATAATCAATGCACATCCTTCTCGTGCCATCCTTCTTCTTTACTAAAAGAACTGGAGCTCCCCAAGGTGAGTTGCTGCTTCGAATTCATCCCTTCTCGAGTAGTTCACCAACTTGTTTCTTAACTTCTTCCAATTCCACCGGTGCCATCGGATAATAAGATTTTGATACTGGCGCTGCACCAGGAATAAGGTCAATCGCAAACTCCACATCTCGCTTCGGTGATAAGCCCGAAATATCTTCAAACACATCCATAAAGTCGCGGACAACTGCCGGCTCTTCATTACTATCCACAACCATAGCCGCAAGAACATTGTTCGTCGGCCTAGCCCTAAACTCGACTGGCCCGACAGAACTGCTTCCTCTAATGAAAGTAAACTCAGGGTGTCCGGGAATCTGGAAAATTACTTTCCTTGCCCTACAATCAATGTGTGCGTGGAAAGTGCCAAGAAAATCCATTCCCAAGACTACTTCATAACTGCCCGTATCAATCACCAAGAAATCTGCAAAAAGCTCCCGTCCACAAACAACAACTGTACAATCTCTACATTCCTTACTAGCTATGATTTTCCCATTCCCAGTGTGTATGTCCCAGAAACTAGACAGGGTCGTTCAGGTGATCGAGTGTGTAGTTATAAATTTGGATGACATAAACAATGGGATGCTCCGAAATTAAGTAATGCCAAAGCGGGAAAACCATGAACGAGTAAATTACCTGAAACCACTTCTCCTGATGCCTTGGCTTCCTCAGCTGTCAACGTGAAAGCTCGACCCTGGTTGGGTCCTTGTGTCAGCTGCTTCTGCCCTTGGAACGGTCACTGCGGAGGCTTCTGAACATCATCTTTCGTGCGATGCTTCGACGGACAAGCATCAACGGTGTGATCTGCCGCTCCACATCTAAAACAGAGTCCCAGCCTCATACGACACTTCTTTCGCACATGTCCGGGTTTATGGCAGTAGCTACAGATCACGCTCCCCTTCCGATCACCCACACTTGTTTTCTTCATTGGTGCTACGCTGCGCCTGTTCACCGGAATACTTCTACGTACGGACGTGTGGTTCAGTGCAAATGCTGGTTCCAGCTCGATTTGTTCCTTTAGTTTCTCCAGCAATCCCCTTATCACTCTACGCCTGGCGGCTAAGACCGCACGCCCTGGGTCCATCTTCAAATTCTGACCGGCCATATTCCTGGAAATCAAAGTACCCAACATTAGCATGATGATAGTTTTCGAGTATAGATCAAGGCTAGAACTCCAAGATACTTAAATAGAGTGCTGCATTGTAGCTATGCCGCGGTATTATAGCCGCAATTACTTAACTCCACCCAAGTCGCCTAAGTCCTAGAGATAACAAGAAGTTAGGTTTTCGAGTTAACAATGCAAAGTAAGTTTGCATGTCGACATGATCCGGAAGAATGATTCAAGGATGGTAAAACGGTCAAAGTGGCAGGACATGTTTCCTAATCACGGGTATCCTGATTCGTGTATCGGGTGCAATACCCAACTACAAAGAATCAACCCAATTAACCTATGGCTCTGATACCAAAAGAACCATGTCACGCCCCGCTTCCCAGAGTACGCAAGATTGGGCACGTGACATAGCCAACCATGCTACCTGTGGGTAGGAAGTATCCATCCACAGTCACATTACGGTTGTAAGGATATCAAGAACAAGATAAAACTAATCTAATACATGTCCAAATCCATAATAACAAGAATCAATAAACAATAAGTGCGGCAGCTAATGATCCAATACAATGAATAAACAGTACGTCCCATAATGCGGGCTCACATCTGGAAATGAAATGAAATAAATAAACTAAACCCTAAGGAACTCACAGTTCAGCCTGCTGGCTGAAGTACTCCTGTTCAGTCGTAGACAGTGGTACGGAATCTGGGCCATGCAAAACCCAGACGTCAGTGCGTCATGACATCAAGTATATAGTATAAACATGGTAATAAGCAATGCAAGTATGAACATGAATAAAACAGTAATAAGAAATGACAAGCAGGGTAATGTGCAATGGTGACTAAACTGTCCTATCAGGTTTTCTACTCTATAGTCTTTGAAATCAATTGATGAATCGTCGATGTAACTCAATAGTATCCCGTGCGTGCCCGGGACCACGGTCAAAGCCCTCGGGGCTGAATCCGAGACGTGCCGCTAAGCAGTAAAAGGTAGTAGGATGGACGAGTGATGTCAGCATCAACACTCCGGAGCTGGCCAAGCCCGTAAGACTGATCAGAACAATGTATCGAACTGTTGAGTTACAAGTCGGTTTCACCTTTGATTTCCCCATACCCCCAAACTATGTATGTCAGGTCAGGTATTCAGTAGTCACGGACTAATGCCAACAGAGAATCCGGTAAAAGTAGGTCTGTCTGGATAGACAGCAGGAATGGTCGGGTTTGTCGGCATTAGGCATGAGATCAGGAAACACGTCATGTCACGGTACAACAGGATGAGTCGGTATGTATGTATATGTCATGTGTAGCAGGGTCAGGCCAATATGTAGTGCAATCGAGCATGTGCTCGCAACAGGTGTACAATCAAGTAATGAACAGTAGCAGGAGACAGTAAATAACAATAATATTCCATGTAAACACAATGATATTTTGTATTCTCTTATTAACAGGTTCAAGCACCCTTGGGGTGCAATAGCCACAAGGTGAAGCAATATCCACAATCATAAATTAATGAAGCTACATGAAATTAAACTAAATATAATAATTGTCTCATGGGTGATTTAACAATTAAAGCGGATATGATCCAAAGGTCTTATTTAGTTGAATTATGGATTGATAGTGGGTTGATTAATTACGAGGACTATTATAACGATTCCATGTTAAAGATAACCGCAACTGTTAATTCTAACTTATAACATGATATCAATTACCATCATTAAGTTGTTGTATTATATAGTATGAATTCAATTGCGTGGCAAGACTAGATCTCGCACGCTAGCATGTTTAAGCAAGTATTCAGAAACTTGCCTCGACGGTCTGCAAACTGGAACACGGATGCGATGTCGGCAGAAAACACGATATGATAGCACGGGCCACGGATCGAGTCCCAACAGAGAACAACGGGATCACACGGACCAGGGGGCTTCGCTGGAGCGTCGGGTTCGCCAAGACGGCACGGTCGAATTCCGGCAACGACAAAAGTAGCGAAGTTAGCAATTACGATATGATACACGCAAACAACGACCAGCCAGGGGGATTGTACCAAAAGGGAGGAGAAGGAAAACTTACAGGGAAGAAGCAGGGTGCAACCACGATGGCTCGACGGCACTGGAATGCCGGCGAGGCAGCGACGGCGAACAACGATGGCTGGAAATCCTGGGTTCGCTGGAAAGAGGTGCTGCAGTGAGAAATAAGGGTGGTAGTCGACTCTGGTGGTCGAGGGGGAAGGGAGGTGGTCGGAGGTGGCGTCGACGAGGGTCGACGGCGCGGTTCCCGGCGACCCGGGGTAGGTGTAGGTTCGGCTGCAGGTTGGTGGTGGTCCAGCGAGGAGAGGAGGGAGGTGATGACGAGGTAGTGGCGAGGAGGATGAGAGGGTGTCGCGGGGGTCGTCGGCGGCGGGAGGTCGCGTCGACGGCGAGGTCTGCGGGGGTTGGAGGCGACGTCGGGGTTAGGTGCAGGTGCGGGAAAGAGCGGGAGAACGAGGGGAGGAAGGTGCGGTGAGGTCGACGAGGTGGTGACGGCGACGGCGAAGTCGTGGGGAGGTCGGCGGTGAGGTTGCGAGGGCTAGGGTTAGGGTTTTCGTTGGGTTCGCTGGGGATGTTCTCGCGATGGGTGAGGAAGGAACAGGGGCTGCATGGAATATAAATAGAGGAAGAGAGAGAGAGAGAGAGATTGAGGGAAGAGAGAGATTTGATGAGATAGAGAGAGAAGGAGAATGAGGAGAGAGACAGAGAGAGAGTGGGAAACGGTGGGACCCACGAGAGTGAAAAGGCCAATGTGATTGGCTGGGGAAAGATTACGGGTGTTTAGAAAATCAAGTTAAAGGATTTAGTAGGGATTTGAGAGGATTATACAGTAAGGAAAAATATATATATAGTTTAAGATATTAAATTAAAATGGGCCTTTTTGGCGCGAAATGAAACATTTCCAAATCGAGTCCGGGTTGCGCCCAAATGTTCCAAATTCAAATTATAGGAATTTAAGCGGGTTCCAAATTTTGAAAAGAGGTGTTTAATGATTAAAATGCATGCCCCCAAGTCGTAAACTTGCACGCGCGCGTAGTCGTCCAAACTTGCCCGTTTAGCCAAACGGAACGGAATCTCGACACGCGGACGCTACTACGCGACTAGTGGCGACGAGTAGGCCAACATGGACATTTTAAATTTCATTTTAGGAGTTAAAATTTGTTATGTGCCAAAATGACTTAACCGGTTAAAATTTAGCAATAAACCCCAGAAAAACAGAATAATTGGAAAGGAGCAATATATATAACCCTCAACTAGTAATATAAATAGTATTATTGGGCTCGGGTGTTACAGTATGTCTGCATGAAGTATGATCAATGTAAATCCAGTCTGTATGTGATCAAGTCTGTATAAACGTGGAACCCGTCCACCCGTCACCCAATGACAATAAACGTGGAACCCGTCCACCCGTCACCCAATGATAATAAACGTGGAACCCGTCCACTCGTCACCCAATGACAATAAGTATCATGCATGCAAATATGAGGATATAATCAAAATCATGGAAATCGTCATGAAACCCGTGCCTAGCATCGGCACGTAAATCCTCATCCATATAGGGCTCCGTCTGCGGTATCGGCCCTCGCCCCCGGCAGTACGGGTCAGCCCATGTCCATCTCTCAACTCCGGTCAGTATCCTCCCGATATCCGCCGAGCTCAAATACAATCACCGGTAGGTAGTAGTCCCTCTGCCAGGCTCACCGTCTACTACACAGCGAAACCGTTCTCGCCCCGGGGTACCATACCGGGTCCACCATGTACCCGCAATCAGCCTCATCCGCCTCCTCGAATCGGGTTTCACATGTCGCTCTCAGCACCGAGAAAACACATGGTGGACGCAATGAAATATCATATCAAGGGTAACCGGGTTTTTAAAACAATCATATATTCTCTTTTGAAATACCCACGGTTCCCAAATCCAGAAATATCATCGAAACAACATATCTCAATGCGTATAATCAAAACATGATGTATGCGACATGTAAAGAAAGGTAAGCATATCAGAAGTCATGCAACATGGAATAGTAATGTGCACATGTCGAGGGAAACCACTCTTTTAAAACGAATCAGTTTGAAGAACATCTTGCGGTTCCCAAATCGCTAATCAAGTCAGAATCATCTATGTTTGTGTACAGGTATAAGTGTACAATATGCCATGCAAGAATCATATCATGAATGCAACAGTACTACAGTGTAGTGGCATGGCAATTATCGATGATGAAGTGTGTGAGCCGGCAAATAGTGTACGTGGAACATACGCATCATCGATAATGGTGCTGGTGTCCTAACAGCATGATAATAATATAGCAATAAACATATGCAAGCAATGCGAATAGCATGAATATGCGAAAATCAAATAATCAACACAACAGTGAAGAATCTACTATGCAAACTACAGATCTAAGTATCAAGTCAATCGGGAGAGGTATGGAAACCACCTAAATCTGAGTCGATATATATATATATATATATATATATATATATATATATATATATATAATAGTCGGTGATCCCGCCTCAATAATATCGCGTACGATACAATATATCGTAAGACATCCTCGAGTCATGAGTGCGGGTCTATCATCAATATAGGCTCGTACGGTAAATCGTCGTACGGCATCCCAATAGCTGGGTACGGGTCAATATCGCATTCCTTTCATCAGATATCTGATATCATTATCATCATAACACATAATCTGGGGTACTGATCTAAGTCTAGTACAAATCGATACCATCTATATACTGCGTGTGCAAGCACACGTCCCAAGGCCCGCTAGAGATCACGTATCGTATCCCAAATACGAATCACATCAAATCACCGATCTCGCGGCACAATGCCCAACATCATCGACTCATCTCCAATGTCATCCAATATCATCAAACACAGTGCAAGTAAAAGGAATTTGCAAGGGTGTGCGTGTAGGTGTAAATCTATTCTAGGGTTCGCGACTATGAACTACACTAGTCACTTCTAACCCTACACTATCCATAATACACCTAACTATTATATATATAATATAACAACTATGGACTGCGGGGGTGATATACGCCATCCACCCGACTTCCCCCTGTAGATATAATCTACTCACCTTGCGTCTTCATTTGTGGATGTCGCCACGCGCTTGCTTGTCGTCCCGAAGTCTTCATGGGGTACCTACACATCAAAGTATCGTATATGCGTATTAAAACCAAATCAAAGCTAACACGGAACACGAAACCCCAAAACGATACGATAAGGGACCTATAGGTTAGAACACACGGGCACTCCTTCAAAACCATCAATAAATCCTATATATCGTCGTATAAACGCCAAATAGTCGAGATAAACACAAGACACAAATTCAGAATTAAGAATACGGAATACGGAAACACGAATCCAAAACAGCAACTAAGGAAATATGTTCCAGATTTCACCCTAGGTCAAATTAGAAAAATCTATATATACCAGGAGTCTAATCTATGCATGTAGGGGTTACAGAACCAAAACGAGAAAGTTTGGTGCAGGTATGGCCGCAAATTGCGGCCAATTGGAATAAATCTGCGGCCGGTTTGATGAGTTAGGGGTTGGGGTCTTGGTGGTAGCTTCCTGGGTGCCTGCACATGTCACTGTCCAATCAATTTTAATTTAGGATGTCTCGGGTGATAGCAGATTCAATATACCCTTCACAGATTCCACAATTTCTCCGATACCGGATTCTAAATCCGTATTTCAGGTTTCAACTCTCAGGTTAGAGTCTCAATTCATGCACTTAGATGATAGTATAACCTCTACTGAGCTTAGTTTCACAATACAACACAAAATTCTTCCCAACCCTAACTAGGTTTTTCCTCAAGTCACCAAAATCACACAATATCGGTTCAATCATAACATGGGGGTAAAGGAAATGCTAAAACTAAGTTAATGATCCAGAAAATACCACATTTGGCAACTCAAGAATTTTCTTGAGTTACCCTTAGTGGCCAAAATCCTTACTTTCTTGGTCCAATATGTAGATCTTGAGCATGTGCACACTTTTAATGAAATGAGAGTCGGGTTTTAGAGTTGTTTTAGAGGTGTTTAGAGGGCTTGAAGAGGGAAGGGAGGTGAGGTGCAGGAGCAGCAGCAGCAATGGAGGGAGAGGGAAGGAAATGAGGGAAGGAAAAATGGCTAAGTGTTTGGTCAAAGGAGCTCATACCTCTCTTTCTCACCAAATCTCATTCTTTATTCTTTTCCCTTTTTCTTTTCCTTTTCTTTTTCTTATTCTCTCAAAATCCTTCTCCCAAGAATAGTAAACCCAAAGTGAACCATGGCAAGAAAATTCACAAGTGTGAAAAAGTGATATGTGCATGTTTTGCACAAAAATGCTAAAAAACCGATTAGCGATTTTTAATCGCGATTAACAATAATTTAGCATATAACTAATCATAAAGACTTAAAAATGGCATAATTCTATAAAATACCCTATTTTATAATTTTCCATAATTTTTCCCATTTATTTGTATTTAATAATACCGAAATATTAAAATATTCAATAAAATAATATTAAATTATAAAAATTCCCAAAATTAATATTTTATCTTTTTGAAATCTTACACATGGTAAACTTTTAATTCATGCAAAGTACTTAGGTACTGTACTCGGATCAGTCATGTTCGGATTCTATATAACATAGTGCCCATCATGAAAACAAAGTGCTCAAAAGCAAAATCAGCCTCAAAATGCGTATCTAACCATCACATGCGTCTGGTGCGCACGGAAATCAAATCCAAATACAAGTGCTACGAATGCGCAAAAAACCAAAACCAAGTGGAACGGGTGTGCACGAAAACATCTGTCCAGTGCAACGGGTGTGCACGACAACAATATCAAGTGCACCAAGAGTGCACGAAAATCTCAATCCAGTGCATCCGGGGTGCAAAAAATCACATCTCATATCATGTGCTCAACATGCGCGAAGATCCAAATCAAGTGCATCCGTCATGCACAAATGAAAATCGAAATCAAGTGCATCCCACATGTACGAATAAATATCTAAATCAAGAGCATCCAACATGCACAAGTAAAATCTCACTCAAGTGCATACGATGCGCACAAAAATCCAAAATCAAGCGCCTAATATGCGCAAAATCCAACCCAAGCGTGTCAGGTCAAAATCAATGCCCAGTGCGGTAAAGCGCACGAAAAACGAACGTCAAGAGCAACGCGCACAAAAACATAAGTCTGGCGAAACAAATGCTCAAATACATAAATCGGGTGTAACCAAGGTACGTAATATAATTCGAGTGCAACTAAAGCATGAATACCAAGATCGTGCAACAATGCACAAAATACGAATCTGGTGCAACAAATGCACAAAACACAAATCGGGTGCATCCAGTGCACGAAATACAAATCCAGTGCATGCAAATGCACAAATTACAAATCTGGTGCAATAAATGCACGGAAACTCATCAATAACTCAAATGCGTATAAAAGCAACACCGAGTGTACCAAGATGTATGAAATCATAAACATGTGCAACCGCGTGCACAAAACACGAATCCATGCACCGCAAGTATATGTGAGCTATACCGAGTGCAAAATCAAATCGAGTGCATACCACATGCACAAAATCAAATCAACCGTATGAAATCCACAAAATCACAACCATGTGCTACTAAAGCACAAAACCGATATCAAGTGCAATAAATATGCACAAATCATAAACCGGCACAACGGTGTATAAAGCATATCTCAAGTGCAATAACTATGCACCAAATATAAATACCCAGTGGGTGCAGCCATGGTGCAAGAAAACAATATCATGAAACTCAATCATCAAAACTCAATTCCAAGCGATATAAGCGTGATAATCGGATCACAAACGGAAATCTCAACAAATGACATTGAGGTACACCTTCTACAATGTCGAAAAATGTCGGTGCGCCCTAGAACTGGAAGAGCAAGAACATCCTCCTACTTCCTGCTCACGGTCTGGCGTCGTCTGTCTCTGGGTCTTCATTTTCACTGTGGATTACCAATCTCGCAATCCATCGGCTCAACGGCCCGGTCCGGTGCCCTAACGGAAATGATTCCGCTCTGGTACTCCTTTGGTTATCTCTCGGCCAATTAATATGACCACTCATAAAGCAGCACGTCATTGGCGTCGGCCTCTGTCCTCTGAATACACGTGACACAACTGATCCTGGGTGCAAATCTCATTGCAGCAGTGTCCTGGAAGGAATCCTGCTCAAGGTCTCTTCCGATCTCGCCTATGACGAACTTTACGAAGGCGGGTACTCTCACGTAATCTGTTCTCGTTTTCTGGACATCTGCGTTCTCAGCACATCATTTCCTCGGGAATCGTCCGCATCCCAACACCTCTGTAAGCATATCAGATCTCTGATCTCGACAGGGAGTAACAACAGCTTGCCAGAATCTCGCGCGAACCTCTGGTTCCACTCGTCTGTATCATCGTCCACTTTGACGTCACGTCGTGCTATCTGCGTACTGCAATGGTCCTCGGCTACAGTCAATCCGGAGTCTCTCGCACGGACTCGAAATTACGAACTCGGTATCTTCATCACTCTGTAGAAGATATCTGGCCGAACACGCCCTCGGGAACTCGTCCCAACCATCGGACGAATACTCCGTACCCGTCCGTCCTCGATCAACTCACAACACATCTGGGTGAGGTCCTCTATCCGAACCTGGTCAGCGTACTGGTCTCTTATCACATGACATTCGGACGACATTAAACGTTTCGATCGATTCATCAAAGTCCCATAATTTCGCGAAAGCTCAACACCTGAGCACGGTCTATAAATATCTGGTACATACCACAGTACCTCTGGACCAGCCGTAGAAGGGCAAACCTAAGCCTCACTGATGGCGCCGCTAAACTGCCGCAAACCCTAAGGTTCAAAAGCGGTTCCATGGTCATCATGTCGAGTTAGGGTTTCATTCTTCTAGAGGGTCCATAGAATTACCTGCATGTTCTTCCGAATACTTAAACTTGGAAAAATGGGTTCCTGACATTCGTTCGAACCTTTTTAACTTCGCCTATACAACATGTGAATACCCTTCGTCCGCATGCTAAACAATGCTTCAATCCTTCATGAAAGACGATACGTCAACGGTCATCTCTGGATCGGTCTGCTCTAGATCTGAGAAAGACTCTCTCCACATTAGAAATCTTCAACTCAACTGGGACTGTGTCGGCGCATCAATCTGACGAATTACCTTCGTCTCTCAACTCGGAATAGACTAGATATCATCTGTCGCATCTCTGCCCGGAAGCTCCAGCGATCTCAGCTCGTAAGCTCTGGAAGCGACATCACTTCAATCTCAGCAACAACAGGGTCATTTGTCTACATGGTAGACGACATCACAATCTCTGAGGTATGCTGTATATCAACAGTCCTCTCACAACAGGCAGCCTCTATCCATGGACCGATCATCCGGTGCAATGCCAAACACTCGCCTCAGATAAGAGGTCACGAAGCAAACGCTAACTCGAGACATTCCCGTGTCACCAGAAAACCACGATGGTCAGTCCTCGTACCAGACGAGCTCGCCCTGACCGCATCACTAGCAACAACTCAATCTGTGCTCAAACCATGGTGACAGGAACCTCAATCGAGTCTCGATGAAAATAGATCAAAAGCATGAAAGGAAACGACAGATCAAGAATGGATACATGACCATAAGAAGGAACAACATCAATGAGAGTATGATCATGAAAACAAATAGAATCAAGGATCTCAAATGGATGTATAATCATGTGTACGAAGAGAATCACCGATCTCAAAATATGTACATCCTGCGGTTTCTTAAGTGGAGTATCGTATCGTAAATATGCCGCGGAACATATGTACGGTACGTCACTCTACTCAAGCTACCTACTCCATCAATCAGGGTCAACCTATGAAACGAAAGTTCGGGTCTAATACCCCCTCGTTCAAGTCTAAGTTCCGTAAGGTCAAGCCTAGGTTCCGAAATACATACCCGCCCTAGATTCCGCATAGTCAAACATAGACTCGACCAAGGTTAAACCTAGCGCTCTGATACCAACTTTGTCATGACCCGAAATAATAGCTCGTGATCGGCACTTAAATCACGCAACGTCTAAAGGCGTAACGTAATTCAAGTAAGCCGAAACCCAGAAAATCTAAACCTTTTTGAAAATAAAAGAGGTGAATTTTTGAAATAAATGTACAATGAAATTGATGTTTTCAATAAATTCCTAAGTAAGGAACATGACAATGCAAGTGGAATTTATTAGTTTGAAAGCATGTTTGTCTTTTAAAAAAATTTGGGCAGCACCTCCTTTGTATATTTTGATCCAAAACCACAAATACAAGATAATAATAAAAGGCATCCCCAAGCGGGAGCTAGCTCTTCGCCAAACGGCGGATCACAACCACGCAAAACAGTATGTAAGTATATGACGCCCAACGGTGAAGATCACCACAAAGATAAAGTAAAGCAATACGACATAACCACAAGTAGCGGAAAACCCCTCGCTCTAAGTCTCGCAACCACAAGTCTCACTAAGTCTCATTACTTATACAATTACTACATTTGATTGATAGAGTTGACTAGATACAATATGAATAAGTACAAGAGTGGGTACGATACAAATGTCCCACCTACCAAGCAAATCACCCAAAAGTAGCTGTGTGACAGCGATGCCGCTACTGATCCATGCGGTCAACCTGCAAGAACCGTGGCACAACGGGGGTGAGTTGCCAACTCGTGAGTAGAAAAACATCTACAAGTAGAAATCGAATAAACAACGACTCCTAGGTCAACTATATCATAAAGGTAATACTATGATATCTAGGGTGACCGAGTCATCAAATGTGCCAACAATGTAATCAATACCTATATGTATGCGGATGTAATCCAACAATATAACCAATGTCTGTATGCATGTGGATCTCGTCCAACCATGTAATCAATGTATGTATGCAAGTAAGTATGAGGATATAATCAACGGTGTCCCTCGCGACACATCAAAATCATGGAACCTGGGTGTCCAACACCGACACCCGAAAACATCATGAAACCCGTGTCCAGTATCAACACGTAAATCCTCATATCTCGGGCTCCGTCAGTCCGGATTGGCCCATATCATCTCTCGACTCTGGTCGGTATCCTCCGGATATCCGCCGAGCCCAATACAATCACCGGTAGGTAGTAGTCCCTCTGCCAGGCTCACCGTCTGCAACACAACAATCCGTTCTCGCCCCGGGGTACCATACCGGGTCCACCATGTACCCGCAATCGGCCTCATCCAGCTCCTCGAATCGGGTTTCACATGTCACACGTCTCAGATCCGAGAAAACGCATGGTGGACGAACTGAAATATCATATCAAGAGAAACCGGGTTTTTAAAATAGTACTTACTTTCTTTTGAAATAGCCACGGTTCTCAAATCCAGAAATCTCATGAAAATAGCATATCTCAATGCGTAAAATCATAAAGCATGATGTATACGGCATATGATAGAAATGTAAGCATATCCGTATATCATGCAACATGGAACAGTGATATGACATATTAAGGGAAAACCGCTCTTTCAAAATGATTCCAGTTTTTAAATATATCCCGCGGTTCTTAATTTCTCCAAAGTCAAATGCAACATCGTATAAAGGTGCATATGTAACTATAGCAAGTAAATTATGCAAAGAGTCATATCATGATGCAGTAATCCTAAAGTGTAGTGACATGGCAATTATCGATGATGAATTGTGTGAGCCGGCTAATCTGTGTAAGTGTAACATACGCATCATCGATAATGGTGTAGGTGTACTAGCACAGGTATATGCAATGCAATAAGAATAACATGAATGCAGCTGTCACGACCCGAAATATTAGCTCGTGACCAGCACTTGAATCACGCAAAGTCAAAAGGCGTAACGGAATTCAAGTAAGCTGAAACCCAGAAATCTAAACCTTTTAAGAAAAATAAAGGAGGTGGGGTTTTGAAATAAAGGTATAATGAAATCAAGTTTTCTTAATGCATAGAAAAGAAACATGAATGATGCAAGTGAAGTTTACTAGTTGAAAACATGTTTCGTCTTAAAAAAAATTTGGCAGCACCTATTTTGTATATTTTGATCCAAAACCATAAATACATAATAAGAATAATGGCATCCCCAAGCGGGAGCTAGCTCTTCGCCAAACGGCGGATCACAACCACGCAAGACAATATAAATAAGTATACGACGCCCAACGGCGAAGATCACCAAAAACATAAAAGGAAGCAAGACATAAATATCACAAGTAGCGAAAAACCCCTCGCTCTAAGTCTCGCAACCACAATCCCACTAAGTCTCATTACTTATACAAATTCTAATTTTGATTGATTGATGGAGTTAACTAGATACAATATGAAATGTAATACAAGAGTGGGTACGATACAAATGTCCCACCTACCACTGCAAAACACCCAAAAGAAACTGTGCGCCAGCGATGCCGCTACTGGTCCACGCGGTCAACCTGCAAGAACTGTGGCACAACGGGGGTGAGTTGCCAACTCGTGAATCGAAATATATCTACAAGTAGAAATCGAATAAACAACGACTCCTAGGTCAATTATATCAAAAGGTAATACTATGATATTTAGGGTGACCGGGTCGTATATGTGCCAACAAGGTAGTCAATACCTATATGCATGTGGATAACATCCAACAGTAATAATCAATGCATGCAGATATGTGGATCTCGTCCACCCATAAATCAATGTCTATAAGCATGTGTATAATCTCCAATAGTAGAATCAGTGTATGTATGTATGTATGTGGATCTAGTCCACGCGTCAACCACTGACGCAACAATATCATGCAAGTAAAAATCATAAAAGAGTGTGCATGAAAGTATGAGGATATATATATCAACGGTGTCCCTCCCGACACATCAAATCATGGAACCCGAGTGCCTAGCATCGACACTCGAAAACATCATGAAAACCGTGCCCAGCATCGGCACGTAAATCCTCATATATCGGGCTCCGTCAGTCCGGATCGGCCTACAGGCCCTGTCTGCGGAATCGGCCCTCGGCCCCAGCAGTATGAGTCGGCCCGTATCCATCTCGCTACTCCGGTCGGTATCCTCCGGATAACCGCCGAGTCTAAATACTATCACCGGTAGGTAGTGCTCCCCTGCCGGGCTCACCGTCTAACAAATACGAGTCTTCTTGCCCCGGGGTACCTTACCGGGTCCACCATGTACCCGCAATCGGTGACTACCACTCCTCGAATCGGGTATACTCACACAAGCTCTCTGGAACCGAGAACACTCATGGTGGACGCACTGAAATATCATATCAAGAGAAACCGGGTTTTTAAAACAGTGCGTATTTTCTTAAAATAATACCACGGTTCTCAAATCCAGAAATCCCATAAATCCAAACTCAATGCGTAAATCCATGCAATGTGTCGTATGACACTAAGAGTAAAAAGGGAAAACCGCTCTTTTAAAAGAATCCAGTTTTGAAAATGTCTCATGCGGTCCCTATTTCCTTGAAATCAAGTCAATATCATCCAGGTATGTAACATATGTATGTATGTAGGTATGGATGTGCAAATGGATATATACACGAATATGAGTGTAGCACTGTTATGAATATACAGTGTGGATGTGCGCAAGTATGGAGATATCAATATATGTGTGCACTAGTATGAATATACAGTGTGCATGTGCGCAAGTATGGAGATATCAATATATGTGTGCACTGGTATGAATATACAGTGTGCATGTGCGCAAGTATGGAGATATCAATATATGTGTGCACTGGTATGAATATACAGTGTGCATGTGCGCAAGTATGGAGATATCAATATATGTGTGCACTGGTATGAATATACAGTATGCATGTGCGCAAGTATGGAGATATCAATATATGTGTGCAATGGTATGAATATACAGCGTGCATGTGCGCAAGTATGGAGATATCAATATATGTGTGCACTGGTATGAATATACAGTATGCATGTGCGCAAGTATGAAGATATCAATATATGTGTGCACTGGTATGAATATACAGTGTGCATGTGCGCAAGTATGAAGATATCAATATATGTGTGCACTGGTATGAATATACAGTCTGCATGTGCGCAAGTATGAAGATATCAATATAGGTGTATACTGGTATGAATATACAGTGTGCATGTGCGCAAGCAGGTTATGCGAAGAGTCATATCATGATGCAGCAATCCTACTGTGTAGTGACATGGCAATTATCGATGATAAAGTGTGTATGGGCCTATAAACTGTATACGTGTAACATACGCATCATCGATAATGGTGCAGGTGTACTATCACAGGTATATGCGATGCAATAATAACGTCATGAATGCAGCACAAGGTAAATCATCAGCTAAAAGCTATAAGGTATACGTAACTATCATATGTCCGAGTCGGTGAATTTATCCATCGGCATCTAGCCCAGTAATATCGCGTACGGTATAATCCATCGTACGGCAACCTCTAGTCAAGGGTAAGGATCAATCATCAAGTCGAACTCATCACGCACGGAAAATCATCGTACGGCGGCATTAAACTAATAGGGATCCTATCATCCTATATGACAAAAGAGGGTACGGCCTAATATCACATACGGCCTATAATCTATGATTCACAACATTCCATATATGTATATATGTACTTATGTACCTATGCCCCGGTTCACATCTGCAATAATCTCATATCAGGGGGCCGGCAGGGTATAAATCATCTCGATCGACTCGCATCTGTACACCATCATGTCATCATAACCTCATATCATCATCTCATCGTATCAGTCTTATATTCTTTCATCGCATTTAAATCACCTATCAAATCGAATTGCATAAACATTATATCACTACAAGTATAAGTATCTAATCTAACATACACATCTGAACCATACAATCGGATTTTTAAAGAAGCGAATAGTAGTTTTGAAAATAGGGGTTACGATGTTTTTAAGAAAGAGAAATCATTTGAAAATCCGTAACATCCCTCAAGGTATATATTTAAAAGGTACATACGATTCTTCGGTTCAGAAAAAAGTATCGTTCGGATGACGCATCTACATTGACTATCCATTCCTACAGTACCCTAAACGATAATATCGCTAAACGTCATCCTACGATAGTAGTAACATATCACTTCTAACCATCCTCTGGTTTTCTAATATGGTTTCATAGCTATCTCATTCTAACCCTAGTTTCCTAATCTAGGTTTCCTAACCATATTCTATAAATCGGTTTTCCATCAAAAGCTGCGGGGGTGCTATACGCCATCCACCCGACTTCCCCGGTAGATATAGATCTACTCACCATAGTCCTTGCTCGGCGAAGTCGATGATGCCTCGCTCCATCTCTTCGGAATCCAAACGAAGGTACCTACAATAACAACACATATCGTAACGATATTAAAATCAAGGCAGAAAAACCAAAACGGCATGCGCATTGCTCGTAGGTTAGAACCTATAGCATATGCGTACAAAACAATCAAACAACCCTTGTTGTCGATGTACAAACATGCGACAACCAAAAACGAATCCAAATATCAAAACTCATCATTTCAAATACGGAAAACATATCCTAAATCACACACAAGTATTCCCAGATTTTGACCCAGGTCAAATAAATCCAAGCAAACAAGTCCAGGGTGATGTATAGGGTCTATATGAGCTATGAGGGCAACCTGGGCATCTATCTTCTCAGAGGGGCCGACCACACTAAGGAAAATTCCGGCCAGGCCAGTTTTCCAGGTGAGTTGGGGTCTCATTTTGTCAAGGTGGTCTCCTCTGGTCTAAAATTGGTCTCTGGTATTGTTTGGTTGTCTCAGATATTTCCCAGGTCATCCCAGATTCACAGTAGGCGCACTAAAAGTCACAAAACCAAATACGGAACAAATCCTAAGTTCGTGCATCGGGTTCAGGTCTATGGCTTAGGTCAGGAATCGTGTCACCATGTCATGTAAACACTCCTAACTGCTCCCAGATTTCACCTATTTTCCTTACATAAAAATCCAGTTGGACCAAACATCACAAAACCACTTCAAACAGCTACCCTAGCAATTACAGCCCCCCAGTCCCCTACAGGGCCGAGGTCGCCGGATTTGGCCACAAGGTCGCCGGCCAAAACCGGTGGGAAAGGGTTAGGGTTTCAGCTGAATACTCCAGGTCTCGAGCACAATACTAGCACACAGTTTGTTTTCATAGTGAAAACTCGGGGTCACAGCAGGTCAGCAACATCATAAAACGACATCCAAAACACGATAACACACAAAACTAATCTAAAGGGAAGAAATTATACCTCATTTGTTCCCCCTAGGCAGCACTAACTTCCCAAAGTCGTCAAAATCCTACTTTGCTCGGTTCAACGTGTAGAGGAGGAGATGGGGATTAAGTTTTGTGAAGGGAGTGTAGGGTTTTGGGAATTGGTTGGAGATAGATCTAGGGTTCTTTGAGAAGGTTGTGGAGATGAGAAGGGAGATGAAATTGGTGGGGGATGAAATGAGGCAGCAGCCCCCTCCTTCTCTCTCTCACTAATCACACACTCTCTCTCCTACAAGCCTACCTAACCTAATCATTATGTCTCCCTTGACTTTTCTTTTTTCTTATTTCTTTTTCTCACCAAAATGAACACATACACCCATATAAAACCATAAATGAAGTAACATGTAACCAAATGAAATATGTCATGGTGCACTAACTATGAAAAGCTGTAGAAATGCGGATTTGGCTTAATCGCGATTAGCAGTGCACTAATCGGGTTTTTATCAAAATTGCATATAATAACTTTTAAAAATGCCAAATCCTACAAATACATTATTAAATGAATAAATCATTTTAATTTTCATTTATTTCGCAATTATTGGTATATATTTATACCCTTTTTCGAAAACCCCAATTTCGCAAATCGGGCAGTTTTCGGGAAAAATATTATTTTAATATTAAATTCCAAAATTAATATTTTATGTTTTCTGAAATGTTACAGCAGCATAAGGTAAATCATAAGCAAATGCTGACAGGTATACGTATTTAGTATGACCGAGTCGGTGAATCTATCAGTCGGCATCCAGCCTCACACATCATGTACGGTATAAACCATCGTACGACATCCTATAGCCTAGGGTATAAATCAATCCTCAAGTCAAACTTATCACGTACGGAAAATCATCGTACGGCGGTATTAAACCAATAGGGATCCTACCAACCTATATGACAATGAGGGGTACGGACCTAACGTCACGTACGACATACCACTCACGATTCACCACAATATATATATCTATATACCTATGTCCCTGGTCACATCCATAACAATCTCATATCAGGGGACCGGCAAGGTATCAATCATCTCAATCGACTCATATCCGTATACCAACATATCATCAGATCACATATCAAATCGTATTCTCTTTTCATCGCATTTTATATCTCTCAATAAGTCAATTTATATATGCAATCTACACTATACATCAAAGGTCATGATATTCTAAACTCATACTGATTCTAGGGTAATTACATAGCTATAAGTCGTGATTCACAATTCGCTTTTTTCCTATCCCTAAAGCTTCCTACTTATATCCCAAAATATATTCAATCATCACTAACTATCTTCTAGTTTATAATATGTTTTCTCTAGCTATCAATTAATTCTAACCCTAGTTTGTTACTTTAGGTTTTCTTAACCATATTCTATAAATCGGTTTCCACCAAAACTTTGCGGGGGTGCTACACGCCATCCACCCGACTTTCCCCCGTAGATATAGATCTACTCGCATTGCTCCTTGCTTGCCGATGTCGATTCCGCCATCCTCTTCTTCATCGTCTCGAAATCCTCGTGGGGTACCTACATATCATAACACATCCCAATTGCGTATTAAAATCAAGTCAGAAACCAAAACGGCACACGTTTCGCACATAGGTCAAAACCTATAGCCTCGCATGCAAAACACGATCAGTAACCCTAGTCGTTGACGTTCAAACACCACACGACGGAAACACAATATCAAATACCAAATCCAAATTCATTAAAAGCCGCAAAAAGAATTCAGAAACTTAGAGAACATGCTCCAGATTTTATCCTAAGTGAAATTAGCCAATTTTGCATATGTAAAGGGTCTATTTTACTGATATAGGAGCTACAGACGAAGCACGAACCCCAAATGAGGTACCCAGGCCGCAAATTGCGGCCCAGGGGATTAAATTTGCGGCCATGGTGTTAGAGTTTGGTCTCGGGTCTCTATGGTAGCTTCCTGGGTGCCTGCATGACTCACTGTGTTTGCTAAATAATTTTCCAGATCCCCGAGTGTTAGCAGATTTCATTTTCCCGACACAATTTCCACAAGAATACGATATTGGGGATTCTAAGTTCGCTAATTGGGGTTCTAGTATCTGGTTTAGGTCTTTAATCAATCACCATAGGGGTTGTAGGGCCTCTACTAAACTCAATTATACAATCCCAACTCAAGAATCTCTCAAACCCTAACTAGGAATTTTCAAAGTTCACTAAACCGAACTAAAACACTTCTAAACATGCATGTACACTAATGTGAATGTAAAACTATGCTAATGATGATGAAATTACCTCATTTGGCAACTCAAGAATTTTCTTGAGTTGCCCCAAGTGTCCAAAATCTTTGCTTTCTTGGTCCAAAGTGTAGCTAGAAGGCTTGTGCACATTTTTAATGAAGCGGGGATGGACTTTTAGTGTGTTTTTTATGGTGTTTTGAGGGGATAGAGGAGGGGATGAAGGAGGGCAGCCATGGGAGATGAGGAGAAGAAAATAATGAGGTAAACAAATGGGACTTGGTCAATTGACCCCTCACCTCTCTCTCTCTCTCATGCCCATACCCATTATTCTAATATTTCCTTTTTCTTTTCTTTTCTTTTATAACAACAACCATGCAAGAAAATGAAGAGAAAGCCATGATAAAATGTAACAAGTGCTAAAAATGACTTGGTGCATGTCGCATGCACAAAACTAGCTTAATGCACGATTAGCGATATTTAATCGCGATTAGCATTAAAAGCAATATAATTAATTATATAACAATCTATAAATGCTCAAATCTTATAAAACACCCTTTTTTAGTATTTAATTATAATGCATTATTAAAATATTCATAATATTTATTATTAAATTATAAAAATTCCCAAAAATAATATTTTACTTTTCTGAAATGTTACAATGCGAATGTCCTAAATAATCGCATATCTATGCAACAAACAACCATTACCTAGCTACCAAGCACTGTGCCTTGACAGAGGTCAACATACACAGCATGAATACTAAGTAATACCTGTAAGAAATGACGGAGGGCTACGACTAGTATTTTGCAAAAAATCTTTAACGTAATGAACTTGATATCGTTGAAGGAATCCAAGTGGTTTTACAAATATATAGTGGCGAAAACTTTTGCTAAAGAGGTCACTCCCTGGGAAGGGATCTCGGCTCTTTCCTCGTAGAATGAGGTGCAGGATATTCCAAACTGAATACCACGATACAAAGCAAAAAAATCAACTATTGTGAAGTTATTACGTTGACGCAATCTTCTGCCCAAGGGGTCACTCGTGATGAAGGGATCTCGGCCCTTGTCTCATCGAATGAGCTGTCGGGTATTCATAACCGAATACCACTGTGCAAAGTAAAAGAAAACGTCTGTAATATCAGTTTTTAAAAACTAGGTTCCAACAACATCGTATATAGGTTTGTTTTATCCTTGCATTGATAAAAATCAATGCAGTCCCATCAATTAATCACACCAGAAAAGAACGAAAATATGATGTATGTATATACCATCCGCATTCGCCACTGGGTCCCGTCATCATTCGTTATGTTACTTAACAAACGACAGAGCGGGGACTGGACTAGCGCGGGTGCAAAACATATACAGCATCTACTAGTATATATATAACAATCGTCCCAGGCATGATATAAAGCAACATCACAGAATCTCAGCTAAGCAACACAGAGTGCTGGATAATCCTAGAGCCCTGAGTTTCTCTTGAGCCGCAAATGAGACCCGACATTCCCTGTCGTGTGGATAGCCTGTGCAATGAAACCTAGACCCCTACGAGCGCGGCAAGTTACCCGCCAATTCCAGAAGCGATGCAACCCCAATCAACAACATGAATAGGCCACCCAACACTTCACGGAATCCGGTAACTTGGGCACCCCTCCATGAGTCAACCTATACCCCTTACGAGTGCGGCGAATAGCCCGCCAATTCTAGAGTAAGGTCCCCTCCGTCTCAACGCTATGAGATGCGGACCCGTTGCTCTCTAGAACCCGGCTATTCGTGCACTCCACCGCGGGGTAATCCTAGTACAGAAAAGAAAAGAATATATAAGGGTGACATCGACTTCAACCCGGTTATGCCCCAAACAAATAATATACAAACTGGCAGTGACGTCAGTCCACATGTCGGACGCTCGCCCCGCAATAAAAAATGTACAAATGAAAATAAAATGTACTAACATTGCACCCAAGCTATCCACCACGATGATCCAACCACAATCACAGCACAACACAGAACATCAACGTGAATGTCACGTTCGCAAACCCGTCTAAAAGAACATATAGCAATTAGACGAGGTGTACCGCTCTAATGACATTCACGGTCGCAGATAGTAATGTATGTACTATAAACATTTAAATAGTGTTAAATTATCGACTTCAAAACACCCCGAATTGCCCCTGAAGAAAAGATAACATAATATCCAAAATGGGAAAAACAAGCAATACCACTGCACCAATATTCCAGAGACTAGAAAACACCCAAAATCTCAAGGAACCGGCCTCACCCGTTTTTTTGCATGTCTCGCCGGGTCAAATCCGGCGGTTTGGGATCGTATTTGGGGAGTGTTCTAGTGGTCATCATAGTAGTCTTCTGCAGTTGGTTAAAAAAAATTTTGAAGACTCTGAAAAATTGACAGAAACTGGAATGTGCAGTGCACTGTTTCGGGTTTGTTTCGGTTTCGATACTTTAATATCTTCTAAAAAAGCTAGCTAAGGGTTTAAGGGTTGGCTCTGATACTATGTTGGGTTACGGAAGCGCCCCGACAATCAAACCGTGGCCAAATGCTGAACAAAAATTTACAAAACTGGAGCTACCATGACCCGATGCCCGGATCTACCCTAAACCCTATACTAGCAAGCAATATAAAGAGTTAGGAATGGTTATACCGAGTTGATCCGTCTCTTTCGGTCTTCAACCTTCATCCCATGCTCCTTGTGGTTGCGGATCGAGTTTGGTTGCCGGTCTTCCTCCATCTATGATGATCCACCTGAGGGAAATGGCGCAAGCTCCATCCTCGCCAAGCGAAGCAACCGATGCTCCAAGGTTGCTAGCAATGGAGACTGGAGGTATAGGAATGTGTCACTATCTATTTTCTCTCATCACAATGCTCCAAGAGCAACTCAAGAAGATCAAGAGGAGTGGCATGAGCAACTAAAGAAAATGGCTAAATGTAGCATTTTGAAAATTTAGAAATAAATAAAATTAATCAATTAAATAACAAAATGTTAAATTAAAAAGTTATTAAAACCAAATAAGACATTTTCATAAGTAGTATGTAAAATAAATTAAATTAAAATTTTAGTATGTAACATTAATCAATTGCAAGGGTTTTAGTGATAAATTTAGCTTCATTTTAATAAAATGGTGTTTATATAATAACATAGGTAGTAAAGAGCCTTTTTGAAAAATTTAGGAAAATTATGCAAAGTTGGAATTTTGAGGGTGTAAGTGGAAAGTGGGTAGAAAATGTTTTAGCTTAGAAGTTAATCACAAATTAAAAAAAATTGGAAGAGATAATGTATTGACACATCCTTTTTTCATGCACAACACACACACAACACCTCCTCCTTGCATGAAACAACCACATCTTACTTGGTGACACCTCCTCCTACACCTCACCTTTCCCTTCACCATTTATATAGTGTGTTCAGATCATTTAGCTAGTTTAAAATCTGAAAAATTAAAAGAAAGAAAAAGAAAACATAGAAGAACAAAGGAAAGGAAAAGAAAAGCCAAGTTCTAAGATTTCCTCACCATCAAGCTAAGGACTAGGAGCTTGTGCATCTTGGAGGGAGTTCTTCCAGCAAATTTCTTGTAGGTAAAATCTTTAATCACTGTAGGAATTTAGTTCCGTAACTAGTTTGACTTAGAAATCAAAAGTGTCCATAATATCGTATTTTAAGCAAAACTGAACTCTGTAGTAATCTACTATAGTTTAGATAAGCATCAACATAACAAAACAGTGCCAAAATTTTGTATGTTGGACCTAGAACAAACCATAGGAGCACGAACCCAGGGGCTCGGTTTTGGGCCGGCGACATTTAGGCAAATTCCGGTGTCGCCGGATTTGTAGGGAGGTATGGTGATTTGGGTTTTTGGGTAGGTCTCTTTATAGATGTTGGGATCATTTGGTATTGTTTAAGTAAGTTAACTGTATATAAAATCTGGGAGCAAATATCGGATAAGGAATCAAAATTCTCAAATACGACACGGGTAAAACGTAACGTGTTCTGTTTTCTGTTAAGAAATCACGTCTGGTTAAAATCCAGTTAAATTGAGTGTTGGATAGTTTGAAATAGTCGTATGCAACATAAATAGTACGTAAGAACTTGTGTTTTCATATTCGCCGTATCGGAGTATCCGTTTCCTTATACAAGTTAATTTTCGATGTTAGATTCAAATACGGGAACTTCGGAGGCCGTAAGGAAAGGAAAGGGATTGACGATTTTTGAATAGTTTACGACGTATTCCGGTGAGTAGACTAAATATCTACCGGGGGATTGTGTAAAGATGGCGTGATATGCCCGTAGTTTTGCTTATATAAAAATTAGACTTTTATATGTTAAATTGATCATATGCATCCACATACATATAAATATACATCACTATGTTAGTAGTTGTTAGAGCACTGCACAAGTATCGACGAGTTATGCCACGGGCACATCTTTACATGTTACACTACACCTCGTCGATATTACCATGTCACTTTTACACTTAGCATTTTTCTTGTTAAAAAAATGATTCATATCATACCTTAAACACCAATAAAAGTAGTAAATTGCATCAATGACATCATGTTTAGTATTCGAGTATTCTAAGTTGATATAAGAGGTAATTGTATTATTGAGGATTTATGGTTTTGAGTTTTTCTATATTATAGCATAAATCCAGTGATTTTCATGATTGATGTGACATGTCCACCATGAGATGTTTTTATGATTTGTTTTATTCCGGACCGAGTGGGGGAGCTATACGGTCGCGGATGTATACGTTATCCAGACTGAGCGGGGGAGATATACAGTTGGATACATGGTGGACCCGGTCGAGACCGAGGGCCAGGATAGCCGCATGATAGGCGGGGAGCCTAACGAGGATACTCGATACCGGAGATAGTTGTGACACACGGTGGATACCTAGATGATACCGACCGGTGTTATTTATTACAGGATCGTTCGGGGAATGATGCCTGAGAGAATGGAAGATTTGTGTCGATGATGGACACGGAAAGATGAACTTTATTTAGAAATAAATGATGAGATTTCAGTTTTGGTTATGTGATTGGTGGTACGGATTCATGTTTTCCACATGTTATCATGCATCATACTTATCCTGATCGCAATTAATTATAGTTCGTCATATTTACATTATCAGCCGTTACATGTTAGTATTATTCACTGAGTTAGCAACTCATCCCGTTGTGCCACAGTTCCTTGCAGGAGTAGAGTGGACGGTTAGCCGCAGTGCAGATCCACTTATCAGCGTTTATCACATCTTTTGCTAGATGGGTTAACTATGTAGTAACCGTCGCTTTTGGTATTGTATATTGAATCTAGAGTATCTCCATCAGACCCTGTATAATGACTTAGCACGATATATGGTTATATGTATATTATTTCGACAGATGAGATCGTTTAGTTGTATTAAATGATATTTCTTTTAATTATGTCTGAGAATCTTCTTTGATGTCATATTATGAATATGTATTAACTTCCACTGTTAGTATCGTTACTCCCAACTAGGGATGTAACCAACTTAAACACTTTATGACTGTTTTTATTAAAACTGCAATAGGAAATTACTGTTAAGATCTTAAATACTTAATCTGTGATTTTTACTTAAACAAATTAAACTTTTCCTAAAATTCCGCAAAAAGGTTTTTTTATCTCGGTTTTTGGCTTACTCGGGTTGTGTAAATATCTTGAGATATTATACAATCTAAGTGCCGGTCACATCCAAATTTTGGGTCGTGACACTAAAAAACTCTCCAAGTGAGAATAGAATGAGCAAGTAATGAAGCAAGCGAGGAAAATCAAAATGAGCAAGCGAGGAAAATCAAAATGAGCAAGCCATCAACTAAAGCAAGTGGCCGCCCTCTCTCTCTCATGCACACAAAAAATCTCCTCACATTTTACAATAAACAAATGTGTATGCCATACCTCTCTACATGCCAAGTCTATGCTCATGCCAACTCATCCCTCCACCTCATTTCCAAAATGATTTTCTAAAAAGAAAATCAATAATGAGGTGGCCATCTTCTAGAAGCTAATACGTATAAATACGGAATGCAACCCGGTACACATATCGAAATACATATACGCGTATTCATACCAAAATACGAATAGCCAAGAGAGAAAATGAATAGTGAACAATAATACTAGAATACATATATATAAATATATATATATATATAAATTATTAAATCAAAACCTGATTTAATAATCCGGTTTAATCCTAAGCCGCTAGTATTATCAACCGTCCGATTAAAGTCTGTGTAGCTTGTACACATATTTAATCGGACACCTGTATGTACTAACATACATCATCTACACCATATCCCTTGAACCGTGAAAACCTTCTGTGTGGGACTCTAAAGACTCGAAAATACGCTGGCAGTGGGTTTAACCACAAGCACGTCAGCGACATTAGCTGTACGTAACGGCTACCCAGGTATTGAGGGAAAGAAAGGCCGACGAGCAAACTCATCCAAACCCCTACTGAGCTTGACAGTGAAAATATCCGTACAGTCTGGTCTGTTCGTCTAAGAGTATCGCATATCGAGTCTATGGGGTGGATAAAGTCAGACCCCTACTGACGCGATAATTCGTGTCAGTATGTAACCCATCACCACCTGAGAAACTATCGATCCTTGATCGGTAATTCTCTTCTATCCCGGCCGAGGATTTCTGGTGATGGTCACCCGTGCACAACGCGACATCAACCCCCAATACCGGGAGAGGTGAATTCCCGATGATCCGCTCACTGCCTCCATGTGGCTCGGGACTGTACCCAACTAAAACCTGTTTGCACGACTCTTTTGAGCCGTGGTAGGGTAGTAATCAAAGCACAGTGGAAACTCACACGAGACAAATGACGATCTCAGGTCGATAGACTAACCTGTACACATGTCACCTGGGAACTGCTATATGACAATAGGTACAATACCAACTAGCGGGTTCCCGGTGAGTCCGTTCAGTGTACTCATAACCCAATGAGCACCTGTATACTATCTTAGGTGATCAAACTAACACCAATGGTTTGTGAGACCTGGCCACCGCCCCTCGTCGGGGTCTCGATCAGTATACACTAGTCTACTCTGGAGTATCGATGCCCGGTCTCGAAACTCCCACGACTAGGGACATTTAAGGATGTGCTTATAGACCATCCAGCTCTCACGTATATGATCGCCATCATAATGCTGGTAGTCATGCAAGAATCCTATGGGCTCTGTCAACATGTAATAGTGATCTGTAATATCACCTGAAGCATGTACATGATGATAAAGACAAACCAGATAGCATACTATCATCTCGAGTAAGACAGTTCTACCGGTATAGGTCCTCCCTCAATCATCACAATCGCATGCCTGCGATTCAATAATTGACTTGAGGGCACTATAGTCTACATATTTTAATTAGGTTCATGCGAAAGCACGAGGAACCTCCCAAAAAGTACCGACACTGGCCTGGCTGAAAAATTGGCGAACTTGTTGGATGTAATAATCCCGGCTAATCTTACCTTTTAGAATTTGAAAGAAGATTTGATAAAAACAGTGGGAGCCATCCTGATTAGATAAAATAATAACCAATCTAATCTTGCAAGAGCGCACGCAGTGTTTTCTTCTCTCTCTCTCCAGGTAGCGACCGTGACATGCCTTAATCAAGATAATAATATGGATGTATTGACCGAACCCGCTTATTATACTGAGCTGGGGAACGTTAGTTCCTCTCTACTATATAACTGTTATAAGTCTAAGCTGGAAATATGGGAATATTCGGATTCCCACGCGACCCAAACGAGGAATGATCATGTTGACGCATCTTCTTCCGGTGTGTTCGTTACCGAGAACTGTTTCTCAGTATGCTTTACGTCCTGAGTATTAGATACCGGATCAGGATCCCACATATGTAATATGTTACATGGGCTAAAGAAAGGTAGAGAACTGGGAAAAGGTGATCATTCTCTAATTGTAGAGAATGATGAAAATGTTGCAGCCAATACAGTTGGTGAATATCACCTTGTATTACCAAATGGTAATACATTGATTCTGAACGAATGTTATTACGTACCGAACCTGATATGAAATATTATATCAGTCTCTTTATTAAGTAAAGAAGGATATAATTTTGTGTTGCAGGATAATATTTTGAACATTTTCCTGAATCAAAAGTTGATTGGATCAGGCACGTTATATAATGGTATATACATTCTAAATCAAACCACAGTTCTCAACGTACAGAACACACACAAGAGGAAAAGTTTAGAAATGAACGAATCCTTCTTGTGGCATTATAGACTAGGTCATATCAATGCGACACGACTACCTAAGTTACATAAGAATGGATATTTGAATTCTTTCGAATTTACATCTTATGAAACTTGCCAGTCATGTCTCAAAGGCAAGATGACCAAAACTCCATTTACTGGACACGGAGAAAGAGCTACAGAACTCTTGGGATTAATATATAGTGACGTATGCGATCCTATGTCTACACTTGCCAGGAATGGTTCCTCGTACTTCATTACATTCATCAATGATCTCGCAAGATTCGGGCATGTGTTCCTGTTATAACACAAGTCTGAAGCTTTTGAGAAATTCAAGGAATATAAGTGCGAAGTAGAAAACCAAATGGGTAAAAGTATTAAAATCCTTCGATTTGATCAGGGAGGAGAATACTTAAGCACGGAGTTCCTGGATTATTGAAAAGAGAATAGGATTCTCTCTCAGCTTACTCCTCCGTATACACCATAGCACAACGGTGTGTCGAAGCGGTGGTATCGCACCGTATTAGATATGGTGCGCTCTATAATGAGTATTGTTGAGTTACCTATTTCCTTTTAGGGTTATGCGCTTGAAAAGCCGCATACCTATTGAATAGAGTTCCAACCAAATCAGTGTCTACCACTCTATATGAGATATGGAATCGGAAAAGACAATCTCTTAAACGAGTAAAGATATGGGGTTGTCCGGCCTATGTTGAAAGGCAAAATCCGGACAAGCTCGAGGCAAGGTCAGTTCTGTGTAATTTTGTTGGATATCCTAAGCATTCGCAAGGGTATTGTTAGTTATGTGTATGCCCTAGAGGCCATTATTGTACATATGATGTATATTATAGTGGATGCTTGGATATATATATACAGAGAGGACTTTCTTGCTCGACATGATAGTATGCTATCTGGTTACCTTTATCTTAACATGTAGACTTGTATTATGATAATGTCTTACTCTCACGTGTTGATAAAGCCCTTAGGATATGTACTTGACTACCAAGACTATGATATAGATCATGCTAGTGGTACCAGGGTAGTTCATAAGTACATCCTTCAATTATTCCTAGTCGAGGGAATATCGAGACAGGGCATCGATATTCCAGAGTAGACTAGTGTATACGCTTCTTGACCCATATGATGGGCGATGAATGATCCCACATGCATTGGTGTTTGACATCAAAGATGGTATATGGGTGCTCAGTGGAGACTGTGTACACTGAACATGACTCGCCGAGGAATCCTATGTGGTAGTATACCTATCGTCAGATATCAGTCCTCTGGTGACACTGGTACAGGTTAGTCTGTAGGCCCGAGATCGTCATAGAGTCTTGTGCGGCTCCTACTGTGCTTTGATTTCCTCCCTACCATGCTCAAGAGGAGTCATGCAAACAGGTGGATTTTGGATACAGTCCGGAGTCGTATGGAGGCAATGAGTGATAGGAGGGGTTTCGTCTCTCCCGGTATTGGGGGTTGATGTTGCGCTATGCTCGAGGCTGATATGGAGATCTATTGATAAGTGTTATTAGTAGTTTCTCGACCTGTTATGAGCCTCACATCGGCATGACTTATCACGTTACTGGGGTCTGACGATTTCCACCCTCAGACATGATATGCGACATATCAGACGAAGAGACCGGACTGTATGGTAGTGTTACTGATAGGCTTCATGAAGACTGTGGACATGATTTCTTGTTGATCTTCATATCGCTCAATACCCGGGTAGCCGTTACGTCCAGCTAGTACCACTGACGGCTTGTAGGTGACTGATATGATCATCACCTACTGCCGGCGTATTGACGAGTCTTTAGAGTCCCACACAGAAGTTCCCTGGTTCAAGCGAAACGAAGTAGGACACATATGTGATATGTGTGTGGGGCTGATTAAATACGAGTATGTGATACCCTATTGTAATCTGGCAGTCATCTGTTATCAGTGTGGTTATATGTGATATAACCAGATTGTCGAATCAAGTGTTGATTCGATAATGTGATGTACAAATAAATGATATTAGTCGGTCATATATAATATAACCGGATTATTAGATAAAGTATTGATTTAATAATGTAAAATAAATTATATGTGATATAATTATATATTAAATAATATCATTAGCTCACTAATTAATCTTCATTAAATATATATTAATATATATATATATATATATTTTAATGAAGCATGACATTTTCTTTTCTATTTTGTGAAAATAGAAATGAGATGTAAAGTTGAAGCATGGTTGCAACCATGGGTTATAATCTTCTATATTCATTCTTAACTCACTATTCAAGCATGGTTGCAATTTAATAGTGCATAATTCCATGCTTGAATGAGTGAGGGGTCTTGATATTGTTTTCATTATGTTCATTCCAAAAGACTTAGCCATTTTTCTCATGCTTGCTCTCATGCTTCTTCGTCCTCCTCTTGCTTTGCCTCAAGCTTCAACCCTCTCATGTGATGTGAATCATCAAGCTTGAACACAAATTAGTGAGCTCTTAACATCCCCTGCTTCATCATCTCACACCATTCTAGAAAATTAGTGTGATGTGTTTCATACACTAAAGAGTTTAGTGTAGTGGTAGCTTGAACTAGTAGGAGCTTCGTGGTGGATCATCTTTGGCGCGAAGTCAACAAAGGAAGCTTGTTCAAAGTCTCAAGAGAAGCCTTGTGGACTTGCGAGACTACTACTCGGAACATATTGAAGTGAAGGACCGTCTATAAAGGTTGTATTCTTGATCCTTTTAGATGTAAAGATGTTTTCATTTTATTCCGACTAAATCTCTAGTTAACGATTCTAGCGTAGGGCTCTTTGTAACGGCAAAATTTTTAAAACGGCATGCACGATGCCCCCCGAAACCTTGCTGTCGTTCTAAGGAACTCTTTAGTGGTATCAAAGCCAAACTAGAGAATTAGACGGATTGCGTAGAATTACGAAACCGAAAAACTCTGAAACTTGAAACCCTAAAATTCCAGTTTCTTTCGAATTTTAAAAGTTGTCAAAAAATTATTTAAATAAGTGCAGAATGTAGTATGAGACAGTATATGAACACAACACAAAACTCACCCCATGCCCTCGGATCTGGGCCGGCGACCAAGTACAAAATTCTGGCGACGCCGGATTTTCCTTGGCTTCTGGGGTTGTGTTTTGTGGTGTGTTTTGGTCTCTGGGTTTTGGTGTTTCAGGTGTTGTTTATTTTTGCTAAATTTCCCTGTGTTGTTTATTTACCAAAACAGCAACTCGGAGTATTTCATAGTCGTAATTTTAACTGTTTTCGGACTATTTTAGACGGTGTTAAAGGGTTCGAACGGATATCAAATACCCATTTTGACCCTCGCTGGAAATTTATTCAAGAGTTGGATCTTTTCCGTATTTTGAACATTCAAACATCGTGCAAGTTGTTCGATGAACCCTCTAGAAGAACGAAACCTTAACTCGATTATGTGACCGTCAGAACCGCCACTGAACCTTAGGGTTCGTGATGGTTCAGTGGTGCCACATGTGAGGCATTGGTTGGCCCTTCTACGGATGGTTCATTGGTATTGTGGCTTGTGATGGATACTTTCAAACTACGCTCAAGTGTTGAGCTTATTGGGTAATTGTGGGTGTTTATTGATTTGATCGGAATGTTTAACATCGTCTAATGATTTGATGACATGTGGTGTTCTGTTTTACTTGGGTATGTTATATTGGATCGTCCCGTTTTGAATAGCCGGGGGTTTTATGTGAGATGAGAATTTTTATTTTCATTCATGTAAAATTCATTGTATGTAATATTCTTTTATTGGGGCACTTCCGGGGTGAGGATGATGTCACCATTGTTGTATATTATTTACTTTTTCGCATTAGGATAGACCCAAGGTGGGAAGCACAAGTAACCGGGTTCTAGAGTCCAGTGGGAGACCATCTCGAGGAGTCGAGTCCGGGTCTCCTAACTCTAGAATTGGTAGGGTTGCTTTCCGCTCTCGTAGGGGTCTAGGGATGTAGGTTTGGCTATTCATCGCGACCGTGGAATCCGTGTTTTATACTGGCTTAAATTAAAACACGGAATTCCTAGTATATCCAATATTTCATATGTTATCTTCTGCTGCTGATGTGATCATTTTATATGCGTGTGACGAATGCTTTATTATTGTATATGTGATATATAATAAACGTTGCTTATGTTTTGCACCCGCGCTAGTCCCGCCCCGCTATGCCGTTAGTTAAGTAACCTAACGGTGCATAACGGGACACTGTGGCGAATGCGGATGGCATAAGCGTACATTGTATTTTCGTTTCTTCTGTGATACTTAGGAAGCTTAATTGATGGGACTTCATTAATGAGATTAATGAAAGAAAGAAACCTAAAGATGTTGTAGAATCAAATTTTCAAAAAGGGTAGCTCTAGTTTTTGCTTTGCATAGCGGTATTCCTTGTAGAATATCCAGCACCTTATTCGATAAGGAAATAGCCGAGATCCCTTCACCGAGAGTGACCTCTTTAGCAAAACTAGCAAATGCTACAAATCACTCGGTTTAGTTTTTGATTGCTTCTATAGTTCTTGCTTTGCATAGCGGTATTCCTTGTAGAATATCCAGCACCTTATTCGATAAGGAAAGAGCCGAGATCCCGTCACCAGGAGTGACCTCTTTAGCGAAACTAGAAAAGCCTCAAAAACACTCCTTTCAAAATCACTCGTTTCTACAACAATATCAAGTTCATTACGCTCATGGTTTTCTGAAAAACCTGCGTAGCCCTCCGTCCTTTCAGATAAGTACTATTTAGTATTCGTGCTACGCTTGTTGGCTTTCGTCAAGGCGTAGTGTGCGGTAGCTAATTAGTTCTTATCTGCTAAAGCATGAGATGCGATTAGATTAGGGTAGTCGTACGACTTTGTTGGCTTTCGTCAAGGGTCGTACGGGTGGGTTTAATTCAATCAAGAAATGTACGGGTTGAGCTTGACTAGCGTCCTTTGGTTTGTTGGTTTTCGTCAAGGTCATAGGATGCTAGGGGTAAAAGTATTATCAGGAATTTCAAGTGTTGAAATTTGCAATGAGATTGCATACCTTCTATGAGATAGTTGGATCCCGATAACCACTGCGAGTAAGAGTTACTCCTGGGAGAGTTTATATATAACAATTAGCCAATCAAGTAGGTGTCTAGAAAGGTGTTAACGGGGTTACGGCCCTGGGAAAATGAGGTTTATTCTAATTAGGTCCGTGCGAAAGCACGGGGAACCTCCCTCAAAGTACCAACACTGTCCTGGCTGAAAGATTGGTGAACTTGTAAGGTGTAATTAATCCCGGCTAATCTTACCTTTTACGGTTTGAAGGAAGATTTGATAAAAACAGTGGGAGACGTCCTGATTAGATAAGATAATAACCAATCTAATCTTGCAAAGAGCGCACGGTTACGCATTTCCTTCTATCTTTCTCCAGGAAGCAACCAATGTCACGCCATAATCAAGATAATAATATGGATGTATTATCCGAACCCGTTTTTTATACTGAGCAGGGGAACGTTGGTCCCGCTCCGACTTATAAGTGTTATAAGTCCGAGTAGGAGATAGGAACATATCCGGATTCCCACGCCACCTAAACGAATAATAAGCATGTTGATTCATCTTCTTCAGGTGTGTTAGTTACAGAGAACTGTTTCTCAGTACACTCTACGTCCTGGGTATTAGATATCGGATCGGGATCCCACATATGCAATATGTTGCATGGGCTAAGGAAAGGCAGAGAACTGGGAAAAAGTGATCATTCTCTAAAAGTAGGGAATGGTGCAAATGTTGCAGCCAAAGCAGTTGGTGAATATCACCTTGTATTACCAACAGGGAATACATTGATCCTGAACGACTGTTACTACGTACCCTCTATGATATGCAATTTAATATCAATCTCTTTATTAGATAAAGAAGGATATATCTTTGTATTAGAGAATAATGTTATGAACAATTACCTAAATCAAGTGTTGATTGGGTTTGGTGCGTTATGTAACGGATTGTACGTTCTAAATCAAAATACAGTTCTTAACGTACAAAACACACACAAGAGGAAGAGTTCAGAAATGAACGAATCCTTCTTGTGGCATTGTAGACTAGGTCATATCAGTGCGACACGACTAGCTAAGTTGCATAAAGATGGATTTTTTAATCCGTTCGAATTTTCATCTTATGACACTTTCCAGTCATGTCTCAAAGGAAAAATGACCAAAACTCCGTTTAGTGGACACGGAGAAAGAGTTACGGAACTCTTGGAACTGATACATAGTGATGTATGTGGTCCCATGTCTACACATGCCAGGAAAGGTTCCTCGTACTTCATTACATTTATTGACGATCTCTCAAGATACGGACATGTGTTCCTGTTGAAACACAAGTCTGAAGCTTTTGAGAAATTCAAGGAATATAAATCCAAAGTCGAGAGCCAAACGGGTAGAATTATTAAAATCCTTCGATTAGATCGGGGAGGAGAATACTTGAGCACAAAATTCCTTGACTATTTAAAAGAGAATGGGATTCTCTCTCAGCTTACTCCTCCATATACACCACAGCACAACGGTGTATCGGAGCGGAGGAATCGCACCCTATTAGATATGGTGCGCTCTATGATGAGCACCGCTGAGTTACCTGTTTCCTTTTGGGGGTATGTGCTTGAGACAACCATACATCTATTGAATATGGTTCCTACCAAATCAGTGCCTACCACTCCATATGAGATATGGAAGGGGAAGAGACCACATCTTAACTATGTGAAGATATGGGGTTGTCCGGCCTATGTCAAAAGGCATAATCCGGACAAGCTCGAGGCAAGGTCTGTTCTATGCAAGTTTGTAGGATATCCCAAAAACTCACAAGGGTATATCTTATACCACACCGAAGAACAAAAGGTGTTTGTTTCTAGGCATGCCACCTTTTTAGAAAAGGAATTTCTTACGAAAGAAATTAGTGGCAAGGAGGTAGAACTGGAAGAAGTTCCAGCAACACAAACTACAATAGAAGATTTGGTGGAGCCAGAAGATTCAGCAGTTCCCGACAAATCCCAGCCTCTCCGCAGATCTAGTAGGGCTCCTCATCCACCTGAGAGATACTATGGTTTTCTCGTTGGAGCGAGGATTTCATCATGGAAGATGATGACCCAACTAGCTTCGAGCAGGCCATCACGAGTGGGGACTCTGTGAAATGGCTGGATGCAATGCGATCTGAGATGGAATCCATGTACACCAACAAAGTATGGACTTTGGAAATTGCTCCTGAAGGGGTAAAACCCATTAGGAGCAAATGGATCTTTAAGAAGAAACTTGGTGTAGATGGAAAAGTTGAGACTTTCAAAGCTAGACTTGTTGCAAAAGGTTTTCGTCAACGACTAGGTGTGGATTATGATGAAACCTTTTCTCCAGTGGCTGTGCTTAAGTCCATCCGGATCCTACTTGCCATCGCTGCATACCATGACTACGAAATCTGGAAAATAGATATTAAGACCGCCTTTCTAAATGGTGATTTAGAAGAGAGCGTATACATTACTCAGCCAGAGGGCTTCATAGACAGTGTGAGCAGTGGAAAGGTGTGCAAGCTGCTTGAATCCATCTACGGGTTAAAGCAGGCATCGCGGAATTGGAACATCTGTTTTGATGAGGTAGTCAAAGAGTTTGACTTCATCAAAAATATAGATGAACCTTGTATATACAAGAAGGTTGCAGAGAGTAAGGTCGTCTTCCCCGTATTGCACATGGATGACATACTCTTGATAGGAAATGATGTTCCTATGCTGCACTCGGTCAAGCTCTTCTTATCACAGAGATTCTCAATGAAAGATCTAGGTGATGACTCCTACATCTCAGGGATTAAGATCAATAGAGATAGATCTAAACGGATACTGGGATTGTCCCAATCCAGGTATATAGACACCGTACTAAAAAGGTTTAGTATGGAAGTGTCCAAGCGTGGGAATGTACCCACGATTTTTGGACTCACTCTCTCCAAAGAGATGTCTCCCAAGACTGATTTGTAGAGAACTCGCATGCAAGGGATACCCTATGCTTCGGCAGTAGGCTCTATCATCTATGCGATGTTATGTACCAAACCCGATGTAGCGTACTCACTAAGTGTAGTGAGTAGGTATCAAGCAGATCCAGGAGAGAATCACTAGACAGCTGTTAAGAACATTCTCAAGTACTTGAGAAGGACTAAGGAGATGTTCTTAGTGTACGGTAATGGTAAACTCCAAGTGGAGTCCTTTACCGACTCGAGCTTCCAGAGTGATAAGGACGACAGTAAGTCGGTCTCGGGTTTTGTCTTTACCCTCAACGGAAGGGCAGTGTGTTGGAAGAGTTCCAAGCAAGACACCGTTGCAGACTCGACGATGGAGGCTGAATACATCGCTGCCAACGATGTTGCCAAAGAAGTTGTTTGGATGAAGAAGTTCATTACTGAGCTTGGTGTGGTTCCATCCATTGATCATCCAATACCCGTGTATTGTGATAACAATGGAGCGGTGGCTTTGACCAAGGAACCCAGGTCCCATCAGAGATCCAGATATATTCCGAGACGGTATCAGCTGATCCGGGAGATAGTAGATCGCCGGAAGATCGATGTCAGGAGATTTGACACGAAGGACAACATAGCGGATCCACTCATGAAGGCCCTCCCTCAGACGCAATTTGAGAGACTCTTTGGGATGTTAGGTATGAGATACTACAACACATGGCCTTAGTGCAAGTGGGAGATTGTTAGTTATGTGTATGCCATAGAAGCCATTATTGTACATATGATGTATGATATAGTGGATGCTTGGATATAAATATATATATATATATACAGAGAGGACTTTCTTGCTCGACATGATAGTTTGCTATCTGGTTACCTTTATCTTAACATGTAGACTTGTATTGTGATACTGTCTTGCTCTCACGTGTTGATAAAGCCCTTAGGATATGTACTTGACTACCTGGATTATGATGTAGATCATACTAGTGGGGACAGGGTAGTTCACAAGTACAACCTTCAATTGTTCCTAGTCGAGAGAATATCGAGACAGGGCATCGATATTCCAGAGTAGACTAGCGTATACGCTTCTTGACCCATATGATGGGTGATGGATAATCCTACATCCATTGGTGTTTGACATTAGAGATGGTATACGGGTGCTCAGTGGAGACTGGGTACACTGGACAGGACTCGCCGATGACTCCTATGTGGAAGTATACCTATCGTCAGATAGCAGTCCTCTGGTGACACTGGTACAGATTAGTCTGTAGACCCAAGATCGTCATAGAGTCTTGTGCGGATCCCACTGTGCTTTGATTTCTTCCCTACCACGCTCAAGAGGAGTCATGCAAACAGGTGGATTTTGGGTACAGTCCCGAGTCGTATGGAGGCAATGAGCAATAGGAAGGATTTCGCCTCTCCCGGTATTGGGGGTTGATGTTGCGCTATGCTCGATTGGCAATAACTGGAAGTCCCTGGCCAGGGCTGATATGGAGATCTACTGATAAGTGTTATCAGTAGTTTCTCGACCTTTATGAGCCCTACATCGGCATGACTTATCACGTTACTGGGGTCTGACGATTTCCACCCCTAAACATGATATGCGACATATCAGACGAAGAGACCGGATTGTACGGTAGTGTTACTGATAGGCTTCATGGAGACTGTGGACAGGCTTGCTTGTTGATCTTCATATCGCTCAATACCCGGGTAGCCGTTAAGTCCAGCTAGTACCGCTGACGGCTTGTAGGTGACTGATATGATCATCACCTACTACCGGCGTATTGACGAGTCTTTAAAGTCCCACATAGAAGTTCCCTGGTTCAAACGAAACGAAGTAGGACTCATATGTGATATGTGTGTTGGCCTGATTAAATACGAGTATGTGATACCGTATTGTAATCTGGCAGTCATCTGTTATCGGTGCGGTTATATGTGATGTAACCAGATTGTCGAATCAAGTGTTGATTCGATAATGTGATATACAGATAAATGATATTAGTCGGTCATATATAATATAACCGGATTATTAGATCAATTTTTGATTTAATAATGTAATATAAATTATATGTGATATATTTATATATTAACTAATATCATTAGCTTACTAATTAATCTTCATTAAATATATATTAATATATATGATATATATATATATATATATATATATATATATATATATATATTATATTGAAGCATGGCATTTTCTTTTCTATTTTGTGAAAATAGAAATGAGGTGTAAAGTTGAAGTATGGTTGCAAGTATGGGTTATAATCTTCTTTATTCATTCTTGACTCACTATTCAAGCATGGTTGCAATTTAATATTGCATAATTCCATGTTTGAATGAGTGAGGGGTCTTGATATTATTTTGATTATGTTCATTCCAAAAGACATAGCCATTTTTCTCATTCTTGCTCTCATGCTTCTTCTTCCTCCTCTTGCTTTGTCTCAAGATTCAACCCTCACATGTGATATGAATCATGAAGCTTGAACACAAATTAGTGAGCTCTTAACATCCCCTACTTCTTCATCTCACACCATTCTAGCAAATTAGTATGATGTGTTTCATACACTAAAGAGTTTAGTGTAGTGGTAGCTTGAACTAGTAGGAGCTTCGTGGTGGATCATCTTTGGCGCGAAAGCAATGAAGGAAGCTTGTACAAAGTCTCAAGAGAAGCCTTGTGGAGTCGCTGGACTACTACTCAGAGCATATTGAAGAGAAGGACCGTCTACAAAGGTTGTATTCTTGATCCTTTTAGATGTAAAGATGTTTGCATTCTATTCCGACTAAATCTCTAGTTAATGATTCTAGCGTAGGGCTCTTTGTAACGACAAAATTTTTAAAACGGCATGCACGATGCCCCCCGAAACCTTGCTGTCGTTCTAAGGAACCTTTCAGGTATATTTTCTACCACACCGAGGAAAAAAAGGTGTTTTAAATTATTGTGACTTTGGGTGTCGAGCTCGTTGAGTCGGCTGTTTTACTTATGTCGTGAGGTTGTTTCACTCCCTTATTGCTTGTTCCTTCGCTACGGCGTCGTATATATATATTATATAAACTTGTTGTGGTTGTGTTCCGCCTGTTGGCATGAGTTGCTCCCGTTTGGGATGCTTTATATTTATGTTATGCTTGTACCTGTTTGGGGCTAGTTTTTTACAAAGGAGATGCTGTCAAAATTTTCAAGAAAATAAATTAACTTAAGATTTTCAAAATGTTTTAAATGTTATATCTTTCTACCTTTTTATGGTTTAGATTTCTGGGTTGTCGGCTTACTTAAATTACGTTACGCTTTTAGACGTTGCGAGATTTAAGTGCCGGTCACGTTCCTAATTTGGGTCGTGACAAAATTGGTATCAGAGCCCTAGGTTTTACATTTCGGAGTGTAGGATGACCTTGGTATGATGGAGTAGGTAGCTTAAGCAGAGTGACGTAGCGTGTGTATGTTCCACGGCATACTTACGAAAGGTACTGCGCTTAAGTGACCTTAGGACATGTTGCTTGAATTCTTTCCTTGATTTTATATATCCTTATGATTCAATTTCTATGTTCTTATCGAATCCTGTTTCCTTATTCCAACTATTATGCCGCCGAAGACTACGAGTACGCAGAGAGCTGCCGCGAGAGCCGAGGTCAGGTCAGGCTCGTCCGAGACGAGGACTGACCGGGGCAGTATGCCTATTTTACAGGAGCAGTTTGATCCACCTTCTCCGGATCGTGATCCACCTTCTCCGGATCGTATTACTAGGCTAGAGGCCGGTATACAGGATTTGCGCCAGATGATGGGGTCGTTGGTTGAGGCCAGTAGAGAGCAGAGATCGGAGGTTATCCCACCTGTTACGGGGACCATGATGGTGCCTACTTTCCTGCAGTCGTACCTGCAGCTACGGAGGTTATCGCCGTATCCTTATCTGAGCTCATGAGGCTGAAGCCTCTGGTTTTCACAGGCACCGACGCAGCTGAGGATCTACAGTCGTTCATCGATCGGATGGCTAGGATCTGTCGCTTGTCGAGATGCTCCGACTCGAGATGGGTGGAGTTTGCTAGTTTCCGTCTGGAGGGTCTTGCCCAAACTTGGTGCGAGTCTTTAGAGAGAGGTCGAGCTGCAGGTCTTACTCCTATGACCTGGGTTGAGTTTACGATGGTATTTCTTGCCCGATTCCTCCCTCAGAGCGTTTGAGATGCTAGAACTCGCAGATTTGAGTCATTGCGCCAGACTTCTGTTATGACAGTGGCAGAGTATGATGTCCAGTTTACCCAGCTATCGGTGCATGATCCATATTTAGTAGATACCGAGGAGAGGCATGCCAAGAGATTTTTACAAGGCCTGATTACCCAGTTGTTCCTCTCCATCGGCGCCCAGCATTTCGATACATACGCAGCTGCAGTGGACACAACCTTATTGGTTAAGGAGCGTCTTTCCGAGACTTCGGTCGTTCCGGAACCAAAGAGGATTCGTACTGATTTATGACCGTGGAGGCAGCTTGGTAGACGCCGCGATAGATTCTTCCCGGGGGATGGTGCTAGCAGAGGACAGAGGAGAGGCCAGCTATATGGCTCTTATCCACAGGGACAGCAGCAGTCGCCGGGATGTTATAGGTGTAGGAGTCCACATCACCTCGTCAGGGATTGTACTGAGGTATGCCAGAGCGAGGCAGCGGTTCCACATGTTACCTTATCACCTTCTCCACCTCAGAGAGTGTTGCCTTTCACGCCTGTTATTGCTCCACGTCAGACTTATTCTCAGAGAGGTCGTGGCCGCGGAGGTTTTGTTCAGAGAAGACGGGGTGGCAGAGGTGGAGGCCAGCCAGTTGTCGGCAGTGGGCAGGCTCGGGTATTTTCTTTGACTCATCAGGACGCGCAGGCGTCGAATGCATTCGTGTCAGGTACTCTTTCTGTATGTTCTTTTGATGCGCATATTTTATTTGATCCGGGGTCTACTCACTCGTATGTTTCCAAACACTTCATACCGAGGTTGGGCCGAGAGTCGTCTTGGTTAGATCAGCCGCTTGTCGTGAATACTCTTGTTGGAGAGTCTTTTGTTGCGCGATATGTGTTTCGGTCGTGTGTCGTTAGTATTGGAGATAGGGTGTTGTCCGTCGACTTGATCCTTCTTGATATGTTGGACTTCGACGTTCTCCTTGGCATGGACTGGCTAGGTACTTGCTATGCGTTGTGGACTGCCGTGAGAAGGAAGTCATGTTTTGTTTTCCGGGCGAGTCGGTTCTTGTAGTGCAGGGGGGCCGTAGTGCCGCCTCTCACAGTTTGATCTCTGCCCTTTGCGCTAGTCGGCTTTTGAGAAGAGGATGTCGGGGATTCTTAGCTTTTATTCGTGATACAAGTGCCACAGTAGATTCGTTGGACCGGGTTCCTATTGTGAGAGAGTTTCCCGACGTATTTCCCAATGAGTTACCTGGGTTTCCTCCAGAGCGCGATATTGAGTTTTGCATTGATTTGATCCCCGGCACGAGGCCTATTTCTATACCACCTTATCGGATGGCCCCGGCGGAGCTGAAAGAGCTTAAGGATCAGTTGCAAGGGTTGCTTGATAGGGGGCTTGTGCGTCCGAGTGTTTCGCCTTGGGGAGCTCTTGTTCTATCCATCAAGAAGAAGGACGGCAGTTTGAGGTTGTGCATTGATTATCGTCAATTGAACCGGGTTACGGTGTGGAATAGGTATCCATTAGCTCGCATTGACGATTTGTTTGATCAGCTCCATAGGGCAGGATATTTTTCCAAGATTGATTTGAGGTCGTGTTATCATCAGTTGCGGGTTCGGAATGATGACATTCCGAAGACTGCTTTCCGTACGTGCTACGGGCATTATGAGTTTTTGGTGATGTCGTTCTGGACTCACCAATTCCCTAGCAGCGTTCATGGATTTGATGAACCGTATTTTCAGGCCGTTCCTCGACCAGTTCATTATTGTGTTTATTGACGACATTCTGGTCTATTCCAGATGTCGAGAGGAGCATGAGCAGCACCGGAGGATTGCTTTACAGACATTGAGAGAGCACCAGTTGTTTGCTAAATTCTCGAAGTGTGATTTCTGGCTTGATAGTGTCGACTTCTTGGGTCATGTAGTTACGGGAGACAGTATTCGTGTGGACCCAAAGAAGATCGAGACTGTACAGCTTTGGCCCATACCTGTATCGGTGACTGAGGTCACCAGCTTTTTGGCCATAGCTGGGTATTACCGCCGTTTCGTGCAGGATTTCTTGAGTATCGCTACACCGCTAACCGGACTGACCCGGAAGGGGGTCCTTTTTCTTTAGAATGAGGCATGCGAGCAGAGTTTTCAGCAGTTGAAGACTGCACCGGTTTTATCTTTGCCTTCTGGATCGGGCGGCTATATCGTTTACTGTGATGCTTCTCGAGTAGGGCTCGATTGTGTATTGATGCAGCATGATAGAGTTATCGCTTATGCTTCTCAGCAGCTGAAGAAGTACGAGCAGAACTATCCCACTCATGATCTTGAGATGGCCGCAGTGGTCTTTGCGCTTAAGATTTGGAGACACTACCTGTACGGAGAGTCGTGTCAGATCTTCACGGACCACAAGAGCTTGAAGTACATCTTCCAGCAGCGGGATCTGAATCTGAGGCAGCGTCGTTGGATGGAGCTCATGAAGGATTATGATTATTAGATCCTTTATCACCCGGGTAAGGCGAATGTAGTAGCTGATGCTTTGACTCGTAGGCCCGGAAGTAGCTTGTCCCAGTTGAGCGTAGTTCAGAGATAGTCTTCTACAGATTGGCAGATCTTGTGCGACAGTAGAGTGCAGTTTGAGTTTACCTTGACTGGGGGACAACTTGCTCATGTCCGCGTCCGTCCACTTCTACATGATCGTATCCGTGAGGCACAGCCCGACGATGCTCGTTTATCTGAGATTTTTGAGCATGTTCGGCGGGGTTGGGTGTTGAAGTTTTTGATTGATGATCAGGATATGCTACGTTTTGGGACTCGTCTGTATGTACCAGATACCGAAGGGCTGAGACGCGAGATCCTAGAGTAGGCACATCAGTCGGCTTACAATGTTCATCCCGGTTCCACCAAGATGTATCGTGACTTAAGAGATGTCTACTGGTGGGCAGGGATGAAGTGCGATATTTCGAATTTTGTTTCGAGGTGCCTGACTTGTCAGCAAGTCAAGGCTGAGCATCAGAGATCGGCAGGAGAGTTGCAGCCCTTAACCGTTCCGTAGTGGAAATGGGAGCAGATCTCCATGGATTTCGTTATGGGTCTACCCAGGTCCAGTCGAGGGTATGACTTCATTTGGGTTATTGTTGACCGGTTGACGAAAGCGGCTCACTTCCTTCCAGTGAAGAACACTTTCGGTTTTGCTCTGTATGCTCAGTTGTACATTGATGAGATTATGCGTTTGCACGGCGTTCCTACATACATCGTATCCGATAGGGGCACCCAGTTTACCAGCCGTCTTTGGAAGAAAATTCAGGAAGCTTTGGGTACCCGATTGAGTTTTAGCACCGCTTTCCATCCGCAGAATGATGGTTAGTCAGAGCGGACTATACAGACTCTTGAGAATATGCTTCGTGCGTGCGTGCTCGATTTTGGTGGTAGTTGGGACCGACACTTGCCTTTGATAGAGTTCTCCTACAACAACAGCTTTCAGGAGATGATTCAGATGGCACATTTCGAGACCTTGTATGGTAGGAAGTGTCGATCGCCAGTCTGTTGGACCGAACTCAGCAAGAGCAGGATTTTGGGACCACAACTAGTCTAGGAGACTACGGAGAAGATCCAGTTGATCCAGGATAGGATGAGAGCAGCCCAGTGCAGGCAGAAGTCTTATGACGACCGTCGTCGTCGCAGACTTGAGTTCACAGTGGGTGATCATGTATTCCTACGGATTTCTCCGATGAAGGGTGTGATGAGATTTGGGAAGAAAGGGGAAGCTTAGCCCCAGATTTGTGGGTCCTTTTGAGAACCTTGAGCGAGTTGGTTCCGTTGCCTATCGTTTAGCACTTTCGTCCAGTTTTTCGGATGTTCACCCCATATTTCATGTTTCAATGCTTCGCAAGTACCTTCATGACCCTTCCTATATGATTCAGCACCAGACCGTTCAGCTTGAGCGCGATCTTTCTTTCACCGAGCAGCCGGTGGTCATTCTGGATCGGCAGGTGAAGAAACTAAGGTCAAGGGTCTTACCGTCCATCAGGGTTCTTTCGCATGGACCGAATAGCGAAGAGGTCACGTGAGAAGCCGAGAGCGAGATGTGGAAGAAATTCCCTCATCTTTTCGAAGGTATGCCAAGTAAGATTTTTAAATTCGGGGAACGAATTTCTTTAAGGGGGGAAGATTGTAACACTTTAGAATGCATATAGTATTAATTAAGAGATAATACGGGTATTTAATGAAATTTAACTAATAAATATTTTCTTCACATTTTTATTTAATTGATTAATATTTTTTTTAATTATTTTTATACTTGCACATATATGTGCATGTTGAATTAGGTTTAATGAGGTGTTAACCATGCTTATGTAGACATGGCACACTTAACCCTCTACCTTTATCATGTCATGTTAAGATCACACATTGTGTATCTATTTTAATTATTCAAATAAGGGTTTATTTTTTAAAAAAGAAAGAAAAGAAAAGGGAATTTAAAGAAAAGAGAAAGAGGGTTTGATCTCTTGAGGGTAAGGGGGGATGGCTTCCATAATGGGCATTTATGTGAGGGAAAGTGAGTATGACACTCACATACACTCACCTCACAACACATATACGCTCAAAACCTTCACAAAATATCTCATTCTCACCTCACTCACTCAATTATTAATCCTAACTCAGTTGCCCTCTCTTCACTCACCGCACATCAAGTTCTTCACTTGATTTGTATGTTTGCATCATAACCCAAGGCCTAAATATTGATCCAACCTCACAAAATCCTTCACAATTCATGCTAAAGCCCTTGTGATGACTTAGAGCTTGGAAAGCTAGGATTTTTCCCAAGTTTTGGTGAGGTAGTGATCTTTATACCCTTATTAGGCTCTAATGAAGTTGTATGCTTATTAGTTTCAGTTTTAAAACACTAAAGTTAAGGTTTTGTGCAAATATCGTATTTTTGTATATGTTTTAGTGTCTCTGGGATATGCTATCACTAAGTTAGTCTACGGTAAAATCTAGCAATACAGTAGTATAGTATTAGAAGCCCTGAGAGTACACCTGAAACCCAAACCCAAACCCTCCTAGTCGAACCGGCGAGACCTAAGGGAAATCCGGCGACGTCGGTTTTTTTTGGCACCTGGGGAATTGTTTTTTTGTGGGTAGGTGTCTGTAGGTTATTCTTGGTGTTTGGTACTGCTTGATTTTCCTATATTGACGGTAGGCAAAATCTGGAACCACTTTTCTAGTTTCTAGTGTTTCGGCAACGCGCGATACGGATATCCGTCACGGTTTTGTACTTCGTATAGCTAGCTGCACTTGGGTTGGTTTAGGGTGTCGCTATACTCGTTCGCCACTAAGCTAACACTTAATTAGCTAGTGGAAGTCGACACGTTGATTTAATCATTGTTTGCATGTATTATCGGGAAGTTTCTAATTTGCGCTTGTTATGTTTTTGATGCAATATTAGGATCTATTTCGGGGACTTCGGGCGCTACAAGGAAAGGGAAAGAGGTGGTTGGATTCATCTAGCTCGAGATCATCGGTGAGTAGATTTAACATCTATGGGGGAATCGCCCATATGGCGCTAAGCGTCGAGGGCTGGATTTAGTGATATAAACCTATGTTGTTAGTATATACTTTCATTGTGCATAAACATTATCTTGCACATTCCATTACCTGTTGTACATTGATACTGTATTGATTGGACACTACACCATTACTAACGGTTAATGTCGCACGAGTACTGAATGGTTTGCCACACACACACCGTTAGTAATTGCTATGACACGCACACTATAGAAATTACCATGGATAGCATATATTGCATCACTTTCTTTATCTTTCACAGTTAGATATTAATTGTCGTCCTATTATGTATGTGAATTGCATCATACTTACATACATACAATGCTAGCCACATATTTACTCTTATGTGGTGTTGCATTTTTATTTCGTAGATTTGGGGGAAATGCAAGATACCTTTGAAAACCTGATAATTTAAAAGAGCGGTTTTCCTTTGAAATGCTTACGTTACTGTTTAGTATTTGCATATCTAGTATTTCTTGGATATATGCTGTCACGACCCGAAAAGTACGGAACATGACCGGCACTTAAACTACGAAACGTCTCGAGGCGTTCGTAATCTAAGTAAGCCGAAATCCCAGAAATCCAAACCAAGAAAAGTAGTAGAGTGAAGGAAAACCAATTTAAATCAAGTAGTTTTAATAGCATAAGCCGAATTATGCGTTTTTAAAAACATCAAATATTTCCTGAAAATTTCGGCAGAGTCTCCTTTTTAAATACTGGCCCCCAAACGGGATACAACATGAATAGTATACGAAATCAATAAAAAGGCATCCCCAAGCGGGAGCTAGCTCTTCGTCAATCGACGGTCACAACCACACAAGAAATATAATATACAACGCCAAGGGCGAGGATCAAAACTCAAAAGGAAACTCAAAACCACAAGAAAACCACAGAAATATAACGCGCGACTCTAAGGTCGAAAGAATAACATCACTGGTCTCTATCTCAAAAATAAATACATGTTTGGTTGATGGAACTTCTAGATACAACAGAATAATAATATACAAGATATAATGATGGGTACGATATAAATAAACCCACCTACTAGCAAGTCACCCGGAGATGGAAATAGTGCCAGCAAAGCCGTAAAGAAACTTGTACGGCGAAACCTGCAAGAACTGTGGCACAACGGGGGTGAGTTGCCAACTCGTGAGTAGAAAAACATCTACGCACAGAAATCGCATAAATAACGCAATCCTAGGTCAATGATCATAATATATCCTCAAATATATGTATAACATGCAGCCTAACAATGATTAGGGTAAATATCTAACCCGAGTGTAATCCCATGTGCCCGTGTCAGTGCCTCAGGTAGCGATATATCATATGGATGATGTATGAATGCATGAAACAGAATGCATGTACTGAATAAAGCTACTTTCATAAATCAGTGAGATTTCTGTATTTTAAATAGGAGGTACCATACATGAAATCAGCATAAAACAGTGCCCAGCATCGACACAAAACAAGTATCCAAATATCTCGATATCTCTGTGTCACCATCTCTGTACCTCAATATCTCAAAATCTCAATGTCTCAATCACAATATCTAGGACGCCGTCAGTCCAGACCGGCCCCTACCATCCATCTCAAGACCACGACGGTATCCTCCGGATATCCGACGCGTCGGGAAAAATCACCGGTCGGTAGTGCTCCCCTGCCAGGCTCAACGTCAACAACACGATCCTCTTGCCCCGGGGTACCGCACCGGGCCCACCATGTACCCGAAACGGTTCCTCCACTCCTCGAATCGGGTCTCGAAATCCATCAGCAAACTCATGGTGGACGACTCATACATCATGGGAAAACCGCACTTTTTATTTTAAAAGAGAGAAAATGTTTATTTATGTTTTTGCGGTTTTCCTCCAAATCCAGAAAATCTCATGGAAATCCGAATCCAAAACCTCAATAACACGTAAAATAGTGAATATATGCATGAGAATCCATGAATGCGGCATAACAATGAATAACAGTATGCATGAAGTAGCAGGTAATAACTACAATGTCTAAACTAACATATAAGGCAAGTACACTAATATCATGTCTAAACTATTAGCTAACAGGCTATGTCAAGCAATAATATTTTCTAAGGTGTACGTGACATGGCAATTACCGATGAAGATGTGTGTGAGCCGGCAAGTAAGTGTACGTGGTACATACGCATCATCGGTAATGGTGCTGGTGTCCTAACAGCATGATATCAATAATGGAGTTTGAAACATAACATAAGCATGCGATGCGAAGCGAACCACAATAATGAGCGGGAGCTGAATACTAGACGCAACTATAACTAATCTGTATTAATCTAATATAAGTCCTACAAATGGTGCCTTTTGAAATAACACGAATCATGGGGTTTTGAAAATAGGGGCTACGGTGTTTTTATGACAAGATACGTCTTTTGAAATGTCCGTAGGATCCCTTGGGCTGTCTTTTAAAATACCCACGATTCGTTAGTTTTTGAAATAGGTAAGAATCGAATCTAATCTAACAACTAAACTAAACTAAAGGGCTAAGCTAACAAGCTGGACTACAGGTACGGAAACCGCCTAACATCTGAGTCGATATATATACATACCTGTACGTAAATCCGTCGTACGGCATCCCCAAATCTGGGTACGGGTCAATATCATATTCATCACACTATTCATCCGGTATCCTCTTTATCAAAGATCATAGTCTAGGGTACTGACCAATGTCTAGTACAATACTAATATCATCAATATAGTCATGATCTGGCTACTGATCGAAAGTCTCGTACAAACTGATATCATCAGCACATATCATCATCAAGGGGTATACATCGCCCAATACGACCTAGGATCAATATCCTAGCATACCATATCTCATATCACGATCACATGTCGACCATTTAATTAATAACACTATTCACCCGTATCGTCGTTCAAAGACCCGCTATAACATCAGGACGTATCTCAAATACGAATCCTGCCATATCACCGATATCACAACCTCAACACAAATCTCATCGACTCATCTCAAACCCAAGTATCATCCTCAAATCTGTATGTGAACACATAGTCTCATACCCATGTGAACACATAACTATATATTCTCGAATAAGCACAAATGAAAGAAGAAAGTATGCAAGTATGGGTGGTTGTGTGCATGTGTGGTGCGACCACTACTCTAGGGTTTCGCGACACTAAATCATCCAAGAACACCAAATATCCATATTATCATCAATATACTCAAACAAAATATAATCAATATATATATGTGTGTATACGTATTCTTATACATTACCACGAACTGCGGGGGTGCTATACGCCATCCACCCGACTTCTCCCCGTAGATATAAATCTACTCACCTGGTCCTCTCTCGCCGGTGCCGACGTCGCCACGCGCTTGCTTGTCATCTCGAAGTCCACATGGGTACCTACATATCATAACGCACCGTATCGCATTATAATCCGACTCATGACCAAAACGACACACGAAACCCACATAGGTCAAAACCTATGGTTGCTTTCACAAATCAACCCAAAAACCCTCGACGTCGGCGTACAAACGCCAAACCATCGAGAAAAACTTAAACACACTCATTTGTACAATCACAAGCACTAATTATAATATAAAATAGCTTAAAATTCACAAAAACCCCAAATTCACTTTAAAAGCCATTTTTCCGAAAATCTAGCAAGCACAAATTACCCGTTTTAATACAAAACTCAATGTTTAAACAAATCTAATGGCCATAATACTTATTAAACATCTTAAATAAGTCATAAATACCATTTCCATAATTTAATCTCATAAATTTGCATAATTTCCAAAATCCTAGTTTGCAAAAATATCAATTTTTAACACCTTTTAAAGCAAAATTCACAATTCATCAATTAAGCTTGGTTTTGCATGATCCAAAATCATTAAACCACTCATTATAATATTAATAATGACATGAAACCTAAATTTAGATTTTAATCCCAATATAAAACAATTTCAAAAAAACCTAGTTAGCAAAAAGCACATTTATTACAATTTCCAACTAACAAATTTGAAATTAGTAACTAGATTAGGTTTTAGCAAGAATTAACATGTTAATCTACTCATGGCAACCTTAATGATGTGATAAAACCCTATCTTGATTTTAATCTCACATATAACCATTAATTCCACAATTCAAGTTTGCAATATGAACACCAATTAAACACCAAATTTAGTTAAATTGGAGTAATTAACCAACAATTAAGATATGGGTTAGGATTTATACCTCCCAATTAGAGATCTAGCAAGGATCTAAGCCTCCCAAATTGCTCTCTTGCTCCCAAAATCCATGCTAGATAGGCAAATAAATAATGGGTAGGAGTTGGATTTCGGTTTTGAGTTTTAGTTGATTTTTCATGAAATTTTTGTGAATTTTTTTTTGAGAAGAGATGAGATGAGGAATGAGAAGGGAGGGCTGCTGAAAATGTGCAGGTTTTGGCCAGCATGGGGGTGGGGAATGGGTGAGGGAGGAGAGAGAGTGAGGTGGAGAAAGTGGAAAAAGTCAAAGTCCACCATTTTCTATCATTTTCCTTTCTTTTCTTTTCTTTTCTTGGTGATTGGAGAGAGAGAGAGGGAGGGCTGTCATGGTGGGGCCGGCCACATGGGGAGAGGGAGAGAGGGTGAGGTGTGGGTGTGTGGGTTAGGCAAAAAGATAAATGTATTACCCCGATTCCCGTCACTAAATTCACCGGAAAAAGCCTTTTTCTTCGATATTTTCTAAACCGTTTTGGCAAACGATTTCATTTCAAAAACCACATGATAAAATTTTATTTAATGTTTTATGATGCGCAAAATTTGTTTCAACTCATTCCAATTTGTAATTTTCCCTAATTAAATGTATTAGTGACGGCTTAAAATAATATTAAAATAATTAATTTCGGAAAAAAATTCAGAAAATTTGAAATTTCAACAGTGACTCAATAAACACCAAATACTAGCAATTCCATAATTAGAATATGTATATTTAATTTTATAATAAAGATATTTGTATTTTGACTTTTTACAGAAAACCCCCTTATTTTACCGATTTTTCGAAATTTCACCGAAACGATTTTCAAAACGTTACATATGCATTGACTTACTGATTTCATGCGATTTCTGAATTTGAGAACCGTGATTATATTTAAAAGGGGAAATTATAGTATATTTCTTTAAAAGTGCGGTTTCTTTTGATATGATATTTTGAGGCGTCCACCATGATTTTCTCGGTTCTGAGATATGAGTATACCCGATTCGAGGAGCGGTATGCACCTTCTGTGGATACATGGTGGGCCCGGTAAGGTACCCCGGGGCAAGAAGCTCGAGATGTAGACGATGAGCCTGGCAGGGAGAGCACTACCTACCGGTGATAGTTTGGGGCTCGACGGTTATCCGGAGGATACCGACCGGAGTCATGAGACAGCTATGGACCGATCCGGACTGATGGAGCCATAGGTCGATCCGGACGGACCGAGTCCGAGAGAGATAGATGAGTATTTACGTGTCGATGTTGGACATGGATTTCATGATGTTTCGAGTGTCGATATTGGACACTCAGGTTTCATGATGTGACGGATATGAGGGCCGATCAGTGTGACGGCACCTGAGACATTGGGATTTAGGATGTCATTGACAGACAACGGTTTTCTATGATGATGATACGTACATGAGGTTTTATGTGTTACTCCATACTTAGGATTTATTAGATATGCATTATTTCATGTAGTTGTACCCCGGTGGTGTACCTTGATCATGATTTTACTGTATATCCGTACTGTTATATTTATGCCATCAGACTGCATATTTCAGATCTTCGCTTTTTATGCATACTTGCGATTATCTGTACGATATTATTTACTATTCACGAGTTGGCAACTCATCCCCGTTGTGCTACAGTGTTTTGCAGGTTCGACCCTCAGTATAGTCACGGCAGGGCTTCTCATTCTTCTTCTTCTGCGGATACCGCTGCTGTTGGTCGTCATTTTGGATAGGTGGGTGGTTTTGCGGTTATCCGTATGATCTTATTGTATATCTTATTGTATCTAGTATTCTCCATCCACCACTTTCATGTATATTGACTTAGAGACGAGTTTGTGAGGATCGGTATTGTATTATTGTGACTTTGGGTGTCGAGCTCGTTGAGTCGGCTGTTTTATTTATGTCGTGAGGTTGTTTCACTCCCTTATTGCTTGTTCCTTCGCTATGGCGTCGTATATATATATATATATATATATATATATATATATATATATATATATATTATATAAACTTGTTGTGGTTGTGTTCCGCCTGTTGGCGTGAGTTGCTCCCGTTTGGGATGCTTTATATTTATGTTATGCTTGTACCCGTTTGGGGCTAGTTTTTTACAAAGGAGATGCTGCCGAAATTTTCAAGAAAATAAATTAACTCAAGGTTTTCAAAATGTTTTAAATGTTATATCTTTCTACCTTTTTATGGTTTAGATTTCTGGGTTGTCGGCTGATTTGAATTACGTTACGTCGTTAGACGTTGCGAGATTTAAGTGCCGGTCACGTTCCTAATTTGGGTCGTGACAAATACATCGCTACCAACGATGCTACCAAAGAGGCTGTCTGGATGAATATGTTTATGAGATGAACTTGGTGAGGTTCCTACCATTGTGGTGACAATGGAGTTGTGGCTTTGGCCTAGGAACCTCAGTCCCATCAGTAATCCAGACATATTCCTAGGTAGTATCACCTGATCAAGGAGATGGTTGATCTCCGGGAGATCAAGGTCAGGAGAGTTGACACGAAGAATAATATGGCGGATCCACTCACGAAGGCCTTTTCCCTAGAGAGACTTTAAGGGATGTTGGGTATGAGATACTATAACAACTGGCCTTCGTGCAAGTGGGAGATTGTTAGTTGTATGTATGCCCTAGAGGCCATTATTGTACATAATTGTATATTATAGTGGATACTTGGACATATATAGGGAGGACTTTCTTATTCGACATAATAGTATGCTATCTGGTTACTCTTTATCTTAACATGTATACTTGTACTGTCTCTCTCTTACATGTTGATAAAGCCTTTAGGATGTGTACTTGACTACCAGGACTATGATGGAGATCATACTAGTGGGGCCAGGGTAGTCCATAAGTCCATCCTTTAATTGTTCCTAGTCGTGGGAGTATCGAGACAGGGCATCGATATTCTAGAGTAGACTAGCGTATACGTTTCTTGACCCATTTAATGGGCGATGGATGATCCCACATCCATTGGTGTTTGACATCAAAGATTGTATACGGGTGCTCAGTGGAGACTGGGTACACTGAACAGGACTCACCGAGAACTCCTAGATGGTATTATACCTAACGTCAGATAGCAGTTCTCTGATGAAACTGGTACAGGTTAGTCTGTAGACCCGAGATCGTCATAGAGTCTTGTGTGATTCCTATTGTTCTTTGATTTCCACCTTACCACGTTCAAGAGAGCGTACAAAATGGTGGTTTTTGGGTACAGTCCCGAGTCACATGGAGGCAATGAGCGATAGGAGGGGTTTTCTCTCTCCCGGTATTGGGGGTTGATGTTGCGCTGTGCTCGATTGGCCATAATAGGAAGTCCCTGGCCAGGGCTAATACTGAGATTTACTGGTAAGTGTTATCAGTAGTTTCTCGACCCGTTATGAGCCTCACATTGGCATGACTTATCAAGTTATTGGGGTCTGACGTTTACCACCCTCAGACTAAATATGCGACATATCAGACGAAGAGACCGGACTGTACAGTAGTGTTATTTATTGGATTCACAGAAGTATGAAAAAGCTTGCTTGTTGATCTTCTGATCGCTCAATACCCGGGTAGCCATTATGTCTAGCTAGTACCGCTGATTGATTGTGAAAAGAGTTTATAGTAACCGCAATCAATAATGGTGTCACGTGTAGCTAGCCGAGATGAGTACGGGTCATCTTCAGGGATTCATGGAACTTTTAATCTTACTTTAGACGTGTTGATTAGAAAAGAGGAAGGAGAATAGAGAATAGTGAAGAATAGATTCTATGGTAAATACGGATGTAGAATATATATTTTTCAGATCTAGTTTAAATAAGGATATAGAATATATAAGAAGAAGGCTTTTAGGTTCGTTAGGATTTTGTAATCATGGATGACTAATAAAGATGACTCCATTTATCTATTGATAGATTTAAAATTAGATTGATAGTGATGAATGAGGATTAGGGTTCTTGGAAGAAACTAGGGTTTCCACACTGTTGACACTTGTCCTTTCATTGATCTCTATTCATGTTTAGCCTTTAACAAAACAATTGTTAATCTGATCACAAATCGCGGTCGAGACTAGTAATAATTTGGTAGCGCGCTCGATTAAGATGTTAACGATTCTTTTGCTAAAGTTTATAAACTTCATAATAATTAAAAGAAGTTAAAATGTTTTCTCATCCATTGTTCTACCTTAATCCTACGAACCCTAGCAAGCTAGGAATTACTCACGCATGTTGTGAGAAGAAAAAGAAAGGATAGAGAATGAGATCATGATTAAAATGCAGAAACTAAAAATACAGAAAATAAATAATTAAACAAAATGATCTACCTTTATTAATCAACTTCACAAGTACAAATCTTACGAATTTAGATTACAAGAGAAAGAAGTTGCTCTCGATCTCTGCCTCGTAGGAAATAGATGCTCCATCGATTTTCACATCGCCTTATCACGTCGAATCGTGGACCTATCGTGGATCTTTTGTTCTTTGACGGTGATTTGCTTAGTGTAAAAGTGATGATTTTTAACTTTAGCCCTTGGTCCTTTATATAGCCCTCAAATTAGAAATCTTAGATTTCATAGGTTTAGACTTGCCATAAATATCCACTTTCCAAGTTTTCAGATCCTATGATTTTATTGGCAGATTTTTTATCTTGGCATCTTGAATATCTTGTTCTCTTGACCTGAGCTAAATCTGCACAAAATCTTCATGAATAATGTTAGTAATATTTATTAAATTAAAAAGAGTATCTTAATTACTTTATATGATAATAAATCTTTAAGAAACTTGATTAAGAATATTTGGTAAGATATGCATTTATTAATTACTAAAATATTATGCATATATTTTGAAATATTATTCTAACCATTTGTATGATATTATATCTTTTAAGAATCTTGATTAGAATATTTGATATGATATGCATATTTTAATTACCAAAATATTATATAAATATTATAGGCATATATTTTCCTTCATAATGTTAATTATAATATATAAACATATGGTAAATAGTATTTTGCAGATAAACCCAAATATGTTCTATATTTATAATAAACGCCTTTAAATATTTACGGAAAGTAAGGAAAATGTTATATTAAAAGTGCAATATTTTCGACTGAACAAATACCCCCAAACTTAACTTTGATCGTCCCGAGAAAACTATTTATTCAAGAGAGGGAAAAAGAAGAAGAAGAAAAAATCTAGCACACTTTCGTAGGCAATCACGATTGCACAGAGCACGTGCAACAAGCATTTAAACCTCTAGATGTCCCTAGTAGGAGGAGTATTTTCTTGATTGTTAGAGTTTTTGCGTGCTTAGTTTTAGTTACCGCAATCAAGATGGTTTCGCTTGGTAGCTAGCCGGTTGAGTACGGATCGGTCCACGGAGAGATGGGAATCTTTTACTTAGTGATTTAACGAGTTAAGTCCAATTTGTCCAGATTTGTTTAGTTTCACTATGTGCTAAAAGATGTATAAAGAGAGCTTGTTAGGGTTAGGATTAGGTTAGTTTGAGTTAGGAGTCGATCACTTTTTTCGTTGCCACTCTTAATATCGGTGTTACGGTAATTAGCAACAACGGGGATTAGCACGACTAGCAAGGAAACTTGCGAGTATAACCTAGGCTTTCCAACACTTAGTTCCTTCCTTTTGGTCCTTGTCCGTCTGTTCTTGGCTCTTAGGCTTAACCTCCGGTTAATTCAACCACAACCGGTCTCACTAGAGAATCACCGCTATCATGTAGGATAGGGTGCCGTAAGGAGAGGATTGTGGTTCAATTATTGGGAGTCTGAATCAAGATGTTGGGCAAAAAAAAGTGCGAGAGAGATTTCCTTTTCTCAAACATTCCTTATCCTACCATAACAAGTGAGAAACTACTCACCCATTAAGAAAAAGAAAATAAAACAAAGAAGGAAGATTGAAAGAAATGAGTTTATAAAGTCACAACTAGCTATTTGAGACCTCACTTTGGCAAGGATCATACTTAAGCATCATTGTTGTAAGGATAAAGGAAAAGAGAGAAAGAAAGAAAGAAAGCTAACATATAACAACAACTAGTTTAACAAATGAAAATTACAAGCAAATATAATAACACAATTACAAGACATGCAAGTTAATAAAAATAACTCTTCTTTTATTCATCATCACTCTTGAAGCTCACTATAATATCAATAGAGAAAGATGAAGAGGAAGAAGAGACTACAACCCTTATCCTAAAATCTAATACAAAGAAAAGCACCTTTTACTTGGCTTAGAACTAGGCTATTTATAGGCAGGAAAATGAAACACTAGGGATACAATCTGAGCCAAAATGAAGTTACAAAAATACCCTCAAAAACCGAGTCAACACTGAGTTGACTCGGCCGTGGATCCTCCGCATAAGTGCCACATTGGCCACGGATCCGCGGCCCATTAATTGAATTGCAGTGTCATTTTTTCTAGGTTTTTCCATGTTGCTGTTCTCATCTGTTTGGTACATTTGGTTTCTCAAAATCCCTTCAGTTTTCTTCCAGATTTTCAGCAGTCCAAAAAGGTGAAATGATGTGGGCATTTGCCTTGATTTTCTTGAGCTCCGCGTTGAAGTCTTGGATCTTGTGCTGCCCCCTTGTGCTTTGTGCATGAAATGACCAATGATTTGCCATTTTTTCCCTTGAAATGGTATGCGGTATTATACGGATAGTTAGCGGAGACCGGTATTTATCTGTTGTTGGCCGTAGTCCTGTATTTGTTGCAACTTTTCATGAATTTCACTGCTTAGAGCTGAGAACCTGTAACCTACAATTATTTAGCAAACACACAATGTGATCAAGAATGGGCGGTATAAAAATGCAAAAATCTGATATGGACAAATACCCCCAAAATTACCTTTTGCTCGTCCCGAGCAAAGCCATTTTATTCACAAAAAGTCCTAACCTCACTTTCGCTTGGAACGCGATTGCACCGAGCTCGTGGAACAAGTCCTTAAACCTCTAGGTTGCCCTAGAGGAGGAGTGTTGTCTCCTAAGGGTTTTCAGCGGATACTACCCACAAAATCCGATCAATTTGGCCGTTGACTCTAATTCTACAGTTCAGCATTCTAGCAAGAAACTCTATCATCTTTAACTTAGAAATCATCAACCCGAATTTTTCACACTTCCTTTTCATTTAACTTAAAATCTTATACGTATTTCCAGTTTATAAAGCTCTCAGCATTTCTTGAGTTTTCCTTCTAAAGCGCAATCTCAACTCCGGAATTTTTATCATCTATACTGAAGATATAATCCCTATCTTTCATTCCTATCTATCCTCCAAACTATGATCATATACCCCTACGTGTGTGTAATTATTACCCCTATACTTGGAAATTCAATTCAAGCTATAATACCCTTGCTTTAATAGCTAGTACTACTTCTTTTCATTAATGATGGACGGTTTTGCTCATACACCTTTCATGCGACTATTAATGCTTCTTGAGGCACTAACATCCGATTACTGAATGTATGAGCTTAATGCGTAAATAGCAGTTTCCAGGTCTTGTATTTTATTCTTTTTTTTTATTTCAAGATCGGATATATTTTTCAATGATTCTCTTTTGGTGGTTAGCTTTAAATGCTGTTTTTCTTTCATACTAGGCTTTCAGGCAAGAGTATTTGTAGGTATCCTCTACTATCCCAAGTTTCAAGGTGTGTGTATGTGCGATTTGTAGGGTATATATTTTCAGAATTTGGACTTAAGGTTCAGAATTATTTTTCAGACTTACTCTTTAAATAGAGCTTTCAATACTTTTCCCTCATTTCAACTTAGCCAAAGAACTGAACTCAAAATCGCTTATTTCTAAATAAACTGCAAGGACGTATATTTTCTACCGTTATACTTCAAGAAAGGTTATTTTTAGGGTTTTTAATTTACTAAGTTTAGGATCTAGTTTTTTCTAACTAGCCAACCGTCATGTCAAACTTGAGTCGAAAATGGCCAATATTGAAATTTTATTTTTTTTTAATTTAAAAATTTTTTATATTATTTTTTTAAAAAAATTTTATGCAATGCAGAAAAAATGCGATGAAGAATTTAAACATGCAAAAAAAATATTTACATAAATAATAAAAAACGTGCAGATGTAAGGATAACAATTTACAACCAAACCTCACCCCCAAACTTACCGACAGCAGTGCCCTCACTGCTGCCTGTGGCGTCTCCTAGATGCGGAATGACTTGTTCCCGCCTCACTTCTATCCGTCCCTCTTCCTCTCGATCGTGCTCGTTCCTCTCTTGCCAGTAGGGTGGACATTCCCTATTCCAGACCCATCAACCGCTGATCAAAGTTTGTCAGTATCCCTAACACTCGTTCTACCCCCGCTATGGGTTCGTCGTATTAAACGTGCTTGCGCAGTGGGGGTTAGCTCTTCATCGCTCGTTGTGGAGCTCGAGCTGGATGTCTTGGCCATCACATATTTGGCCGGCTCGGTGCGCGACCATAATCCATGAAGTCGTATGTAGGATGTGGAGGCACCCTCAAGAAGGGGTTGAATGGGAACCCCACCATGCATGTAACCGTCAAATTCCTCAACAGGATGGAAATAGCAACACAGTTGTGTCACTAATATCGGGCATGGGTAATTGGCAGCCCTCTTGCCGGCGCTAATCGAGTGTAGTAACACGGTGCACATGTCATAGCTAGGGTTTCTGGTCATTAATGTGTGCACTATGTGTAGGGATGGGGTAAAAAATGTGGTGTTGTGCGAACTTCCGAAAATGTTGTTTTGTGCCCAACGGCACATGGTTAAAACGTTCGCATATAGCGTGCAAGCCTGAATGCCCTTCCTAGGCTCCCTAGAACAGTCATCTCCAATTGATGGTAGGTAGTCCTCAAAGTGGAGGGGTTGATCGTGTACGGGGATGCGTGGTATTAAGGTGACTTCGTGAATGAAGTCCCTATCGATTATAATTTCCCGATCCCCCACAGTAATCGTATGAATCCGTGTCTAGCTAAACATCCCTCCTCTAGACTTTCATAGAAACGCGCAACGAGATCCGGAATTGCGAACGCGTTTGGATGGTTAAATAACAGAAAATTTCATCCGTGTTTTCGGATCTCGTCGCCGAAATAGCTACCATACATGTCATACGCAAATAAGTGGGAGAAATCTCGTTCAAATTGCAATGTAGGGGCCATGGACAGAGAGCAAAATACAGAAATATTAAATCTACAGAGAGGAAAATCGGAAATGCAAACCTCCTCTGAAAATTTCAGAGGGACACGAGGCTGAACGGCGGCGGTTGCACGGCAGAAGGAGTGTTGGGCGGCGGTTCTGCGGCAGGAAGAGGGGCCCTCTTGGTGTATTCTGCTGCGGCGGCTAGGGTTTGTTCTGAGGGATGAATGGAGGCTCGGGTATTGCAGAGAAAAGAAAGAGGGTATTTATAGGGGTTGTTGGTATTTTGTACAAAAGACCCTCCAAGAAGAATAATTAAATAAAAAGAATTTTATTGATAAAGAAAATTTTAATTTTATTTATGGTTCTGAATATTTACAAAAACACCCCCCTAAATTTTTTTATTGTATTATTTTACAAATTATTATAAGTGGGAATCACACAAAAAAAAACAAAATGGTATATACATACCCCCAAACTTATTTGAAACAGTGTTTCCACTGTTTATAGCTGGATAACCGAAGTTTGGTGGTAAGCAGAGGAAGATTAGTCAATGTAAATCGGCTCCTGCAACATCAGGAGCTCCTCCGATGGGTCTGAGGTGAGGAACGGTTTTACCCTGTGTCCGTTCACTTTGAATAGTGAACCTTCCTCTGGATTTTCCAAATCCACCGCGCCGTGCGGATATACAGTCGCACAAAAAAGGGTCCTTTCCAGCGAGATCTGAGCTTACCGGGATGGAAATGTAGTCGGGTGTCGTAAAGAAGCACCTGTTGTACAGGTGTGAAAGTGTTGCGCGTAAGGTGTTTATCGTGAAACACCTCTGTTCGGTTTTTATTGACAACCGCGTTTTCATAAGCTTCACCCCGAAGCTCGTTCAGTTCGTTGAGCTGCAGCTTCCGATAGCTGCCCGCATTTTCAAGAGTTAGATTCAGCTCTTTGATCGCCCAAAATGCGTGATGCTCGATTTCCACGAGAAGAGGGCAATCTTTTCCGTAAACAAGACGATAAGGAGACATACCAAGATCAGTCATATAAGCAGTTTGAAATGCCCAAAGGGCAACAATGAGTTTCAAAGACCAATCCTTATGGTTCTTGGAAACCGTTTTCTCCAAAATCTGCTTGATTTGCTGATTAGAAACTTCGGCTTGCCCACATGTTTGGGGGTGGTAGGGCGTGGATAGCTTATGATTAATGGAGTATTTCCGCATCAAGGCCTCAAAAGTCCTATTACAGAAATGCGTTCCATTGTCGCTAATGATCGCGCGGGGGTGCCCGAACCGGGAAAAGATGTTTTCCTTAAGGAATCTAACGCCAACCTTGTTGTCGTTCGTCCGTCTTGGCACAGCCTCGACCCATTTAGAGACATAATCAACAGCTAGAAGAATATACAGGTTCCCAAAAGAGCTGGGAAACGGCCCCATGAAATCAATTCCCCAAATATCGAAAATCTCGACAACCAAGATTGGTTGGAGCGGCATCTCGTTTCTCCTAGAAATCCGGCCCAAGTGTTGGCACCGGGAGCAAGTCTTGCAGTAATCATGAGTATCTTTGAAGAGTTGTGGCCAGTAGAAGCCACACTGCAAGAATTTCTCGGCTGTCTTTCTTGGGCCAAAATGCCCGCCAGATGCTTGATCGTGACAAATCGACAACACACTCTTGAACTCATTATTAGGAACACACCGACGAATAATCTGGTCGGGACAGTACTTGAACAGATAGGGTTCGTCCCAGTAAAGTGTTTTACTTGGGATAAGAATCTAAGTCTGTCCTGACTTGACCATTCGTTCGGTAGTAATCATATTGCCAAATAGTTCACAATATCTGCGAACCAGAATTCGCACGATACTGTCAAGAGTTTTTCATCCGGAAAAACGTCGTTGATGGGAAGTGGAAGCGTCGGCGAAGAAAGAAGTCGTGAAAGATGGTCGGCCACTACGTTTTCACATCCTCTTTTGTCCTTAATGATAAGGTCAAACTCTTGAAGTAAGAGGATCCAACGTATTAACCTAGATTTTGCATCCTTCTTTGCGAAAAGATGTCGCAGAGTTGAATGGTCTATGTAGACAATGACTGGAGAGCCGATCAAGTAAGGCCTGAATTTTTCAAATGCAAACACAACAGCCAAGAATTCCTTCTCGATTGTCATGTAATTCAGTTGGGCATCATTCAGGGTTCGACTAGCATAGTAGATTACGTGCGACATCTTATCGATGTGCTGCCCTAGGACCGTACCGATAGCAAAGTCGGATGAATCGCATATAATCTCAAAGGGATACATCCAGTCAGGTGAAGAAAGAATAGGAGCAGAGGTGAGTGAGCTTTTCAGTGATTCGAACGCAGTTACACAGCTCGAGTTGAAGTCGAATGTGGTATCCTTGGCCAGCAAAAGAGTCAAGGGTCTAGCAATCTTGCTAAAGTCCTTGATAAACCGTCTACAAAAAACAGCGTGGCCAAGGAAAGCTCGGATGTCTCTAACGCATCTGGGAGGGAGATTGGAAATGACCTCAATCTTCGCTTTGTCAACCTCAATGCCATTTTGCGAAATGATATGTCCTAAGACAATACCTTCGCGCACCATGAAGTGGCACTTCTCCCAGTTTAAAGTGAGGTTTTTATCTTTACACCGGGTAAGGAAAGCGTCGAGATGTTGCAGACACTCGTCAAAAGAGTCGCCAAAGATGGGGAAATCATCCATGAATATCTCCAAGAATTTCTCAACCATGTCAGAGAAAATTCCCATCATACACCGCTGGAAGGTAGCGGGAGCATTGCATAACCCAAAGGGCATGCGGCGATATGCAAACATGCCGAAAGGACAGGTGAACGTGTTCTTGTCCTGGACTTTCTCGGCGATAGGAATCTGGTTGTAGCCAGAGTAGCCATCCAGAAAACAGTAGTACTCATGTCCAGCCAATCGTTCGAGCATTTGGTCAATGAATGGTAGCGGAAAGTGGTCCTTCCGCGTTGCGGTGTTGAGTTTTCTATAATCAATGCATACTCGCCACCCAGTTTGGGTGCGAATAGGGATTAACTCATTGGTCTCATTGATGATTACCGTTATGCCCGACTTCTTGGGGACAACGTGTATAGGACTGACCCACTGGCTATCTGAGATAGGGTAAATGATACCACTATCCAGACATTTGACGATCTCTTTTTTCACAGCCTCCTTCATGACTGGATTAAGTCACCTCTATGGATCCCTGGCCGGTTTGGCATCATCCATCATATGAATGTGATGTTCAACGATTAGGGGACTAATCCCCTTGATGTCCACCATTGTCCATCCAAAAGCTTGCCGATTTCTATGCAAGACCGTCAGAAGAGCTTTCTCCTGCTCTGGAGCTAGAGAAGCTGAGATGATGACAGGGAGGGTCTCGTTTTCACCTAAGTATGCATACTTGAAGTGAGACGGCAACGGCTTGAGTTCGAGCGTTGGAGGTGAAACGATTGAAGGCAAGATTGGCGAAAATGTCTCGAACTCAAAGGACTCTAACAGAGGCGAGTTGGATGGTTCAACTAACGCATCATCCGAAAATTCAAAAGATTCAAACTCGGGTGGCGACAAGCTAAGATTGTTTGAAAAAGTGAAACACTCATAATCAGTGTCGGGAGCGGAAGCAGCAGCAGGTTCAAAGAGGAACGCACTAGTGGCGTCAAGATTGCTGTGATGAAACAAGAATTCTTCGAATTCACCGTCCTCTGGGGCGATCTCCTGGATGGAACAAACATCGAGTATATGAGCATTAGGTTCGGAGGGCTGATTCCCTAACCTAAAAATGTTAAATTCAATTGTTATGTTTCCAAAAGATAGGTTCATCGAACTATTTCGACAATTGATCACAGCATTTGAGGTTGCAAGGAACGGACAACCGAGTATCACCGGAATTTGATTCCGGGGGTTAGCTACAGGTTGTGTGTCTAAAACAATGAAGTCAATGGGGAAGATGAAGTCCCCTAATTTTATTAACACATCCTCTAGCTCACCACTAGGATGGATGATGGATCGGTCGGCCATTTGGAGAGTACAGTGTATGGGTTTCAGCTCTCCTATACCTAGTTGCTCATATACTGAATACGGAAGCAGGTTAATACTGGCACCAAGATCCAAAAGTGCGTGGTTGACGTTCTTATCCCAAATGGTTATTGAAATCGTAGGACAGCCAGGATCCTTCCGTTTTTGAGGTAAAGTTTGGGTAAGAGCATCACTCACGGCACTAGCTAAGAAGACATTCTTGGGAACCTGAGATTTCCTCTTCTTAGTGCACAAGTCCTTCAAGATTTTTGCGTAGGAAGGGACTTGTTGGACTGCGTCTAAGAGGGGAATGTTGATGTTAACCTATTTAAACAACTCCAGAATCTTCTCCACTTGAGGATTTTGTTTATTGGACCTCAACTGGTTTGGAAATGGAACGTTTTTGAAATTAGTTGAGTCCAATGCTTGTGAAGGAGATTGTAGAGTTGGAACGGATCCCAGAGCTGGAGTTTTAGTGGAGTGAGATATGGGTACGTTCGGAGCAGCGGAAGAAGAAGAGCCTTTTGAAGAATGGAGAATAGCTCAGAAGACGAAGAAGAAGAAGAAGAAGAAGGAGAAGAAGTAGCAGCTGGGGTGTCATCATTTTTCCGCGTGCCAATGTTGTTGTGCAGCATCCTTCCAGATCTCAACGTAGTCACGGCACTCACATTATAATTCTGTTGTTCAAGAGAAATATATGCATTATGTGGGTGACCAGGATTTAGGAGTGGTTGAGATGGAAGCTTCCCTTTCTCTCGCTCGCTTAACGCTGCATTCAGTTGTGAAATCCGGGCTTCGATGGTCTTAATGATTTGCCCGTGTGCAGCAGTGTGTTGCACCAAAGACTGGATGTTGGCGATGGATTGAGTTGATTGCTTTACAAATGCCTCCATACTCCGTTCTAGCGAGGAAACCTTATCGTCGTTTGACAAAAAAAATTGTTTTCAGGAAAAGAATTGTTGGGTGCAAAGTTGTTCGTTAGATTTTGAAAAGGTTAGGGTTGGAATGGCTGCTGATACTGATGTTGAGTTTGTTGCTGAGCTTGTTGTTGAGGAGGAAGAGGAGGCCTCTGGAAGTTGTTGTGGCCATGGAACTGATGCTGGTTCTGATTCCAAGCGAAATTGGGGTGGTTCCTCCAACCGGGATTGTAAGTGGAAGAGTATGGATCATTTCTTGGTCTTTGCTGAAATGCAGTATTGACCTGATCCTGTCCTTAAGAAGGTGGGTTGTAAGGACACTCTTCGGTCAAATGGGATGGATCAGAACAACAGCGCAGATGGTATGAGGGGGAAGAGCAGGGGCAGGAGAAGGAGATGAGAATTTTCTCTCAATTGCTTCCAGTTTCCGCGTGATTGCTGCCATCTCGGCCTTCATTGCAATTGAGATGTCGAGTTGATGAACGCCTTTCCTAGAGAGACCGGAAGAAGTAGAAGAAGAAGAAGAAGAGCTTGGTCGTGTGCTCTCCCACTGCAGCGTTTGCTCCGCGAGATCGTCGAAGAATTGCCAAGCTTCCTCGTCAGATTTGGATAGGAAGTGGCCTTGACAAATGGTTTCCAACAACTGCTTAGTTGCTGGATTCAGGCCCTCATATAAGGTTTGGCAGAGTTTCCATCTCTCAATACCGTGATGAGGGCACTGAACAAGAAGGTGTTTGTATCGGTCAAAGCACTTCCAAAAAGGTTCGGTAGGAAGCTAGGAAAATTGGTTAATTTCATTTCGGATCCTCGCGGTCTTGTGATTTGGGTAAAAAAAATTAAGAAACGCTTTTACAAACTCATCCCAACTGGTTATGAAATGCGATGCGGTGCTATACAGCCACTTCTCAGCAAGGTCACATAGAGTGAAAAGAATGACTCGTAGCCGTATAGTATCGTCGGACAGTTGGGTTATCTTCATCATTGCACAGACGTTCTGGAACTTGTTGATGAAGATATAGGCATCTTCAGATTCTAGCCCGTGAAATTTGGGCAACATGTTGATAAAGCGGGGCTTAATTTCGAAATTATCCCCATTGGCCAGTGGAAGTGAAAGACAGGTAGGAAGTGCAGAGCGGGTAGGATAGAAACGATCCTGGAGTGCGATTCGCTGTGGCGCTTCAACAGGAGGTGGTTGCGGATTATTCGCACCTAGATGAGGTGGAATCAGTCCCGGGGGAGGTAAAGGGATGTTAGGAGGAAATCCTGACATCTTAGAAGAAGAATTTGGTGATGGTGATGGTGAAGGTGAGGATGTATGAACAGAATCCCGGTCAACGTCAGAGTTGGCCGGCAACGGTAGGGGTGAAAGAGGCGTGGAGGGAGTTTCGATGTCGGAGTCGACCGCGTAGTCGGTAGCTACTAACGTAACGCGGACTAGGCAGGCACTAGTGTCCCGAGTCCAACCAGACATACACTAAACGGGTTTAGTATTGTCAAAGCGTAGAAAGTGAGGGTAAGAAAACGTCAATGGAGAAATGTGGATGAAAGGTAGGTGCAATGGAATTATGGCGACAAAGGGCAAAGTTTTTATAAAAGTTTTTGTTTTGTTGTTTTTCTTAGAAAGAGTTTTGCAAAAATATGTACGGACTTATGGCACAACTTCAAACAATCACAGTCAAAACATGCACAATCATACCTAGAGCTATGGTCTTCAAAGTCCACTAGACTGCTCCTAAATGTTCTAAAGTGACAGGTTGTGAGATAACCCTCAAATCGTCTCTTCACTGCCAATTGTCGCCAGGTAAGCACAAGTGAGAAAAGGAGGGTTCCGTTCACGAATCACCGTGAGACGGGCCTTTTAAAATTACCTTTCTCACTTGTCTAACCTAGGCACCACAAAGTCAAGTTTAGATAAATGATTGAATGCCCACAACCTTCCTCTGTCCTATTGAGCATGACGGTCCTTAGTTGGTTGAGTCTAGATATTTTTTATTAAGCTCAAGGGTAATGCGTATGCTTTTAGTGATTTTTGGGGTCTTAGGAAGGGTGATGAAATCCCCACCCAATCTGAATTGGTGTTATAGCCCCTTAAAGTCCGTATTATTTATGAAAAACAGTAACAAATAAAAATCTAAAACATTTGCAAAAAATTTATTTGGAGGCGGCACAAAAAAATCTGCACAAAAACAATTTTATTGGAGAGGGGAAGAGAATTTGTGTAAAGAATGCTGCAGAAAGAATAGTTCAGTGGAGCTCAGAGTAGGGAAAAGAAGATTGTAATACTCACAGAAAAAATTGGGTGCTGATGTCACAGATTGACCGCGGTTCCGCGGTCAAAATTGCACTTCAGCCGCGGTTCCGCGGCAGTACAGTAAGTTGGGAGCTTCAAATTTCTTCACTGTGCTGACTTCAGTCTCCTTTTCTTAGTTAGAGCCCCTGAATCTTGATTTGGTCACTGAATTTGCTCCAGAATTTTTCATTAAACCGTGTTTTCGTCTTGATCCGTCGCGGTGTAGCCGCGAGATATGGGTCTAACGCCCCACGACTTTGGCACTGAACTTGACCTTCTTCCTATCCTGCACACATGCACAAAAAGGAATAAAAAATAACAAGATAATTTTTACCGTATATTTTTTTTGTTTTTGGTTATATATATATATATATATATATATATATATAAATATATATATATTCACAAATTAACCCGAAATTACACAAAGAAATAAACTACTGTCTCCCCGGCAACGGCGCCAATTGATTGTTAGAGTTTTTGCGTGCTTAGTTTTAGTTACCGCAATCAAGACGATTTCGCTTGGTAGCTGGCCGATTGAGTACGGGTCGGTCCACGGAGAGATAAGAATCTTTTTTTAGTGCTTTAACGAGTTAAGTCCAATTTGTCCAGATTTGTTTAGTTTCACTATGTGCTAAAATATGTATAAAGAGAGTTTGTTAGGGTTAGGATTGGGTTAGTTTGAGTTAGGAGTCCCTCACTTCTTTCGTTGCCACTCTTAATATCGGTGTTACGGTAATCGGCAACAATGGGGATTAGCACGACTAGGAAGGAAACTTGCGAGTATAAATTAGACTTTACAATGCTTAGTTCATTCCTTTTGGTCCTTGCCCGTCTGTTCTTGGCTCTTAACCTTAACCTCCGGTTAATTCAACCACAACCGGTCTCACTAGGGAATTACCGCTATCATGTAGGATAGGGTGCCGTAGGGAGCGGATTGTGGTTCAATTAACAGGAGTCCGAATCAAGATGTTGGGCAAAGAAAAGAGTGTGAGAGATTTCCTTCTTTCAAACTTTCCTTATCCTACCATAACAAGTGAGAAACTACTCACCCATTAAAAAGAAAAAGAAAATAAAACAAAGAAGGAAGATAGAAAGAAATGAGTTTAGAAAGTCACAACTAGGTATTTGAGACCTCACTTTGGCTAGGATCATACTTAAACATCATTGTTGTAAGGATAAAGGAAAAGAGAAAAAGAAAGAAAGCAAGCAAACAAATAACAACAACTAGTTTAACAAATGAAAATTACAAGCAAATATAATAACACAATTACAAAACATGCAAGTTAGTAAAAAGAACTCTTCTTTTATTCATCATCACTCTTGAAGCTCACTACAATATCAATGGAGAAAGATGAAGAGGAAGAAGAGACTACAACCCTTATCCTAAAATCTAATATAAAGAAAAACACCCTTTACTTGGCTTAGAACTGGGATATTTATAGGCAGGAAAATGAAACCTTAGGGATACAATCTGAGCGAAAATGATGTTACAAAAATACCCTAAAAAACCGATTCAACACTGAGTTGACTCGGCCGCGGATCCGCCGCATAAGTGCCACATTGGCCGTGGATCCGCGGCCCTTCAGTTGAATTGCAGTGTCATTTTTTCTGGGTTTTTCCATGTTGTTGTTCTCATCTCTTTGGTACATTTGGTTTCTCAAAATCTCTTCAGTTTTCTTCCAGATTTTCAGCAGTCCAAAAATGTGAAATGTTGTGGACATTTGCCTTGATTTTCTTTAGCTCCGCGATGAAGTCTTGGAACTTGTGCTGCCCCCTTGTGCTTTGTGTATGAAATGACCAATGATTTGCCATTTTGTCACGATCCGAAATTGGTACGTGACGGCCCTTAAACTACGCAACGTCTACAGGCGTAACGCAATTTAAGTAAGCCGAAAACCCAGAAATCTAAACCATTAAAAGTAGTAAAGATAAGAATATTGTTTAAACTTTTGAAAATCTCAATCAAATTCTTTAAAGTCAAATTTAGTTTCTTAAAAATTTTGGCAGCACCTCCTTTGTAAAAACTAACCCCAAAAAAAGAAATGGGTACAACATAAATATAAGTAAAGCAACCCTAAACGGGAGAAAATACACGCCCAAAAGCGGAAAACAAACACCACAACAGATATACGACGCCGTAGCAAAGAAAAAGACAATATAAATAAAACTGTATATAAAACATCCAAAGTCACAAAATAATATACAATATCGTCCTCACATCAGTCCCTAAGTCAAAACATGATAGTGGTAGATGGAGAGTACAGGATACAACGAATATACAATAAGCAACATCGGATAAACGCAAAACCCACCTAAGCAAAACTGCACACAGTCATCCGAAGCGGTATCCGCTGCAAAAGATGATACGATAGGTAGAAGAGCCCTGGCAACGACTACTCTAAGGGACAACCTGCAAAACCCTGTGGCACAACGGGGGTGAGTTGCCAACTCATGAATAGTAAATAACATATGCAGGTAATCGCAAGTATACACGTACAGCGCGAATCTAAACATATGCAAGCTGATAGCAATAAATGGCAATATGTATGCAGCAGTCATGAAAGGTACTCTATCAAGTACAACTAATACACGAAGCAATAAATGGCAATATGTATATGCAACAGTCATGAAAGATACTCTATCAGGTACTACTAATACATGAAGCAATTCATATAAAATAAATGCGGAGTATGGGATAAAACATGTCATCCCCATGGAATCCTGACCTCGTGGCAGGACCAAAGTCCATCAAGACAATCAAAATCCCAAATTTCCTCAATCAGCCCCCAAATTGGCTCTCATAATCCTGTAAGTCTTATATATTCCGAGTGTCCAATATCAAGTAAATCTCATATATCCCGTATCCAATATCAAGTAAATCTCATATATCCAATATCCAATATCAAGTAAATCTCATATATCAAATATCCGATATCAAGTAAATCTCATATATCCAATATCGAGCACATAGGCCCTGAGCACATAGGCCCCTCTCATATCGAGCACATAGGCCCCGAGCACATAGGCCCCTCACATATCGAGCACATACGCCCCGAGCACATAGGCCCCTCTCATATCGAGCATATAGGCCCCGAGCACATAGGCCCCTCACATTGAGCACATGGGCCCTCACATATAATGAATAAGTATATTTGCATATACCATTATGATGATATATGATGTCGGTGTATATATATATATATATATATATATATATATATATATATATATATAACAGCGTCCCATACCACTGATATATATACGCAGGAGCAAAACAATCCAGAAAACAACATATGAAAACCATATCTCAATGCGAAATCCATGAATATAATATATGCAACATGAAACAGTAATATGAGCATATAAGGAAAAATCGCTATTTAACTGCAATAAGTTATAAAATATATCATGCAGTTCCTAAATTCTCCAAAACCATACAACATCATATAAAGGTGAACATATAGCTATAGCCAGGTATGCGTAACCATGTCGGTATAGCAAGATATGTGTATCTACCTATCAATAATGATGTAATACCCTCCAGGTATATGTGTAGCTAGCATGTAGGTATGGCAAGGCATATGTGTAAGCATGTAGGTATACAGGTATACTATAAATCATATGCTCAATGGAATATGAATCAATGTCTCAATGTCCCTAACCAAACAATATCATATAAGTATGTGTGTTGTGCGTGTCATGGCAATTATTGACGGTGTGTGTGGCATACAATCAGTGTTCGTGCAACATGAGCCGTCAATAATAGTGCAGTGTCTAAAGGGTACAAGTCCAAGCACAACAAGTAATAATATGCAATGAGGTTTTATGCGCAAACTCTATATATATGCAATATAAACATGCGACTAATTTCATATCATATCTAGCCCAAACGCATAATGCCATGCGGGCGATTCCCCTGTAGATATTAAATCTACTCACCAACGCTCCTGGCTAAGTAAAGCCAACCAGCTGTTTCCCCTTCTTCTCAGCGTCCGAAGTCCCCGCCTGCGATCCTAGAATTTACACAAGGCAACACACATAAGGCTAAAGTCCTGCAAAAACACGATATCAAGACTATATGAAAAACTAGCGTCGCAAGCTAACGCGTGTGCAAACGTGACACCAAAACGTGAGTGCAAGCGCCTGGAACCACCCTGACACGCCGTGATACGCAGAACACACCAGACCAAAACTCAGAACATGTGTGTCGCGCAAGTCTAAAAGTATTGAAAACAAGGTATTAGATCCCAGATTTTGACTCGAGTGGAAATAGGAAAAGTTGCATATACCAAACACCTACAAAACCTAGCAAACACCTGCAGAAAAACCCCCGACATCCAACTCACCCTTCTGGCCGCAATTTGCGGCCAGAACGAATTTTTCTGCTGCCCGGGATAGAAGGTAGAGTCCCGTTCTTTGTGTGTGTGTTCCTAGCTCAGTAACTAAGTCCCAGTATTTGCAACTTTTTCCTGAAGCACTCGGTTTAAAAGCAGATCACAAAACTACCCAAAATCTTAACTAAAACGTTTAATTAACCCTAAACTAAAACAATATGGTATTTTATTGTAAACTGAAGCAAATACTTGGGTTAAACGACACTAATAGCACTTAATTAAGTTAATCAAGCCAAAACAACCCTAACTTAACCTAATTTTCACTTAAACCACATAATTAGCACTAAAACCCACATAAACACTAATCTAAGCTAAATAAACTACAAGTTCAGCAAAAAGGTGATTAAGGTGGGCTTAATACCTCACAATGGTCAAGTGGTGGCACAAACTTGTTGGCCTTGCCTCCTAGAACTCGGAGTAGGCTCAAAAAACAACATAGGAATGACTTTGGAGTGATAAATGTGAGGTTGGTGTGATAAATGATGGATTTTTGTGAATGGAGATGAGGTTAGAAATGATGAGAAGAAGGAGAATGAGGGGGGCTGCTGAGTTGCTGCTGCTGAGTGAATGGGAGAGGGAGAGAGTGTGACCCAAAGGAAAGCCCTCCATGCTCATTAAATGCACCAACTGTAACATTTCAGAAAGTAAAATATTATTTTTGGGGATTTTTATAATTAAATAATATTATATTGAATATTTTAATAAGGCGGTATAATTAAATACCGATAAATTTGGAAAATTATGGAAATTACTGAAATGAGGGTGCTTTATTGGATGTAAGCAAATTTTGAAATTTTATGATTTATTATGCACTATTTTAATGCTAATCGCTGTTAAATATCGCTAATCGCGCATTAAGCTTGTTTTGTGCAAAACATGCACCATATCATTTTTACATTTGTGTTACATTTTCCTACATGGCCTTCTCTTCATTTTCATTCATGGTGTTGGTATTATGTGAGAAGAGAAAAGAAAAGGAAAAGAAAATAGAAAACATTAAACAATATGGTATGGACAAGAGAGAGATAGAGGTGAGGGTCAAACCTTGGTCATGACACTTAGCTCCCTTCATTTGTTTCCTTCATCTCCTTTCCCTCTCTCACCCCCATGACAGCACCCATCTCCCACTCCAACAAAACCCTCACAAACACCTTCAAATCTTCATCAAAAGTCCATCTCCACTTCAATAAAAACATGCGCAAGCCTCCTTGCTATACTTTGGACAAAGAAAAATGGGATTTTGATGCTCTAGGAGATTCTTGAGTCCCAAATGAGGTAATTCTTTCACTTTAAGTGTAGTAATTCAACTCTTTTAGCAACCTTGCATGTTTAGATGTGTTAAAGTGGGATTTAGTGCTCTTTGGAAATTACTAGAGAGGGTAAGGGTTTAATTTGAGTTGTGTGATGAACTTGAGTGTATTTTGTAACCTTAAAACCCCCCATGGTGTTATAAACCCAGACCAAACACTAATACCAAACCTGAAACCCAAAATACGGAAAAACAGAAACTTGTTATGTCGGTTTTGTGAGTACTTGAGGGTGCAGGGAAATCTGGAGTGAACTGGGATTTTTACGAGAGAAGCAAACAAGTCCAGAGACCAAATTGAGACACCACGAGACCACCCTACCAAAACGAACCCCAACTGAACCCCCCAAATCGAGAAGGCCAGATTTACTAGGGATGTGGCCGGCCACTTGGTTGAGTAAGGTGTCTAGGTTGCTTCCATAGCTCATATACACCCTATATATCACCCCAGTATAGTTTGTGCACCTTGTTTTCACCTTAAACGAAATCTGGGACCATTTTAGTGGGTTGCTGCTTTGAATTATTTTGTGTTTATGAATTCAAGTTTTAGTAATTTGGTTTTAACTCGATGGTTTGATGTTTGTACATCGACATCGAGGGTTGTTTGGTTATTCTTGCATACGTACGCTATAGGTTTTGACCTATGTGTGATACGCATGCCGATTTGGTTTTCGTATGTCGTTTCGATTTTGAATTAGACTTTAATGCGTCATGGTACGTTGTGACATGTAGGTACCCCCATGCGGACTTCGAGACGACAAGCAAACGCGTGGTGACATCGGCATCGGCAAGCAAAGGTCAATGTGAGTAGATTTATATCTAGGGGGAAGTCGGGTGGATGGCGTATAGCACCCCCGCAGTTCGTAGTGTAGTGGATGATATGATATATGTTTACATATGTGTTGTGAATTTGGATGATAGTGTCGTGGTTGATTTCTTAGTCGCGAACCATAGAATAGGTTTGCACACACGCACACGCACCCTTGCATGCATTATTATTACTTGTGTGTATATGGGGATACGTATACACACACACACACACACATAGGTATGAGACTATGTATATATATACGTATACCTATACTTGGATAATGAGGATTGTATATGATATTTGGAGATGAGTCGATGAGGTTGGTCATGATGCCACGATCGGTGTTGTGATTTGAATCGTATTATGAGATACGACATGTGATGATAGCGGATCGGTAGGCGATGTGTTTTCATACACACGCATTTATATACATGTTGATGGTATCAGATCGTACTGGACTGTAGATCAGTACCCCTAATTCTTGATGGGATGATAAGGATACCAGGTAAATGATGAGATAGATGTGATAGTTGACCCGACCCCAGATTTGGGATGCCGTACGACGGATTTACTGTACGAGATAACCATGATGATAGATCCGCACTCTTGACTCGAGGATGTCATATGATGTATCGTATCGTACGCGGTACTATAGAGGCGGGATCACCGATCATTGTATATGTATATATATCCATTCAGAGTTAGGTGGTTTCCATAGCCCTTTCGATTGGTTTGTTAGTTAGACCTGTAGTTTACCTAGTAGATGCTAGACTGGACCCGAGTCATACCTATTTCCAAAACTAACGAATCGTGAGAATTTTAAAGACATACCAAGGGATACTACGGATTTTTCAAAAGACGTACCTTTTCTTAAAAACACCGTAGCCCCTATTTTTCTAAAACCCACGATTCGTGTTATTTCAAATGGCAAAACTGTATGACACATATATTAATGTTTATTCTTCACAGTTGTGTTTAGTATTCATTTTCCGCATATTCTTGCTATTCGCATCGTATTGCATGTTTAAATGTGTTTATTGTTATATTAAACCCATACTGTCAGGACACCAGCACCATTATCGATTATGCGTATGCTCCACGTACACCTGCTTGCCGGCTCACACACTTCATCATCGATAATTGCCATGTCACTACACAGTAGGATTGTTGCATCAGGATATGACTCTTTGCATGACATACTTGCGTACATACATATTGTACACCCATACTTGCATACATACACATTTGCATATACATGGATGATTTTGGCTAGATTTTGGAGATTTGGGAACCGCATGATGTATTTTAAAACCGGATTCATTTAAAAGAGCGATTTTCCCTCGATATATGCATATTACTGTTTATGTTGCATGATATATTGATATGCTTACATTTCCATTATATGTCGCATACATCATGCTTTATGATTATACGCATTGAGATATGTTGTTTCCATGATATTTCTGGATTTGAGAACCGTGGGTATTTCAAAAGAAAGTATGTACTGTTTTTAAAAGAAAACCGGTTTCTCTTGATATGATATTTCAGCAGCCACCATGAGTTTTATCCGTTCTGATATATATACCCCATGCGAAGAGGAGCCGTAGGCCGTGTGAGGGTACATGGTAGGGCCCGGTATGGTACACCGGGGCAAGAAAGGGATGCTGTGTATACAGACGGTGAGCCTGGCAGAGGGACTACTACCTACCGGTGATTGGTTGGGGCTCGGCGGATATCCGGAGGATACCGACCGGAGTCGAGAGATGATACAGGCCGATCCGGACTGACGTAGCCCGTGGGCCAATCCGGACTGACGTAGCCTGTGGGTCGATCCGGACTGACGGAGCCCGATATATATATGAGGATTTACGTGCCGATGTTGGGCACGGGTTTCATGATGTTTCGAGTGTCGATGCTGGACACTTAGGTTCTATGATTTTGATGTATCGCGAAGGACACACGTTAATTTATATCCTTATACTTCTATGCATATGCTTTATGATATTTACATGCATGATGTTTTTGTGTCATTGGTTGACACGTGGACGAGATCCACATGCATACAGGCATTGATTACATAGTTGGATGATACCCACATACTTAAAGACTTCATGCTATAGTTTACACTGATTTCATTGATGATACCTCATATTTATGATATGTTGCTACCTGAGGCACTGACATGAGCACTTGGTATTACACTTGGTATAGATGTTTACCCTTGCCACTTTATCATGCTTCAGACTTTATCATATTGAGGATATATACTACTGATCGTATTGACCTAGGATTGAGTCATACATACGATTTCTGCACTGTGATGTTTTCTACTCACGAGTTGGCAACTCACCCCCGTTGTGCAACAGTTTCTTACAGGTTTTGCCGTACAGGTTTCATTGCGGCTGTCTGGCACACTGCTTCCATTCTAGGTGATTGCTTAGGTAGGTGGACTCACTTGTATCGTGACCGCCATTGTACATTTATTTTCTGTTGTATCTAGTAAAATTCCATCAACCAGACTTGTATATTATTTCAGACTTAGAAAACCAGTTGCTATTCTTTCGACCTTAAAGTCGCGCGTTGTATTATTATGGTTTTCTTGATGATTTTGAGTTTTCTCTGAGTTTTGATCTTCGCCCTTCGGCGTTGTATATCATATTGCTTGCGTCGTTGTGATTGTCGATTGACAAAGAGCTAGCTCCCGCTTGGGGACGCCTTTTACCATTTTGCATATATTATTTATGTTGTACCCCGTTTGGGGCCAGTATTTACAAAGGAAACTCTGCCGAAATTTTTAGAAAAGACTTGAGATTTTAAAATGCATATTCGGCTTATGTTATTTAAAACCACTTGTTTTAAAAACACGTTGTCTTCACTTCTTTCTTAAAATGGTTAGATTTCTGGGATTTCTTGGCTTACTTGAATTAAATGGGGTTCTATAGACTTCATATGATTCAAGTGCCAGTCACGTGCTATTTCGGGTCGTGACAAATTTGGTATCAGAGCGCTAGGTTAACCTTGGTTCGAGTCTATGTTTGACTATGCGGAGCCTAGGGCGTTGTATATATACGGGATCTAGGCTTGACCTTACGAAACTTAGACTCATTCGAGGGGGTATTATACCCGAACTTTCATCGCGTAGGTTGACCTTGGTTGATGGAGTAGGTGACTGAAGTAGAGTGATGTACCGTGTGTATGTTCCGCGGTATACTTACGATACGCTACTCCGCTTAGGGAGCCTTAGGATGTACATTTCCTTGCACAGTATTATATTCATTTCTATGATCTATCCTCATCGATATTGGGTTATGGTATTTGCTGCCAGGACTACGCGGGTAGAGAGAGCTACGGCTAGAGTTGCGTCAGCATGAGCTCGTCACGGACGAGGACTGACCAGGGCGTGATTCCAGGGACATACGATTTGCGTAGAGGCGTCGTTTTATTGTGTTTTCACGCCATGAGCGTTTGATGGATCGCTTTTATGAGATTTCTCGGACGTGCTGATCAGCACCAGAGGATTGAGCTACTGCTAGAGGCCAGCCAGAATGTGATGACCGTCGATGCACCGATTATTTGATGATTGAGGCACTGTTCAGCGTGCGGACAAATGAGCCAGTTGCTGCTGCGAATGACGAGATATTGCCCAGATGGTTTGAGCTGTTGCAGCATGAGTGTATACATAGAGATATGATAGAAGATCGCTAGTCACTCGAGGATGAATGACTAGGACATGTGGTTCGTTCGTTTACCCCGATGCGAGGTCATCAGATTGATTGATTCCAGCTAGAGACGACTTCACTCAGGTACGTTGGGAGTCGATAGAGACGATCGAATTATTGGTTATAGTGCCCTCAGAGTCAATTATTGGATCACAGGAACGCGATTGCAATGATTGAGGGAAGACCTATGCCGGTAGGACAGTCTTACTCAAGATGATATTATGCTATCTGGTTTATCTTTATCATCGTGTACTGCTTTAGGTGACCTTACAGGTCACTATTGCGCGTTGATAGAGCCCTTAGGATTCTTGCTTAACGGCCAGAAGTATGATGGCGATCATATACGTGGGATCTGGGGTCTATAAGCACATCCTTTAAAAGGTCCCTAGTCGTGGGAGTTTTCGAGACAGGGCATCGATACTCCAGAGTAGACTAGTGTATACAGTCGAGACCCCGACGAGGGGCGGTGGTCAGTCTCACAAGCCACTAGTGTCAGTTGGTTCACCTAAGATGTATACAGGTGCTCATTGGGTTATGAGTACACCGGACAAGACTCGCCGGGAACATGCTAGTTGGGATTATACCAGACGTCAGATAGCAGTTCCCTGGTTACATGTGTACAGATTAGTTCATTGACCTGAGATCGTCATTTGTCTCGTGTGAGTTCCCACTGTACTTTGATTACTACCCTAGCACGGCTCAAAGGAGTCGTGCAAACAGGTTTTAGTTGGGTACAGTCCCGAGCCACATGGAGGAAGTGAGCGGATCTACAGGGGTTCGTCTCTCCCGGTATTGGGGGTGAGGTCGCGCTGTGTCTAGGAGAGCCATTACACGAAGTCCTTGGCCAAGGCAGGAGATTTACTGGTAGGTATTCCAGTAGTATCTCAGGGTGTTCTGGGATACACTCCGACACGACTTGTACCGCTTTTGGGGGTCTGACTTTTACCAATCCCCTAGGCCCGACATGCGATGCTCAAAGACGAACGGACCGGACTGTACGGATATTGTCACTGACAGGCTCAGTAGGGTGTCAAGATGAGTTCGCTCATCGACCTCCCTTTTGGTCAATACCTGGTAGCCCGTTACGTACGGCTAATACCTCTGACGTGCTAGTGGTTAAATCCACAGCCAAAGTATTGACAAGTCTTTAGAGTCTCCCACAGACGGTTTCTCAAGTTTCGGGCGAAACGCTGTAGAGGCTGTATGGATTTATGGCAGGGTTCGAACGTACGCGTGCACTTGTGCACGTGTTATGGTTCGGACGGATAATACTAGCAGGCTTTGGTTTAAGCCGGATCCTAGTATTATACAGTGTAGATTTTGTCTCATTGCATTTGTATTCGGTCGGAATACAAATGCGGGTATGTATATACAGTCGCGGGGTTTTACTGTAATTTATTACGGGATCGTCTTTTTGAAGTTGCCAGTTTGTATTCCGTTTCGGCCATTTTCCTTTCTTTCTTTCCTTGGCTGAATTTTCCATGGAGGGGCTTATTTGCAAATGTGCAAATTAGCAAAATGGAGGGTGTTTTTTGTGGTGGAGGGTTCATGATAGTTCAAGCATCCTTTGACTTTCTTTTGGTGCATCATTACTTGCTTTATGGAGATGTGATTGAAAAAGCCTTTGGTGTGACTTTCTTCATGATGATCACTCATCATTCTCTTTCTTGCATGATTGACTCACACCCTCCTCTTCTTAGCATGGCCGGCCACTATTATGAAGAGAGGGAGATTCATTTTTGGTGTGAGGATTTTTGGTTCATTTCATTGAAAAAGAAAAATCCTCAAGCTCATTCCTCTTGCTCGTTTTTCCTCCACATCAAAATGGCAACTTCATTAACCCCTCGAGACATAGCATTCTACACTCAGTCTACCGCAATCTTGGACACGTCGGCTTGCCAACTTTGTGTCCGAGTTGCCTCGGTTCAGAGGTGGGAGCCCGTAAAAAGACTTCTTGATGTGGTGCCCTTTCCGACGAGGAGAACAAGACAGGAGATGCCGCGAGGAGCTTGGGATGGAGGCCGAAGACCGAAGGACACGGATCGCTCGGTATAGCTCTCTGCCCTTTCTCTAGTTATCTAGTAGTAGGTTAATGGTCCGATCCGGGTTTATAGTCCGCGGTAGCTCCGGTTTCTAGTTAAAGAAAAGTTTTTGTTTCCGCATTTTGGCCTCGGACAGACGGCCGGGACGCTACCGTGCACTTACACGAATGTCAGAAGCCCATTTTCTAAGTTTAAGGTATTCAGCGACAAATGCAAGTAATGTTATGGACCCTCTAGAAGAATGAAACCCTAACTCGACATAATGACCATGAGAACGCTTTGAAACCTTAGGGTTTGCGGCAGTTCAGCGGTGCCATTAGTGACGCTTGGGTTTGCCCTTCTACGGTTGGTCCACAGGTACTGTGGCATGTACTGCAATACTATTAAACTGTACCCAAGATGTTGAGCTCGTGGGGGATTATGGAACTTTGACGAATCGATTGAAAGGTTCGACTTCATTCGGATATCATGTGATGGGATATATTGCTTGGGAGACTCCAGATACAAGTATAGCCGTTGGAGCGCAGTCCATGCAGCCACGAAGAGACGAGTCCGAAGCAGTCGACCTTAGAGAAAAGTGGAGTAAGAGGTTCGTACGAGATCTTGATGAGCTGACGTTCCACTCCGCCGGTATCAGAGATGTGATACGCATGCAGAGGCATTGTATATGGATATATCTTTCAGAAGGAGTCGTGATGAGTATGTAGTCGTTCCGGAACAAGAAATAAATCTAGTAAAGGATGATAGCTTCCGGGCATTTCAGCAGAAATGAGATCGGGAGAGACCTGACAAGACCTTTCTGGAGTATAATACGAAAATACTTGGACCCAGAAGCGGTCATATTGCACACACCCAGTAGGCCAGAGTTCGGCATCGTCGACGAGATAGTTGGCCAGAGATCTTTAGAGGATGTGCCAGAGCGGGACTATTTCCGCCATCTTTGATTTGATATTTTGGATGATTTATTTGCATGATTGAGACTTTGTGAACCACAGTTGCACCTGACTTCAATTTGATGTCATTCGAGATACTGATTTTTGAGTTCACACCTATGGTATGCATGTGATTTGACTTATGCTTTCAGCATAGTTTTCATGCACTTTTTGTAATTGATCTTCTTTTATGCACGCTGATGCACATGGTTGTGAGATTATGTACCACGGTATACCTGATTTGGATTTGGATTGAAATGTGCTGTATACCGTCGATTTTGATTATGATACATGATATTTGTTTTGTGCACCGGATTGGATTTTGCGCATGTTCGGCGCTTGATATTGGATTTCATGCATTTTGAATGCACATGATTTAGATTTTGTTCGTGCATGATGGATGCATTTGATTTGGATTTTCGCGCATGTTGGGCGCATGTTATGAGATGCGATTTTAGTGCACACCAGATGCATTAAATCGGAATTCTTCATGCATATCAGATGTACCTAATATTGTTGTCAGGCACACCCGTTGCCTTTGACAGGTGTTTCGTGCGCACCCATTGCACTTAAATTTTGTTTCTGTGCACATGTATGGCACATTCATGGATTTCGATTTCTGTGCGCACCAGGCGCACGTAGATTCATATGCACATTTTGGGATTGATTTCTTATGAAGCGGTACGTTTTTATGATATTTGCTATTTGTTTTCGTACTGAGCAGGACTAGTCAGAGGACAGTACCTGGATATATTTTGCATGCATTGATAGCTATCGAAGGGATTTCCAAAAAAGGGGAGCTATAGCCTCACCTACGTGTCTGATATGACACGAAACGTTTAAAAACAAGGAAACCCTTCTAAATTATTTTCAAAACGGCGGGACGTACATATTAAACAAAGGATAAGTATATATATAGTTATTTTCTTACAATAGACGTCCACCACTGTGTCGCGATACGCGCATCGCACAGCAACATGAAAGGTTTGGCGTGCATTTCCTCCAGATGTTTACATTTATATCATATTGTTTTTCGTATTGGATTTAACATTTGTGTCTTCACCATGACTCCGATGATTTCGGGATGCTTGACGGAGTTTTGATTTGGAGTTATCTGCTCATTTTTCATGCGCATGAATTGTGCCATGATGCGTTTTATGTATTGATGATTTCGGAGCCCCTGCAACTTGGACTTTTTACTGAAATGTTTTAGTATTTGAGGGGTTTAAATTTAAATTCGGGGACCGAATTTCTTTAAGGGGGGAAGACTGTAACATTTCAGAAAAATAAAATATTATTTTTGGGATTTTTATAATTAAATAATATTATATTGAATATTTTAATAAGGCGGTATAATTAAATACCGATAAATTTGGAAAATTATGGAAATTACTGAAATGAGGGTGCTTTATTTAATGAAAGCAAATTATGAAATTTTTTGATTTATTATGCACTATTTTAATGCTGATCGCGGTTAAATATCGCTAATCGCGCATTAAACTTATTTTGTGCACAACATGCACCATATCATTTTTACATTTGCGTTACATTTTCCTACATGACCTTCTCTTCATTTTCATTCATGGTTTTGGTTTTATGTGAGAAGAGAAAAGAAAAGGAAAAGAAAATAGAAAAGAAAATAGAAAACATTAAACAATATGGTATGGACAAGAGAGAGAGAGAGAGGTGAATGTCAAACCTTGGTCATGACACTTAGCTCCCTTCATTTGTTTCCTTCATCTCCTTTCCCTCTCTCACCCCCATGGCAGCACCCATCTCCCTCTCCAACAAAACCCTCACAAACTGTAACATTTCAAAAAAATAAAATATTATTTTTGGGAATTTTTATAATTTAATAATAAAATATTGAATATTTTAATAAAGCGGTATAATTAAATACCGATAAATGGGGGGAAATTTGGAAAATTATGGAAATTACTAAAAGAGGGTGTTTTAGGTGAATTATGCAAATTTTAAGTTTTTATGACTTATTTGACACTATTTTAGTGCTAATCGCGATTAAAAATCGATAATCGCGCTTTAAGCGTGTTTTGTGCAAACGTGTACCATGTATTTTTTTTTCACTTGTTTCATTTTCCTATATGGATTTATATTCATTCTTCATTCTTTGTTTTGGGGTTACTATTGAGGTGAGAAGGTAGATAGAAAAGAAAAAGAAAAACAATAAAGAATGGGGTATGGGTGAGAGAGAGAAAGATAGGGGTTAACATTGACTTTGGCATTTCCTTCCACATTCCTTCACCCTCATCATCTCTCTCCCTCTACTTTCAGCTGATGCTGCGGCTCTTATTTTCCCCTTCCTCAAATCATCACAAAATCATGAAAATCACCTAAAAACCCAAATCCCATTTCACAAAAAAGATGCACAAGCTCAAGGGAAACACATTGGACTAAGAAAGCAAGGATTTTGGCCACATGGGGCAACTCAAGACTTTTCTTGAGTTGCCAAATAAGGTAATTTCTGAACCTTTAGCTTAGTATTTGTATTACTTTTACCCCCATGTTATGATAGAACCGATATCGAGTGATTTTGTGGAATCTGTGAGGGTTATTTGAAATCTGCTATCACCCCGAGACTCTGAAAATTATTTTGCAAGGATAGTGATACATGCAGGCACCTAGGAAGCTACCACCAAAATCCTAGCCCCTATCCCCCAACCAAGGCTGCCTATTATTTCATTCTGGCCGCAAATTGCGGACAGAGTAGGAAGGATGTGACTCGTTTTTGTTCCAGGGCTTTATCATCAGTAAACTAGACCCTTGGTATATGCAAAATTGTCTGATTTGACTTAGGGTGAAATCTGGGACCTTTTTCCTGAGTTGCTGTTTTGATTCGGGTTTTGTTTTGCGTATTTTAAATTCTGGATTTGTGTATTTGTGTTTTACCTCGATCACTTGACGAGTGCATGCCGACATCGAGGGTTGTTGGATGGTTTTGAAAGCGTAGTCCATAGGTTCTAACCTATAGGCCTTAGCGTGTCGTTTTGGTTTTCCGATGTGATTTTAATGTGCATTTGCGATTATGTTATCCTTGTAGGTACCTTCACGAGGGCGTCATATGATGAAGAAGATGAAGGCGACACCGACACGCAAGATGCAAGGTGAGTAGATTATATCTACGGGGGAAGTCGAGTGGATGGCATATAGCACCCCCGCAGTTCGATGTCTAGTATACTATATATGATAGCTTATTGCATGACATGGATATTCTAGAGGTGTGTAGGTGTACTATGGTTATATTAGGGTGTAGAAGTAAACTAGTATAGTTTTCTAGTTGCGAACCCTAGAATAGGTTACACCCACACGCACACACAAGCTTGCTTGTATACTTATACCTGGATGATGAGAATAGTGGATGATAATTGGAGATGAGTCAATGATATTGGGCATAGTGCCATGAGATCGGTGATATGATGCGGTTCGTATTTGGGATACGACATGAGATTGTAGCGGGCCTTTGGAGCGTGTGTTGCACACACGCATTTATATTTATATAGATGGTATCGATTTGTACTAGACTTAGACTAGTACCCCAGATCATGTGATATGATGATAATGATACCTGATAATTGACGAGATGAATGTGATATTGACCCGTACCCAGCTTTTGGGATGTCGTACGATGATTTGCCGCACGAGCTTTATATTGATGATAGATCCGCACTCATGACTCGAGGATGTCATATGATATTGTATCGTACGCGGTACCTTTGAGGCGGGATCACCGACTATATATATATATATATATATATATATATATATATATATATATATATATATATATCGACTCAGATTTAGGTGGTTTCCCTACACCTCATGATTAACTTGTTAGTTAGGGATGTAGTCTTGCTAGTAGATGTTAGGCTAGGCCGATGTCATACCTATTTCAAAAACTAATGAATCGGGAGTAGTTAAAGACAGGCAAAGGGATTCTATGGATATTTTCAGAAGACGCATCTTTTCTTAAAAACACCGTATCCCTTGTTTTCCTAAAACGATTCGTCTTCTTTCAAATGGCAAAACAGTATGACATGGATACATTGATGTAGATTCTACACTGTTGTGTTTATTATTCATTTGCCGCATATTCTTACTGTTTGCATCGCATTGCATGTTAAATATTTTTATTATTGTATCAAAACCATGCTGTTAGGACACCAGCACCATTATCGATGATGCATATTTTCCACGTACACCTGCTTGCCGGCTCACACACTTCATCATAGATAATTGCCATGTCACTACACTGTAGTATTGTTACATTCAGGATATGACCCTTGCATGGCATACTCATGTACCTACATATTGTACACCCATATTGTACACATACATAAATGATTCTGGCTTGAATTGAGGATTGGGAACCACAAGATACTTTTTAAAACTGATTCATTTTAAAGAAGCGGTCTTCCCTAAATATGTGCATATTACTATTCCATGTTGCATGATATACTGATATGCTTACATTTCTTTTACATGTCGCATACATCATGCTTTCTGATTATACACATTGAGATATGTTGTTTCCATGATATTTCTGGATTTGGGAACCGTGGTTATTTCAAAAAAAAGTATTTTTGTTTCCAAAACCCGGTTGCCCTTGATATGATATTTCAGTGCGTCCACCATGCGTTTTCTCGGTTCTGAGACGTGTGACATGTGAACCCGAATCGAGGAGCTGGATGAGGCCGATTGCGGGTACATGGTGGATCCGGTATGGTACCCCGGGGCGAGAACAGATCGCTGTGTTGCAGACGGTGAGCCTGGCAGAGGGACTACTACCTACCGGTGATTGTATGTGAGCTCGGCAGATATCCGGAGGATACCGATCGGAGTTGAGAGATGAGATGGGCCGATCCGGACTGACGGAGCCCTATGTATATGAGGATTTACGTGCTGATGCTAGGCACAGGTTTCATGATGTTTTCGAGTGTCGATGCTTGACACTCAGGTTCCATGATTTGATATGTCGCGAGCGATACATGTTGATTTACATCCTCATACTTCCATGCATATGCTTTATGATATTTACATGCATGATGCTTATTGTCATTGGGTGACACGTGGACGATTTCTACATACTTATAGTTGACATTGATGACATTGATTACATAGTTGGATGATATCCACATACTCATAGACTTTATGATATAGTTGACATTGATCATACCTCATATTTATGATATGTTATTACCTGAGGCACTGGCACGAGCACTTAGCACTACACTCATGTATAGATGTTACATTGCCACCTTATCATGCTTCAGACTTATTCATTTGAGGTTTATATATATATCTGATCGTATTGACCTAGGATTGTGTCATACATACGATTTCTGCTCTGTGATGTTTTCTATTCACGAGTTGGCAACTCACCCCCGTTGTGCCACAGCTTCTTGCAGGTTTTGCCGTACAGGTTTCATTGCGGCTTTTCTGGCACACTGCTTCCTTTCTGGGTGATTGCATTGGTAGGTGGGTTCACTCGCATCGTGACCATCCTTGTATTTATTTTATCAGTTGTATCTAGTAATTCCATCAACCAAACATGTATATTGTTTCAGACTTAGAAAACCAGTTATGTATTATTTCGACCTTAGAGTCGCGCGATGTAGTATTATGGTTTTCTTGATATTTTGAGTTTTCCTTTGAGTTTTGATCCTCGCCCTTCGGCGTTGTATATTATACTGCTTGCGTGGTTGTGACCGTCGATTGACGAAGAGCTAGCTCCCGCTTGGGGATGCCTTTTATCATTGCATATATATTATTCTTGTTGTACCCCGTTCGGGGCCAATATTTACAAAGGATGCTCTGCCGAAATTTTCAGAAAAGACGAGACAATTTAAAAATGCATATTCGGCTTACTTATTTAAAAACCTTGTTTTTAAAACATGTTTTCTTCACTTCTTAAAACTATTTTCCTTCAGTTATTATTTTAAATGGTTTTAGATTTCTGGGCTTTTGGCTTACTTGGATTTGATGGGGTCCTATAGACTTCATATGATTCAAGGGCCAGTCACGGGCTATTTTGGGTCGTGACACAAACACCTTCAAATCTTCATCAAAAGTCCATTTCCACTTCAATAAAAACATGCACAAGCCTCCCAGCTACACTTTGGACAAAGAAAAATGGGATTTTGATGCTCTAGGGGATTCTTGAGTCCCAAACGAGGTAATTCTTTCACTTTAAGTCTAGTAATTCAACTCTTTTAGAAACCTTGCATGTTTAGATGTGTTAAAGTGGGATTTAGTGCACTTTGGAAATTTCTAGAGAGGGTTAGGGTTTAATTTGAGTTGTGTGATGAACTTGAGTGTATTTTGTAACCTTAAAACCCCCCATGGTGTTATAAACCCAGACCAAACACTAATACCAAACCTGAAACCCAAAATACGGAAAAACGGAAACTTGTTATGTCGGTTTTGTGAGTATTTGAGGGTGCAGGGAAATCTGTAGTGAACTGGGATTTTTACGAGAGAAGCAAACAAGTCCAGAGACCAAATTGAGACACCACGAGACCACCCTACCAAAATGAACCCCAACTGAACCCCCCAAACCGAGCAGGCCTGATTTACTAGGGATGTGGCCGGCCACTTGGTTGAGTCAGGTGTCTAGGTTGCTTCCATAGCTCGTATACACCCTATATATCACCCCAGTATTATTTGTGCACCTTGTTTTCACCTTAAACGAAATCTGGGACCATTTTAGTGGGTTGCTTCTTTGAATTCTTTTGTGTTTATGAATTCAAGTTTTAGTAATTTGGTTTTAACTCGATGGTTTGACGTCTATACATCGACATCGAGGGTTGTTTGGTTATTCTTGCATGCATAGGCTATAGGTTTTGACCTATGTGTGATACGCGTGCCGATTTGGTTTTCGTATGTCGTTTCGATTTCGAATTGGACTTTAATGCGGCATGATCCATTGTGACATGTAGGTACCCCATGCGGACTTCGAGACGACAAGCAATCCCGTTGTGACATCGGCATCGGCAAGCGAATGTCAAGGTGAGTAGATTTATATCTACGGGGGAAGTCGGGTGGATGGCGTATAGCATCCCCGTAGTACGTAGTGTAGTAGATGATATGATATATGTTTACATATGTGTTGTTAATTTGGATGATAGTGTCGTGGTTGATTTCTTAGTCGCGAACCATAGAATAGGTTTGCACACACGCACACACACCCTTGCATGCATTATTATTACTTGTGCGTATATAGGGATACGTATATATATACACATACGCATAGCTATGGGACTATGTATATATACACGTATACCTATACTTGGATAATGAGGATTGTATATGATATTTGAGATGAGTCGATGAGGTTGGTCATGATGCCACGATCGATGATATGAATTGGATCGTATTATGAGATACGACATATGATGATAGAGGATCGGTAGGCGATGTGTTTTCATACACACGCATTTATATACATGTTGATGGCATCAGATCGTACTAGACTGTAGATCAGTACCCCTAATTCATGATGTGATGATAAGGATATCAGGTAAATGATGAGATAGATGTGATAGTTGACCCGTACCCAGATTTGGGATGCCGTACGACGGTTTTACCATACGAGATAACTATGATGATAGATCTGCACTCTTGACTCGAGGATGTCATATGATGTATCTTGGTACTATAGAGGCGGGATCACCGACTATTGTATATGTATATATATCGACTCAGAGTTAGGTGGTTTCCATACCCCTTTGGATTGGTTTGTTAGTTAGACCTGTAGTTTACCTAGTAGATGCTAGACTGGACCCGAGTCACCACTTCTCGCATCACTTCCAAGGGCCGTAGCCGGTGTTACCTATTTCCAAAACTAACGAATCGTGAGAATTTTAAAGACATACCAAGGGATACTACGGATTTTTCAAAATACGTACCTTTTCTTAAAAACACCGTAGCCCCTATTTTTCTAAAACCACGATTCGTGTTATTTCAAATGGCAAAACTGTATGACACACATATATTGATGTTTATTCTTCACTGTTGTATTTAGTATTCATATTCCGCATATTCTTTCTATTCGCATCGCATTGCATGTTTAAATGTGTTTATTGTTATATTAAACCCATGCTGTCAGGACACCAGCACCATTATCGATGATACGTATGCTCCACGTACACCTGCTTGCCGGCTCACACACTTCATCATCGATAATTTCCATGTCACTACACAGTAGGATTGTTGCATCAGGATATGACTCCTTGCATGACATACTTGCGTACATACATATTGTACACCCATACTTGCATACATACACATTTACGCATACATGGATGATTTTGGCTAGATTTTGGAGATTTGGGAACCGCAAGATATATTTTAAAACCGGATTCATTTAAAAGATCGGTTTTCCCTCGATATGTGCATATTACTGTTTATGTTGCATGATATACTGATATGCTTACATTTCCATTATGTGTCGCATACATCATGCTTTATGATTATACGCATTGAGATATGTTGTTTCCATGATATTTCTGGATTTGGGAACCATGGGTATTTCAAAAGAAAGTTTGTACTGTTAAAAAACCCGGTTTCTCTTGATATGATATTTCAGCAGTCCCCATGAGTTTTATCCGTTCTGATATATATATACTCCATGCGAGGAGGAGCAGTGGGCCGTGTGAGGGTACATGGTAGGGCCCGGTATGGTACCCCGGGGCAAGAAAGGGATTCCGTATATACAGACGGTAAGCCTGGCAGAGATACTACTACCTACCGGTGATTGGTTGGGGCTCGGCGGATATCCGGAGGATACCAACCGGAGTCGAGAGATGATACAGGCCGATCCGGACTGACGGGGCCCGTAGGCCGATCCGGACTGACGTAGCCCGTGGGCCGATCCGGACTGACGGAGCCCGATATATATATGAGGATTTACATGCCGATGCTGGGCACGGGTTTCATGATGTTTCGAGTGTCGATGCTGGACACTCAGGTTCCATGATTTTGATGTATCGCGAAGGACACACGTTGATTTATATCCTCATACTTCCATGCATATGATTTATGATATTTACATGCATGATGTTTTTGTGTCATTGGTTGACATGTGGACGAGATCCACATGCATACAGGCATTGATTATATAGCTGGATGATACCCACATACTTATAGACTTCATGCAATGGTTGACCCTGATTTCATTGATGATACCTCATATTTATGATATGTTGCTACCTGAGGCATTGACAAGAGCACTTGGTATTACACTTGGTATAGATGTTTACCCTTGCCACCTTATCATGCTTCAGACTTTATCATATTGAGGATATATACTACTGATCGTATTGACCTAGGATTGAGTCATACATACTATTTCTGCTCTGTGATGTTTTCTACTCACGAGTTGGCAACTCACCCCCGTTGTGCCACAGTTTCTTGCAGGTTTTGCCGTACAGGTTTCATTGCGGCTTTCTGGCACACTTCTTCCATTCTGGGTGATTGCTTGGGTAGGTGGACTCACTTGTATCGTGACCGCCATTGTACATTTATTTTCTGTAGTATCTAGTAAAATTCCATCAACCAGACTTATATATTATTTCTTAGAAAACCAGTTGCTATTCTTTCGACCTTAGAGTCCCGCGTTGTATTATTATGGTTTTCTTGATGATTTTGAGTTTCCTTTGAGTTTTGATCCTCGCCCTTCGGCGTTGTATATCATATTGCTTGCGTGGTTGTGACCGTCGATTGACGAAGAGCTAGCTCCCGTTTGGGGATGCCTTTTACCATTGTGCATATATTATTTATGTTGTACCCCGTTTGGGGCCAGTATTTACAAAGGAAACTCTGCCGAAATTTTTAGAAAAGTCTTGAGATTTTTAAATGCATATTCGGCTTATGTTATTTAAAACCACTTGTTTTAAAAACATGTTGTCTTCACTTCTTTCTTAAAATGGTTTAGATTTCTGGGATTTCTTGGCTTACTTGAATTAGATGAGGTTCTATAGACTTCATACGATTCAAGTGCCAGTCACGTGCCATTTTGGGTCGTGACACCATGCCTTTTATTTCTTTTCTTTTTTTCTTTTTTTCTTTATTAGTTTTAATTTGTTTTGGTTTTAAAAGGAAGTTGGGACTAAGAGGGAAAAATTAAAATGGTAGACATATTAAAACTTAACTTAGGGTGAAAATTGTGCATGCATGCTACACTAAATTTTGCTTAAAAAAAGGTTATGAAAACTTGCTAACTTAGTGAACACTAAACTAATTAATAATTAATAAAACACTATTATATAATTATTTACATACTTTAACTATAAAAATCTGATTTATTCCAGTTTATGTGGAAATTTATTAATTAGGAGATTTTATGAAAAACGCGCATTATCGCTAATTAACACGAAATTAATCTAAATGAATTTCAAAGTGTTACAAACCCAAATTGGTAAACTTTTTTACCAAAACCCACATTATCGGCTAATTAACACCAATCTCATTTCTAAGGTGTGACAATCCCCCCCCCCTTAAAAAAAATTTGTCCCCGAATTAAAAATTCTCACTAAGCGTACCTTCAATGAGATGAGTACAAAACTCCCAAATCTCGCTCGCAGCCTTCCAAGTGATTACCTCACTATACGGCTATGTCAAAGAAACCTCCACAGATGGCAAGACCTATTCAGGTGAAGGAGAAAATATAAGAAAAAGAAAAACTAACTAGCACACATTCGTAGGCAAACACGATTGCACTGAGCATGTGCAACAAGCCTTTAAATGTTTAGGTGTCCCTAGTAGGAGGAGTGTTGTCTCCTGAGGTTTTTCAGTGGATTGCACCCACAAAATCCTATAATAAAAGGAAGACCGTGAAAGTTACATATAAAGATAAGAATTGTAAAAGAAATATTTTGAAAATTAGAGTTTCCAACTAATACTAGCTTTTCGGTTGTCATGAGCCGTATCTTAATAGTCATGAAAAGATGTTAGAAATCACATAATCCCTCAATAAAACATTGTCTTTATTCTTCATTTCTACCTTTCTTCCAATCATCGATCATACACCCCTACGTATGTGTAAAAGACATCCCTACACTCGGAGAATTCAATTCAAGCTATCATACTCTTGTCCATCTACCTCAGTACTTTTTAATCGGTGAATATTTAGATGGATTTGCTCACACATTTTTCATGCGACCGTTAATACTTCTTGAGGTACTAACCGACCGATTACTCATGTGTTTACTGATTAGGCGTATTAGTATTTTTCTCGTCTTGCAACACCTAAGGCTTAGCAGTGACTCTCAAACCAGTTGGTCTAAGGCACTAGGTGATGAAGCACCCTCGCTATATTTTTTTATTGCTGCTCTGGTGATAACAAAACCAGTGTTCATTTTTTTTACACCATTTTATATTTTCTTCATTTATTATTTCCTTCATACTTTGGCTTTTAGACAAGAGCATTTCAAGGTATCCTCTACTATTCCGAGTTTCAAGACGTATGTAAGTGCGTATAGTAGGGTATCAACATTCAAATGTTTGGCTTCCAGAATAGGAACTATTTTTCAGACTAATTTTTATCCGCAGATTAGTGACTTCCTTCATCTTACTAACCCTTGAGACAACTGCTCATAACTACTTATTACTCGTTTCGTTTAAGAAAACTTCTAACTTTCTTGGTTTTCTTAAATTTTTCCAATCTTTTGGATGTAATTTTTCACTATCTAATCTTTTATTATCTTATTTATGTACATATTTTTTATTATTATTATTATTTTTATTTGTTTTGTGCTTATGCAAAGTTTGATGCAAAGTGATGTGCAAATAAGCACAAAGCTCCCCCAAACTTGTTTTCAACAGTGTCCTCACTGTTGTCATCTGTTAAATCTCGAAAACCTGTAAGCTCGGGAGGAAATTTATTAACGGGGGCAATAATATATGAATCAAGAAAATCCTCCCCCAAACTTATTTTTGGCTCACAATTTTGAGGACAACTTTTATTTTTCAAGAGCCAAAAATATAACCCCCCCAAACTTGAGTTAAACAATGTTAAGCTTTGAAAACCACAACAGGGGGTAAAAGTTACTGGTCCATGCAAAGCTTTGCAAAGACCGAAGGTCAACACCAACCATTCGAAGATTTTATCAGTGAAACGCACCGGGTGGTGGAAGAACATATTGTAAAGAGCCAGGAAGAATTGGGGAAAAGATAAGTGGTGTAAAAGAAAAGGGTTTACGTCTCGTTTTGGAGAGACGACACGGTGATTGTAATGGATTACTCGCATTCTCGTGATTGTCAAGAAAAATGGGTGGAGGTTCAATTTCTTTTTGGAGTTGATTCATCTCAACACCCGTGTTTGCTAAAAATGCAAGTCTATCAGCAGACATTTCCTTGAAGCTTTCATATTCTCATTTGAAAGAACAGGATGGTACTCAGACTCCAGAAAAGGTTCATCATCGACGTTAGATGTTCACCCGGACAACTTGAAAGAAGGGTCCGTATGTATATGATGATACATATTTGGGTCAAACAACAACGTATAAAGGAAATCTGTATCTGTATCGTGAAGCTGATCAAATTCGCTGCTGTCGACATCCATTAATTCGACAGAACATACTCGAGCATGAGGATCGGAGGGTTGACTACCCAACTTGTAAATGTTGAGCTCAATTGACCTATTCCCGAAAGATAGGTTCATGGAGCCGTTTCTACAGTTGATTACAGCGTTGGAAGTAGCCAAAAAGGGACGACCTAGAATCACCGGAATTTAGTTCCGTGGGTTCACTACAAGCTGTGTATCAAGAACAATAAAGTCCACAGGGAATACAAATTCCCCGATTTTTATCAACACATCCTTAAGTTCATCCTTAGGTTTGGTGATTGATCGGTCGGCCATCTTGAGAGTTATGTTCGAGGGCTTTAACACTCCGATACCTAGTTGCTCATATACTGAATATGGAAGCAAGTTTACACTAGCGCCTAGGTCAAGTAAAGCACGGTTAATGTGTTTATCCCCAATAGAAATAGAAATAGTATGACAGCCAGGGTCCTTACGTTTCCTTGGTAATTGTTGGGGAAAAGCTGTGTCTACAGTACTTGACATGAACACTTTTTCGGCACTTAAGTCTTCCTCTTCCTAGTGCACAAGTTCTTAAGAATTTTCGCATAAGACGGAACTCGTTGTATAGCATCTAGGAGAAGGATGTTGATGTTAATTTGCTTAAACATTTCCACAAGCTTCTCCATTTGGGCATTGGGTTTGTTGGCCCTCAATCTGTTTGGAAATGGAGCTCTATCAATAAGTGTTGGGTCCAACATTTGTGGAGAAGTTTGTGGGGGTTGGAAGGATGAAGTGGGTGGAGGGTTTGAGTCTTTGGGAAAACGGAGAATAGGCTCGGAAGAAGATGGTAAACTAGACGAAATAGGACATGGAGTAGAAGTAGGAGTGGATGGAAACCGGGGTGTTAATGATCAATTCATCATTATCAATTTGTTCGCCCACATGATTGTCTAGCACTCTTCAAGATCTCAACGTGGTAAGTGCATTCAAATCATTATAATGTGAAGGTCCAAGATCAGGTGGGGGTGAGCTGGAAGATTCCCTTTCTCTCTAGCACTCATTGCTGCAGTCAATTGTGCAATTTGTGCTTCCATCGATTTAATAATCTCACCTTGGAAGGCGGATGTTTTCTTTATATCATCGATAGAAGACTTAAAATCAGCCGACATTTGAATAGAATTTGTCAGAAGCAAACTCATGGTTTGTTCAAGTGCAGATGTGTTATTGGTTCCGGCAGAAAAAGGATCAAAGTTGTTGGCCGGGTTTTGAAAATTTTGTAATTAGTAGGGGTGCTGACTCAGTTGTGGTGGTTGCTATTGCTGTGGAGGGACCCATTGAAAGTTATTCTGGTTTGGATCCGTGTATTGAGTTTTGTGTTGGATCCAAGAAAGATCAGGGTGATTCCTCCAATCTTGATTATATGTGGAAGAAGAAGGATCGTTTCTAGGTTGTTGCTGAAATGCAGCATTTGTGTGACCTTGAAACGGTACATTCAAAGGACATTCTTCCGTCAAATGTGATTGGTTTGAACAGCAGCCACACACTGTTTTGGGAAGTGTGTATTGGTTTAGGGAGGCTGAAGAGATTTTGTTTTCAATAGCGTCGAGCTTCCTTTGTATTGCTGCCATTTCGGCTCTCATTGTGACGGAAACATTGAGCTGATTGATATCTTCCCTAGGTGATTGTGGTCTAACACTTTCCCATTGTAATGTGTTGAGCTAAATCTTCTAAATATTTCCAAGCTTCACCGTCATCTTTAGACAGGAATTGACATTGACAGATGGTTTCAAGCATCTGTTTTGTCGTGAGATCAATACCCTCATAGAGAATTTGACACAGATCCCATCTAGGGATTCCATGATGAGGACATTGGATAAGAAGATCCTTGAACCGTTCAAAACATTTCCAAAATGGTTCATTGGGAAGTTGGGTAAATTTGAAGATTTCGCTCCGAATACGGGCGGTCTTATGATTGGGATAAAATTTCTTAAGGAATGCTGCAACGAATTCATCCCATGTTGAATAAAATGTGCAGGTGTATTGTAAAGCCACTTCTCGGCTAAATCGCACAAAGTGAATGGGAGAAGACGTAAACGTAGAGCATCCACAGACAGTTGTGAAGTACCCATCAAAGCACATACGTTTTCGAATTTGGTGATAAAAACGTATGCGTCTTCAGACTCGAGCCCGTGAAATTTGGGTAAAAGTTTGATGAAATGAGTTTAATTTCGAAATTGTCCCCATTGGCTGGCGGTAAGAAAGACAGGTGGGAAGGGGAACACGTGTAGGATAACATCTCTCTTGGAGAGAAATGCGTGGAGGATTCTGCGCACCTGCGGGCGGTGGCAGAGTGGTGTTAAAGTTTGATGGAAATTCGTCCATCGCGGTGGTGGTGGGAAAAAGAAAATGTAGAAATACCGACTTTGGGGTCGATGGGGGAAAAAAGGACAAGACGGGCACTAGAATCCCGTGTCCATCCTAGCTTGCACTAATGGTTTAGCACAAGTGGCAGCGTTGGTGATAATTAGAGGAAAGATGGTTTGGTGTTTGTTTTGAAAAATACGGTTTTTGAAAAATCAAATCACAAAAAAAATACACACACAACCCTAGATCTAATGGTCACCTAGGTCAAGTCTCTAGACCGCTCCTAGACTTCCAGAAGACAAATCGCAGGATAGATCCTCTACTGCCTCTTTGCCTCTTCTGTGGCCAGGTAAGTGCCAGGTAAGTGGGAGGTTCTCCATTACGTAAATAGTGGGCCTAATTAAGTAACCACTTGCCTTAGACACACTTGCCTTAGACACCACAAAAGAAACGCGGATAAGCAATAGATTACACACGACCATCTTCTGTCCTAATTGAGCGCGACGGTCCTTAGAGTCTTGTCTAGATATTTTTTAGTTAATGAAGGGTAATGCGGATGATCATTTTGTGATTTTTGGGGCTTAGGAAGGGTAATGAAATCCCCACCTAATCTGAATTTGGTCTTTGCCCCTTAATTTCCATATTAAAATATGCAAACAACCAAGATCAAAACACGCAACAAATTTTTCTTTTAGCGGCGCTGAATTTTGCAAAGAATCCTGCAGAAAATGGTTATTGGAGAAGATCAGAGAGGAGAGGAGAGGAGAGTACAGAGAGTAGACCTGAGAAATTTGGCACAGTGAACACCCTAAACGGCGGCGGGTCCGCCGCAAAAATTCCTCATTAGCCGCAGAACCGCGGCTTCAGGGAGGGATTAGGGTTTGAAAATTTTTCCTCAGCTTTCTATGCTTCTCTGGACTTTGTAAAACTTCTCTGAATCTTGATCGCACTGCTACAATGATTCCAGATTCCCTCATAAAAATTTACAACTAATCGTTAAGCGCTTGATGCGATTTTGATCTAACAAATTCTGATGGAATAATAAATTTTCAACTCAAATAACAAAAACGAACAAAATAGCACACATCCCCGGCAACGGTGCCATTTGATTGATCAAATCTTTCGTGTGTGTTTGGAAATGTTTCACAACCAAAGAAATTTATAAACAACAATCAATTAACGGTGTCTATTGTAGGTTCGTTGGTGAATGCGGATCGTCCACTGAGATGTGTGTTTTGATCGATCTTGTTTTAGATGAGTCGAAATGAAAAGATAAAAGAAAATGCAAGAAAATTGATTCGAGATTTGTGAGTTTTAATTTCAAGAAATATAAAGAAACTAAAGATCTAGAATCAAGAATCAAGAAATGTCCCAATCAATTTAGTTATCAAGATTTTTAGAATAGCTTGTAGGAATCGATCGAATTGGTAGCAATGATGAATCTAATAATGACTAATCTTATCTATGGATAATTTGTAGCTATATCGATGGCGATGAATGAAGATTAGGGATCTATTGAAGAAACTAGGGTTTCTCCTTCTCTATCCCTTGTCTTTTCATTGATCATCATTCGGATCTAGCCTCTAACAAAGAGATTCATCAATCATTTGATCCCTAATTTGCAACGAAATTATCAAAATATGATCTCGATCCAAATTAAGTCATTGATGATTCTTTTTCCAAAAGTTCACAAATCTCATAAGACTTAGGATTAGTATTAAGATTTTATCATCACCAGATCTACCTATTCTCTCGATTCCATAACAAGCGGAGATTTACTAAAGCATCATGAAAATAAAAGATTCAAGATCTAGAAATTTCATAGTGCAAGAATGTAAAGAAAGCAAGAATTACAATTATCACCTTTATTCAATCGACGACTAATTACACATTCCCTCAATTCGAGATTACAAGATGTTGCTCTCGATCGCTCCTTTTGAAGAGGTAACTAGATTCGTCGAATTTCGCTCCGCTCGATCTCCGTGAAACTTGGATCGTCGTGGATCTCACGCTCTTGATGAAGATTGGCTTCGCGAATAAAGGATCGATGGTTGCTTACTTGATTTGCTTCTTAAAATGATCTTGATTTGGCTTTGGATTTGGATTTGGGTTAGCGTTTAGATCTTAAGTTGTGTCACTCAACTTGAGTTTGAATTTTGGCTCCAATTATCTAACTAATTGTGTAACAACTTAACAACCATTTAACAACAATCAACAACCTGAAACCCTAGGTTTAGATCTCCTTTTATAACCACTCATTTGAATCTTCCCTCCAAAGCTAGGTTGTTAGAGAGAGACTTCTAGAATGAGTTTGTTAGAGGGAATATTCTAGAGGAAGGTTGTAACAAAGAATATTCTAGAGTGAGTTTGTTATGCAGAGCCTTCTGGAAGAAGCCACGTGGTAATTTAAGCATCCTGAAGAAGCGAGGCCGTTGAGAAGAAGCTTCTGGAGACAATCTTATTAGAAGACGTGTCAAGTAGGCCGCGGATCGGCCAACTCGGCCCGGATCCGCGGTCAAGTTGAGAGATCGCTGCATGAAATTTCTATGGTCTTCTTCTGACAATGTTGGGGTCTTCTTCTGATACTTGTAATCTGACATTTCTTTCTTGGTTGCTGCCAGATCTCAAGTCTTGGACTTGATACATTTTATCGGCACTTTTGTGATTCCGGCTCTTTAACCTGAAGGATTTCCTGCACACAATCTTGATAAACAGTGTTGAGATATACAAAATCATGCGTGTAGTAATAAACATACAATTTCCCTCATAATGCCGGTTATAATGTATAACACATGTTATTTGATATTTTCCAGACGAATTGCTAATATGTGCTATATTTATACCAAACACCTTTAGATGATTACAAAGTGTAGGGAAATTGATGTGTTAAAAATGCAATATTTTCGACTGATCAAGACCCTTGACCGAAGTTTCTCCACCTGTCGATCCACTAACACCATCGGCCTTTGGTGAACGAAAAGATCGCGTCAAAACTAAATAGTCTGATGCTGAATCATGTGAGAAAGGTCATGAAGGTATTTGCGAAGTATCGACACAAGGAATCCGGGTGAAAACTCAATAATCTGGGTGGAAGTGTCAATTTATTGGCAATGGTACCAACTCGCTTGAGGATCTCAAAAGGACCTACAATATGGGACTAAGCTTCCCAAAACTGAACACGTCATTCATCGAAAAATCCGTAGGAATACATGATCTCCCACTGCAAACTCAATTCTGCGACCACCACGGTCGGCATAAGATCGCTGTCTGCACTGGGCTGCTCTCATCTTGACCTGAATCAACTGGATCATCTCCGAAGCCTTTCGACAAGCTGGGGTTCAAAAACCCTACTCACGCAGAGTCAGAAAAACAGACTGGCGATCGACACCACCTAACAACAAGCCTAAAGGTTGCCAATTGGAATGTCTCCTGATAACAGCTATCGAAAGAGAACCCTAACGATGGCAAGTGACAATCCCAACTGCCAACAACCACTTAGTACGTACGCACAAGCATATGCTCCAGAGTCTGTATAGTCCGCTCTGTCAAACCATCGGCCAACGGATGGAAAGCGGAGCTAAAGCTCAACCAGTACCCAAGGCTTCCTGAAGCTTCTGCCAAGATCGTCAACCGAACAGGGTGCCTCCATTGGATACAACACATGAAGGAACTCCATGCAAACGCACAAACTTAACGAAGATCAACTGAGCAAACTGAACGTAACCGGACAACAAACACCCAAATGGAGTCACACCCTATCTAGACTTAGGTAGACACCACAATGAAATTCATGGAGATCTGCTCCCATTCCCACTCCAGAATGGTAAAAAGGTTGCAACTCTCCAGCCGGTCTCAAATGCTCAACCCTAGCTCACAACAAGACAGACACCTTGAAACGAAATCCGAAACTTCACTCTTCATCCCTGTCCACCCGTAACTATCACACAAGTCACGCTACAAATTGGTAGAACTTGAATGAACACTGAAAGCTGACTGATGTGCCTGTTCTAGGATTTCGCATCTCTACCCATCAGCATCAGGTACACACAAACGCGTCCCTAAACGTAGCACACCCTGGTCACAAATCAAGGACTCCGAATATTACCCGGCCAAACATGCTCTAGAATTTCAGACAAACGAGCATCGGCGGCTGTGCCTCACGAAAGCGATTAAGGAAAAGTGGATGGGCGCGGACATGAGCAAGCTGTCCCCTCAGTAGAGGCGAACATAAGCTGTGGTTAACGATCGCACAAGAACTGTAAATCTGCAGAAGACTGTCTCAGAACTGCGCACAACTGGGACAAGTAACCCCGGCCTACGACTCCAGCATCAGCTACCACAATCGCCTTGCCACGGGTAACGAGGATCTTACAAACAGAATCCTTCACAAGCTCCATCCAATGGCGCTATCTCAACAATCAAAACCTATTGCAGGAAGATGTACATTAAGCTCTGGTGGTCCGTGAAAATCTGACACGACTCCCCACACAAGTAGTTGTTAGTTATATATATTCCCTAGAGGCCATTGTTGTTCATATGATGTATATTATAATGGATGCTTGGATATATATAGAGAGGACTTTCTTGCTCGACATGATAGTATGTTATTTGGTTTCACTTTGTCTTAACATGTTGACTTGTATTAGTTTATTGTCTTGCTCTCACATGTTGATAAAGCCCTTAAGATATGTACTCGACTACTGGGACTATGATGAGATCATACTAGTGGGGCCAGGGTATTCAATGAGTACATCCTATAACGGTTCCTAGTCGAGGGTGTATCGAGACAGGGCATCGATACACCAGAGTAGACTAGCGTATACGCATCTTGACCCATATGATGGGCGATGGATGATCCCATATCCATCGCTGTTTGACATCAAAGATGGTGTACGGGTGCTCAGTGAAGACTGGGTACACTGAACGGACTCGCCGAGAACTCCTAGATAGTAATATACCTATCGTCAAATAGCAGTTCTCCGGTGACACTGGTATAGGTTAGTCTGTATACCCGAGATCGTCATAGAGACTTGTGTGATAGCTACTGTGCTTTGATTTCCACCTTACCACGTCCAAGAGGGCGTGCAAAACGGTGGCTTTTGGGTACAGTCCCTAATCACATGGAGGCAATGAGCGATAGGAGGGGTTTCGTCTCTCCCGGTATAGGGAGTTGATGTTGTGCTGTGTTCGATTGGCTATAACTGGAAGTCCCTGGCCATGGCTGATATAGAGAACTACTGGTAAGTGTTATCAGTAGGTTATCGACCTGTTATGAGCCTCACATCGACATGACTTATCGGTTTCTGGGGTCTGACGTTTACCACCCCTAGACTAGATATGCAACATATCAGACGAAGAGACCGGACTGTACGGTAGTGTTACTGATTGGATACATAGGAGAATGTACAGGCTTGCTTGTTGATCTTCTGATCGCTCAATACCTGGGTGGTTGTTACGTTTAACTGACCGCTTGCAGCTTTTGGGTGTTTGATATGATCATCACCTACTGCCGGCATATTGACGATTCTTTAGAGTCCTACACAGAGGTTTCCTGGCTCAGGAAAAATGGAGTAGAAGCACATATGTGATATGTGCGGGACCGAGAATAATACGATATGAGATACCGTATTCTATTCTCGCGATATATGATATCGGCCGGGTATATGTGATATAGCCGGGTCATCGGATCAAGTGTTGATTCGATGAATCGGTACATATTATATTAGTCGGGTATATGCGATATAGCCGGATTGTCGGATCAAGTGTTCATTCGATAATTTAATGTATAATTATATATGTGATATTTTACATTACATTAAGTAATATACGCTCGCTTTATTGATTCGTTTTCTTACCGGATAATACATTGATATATATATGATATATGTTGATTGTATTATTTTCTTTTGTTACAAAAATATATTATATATGTGATATATAATATTGTAACAAGTTATGATTACAAATGCAACATGATTTGTGGAGATTAAACTAGTTAGGGTTTGATTTGGGTTAGCATTTGGGTTAGCTTTTTCAAGAAGCTTCAAGAAGCTTTCTTTGTTTTTAGCTAAGATATTTTGTTATGATATTTTGTGTAGATATTTTTTAACCCAACCCAAACCCTTTACCTTAGGTTTATTCTCTACATGAGTTAAGCCCTTCATTCTTAACTCAAGGTTGGATTTGTAACCACAACACAATAATTCATTATTCATCACATATACTTTTCTTCTTCTTCTTACTTCTTGAAAAGCTTTTTAGCTTTTGGGTTAGTGATGAATAAGAGTGAGAAATTGAAAGAAAAAGAGAGTTAAATTCCTACTTCATCATCCTTATCTATTCTAGCTACTTAGATTAGGGTGTTCACTTCACTAATACTTGATTAGAGAAGTGAGAGCTTGAGTTAAAGATTCTTCAAGGTAGATCATCTTCGAAAAGGAAGACTTCAAGCAAGCATGGATCATTCGGCTTGTGGAGCTTCTCTAGAGTCCGGAAGTTCATGGATCGCGGCAAAGGGACTACTACTCGGAGCTTATGAAGCGAAAGAACAGACTACAAAGGTTGTAATCCCTTTCTCTTAGTTGTAAAGTTGTTTACTTGCTATGTTAACCCTAATTATCTAGCAAATATCCTCGCTTTAGGTTGTTCGGCACTTGAAAATTTTAAATTCGGCATGGTTGATACCTTATAGACCCTTGTGATAGTGTCTAGTAAACCTACAGTGGCATCAGAGCCTAGCTAGCGTATTAGGCGACGTGTAGACGAAGTTAAAAGTCCGATCGAACCCCGAAACATCATTTTGGACCCCCTCTCTGGAATTTTTTTAAAAAGAAGGTTTTTTCCGTATTAAAAATACTCAGAAAACTAAGCAGGTGATTGTATGGATATCTATGAAGTACAATTCCCTACGTCCATCAATCCACCGCGGAACCGCGGCCAAACATTGCTATTGGCGGCGGTTCCGCGGTCGAACCTGAGGATTCAGGGATCTTACTTCAACAGGTGATCCGTAGGTATTACATTATGCTTCTGGGAATTTTTTAATATTACTCAAGTGTTGAGTTTTCTGGAGATCTTTAGAATTCGTTGCTTCGATCGGAAAGTTTAACATCATTTAGTTTTTTGGGTAATTTAGAACATGTTAAAATGTTCGAACGGATATCAATAACTCATTTTTCCCCATGACGGAAAACTTTCAAGTATTGAATTTTTCCCGAGTTTAAAACTTTCAGAAAATCATGCAAACGTATCTGTGGACCCTCTAGAAGAACGTAACCTTAACTCGATTATGTAACCGTCAAAACTTCCACTGAACCCTACGGTTTGTGGTAGTTTAGCGTTGCCACATGTGAGGCGTTGGTTTGACCCTTCTACGGCTGATTCATTGGCGTAGTGACATGTTCTGGATTTTTTGAACTCCGCTCAAGTGTTGAGCTATTTGGGAAATCTTGGGTATTTGATTATTCGATCGGAAAGTTTAACATTGTCTATTTATCTGGAATGTGATACAATATGTGGAATTCATATAGTTAGGCATAAAATGCGAAGTATGTGATATTTTGGATTTAAGATGTCTAAAGTGAGTGTGGATTCCAAATGTTGTAGTTTTACACTTTCTTTTCTGTGACCGTAAGCATAGTATGTGGTGTATCTCCGGCTTCGTTGCTATACATCAACGACAATCGGGATACGCATACTTGCTTACGTTGATGATATGAGATATCATGTGTTGCTGTGATATGTTATATTGGATCGTCGTATTCTGAATAGCCGGGGGGTTTTATGTGGGATGAGGGTTTCAATTTTCATTCATGTAAAATTCATTTGTTTGTAATATTCTTTTATTGGGGCAATTCCGGGTTGATGATGATGTCACCATTGTATATTATTTACTTTTCCACATTAGGTACACCTAAGGAGGGGAGCACAAGTAACCGGGTTCTAGGATCTAGTGGGAGGCAATCTCGAGGAGTCGAGACCGGGTCTCCTAACCCTAGAATTGGCAGTGTTACTTGCCGCTCTCGTAGGGGTCTGGGATGTGGGTTTGGCTATTCATCGCGACCGTGGAATCCGTATTTTATACAGGCTCGATGTAAAACACGGACGTCCTAGTATATCCAATATTTCATATGTTATCTTCTGCTGCAATGTTCTGTGATGAGATCATATTACTGCCTGAGATGAATGCTTATACTATATATATGATATATAAATATTACTGCTTTCGTTTCTTCTGTGATGCTTAGGAAGTGTAACTGATGGGATTTATTAATGAGATTAATAAAAGAAAAGAAATCTAAAAGATGTTGTAGAATCAAATTTTCAAAAAGGGTTGCTACAGTTTTTGCTTTGCATAGCGGTATATATGATATACCCTGCACCTTATTCGATGAGGAAAAAGCCGAGATCCCTTCACCGGGAGTGACCTCTTTAGCAAAACTGGCAGATGCTACAAACTCGCGGTTTAGTTTTTGATTGCTTCTATAGTTTTTCTTTGCACAGCGGTATTTGTGAAATATCCCGTACCTTATTCGATAAGGAATGAGCCGAGATCCCTTCACCGGGAGTGACCTCTTTAGCGAAACTAGAAAAGCCTCAAAAACACTCCTTTTCAAAATCACTTGTTTCTACAACGATATTAAGTTCATTACGCTCATGGTTTTCTAAAAAACCTGTATAGCCCTCCGTCATTTCAGATAAGTAATATTTAGTATTCGTGCTACGGTAGTTTGGCATGCGTCAAGGTGTAGTGTACGGTAGCTGATTACTACTTATCTGTTGCATGAGATGCGATTGGATTAGGGTATTCGTACGGCGTTGTTTGGCATGCGTCAAGGGTCGTACGGGTGGGTTTGATTTAATCACGAAATGTACGGGTTGAACTTGACTAGCGGACTATGGGTTGTTTGGAATGCATCAAGGTCATAGCACGCTAGGGGTAAAAGAATTATCAAGAATTTCAAGTGTTGAAATTTGCAATGAGATTGCATACCTCCTATGAGATAATTGGATCCCGATACCCACTGCGAGTTAGAGTTACTCCTAGGAGAGTTTTACACAGGACAATTAGCCGATCAAGTAAGTGACTAGAAAGGTGTTTACAGGGTTATGCCTCTGTGAAAACGAGGTTTATTTTAATTAGGTCCGTGCGAAAGCACGGGGAACCTCCCTCAAAGTACCAACACTGGCCTGGCTGAAAGATTGGCGAACTTGTAAGGTGTAATTAATCCCGGCTAGTCTTACCTTTTAGGGTTTGAAGGAAGATTTGATGAAAACAGTGGGAGCCATGCTGATTAGATAAGATCATAACCAATCTAATTTTGCAAAAGCATAAACTAAAGTGTTTTCTTCTCTCTCTCTCCAGGTAGCGACCATGTCAGGCCTTAATCAAGATAATAATATGGATGTATTGACTGAACCCGCTTATTATACTGAGCAGGGGAACGTTGGTCCCGTTCTTTCTTATAAGTGTTATAAGACTGAGCAGGAAATAGGAGAATATCTGGATTCTTACACCGCCCAAATGAAGAACAAGCATGCTGATGCATCTTCTTCGGGAGTGTTAGTTATTGAGAACTGTTTCTCAGTTCAATCTACGTCCTGGGTATTAGATACCGGATCAGGATCCCACATATGTAATATATTACCTGGGCTACGTAAAGATAAAGAACTGAGAATGGGTGATCATTCCGTAAGAGTAGGGAATGATGCAGATGTTGCAGCTAAGGCAGTTGGCGAATATCACCGTGTGTTGCCAAATGGTAATACATTGGTTCTGAACGAGTGCTATTATATTCCGACCCTGATATGCAATATTATATCAATTTCTTTATTGACTATAGAAGGATATAATTTTGTAATACAGGATAATGTTATGAACATATTCCTGAAACAAAAGTTGATAGGATCAGGATCGTTAAATAATGGCATGTACGTTCTAAATCAAACTACAATTCTTATGTACAGAACACAAACAAGAGGAAAAGTTCAGAAATGAACGTATCCTTCTTATGGTATTGTAGACTAGGTCATATCAATACGACATGACTAGCTAAGTTAAATAAGGATGGATATTTGAATCCGTTCGAATTGTCATCTTATGATACTTGCCAGTCATGTCTCAAAGGTAAGATGACCAAAACTCCATTTAGTGGACACGGAGAAAGAGTTACAAAACTCTTAGGACTGATACATAGTGATATATGTGGTCCCATGTCTACACATTCTTCCTACTTCATTACATTCACTGACGATCTCTCAAGATATGGACATGTGTTCTTGATGAAACACAAGTCTGAAGCTTTTGAGAAATTCAAAGAATATAAGAACGAAGTGGAGAACCAAACGGGTAAAAGTATTAAGATCCTTCGATCTGATCGAGGAGGAGAATACTTGAGCAATGAGTTCCTGAACTAACTAAAAGAGAATGGGATTCTCTCTCAGCTTACTCCTCCTTATACACCACAGCACAACTTGTTAGTTATATATATGCCCTAGAGGCCATTGTTATACATATGATGTATATTATAGTGGATTCTTGGATATATATTGAGAGGACTTTCTTGCTCGACATGATAGTATGCTATTTGGTTTCACTTTATCTTAACATGTTGACTTGTATTAGTTTACTGTCTTGCTCTCACATGTTGATAAAGCCCTTAGGATATGTACTCGATTACTGGGACTATGATAAGATCATACTAGTGGGGCCAGGGTAGTCAATGAGTACATCCTATAATGGTTCCTATTCGAGGGTGTATCGAGACAGGGCATCGATACACCAGAGTAGACTAGCGTATACACATCTTGACCCATATGATGGGCGATGGATGATCCCATATCCATCGGTGTTTGACATCAAATATGGTGTACGGGTGCTCGGTGGAGACTGGGTACACTGAACGAACTCGCCGAGAACTGCTAGATGGTAATATACCTATCGTCAGATAGCAGTTCTCCGGTGACACTGGTACAGGTTAGTCTGTAGACCCAAGATCGTCATAGAGTCTTGTGTGATTCCCACTGTGCTTTGATTTCCACCTTACCACGTCCAAGAGGGCGTGCAAAACGGTGGCTTTTGGGTACAGTCCCGAATCACATGAAGGCAATGAGCGATAGGAGGGGTTTCGTCTCTCCCGGTATAGGGAGTTGATGTTGTGTTGTGTTCGATTGGCTATAACTAGAAGTCCCTGGCCAAGGCTGATATAGAGTACTAATGGTAAGTGTTATCAGTAGGTTCTCGACCTGTTATGAGCCTCACATCGACACGACATATCGGTTACTGGGGTCTGACGTTTACCACCCCTAGACTAGATATGCAACATATCAGACGAAGAGACCGGACTGTACAGTAGTGTTACTGATTGGATACACAAGAGAATGTACATGCTTGCTTGTTGATCTTCTGATCGCTCAATACCTGGGTGGCTGTTACGTTTAGCTGATCGCTTGCAGCTTGTGGGTGTTTGATATGATCATCACCTACTACCGGCGTATTGACGATTCTTTAAAGTCCTAAACAGAGGTTTCCTGGCTCAGGAAAAATGGAGTAGAAGCACATAAGTGATATGTACGGGACCGAGAATAATACGATATGAGATGCCGTATTCTATTCTCGCAATATATGATATCGTCCGGGTATATGTGGTATAGCCGGGTCATCGGATCAAGTGTTGATTCGATGAATCGGTACATGTTATATTAATCGGTTATATGCGATATAGCCGGATTGTCGGATAAAGTGTTGATTCGATAATTTAATGTATAATTATATATGTGATATTTTACATTACATTAACTAATATAAGCTCGCTTTATTGATTCTTTTTCTCACCGGATAATACATTGATATATATGCGATATATGTTAACTGTATTATTTTCTTTTGTTACAAAAATATATTATATATGTGATATATAATATTGTAAAAAGTTATGATTACAAATGCAACATGATTTGTGGAGATTAAACTAGTTTGGGTTTGATTTGGGTTAGCATTTGGGTTAGCTTTTTCAAGAAGCTTCAAGAAGCTTTCTTTGTTTTTAGCTAAGATATTTTGTTATGATATTTTGTGTAGATATTTTTAACCCAAACCAAACCCATTACCTTAGGTTTATTCTCTACATGAGTTAAGCCCTTCATTCTTAACTCAAGGTTGGATTTGTAACCATAACACAATATTTCATTATTCATCACATATACTTTTCTTCTTCTTCTTCCTCCTTGCAAAGCTTTCTAGCTTTTGGGTTAGTGATGAATAAGAGTGAGAAATTGAAAGAAAAAGAGAGCTAAATTCCTACTTCATCATCCTTATCTATTCTAGCCACTTAGATTAGGGTGTTCACTTCACTAATACTTGATTAGAGAAATGAGAGCTTGAGTTAAAGATTCTTCAAGGTAGATCATCTTCGAAAAGGAAGACTTCAAGCAAGCATGGATCATTCGGCTTGTGGAGCTTCTCTAGAGTCTGGAAGTTCATGGATCGCGGCGAAGGGACTACTACTCTCAGCTTATGAAGCGAAGGAATGGACTACAAAGGTTGTAATCCATTTCTCTTAGTTGTAAAGTTGTTTACTTGCTATGTTAACCCTAATTATCTAGCAAAGATCCTCGCTTTAGGTTGTTCGGCAGTTGAAAATTTTAAATTCGGCATGGTTGATGCCTTATAGACCCTTGTGATAGTGCCTAGTAACCCTACAGTAGTGTCTCCAAATCTCTAACGCACGACCACCGTGGCCATCTCCAGATCATCAGTGGGATATCCTGCTCATACTTCCTCCAACTGTTGGGAAGCAAAAGAGATAACTCTATAATGACACATCAGTACACAATCAAGCCCCACTCGCGAAACATCACAGTAAACAACAAAGTCGCCCGATCCAAAAGCAAAGAAAGAACTAGTGCAGTCGTCAACCGAGTCTTCAATAGATGAAAACTCCGCACGCATGCCTCAGTCTAAAGAAAAAGGAAAAAGGAACCTCCTTTCTGGTCAGTCCAGTCAATGGTGCAGCGATACACAAGCAATCCTGCACGAAACGGCGGTATAAATCTGCTAAGCCCAAAAATCTGCGGTCCTCCGTCCCGTTCACAAGTCTGGGCCAAAGCTATACGGCCTCGATCTTCCTCGGGTCCATACGAAAACCGTCTCCCGTAATTATAAGACCTAGGAGTCAACACAATCAAGCCTGAATGAACACTCCGAGAATTTAGCAAACAGCTGGTGCTCTCCCAATGTCTGCAAAACAATCCTCAAGTGCTGCTCGCGTTCCTCACGACTCTTGGAATAGACCAGAATGTCATCAATAACACAATAATCAACTAGTCGAGGAACGGCCTGAAGAAATCCGGTTCATCACATCTATGAATGCTGCTAGGGCATCGGTGAGTCCAACGACACCACCAACACTCATACTGCCCGTAGCGCGCACAAAAGCAGTATTCAGAATGTCATCACTCCGAACCTGCAACCAATGATGACCTGATCCCAAACAAACCTAGAAAATGTCTCGCACACTGGAGCTGATCAAAGAAATCGTCCAGCGAGGTACAGGATACCTATCCTCACTGTAACTCGGTTCAATTGACGATCCATCAATACACAATCTCAACTGTCGTCCTTCTCCTGACGAACAGAATAGGAGCTCCCTAAAGAGAAACACTTGGAAGAACAAGTCCCCCAACCAACAACTCTGCAGCTGATCCTTAAGCTCCCTAAGCTCCGCCGGCTCATCTGGAATAACGTCGGAAAACTCTCGCACGATAGGAAGCCGGTCCAACAAACCCGCTGTGGCTCCAACATCCCGAATAAAAACCAAGAATCCTCGACATCCTCTCCTCAAAAACCGACAAGCGAAAAAGGCTGAATTCAAGCTGTGAGGGGCGGCACCACTGTCCCCCCTGCACAACAAGAACTGACTCGCCGGGAAAACAAAACCTGACTGTTTTCTAATGGCAGTCCACAGACGCATAGCACGTAGCTAACCAGTCCGTTCCCAGGAGAATGTCAAAGTCCAACATCTCTAGAAGGATAAAAACGACGGACGAATCTTTATCTCCTATCCGATTGGCACACGACCGAAATACGTGTCGCGCAACAAAAGAATCGCTGACAGAAGTTAACACAATAATGGCTGATCTAGCTAACATGTCTCTCGGCCCAACCACGGCACAAAGTGGGTAAAACAAACAAGTGCGTCAAAAGAACATATGAATTAAGAATACCTAAAAACTCTGCACTGGATGCCCGCGCGTCCCGATGAGTAGAAGAAAACTCGCGTGTCTGCCCCCTACTCACAACTGGCTGAACTCCTCCTCTGACAACCTGTCCCCTCTGGACAAACCCTCCGCGTCCCCGACCTCTCTGAACACGAGCCAGACGCGGTGTTAAGGAACAATTCCTGATGAAGTGATGAAAGCTCCCGCACCGATAGCATCCTCTCCATGGCTACTGACCCTCCTGGGGATGAGAGCTGAGAGACTGTCCTCGTCCCAAGCCTCTGCTACTCCTACGACGTGCACGAAACCTATCACGGCGACTGAACCTCTATCTCTGGGCTAGTGCACCTGCACGAGCCCTCCTCTATTCCGGAACTCCTAAAGTCTCTGGAAGACATGCCTCGTCTACTAGGGCTGCATCCACTGGTGCTGCGTACGTAATACTATGCTGTGTGCTGATCGCAAGGAAAAACTGGGTAACAAGGGTGACAAGCTCCTGTCACTGCGCTCGACTGACCTCAACCAACGACCTCATCATCTGGCGCAAGTCCTGCATCTCTGCCACAAGCCTATCGATATGATCTATCGAAGGCGTATCCATCTGCTCCTATACAGCGAGCGTACCATCCTGGCCAATTCTCGTCCTAAACGAGTCAACTCTGACCCCGACCCTCGCTGCACCTCTCTGAGTCCTCATAGTCATCGGCGGCAAAGGCTATAAATGGAAAAAGAATTCGATAAGAACATGGAAATCGAATCACAAGGATATGTATCATCAAGGAAAGAATTTCAAGCAATTAGTACCTAGGTCACTTTAGGCGGAGTATCGTATCGTAAGTATACCGCGGACATACACACACTACGTTACTCTGCTTAAGCTCCCTACTCTATCATACCAAGGTCATCCTACACTCTGAAAGGTAAAACCTAGCTCTCTGATACCAACTTTGTCACGACCCGAAATTGGCACGTGGCGGCCCTTAAACTACGCAACGTCTACAGGCGTAATGCAATTTAAGTAAGCCGAAAACCCAGAAATCTAAACCATTAAAAGTAGTAAAAGATAAGAACATTGTTTAAACTTTTGAAAATCTCAATCAAATTCTTTAAAGTCATATTTAGTTTCTTAAAAATTTTGGAAGCACCTCCTTTGTAAAAACTAACCCCAAAAAAGAAATGGGTACAACATAAATATAAGTAAAGCATCCCCAAACGGGAGAAAATACACGCCCAAAGGCGGAAAACAACCACCACAACAGATATACAACGCCGTAGCGAAGAAAAAGACGATATAAATAAAACTGCATATAAAACATCCAAAGTCACAAAATAATATACAATAGCGTCCTCACATCAGTCTCTAAGTCAATACATGATAGTGGTAGATAGAGAGTACAAGAAACAACGAATATACAATAAGCAATATCGGATAACCGCAAAACACACCTAAGTAAAACTGCACACAGTCAGCCGAAGCGGTATCCGCTGCAAAAGATGATACGATAGGTAGAAGAGCCCTGCCAATGACTACTCTGAGGGACAATCTGCAAAACCCTGTGGCACAACGGGGGTGAGTTGCCAACTCGTGAATAGTAAATAACATATGCAGGTAATCTCAAGAATGCACATACAGCGCGAATCTAAACATATGCAAGATGATAGCAATAAATGACAATTTGTATGCAACAATCATGAAAGGTACTCTATCAAGTACAACTAATACATGAAGCGATAAATGGCAATATGCATATGCAACAGTCATGAAAGGTACTCTATCAGGTACTACTAATACATGAAGCAATGCATATAAGATAAATGCGGAGTATGCGATAAAACATGTCATCCCCACGGAATCCTGACCTCGTGGCAGGACCAAAGTCCAACAAGACAATCAAAATCCCAAATTTCCTCAATCAGCCCCCAAATTAGCTCTCATAATCCTGTATGTCTCATATATTCTGAGTGTCCAATATCAAGTAAATCTCATATATCCGGTATCCAATATCAAGTAAATCTCATATATCCAATATCCAATATCAAGTAAATCTCATATATCCAATATCGAGCACATAGGCCCCGAGCACATAGGCCCCTCTCATATCGAGCACATAGGCCCCGAGCACATAGGCCCCTCACATATCGAGCACATAGGCCCCTCACATATCAAGCACATACACCCCGAGCACATAGGCCCATCTCATATCGAATAGATAGGCCCCGAGCACATAGGCCCCTCACATCGAGCACATGGGCCCCTCACATATAATGAATAAATATATTTCCATATACCATTATGATGATATTTGATGTCGATATATATATATATATATATATATATATATATATATATATATATATATATATATATATATATATAACAGCGTCCTATACCACTGATATATATATATATATATGTATGATGGGTATACATATATATATCAGCGTCCCATACCACTGATATATATACGCAGGAGTAAAAAAATCCAGAAAACATCATATGAAAAGCATATCTCAATGCGAAATCCATGAATATAATATATGCAACATGAAACAGTAATATGAGCATATAAGGAAAAATCGCTATTTAACTGCAACAAGTTATAAAATATATCATGTAGTTCCTAAATTCTCCAAAACCATATAACATCATATAAAGGTGAACATGTAGCTATAGCCAGGTATGCGTAACCATGTCGGTATAGCAAGATATGTGTATCTACCTATCAATAATGATGTAATACCCTCCAGGTATAAGTGTAGCTAGCATGTAGGTATGGCAAGGCATATGTGTAAGCATGTAGGCATACAAGTATACTATAAGTCATATGCTCAATGGAATATGAATCAATGTCTCAATGTCCCTAACCAAACAATATCATATAAGTATGTGTGTTGTGCGTGTCATGGAAATTATTGATGGTGTGTATAGCATACAATCAGTGTTCGTACAACATGAGCCGTCAATAATAGTGCAGTGTCTAAAGGGTACAAGTCCAAGCACAACAAGTAAGAATATGCAATGAAGTTTTATGCGCAAACTCTATATATATGCAATATAAACAGGCGACTAATTTCATATCATATCTAGCCCAGACGCATAACGCCATGCGGGCGATTCCCCTGTAGATGTTAAATCTACTCCCCAACGCTCCTGGCTAAGTAAAGCCAACCAGCTGTTTCCCCATCTTCGCAGCGTCCGAAGTCCCCGCCTACGATCCTAAAATTTACACAAGGCAACACACATAAGGCTAAAGTTCTGCTAAAACACGATATCAAGACTATATGAAAAACTAGTGTAGCAAGCTAACGCGTGAGCAAACGTGACACCAAAACGTGTGTGCAAGCTCCTGGAACCACCCTGACACGCCATGATACGCAGAACACACCAGACCCAAACTCAGAACATGTGTGTCGTGCAAGTCTAAAAGTATTGAAAACAAGGTATTAGATCCCAGATTTTGACTCGAGTGGAAATAGGAAAAGTTGCATATACCAAACACCTACAAAACCTAGCAGACACCTACAGAAAAAAAACCCCGACATCCAACTCACCCTTCTGGCCGCAATTTGCGGCCAGAACGAATTTTTCTGCGGCCTGGGATGGAAGGTGGAGTCTCGTGCTTTGTGTGTGTGTTCCTAGCTCAGTAACTAAGTCCCAGTATTTGCAATTTTTCCTGAAGCACTCGATTTAAAAGCAGATCATAAAACTACCCAAAATCTTAACTAAAACATTTAATTAACCCTAAACTAAAACAATATGGTATTTTAGTGTAAACTGAAGCAAATACTTGGGTTAAACGACACTAATAGCACTTAATTAAGTTAATCAAGCCAAAACAACCCTAACTTAACCTAATCTTCACTTAAACCACCTAATTAGCACTAAAACTCACATAAACACTAATTTAAGCTAAATAAACTACAAGTTTAGCAAAGAGGTGATTAAGATGGGCTTAATACCTCACAATGGTCAACTGGTGGCACAAACTTGCTGGCCTTGCCTCCTAGAACTCAGAGTGGGCTCAAAAACCAACAAAGGAATGACTTTGGAGTGATAAATGTGAGGTTGGTGTGATAAATGATGGACTTTTGTGAATGGAGATGAGGTTAGAAATGATGAGAGGAAGGAGAATGGGAGGGCTGCTGAGCTGCTGCTGCTGCTGATTGAATGGGAGAGAGAAAGAGTGTGCCCCAAAGTCAAGCCCTCCAGGCTCATTAAATGCACCATGCCTCTTATTTCTTTTCTTTTCTTCTAATTTTCTTTATTATTTTTAATTTGTTTTGGTTTTAAAAGGAAGTTGGGACGAAGGGGGGAAAATGAAAATGGTAGACATTTTAAAACTTAACCTAGGGTGAAAATTTTGCATGCATGCTACACTAAATTTTGCTTAAAAAAATGTTAAGAAAACTTGCTAACTGAGTGAACACTAAACTAATTAATAATTAATAAAACACTATTATATAATTATTTACATACTTTCACTATAAAAATTTGATTTTTTCCAATTTATGTGGAAATTTATTAATTAGGAGATTTTATGAAAAACACGCATTATCGCTAATTAACACGAAATTAATTTAAACGAATTTCAATGTGTTACAAACCCGAATTGGTAAACTTTTTTACCAAAAACCCGCATTATCATCTAATTAACACTAATCGCATTTCTAAGGTGTTACACATTTTGTCCCTTGAACTGGTATGCGACATTATACGGATAGTGAGCGGAGACCCGTATTTATCTGTTGTTGGCCATAGTCCTGTATTTGTTGCGACTTTTCATGAATTTCACTGCTTAGAGCTGAGAACCTGTAACCTGCAATTATTTAGCAAACACAGATCAAGAGTACCTACCTATATGCAATGTGATCAAGAATGGGCGGTATAAAAATGCCAAAATCTGATATGAACATGTCTCCTGAGTGTTTTCAGCGGATTACACCCATAAAATCCCATAATAAAAGAAAGATGGTGGAAGTTATATACAAAGATATGAACATATAAAAGAAAGAACTTAAAAAGAAGAGTTTCCAACTACATTAGCTTTTCGGTTGCCATGAGCCCTATCTTAATGGTCATGAAAAGATATTTAGAAATCACATTATCCCTCAATAAAATATTGCCTTTAGTCTTCCTCCCTACTGTTTATCCAAACATCGATCATATACCCTTACGTCTGTGTAAAAGACATCCTTACACTTAGAAAATTCAATTCAAGCTATCATACTCTTGTCCATCTTCCAAAGTACTTTATAGTCGATGAATATATTAGATAGAATTGCTCACACATTCTTCATGCGACCGTTAATACTTCTTGAGATACTAACCAACCGATTACAAAATGTGCTCGCGCATTTAGGCGTAATTCCTCGTCCTGCAACACCTAAGGGTTAGCAGCGGCTCCCCAACCAGTTGGTCTAAGGCACTAGGTGATAAAGCACCCTCGCTATATTTTTTTATGCTGTCTTAAGTAATTACAAAACCAGTGTTCATTTTTTTTTCTTCACCACTTATACTTTTTTTTATTTCATACTAAGGCTTTTAGACAAGAGCATTTCAAGGTATTCTCTACTATCCCAAGTTTCGAGATGTGTGTAAGTGTGTATAGTAGGGTATCAACGTTCAAAAGTTTGGACTCAAGAATAGAGACTATTTTTCAGACTTATTTTTATCCTCGGAATAGCAATTTCCTTCGTATTACTAACCCTTGTGATAACGGCTCATAACTTCTTATTACTAGTTTCGTTTATGAAAACATCTAATTTTCTTGCTTTTCTCAAACTATTCATATCTTTCACATGTAAATTTTTACTTTCAAACTTTTATTATCAGGGACTATCATGTACTCATGTCACCATAACGTGTTTCGGGACTATACCCAATAAAAACCTGTTTGCATGACTCGTTTGAGCCGTGTTAGGGTAGAAATCTAAGTATAATAGGAACACATATGAGACACTATGGCAATCTTAGCTCTTAGGGACTATCATGTACTCATGTCACCATAAAACTGCTACCTGATATTAGTATATTACCAACTAGGAGTTCTCAGTGAGTCCGTCCAGTATAACTCATCCAATGAGCTCGATGCCAAACACCAATAGCTGCAGGATCAGCTATCGCTCTCCAACCGGATCAAGAAACGTACACACTAGTTTAAACTGGAGTACTGATGCCCAGTCTCGATACTCTTACGACTAGGGACATTTAAGGATGTGCTTATCAACTACCCAAGCCCCACTAGTATGATCTCCATCATCGTCCTGGTAGTCAAGCAAAATACTAGGGCTTTATCTCATGTCTAAACGATACGTGTTGTGCATAAAACGCATCATATGAAAGATAAAAACAAACCAGATAGCATATTATCATCTCGAGTAAAATTTCTCTCTCGTATAGGTTCTCTTTCAATTACAATAATTGACTTGACGGCACCTATATCCAACAACGAAAGCGGGTAAATAGAAGATTTAACTATTCAGAGCCAGAGGAAGAATCTATTGGAATGTCTCATGATTGTATCACGTGGCCAACTCTTATTAACACTGAGGGCGAGATTTAAGAGTGCGATGAATTGAGAGAAGACATTGGTGTTCAAGTACGATTCCGAGAGAGATCGAAGGTACTTAGGCTGACATGTCTAATTAGATCTGCGGTTTCGGATTTCATGAGCCTAACATTATTTGGTTTATGTTGTTTTTCTTTTGGGGAGATCCTTGTGTCGGTCCTAACGGATCGAACTGCAAGGCTACTCGCTTGTAGGTTCTCAACGGTCTATGTAGCATAAACATGTATGGGTAAGAATGAGGATGGAAGGAGGAGATTCTAAAGGAGACAATCAACGGTTCAGGGAACCGGCTCAAGGAGCTATAGACAGCACCCATCGGTCCAATATCCGCCCCTTCTAGTGGTCCCTAAATATATGTGGGGAGGGGGACTAAGGTAATAATCCAAGAGGGTTAATTAATTAAGAGATTAATTAAGAGAAACCTAGAGGGATCTAGGAGATCCAACTTGTGTGTCGTCGTCTTCTTCCATCATTCTTGTTCTACTACGGTTGGTTAGTGGGGGGATTACGTAGGGGATTCTCGCTCGATTGGAGCGTGGTTTCCTTCCGGCCGTTGCGTGGAGGTGAGAGAATCAAGAACGTGACGTGGGAGAGAATAACGATTCCACCATTGGATCAAGTATATCGGTAAAATCCTTGCGTAGATATGTAATTGTTTATGCTGTCAGGATTGTATATCATGTATCTATGCACCTTTTTGCTGCACTATTCTACCCTTACATATATTTAAATAGAAATTTCGGCATCCAAGTGAATTATTTTTTAACCAAACAAGTTTAATAATGACTAAAAAACCATAAATGGCATTTAAGTATGAAATTTCATATAGAAAGAAATACATTATTAATATTTACCTTCTTTAGGACCTCTAACGATTAGACGTTTAAAATAGGTAGAGTTTAAACAAAATAAGTATTTAAGTTTTAAAATTTGACCAGAAGGTACCGAGTTCGAGACTTCCGGCAGTACAAGCGCATACCGTTAATTATACCATATTGTCTCGGGGCACAATTGAGATGGGATACCATACTAGTTTACTTTAAAACATATCACACATGTATTATATTTGTAAGGAGAGTAAATAGAAAAATAGGTTTTTTTCTCATTATATTCATGTTTGATTACAATTTGAATGTAAATTACACTGATATTGTAAAGTACAAAAAGGTTACAGGAAAACCCTAACTTAAGAGCTGGATTGTTTTGTATTTGGGATGTATTTTAAAGTCAATTTGTTGAAAGTTGATAGGCATTACCTTATGTGGGCCACATCACTTCATTTTGAAGTGCAAGTGGGATATCCTAAGTGGGGCCCACACTCTACGCAAGCAACAAGAGGATTCTTGTTGAAGGAGGCTCATATTAGGGGCCTCCTGATTGCTTGGGAGAGTGTCCCTGCACAAGTAGGAGGCCTATTTGATGGCTTCCCGATCGCTTGTTTAAGGCTAAATCAGAAACTCCTTTTAGAGAGTTTCTTTCATGAAACTCATTAAATTGAGTTTCTTGCACTTACTGAAAATGATGTACTTGGGATATAATTTTCAGTAGTTTTTTGCAAAATGAACACATAAATTTATGTTCAAAGATAAAACATGAATTTAAGTCATGTTTCATATGAAGAAAAAAGTGTGTTTAACACTGGATTTCATTATGAAAATATATTTTTCCATATTTTATGAATGAATGGAGGTTTACTATTCACAGATAGAGTGAAGACACGCTTTTCATATCTCAAAAATGCATGTGATCTTCCTGTTCATATGTTTTTATGGAAGACCATAGTGATTTTAATTTATGTTCTTCAAAAAATAGAATTCGATTTCTATTTATGCGCTGGAAATAATGTGGACTATTTCATTATATACAAAACATGTGATGACCTATGTTCTATATTTAGTCCATAGGTGAAGAATACATGGATTTGTGTTTTATGTCTTCATCTTCTTGAAAAAAGCTATGGCTTTCAAACTCCTCTCTTGAGGAGAGAAAACTTGTATAAGTTTTCATACGAGAGAAAACTTGTATAAGTTTTCATAATTCTATGAGAGAGAGAGAGAATAGGGTTTCCATTCCTGTCACTACTACAATATGGGGTTGCCCCTACGGACTCAGGAATCCGTAGGGCCACATCGTTGTCCCTACGGTGCCTTACGTTCTAATTTTTTGTTTGGCTCTATGGAGCCGCAAACGGTGGACCTACGGTGATGTCCGTAGTGGCATATAAATAGGTTATAAGAAAAAACACAGAAAAATTATTCATCGTTCCCAAAATTTCTCTCTCTCACTCCCGCGCCTCTCATCGCCTTTTCCCGCGCCTCGTCGCCACCGCGCTCCACGCCTCGTCGCCACCTTCGTCGGTCGTTCCCACACCTTCGTCGACTTCCCGCGCCTCGTCACCACCTTCGCCGATCGTCGTCGACCACCGATTTCTGTCGTCTCCTCCACCGCGCGCCCGGTTAGTAATTAAATCTCAAATTTTTTAAATTTTGATGATGTTAGGTCTAGGGTTCAGGCCAGGTTAGGGTAGGGGTGAGGGTTTGGCATCGGCATCGGCATTGGGTTCGGTTAGGGTTACGGTTAGGGTTAGGGTTCGGTTCTGGGGTTCGGTTGGGGTTGGGGTTGGGGCTGGGGCTGGGCTGGGGCTGGGGCTGGGGCTGGGGCTAGGGTTCGGTTGGAGTTAGGGCTGGGCTGGGGCTGGGGCTAGGGTTCGGTTGGGGTGGGATGGGGCTAAGGTTCGGTTGGGGTTAGGGTTGGGGCTGGGCTGGGGCTGGGGGATCGCAGCCGCGGTAGATGGTGGAGGAGCCAGGGCCGATCTTATGCAGGTCCACAATGTAGTCTCTGACGATATTGCCCCAATTTCCATGGAGACATGAGTAGACATGGGAAGAATTCGTGTCTTTCGTGTTGTAGTTTTTGGTGTCTTTAACCAAAAATAAATAATGATAATCAGAAACTACTGCTCAACAATTACTACATACAGATATTATCTTCAGACCGCAGAGCTATTATATTAATTTTGAAAATTGTATTGCAATGTAGGATGCTGTAATAACTCTTTTGTATCCCTCATGCATGAAGTCAGCAAGTTGACACATTGAGTCACAATTATCTCTTCTCATAAATTCAGCACAAATTTTAGTTGTACAATAAAAAATAGCTCAATATAATCCCTTATATCTCTTTGTAGATAAGTTGCTGCAACTATAGTGCCATCAATCAACAGGAGTAACTATCTTCTAGTAATTGAATTCTCAATTGAATCTATAAATTCTAAATTTTTGCAATAATTTAACCCGAAATCTCAACCCCAACTCAAACCAAATCGAAACCTGTAGGAATTGTCAAATTTGAAAACAATGAAACGAAATTCGAAAAAATTTCTTAGAAAGCCGATAGGTTTTCGTGAACATTGAAAGTGTAAGGACGTTCTTTACCTTCGATAGGGTTCGGTTGGGGTGGGGCTGGGGCTAGCTAGGGCTTGGGATTCATCACCTAATATAGCGAAATACAAAGCGTACTTCAGTACACCCGACCTCATTGAGTTTCCTATTGAAGTTCCCGGTCAAACGGCATATGCATATTTTTATTCTCCATGAAATCCCAATTATCAAGCTACCGAGGACGAAAAGCCACCTTTGTTAGTCGAGAGTCATGGTAATAGACTTGTCATTATAGATCATAGTCAATTGTTTTTCCTATCATTTTCTTGATCCAGATGCTAATCAACTTGTTAATTAGTTACTGTTTTTATGACGTATTTGTCTATATTTGTTGACAGTGGCCTTTCTTGTGAATTCATATGTTGCGTATAACGCTTTATGATATCAGTATCCTACATTTGTAGTTTTAATTTTTGATTGTTATAGATGAATGCCATTGCAATAATAGTTTTTGGTAGATGAATGCCATTGCAATGTAGGATGATCAGTTCTATCAATCTTGATCTCAATGGTTTAAAATCATGTTACACATACAACACGAATGCACATCAAAAGCATCATTAGAGAGTGATTCAAGATGTTCAAGTTAAAACCAATATATGATACTCGATGATAATATGAAACCTTCATATTCTCATCAATACTCATATATGAAACTTAAAGCGCCACTTAGTCCCCGTCTATCGGTTAACATACGTGCGATGTTCGTCATGACATAGAACTATACGAAGGTTGTTAAATATCGAACGGTATAGCTCGATACTAACAACCGTCGTATAGTCTATGCGACGAGAAGATTCAATCGTATGGTAACCGATAGATTTGTCCTGTGTGGACAAGTTAGGAATGTATAAAGCAAAAATCTTCATTCACTTGTGTTTTCATCCGTTTCGAGATATTTCGTCGGTACCTTTCCGCTGGTTCTCCGTGTATAAAGATAGATTAGATGTTCATTTCAACGTTGTTTCACAGCTTTGAAATGATTATCTATTTTATTACAGAGTACTCGGAGAATAGCGGGGAGGTGCTGCCGAAATTTACTCGAAACGGTTGAAAACACAAGTGATGGATGTTCGCTCTATACATTCTTAATGGGATAGAACCCTTACCCCCGACAGCCGGAACACACACATACAATAAGAATACACAACAAACGCATCATTAGAGAGTGATTCGAGATGTTCAAGTTAAAACCAATATATGATACTCGATGATAATATGAAACCTTCATATTCTCATCGATACTCATATATAAAACTAAAAGCGCCACTTAGTCTCCGTCTATCGGTTAACATACGTGCGATGTTCGTCGAGATATAGAACTATACGAAGGTTGTTAAATATCGAACGGTATAGCTCGATACTAACAACCGTCGTATAGTCTATGCGACGAGAAGATTCAATCGTATGGTAACCGATAGATTTGTCCCGTGTGGACAGGTTAGGAATGTATAAAGCAAACACCTTCATTCACTTGTGTTTTCATCCGTTTCGAGATATTTCGTCGGTACCTTTCTGCTGGTTCTCCGTGTACAAAGATAGATTAGATGTTCATTTCAACGTTGTTTCACAGCTTTGAAATGATTATCTATTCTATTACAGTATACTCGGAGAACAGCGGGGAGGTGCTGCCGAAATTTACTCGAAATGGTTGAAAGAACAAGTGATGGGTGTCCGCTCTATACATTCTTAATGGAATAGAAGCCTTACCCCCGACAGCCGGAACACATACATACAACAAGAATACACAACAAACGCATAATTAGAGAGTGATTCGAGATGTTCAAGTTAAAACGAATATATGATACTCAATGATAATATGAAACCTTCATATTCTCATCGATACTCATATATGAAACTAAAAGCGCCACTTAGTCCCCGTCTATCGGTTAACATACGTTCGATAATTTATTCTTTTCAACGACAAACGCACACACAAAGCATATACACGGATTTTCTCCTTTGTCAGTAATTATCCCGTTCTTATTTTTCTCAATATAGTCACCATAACCTACAATTTATATGTTATACAGTCTAACATGGTCCATGAGTACGTCAGAATTAAGTACTGGATGTATGTGGATTGGTAACAACGTATGCAACCTAAGTTTGTCGCAGGAATTGCTGCTTTCATTGAATTTGCACGCGCACATAATAAGATCATAATAGAGAAGATTCTCTGTCCGTGCGATAGATGTGGCAATAAGTACTGGCAGAAGGTAGAATTGGCAGAGCTTCATATTGTAAAATATGGGTTTACTAGACTTTATACAACTTGGAAATATCACGAGGAAGGAGAAGAATGCAGTAATGCGGCAGAAGAAGAAGAAGAACACGATAATGGGGCAGGAGAAGAAGGAGAATTCGGTAATGCGGCAAAAGGAGAAGACGGTAATTTATTTCCATCAGAAGAAATGGAGGATATGGTAGAGGCTGCCCTAGGTGAATCTATGCGTACCGAAGATGACATTCCTTCCGGTCAAGGACCGCGTGCGGATAAATATGAAAATTTCATGAATGATGCTAGAAAACCAATTTATGAGAATGCGAAGTATTCCACCCTCTCATGGTTCGTCCAACTTTTCCAGATTAAGTGCCTAAATGGATGGAGCAACAAGGCATTCACAATGCTTCTTTCGTTCTTGAAAGATTCTATGCCCCCGGGAAATAACGTGCCCGATAGCTGGTACGGAGCCCAGAAGATGATGTCTGATTTGGGTCTAAAGTGCGAGAAGATTCAAGCATGTCCTAAAAATTGCGTGTTGTACCGGAAAGAGAATTCAGATTTGAAAGAGTGTCCAACATGCGGAGAGGCCAAGTATAAGCCGAAAGATTCTGATAAGAAGCCTGATATACCTGTCAAGATAGCACGATACTTTCCCATAACACAGAGGCTACAGAGGCTATTCAGGTGCAAGAAAACAGCCGAGGCAATGATTTGGCATCACCGTGCTCCTCCAAGTGAAGATGGAAAAATGAGCCATCCAAGAGATTCACCGGCATGGAAGGATTTCGATAGGAGTCACGCAATATTCAGTAGCGATCCACGCAATGTCCGGCTCGGACTGGCTACTGATGGCTTCTGCCCATTCAACTATATGGCTGGAAGTCACAGCACATGGCCCGTTGTAATGATAATTTATAATCTGTCGTCTTGGTTGGCTATGGACCAATCATACTTTATGATGCCTCTTCTTATCGACAGACTAAACTCACCGGGAAACAATATCGACGTCTATCTCCGACCTCTGATCGAGGAGTTGAAATCTTTGTTCATTGATGGTGTAGAGACATACAATGCAAACACAAATACAACCTTCATGCTGCGTGCGGCTTTAATATGGACAATTAATGACTTTCCTGCGTATGGAATGCTATCAGGTTAGTCCGTACATTGTCACAAAGCATGTCCTCATTGCCATGAACACACAACATCGAAATTCTTGAATTTTAGCAGGAAGGTTTGTTATTGCGGCTATCGACGTTTCCTGCCTCCAGACCACCCCTATAGGTTTAACACGGTTCAATTTGATGGTCATCAGGAGCTTCTTGGACTTCCATCCCCATTGTCCGGAGAGGACGTGACTGCTCAATGGGATGATTACAATAATGTGACCTTCGGGATGGATCCGACGAAACAGGACAAACCACCATTTTGGAATAAGTTAAGCATTTTCTTCGAGCTTCCGTACTGGTCAACAAATTTAGTGCGTCATTGTCTGGACGTCATGCATATAGAGAAGGGAGTATCAGAGCACATACTCAACTTGCTTCTTTGTAAAGACGGGAAATCGAAAGACAACCTGAATGCTCGGATGGATCTACAGGAGTGGGGAATAAGAAGTAAATTGCACCCTAGACCGGTAGCAGGTAAACCGGGCAAGTTTGTACTTCCCAATTCCGCTTATCATATATCACAACCGGAGAAGAAAAGATTCATGCAGGTGTTGCATGATTTGAAAGTTCCCACAGGTTTCTCTGGATCATTCAGCAAGAAAATAAAAATTGTGAAAGGCAAGATCGATGGGCTGAGCAGTCATGATCACCATGTTATCGTGGAGCACCTTCTTCCATTAGCCCTCTAGACTTCTCTCCCCGAATCGGTTGGTCCAGTAATCAACGACCTATGTTGTTTTTTCAGAGAGTTGTGTGCTAAAACACTAGAGGTTGTGACGCTGGATAAACTAGAAAATTCTATTGCGTTGATACTTTGCAAGTTTGAGCATATTTTCCCACCGTCGTTCTTCGATATCATAATACACTGGACGGTTCATCTTGCAACTGAGGCTAAGTTAGCCGGACCGGTACAATATCGATGGATGTATCCCGTCGAGAGGTACGTGTAATTTTTTCGTTTCGCGCAATTTATAAATTTATTGTTGTCCTGTATGCCCGTATTTATTTATTCAACATATTTTCATTAGGTACCTCTACACTCTTAAAAAGTATATACGCAATAAAAATCGACCAGAGGGTTCTATCATGCAAGGTTATCTTCTTGATGAAGCAACCACATTTTGTTCCCGCTATCTGGACGAGAACATTGAGACAAGACTTAACCGGCCTCGAAGAATTCAAGATGGGCCATATGGTAAAGCCGAGTATAAGAGAGTAGACACTTTGTTTATCAACAAGATATACCGGTTTATCTTGCTTAATTGCGCATGTCTTGAACAAATTAGAGAGTAGGTTTTTTTGGATTAATTGTTATATTTGTTTTTGTGTGTGTATGAAATGATATAATATTAATGTCACCATTATTTATCGAAAACAGAATTCATTTTAACGAGGTACGTGAGGGGCATCCTGATTGGAACGAAGAACGATTGGAAAAATATCATCAGGATAATTTTTGTGATAGGGCCACAGATCATGTAAGTTATTCGAATAACATTTTATTGCTATCAGTTTTAATCTAAGCTTGTATCGTTATGTATTTTTCGTAAAACTTGTTTTGTTAGATCCACGATCCGAACTTGTCTGCATCATTTGAGAGTGATTCAAGATGTTTAGCTCAATTTCCTAGTATGGAGGTTGTAGGGTTCCTAGGCACACACGAGAGGTCTCATAAGGCATCAACCATGCCAATTTCAAAAATATGGTGCCGAGAAACCCTAGACTACGGATCGTTGGCTAGATTTCTAGGCGAATAAAGAACTAGTTAACACTTAAATAAGAGTTTAACGGAAATACAACCTTTGTAGATCCGGTGCTCCACCTCCACGGCTCCGCAATGAAGTCTCCTCGCTGTCCAAGACGGATCCCGGGCTCTAGCGTCGGCTTCATCGGAAAATGGACGGGCTAGGTCATCGATGTCCATGCCGAAGATGATCTACGTCGAGGCATCGCTAAATCAAGCTCCACCTTCACAAAGCCATGAAAACTTATGAAGGAAACACACTCTACTACTTGGCAAGAGGTAGAGGATGAAGAAATAGGAGGTGGGTTCTCTTTAGAATTGGATTTCTCACTCTCAAGCTCAAGTTGCCATTGATGGCCTCAAGGTTTCAAACTTTAAGATGAAGAAGAAGATGAGCTAGAATTATGATAAGTATATTTTAAAAATGAAAAGAAAAACAATACTTATCATAATCTAACTAAGGTTAAGTGTAGAGAGCAAACCATGGTAAGTGGGAATAGTTAGGTTTTAGCATGAAGACAAAATGGTCTTTGAGTCAAACCTTCATGAAGCTTCAACAAGCTTCATGTCAAAAAGGAAAACCATTTTGTTTTCATAAAATTATTTAAATAAATAAGAATGGATAAATAAATGAGAGAGTAAAACAAAACCCTAATTATCTACTTAACCATGGTTTTATTCTTTACACTTAACCATATAAACATGCATCATCAAATATGATACATTCAAGTGCACAAAAGTATATCACATATACATCATGCACATCAAGTGAGAAAATCCATTTAAAGTGAACCTATATTAGTTAATGTAAAGTAATATATCAAATATATAATTATACATTAAATCATTAAATCAACACTTGATTTAACGACCCGGTCATATCGCATATAACCGACTAATATCAATAGTAACAACTTACCGAATCAACACTTGATCCGATAACCCGGCTATAACGCATATAACCGATCAATGTTACAAATCGCGAGAATCGAATACAGCATCACATACTGGTATTATTCTCGGTCCCGCACATATCTCATATGCGCTCCTATTTCGTTTCGCTTGAGCCAGGAAACCTCTGTGTAGGACTCTAAAGACTCGTCAATACGCCGGCAGCAGGTGATGATCATATCAAGCACCCACAAGCCGCAAGCGGTCTGCTAAACGTAACGGCCACCCGGGTATTGAGCGATCTGAAGATCGACGAGCAAGCCCGCTCACACTCCAGTGAATCCAACCAGTAACACTACCGTACAGTCCGGTCTGATCGTCTGATATGTCGCATATCTTGCCTAGGGGTGGTAAACGTCAGACCCCAATAGCTCGATAAGTCGTGTCGATATGAGGCTCATAACGGGTCGAGAAACTACTGGTAACACTTACCAGCAATTCTCTGATCAGCCCTGGCCAGGGACTTCCTGTTATAGCCAACCGAACACAGTGCAACATCAACTCCCTATACCGGGAGAGACGAATCCCCTCCTATCGCTCATTGCCTCCATGTGACTCGGGACTGTACCCAAAAACCACCGTTTTGCAGGCCCTCTTGGACGTGGTAAGATGGAAATCAAAGCACAGTGGGAACCACACAAGACTCTATGACGATCTTGGGTCAACAGACTACTCTGTACCAGTGTTACCTGAGAACTGCCATCTGACGTGAGGTATAATACCATCTGGGAGTTCTCGGCGAGTCCGTCCAGTGTACCCAGTCTCTACTGAGCACCCGTATATCATCTCTGATGTCAAACACCAATGGATATGGGATCATCCATCGCCCATCTGTATGGGTCGAGAAGGTACACGCTAGTCTACTCTGGTATATCGATGCCCCGTCTCGATATACCCACGACTAGGGACTTTGAAGGATGTACTTATGGACTACCATGTCCCCACTAGTATGAACCGCATCATAGTCCAGGTAGTCAAGTACACATCCTAAGGGCTTTACCAACATGTAACAGAGAGACAATCAGTGTACACGTTAAGGTAAAGTGTAACCAGATAGCATACTATCATGTCGAGCAAGAAAGTCCTCCCTATATATGTCCCAGCATCCACTACAATATACATCCTATGTACAGTAATGGCCTCTAGGGCATACATATAACTAACAATCTCCCACTTGCACTAGGGCCATCTGTAGCAGTGGTTGTAGTATCTCATACTCAACCATCCCATAAAAGTCTCTCTCTGGGAATAGGCCTTCGTGAGTGGATCCGCTGCGTTATCCTCTAAGTCTGCTCTCCTTGCCTCGATCATCATGGAGATCTACCATCTCCATGATCAGGTGATACTGCCTTAGAATAAGTCTGGATCACTGATGGGACCGACGTTCCTTGGCATAAGCCACAACTCCATTGTCTCACAATGGTAGGAACGTAGTTCATCTCATGAACCATTATACATCCAAACAGCCTCTTTGGTAGCATCTTAAGTAGCGATGTATCCTGCCTTTATCGTCTAGTATGTCACGGTATCTAGCTTGGAACTCTTCCAACATACCGTCCCTTTAGTGAGGGTAAAGACAATGCCTGCGACTGACATTCAGTCGTCTTTATCACTCTGGAACACTTCCAGTGATCCTATATGGAGAATCATTGTGATATTCGGAGATTGACCGAGCGTAGCATAGGAAACTCCTTTCTTATCAAGAGTATGCCATCCACGTACTCTACGAGGATCACCACCATACTCCCTACTACCTTTTTGTTTATACAAGGTTCATCTACCATTTTGATGATGTCAAACTCTTTGACTAACACATCAAAACAGACGTTCCAACTCCGCGATGCCTGCTTTATCGTATAAAGCATCTTGCACACGTTTCCGCTGCTCCCACTGTCTACGAAGCCCTCTGGCTGTGTACTTATAGACGCACTCTTCTAAAACATCATTTAGAAAAGATGTCATGGCACCCAACCGCCAGATATCGTAGTCATGGTATGTAGCCGTGGCAAGTAGGATCTGGATGGACTTAAGCATAGATACTGGAAAAGGTTTCATCATTATCCACGCCTGGTTGATGACGAAAACCTTTAACAAGTCTATCTTTGAAAGTCTCAACCTTTCCAAGTACACCAAGTAATCTTCTCAAGATATACTTGTTCCTGATGGGGATTTAACCCTTCAGATATAGCAACCAAAGTCCATACTTTGTTGGTGTATAAGGATTCCATCTCAGATCACTAAGCATCCAACCATTCTTACAGAGTCTTACTCCTGATGGCCAGCTCGAAGCTAGTTGGGTCATCATCTCATGATGCATTCCTCGCTCCCACTGTCATAGAGAAACCGAAGTATCTCTCAGGTGGGTGAGGAACCCTACTAGATCGGCGGAGAGGCTGAAGTTCGTTGGAATCTACTGAATCTTTCGGTTCTACCAAATCATCAACTCCAGTTTGTATAGCTGGAACGTTTCCAGTTCTACATAACAGACGTTGCCTCGAGCTTGTCCGGATTTTGCTTTTAGACATAGGCCGGACAACCCCAAATCTTAACTAACTTAAGATATGGGCTCTTCCCATTCCATATCACATATGAAGCGGTAGGCAACTGATTTGATTGGAACCCTATTCAATAGGTATGCAACTTCATAAGTGCATCACTCCCAAAAGGAAATAGGTAACTCAGTAGTACTCATCATAGAGCACACCATATCGAATAGGGTGCAATTGCTCCGCCCCGACATACCATCGTGCAATGGTGTATACGGAGGAGTAATGCTGAGAGAGAATCTCATTCTCCTTTAGAATAGTCCAGAAATTCTATGCACAAGTATTCTCCTCCTTGATCTCATCAAAGGACATAATACTTTTACCCGTATTTTGGTTCTCTACTTCTAAATCATATTCTGTGAATATCTCAAAAGATTCGGACTCATGTTTCAACAGGAACATATGATTGAATCTTGAGAGATTATCAGAGAATATAATGAAGTATAAAGAATCAGCCCTGGCATGTGTAGACTGGAGACCTTACATACATCATCATGTATCAGTCCCAAGAGTTCATTAACTCTTTCTCTGTTTTCAGTAAACGGAGCTATAGTCATCTTATCTCTGTGACATGACTGGCAAGTTTCACAAGATGTAAATTCAAACTGATTTAAATATGCATCTATATGTAACTTTAGCTAGTCGGGTCGCATTGATATGACCTAGTCTACAATGCCTCAAGAAGGATTCGTTCATTTCTGAACTCTTCCTCTTGTGTGTGTTCTGTATACTAAGAACTGTAGTTTGATTTAGAACATCAATGCTTTTAGATAACGTGCCTGAACCGATCAACTTTTGATATAGATATGTTCAAAACATTATCCAACAATACAAAATTTTATCATTTCTTTACTTATAAAGAGACTGATATGATTTTGTATATTAGGTTCAGTATCTAATAACATTCGTTCAGAATCAATATATTACAATACAGGGTGACAGTGACCAACAGACTTGGCTGCAACACTTGCCCCGTTTTCTGTCTCATGAAACTTATCACCCGTTCTCAGTTTTTCTACCCTTTTGTAGCCCTATGTAACATCTTACATATCTGGGATCCTGATCCGGTATCAAATACCAAGGATGCGGAGGATACTGAGAAACAGTTCTGTGTAATGAACACACCCGAAGATGATGCATCAGCATGCACTCTCTTCGTTTGGGGGGCACGGGAAATCTGGTATTCCCCAATTTCCTGCTCTGTCTTATAACAATTATAAGTTGGAGCGGGACCAACGTTCCCCGGCTCAGTATAACAAGCGGGTTCGGTCAATATTCCGTTTTATTATCTTGATTAAGGCGTGATATGGTCGCTACCAGGAGAGAGAGAAAGAAGAAAACACTCAGCGTGCGCTCTTGCAAGAATAGATTGGTTTTATTTTATCTAATCAGGATGGCTCCCACTGCTTTTTATCAAATCTTCCTTCAAACTCTAAAAGGAAAGACTAGCCGGGATTAATTACACACTACAAGTTCGCCAATTTTTCAGCCAGGCCAGTGTCGGTACTTTGAGGGAGGTCCCCCGTGCTTTCGCACGAACCTAATTAATGTAAACCTCATTTTCCCAGAGGCGTAACCTCGTTGACACCTTTCTAGACACCTACTTGATCGGCTAATTGTAATGTGTAAAACTCTCCCAGGAGTAACAATTACTCGCAGCGGGTATCGGGATCCAACTATCTCATAGAAGGTATGCAATCTCATTGCAAATTTCAACACTTGAAATTCCCGATAATATTTTGCCCCTAGCAGCTATATGACCTTAACATAGTCAACAAATCATAAGTGCTAGTCAAGTTCAACCCGTCATTTCCCGATTGAATTAAACCCACCCGCACGACCCTTAACATAGTCAACAAAGTCGCACGACTACCCTAATCCAATCACATCATATGCTTATGCAGATAAGCACTAATTAGCTACCGCACACTACGCCTTAACATAGTCAACAAACGTAGCACGAATACTAACTAGGACTTATCTGAAATGACGGAGGGCTACGACAGGTTTTTCTGAAAACCTATTGCGTAATGAACTTGATATCGTTGTAGGATCGAATGAATTTTGAAATGGAGTGTTTTTGAGGCTTTTCTAGTTTTGCTAAAAGAGTCACTCCCGGTGAAGGGATCGTCGGTCCTTTCCTCGTCGAATGAGGTGCGGGATATATCATATATATCACTGTGCAAAGCGAAAACTCTTAAAAGCAATCAAAAGACAAACCGAGGGTGTAGCATCTGCCAGTTATTGCTAAAAGAGTCACTCCCGGTGAAGGGATCTCGGTCCTTTCCTTATCGAATAAGGTGCAGGATATATCATATATACCGCTGTGCAAAGCAAGAACTGTAGCTACCTGTTTTATTTTGAAATTCGATTCTACAACATCTTAGGTTTCTTTTATTTCATTAATCTCATTAATGAAGTCCCATCATTTAAGTACCTAAACATCACAGATAAATACGACGTACACTTATGCCATCCGCATTCGCCTCGATGTCCCCTCGTGCACCGTTAGGTTAGGTAACTAACGGCAGAGCGGGGCAGGGCTAGCACGGGTGTAAAACATAAGTAACGGCTATATAATATATCATATATACTATATACAGTATCTATCACAGAACATCACATGATCACATCACAGATATCGCAGCAGAAGAATCATATGAAATATTGGATATACTAGGACGTCCGTGTTTTCAATACGAGCCAGTATAAAACACGGATTCCACGGTCGCGATGAATAGCCAAAACCCACACCCCTAGACCCCTACGAGAGCGGCAAGCAACCCTACCAATTCTAGAGTTAGGAGACCCGGACTCGACTCCTCGAGTTGGTCTCCCACTGGACTCCAGAACCCGGTTACTCGTGCCCTCCTCCTTGGGTCTATCCTAGTGCGGAAAAGAAAATAATATACAAACGGTGACATCTTCCGCAACCTGGAAGCGCCCCAATAAAAGAATATTACATACAAGTTTTTACATGAATGAAAATGAAAAACACTCATCTCACATAAAAAACCCCCGGCTATTCAAACGCGACGATCCAATATAACATATCCAGCAACACATAACATCACATGTCATCAACGTAAGTAAATATGCGCATCCCAATTGTCGTTGACATATAGCAACGAAACCGGCGATATCACATATTACACTTACGGTCACAGAAAAGAAAGTGTAAAACTACAACAGTTGGAATCCGCAATCTGCATAGACATCGCATGCCTAATCAAATGAATTACTTAGACATCGCATGCCTAACAATTATAAACCCCGCATTTTAGTCTCATTATCGAAAACTCTTTTCAATTCAATGTCGGGCAATTCAACAAGATTCCCGGCATCCAGGTCGAATGCTCGTCGCAAACTTTAGTAGGCGGCCGCACCCCAGACGCCGTCGACGAAGTGCACCAAGGCGGAACACCGCTGCCGCGAGCACCCGAACGGATGCTTTCGGCGACGGGGTTCTCCTACAGTCACTTGGTCGGGGCTATGGAGTGAGGCTGTCTATTAAGTTTACCCGGCGAGTATCCGCGTACGCTACGTGATTGCGACGGACTTTTGATCACATCAAAATTCCGTGGAAACCGATCAAGTGAGACTAAACTGCTATGTTTATAACATTCATTCAGTTATCTCATAACTACTTGTGAATTCCAATTATTGTATCACATTCCGGATAAATAGAAAATGCTAAACTTTTCGATCGAACAATCGAACACCCAAGTTTTCCCGATACAGATCAACACATGAAACAAGTCTAAAAACATTCAGTTCGTGCCTCAGTACCAACGGTCCAGCCGTAGAAGGGTCAAGCCAACGCCTCACATGTGGCACGCCGTACTGCCCCAAACCCGAAGGTTCAAAGGGCAGTTCAAGACGGTCACATAATCGAGTTAAGGTTTGTTGTCTTCTAGAGGGTCCATCGCGTTACTTGCACTACTTAGAACGTCGTTAAACTACGGAAAAATCCAACACTTGGAAATTTCCCGACAGGGGAAAAATTGGGTATTTATATCCGGTCGAACTTTTTAACATATTCTAAAATTTATCCGGAAAACACAAACAGACAAAATTTGATAATCCGATCGAATATACCAAGTCCCCAAAACAACCCAGAAAATTAAACTCTTGAAAAAAAATTAAAAATTCCCAGAAAAAGAAGCACTGGAAATTAAGAATTACTGTGCAAAAACCATTAACTAATTCGGCCGTACGGCCGCGGAACCGCCGCATGAGCCATGCTCATGCCGCGGAACCGCGGTGGAAAAGTTGAATTGGGCCTCCGAAATTTACAGTAATTCCTAAAAAACCCTGCTTGATTTTCTGCATATTTTTAATTTGGAAAAAGACCAGATTTTAAAAAATGGACAGAGAGCATATTTAGGGTTGGGTTTTCGGGTCGTTCGGACTTCAAATTCCGTCTGGACTTCGCCTAAGGCTCTAGCTAGGCTCTGATACCACTGTAGGGTTCCTAGGCACACACGAGAGGTCTCACAAGGCATCAACCATGCCAATTTCAAAAATATGGTGCCGAGAAACCTTAGACTACGGATCGTTGGCTAGATTTCTAGGCGAATAAAGAACTAGTTAACACTTAACTAAGAGTTTAACGGAAATACAATCTTTGTAGATCCGGTGCTCCACCTCCACGGCTCCACAATGAATTCTCCTCGCTGTCCAAGATGGATCCCGGGCTCTAGCGTCGGCTTCATCGAAAAATGGACGGGCTAGGTCATCGATGTCCATGCCGAAGATGATCTACGTCGAGGCATCGCTAAATCAAGCTCCACCTTCACAAAGCCACGAAAACTTGTGAAGGAAACACACTCTACTACTTGGTAAGAGGTAGAGGATGAAGAAATAGGAGGTGGGTTCTCTTTAGAATTGGATTTCTCACTCTCAAGCTCAAGTTGCCATTGATGGCCTCAAGGTTTCAAACTTTAAGATGAAGAAGAAGATGAGCTAGAATTATGATAAGTATATTTTAAAAATGAAAAGAAAAACAATACTTATCATAATCTAACTAAGGTTAAGTGTAGAGAGCAAACCATGGTAAGTGGGAATAGTTAGGGTTTAGCATGAAGACAAAATGGTCTTTGAGTCAAACCTTCATGAAGCTTCAACAAGCTTCATGTCAAAAAGGAAAACCATTTTGTTTTCATAAAATTATTTAAATAAATAAGAATGGATAAATAAATGAGAGAGTAAAACAAAACCCTAATTATCTACTTAACCATGGTTTTATTCTTTACACTTAACCATATAAACATGCATCATCAAATATGATACATTCAAGTGCACAAAAGTATATCACATATACATCATGCACATCAAGTGAGAAAATCCATTTAAAGTGAACCTATATTAGTTAATGTAAAGTAATATATCAAATATATAATTATACATTAAATCATTAAATCAACACTTGATTTAACGACCCGGTCATATCGCATATAACCGACTAATATCAATAGTAACAACTTACCGAATCAACACTTGATCCGATAACCCGGCTATAACGCATATAACCGATCAATGTTACAAATCGCGAGAATCGAATACAGCATCACATACTGGTATTATTCTCGGTCCCGCACATATCTCATATGCGCTCCTATTTCGTTTCGCTTGAGCCAGGAAACCTCTGTGTAGGACTCTAAAGACTCGTCAATACGCCGGCAGCAGGTGATGATCATATCAAGCACCCACAAGCCGCAAGCGGTCTGCTAAACGTAACGGCCACCCGGGTATTGAGCGATCTGAAGATCGACGAGCAAGCCCGCTCACACTCCAGTGAATCCAACCAGTAACACTACCGTACAGTCCGGTTTGATCGTCTGATATGTCGCATATCTTGCCTAGGGGTGGTAAACGTCAGACCCCAATAGCTCGATAAGTCGTGTCGATATGAGGCTCATAACGGGTCGAGAAACTACTGGTAACACTTACCAGCAATTCTCTGATCAGCCCTGGCCAGGGACTTCCTGTTATAGCCAACCGAACACAGTGCAACATCAACTCCCTATACCGGGAGAGACGAGTCCCCTCCTATCGCTCATTGCCTCCATGTGACTCGGGACTGTACCCAAAAACCACCGTTTTGCACGCCCTCTTGGACGTGGTAAGATGGAAATCAAAGCACAGTGGGAACCACACAAGACTCTATGACGATCTTGGGTCAACAGACTACTCTTTACCAGTGTCACCTGAGAACTGCCATCTGACGTGAGGTATAATACCATCTGGGAGTTCTCGGCAAGTCCGTCCAGTGTACCCAGTCTCTACTGAGCACCCGTATATCATCTCTGATGTCAAACACCAATGGATATGGGATCATCCTTCGCCCATCTGTATGGGTCGAGAAGGTACACGCTAGTCTACTCTGGTATATCGATGCCCCGTCTCGATATACCCACGACTAGGGACTTTGAAGGATGTACTTATGGACTACCATGTCCCCACTAGTATGATCCGCATCATAGTCCAGGTAGTCAAGTACACATCCTAAGGGCTTTACCAACATGTAACAGAGAGACAATCAGTGTACACGTTAAGGTAAAGTGTAACCAGATAGCATACTATCATGTCGAGCAAGAAAGTCCTCCCTATATATGTCCCAGCATCCACTACAATATACATCCTATGTACAGTAATGGCCTCTAGGGCATACATATAACTAACAGAGGTTGCATATTACAAAGGATTTGGTGTCCTTGGATACAAATTCGAAGTTAAGGACATAGAAACATCTAGAACCACTCAGAATAATGGGATTGCGACGGTAGGATTGGACGGTGTGATTTATTATGGGTACTTAAATTGTATACTCGGCATCCACTATCCCGGACGATCAGAACCCTTTTATATATTCCAGTGTACTTGGTACGATACGCGAACCGATACGGATAAGTGGAGAAGCAATCTTGGGACTTGGAAAGATGAATATGGATTGACCAGTGTGAACACACTTCGATTTTACGGTCAGGAAGATCCGTTTATCTTTCCGAACCAGGAGTTCCAAGTATACTACTCACAGTGTTTGAAGCATCCGGGATGGAGTATTGTATGCCGATGGAAACCCAGAGATGTTTACGATGTCCCAGAATTCGAGGACGGCGATGAGGATGAAGAAGAGAGAAGGCTTAGAGTGCTCCGACCGTCTGTTTCGAAGGACGGGTTGTCTTCGGCCAATCATGAAGTTACGTGGGTTAGAAATGACATTGACGATGAAATCCAAGTAGATATGTATAATGCGCCCACGAAAAGAAAAAGGTTATCAGTAATGTTATATTATTACTTCACATTTTACGATCTATACATATATAGTCAATACTTTTAATGATTGTCTAATGCGTCCACGAACCGTTTATCTAGATTTGATGACGATGTCGGGAGCAGCGAGGGGCGGCAGGAGCTCCAGCCGCGGCAGAGGCAGAGCGGTTCTGCCGCCCGGAGAGCTGCGTAGGGAGCTTCAGAGGGCCGGTCTTGCACCCAGATCGGAGACCCCTTCGGATGCCTCCTTCTGTGTGGATTTTGCCACACCTCCAGGTATATTGTACGCACATCCATTTTGAATGTAATATTATAGATATTCATGCCTGTTTATGTTAAAATTACTTATATTGTCAATGTTTGATTGTCTAGTTGTTGGTGATGCGTCCACATCAGGGACAAAGGCCACTCCCGCTCCTCCAGGTATGTTTATATATCATATAGTGCATGTATATTGATTTAGAATGCTATATCATAAATATACACACATTCCTTTTGCTCTTACTTAGATAGTAATTTTTATTATTGTCTAGCTGTAGGTTGTGACACCACCGCACCTGCGGGTATGTTTACATATCCTATAGTGCATGCATATTGATTTAGAACGTTATATTATTGATCTACACATTCTTTTTGCAATTACTTATATAATCTATTTTTAATTGTCTAATTATAGGTGGTGCGTCCACATCTGACGTAGGGGCCACTCATGCCACTTCCGTACCCTCCGCATCGTCTGTAGGTTAGTATGAATAAATATAAAATATTTATTCATTTTACATATGCTCTATAGAATAAATATGAACTTCATGGAAATTTAGCGTCAATGTTTATTTTCTAGTTGGAGGGGATGCGTCCGCATCCGGGACACCGGCTGTTCCTCACCGGAGGAACTATCGTCCCGCTCGTGCTGCTGCCCGGGCCCAGGCTCGTGCTTTAGTCACCGGAGGTATATATCACACTTCAATTTTCGTTTAACCTTGATTTCTTAATACAACTTTGTCTTAATATTGATTGTCTTGATATTTCTTGCAGACGCAGGGCCTCCCCATCCCCAGAGGGGGACTCGAGGCCCGAATCAGTCCCATAGGCTGAGGCCTGACAGAGCTAGGGGGGAGGCAGCATTTCCCCTCTTTCTTATCCTTGACTATCGCTATACCGGTCCTCATGCCGAGAGGTTCGGCCGGTATATGGGGGATGAGAGCCGGCTCGTGAAGAACTATCCACTTCACGTTGAGTAGGGCGAGAAGCACCGGCACTCATTCACCCTCTTCTTTGATCAGGATCGGGTATTAATATATATTTTTATTTGATTTATCCAATATATTTATTATTAACACTTGCAATCTAATAACAAATTTTTTTTTGTATTTTCAGTTGGATTACGATTTTCAGCCTGTACCCGACCCTGATCACCCTGGGAGGGTGCTCGACCTTCATGCTCTATACAATGGCCTGCTGAAGAACATGCAGATCAAGGTCCGATACAACAGGACTGAGCTGAAGGCCGACTGCTACTCCCTGTGGATGGCGACCCCCGAGGCAGAGAGAGCGGCCCTCCTATCTACTCCGGCGTTTGCGAGAGTCGACGTAGAGACATGGCCTCTATTGTGCGAATATTTCGACTCTCAACACAAACATGTATGTATTTTAAATGTAATTCATTGTTTAGGATATAATTTATTTTTTTGTGTTCCTTAATTAGAAAACTAAATGTGAATACGTTGTGCAGAAACAGGCCGCTCAAAATATAGAGAATAGGAAATCGGCGAAGAGGGGTCGCCCCACTTACACAGGTGGCTCGAGGAATATTACTCGAGCCATGGAGTTATCGGTAAATTACAATAGACCGGCCTTTGTGACATAATACAATATTAAGAGTTATTTTCTAATATATCTAATATTAAGAGTTATTTTCTAATATTGCAGACAGCTCAGTCCCTGGCGCAAGGTGGTACATCGAGCGTGCTGTCCGCATATCTTGCCGTCCACGGCACCTCGACAGATCCCGCCACGGGCGAGCTTCGATATCCCGACGTCGCTACCCAGGTGTCACGCCCCGCTTCCTAGAGTACGCAAGATTGGGCACGTGACATAGCCAACCATGCTACCTGTGGGTAGGAAGTATCCATCCACAGTCATATTACGGCTGTAGAGATATCAAGAACAAGATAAATAAACCATCTAACACATGTCCAAATCCATAATAACAAGAGTCAATGGAAAATAAGTGCGGAAGCAAATGATCCAATACAATAAATAAATAGTACGTCCCATAATGCGGGCTCACATCTGGAAATGAAATGAAATAAATAAACTAATCACTATAGAACTCACAGATCAGCCTGCTGGCTGAAGTACTCCTGCTCGGTCGTCGACAGTGGTAAGGAATCTGGGCCATGCAAAACCCAGACGTCAGCGCGTCATGTCAACCAGTAATATAATATGAACATGGTAATAAGCAATACAGGGGAAATAAACATGAATAAAGCAGTAATATGAAACAAACAGTGCAGGGTAGTGTGCAGTGGGTAACTAAACTGTTCTATCAGGTTTTCTATTCTAAAGTCTTTGAAACCAGGTAAGGTAATCCTCATCGTAACTCGTCGGTAGTTATTCCGTAACGCCCGGAAAGACGACAAACAATAGGTATTCCGTAACGCCTGGAAAGACGGCAAACAATAGGATATTCCGTAACGCCCGGAAAAACGGCAAACAATAGGATATTCCGTAACGCCCGGAAAAACGGTAAACAATAGGATGGCCCTTGGAGTTACGTTCGGTTACAATACTGATTTCCCCATACCCCAAGTTATATGTGTAAGTCAAGTCAGGTATCCCGTAATCAAGAAACTAATGCCAACACAGGATCAGGTAAACAGGTGTGTCTGGATAGACAACAGGAATGGTCCATGAGGACCCAAAGTCAGGTTTGTTGGCATTAGGCATGAGATCAGGTAACAAGTCAGGTCATGGTACAACAGGTTGAGTTGGTAGCAAAGGGTACCAAGTCCGGTGCATCGGTATGTATATATGTCATGTGTATCAGGGTCAGGTCGATATGTGACACAATCGAGGGTGTGCTCTCAACAGGTATATAATCGAATAAGGAATAACAGCAGGAGATAAAGTAAACAACAACAACAGTTCATTTAATCACAATGGTGCATTAATGTGGTGCAGTTGTATTATCGTGTTAACAGGTTCGAGCACTCTTGGGATGCAATAATCACAAGGTAGCGCAATATCAGTAACAGAAGAGTAATGAAGATATATGTGTACGATTATCATCCTTTAAATAGCAAAATGATTAACTGGTAGTTTTGTTATTAGGGTTACAACGGCAAAATACGGTTTAGGTTACAGTATCATGATATATGTCATATTTCGTCCAAATTGAGAAAAGTAACTACACTAGTTAATCTTTGCAAGTTTAATGAGTCAAGCACACTTAATTTGTATAGCATAGCATGTAGCAAGTAATACTTGCCTCGACGGTTTCGCAAACCGGAAAACACGAACGCAGCGTCGGCGGAAAACACGCGACGGATGCACGGGTCATGGATCGAGTCCAAACAACGAACAGCGGGACCACACGGACTGGCGTACCTTGCTGGAAAGTCGGGTCAAGCCGTCGGCACGGCCGGAATCCGGCGAAATGTCAAAACAGCGACGAAGTTAGCAAACATACGATGCATGAACAACGATCGACCAGCAAGGGGGTAAAACGAAGGGAGAAGGTAAAGAGAAGCTTACAGGGATAGTGAGGGTGGCAACCGCGACGGGTTCGACGGCGATGGGGCGCCGGCGAGGAACAGGGAACGCGACAGATCCGGCCAAAGGTTGCTGGACCAGGTGGTGCTGCGATGAAGGGAGGTAAGGGCCGGGTTCTGGTCGCAAGGGAAGAGGAGGTGGTCGGCGGTGGTGCGGGTGACGACGACGAGAGTCGACGGCGGCGTTTTCCGGCGAACCAGAGGAGGTGGTTGTGCTGCGGCTTGGGTTCTGTTGCAGCGCCGGCGAGGGAAGGAGGAGGAAGGTGGAGAGGTCGGGACGAGGGCGAAGGGGAGGTGCTGGCGTCGTCGGCGACAAGTGGCGGCGGCGACGTCGAGCGGAGACGGTGCAGGTGGCAATGGCGCTGGCTGCAGGCGCTGGGAGAAAGGGAGAAAGGAGGAAGGAGGGTAGCGGCTGCGACGAGGGTGATGGTGGTGGTGTCGTCGGCGCGGGGGCTGCGGCGGCGACGGGCACGGTGGCGGCTAGGGTTGCGACGAGAGTCTCGTGGGTTCGATGGGGTTTCTCGCGATGGTTTTAGGGTTCACAGGAAATATATATATAGGGATAGAAAGAGAGAGAGATTAGAGGAAGAGAGAGAAAGAGATTTGAGGATGAGAGAGAGACAGATTATGGCGGGGCCCACGAGAGATTAAGTCTCTCGTGATTGGCTGCCAGAGAAGATTTTGAATTAAGGAAATATATTTTAAGGATTTAATTGTAACAGAAGAATATATATTATATAGTTTAGTATATTTAATTGATTTGGGATTTTGGCGCTAAATGAAACATTTCCAAATCGCGCCCGGGTTGCGCCCATATATTTGAAATTCAAATAATAGGATTTTAAGCGAGTTCCAAATTTTAAAATGAGATGTCTTATGATTAAAATGCATGCCCCCAAGTCGAACGCTTGCACGCTCGCGTAGCCGTCCAAACTCGCCCGTTTCACCGAACGGGATGAAATCTCGACGCGCGGACGCTGCCACGCGACTAGTGGTGATGAGTAGGCCAATATGGATATTTTTAATTTTATTTTAGGTGTTAAAATTTGTTATAGGCAAAAATGACTTAGCCGGTTAAAATTTTGCAACAAGAACCAAACAAGCAAGATAATTGAAATGAGCAATGTCTAACACTCAACCAGTAACAGAAATAGTATTATTGGGCTCGGGTGTTACATCATACCCAACTACAAAAAGAATTTCGTCCTCGAAATTCCAAGAACACAAGATAGATAGCTACAGGAAAAGGTGAGGAAATTTCTGTCGGATCTCGTCTTCTCGCTCCCAAGTGGATTCTCCATGCGATCGATTACCCCAAGAAACTAGCACAAGAGGGATAACCTTGATCTTAAGGACCTTTTCTCTTCGATCCTTGATCTCAACCGGTCGCTCCTCAAAAGTTAGGTCCTCCAGTACAGTCAACTCCGAATGATCCAAGACGTGAGTTTCATCTCGAACATACCTCCGTAGTTGAGATACATGAAACACATCGTGCACTCCTGCCAAGGACTGTGGTAACGCCAAACGGTACGCTACCTCTCCAATACGCTCCAATATCTCGAAGGATCCAACGAATCGAGGACTAAGCTTTCCCTGACTCCCAAAGCGAATCACCCCTCTAGTCGGTGATATCTTCAAGAATACCAAATCACCCACGGCGAACTCTAGAGGTCTTCTTGACGTGTCAGCCCAACTTTTCTGTCTGTCTTGAGCTGCCTTCATATGCTTCCTGATTGTATTAACCTTCTCAACGGTCTGTACTACCAAATCTGGTCCTAGCAATCTTCGTTCACCAACATCATCCCCACAAATAGGTGAACGGCACTTACGACCATCCCATTTTGCATCAAAACACATCCCAATCCTTTCCCAGATGCGTCGCTGTGAATCGCCAATCCTCCGGAATTGTCTGGCACGGTCGAAATAGGGGCGGTTATCAACTTCTCCTTCAACGTCTCAAAACTAATGCACATTTATCCGTCCATACAAAAGGTACCTCCTTACGCGTAAGCTTGGTTAACGTCTCCGCCAGACGAGCAAAGTTCTCCACAAATCCCCTGCAATATCCGGCGAGTCCAAGAAAACTTCTTATGTCCGCAACATTCTTCGGAATCGGCCGATCTCGAACTGTTACGATCCCTTCGGATCGACGGCAATTCCATTGCCAGACACAACATGCCCCAAGAACTTCACTTTCTCCAGCCAAAACTCGCACTTACTCATCTTTGCATACAACTTCTCTTGCCTCAACGCTTGCAGTGCGATCTTCAAATGCTCAGCATGCTCTTCAAAACTCTTCGAGTAAACCAGAATACCGTCAATGAATACCACAATAAACTGGTCCAAGAATGGTGAAAAGATTCGGTTCATCAAGTCCATAAATACTGCCGGCGCATTCGTTACTCCGAAGGGCATCACTAGGTACTCGTAATGTTCATACCGAGTTCGAAACACCGTCTTGCAAATATCTTCTGCTTTCACTCGGACCTGATGATATCCGGATCGCAAATCCAGTTTCGAGAATACCCTCGCGCCACTAGGCTGCTCAACAAGTTCTCCAATGCGAGGGATCGGGTACTTGTTCTTAATAGTTACCCGGTTTAATTCTCGATAGTCGATGCACATCCTTCTCGTGTTATCCTTCTTCTTTACTAGAAGAACTGGAGCTTCCCAAGGCGAGTTACTGCTTCGAATCCAACCCTTCCCCAGCAATTCAGCAACTTGCTTGTTAACTTCTTCCAATTCTACTGGTGCCATTGGATAATAAGCTTTAGATACTGGCGCTGCACCAGGGATAAGGTCAAATGCGAACTCCACGTCTCGCTTCGGCGGTAAGCCCGATATATCTTCAAATACGTCCATGAAATCGCGAACCACCACCGGTTCTTCACAACCATCAACTTCCATAGCTGCAAGAACATCGTTTGTCAGCCTAGCCCTAAACTCGACTGGCCCGACAGGACTGCTTCCTCAAAACAAACCTCTGGATGTCCGGGAATCTGGAATTCTCTTCCTTTACTCTATGCTTAGAGTGAGCTTGGGAAGTGCCAAGAAATCCATTCCCAAGACGATTTCACAATTGCCGGTAACAAACACCAAGGAATCTGCAATTAACTCCCGACCGCCAACAATAACAGAACCCTTATATCTTCTACTAGTTAAGATTTTTCCCTTTCCCAAAGTGTATGTTCCAAAACTAAACAGGGTCGTGCAATCCTTCGAGTGTATAGTAATAAACTTGGACGACATAAACAATGGGATGCACTAGAATTGAATAACGCTACTGCGAGAAAACAAAGATCCAGTGGGATACCTGAAACGACTTCCTCTGGGCTTTCGCCTCTTCAGCCATCAGGGTAAAGGTTCGAGCTTGATTGGGTCCTCGAGCTATCAGTTTCTGTTCCTGAAACTGTCTCTGCGATGGCTTCTGAGTATCTTCCTTTAACTATAGCTTCGACGGGAAAGTATCAATGGTGTGACCCGCTGATCCGCATATAAGACAAAGTCCAAGCCTCTTACGACAATCTTTGCGATAGTGACCCGGTCGCTGGCAGTAATCGCACACCACTCTTCCCTTATGCTCGGGCAAAACTGGCCTCTTCATTGGTACAACGCCACGCCTGTCCACCGGAATACCCTTGTGTCCATGTGCTCGATTTGGTGCAAATGTTGGCTTCCGTGCTGTAACTGCTGGCTGCGATGTACCCCCGGTCTTCAAAGTTAGCCTCTGCTGCTCTCGGGCTGCTGTAAGTACTTGTGGGAAAGTGGTCAAACCCAGGGAGACAATCTGCTTCTGGATGTCCACATCCAAACTCCGCATGAACCTTCTTGCCCTATCAGCACTGTTGGCAACCAAGTGTCCAGCGAATCTACTGAGTCTCGTCCACTCAGCTGCATGCACATCTATAGGTGCACCGTTCTGCTTCAAACTGACAAATTTTTCCTCCATTTCCTCCCGTGCAGTCCGCGGGAAGAACTTTTCCAAGAAACTTTTTGAGAAATCCGCCCAACTGATCGGCTTGGGCAAGCGGGTCTCTTCCACAAGCCACCATTCCCGGGCGTAGTCTACTACTACATCCACTTTCTTATCCTCTGGGATCTGTGCCGCTACAAGTAAATTCTCCGTATCAACCAGCCACTGTTCTGCTGGCAAAGGCTCCTCCAGGCCAGTGAAGACAGATGGACCCAGTCTCCTGAAATCCGCCACGGTACCCACACGATCCACTGGTCTGGCCACAACACTGCTCATGGACTGCTGAACGGCCCACAAACCTTCCTGGAATGATTCCGCTTGCTGCTGGATCAGCTCAGTTTGCCTCTTCTGATTTTCCAACATCCCACGTATCACTCCCAACATGGCGGGTTCATCTACGCGCCTCTGATACGTCTTGAAATTCTTATCTGCCATAGCCCTGAAATCAAAACACCCAACATTAGCATGATGATAGATTCAATATATAAATCAAGGCTAGAACTCCAAGATACTTAAATAGAGTACCGCATTGTAACTATGCCGCGATATCATAGCCACAATTACTTAACTCCACCCAAGTCACCTAAGTCCTAGAGATAACAAGAAATTAGGTTTTCGAGTTGACAATGCAAAGTAAGTTTGCACGCCGTAAAAGATATAATCAGGAAGAATGTGATTCAAGAATGGTAAAACGGTCAAGGTGGCAGGACATGTTTCCTAAGCACGGGTATTCTGATTCGTGTATCGGGTACAATACCCAACTACAAAAGAATCAACCCAACTAACCTATGTCTCTGATACCAAAAGAACCATATCACGCCCCGCTTCCCAGAGTATGCAAGATTGGGCACGTGACATAGCCAAACATGCTACCTATGGGTAGGAAGTATCCATCCACAGTCACATTACGGCTGTAGAGATATCAAGAACAAGATAAATAAACCATCTAACACATGTCTAAATCCATAATAACAAGAGTCAATGGAAAATAAGTGCGGAAGCAAATGATCCAATACAATAAATAAATAGTACGTCCCATAATGCGGGCTCACATCTGGAAATGAAATGAAATAAATAAACTAATCACTATAGAACTCACAGATCAGCCTGCTGGCTGAAGTACTCCTGCTCGGTCGTCGACAGTGGTAAGGAATCTGGGCCATGCAAAACCCAGACGTCAGCGCGTCATGTCAACCAGTAATATAATATGAACATGGTAATAAGCAATGCAGGGGAAATAAACATGAATAAAGCAATAATATGAAACAAGCAGTGCAGGGTAGTGTGCAGTGGGTAACTAAACTGTTCTATCAGGTTTTCTATTCTAAAGTCTTTGAAACCAGGTAAGGTAATCCTCATCGTAACTCGTCGGTAGTTATTCCGTAACGCCTGGAAAGACGACAAACAATAGGTATTCCGTAACGCCCGGAAAGACGGCAAACAATAGGATATTCCGTAACGCCCGGAAAAACGGCAAACAATAGGATATTCCGTAACGCCCGGAAAAACGGCAAACAATAGGATATTCCGTAACGCCCGGAAAAACGGCAAACAATAGGATGGCCCTTGGAGTTACGTTCGGTTACAATACTGATTTCCCCATACCCCGAGTTATATGTGTAAGTCAAGTCAGGTATCCCGTAATCAAGAAACTAATGCCAACACAGGATCAGGTAAACAGGTGTGTCTGGATAGACAACAGGAATGGTCCATGAGGACCCAAAGTCAGGTTTGTTGGCATTAGGCATGAGATCAGGTAACAAGTCAGGTCATGGTACAACAGGTTGAGTTGGTAGCAAAGGGTACCAAGTCCGGTTCATCGGTATGTATATATGTCATGTGTATCAGGGTCAGGTCGATATGTGACGCAATCGAGGGTGTGCTCTCAACAGGTATATAATCGAATAAGGAATAACAGCAGGAGATAAAGTAAACAACAACAACAGTTCATTTAATCACAATGGTGCATTAATGTGGTGCAGTTGTATTATCGTGTTAACAGGTTCGAGCACTCTTGGGATGCAATAATCACAAGGTAGCGCAATATCAGTAACAGAAGAGTAATGAAGATATATGTGTACGATTATCATCCTTTAAATAGCAAAATGATTAATTGGTAGTTTTGTTATTAGGGTTACAACGGCAAAATACGGTTTAGGTTACAGTATCATGATATATGTCATATTTCGTCCAAATTGAGAAAAGTAACTACACTAGTTAATCTTTGCAAGTTTAATGAGTCAAGCACACTTAATTTGTATAGCATAGCATGTAGCAAGTAATACTTGCCTCGACGGTTTCGCAAACCGGAAAACACGAACGCAGCGTCGGCGGAAAACACGCGACGGATGCACGGGTCACGGATCGAGTCCAAACAACGAACAGCGGGACCACACGGACTGGAGTACCTTGCTGGAAAGTCGGGTCAAGCCGTCGGCATGGCCGGAATCCGGCGAAATGTCAAAACAACGACGAAGTTAGCAAACATACGATGCATGAACAACGATCGACCAGCGAGGGGGTAAAACGAAGGGAGAAGGTAAAGAGAAGCTTACAGGGATAGTGAGGGTGGCAATCGCGACGGGTTCGACGGCGATGGGGCGCCGGCGAGGAACAGGGAACGCGACAGATCCGGCCAAAGGTTGCTGGACCAGGTGGTGCTGCGATGAAGGGAGGTAAGGGCCGGGTTCTGGTCGCAAGGGAAGAGGAGGTGGTCGGCGGTGGTGCGGGTAACGACGACGAGAGTCGACGGCGGCGTTTTCCGGCGAACCAGAGGAGGTGGTTGTGCTGCGGCTTGGGTTCTGTTGCAGCGCCGGCGAGGGAAGGAGGAGGAAGGTGGAGAGGTCGGGACGAGGGCGAAGGAGAGGTGCTGGCGTCGTCGGCGACACGTGGCGGCGGCGGCGGCGAGCGGAGACGGTGCAGGTAGCAATGGCACTGGCTGCAGGCGCTGGGAGAAAGGGAGAAAGGAGGAAGGAGGGTAGCGGCTGCGACGAGGGTGATGGTGGTGGTGTCGTCGGCGCGGGGGCTACGGCGGCGACGGGCACGGTGGCGGCTAGGGTTGCGACGAGAGTCTCATGGGTTCGGTGGGGTTTCTCGCGATGGTTTTAGGGTTCACAGGAAATATATATATAGGGATAGAAAGAGAGAGAGATTAGAGGAAGAGAGAGAGAGATTTGAGGATGAGAGAGAGAGACAGATTATGGCGGGGCCCACGAGAGATTAAGTCTCTCGTGATTGGCTGCTAGAGAAGATTTTGAATTAAGGAAATATTTTTTAAGGATTTAATTGTAACAGAAGAATATATATTATATAGTTTAGTATATTTAATTGATTTGGGATTTTAGCGCTAAATGAAGCATTTCCAAATCGCGCCCGGGTTGCGCCCAAATATTTGAAATTCAAATAATAGGATTTTAAGCGAGTTCCAAATTTTAAAATGAGATGTCTTATGATTAAAATGCATGCCCCCAAGTCGAACGCTTGCACGCGCGCGTAGCCGTCCAAACTCGCCCGTTTCACCGAACGGGACGAAATCTCGACGCGTGGACTGTAGGGTTCCTAGGCACTCTTGTGAAGGTTCTTAAGGCATCAAACATGCCCGGATTAGATTTTAGACGTGCCGAACAACCCAAAGCCGGGATCTTTGCTAGATTATTAGGGTTTAATATGCAATAAGATAACTTTTATCTAAGTGTGAGGGATTACAACCTTTGTAGTCCGCTCCTTCACTTCACAAGCTCCGAGTAGAAGTCCCTTTGCCGCGATCCACGATCTCCCGGACTCATGAGAGGCTCCACGACTCGAACGATCCATTCTAGATGTAACACCCGAGCCCAATAATACTATGTATATTATTAGTTGAGGGTTATTTATTGCTCTTTCCAATTTTCCTGATTTTCTGGTGTTTATTGCTAAATTTTACCCGGTTAGGTCATTTTGGCACATAACAAATTTTAACTCCGAAAATGAAATTTAAGATGTCCATGTTAGCCTACTCGTCGCCACTAGTCGCGTGGTAGCGTCCGCGTGTCGAGATTCCGTTCCGTTTGGCTAAACGGGCAAGTTTGGGCGACTACGCGCGCGTGCAAGTGTCCGACTTGGGGGCATGCTTTTTAATCATTAAACACCTATTTTCAAAATTTGGAACCCGCTTAAAATCATATAATTTGAATTTGGAACCTTTGGGCGCAATCCGGGCGCGATTTGGAAATGTTTCATTTCGCGCCAAAACGGCCCATTTCAAGTTAATATCTTAAACAAATTTTATACGTATATATATATATTTTACCTAACTAAAATCACTCAAATCCTCAAAATCTTTTCTCCTAACTGTTCTCTACCTCCTGCAACCAATCGCGAGGGGGGATTGCCTAATCGTGGGCCCCGCTCTCTTTCCCTCAGTCTCTCTCTCTCATCCTCACAAATCTCTCTGCCTCTCTCCTCTTTCTCTCTCTCTCTCTATCTCAACACCTCTCTCTCTCTTTCCATATATATTTCCATGCAACAGCCGCCTCCTCCCCTTAACCCACCACGAGCGAACCCACGCGAAACCCTAACCCCAGCTCACGCAGTCTCACCGCCGGCCTCCTCGAGACCTCGCCGTCGCCGCCCTCACCACCTCGACCTCCACCGTACCCACCTACCCTCTTCCTCCTGCTCTCCCGACAACACCCGCGCCTGCACCCAACTCCGAACTCGCCTCCACCCTCGCAGACGTCGCCGTCGACGTCGCCTCCGACCGTCGACGCCTTCCACGACCCCCTCTCACACCCCTCGTCGAGACCTCATCATCGTTCCCTCCTCCCCTCGCCGGAACAGTGAACCCTAGCCTTCATCCTTCGCCTACCCCGCTGTTCGCCGGAGAAACGTGCCGGCGACCCCGTCGACACCACCTCCGACCACCTCCTTCTCTCCCACGACCACCAGAGCCGACCCCTCTCCTCCAGCTCGCCGCAACACCCCTTTCCAGCGATCCCCGAGCCTTCCAGCCGTTCCAGCACCCTCGCCGCGCCTCTTGTTCGCCGCCGGTGGGTCCATCGCCGTCGGGCTCATCATAGTTACCCCTGTCCCTCCTCTGTAAGCATTCCTTTACTTTCTTTGGTGCAAACCCCGCTGATCTTGTATGTTATCTTATTGCTAACTTGTTGCCGTTAACCGTTGCTGGAATCCGACCGTGCCGTCTGACGAACCCGACGCTCCAGCGAAGTCCCCTGGTCCGTGTGATCCCGTTGACCTCTGTCGGGACTCGATCCGTGGCCCGTGCTTCCATATCGCTGTTTCTGCCGACATCGCATCCGTGTTTCGGTTTGCGGAACCGCCGAGGCAAGTATCCGAATACTTGCTTAACATGCTACAACTTAATCATCATATTATAACTACACAACTAATATAACATCGATACCTTTTATAACCTGGAATTACTAGCCACGATTATCCGTAACCTTAAATCAATGAAATCGTTGCTCGCTTTAACCGGTCTGCTTTTAAGTCATAATTAACTAATCAAACCAAGTAGACCATCCCCTATTCATTGGTTAGAATCACTCATGAGACAATTATTATGCTTAGTTTAAATTCATGCAACTCCATTACGTAGGTTATCTATATCGCTTCACCTTGTGGCTTTTGCACCCCAAAGGTGCGTGAACCGGATTAATATGAAAATACAAACATCACTGTGTTCACATAGAATGATAACTGTTATTTACTGTTTCCTGCTACTGTTCATTATTTGTTACTATACCTGTCATCATCATATACCTGATTACATTACATATTGACCGATCTTGATACACCTGACACATGTACTGATACACCGGACACAACACCCTGTACATATCGACTCTACCTGTTGAAAGTAACCTGACCTGTTACCTGATCTCATGCCTAATGCCGACGAACCTAACCATTCCTGCTGTCGATCCAGACAGACCTACCTTTACTTGACTTGTGTTGGCATTAGTTCTTGACTACTGAATACCTGACTGACATACATAGTTTGGGGGTATGGGGAAATCAAAGGTGAAACCGACTTGTAACTCAACAGTTCGATACATTGTTCTGATCAGTCTTACGGGCTTGGCCAGCTCCGGAGTGTTGATGCTGACATCACTCATCTATCCTACTACCTTTTACTGCTTAGCGGCACGTCTCGGATTCAGCCCCGAGAATTATGACCGTGGTCCCGGGCACGCACGGGATACTATTGAGTTACATCGACGATTCATCAATTGGTTTCAAAGACTATAGAGTAGAAAACCTGATAGGACAGTTTAGTCACTACTGCACATTACCCTGTTTATTACTTCTTATTACTGCTTTATTCATGTTCATGCTTGCATTGTTTATTACCATGTTTATGCTACATTACTTGATATCATGACGCGCTGACGTCTGGGTTTTGCATGGCCCAGATTCCGTGCCCTTGACGTCGACCGAGCAGGAGTACTTCAGCCAGCAGGCTGAACTGTGAGTTCTTGAGAGTTTAGTTTATTTATGTCATTTCATTTCCAGATGTGAGCCCGCATTATGGGACATACTGTTTATTCATTGTATTGGATCTTTAGCTTCCGCACTTATTGTTTATTGATTCCTGTTATTATGGATTTGGACATGTATTAGTTTAGTTTATTTTTTTTACTGTTCTTGATATCTTTACAACCGTAATGTGACTGTGGATGGATACTTCCTACCCATAGGTAGCATGGTTGGCTATGTCACGTGCCCAAATCTTGCGTACTCTGGGAAGCGGGGCGTGACATGGTTTTATGGTATCAGAGCCATAGGTTAATTGGGTTGATTCTCGTAGTTGGGTATTGCAACCAATACACGAATCAGAATACCCGTGATTAGGAAACATGTCCTGCCACTTTGACCATTTTACTATCCTTGAATCCTTCTTCCGGATCATGTCGGCATGCAAACTTACGTTGTATAGTCAAACTTGAAAACCTAACTTCTTGTTATCTCTAGGACTTAGGCGACTTGGGTGGAGTTAAGTAATTGCGGCTATGATACCGCGGCATAGCTACAATGCAGCACTCTATTTAAGTATCTTGGAGTTCTAGCCTTGATTTATATATATTGAATCTATCATCATGCTAATGTTGTTTGTTTTGATTTCAGGACCATGGCAGATAAGAATTTCAAGACGTATCAGAGGCGTGTGGATGAAGCCGCCATGTTAGGAGTGATACGAGGGATGTTGGAAAATCAGAAGAGGCAAACTGAACTGATCCAGCAGCAAGCCGATTCATTTCAGGAGGGTTTGCAGGCTATGCAGCAGTCTGTAAACACCGTTGTAGCGAAGCCAGTCGACCGAGTAGGGACCGTGGCAGATTTCAGACGGTTGGGTCCTACTACTTTCACTGGCTTGGAGGAGCCGCTGCCAGCCGAGCAGTGGCTTGTGGACACAGAGAATTTATTGATTGCGGCGCAGATCCCAGAAGACAAGAGAGTTGACGTGGTGCGCATTCAGTTGGTGGATTACGCCCGAGAGTGGTGGCTTGTGGAGGAGACCCGCCTGTCTAAGCCAATCAGTTGGGCGGATTTCTCCAAAAGTTTCTTGGAAAAGTTCTTCCCGCGGACTGCACGGGAGGAAATGGAGGAGAGATTTATTGGGCTGAAACAAAATGGAGCAGCTGTGGATGTGCATGCAGCGGAGTGGACGAGACTTAGCCGTTTCGCTGGACCCTTAGTCGCCAAGGAGGCAGACAGGGCGCGAAGGTTCTTGCGCAGTTTGGATGTGGACATCCAGAGGCAGATTGTCTCCCTGGGTTTGACCACTTTCTCGCAGGTTCTTACGGCAGCCAGAGAGCAACAGAGTCTATCAGGATCGAAAGGGAACCTTCACCAGACAGCAGTTGCGGCCAGGAAGCCTGCATTTGTACCTAACCGAGATCATGGGCGCAGAGGTATTCCAGTGGACCGTCGAGGTGTAGCGCCAATGAAGAAGCCTGTGATCGTTGATCGAAGGAAGAGCGTGATTTGTGATTACTGCCGATTACCTGGGCACGTGCAGAAGGATTGTCGAAGGAGACTAGGACTTTGTCTGATTTGTGGGGCAGCCGATCACGCAGTTGGTACTTGTCCGTCGAAGCTTCGCACGAGAGATGATATACGGAAGCCTCCGCAGAGACCATTCCAAGGGCAGAAGCAACTGACACAAGGACCTAACCAGGGTCGAGCTTTCACTTTGACAGCTGAGGAAGCCAAGGCATCAGGAGAAGTGGTTTCAGGTACTGTACTCGTTCGTGGTTTTCCTGCTTTGGCATTATTTGATTCCGGAGCATCCCACTGTTTTATGTCAGCAAATTTTATAACTACACACTCAATCACCTGCACGACCCTGTCTAGTTTTTGGGACATACACACTGGGAATGGGAAAATCATAGCTAGTAAGGAATGTAGAGATTGTACTGTTGTTGTTTGTGGACGGGAGCTTTTTGCGGATTTCTTGGTGATTGATACAGGCAGTTATGAAGTAGTCTTGGGAATGGATTTTCTTGGCACTTTCCACGCACACATTGATTGTAGGGCAAGGAAAGTAATTTTCCAGATTCCCGGACACCCTGAGTTTACTTTCGTCGGAGGAAGCAGTTCTGTCGGGCCAGTCGAGTTTAGGGCTAGGCCGACGAACAATGTTCTTGCGGCTATGGTTGCGGATAGAAATGAAGAACCGGCAGTTGTCCGCGACTTTATGGATGTGTTTGAAGATATTTCAGGCCTACCGCCGAAGCGAGATGTGGAGTTTGCGATTGACCTCATTCCTGGTGCAGCGCCAGTATCAAAATCTTATTATCCAATGGCACCGGTGGAATTGGAAGAAGTTAAGAAACAAGTGGGTGAATTACTCGAGAAGGGATGGATTCGAAGCAGCAACTCACCTTGGGGAGCTCCAGTCCTTTTAGTGAAGAAGAAGGATGGCACGAGAAGAATGTGCATCGATTACCGAGAATTAAACCGGGTGACTATTAAGAACAAGTACCCGATCCCTCGCATTGGAGAACTTTTTGAGCAGCTTAGTGGCGCGAGGGTATTCTCGAAACTGGACTTACGATCAGGATATCATCAGGTCCGAGTGAAGGCAGAAGACATTTGCAAGACGGCGTTTCGAACTCGGTATGGGCATTTCGAATATTTAGTGATGCCCTTCGGAGTGACTAATGCGCCGGCAATATTTATGGACTTGATGAACAGGATCTTTTCACCGTTCTTGGACCAGTTTATTGTGGTATTCATTGACGATATTCTGGTGTACTCGAAGAGTCCGGAGGAGCATGCTGAACACTTAAGGATCGCACTGCAAACGCTGAGACAGGAGAAATTATTTGCGAAGATGAGTAAGTGCGAATTCTGGTTGGAAGAAGTGAAGTTTCTGGGGCATGTCGTGTCGGGCGATGGAATCGCCGTTGATCCCGAGAAGATTGCAGCAGTTCGAGATTGGCCTGTTCCAAAGAATGTTGCAGAGATAAGAAGTTTCCTTGGACTCGCCGGTTACTACAGAAGATTTGTGGAGAACTTCGCTCGTGTAGCTGAGCCGTTAACCAAGCTTACGCGTAAGGAGGTACCGTTTGTTTGGACAGATGGATGTGCATTGGCCTTCGAGACGTTGAAGCAGAAGTTGATAACCGCCCCTATCCTAACCGTACCGGATGATTCAGGAGGACTGGTGATTCACAGCGACGCATCTGGAAAGGGTTTGGGATGTGTTTTGATGCAGAATGGGAAAGTCGTCGCTTACGCATCGAGGCAGCTGAAGACTCATGAGCAGAATTATCCGACTCACGACTTGGAGCTTGCAGCCGTGATCTTTGCCCTGAAGATTTGGAGACACTACCTTCTGGGCGAGAGAGTTGAAGTCTTTACGGATCACAAGAGTTTGAAATATGTGTTCACTCAGAAGGAGTTGAACATGAGGCAACGCAGATGGTTGGAGCTGATGGCCGACTACGACCTTGATCTTAAGTATCATCCGGGAAAAGTCAATGTCGTGCCGGATGCACTAAGTCGGTTACCAACAATTCAGTTATTGACTGCACACAGAGAGATCATTGAGGAGTTTCGGAGATTTGACTTGGAGGTTGTGCTACCCCGTGCTACAGGACAGTTGATGCAGTTGCAAGTACAATCGTCTTTAGTTGAGAAGATTAAAGCGGCGCAAACGCAAGATCCTAGACTGCAAAAGTTTCGAGAGCAGGTTGGAGCCGGACTACGAACCGATCTACTGATCCATGAAGATGGTTCGTTGAGATATGGTAACCGTGTGTGTGTGCCAAAAGGAGATGTGCGTGAAGAGCTTATGAAGGAGGCACACAGTTCAGCTTACTCTGTACATCCAGGAGGGACAAAGATGTACCGAGATATTCGACAGCATTTCTGGTGGGAAGGTATGAAACGGGAAATCGCTCGCTTTGTGGCTAAGTGCTTAGTGTGTCAGCAAGTCAAGGCTGAACACCAAAGGGTTGCTGGTTTGTTGCAACCACTTCCGATTCCTCAATGGAAGTGGGAACATATAACCATGGATTTTGTGACGGCTTTACCGCGGAGTCCAAAGGGCAACAATGCTGTATGGGTGATTGTCGATCGGTTGACCAAGGCAGCTCACTTTATTCCTTTTCGGGTTGGTCAATCGACAGAGACCTTGGCAGAGCGGTACATGCAGAAGATTGTCAGATTGCATGGAGTACCGGTAAGCATCGTGTCCGATCGGGACACTCGGTTCTTGTCACACTTTTGGAGGAGTTTACAAGAAAGTTTGGGGACTCGATTGAAGTTCAGCACAGCTTATCATCCCCGGACTGATGGACAATCAGAGAGAACGATCCAGACCCTTGAAGATATGTTGAGGGCTTGCATGTTAGACTTCAAAGGTTCTTGGGAGGATCATCTACACCTGGTGGAGTTTTCGTACAACAATAGCTTCCAAGCAACAATTCAGATGGCCCCGTTCGAAGCATTGTATGGTCGTAAGTGCCGCTCACCTGTATGTTGGGATGATGTGGGTGAACGAAGGTTGCTAGGGCCAGATTTGGTGGTACAAACAGTTGAGAAGGTGAATACAATCAGGAAGCATATGAAGGCAGCTCAAGACAGACAGAAGAGTTGGGCCGACACGTCAAGAAGACCTCTAGAGTTCGCCGTGGGCGATTTGGTATTCCTGAAGATATCACCGACTAGAGGGGTGATTCGCTTTGGAAGTCGGGGAAAGCTTAGTCCCCGATTCGTTGGACCCTTCGAGATATTGGAGCGTGTCGGAGAGGTATCGTACCGGTTGGCATTACCACCATCATTAGCAGGAGTTCATGATGTATTTCATGTGTCTCAACTACGGAGGTATGTTCGTGATGAGACCCATGTTTTGGATCACTCGGAGTTGACCGTTCGGGAAGACCTGACTTTTGAGGAGCGACCAGTCGAGATCAAGGATCGAAGAGAAAAGGTTCTTAAGAACAAGGTTATCCCTCTTGTGCTAGTTTCTTGGGATAACCGATCGCATGGAGAATCTACTTGGGAGCGAGAAGACGAGATCCGACAGAAATTCCCTCATCTTTTCCAGTAGTTAGTTATCTTGTACTCTTGGAATTTCGAGGACGAAATTCTTTTGTAGTTGGGTATGATGTAACACCCGAGCCCAATAATACTATGTATATTATTAGTTGAGGGTTATTTATTGCTCTTTCCAATTTTCCTGATTTTCTGGTGTTTATTGCTAAATTTTACCCGGTTAGGTCATTTTGGCACATAACAAATTTTAACTCCGAAAATGAAATTTAAGATATCCATGTTAGCCTACTCGTCGCCACTAGTCGCGTGGTAGCGTCCGCGTGTCGAGATTCCGTTCCGTTTGGCTAAACGGGCAAGTTTGGGCGACTACGCGCGCGTGCAAGTGTCCGACTTGGGGGCATGCTTTTTAATCATTAAACACCTATTTTCAAAATTTGGAACCCGCTTAAAATCATATAATTTGAATTTGGAACCTTTGGGCGCAATCCGGGCGCGATTTGGAAATGTTTCATTTCGCGCCAAAACGGCCCATTTCAAGTTAATATCATAAACAAATTTTATACGTATATATATATATTTTACCTAACTAAAATCACTCAAATCCTCAGAATCTTTTCTCCTAACTGTTCTCTACCTCCTGCAACCAATCGCGAGGGGGGATTGCCTAATCGTGGGCCCCGCTCTCTTTCCCTCAGTCTCTCTCTCTCATCCTCACAAATCTCTCTGCCTCTCTCCTCTTTCTCTCTCTCTCTCTATCTCAACACCTCTCTCTCTCTTTCCATATATATTTCCATGCAACAGCCGCCTCCTCCCCTTAACCCACCACGAGCGAACCCACGCGAAACCCTAACCCCAGCTCACGCAGTCTCACCGCCGGCCTCCTCGAGACCTCGCCGTCGCCGCCCTCACCACCTCGACCTCCACCGTACCCACCTACCCTCTTCCTCCTGCTCTCCCGACAACACCCGCGCCTGCACCCAACTCCGAACTCGCCTCCACCCTCGCAGACGTCGCCGTCGACGTCGCCTCCGACCGTCGACGCCTTCCACGACCCCCTCTCACACCCCTCGTCGAGACCTCGTCATCGTTCCCTCCTCCCCTCGCCGGAACAGTGAACCCTAGCCTTCATCCTTCGCCTACCCCGCTGTTCGCCGGAGAAACGTGCCGGCGACCCCGTCGACACCACCTCCGACCACCTCCTTCTCTCCCACGACCACCAGAGCCGACCCCTCTCCTCCAGCTCGCCGCAACACCCCTTTCCAGCGATCCCCGAGCCTTCCAGCCGTTCCAGCACCCTCGCCGCGCCTCTTGTTCGCCGCCGGTGGGTCCATCGCCGTCGGGCTCATCATAGTTACCCCTGTCCCTCCTCTGTAAGCATTCCTTTACTTTCTTTGGTGCAAACCCCGCTGATCTTGTATGTTATCTTATTGCTAACTTGTTGCCGTTAACCGTTGCCGGAATCCGACCGTGCCGTCTGACGAACCCGACGCTCCAGCGAAGTCCCCTGGTCCGTGTGATCCCGTTGACCTCTGTCGGGACTCGATCCGTGGCCCGTGCTTCCATATCGCTGTTTCTGCCGACATCGCATCCGTGTTTCGGTTTGCGGAACCGCCGAGGCAAGTATCCGAATACTTGCTTAACATGCTACAACTTAATCATCATATTATAACTACACAACTAATATAACATCGATACCTTTTATAACCTGGAATTACTAGCCACGATTATCCGTAACCTTAAATCAATGAAATCGTTGCTCGCTTTAACCGGTCTGCTTTTAAGTCATAATTAACTAATCAAACCAAGTAGACCATCCCCTATTCATTGGTTAGAATCACTCATGAGACAATTATTATGCTTAGTTTAAATTCATGCAACTCCATTACGTAGGTTATCTATATCGCTTCACCTTGTGGCTTTTGCACCCCAATGGTGCGTGAACCGGATTAATATGAAAATACAAACATCACTGTGTTCACATAGAATGATAACTGTTACTTACTGTTTCCTGCTACTGTTCATTATTTGTTACTATACCTGTCATCATCATATACCTGATTACATTACATATTGACCGATCTTGATACACCTGACACATGTACTGATACACCGGACACAACACCCTGTACATATCGACTCTACCTGTTGAAAGTAACCTGACCTGTTACCTGATCTCATGCCTAATGCCGACGAACCTAACCATTCCTGCTGTCGATCCAGACAGACCTACCTTTACTTGACTTGTGTTGGCATTAGTTCTTGACTACTGAATACCTGACTGACATACATAGTTTGGGGGTATGGGGAAATCAAAGGTGAAACCGACTTGTAACTCAACAGTTCGATACATTGTTCTGATCAGTCTTACGGGCTTGGCCAGCTCCGGAGTGTTGATGCTGACATCACTCATCTATCCTACTACCTTTTACTGCTTAGCGGCACGTCTCGGATTCAGCCCCGAGAATTATGACCGTGGTCCCGGGCACGCACGGGATACTATTGAGTTACATCGACGATTCATCAATTGGTTTCAAAGACTATAGAGTAGAAAACCTGATAGGACAGTTTAGTCACTACTGCACATTACCCTGTTTATTACTTCTTATTACTGCTTTATTCATGTTCATGCTTGCATTGTTTATTACCATGTTTATGCTACATTACTTGATATCATGACGCGCTGACGTCTGGGTTTTGCATGGCCCAGATTCCGTGCCCTTGACGTCGACCGAGCAGGAGTACTTCAGCCAGCAGGCTGAACTGTGAGTTCTTGAGAGTTTAGTTTATTTATGTCATTTCATTTCCAGATGTGAGCCCGCATTATGGGACATACTGTTTATTCATTGTATTGGATCTTTAGCTTCCGCACTTATTGTTTATTGATTCCTGTTATTATGGATTTGGACATGTATTAGTTTAGTTTATTTTTTTTACTGTTCTTGATATCTTTACAACCGTAATGTGACTGTGGATGGATACTTCCTACCCATAGGTAGCATGGTTGGCTATGTCACGTGCCCAAATCTTGCGTACTCTGGGAAGCGGGGCGTGACACTAGCTTGTCGTAATCCAAATCTACGATGATCTACCTTGAAGTTTCTTCGACTCAAGCTATCTCACTCAAAAGAGAAGAACACCCTAATCCCAAGGGCTAGATGAGATGAGGATGAGAGAGTAGTGATTTTGCTTTCTTTTTATATCATTTTCTCATAATCTTTCATCACATAAGAATTTTCAAGAGAGCTTCTTCAAGAGAGAAGAAGAAGAAGATAATGGATAAAGAATAATGATAATCATAATCCTTTTCTTTTGTGATGAATAGAATAAAACATATGATTGAATTATTAACCATGGTCAAGGATGATTGGATGAAAATGAGTAGAGAAACAACTAGGGTTAGGGTTTGGTTTGGTTTAGAATGTGTCATCACAAAAGATCTTTGTAATGACAAAAGAAGAAACCTTCTAGAAAGTGCATGAAGCAACTAAACCAAATTAAACCTTAACCTCAATTAATCATCCTTAAACACGTTTAACAATTAATCATATCATGTCACAATAATATATATCATATATATATTATATATTTGCAACAAAAGAAAATAATACAATTAACATATATCGCATATATATCAATGTATCATCCACTGAGAAAATGAAATAATAAAGTAAGCCAATATTAGTTAATATAATAATATATCATATATATATATTATTATATATTAAATCATCGAATCAACACTTGATCTGACGATCCGGCTATATCGAATATAACCGGCTAATATATTATGTACCGATTCATCGAATCAACACTTGATCCGATGACCCGATTCATATCCATAAATCGCGAGAATATAATACGGTATCCCATATCGCATTATTCTCGCTCCTGCGCATATCACATATGTGCCACTACTCTGTTTCGCCTGAGCCAAGAAACCTCTGTGTAGGACTCTAAAGAATCGTCAATACGCCGGTAGCAGGTGATGATCATATCAAACACCCACAAGCTGCAAGCGGTCAGCTAAACGTAACAGCCACCCAGGTATTGAGCGATCAGAAGATCAACAAGCTAGCCTGTGCGTTCTCCTGTGAATCCAACCAGTAACACTCCTGTACAGTCCGGTCTGTTCGTCTGATATGTCGCATATCAAGTCTAGGGGTGGTATACGTCAGACCCCAGTAACCGATAAGTCGTGTCGATGTATGGCTCATAACGGGTCGAGAAACTACTAGTAATACTTACCAGTAAATCTCTATATCAGCCCTGGCCAGGGACTTCCAGTTATAGCCAATCGAACACAGCACAACATCAACTCCCTATACCGGGAGAGACGAATCCCCTCCTATCGCTCATTGCCTCCATGTGATTCGGGACTGTACCCAAAAGCCACCGTTTTGCACGCCCTCTTGGACGTGGTAAGGTGGAAATCAAAGCACAGTGGGAATCACACAAGACTCCATGACGATCTCGGGTCTACAGACTACCCTGTACCTGTGTCACCGGAGAACTGCCATCTGACGTGTGGTATATCACCATCTGGGAGTTCTCGGCGAGTCCGTCCAGTGTACCCAGTCTCCACTGAGCACCCGTACACCATCTCTGATGTCTAACACCGATGGATATGGGATCATCCATCGCCCATCATATGGGTCAAGATGCGTATACGCTAGTCTACTCTGGTGTATCGATGCCCTGTCTCGATATACCCTCGACTAGGAACAGTTATAGGATGTACTCATCGACTACCGCGGCCCTACTAGTATGATCTCATCATAGTCCCAGTAGTCGAGTACAGATCCTAAGGGCTTTATCAACATGTGAGAGTAAAACAATAAACCAATACAAGTCAACATGTTAAGATAAAGTGAAACCAAATAGCATACTATCATGACGAGCAAGAAAGTCTTCTCTATATATAACCAAGCATCCATTATAATATACATCAAATGTACAACAATGGCCTCTAGGGCATATACATAACTAACACGGACGCTACAACGCGACTAGTGGTGACGAGTAGACCAATATGGATATTTTTAATTTCATTTTAGGTGTTAAAATTTGTTATAGGCAAAAATGACTTAGCCGGTTAAAATTTTGCAACAAGAACCAAACAAGCAAGATAATTGAAATGAGCAATGTCTAACACTCAACCAGTAACAGAAATAGTATTATTGGGCTCGGGTGTTACACCAGGAGTATTGCGTAAGTGTTAATATTTATTCAACCCATATTTGAAATTTTAGTTTTGGAAGGTTCAAATTTAAATTTTATACTTATACTTTACTGCTTAATGTGGGTGTAGAAGCGGGTGGTTGAGCAGGCCGAGGCCTCGGGGATCGATTTTACCGGACAGAGCGATCCGAGGCTGCTGACCCCAGTCCTGGACGCCGCACACGGAGGGCACCACGGAGGTTGGGATAGAGGCCGGGGACTGGGCCCTAGCAGGGCCCATATGAGGTTGGACTCCACCCCGGCGGTTACTTCCTCCGTCTCCAGTGAGCGACGTGTCCAGCAGGAACTGGAGAGCTTGAAGGCCACCGTTCAGGAGTTGAAGGAGATGCTGGTATGTATACTACTTAATAGTAAAATATCATGTCATATTATAGATATCAACATATCCAATATTAGTACGTAGCCTGAGCTTATTTGGTTGTAGACTTAGCTTTGATTAATCATACATACATATCTAATTAAAATAAACTATGGTTTTCCAAACTAGATATCCAAATAGGGTTTCGAAATAACTTGATAATGATACGAATTTGAATAATACACAGTTCTTACACGCTTATTACACACGTTAGGTCCAGACGCGACAGGGTACATCGGCCGAGCCTCCACATACATCTCCTTCGGCTGCGGCTCCGCAAGCCACTACATAGGCTGCGGTTCCGCAGACAGCTCCTATAGCTCCACCGCCCACTCAGACTCCCGCAGCCGCGGCTCCGCAAGCCACTACCTCGACGGCGGCTGCGTAGACCACATCGCCAGCACCAAAGCCCGCTCAGACTCCCGCACGCTCCGAATTGCATGATTTATTGACCGAGAAGCATGCGCGCCAGATTCTAGCGTTTATCAGAGGTGGAGCTGGACCGAGCTAGGGTAGCTTTTTGATTCTTATTTTTTGAAACATGTATTTATTTATATGATACATATTGTACTACATTTTGGACGATATTGATATTGGTGGTCCTACGGTGTTTATATTTATATCATATTCTGTTTTTTGGTTTCTTTTGTATATTATATGCGTGAGATGTGATTATGAATACTGCGATATATGTTGTGTGATGATTAATTTTATATTTGATTGATGTATATATTATTGTGCACAGGACGAGAAAAAAATAGACAGCCCTTTTTAAAAAAAACTGATAATATGTACCTACGAATTAATCCGTAGGTACACACGTTGCCCCTACGGATTAAACCGTAGGGGCAAAATATCAGAATAACTGATATTTTCCCCTGTGATCTCAGTATCAGGGGGTTGAGCTTGCCCCTACGGATATATCCGTAGGGGCAAACAAATGCCCCTACAGAGTTATCCGTAGGGGCAAAATATCAGGAATCCTGATATTTTGCCCCTACGGATACGTACCTACGCATGTATCCGTAGGGGCTATTACTTGGCCCTACGGATTCATCCGTAGGTACAAGTAATCTATTTTAAAAAAACGTAAATAAAATAAATTTGTTGCCCCTACGGCCTACTCCGTAGGGCAAACGGGACCTACACATAACTCCGTAAGGGCAAGTTTTTGTCCGTAGGGGCAAGTTCAGGGCTTCAACTTGCACCTACGGCGTTTGTACCTACAAGGTATTTTCTTGTCCTACGGCTATATCCGTAGGGGCAGTGGTTTGTCCCTACGGATAAATCCATAGGGACAACCCTTATTTGTAGTAGTGTGTGCTTCACCTTTTCCTTCTTCGTCTTCTTCTCAATGAACTTTAAATCAAAGTTATGTATTTTCTTGGCAAAGGAAATCGATCCTTCGATATGTTGCTCGTAAGGGGTATTTATACTTCTCTGTGAGTAAGGAGTAGCGCACAACTACTCACTAGATATCAGCGAAGTTGAGAGAGGAAATCTCCCGACTATCTCCTTGAAAATAGAAAGTACCTATTCAGAGAGGGGGTCCGACACTGTTCTGAGAATGAGCGTGTCGGGACGCCCTATTTTGGGGCCTCCTAATAATGGGAGGGGTCTCCTGATAGTGGGAAGAGCATCCCGATGGTCGGGATGCCTCAAAACAATTCAATTTGAATTGTCTAAGTGGATTACCCAAGACATAGGCCCCACTTAGGATAGACAAGTATTCAACTTGTTGCTCTTTGGGCTTTTAAGCCTAAAGTGATCATTTTTCGATCACTTGGCCTATGTTTGACTAAATACTCATATAAGTATTTGTATTTTCTTGGAGGTTAAGATTTTTGACTCCAATAATCAATTTTGGATAAAACAAATATGTTATGATTGTGTAGAAAAAAAGTAAGGAATAATACAACATTTTCTGTAACATGCTAAGATTTGTCAATATATGTTATGGTTTTGCAATTCATATATTTTTTAGTGAAAAATGACAATATTTTAGTTTTGTTATCTTAGAGTCACTAACCAAAAGCCTCTCTTACTTTTCTTTTAAAAAAATCCTTCTAATCTTATTTTCTTAAAACAAATTCTCATTGGTATCTGGTATCGCTTATGTTATTTTGTATTTCTTCTTTTAGTATTTCCATTGAAATATACCCTTTCATCACACTGATAAACAAAAGTTATGATCTCTTATATCATTTTTGTGGTTTGATGATAAAAATAACCTCGGTTAACTTAATGTCAGGTTATGTTTTGGATAGAAAATTATAAAAGGAGAAATATAAAATATCTTAAGAGATTAAAGAAGGGAATATAAAAATATCAAGATTATAATGAGATTTTTAAAAGTCTTTACTATTATAATTCAATCATGGAAGCCATTGCCATGTAGCATTTTGCTATTTTTAAAGGAGAAACCCAAAAATATGTTAAAATTTTTAACTCTTTTCTCTAAAATTTTAGGCATGTTTAGTGAAGACTGCCAACAAGTTTGGGACAGAATCAATTTTTTTTGAAATGATCAAAAAACTATTATGACTTGACGGTCAATGTTACTGTTCATATCAAATAATTATTTTGCCCTTTTCACAGTATACTTACTTAATTATAAATTACATTTTAAATAATTTTAATAATTAAAAAATATTAACTAAATAATTAATATTTTTTGGGGGGAATCCAGGACGCAGCTAGAGCCGGAATGGGACATCGGCGGCGGTGAGAAAAGAACGCTGGAAAAGAAAATGAGAAGAGGAGAAAGATGATGGGTTGATGATGAAGATGATGTTGGGTTGATGGAGGTCTGGGGAGGGAAAGGTGGAGGGAGGGGACTGGGGACGAGTGAGTGGAGGTCGGGGAAGGGGGCAGGGAGGCTGGGGTCAAGAAAGGTGGCAGGGGGTTAGGCTCGGGGTCGGGAGGATAAGGAGGTTGGGGATGGAAGAGGATGGATTTAGGTTTGGAAGGGGAGATTGGTCGGCTGCGGCGACGATGATGACGAAGGAGGTCACAAAGAAGAAGGTGATGATGAAGAAGGCGGTGGTGGTTTGTCGGGGGCAGGGCCAGAGTCGGGTGGTAGGGTCAATGATAAAGAACACAAAGAAATTTGAGAGGAAAAATCATATATTGAATGGAAAGCATTTAGGCCATTAAATAGCCATTTACATCAAAACAGAAAATACTACAAATAAGGGATCTTCCAACTAATGAAGACCTATTCTAAAGCAAGGAGTCCCAAATAAAATGGGATTTTATTTAACTAATTCCTAACAATTCCTCCCTTAATGGGATTTTATTTGACTAATTCCTAACAATTCCTCCCTTAAACTAAATTCTTGAATACTGAAAGAAATTAGTTTATGTTGTTTCTTGCACAAACTCCAAGCATTGCACGCAGCTTCACAAAGACATCATCCTTGAGTGGTTTTGTCATCACATCAGCAATCTATTCCGAAGTATTGCAATGAATCAGTTCTATTACTCCTTCCCGTGCGAGCTCTCGAAGAAAATGAAAACGAACATCAATATGCTTGCTTCGTCCGTGCATAACTGGATTTCTTGAAAGCTTGATTGCAGAACTACTGTCACATTGAATAGCTATTGACTCTTGCTTTTCTTGATCAAGTGTCATTAGCAACCTCTTTAACCAAATAGCTTGACAGGAACATGATGCTGCTGCTATGAATTCTGCTTCCGTGGTTGACAAACTTACAATTGGTTGTTTCTTGGAACACCATGATACAGCTCCAGCTGCAAAAAGGAAGACATTTCCAGTTGTACTTTTTTTATCATCAAGATCACCTGCATAATCACTATCAGTATATGCCTTGAGTTTATCACTTCCTCCCTTCTTGTAGAAAATTCCAAACTCAGTTGTTCCTCGTAAATACCTTAACACCCTCTTTGCTAGTTGTAAATGGAGCTGAGTAGGTCTCTCCATATACCTGCTTAAAACACTAACAGCAAACATCATATCGGGACGAGTTGAAGTAAGATACATGAGACAGCCCACAATTTGCATGTAGTAAGTTTTATCCACCTTGGTCCCTTCTTCATCCTTGCAAAGCTTGAAACCAGGAACAATTGGACTTCGAACTGAATTGCTTTCGTTCATCCCAAAACGTTTCAACATCTTCTCTGCATACTTCTTTTGACAAATAAAGATTCCACTAGATTTCTGCAAGACTTCAAGACCCAAAAAATACTTCATTTTTCCGAGATCCGTCATATCAAACTCAAGCTTCATCGAGTTCTTAAACTCAGTAAACATCAGCTCATCGTTCCCTGTAAAGAGAAGATCATCAACATATAAACTTACAATGAGCATGCTGCCTTCTTTGTTCCGCTTAATAAAAAGCGTATGCTCATAATCACATTTTTTAAAGCCTTCCTTCAGAAAATATGCTTCGATACGACTGTACCAAGCACGAGGAGCCTGTTTGAGCCCATAAAGAGCTTTCTTTAACCTGTACACTTTCTCTTCTTTCCCTTTTTGAATGTAACCACAGGGCTGCTCAACAAAAACATCTTCAATTAATTCTCCATGTAAGAAAGCAGACTTTACATCTAATTGATGTATAGCCCATCCCTTTTGTGCCGCCAAAGCAATCACCAAACGTACAGTCTCCATGCGAGCTACCGGAGCAAATACTTCTGTGTAATCAACACCATACCGCTGAGCATATCCCTTTACTACTAGCCTTGCTTTATACTTGTCAACTTCCCCCTTCTCATTAAGTTTAGTCTTATAAACCCACTTTACTCCAACTGTTTTAGCTCCTTTGGGTCGATCAATTAATTCCCATGTGCCATTTTTCTCAATTGCTTCAATCTCTGCATCCATGGCATTACGCCATCTTTCACTCTTCACAGCTTCTTCAAAATTAAGTGGATCTGCACCAGTGGTGTACAGCGCAAAGAATGCTGTGTAAAGCGCAGCCTCTTCATCGGACAAACCATCACCGGTTACATAATCTTTTAACCAAGCTGGTTGCTTCCTACTCCTCCCTTCGACATGACCTGGTGAAGCTTCTTGATTAGTGACAATAGACTCCTCAATCGACTCCTCCGGTTGTGCAGCGGCAACATCATCTTCTTCTACTGCATATTCTTCATTGACAGCCCTTTCATTATTTTCCCATTCTAGCTCGCACATAACAGCTGACTCATGCTTCTTGTCCTATTCCCATTCTTCATCCTCGGCAAAAACCACATCTCTGCTTATTACAATCCTTTGTGAGATAGGATCATAAAGCCTATATGCCTTTGACTCTTCGCTGATTCCGAGTAGAACACACCTCAAGCTTTTCTCATCTAGCTTGGATCTCAATTTATCAGGTACATGAGCATATGAGACACAACCAAAGATTCTGAAATGTTGGACTGTTGGCTTGATTCCGCTCCAGGCTTCTTCAGGTGTTTTGTCCTTCACAGCTAGTGTTGGACTGCGATTTAAAACATGCACAGCCCAATTTACTGCTTCTGGCCAGAAAGTTTTGGGTACTTTCTTTTCAGATAGCATACTACGGACAAGATTCATGATGGTTCGATTCTTCCGCTCTGCAACGCCGTTTTGTTGCGGTGTATATGCAGCTGTCAATTGTCTTTGCAATCCATGTGCATTGCAAAACTCGTTGAATTCTCGAGATGTAAATTCTCCACCACGATCCGTACGCAACCCTTTAAGAGATGTACCTGTTGCTTTCTCAACATGTATCTTGAAACTCTTAAAGACAGCAAAGGCCTCTGATTTTTCTGCCAAAAAATAAACCCATGTCTTGCGGCTGTAATCATCAATGAAAGTAATTAGATACCTTTTCTTGCTGTTTGAGGCTGGCTTAATTGGTCCGCAAATGTCAGCATGAACAAGCTGCAAAATTTGTGATGCTCTCCAGGAACTCTTCATTGGAAACGAGTCTCGATGTTGTTTCCCAACAAGACAATTTTTGCACAGCTTTGAGGGTGGCTTAAGCAATGGTAAACCTTCCACCATTTGTTTTTGTTGCAGTATTTGTAAGCCTTTGAAGCTTAAGTGCCCAAACCTGCAATGCCAGAGTTGCGCCACATCTTCTGTAACCGTGTTAAAGCAAGTGGGTGCTGCAGGCAAAGTGATGGCATGCAAAATAAACATTCGATTTGCAGACATATTTAATTTCATAATCAAACCTTTGTCAGGATGATATATTTTGCACTGCCCTTGTTGAAACAAAATGCTTAGACCCTTCTCTTGCAACTGTCCCAAGCTTAACAAGTTGTTCTTTAGTTCTGGAACATAAAAAACTCCTGAGATAATGCTGACAACTCCATTGATTTGAAGTCGAATGTTGCCTTTCCCATGAACCACCATGTTTGAATTATTTCCCAACTTCACTGAATCAGAGAATTGTTCATCAAACTCGGAAAAATATTCTCTTTTTCCACACATGTGATTACTGCACCCAGAGTCCAAAAACCACATGTCTGTTGTTTTTTGCTCCTTTTCTTCAGCATAAGCCATCAACAGCATGTGTTCTTCACTCTCTACTTCACTTTCTGCAAAATTTGCAACTCTACTCTTACATTCCCATTGATAATGCCCAAGCCTGTGACAAGCATAACATTCCACCGTTGCCTTGTCAAAACTCTGTCTGCCTCTTCCACGGCCTCTACCTCCAGAGTTCCCACGTCCTCGTCCTCGTCCAGAATATTTGCTCCCATGTGTCACCTTCAGTGCATGTTCTTCCTGTACAGTATTACTCATGCGTTGCTCATGCACAAGTAAACTGCTTTGCAATTCGTCAATGGAAAGCACACTCGTATCCTTGGATTCTTCAATAGAACACACAACATAATTAAACTTTGGAATCATTGACCTCAGAATCTTTTCCACAACAGCAACTTCTTTCAAATCTTCACCATTTGCTTTCATCTTGTTAGTAATGACAAGAATACGAGCAAAGTACTCGTCCACAGATTCTCCTTCTTTCATGTGAGCCATTTCAAACTCCTTTCGCAATGCCTGTAGGTGAGCACGCTTTACTCGTGTTGTTCCTTGATATTTCTGCTTCATAGAATCCCAGATACTCTTTGATGTGTCTTTGTTAACGATTGTTTCCAGAATAGTACGATCTAAAGCCTGAAACAGATAGTTCTTAGCTTTGAGATCCTTCAATTTCTGCTCTTCATAGTTTTTCCTTTGCACCTCAGATGCACCTTCTGCTGCTGCAGAAACTCCATTCTCCACCACATCCCAGTATTCCTTTGATCGGAGAAAATTTTCCATAAGCATCCCCCAATGACTGTAGTGACCATCGAACCTCGGCACTGCTGGTTGAACAAAAGCACCTTCTGTAGTCATTGCCTCTGCTTAAATCCTTAGAAGACTGCTGCTTCTACAAAGCCTCTTGACTTGGCTCTGATACCAAATGATAAAGAACACAAAGAAATTTGAGAGGAAAAATCATATATTGAATGGAAAGCATTTAGGCCATTAAATAGCCATTTACATCAAAACAGAAAATACTACAAATAAGGGATCTTCCAACTAATGAAGACCTATTCTAAAGCAAGAAGTCCCAAATAAAATGGGATTTTATTTAACTAATTGCTAACAATTCCTCCCTTAATGGGATTTTATTTGACTAATTCCTAACAGGGTCGACGGTGAGATGGCTATCACCGGAGATGGTGAGAGGGTGGAGGATGAGGGTTAGAGTTTTATTTATTTATTTATTTATTGAAATTAGAGTTACGATTAGAATCAGGGTATTTTGGAGTTTTTTTATAAAAAAAAGTTGCATAGATTTTAGCATGAGTCCGTTAATTTTGGTAGTTTCTTGATTATTTTAAAGGCAATGGCAGTTTTCTGTTATAGCCCGAAGCGTAGTTTTCAGTAAATAAACCAAAATTTTACTGTTTCCACGTGTTTCTCTCCCACCTCCACAAGAAGCATCCATGCACATGTTGGATCTTCAAATGGAAAATTATACAAAACCCTGAATGTGTTATTTAATTTATAAATATTTCCTCTCATTATTATATGATGATCTTTTATTTTCATGTGTACAGTGCATAGATTTTAGCATGAGTCCGAATAAAAAAATGTCTAAATTTCACTAAAATCCCTTAGTTAGTTTCAGGGTTGTATCAAATAAGCACCATTAGTTTTGAAACCATACATTAAACCTTTCTATGTTTTTTCAAACGGCAAAAAACCCATAAGGGTGTTATCTCATCTCAATGAAAACACCAATTAATCCAAATCCCATGTTCGGCAGAAAAAGAGAGAGAGAGAGCGCGCGCTAATAATAGCTTTGATATAAACTAATGAAAAGACCTTGTGATGGCCATAATATTGTGTAATAAAGATTTACTTCTTCTTTTATTTAAAGATTTACTTATTTCTTCTTTAAGTTAAACTAGCATAAAACTTTCAAACTAGTAATATTATCCCAATCCATCTAGAAAGAGAATGCTTGACTTCTTATATTCAAGATTGATTAGGAAATAAATCCATATGTTGCATTTAGATATTTCTATGATTTCATGAAATGATCTCCCTAAAACAATGTGAAGATTTTTATTTCATAGTTGATTTGATTAAAAATTTACGGACTCAGGGAAACTATTGCTATGGACAAATTAGTCTATTTCATAGCATATGACACCATCTTAATGGAATAGTTGAAGGAATTATTAACAGTGAAATTTTTTTAAAACATAGTTAGCTTTGATGTATGGTTTCAAAACCAAAAGGGTTATGTGATACACCTCTAGAACAACTAAGAGGTTTAGTGAAATTTAGCCTAAAAAATTTTCACATAGAAAATTTAATTGAATACAAGGAAAACTTGTATGAAATCATGACAAGGGTGTTTAGTTACTTATTTGAAAAATACAATCCCCGGATTTGAAAATTCCTATTAGTCCTAAGTCTTGGAATTTGCTTAATGGTGTTGATAAAAAATAGACTTTTCGAATGATAGAATTATTTAAAATCCATCATTCAAATTATAGTACAAAAATGGGCAAGCTAATCCACTTCAAAATAAACATGCATCTCTAGGTTTTTAAAATTCCTAAGGCACATGATGTATCAAGATTAAAATCAACCGTCCCCTTCGACTTCCATTATCTCTGCAAATTGGTTGTCTCCCGTTGTTTGGTACTCATCATTGCCGCCGCCATCATCTTCCATCCGACCGCTGTCGATCGACCGCCGTCAATCCGTTGCCGTTGGTTGCCACTAACAGTGACGGGCCAACCAACCATCGTTGTCGTTCGACCGACCGACCGATCATTGTCATTGCCACAGGCCGACCAACTTATTGGTTGTTGCCACCACGACCACAGCCGACCTACCAACCGACTGATCACCGCCATTGCCACAGGGCGACCAACTGATTGGTCGTTGCCATCACGACCACCGCCGACCTACCAACTGACCGCCGCTGATCGCCCTGTCGCCACCGTTGTCGGATGACCGAATCCTACCAACCGGTCAATCGGTCACCGCCGCCTCTCCATAAGCCAGCTGATTGACCGCCACTGCCATCGCCGCCACTTACCGGTCGCCGTCTCAGCAACTGCCACTGACTCACCGGTCTCTGCCACAACAACCGCCACCCACTGACCGGTCTCCGCCATCGCCACCGACCAATCTACCGACCAGTTGCCATCCACAGCTGATCGACCACCTCCACCACCTACCAGTGTTGACCATTTCTTATTATCGTTTTTCGAATCTGAACACTGGCTAAAGTTCATTTCTCCAACTCTAATGTATTTTCCAAAAATATATTTGGATTTTAGATTGAATGACTAGAAGAGAATTTTAATCAAAATGATGATCATTCAGGTTTACAAATTCTTGATTATAAAAAGGTCTTTTACTAAATGGTCCTTTAAAATTTGGCTAATTACTAAAAAAACCCTGATACTTGATAATTACTATTTACTTCTCCAAAACTCTAAATTATTTCTGAAAGGTCCCCGACTTGCTTAAAAATTTCTCTTTCTTTTATTCCGTTAGGCATCTAACGAAAGAATATCGGGGCTAGAGTTTTAAACTCTCAAGCATTTCTCCTACATTTAATGTAACAATCCTAATTTTTCTATACAACTTTCTTTACAATTTTTTTTTCAAAATCCATAAAGTGGTATTTATTGCTTGAGCACAAGACATAAGTAATTAATTAGCAATTTAATTACAAGAAGGAGCTTGTGGCTCATTGGTAATACCTTTCACTGCTAAACCAAGCCACCACAGTTCAAATCTCCTACCCCACATTATTTTTAATATTGTTTTATTTTGAAATTTTTAGAAGTTCAAGAGTCAACATGTGATAACTTCCAAAAACCCCACTACACCCCATAAATTAAATATACCAGTGAGCATACCAACAGACCAGCCACCCGCGACTCGGCCGGCGGACCGGCCGACTCGGGCCGGCGCCGCCGGCCGGACCGTCGAGTTCCCTTCATCAATGTTGTGTCTTTTCCTATTCTGAACCCCCCCGTAGACTTCTTTTTTCCAGATCGGTTCTAGAGAAGTCATAAAACCCTATTTACTCCATTTTATTACAATTTATCACATTTTATTACATTTTTTATTATTTAACTCTTCATCTACCCTAGCCCTAGCCTAACCCTATAAATACCACCCCTACACTCTACCTCCTCACCCCAAAACTCTGAGCCAACTCTCAAGAATTCTCTAGAAAACCCTAGTATGCAATTGAAGTGAGCAAGAGGCGAAGTTCCGGCGGATTTTCCGGCAACGACCCTAGGAGATCCTGGCGACGAAACGACGCACCGGCGACTCCTCCCGATCCATCTTCCTCTTGTCTTTGATCGAAACCCGTAAATCCCAATTCTATCTTCTCTATTATTTTCTAGAAATACGGAATTACAAAACCCAACGGAATCGGAACAAAACCGATTTCCGATTCGGTTTCTTCCTAAAACCTCCCTTTTCTTTAATACAATTATGCTAAAACCAATTCATGTTGACTATTAAATACTAATCAACCATATTGATCAAGTTTCATATCAAATGTAATTGCTATTTCATTTTACCGTATTTTTCATTTATATACCACATAGTTTCAGTTCTACATTTAACATCACAAAACTTGCTATACTTTTAAGTAGATCACGAGTTAATAACCTACCTCCCCACACACTCATATGCAACATAGCACAATACTCTTGGGAACATAGAATACGGGAATCCGACATCATTACAAATAAATACCATAATTAATAAAACCGTTTTTCCTTAATGATTAGTATTTATACAAATCTTTGCAAAGCGCCGCTACAACCCATTTGAAAAACCCGTTCGGGATGGTGCGGATTATCGCACATCATCGAGCTTAGTAGTGCGAGATGCAGACCACCGCAAGGAGCATTCGGTCTCGAAAGATTTAAATACGAAAATCTAAAGAAAATGAGATTTCTAAAAATATAATATATATCAAAAAATTATTTTCATATAAATATATGTATATTTATCCTTAAAATATATATTTTTTAATAATATAAATATTCCATTTTTTTCTATAAATATCACAAGAATCATTTTACACTAAAATACCATGAATTCCATACAAATCAATATTACAAATAAATACCTATTTATGAAATTAGGATATTTTCACTAGAAATATCACAATATAAAATTTACATTCATTACAACTCTAAAGACGAATAATAAATACTTGGGGTGTATTTTGAAAAGTATATAAAAGTATTTTTACATAAAACCCCCTCAAGTTCTATAAATTATCCTAAGGACCCTAGTAAACGTAGGTTTAAGCGGGACCAGTCTCTTGAGCCTCAGGGAGCCGGAGAAGTGGGTGCTTGCCTATCTAAGGTAGACAACTTAACAACGGTGTTATCAATACGGTAATCGTCTTTGAAAAAGACACAAATCCTGCCGCCCATGTGCAGCGGTTACCGATAATATCAAAACAATCAGGACTTCAATTTACTTTTCTAATTGTCTGATTCAGAGTGAGTATCATTATAATCTGACTTGAAAATGATTCAAGTACAATCTACAATCTATAATTTACAATATTACAATTCAACATGAATCCATGAATTCATTATTCCATATAATCAATCTATCAACTTGACTGAACCGAACCATGGATATACTTCCATTTACATGATTCTCCAGTTACATCCGTTTAATGATATCATGGTTTCGATCAGTCATCCAAACATATAATCTATATAGTTTACAATACAAGACAATACAATACAACAATACAATCAAGATATCACGGGGTTTAAGGGGTAGACTGGTACGGAAGGTGTTAAAAGTGGTACGAGACTGCAAGATTTAAGACACCTAACCGTATCCAATTGCCATTGTTCCAGGTTGTATAACGGATCCTTGTACTCTATATTCCGTTTGCCCTGTTCTCTAGCATATAGGGATCCCTCTCGTATACACTGGTATCTTTCTGTACCAAGCTACAAACAACATCGTTAACACAACATCATAACAATATAATACAACTTTAAAAGCTACTCTCTCTTCTTTTTCTACTTCTTCCTTCTCTTTGGGACTTACTAAGCGATTTGTTCACTGACGACATTCTCTTTCTTTCTTCTTTGAATGTCGTCAGGTGATCTAGACACGTCAGAGATCGAGCCTACTAGTGAAGACTTGGACCAATTCAGTGAAGACCCCGAGTTCTAGTTCATTGTACACTTTCCATTCCAGTACCTTTCCTTTTCTGTTATACCATTGTTTAGGCATTGCTTTTTAATTCAGTTGTATTTACTTTCCATGTATTGTACAGAAAGAATGTGAATAAATAAAGTTGTTGTTTTGATTATATCTTGTCTCTTGTGCATTTACTTTTATATTGCTTAGATACGCTTAGCGTATTTACTTCACAGTAAATACGTAGCGGCCCAGTCGCATCCTCTGCCCGTATACTGGGAAGCGGGGCGTGACATTTAAAATCCTCAAGTTCGGCCCCGAATCAAAATTAAGGTTATGGATTTGATCTATCAAAACTAAATTCGTCATGAAAACGTGATCTTATTGCTCAACCTTCTCTTCCCATACATTAGGAGAATGCGAATATGGTTAGCAAGCTAAGGATAGATGAAATCCCTAAATCAAAGAAAGAGAAGTCAATAGTAACTGAGAAGAAGGTTTTGAAATAGAAAAAATATCGATTCTCGAATGAAACCGAGGGTAATTGCGGAGGTAATAAAAATTTGTGACGACATTTTTTTTGGATGGAAATTTTGAAGTGGGAGTAAACAGTAATGATGAGGCTCGATATCGGTGACTCTCTAGATGCTGACACGTTGTAGATGACGTGTCCCAGAACCTACAAGAAAGGATCAAGAACTTCAGTTGGGATCGTACCTCGAGCCTCTGGCCCGAGGAGTCTCCCGACCTCTGGTGGCCTTCCAGACCACCCCCCGGCTCACCTCCGAGCTATCACAGAACTAAGATGTCTTGGCCTCCCGCCGAGCTCATCTTCATCGGTCTTATCCAGACCGACCGACGGCGCTGATCACAGGCGCCTACGGTATGGCTCCGCAAATCTCGCCATGCGCGACATATCCGCCGCCCTCGATCCTGTGTTCCACGCCATCACGATCCCCTATTAACGAGCCTGTCTTGTCATTAATTCGAGATCCCTCCTATCACGCGACCGTGACGCCAAGAGCGTAACGGCCGGCATGAATCGCGCGCCCGCCTTCCCATTACTGTCGCTATATAAACCCATCTTTCAGACGATCGAGGTAAGCCATTTTTACTCCATTAGGCCGTTACTCTGCCAAAAATACCCCATCTAACTTGATCGTCGAAGGGTCCTCAGTGGCACAACCATCTCGGGACTTCTTTGCAGATAGCTCGGCCTCAACGACACAAAACCTATTGAGATCCACACGCTTCAGGAGTCAATCCTCCAACTCAATCTCAGCCGTCCATCAGCGCTCGTAGCAGATCAACGGAAGATATCATATGAAGGAGACCAGAGATCCATCAGTTGGCACCGTCTGTGGGAAGATTGTTCCACTCAACTAAAAGTTCATCTTCCGATCTCGACTACAATGGCAAGCGGTCACCGCGACGATCCAAGCACCAGCCGTCGGCCTCCCCACAGTGGAGACGAAGGAGAATCCCCTCCTTCACCGAACGCCATTCACGCCCTATCCGCTCGGATAGATCGACTCACGTCCGTCGTGGATACGCTCGTCCGTGTCCAAGCGGTCGGGCAAGCTCCCCGGGTCGCTGCTCCCCCTCCGCGGGACCGGGACCCCTACAGAGGGAGAGATGACTCTGCCCTCATTGGCACGTCCGATCACCGCCTCGCTGTCTCCGGCGGCCGCAGATCCCCCGGGCCGACATATTCAATGACCCGATGGGCACCGCACAGTTTAACTCCGAGGCCTTACGCTAGAGCGCCTCGCCCCGAGCCCCACTGCGCCCTTGTCCCTCCCGAGGAGGTGTCGGTCAGCTCGCCTGCGCCCAGGCATGACCGGCACCCCTTCCCTCGACGGTGTTGCGCGCACGGGACTCGCCACGGCAGCTCGAAAATGACCTCGCCAGGAGACCTGAGGAACGTCATCGAACAGAATCGGGGCCGTGGCCAGGCAGAGGTCTCCGACAGTAGAGGCCAAAAATCAGAGTATGCCGACTCATCGGGATACCACGACCGACTCGACGCCCTCGAAAAGAAGATCGAAGGTATGCATCGGGAAGGTCGTCATTCGAGCGACGAGGCTAAATACGCCGCCGACTCACTCAAGAAGCCCTTCACCGAAGAGCTACTCGCCGTCCATGTCTCCTCCCAGAACAAGCCCCCAAAGGTCTCACTCTTCGACGGGAAGTTCGACCCGAAGGACCATTTGGACGCGTTCACAGCCAAGATGAGTTTCCAGGACTGTTCCGACGCCGCTCAATGCCGCGCTTTCCCGGCCACTCTCATCCGCTCCGGACGAGACTGGTTCCGAGGACTCACGCCACCCTCGATCTCAACCTTCGATGAGCTGGCCACCCAATTCCTCGGCCACTTCATCGGGAACAGACCGCAGAAGCGGACCGTCGACCATCTCTTCACAATAAAGAGCGGGGACAAAGAAACCTTCAAAGGGTACGTCACCCGCTTCTACAACGCCCTCCTCGAAGTCCCAGAACACCGGGACGAGACTATCATTACGGCACTTAGGTCGGGTCTTTAGGCACAAGAAGTGGTTACACTCCTTTGCATTAGTGCGACCTAAGACCATGGCTGAGGTGAAGGCCTAGACCGAACGTGAGATCCAGCTTGAATCCGAGGTGAACGCCAATCTACCCCGGACAGAATAAGCTGATCACAAGAAAAAGGCCCGGGAGGAGAAAAAGAAGATTAAGCGGCCGAAGCCCTACTCCTTGAAGTTTCAGGAGTACACCCCGCTCAACGTCTCCCGGACGGTACTGCTGGAGGAGGCTAAGGGCGAGAGGTTCTTCAAACTCCCTCCAGTCTCGAACAAAGCGGCAAAGCGCACCCGGGGCCCCTTCTGCGATTTCCACAGGTCGCACGACCACTCCACTGAGAACTGCAAGCAGCTCCGAGACTACATCGCGGAGCTCATCCGCTCGGGGCACCTGGCAACATACTTGCGAGACAAGCAGCAGGATGACCGTGAGCAAGAGCAACGTCCGCCTGCCGGTGAGTTGACGATCGGCCAAATCATGGCCATATCAGCAGGGGGTACAGTGAATACCGACGAGGCTCAGCACCCCTCACCGGTCGAGGGGACCGATAGCCATCCGAGGAAGAAGGCCAGGGCAACCGAGCCGATCGTTTTTAACGACGAGGACCGTCATGGTATATCCCTGCCCCATGATGACCCGCTGGTGATCACAGCTCGGGTCCATCGCTACGAGGTGCAGAGGATACTGGTCGACTCTGGAAGCTCGGAAGATATTCTATTTTATGATTGCTTCCTACGTATGGGACTCGCCCCGTCGGACCTAAGGCCGACCATACATGTTCTGTCATGGTTCACCAACCACTCCATCCTGGCGGAAGGGGTAATCACTCTCCAATTTAACATCGGGGAGGCCGGCCGTACGCGCACCATGCCTGTGGAATTCATCGTAGCGAGAATCCCGTCGGCCTACAACATCCACCTCGGCCGCCCTACACTGAACTCCCTCAGGGCCCAGATATCGACCTACCACCTGGCGATGAAATTCCTGCTCGACCAAGGCGGGATAGGTCGGGCCTACGGAGACCAACGGACTGCAAAGGTTTGCTTCACCGCAACATCTTCGTCTGAGCGGCCAAACAATGATGTTGAGGGCGAGGGTGACATCAGGGGTTCTCTGGACACTCGAGACGAGCAAAAAGATGTCCGAGGGACCCCGGTGGAGCCACTGACAGAGGTTCCCCTCGTAGAAGGGGACAACGAGCGAACCGTTCAGATCGGGTCGCTTCTGACGGGGACTCGGCGAGTAACCTAGTCCACTTCCTCAGAAACAATTCTGACGTGTTCGCCTGGGCACCTTTTGACATGCCTGGGATCGACCCCAAAATCATATCTCATAAGCTAGGGGTAGATCCTACGGCCCGACCCGTCAGGCAGAAAAAGCGAAGCTTCACCCCGATCAAGCAAAAGGCGATCGAGGACGAGGTAGACAGGCTCCTCGCCGCCAACTTCATTCGAAAAGTGCCCTACTCAGAATGGCCGGCGAATGTAGTCCTGGTCAAAAAGTCAAGCGGGAAGTGGCGCATATGCGTCGACTTCACCGATCTCAACTAGGCCTGCCCGAAAGACAACTATCCCCTCCCTCGGATAGATCAACTTGTCGACAGCTCGGCAGGCCACGAGCTACTTAGCTTTATGGACGCCTTTTCCGGCTATAATCAGATCCGTATGAATCCGGCAGACGAAGTTCTCACCGCATTCACAACGGACCGGGGGTATACTGCTACAAGGTAATGCCTTTCGGCCTCAAAAATGCCGGAGCTACGTACCAACGCTTAGTCAATCGCATGTTCAAGCCGCAGATTGGCAGGAACATGGAGTTTTATGTCGATGACATGCTCGTCAAGTCGGTCTCATCGGTCGACCACGACAAGGATCTGGGCGAGGCCTTCGACTTCCTCCGCAAGTTCAAGATGAAACTGAACATCGCCAAGTGCGCATTCGGGGTCACCGGGGGAAAGTTCCTCGGTTTCATGGTCACTCACCGCGGGATCGAAGCTAACCCAGAGAAAATCAACGCCATCCTCAACATGGCCACGCCCAAGACTAACGTCGAGATCAAGCGACTGACAGGGCGGGTAGCCACTCTGTCACGTTTCATGTCGAGGTCTGGGGAGAAGTTCCTCTCGTTCTTCAAGGCCCTAAGGAAGATTCCAAGGCTCGAGTGGTCGGAGGAGTGCCAAACCGCCTTTGACCAATTAAAGATGCACCTTGCGACTCCCCCACTGCTCACCCGACCAGTCGAAGGGGACGAGCTATCGCTATACCTAGCGGTATCCGACCAAGCTGCAGGCTCAATGCTCGTCCAAGAGGTCGATGGAGTCCAGAAGCCGGTATACTACGTGAGCCACGTCTTCAAGGACACGGAAACAAGGTACCCAGCCATAGAGAAGATATTCTTGGCACTTATTGTGGCTTCAAGAAAACTGTGACGCTATTTCTAGGCGCACACCATCCTCGTCCTTACCGAGCGGCCTTTGGGAGCTATCCTCGCCTCACCCGAGTCCTCTGGCCACTTGGAGAAGTGGATGTGGGAGTTGTCCCAGTTCGACATAAAGTACCGCCCGAGGCAGGCCATCAAAGCCCAAGCCCTGGTTAATTTTATCATTGAGTGCACCTTCCCCAGCAAGGAGTCGGAGTCAACGCCGGCCCCCGCAGCTCAACCCTCGCTCGATGGGAAGCCCGACTCAGTCCCTGATTGGATCCTTTACGTCGACGGATCCTCGACCGAGGAAGGCTATGGTGCCGGCCTCATCATTCGGGGACCGAACGAGGAAGAAATGAAGTATTCTCTGAAGCTTGGGTTCAAGGCCTTAAATAACGCGGCAGAATACAAGGTCTTGCTGGCCGGACTGCGTATAGCCTCCGGACTGGAGCAAAAAATGATTTGGATCAGCAGCTACTCCGCCCTAGTCGTTGGCCAAGTGACCGGCCGATTCGAAGCACGGGAGCCTCTGATGGCGAAGTATCTGGCCGAGATAAGAGGGAGCTGAAATTGATTCGAATAAATGTGTGATTTGTGAGGGTATTTTGGAATCTGGAGCAACCCGGGGACACTAGAAATGATTTTGCAATTACTGGGAGTCGTGCAGGCACCTAGGAAGCTACCGATGAAACCCTAGCCCCATACCCCAACCCAAGGCCGCAGATTTATCCATTCTGGCCGCAATTTGCGGCTAGAGCAGGGAAATAGGGTCCCAGGTTTGCTCCATGGCTCCTTTTGCACTAAAATAGACCCCTCCTATATGTAGAATTGGCTAATTGTCACCTGGGGAAAATCTGGGAGCATTTTGGTGTGTTTTAGGCTATGTTTTCCGTATTTTGAAATGCAATTTCTTGACATTTGGATTTGTATTTGGTTGTTGGATGTTTGTACATTGACAACAGGGGTTGTTTGATTGTTTTGCACGTGTAAGCCATAGGTTCTAACCTATGAGCACACCGTGCGCCATATCGGTTTTCCGGATTCGATTTTAATACGTATTGCGATTGTTTATTATTGTAGGTACCTTCGCATGGATTCCGAGGCAAAGGAGCACGGCGTCATCGATTTCGGCGAGCGAAGACCAAGTGAGTGGATCTATATCCACGGGGGAAGTCGGGTGGATGGTGTATAGCACCCCCGCAAAGTATTGATGGAAAACTGATTATAGAATATGGTTAGGAAACCTAGATTAGGAAACTAGGTTTATAGTAAAGGATAGTTAGTGATACTATATTAGAAACTAAGGATAGTTAGAAATGAGATAATACGGCTAATATGTTATGACGGGATTCGAGGACGACGTTTGCCGATATTGCCGTTTAGGGTACCGTAAGACTAGATAGTCGATGTAGATGCGTCATCCGAACCATACCTTTTTCTAAACCGAAGAGTCGTATGTATCTTTTAAAAATATACCTTGAGGGAGGTTACAGATTTTCAAATGATATCTTTTTCTTAAAAACACCGTAACCCCTATTTTCAAAACTACGATTCGCTTCTTTAAAAATCTGATTGTATAGTTCGGGTGTGTATGTTAGATTAAATACCTATACTTATAGTAGAGATAGAATGTTTAGGTAAACTCGGCTTGATATGAGTTATAAATGCGGTGAAAAGATTATAAGACGGATATGATGATCTGATGATATGTTGGTATACGGATGCGAGTCGATCGAGATGATTTATACCATGTCGGTCCCCTGATGTGAGATTATTGCGGATGTGACCTGGGACATAGGTATATAGATATATAGATATATAGATATATATAGAATGTTGTGAATCATGGATGATAGGCCGTACGTGATTTCAGGCCGTACCCTCATTTGTCGTATAGGATGATAGGACCCCTATTAGCTTAATGCCGTCGTTCGATGATTTTCCGTGGGTGATGGGTTTGACTTGATGATTGATCCTTACCCTTGACTAGAGGTTGTCGTACGATGGATCATACCGTACGCAATGTTGTTAGGCTGGATGCCGATTGATAGATTCCCCGACTCGGTCATATTAGATACGTATACCCGTCAGCATTGCATATGATTTACCTTATGCTGCATTCATATTATTTTCATTGCATTGCATATACCTGTGTTAGTACACTTACACCATTATCGATGATGCGTATGTTACACGTACACAGATTTTCCGGCTCACACACTTCATCATCGATAATTTTCATGTCACTACACAGTAGGATTACTGCATCATGATATGACTCTTTGCATAATCTACCTTCTATAGTTACCTGTGCACGTTTATACGATGTTGCATGATATATTACTATGCTTACATTTCCATCACATGTCGCATACATCATGCTTTATGATTTTATGCATTGAGGTGTGCTGTTTTCATGAGATTTCTGGATTTGAGAACCGTGGCTATTTCAAAGAAAGCATGTACTGTTTTAAAAACCCGGTTTCTCTTGATATGATATTTCAGTGCGTCCACCATGCGTTTTCTCGGTTCTGAGACGTGTGCTTGAAACCCAATTCGAGGAGTTGGATGATCCGTTTGCGGGTTCATGGTGAACCCGGTATGGTTCCCCGGGACGAGAAATGTTTTTCGTGGAGTAGACGATGAGCCTGGCAGGGTGGCGAGTACCTACCAGTGATAGTATTTGGGCTCGGTGGATATCCGGAGGATACCGACCGGAGTCGAGAGATGAGATGGGCCGATCCGGACTGACGGAGCCCGATATATGAGGATTTACGTGCCGATGCTGGGCACGGTTTTCATGATGTTTTCGAGTGTCGATGCTAGGCACTCAGGTTCCATGATTTTGATGTGTTGGGAGGGACACCGTTGATGTATATCCTCATACTTTCATGCACACCCATTTATGATATTTACGTGCATGCAGACATTGATTTTGGGTGGACGAGATCCATATGCATACATACCTTGATTATGGTTGGACGAGATCCATATACATGCATTGATTATTACTGTTGGATGTTATCCACATGCACATAGGTATTGACCACCTTGTTGGCACATATACAGACCCGGTCACCTTAGATATCATAGTATTACCTTTATGATATAGTTGAACTAGGAGTCGTTGTTTATTCGATTTCTATCTGTTGATATTTTTCTACTCACGAGTTGGCAACTCACCCTCGTGTGCCACAGTTCTTGCAGGTTGACCGCTTGGATCAGTAGCGGCTTCGCTGGCACACAGTTGCATTCGGGTGTTTTGCATTGGTAGGTGGGATATTTGTATCATTCCCACTCTTGTATCTATATTTCATATTGTATCTAGTTAACTTCATCAATCAAAACTTGTAAATTGTATAAGTGATGAGACTTAGTGAGACTTGTAGTTGCGAGATTTGAGCGATGGGTTCTATATTCACTTTTAGGGTTATATCTTGCTCTTTTCTTTATCTTTTGTGGTGGACTTCGCCGTTGGGCGTCGTATACTTATTTATACTGTATTGCGTGGTTGTGATCCGCCGTTTGGCGAAGAGCTAGCTCCCGCTTGGGGATGCCTTTATCATTATTATGTATTTGTGGCTTTGGATTAAAAAATACAAAGGAGGTGCTGCCAAATTTTTAAAAAAAAGACGAACATGTTTTCAAACTAGTAAACTTCACCTCCTTTACTTTTATTAAAAGGTTTAGATTTCTGGGTTTCAGCTTACTTGAATTCTGTTACGCCTTTAGACGTTGCGTGATTCAAGTGCTGGTCACGAGCCATTATTTCGGGTCGTGACAAAGTTGGTATCAGAGCGCTAGGTTTAACCTTGTTCGGGTCTATGTTTGACTATGCGGAGTCTAGGGCAGGAGTGTATTTCGGAACCTAGGCTTGACCTTACGGAACTTAGACTTGGACGGGGGGTATTAGGCCCGAACTTTCGTTTCATAGGCTGACCCTGATTGATGGAGTAGGTAGCTTGAGTAGAGTGACGTACCGTACGTATGTTCCGCGGCATATTTATGATACGATACTCCACTTAAGAAACCTTAGGATGTACATATTTTGAGACTAGTGATTCTCTTCGTATCCATGATTATACATCCATTTGGGATCCTTGATTCTATTAGTTTCGTGATCATACTTTCATTGAGGCTGTTCCTTCTTATGATCATGTATCCATTATGGATCTGTCATTCCTTTCGTGCCGTTGATCTGCTCTCTTCGATGCACGATTGAGGTTCCTGTCACCATAGTTTGAGCGCAGTTTGAGCTGCTGCTAGTGTTACGGTCAAGGCGAGCTCGTCTGGTACGAGGGCCGACCATTGTTTTTTTTTCTTGTGACATGGGAATGTCTCGAGGTAGTGATTGGGTTGTGACCTCTTGTAGAGGCGAGTGCTTGGTTTTACACCGGATGATCGGGCCATTGTTAGAGCTGCCAGTTATGAGAGGACTGTTGATGTACAGCATACCTCAGAGATTTTGATGTCGCCTACCGTGCAGACAGGTGACCCAGCTGTTGCTGAGATGATGGGATGTCGCTTCCAGAGCTTACGAGCTAAGATCGCCGGAGCTTCCAGGCAGAAATGCGACAGATGATAGCTAGTCTACCCTAATTTGAGAGACGAAGGCGATTCGTCAGATTGATGCGCCGATGCAGGCCAAGTTGAGTTGAAGATTTCCAGTGTGGAGAGAATCTTACTCAAACCTAGAGCAGACCGATCCAGAGGTGACCGCCGATGTATCGCCTTTCTTGGAGGATTGAGGCATTGTTTAGCATGCGGGCGAAGAATATTCACATGTTACCTAGGCGAAGTTAAAAAGTTCGAATGAGTGTCAAAAACCCATTTTCCCAAGTTTAAAGTGTTCGGAGGAACATGCAGGTAATTTTGTGGATCCTCTAGAAGAATGAAACCCTAACTCAACATGATGACCATGGAACCGCTTTGAACCTGAGAGTTTGTGGCAGTTTAGCGGTGCCATCAGTGAGGCTTAGGTTTGCCCTTCTACGGCTGGTCCAGAGGTTCTGTGGTATGTACCAGATATTTTTAGACTGTGCTCAGGTGCTGAGCCTTCGGGAAATTTTGGGACCTTGATGACCCGATCGAAAAGTTTGACATCGTCCGGATATCATGTGATAAGAGACCAGTGAGCTGACAGCTTTGGATAGAGGACCTCACCCAGATGCGTTGTGAGTTGGTCGAGAATGAACGAGTATTAAGTATCCCTCCGATGGTTGGAACAAGTTCCTGAGGACGTGTTCGGCCAGATATCTTCTACAGAGTGATGAAGCTATAGAGTATGCAATTTCGAGTCCGTGCGAGAGACTTCGGATTGACCGTGGCTGAGAATAGTTGCAGTGCGCAGATAGCGTGGCGTGACATCATAGTGAGAGATGATAAAGACGAGTGGAACCAGAAGTTCGTGCGAGACGCTGACGAGCTGTTATTACTCCCCGTCGAGATCAGAGACCTGATATGCTTATAGAGGCGTTGGGATACGGCCAGTTTCCGAGGAAATGTGTGCGGAACACGCAGATGTCCAGAAAACGAGAAAAGATTATGTGAGAGTACCAGCCTCCGTACAGTTCGGCATAGGCGAGATCGGAAGAGACCTTGAGCAGAATTCCTTCCAGGACACTGCTGCAATAAGAATTGCATCCAGGATCAGATGTGTCACGTGTATTCAGAGGACTAGAGACCGACGCCAGTAACGTGCCGCCTTACGAGTGGTCGTGATGATTGACCGGGGGATGACCAGAGAAGTGCTAGAGTGGAATCGTTCCCGTTAGCACACCTGACAGGGCCGATGAGCCGATGGATTACGAAATTGGTAATCCATAGAGAAGATAAGGACCCAGAGACAGAGGACGCCAGGCCGTGAGCAGAAGGCGAGCGGATGTTCTTACCCTGCTAGTTTTGGGCGCCCGATATTTTCCGACATTGTAGGAGGTGTACCTCGATGTCATTTATTGCGATTTGCGTTTGTGATCCGAGTGTCACGTTTATATCGCTTGGATTTGAGTTTTGATGACGAGTTTCCTGATATTGATTTCGTGCACCATGGCTGCACCTACTGAGTGTTTACGTTTTGCGCATAGTTATCGCACCTGATATATATTTTATACACCGTTGTGTTGATTTGCGATTTGTGCATGCTTATTGCGTTTGATGTCGATTTTATACCTGCGTAGCATATGTTTATGATTTCATGAATTTCATACGGATGAATTGATTTTTGCACTCGGTATAGCTTATATGTGCTTGCAGCGCATTGATATGTGTTTTGTGCACGCAGTTGCACACGATTTTGATTTATACCCCTTGGTATACCCGGTGTCGCTTTTGATGCGTTTGAGTTATTGATTGTATTTCGTGCATTTGATGCACCCGATGTTATTTCGTGCACAATAGGTGCACCACATATTGTTGCCGTGCACACCGTTGTAGTGGACAGATGCTTTCGTGCACACCCGTTGCACGTAGTTTTGGGTTTTTGTGCGTATTGTGGCACCTGTATTTGGATTTGAATTCCATGCGAACCAGACGCATGTGTTTATTGGATAAGCCTTTTGAGGCTGATTTTGCTTTTGAGTACTTTACATGCATTAAAAGTTTACCAAAAGGGTTTTCAAAAGGTGCTATAGTCTCGCTATTTCCTACGTGTCCGTGAGCGACACGAACATTTATAAAGGAAAAACCTTTTGGGATATTTTGAAAACGACGGAACGTGTATTTAAGAAAACATATATGGACTTATATTATTATTTTGAAATGAGCGTCCGTCGGTTATGCCGTGAGTTACGCATTTCCGCGGCGATTTATAAAAGATTTTGCATGTATTTTATTCAGATTTTGGAGTTTTTCAAAGATGCGTACTATACACGTATTATAGTATTTGACTAGTGTATATTGGATTTCAGTAGTGGACTTCGAGATCTGCATCTCTATTGTAACTCCGAGGATATGCGTGACGCTTGACGGAGTTGATTTTGAGTTTTGTATTCGTTTTTCATGCGCACTTGGCGTGTTGTATTATTTCTGCGTTTTCCATGATTTCGGAGCCCCGTTGTTTTGAGCCGATTATTGAAATGTTATAGATTTTGGGGGTTTAAATTTAAGTTCGGGGACCGAATTTATTTAAGGGGGGAAGATTGTAACATTTCAAAAAAATAAAATATCATTTTTAGGAATTTTTATAATTTAATAATAAAATATTGAATATTTTAATAAGACGGTATAATTAAATACCGATAAATTTGTGAAAAATTTGGAAAATTATGGAAATTTCTAAAAGAGGGTGTTTCATGTGAATCATGCAAATTTTAAGTCTTTATGATTAATTATACACTAATTTTATGCTAATCGCGATTGAATATCGTTAATCGGGTACTAATCGTGTTTTATGCACATGTCTTTTTTTCCACACATGTTACATTTTCCTACATGATTATGGGTGTATGGTTATTGTTTTGGGTTTACTATTGAGAGGAAAAGAAAAGAAAATAAAAGAAAAGAAAAATAAATGGGATAAAGAATAGAATATAGTAGTAGGTATGGGTGAGAGAGAGAAATGTGAGGGTTACATTTGACTTAACCATTCTCTCCTCCATCATTCTCCTTCATTTTCCCTTCCTCCTTCAGCCCAAGGCAGCACCCTCTCCTCCACCATCTTCAACACCCCCAAAACTCCATTAAAAACCTCTCAAAACCCCATTTCACAAAAAGGATACACAAGCTCACTAGCAACACATTGGACCAAGAAAGCTTGCATTTTGGACACTTGGGGCAACTCAAGAAAATTCTTGAGTTGCCAAATGAGGTATTTTCTAAACCATGAGCTTAGTATTCTCATTGCTTTTACTTCCATGTTAACTTTAAACCGATATTGTGAGGTTTAGTGAGGGTAGGAAAATTCTAGTTAAGGGTTTTAGAATTCTTGAGTGGTGATGGGTAATTAAGCTCAGTAGAGGCCACACAAACCCCCTAGTGCTAGAATTCAGACCTAAATCAGAGACTAGAAACCCCAAAACACGGATTTAGAAACCCCGACATCGGATAAATGTGTGATTTGTGATGGTATTTTGGAATCTGGAGTAACCCGGGGATACTAGAAATGATTTTGCAATTACTGGGAGTCGTGCAGGCACCTAGGAAGCTACCACTGAAACCCTAGCCCCATACCCCAACCCAAGGCCGCAGATTTATCCATTCTGGCCGCAATTTGCGGCCAGAGCAGGGAAATAGGGTCCCGGGTTCGGTCCATGGCTCCTTTTGCACTAAAATAGACCCCTCCTATATGCAGAATTGGCTAATTGTCACCTGGGGAAAATCTGGGAGCATTTTGGTGTGTTTTAGGCTATGTTTTTCGTATTTTGAAATGCAATTTCTTGACATTTGGATTTGTATTTGGTTGTTGGATGTTTGTACATCGACAACAGGGGTTGTTTGATTGTTTTGCACGTGTAAGCCATAGATTCTAACCTATGAGCACACCGTGCGCCATATCGGTTTTCCGGATTCGATTTTAATACGTATTGCGATTGTTTATTATTGTAGGTACCTTCGCATGGATATCGAGACGAAGGAGCACGGCGTCATCGATTTCGGTGAGCGAAGACCAGGTGAGTGGATCTATATCCACGGGGGAAGTCGAGTGGATCTATATATCCATGTGAAGGTACCTACAACAATAAACAATCGCAATACGTATTAAAATCAAATCCATGCGAAGGAGCACGGCGTCATCGATTTCGGTGAGCGAAGACCAGGTGAGTGGATCTATATCCACGGGGGAAGTCGGGTGGATGGCGTATAGCACCCCCGCAAAGTATTGATGGAAAACTGATTATAGAATATGGTTAGGAAACCTAGATTAGGAAACTAGGTTTATAGTAAAGGATAGTTAGTGATACTATATTAGAAACTAAGGATAGTTAGAAATGAGATAATACGGCTATTATGTGATGACGGGATTCGAGGACGACGTTTGCCGATATTGCCGTTTAGGGTACCGTAGGACTAGATAGTCGATGTAGATGCGTCATCCGAACCATACCTTTTTCTAAACCGAAGAGTCGTATGTATCTTTTAAAAATATACCTTGAGGGAGGTTACGGATTTTCAAATGATATCTTTTTCTTAAAAACACCGTAACCCCTATTTTCAAAACTACGATTCGCTTCTTTAAAAATCTGATTGTATGGTTCGGGTGTGTATGTTAGATTAGATACCTATACTTATAGTAGAGATAGAATGTTTAGGTAAACTCGGCTTGATATGAGTTATAAATGCGGTGAAAAGATTATAAGACGGATATGATGATCTGATGATATGTTGGTATACGGATGCGAGTCGATCGAGATGATTTATACCCTGTCGGTCCCCTGATGTGAGATTATTGCGGATGTGACCTGGGACATAGGTATATAGATATATATATATATATATAGATATATATAGAATGTTGTGAATCATGGATGATAGGTTGTACGTGATTTCAGGCCGTACCCTCATTTGTCGTATAGGATGATAGGACCCCTATTAGCTTAATGCCGCCGTACGATGATTTTCCGTGCGTGATGGGTTTGATTTGATGATTGATCCTTACCCTTGACTAGAGGTTGCCGTACGATGGATCATACCGTACGCGGTGTTGTTAGGCTGGATGCCGATTGATAGATTCCCCGACTCGGTCATATTAAATACGTATACCCGTCAGCATTGCATATGATTTACCTTATGCTGCATTCATATTATTTTCATTGCATTGCATATACCTGTGTTAGTACACTTACACCATTATCGATGATGCGTATGTTACACGTACACAGATTTGCCGGCTCACACACTTCATCATCAATAATTGCCATGTCACTACACAGTAGGATTGCTGCATCATGATATGACTCTTTGCATAATCTATCTTCTATAGTTACCTGTGCACTTTTATACGATGTTGCATGATATATTGCTATGCTTACATTTCCATCACATGTCACATACATCATACTTTATGATTTTACGCATTGAGGTATGCTGTTTTCATGAGATTTCTGGATTTGAGAACCGTGGCTATTTCAAAGAAAGCATGTACTGTTTTAAAAACCCGGTTTCTCTTGATATGATATTTCAGTGCGTTCACCATGCGTTTTCTCGGTTTTGAGACGTGTGCTTGAAACCCGATTCGAGGAGTTGGATGATCCGTTTGCGGGTTCATGGTGGACCCGGTATGGTTCCCCGGGACGAGAAATGTTTTTCGTGGAGTAGACAATGAGCCTGGCAGGGTGGCGAGTACCTACCGGTGATAGTATTTGGGCTCGGCGGATATCCGGAGGATACCGACCGGAGTCGAGAGATGAGATGGGCCGATCCGGTCGACAGAGCCCGATATATGAGGATTTACGTGCCGATGCTGGGCACGGTTTTCATGATGTTTTCGAGTGTCGATGCTAGGCACTCAGGTTCCATGATTTTGATGTGTCGGGAGGGACACCGTTGATGTATATCCCCATACTTTCATGCACACCCCTTTATGATATTTACGTGCATGCAGACATTGATTTTGGGTGGACGCGATCCACATGCATACATACCTTGATTATAGTTGGACGAGATCCATATACATGCATTGATTATTACTGTTGGATGTTATCCACATGCACATAGGTATTGACCACCTTGTTGGCACATATACAGACCCGGTCACCTTAGATATCATAGTATTACTTTTATGATATAGTTGACCTAGGAGTCGTTGTTTATTCGATTTCTATCTGTTGATATTTTTCTACTCACGAGTTGGCAACTCACTCTCGTGTGCCACAGTTCTTGCAGGTTGACCGCTTGGATCAGTAGCGGCTTTGCTGGCACACAGTTGCATTCAGGTGTTTTGCATTGGTAGGTGGGATATTTGTATCATTCCTACTCTTGTATCTATATTTCATATTGTATCTAGTTAACTCCATCAATCAAAAGTTGTAAATTGTATAAGTGATGAGACTTAGTGAGACTTGTAGTTGTGAGATTTGAGCGATGGGTTCTATATTTACTTTTGGGGTTATATCTTGCTCTTTTCTTTATCTTTTGTGGTGGACTTCACCGTTGGGCGTCGTATACTTATTTATACTGTATTGCGTGGTTGTGATCCGCCGTTTGGCGAAGAGCTAACTCCCGCTTGGGGATGACATTATCCTTATTATGTATTTGTGGCTTTGGATCAAAAAATACAAAGGAGGTGCTGCCAAATTTTTAAAAAAAAAGACGAACATGTTTTCAAACTAGTAAACTTCACCTCCTTTATTTTTCTTAAAAGGTTTAGATTTCTGGGTTTCAGCTTACTTGAATTCCGTTACGCCTTTAGACGTTGCGTGATTCAAGTGCTGGTCACTGATCGCACGCTTTTGGCGTGTCGGATGTTCAAAATTCTAAAGTTATAACCGCGATCAAGACGGTGTCGCTATGCAGCTAGCCGGTTAAGCACGGGTCGATCCACAGGGAGATGGTTGTATGTCCGTTCTTGTTTTAGACGAATCAATAAAGAATTTGTATGTGTTTGTTCAATCTAACCTATGTGTATTATTTGCAAGTATAAAGTTGTTAAGAAAAGATGAAAATGTAAGCTAAAGAAATCCGTACTAAAAACCTTTGAGCCGAGTCTTGACCAATTGAAGCTAGTGCAATCGGCAATAACGTGGATTAGGGGATTTAAGCACGGTATTCGGGGAATCCGGCTTATTTACCCTTGTCCTTCCATTCTTGTCTCTTGCTTTTGCCTCCGGCCAAACCGAACGCAATCGGTCGCGGTTAGGAATCACCGTTATCTTGTCAGGGTAGGGTGCCTAACGGAGTGCTTGCGTATTGTTTGGGCGGAGTTCAATGGAAAATAACGGGAAAAGGAAATGAGCAAAGAAACGTTAACTTATATTATCGTATTGATTCTTAACAACAACAATAATTACAACCATTCAGAAAAAGAACCAAAAAGAGCAAAAGAAAAGAACAAAGAAAAGAAAAGATTACAAGTAAGTAAGTGCATGAATTTAAATTGCAAGAAAGTAAAGCAAGGTAATAAAAAGCAAGTAATAAAAAGCAAGAAAGAAAACTAGAAACTAGAACTCAAGACAAGCATGGGATCAATAGCCAACCCTTAAACTTGCAAGCTCAATCAAGAGGTTGCAAGATCAAGAGAAGGGTAAAGAACTCATGTGAAATAAAGCACTAATTTCATAAGAAGATACAACCCTTGAAATCAATAACAAACCCTTAAACTTTCAAGCTCAATGAAGAGGTTGAAAGATCAAGAGAAAGCAAGGATCTCAAGGGGAAGCTAAACAAACAAGAATGATACAAAAACCCTCATCTTCATTTAACATCCACTCAATTCTCTCACTACATTTTCATGGAGGAAAGATGAAGAAGAAGAAGAAGAAAACTAAAACTAGCAAAAAGAGGCTTAAGAATTTAACACCTTGGTTTGGCTCAGAACTGGGGTATTTATAGGAGGGGAACTGGAAACCTAGGGCAAGAATCTGCCCCTACAAGAAAAGACCAACATGCCCCTGAAAAACGACAACGAGAGGAGACTAAATGGCCGCGGTTCCGCGGCCTAAGCGCGCTTAGGCCGCGGAACCGCTGCCGTTTAGAGGAGTTAGGCCATGAAATTTGGTGGTTTTCCCTAGTTTTTAGTACTCTTCAGTGTGGTATATGAATTTTTCTCAGAAACTCTTCCCATTTCTTCCAGAATTTCAGTAGATCAAAAGGTGATGTGATGTGGATCTTTTGCCAAGATTTTCTCGAGCTCCGCGTAGATATGTTGGATCTTGTGTTGACATTGAGCTTTGTGCACGAAAATGACATCGATTTGCCATTTTGTCCCTTAAACTGGTGTGTGGCAACATACAGATAGAGAGCGGAGACCCGTGTTTATCTGTGTTGGCAGTAATCCGGAATTTGACGTACTTTTCCATGAATTTCACTGTTCAGAGCCGAGAACCTGTATTCTGCAAATATGTAGCAAACACTGATCAAAAGCACCTGCCTATAAACAAACGAGCGTAACAATGGGCGGTATAAAATGCAATATTCTGGTATGAACAGTCAGGAGCCATTATTTCGAGTCGTGACACCTTCACTCAGCCCCTGCTCCGGTGCGTTGACCTCCACGAAGCTGACTACGTCCTCCGTGAGATCCACGAAGGGGTTGGCGGCGCGCACCAAGGGGCCCGCACCTTAATCCAGAAAGCATTGCTCCACGGGTACTACTGGTCAACCATTCATTAGGATGTCCAAAAGCTGGTCAGGAGATGCAAGAGCTACCAACTCTATGGAAGCATACCTCGCCTTCCCGCTACCGAGCTAACCGCCCTAACCTCCCCGTGGCCGTTTGCCCAGTAGCGAATGGACATGATAAGCCAGTTCCCTACCGGTACGGGCGGGCACAAGTACGTCCTTGTCGCGGTGGACTACTTCACAAAGTGGATTGAGGCCATTCCCACTAGGAAACCGGACGCCGCCATGACTATTAAGTTCCTGCAGAACAACGTGATACTCCGGTTTGGAATCCAGAGGTGCATCATCACCGACCACGGAACAAATTTCGAAAACGAAAGAGTTAAGGAGTTTGCAGCAAATATCATATTCTCATGAAATTTTCCGCGGTCGCACATCCCCAATGCACGGGCAAGCCGAAGGTACTAATCGGGATGTTCTCTGAGGCCTTCGGACACGCCTAGAAGGGCGCCAAGGCAGTTGGGTCGAGGAATTACCCCGGGTCCTATGGGCCCTGCGTATGTCGAAGAAAACCCCCACCGGGGAGACCCCTTTCAGCCTCTGTTACGGTACAGAGGCAATGGTTCCAGCAGAGATCCGGCTCCCCAGTCACCGGGGCGAGCATTTCGATGACGAATCGAACACCTCAGCCCTACAAACTAACCTGGACATCTTGTTAGAGAAACGAGACCGAGCTCAGATCAGGGCTGCCGCCTATCAACAGCAAACCGCCCGCTACTACAACATGCGAGTCAAGCATCACTTCTTCAAGACCGGAGATTAGTCCTAATGCGGAACGAGTTCGTCGTCCAAGGCAGGCTGCATAAGTTTTTCCCTAAACTAGGACGGTCCTTTCCTCGTCTCCGAGGTCCTACCGGGCGGAGCCTACCGTTTGCAAGACGCGGATGGGCGCAAGTTTCTACGGCCTTACAACGCTGAGAAGCTCAAACTGTACCAATGAAAAGAATATCTACGAGTGTGTATTTCTTCTTTCACAAAGACAATGTAGACCTTTTTAAAGTTCTTTCTACTTAATTAATAAGAAGGGAACACTAGAACATTGCAAAAAGAAAAGTTTTATTCATTCAAAAGGTACTACGGGCTCCTCAGCCTTACAGAAAAAGAAAAAAAGTTACAACAGAGGTGGAACGGGATCGAGGAAATACTCCTGGTGATACTCAGAGTAGATTTCCGCTAGCCGGGCCCTAGCCTCTGCAGCCCGCTTCCGCCGATGCTGCACGCGAACTCGGGATGCCACAGAAGCACCCGACGCTCAGCCCTCTGAGCCTTGGCTCACGATGTATCTCATTTTGAAGCACTCCAGAATGAGGGCAAGGATCAGTCATTCCTGGCTTTCGAGATGAGGCCGAGCAGGAAGATCAAATGCACCTTGTCGAGCACCTCGTCCAGAAGCTCCTCAGTGAAGAGGTTGTCCAACCCCGGGGACCTCCTCCAAATCGCGTACATCACCAACTGAAGCAGGGACGACCGTCGAGGGAGAAGCCGGCCGACGTGACCCTCGAGGCGCTGAACCACTCCCCGGTACCCATTCTCAGCCAGGGATTGATCATGCAAGGATACGTCGTCAAAGGTGATGATCTCTTCGATCGAATACATGCACCCAGTCATCTCAAAAGAAAACGGTGCCGAAGGATTGCCATCTCCTTCTCTATTTATAACCCCAAACAGAACTCTTAAAGGCCCAGATTTGTGCGCGAATACTGAGATCCGCCAAGATTATTCTAATACCGTGCCGCCACGTGGAAAAGTGACGCGGCTTCCTGAAACGTTACGCCTCCCCCAAGCTTTTTTGGCATGTTCCGCCTGCAGAGTCGCCCTTCCCAATGTTCACGAACCAAAGAAGGTCAGACTGAACCTACGGATCAACCGAGTAGCTACCCTGCTCGGTCCATCTTTAGCAGGCCACTACCGGGGTTCTTCAAAAAGCAATGTACATTCTTTTAAAGTTCTTTTTATTTAAACAAACAAGAAGGATAAAGCAGTCGCGTATTGCAGAAAGAAGAATTTTATTCATTCAAAAAGGTATTAAAGGCTCCTCAGCCGTACATTGAAAAAAAATATATAAAAAAAGAAAAATTACAGTAGCCGGGGGAGGGGTGCAGGAAACATTGCTCGTGGTATTCCGAGAACATTTCCGCCAGCCTAGCCCTCGCCGCCTCGGACCTCTGCCACTGATGCCGTCCGCGAACGTCAGCATCATGCCTCAATTGGTAGCACTCAAGGATGAGTGCCACCGAGCAATCCCGCCGACCCGTCGAGATCAAGTCGAAGTAGCACAAAGACCTCAGCTTACCAACCGCCTCGTCCTTCAGTTGCTCGGACAAGGGGTTGTGCAGCCCCGGGGACCTCCTCCAGATTGAGTACATCAACAGCTTGAGCAAGGGTGAGCGCCGGGGAAGCAGTCGGTCAAAATGATCCTCAATATGGCCTATAACTAACTGCACCGTATCCTCGGTGCAGTACTGGTCGTAGAGGTACACGTCCTCGAAAAAGATGATATCAGGGATGGTGAAAGGGAAAGTGTCCATTCTTACGATTGGGGATGAAAAAGGAGTGATCAACATGCTCTCCTTTTTATAGACCCACAACGCCCCAAAAGTCCAACAGTCGCTCATTTCACCCACAACTGTACCGCCACGTGGTGGACATCCCGCCTTTCTTGGCCAAATCGGAACGACGCGGCTCTTACGCTTCGCCTTCCCCCGCGCGTTCATGACACGTGTCGACCGCGATGGTCACTCTTCCCGATGTTCAAACACCAGGGAAGATCGGACAGAACCTCACGACTCAACCGGGCAGCAACCCTGCTCGGTTCATCCTTAGCTGGTAATTTCTTATCCACCGACAACAAGGATCCAAGCCCTCAACAAGAGGCCACCGAGCAGCAACCCTGCTTGGTCCATCCTTAGCAGGCCTCCCAATGCCCTCCCACGCTAAGGATTAGAGCCCTCACCAAGAGGCAATCGGGCAGTGACCCTGCTCGGTTATCTCTGGCTGGTAACTTCTTACCCACCGACGCCAAGGATCTAAGCCCTCACCAAGAGGCCACTGAGTAGCAACCCTGCTCGGTCCATCCTTAGCAGGCCTCCCAATGCCCTCCCAAGCTAAGAATCAAAGCCCTCACCAAGAGGCAACCGGGCAGTGACCCTACTCGGTTATCCCTAGCTGGTAATTTCTTACCCACCGACGCAAAGGATCTAAGCCCTCACCAGGAGGCAACCGGGCAGCAACCCTGCTCGGTTATCCCTGGTCGGTAATTCCTTACCCCACGACGCCAAGGATCCAAGCCCTCAATAAGAGGCCACTGAGCAGCAACCTTGCTCGGTCCATCCTTAACATGCCTCCCAATGCCCTCCCGCGCTAAGGATCAAAGCCCTCACCAAGAGGCAACCGGGCAGTGACCCTGCTCAGTTATCCCTGGCTGGTAATTCCTTACCACACGATGCCATAGATCTAAGCCCTCACTAAGAGGCCACCGAGCAGCTACCCTGCTCGGTCCATCCTTAGCAGGCCTCCCAATGCCCTCCCGCGCTAAGAATCATGAATCAACCGAGCAGCGATCCTACTCGGTCCATCCTTGGCTAATAATTTCTTACCCACCGACGCCAAGGATCAAATCCCTCACCAAGAGGCCGCCGAACGGCTACCCCACTCGGCCTATCCTTGGCTGGTAATACCTTACTCTACGACGCCAAGGATCAAAACCCTCGTCAAGAGGCCATCCACGTTTAAGCGATCTCCACCTCAACTTCGGGGCCATGGAGATACCGACCCTTCACCTGTCTTTGCACACTTGGAAAATGGTCGACTACAACTCTCAACTCGACGTGCAATCGCTAGACGGAAAACCAACCTGACATGAAAGCAGTACTGCGCAAATAAAAATGTTTACCACAAACAAAAGAACACTACAAAATGGATTTTCTATTCATAAAAATCAGAAGTCTTTACAGAGGCATTTTTGGCTCCCAAGCCTTACAAAAACGCGCGGAGGCTTACAAAATTTTGGCGCGAAGAAAATAAGGAGGCGAAGAAGTTCAGGCCTCATGGCCGGGGAGAACCTCGACGAGCCGCACGTCCACCACGACCACCGGGGCGACATCTTCAGGGTCGGCACCCACGGCGGGAGCCTCGGCACCTGGAGCCGGGACGACCGACTTGTCCCCCACGCTCCCACCAGGGGCCTCTTCCCCCGCGATGTTTCCAGGGACGTTCCCCTGCACGTCTTCCACATTAGGGTACTCCTCCTGGAGCTTGCCATCGGGGAACTCCGGCATCTGGGCCTTGACAGCGTTGAGGGCGTTGTGCCAAATAACACCGGTGGCTATAGCAAGGTCGGCGTAGAACAGGTCCGACTTCTTCTAGCTCTCCACTGCCTTCGACGCCAGAAACTCAGCCTTCGACGCCCGAAACTCGGCACGCCTCGTCCCCTCCTTCCCCGCCTCATTCTCCCTTTGGAGGGTGTTCGCCGTCTTCTTCAAGGTGGCGACGAGCACTTGGGAGTCTTCCAACTGGGCCTCGACGACTCGGGCGGCCTCTCGGCACCTGGCGACCTCCCGATTCGGGCCACCACCCGGTCTTCAAGGGCAACGACCTTCTCCCTCGCCTCCTCCAGCTCCAGCCTTGAGCTCTCCTCCCGCGAGGAGAACTCGCCCGCGGCCCGCATCGCCGGGGCAATCTCGTCGTCCTCCATGTTGACGATGAGGGCGACGTGCTGGAGGACCTAAAGAAAAGAAAGAGGGTTAAAACGGAAAGGGAGGCACCCAACCACGCGAACAAAAATGCTGAATGAAGAACCAAGTGGGGTGCGAATACTAACCTGCACGGCCTCTTGAGCTATGGCTGCCATTTGGGAACGGAGGGTCCCCCGAGGGATTCTACCCCCGGCCGACCTCTCCGTCTCCGAAAGCAGGCTGTCGGCGACGGAAAGCCCCGAGGGCACCTCGAAGCGAAGCTCCCCATCGTCCACAAGGATCGGGGAAGCCGGGGAGTGGGGCGTCGTCCTGTGAAACCTCTTGAGGAGCGATGCGGGAGAACCAGTCTCGACTCCCTCCTCGGGAGCCCGGGGCTCTTGCTCCCGAGCATGCTTTCGGACCGGCGCACGGCTGGACTCGGGGGCCCGAGGCGCGTTTGGGCGCCTGGATGGAGCGGCCACCAGCGGAGCCGGAACTGACGACGGGCGAGAAGGGCCGGTGATTGATCATCTTCGTGTGTATTTGGAAAAGTTTTAATCACAACCAAAGAAATTTATACCGCAATCAATTAACGGTGTCTATTGAAGTTTCGTTAGCGAATACGGATCGTCCACTGAGATTGTGTGAATTTATTCGAATTTGTTTTAGTTGAGTTGAAAATAAAAGATAAAAGAAAATGATTCAATATTTGTGAGATTGTAATTTCAAGAACATAAAGAAATAGATCTAAAATCAAGAATTAATAAAAAATCAAGAAAATGTCCAAACCAATTGAATTCTCAAGATTTGTAAAGTGGCTTGTAGGAATCAATCAAATTGATAGTGATGATGAATATTAATGATTACAAATTCTTATCTATTGAGGATTTGTTGCTAGATCGATGACGATCAACGAGGTATAGGGATCTATTGAAGAAACTAGGATTTCTCCTTCACCATCCCTTGTCCTTTCGTTGATTATCATTCAAATTCTAGGCTCTAGCAAATTAAATCACCGATCGTTGATCTCTAATTTGGAGCGAAAACATTCAAGAAAGCGATCTCGCTTAAATTAGGTCTTCGATGATTCAATTTCCTAAAGTTTACAAAACTCATAAGACTTAAGAATTTTTCAAGAATTTCATCATCATCATCTACCTATTCTCTCGATTCCGCTACAAGCGGAGATTTCACTCACACATCATGAAAAATGAAAGAATCAAGAATCGACAAATTTTCATAATGCAAGAATGTAAAGAAAGCAAGATTTATAATTTTCACCTTTATTAATCGAAGATTAGGTACGATTCACTCAAAGATTACAAGATTTGAGGAGGTAACTAGATCCGCCGAAATTAGCTTCGCATCGATCTTCTTGAGTCGCGGATCTTAGTGGATCTCTTGCTTGGATGAAGATCGGCGTTGCTTCAAAGGCTCGTTGAAGGCTTGCTTGAGACGCTTCTCGATGGATCTTGACTTGATTTTGGAATTGGATTTGGGCTAGGGTTTTGAGTTACAAGTTGTGTCACTCAACTTGTGTGTGGATTTGGTTCAATGTTCAGCAACCAACAACCTTTACAATGAAGCCCTAGGTCTCCTTTTATAGTGTCACGACCCGAAAGAGTACGTGACTGGACCTTGAACCATATGAAGTCTATAGGACTCCATCTGATCCAAGTAAGCCAAAAGCCCAGAAATCTAAAACCATATTAAGGATAAATAAACAACAAGCAATATACTATACAACGCCGAATGGCGAGGATCAAAATTCAAAAGAAACCCAGATAAGCATGAAAACTGTAACACTACTAAGCGCGACTCTAACGTCGAAATAATACATCACTAGTGTCTGAGTCTAAAACAATATACAAGTTTTGGTTGATGGAATTCTAGATACAATGAATAATACAAGTACAATGGTGGTTCTTGATGCAAAAGAATCCACCTACCAAAAGCAATTCACCCGCAAGGAAGCAGTGTGCCAGAAATGCCGCAATGGAACCTGTACGGCAAAACCTGCAAGAACTGTGGCACAACGGGGGTGAGTTGCCAACTCATGAATAGAAATATCTACAAGCAGAAACCGAAAGCAAGACATAATCCTAGGTCAATATGATCAGTAAAATATAAACCATAAGAGTACGCCTGAAGCATGATAAGGTGGCAATGTAACATCTAAACATGTATATAGTGCCAAGTACTCAGGTAATAACATATCATCAGTATAAGGTATGTCTGCATGAAGTATGATCAATGTAAATCCAGTTTGTATGTGATCAAGTCTGTATAAACGTGGAACCCGTCCACCCGTCACCCAATGACAATAAACGTGGAACCCGTCCACCCTTCACCTAATGACAATAAGCATCATGCATGCAAATATGAGGATATAATAAAAATCATGGAAATCGTCATGAAACCCGTGCCTAGCATCGGCACGTAAATCCTCATCCATATGGGGCTCCGTCTGCGGTATCGTCCCTCGCCCCCGGCAGTACGGGTCAGCCCATGTCCATCTCTCAACTCCGGTCGGTATCCTCCCGATATCCGCCGAGCTCAAATACAATCATCGGTAGGTAGTAGTCCCTCTGCCAGGCTCACCGTCTACTACACAGCGAAACCGTTCTCGCCCCGGGGTACCATACCGGGTCCACCATGTACCCGCAATCGGCCTCATCCGCCTCCTCGAATCGGGTTTCATATGTCGCTCTCAGCACCGAGAAAACACATGGTGGACGCACTGAAATATCATATCAAGGGTAACCGGGTTTTTAAAACAATCAGATATTCTCTTTTGAAATACCCACGGTTCCCAAATCCAGAAATATCATGGAAACAACATATCTCAATACGTATAATCATAACATGATGTATGCGACATGTAAAGAAAGGTAAGCATATCAGAAGTCATGCAACATGGAATAGTAATGTGCACATGTCGAGGGAAACCGCTCTTTTAAAACGAATCAGTTTGAAGAACATCTTGCGGTTCCCAAATCTCTAATCAAGTCAGAATCATCTATGTTTGTGTACAGGTATAAGTGTACAATATGCCATGCAAGAATCATATCATGAATGCAACAGCACTACAGTGTAGTGGCATGGCAATTATCGATGATGAAGTGTGTGAGCCGGCAAATAGTGTACGTGGAACATACGCATCATCGATAATGGTGCTGGTGTCCTAACAGCATGATAATAATATAGCAATAAACATATGCAAGCAATGCGAATAGCATGAATATGCGGAAATCAAATAATCAACACCACAGTGAAGAATCTACTATGCAAACTACAGATCTAAGTATCAAGTCAATCGGGAAAGGTATGGAAACCACCTAAATCTGAGTCGATATATATATATATATATATATATATATATATAATAGTCGGTGATCCCGCCTCAATAATATCGCGTACGATACAATATATCGTAATACATCCTCGAGTCATGAGTGCGGGTCTATCATCAATATAGGCTCGTACGGTAAATCGTCGTACGGCATCCCAATAGCTGGGTACGGTCAGTATCGCATTCCTTTCATCAGATATCAGGTATCATTATCATCATAACACATAATCTGGGGTATTGATCTAAGTCTAGTACAAATCGATACCATCTAAATACTGCGTGTGCAAGCACACGTCCCAAGGCCCGCTAGAGATCACGTATCGTATCCCAAATATGAATCACATCAAATCATCGATCTCGCGGCACAATGCCCAACATCATCGACTCATCTCCAATGTCATCCAATATCATCAAACACAGTGCAAGTAAAAGGAATATGCAAGGGTCCCAAATACGAATCACATCAAACCACCGATCTCGCGGCACAATGCCCAACATCATCGACTCATCTCCAATGTCATCCAATATCATCAAACACAGTGCAAGTAAAAGGAATATGCAAGGGTGTGCGTGTAGGTGTAAATCTATTCTAGGGTTCGCGACTATGAACTACACTAGTCACTTCTAACCCTACACTATCCATAATACACCTAACTATTATATATATAATATAATAACAACGGACTGCGGGGGTGCAATACGCCATCCACCCGACTTCCCCCTGTAGATATAATCTACTCACCTTGCGTCTTCATTTGTGGACGTCGCCACACGCTTGCTTGTTGTCCCGAAGTCTTCATGGGGTACCTACACATCAAAGTATCGTATATGCGTATTAAAACCAAATCAAAGCTAACACGACACACGAAACCCCAAAACGATACGATAAGGAACCTGATTGTAATGAATTCTTGGATGTGTTAATCAAATCAAATAGTCTCCGGCTACGGCGCCATTTGATTGTATGAGATTCAAGACTGTGTATATCACATCAAATGATTCCCGATAACGGTTTCATTTGATCGATAAGAGTTTCTTTGTGTCGGTAATTAGAAAATTGAATAAAGTTCACAATCAAAGAATTATATTTGACCGCAATCAATTACGGTGTCGATTGTAGATCGTAAGCGAGTGCGGATCGTCCACAGGGATTTTGCGATTCGTTTTTATATCTGATTTGTTTGAATTGAAAAGTTAATCGAAAAGAAAACAAAACATGATTCAAGATTTTATCAAAGGTTTCAAGTGTCACTATTCTAATCAAGAATCAAGAAAATGATAAACAATCGAGAATCGGGTTTCGATGATATTTCCAACCAAATGTCAAGAATCTAAATGAGGCTCGTAGGAATCGATCGGATCTATAGACGTGATGTAATCTCAAGATATCGTGTTCTTGTCCTTCGAAGGATTTATACTAGATCGATGATGATCGACGAGAGTTAGGGCTTTCTCGTGAAACTAGGGTTTCATCGTTTAACCATTGTTCTTTTGTCGATATCATTCACATTCTAGCCTCTAACAATTTCAAGAAACGATCGTAACTCCCCAATCTCGAGCGATATCAATCAAGAAAGCACCGCAACGAATTGGGTCGTCGATTCTTGAACTTGCTAGGGTTTACAAAACTCATAGGACTCAAGAATCGATTTAAGATATATTACATCATCATTCTATTGATCGTCTCGACTCCTCGACGAGCGGAGTATTACTCAAACATCACAACAAGAATTACAGCTAGAAATTTAGATTGAATCATGATGCAAGAATTTAAAGAAAACAAGATAAAAGAATATCATCTTTTATTTATATCAACAATTTGATTACAGTCGCTCAGGAACTACAAGAGGAAGAACTAAATTGTTAAATTGGCTTCGCTCGGCTCCGTGAGTCGTGGGTCGGCTTGGACCACTTGCTCTGTTGAAGAACGGCTTGGCTCCTAAAAGGTTGCAAGGCTTCTTGCTTGATGGGGTACTCGGGATCTAGGCTTTTGATTGGAATTAGGGTTAGGGTTTCACACAAGCCTTCTCTCTAGACTTGTGGAAGAAGATGAAGAAAGAGAGTGAATGGGTCTAGATTGGCTACTAAAATGAACTAATGGAGGGATTGAATTATGTTTTACAAGTGAGCCTAGGGTCTTATTTATAGATCACCCAAACCCTAGGCCTTGAGAAGTTCCCTCCAAAAGTTTGTTGAAAGACTTCTAGAAGTAGTTAGTTAGGCTTAGCTTAGGGTTTAAGCTAGGGTTTAGGGAGAAGTTTCTAGAATACAAGGCTAGTTTAGTGTTGAACCCAAAGCTTGCTGATCTGGCAGAAGTCTCTGGAGTCTTATGGAAACTGACATGTCTTGCTGAAGTGTGGGAGCTGAGATAGACATTGTGCACCAAAATTGAGGTGATGAAGGGGCAAGACCGCCGCGGAACCGCGGCGCAAGCCGGCTTAGGCCGCGGTTCCGCGGCTCTTTGGAGGCCTTAGGGCTTGTGTCTTCTGGTGTGATCTTGGGCTGACTTTTGGAGCTTTATCTGATGTGTTGATCTGTATTTGTCCCTTTGGATTGATACCAGATCTAAAATCATTGAGTTGGCGTCATGTTTTAGCTGTGTCTATTTGAGCAAGCTTCTGATTTTCCTGCACGGACTTCGAAACACGGGTTGCAATATATAGAAATGATGCCATGCTATGAAATGCAGTCAATTTCCCTAGAAATGCCGGTTTTAAGGTCTAACACATGTAATCTGATATTTTGCTACTGTTTTGCTAATATACGAAATATGAATGCCGAACACTTCTATATGAATGCAAATGATGAGGAAATTGCCGGCTAAAATATGCAATATTTTCGACTAATCAAATTCCCCCAAACTTAATTTCGATCGTCTCGAGCGAACTTTTTATTAAAAAGAGAAGGAGAAAATAAAGAAATAGAAAAACTAACTAGCACACTTTCGTAGGCAACACGATTGCACTGAGCATGTGCAACAAGCCTTTAAACCTCTAGGTGTCCCTAGTTGGAGGAGTGTTGTCTCCTGAGGGTTTTCAGCGGATTGCACCCACAAAATCCAATAATAAAAGAAAGATCATGGATATTACATTTAAAGAAAAGAATCGTAGAAGAAAAGCTTCGAAAATTAGGGTTTCCAACTAAGCTAGCTTTTCGGTTGTCATGAGCCCTATCTTAATGGTCATGAAAAGATGTTAGAAATCACATCCTCCCTCAATAAAATATCGTCTTATTTTTCATTCCTATCTTTCTTCCAAACATCGATCATATAACCCTGCGTGTGTGTAAAAACATCCCTACACCCGGAGAATTCAATTCAAGCTATCATACTCTTGCCCATCAGCCTCAGCACTTTTTAATTAATGAATATTTAGATGAGATTGCTCACACACTTTCATGCAACCGTTAATACTTCTTGAGGTACTAACCGACCGATTACTCCTGTGCTTGCTTACTTGGTGTATTTTCCTCGTCTTGCACCACCTTAGGCATAGCAGTGACTCCCAGACCAGTTGGCCTTAGGGCACTAGGTGAAGAAGCACCCTCGCTATACATTTTTATTGCCCTCGGTGATAACAAAACCAGTGTCCATTTTTCTCACCACTTTATATTTTTTACTCATTTTTTTCTTTTTATTTCCTTCATACATCGGCTTCAAGACAAGAGCATTTCAAGGTATCCTCTACTATCCCAGGCTTCAAGACGTGTGTAAGTGCGAATAGCAGGGTATCAACGTTCAAAATGTTTGGCTTCCAGAATAGAAACTATTTTTCAGACTTATTTTTATCCTCAGATTAGTGACGTCCTTCATCTTACTAACCTTTGGGACAACGGCTCATAACCACTTATTACTAGCTCGTATAAGAAAACTTCTAATTTTCTTAGTTTTCTTAAATTTTTCTAATCTCATGGATGTAATTTTTCACTATCTAAACTTTCATTATCTTATTTATATACAAAAAAGTGTAAATATTAAAATTATTTTTATACTTGAAAATTTTAAATTTTTATGGATTTTGAAGGGAAAAAAAATTTAACTTTTATAGATTTTTAAAAGAAATGTTTTGTGCTTATACAAATGATATGCAAATGATGCAAAAATAAGCACAAACCTCCCCCAAACTTATTTTCAATAGTGTCCTCACTGTTGCCAACAGCTATATTGTAACATTTTCAAAAATATAAAATATTAATTTTGGGAATTTTTATAATTTAATATTATTTTATTGATTATTTTAATATTAAATGCAATTAATTAGGAAAAATGTAAGAAAAATTATGAAAAATTATGGAAAATTCTAAAATGGGTAAATTATTGAAATTATGACATTTTTAAGTTGTTGTGATCATTTTGACACTAATTTAGTGCTAATCGCGATTAAAATCGCTAATCGGGTTTTTTGGCAATTTTGTGCAAAACTTGCACATATCACATTTTCTACACTTGTGTATTTTCTAGCCATGGTTTTCATTTGGGTTACTATTCTTGTGAGAAGGTTTATGGTTTAAAAAGAAAAGGGAAAAAGAAAAGAAAAAGTGTAATGATGAGGGTAGGTAAGAGAGAGGTAGACTTTGACTTATCATGCTTAGCCATTCTCCACCAATTCCTTCACCATTTCCCTCTCCATTCATGGAGTTGCTGCTGCTGCCCTTTCTCATCTTCCTCCCCTCTTCAACTCCCCACTTCATCTCATAAAACACCCCAAAACCCTAATCTCCTTTCATTAAAAATGTGCAAAATCCCTAGATCTACACATGGAGCTAAAGAAGCATGGATTTGGCCACTAGAGGGCAACTCAAGAATTTTCTTGAGTTGCTAATGGAGGTAATTACTGAACCATTAGCTTAATTATAGCCTTTCCTATAAACCCATGTTAAGATTTAATCGATATTGTGTGATATTATGGACTTGGTGAAAACCTAGTTAGGGTTTGAGGGAAATTGGTGTTAAATTATGAAATTGAGCTCAGTAGAGGTCTTACCAACACCCTAGTGTTTGAATTGAAACCCAAAACCTGAAGCAAACACCAGAATACGGATTTTAGAAACCAATATCGGGGAAAAACTGGAATCTGTCACTGTTAAATAGAATCTGCTAACACCCCGAGAACCCTAAAATAATATTGAGTGGGAATTGAGATGTGCAGGCACCATAGAGGCAACACCCAAAACCCTAGCTCCCCATTCTAAACTGAGGCCGCCAAAACCTCCATTCTGGCCGCAAATTGCGGCCAGACCAGTGAGGAAATTCCTCGTTTTGCGTGCATGCCCCCAATTCCTCAATTCTTGGCCCTGGGTACTTCTAGTTTTGACAGATTCTTTCTAGGGTGAAATCTGGGACATATATCCTAAGTTGCTATTTTGGATTCGTGTTTCCGTATTCCGTATTTTTGATTCTGAAATGGTGGAACGTGTTTTGCCTCGACTATTTTTCGTTTATACGACGATATAGAGGAGTTATTGATGGTTTTAAAGGCGTGCCATAGGTTTTCACCTATAGGCCCCTTATCGTATCGTATTGGATTTAGTGTGTCGTTTCAAGTGTTGATTTGGTTTTGATGCGATGCGATACGTGTGATTTGTGTAGGTACACCGCGACGATCCGAGGCGATGCGGAAGATGACGGAGACATCGACACCGACACACGGGTTACAGGTGAGTAGATTATATCTACAGAGGGAAGTCGGGTGGATGGCGTATAGCACCCCCGCAGTCCGTAGATAGATTATTATGTAGTTATTGTGATATAGGTGTATTGTGGATAGTATAGGGTTAGAAGTGACTAGTGTAGTTCATAGTCGCGAACCCTAGGATAGAATTACACCTATACACGCACCTTTGCTTATCACTTGTACTTGCACTGTGATTGATGATATGTGATGACCTTGGAGATGAGTCGATGATGTGGGTTTGGTGCCCTGGGATCGGTGAATTGATACGATTCATATGTGGGATATGACTTGTGCTTCTTGCGGGCTTGGGATATGTGTTTACCCCCGCATGCATACTTGCTGATGTTACCGTTTTGTACTAGACATAGAGTAGTACTCCAGACTATATGATCTGATGATGGTGATATCTGTTATGTGATGAGACAGTGAGATGTTGACCCCTGTACCCAGCTTTTGGGGATGCCGTACGACGATTTACCGTACGAGCCGATATTGATGATAGATCCGCACTCATAACTCGAGGATATCTTATGATATGACATTGAGGCGAGATCACCAACTATATATCCTCATATATATACCGACTCAGATTTAGGTGGTTTCCACACCTACCCCTCCTGATTGACCTTTTACTTAGATGTAGTTTGCATAGTAGATACTTCACTGTGGTGTTGACTATTGGATGTCTGCTTTTTCATGCTATTCGCATTGCTGGCATATGTGCATCGCTATACTATTATCATGCTGTTAGGACACCAGCACCATTATCGATGATGCGTATGTTCCACGTACACTATTTGCCGGCTCACACACTTCATCATCGATAATTGCCATGCCACTACACTGTAGTACTGTTGCATTCATGATATGATTACTGCTTGGCATATTGTACACATGTACCTGTACACAAACATAGATGATTCATACTTGATTGAGATTGAGAACTGCAAGATATTCCATGTTACATGATTTCCGATATGATTACCTCTCTTTACTTGTCGCATACATCATGGATTGATTATATAGCACGTTGCATTGGATTTACTTCTCGATGTGGATTTTCATGTGATTTCTGGTTTTGAGGACCGTGGGATTATTTAATAAAAGAGGCACTTTTATGAAAACCCGGTACCTCGTGATATGATATTTCGGTGCGTCCACCACGTGTTTTCTCGGTGCTGAGACGTGTGCTTGAAACCCGATTTGAGGAGGTGATGTACCGTTTGCGGGTTCGTGGTGGGCCCGGTATGGTTCCCCTCGGCGAGATGATCGATGGGTTATGCCGATTGAGCCTGGAGGCGGGCGAGTACCTACCGGTGATTGTATTTGAGCTCGGAGGATATCCGGGGGATACCGCCTGGAGCTGAGAGATGGGCGTACTGCCGGGGGCCGACGGGCCGATACCGCAGACGGAGCCCAGAGATGGACATGGGTTGACTCGTACTGCCGGGGGCCGAGGGCCGATACCGCAGACGGAGCCCCATACGGGTGAGGATTTACGTGTCGATGCTTGGCACGGGTTTCATGATGAGTTTTCCATGATTTTGGTTATATCCTCACATTGCATACATGATGCTTGCTGTCAGTGGGTGACAGGTGGACGGGTTCCACAGATATACAGATATGGATCATATACAGACTGGATTTACACTTATCTTACACCAATATTAGTGGTATGGGACGCTAATATATGTGTATTGATATCTTTGATATTTCATCATATCTACCTTATGCAGACATACCTTATACTGATGACATGTTATTACCTGAGTACCTGGCACTACATACGTGATTAGATGTTACCTTGCCACCTTGTTACACTCAGATGTACTCTTGTGGATTATATTACTGATCGTTGACTTAGGTTTATGTCTTGCATTCGGTTTCTACTTGTAGATGTTTCTATTCACGAGTTGGCAACTCACCCCCGTTGTGCCACAGTTCTTGCAGGTTCTGCCGTACAGGTTTCTTTGCGGCATTTCTGGCACACTACCTTCTTGCGGGTGATTTGCTTTGGTAGGTGGATTCTTTCGTATCAAGAATCACCATTGTATTTATTTATTTCATTGTATCTAGAAATTGTCCATCAACCAAAACTTGTATATTCTTTCAGACTCAGAGACAGTGTTGTATTATTCGACCTTAGAGTCGCGCTTAGTAGTATTACGGTTTTCTTGCTACTTTTGAGCTTTCTTTTGGTTTTGATCCTCGCCACTTGGCGTTGTATATTATCATATCATTGCGTGGTTGTGACCGTCGATTGACGAAGAGCTAGCTCCCGCTTGGGGATGCCTTTATCATTTTATATATTGTTATTCATATTGTACCCCATTCGGGGCCAGTTTTACAAGAGAAACTCTGCCGAAATTTTTAGAAAAGACTTTATTGTTTTCAAAACGTACTTTCGGCTTAGTTATTTAAAAACCTTGATTTCAAACCTGTATTCTTCACTTCTTTAAACCAGTTTTCTTTACTTATTCCTAAAATGGTTTTAGATTTCTGGGCTTTTGGCATACTTGGATCAGATGGAGTCCTATAGACTTCATATGGTTCAAGGGCCAGTCACGTGCTCTTTCGGGTCGTGACAAAGTTGGTATCAGAGCGCTAGGTTGACCTTGGTTCGAGTCTAAGTTTGACTATGTGGAGCCTAGGGAGTTATTTATATACGGAACTTAGGCTTGACCTTACGAAACTTAGACTTGGTCGAGGGGGTATTCGACCCGAACTTTCGTCGTATTAGGATGACCCTTGGTTGATGGATTAGGTGACTAAAGTAGAGTGACGTACCGTTGGTATGTTCCGCGGCATACTTACGACACGCCACTCCGCTTAAGGAACCTTAGGATGTACATACTTTCGAGATTAGTGATTCTCTTCATATCCTGGATTATACATCCATTTGAGATCCCCGATTCTATTAGTTCATGATCATACTTTTATTGATGATGTTCCTTCCTATGATCATGTATCCACTTTGGATCTGTTGTTTCCCTTCTTGCCACTGATGTGCTCTCTTTGATACTCGATTAAGATTCCTGTCACCATGTTTGAGCGCAGTTTGGGCTGCTGCTAGGGTTACGGCCGGTGTGAGCTCGTTTGGTACGAGGGCCGACCATTGTGTTTTCTGGTGACATGGGAACGTCTCGAGTTAGTGTTGGTGATTGTGACCTCTAGTGGAGGCGAGTGCTTGGTCTTGCACCGGATGATCGGGCCATTGTTAGAGCTGCCAGTTGAGAGATGACTGTTGATGTACAGCATACCTCAGAGATGTGATGTCGCCTATCGTGCAGACCGATGGACCAGCTGTTGCTGAGATTGACAGGATGTTGCTTTCGGAGCTTACGAGCTGAGATTGCCGGAGCTTTCAGGCAGATATGAGACAAATGATAGCTAGTCTACCCGATTTGAGAGACGAAGGTGATTCGTCCGATTTTGCGCCAGAGCGGGCCCAGTTGAGTTGAAGATTTCCAGTGTGGAGAGTCTTACTCAGATCTAGAGCAGACCGACTCAGAGATGACCGCTTATGTATTGCCTTTCCTGGAGGATAGAGGAGTTGTTCGGCGTACAGGCGTATGAGCCAGTTGCTGCTGCAAATGACGAAATATCGCCCAGATGGTTGGAGCTACTGCAGCATGAGCATGTTCTTAGAGAGATGATAGCGAGTCGCTAGTCACCGAGGAGGAATGACTAGGACGTGTGGTGAGTTCGCTACCCCGACGCGAGGTCATCAGGCGGATTGATTCCAGCTAGAGACGACTTCACGCAGGTTCGTGAGAGTCGATAGAGACGATCGAATGTCAGGAGCCTACTTTCCAAGTTTAAAGTATACGGAAAGACATGCAGGTGATTCTATGGACCCTCTAGAAGAATGAAACCCTAACTCGACTTAATGACCGTGTGACAGCCTTTGAACCTTAGGGTTTACGGCGGTTCCGCGGCGCCATTAGTGAGGCTTGGGTTTGCCCTTCTACGGCTGGACCACCGACGCTGTGGCATGTACTCGATACTATTAAACTGTACCCGAGATGTGAGCTCTTGGGGGATTATGAGTATCTGACGAGTCGATCGGATGGTTCGACATCTTTCGGATATCGTGATGGGACACTGCTTGGGAGACTCCAGGTGCGAGCATAGCCGTCGGAGCGCAGTTCGTGCAGCCATGATGAGACGAGTCCGAATCAGTCGGCACTGACGCAGAGTGAAGAAAAGAGTTCGTACGAGATTTCGACGAGATGACGTCCCACTCCGCTGATATTAGAGATGTGATACACACCCCGAGGCGTGGTATATGGATATATCTTCCAGAAAGAAGCGCGATAAGTATGCAGCCGTTCCGGAATAAGCTTTAGCTTCAGCATTGGATGATGACTTCCGGGCAATTCGGCAGGATTGAGATTTGAGAAAGGAACCTCGACAGGACCTTTCTGGAGTACGTTACGAAAAGACCTGGACCCAGGAGTGGTCATTTTGCGCACACCCAGCAGGCCAGAGTTCGGCATTGTCGACAAGGTAGTTGACCAAGTTCGGATAAAGGAACTTAACCAGATGCGTTGCGAATTGATCAAGGACGGACGAGTGATGAGTATTCCTCCGATGGTTGGGACATATTCCCGAGGACCAGTTCGGCCTGACATCTGCTACGGAATGATGAAGCTACAGAATACGCGACTTCGAGTCCGTGTGAGAGACTTCAGATTGACCGTGGCCGAGAACAGTGCAGTGCATAGTAGCTTGGCATGACGTCATAGTGGACGATGATAGAGACAGTTGAAACCAAAGGTTCGTGCGAGACACTGACGAGCTGTCATTGCTTCCCGTCGAGACTAGAGACCTGATTTGCTTACAGAGACGTTGGGATATGACCAGTTTCTGAGAAATGTTGTTCTGAGGACACATGTGTCTTTTGAGGGAGAAGAGGTTGTGCAGGAAAGCCAGCCTCTGTACAGATCGGCATAGGCATGATTGGAAGAGACCTTGAGCAGGATTCCTTCCAGGACGTTGCTGCAATGATGTTTGCACCCAGGATCAGATGTGTGACGTACATTCAGAGAGCCAGAGGCCGACGCCAGTGATATGCTGCCTTACGAGTGGTCGTGAGGATTGACCGAGAGGTGACCAGAGAAGTGCCAGAACGGAATCGTCCCCGTTAGCACATCTGACAGGGCCGATGAGCCGATTGACTGTGAGATTGGTAATCCGCAGAGAAGATAAGAACCCAGAGAGTCAGAGGACGCCAGATCGTGAGTAAGAGGCAGGTAGATATCCTGCGCTGCTAGCAGTGGATTGCACCGACTCCTTCTCGACCTTGAAGGAGGAACTACCGAAGACGGTATTTATGATTTGTGATTTTGTGATTCGATTATCACGTATCCGTCATTTTGGATTTCGGTATTTGGGGCGTTCTGTTTGAATGATTTAGTTTTGATGACTGAGTTTCATGATATTGATTTCATGCACCCACTGGATACTTATATATTTTGTGCAGAGTTATTACATTTGAGATATTGATTGAGATTTCATGCCTACAGTATGCAGTGATTTGATTTGCACTTCCAGCGTGGTTTTCATGCACCCTTAGTGTTTTGATATACGATTTTGGTGCACGCCAGATGCACTAAATCGGGATTCTTCGTGCATATCACATGCACCTGATTTTTCTGTCAGGCACACACGTTGCCTACGACAGATGTTTCGTGCACACCCGTTGCACCTAGATGTTGTTTTGTATACCTGTTTGACACATTTATGGATTCTTGATTTCCGTGCGCACCAGACGCACAGGATTGTGTTACGTGCATTTTGGGATTTATTCCTTTTGGAGCAGTACCTTTTATGATGTTGGATTTTTGCTTTCATGCTGAGCAGGACTAGTCAGTGGACGGTACCTGGATATACTTTTGCATGCTTTTGCATCAGCTACTTACATGTAAGGATTGGATGTCTACATGTGTAGTTTTGATCCATATCATATCGGTTTTGTATTGGATTTGACATTGTGTTTTTACCTCGACTCCGATGATTGCGAGATGCTTGACGGAGTTTTGCTTTTGAGTTATCTGCTCATTTTTCATGCGCATGCATTGCGCTGTGATGTTTTATGTGTTGATATTTTCGGAGCCCCGACAAAATGGATTATTACTGAAATTGTTTTTAGTATTGGGGGTTTAAATTTAAATTCGGGGACCGAATTTCTTTAAGGGGGGTAGATTGTAACATTTTCAAAAATATAAAATATTAATTTTGGGAATTTTTATAATTTAATATTATTTTATTGATTATTTTAATAAATGCAATTAATTAGGAAAAATGTTAGAAAAATTATGAAAAATTATGGAAAATTCTAAAATGGGTAAATTATTGAAATTATGACATTTTTAAGTTGTTGTGATCATTTTGACACTAATTTAGTGCTAATCGCGATTAAAATCGCTAATCGGGTTTTTTGGCAATTTTGTGCAAAACTTGCACATATCACATTTTCTACACTTGTGCATTTTCTAGCCATGGTTTTCATTTGGGTTACTATTCTTGTGAGAAGGTTTATGGTTTAAAAAGAAAAGGGAAAAAGAAAAGAAAAAGTGTAATGATGAGGGTAGGTAAGAGAGAGAGGTGGACTTTGACTTATCATGCTTAGCCATTCTCCACCAATTCCTTCACCATTTCCCTCTCCATTCATGGAGTTGCTGCTGCTGCCCTTTCTCATCTTCCTCCCCTCTTCAACTCCCCACTTCATCTCATAAAACACCCCAAAACCCCAATCTCCTTTCATTAAAAATGTGCAAAATCCCTAGATCTACACATGGAGCTAAAGAAGCATGGATTTGGCCACTAGAGGGCAACTCAAGAATTTTCTTGAGTTGCTAATGGAGGTAATTACTGAACCATTAGCTTAATTATAGCCTTTCCTATAAACCCATGTTAAGATTTAATCGATATTGTGTGATATTATGGACTTGGTGAAAACCTAGTTAGGGTTTGAGGGAAATTGGTGTTAAATTATGAAATTGAGCTCAGTAGAGGTCTTACCAACACCCTAGTGTTTGAATTGAAATCCAAAACCTGAAGCAAACACCAGAATACGGATTTTAGAAACCAATATCGGGGAAAAACTGGAATCTGTCACTGTTAAATAGAATCTGCTAACACCCCGAGAACCCTAAAATAATATTGAGTGGGAATTGAGATGTGCAGGCACCATAGAGGCAACACCCAAAACCCTAGCTCCCCATTCTAAACTGAGGCCGCCAAAACCTCCATTCTGGCCGCAAATTGCGGCCAGACCAGTGAGGAAATTCCTCGTTTTGCCTGCATGCCCCCAATTCCTCAATTCTTGGCCCTGGGTACTTCTAGTTTTGACAGATTCTTTCTAGGGTGAAATCTGGGACATATATCCTAAGTTGCTATTTTGGATTCGTGTTTCCGTATTCCGTATTTTTGATTCTGAAATGGTGGAACGTGTTTTGCCTCGACTATTTGTCGTTTATACGACGATATAGAGGAGTTATTGATGGTTTTAAAGGCGTGCCATAGGTTTTCACCTATAGGCCCCTTATCGTATCGTATTGGATTTAGTGTGTCGTTTCAAGTGTTGATTTGGTTTTGATGCGATGCGATACGTGTGATTTGTGTAGGTACACCGCGACGATCCGAGGCGATGCGGAAGATGACGGAGACATCGACACCGACACACGGGTTACAGGTGAGTAGATTATATCTACAGAGGGAAGTCGGGTGGATGGCGTATAGCACCCCCGCAGTCCGTAGATAGATTATTATGTAGTTATTGTGATATAGGTGTATTGTGGATAGTATAGGGTTAGAAGTGACTAGTGTAGTTCATAGTCGCGAACCCTAGGATAGAATTACACCTATACACGCACCTTTGCTTATCACTTGTACTTGCACTGTGATTGATGATATGTGATGACCTTGGAGATGAGTCGATGATGTGGGTTTGGTGCCCTGGGATCGGTGAATTGATACGATTCATATGTGGGATATGACTTGTGCTTCTTGCGGGCTTGGGATATGTGTTTACCCCCGCATGCATACTTGCTGATGTTACCGTTTTGTACTAGACATAGAGTAGTACTCCAGACTATATGATCTGATGATGGTGATATCTGTTATGTGATGAGACAGTGAGATGTTGACCCCTGTACCCAGCTTTTAGGGATGCCGTACGACGATTTACCGTACGAGCCGATATTGATGATAGATCCGCACTCATAACTCGAGGATATCTTATGATATGACATTGAGGCGAGATCACCGACTATATATCCTCATATATATACCGACTCAGATTTAGGTGGTTTCCACACCTACCCCTCCTGATTGACCTTTTACTTAGATGTAGTTTGCATAGTAGATACTTCACTGTGGTGTTGACTATTGGATGTCTGCTTTTTCATGCTATTCGCATTGCTGGCATATGTGCATCGCTATACTATTATCATGCTGTTAGGACACCAGCACCATTATCGATGATGCGTATGTTCCACGTACACTATTTGCCGGCTCACACACTTCATCATCGATAATTGCCATGCCACTACACTGTAGTACTGTTGCATTCATGATATGATTACTGCTTGGCATATTGTACACATGTACCTGTACACAAACATAGATGATTCATACTTGATTGAGATTGAGAACTGCAAGATATTCCATGTTACATGATTTCCGATATGATTACCTCTCTTTACTTGTCGCATACATCATGGATTGATTATATAGCACGTTGCATTGGATTTACTTCTCGATGTGGATTTTCATGTGATTTCTGGTTTTGAGGACCGTGGGATTATTTAATAAAAGAGGCACTTTTATGAAAACCCGGTACCTCGTGATATGATATTTCGGTGCGTCCACCACGTGTTTTCTCGGTGCTGAGACGTGTGCTTGAAACCCGATTCGAGGAGGTGATGTACCGTTTGCGGGTTCGTGGTGGGCCCGGTATGGTTCCCCTCGGCGAGATGATCGATGGGTTATGCCGATTGAGCCTGGAGGCGGGCGAGTACCTACCGGTGATTGTATTTGAGCTCGGAGGATATCCGGGGGATACCGCCTGGAGCTGAGAGATGGGCGTACTGCCGGGGGCCGACGGGCCGATACCGCAGACGGAGCCCAGAGATGGACATGGGTTGACTCGTACTGCCGGGGGCCGAGGGCCGATACCGCAGACGGAGCCCCATACGGGTGAGGATTTACGTGTCGATGCTTGGCACGGGTTTCATGATGAGTTTTCCATGATTTTGGTTATATCCTCACATTGCATACATGATGCTTGCTGTCAGTGGGTGACAGGTGGACGGGTTCCACAGATATACAGATATGGATCATATACAGACTGGATTTACACTTATCTTACACCAATATTAGTGGTATGGGACGCTAATATATGTGTATTGATATCTTTGATATTTCATCATATCTACCTTATGCAGACATACCTTATACTGATGACATGTTATTACCTGAGTACCTGGCACTACATACGTGATTAGATGTTACCTTGCCACCTTGTTACACTCAGATGTACTCTTGTGGATTATATTACTGATCGTTGACTTAGGTTTATGTCTTGCATTCGGTTTCTACTTGTAGATGTTTCTATTCACGAGTTGGCAACTCACCCCCGTTGTGCCACAGTTCTTGCAGGTTCTGCCGTACAGGTTTCTTTGCGGCATTTCTGGCACACTACCTTCTTGCGGGTGATTTGCTTTGGTAGGTGGATTCTTTCGTATCAAGAATCACCATTGTATTTATTTATTTCATTGTATCTAGAAATTGTCCATCAACCAAAACTTGTATATTCTTTCAGACTCAGAGACAGTGTTGTATTATTCGACCTTAGAGTCGCGCTTAGTAGTATTACGGTTTTCTTGCTACTTTTGAGCTTTCTTTTGGTTTTGATCCTCGCCACTTGGCGTTGTATATTATCATATCATTGCGTGGTTGTGACCGTCGATTGACGAAGAGCTAGCTCCCGCTTGGGGATGCCTTTATCATTTTATATATTGTTATTCATATTGTACCCCATTCGGGGCCAGTTTTACAAGAGAAACTCTGCCGAAATTTTTAGAAAAGACTTTATTGTTTTCAAAACGTACTTTCGGCTTAGTTATTTAAAAACCTTGATTTCAAACCTGTATTCTTCACTTCTTTAAACCAGTTTTCTTTACTTATTCCTAAAATGGTTTTAGATTTCTGGGCTTTTGGCATACTTGGATCAGATGGAGTCCTATAGACTTCATATGGTTCAAGGGCCAGTCACGTGCTCTTTCGGGTCGTGACAAAGTTGGTATCAGAGCGCTAGGTTGACCTTGGTTCGAGTCTAAGTTTGACTATGTGGAGCCTAGGGAGTTATTTATATACGGAACTTAGGCTTGACCTTACGAAACTTAGACTTGGTCGAGGGGGTATTCGACCCGAACTTTCGTCGTATTAGGATGACCCTTGGTTGATGGATTAGGTGACTAAAGTAGAGTGACGTACCGTTGGTATGTTCCGCGGCATACTTACGACACGCCACTCCGCTTAAGGAACCTTAGGATGTACATACTTTCGAGATTAGTGATTCTCTTCATATCCTGGATTATACATCCATTTGAGATCCCCGATTCTATTAGTTCATGATCATACCTTTATTGATGATGTTCCTTTCTATGATCATGTATCCACTTTGGATCTGTTGTTTCCCTTCTTGCCACTGATGTGCTCTCTTTGATACTCGATTAAGATTCCTGTCACCATGTTTGAGCGCAGTTTGGGCTGCTGCTAGGGTTACGGCCGGTGTGAGCTCGTTTGGTACGAGGGCCGACCATTGTGTTTTCTGGTGACATGGGAACGTCTCGAGTTAGTGTTGGTGATTGTGACCTCTAGTGGAGGCGAGTGCTTGGTCTTGCACCGGATGATCGGGCCATTGTTAGAGCTGCCAGTTGAGAGATGACTGTTGATGTACAGCATACCTCAGAGATGTGATGTCGCCTATCGTGCAGACCGATGGACCAGCTGTTGCTGAGATTGACAGGATGTTGCTTTCGGAGCTTACGAGCTGAGATTGCCGGAGCTTTCAGGCAGATATGAGACAAATGATAGCTAGTCTACCCGATTTGAGAGACGAAGGTGATTCGTCCGATTTTGCGCCAGAGCGGGCCCAGTTGAGTTGAAGATTTCCAGTGTGGAGAGTCTTACTCAGATCTAGAGCAGACCGACTCAGAGATGACCGCTTATGTATTGCCTTTCCTGGAGGATAGAGGCGTTGTTCGGCGTACAGGCGTATGAGCCAGTTGCTGCTGCAAATGACGAGATATCGCCCAGATGGTTGGAGCTACTGCAGCATGAGCATGTTCTTAGAGAGATGATAGCGAGTCGCTAGTCACCGAGGAGGAATGACTAGGACGTGTGGTGAGTTCGCTACCCCGACGCGAGGTCATCAGGCGGATTGATTCCAGCTAGAGACGACTTCACGCAGGTTCGTGAGAGTCAATAGAGACGATCGAATGTCAGGAGCCTACTTTCCAAGTTTAAAGTATACGGAAAGACATGCAGGTGATTCTATGGACCCTCTAGAAGAATGAAACCCTAACTCGACTTAATGACCGTGTGACAGCCTTTGAACCTTAGGGTTTACGGCGGTTCCGCGGCGCCATTAGTGAGGCTTGGGTTTGCCCTTCTACGGCTGGACCACCGACGCTGTGGCATGTACTCGATACTATTAAATTGTACCCGAGATGTGAGCTCTTGGGGGATTATGAGGATCTGACGAGTCGATCGGATGGTTCGACATCTTTCGGATATCGTGATGGGACACTGCTTGGGAGACTCCAGGTGCGAGCATAGCCGTCGGAGCGCAGTTCGTGCAGCCATGATGAGACGAGTCCGAATCAGTCGGCACTGATGCAGAGTGAAGAAAAGAGTTCGTACGAGATTTCGACGAGATGACGTCCCACTCCGCTGATATTAGAGATGTGATACACACCCCGAGGCGTGGTATATGGATATATCTTCCAGAAAGAAGAGCGATAAGTATGCAGCCGTTCCGGAATAAGCTTTAGCTTCAGCATTGGATGATGACTTCCGGGCAATTCGGCAGGATTGAGATTTGAGAAAGGAACCTCGACAGGACCTTTCTGGAGTACGTTACGAAAAGACCTGGACCCAGGAGTGGTCATTTTGCGCACACCCAGCAGGCCAGAGTTCGGCATTGTCGACAAGGTAGTTGACCAAGTTCGGATAAAGGAACTTAACCAGAAGCGTTGCGAATTGATCAAGGACGGACGAGTGATGAGTATTCCTCCGATGGTTGGGACGTATTCCCGAGGACCAGTTCGGCCTGACATCTGCTACGGAATGATGAAGCTACAGAATACGCGACTTCGAGTCCGTGTGAGAGACTTCAGATTGACCGTGGCCGAGAACAGTGCAGTGCATAGTAGCTTGGCATGACGTCATAGTGGACGATGATAGAGACAGTTGAAACCAGAGGTTCGTGCGAGACACTGACGAGCTGTCATTGCTTCCCGTCGAGACTAGAGACCTGATTTGCTTACAGAGACGTTGGGATGTGACCAGTTTCTGAGAAATGTTGTTCTGAGGACACATGTGACTTTTGAGCGAGAAGAGGTTGTGCAGGAAAGCCAGCCTCTGTACAGATCGGCATAGGCATGATTGGAAGAGACCTTGAGCAGGATTCCTTCCAGGACGTTGCTGCAATGATGTTTGCACCCAGGATCAGATGTGTGACGTACATTCAGAGAGCCAGAGGCCGACGCCAGTGATATGCTGCCTTACGAGTGGTCGTGAGGATTGACCGAGAGGTGACCAGAGAAGTGCCAGAACGGAATCGTCCCCGTTAGCACATCTGACAGGGCCGATGAGCCGATTGACTGTGAGATTGGTAATCCGCAGAGAAGATAAGAACCCAGAGAGTCAGAGGACGCCAGATCGTGAGCAAGAGGCAGGTAGATATCCTGCGCTGCTAGCAGTGGATTGCACCGACTCCTTCTCGACCTTGAAGGAGGAACTACCGAAGACGGTATTTATGATTTGTGATTTTGTGATTCGATTATCACTTATCCGTCATTTTGGATTTCGGTATTTGGGGCGTTCTGTTTGAATGATTTAGTTTTGATGACTGAGTTTCATGATATTGATTTCATGCACCCACTGGATACTTATATATTTTGTGCAGAGTTATTACATTTGAGATATTGATTGAGATTTCATGCCTACAGTATGCAGTGATTTGATTTGCACTTCCAGCGTGGTTTTCATGCACCCTTAGTGTTTTGATATACGATTTTGGTGCACGCCAGATGCACTAAATCGGGATTCTTCGTGCATATCACATGCACCTGATTTTTCTGTCAGGCACACACGTTGCCTACGACAGATGTTTCGTGCACACCCGTTGCACCTAGATGTTGTTTTGTATACCTGTTTGACACATTTATGGATTCTTGATTTCCGTGCGCACCAGACGCACAGGATTGTGTTACGTGCATTTTGGGATTTATTCCTTTTGGAGCAGTACCTTTTATGATGTTGGATTTTTGCTTTCATGCTGAGCAGGACTAGTCAGTGGACGGTACCTGGATATACTTTTGCATGCTTTTGCATCAGCTACTTACATGTAAGGATTGGATGTCTACATGTGTAGTTTTGATCCATATCATATCGGTTTTGTATTGGATTTGACATTGTGTTTTTACCTCGACTCCGATGATTGCGAGATGCTTGACGGAGTTTTGCTTTTGAGTTATCTGCTCATTTTTCATGCGCATGCATTGCGCTGTGATGTTTTATGTGTTGATATTTTCGGAGCCCCGACAAAATGGATTATTACTGAAATTGTTTTTAGTATTGGGGGTTTAAATTTAAATTCGGGGACCGAATTTCTTTAAGGGGGGTAGATTGTAACATTTTCAAAAATATAAAATATTAATTTTGGGAATTTTTATAATTTAATATTATTTTATTGATTATTTTAATAAATGCAATTAATTAGGAAAAATGTTAGAAAAATTATGAAAAATTATGGAAAATTCTAAAATGGGTAAATTATTGAAATTATGACATTTTTAAGTTGTTGTGATCATTTTGACACTAATTTAGTGCTAATCGCGATTAAAATCGCTAATCGGGTTTTTTGGCAATTTTGTGCAAAACTTGCACATATCACATTTTCTACACTTGTGCATTTTCTAGCCATGGTTTTCATTTGGGTTACTATTCTTGTGAGAAGGTTTATGGTTTAAAAAGAAAAGGGAAAAAGAAAAGAAAAAGTGTAATGATGAGGGTAGGTAAGAGAGAGAGGTGGACTTTGACTTATCATGCTTAGCCATTCTCCACCAATTCCTTCACCATTTCCCTCTCCATTCATGGAGTTGCTGCTGCTGCCCTTTCTCATCTTCCTCCCCTCTTCAACTCCCCACTTCATCTCATAAAACACCCCAAACATACTCTTTTCACTCACCTCCATTCAAAAGATGATGCAGTGATATGCAGGACATGAAGGTGAGACGGAGGAATTTTAATCCAAATAAACTGGCTCTTGTAAGAACAAGAGCTCCTCCGTGGGGTCAGTGGAAAAATACGGCTTTAGTCTATGTCCATTTACTTTTAAAAAGGTGCCGTTTTTCATATTTTCTACTTCTACTGCCCCGTGCGGGTATACAGACCGCACAACAAAAGGTCCCTTCCATCGAGATCGAAGCTTACCCGCGTGAAGGTGTAATCGTGAATCATAAAGAAGGACTTGTTGACCAGGTGAAAATGTTTTCCTCAAAATGTTTTTATCGTGAAAAACTTTAGTCCTATTCTTTGTGATTACAGCGTTATCATAAGCTTCATCGCGGAGTTCGCTTAGCTCATTAAGTTGCAGCTTCCGAAAGTTGCAAGCAAGGTTTAGATCAAAATTTATTTCCTTAATAGCCCATAATGCTTTATGCTCTATCTCGACAGGTAAATGACATGCTTTCCCAAACACTATCCTATATGGAGACATTCCTAGGTCGGTTTTATATGCAGTTCGGAATGCCCAAAGAGCATCCGTCAGTTTGGTCGACCAGTCTTTTCTATTTTTAGCAACAGTCTTCTCCAGGATAAGTTTGATTTGTCTGTTTGAGATTTCAGCCTGTCCGCTTGTTTGGGGGTGATAGGGTGTAGAAAGTCGGTGGTTGATTGAGTATTTCCGCATCAGAGTCTCGAAAGATCTGTTGCAGAAATGTGTCCCATTATCGCTAATGATAGCACGTGGGTGTCCAAATCGCGAGAAGATATTCTCTTTTAAGAACTTAATGACAACTTTCTTGTCATTAGTGCGACATGAAATGTCTTCTACCCACTTTGAGACATAATCAACCGCCAGCAGTATGTACAAATTCCCAAAGGAGTTGGGAAATGGACCCATAAAATCTATGCCCCAAACATCGAATATTTCAACAACCAGAATGGGTTGCTGAGGCATTTCATTCCTCTGGGAGATTCTACCCGTGTACTGACATTGTGTACAGATTTTGCAATGGTCAAATGCGTCCTTGAATAAGGTCAGCCAATAAAATCCACATTGCAAAACCTTCTCCGCCGTTTTTCTAGGACCGAAGTAACCCCCACAGGCCTGATCATGACAAAAAGAAAGAACACTCTTGAACTCTTCATTCGGGACACATCGGCGAATGATCTGATCAGGACAATATTTAAACAGATAGGGCTCGTCCCAGTAAAAGTGTTTTACTTGGGATAGAAAACGGTATTTGTCCTGTTTCGACCAATCGCTGGGTATCAGTCCCGTGGCATGATAGTTCACAATATCCCTGAACCATAGTTCATTGGATACGCTCAAGAGTTGCTCGTCAGGAAACGAGTCATTGATCGGCAGGATCACAGGGGAAGAAGAGATGCGTGAAAGATGGTCAGCTACTACGTTTTCACATCCTTTCTTATCTTTGATAATAAGATCAAATTCTTGTAACAAAAGGATCCAACGTATTAGTCGACCTTTTGCATCTTTCTTCGCCAGAAGATGTTTTAAGGCGGAATGGTCAGTATACACAACTATAGGTGAGCCAATTAAGTAAGGCCTGAATTTTTCTAATGCAAATACAACCGCTAAAAGTTCTTTTTCTGTGGTTGTATAATTGATTTGAGCATCATTCAGGGTCTTACTTGCATAGTATATTACGTGTGGCATCTTTTCGATGTGCTGTCCTAAGACTGCACCTACTGCAAAGTCGGATGCATCACACATTAGCTCAAAGGGGTAGTCCCAGTTAGGAGACGATAACACGGGGGCTGAAGTGAGTGAGTGTTTAAGTGAGTCGAAAGCTGTCTCGCAGTCCAAGTCAAAATGGAAGGTCGTATCCTTGGCCAGGAGAAGAGTTAAAGGTCTAGCAATTTTGCTAACGTCCTTAATGAATCTTCTATAAAAGCCCGCATGGCCAAGGAAAGATCGAATATCTTTGACGCTTTTGGGATGAGGGAGGTTTTGAATGACATCTATCTTAGCTCTATCAACCTCAATGCCTTTCTGTGAAATAACATGTCCAAGATCAATTCCTTCTTGGACCATAAAATGGCATTTTTCCCAGTTCAAAGTCAAGTTCTTCTCTTTGCAACGAGTAAGAACAGCGTCAAGATTCGATAGGCAATCAGAAAAAGAGTCTCCAAAAATCGAGAAATCGTCCATAAAGATCTCCAAAAAATTCTCTACCATATCAGAGAATATCCCCATCATACACCGCTGAAAGGTAGCGGGAGCATTGCATAACCCAAAGGGCATGCGACTGTAAGCAAAAGTACCAAAAGGACAAGTAAAAGTGGTTTTATCTTGATCCTTTTTGGCGATGGGGACCTGATTATCGTCTGAGTATCCGTCCATAAAACAATAATACTCTCGTCCCGCTAAGCGTTCCAGCATTTGATCAATGAATGGTAGAGGAAAGTGGTCTTTCCTCGTGGCAGCATTGAGTTTTCTATAATCGATACAAACACGCCACCCAGTTTGGGTGCGTGTCTGAATCGACTCATTTGCCTCATTGGTTATAACAGTGATGCCGGATTTCTTAGGGACGACATGTATAGGACTCATCCATTGGCTATCGGAGATGGGGTATATAATACCATTATCTAAGCATTTGACGATCTCTTTCATTACAGCTTCCTTCATGACGGGATTCAACCGTCTCTGTGGTTCTCGGGTTGGTCTGGCATCATCCATCACATTTATATGATGTTCAACTATCAAGGGACTAATCCCTTTGATGTCCGCCATACTCTAACCAAACGCCTCTTTGTTAGATCTCAGTACTGATAAAAGTGCATTCTCTTGCTCTAATGCTAGAGAAGCGGATATTATAACCGGTAAAGACTCCTTCTCACCTAAATAAGCATATTTCAGATGAGACGGTAAAATTTTTAGATCTAATTCGGGCGGAGAAATGATAGAAGGAGGGATCATAGAGTGATTTTTGGATTTACAAAGAAGCTCAGAGCCTGTGAAAGATACAGACTCGGGTGGAGAAAAGTCAGGAGTGCAGGACTCAAGTGTAGAAAAAGTGTCCTCACTAAGATCTTGTGTGAAGTCAAACAGAGATGTGGTAATGTCATCGAGATCAGTAAAGCAAAGTTCCTCAGCTCCGCAACTATCGGGAGCGATCTCATGGACAGAGCACACATCTAAAATATGAGCAGAGGGTTCTGATGGTTGACTTCCAACCTTGTAGATATTTAGTTCAATGGTCATATTTCCAAATGATAAGTTCATTGAACCGTTTCTACAGTTTATAACAGCGTTGGAAGTGGCAAGGAAAGGACGACCCAGAATCACCGGAATTTGGCCCCGGGGGTTTGCTACTGGCTGTGTGTCGAGCACAATGAAGTCTACAGGGAAAACAAATTCCCCGACCTTAATCAACACATCTTCTAGTTCACCCCTTGGTTTGGTGATTGAACGGTCTGCCATCTGGAGAGTGCAGTGAGCAGGTTTCAGCTCTCCAATCCCTAATTGCTCATATACAGAATATGGAAGGAGGTTAACACTTGCGCCAAGGTCTAAAAGAGCACGATTTATGTTTTTACTCCCAATAGAAATCGATATTGTAGGACATCCTTGGTCCTTTCGTTTCTTTGGTAGCTGGGGAATAAAAGCAGTGCTGATATTATTAGCCATGAAGACCTTCTTCGGCACTTCGGTCTTCCTCTTCCTAGTGCACAAGTCCTTAAGAATTTTCGCATAAGCGGGGACTTGTTGAATTGCATTTAGGAGAGGGATATCGATGTTAACCTGTTTGAAAATTTCCATAATTTTCTCCATATGAGGACTCGTTCTATTACCCCTTAACCGATTCGGGTAAGGAGTTTTCGCAATAAGCGCCGGGTCCATCATAGGAGAAGGAAGATGGGGTAGACGAGGTCCCAAAAGAGGTGTGGGGACCGTCTGTGAAGAACTATAAGGGTTGGGTTGAGGTGTTGAGCCTAGTGGGAAATGGAGAATAGGCTCTCGAGAAGGTGGTGTGGTAGAAGAAGAAGGATCAGAAGGAGAAGTGTGTGTGTGTGGAAAGGTCTCAGCCGGGGTGCTGACATGATTTTCAGTATCATCAATACCTTCCCCGACATGATTGTTCAGCACTCTTCCCGATCTCAACGTTGTGATGGCATTTACATTGTAATGCTCAGGATTCTGTAGGGGTTGAGAGGGAAGTTTCCCTTTTTCTCTCGCACTCATTTCGGCTTTAAGGCGTGCGATTTCAGCTTCCATCGATCTGATACTCTCAGCTTGAGACGCTGAGTTTTTCTTTATCTCACTGACGGAAGATCTAACCTCAGTAGAAACCTCTATGAAATTTGATAAAAGTGATTTCATGGTTTGAGTGAATTGAGAGAATTCGTCAGAACAGGACAACTGCATAGGATTAGACTGTGCAGGAGTGTTGCCCTGGTTTTGGAAATTTTGTGACTGGTAGGGGTGCTGAGTGAGTTGAAGGGGTTGCTGTTGTGGTAGAGGAAGAGCCCTTTGAAAATTATTCGTGTTTGGAACCGTGTTTTGAGATTGGTTTTGGTTCCAAGCGAAATTCGGGTGATTCCTCCAACCCTGATTGTGCGTGGAAGAATATGGATCGTTTCTAGGTCATTGAAATGCGGCATTAGAATGCTCGTGACCTTGAAACGCAGAGTTTAATGGACATTCTTCCGTTAAATGAGACGGATCAGAACAGCAGCCACAAACAGTTTTGGGGAGCGACATTGGATTTAGGGAGGCTGTAGAAAATTTGTGTTCCATAGCGTCGAGCTTCTTTTGCATTGCTGCCATCTCAGCTCGAACACCTATGGACACATCTATTTGGTGTACGCCACCCCTATTCAATGGTTGGGTTCCACTCTCCCACTGTAGTGATTTTTCAGCGAACTCTTCTAAATACTTCCAAGCTTCCCCATCATCCTTAGTCATAAAGGTACCTTGACACATGTTTTCAAGGCTCTGTTTAGTGTTTGGGTTAATGCCCTCATAAATGATTCGGCACAATTCCCATCTCGGGATGCCGTGATGAGGACACTGAACCAATAGATCCTTGAAACGTTCAAAGCATTTAGAGAATGGTTCAGTAGGGAGCTGGGCAAATTGATTCAGTTCGCTACGGATTCGAGCTGTCTTTTGTATTGGGTAAAATTTCTTAAGGAATGCAGCGACGAATTCTTCCCAATTCGTAATAGAGTGTGCGGTAGTGTTATATAGCCACTTCTCGGCTATATCGCACAATGTAAATGGAAGAAGTCGTAGACGTATCGCATCCACTGAAAGTTGTGACGTACCCATCATTGCGCATACGTTTTCAAATTTGGTAATGAAAACGTAAGCATCCTCAGTCTCGAGTCCGTGGAATTTGGGTAAAAGGTTGATGTACTGGGGTTTAATCTCAAAGTTATCCCCATTGGCTGGTGGTGTGGATAAGCAGGTCGAAAGAGGACCTCGAAGTGGATAGCACCTCTCCTGGAGAGAGATGCGGGGTGGATTCTGCGCACCAACGGACGGCGGCAGATTAGGGTTAAAGAAGTTTGATGGAGGTGGATCCATCGGTGTGGGTGTGGTAGTGGGTAAAGAAGAAGTAAATGGAGAAATATCGACTTCGGAGTCGATAAAGGGTACGCGGACTAAACGGGCACTAGAATCCCGTGTCCAGCCTATCTTGTACTAAAAAGGGTTAGTATAAGTGGCAGCGTTGGCTTATAATTAGGGGTAAATGAATGAATGCGGTGTTTGCTTTGAAAAAGGGCGTATTTTTGAAAAAAATGATGCGACACAACAAATGCAGCACACAAACCCTAGAATCTAGTGGTCACCTAGGTCCGGCTCTAGACCGCTCCTAACTGCCAAAAGACAAGTCGCAGGATAGAATCCTCCACTGCCTCTTTGTTCCCCTGTGGCCAGGTAAGTGCCAGGTAAGTGGGAAGGTACTCCACTACGTAAGTAGTGTGCCTAATTAATAACCACTAGCCTTCGACACACTTGCCTAGGCACCACAAGAAAACGCGGATAAGCAATGAATTACCCACGGCCTTCTTCTGTCCTAAGTGAGCGCGACAGTCCTTAGAGTCATCTCTAGATATTTTTTAGTTAATGTGGGTCAATGCGGATGCAAGTTTTGTTGTTTTCGGGGCGTAGGAAGGGTAATGAAATCCCCACCTAATTTGGATTTGGCCGTGCCCCTTAATATCCGTATTTAGAATGCAAACAACCAAGAAACAAAATCTCGCACAAATTTAATTTTGCAATTTGCGAGCTGCTATTCTTTGCAAAGAATCCTGCAGAAAATTATTAGTTGGAGCTAAAAAGAGGAGAGAGGAGAAGGTAAGAAGGTACCTGAGAGAAAAATTTCTCAGAGAACGCTTCACCAAGCCGCGGTTCCGCCGCAATAGGGGTCTCCCACCGTGCTTCCGTGGTCGTTTGAAGAGAACACTGCACCAAATTTCACCAGGGAGCTTCTGTAGACTCCCTCTGCTCTCTGGTATTTACAAAAAAAAATTTCCAATTTCCAGCAAGCTCCAGATCTCCTTGCAATGAAACACAACAAATTGTTTAGAGTTTGCACGAATTTTGATCTCAAAAATCACAATGAAATAAATCTTTCAATTCAAACTTTGATATAAAACGAATTAGCGCGTAATCCCCGGCAACGGCGCCATTTGATTGTAACGAATTCTTGGATGTGTTAATCAAATCAAATAGTCCCCGGCTATGGCGCCATTTGATTGTATGAGATTCAAGACTGTGTATATCACATCAAATGATTCCCGATAACGGTTTCATTTGATCGATAAGAGTTTCTTTGTGTCGGTAATTAGAAAATTGAATAAAGTTCACAATCAAAGAATTATATTTGACCGCAATCAATTACGGTGTCGATTGTAGATCGTAAGCGAGTGCGGATCGTCCACAGGGATTTTGCGATTCGTTTTTATATCTGATTTGTTTGAATTGAAAAGTTAATCGAAAAGAAAACAAAACATGATTCAAGATTTTATCAAAGGTTTCAAGTGTCACTATTCTAATCAAGAATCAAGAAAATGATAAACAATCGAGAATCGGGTTTCGATGATATTTCCAACCAAATGTCAAGAATCTAAATGAGGCTCGTAGGAATCGATCGGATCTATAGACGTGATGTAATCTCAAGATATCGTGTTCTTGTCCTTCGAAGGATTGATACTAGATCGATGATGATCGACGAGAGTTAGGGCTTTCTCGTGAAACTAGGGTTTCATCGTTTAACCATTGTTCTTTCGTCGATATCATTCACATTCTAGCCTCTAACAATTTCAAGAAACGATCGTAACTCCCCAATCTCGAGCGATATCAATCAAGAAAGCATCGCAACGAATTGGGTCGTCGATTCTTGAACTTGCTAGGGTTTACAAAACTCGTAGGACTCAAGAATCGATTTAAGATATATTACATCATCATTCTATTGATCGTCTCGACTCCTCGACGAGCGGAGTATTACTCAAACATCACAACAAGAATTACAACTAGAAATTTAGATTGAATCATGATCCAAGAATTTAAAGAAAACAAGATAAAAGAATATCACCTTTTATTTATATCAACAATTTGATTACAGTCGCTCAAGAACTACAAGAGGAAGAACTAAATTGTCGAATTGGCTTCGCTCGGCTCCGTGAGTCGTGGGTCGGCTTGGACCACTTGCTCTGTTGAAGAACGGCTCGGCTCCTAAAAGGTTGCAAGGCTTCTTGCTTGATGGGGTACTCGGGATCTAGGCTTTTGATTGGAATTAGGGTTAGGGTTTCACACAAGCCTTCTCACTAGACTTGTGGAAGAAGATGAAGAAAGAGAGTGAATGGGTCTAGATTGGCTACTAAACTGAACTAATGGAGGGATTGAATTATGTTTTACAAGTGAGCCTAGGGTCTTATTTATAGATCACCCAAACCCTAGGCCTTGAGAAGTTCCCTCCAAAAGTTTGTTGAAAGACTTCTAGAAGTAGTTAGTTAGGCTTAGCTTAGGGTTTAAGCTAGGGTTTAGGGAGAAGTTTCTAGAATACAAGGCTAGTTTAGTGTTGATCCCAAAGCTTTCTGATCTGGCAGAAGTCTCTGGAGTCTTCTGGAAACTGACATGTCTTGCTGAAGTGTGGGAGCTGAAATAGACATTGTGCACCAAAATTGAGGTGATGAAGGGGAAAGACCGCCGCGGAACCGCGGCGCAAGCACGCTTAGGCCGCGGTTCCGCGGCTCCTTGGAGGCCTTAGGGCTTGTGTCTTCTGGTGTGATCTTGGGCTGACTTTTGGAGCTTTATCTGATGTGTTGATCTGTATTTGTCCCTTTGGATTGATACCAGAACTGAAATCATTGAGTTGGCGTCATGTTTTAGCTGTGTCTATTTGAGCAAGCTTCTGATTTTCCTGCACGGACTTCGAAACACGGGTTGCAATATATAGAAATGATGCCATGCTATGAAATGCAGTCAATTTCCCTAGAAATACCGGTTTTAAGGTCTAACACATGTAATCTGATATTTTGCTACTGTTTTGCTAATATGCGAAATATGAATGCCGAACACTTCTATATGAATGCAAATGATGAGGAAATTGCCGGCTAAAATATGCAATATTTTCGACTAATCAGAACCTATAGGTTAGAACCCACGGGCACTCCTTCAAAACCATCAATAAATCCTCTATATCAACGTATAAACGCCAAATAGTCGAGATAAAACACAAGACACAAATTCAGAATTAAGAATACGGAATACGGAAACACGAATCCAAAACAGCAACTAAGGAAATATGTTCCAGATTTCACCCTAGGTCAAATTAGACAAATATATATATACCAGGGGTCTAATCTATGCATGTAGGGGCTACAGAACCAAAACGAGAAAGTTTGGTGCAGGTATGGCAGCAAATTGCGGCCAATAGGAATAAATCTGCGGCCGGTTTGATGAGTTAGGGGTTGGGGTCTTGGTGGTAGCTTCCTGGGTGCCTGCACATGTCACTGTCCAATCAATTTTAATTTAGGATGTCTCGGGTGATAGCAGATTCAATATACCCTTCACAGAATCCACAATTTCTCCGATATCGGTTTCTAAATCCGTATTTCGGGTTTCAACTCTCAGGTTAGGGTCTCAATTCATGCACTATGATGATAGTATAACCTCTACTGAGCTTAGTTTCACAATACAACACAAAATTCTTCACAACCCTAACTAGGTTTTTCCTCAAGTCACCAAAATCACACAATATCGGTTCAATCATAACATGGGGGTAAAGGAAATGCTAAAACTAAGTTAATGATCCAGAAAATACCTCATTTGGCAACTCAAGAATTTTCTTGAGTTGCCCCTAGTGGCCAAAATCCTTGCTTTCTTGGTCCAATATGTAGATCTTGAGCTTGTGCACACTTTTAATGAAATGAGAGTGGGGTTTTGGAGTTGTATTAGAGGTGTTTAGAGGGCTTGAAGAGGGGAGGGAGGTGAGGTGCAGGAGCAGCAGCAGCAATGGAGGGAGAGGGAAGGAAATGAGGAAAGGAAAAATGGCTAAGTGTTTGGTCAAAGGAGCCCATACCTCTCTTTCTCACCAAACCTCATTCTTTATTCTTTTCCCCTTTTCTTTTTTTTTATTCTCTCAAAATCCTTCTCCCAAGAATAGTAAACCCAAAGTGAACCATGGCAAGAAAATGCACAAGTGTGAAAAAGTGATATGTGCATGTTTTGCACAAAAATGCTAAAAACCGATTAGCGATTTTTACTCGCGATTAACAATAATTTAGCATATAACTAATCATAAAGACTTAAAAATGGCATAATTCTATAAAATACCCTATTTTATAATTTTCCCTAATTTTTCCCATTTATTTGTATTTAATAATACCGAAATATTAAAATATTCAATAAAATAATATTAAATTATAAAAATTCCCAAAATTAATATTTTATCTTTTTGAAATGTTACAATCTACCCCCCTTAAATAAATTCGGTCCCCGAATTTAAATTTAAACCCCCAAATAACAAAACATTTCAGTAAAGTCCAAATTGTCGGGGTTCCGAAAACATCAATACGTAGTGAATATCATAAAAATGTACTGCTTTATAAGAAATCAATCCTCAAAAATATATATAAGAATATCCGGTGCGTCTGGTGCGCACGGAATCAAAATCCATATATGTGTCACATAGGTGTACAAAACAACATTTAGGTGCAACTGGTGTGCACGAAACATCTGTCATAGGTAACGTGTGTGCCTGACAGCAAAATCAGGTGCATGTGACATGCACGAAGAATCCCGATTTAGTGCATCTGGCGTGCACCAAAATCGTATATCAAAACACTAAAGGTGCATGAAAACTATGCTGGAAGTGTAAATCAAATCACTGCATAAGATAGACGTGAAATCACAATCAATAGCTCAAATGTAATAACTTATGCGCAAAATATAAATATCCAGTGGGTGCATGAAACAATATCATGAAACTCAGTCATCAAAACTAAATCATGCAATAGAACGCCCGAAATACCAAAATCCAAGATGACGGATACGTGATAATCGAATCACAAAATCACAAATCATAAATACCGTCGTCGGTAGTTCCTCCTTCAAGGTCAAGAAGGAGTCGGTGCATCCAAGGCTAGCAGTGCAAGATATCTACTTGCCTCTTGCTCACGGTCTGGCGTCCTCTGACTCTGGGTCCTTATCTTCTCTGCGGATTTCCTACCTCACAGTCAATCGGCTCATCGGCCCTGTCCGGTGTGCTAACGGGGACGATTCCGTTCTGGCACTTCTCTGGTCATCTCTCGGTCAATCCTCACGACCACTCATAAAGCTGCATATTACTGGCGTTAGCTTCTGGCTCTCTGAATGCACGTCACACATCTGATCCTGGGTGCAAGCATCATTGCAGCAGTGTCCTGGAAGGAATCCTGCTCAGGGTCTCTTCCAGTCATGCCTATGCCGATCTGTACGGAGGCTGGTACTCTTGCATAATCTCTTTTCTCTCAATGGACATCTGTGTCCTCATCACAACATTTCTCGGAATCTGGTTGCATCCCAACGCCTCTGTAAGCATATTTGACCTCTGGTATCGACGGGAAGTAATGACAGCTCGTCAGCGTCTCGCACGAACCTCTTGTCCGCTTGTCTGTTTTTCCGTCCACTTCGACGCCACGCCATGCTATCTATGCACTGCACTGTTCTCGGCCACGGTCATTCCGAAGTCTCTCGCACGGACTCGAAATCGCGTACTCTGTAGCTTCATAATTCTATAGAAGATGTCTGGCCGAACAGGTCCTTAGGAACGCGTCCCAACCATCGGAGGAATACTAAATACTCGTCCGTTCTTGATCAATTCGCAACGCATCTGGGTAAGTTCCTTTATCCGAACCTGGTCAACTACCTCGTCGACGATGCCGAACTCTGTCCTACTGGGTGTGCGCCATATGACCACTCCTGGGTCTAGGTCTTCTCGTATCGTTTTCCAGAAAGGTCCTGTCGAGGTTTCTCTCTCAAATCTCATTCCTGCCGAATTTCCCGGAAGTCATCATCCATTGCTGAAGCTAATTCTTATTCCGGAACGACTGCATACTTATCGCGCCTCTTTCTGGAAGATATATCCATATACAACGCCTCTAGGTGCGTATCACATCTCTGATGTCAGCGGAGTAGGACGTCATCTCGTCGAAATCTCTTGCGAACTCTTTTCTTCACTCTGCTTCAATGTCGACTGATTCGGACTCGTCTCATCGTGGCTGCATGGACTGAGCTCCAACGGCTATACTCGTATCTGGAGTCTCCCAAGCAAAGCATCCCATCACATGATATCCGAATGATGTCGAACATTCGTTCGACTCGTCAGAACCTTATAATCCCCCAAGAGATCAACATCTTGAGTACAGTTTAATAGTATCGAGTACATGCCACAGCGTCGGTGGTCCAGCCGTAGAAGGGCAAACCCAAGCCTCACTAATGGCGCCGCGGAACTGCCGCAAACCCTAAGGTTCAAAGGCTTTCACACGGTCATTAAGTTGAATTAGGGTTTCATTCTTCTAGAGGGTCCATAGAATCACCTGCATGTCTTTCCGTATACTTTAAACTTGGAAAATGGGCTCCTGACATTCGATCGTCTCTATCGACTCTCAACGAACCTGCATGAAGTCGTCTCTAGCTGGAAACAATCTATCTGATGACCTCGCATCGATAAACGAACGAACCACATGTCCTAGTCATTCATCCTCAGGTGACTAGCGACCATCCATCATATCTCTAAGTATATGCTCATGCTGCAGTAGCTCCAACCATCAGGGCGATATCTCGTCATTTGCAGCAACAACTGGCTCATTCGCCTGTACGCCGAACAGCGCCTCAATCCTCCAGGAAAGGCGACACATTGGCGGTCATCTCTGAATCGGTCTGCTCTAGATCTGAGTAAGACTCTCCATACTGGAAATCTTCAACTCAACTGGGCCCGCTCCGGCGCATAAATCGGACGAATCACCTTCGTCTCTCAAATCGGGTAGACTAGCTATCATCTGTCTCATATCTGCCTGGAAGCTCCGGCAATCTCAGCATCGTAAGCTCCGGAAGCGACATCCTGTCAATCTCAGCAACAGCTGGTCCATCTGTCTGCACGGTAGGCGACATCATAATCTCTGAGGTATGATGTACATCAACAGTCCTCTCTTAACTGGCAGCTCTAACAATGGCCCGATCATCCGGTGCAAAACCAAGCACTCGCCTCCACTAGAGGTCACAATCATCAATACTAACTCGAGACGTTCCCATGTCACCAGAAACACAATGGTCGGCCCTCGTACCAGACGAGCTCGCCCTGACCGTAACCCTAGCAGCAGCCCAAACTGTGCTCAAACATGGCGACAAGAACCTCTATCGAGTATCTAAGAGAGCAGATCAATGACAAGAAAGAAAACAACAAATCCAGAGTGGATACATGATCATAAGAAGGAACAGCATCAATGAAGGTATGATCATGAAACTAATAGAATCGGGGATCTCAAATGGGTGTATAATCATGGATATGAAGAGAGTCACTGATCTCGAAATATGTACATCCTAAGGTTCCTTAAGCGGAGTGGCGTGTCGTAAGTATGCCGTGGAACATACCCACGGTACGTCACTCTACTTTAGTCACCTATTCCATCAACCAAGGGTCATCCTATGCGACGAAAGTTCGGGTCTAATACCCCCTCGACTAAGTCTAAGTTCCGTAAGGTCAAGCCCAAGTTCCGTATATATATAGACGCCCTAGGCTCCACATAGTCAAACTTAGACTCGAACCAAGGTCAACCTAGCGCTCTGATACCAACTTTGTCATGACCCGAAAGAGCACGTGACTGGCCCTTGAACCATATGAAGTCTATAGGACTCCATCTGATCCAAGTAAGCCAAAAGCCCAGAAATCTAAAACCATATTAAGGATAAATAAACAACAAGCAATATACTATACAACGCCAAATGGCGAGGATCAAAATTCAAAAGAAACCCAGATAAGCATGAAAACTGTAACACTACTAAGCGCGACTCTAAGGTCGAAATAATACACCACTAGTGTCTGAGTCTGAAACAATATACAAGTTTTGGTTGATGGAATTCTAGATACAATGAATAATACAAGTACAATGGTGGTTCTTGATGCAAAAGAATCCACCTACCAAAAGCAATTCACCCGCAAGGAAGCAGTGTGCCAGAAATGCCGCAATGGAACCTGTACGGAAAAACCTGCAAGAATTGTGGCACAACGGGGGTGAGTTGCCAACTCGTGAATAGAAATATCTACAAGCAGAAACCGAAAGCAAGACATAATCCTAGGTCAATACGATCAGTAAAATATAAACCATAAGAGTACGCCTGAAGCATGATAAGGTGGCAATGTAACATCTAAACATGTATATAGTGCCAAGTACTCAGGTAATAACATATCATTAGTATAAGGTATGTCTGCATGAAGTATGATCAATGTAAATCCAGTCTGTATATGATCAAGTCTGTATAAACGTGGAACCCGTCCACCCGTCACCCAATGACAATAAGCGTGGAACCCGTCCACCCGTCACCTAATGACAATAAGCATCATGCATGCAAATATGAGGATATAATCAAAATCATGGAAATCGTCATGAAACCCGTGCCTAGCATCGGCACGTAAATCCTCATCCATATAGGGCTCCGTCTGCGGTATCGTCCCTCGCCCCCGGCAGTACGGGTCAGCCCATGTCCATCTCTCAACTCCGGTCGGTATCCTCCCGATATCCGCCGAGCTCAAATACAATCACCGGTAGGTAGTAGTCCCTCTGCCAGGCTCACCGTCTACTACACAGCGAAACCGTTCTCGCCCCGGGGTACCATACCGGGTCCACCATGTACCCGCAATCGGCCTCATCCGCCTCCTCGAATCGGGTTTCACATGTCGCTCTCAGCACCGAGAAAACACATGGTGGACGCACTGAAATATCATATCAAGGGTAACCGGGTTTTTAAAACAATCATATATTCTCTTTTGAAATACCCACGGTTCCCAAATCCAGAAATATCATGGAAACAACATATCTCAATACGTATAATCATAACATGATGTATGCGACATGTAAAGAAAGGTAAGCATATCAGAAGTCATGCAACATGGAATAGTAATGTGCACATGTCGAGGGAAACCGCTCTTTTAAAACGAATCAGTTTGAAGAACATCTTGCGGTTCCCAAATCTCTAATCAAGTCAGAATCATCTATGTTTGTGTACAGGTATAAGTGTACAATATGCTATGCAAGAATCATATCATGAATGCAACAGCACTACAGTGTAGTGGCATGGCAATTATCGATGATGAAGTGTGTGAGCCGGCAAATAGTGTACGTGGAACATACGCATCATCGATAATGGTGCTGGTGTCCTAACAGCATGATAATAATATAGCAATAAACATATGCAAGCAATGCGAATAGCATGAATATGCGGAAATCAAATAATCAACACCACAGTGAAGAATCTACTATGCAAACTACAGATCAAAGTATCAAGTCAATCGAGAGAGGTATGGAAACCACCTAAATCTGAGTCGATATATATATATATATATATATATATATATATATATATAATAGTCGGTGATCCCGCCTCAATAATATCGCGTACGATACAATATATCGTAATACATCCTCGAGTCATGAGTGCGGGTCTATCATCAATATAGGCTCGTACGGTAAATCGTCGTACGGCATCCCAATAGCTGGGTACGGGTCAATATCGCATTCCTTTCATCAGATATCAGGTATCATTATCATCATAACACATAATCTGGGGTACTGATCTAAGTATAGTACAAATCGATACCATCTTTATACTGCGTGTGCAAGCACACGTCCCAAGGCCCGCTAGAGATCACGTATCATATCCCAAATACGAATCACATCAAATCACCGATCTCGCGGTACTATGCCCAACATCATCGACTCATCTCCAATGTCATCCAATATCATCAAACACAGTGCAAGTAAAAGGAATATGCAAGGGTGTGCGTGTAGGTGTAAATCTATTCTAGGGTTCGCGACTATGAACTACACTAGTCACTTCTAACCCTACACTATCCATAATACACCTAACTATTATATATATCATATAACAACTACGGACTGCGGGGGTGCTATACGCCATCCACCCGACTTCCCCCTGTAGATATAATATACTCACCTTGCGTCTTCATTTGTGGACGTCGCCACGCGCTTGCTTGTCGTCCCGAAGTCTTCATGGGGTACCTACACATCAAAGTATCGTATATGCGTATTAAAACCAAATCAAAGCTAACACGGCACACGAAACCCCAAAACGATACGATAAGGAACCTATAGGTTAGAACCCACGGACACTCCTTCAAAACCATCAATAAATCCTCTATATCGTCGTATAAACGCCAAATAGTCGAGGTAAAACACAAGACACAAATTCAGAATTAAGAATACGGAATACGGAAACACGAATCCAAAACAGCAACTAAGGAAATATGTTCCAGATTTCACCCTAGGTCAAATTAGACAAATATATATATACCAGGGGTCTAATCTATGCATGTAGGGGCTACAGAACCAAAACGAGAAAGTTTGGTGCAGGTATGGCCGCAAATTGCGGCCAATAGGAATAAATCTGCGGCCGGTTTGATGAGTTAGGGGTTGGGGTCTTGGTGGTAGCTTCCTGGGTGCCTGCACATGTCACTGTCCAATCAATTTTAATTTAGGATGTCTCGGGTGATAGCAGATTCAATATACCCTTCACAGAATCCACAATTTCTCCGATATCGGTTTCTAAATCCATATTTCGGGTTTCAACTCTCATATTAGGGTCTCAATTCATGCACTAGGATGATAGTATATCCTCTACTGAGCTTAGTTTCACAATACAACACAAAATTCTTCACAACCCTAACTAAGTTTTTCCTCAAGTCACCAAAATCACACAATATCGGTTCAATCATAACATGGGGGTAAAGGAAATGCTAAAACTAAGTTAATGATCCAGAAAATACCTCATTTGGCAACTCAAGAATTTTCTTGAGTTGCCCCTAGTGGCCAAAATCCTTGCTTTCTTGGTCCAATATGTAGATCTTGAGCTTGTGCACACTTTTAATGAAATGAGAGTGGGGTTTTGGAGTTATTTTAGAGGTGTTTAGAGGGCTTGAAGAGGGGAGGGAGGTGAGGTGCAGGAGCAGCAGCAGCAATGGAGGGAGAGGGAAGGAAATGAGGGAAGGAAAAATGGCTAAGTGTTTGGTCAAAGGAGCCCATACCTCTCTTTCTCACCAAACCTCATTCTTTATTCTTTTCCCCTTTTCTTTTTTTTATTCTCTCAAAATCCTTCTCCCAAGAATAGTAAACCCAAAGTGAACCATGGCAAGAAAATGCACAAGTGTGAAAATATGATATGTGCATGTTTTGAACAAAAATGCTAAAAACCGATTAACGATTTTTAATCGCGATTAACAATAATTTAGCATATAACTAATCATAAAGACTTAAAAATGGCATAATTCTATAAAATACCCTATTTTATAATTTTCCATAATTTTTCCCATTTATTTGTATTTAATAATACCGAAATATTAAAATATTCAATAAAATAATATTAAATTATAAAAATTCCCAAAATTAATATTTTATCTTTTTGAAATGTTACAATCTACCCCCCTTAAATAAATTCGGTCCCCGAATTTAAATTTAAACCCCCAAATAACAAAACATTTCAGTAAAGTCCAAATTGTCGGGGTTCCGAAAACATCAATACGTAGCGAATATCATAAAAATGTACAGCTCTATAAGAAATCAATCCACAAAAATGTATATAAGAATATCCGGTGCGTCTGGTGCGTACGGAATCAAAATCCATATATGTGTCACACAGGTGTACAAAACAACATTTAGGTGCAACTGGTGTGCACGAAACATCTGTCATAGGTAACGTGTGTGCCTGACAGCAAAATCAGGTGCATGTGACATGCACAAAGAATCCCGATTTAGTGCATCTGGCGTGCACCAAAATCGTATATCAAAACACTAAAGGTGCATGAAAACTATGATGGAAGTGTAAATCAAATCACTGCATAAGATAGACGTGAAATCACAATCAATAGCTCAAATGTAATAACTTATGCGCAAAATATAAATATCCAGTGGGTGCATGAAACAATATCATGAAACTCAGTCATCAAAACTAAATCATGCAATAGAACGCCCGAAATACCAAAATCCAAGATGACGGATACGTGATAATCGAATCACAAAATCACAAATCATAAATACCGTCGTCGGTAGTTCCTCCTTCAAGGTCGAGAAGGAGTCGGTGCATCCAATGCTAGCAGCGCAAGATATCTACTTGCCTCTTGCTCACGGTCTGGTCAAATTCCCCCAATCTTAATTTTGGTCGTCTCGAGCAAATATCTTTTATTTTTAAGAGAAGGATAAAATAAAGAAAAAGAAAAACTAACTAGAATACTTTCGTAGGCAACACGATTGCACTGAGCACGTGCAACAAGCCTTTAAACCTCTAGGTGTCCCTAGTAGGAGGAGTGTTGTCTCCTGAGGGTTTTCAGCGGATTGCACCCATAAAATCCAATAATAAAAGGAAGACCGTGAAAATTACATATAAAGATAAGAATTGTAAAAGAAAAACTTTAAAAATTAGAGTTTCCAACTATACTAGCTTTTCGGTTGTCATGAGCCCTATCTTAATAGTCATGAAAAGATATTAGAAATCACATCATCCTTCAATAAAACATCACCTTTATTCTTCATTCCTACCTTTTTTCTAAACATTGATCATATACCCCTACGTGTGTGTAAAAGACATCCCTACACTCGGAGAATTCAATTCAAGCTATCATGCTCTTGTCCATCGACCTCAGTACTTTTTAATTGATGAATATTTAGATGAAATTGCTCACACATTTTTCATGCGACCGTTAATACTTCTTGAGGTACTTACCGACCGATTACTCATGTACTTGCAGATCATGTGTATATAGTATTTTGCTCGTCCTGCAACACATAAGGCTTAGCAGTGACTCCCAAATCAGTTGGTCTAAGGCACTAGGTGATGAATGTTGTGCCACGCCAGCGCCTCGGCCGTCTACTCGAGGCCAAAATGCGGAATCAAAATTTTTCTTAACTTTAAACCGGCGCTACCGCGGACAATAAACCCGGATCGTAACCATTAACCTAATGCTAGCAAACAAGAGATGGGGTAGAATGCTGTACCGAGCGATCCGTGTCCTTCGGTCTTCGTCTCCACTCCGATCTCCCCGCGGAATCTCCGGTCGTCGCCTCCTCGTCGAAAAGGGCGCCACGTAGCCAAATTCTTTTACGGGCTCCCACCTCTTGACCGAGGCAACTTGGGCGCGAAGTTGGCAAGCCGACGCGTCCAAGAGTGTTGTAGGTGTAGTGTAGAAACTATGTCTCTTTGGGATGAAGTTGCCTTGATGGAGGAATAGAATGAACTATGAACTTTGGAGATCTTGAGTTTTGTGGCAAGTAGAGAAAATGAGATATGAATCATCTTTTACAAAAGGAATCCTCTCATCTCTCCTCTAGCAATGTGGCCGGCCCCTCATCATGGAAATGGTGGAGAGAATAAGACTAAAACATGAAGGGAGGTGAGTGTAGGAAAATGTGAAAGGTGACCATAACCCAAAAGTGATAATGACAAAGTCATATCTAATCCTAATCAACTCAAATCTCATTTAATGCAAAGGAAGAGACTAAAAAAGGATCTCATCATGAAGCCACATAATGCAAGAAAACCCCTCCACAAAATGTTATTTGCACACTTGCAAATAACCCCCTCCAACGGAAAAGTCCGGCCGGGAAGGAACAAAGGAAAACCGGCCGGAACGGAATACAAACTGGCAACTTCAGAAAACTGATCCCGTAATAAATTACAGGAAAACCCCTCGACTGCATATACATGCCCGCATTTGTATTCCCACTGAATACAAATGCAAAGAGACAAAACTACACTGTCTAATACTAGGATCCGGCTTAAACCAGAGCCGGCTAGTAAAAACCGTCCGATCACGATTCGTGCAATAACGCACGTATCTGATCGAACCCTGCCATATCTCCATACGGCCTCTACAGCATTTCGCCCGAAACTTGAGTAACTGTGTGTGGTGGATTCTAAAGACTCGTCAATACTATGGCTGTGGATTTAACCACTAGCACGTCAGAGGTATTAGCCATACGTGATAGGCTACCAGCTATTGACCAAAAGGGACGTCGATGAGCGAACTTATCCTGACACCCTACTGAGCCTGTCAGTGACAATATCTGTACAGTCCGGTCCGTTCGTCTATGAGTATCGCATGGCGGGCCTAGGGGGTTGGTAAAAGTCAGACCCCCAAAAGCGGTACAAGTCGTGTCGGAGTGAAGCCCAGAACACCCTGAGATACCACTGGAATACCTACCAGTAAATCTCCTGCCTCGGCCGAGGGCTTTGTGTAATGGCTCTCGTAGACACAGCGCGACCTCACCCCCAATACCGGGAGAGACGAACCCCTGCAGATCCGCTCACTGCTTCCATGTGGCTCGGGACTGTACCCAACTAAAACCTGTTTGCACGACTCCTTTGAGCCGTGGTAGGGTAGTAATCAAAGCACAGTGGGAACTCACACGAGACAAATGACGATCTCAGGTCGATGAACTAACCTGTACACATGTCACAAGGGAACTGCTATCTGACGTCTGGTATAATCCCAACTAGCATGTTCCCAGCGAGTCTTGTCCGGTGTACTCATAACCCAATGAGCACCTGTATACATCATAGGTGAACCAACTGACACCAGTGGCTTGTGAGACCAGCCACCGCCCCTCGTCGGGGTCTCGACTGTATACACTAGTTTACTAATGGAGTATCGATGCCCAGTCTCGAAACTCCCACGACTAGGGACCTTTTAAGGATGTACTTATAGACCCCAGCTCCCACGTATATGATCGCCATCATACTGCTGGCCGTCAAGCAAGAATCCTAAGGGCTCTATCAACGTGCAATAGTGATCAGTAAGGTCACCTAAAGTAGTACACGATGATAAAGATAAACCAGATAGCATACTATCATCTTGAGTAAGACTGTCCTACCGGGATAGGTCATCCCTCAATCATTGCAATCACGTGCCTGTGATCCAATAATTGACTCTGAGGGCACTATCTCCAACAATCTCCCACTTCCACTCAAGGCTAATTATTGCGATGTCACATACTCACAGCCTGTGTGATACCGAACACCCAACTCCTCTACTAGTCAGTCTCACAAAGCTCGTTTGCGAAACTATCGCGTTCGAGGAATAGCCTCGGTGAGTGGATCCGCTGTGGTGTTTCTTTCTATGTCTCTCTTTATCTCAAGATCGCGGAGAAAACCATCTCCCGAAATGAGCAATATCTGTCTTAGAATATGTCCGGATATCTGATGGGACCTAGCTCATAAATGAACTCCAAATCCAAACTTCTTAGACTGTATCGTCGACTGAACTTAATCAGTGTCCTGCGCCATGCCTCCCTCAGTATCCGTCTGGACCACCTGTCCAAAATACTGCCCCTCGTCAGAGGGAAAACTATAACTCTGACAGCCACTCTGTCATCCAGGTCACCTTGGAAGCCTGGAATGATAACTGTCTCCCGAAGGAGGTTGCCGTTATCATATCCCTAGAACATCCACTTATGTTCTAAAACTGCTTCCGAATGTTTCTCCAGAATTGGATTAATATCAACTTATTGCACCTACTGCAAAAACAACATCTGGTGTGGTACTTGACATCTCATGATTGACTCAATTGCCTAAGCAAGTGACCTGCCAATCATGCACATACCTCTCCCCTTTAGTCTGTAAGACACCTTTAGAGAGGGTGACTCCATCACCTGCAGGCATACTACCGTGCCAGGAGTCGTCCATTCTAAATACTCATAGAATGCTGTCTAAGTACCCAGATTGGGAAACCACCCAAATCTAGATCTAAAACCATAGATCTAGTAACCAGAATGTCTGATATAATATCCATGTCCTGTGTGGAGAAACCACTGTGTGACAACCAAAGAATAACCGATCGTAGTATAGGAATTTCACTTCCTACTCTGTGTATGTCATCCAAATACCAGGATATCACACCCTACTGCCTTCTTAACAGATCCATCCCATATTCTGATGAAGTCAAACCTATGACTTCGCATCAGAAATAGATGATCTATCTCCGCTATATCCGCTTTAGTCTATAAATAGACATAAGCCACTTGTCCACCATGCTTCCATTGCTCCTACTGACTACGACAACCCTCTGGCAGAGTCATATACACGTACCCTTCTGAAGCCAGTTCAGAATGACGCTATACTCATCCTCCTGTCGGGTCTCATAGTCTGGAACAACAGTAGTGTCAAGTCTGGGTAAACAAGAACCTCCCTGCTCCGTCCTTGAGCATACTGAAGTACCTCTCGAGCGCCTGAGGTTACCCACCATATCTGCGGAGTGGCCAATGGAATATCAAACCAGATTGAATCTTTAGGTTCTTATCAAATCTTCAGTAATCGTTTGCGGTTCTGGAATCACTTCCAGTTCTACCATACTCCCACTACTCTTTTCTGAAAAAATCCATTTTTTATTAAAACAGTGGCGAGTCAAGAACAATATCACTATTGATCTTCCAGATGGTAGAAAATCAACCCTCGTCATAGCCTGGGTCAACCCACAAACAGCCATTACAGAAACGTGCCTTGAGTTGTCTAGAGTCTGGTTTTAAGCATAAGATGGACAACTCCCCGTACCTTAACAATGTCAAGATATGAACTGTTATATATTCAATACAGAAACAGAGGCACTAATTTAATTGAACCAGATTCAAATCATGCAGCTGTCTCCAGTGCATGTCATCTAAATGGAGAGAGGCCGATCAGCATTACTCAACTTAGGAGTGCTTCCAATTATGAGTAACCTGGAAGAGAAGCGAGTTCTCTTAATCATTACTATTAACTGAATACCACACACAAGCATTTACATCTTCGATCACCTTGAAGAATCCCGATACCTCCAATACCTGGTTCTCTACTTTACTCTTATACCTATAACTTCTCAAAACTTGGACCCTGTGTTTCTACGAAACACTTGTCTAAAAACTAGAGAAGTTATAAGTAAACCGAATATAGTACGAGGACCATCCCCTCTGTCCTAATGGACACTGGACAATATACAATACTCTGTATAAGTCCCCTGAGTCTAGTGACTCATTCACTGTGTGTCGTAGGTTGAAAACTGTACTTATGGTTGAGAAGAATTACACCGCTGTTTAATGCTCCTTACCTAACCATCCACTGATATAGGTAAATATGATGGACATAATTTCAAGAAGGTATATCTCACTCTATAAAAATAGACGTACAGATATATCAATTTGAAATTGGTGCAAAACAACGGATATTCAAAACCAAATATTTGCCGTCCGGCAAACAACCCAGGTGACTTCCTCAAATATCACCAATTACAACGAATCCCGATATAATGAGGATAATCACCTAATTCCCAATAACTTACTCCCACTCATCATCTGTAAAACCAAACAGATGTGAGAATCATACCTGGTAAATACATACCCTGGAGCAAGTGTCTAATTGGGAAATCAGTTTTTCTTTTAACAGTACACAGTGAAACTGAAACATTGAAATGTTTCGATGGGGTATCCCGGTATTCCTAGTAATGCCTCTTCCATTATCCAAATTCACAACTGTAACCGTATATATCTTTGCCACCTCTCCAAATCCCTTTATATGTCTTTAGTCATTACCTTCTGTACACCCCTTTAGGCCAAATGGTTTTCTTCCTTCCCTACCGTTCGGCACCAGCCTATGGTTTGGAAGAAGACTATCCAATAAGCAAAATGGGTGTACTGTCCTAATCCTAGGAGCACTCGCAATGCGAGAGAAGGTGAAGATAAAAGACAACCGAATAAACCTTATTCCTATTTCTCCTGAACCAGAATCCATCCCCGAACTGGAACAAGTTCCTTTCGAGTTCGTATATAACCATACGATGGAGTATCCAAATAAACTGTGGATCTTCGTAGTGATACGGAGTGTTCTGGAGAAATACAAAGGTGATTTAGGATTGGCGAAGAAATACTTGGTTTTGTCGTGAATAGAAGTCGCAATTTACTTTGCCCTCTTACTAATCCCTTGCTTTGTCTTAACTTAATACCTTCTGCACACCATCGTTATGCTAATTGGTTTTCTTCATTCCCCACCGTTCGGCACCAGCCTAAGGTTTGGAAGAAGACTATCCAATTTGCGTAATAGGTGTGCTATCTCCTAAACTAAGAAGTACTCGCAACCTGAGAGAAGGTAAAAGGAAAAGACAACTGAATAGTCCTATTCGTTTTCTCCAGAACCGGAAACCATCCTCGAATTCCTTCGAGTTCGTATATAACCATACGATGGTTTTGTCCAATAGAAGTGGACGTTCGTAGTAATACGGGGTGTCCTGGAGAAAAGGGTAAGAGTAGGAGTGGCAATGAGGTTTGCAACTCTGACAATCAAAAAAGCCAGTGTTTAAGAAGGTTCGGTTAATTTTGGTCACTGAGTCATAGTCAAGGGTCGGGTCAATGGTCGCTGCCAAAGAGAGAGAGAAAAGAAACACTCAGCGTGCACTCTCGCCTAGATCAGAATGGTTATCACTTTATCTAATCAGGAAACCTCCCACTGTTACCTCAAATTCTCTTCCAAACCTAAAAGAAGAATTAGTCGGGATCACCCGAGGAGTAAACCAGCTCATCAGTGGGAATCGGGATCCAACTATCATCGCATGATAACGTGACGGAATCCACTCACGTCACCACACTCCAGAAGGTATGCGCATGCCTGGCAAGTTTCAGTTTCTTTAGAAACTCCCGATGTGTGTTTTTACCCCTAGGACCCAAGTGATCTTGACAATACCAACATATCAAAGAGTCCTAGTCAAGTTCAACCCGTCATTATCTTGATTGCGTTAAACCCACCCGTAAGAGTCCTTGACAATGCCAACATAACCGTACGACTGTCCTAACCAATCCACTTATCCATGCGACAGAAAAGCATTACATAGCTACCGAACACTACGCCTCGGCAATGCACGACATACGTAGCACGAATACTAAGCAATACTAATCTGAAATGACGGAGGGCTACGACTGGTTTTTGGCGAAAAACCTTTAACGTAATGAACTTGATATCGTTGAAGGAACCGAATAGCTTTTTATAAAAATATAGTGACGAAAACCTTTGCTAAAGAGGTCACTCCCGGTGAAGGGATCTCGGCTCTTTCCCCGTAGAATGAGGTGCAGGATATTCCAACTGAATACCACGATGCAAAGAAAAATTAATCGGCTATAGTGAAGTTATTGCCCTGACGCAAACTTTTGTCCAAGGGGTCACTCCCGGTAAAGGGATCTCGGCCCTTGCCTCGTCGACTGAGGAGCAGGATATTCCAACTGAATACCACGATGCAAAACAAAAGAGAACGCCCTTGCAATAACAGCCTTTTGTTTTTGAAAAATGTTCCAACAACATCAGAATAGGTTTGATTAGCTTGCATTGATCCAAATCAACGCAGTCCCATCAATCGATCACACCAATAAAGAACGAAAATAATGACGTATGTATATGCCATCCGCATTCGCCACTGGGTCCCGTCATCACCCGTTAGGTTACTTAACTAACGACAGAGCGGGGACTGGACTAGCGCGGATGCAAAACATATACAACATCTACTAGTATATATATCAATATATAATATTTCGCTCAAGGCGTGATAAAATGCAACATCACAGAAATGTAACCAGCATCACAGAACAATACAGATATCTGGGATCCCCGGGTTTCATAGAGCCGCTACTGAAACCCGACGTTCCCCTGGTCGGGCGGATAGCCTGTGCAATGAAATCCTAGACCCCTATGGGCGCGGCAAGTTACCCGCCAAAACCTGAATCGAGGCAGCCCCCTTCAGCAACGTGAATGGACCACTCAGCACTTCACGGAATCCGGTAACTTGGGCACCCCTCCTGGGTCAACCTATACCCCCTACGAGTGCGGCGAATAGCCCGCCAATTCTAGAGTAAAGCCCCCTCCGTCTCAATGCCATGAGATGCGGGCCCGTTGCCCTCTAGAACCCGGCTATCCGTGCACTCCTCCTTGGGGTAATCCTAGTACAGAAAGTAAAATATACATACAACGGGTACATCGACCTCGACCCGGTCGTGCCCCAAAAGAATAATACAAACAGGCAGTGACGGCAGTCAACATGTCGGACGCTCGCCCCGCAATATCAAATGTACATATAAAACAAAACTGTACTAATATTGCATCCAGGCTATCCTCCACGACCAATCCGCAACATCACAGCACAACACAGAACATCAACGTGAATGTCACGTTCGCAAATCCGTCTAAAAGGGCTATAGCAGATAGACTGGATTTACCGATCGAATGACATTCACGGTCGCAGATATAATGTAAATACTGTGAACTAACATGTTTAAACTTTTCGATCGATCAAATTTATCGAAGTGGGCCCCAAGCAGTACTGTAGCACTCACAGAAAATCTGGGCCCAAACAGAATATCCCAAAACCCCTATTTCTAATTCAAAAGCCCACTGGAAAAATTTGATGCAATGAGGACACTTTCCCACCGCGGAACCGCGGCCAAACCTGTGGTTTGGCTGCGTTTCCGCGGTCGTACTAAAGGATCACTGCATCGAATTTTCCCAGAATTCTTAGAATTGCTTTCTTGTGTTTCTGCAACAACCTGAAAAAATTTTAGAGCTAAAAAAATTTCAACAGAAACCAGTGCACTTGAAAATACAGTTTTTGGGATTTTTGTTCGATCGAGTTCTAAACATACTAGAGCAAGCTAGACTAGGTTAATGGCGTAGCTCTGATACCATATTGTGCCACGGCAGCGCCCCGGCCGTCTACTCGAGGCCAAAATGCGGAATCAAAAATTTTCTTAACTTTAAACCGGCGCTACCACGAACAATAAACCCGGATCGTAACCATTAACCTAATGCTAGCAAACAAGAGATGGGGTAGAATGCTGTACCGAGCGATCCGTGTCCTTCGGTCTTCGTCTCCACTCCGATCTCCCCGCGGAATCTCCGGTCGTCGCCTCCTCGTCGAAAAGGGCACCACGTAGCCAAATTCTTTTACGGGCTCCCACCTCTTGACCGAGGCAACTCGGGCGTGAAGTTGGCAAGCCGACGTGTCTAAGAGTGCTGTAGGTGTAGTGTAGAAACTATGTCTCTTTGGGGTGAAGTTGCCTTGATGGAGGAATAGAATGAACTATGAACTTTGGAGATCTTGAGTTTTGTGGCAAGTAGAGAAAATGAGATATGAATCATCTTTTACAAAAGGAATCCTCTCATCTCTCCTCTAGCAATGTGGCCGGCCCCTCATCATGGAAATGGTGGAGAGAATAAGACTAAAACATGAAGGGAGGTGAGTGTAGGAAAAGGTGAAAGGTGACCATAACCCAAAAGTGATAATGACAAAGTCATATCTAATCCTAATCAACTCAAATCTCATTTAATGCAAAGGAAGAGACTAAAAAAGGATCTCATCATGAAGCCACATAATGCAAGAAAACCCCTCCACAAAATGTTATTTGCACACTTGCAAATAACCCCCTCCAATGGAAAAGTCCGGCCGGGAAGGAACAAAGGAAAACCGGCCGGAACGGAATACAAACTGGCAACTTCAGAAAACTGATCCCGTAATAAATTACAGGAAAACCCCTCGACTGCATATACATGCCCGCATTTGTATTCCTACTGAATACAAATGCAAAGAGACAAAACTACACTGTCTAATACTAGGATCCGGCTTAAACCAAAGCCGGCTAGTAAAAACCGTCCGATCACGATTCGTGCAATACCGCACGTATCTGATCGAACCCTGCCATATCTCCATACGGCCTCTACAGCATTTCGCCCGAAACTTGAGAAACTGTGTGTGGTGGACTCTAAAGACTCGTCAATACTATGGCTGTGGATTTAACCACTAGCACGTCAGAGGTATTAGCCATACGTGACGGGCTACCAGCTATTGACCAAAAGGGACGTCGATGAGCGAACTCATCCTGACACCCTACTGAGCCTGTCAGTGACAATATCCGTACAGTCCGGTTCGTTCGTCTATGAGTATCGCATGGCGGGCCTAGGGGGTTGGTAAAAGTCAGACCCCCAAAAGCGGTACAAGTCGTGTCGGAGTGAAGCCCAGAACACCCTGAGATACCACTGGAATACCTACCAGTAAATCTCCTGTCTCGGCCGAGGGCTTTGTGTAATGGCTCTCCTAGACACAGCGCGACCTCACCCCCAATATCGGGAGAGACGAACCCCTGCAGATCCGCTTACTGCCTCCATGTGGCTCGGGACTGTACCCAACTAAAACCTGTTTGCACGACTCCTTTGAGCCGTGGTAGGGTAGTAATCAAAGCATAGTGGGAACTTACACGATCTCAGGTCGATGAACTAACCTGTACACATGTCACCAGGGAACTGCTATCTGACGTCTGGTATAATCCCAACTAGCATGTTCCCGGCGAGTCCTGTCCGGTGTACTCATAACCCAATGAGCACCTGTATACATCTTAGGTGAACCAACGGACACCAGTGGCTTGTGAGACCGGCCACCGCCCCTCGTCGGGGTCTCGACTGTATACACCAGTCTACTAATGGAGTATCGATGCCCAGTCTCGAAACTCCCATGACTAGGGACCTTTTAAGGATGTACTTATAGACCCCAGCTCCCACGTATATGATCGCCATCATACTGCTGGCCGTCAAGCAAGAATCCTAAGGGCTCTATCAACGTGCAATAGTGATCAGTAAGGTCACCTAAAGCAGTACACGATGATAAAGATAAACCAGATAGCATACTATCATCTTGAGTAAGACTGTCCTACCGGGATAGGTCATCCCTCAATCATTGCAATCACGTGCCTGTGATCCAATAATTGACTCTGAGGGCACTATCTCCAACAATGAAGCACCCTCGCTATATTTTTTTATTGCTGCCTTGGTGATTACAAAATCAGTGTTCATTTTTCTTCACCATTTTATCTTTTATTTATTAGATATTTTCATACTTTGGCTTTTAGACAAGATCATTTCAAGGTATCATCTACTATCCCGAGTTTCAAGACGTTTGTAAGTGTGTATAGTAGGGTATCAACGTTCAGATGTTTGGTTTCCAGAATAGGAACTATTTTTCAGACTTATTTTTATCCGCAGATTAGTGACTTCTTTCATCTTCTTAACCCTTGGGACAACGGCTCATAACTACTTATTACTAGTTCGTTTAAGAAAACTTTTAACTTTCTTGGTTTTCTTAAATTTTTCTAATCTTTTGGATGTAATTTTTCACTATCTAATCTTTTATTATAAAATTAAATATTAAATATTTTTTTTATATGTTTTGTGCTTATGCAAAGTATGATGCAAACTGATGCGTAAATAAGCACAAACCTCCCCCAAACCTGTTTACAACGGTGTCCTCACTGTTGACATCTGTTAAATCTCAGAAACCTGTAGACTTGGGAGGAAATTTATTAACGGGGGCAATAATATATGAACATGAAAATCTCCCCCAAACTTATTCTTTTCACTCACCTCCATTCTAAAGATGATACAGTATTTTACAAGACATGGAGGTGAGACGGAGGAATTTTAATCAAGTTAAAGTGGCTCCTGTAAAAACAGGAGCTCCTCCGTAGGGTCATTGGAAAAATACGGTTTTAATCTATATCCATTTACCTTCAAAATTGTATCTTTTTCAACATTTTCAACCTCAACTGCCCCGTGGGAGTTTACATACCGCACAACAAAAGGTCCTTTCCACCGAGATCGTAGCCTACCCGCATGAAGATGGAGACGTGAATCATAAAGAAGGACTTGTTGACCAGATGTAAAAGTTTTTCTCAAAATATTTTTATCGTGAAATACCTTAGTCCGATTCTTTACAATTACGGCATTATCGTAAGCTTCATCGCGGAGTTTGCTTAGTTCGTTTAATTGCAGATTCCGAAAGTTTCAGGCTTGATTTAAGTCAAAATTAAATTCTCTAATGCCCCACATTGCTTTGTGCTCAATCTCGACCGAAAGGTGACAAGCCTTTCCAAACACTAGTCTATAAGGAGACATATCTAGATCGGTTTTATATGCAGTTCGTTTCACGCCCCGCTCCCTAAAATACGGAATACGAGGGGTTGACAAGGCCAGCCATGCTCCTACGGTCGAGGAAACATCCTGCCGCAGTCACACTTCGACTTCTAGCATTACGTGGCAATCACTAATCGATGCACAGGTAATGAGAAATGCAGTCACTAAATCAACACAAATACAAAAATAACCAGATAGAGATCAAGGAAGTGTAGCGCTGAGTCGCTGATCCAGATATCCACAACATCCTCGAGGTACGTCAGGTCCTGATCCAAGCTAAATCCACTTCTCACTCTGAGCATGCATACTCAGGTCGTCAGAGCGACACAATAACAATATATATATATATATATATATATATATATATATATATATATATATATATATACATATATACATACAGAAGTGAACATGTGCAATAATGATGAATATGAAACAGTAAGCACGGAATAATGACGTGAGCATGAAGTAGCCGATACAGGTAGCTAATAGAGTAGGTAAACAGTATGGCAGGTATATTGAATCAGTAAGCAATGCATGTCAATGTCACTAACCCTATCAGTCTCTAAGTCTCACTGTCCAAGCCGCTAAACCTATCGTCAGTCCAAGTGTGAGAGTCAACCACTCGTGAGTATCCCCCACCCAAGGGTAGGACCCAAGGGCTGTTGGATATATGTATGCCCTAGAGGCCATTATGTGATAGTGGATGTATCTATACATGTATATATATATATTCAGTTTGCATTCTTGCTCGACATGATAGTATGCTATCTAGTTTATCTTTATCTGACATGTTTATTTGATCATGCTTCTATTCATTCATACAAGCTGATAAAGCCCTGAGGATATCGGCTTGACTACTCTGATTATGATGGAGATCATACTAGTGGGACATTTGTAGTCTATAAGCATATCCTGAAATGTCCCTAGTCGGAGGTGTATCGAGACGGGGCATCGATATACCAGAGTAGACTAGCGTATGTGATACTAGACCCATGTGATGGGCGATGGATGTTCCCACATTCATCGATGTTTGACATCAAGATCATATACGGGTGCTCAGTGATGACTGGGTACACTGGACGGACTCGCCGAGAACTCCTATATGGAATTATATCTATCGTCGGATAGCAGTTCTCAGGTGACACTGGTACAGGTTAGTCTGTAGACCCGAGATCGTCATAGAGCCTTGTGTGTTCTCCCACTGTACTTTGATTACCACCCTACCACGGCTCTACTGAGTCGTGCAAGCAGGTGGCCGTTGGGTACAGTCCCGAGACACACGAAGGAAATGAGCGATAGGAGGGGTTTCGTCTCTCCCGATATTGGGAGTTGATGCTGTACTGTGCCCGACTGGTTATAGCAGCAAGTCCCTGGCCAGGGCAGCTGAGATTTGCTGATAAGTGTTATCAGTAGTTTCTCGAACTGTTATAGACCATTCACCGGCACGACTTATTGAGTTATTGGGGTCGACGTGACCATTCCTAGGCTCGATATGCAGCATATCTGACGAAGAGACCGGACTGTACGGTAGTGTTGCCGGATGGCTCGACGGGAGTTGTAGCAGGTTCGCTTGTTGTCTTCTGATCGTTCAATACCCGGGTGGCCGTTACGTTTAGCTGACCGCTTGCGGCTTGAGGGTACTTGATATGATCATTACCCTCTGCCGGCGTATTGACGAGTCTTAGAGTCCCACAGAGGAGTTACCCAGTCCATGCGAAACGTTGTGGTGTGCATATGCGATATGCGCATGCACCCGATTGAAATGTGCGTATATGATACCAAACATTGATCGGGTGAACTGCTTTTGGTGGGGTCATATGAGATATGACCGGATTGATAACTCAAGTGTTGATTTATCATTTAACCATTAGTTTTCTCACTTAGAACCTTTCTAGGGTTTGATGGATGTATGCATGCATGCATATGCTTCTTTCTTCTTTTCTAGTTTCATGCACATGTAGATGTGCATACATGTATACATACATACATCAAACCATCATGGTTGATTATTTAATGGAAATGGTGGCAATATAAGACTCACACCATTGATTATTTAATGGATTATTATTTGATTATGGATTTAAAAGAAAATGAAAAGGAAAGGATAATTATGATAGTTTCTACATGCTTCTTCTAACCTAACCATGTTCACCTACCACTAAACCATGGTTATCCTTTCCTTTATCATTCTAAACCCAAGTTAAATTAATCATCTATCATTTAATCATGGTTGGAGTCAAGAAGGAATAAATATATATAGTGATATTTATTTCTTTTAAAAGCTTAACCTTATGGTTATCATTTTACCTCTTGCAAAGAAAAGCCACCATCTTCATTCTCCTCCATCTCTTGCTCTCTTGATTTTCCTAGTGAGCAAATACCACTCAAAGATAGGTTTTTGAAGTGAGATTCCACACCACAACATCATTCTACACTAGCTTAGCCGCTTCGTTTAGAGTGTTTCCTTCGGATTGTCGAAGTTGCGAGCTTGGATGGATATCTCCGTGGTGGATCGTCGTGGATACAAGAGGACATCAAGAGGACCTCGACTCAACACCAAAGAGCCTAAGGAGCGAATCAAAAACGGGAGCTACAAAGGTTGTAGCCTTCAAACCCTAATTTTTGTTAGCTAAAGTTTACTAAACCTAATTTTCTAGGATCGGTCCATACGAGTGTTTGTTTAGCACAATAAAAAATCATATCTTTTGGACATGTGATGCTTCAAAACACCTCATAGGGTGCTAAACAAACCCTTCATTGGTATCAGAGATGACCTAGAACATTAGGCGACCTTTTTGCGAAGTAAAAAGTCCGATCGAAACAAAATACGACTTTTAAGGATGCTCTCTGGAAATTTTTTAAAAACTGACCTTTTTCAGAATTAAAAATTCTCAAAAAATAGAGCAGGTAAAAATTAGACGATCTGGAAAATTCGAGCCAGTGAACAGTAAAGTCAGCCGCGGAAGCGCGGCATAAGCAAGCTTAGGCCGCGCAACCGCGGCAATACTAGGGGCTCTTTGACAATTTTTTGCACAGTAATTTTATTTACCTGCTATATTATATTCTGAGCATGTTTAATCTGAATCTTCTGTTGAAAAATTCTGGAGATGTTTTTGGCCTCGTGGTTTCGATCGGAGTTTTCATTTCGCTTTCTTTTCCGGGTAAACTAGAAAGTATTGAAGTTCTTGAACGAATATCATTTACTCAATATTCACGGGGTTTAAATAGTTTCGAGATACGTGTAAGTCTTTTTGCGGTGGTCCCTCTAGAAGACAACAAACCTTAACTCGATTATGTGACCGTCTCGAACTGCCCTTTGAACCCTAAGGTTTGGGGCAGTACGGCGTGCCACATGTGAGGCGTTGGCTTGACCCTTCTACGGCTGGACCGCCACTACTGTGTCACACTCCGGATCTTTTTGAACCCTGCTCAAGTGTTGAGCTTTAGTGAATCTTGGATGCTTGATTGTTCGTTCGAAAAACTTTAATACTGTCTGTTTGTCTGGAATGTGATACAATATGTGGAATTCATATGGTTTAGGCATGAAATACGAGATATGTGATATTTCGCATTTATGATGTCTAAAGAGAATCTGGATTCCAAATATTGTAGTTTTACACTTTCTTTTCTGTGACCGTAAGTGTAGTATGTTAGATATCGCCGGTTTCGTTGCTATACATCAACGACAATCGGGGTACGCATACTTACTTACGTTGATGATATGTGATATTATGTGTTGCTGAGATATGATGTGTAGGATTGTCGCGATTGAATAGCCGGGGGGTTTTGTGAGATGAGAGCTTTATATTTTCATTCATGTAAATTCAAATGTAATGTAATATTCTTTTATTTGGGGCACTTCCAGGTTGCGGTTGTGTCACCAGTGTTGTATATTATTTATTTTTCCGCATTAGGATGGACCCAAGGAGGGGAGCACAGGTGACCGGGTTCTGGGGTTCAGTGGGAGGCCATCTCGAGGAGTCGAGACCGGGTCTCCTAAACTCCAGGATTGGTAGGGTCACTTGCCTCTCTCGTAGGGGTCCAGGGTGTGGGCTTGGCTATTCATCGCGACTGTGGAATCCGTATTTTCTATTCTGGCTAAATACTAAATACGGACGTCCTAGTATATCCCACGTTATATCTATATTTCTGCTGCCTGTGTTCTGTGAAATCTGAGACGAATGACTTATTATATATATGATATATAGTAGACGTTGCTTATGTTTTACACCCGCGCTAGTCCCGTCCCGGTATGCCGTTAGTTAAGTAACCTAACGGTGCATAACGGAACATTGCGGCGAATGCGGATGGCATAAGCGTACGTGTTATTTTCGTTTCTTTTCTGTGATTTGCTTAAGGACTTAAATGATGGGATTACATTAATGTGATTAATGTAATGAAAATAAACCTAAAAGATGTTGTAGAATCGGATTTAAAAACTACTCGGCTTTTTATGAAAAAGCTACTTTTCAAAACTGCGGAGCTTAAGCCACTCCTTTTGAAAACTGTTTGATTCTACAACGATATCAAGTTCAAAGTGTTAAAGATTTTCTTAAAAATCATTTGTAACCCTCCGTCATTTTAGGAAGTAGAGTACTTAGTATTCGTGCTACGTTTGTTGACTTTAGTTAAGGCGTAGTGTACGGTAGCTAAGTGATGTCTTCCTACAATGCATATGATGCAGATTAATTAGGACATTCATGCGACTTTATTGACCATAGTTAAGGGTCATATGGGTGGGTCTGATTGATCAAGAAATGACGGGTAGAACTTGACTGGTACTTATGATTTGTTGACCATAGTTAAGGTCATAAGTACTAGGGGTAAAAAAAAATTACATCGGGAATTTCAAGTGTTGAAATTTGTAATGAGATTGCATACCTTCCATGTGATGGTTGGATCCCGATCCCACTGTGGGCAATAGTTGCTCCTAGGAGAGTTTTACAGTTTACAATTAGCTAACTCGTTAGGTGTCTAGAAAGGTGTTAACGGGGCTCCGCCTCTGGGAAAACGAGGTTTACTCTAATTAGGTCCGTGCGAAAGCACGGGGAACCTCCCTCAAAGTACCGACACTGGCCTGGCTGAACGGTTAGCGAAGTTGTAGACTGTAATTAATCCTGGCTAGTTTTTCTTTTTAAGGTTTGAAAGAAAACTTGATAAAAAGCAGTGGGAAACATCGATTAGACAAGATAATAAACCAATCTAATCTGTGCAAGAGCTTTCGCTGAGTGTATTCTTTTCTCTCTCTTAATGGCAGATAACAATGACTGGACTTAAGCTTCTATTAGATAAGAACAAACTGAATGGGACCAACTATAAAGACTGGCTAAGGAATCTGAAGATCGCCTTGACATATGATAAAGTATCATATGTCCTCACGGCTTCAGCCCCGCCCGTCCCAGGCCCAAAATCCTCAGTTGCAGACATTGAAGTCCGCAAAACATGGGACGCTGACTGTGCCACGGCAAAATGCCTCACGCTTGCATCGATGGATAACACACATCAAAAGCAGCACGAGGACATGGACATTCACGGGATACTGCTCCATACAAAGGAGTTGTATGGGAAACAGTCCCGCGTATTACGATACGAAGCATCAAAGAAACTGTTTCACATGCGGATGGCCCCTGGCACACCAGTAGCAGACCATGTTTTGAAGATGATAGCTCTTATAGAAGAGCTTGAGGACCTCGGATGGACAATGGACAATGAACAATATACAGATATTATTCTACAGTCCCTCCCCTCCACCTTTGCTCAGTTCATAGTGAACTTTAACATGCATGGCATGGAGAAGGAACTCCCTGAACTCCTTAATATGTTAAGGAGTGCAGAGAGCACTATGAAGTCAGCAAAGACTCCCGTTATGACCATTGGACAGTCTTCTTCTTCTCGCCCAAAAGCTAAGGCCAAGGGAAAGAAAAAGAAGAAACCAACTAATCCTAAGGGCGGAGTCAAAAAGATGAAGGGAAAGGGAAAGTCCACGGCTGGAGACCCAGGGAAAGGCGAGTGTTTTCATTGCCACAAGACAGGATATTGGAAGCGCAACTGCACAGAGTACCTAAGTCTCAAGAAGAAGCATGGTGATGCTTCTGCTTCAGGTGCGTTTGTGACTGAAAACTGTTTTTCTATAAACTCTGCTTCCTGGGTATTGGATACCGGTTCAGGTTCTCACATTTGCAATTCTATGCAGGGGCTGAGAAATAGCAAGGTTTTGAAGACAGGTGACCATACTCTCCGCGTTGGAAATGGTTCCAATGTACATACAGTCGCAGTGGGAGAGTATCACTTGGGGTTGCCGTCTGGATGTATTTTGATTTTGAATCCATGTTATTTTGTACCTGATATGCTATGTAATATAATATCCGTTTCTTTGTTGGACAATGAAGGATATAATTTTGTGTTGCAGAACAATGTTATGAACATTCACCTGAATCAAATGTTGGTTGGGTATGGTACACTTAATAACGGAATATATGTCCTAAATCAACACACAGTTTTCAGTATACAACACACTAATAAAAGAAAACTTTCAGAATTAAATGAAGCTTTTCTTTGGCACTGTAGACTTGGTCATATTAACGAAACAAGACTAAACAAGTTACACAAAGATGGATATTTAAATCCTTTTGAATATAAATCTTATGCGACTTGCCAGTCTTGTATCAAGGGTAAAATGACCAAAACTCCGTTTACCGGACACGGAGAAAGAGCTACTCAGCTCCTTGGCCTCATACATAGTGATGTATGTGGGCCAATGTCTACACAGGCTAGAGGCGGTTTTTCATACTTCATTACATTCACCGACGATTTCTCAAGATTCGGTCATGTATTTTTATTAAAGCACAAGTCCGAAGCTTTCGAGAAATTCGTTGAATATAAACAAGAAGTAGAAAAACAAACCGGCTTGAGTATTAAGATGCTTCGATCAGATCGAGGTGGTGAGTATCTCAGTACAGAATTTGCAAACTTCCTAAAAGAGAATGGGATTCTCTCTCAGCTCACTCCTCCTTACACACCACAGCACAACGGTGTGTCAGAACGACGGAATAGGACCCTATTAGATATGGTCCGGTCCATGATGAGTGACGCTGAGTTACCAGTCTCGTTTTGGGGGCATGCATTGGAGACTGCAGCGTTTCTGCTAAACAGGGTTCCAACCAAAGCCGTGTCTACCACGCCATATGAGATATGGAATGGGAAGAGACCATCTCTTAAAAGAATTAAGATTTGGGGTTGCCCGGCCTATGTTAAAAAGCAGAATCCGGACAAACTCGAGACACGGTCAGTCATGTGTAACTTTGTGGGATATCCAAAGAATTCTTATGGATATCTATTCTACCACAAAGAGGAACAAAAAGTGTTTGTTTCTCAGTATGCCACATTCTTGGAAAAAAGAGTTTTTCACAGATAGAGATGATGGCAAGGTGGTAGATCTAGAAGAGGTTCTGGAGACACAAACTACAAATGACGATTTGATTGAACCGGCTGTTGCAACAGAAACTGAAGAACCTCGGCCACTCCGTAGGTCTGGTAGGACTTCTCGCCCACCGGAGAGGTACTACGGTTTCCTCATTGATGGTGACAGAGAAGATTGCATCATGGATGATGATGATCCTACCAGTTTTCAGCAAGCTATCACGAGTGGTGACTCTGTGAAGTGGCTGGATGCCATGAGATCCGAAATGGAGTCTATGTACACCAACAAAGTATGGACTTTGGACGTTGTACCCCCTGGGGTAAAACCTGTAGGGTGCAAATGGATCTTTAAAAGAAAGATTGGTGTGGATGGGCAGGTAGAGACCTATAAGGCAAGACTTGTGGCGAAAGGTTTTCGTCAAAGACCAGGTTTGGACTATGACGAAACTTTTTCGCCCGTAGCCATGCTTAAATCTTTTCGGATCCTACTTGCTATTGCTGCTCACTACGACTATGAAATCTGGCAGATGGACGTTAAAACAGCATTTCTAAATGGAGATTTAGATGAATGTGTTTATATGGATCAGCCAGAGGGCTTCATTGACAGTGGGAGCAGCGAGAAAGCATGTAGATTGCTTAAATCCATATATGGGTTAAAGCAGGCATCTCGGAGTTGGAACATCTGTTTCGATGATGTTATCAAAGAGTTTGATTTCATCAAAAATCCGGATGAACCTTGTGTTTATAGGAAGGCTGTAGGAAGAGCTGTCACATTCCTCGTATTGTACGTGGATGACATTCTTCTGATAGGAAATGATATTCCTATGCTACAGTCGGTCAAATCATTCTTATCACTGAGGTTCTCCATGAAGGACCTGGGTGATGCCACATACATCCTGGGTATAAGGATCTATAGGGATAGATCCAAAAAGTTATTGGGATTGTCCCAAACCAGGTACATCAACACCATCCTAAAGAGGTTTAGTATGGAAGACTCCAAGCGGGGTGCCTTACCCGCTTGCCATGGAGTCACTCTCTCCAAGGATTCTTGCCCAAAGACCGATGAAAAGAGAGCTCGCATGAGCATTATACCTTATGCTTCGGCAGTAGGATCTATAATGTATACGATGTTATGTACACGCCCAGATGTAGCTTATGCACTTAGTGTTGTAAGCAGGTATCAATCCAACCCAGGGGAGAACCACTGGACGGCTGTGAAGAACATTCTTAAGTACTTGCGAAGGACTAAAGAATTGTTCTTGGTGTATGGTAATAAGGATCTCCAAATGGAGGCCTTTACCGATTCGAGCTTCCAGAGCGATAAGGATGACAGCAAATCTATCTCAGGGTTTGTATTTACCCTCAATGGAGGGGCGGTAAGTTGGAAGAGTTCCAAACAAGATACCGTTGCAGACTCTACGATGGAAGCTGAGTACATTGCTGCAAATGATGCCGCCAAGGAAGCCGTCTGGATGAAGAAGTTCGTCTCGGAGCTAGGAGCAGTTCCAACCATTATTGATCCAATACCCTTGTATTGTGATAATAATGGGGCTATGGCGTTAGCCAAGGAGCCCAGATCCCATCAGCGGTCCAGACACATCCTGAGGCGCTTTCATTTGATCCGGGAGATTGTTGATCGCCGCGAGATCGAGATTAAGAGAGTTGACACAAAGAACAACGCCGCGGATCCATTCACCAAGGCCCTTCCTCAGCCGCAGCATGAGCGACTTTTTGAGATGTTGGGTATGAGATACGCCAATAACTGGCCTTAGTGCAAGTGGGAGATTGTTGGATATATGTATGCCCTAGAGGCCATTATGTGATAGTGGATGTATCTATACATGTATATATATATATTCAGTTTGCATTCTTGCTCGACATGATAGTATGCTATCTGGTTTTTCTTTATCTGACATGTTTATTTGATCATGCTTCTATTCATTCATACATGCTGATAAAGCCCTGAGGATATCGGCTTGACTACTCTGATTATGATGGAGATCATACTAGTGGGACATCTGTAGTCTATAAGCATATCCTAAAATGTCCCCAGTCGGAGGTGTATCGAGACGGGGCATCGATATACCAGAGTAGACTAGCGTATGTGATACTAGACCCATGTGATGGGCGATGGATATTCCCACATTCATCGATGTTTGACATCAAGATCATATACGGGTGCTCAGTGGTGACTGGGTACACTGGACGGACTCGCCGAGAACTCCTATATGGAATTATATCTATCGTCGGATAGCAGTTCTCAGGTGACACTGGTACAGGTTAGTCTGTAGACCCGAGATCGTCATAGAGCCTTGTGTGTTCTCCCACTGTACTTTGATTACCACCCTACCACGGCTCTACTGAGTCGTGCAAGCAGGTGGCCGTTTGGTACAGTCCCGAGACATACGAAGGCAATGAGCCATAGGAGGGGTTTCGTCTCTCCCGATATTGGGAGTTGATGCTGTACTGTGCCCGACTGGTTATAGCAGCAAGTCCCTGGCCAGGGCTGCTGAGATTTGCTGATAAGTGTTATCAGTAGTTTCTCGAACTGTTATAGACCATTCACCGGCACGACTTATTGAGTTATTGGGGTCGACGTGACCATCCCTAGGCTCGATATGCAGCATATCTGACGAAGAGACCGGACTGTACGGTAGTGTTGCCGGATGGCTCGACGGGAGTTATAGCAGGTTCGCTTGTTGTCTTCTGATCGTTCAATACCCGGGTGGCCGTTACGTTTAGCTGACCGCTTGCGGCTTGAGGGTACTTGATATGATCATTACCCTCTGTCGGCGTATTGACGAGTCTTAGAGTCCCACAGAGGAGTTACCCAGTCCATGCGAAACGTTGTGGTGTGCATATGCGATATGCGCATGCACCCGATTGAAATGTGCGTATATGATACCAAACATTGATCGGGTGAACTGCTTTTGGTGGGGTCATATGAGATATGACCGGATTGATAACTCAAGTGTTGATTTATCATTTAACTATTATTTTTCTCACTTAAAACCTTTCTAGGGTTTGATGGATGTATGCATGCATGCATATGCTTCTTTCTTCTTTTCTAGTTTCATGCACATGTAGATGTGCATACATGTATACATACATACATCAAACCATCATGGTTGATTATATATGGAAATGGTGGCAATATAAGACTCACACCATTGATTATTTAATGGATTATTATTTGATTATGGATTTAAAAGAAAATGAAAAGGAAAGGATAATTATGATAGTTTCTACATGCTTCTTCTAACCTAACCATGTTCACCTACCACTAAACCATGGTTATCCTTTCCTTTATCATTCTAAACCCAAGTTAAATTAATCATCTATCATTTAATCATGGTTGGAGTCAAGAAGGAATAAATATATATAGTGATATTTATTTCTTTTAAAAGCTTAACCTTATGGTTATCATTTTACCTCTTGCAAAGAAAAGCCACCATCTTCATTCTCCTCCATCTCTTGCTCTCTTGATTTTCCTAGTGAGCAAATACCACTCAAAGATAGGTTTTTGAAGTGAGATTCCACACCACAACATCATTCTACACTAGCTTAGCCGCTTCGTTTAGAGTGTTTCCTTCGGATTGTCGAAGTTGCGAGCTTGGACGGATATCTCCGTGGTGGATCGTCGTGGATACAAGAGGACCTCGACTCAACACCAAAGAGCCTAAGGAGCGAATCAAAAACGGGAGCTACAAAGGTTGTAGCCTTCAAACCCTAATTTTTGTTAGCTAAAGTTTACTAAACCTAATTTTCTAGGATCGATCCATACGAGTGTTTGTTTAGCACTATAAAAAATCATATCTTTTGGACATGTGATGCTTCAAAACACCTCATAGGGTGCTAAACAAACCCTTCAAGGGCAAGGGAACACGGGCCCGAGTCGCTCGCTAAAAATCAGTAATATCACCCATATATCTCCAGAATCGCTGTATGTGCCGGCAATGGGACTCCTGAGATTCTATTGAAGTCACACTCAAACTACCCCACACCCCATGGTCTACATCAAACGCCAACCATAAACTCAAATACCAGTCGGTCCATGACAAGTCTACGTGAGAACTGGAGACAGGATCTCCATCAAGCAAGTCTCGACTGATACCCAAGATAAATGGACAGTGTTTGGTGCCTTACCTATGACACTAATATAAGTGCTTCGATAATCGTCCCATACCAATTATATTTACACTTATACATGTCCCATAGACGTCGACAATGCAATATATCAATAGGGTCCGCTGATTGTGTACAAGTACGTGTCACTTTCACTTATTCATTCACGCTTAAACACTAACGTACTTGCCACAATCAAAACACTAAAATCTAACAATGGGTAATGTACACGATCACTAGGTACCAATGCATATGAACTTTACATGATATGATGAGAATGCGATAATTAAGGCATGATTAAGATATAATCAGTCAGTGACTTACCACTTGCATAATTTATTATAAATCATACATACAGAATTAAGCAAAACAATATATAGGGGGTAAGCAGTATGTTTAATTGTCTATCCATCAAAATTGGTTTCGCGCCAATCGGGTTTCAGGTTTGCTAGTTATGGCCATTTCAATTTAGGTGTTCCCAGCTGGAAATCCGATTTCAGAATTGGAAGTCCGTTTTGTAACACATTTTAATCCCAGTTGGGATCGTAATTAGGTGACGCTATAGTTGAACAATATCTATATTTTACAGTTATGTTTCTACCGCAATTGGCAGATCAGTAATATTCTATATCAACAGGAACTTATGGTCAGGATAAGGTTGATGTGTAAAATCTGTCACAGCAGATTTCAGCTAGACACGTCGACATTATAAAATATATTAAAAATATCAAAAAGAACAGGAATCTAGTGAAACCAGTGGAATAAGAAATCTAACTTAATTTTATACGTAACGATATAGATTTCTGCACATTCTCGTATTTGGACAGGAATGTACAGGGATTTAAAAACAGGGGTTAACTGGGTTTTCCGTTCTGGACTGCAGTCCAGAATCGTAATCCTCCGCAATTTCCTTTATAGGAACTAGTTCAATTTTAGATATCAATTATAGGGTTATGTAGATTATCCCGTTGGCTTCGATACGAGCCATGGAACGCCAAAATCCAATTCGTAAAAGATTTAATGTGAATTTAATGGTCCAGCATGTTCAGGAAATTCAGGTTTCATACCGACTATCGGGGGCAGCATTACATAGGTGAAACGACCGTCGTTTTTAACCAAATTACCACAGAACATCAGTAAACAGTAGATGAGCCCAAGGATCACAAGTTCCGCCATTTAAAGTTATGTTTTCACCTAGCGTTCCAAACCAAACACTTGCATCGTATAGGCTCGCACGGAATATATATCTACGATTTTAGTTCTAAACTGAATTAACTACGAACTAATAGCATGAAGCAAGTAATATACTTGCCTGGCGATGTGTCGACGACGGTACGACAGCGGAACGGCACGTTCGCGTCACGAACACGGCACGGCGACGACTAGGCTCAAGCTCAACTGCGACTGCGACGGGGAGGCGTCGATGGTGGCGGGGTTGCCTGCTGTAGCGGTAAGAAGGTGTCGCAGATGGTCGGCGCCGGAGGGAGAGGACAACGAGGCGCACGGTGAGGGGGCAGGAACCGAGGGCGAGGCTCGGGGTTTGGAGTGAGGTGGTTGCGCTGGCATCGGGTTCCGGTGTGTAGGGGCCTGCAGCTTGGAGGGGGAGCTCCAACGATGGAGGGTCGAGGAAGTTGATGCACGAGGAGGAGCTTGCTGAGGTGATGGGGTCGGCCGGAGGGTTGTCGAGGCAATGCTCGGCAAAGGTGGTGGCCTGGTGCAACGTGGGGCAGTTAGCTAGATGCTCGGGGTTCGTCGGCGCTCTGGAGGTTGCAGGGGTGGTCGTTGTGGCTCTGGGAGGCGGCCGGCGGCAGGGGTGTGTGAGGAGCTTGGGTAGGTTCGTCGGCGGTGAGAGGGGATGCAGTGGGGAAGCTCGGTGAAGGGGTGCAGTGAGGAGATGGGGTGACGATGAGGGAAGGAGGAGGAGAAGGTGGTTGGTCGAGGGAGGATCGACGACGCAGCGGTGAGGTGAAGGTTGAAGACGAGGTCGGGGGTGGACTCGGGGAGGAAAGCTCGAGCTCGGGGAAGGAAGTGGAGGCGAGGGTTTGAGGAGGAGGTAGAGAAAACTGCTTATAGGAGAGAGAGGGGGTGATGAGGTGATCCCCGGCGTTGATGGTGCCAGGGGCTGCTCGTGAAGAAGTGGGTGCGGTGAAGGAGTTGGAGGAGATGGGGGAGGGAACGTTGTGAGGAGAGAGCGAGTCGTGGGGGAGGACGTTGGGGCGAAGGTGAGGTCGCGGGTCGTGGGCGCGAGGGAGGCGGGAGAGTGGAAATGAACGCGTCATGGGGGGAGAAAAGAGCGGGAAAGGAGCGAGGAAAGAAGACGTGGGGAGAAAGGAGGGTGAAGCGGGTCGGGTTGGGGAGTCGGGTCTGGTGTGGAGCCGGGTTTGGGCTGGGCCAGGGCTGAAAAATAAAAGGGAATTTGATGTAGGGTTTGGGTTCAATGGGCCGGGGTTCGGGCTAAAAGAAAAAGAAAGGGAAAAGGAAAAGTAGTTGGGCTGGGCTGGGGAAATAGGAAATGGGAAAATAAAAGGAATAAGTAATAGGATTTGGGTTTAAGGTTTCAAGACAAATAAAATAATTATAAATATAATTAAATAAATTTTGCAAGTAACACTTTATAAAAATACGGATAATGGTGTACAAAAGAACCGGTTATTACATCATATCCCCCATAAAGAAAATTTCGTTCTCGAAATTAAAATAACGATAAGCTATAAAGTATAATGCAAAAGCCACAGAATCAAATACTACTATATAGAGATCTACGTAGAAGCAGCTAGATAAAATCAGAATCCTAAATATATATATATATATTTATACGTATATCTAAGAAATAACGCAGCTAAAATAATGAGCATAAGGCATAACCATTTATAAGGATAAATTATATGTACAATACCAGAGAATAAAATAGCAATAGCAACCAATAGTGAAGGAGGCCAAAGTATTTTAGAATAAATATATCGATCAAACGATTTTAAAATAACTTGAGAAAACCCTTATGGCGAAACAATAGATGATAAAACAAAACAGTATGTGCGACATATAATTGCGCTATTGGAAATGTGAAGAATAGTAAAGTATTCAGAAATAGTAAAACGGAAGTAGTCAATAACACTCAAACATATACATACATACATACATACATACACACACACACACACACACACACACACACACACACACACACATATATATATATATATATATATATATATATATATATATATATATTGTTAAACATACAATAATGAAAATTAGATTTCAAATAGCAATGTCACTGAATGTAATTATGGTAATAGGAGATAGCACAAAAAAATGTATAGGGGCTAGCCAGGGTAGGGATTACAATGGAGTATGGCCCACTCAAAAGGTCGGACTGTGGTACTTCAAACTGAATGTCGAAGAGGCCGGGGTCGGGTCAGCACAGGGTGCAAGGGTGAACAGTCATGAATCCCAGAAGGGAAAGAATTTATTGGGGAGGGAAAACGGTAAATGCATCATGCGAATCAATACTCAAAAGATTAGCGAACTCAGAAACTTCATTATCATTTATTCTCCAGAAGAATTTCAAACAAGGCATACTTGAAGGATAAAAGGTGGCCCTAAACTATACATAGATTTATTTGGCCAGAGCAAACAAAAGATAAATCACGTCAGGCGCGGTTATGGAAGTTCAGCAGGTTACGGTAAGCTCGCGCACTAAAATAGGGGCGTCCATTTCCATAGCGCCTCGCAGGGTTTGCCACTGGAGGTTCTTCTGCCACGGGATCTTCTTCTTCTGGTCCTTCTTCCTCGGCTGGAGCTTCTTCATCGAGGTCTGCTTCCACGTGATTCTCTTCTTCTGGACCTTCTTCTATGGGATTTTCTTCCACCGGATTCTCTCCAAGGTCTTCCTCCCCTGGATTTTCTTCTATCGGGTCCTCCTCGGGATCTTCCTCTATCGGGTCCTCTTCGGGGTCTTCTTCCTCCTCGTCGGAATCACTGATCATGTCGACTTCTGGGGCTGCGACTCCCTCTTCCTCGGAATCGTTGTTTCTGAAAATAACCTGTGGGCCGTTGATCTCATCATCTGAACTCACCAGCATGCAGTCCAAGGAAACGCACGACCGTGTGTCCTCATCTAGAGGCGGTGCTGCTCCAGGGTGGGTCATGGCCTGAAAAGGAAGAGTCATGATTAGACAGTGGAATACACCAAGAAAATACCCAAGGATACGGAGCACGAGAAAAATATGCGGTAGGTAAGGACTGAAAAATCAAAATTTAGAATACTGATGCAATAAGTAGTATAAGGAAAATGAGTGGCAAGGGGATGATACATACATCACAACTCAGAATTGCATTCAACTAAAAGTTCACGGATACAAGATTTTAAACGAAAGGAAATATTTACAAAGGAGCGACAATATTTTTATTGAAAGCAGAAAGGTGATAATTCTTCTTTGATATCTAGACCGCGGCATTCTCGTCAAGCGAGTGGAATCCTGCGCTGGGCCCGTACTATCCTCGAAGCTCGAACTACGAAATAACCAAGTCACTTAGCAGGAGTGGAAAGTGTGGACGAATCTCCTCCTTGTAGCTCCTTCCTTCGAGGGCAACCATTGACAAGATGTTCGTTGGATCTGCAAATCAGGCAATGCCCTTTGGCGCTGCGACAATCTCTCTGAAGGTGTCCTGGCTTCTTACAGTATCCACAACGTTGAGTTCTCCGTTGCTTCTGTTGCTGAGGAACAAATGGGCGCTTCATCTTCACCTCTTTTCCTTGTTTAACAGGGATTCCCTTACGATTGGAGGCTTCCGCTGGCGCTTGAGCTATTTTTCTTCTTAATCCTTCAGCTAAAAGGTCGTTCGTTTGCTCCTGGGCTTCCTTCAAGCTTTGCAGTACATTCAAAATCTCGACGGTCTGATTCTGGGGAGTGGAGATAGAAGAAGAATCGTTGGAAGACATGGTCCTGAAACAACAATTTTGAGGACGATATAAGGCACAAGAAATAAGAGTCAGAATAAGATATAGAATAGACAACGAAACAAGAATATCGGGTGAGGTGAAACTCAAACGAGTGGAAATCAAATGTAGAACTCCAAGTCACCCAACAGAGTACAGTATTGTAACCATGCTGCAGTTCATAATTACAATCACGTAACTCTACTAAGTCACCCAAAACCCTAGCGGATGGATTGAAACATGTAGTAGAACACACTATGTGAATCAAGATCAAGGATAACAAGTTTACAATCTAGACCGAATGACATCTCAGATTGTTAAGCCCTATACGGAAACTGCAATCCCAATCGAAGTAAAACCTGGCTCTGATACCAACAAAACCCTGTCACGCCCCGCTCCCCAAAATACGGAATACGAGGGGTTGACAAGGCCAGCCATGCTCCTACGGTCGAGAAAACATCCTGCCGTAGTCACACTTCGGCTTCTAGCTTTACGTGGCAATCAGTAATCGATGCACAGGTAATGAGAAATGCAGTCACTAAGTCAACACAAATACAAAACTAACCAGATAGAGATCAAGGAAGTGTAGCGCTGAGTCGCTGATCCAGATATCCACAACATCCTCGAGGTATGTCAGGTCCTGGTCCAAGCTAAATCCACTTCTCACTCTGAGCATGCATACTCAGGTCGTCAGAGCGACACAACATATCACAGCAATACATAATATCTCATATCATCAACGTAAGCAAGTATGCGTATCCCGATTGTCGTTGATGTATAGCAACGAAGCCGGCGATACACCACATACTACGCTTACGGTGACAGAAAAGAAAGTGTAAAACTACAATAGTTAGAATCCGCAACCTCCTTAGACATCTCATGCCTAACCAAATGAATTCCTTAGACATCGCATGCCTAACAATTATAAACCACACATTTTAGTCTCATTATCGAAAACTCTTTTCAATATCAAGTCGGGCAATTCAACAAGATCCCCGACATCCTGATCGAATGCTCATCGCAAACTTTAGTAGACAGCCGCACCCCCGGATGCCGTCGACGAAGTGCACTAAGGCGAAACACCGCTGCCGCGAGCACCCGGACGGATGCTTTTGGCGACGGGGTTCTTCTACAGTCACATGGTCGGGGCTATGGGGCGTGGCTATCTATTAAGTTTACCCGGCGAGTATCCGCGTACACTACGTGATTGCGACGGACTTTTGATCGCATCAAAATCCCGTGGCAACCGATCATTTGAGACTAAACTGCTATATTTATAACATTCAAATTAGTTATCTCATAACTACATGTGGATTCCAAATATTGTATCACATTTCAGATAAATAAACAATGTTAAACTTTTCGATCGAATAATCAAACACCCAAGATTTCCCCAATTTATCTCAACACTTGAAATCAGTTTAAGAACATCCATCACATGCCACAGTACCAATGGACCAGCCGTAGAAGGGTCAAGCCAACGCCTCACATGTGGCACGCCGTACTGCCCCAAACCCTAAGGTTTATAGGCAGTTCAAGACGGTCACATTATCGAGTTAAGGTTTGTTGTCTTTTAGAGGGTCCACCGCGTTACTTGCATGACTTTACGAAAGTTTCAAACTCGAGAAAAAATCCAACTTTTGAAAATTTTCCGACAGGGGAAAAATTGAGTTATTGATATCCGTTCGAACTTTTTAACAGCTTCTAAAAATTACCCGGACAAAACTAAACGAAGTTAAATTATCCGATCGAATCAACGAGTCCCCAATACAACCCTAGAAAACTCAACACTTGAGTGGAATTAAAAAATTCCCAGAAAAAATAACAATAAAGGACCTAAGAATAAATATATGAAATATGATGGACTAAGTCCAAATTTTGGCCGCGGAACCGCCGCCAAACCCATGGTTTGACCGCGGTTCCGCGGTCACGTGAGCGACTTAGTGGACCGTACTTCACAGTAATTCTTAGTTTTTCCTGCTTGTTTTTTTGAACATTTTTAATTCATAAAAAATCACATTTTTGAAAAATATCCAGAGAAGGGTTCGTGTCGGGGTTTCCGGGTTCGATCGGACTTTAAACTTCGTCTAGACTTCGCCTAAAGCTCTAGCTTGGCTCTGATAGCACTGTAGGGTTTCTATGCACTGCCACAAGGGTCTACGAGGCATCAACCATGCCTGAATAAAATTTTAGCCGTGCCGAATAACCCAAAGCCGGATCTTTAAACTAGGGTTTAGGCGAAAACAAGCATGTTAAACACTTTAACATTAAGTGAGAGGGATTCCAACCTTTGTAGATCCGGTCCTTCACTTCTTAAGCTCCATGTTGAGGTCCCTTCGCTACGATCATCGTGTTCCGGACTCTCGAGAGGCTCCACGAAGAGAAAGATGCAAGTTTGCTACCGATCTTCGATAACATAGATGATCTACCTTGAAGTTTCATTAACACAAGCTAACACTCACTAAATGAAGTGAACACCCTCATCTAAAGGGCAAAGGTAGATAGGGATGATGAAGTAGGATTTTTGCTCTCATTTATAATCTTTTTCTTACCCACTTTCATCACAAAAGCAAAACTAGAAAGCTTTTTTTCAAGAAGGAACTCAAGGAAGAAGAAGAATGAATATATCATAATCCTTTTGTGATGAATAATGAATTATTGTAGTGGTTACAAATCTAACCAAGGGTTAAGCATGAAGGAGTTAACCCATGTAGAGAATTGACTAGAGTTAATGGTTTGGATTGGGTTAACAAAATATCTAGCTAAAAACAAAGTCAAAGCTTCATGAAGCTTCATGGAAGCTTCATGCAAAAGCTAACCCTAATCCAAACCCTAACCAAGTTTAAACCCTAAACCATTGTTAAATTTGTAACCCTAACATGTTACAATATTATATATCACATATACAATATATTTTGTAACAATAGAAAATAATACAATTAACATATATCGCATATATATCAATGTATTATCCCGTGAGAAAATGAATCTTTTAGTGAGCTAATATTAGTTAATGTAATTTAATATATCATATATATTATTATACATTAAATTATCGAATCAACACTTGATCCGACAATCCGGCTATATCGCATATAACCGACTAATACGATGACCCGGCTATATCACATATACCCGGCCGATATCTCATATCGCGAGAATCCAATACGGTATCACATACCGCATTATCCTCGGTCCCGCACATATCACATATGTGCTCCTACTCCGTTTTGCCTGAGCCAAGAAACCTCTGTGTAGGACTCTAAAGAATCGTCAATACGCCGGCAGTAGGTGATGATCATATCAAACACCCACAAGCTGCAAGCGGTCAGCTAAACGTAACAGCCACCCAGGTATTGAGCGCTCAGAAGATCAACAAGCAAGCCTGTACATTCTCCTGTGAATCCAATCAGTAACACTCCCGTACAGTCCGGTCTCGTCGTCTGATATGTCGCATATCTCGCCTAGGGGTGGTAAACGTCAGACCCCAGTAGCTCGATAAGTCGTGTCGATATGAGGTCTATAACAGTTTGAGAAACTACTGATAACACTTACCAGTAAATCTCAGCAACCCTGGCCAAGGATTTTCGGTTATAGCCAATCGAATACAGCGCAACATCAACTCCCTATACCGGAAGAGACGAATCCTCTCCTATCGCTCATTGCCTCCAAGTGATTCGGGACTGTACCCAAAAGCCACCTTTTTGCACGCCCTCTTGGACGTGGTATGATGGAAATCAAAGCACAGTGGGAATCACACAAGACTCTATGACAATCTCGGGTCAACAGACTACTCTGTACCAGTGTCACCGGAGAACTGCCATCTGACGTAAGGTATAATACCATCTGGGAGTTCTCGGCGAGTCCGTCCAGTGTACCCAGTCTCCACTGAGCACCCGTACACCATCCTTGATGTCAAACACCGATGGATATGGGATCATCCATCGCCCATCATATGGGTCAAGATGCGTATACGCTAGTCTACTCTGGTGCATCGATGCCCTGTCTCGATACACTCTCGACTAGGAACAATTATAGGATGTACTCGTCGACTACCGTGGCCCCACTAGTATGATCTCATCATAGTCCCAGTAGTCGAGTACATATCCTAAGGGCTTTATCAACATGTAACATAGAGACAATCAGAGTACATGTTAAGATAAAGTACAACCAGATAGCGTACTATCATGTCGAACAAGAAAGTCCTCCCTATATATGTCCTAGCATCCACTACAATATACATCGTATGTACAGTAATGGCCTCTAGGGCGTACATATAACTAACAATCTCCCACTTGCACTAGGGCCATCTGTTGTGGTATCACATACCCAACAATTAGCTGTGGTCGAAGTATCTCATACTCAACTATCACATAAAAGTCTCTACTGGGAAAAAGGCCTTTGTGAGTGGATCCGCGCTGTTGTCCTCTGTGTCTACTCTCCTAACCTCGATCTTCCTGGAGATCAACCATCTCAATGATCAGGTGATACTGCCTAAGAATTATATCTGGATTTCTGATGGGAAGGGGCGTTCCTTGGCTAAAGCCACAACTCCATTGTCACACAATGGTAGGAACGAAGTTCATCTCATGAACTTATATATATCCAGACTGCCTCTTTGGTAGCATCCTTGGTAACGATGTATCTTGCCTTTAATCGTCTAGTAAGTCACGGTATCTAGCTTGGAACTCTTCCAACATACCGGCCCTCCACTGAGGGTAAAGACAATGCCTGCGACTGACATTCAGTCGTCCTAATCACCCTGGAACCTTTCCAGTGATTCTCCCCAGGATCGATTGATACCATCTCACTACCTCTAGTGAGAATCCTATCATCCAAATAGATCTATCTCATAGATCCAAAATCCAGGATTTAAGAGGTATCACTTTGATCCTATATGGAGAATCTTTGTGATAAGCGGAGATTGACCGAGCGTAGCATAGGAAACTCCTTCCCTATCAAGAGTATGTCATCCACGTACTCTACGAGGATCACCACCATACTCCCTACTACCTTTTTGTATATACATGGTTCATCTACCATTTTGATGAAGTCAAACTCTTTGACTACCACATCAAAACCGATGTTCCATCTCCGCGATGCCTGCTTTATCCTATAAAGCATCTTGCATACGTTTCCGCTGCTCCCACTGTCTACGAAGCCCTCTGGCTGTGTACTTATAGACGCTCTCTTCTAAAACATCATTTAGAAAAGCAGTCATGACACCCAACCACCAGATATCGTAGTCATGGTATGTAGCCGTGGCAAGTAGGATCTGGATGGACTTAAGCATAGCTTTGAAAGTCTCAACTTTTCCATGTACACCAAGTAATCTTCTCAAGATATACTTGCTCCTGATGGGGATTTAACCCTTCAGATAAAGCAACCAAAGTCCATACTTTGTTGGTGTATAAGGATTGCATCTCAGATCGATAAGCATCCAGCCATTCTTACAGAGTCCCACTCCTGATGGCCTGCTCGAAACTAGTTGGGTCATCATCTCATGATGCAATTCTCGCTCCCACTGTCATAGAGAAACCCGAAGTATCTCTCAGGTGGGTGAGGAACCCTACTAGATCGGCGGAGAGGCTAAGGTTCGATGGAAACTATTGAATCCTTTGGTTCTACCAAATCATCAGCTGTAGTTTGTATAGCTGGAACTACTTCCAATTTTACATAACAGACCTTGCCTTGAGCTTGTCCGGATTTTGCTTTTAGACATAGGCCGGACAACCCCAAATCTCAACAAACTTAAGATCCTCTTCCCTTTCCATATCACATATGAAGTGGTAGGCAACTGATTTGATTTGAACCCTATTCAATAGGTATGCAGCTTCACAAGTGCATAATTCCCAAAAGGAAATAGGAAACTCAGTAGTACTCATCATAGAGCGCACCATATCACATAGGGTGCTATTGCTCCGCCCCGATACACCGACGTGCTGTGGTGTATACGGAGGAGTAATGCTGAGAGAGAATCTCATTCTCCTTTAGAATAGTCCAGGAATTTCGTCCTCAAGTATTCTCCTCCCTGATCACATCAAAGGACATAATACTTTTACCCGTTTTTGGTTCTCTACTTCTAACTTATATTATGTGAATATCTCAAAAGTTTCGGACTTGTGTTTCAACAGGAACATATGTCTGAATCTTGAGAGATCATCAGAGAATGTAATGAAGTACAAAGAACCGGTCCTGGCATATGTAGATAAAGGACTTTCATACATCAGCATGTATCAATTCCAAGAGTTCACTAACTCTTTCTCTGTTTCCAATAAACGGAGTTGTGGTCTTCTTATCTCTGTGACATGACCGGCAAGTTTCAAAAGATGTAAATTCAAACTAATTTAAATATGCATCTAAATGTAACTTCAGCTAGTCGGGTCGCATTGATATGACCTAGTCTACAACACCTCAAGAAGGATTCGTTCATTTCTGAACTATTCCTCTTGTGTGTGTTCTGTATACTAAGAACTGTAGTTTGATTTAGAACGTCTATGCTTTTAGATAACGTGCCTGAACCGATCAACTCTTGATACAGGAAATGTTCAAAACATTATCCAACAATACAAAATTATATTCTTCTTTACTAATAAAGAGATTGATATGATGTTGTATATCAGGTTCGGTATCTAATAACATTCGTTTAGAATCAATGTATTCTGGTAATACAGGGTGATAGTGACCAACAGACTTAGCTGCAACACTTGTACCGTTTTCTGTCTCATGAAACTTATCACCCGTTCTCAGTTCGTCTGTAGCCCATGTAACAGATTACATATGCGGGATCCTGATCCGGTATCTCATACCCAGAACGTAAAGGATACTGAGAAATAGTTCTATGTAATGAACACACCCAAAGATGATGCATCAACATGCACTTTCTTCGTTTGGGCGGCACGGGAAATCTGGTATTCCCCAATTTCCTGCTCTGTCTTATAACAATTATAAGTTGGAGCGGGACCAACGTTCCCCAGCTTAGTATAACAAGCGGGTTCGGTCAATATATCCGTATTATTATCTTGATTAAGGCATGATATGGTCGCTACCTGGAGAGAGAGAGAAGAAAACACTCAGCGTATGCTCTTGCAAGATTAGATTGGTTATCTAATATATCTAATCAGGATGTCTCCCACTGTTTTAATCAAATCTTCCTTCAAACCCTAAAAGGAAAGACTAGCCGGGATTAATTACACGCTACAAGTTCGCCAATCTTTCAGCCAGGCCAGTGTCGGTACTTTGAGGGAGGTTCCCCGTGCTTTCGCACGGACCTAATTAAAGTAAACCTCGTTTTCCCAGGGGCGTAACCCCGTTAACACCTTTCTAGACACCTACTTGATCGGCTAATTGTAATGTGTAAAACTCTCCCAGGAGTAACTCTTACTCGCAGCGGGTATCGGGATCCAACTATCTCATAGAAGGTTTGCAATCTCATTGCAAATTTCAACACTTGAAATTCCCAATAATATTTAACCCCTGGCGTGCTATGACCTTGACGCATGCCAAACAACCCATAGTCCGCTAGTCAAGTTCAACCCGTACATTTCTTGATTGAATTAAACCCACCCGCACGACCCTTGACGCATGCCAAACAACGCCGTACGAATACCCTAATCCAATCGCATCATATGCTAGCAGATAAGCACTAGTTAGCTACCGTACACTACGCCTTGACGTATGCCAAACTACCGCAGCACGAATACTAAGTAGTACTTATCTGAAATGATGGAGGGTTACGCAGGTTTTTAAGAAAACCATGAGCGTAATGAACTTGATATCGTTGTAGAATCGAGTGATTTTAAATGGAGTGTTTTTTAGGCTTTTCTAGTTTTGCTAAAGAGGTCACTCCCGGTGAAGGGATCGTCGGCTCTTTCCTCATCGAATAAGGTGCAGGATATTTCACAAATATCACTATGCAAAGCAAAAACTATAGAAACAATCAAAAGACAAACCGAGTTTGTAGCATCTGCTAGTTTTACTAAAGAGGTCACTCCCGGTGAAGGGATCTCGGCTCTTTCCTTATCGAATAAGGTGCTGGATGTTCTACAAGGAACACCGCTATGCAAAGTAAGAACTAGAGCTACCAGTTTTTAAACAAGTTTCTACAACATCTTTAGGTTTCTTTTGGTTTCATTAATCTCATTAATGAAGTCCCATTTTATTTTGCTTCACAAGCATCACATTTGAAACGAAATCTGCAATATAACATATATCTCATATATATAATATAAACATTCGTCTCAGGCAGTAATATGATCTCATCACAGAACATTGCAGGAGAAGAACATATATGAAATATTGGATATACTAGGACGTCCGTGTTTTAATACGAGCCTGTATAAAACACGGATTCCACGGTCGCGATGAATAGCCAAACCCACATCCCTAGACCCCTACGAGAGCGGCAAGCAACACTGCCAATTCTAGGGTTAGGAGACCCGGTCTCGACTCCTCGAGATGGTCTTCCACTGGACCCCAGAACCCGGTTACTTGTGCTCCCCGCCTTGGGTCTACCTAATGCGGAAAAGTAAATAATATACAATGGTGATATCATCCTCAGCCCGGAAGTGCCCCAATAAAAGAATATTACATACAAATGAATTTTACATGAATGAAAAAGAAAAAACTCTCATCTCACATAAAACCCCCGGCAATTCAGAACGCGACGATCCAATACAACATATCACAGCAATACATAATATCTCATATCATCAACGTAAGCAAATATGCGTATCTCGATTGTCGTTGATGTATAGCAACGAAGTCGGCGATACACCACATACTACGCTTACGGTCACAGAAAAGAAAGTGTAAAACTACAACAGTTAGAATCCGCAACCTCCTTAGACATCTCATGCCTAACCAAATGAATTCCTTAGACATCGCATGCCTAACTATTATAAACCATGCATTTTAGTCTCATTATCGAAAACTCTTTTCAATATCAAGTCGGGCAATTCAACAAGATCCCCGACATCCTGATCGAATGCTCGTCGCAAACTTTAGTAGACGGCCGCACCCCCGGATGTCGTCGACGAAGTGCACTAAGGCGGAACACCGCTACCGCGAGCACCCGGACGGATGCTTTTGGCGACGGGGTTCTCCTACAGTCACTTGGTCGGGCTATGGGGCGTGGCTATCTATTAAGTTTACCCGGCGAGTATCCGCGTACACTACGTGATTGCGACGGACTTTTGATCGCATGAAAATCCCATGACAACCGATCATCTGAGACTAAAATGCTATATTTATAACATTCAAATTAGTTATCTCATAACTACATGTGGATTCCAAATATTGTATCACATTTCAGATAAATAAACAATGTTAAACTTTTCGATCGAATAATCAAACACCCAAGATTTCCCCAATTTATCTCAACACTTGAAATCAGTTTAAGAACATCCATCACATGCCACAGTACCAATGGACCAGCCGTAGAAGGGTCAAGCCAACGCCTCACATGTGGCACGCCGTACTGCCCCAAACCCTAAGGTTTATAGGCAGTTCAAGACGGTCACATAATCGAGTTAAGGTTTGTTGTCTTTTAGAGGGTCCACCGTGTTACTTGCATGACTTTACGAAAGTTTCAAACTCGAGAAAAAATCCAACTTTTGAAAATTTTCCGACAGGGGAAAAATTGAGTTATTGATATCCTTTCGAACTTTTTAACAGCTTCTAAAAATTACCCGGACAAAACTAAACGAAGTTAAATTATCCGATCGAATCAACGAGTCCCCAATACAACCCTAGAAAACTCAACACTTGAGTGGAATTAAAAAATTCCCAGAAAAAATAACAATAAAGGACCTAAGAATAAATATATGAAATATGAGGGACTAAATCCAAATTTTGGCCGCGGAACCGCCGCCAAACCCATGGTTTGACCGCGGTTCCGCGGTCACGTGAGCGACTTAGTGGACCATACTTCACAGTAATTCTTAGTTTTTCCTGCTTGTTTTTTTGAACATTTTTAATTCATAAAAAATCACATTTTTGAAAAATATCCAGAGAAGGGTTCGTGTCGGGGTTTCCGGGTTCGATCGGACTTTAAACTTCGTCTAGACTTCGCCTAAAGCTCTAGCTTGGCTCTGATACCACTGTAGGGTTGCTATGCACGGCCACAAGGGTCTACGAGGCATCAACCATGCCCGAATAAAATTTTAGCCGTGCCGAACAACCCAAAGTCGGATCTTTAAACTAGGGTTTAGGCGAAAACAAGCATGTTAAACACTTTAACACTAAGTGAGAGGGATTACAACCTTTGTAGATCCGGTCCTTCACTTCTTAAGCTCCGTGTTGAGGTCCCTTCGCTGCGATCATCGTGTTCCGGACTCTCGAGAGGCTCCACGAAGAGAAAGATGCAAGCTTGCTTCCGATCTTCGATAACATAGATGATCTACCTTGAAGTTTCATTAACACAAGCTAACACTCACTAAATGAAGTGAACACCCTCATCTAAAGGGCAAGGGTAGATGGGGATGATGAAGTAGGATTTTTGCTCTCATTTATAATCTTTTTCTCACTCACTTTCATCACAAAAGCAAAACTAGAAAGCTTTTTTTCAAGAAGGAACTCAAGGAAGAAGAAGAATGAATATATCATAATCTTTTTATGATGAATAATGAATTATTGTAGTGGTTACAAATCTAACCAAGGGTTAAGCATGAAGGAGTTAACCCATGTAGAGAATTGACTAGAGTTAATGGTTTGGATTGGGTTAACAAAATATCTAGCTAAAAACAAAGTCAAAGCTTCATGAAGCTTCATGGAAGCTTCATGCAAAAGCTAACCCTAATCCAAACCCTAACAAAGTTTAAACCCTAAACCATTGTTAAATTTGTAACCCTAACATGTTACAATATTATATATCACATATACAATATATTTTGTAACAATAGAAAATAATACAATTAACATATATCGCATATATATCAATGTATTATCCCGTGAGAAAATGAATCTTTTAGTGAGTTAATATTAGTTAATGTAATTTAATATATCATATATATTATTATACATTAAATTATCGAATCAACACTTGATCCGACAATCCGGCTATATCGCATATAACCGACTAATACGATGACCCGGCTATATCACATATACCCGGCCGATATCTCATATCGCGAGAATCCAATACGGTATCACATACCGCATTATCCTCGGTCCCGCACATATCACATATGTGCTCCTACTCCGTTTTGCCTGAACCAAGAAACCTCTGTGTAGGACTCTAAAGAATCGTCAATACGCCGGCAGTAGGTGATGATCATATCAAACACCCACAAGCTGCAAGCAGTCAGCTAAACGTAAGAGCCACCCAGGTATTGAGCGCACAGAAGATCAACAAGCAAGCCTGTACATTCTCCTGTGAATCCAATCAGTAACACTCCCGTACAGTCCGGTCTCGTCGTCTGATATGTCGCATATCTCGCCTAGGGGTGGTAAACGTCAGACCCCAGTAGCTCGATAAGTCGTGTCGATATGAGGTCTATAACAGTTCGAGAAACTACTGATAACACTTACCAGTAAATCTCAGCAACCCTGGCTAGGGATTTCCGGTTATAGCCAATCGAACACAGCGCAACATCAACTCCCTATACCGGGATAGACGACTCCCCTCCTATAGCTCATTGCCTCCATGTGATTCGGGACTGTACCCAAAAGCCACCTTTTTGCATGCCCTCTTGGACGTGGTATGATAGAAATCAAAGCACAGTGGGAATCACACAAGACTCTATGACGATCTCGGGTCAACAGACTACTCTGTACCAGTGTCACCGGAGAACTGCCATCTGACGTAAGGTATAATACCATCTGGGAGTTCTCGGCGAGTCCGTCCAGTGTACCCAGTATCCACTGAGCACCCATACACCATCCTTGATGTCAAACACCGATGGATATGGGATCATCCATCGCCCATCATATGGGTCAAGATGCGTATACGCTAGTCTACTCTGGTGCATCGATGCCCTGTCTCGATACACCCTCGACTAAGAACAATTATAGGATGTACTCGTCGACTACCGTGGCCCCACTAGTATGATCTCATCATAGTTCCAGTAGTCGAGTACATATCCTAAGGGCTTTATCAACATGTAACATAAAGACAATCAGAGTACATGTTAAGATAAAGTACAACCAGATAGCGTACTATCATGTCGAGCAAGAAAGTCCTCCTTATATATGTCCTAGCATCCACTACAATATACATCGAATGTACAGTAATGGCCTCTATGGCATACATATAACTAACAAAATCTAACTTAATTTTCTACGTTACGATATAGAGTTTCGCACATTCTCGTATTTGGACAGGAATATACAGGGATTTAAAATAGGGGTTAACTAGGTTTTCCGTTCTGGACTGCTGTCCAGAATCGTAATCCTCCGCAATTTCCTTTTTAGGAACTAGTTAAATTTTAGATATCAATTATAGGGTTCTGTAGATTATCCTGTTGGATTTGATACGAGCCATAGAACGTCAAAATCCAATTCGTAAAATATTTAATGTGAATTTAATGGTCCAGCATGTTCAGGAAATTCAGGTTTCGTACCGACTATCGGGAGCGGCATTACATAGGTGAAACGACCGTCATTTTCAACCAAATAACCACAACACATCAGTAAACAGTAGACGAGCCCAAGGATCACAAGTTCCTCCATTTAAAGTTATGTTTTCACCTAGCGTTCCAAACCAAACACTTGCATCGTATAGGCTCGCACGAAATATATATCTACGATTTTAGTTCTAAACTGAATTAACTATGAACTAATAGCATGAAGCAAGTAATATACTTTCCTGGCGATGTGTCGAAGACGGTATGGCAGTGGAACGGCACGTTCGTGTCATGAACACGGCACGACGACGACTAGGCTCAAGCTCGACTATGACTGCGACGGGGAGGCGTCGATGGTGGCGGGGTTGCCTGCTGTAGCGGTGAGAAGGTGTCGCAGATGGTCGGCGCCGGAGGGAGAGGAAAGCGAGGCGCACGGTGAGGGGGAAGGAACCAGGGGTGTAACGTTTTGAAAATCGTTTCGGTGAAATTTCGAAAAATCGGTAAAATAAAGGGGTTTTCTGTAAAAAGTCAAAATACAAATATCTTATTATAAAAATTAAATATACATATTCTAGCTATGTAATTGCTATTATTTGGTGTTTATTGAGCCGCTGGTGAAATTTCAAATTTTCTGAAAAAAATATTATTTTATTATTATTTTAAGCCGTCACTAATACATTTAATTAGGGAAAATTATAAATTGGAATGTGTTGAAACAAATTTTGTGCATCATAAAACATTAAATAAAATTTTATCATGTGGTTTTTGGAACGAAATCATTTGCCAAAACGGTTTAGAAATTATTGAAGAAAAAAAGGCTTTTTTTTAGCGTAAATGGATGTTTGGGGTATTGTATTTATCATTTTTCATCATCCCACACCCGTACCCACACCCACACACCCCCATTCACTTATCCCCTTAAAGAATTCAGCAGCCCCCTCTTTTGTCCCCACTTGGATTTTCAAAGGAAAAGAAATGAAAGAAAAGAAAAGAAAATGGATAAATGAGGTGGACTTTTGACTTTGGTTGACCTTGACTTTCACCCCCACTTTCTCTACCTCCCACTCTCTCCTCTCCCACTCCCATTCAGCCGACCCCCCTCCCTCCTACAGCAGCAACAGCCCCCCCCCCCCATTCCCCTTCTCTTTTCTCTTCAAAACTTCTTCAAAAATTGCCCCAAAATCCATCAAAAAAATCCCAAAACCCAAATCCGACTCCTACCCATTTTAGCTTAGCCAAAATTGCATGGATCTAAGGAACAAGATTCCAATTTGGGAGGCTATGTGTGTGCTTGTGGATCTTCAATTCATTGGGTATAAATTTTAAATTAACAAATTGCAACTAGCCACTAGATTAGGTTTTACATTTCCACAAGATGATAATCTACACTTGATTATCCTATTAGTGATGGTTAAACCCAAATTAGCTTCAAACCATACTCTTGAATTCTCAAATTAGCAACAAGAGCAAAAATAACACTTTAATAACTTAGCTTTAAGAAATTAACTAACAAATTAAGCAAAAATGGTTAAAATTTATACCCAATGAATTGAAGATCCACAAGCACACACATAGCCTCCCAAATTGGAATCTTGTTCCCTAGATCCATGCAATTTTGGCTAAGCTAAAATGGGTAGGAGTCGGATTTGGGTTTTGGGATTTTTTTGATGGATTTTGGGGCAATTTTTGAAGAAGTTTTGAAGAGAAAAGAGAAGGGGAATGGGGGGGGCTGTTGCTGCTGTAGGAGGGAGGGGGGTCGGCTGAATGGGAGTGGGAGAGGAGAGAGAGGGAGGTAGAGAAAGTGGGGCTGAAAGTCAAGGTCAACCAAAGTCAAAAGTCCACCTCATTTATCCATTTTCTTTTCTTTTCTTTCATTTCTTTTCCTTTGAAAATCCAAGTGGGGACAAAAGAGGGGGCTGCGAAATTCTTCAAGGGGATAAGTGAATGGGGGTGTGTGGGTGTGGGTACGGGTGTGGGGTGATGAAAAATGATAAATACAATACCCCAAACATCCATTTACGCTAAAAAAAAGCCTTTTTTTCTTCAATAATTTCTAAACCGTTTTGGCAAATGATTTCGTTCCAAAAACCACATGATAAAATTTTATTTAATGTTTTATGATGCACAAAATTTGTTTCAACTCATTCCAATTTGTAATTTTCCCTAATTAAATGTATTAGTGACGGCTTAAAATAATATTTTTTTCAGAAAATTTGAAATTTCACCAGCGGCTCAATAAACACCAAATAATAGCAATTACATAGCTAGAATATGTATATTTAATTTTTATAATAAGATATTTGTATTTTGACTTTTTACAGAAAACCCCCTTATTTTACCGATTTTTCGAAATTTCACCGAAACGATTTTCAAAACGTTACAATCTTCCCCCCTTAAAGAAATTCGGTCCCCGAATTTAAATTCAAACTCCCCCAAATACTAAAACATCTAAGAAAACCCATCAAGTCGTCGGGGCTCCGAAAGTGTAAATACATAAAACAAATTGTAGCGCAGCGCATGCGCTTGAAAAATGATCATATAACTCAAATCAAAACTCCGTCAAGCATCCCGCAATCATCGGAGTCATGGAGAAGACATCAATGCCAAATCCAAATCAAACCAATATGATATAACTCGAAACTATACATGTACACATCGAATCTATATCTGTAAATATCTGAAGGAAATGCATGCCAATCTCTTTAAGTCGCTGTGCAACGCGTATAACACTGCACAGTGGCGGACGTCTATCATAAGAAAATAACTATATATATATATACCTTTGTTTGAAATGTACGTTCCGCCGTTTTGGAAACAATTTAGAAGGGTCTCCTTGTTTTAAACATTTCGTGTCATATCAGACACGTAGGTAAATACTGAGGCTATAGCTCGATTTTTGGAAATCCCTTCTATAACTATCAATGCATGCAAAAATATATTCAGGTACTGTCCTTTGACTAGTCCTGCTCAGTACGAAAACACATAGCAATATCATAAAAACGTACTGCTCTATACGAAATCAATCCCAAAATATGCACATGAATGCTACGTGCGTCTGGTGCGCACGGAAATCAAAATCCATATACGTGCCATACAAGTGCACAGAAACAAGATCTAAGTGCATCGGGTGTGCACGAAACATCTGTCGTAGGCAACATGTGTGCCTGACAGCAAAATCAGGTGCATCTATCGTGCACGAAATCATGAAACCCAATATCAAGCGCCGAACGTGCGCAAAATCAATCAGGTGCACAAGGTGCACAAAACAAATATCGGGTATCACAATCGAAATCGAAGTCCAGTGCATCTAAGTGCACAAAAGGCGTATCTCTGCACTGCAAGCATATATAAACTATACCGAGTGCAGGAACGAAATCGTGTGCATGCATACGCACAAAACCAACTCAACTGTTTAAAATCGTAAAATCACAAACATGTGAAACTGAAGCACGAAAACGATATCAAGTGCAACACTGTGCAAAGATCGTAAATCCTCAATCGTCAAAATCAAATCATACGAATAAATCACCCAAAACATCGTAATCAACAATGGCGGAATAGTACTGCTCAAGCGCATCCTCTAAGAATCTCGGCCAACTGTCGCGGTCACTAGTGGGACGTCTCGTCGATGATCATGAACTCTGTCCTGCTGGCGTGCGTAACCATGACCACTCCTGGGTCAAGGTCTTCACTGTGAATTACCAATCTTTCGGTCCATCGGCTCATCGGCCCTGTCAGGTGTGCTAACGGAGACGACTCCGTTCTGGCACTTCTCTGGTCACCTCTTGGTCAATCATCGCGACCACTCGTAAGACAGCATATTACTGGCGTCGGCCTCTGGCTCTCTGAATGTACGTGACACATCTGATCCTGGGTGCAAGTATCATTGCAGCAGTGTCCTGGAAGGAATCCTGCTCATGGTCTCTTCCATGTCTCGTCTCTGCCAACCGTCTGGAAGTCATTGTCCTTTCCTATATCTGCATCTTGCTCTGTAACGGCTGCATACCCATCGCGACTCTTTCTGGAAGGTATATCCAGTACTCTGCCTCGGCATGCGCATCGCATCTCTGATGTCGGCGGAGGGGAACGTCATCTCATCTAGATCTGGTACGAACCACTTACTTCACTTTTCTCTAATGTCGTCTGCTTTGGACTCGTCTCGTCGCGGCTGCATGGACTGAGCTCCAACGACTATCCTCGAATCTGGAGTCTCCCAAGAATGCATCTCACCACCTAGCATCCGAATTAAGTCGAGCCATCCGATCGAGTCGTCAAAACCTCATAATCCCCCAAGAGCTCAACCTCTTGGGCACAGTTTAATAGTATCGAGTACATACCACAGCATCGGTGGTCCAGCCGTAGAAGGGCAAACCCAAGCCTCACTAATGGCGCCGTAGAACTGCCGCAAACCCGAAGGTTCAAAGGCTTTCACACGGTCATTAAGTCGAGTTAGGGTTTCATTCTTCTAGAGGGACCATAGAATTGCCTGCATGTCTTTCCGACTACCTTAAACTTGGAATAATAGGTTTCTGACATTCGATCGTCTCTGTCGACTCCCAACGTCTCCGCGTGAAGTCGTCTCTAGCTGGAATCAATCTACCTGATGACCTCGCATCGGGGTAGGCGAACGATCCACATGTCCTAGTCATTCATCCTCGATGACTAGCGACCTTCTATCATCTCTTAGTACAACTCATTCTGCACTAACGCCAGCATCTGGGGCAATATCTCGTCGTTCGCAGCAATAACTGGCTCGCTCGTCTGCACGCTGAACAATGCCTCAACCATCAAGAATAAGCAACACACCAACGGTCATCAAAATCTGGCTGGCCTCTGCCAGTGGCCCAATCCTCTGATACTGATCGGTACGTCCGAGAAATCTCATAAAGACGATCCGCCAAACGCTCGTGGCGCGGAAACACAATCAAAAGACACCTCTCTACAATCGGGTGTCGCCGGAATTTCGCCCTGGTCAGTCGTCGTCCGTGACGAGTTCGTGCTGACCGCAACTCTAGCTGTAGCTCTCCCTGCCCGTAATCGTGGCAGCAAAACCAAACTGGTAACGATGAGGCTAGATCAAGAAGGAATATAATACTGAACAAGGAAATGTACATCCTAAGGCTTCTTAAGTGGAGTGGCGTGTCGTAAATATGCCGCGGAACATATCAACGGTACGTCACTCTACTTTAGTCACCTATTCCATCAACCAAGGGCCATCCTACGCTCCGAAGGTTAAAACCTAACGCTCTGATACCAACTTTGTCACGCCCCGAAAGTACGGAACATGACCGGCACTTAAACTATGAACGTCTCGAGGCGTACGTAATCTAAGTAAACCGAAAACCCAGAAATCCAAACCAAGAAAAGTAGTAGAGTGAAGGAAAACCAATTTAAAATCAAGTAGTTTTAATAGCATAAGCCGAGTTATGCGGTTTAAAAAAATATCAAGTATTTCCTGAAAATTTCGGCAGAGTCTCCTTTGTAAAAACTGGCCCCCAAATGGGATACAACATGAATAGTATACGAAATCAATAAAAAGGCATCCCCAAGCGGGAGCTAGCTCTTCGTCTATCGACGGTCACAACCACACAAGCAATATAATATACAACGCCAACGGCGAGGATCAAAACTCAAAAGGAACTCAAAACCACCAGAAATATAACGAGCGACTCTAAGGTCGAAAGAATAAACAACACTGGTCTCTATCTCAATAAATACATGTTTGGTTGATGGAATTTACTAGATACAACGGAATAATATTATACAAGGTAATATGATGGGTACGATACAAGAAAAACCCACCTACTAGCAAATCACCCGAATGAAACTGAGCCCGCAAGCCGTAAAGAAACCTGTACGGCAAACCTGCAAGAAACTGGGGCACAACGGGGGTGAGTTGCCAACTCGTGAATAGAAAAACATCTACGCACAGAAATCGCATAAATAACGCAATCCTAGGTCAATGATCATAATATATCCTCAAAAAAAAGTATATAACATGCAGCCTATAACAATGGCTAGGGTAAATATCTAACCCGAGTGTAAACTCATGTGCCCGTGTCAGTGCCTCAGGTAGCAATATATCATATGAATGAGGTATGCATGCATGAAAACAGAATACATGTAAATGAAGAAACTGTTTTCATAAATTAGTGAGATTTCCTTCGTATTTTTAAACTGAGGTATCATAAATGAAATCAGTATCAACAGTGTCTAGCATCGACACAAAACATAAATCTCACTGTCTCGAAATATCAATGTCTCAATCTCAATATCTAGGGCGTCGTCAGTCCAGACCGGCCCCTACCATCCATCTCAAGACCACGACGGTTTTTAAGAAAGGATACGTCTTTTGAAATATCCGTAGATCCCTTGACCTGTCTTTTATAATACCCACGATCCGCTAGTTTTGAAATAGGTAGGAGTCTAATCTAATCTAACAACTACACTAAACTATACGGCTGAACTAACAAGCTGAACTACAGGTAAGGAAACCGCCTATCATCTGAGTCGATACATATACATACCTGTATATGTATAGTCGGTGATCCCACCTCAATAATATCATATCCGATACCATATCTATAATCAGGCATCCCAAGTCAAGAGTGCGGATCAATCATCAATATAGCTCGTACGTAAATCCGTCGTACGGCATCCCAAATCTGGGTACGGGTCAATATCACATTCATCAAACTATTCACCCGGTATCCTCTTTATCAATTATCATGATCGGGGTACTGATCTACGTCTAGTACCATACTGATACCGCCTAAGTATGCATGGACGTGTGTGAAACACTACGTCAAGACCCGCTACAACGTCATGTCGTATCTCAAATACGAACCCTGCTATATCACCGATCTCACGGCCTCAAATCAAAACTCATTGACTCAGCTCAATCCCAAGTATCATCCTCAATCCGTATGTGAACACATAGTCCCGTACCCATGTGAACACATAACTAATAAAGAATCCCATGAGCACATATCAATAGGAAAGTATGCAAGTAGGTATGTGTGTGTGTAGTGCAACACTACCCTAGGGTTCGCAACGCTAAAATAATCCAACACACCAATATCCATCCTAAGCATCGTTATTAATCCCAAATAACATATAAAAAATTGTTGGTGTGTATACGCATCCGTATACACCACCACGGACTGCGGGGGTGCTATACGCCATCCACCCGACTTCTCCCCGTAGATATAAATCTACTCACCTGGTCCTCGCTAGCCGGTGCCGATGTCGACACGCGCTTTCTTGTCTCCTCGAAGTCCACATGGGGTACCTACATATCATAACGCACCGTATCGCATTAAAACTAAATTCGAAGTCGAAACGGCATACGAAAATCAAATCGGCACGCGTATCACGCATAGGTCCAAACCTATCGCCTACGCATGCAAGAATAGTCAAACCAACCCTCGATGTCGATGTACAAACGTCAAACCATCGAGAAAAATCCAATCACACTCATTTGCACATTCACGAACACTAATTTTAATATAAACTAGGTTAAAACTCGTAAAAACCCCAATTTCACTTAAAAGGTCATTTTTCCGTAAATCTAGCAAGCACAATTCGCCCTTTTTGTACAAAACATGATGTTTAAATGGATGTAGCGGCCAATATACTTATTAAATATCTTAAATAAGATATAGAAACAATTTCTGGAATTTAATCTCATTAAATTCCAAAAACCCTAATATTCTAGTTTACAAAATACCCTTTTTAACAATTTCATAGCAAAAATGCACAAACTACAATTTAGGTTGGATTTCCATGATCTAAAGCATTAAACCACACTTAATAAAGTTAATAATATGATAAAAACCCTAACCATATTTTTAATCTCACATATAAATGCATTTCATAAAAACCTAGTTTGCATAAAAGCTTATTTATTGCAAATTTTAAATTAACAAATTGCAACTAGCCACTAGATTAGGTTTTACATTTCCACAAGATGATAATCTACACTTGATTATCCTATTAGTGATGGTTAAACCCAAATTAGCTTCAAACCATACTCTTGAATTCTCAAATTAGCAACAAGAGCAAAATTAACACTTTAATAACTTAGCTTTAAGAAATTAACTAACAAATTAAGCAAAAATGGTTAAAATTTTTACCCAATGAATTGAAGATCCACAAGCACACACATAGCCTCCCAAATTGGCACCGGCTAGCGAGGACCAGGTGAGTAGATTTATATCTACGGGGAGAAGTCGGGTGGATGGCGTATAGCACCCCCGCAGTCCGTGGTGGTGTATACAGATGCGTATACACACCAACAATTTTTTATATGTTATTTGGGATTAATAACGATACTTATGATGGATATTGGTGTGTTGGATTATTTTAGCGTTGCGAACCCTAGGGTAGTGTTGCACTACACATACACACATACCTACTTGCATACTTTCCTATTGATATGTGCTCATGGGATTCTTTATTAGTTATGTGTTCACATGGGTACGGGACTATGTGTTCACATACGGATTGAGGATGATACTTAGGATTGAGCTGAGTCGATGAGTTTTGATTTGAGGCCGTGAGATCGGTGATATAGCAGGGTTCGTATTTGAGATACGACATGACGTTGTAGCGGGTCTTGACGTAGTGTTTCACACACGTCCATGCATACTTAGGCGGTATCAGTATGGTACTAGACGTAGATCAGTACCCCGATCATGATAATTGATAAAGAGGATACCGGGTGAATAGTTTGATGAATGTGATATTGACCCGTACCCAGATTTGGGATGCCGTACGACGGATTTACGTACGAGCTATATTGATGATTGATCCGCACTCTTGACTTGGGATGCCTGATTATAGATATGGTATCGGATATGATATTATTGAGGTGGGATCACCGACTATACATATACAGGTATGTATATGTATCGACTCAGATGATAGGCGGTTTCCTTACCTGTAGTTCAGCTTGTTAGTTCAGCCGTATAGTTTAGTGTAGTTGTTAGATTAGATTAGACTCCTACCTATTTCAAAACTAGCGGATCGTGGGTATTTTAAAAGACAGGTCAAGGGATCTACGGATATTTCAAAAGACGTATCCTTTCTTAAAAACCACCGTAGCCCTATTTTCAAAACCCCGCGGTTCGTGTTATTTCAAATGGCACCTTTGTAGGACTTATATTAGATTATTGCAGATTAGTTATAGTTGCGTCTAGTATTCAGCTCCCGCTCATTTTTACTGTTCGCTCCGCATCGCATACTTATATTATAATTTCTTATTGCATTATTAATATCATGCTGTTAGGACACCAGCACCATTACCGATGACGCGTATGTACCACGTACACTTACTTGCCGGCTCACACACATCTTCATCGGTAATTGACATGTCACGAACACTTTAGAAAATACTATTTCATTTGACATAGGTTGTTAGCTAATAGTTTAGACATGATATTAGTGTACTTGCCTTATATGCTGGTTAGACATTGTAGTTATTGCCTACTACTTTATGCATATTATTATTCACTGTTGTGTCGCATTCATGGATTCTCATGCCTATATTCTCTGCTTACATGCTATTGATGACTTGGATTCGGATTTCATGAGATTTCTTGGATTTGGAGGAAAACCGCAAAAACATAAATAAACCTTTTCTCCCTTTTAAAATAAAAAGTGCGGTTTTCCCATGATGTATGAGTCGTCCACCATGAGTTTGCTGATGGATTTCGAGACCCGATTCGAGGAGTGGAGGAACCGTTTCGGGTACATGGTGGGCCCGGTATGGTACCCCGGGGCAAGAGGAATGTGGTGTTGACGTTGAGCCTGGCTGGGGAGCACTACCTACCGGTGATATTACCCGACGCGTCGGATATCCGGAGGATACCGTCGTGGTCTTGAGATGGATGATAGGGGCCGGTCTGGACTGACGGCGCCCTAGATATTGAGATTGAGACATTGATATTTCGAGACAGTGAGATTTATGTTTTGTGTCGATGCTAGACACTGTTAATACTGATTTCATTTATGATACCTCAGTTTAAAAATACGAAGGAAATCTCACTAATTTATGAAAACAGTTTCTTCATTTACATGTATTCTGTTTTCATGCATGCATACCTCATTCATATGATATATTGCTACCTGAGGCACTGACACGGGCACATGAGTTTACACTCGGGTTAGATATTTACCCTAGCCATTGTTATAGGCTGCATGTTATATACTTTTTTTTGAGGATATATTATGATCATTGACCTAGGATTGCGTTATTTATGCGATTTCTTTGCGTAGATGTTTTTCTATTCACGAGTTGGCAACTCACCCCCGTTGTGCCCCAGTTTCTTGCAGGTTTGCCGTACAGGTTTCTTTACGGCTTGCGGGCTCAGTTTCATTCGGGTGATTTGCTAGTAGGTGGGTTTTTCTTGTATCGTACCCATCTTATTACCTTGTATAATATTATTCCGTTGTATCTAGTAAATTCCATCAACCAAACATGTATTTATTGAGATAGAGACCAGTGTTGTTTATTCTTTCGACCTTAGAGTCGCTCGTTATATTTCTGATGGTTTTGAGTTCCTTTTGAGTTTTGATCCTCGCCGTTGGCGTTGTATATTATATTGCTTGTGTGGTTGTGACCGTCGATAGACGAAGAGCTAGCTCCCGCTTGGGGATGCCTTTTTATTGATTTCGTATACTATTCATGTTGTATCCCGTTTGTGGGCCAGTTTTTACAAATGAGACTCTGCCGAAATTTTCAGGAAATACTTGATGTTTTTTTAAACCGCATAACTCGGCTTATGCTATTAAAACTACTTGATTTTAAATTGGTTTTCCTTCACTCTACTACTTTTCTTGGTTTGGATTTCTGGGTTTTCGGTTTACTTAGATTACGTACGCCTCGAGACGTTCGTAGTTTAAGTGCCGGTCATGTTCCGTACTTTCGGGGCGTGACAAGGGGCGAGGCTCGGGGTTTGGAGTGAAGTGGTTGCGCTGGCGTCGGGTTCCGGTGTGCAGGGGCCTGCTGCTTGGAGGGAACGAGCTCCGACGATGGAGGGACGAGGAAGTTGATGCACGAGGAGGAGCTTGCTGAGGTGATGGGGTCGGCCGGAGGGTGGTCGAGGCAGTGCTCGGCAAAGGTGGTGGCCTGGTGCAGCGTGGGGCGGTTAGCTAGATGCCCGGGGTTCGTCGGCGCTCTGGAGGTTGCAGGGGTGGTCGCTGTGGCTCTGGGAGGCGGCCGGCGGCAGGGGGTGTGTGAGGAGCTCTAGGTTCGTCGGAGGTGAGAGGGGGTGCAATGGGGAAGCTCGGTGAAGGGGTGTAGTGAGGAGATGGGGTGACGATGAGGGAAGGAGGAGGAGAAGGTGGGTGAGGCGATGGAGGTTGGTCGGGGGAGGATCGACGATGCAGCGGTGAGGTGAAGGTTGAAGACGAGGTCGGGGGTGGACTCGGGGAGGAAAGCTCGAGCTCGGGGAAGGAAGTGGAGGCGAGGGTTACAGGAGGAGGTAGAGAAAACTGCTTGTAGGAGGGAAAAGGGGAGACGAGGTGATCGCCGGCGGTGATGGTGCCAGGGGCTGCTCGTGAAGAAGTGGGTGCGGTGAAGGAGTTAGAGGAGATGGGGGAGGGAACATTGTGAGGAGAGAGCGAGTCATGGGGGAGGATGTTGGGGCGAAAGTGAGATCGCGGGTCGTGGGCGCGAGGGAGGCTGGAGCGTGTAAACGACCGCGTCGTGGGGGGAGAAAAGAGCGGGAAAGGAGCGAGGAAAGAAGACGTGGGGAGAAAGGAGGGTGAAGGGGGTCGGATTGGGGAGTCGGGTCGGGTGTGGAGCCGGGTTTGGACTGGGCCGGGGCTGAAAATTAAAAGGGAATTAGATGTAGGGTTTGGGTTCAATGGGCCGAGGTTCGGGCTAAAAGAAAAAGAAAGGGAAAAGGAAAAGTAGTTGGGCTGGGCTGGGGAAATAGGAAATGGAAAAATAAAAGGAATAAGTAATAGGATTTGGGTTTGGGTTTAGGGTTTCAAGACAAATAAAATAATTATAAATATAATTAAATAAATTTTGCATGTAATACTTTATAAAAATACGGATACTGGTGTACAAAAGAACCGGGTATTACAGTTCGGAATGCCCAAAGAGCATCCGTTAATTTGGTTGACCAATCTTTTCGGTTTTTAGAAACCTTTCATCCGAATCGCTGTCACTCCCGGCTGATTCTTTAACAGTTTTCTCCAAAATTTGTTTGATTTGTGTGTTCGAAACCTCAGCTTGCCCGCTCGTTTGGGGATGATAGGGTGTGGAAAATTTGTGGTTGATTGCATATTTCCGTATCAAAGTCTCGAAAGACCGATTACAGAAATGTGTCCCATTATCGCTAATGATGGCACGAAGGTGTCCAAATCGCGAAAAGATGTTTTCTTTTAAGAACTTAATGACAACCTTTTTGTCATTAGTGAGACACGGAATACCTTCCATCCTTTTCGAGACTTAATCAACAGCAAGCAATATGAACAAATTCCCAAAGGAGTTGGGAAAAGGACCCATAAAATCAATACCCCAAACGTCGAAAATTTCAACCACTAAGATGGGTTGAAGTGGCATCTTATTTCTCCGGGAAATCCTACCCGTATGTTGACACTGTGCACAGGTTTTGCAATGATCAAATGCATCTTTGAATAAACTCGGCCAATAAAAACCGCATTGCAAAACCTTTTCCGCCGTCTTTCGAGGACCGAAATGACCCTCACATGCCTGATCATGACAAAAAGATAGAACACTCTTGAATTCATCATTAGGGACACATCTGCGAATGATCTGGTCAAGACAATACTTAAACAGATAGGGTTCATCCCAGTAAAAGTGTTTTACTTGGGATAGAAATCGATGTTTGTCCTGTTTCGACCATTCGTGGGGAATAAGTCCCGTAGCAAGATAATTCACAGTATTCCCGAACCAAGGTTCGTCGGATACATTCAAGAGTTGTTCGTCTGGAAAAGAATCATTGATTGGCAGGGTCACAAGTGAAGAAGTGATGCGCGACAAATGGTCGACTACCACGTTTTCACATCCTTTCTTATCTTTAATAACAAGATCAAATTCTTGTAATAGAAGGATCCAACGTATTAACCTACCTTTAGTATCCTTCTTCGCCAAAAGATGTTTTAAGGCGGAGTGGTCAGTGTACATAACAATTGGTGAGCCAATCAAGTAAGACCTGAATTTTTCTAATGCGAATACAACTGCTAAAAGTTCCTTTTCGGTAGTTGTATAATTAATTTGAGCATCATTCAGGGTCTTGCTTGCATAATAAATCACGTGTGGCATCTTTTCAATGTGTTGTACTAAGACTGCACCAACTACAAAATCTGATGTATCACACATAAGCTCAAATGGGCGGTTCCAATCTGGAGATGATAGAACGGGGGCTGTAGTGAGAAAGTTTTTAAGTGAGTCAAATGCAGCCTCACAATCCGAATCAAAGTGAAAGGTTGTGTCCTTGGTCAAGAGAAGAGTTAAGGGTCTAGCAATTTTGCTAAAATCCTTAATAAATTTTCGGTAAAAGCCTGCATCGCCAAGAAAAGATCGTATATCCTTGACGAATTTGGGATGAGGAAGATTTTGAATGATATATATTTTAGCTTTGTCAACCTCAATGCCTTTTCATGAAATAACATGTCCAAGCACAATTCCCTCTTGGACCATGAAATGGCATTTTTCCCAATTCAAGATTAAGTTCTTCTCTTTACAACGAGTAAGAACTGCGTCAAGATGAGATAGGCAGTTATCAAAAGAATCTCCGAATATCGAGAAATCATCCATGAAAATCTCCAAAAAATTCTCGACCATGTCCGAGAATATCCCCATCATACACCACTGAAATATAGCGGGTGCATTGCATAACCCAAAGGGAATGCGTCTATAAGCAAAAGTACCAAAAGGACAAGTAAATGTGGTTTTGTCTTGATCCTTTTTGGCAATAGGGACCTGGTTATAGCCAGAGTATCCGTCCATGAAGCAATAGTATTCATGTCCAGCTAAGCGTTCTAGTATCTGGTCAATAAAAGGTATAGGAAAGTGGTCTTTCCTCGTTACAGCATTGAGTTTTCTATAATCAATACATACACACCACCCAGTTTGAGTGCGTGTATGGATTAACTCATTTGCCTCATTTGCTATGACCGTAACACCAGATTTCTTAGGGACGACATGAATTGGACTTACCCATTGGTTATCGGAGATTGGATAAATGATACCACTGTCAAGGCATTTGACAATTTCTTTCTTCACCGCATCCTTCATGACGGGGTTTAACCGTCTCTGTGGTTCTCGGGTTGTCTTGGATTCATCCATCAGATGTATATGATGTTCAACTATTAAGAGACTAAACCCTTTGATGTCAGCCATTGTCCAACCAAATGCCTGCCTATTAGATCTCAATACCGTCAAAAGAGCATTCTCTTGCTCTGAGGCTAGAGAAGCTGATATGATTACCGGTAAAGACTCATTCTCACCTAAATATGCATATTTAAGATGAGAAGGTAAAAGTTTAAGATCTAATGATGGCGGAGAAACTATAGAAGGCGGGGTAAAAGAATGACATTCAGATTCACGAAGAAGCTCGTAGCCTGCAAAGGATGCAGACTCGGAAGGTGAAAAGTCAGAAGTGTCAGACTCAGGAGTGGAAATAGTGTCCTCACTAAGATGTGAAAGATCAAACATTGATGTGCTAGTGTCGTCGAGATTTTCAAAACAAAGTTCATCAACTTCGCGGCTTTCGGGAGCAATCTCGTGGACAGAACATACATCAAGTATGTGAGCAGAGGGTTCAGACGGCTGACTTCCAATTTTATAGATGTTCAGCTCAATTGTCATTTTTCCGAAAGATAGGTTCATTGAACCGTTTCAACAGTTAATGACAGCATTGGAAGTGGTAAGGAATGGTCGACCCAGAATCACCGGAATTTGGTTCTGTGGGTTTGCTACAGGTTGTGTATCGAGAACAATAAAGTCCACAGGGAATATGAATTCCCCGACTTTTATCAACACATCCTCCAGTTCACCCCTAGGTTTGGTGATTGAACGGTTTGCCATTTGGAGAGTGCAATGAGCTGGTTTTAACTCTCCAATCCCTAACTGCTCGTAAACAGAATATGGAAGCAGGTTAACACTTGCGCCAAGGTCAAGTAAAGCGCGGTTAATGTTTTTACCCCCCCAATAGAAATCGAGATTGTAGGACATCCTGGGTCCTTATGTTTCTTTGGTAACTGTGGGATAAAAGCAGTGCTAACATTGTTTGTCATGAATACCTTTTTGGGTACTTGAGTCTTTCTCTTCCTAGTGCACAAGTCTTTGAGAATTTTCGCATAAGCGGGGACTTGTTGAATAGCATCAAGGAGAGGGATATTGATGTTAACCTGTTTAAACATTTCTATAATCTTCTCCATATGTGGACTCGATTTGTTTTCCCTTAACCGATCCGGATAAGGAGCTTTAGCAATAATAGCTGAGTCCAACATTGGAGAAGGTGATGTGTGTGGAACTGATCCCAGAATAGGAATGGGGATCGTCTTTGGTAGACTAGAAGAGGTATGCTGAGGGTTCGAGCCTTGAGGAAAACGAAGAATATGCTCGCAAGAAGGTGGTGGGGTAGAAGAATAAGGGTGAGAAGTAGAAGTGGATGTGGAAGGAAAAGTGGAAGTGGAAGCTGGGGTGTTATTGATAGATTTATCATTATTATCAATCTCTTCACCGACTTGATTATTCAGCACTCTTCCGGATCTCAACATTGTAATGGCATTCACATTGTAGTGTTGTGAATGCCCATGATTCGGTAAGGGTTGAGACGGAAGTTTTCCTTTCTCTCCAGCACTCATCTCGGCATTTAATCGAGCAATTTGTGCTTCCATCAATTTAATACTCTCGCTTTGGGAGTCAGAGTTTTTCTGGATGTTATCGAGGGAATACTTAAATTCAGCCGACATTTGAATGGACTGTTTCATAAACATTTCAAAAGTCCGTTCAAGTGAAGAGGAATTATCAGTACCGGTCAACTGCAAAGGATTATACAGTGCAGGTGTATTGACTGGATTTTGAAAGTTTTGTGATTGGTAGGGGTGCTAACTTATTTGAAGTGGTTGCTGTTGTGGTGGAGGACCCCTTTGGAAATTGTTTTGATTTGGAACCGTGTTTTGAGTTTGTGATTGGTTCCAACCAAAATTAGGGTGATTCCTCCAACCCTGATTATAAGTGAAAGAATACGGATCGTTTCTAGGTCTTTGCTGGAAAGCAGAATTGGTATGCTCTTGACCTTGAAATGGAGAATTTAAAGGACATTCTTCCGTAAGATGAGATGGATCAGAACAGTATCTACAGACAGTTTTGGAGAGTGACATCTGATTTAGAGAGGCTGCTAAAAATTTATGTTCCATAACTTCGAGTTTCTTTTGCATTGCTGCTATTTCAGCTCTTACTCCTATGGAAATATCAAGTTGATGAATGCCACCCCTAGACGATGACTGGTTTACACTCTCCCACTGCAAAGTTCTTTCAGCGAAATCTTCTAAAAATCTCCAGGCTTCACCATCATCTTTATTCATGAAGGTGCCTTGACACATGGATTCAAAGATCTGTTTTGTTGTAGGATTAATGCCCTCATATATGATTCTGCACAGATCCCATCTAGGAATTCCGTGATGAGGACATTGAACTAACAGATCCTTGAAGCGTTCAAAACACTTCGAGAATGATTCATTTGGAAGCTGGGTAAATTGATTTATTTCTCTACGGACTCGAGCTGCTTTATGATTAGGGTAGAATTTCTTTAAGAAAGCTGTTACGAGTTCTCCCCAGTTCGAAATAGAATGTGCGGCTGTGTTATAAAGCTACTTCTCGGCTATATCGCACAAAGTGAATGGGAGAAGACGTAATCTCATAGCATCCACAGAAAGCTGTGAAGTACCCATCATAGCACATACATTTTCAAATTTAGTAATAAAGATGTATGCGTTTTCAGACTTGAGACCGTGATATTTTGGTAAAACATTGATGTATTGTGGTTTTATTTCAAAGTTGTCCCCATTGGCTGGTGGAATGGTAAGACAGGTCGAAAGAAGACCTCGCATAGGGTAGCATCTCTCTTGGAGAGAGATGCGGGGTGGATTCTGCGCACCTGCGGACGGTGGCAGAGTGGTGTTAAAGAAGTTTGATAGAGATCCGTCCATCGAAGTGGATGTGGTAGTGGGTGAAGAAAAAGAAAATGTAGAAATACCGACTTCGGAGTCGATAGAAGGAACGCGGACAAGACTGGCACTAGAATCCCGTGTCCAGCCGAGCATGCACTAAATGGTTTAGCACAAGTGGCAGCGTTGTGATAATTAGGGGAAATTTTTTGGATTGGTGTTTGTTTTGAAAAAGACGGATTTTGAAAAATTCACACAAACAATGCACAAGCAATTCTAAATCTAGTGGTCACCTAGGTCAAGGCTCTAGACCGCTCCTAGACTTCCAGAAGATAAGTCGCAAGATAAATTCTCTACTGCCTCTTTATCTCTTCTGTGGCCAGGTAAGTGGGAGGTTCTCCACTACGTAAGTAGTGGGCCTAATTAAGTAACCACTTGCCTTAGACACACTTACCTTAGACACCACAAAAGAAACGCAGATAAGCAATAGATTACCCACGACCTCTTTCTGTCCTAATTGAGCGCGACGGTCCTTAGAGTCATGTCTAGATATTTTTTAGTTAATGAGGGTGATGCGGATGCAAGTTTGTGATTTTTGGGGATTAGGAAGGGTAATGAAATCCCCACCTAATCTGAACTTGGTCTTTTCCCCTTAATTTCCGTATTAAAATATGCAAACAACCAAGATCAAACATGCAACAAATTTTTCTTTTTGCGGCGCTGCGAATTTTTGCAAAGAATCCTGCAGAAATTAGTTAATGGACAAAGCAGGGAGGAGATACCTGAGAAAAATGAAGCTCTGAAGCACCAAGAACACCGCGGATCCGCCGCCAACTGCTGTAATGTGCCGCGGTTCCGTGCTCTGTTGAACAGTTCTCTGCACAAAATTTTGTATAGATGCACCTTTCAGTCCTCTGGACTTCTTGAATGCTCCAGAATCGTAATCTCACTGCTCCAATAATTCCAGATTCCCTTGCAAAATTCACAACTAATCGTTAAGCACTTGATGCGATTTTGATCTAAGAAATTCTGATGGAATAATAAAATTTTCAACTCAAATAACAAAAACGAACAAATTAGCACACGATCCCGGGCAACGGCAATATTTGATTGATCATCTTAGTGTGTATTTGGAAAAGTTTTAATCACAACCATAGAAATTTACACCGCAATCAATTAACGGTGTCTATTGAAGTTTCGTTAGCGAATACGGTTCGTCCTCTGAGATTGTGTGAATTTGTTCGAATTTGTTTTAGTTGAGTTGAAAATAAAAGATAAAAGAAAATGATTCAATATTTGTGAGATTGTAATTTCAAGAACATAAAGAAATAGATCTAAAATCAAGAATTAATAAAAAAATCAAGAAAATGTCCAAACCAATTGAATTCTCAAGATTTGTAAAATAGCTTATAGGAATCGATCAAATTGATAGTGATGATGAATATTAATAATTACAAATTATTATCTATTGAGGATTTGTTATTAGATCGATGACGATCAACGAGATTTAGGGATCTATTGAAGAAACTAGGATTTCTCCTTCACCACCCCTTATCCTTTCATTGATTATCATTCAAATTCTAGGCTCTAGCAAATTAAATCACCGATTGTTGATCTCTAATTTGGAGCGAAAACATTCAAGAAAGCGATCTCGCTCAAATTAGGTCTTCGATAATTCAATTTCCTAAAATTTACAAAACTCATAAGACTTAAGAATTGTTCAAGAATTTCATCATCATCATCTACCTATTCTCTCGATTCTGCTACAAGCGGAGATTTCACTCACACATCATGAAAAATGAAAGAATCAAGAATCGACAAATTTTCATAATGCAAGAATGTAAAGAAAGCAGATTTATAATTTTCACCTTTATTAATCGACGATTAGGTACAATTCACTCAAAAATTACAAGATTTGAGGAGGTAACTAGATCCGCCGAAATTAGCTTCGCATCGATCTTCTTGAGTCACGGATCTTGGTGGATCTCTTGCTCGGATGAAGATCGGCGTTGCTTCAAAAGCTCATTGAAGGCTTGGTTGAGACGCTTCTCGATGGATCTTGACTTGGCTTTGAAATTGGATTTAGGCTAGGGTTTTGAGTTACAAGTTGTGTCACTCAACTTGTGTGTCGATTTGGTTCAATGTTCAACAACCAACAACCTTTACAATGAAGCCCTAGGTCTCCTTTTATAGCCCTCCCAATCTTCCACTAGAAGCTAGGTTTATCTTCCACTAGAAATTAGGTTATTATGAAACTTGCATGAGAAGCTTGGTAGGTATCAAACTTGCACAAGAAGCTCGGCTGTTAGAAGGGAAGTTTCTGGAGAAATCTACACAATTCGAAGCGTCTTGGAGAAGTTAGGAAGTTATAAAGAAGCCTCTGGAAAAAGTACCAACCGTCGACAAGTCAGATCGGCCGCGGATCCGCGGCCGTTTGATGGAGTCACTGCATGAATTTTTCTGTGTTGTTTTATGTTGGCTTTAGGGTCTTCTTCTGATGTCTGGAATCTTATTCTCCTTTCTAAATCTCTGCCAGATTTTAAATCTTTGACTTGATGCGTTTTATCGGCATTTTTGTGATTCCGGCTCTTTAACCTGGAGAATTTCCTGCACACAATCTCGATACAAGTGTTTAAATATACAAAGATCATGTGTGTAGTAATAAACACACAATTTTCCTCATAATGCCGGTTATACTGTATAACACATGTTATTTGATATCTTGCAGACGAATTGCTAATATGCGCTATATTTATACCAAACACTTTTATATGATTAGAAAGAATAAGGAAATTGATGTGTTAAAAATACAATATTTTCGACTGATCAGCCGGTGCCTCCGGCCTTCTTCCCCTTCTTCACGTCAACCACTGTCGTCCGAAATTTGCTTAGGTGCATGGGTCCTTCATAAGACAAAAATACAAGGAATCAACAATACCAGGAAAAACGAAAGAATGTACAAGTCTAAACAGGTCGCCTGAAAGCTCCTAACTTACCCGCGTAATAGACGGGGCTGAGCCCGACCCAACTAAGGGCCCGCTTAGACAGCAGCACATCAGCCCGAGGGAGGGGCTCCCACTTCGACACCGCCACCGCGTCGGGATCATTCGACCAACTCATCCGCGGACAGGTGGCCCCTTGCTACTGGGTGGGCACGGGCCAATCCTCACCCTCGGACAGCGCAATAAAGAAAAACTTCTTCTTCCATTCGTGAATGAAAGAAGGTACTATGACGATCCCCGACCCGGCAGCGTCCCCCCGTTGTCTTCTAAAAGAGAGGTATACCCAGCTCGGCTCGCCCCTACGAGCGCCAGGGTGGTTTTTGTAGCAAAGAGAAGAAACGAGAAGGCTCAGGCTGAAAGGAATCTGACTCAATATCAATCGGACCAGGAACCCGAGGAGGATCCTCCAAGAGTTCGGCACTAGCAGGCCCGGGGCTAACCCAAAACAATTCAACGCCTCACTCACATATGGGGAGAAGGGCAGACGCATCCCGACCCAAAAGGCTTCCAGGTACAAGGCAATCTCCTTACCCCATACCTGGTTTGCCCTCTCCCCCTCCTCGGCCAGACGAAGCGAATAGCAGAGAGGAATGAGGAAACGAGTCTTGATGTTGACGAGCTCCTCCGCACGCCTCGGCGAGGGTCGCACGCCAAGAACACCCACGACCTGTGCTCTGGGGACCGACCCTGTCGCACGACCCCGGGGAGCATAACTAACCCTATCTTCCCAGTGGGACTCCGACTCAGAGGAGGAAGGGGAGGAAGTAGAAGATGAAGCTTCAGAAGACTCTCTAGACTCTACCCACACTACATCTACAGACTCCTCGGAAGAAAACATCTAACCTGATAAAAGGGAGGTGTCCTCAGGAGATCAAACACAAGGAATCCGAACTGAGGAGAAGAGCGCCGAGCTAACACGACTAGGGACGAGGAAATTATGAAGAGGTATGGGCCCTGATGTGGATCCTACCTCTATTTATAGTTACCGGCGTACGCATCCTACAGCTCCGATCGCCTCCCGCAAAAACAACGTTTCGCAACCAACGGCCGACAACGTTCCACCTGTTGCACTCACATTGAACGCGTCCCTTTGAGCGCAAGAACGCCTACGGCACGTCTCGCAAGCCAACCAGCGCCAGACATGTGGGCTATCGCTTCGACGAACATACACGCGATCCGGCGCTTGCTCTTTAATGCGAGTTCTCTCTCCTGATCCGCTGACGTCCTCAAGAAAATACTACTCTTTATCCGGGGATGCGCGTCGACGATATCTTCAAGTGAGAGCTCACCCCGGGTGATCAGTCAAACCACTCTCGACTCGACCCAGGAACGGGTCGAGACGAGAGTGGGGGGCTAATGATGAGGCTCGATATCGGTGACTCTCCAGATGCGGACACGTTGTAGATGACATGTCCCAGAACCTACAAGAAAGGATCAAGAACGTCAGTTGGGATCGCACCTCGGGCCTCCGACCCGAGGAGTCTCCCGACCTCCGGTGGCTTTCCAGACCAACCCCCGTCTCGTCTCCGAGCAATCACAGAACCAAGATGCATCGGCCTCTCGCTCGTGCCCGAGCCTCCCGCCGAGCTCATCTTCCTCGGTCTCATCCAGATCGACCCTTGGCGCTGATCACGGCTCAGCGAATCTCGCCATGCGCGAGACATCCACCGCCCACGATCCTGCGTTCCACACCATCACGATCCCCCATTAACGAGTTTGTCTCGTCATTAATGCAGGATCCCGTCTATCACGCGGGCATGACGCCAGGGGCGTAACGGCCGGCGTGAATTTCGCGCCCGCCTGCCCATTGCTGCCCTATATAAACCCCTCTCTCAGACGATCGAGGTAAGCCATTTTTACTCCACTAGGCCGTTACTTTGCCAAAAATACCCCGTCTAACTTGATCGTCGGAGGGTTCTCGGTGGCACAACCATTCCAGGACTTCTTTGCAGGTAGTTCGACCTCAACGACACAAAACCCATTGAGATCCACACGTTTCAGGAGTCAACCCTCCAACTCAATCTCAACCGTCCATCAGCACTGGCAGCAGATCAATGGAAGATAGCATCTGAAGAAGATCCAGAGATCCATCAAGTAACAACTTAAAAGGTTTTGGAAAGTAAATAATAATTATCAAGTATTTGGTTTTTTCCGTAATTACCCAAGTTTGAAGAGAGCACTAAGTTTAAAAACCTATAAAAATAGAGCTACTAAGTTAAAAACCTATAAAAATAGAGCTCATAGGGCCTACCCAACTCCCATAAGAAATTTCCTACACTACAAAGAAGGGATGTGCCCTGAGTGGGCTCATCAATTTTTAGTCATTCGGTAAGATAATTAAAAATTAGAAAGAGTTGCTTAATAAACTGTTCTCTCTTATAAAAATACTTTGGAGTAATAATATGCACACATCTTCATCGATAACTTTGCTACTTAAAAAAATTTAGGCTTCAATTAATTCTTAAATTTATTGGTAATTCGGTATGCCGGATGTAATACATCCGGTAGAAGGTTAGAGAGAGGGTGTTTCGGACGGCTTTGGACAGCGTATGTGGTCCACGCTTTTATTACTACTTTCTTTTGTACGGGCCCGGATGCATATGGCCGGCGCTCGATAATTTTTCCTCTAACATAGTAGAAAAGTGTACGAAAAATAATTCCCTAGCCATTCTGACCCATACAAGTAATCATGTATCCAAGAGAGAGAAATACAATGCATCTCCTTCCATCAATTCATAGTTAATTAATGGCTTTTTACAAAACTGCAGCCTTCAATAAATCGAGTAGACTAGAACCCATTCTGCCTGCATGCACGTGATATCTACAGAAAACCCAACCCCTTCCCGTGAGAAGCCCGTGCGATCCCATCTCGAGATCAGAAGTTCGCACGTGTGGCAGCCCTCAATTATTGCAGTCAACACGCGCGCGGTTTGACCCACCACCCTCCGAAAATGAAAAAACAGAAAAGCCGGCAAACGAGCGGCTGGTGGGCGCCGCATGTCTCTCAGCGCCGCGATTTTCTCCCTCCCATGCACCCAAGAACGACACGTGTCCCCGCAGCAGCGTCGATGGGACCCGCCACTAAATTACAGCGAAACTAAACGGCCCCGAATTTCTCGGAAATCACGCAATTGCCACCTGAATTGACGGGACGAGCGTTTGAATATACCCCCATCGACGTCGTTTCAGTAATTAGCTGGAGTTGTCAAGGGTACTCACGTCAAACATGTATTTAGTGAGCAGCCTCCGATTCTGTCGGCTATTAGGATTAAATACTAGCAGGCAAATCGCCGAAATAATTTGTTTATTAATTTAACCTAAAACAAATCTTGATCTTATCCCAGCTCATACATAATTTTAAAACAAGTACTTTATTTATCAAATCTGTAGATTTCACTTGAGCTATATTGTTTTATGGTTGGCCAAATAACAAATTTGGTACTAGTATTATGGTCCCCACTTTTGTAGCTTAATCGCTAATTTACATTATATACGAATTATATATGAAAACAAGTTGCAAGTAGTTCATCAAACTGTAATGCTATTATTTTTCCAAATTCAATCTCAAATGTGTGTGTCACAGCTATGCAATGGATAAAACCATTTCTGCATTTTGCTCTACCAACAGCAATCTTCACAACCATTCACACTTATAATATTTTACAACACGAAGTTCAAAAAAAGAAAGCTCCAATTAACATTAATCAAACTGTACAAACACCAAAATATTCAGTAGAAACAGAGAAGCTTATAAAATACACACACAAAAGGCCCCAAAAAAACCCCAAACCGTCCGATCTCAGACCAACGGAGGAGGGAGGTTGAGATCGATCATGAGCGGCCTCTTCACCCTCTCCACCTCCTCGTTCACCACCATCAAAACCCCCGGCGGGCCCAGGACCAGATCCCGTCCGTAGATCTTCGGATCCCGCCACCAGATCGGCCGATCCGATACCCTAACGGGTACGGGTACGGGTACGGGTCGGAACTCCGCTTCATTCTCGGATCCGGCTCCGAAATTCGTCTTAGCCTTCGGGCCCCTGAGATCTCTCGCCGCCTCGTCGTAGGCGCGCGCAGCCTCCTCGGCGGTGTCGAACGTGCCGAGCCATTTCCGGGTCTTCTTCCACGGGTCACGGATCTCAGCAGCGTATCGCCCCCACGGCCGCTTGCGGACGCCGCGGTAGTGGGACCTCTGTGGCGGCGGCGGATGCGGCTCGCCGGCGCCGGCGCCGGCGCAACCGGAGAAGGAATCTTTTGGGAGGAGAAGGGTTTGGAGAGGCATTGAGGGGGAGAGGAGAATTTGGGGTGGAGTGTATTTATAGGAGAAAGGGACAGTCTTTGTTTTGCCCGACAGCAAATTTTGGTTAGTATATTTTTTTTATTTTCTTCTCTCCTTTGCGGGGAGTTTTTGCGTTGGGTCCTTCGGATTTTATGATTTGGGCAAGTTGATTGCACGTGAGGGAGTGGGCCCCAGCTGCTGAGATTCTGACGGCTGCACTAGTTTGACTAGAAATGACACGAAAAGCTGGCAGTTTGAGAATTGAGTAACACGGATTGGCAATTTTGCTCCCCTCCATGAGTACCGATCCGGCCCGTCCCCTCCCGATCCGGATGAGGAATTATTTGGTGTGCTGGATATAATATATCAGGACATGAGGTTAGAGAGAGGGCAGTTTCGAACAGTTTCGGACAGCGTCTGGGACCCATACTTTTATTACTTCTCTTTTGTCCGGATGTGTACGGCCGACACATGAATAATTTTTCGACTAGGACGGGGATTTTGACTGTTGACCGGGGCACAGGATGAGGATAGGAAATACCGGATAGTTAAATAGTGGGGACTGGACGGGGATGGTATAGGCCTCCCTCGCCATGCTCCGCAATATAGATAATTATGTATAATATTATTTATATTGTGTACCTCCGTATATTAATTTTCGTTGTCCCATTTGTAATCATAAACTCATCGCCGAGTATCCAGCTCACTTCTGATCTGTGGCTGTCTAAGTATCGTTGATATATACAATCGTTATCTCCCTCTTTCTTATAGTAGTCATCGATCGACGGTACATTTATTAAAACTATTGGTAATGCTTAAATTTAAATGTTTTTTTTGTTTAGTGATTGTTTTACAAAGTGTATATTTGGCGGGACTCAACTTTAATGGTTAGTTATGAATATTTAGATCATATTGATCTCATAAGTTGGAATATGAACACTGGAAAAATGAAAGCCTAGAAATATGATGGGATGAGACGGGGTCCCTTCGGGGACTTAGGTCCCCTGATGGGGCGGGGATGGGGCAGATTTTGTCTATCCCGACGGGGCATGGGACGGGGATGTGATGAGGATTTACAACTATGTGGTAGTGACGAGACAGACAATCCCCACCTCGCCCTGCCCCATTTCCATCCTTATTGAGAATACACTGAACAGTTTGTAGAGAGTGAGAATGCAAAAAAAAAAAAAAAAATTTAAGAGTAATATTTTATCTACCGGACTAAAATTCTACCGCAATCTATTCAAGAAAGAAATTGTGGGATCCACAACATTTTAGATACCACTGCCAAACAAATGGACCCTTTGTGTTTGTCCCATGAATAGATTGTAATCGGATTTCCAAGCCCGGTAGGTTAACCATACAAAATTTTGCATGTAAGAAGTACATATATATATATATAAATTAAAGGTTTTTTCTTACTTAACCCTCAATCAAAACTTAGGTAATCACTTATCTGCCAATGCTGGGTATTCCTAAAACTTTTAAGTTGCTTCATTTTAACTCCCCATCAAATTTTCCGTCTAAAGAAAACATGTTCGTTAGTTAATTTTTAACATTCTCATGTTTCTTACTTATAACCCCACGACTCTATTCTTTCAAACTATCATTTCTCTTTTGTTCTTTATCTTCCTCTTACTCTTGATCTGGATCCTTGTACCTAAGGCAACCGAAAAACTTTTCTCTTTCGTTTTCAGCTTTCCACTTTCACAAAATTTGTAATTTATCCCATGTTTGCATTCCACTGTTGGATGACTGAAGAAGGTTGAGAAAGAATATCCATATTCCAATGCTAATTGGAGAATTTTGAAGAGCAATTCTTAAAGTCTAAATTTGAATTAGAACTCTAATTTGGAATTTTAGATGAAAAAAAGTGAAGACGAGTAGGTTGGAGGTTATAATAACGTTAACCCAACTTCCTTTGTTAACTTGCTAATGGAGTGAGAGAAAATGGTTTGGGGGGAGGGGGGGTGGGTTTAAATGTAACTTCAAAGTTTTTGGGATAATAAGTAATTGCCAAGTTTTCTTTCGGAGGGGGGAGAGAGGAAAGGGATTTTAGTAATTAGCTAAGTTTTGAAGGGTCTAAAGTAAAAAGCCCTAAATTAAAAGATGTATTTCTCCATTGCATATTAATATGAGAACCATGGTCTCCTAAAAGAATTAACTTGCCCCAACATTGTTGAGTCCAAAGGGCATAACTTGTTGATGCAAAATACTAGCATTGTACGGCTCTAACTGTTGAATATATGTGCACTCAAGGCAATTATTGTAATTGAAGAAGGGCCTATACAGAGAACAATCTTACTAAAAATTATAGTATGCTATATGATTTGTCTTTATCATTCATGTGTATACGTTTTACTCGTTATCACGTATTGCTAATATATATTGATTAAGCCCATATGATGTTTGCTTGACTATCAGAATTATGATAGAGATCATACTAGTGGGGCCTAGGTAGTTCATAGGCACATCCTTAAATGTCCACAATCGTGAGAGTATCGAGATTAGGCATCGATATTCCAGAGTAGACTGGTGTATACATTTCTTGACCTCGATCGAGGCCATGGTTGATTCCATAGCCTTTGGTGTTTGATACTAAACATTGTATACAGGTGCTCATTGATGAATAAGTTTCGCTGGACGGAGTCACCAGAGAACTCCTAAATGGGATTATACCTATCGTCAAATAGCAGTTCTCTTGTAACATGCGTACAAGGTAGTCTGTAGACCCGAGATCGTCATAGTGTTTTGCATATGTTCCTACTGTACTTTGATTACTATCCTACCACGACTTTAAAGAGTCGTGCAAATAGATTTTAGTTAGGCACTGTCTCGAAACACATGTAGGCAGTGAGCGATCGAAGGGATTCGTCTTTCTCGGTAGAGAGAGTTGATGTCGCACTGTGCGTGATTGGCTATAACCATAAATCCTTGGCCAAGATAGATGAAAATTACTGATAAGTGTTGTCGGTAGTTTCTCAGGTGGTTATAAGTTTCAAATTGGCACTACTTATCAGGTTATTGGGAGTCTAACGGTTTTCTATCTCCCAGACTCTGTATGTGACACTCTCAGACGAAGAGACCGTACTGTACGGTGACTGTCGCTGATAGACTATTCCAGGTTCGGATGAGCTTGCTTGTCGATATTCTTTCGATCAATAACTGGGTAGTCGTTACGTGCATCTAGTACCGCTCACGTTCTTGTAGGTTATGGATATGATCCTAAACATACTGCCAATGTATTGCCGAGTCTTTAGAATCCCATACAGAGCTTTCCCAGTCAGGTGAAAAGATATAGGGTGCGTATGGTGATATACACAGGAGTTCGATTAAACATGTGTATTTTATACATGTATGTTAATTGGACGTTTTAATAATACTAGTCGACTCTTTTTGAAACCGGAGTATTAAATCAAGTGTTGATTTAATATATATATATATATATATATATATATATATATATATATTATTCTCACAATTTATTTCTCATTTGTATTTTTATTTGATACAATACTAGTTGATGCATATGATACATTTTTTATCATTTGTATTTGATACGTATGATAAACATATGCGGGTTTACAAGATGTATGACTCATTTCTTTATTTATGAAATAAAGAAATGAGTCATTAAAAGAAAAGAGGAGTGTAGAGACCATGATATGGTCTTGGATTTTCTTAAATGATTAAGATGACTATCTCCCTTTTTTTCAAAGCTAGTTCATTCTTATCTTTATGTTTTGCTCTCTTGAGATTTTCTATGGAGAAAAAGAAAGGATACCACGAGAGAATTAGTGAGAACTCTTTTCTACATCTCTTGTTAATTATCCCTAGCAAGTTTAATTAGCAAGTTGCTTCTTGATGACTTGATCAAATGGAGCTAGAGTTTGAGTTGGGTTATCTCAAGGTGGATCATTTTCGATGAGAAGATTTTCGTGCAAGCTCAATCCAAATCAAGTGGAGACTACCTTGGGTTTTTCCTCAGGCGAGGGAACACGCTACAAAGATTGTAGCTGTAACTCTTTGAAAATTCGTATAGGTTAATTTCATGTTAATTAGCGAAAATACGTGATTTTCGTAAAACCTAGTTAATAAATATTTTCCATATAAACTTGAATATATCTCTTTCTTGATGTGAATATGTGTATAATTGCATCTCATTAGTTATCATTTAAATTATTGTTCACTTAAGTATCTATTTTACTTATTTATTAACTACTAAACTATTTCCTTAAAACATGCACACACGTCTTGTGTAACCCTAGGTTTAGCAATGTGCATGGTCATGCCTTAAACAACCATGACAAACTAGTTTTATTTAAAATGTAACATGCATTCTTTCTTATCTCATGGTTCTAGATATTTTGCCTTTCAAAAATAATAAAGAAAGAAATGGAAATTGATGCATGGTGGGGGTATTAAATGCATGGTATGGCTCACTTCTCTCTCCCTCTCTCCTCACTCTAGAACTATCTCCTTCTCTCCTCATGGCAGCCACCTATCCTTTCCTCCTTCTTCCTCAAATGGTTTAATCTCTACCTCACACAAAATCACTCAAAACATCACAAAAATCCTATGTAAAACACTTCTAAGCAAATCCTTTTTGGTTCATGAGGCAAGTTTCAGTTTTAGGAGGCAAGATTTGCAAGATTGAACCATTCTTGATCAACTTGATGTATAAAGCCAAAACTTAATTACTTATTTGCTAACTTTTAGTTTTTATTTAGCTTAAATTAGTGTTTAAGTGGTAATTAATGCTATTTTTCGATATTTTAGAGGAGATTAAGATAAGTTAGGGTTTTTATGGCTTGAATAGGGTAATTAAGAGTAGTTAGTGTCTCATAATCCAAGTCATTTAACAAGTTTACACTAAAATACCTTAATGTTACTAATTAGTGTTTTAAAACGGTTTTAAATCAAGTTTTAGGATATTAAGAATCTGCTTTTACTGTGGTCGTTTTTAAAATAAACAAACATATACTGTAGACTATACCTTGTGTTAGGAGTGCAGTGTAGAAATCCGGACCCGTTTCACCCTACTTGACTCGGTGAGAACCTCAATTTTTCCAATGTGGCCGGCCCAATTTTGGAGTTAGGCGTTGAAATTTTGCAGGTAGTTGTATTTAGGTATATTATGATATATGGTCTTGCTTGTTTTTCTTGTTCCTGCTCCAGATATAATCCGGGACCTAATACCTATATTTTTGGTGTTGAGTTTTGCGCGATACGTGTGATCCGAGTCGTGTTCTGGTGTGTCTATGATAATAGCCAGATCGGGTAGGTTTTGAGCAATGTTATGCGCGTCTTGTGCACTAAGTGCACACGTAATTTACTCGTGGCGTTAATTCTTTCGCATCGTTTTGCCTTCACGTTTTATCGAATGTTTAGCTTTCTATATATTGATATTTGTGCAATTCTAGGGTCGGTTGCGGAGATGTCCGACACGGCGAGGAAAGGAAAGGCTGTGATCGGATCTGATTAGCCGAGGCGTCCCGGTGAGTAGATGTACACATCTACGGGGGAATCGTCTGGATAGCGCGAGGCGCCCGATAGTCAGGATTTCTAGTAGTACTTATATTTATATGCGTAGTCTCCTAATCACTCACCTCATTGCATTACATCATCATAAATATATGTGATATTATCTCATAGGACACTTGCACCATTACCATTGGTTCATTCCACGTGCACTGTTCATGCGAACACACACGCCTTTGGTAATTGCTATGTCACGAACACTATAGAACTTGCTTAGAATCGGTAGCTGTGCATTGCATCATATATGATCTGTAAACCTGTACCTGTATAGTCATTTCATCAGGATGGATACGTAGGATTGTTAATTATACACACACACCTCATTGCATCATGATTCATGAATAGCTTCTGGCCGTATTTTGCATGGTATGTACTATCGTATCATATACATCCATCATCACCGACATATTTACATATTGTGATTCTTCTCGAGGATTTCAGTATTTATGAGATTTATGGATTTTGGAGAAACCGCAAGGATTTTAAGAACGTATTACCATTTTAAAAAAATGTAAGTTGCGGTTTTCTCGGGATATGATGTGTATGGTGTCCACTATGGGTTTTTTTCGGTTCTTGAGCGGTATCATACACCCGATTCAAGGTAGGGGGAACATCTGCGGGTGCATGGTGGACCCTGTTGGATATAGTGCCCTCAAAGTCAATTATTGGATCGCAGGCACATGATTGCAATGATTGAGGGAGGACCTATACCGGTAGGACAGTCTTACTTGAGATGATAGTATGCTATCTGGTTTGTCTTTATCATCGTATATATGCTTTAGGTGATATTACAGATCACTATTACACGTTGATAGAGCCCTTATGATTCTTGCTTGACTACCAGCAGTATGATGGCGATCATATACGTGAGAGTTGGGTAGTCTATAAGCACATCCTTAAAGTGTCCCTAGTCGTGGGAGTTTCGAGACTGGGTATCAATACTTCATGAGTAGACTAGTGTATACGATCGAGACCCCGACGAGGGGCGATGGCCGGTCTCACAAGCCATTGGTGTCAGTTGGATCACCTAAAACGTATACAGGTGCTCATTGGGTTATGAGTACACTAGACATGACTCGCCGGGAACATGGTAGTTGGTATTATACCTGACGTCAGATAGCAGTTCCCTGGTGACATATGTACATGTTAGTCTATCGACCTGAGATCGTCATTTGTCACGTGTGAGTTCCTACTATGCTTTGATTACTACCCTACCATGGCTCAAAAGAGTCGTGCAAACAGGTTTTAGTTGGGTATAGTCCCGAGCCATATGGAGGCAGTGAGCGGATCGACAGGGGATTCATCTCTCCCGGTATTAGGGGTGGGATCACGCTGTGTCTAGGAGAGACATTATACGAAGTCCTTGGCCAAGGCAAGTGAGATTTACTGGTAGGTATTCCAGTAGTATCTCTGGGTGTTCTGGGCTACACCCCGACACGACTTATACCGCTATTGGGGGTCTGACGTTTACCAGCCCCCTAGGCCCGATATGCGATACTCATAGACGAACGGACCAGACTGTACGGATATTGTCACTGATAGGCTCAGTAGGGTTTCAAGATGAGTTTGCTTATCGGCCTCCCTTTGCTCAATACCTTTGTAGCCGTTACGTACAGTTAGTACCACCGACGTGCTTATGGTTAAACCCACTGCCAGCGTATTGACGAGTCTTTAGAGTCCCCCACAGAAAGTTTTCCAAGTTCGGGCGAAATGTTGTAGATGCCGTATTGTTTTATTGCAGGGTACGATCATATACGTGCACTTGTGCACGGATCATGATCGGACGGATCATACTAGCAGGCTTTGGTTTAAGCCGGATCCTAGTATTAGATTTGTTGGATTACTTTCGTCTCGTTGCATTCGTATTCATCCGGAATGCGGTTGCAAGTATGTATATACAGATGAGGGGTAACCTTGTGATCCGTCACGAGTTTACTTTAAGAAGATGCCATTCTATTTTTTATTATAAACATTTGGATTAATATTTATTGGTGGAAATTATGAGCTCAAGCATGATTAAGGGCATTAAATGAGGCATGTGCAATTTGGTGACTCATGGTATCATTTTTTGTGCAATGTCCATTTAATTATTGTTTTTATTGGGTGAGATTGAGATGGAGAGAGAGGGGGGCAGCCACAAGGTAGTGGGGTGAGCTCTTGAGATTATTAGGCTAGTGCTATCTCATTTTCATCTCACACAATAGCAAGCTTTTCTTCTTCTTCATTCTTCTTGAGCTCACAATTTCCTCATCAATGGCTTCATCTTCTTCCTCCATCCATACCATCTTATGAGTTGAGAATCAATGGATGAATTGAGACAAAGTAATCACACACATTCTCTACTTCCCTATGGATATGTCGGCTAGCAAACTTCATGTTCGAGTTGCTTCGGTTTGAAGCGGGAGCCCGTAAAAAGACTTCTAGATGTGATGCTACTTCGACGAGGAGATCGGAGATCGAGCGAGATCGGAGATGCCGCGAGGAGTTAAGGATGGTGGCTAAAGACCGAAGGACACGGATCGATCGGTATAGCCATTCTAAACTTCTTTGTAGTTAGCTAGTTTAGGTTAATGGCACGATCCGGGTGAAAGTCTGCGTTAGCGCCAGTTTAGAAAAGTTTTTGTTCCGCGTTTGGCCTCGGATTGACGGCCGGGACGCTACCGTAGACTTACATGGTATCAGAGCCACGCCATTAACCCATACTAGCTTGTTCTAACATGTTTAAAACCTCGATCGAACAAAATTTCCAAAACCGCATTTCCATTCATGAAGTTTCTATCAAAAATTTTTTGTGGTCGAAAAATTATTTTCAGTATGTCAGAAAATCGTGCAGGATTTTCAAGACCCCTGAAAAAATTTGAAAGCACGATCCCATCATTACACCGCGGAACCGCGGCAGAACTGGCATGGTTGCAGCGGATCCGCGGTGGAAATGTAGGCTCAGAGCTTAATTTTTCTTCTGGATGTCTTTCATGTGGAATTGTGATTTCTGGAATATTTTGTTTAGGCCCAGATTTAGTGGAGTGCTGGATTTGCACTTGGCTCCACTTTGGGAAGTTTTGTCGATCGGAATTTTAAATACGTTAGTTCATAGTACTTGCATTACTATCTTCGACCATGAATGTCATTCGAGCGGTAAATCTTTTCTAATTGCTATAGTTCTTTTAGACGGCTTTGCGAACGTGACATTCATGTTGATGTTGTGTGTTGTGCTGTATTGTTGCAGATTTGTCATGGTGGATAGCTGTGTGCAATGTTAGTGCAGTTTGGATTTATTTATATATTTGATATCGCGGGGCGAGCGTCCGATATGTGGACTGCCGTTACTGCCTGTTTGTATATTATTCTTTTGGGGCATGACCGGGTTGAGGTCGATGTACCCGTTGTACATATTTTCTTTTCTGTACTAGGATTACCCCGCGGTGGAGTGCACGGATAGCCGGGTTCTAGAGGGCAACGGGCCTGTATCTCATGGCTTTGAGACGGAGGGGGATTCACTCTAGAATTGGTGGGCACTTCGCCGCACTCGTAGGGGTACAGGTTGACCCAAGAAGGGGTGCTCAAGTTACTGAATTCCGTGAAGTGCTGGGTGGTCCATTCACTTTGCTGAATGGGGCTGCCTCGCTTCAGGTTTTGGCAAGTAACTTGCCGCACTCGTAGGGGTCTAGGTTTCATTGCACAGGCTATCCACACGACCGGGGGAACGTCGGGTTTCGCTTGCGGCTCAAAGGAAACCCGGGGCTCCCAGATTTCTGTATTGTTCTGTGATGCTTATTACATTTATGTGATGTTGCATTTATCACGCCTGGAGCGATTATTGTATATTGATATATATACTAGTAGATGTTGTATATGTTTTACACCCGCTCTAGTCCAGTCCCCGCTCTGTCGTTAGTTAAGTAACCTAACGGGTGATGACGGGACCCAGTGGCGAATGTAGATAGCATATACATACATTTTATTTTCGTTCTTTTCTGGTGTGATTAATTGATGGGACTGCATTGTTTCTGTTCAATGTAAGGAAAACAAACCTATTCGATATTGTTGGAACAATTTTCAAAAAGCTGTTATTACAAGGACGTTTTCTTTTGTTTTGCACAGCGGTATTCAGTTTGGAATATCCAGCATCTCATTCGACGAGACAAGGGCCTAGATCCCTTCATTGGGAGTGACCCCTTGGGCAGAAGTTTGCGTCAGGTTAATAACTTCACTATAGTCGATTACTTTTTGCTTTGCATTGCGGTATTCAGTTGGAATATCCTGCACCTCATTCTACGGGGAAAGAGCCGAGATCCCTTCACTGGGAGTGACCTCTTTAGCAAAGGTTTTCGCCACTATATTTTTGTAAAAAGCTATCCGGTTCCTTTAACGATATCAAGTTCATTATGTTAACGGTTTTTCGCCAAAAACCATTCGTAGCCCTCCGTCATTTCAGATGGGTAGCACTTAGTATTCATGCTATGTTTGTTGACCTTCGTCAAGGCATAGTGTATGGTAGCTGCTTGTTACCTTTCTATTGCATTGATAAATGCGTTGGTTTTGGACAGTCGTACAGCCTTGTTGACCTTCGTCAAGGGCGAGTACGGGTGGGTTCAAATTAACCTGGACAATGACGGGTAGAACATGACATGTGACTAATGATTTGTTGACCTTCGTCAAGGTCAGAAGAGCATGGGGTAAAAATCACATCGGGAGTTTCAAACATACAGGAAACCTGCCAGGCATGCGCATACCTTCTGGAGTGTGATAACGTGAGTGGATTCTATCATATTATCATGCGATGATAGTTGGATCCCGATTCCCACTGATGAGTTGGTTTACTCCTCGGGTGATCTCGACTAATTCTTCTTTCAGGTTTGGAGGAGAATTTGAGGATACAGTAGGAGGTTTTCTGATTAGATAAAGTGATCAACCATTCTGATCTAGGTTAGAGTGTACGCAGAGTGTTTCTTTTCTCTCTCTCTTAGTCAGCGACCATGACCCGACCCTAGACTATGAAACAGTGATCAAGTTAACTGAACTTTCTTAAAACACTGGCTTTTGGATTGTCTGAGTTGCATACATCATTGCCACTCCTTCTTTTACCCTTAGCATTTCTCCAGAACACCCCGTATCACTATGAATATCCACTTCCATTGGATAAACCCATTGTATGGTTATATACGAACTCGAAGGAACTTGTTCCAAATTCGAGGATGGATTCTGGTTCTGGAGAGATTGAATAGGACTATTCAGTTGTCTTTTCCTTTTTCCTTCTCTCAGGTTATGAGGCCTCCTAGGATTAGGAGACAGTACACCTATTATTCTTATTGGATAGTCTTCTTCCAAACCATAGGCAGGTGCCGAAAGGTAGGGAATGAAGAAAACCAATTATCCTAAGTATGGTGTACAAAAGGTAATAAGTAAAGACAAATAAAGGGATAAGAAAGAGGGCAAAGTAAACTGCGACTGCTATTCTTTCATGACCAAACCGAGTATCTCATCGCCACTCTTACTTCACCTTTGTATTTCTCCAGAATACCTCGTATCACTATGAAGATCCACAGTTATTGGATAATCCATCATATGGTTATATACGAACTCGAAGGAACTTGTGCCACTTCGGGGATGGATTATGGTTCAGGAGAAATAGGAATAATGTTTAAGGTTTATTCAGTTGTCTTTTATCTTTACCTTCTCTCAGGTTGCGAGTACTCCTAGGATTAGGAGAGTACACCTATTACGCTTATTGGATAGTCTTCTTCCAATCCATAGGCTGGTGCCGAACGGTAGGGAAGGAAGAAAACCATTTAGCCTAAAAGAGGTGTACAGAAAGTAATGACTAAAGACATATAAAGGGATTTGGAGAGATGGCAAAGAAATATACGGTTACAGTCGTGAATCTGATAATGGAAGAGGCATTACTGGGAATACCCGAAAACCCCTACGAAACATTTTCATGTTTCAGTTTCACTATGTGTTGTTAAAGGAAAACTGATTTCCCAATTAGACCTTGCTACAGGATATGTATTTACCAGGCTTGATTCTCACATTTATATGGTTTTACAAATGATGAGTGGGAGTAAGTAATTGGGAATTAGGTGATCATCCTCATTATATCGGGATTCGTTGTAATTGGTGATATTTGAGGAAATCGCCTGGGTTTTTGCCGGACGACAAATATTTGGTTTTGAATATTCGTTATTATGCACCAATTTCAAACTGATATATCTGTATGTTTATTTTTATAAAGTGAGATATAACTTTTTGAAATTATGTCCATGACATTTACCTATATCAGTTGATGGTTAGGTAAGGAGCATTCAACAGCGGTGTAATTCTTCATAACCATAGTACAGTTTTCAACCTACAACGCACAGGGTTTGAGTTATTCAACTCAGGGGACTTATACAGAGTATTGTATGTTGTCCAGTGTCTATTAGGACAGAGGGGTTGGTGCTCATACTATATTCTATTTACTTGTGACTTCTCTAATTTTAGACACGTGTTTCGTAGAAACACAAGGTCTAAGTTTTGAGAAGTTATAGGTACAAGAATAAAGTAGAGAACCAGGTATCGCAAGTATCAGGATTCTTCAAGGTGATCGAAGATGTAGATACTTGTGTGAGGTATTCAGTTAATAGTAATGGTTTTAAGAAACTTGTTTCTCTTTCAGGTTACTCATAATTGGATGCACTCCTAAGTTGAGTAATATTGATCGGCCTCTCTCCATTTAATTGACATGCACTGGAGACAGCTGCATGATTTGAATCTGGTTCCAATTAAATCAGTGCCTCTGTTTCTACATTGTATATAGAATGGATCATATCTTAACGATGTTAAGGTATATGGAGTTGTCTGGCTTATGCTTAAAACCAGACTCTGGATACCTCAAGGCACATTTCTGTAATAGCTGTTTGTGGGTTAACCCAGGCTATGACGAGGGTTAATTTTCTACCATCTGGAAGATCAATAGTGATATTGCTCTTGACTCGCCACAGTTTTAGTAAAATGGATTTTTTCAGAAAACAGTAGTGGGAGTATGGTAGAACTGGAAGTGATTCTAGAACCGCAAACGATTACTGAAAATTTAATAGGACCTAAAGATTCAATCAAGTTTAACATTCCATTTGCCACTCCGCAGATATGGTGGGTAATCTCAGGCACCCGAGAGGTACTTCGGTATTCTCAAAGATGGTGACAGGGAGGTTCTTGTTAACCCAGACTTGCCATTACTGCTGTTCTAGACTATGAGACCCGGCAGGAGGATGAGTATAGCGTCGTTCTAAACTAGCTTTAGAAGTGCACGTGTATATGACTCTGCTAGAGGGTTGTTGTGGTCAGTGGGAGCGGCGGAAGTATAGTAGACAAGTAGCTTATGTCTATTTATAGACTAAAGCAGATATAGCGGAGATAGATCATCTATTTTTGATGTTACAGTCATAGGCTTTGACTTCATCAGAATAAGGAGATGAGTCTGTTAAGAAGGTAGTAGGGTGTGATGTCCTGGTATTTAGATGACATACACAAAGTAGGAAGTGATATTCCTATACTACGATTGGTTATACTGTGGTTGTCACACAGTGGTTTCTCCGCATAGGATATGGATATTATATCAGGCATTTTGGTTACTAGATCTATGGTTTTAGATCTAGATTTGGGAAGTGTCCTAATCCGGGTACTTAGACTGCATTCTAAAAGGTATTTTAGAATGGACGACTCCTGGCAAGGTGGTGTACCTGCAGGTGATGGAGTCACCCTCTCTAAAGGTGTCTTACAGACTAAAAGGGAGAGGAATGTGCATGATTGGTGATTGAAAAGATTTCGGATTGTGTAATTGGGAAATTGTTGTTGGAGATAATGCCCTCAGAGTCAATTATTGGATCACAGGCATGTGATTGCGATGATTGAGGGAGGACCTATCCCGGTAAGACAGTCTTACTCGAGATGATAGTACGCTATCTGGTTTACCTTTATCATCGTGTACTGCTTTAGGTGACCTGACATGTCGCTATTGCACGTTGATAGAGCCCCTAGGATTCTTGCTTGACTGCCAGCAGTATGAGGGCGATCATATAAGTGAGAGCTGGAGTCTATAAGCACATCCTTAAAAGGTCCCTAGTCGTGGGAGTTTCGAGACAGGGCATCGATACTCCAGAGTAGACTAGTGTATACAGTCGAGACCCCGACGAGGGGCGGTGGCCGGTCTCACAAGCCACTGGTGTCAGTTGGTTCACCTAAGATGTATACAGGTGCTCATTGGGTTATGAGTACACCGGACAGGACTCGCCGGGAACATGCTAGTTGGTCTTATACCTGACGTCAGATAGCAGTTCCCAGGTGACATGTGTACAGGTTAGTTCATCGACCTGGGGATCGTCATTTGTCTCGTGTGAGTTCCCACTGTGCTTTGATTACTACCCTACCACGGCTCAAACGAGTCGTGCAAACAGGTTTTAGTTGGGTACAGTCCCGAGCCACATAGAGGCAGTGAGCGGATCTTCGGGGGTTCGTCTCTCCCGGTATTGGGGGTGAGGTCGCGCTGTGTCTTGGAGAGCCATTACACGAAGACCTTGGCCAAGGCAGGAGATTTACTGGTAAGTATTCCAGTAGTATCTCAGGGTGTTCTGGGCTACACTCCGACACGACTTGTACCGCTTTTGGGGGTCTGACTTTTACCAACCCCCTAGGCCCGACATGCGATGCTCATAGACGAACGGACCGGACTGTACGGATATTGTCACTGACAGGCTCAGTAGGGTGTCAGGATGAGTTCGCTCATCGACGTCCCTTTTAGTCAATAGCTGGTGGCCCGTTACGTATTGGCTTATACCTCTGACGTGCTAGTGGTTAAATCCACAGCCATAGTATTGACGAGTCTTTAGAGTCTACCACACTTTCAGTTACTCAAGCTTTCGGGCGAAACGCTGTAGAGGCCGTATGGAGATATGGCAGGGTCCGATCAGATACGTGCGGTATTGCACGGATCAGGATCGGACGGATATTACTAGCCGGCTTTGGTTTAAGCCGGATCCTAGTATAGTACAGTGTAGATTTTGTCTCATTGCATTTGTATCCGGACGGAATACAGATGCGGGTGTGTATGCACAGTTTGGGGGTTTTCCTGTGATTTATTACGGGACCAGTTTTCTGGAGTTGCCAGTTTGCATTCCGTTCCGGCCGGTTTTTCTTTGTTCCTTCACGGCCGGACTTTTCGTTGGAGGGTGTTATTTGCAGTTTGCAAATAACATTTTGTGGAGGGGGTTTATTGTGATTGTGACCTCTTCATTAAAAGAATTCTTTTTCCCCACTTGTCCATTGATGTGGCCGGCCACTGTTTGGAGTATGGGAGGGGTTAATTTTTGGTGGAAAATTTCCTTCTTGATTAATTAGTGGACCCCCCCATTGTGTTTTTGCTGTGAAGGAATTTCCTTTTCTCCTTTGGATTAATTAATGCACACTTCTTACTTGATTTCGAGTGAGCAAAAATGAGTGGTGGCTTCATTGTTCTTCCAGGGAGCTCATTTTTAGTTTGCTGGCCGAGCTCAATTTTGAGATTGCATGCTCTTTTCTCTTAGCATCCATCCCTGAAAAAATTCTTGTGCAAAATTCCTCCAACATGGCAACCTCTTAAACCTCAAAGAGACATGGCCACTACACTATTCTACAGCAAATCTTGGGCATGTCGACTTGCCAGCTTCATGCCCGAGTTGCCTCGGTATAGAGGCGGGAGCCCGTAAAAGATGCAGGCGATGTGGTGCCCTTCCGGCGAGGAGGCGACGACCGGAGTTTCCGCGAGAGATCGGGATGACGACGAGAAGACCGGAGGACTCGGATCACTCGGTATATCTCTTCCCATCTTGTAGTTAGCTAGATCTAGTTTAATGGCCCGATCCGGGTGTTTAGTGCGCGGTGGTGCCGGTTTGCTAAGTTCGCAAAATTAAAGTTTATCACCGCTTCCGCATTTGGCCGTCTGATTGACGGCCGGGGCGCCGCCGTGCACTTACAGTGGTATCAGAGCCTCGCCATTAACTTCGTCTAGCTTTGTTTGATGTGTTTTTCAGTTCCGATCGATCAAATGTTCCAAAACTTGTATTTCCTTCACGACAGTTTTCTGTTGAAATTTTTTGGTCTCTAAAAATTTTTCAGGTTGTATAAAATTAATGTACTGGAGATTACAAGGCTACTGTAGAAATTCGACAGCGTGACTCCACTGTGGAAGCGCGGAACCGCGACCTAACCTCCTTTATGGGCCGCGGTTCCGCCGCACACTGTTCAGATCCCTGCACCTAATTTCTACAGTATCTTTCTGGGTTTAAAATTGGGGTTTTGGAATATTAATATTGGGCCCAGATTTTCTGTGAGTGCTACAGTAATGCTTGGGGGCCCACTTGTTAATTTTTGATCGATCGGATATTTTAAACACATTATTTCACAGTATTTGCATTATATCTGCGACCGTGAATGTCACTTGATCGGTAAATCCAGTCTAACTGCTATAGCCCGGTTAGACGGATTTGCGAACGTGATTTTCACGTTGATGTTTTGTGTTTTTGCTGTGATGTTGCGGATCGGTCGTGGGGGATAGCCTGAATGCAATGCTAGTACAGTTTCTGTTGTATTATGTACATTTGATATTGCGGGGCGAGCGTCCGACATGTGGACTGCCGTCACTGCCTGTTTGTATTATTCTTTTGGGGCACGACCTGGTTGCGGTCGATGTACCCATTGTATGTATATTTTACTTTCTGTACTAGGATTACCCCGCGGAGGGGTGCACGGATAGCCGGGTTCTAGAGGGCAACAAGCCCGCATCTCATGGCATTGAGACGGAGGGGGCTTCACTCTAGGATTGGCGGGCTATTCGCCGCACTCGTAGGGGGTACAGGTTGACCCAGGAGGGGTGCCCAAGTTACCGGATTCCGTGAAGTGTTGGGTGGTCCATTCACAGTGCTGAAAGGGGCTGCCTCGCTTCAGGTTTTGGCGGGTAACTTGCCGCGCCCGTAGGGGTCTAGGATTTCATTGCACAGGCTATCCACACGACCAGGGGAACGTCGGGTTTCAGTAGTGGCTCTGTGAAACCCGGGGATCCCAGATATCTGTATTGTTCTGTGATGCTGTACATTTCTGTGATGTTGCATTTTTATCACGCCTTGAGCGAATATAATATATTGGTATATATATTAGTAGATGTTGTATATGTTTTACATCCGCGCTAGTCCAGTCCCCGCTCTGTCGTTAGTTAGCTAACCTAACGGGTGATGACGGGACCCAGTGGCGAATGCGGATGGCATATACGTATATCAGTATATTTTCGTTCTTTGTAGTGTGATCAATTGATGGGACTGCGTTGATTCGGATCAATGCAAGTTAAAACAAACCTATTCTGATGTTGTTGGAGCACTTTTCAAAAAGCTGTTATTGCAAGGACGTTCACTTTTGTTTTGCATCGTGGTATTCATTTGGAATATCCTGCTCCTCAGTCGACGAGGCAAGGGCCGAGATCCCTTCACCGGGAGTGACCCCTTGGACAGAAGTTTGCGTCAGGGCATTAACTTCACTATAGCCGATTACTTTTGCTTTGCATCGTGGTATTTATTTGGAATATCCTGCACCCCATTCTACGGGAAAGAGCCGAGATCCCTTCACCGGGAGTGACCTCTTTAGTAAAGGTTTTCGTCACTATATTTTCTAAAAAGCTATCCGTTCCTTCAACGATATCAAGTTCATTACGTTAAAGGTTTTCGCCAGAAACCATTCGTAGCCCTCCGTCGTTTCATATGGATAGTCAATAGTATTCAAGTTGTGTATGTTGGCCAAAGTCAAGGCACAGTGTTTGGTAGCTGTTGGGTATTCATATGCAGCATAGATAGATGCGTTGGTTTGGGACAGTCGTACTGCCATTTTGGCCAAAGTCAAGGGTATGTACGGGTGGGTTCAAATTAACCTGGAGAATGACGGGTAGAACTTGACATGTGACTTATGATATGTTGGCCAAAGTCAAGGTCATAAGAGCATGGGGTAAAAAAAAATCACATCGGGAGTTTCAAAAGAACTGAAACTTGCCAGATATGCGCATACCTTCTGGAGTGTAATACCGTGAGCGGATTCCGTCACGTTATCATGCGATGATAGTTGGATCCCGATTCCCACTGATGAGTTAATTTACTCCTCGGGTGACCCCGACTAATTCTTCTTTCAGGTTTGGAGGAGATTTTGAGGTACAGTGGGAGGTTTCCAGATTAGATAAATTGGTAACCATTCTGATCTAGGTTAGAGTGCACGCTGAGTGTTTCTTTTCTCTCTCTCTCTGGCAGCGACCATTGACCCGACCCTAAGACTATGACTCAGTGACTAAGTTGACCGAACCTTCTTAACACTGGCTTTTGGATTGTCAGAGTTGCAAACCTCTTTGCCACTCCTACTTTTACCCTTTTCTCCAGGACACCCCGTATTACTGCGAACGTCCATTTCCATTGGACAAAACCATCGTATGGTTAGATACGAACTCGAAGGAATTCGAGGATGGTTTCCGGTTCTGGAGAAAACGGATAAGGTTTATTCAGTTGTCTTTTCCCTTTTACCTTCTCTCAAGTTGTGAGTACTCCTTGGTTTAGGAGATAGTACACCTATTATGCAAATTGGATAGTCTTCTTCCAAACCTTAGGCTGGTGCCGACCGGTAGGGAATGAAGAAAACCAATTAGCCTAAACGGTGTGCAGAAGGTATTAAGATTAAGACAAAGCAAGGGATTAGTAAGAGGGCAAAGTAGATTGCGACTGATATTCACGACCAAACCAAGTATTTCTTCGCCAATCCTCAATCACCTTTGTATTTCTCCAGGACAATCCGTATCACTACGAAGATCCACAGTTTATTGGATACTCCATCGTATGGTTATATACGAACTCGAAAGGAACTTGTTCCAGTTCGGGGATGGATTCTGGTCCAGGAGAAATAGGAATAAGGTTTATTCGGTTGTCTTTTATCCTCACCTTCTCTCGCATTGCGAGTGCTCCTAGGATTAGGACAGTACACCCGTTATGCTTATTGGATAGTCTTCTTCCAAACCATAGGCTGGTGCCGAACGGTAGGGAAGGAAGAAAACCAATTGGCCTAAAGGGTGTGCAGAAGGTAATGACTAAAGACATATAAAGGGATTTGGAGAGGTGGCAAAGAATTATACGGTTATAGTTGTGAATCTGGATTATGGAAGAGGCATTACTAAGAATACCGGGATACCCCACCGAAACATTTCAATGTTTCAGTTTCACTGTGTAATGTTAAAAGAAAACTGATTTCCCGATTAGACACTTGCTCCAGGGTATGTATTTACCAGGTATGATTCTCACATCTGTATGGTTTTACAGATGATGAGTGGGAGTAAATTATTGGGAATTAGGTGACCATCCTCATTATATCGGGATTCTTTGTAATTGGTGATATTTGAGGAAGCCACCTGGGTTGTTTGCCGGTCGGCAAATATTTGGTTTTGAATATCCGCTGTTGTGCACCAATTTCAAATTGATATATCTGTACGTCTATTTTCATAGAGTGAGATATACCTTTTTGATATTATTTCGATGACATTTACCTATATCAATAGATGGTTAGGTAAGGAGCATCAAACAAAGGTGTAATTCTTCTTAACCATAAGTACAGTTTTCAATCTACGACGCACAGTGAAAGAGTTGTTAGACTCAGCGGACTTATACAGAGTATTGTATGTTGTCCAGTGTCCATTAGGACAGAGGGGTTGGTCCTCATACTATATTCTGTTTACTTTTAACTTCTCTAGTTCTTAGACATGTGTTTCGTAGAAACACAGGGTCTAAGTTTTGAGGAGTTATAGGTATTTGAATAGAGTAGAGAACCAGGTGTAGCAAGTATCGGGATTCTTCAAAGTGATCGAAGATATAGATACTTGTGTATGGTATTCAGTTGATAGTAATGATAAAGAGAAACTGCTTCTCTTTCAGGTTACTTATAATTGGAAGCATTCCTAAGTTGAGTAACGCTGATCAGCCTCTCTCCATTTAGTAGACATGCACTGGAGACAGCTGCATGATTTGAATCTGGTTAAATTAAATCAGTGCCTCTGGTTCTATATTGGATGTAGAACAGTTCATATCTTAACGTTGTTAAGGTACGGGGAGTTGTCCGGCTTATGATTAAAACCAGACACTAGACAACTCAAGGCACGTTTCTGTAATGGCTGTTTGTGGGTTGACCCAGGCTATGACGAGGGCTGACTTTCTACCATCTGGCAGATCAATAGAAATATTGTTCTAGACTCACCACAGTTTTATTAAAAATGATTTTTTCAAAAACAGTAGTGGGAGTATGGTAGAACTGGAAGTGATTCCAGAACCGCAAACGATTACTGAAGATTTGATAAGGAACCTAAAGATTCAATCTGATTTGACATTCCGTTGGCCACTCCGCAGATAAGGTGGATAACTTCAGGAACCCGAGAGGTACTCCGGTAGCCTCAAGGACGGTGACAGGGAAGTTCTTGTTTACCCACACTTGCCATTGTTGTTGTTCCAGGCTGCGAGACCCGGCAGGAGGATAAGTATAGCGTCGTTCTAAACTAGCTTTAGAAGTGCACGTCTATATGACTCTGCCAGAGGGTTGTCGTAGTCAGTGGGAGCAGCGGAAGCATTGGTGGACATTAGGCTTATGTCTATTTATAGACTAAAGCAGATGTAGCGGAGATAGATCATCTATTTCTGATGTGACAGTCATGGGTTTGACGTCATCAGAATAGAGGATGGATCTATTGAGAAGGTAGTAGGGTGTGATATCCTGGTATTTGGATGACATACACAGAGTAGGAAAGGAAACTCCTATACTACGATCGGTTATACTTTGGTCGTCACACAGTGGTTTCTCCACAAGGGACTTGGACATTATACCAGACATACTGGTTACTAGATCTATGGTTTTTAGATCTAGATTTGGGTGGTTTCCCAATCTGGGTACTTAGACAGCATTCTAAGAGTATTTAGAATGGACGACTCATGGCACGGTAGTATACCTGCAGGTAATGGAGTCACCCTCTCTAAAGGTGTCTTATAGACTAAAGTAGAGAGGGATGTGCATGATTGGCAGATCACTTGCTTAGGCAATTGAGTCAATCATGAGATGTCAAGTACCACACCAGATGTTGTTCTTGCAGTAGATGCAATAAGTTGACATTGATCCAATCCTGGAAAAACAGTCGGAAGCAGTTTTAGAACTTAAGTGAATGTTCTAGGGATATGATAACAGCTGCCTCCTTTGGGAGACAGTTATCATTCCAGGCTTCCAAGGTGACATGGACGACAAGGAGGTTGTCAGAGTTATAGTTTTCCTTCTGACGAGGGGCAGTATTTTGGACAGGTGGTCCAAGGCAATACTGAGGGTGGCATAGCGCAGGATACTGATTAAGTTCAGTTGACGCTACAGTCTAAGAAGTTTGGATTTGGAGTTCATTTATGAGCTAGGTCCCATCAGACATCCAGACATTCTAAGACAGGTATTGCTCATTTCGGGAGATGGCTTTCTCCGCGAACTTGAGATATAGAGAGACATAGAAAGAAACATCAAGGCGGATCCACTCACTGAGGCTATTCCTCGAACACAAGAGTTTCGCAAACAGGCTTTATGAGACTGACTAGTAGAGGAGTTGGGTGTTCGGTATCACACGGGCTGTGAGTATGCGACATCGCAATAATTAGCCTTGAGTGCTAGTGGGAGAATGTTGGAGATAATGCCCTCAGAGTCAATTATTGATCACAGGCACGTGATTGCGATGATTGAAGGAGGACCTATCCCGGTAAGACAGTCTTACTCGAGATGATAGTACGCTATCTGGTTTACCTTTATCATCGTGTACTGCTTTAGGTGACCTGACATGTCGCTATTGCACGTTGATAGAGCCCCTAGGATTCTTGCTTGACTGCCAGCAGTATGAGGGCGATCATATAAGTGAGAGCTGGAGTCTATAAGCACATCCTTAAAAGGTCCCTAGTCGTGGGAGTTTCGAGACAGGGCATCGATACTCCAGAGTAGACTAGTGTATACAGTCGAGACCCCGACGAGGGGCGGTGGCCGGTCTCACAAGCCACTGGTGTCAGTTGGTTCACCTAAGATGTATACAGGTGCTCATTGGGTTATGAGTACACCGGACAGGACTCGCCGGGAACATGCTAGTTGGTCTTATACCTGACGTCAGATAGCAGTTCCCAGGTGACATGTGTACAGGTTAGTTCATCGACCTGGGGATCGTCATTTGTCTCGTGTGAGTTCCCACTGTGCTTTGATTACTACCCTACCACGGCTCAAACGAGTCGTGCAAACAGGTTTTAGTTGGGTACAGTCCCGAGCCACATGGAGGCAGTGAGCGGATCTTCGGGGGTTCGTCTCTCCCGGTATTGGGGGTGAGGTCGCGCTGTGTCTAGGAGAGCCATTACACGAAGTCCTTGGCCAAGGCAGGAGATTTACTGGTAGGTATTCCAGTAGTATCTCAGGGTGTTCTGGGCTACACTCCGACACGACTTGTACCGCTTTTGGGGGTCTGACTTTTACCAACCCCCTAGGCCCGACATGCGATGCTCATAGACGAACGGACCGGACTGTACGGATATTGTCACTGACAGGCTCAGTAGGGTGTCAGGATGAGTTCGCTCATCGACGTCCCTTTTAGTCAATAGCTGGTGGCCCGTTACGTATTGGCTTATACCTCTGACGTGCTAGTGGTTAAATCCACAGCCATAGTATTGACGAGTCTTTAGAGTCTACCACACTTTCAGTTACTCAAGCTTTCGGGCGAAACGCTGTAGAGGCCGTATGGAGATATGGCAGGTTCCGATCAGATACGTGCGGTATTGCACGGATCAGGATCGGACGGATATTACTAGCCGGCTTTGGTTTAAGCCGGATCCTAGTATAGTACAGTGTAGATTTTGTCTCATTGCATTTGTATCCGAACGGAATACAGATGCGGGTGTGTATGCACAGTTTGGGGGTTTTCCTGTGATTTATTACGGGACCAGTTTTCTGGAGTTGCCAGTTTGCATTCCGTTCCGGCCGGTTTTTCTTTGTTCCTTCACGGCCGGACTTTTCGTTGGAGGGTGTTATTTGCAGTTTGCAAATAACATTTTGTGGAGGGGGTTTATTGTGATTGTGACCTCTTCATTAAAAGAATTCTTTTTCCCCACTTGTCCATTGATGTGGCCGGCCACTGTTTGGAGTATGGGAAGGGTTAATTTTTGGTGGAAAATTTCCTTCTTGATTAATTAGTGGACCCCCCCATTGTGTTTTTGCTGTGAAGGAATTTCCTTTTCTCCTTTGGATTAATTAATGCACACTTCTTACTTGATTTCGAGTGAGCAAAAATGAGTGGTGGCTTCATTGTTCTTCCAGGGAGCTCATTTTTAGTTTGCTGGCCGAGCTCAATTTTGAGATTGCATGCTCTTTTCTCTTAGCATCCATCCATGAAAAAATTCTTGTGCAAAATTCCTCCAACATGGCAACCTCTTAAACCTCAAAGAGACATGGCCACTACACTATTCTACAGCAAATCTTGGGCATGTCGACTTGCCAGCTTCATGCCCGAGTTGCCTCGGTATAGAGGCGGGAGCCCGTAAAAGATGCAGGCGATGTGGTGCCCTTCCGGCGAGGAGGCGACGACCGGAGTTTCCGCGAGAGATCGGGATGACGACGAGAAGACCGGAGGACTCGGATCACTCGGTATATCTCTTCCCATCTTGTAGTTAGCTAGATCTAGTTTAATGGCCCGATCCGGGTGTTTAGTGCGCGGTGGTGCCGGTTTGCTAAGTTCGCAAAATTAAAGTTTATCACCGCTTCCGCATTTGGCCGTCTGATTGACGGCCGGGGCGCCGCCGTGCACTTACAATTGTAAAAGAAATCACAACCAAAAATTATTTGACCGCAATCAACTACGGTGTCGGATGTAGATTGTAAGTGAGTGCGGATCGTCCACATGGACAGTGTAATAGTTCATCTTTTGAATTAGATGAGTCGAAAGTTTAAAGAAAAGAAAACAAAACAATTCATGATTTAAAGTTGAAGTTCAAGAATTAGAAAAATCTAGATCTAATAACAAGAAAAAGATAGAATCAAGAATTGATAGTTTGTTGATTTTTCCAAACCAAATATCAAGAATCGAAATGAGGCTCGTAGGAATCGATCGGATCTATAGATGTGATGCAATCTCAAGATGACGAATTCTTATCCTTCGATGGATTGATACTAGATCGATGATGATCGACGAGAATTAGGGATTTCCAGTGAAACTAGGGTTTCATCATTTATCCCTTGTTCCTTCGTCGATATCATTCACATTCTAGCCTCTAGTAAATTCAAGAAACGATCGTAGATCCCTAATTTCGAGCGATAACAATCAAGAAAGCATCGCAACGAAACTAGGGTGTCGATTCTTGAACTTGCTAGGGTTTACAAAACTTGTAGGACTCAAGAATCGTTTAAAGATTTGTTACATCATCATTCTATGGATCGTCTCGACTCCTTGACGTGCGGGGTTTTACTCAAACTGTTAGTGTATATGCCCTAGAGGCCATTACTGTATCATACTAGTTTGTATATTGCTTAATGGAAGCTTGGGATATTCACAGTTGTATATACAATCTTGCTCGAAATGGTAGTATGCTACTTGGTTTGTCTCTGCTTTAATATGTGCATGTGTTTCTTTTAGCATATTGCTGGTATACATATTAGTAGAGCCCTTAGGATCTTTGCTTGATTACCAGCGTTGTGATGGCGCTCGCACTCGTGGGAGCTAGGTAATCTATAAGCACATCCTTATACAGGTCCCTGGTCGTTGGACTATCGAGACAGGGCATCGATACTCCGGAGTAGACTAGCGTATGCGCTTCTCATCCCAGTGTGGGAGACGGTCTGTCCCACAGCCGTTAGTACGTCGTACTTGGGATAGTATGCGGGTGCTCGTTAGGTTACGAGTACACTGGACAGGACTCGTCGGGAACTGTTGGTTGGTAATATACCTGTCGTCAGTTATCAGTTCCCAGGTGACATGAGTACAGCTTAGTCCGCTGACTTGACACTGTCACTTCGCCTCGAGTGTGTTCCCACTGCACTTTGATTACTACCCTACCACGGCTCAAAGGAGTCGTGCAAACAGGTAGTTTTTGGGTGCAGTCCCGAAGCACTTGGAGGCAGTGACGGTTAGACAGGATTCGTCTCTCCCGGTATTGGGGGTTGACATCACACTGTGTCCAGGAGAGCCATTCCACGAGTAGTCCCTGGCCAGGGCAAGCGAGATATACTGGTAGGCTTCCAGTGTTATCTCAGGGTGTTCTGGGCTACACTCCGACATGACTTGTACCGCTATTAGGGGACTGACGTTCACCGCCCCCCTAGGCCCGCCATGCGATGTATCAGACGAACAGACCGGACTGTACGGAGACTGTCACATACAGGCTCAGTAGGAGTGCAGATGGGGTTCACCTCGTCAGTCTTCTTATCGACATCTACCTGGGGACCGTTACGTACAGCTAGTGCCGCTTGCGGTCTGTGGTTAAACCCACTGCCAGCGTAGTGTCGAGTCTTTAGAGTCCCACACAGAGAGCTATTCGCCTTTAGGCAAAATGAGTAGAGGTCGCATGGTTTTGCGACAGGGTTCGTTCGCGTCCGCGCACTTGTGCACGTTTGCTGTCCGGACAGTTTATACTAGCGGGTTTTGGTTTAAGCCGGATCCTAGTATATGATTTGAGATTGGTTTTTCTCAGTGTATTCGTGTTCCTCGGATCACGAATGCGGGTGCGTATGCACAGTTGCATGAGATTGAGGGAGAGGACCTTGTTTAGGGTTAATGACTATTGTCATTATTAACCCTATTGCTTTTGTGTGTATTATTGTTAATTGATAATTAGCTTAATTATTGTGCATGGTTGTTGTTGTTGACCATTTGACTTCATTGACTTGTTGACCAAGTTGACAACTTGACCATAATCATTTCATTTGGAAGATGCTCTTTGATCCTTGCAATTTGCATTAATATTGAAATGATAATGGTCACATCTTGATTAAACCATGACAATTTTCTAGCTAATTATTGAATTAAAATATTACACACATATTAGTGAGAATGGCTCACTAATAATTCATTCTCTCATATCATTTCTCTCTCTTGCTCATCCTCTCCCTCAAGCTCTCTCCCTCTCATGTGTTGAGAAACAAAAAGCTTGAGAAAAACCTTCACTTGATCTTCTCTACTCTCTTCTAGGGTTCAAGTCTTAGCATTTCTTGCACTCTAGTTACTTCTAGCTTGGAGTTGAAGCTAAAGGTCGAGGCTTTCGGGTGGATCCTTCTTTGACGGGAGAAGACAAGCAAGGTGACCTCTTTCTACCATTCCAAGGAGCAAGGAGAGAAGCACTTTGAGCTCAAGGTATAACCTTTCCATCACTTAGCTAGTTACTAGTTAGGGTTAGCTTGTTTTTGTTTAGCAAAGATCCTTAAAGCTTGGTCCATGTTGCCTATAGTTGATAAAAATCCAATTTTTATTATGTTTTCCGCCTCCCCGTAAGCACCGGGGTGGGCAACGTGGACTTACAGTGGTATCAGAGCCTAACTAAACATAAACTAGCTAAGTAGTAAAGTGTAACGAAGTTTCGAAACCGGAAAATCGGAAAACCAAACTCGCAAAACCCTAAGTTTCTGTTAATTTTTTTTCTGGTCAAAATAAAATTTGTTACACACCAAAAATTATCTCAGGGTTTTGTGTAGAAAACCACCAAAGACGAACCAGAGAGGCGATCAAAGGGCCGCGGATCCGCGGCAATAGGAAGCTCTTGCCGCGGAACCGCCGCCGTCTGGTCCCCTCTCTGCTTCGATTTTGGTGCAGTGTGTTTCTGTGTTGGTTTTGGGATTTTTAGGATATGTTATATGTGCCCAGATTTTCCAGAACTAAAATTTACTTTTGGGGGCCTATAAATCCGTATTTTTCCGGAACTTCACTACACTTTAACTATATCGGTTATATCTGTGATGCTTGCATGTATTGAACGTCGGCTAATCACTATAAGTCGATTAGTCGGGGTTATACATCTCTGTGATCTGTGATTGTTATTGGTTTGTGGATATGAATGGATTCGATTGTCGCGGGTGAATGGCCGGGGTGGATGTGAGATGAGCGTTATTTTTCTTTCATTCATTTGTAACATGTAAATTGATGTAATAATATTATTTGTATGGCCGCACAACCGGGTCGGGGTTGTAGCCGTCATTGTATAGTTCTTTTTACTGTTTTTGCTCCTAGGATAGACCCATGGAGGGGGTGCACAAACTACCGGGTATCTCGAAGCGCCGAGTGGCCTACTCACGGTGGTGAGGGAGGTTGCTTCGCTTCGGGTGCTTGGCGGGTAGTTTGCCGCACCCGTAGGGGTCTTGGGTGGGGTATTGGCTATTCACCGCGACCGTGTAATCCGCTTTACGTTGCAGGCTCGAACGCATTGCGGATTCCTAGTATATCCAATGTATTCATCTGTGATCTGTAATGTCTATCATTGCTATATATTTATATATAATAACTATTTAGGTGTTGCTTATGTTTTACAGCCGCGCTAGCCCAGCCCCCGCTCTGTCGTTAGTTAAGTAACCTAACGGGTGATGACGGGGCCCCGTGGCGAATGCGAATGGCATAAGCGTACGTCATATTTTGGTTGTTTTCTGCAATGGTAGGATTAAATGATGGGACGCATTAAAAGAACTAATGCAAGAAATAAACCAAGTAAAAGTCGAATGGAACACTTTGAAAACCACTCGGTTCTTTTCAAAACTAAACTTTTAAACGCGGAGCTTGAACCACTCCTTTTAAAAGCTATCTCGTTCCATCGATTATATCAAGTTCACTACGTTCACGGTTTCGCCAAAACCATCCGTAGCCCTCCATCATTTCGGTTAAATATTCGGTAGTATTCAAGCTATGTATTTTGACCTCACGCCAAGGCATAGTGATTGGTAGCTGCCGGATATTTATCCGTTGCATAGATAGAATGCGTTGATTTGAGACAGTCGTACTGCCGTTTTGGCCTACGTCAAGGGTAGGTACGGGTGGGTTCAAATTAACCAGGATAATGATGGGAAGAACTTGACATGTGACTTATGACATTTTGACCTCACGCCAAGGTCATAAGAGCATGGGGCAAAAATCCACATCGGGAGTTTCATAAGTACTGAAACTTGCTAGCGTTGCATACCATTTGGAGTGTGATAGTTCTGGTAGGATTCTTTCGGTTTTATCACGCGATGATATTTGGATCCCGATCCTACTGTGAGTATATGCCACTCCTCGGGAAAACTCTCACTTAACGATCAATGCTATAAACCTAGTAGGTGCCTAGAAAGGTGTTAGCGGGGCTACGCCCACAGGGAAAAGAGGTTACTTAATTAAGGAACTTCGCGAAAGCGTTGGAAAACCTCCCTCGAAGTACCGACACTGGCCTGGCTGAACGGTTAAGCAAGTATTGTACTGTGAGAATGATCCCGGCTAATCCTTTTCTTTATGGTTTGAGAAGGGATTCGAGAAACAGTGGGAGCAATCCAGTTTAGACAAACTAAAAACCACTCTAAACTTGCAAGAGCATCATGCTAAAGTGTTTCTTTTCTCTCTCCTAATTGCAGCGACCATTCAACATGACCGGACTTAAGTTACTGTTAGATAAAAATATATTGACAGGGCCAAACTACAAAGATTGGCTCAGGAATGTCAAGATGGTTATCACTTATGACAAGCTGGGGTATATACTTACCACCAAAGCTCCCCCTGTCCCAGGTCCCACCTCCAGCGTCGCGGATGTAGAAATCCGTAAGACATGGGAGATAGATTGCGCGAGGGCCAGATGCCTCGTACTAGCCTCGATGGACAACGAACATCAGAGGAGGCACGAGAATATGGACCTAGAGTCCATATTTCTCCATACAAAAGAACTGTATGGAGAGCAGTCTCGTATCGCTAGATACGAAGTGTCGAAGAAGCTTTTTTCGGCAAGGTTGGCCGTCGGATCATCGGTAGCGGACCACGTGCTTAAGATGATCGGCTACATAGAGGAGCTCGCGGACCTTGGGACTACGTTGGAGAATGAACTCTATACCGATTTGATTCTCCAGTCCCTTCCTTCCACTTACGCCCAGTTCATTCTTAACTTCAACATGCAAGGAAAGGAGGTTGAACTTGCCGAACTTCTGAACATGTTGAGGACTGCTGAGGGCACCCTACAGAAGGGTAGGGAGACATCCACTTTGTTTGTAGGAGGATCTTCCTCTTCTAGGTCCAGGGCGAAAGCCAAGGGCAAGAAGAAGAAAGTCCCCGCCAAACCAAGAGGCGGTGTCGGTAAAGTGGATACGAAGGGAAAGGGTAAAGCAACAAAAGTAGCAGGGAAGCTGGTGGGGAAGGAAGAATGCTTCTATTGTCACAAAATTGGTCACTGGAAACAGGATTGCAAGGCTTGGAAAGCCAGAACACAGGATTTGAAGCGAGTTGCAGCTTCAGCTTCAGGTTTGTATGTTATTGAAAACTGTCTATCAATAAACTCTACATCCTGGGTATTGGATACCGGATCAGGATCTCATATCTGTAATTCTTTGCAGGCGCTGAGAAAGCGTAGAGTTTTGAAGGCAGGTGACATGACCCTCAGAGTTGCGAACGGTGCTAGCATGGATGCTGAGGCCGTGGGGGACTATCACCTGGGATTATCAGATGGACACTTTTTGGTTTTGCGTAGTTGTTATTATGTACCAAATGCAACCTGTAATATCATTTCTGTATCTTTATTATCTAAAGAAGGTTATGAATTTGCATTTGTAAGTAATGTAGTGAACATTCACCTTAATCAAGTTTTGATTGGGTCAGGTACATTGAACAACGGTATATACGTTTTAAACCAACCACAGGTTTTCAATATCCAGAATACACACAAAAGAAAGTCTCCAGAAATTAATAAAACTTTCTTATGGCATTGTAGACTGGGTCACATCAATGAGAGAAGATTGACTAAGTTACATACTGAAGGATATTTAGATCCGTTCGAATATCAATCGTATGCAACTTGTCAATCCCGTCTCAAAGGAAAGATGACAAAGGCTCCGTTTTCTGGACACGGAGAAAGAGCGAGCGAGCTCTTGGGACTCGTACACAGCGACGTGTGCGGTCCAATGTCTACACATGCGCGAAGCGGTTTTTCTTACTTCATTACTTTTACGGATGATTTCTCAAGATTCGGACATATCTTCTTAATGAAGCATAAATCCGAAGCTTTTGATAAGTTCCAGGAATATAAGAATGAAGTAGAAAAACAAACAGGCAAAAGTATCAAGATCCTAAGATCGGATCGAGGAGGAGAATACTTAAGTGCCGAATTCCTGAATTACTTAAAAGAGAATGGAATTCTCTCTCAGCTTACTCCTCCATACACTCCGCAACATAACGGTGTATCGGAGAGACGGAACCGAACCCTATTGGATATGGTACGGTCCATGATGAGTAACGCTGAGTTACCGCGATCGTTCTGGAGATATGCGCTAGAAACAGCTGCATATCTTTTGAACCGTGTTCCCACTAAGACTGTGCCTACCACACCATATGAGTTATGGAGTGGGAAGAAACCCTATCTTCAATACTTGAAGATTTGGGGATGTCCAGCTTATGTCAAAAAGCAGCATACGGACAAGCTCGAGGCACGCTCAGTACTGTGCAAGTTTGTGGGATACCCAAAGAACTCCAGGGGGTATCTTTTCTATTACGCAGAGGAACAAAAAGTCCTTGTTTCTCGTAATGCCCATTTTCTGGAACATCAGTTTTTAGAAAAAGAAATTAGTGGGAGCGCAATAGAACTGGAAGAAATTCCAGAACCACAAACTATTACTGAAAGCTTAGTGGAACCAGAAGGTTCAAAAGAACAGGACATTCCTACGCCACTCCGCAGGAGTAGTAGGCAGTCTCATCCGCCCGAGAGGTACTACGGTTTTCTCATTGACGGGGATAGAGAGGACTGCATCATAGATTGTGATGAGCCTACTAGCTTCCAGCAAGCCATTCAGAGCGTCGACTCGGTAAAATGGCTGGATGCAATGCGGACCGAGATGGAGTCCATGTACACCAACAAAGTATGGACGTTGGACGTTGCTCCAGATGGGGTAAAACCCGTAGGATGCAAGTGGATCTTCAAAAGGAAGATTGGTGTAGATGGACAGGTTGAGACCTATAAAGCTAGACTGGTAGCAAAGGGTTTTCGTCAGCGACCTGGTTTGGACTATGACGAAACCTTTTCTCCAGTAGCTATGCTGAAATCCATTCGGATCCTTCTTGCCATCGCTGCTTTCCACGATTATGAGATTTGGCAGATGGACGTAAAGACAGCTTTTCTAAATGGTCATTTAGAGGAGTGTGTCTATATGGACCAGCCAGAGGGTTTCATTCAGGGTGGGAGCAGCGGAAAGGTGTGCAAGTTGCTCAAGTCCATTTATGGACTCAAGCAGGCATCGCGGAGTTGGAACATCTGTTTTGATGAGACGGTCAAAGAATTTGGCTTTATCAAAAATCCAGATGAACCATGCATCTATTGTAGATTTGTAGCGAGAACTGTAGTATTCCTCGTTTTATACGTGGATGACATTCTCTTAATAGGAAATGACATTCCTATGCTACAATCTGTCAAGGGGTTCTTGTCACACAGGTTCTCCATGAAAGACCTGGGTGATGCCTCATACATTCTGGGTATCCGGATCTACCGTGACAGATCCAAGAGGATATTAGGACTCTCACAGTCCAAGTACATCGACACCATACTGAAGAGATTCAGTATGGAAGATTCCAAGCGCGGTAATCTACCGGCTTGTCACGGGATCACCCTCTCCAAAGAGATGTCTCCCAAGACTGATTTGGAGAGGGATCGCATGTCTATTATACCCTACGCTTCTGCGGTAGGCTCTATAATGTATGCGATGTTGTTTACCAGACCGGATGTGGCTTATGCACTGAGTGTGGTAAGCAGGTATCAGTCAAACCCTGGGGAGAAACATTGGATAGCAGTAAAGAACATTCTCAAGTACCTGAGAAGGACTAAGGAGATATTCTTGGTGTATGGCGGAAAAGACCTGCAGATTGAGGCCTTTGCTGACTCCAGCTTCCAGAGTGACAATGATGATTCCAAGTCCATGCCGGGTTTTGTCTTTACCCTCAATGGAGGGGCGGTGTGTTGGAAGAGCTCCAAACAGGAAACCGTTGCTGACTCGACTATGGAAGCGGAATACATCGCTGCATCTGATGCCGCGAAAGAAGCTGTCTGGATGAGGAAGTTCTTGAAAGAACTTCAGGTGGTTCCGTCCATTGTTGACCCAATACCTCTGTATTGCGACAACAACGGGGCTATAGCTTTAGCGAAGGAACCCAGGTCCCATCAGAAATCCAGACACATCTTAAGGCGGTATCACCTGATCAGGGAGATTGTGGATCGCCAGGAGATCGAGGTCCGGAGAGTTGCATCAGAGGATAACACAGCAGATCCATTCACCAAGGCCTTGCCCCAGACTCAGTTCGAGCGGCTGATCGAGATGATAGGTCTTCGATACGCCAGTACATGGCCTTAGTGCAAGTGGGAGATTGTTAGTGTATATGCCCTAGAGGCCATTACTGTATCATACTAGTTTGTATATTGCTTAATGGAAGCTTGGGATATTCACAGTTGTATATACAATCTTGCTCGAAATGGTAGTATGCTACTTGGTTTGTCTCTGCTTTAATATGTGCATGTGTTTCTTTTAGCATATTGCTGGTATACATATTAGTAGAGCCCTTAGGATCTTTGCTTGATTACCAGCGTTGTGATGGCGCTTGCACTCGTGGGAGCTGGGTAATCTATAAGCACATCCTTATACAGGTCCCTGGTCGTTGGACTATCGAGACAGGGCATCGATACTCCGGAGTAGACTAGCGTATGCGCTTCTCATCCCAGTGTGGGAGACGGTCTGTCCCACAGCCGTTAGTACGTCGTACTTGGGATAGTATGCGGGTGCTCGTTAGGTTACGAGTACACTGGACAGGACTCGTCGGGAACTGTTGGTTGGTAATATACCTATCGTCAGTTATCAGTTCCCAGGTGACATGAGTACAGCTTAGTCCGCTGACTTGACACTGTCACTTCGCCTCGAGTGTGTTCCCACTGCACTTTGATTACTACCCTACCACTGCTCAAAGGAGTCATGCAAACAGGTAGTTTTTGGGTGCAGTCCCGAAGCACTTGGAGGCAGTGACGGTTAGACAGGATTCGTCTCTCCCGGTATTGGGGGTTGACATCGCGCTGTGTCCAGGAGAGCCATTACACGAGTAGTCCCTGGCCAGGGCAAGCGAGATATACTGGTAGGCTTCCAGTGTTATCTCAGGGTGTTCTGGGCTACACTCCGACACGACTTGTACCGCTATTAGGGGACTGACGTTCACCGCCCCCCTAGGCCCGCCATGCGATGTATCAGACGAACAGACCGGACTGTACGGAGACTGTCACATACAGGCTCAGTAGGAGTGCAGATGGGGTTCACCTCGTCAGTCTTCTTATCGACATCTACCTGGGGACCGTTACGTACAGCTAGTGCCGCTTGCGGTCTGTGGTTAAGCCCACTGCCAGCGTAGTGTCGAGTCTTTAGAGTCCCACACAGAGAGCTATTCGCCTTTAGGCAAAATGAGTAGAGGTCGCATGGTTTTGCGACAGGGTTCGTTCGCATCCGCGCACTTGTGCACGTTTGCTGTCCGGACAGTTTATACTAGCGGGCTTTGGTTTAAGCCGGATCCTAGTATATGATTTGAGATTGGTTTTTCTCAGTGTATTCGTGTTCCTCGGATCACGAATGCGGGTGCGTATGCACAGTTGCATGAGATTGAGGGAGAGGACCTTGTTTAGGGTTAATGACTATTGTCATTATTAACCCTATTGCTTTTGTGTGTATAATTGTTAATTGATAATTAGCTTAATTATTGTGCATGGTTGTTGTTGTTGACCATTTGACTTCATTGACTTGTTGACCAAGTTGACAACTTGACCATAATCATTTCATTTGGAAGATGCTCTTTGATCCTTGCAATTTGCATTAATATTGAAATGATAATGGTCACATCTTGATTAAACCATGACAATTTTCTAGTTAATTATTGAATTAAAATATTACACACATATTAGTGAGAATGGCTCACTAATAATTCATTCTCTCATATCATTTCTCTCTCTTGCTCATCCTCTCCCTCAAGCTCTCTCTCTCTCATATGTTGAGAAACAAAAAGCTTGAGAAAAACCTTCACTTGATCTTCTCTACTCTCTTCTAGGGTTCAAGTCTTAGCATTTCTTGCACTCTAGTTACTCCTAGCTTGGAGTTGAAGCTAAAGGTCGAGGCTTTCGGGTGGATCCTTCTTTGACGGGAGAAGACAAGCAAGGTGACCTCTTTCTACCATTCCAAGGAGCAAGGAGAGAATGACTTTGAGCTCAAGGTATAACCTTTCCATCACTTAGCTAGTTACTAGTTAGAATTAGCTTGTTTTTGTTTAGCAAAGATCCTTAAAGCTTGGTCCATGTTGCCTATAGTTGATAAAAATCCAATTTTTATTATGTTTTCCGCCTCCCCGTAAGTACCGGGATGGGCAACGTGGACTTACACAAACATCACAACAAGAACTACAATTACAAATTGAGATCTAATCATGATGCAAGAATTTAAAGAAAGCAAGATTAAAGAATTTCACCTTTTATTTATATCAACAATTTCATTACATTCGCTCAAGAACTACAAGAGGAAGAACTCGATCGTCGATTTGGCTTCGCTCGGCTCCGTGAGTCGCGGATCGGCTTGGATCACTTGCTCGGTTGGAGATCGGCTCGGCTCCTAAAAGGTTGAAGGGCTTCTCGCTTGATTGGTACTCAAGATCTTGAATTTGGAGTGGAATTAGGGTTAGGGTTTCGCACAAGCCTTGTCACTAGACTTGTGGAAGAAGATGAAGAATTAGGTAAAGATTAATGAGGAATTAGCTAACTAAAGAATGATTAGCCTTTAACCCTAGGTCTAGGCTTCTATTTATAGACATCCCAACCCTAGATCTAGGATTTCAAATTCTAAGTTTCCCTCCAAAAGTTTGTTGAGGAAATTTGAATTTCCCTCCAAAAGTTAGTTAGAAGAGAAGCTTCTAGATGTGATTAGTTAGGAGGGAGCTTTTAGAAGAGGTTAGTTAGGAGCTTAATTAGGATTAGCTTTGCTTAATGATCTTTGCTGATCTGGCAGTAGCTTCGCGAGAATTCTGGACTTTGACATATCAGAAATGAATGTGGGCCCTGAGATTGAGATTCTGCACTGAAAATTATGCTCTGACGTGTCCAAACCGCCGCGGAACCGCGGCGTAAGCCGGCTCCCGCCGCGGTTCCACGGCTCTTTGGTGGCTTCATGGCTTGGTTCTTCTGGTGACTGTTGGGCCTAACAGTTGGGCTATTTTCTGATATGTTGAATTGTATTTCTCCCTTTGGATTGCTACCAGATCTGAAATCATGGAGTTGGTGTATTTTTGATCAGCTCTTTTGGCTTTGCTCCTGCAATTTCCTGCACAAATCTCGACACAAGTGTTGCGCAAATACAGAGATGATGCGATGCCATGAAATGCGGTCAATTTCCCTTAAAGTGCCGGTTTAAAAGTCTAACACATGCAATCTGATATTTTATGACTGATTTGCTAATATGTGAAATATGAATACCGAACACTTCTAAATGAGTGCAAAAGATGGGGAAATTGCCGTGTTAAAAATACATTATTTTCGACTGATCAAATACCCCCAAAGTTAATTTCGATCGTCTCGAGCGAATGTTTTATTAAAAAGAGAAGGAGAAAATAAAGAAAGAGAAAAACTAACTAGCACACTTTCGTAGGCAACACGATTGCACTGAACACGTGCAACAAGCCTTTAAACCTCTAGGTGTCCCTAGTAGGAGGAGTGTTGTCTCCTGAGGGTTTTCAGCGGATTGCACCCACAAAATCCAATAATAAAAGAAAGATCATGAATATTACATTTAAAGACAAGAATTGTAAAAGAAAGACTTTGAAAATTAGGGTTTCCAACTAAGCTAGCTTTTCGGTTGTCATGAGCCCTATCTTAATGGTCATGAAAAGATGTCAGAAATCACGTCCTCCCTCAATAAAACTTCGTCTTATTCTTCATTCCTATCTTTCTTCCAAACATCGATCATATAACCCTGCGTGTGTGTAAAGGACATCCCTACACCCGGAGAATTCAATTCAAGCTATCATACTCTTGCCCATCAGCCTCAGTACTTTTTAATTAATGAATATTTAGATGAGATTGCTCACACACTTTCATGCGACCGTTAATACTTCTTGAGGTACTAACCGACCGATTACTCCTGTGCTTGCTTCTTTGGTGTATTTTCCTCGTCTTGCACCACCTCAGGCATAGCAGTGACTCCCAGACCAGTTGGCCTTAGGGCACTAGGTGAAGAAGCACCCTTGCTATATATTTTTATTGCCCTCGGTGATAACAAAACCAGTGTCCATTTTTCTCACCATTTTATATTTTATTCATTTTTTTTATTTCCTTCATACATCGGCTTTAAGACAAGAGCATTTCAAGGTATCCTCTACTATCCCAGGCTTTAAGACGTGTGTAAGTGCGAATAGCAGGGTAGCAACATTCAAAATGCTTGGCTTCCAGAATAGAAACTATTTTTCAGACTTATTTTTATCCTCAGACTAGTGACGTCTTTCATCTTACTAACCCTTGGGACAACGGCTCATAACTACTTATTACTAGTTCGTATAAGAAAACTTCTAATTTTCTTAGTTTTCTTAAATTTTTCTAATCTCATGGATGTAATTTTTCACTATCTAAACTTTCATTATCTTATTTATGTACAAAAAATGTTTTTTATATTTTTGAAAATTTTAAAATTTTTATAGGTTTTTGAAAAATGTTTTGTGCTTATGCAAATGATATGCAAATGATGCGAAAATAAGCACAAACCTCCCCCAAACTTGTTTTCAACAGTGTCCTCACTGTTGCTTTCTGCTAAATCTCGAAAACCTGTAAGCTTGGGAGGAATTTATTAGTGGGGGCAATATATTTAAGTGAAGATCCTCCCCCAAACTTATTTTTGGCTCAAAATTTTGTAAAAATTCTTTTTAGGAGCCAGAAAAACATACCCCCCCAAACTTGAGTTATGCAATGTTAATCTTTGAAAATCACAAGAGGGGGTCAAGAATCATTGGTCGATGCCAAGCTTTGCAAAGACCGAAAGTTAACACCAACCATTCAAAAATTTTATCAATGCAGTGCTCTGGTTGGTGGAAGAAGAAGTGGGGAAATGTTAAGTGGTGGAATAGAAATGTGTGTGCGTCTCATTTTGGAGAGACGATGCAGTGAATGTGATGGATTACTCGCATTCTTTTTACAAGTCAAAAGAAGGGGTGGAGGTTCAATTTCATTGATTGGGAGATGATTCATCTCAACACCCGTGTCATTTAAAAATGCGAGTTCATCAGCGAAGATCTCCTCAAAAGTTCCATCCATACCCCGATGAATAATGTCATCACAAAGTACGGGGTGATCTTCAGACTCTAAAAGCAATTCATAATCCATGTTAATTGTTGACCCGGACATCTCGGTGGAAGAGTCCGTATGTGTATGATACATAGTTGGGTCAAACAATAACGTATGAAAAGAGTCAAGATCGATATCAGGAGGATCATCAAATTCGCTGCTGTCGACATCCATTAAGTCGACAGAATAGACCTGAGCAGTAGGTTCGGAGGGTACACTTCCCAACTTGTAAATGTTCAGCTCTATTGACCTATTCCCGAAAGATAGGGTCATAGAACCGTTACGACAGTTGATAATAGCATTGGAAGTGGCCAAAAAGGGGCGACTTAAAATCACCGGAATTTGATTCCGTGGGTTCGCTACAGGCTGTGTATCAATGACAATAAAATCCACAGGGAATATAAATTCCCCGATGTTTATTAACACATCCTCCAGTTCAACCCTAGGTTTGGTGATTGATCGGTCAGCCATCTGGAGAGTGCAATTGGTTGGCTTCAACTCTCCGATCCCTAATTGCTCATAGACTGAGTATGGAAGCAAGTTAACACTAGCGCCAAGGTCTAGTAGAGCACGGTTGATGTGTTTTTCCCCAATAGAAACGGAAATAGTAGGATATCCAGGATCCTTACGTTTCCTCGGTAATTGTTGGGGGAAAGCCGTGTCTATTGTTTTTTCCATGAAAATCTTCTTGGGCACTTGAGTCTTCCTCTTCCTAGTGCACAAGTTCTTAAGAGTTTTCGCATAGGACGGAACTTGTTGGATGGCATCTAGGAGAGGGATGTTGGTGTTAACTTGCTTAAAAACGTTCATAATCTTCTCCATATGTGGACTCGGTGTGTTTGCCTTTAACTGATTAGGGTAAGGTGCTTTAGCAATAAGCGCTGGGTCCATCATAGGAGAAGGAAGTGGGTGTGGAACCGATCCCAAAATAGAAGTGGGGATCGTCCGTGGAGGAGTAAAAGAGGTGGGCTGAAGTGGCGAGCCTTTTGGGAAACGAAGAATAGGCTCGGAAGAAGGTGGTGGGGTAGAAGAACTGGGGTCAGAATTAGAAGTGTGTGTGTAAGGAAAGGTCTCAGCCGGGGTGTTATTGATTGATTTATCAGTATCATCAAACTCTTCCCCAACGTGATGGTCAAGCACTCTTCCAGATTTCAACATGATTGCATCCATATGATGTGAATAGCCAGGGTTGGGTAAAGGTTGAGCTGGAAGTTTCCCTTTCTCTCTTACACTCATTTCGGCTTTTAGTTGTGCAATTTGTTCTTCCATCGATTTGATGTTCTCATGTTGAGAGATAATGATCTTCATCACATTCTCGACGGAAGATTGCAAACTTGCTGTCCCTTGGATGGATTGTTTCATGAAAGTATCCAAGGTTTATGCTAGTGCAAAGGTATTATCTGTACCGGTCAATTGCAAAGGACTAGACGGTGCAAAAGTGTTGGCCGGATTTTGAAAGTTTTGTGCTTGGAAGGGGTGCTGACTCAATTGAAGTGGTGGCTGCTGTAGTGGTGGAGGGACCCTTTGGAACTAATTCGTGTTTGGAACCGTGTTTTGAGATTGTGATTGGTTCCAAGCAAAGTTAGGGTGATTCCTCCAACCCTGATCATATGTGGAGGAAGATGGATCGTTTCTAGGTCTTTGAAATGCGGCATTGGTATGCTCATGACCTTGAAACGGACATTCTTCCGTCAAGTGAGACGGATCAGAACAGCAGCCACATACAGTTTTGGAGAGTGATATTTGACTTAAGGCGGCTAAGAATTTGTTTTCCATAGTCTCAAGTTTCTTTTGCATAGCTGAAATGTCAGCTCTAACTCCTATAGAAATATCATTGCCATCCCTAGACGATTGACTCACACCCTCCCACTGTAAAGATCTTTCAGCGAAATCTTCTAGAAAATTCCAGGCTTCCCCATCATCTTTAGTCATGAAGTTGCCTTGACACATGGATTCAAGGGTCTGTCTTGTGTAAGGAGTAATGCCCTCATAAATGATTCGGCACAATTCCCATCTCGGGATGCCGTGATGTGGACATTGGACTAACAGATCCTTGAAGCGTTCAAGACATTTTGAAAATGTTTCATTTGGAAGCTGGGTGAATTGATAGATTTCGCTACGGACTCGAGCTGTCTTTTGATGTGGGTAGAATTTCTTAAGGAATGCTTTGACGAATTCGTCCCAATTTGAAATGGAATGTGGTGAGTATTCCCGCCTGTCACGCGGGGGACCCGGGTTCGATCCCCGGCAACGGCGCCATTTGATTGTAACGAATTTCTCGATTGTGTAAATAACTCAAATGGTCCCCGGCAACGGCGCCATTTGATTGAAAAGATTTCGGATTGTGTAATTGGGAAATTGTAAAAGAAATCACAACCAAAAATTATTTGACCGCAATTAACTACGGTGTCGTATGTAGATTGTAAGTGAGTGCGGATCGTCCACATGGACAGTGTAATAGTTCGTCTTTTGAATTAGATGAGTCGAAAGTTTAAAGAAAAGAAAACAAAACAATTCATGATTTAAAGTTGAAGTTCAAGAATTAGAAAAATCTAGATCTAATAACAAGAAAAAGATAGAATCAAGAATTGATAGTTTGTTGAATTTTCCAAACCAAATATCAAGAATCGAAATGAGGCTCGTAGGAATCGATCGGATCTATAGATGTGATGCAATCTCAAGATGACGAATTCTTATCCTTCGATGGATTGATACTAGATCGATGATGATCGACGAGAATTAGGGATTTCCAGTGAAACTAGGGTTTCATCATTTATCCCTTGTTCCTTCGTCGATATCATTCACATTCTAGCCTCTAGTAAATTCAAGAAACGATCGTAGATCCCTAATTTCGAGCGATAACAATCAAGAAAGTATCGCAACGAAACTAGGTTGTCGATTCTTGAACTTGCTAGGGTTTACAAAACTCGTAGGACTCAAGAATCGTTTAAAGATTTGTTACATCATCATTCTATTGATCGTCTCGACTCCTTGACGTGCGGAGTTTTACTCAAACATCACAACAAGAACTACAATTACAAATTGAGATCTAATCATGATGCAAGAATTTAAAGAAAGCAAGATTAAAGAATTTCACCTTTTATTTATATTAACAATTTCATTACATTCGCTCAAGAACTACAAGAGGAAGAACTCGATCGTCGATTTGGCTTCGCTCGGCTCCGTGAGTCGCGGATCGGCTTGGATCACTTGCTCGGTTGGAGATCGGCTCGGTTCCTAAAAGGTTGAAGGGCTTCTCGCTTGATTGGTACTCAAGATCTTGAATTTGGAGTGGAATTAGGGTTAGGGTTTCGCACAAGCCTTGTCACTAGACTTGTGGAAGAAGATGAAGAATTAGGTAAAGATTAATGAGGAATTAGCTAACTAAAGAATGATTAGCCTTTAACCCTAGGTCTAGGCTTCTATTTATAGACATCCCAACCCTAGATCTAGGATTTCAAATTCTAAGTTTCCCTCCAAAAGTTTGTTGAGGAAATTTGAATTTCCCTCCAAAAGTTAGTTAGAAGAGAAGCTTCTAGATGTGATTAGTTAGGAGGGAGCTTCTAGAAGAGGTTAGTTAGGAGCTTAATTAGGATTAGCTTTGCTTAATGATCTTTGTTGATCTGGCAGTAGCTTCGCGAGAATTCTGGACTTTGATATATCAGAAATGAATGTGGGCCCTGAGATTGAGATTCTGCACTGAAAATTATGCTCTGACGTGTCCAAACCGCCGCGGAACTGCGGCGCAAGCCGGCTCCCGCCGCGGTTCCGCGGCTCTTTGGTGGCTTCATGGCTTGGTTCTTCTGGTGACTGTTGGGCCTAACAGTTGGGCTATTTTCTGATATGTTGAATTGTATTTCTCCCTTTGGATTGCTACCAGATCTGAAATCATGGAGTTGGTGTATTTTTGATCAGCTCTTTTGGCTTTGCTCCTGCAATTTCCTGCACAAATCTCGACACAAGTGTTGCGCAAATACAGAGATGATGCGATGCCATGAAATGCGGTCAATTTCCCTTAAAGTGCCGGTTTAAAAGTCTAACACATGCAATCTGATATTTTATGACTGATTTGCTAATATGTGAAATATGAATACCGAACACTTCTAAATGAGTGCAAAAGATGGGGAAATTGCCGTGTTAAAAATACGTTATTTTCGACTGATCAATTGGCATATCACTTTCTTAGACAATTGAGTCGATCATGAGATGTCAAGTACCACACCAGATGTTGTTTTTTCACTAGCTGCAATAAGTTCAGATATTAATCCAATCCTGGAGAAACGTTCGGAAGCAGTTTAAGAACATAAGTGGATGTTCTAGGGATATGATAACGGTAGCCTCCTTCGGGAGACGGTTATCATTCCAGGCTTCCAAGATGACCTGGATGACAGAGTGACTTTCATAGTTATAGTTTTCCCTCCGATGAGGGGCAGTAGTTTGGACAGGTGGTCCAAGCGGATACTGAGGGAGGCATGGCGCAGGATACTGATTAAGTTTAGTTGACGATACAGTCTAAGAAGTTTGGATTTTTAGTTCATTTATGAACTAGGTCCCATCAGATATCCAGACATATTCTAAGACAGGTATTGCTCATTTCGGGAGATGGTTTTCTCCGCGAACTTGAGATTAAGAGAGACATAGAAAGAAACATCTGAGCGGATCTACTCACTGAGGCTATTTCTCGAACGCAATAGTTTCGCAAACGAGCTTTGTGAAATTGATTAGTAGAGGAGTTGGGTGTTCGGTATCACACGGGCTGTGAGTATGCGACATCGCAATAATTAGCCTTAAATGCAAGTGGGAGATTATTGGATATAGTGCCCTCAAAGTCAATTATTGGATCGCAGACACGTGATTGCAATGATTGAGGGAGGACCTATACCGGTAGGACAGTCTTACTCGAGATGATAGTATGCAATCTGGTTTGTCTTTATCATCGTGTACATACTTTAGGTGATATTACAGATCACTATTACACGTTGATTGAGCCCTTAGGATTCTTGCTTGACTACCAGCAGTATGATGGCGATCATATACGTGAGAGTTTGGTAGTCTATAAGCACATCCTTAAAGTGTCCCTAGTCGTGGGAGTTTCGAGACTGGGCATTGATACTCCATGGGTAGACTAGTGTATACGATTGAGACCCCGACGAGAGGAGGTGGCCGGTCTCACAAGACATTGGTGTCAGTTGGATCACCTAAGACGTATACAAGTGCTCATTGGGTTATAAGTACACTGGACAAGACTCGCCGGGATCATAATAGTTGGTAATATAGCTGACGTCAGATAGCAGTTCCCTGGTGACATGTGTACAGGTTAGTCTATCGACCCGAGATCGTCATTTGTCTCATGTGAGTTCCCACTGTGCTTTGATTACTACCCTACCACGGCTCAAAGAAGTCATGCAAACAGGTTTTAGTTGGGTATAGTCCCGAGCCACATAGAGACAGTGAGCGGATCGGCAGGGGATTCGTCTCTCCCGGTATTGGGGGTGAGATCGTGCTGAGTCTAAGAGAGCCATTACACGAAGTCCTTGGCCAAGGCAAGTGATATTTACTGGTAGGTATTCCAGTAGTATCTTAGGGTGTTCTGGGATACACTCCGACACGACTTATACCGCTATTGGGGGTCTGACGTTTACCAGCCCCTAGGCCCGGCATGCGATACTCATAGACGAACGGACCGGATTATACGGATATTGTCACTGACAGGCTCAGTAGGGTTTCAGGATGAGTTCGCTCGTTGGCCTCCCTTTGCTCAATACCTTGGTAGCCGTTACGTACAGCTAGTACCACTGACGTGCTTGTGGTTAAACCCACTGCCAGCGTATTGACGAGTCTTTAGAGTCCCCCACAGAAAGTTTTCCAAGTTTGTGCGAAATGTTGTAGAGACCGTATGGTTTTATGGCAGGGTTCGATCATATACGTGCACTTGTGCACGGATCATAATCGGACGGATCATACTAGTGGGCTTTGGTTTAAGCCGGATCCTAGTATTAGATTTGTTGGATTACTTTCGTCTCGTTGCATTCGTATTCAGCCGGAATGCGGATGCATGTATGTATATACAGATGAGGGGTATCCTTGTGATCCATCACGAGTTTACTTTAAGAAGATGCCATTCTATTTATTGTTATAAACATTTGGATTAATGTTTACTGGTGGAAATTATGAGCTCAAGTCATGATTAAGGGCATTAAATGAGGCATGTGCAATTTGGTGACTCATGGTATCATTTTTTTTGTGAAATGTCCATTTAATTATTGTTTTTATTGGGTGAGATTGAGATAGAGAGAGAGAGGGCAGCCACAAGGTAGTGGGGTGAGCTCTTGAGATTATTAGGCTAGTGCTCTCTCATTTTCATCTCACACAATAGCAAGCTTTTCTTCTTCTTCTTTCTTCTTGAGCTCACAATTTCCTCATCAATGGCTTCATCTTCTTCCTCTATCCATACCATCTCATGAGTTGAGATTCAATGGATGAATTGAGACAAAGTAATCACACACATTCTCTACTTCACCTTGGACATGTCGGTTAGCAAACTTCACGTCCGAATTGCTTCGGTTTGAAGCGGGAGCCCGTAAAAAGACTTCTAGATGTGGTGCCACTTCTACGAGGAGATCAGAGATACTGCGAGGAGCTAAGGATGGTGGCTAAAGACCAAAGGACACGGATCGATTGGTATAGCCATTCTAAACTTCTTTGTAGTTAGCTAGTTTAGGTTAATGGCACGATCCGGATGAAAGTCTGCGTTAGCGCCAATTTAAAAAAGTTTTTGTTCCGCGTTTGGCCTCGGATTGACGGCCGGGGTGCTACCGTAGACTTACAGACCCTGTGCGGTACCCCGTTGCAAGAGGGTCGCAGATGATGGCGTTGAGCTCGGCAGGAGGCACTACCAACCAGTTATTTGTGACGCGGTGGATATCCGGAGGATACCGACGTAGTCATGAGATTTGATGATATGGGTCGATCCGCACTGACGGAGCCTAAGATATTGAGATATTGAGACATTGAGATATTGGGATATATGTTTTGTGTCGATGTTTGACACGGATTTTCTGTTGATTTCATTGATGATACTTCAGTTATGACACAGAGGTTTTTCTAAGATAAGAACAAGATTTTCTCATACCAGAATTTATCAGGTTTCGTTTTGATTATGCATTCATGTTAATACGTCGTATCGTATCGATATGCGTAGGTTGAGACGCATTTGTGTGCATGGTTACGATAGCCTTATTAGATATTATTTACTTCTCACGAGTTGGCAACTCACCCCCGTTGTGCCACAGTATCTTGCAGGTTCGACCCGTCAGCACAGTAGCGGCGGGCGCACTTCCTCATTTCGTTCCTTTTGCTTGGACTTGCGCATTGCTCGTAGGTGGGTTGCGAGGATATTTTTATTTCATCATGTACATTATATTGTATCTAGTATACTCCATCTACCGTTGTATAATTGACTAGAGAGTGAGACTCATAAGACTTGTTTTTGTGGTGTTTGGTGTCGATGCTTACTTGAGCCGACGTGGTATTTGCTTGTTTCTTGCTTTCTGATGCTTATTGTGCACTATTGATATACATATTGCATGTGATTGTGATTCTTCCATGGGCGAAGAGCTAGCTCCCTCTTGGGGATGCTTTATTCATTGTTTATATGTATTTCATGTGTTGTACCCGTTTGGGGGCCAGTATTTACAAAGGAGACTCTGCCGAAATTTTCGGGAAAATATGATTTTGCTTTTAAACGTTTAATGCCACTTATTGTTACACCACTTGCGTTAAAACATGTTTTCCTTCACTCTAATTCCTTACATGGTTTTGATTTCTGGGCTTTGGCTTACTTAGATTACGTTGCGCCTTGAGACGTTTCGTAGTCTAAGTGCCGGTCACGTTTCGTACCTTCGGGTCGTGATAAAGTTGGTATCAGAGCGATAGGTTTTACCTTTCTGAGTGTAGGATGAACCTTGGTAGATGGAGTAGGTGACTTGATCAGAGTGACGTAGCATGTGTATGTTCTGCAGCATACTCACGATACGGTACTCCGCCTAAGTAACCTTAGGATATATATTTGCTTGTATTTCCTTCCTTAATTCTAGAAATCCTTTGATTGATCGCAATGTTCCTATCAATCTTTTTCTTGCTCCAGACATTATGCCGCCGGAGACTACGAGGGCCAGAGGGCTGTCGCCGGGGATGAGATTAGAGTAGACTCGTTTGGGACGAGGACCGACCGAGGCGGTACGCCTACCCCTCAGGGACAGAGTGATCCGCCTTCTCCAGGATGGATAGCTAGGCTGGAGTCGAGTATTCAGGACTTGCGACAGATGGTTGGATTGTTTATGGAGGCTAGCGGAGCTCTGAGAGCTGATGATGTCCCTCCTACTGCAGGGACTGTGATTGTACCTGCTGCTCAGGCAGCTGTTTCTGTTGTTACCAAGAGTATTTCTGTATCCTTATATGAGTTTTTGAGGCTGAGGCTTACAGTTTTTTTTACCGGCACAGATGAAGCGGAGGATATGTAGACAATCCTCGACGGGATGGCTAGATTTTTTCATTCACAGAGATATTCTGACGAGATATGGATTGAGCTAGCGAGTTTTCGTCTAGAGAGATCTTGCTCAGACGCGGTGCGAGTCGGTTGAGAGAGGCCGAGCTGCAGATCTACGACCTATGATTTGGGATAAGTTCACAGCTGTATTTCTTGCTCGTTTACTTCCGGAGAGTGTTCGAGATGTCCAGGCTCGTAGTTTCGAGCCTTTTCATAAGACTTCAGGGATGACGGCGTCTGAGTACGATATTTAGTTTACTCAGTGGTCCGATATGCTCCTTACCTGGTGGACACCGAAGAGAAACGGATAAAGAGGTTTGTGTGGAGATTGGACATGCAGTTATTTCTTGCTGTAGGTGCCTAGAATTTTGACACTTATGCAGCCGCGATGGATGCAGCCTTACTGCTAGAGGGGCGCATTTCTAAGACTTCAGTCATTGCTAGACCGAAGCAGATTTGTACCGGTATGCCAGCTCAGAGGCGACTAGATTGGCGCAGTTGTAACAAGTATTCTTCGATGTTTTCCTCCGATGCGTATTTCTTTTTGGTGTTGTTAAGATGGTATCCTCATAATTGTATCGAAGTCGAGCCGATTGTAGTTCTTGCTAAATCAGCCGTTTGTTGTGATTTCTTCCATAGGCTAGTCTTTTGTAGCTCTATGTATTTCTCATTCGTGTTTGTTTTGTTCGTATCGGAGATAAGGATTCTTCTGTCAATTTGAATCTTCTCGATATGTTAGACCCTGAAGTTCTTCTGAGCATGGATTGGTTAGCTACGTGTTATGCGTCCGTGGACTGCCGTGAGAAGGCAGTCAGATTTAGTTTTCCGGGTGAGCTAGTTTTTGTTTTTTGGGGAGGCCGTAGCGTCACCCTTTCCGATTCGAATTCTTCTCTTCGCGCTAGTCAGCTTTTGAGAAAGGGATGTCAGGAATTCTTGACGTATGTTTATAATGTTAGAGACGCAGAGGTCCCATTGGACCAGGTCCCGATTAGGAGAGAGTTTCCAGATGTTTTCCTGATGAGTTGCTTGGTTTGTCGCCAGAGCGCGATATTGAGTTCTTCTTTGACACAATTTCCGGCACGGAGCCTTTTTCTACCCCGCCATATTGGATGGACCTGGCGGAGCTTAAAGAACTGAAGGATCAGTTGCATGATTGTTGAATAAAGGGCATGTTCATCCGAGTGCATCACTTGGGGAGCTCCTGTTCTGTTCGTCAAGGAGAAAGACGGCAGTTGTATTGTGCATCGATTTTTGTCAGTTGAATCGGATTACTGTGCGGGACAGATATCCCTTATCTCGTATTGAAGATTTTTTCGATTAGCTCCAGGGTGCGGGACATTTCTCGAAGATCGACTTGTGATCAGGTTACCATTAGCTGCGGGTTCGAGAGGATGATATTTCGAAGACTGCTTTTCGCACGTTACGGGCGTTATGAGTTTTGATGATGTCTTTCAAGCTCACCAATGCCCTAGCAGTGTTTATGGACTTGATGAACCGTATATTCAGGCCGTTTTTCTTGATCAGTTATTATCGTGTTCGTTATTGACATTTTAGTTCACTTTTGGAGCCGAGTGGGGTCTTGGCAGTAATTGAGGATTTCGTTACAGACTTTGAGGGAGCGCCAGCTATTCGCTCAATTATTTAAGTGTGTTTCTGGTTGGATAGCGTTGACTTCTTGGGTCACGTAGTTACGAGAGATGGTAAGTATGGAACCGAAAAAGATCGAGGCCATTCGGCACTGGCCCAGACCTGCATCAGCGACGGAGGTTCACAGCATTTTGGGTTTGGACTGATGCTATTAATATTTCGTATAGGATTTTTCATAGATAGCTGCAACATTGACCGGGTTGACCCGGAAGAGAGTTCCTTTTCTTTGGACCGAGGAATGCGAGCAGAGCTTTCAGCAGTTGAAGACTCGTTTGATTACGGCGCCAGTATTATCTTTGCCTTAAGGATCAGGCGGTTTTGTTGTTTATTGCGATGCTTCTCGGTAGTTGAAGAAGCACGAGCATAACTATTCCACACATGACTTAGAGATGGCTGCGGTGGTTTTTACACTTACGATTTGGAGACATTACTTATACGACGAACCGTGCTAGATATTTACGGACTATAAGAGCATAAAGTACATCTTTCAGCAGCGAGATCTAAAATTGAGACAGCACAGATGGATAGAGCTAGTGAAAGACTATGACTGCGAGATTCTTTATCGTCCGGGCAAGGCGAATATTATGGAAGATGCTTTGAGTCAGGGGCCCGGAGATAGATTTCTTTGTTAAGCACAGTTCAGAGATAGTCAAATACAGATTAGCAGATTCTTTGTGACAGCCGAGTACAGTTTGAGTTTACGTCGACCGGGGGACAACATGCCCGTGTCCATGCACATCCACAGTTATTTGATCATATCCGTGAGGCATAGTCCGATGACGTACGTTTGTCAGAGATCCTGGAGCAGGTTCGATAGGGCAGAGATTCAAAGTTCGTGATTGATGATCAGGGAGTACTATGAATTAGGACTCGATTATGTGTGCCAGATTCCGAGGGATTGAGACGCGAGATCTTAGAGGAGGCGCATCAGTCAGCATATAGTTTTCATCCGGTTTCCACCAAGATGTATTATGATTTGAGAGAAGTCTACTGGTATGAAGGGATGAAGAGAGATGTCACAGATTTTGTTTTGGGATGCCGACTTGTCAGCAAGTCAAGGCTGAGCATCAGAGGCCAGCAGGAGAATTGCAACCTTTGCCCACTCCGGAGTGGGAGTGGGAGCAGATCTCTATGGAATTTATTGTGGGTCTACCTAGGACCAGTCGAGAGTATGACTCTATTTGGGTGATCGTAGACCGATTGAAGAAGGCAGCTTACTTTTGCCAGTAAGGACCATTTTTGGATTCGTTCAGTTGCTCAGATTTATGTTGATGAGATTGTGTGACTACATGGAGTTCCGACTTGTATCGTGTTCGGCAGAGGCACCCAGTTCACCAGCCGACTACCGTAGACACATTAAGAGAGTTTGGACACCCGATTGAGTTTCAGTGTCCGCAGACCGACGGTCAATCAGAGCGGACCTTTCAGACTCTTGAGGATATACTCTGAGCTAGCGTTCTAGATTTCGTGGCAGTTAGGATCGCCACTTGCCCTTGATAGAGTTTTCCTATAATAATAGCTTCCAGGAGAACGATTCAGATGACACCCTTCGAGATATTATATAGGAGGAAATGTAGATCACCAGTTTGTTGGACAGAGCTCCGTGAGAGTAGTGTTTTGGGACCACAGATTGTACATGAGACGACCGAAAGAACCAGTTGATTCAAGATAGGATGAGAGCGGCCCAGAGCAGTCAGAAATCTTATGCATACTGACGTTAGGGTAGACTTGAGTTTATAGTTGGCGATCATTTTTTCTTGAAGGTTTCTCTGATGAAGGGCGTATTGAGATTCGGAAAGAAATGAAGGCTTAGTTCCAGATATGTGGGTCCCTTTGAGATTCTTGAGCAAGTCGGCGCATGTGCTTATCGTTTGAATCTTCCACCCAGCTTTCCAAATATTCACCCCGTGTTTCATGTATTGATGCTCCGCAAGTACCTTCATGACCCCTCTCACGTGATACAGCATCAGACGATCCAGCCGGAGCACGATCTTTCTTTCACCGAGCAGCCGATAGTCATTCTAGATCGGCAGGTGAAGAAACTGAGGTCCGAGGTCATATCGTCCGTACAGGTTCTTTGACGTGGCCGAACGGCGAAAAAGGTCGCGTGAAAAGCCGAGGACGAGGTGTGGAAGAAGTATTTCCATCTCTTCGAGGGTACGCGTAGTTAGATTTTTAAATTCGGGGATCGAATTTCTTTAAGGGGGGAAGATTGTAACGCTTTGAAAATTCGTATAGGTTAATTTCGTGTTAATTAGCGAAAATACGTGATTTTCGTAAAAACCTAGTTAATAAATATTTTCCATACAAACTTGAATATATCTCTTTGTTGATGTGAATATGTGTATAATTGTGTCTCATTAGTTATCATTTAAATTATTGTTCACTTAATTATCTATTTTAATTATTTATTAATTACTAAACTATTTCCTTAAAACATGCACACACATCTTGTGTAACCCTAGGTTTAGCAATGTGCATGGTCATGCCTCAAACAACCATGACAAACTAGTTTTATTTAAAATGTAACATGCATTCTTTCTTTTCGCATGGTTCTATATATTTTCCCTTTCAAAAAAAGAAGAAGAAAGAAATGGAAATTGAGGCATGGTGGGGGCATTAAATGCATGGTATGGCTCACTTCTCTCTCTTTCTTCACTCTAAAACTCTCTCCCTCTCTCCTCATGGCAGCCACCTATCCCTTCCTCCTTCTTCTTCAAATGGTTTAATCTCTGCCTCACACAAAATCCCTTAAAACATCACAAAAATCCCATGTAAAACACTTCTAATCAAATCCTTTTTGGTTCTTGAGGCAAGTTACAGTTTTAGGAGGCAAGATTTGCAAGATTGAACCATTCTTAGATCAACTTGAGGTATAAAGCCATAAATTAATTACTTATTTGCTAACTTTTAGTTTTTGAGCTTAAATTAGTGTTTAAGTGGTAATTAATGCTATTTTTTGAGATTTTAGAGGAGATTAAGATAAGTTAGGGTTTTTATGGCTTGAATAGGGTAATTAAGAGTAGTTAGTGTCTCATAATCCAAGTCATTTAACAAGTTTACACTAAAATACCTTAATGTCACTAATTAGTGTTTTAAAACGGTTTTAAATCAAGTTTTAGGATATTAAGAATCTGCTTTTACTGTGGTCGTTTTTAAAATAAACAAACATATACTGTAGACTATACCTTGTGTTAGGAGTGTAGTGTAGAAATTCGGACCCGTTTCACCCTACTTGACCCGGTGAGAACCTCAATTTTTCCGATGTGGCCGGCCCAATTTTGGAGTTAGGCGTTGAAATTTTGCAGGTAGTTGTATTTAGGTATATTATGATATATGGTCTTGCTTGTTTTTCTTGTTCCTGCTCCAGATATAATCCGGGACCTAATACCTATATTTTTGGTGTTGAGTTTTGCGCGATACGTGTGATCCGAGTCGTGTTCTGGTGTGTCTGTGATAACAGCCAGATCGGGTAGGATTTGAGCAATGTTATGTGCGTCTTGTGCACTAAGTGCACACGTAAATTACTCGTGGCGTTAATTCTTTCGCATCATTTTGCCTTCGCATTTTATCGAATGTTTAGCTTTCTATATATTGATATTTGTGCGATTCTAGGGTCGGTTGCGGAGACGTCGGACGCGGCGCGGTAAGGAAAGGCTATGATCGGATCAGATTAGCCGAGGCGTCCCTGTGAGTAGATGTACACATCTACGGGGGAACCGTCTGGATGGCGCGAGGCGCCCGAAAGTCAGGATTTCTAGTAGTACTTATATTTATATGCGTAGTCTCCTAGTCACTCACCTCATTGCATTGCGTAATAATAAATATATGTGATATTATCTCATAGGACACTTGCACCATTACTATTGGTTCATGCAACGTGCACTGTTCATGCAAACACACACGCCTTTGGTAATTCCTATGTCCTTTTTCGTAATTTCCAGTATGAGTCTACTCCATGTCATCCTTGTCCAACATGAAACTTTTTTTGATTGGTAGTAAAACATCGCCTGTCCTCTTCATAGATTTCACGAACACTTTAGAACTTGCTTAGAATCGGTAGCTGTGCATTGCATCATAAATGATCTGTAAACCTGTACCTGTATAGTCATTTCATCAGGATGGATACGTAGGATTGTTAATTATATATATATATACCTCATTGCATATATATATATATATATATACACACACACACACACCTCATTGCATCATGATTCATGCATAGCTTTTGACCGTATTTCGCATGGTATATACTATCGTATCATATACATTCATCATCACCGACATGTTTACATATTGTGATTCTTCTCGAGGATTTCAGTATTTATGAGATTTATCGATTTTGGAGAAACCGTAAGGATTTTAAGAACGTATTACCATTTAAAAAAAATGTAAGTTGCGGTTTTCTCGGGATATGATGTGTGTGGTGTCCACCATGGGTTTTCTCGGTTCTTGAGCAATATCATACACCCGATTCGAGGTAGGGAGAGGGACCATCTGCGGGTGCATGGTGGACCCGGTGCGTTACCCCGGGGCAAGAGGGTCGCAGATGATGGCGTTGAGCCCGGTAGGGGAGCACTACCGACCGGTTATTTGTGACGTGGAGGATATCCGGAAGATACCGACGTAGTCGTGAGATTTGATGATATGGGCCGATCCGCACTGACGGAGCCCGAGATATTGAGATATCGAGACATTGAGACATTGAGATATTGAGACATTGAGACATTGAGATATTGTGATATATGTTTTGTGTCGATGCTTGACATGGATTTTCTGTTGATTTCATTGATGATACTTCAGTTATGACACAGAGGTTTTTCTAAGATAAGAACAAGATTTTCTCATACCAGACTTTTTCAGGTTTCGTTTTTATTATGCATTCATGTTGCATCCATGTTAGAACATCGTATCGTATCGATATGCGTAGGTTGAGACGCATTTGCATGCATGCTTACAATAGCCTTATTAGATGTTATTTACTACTCACGAGTTGGCAACTCACCCCCGTTGTGCCACAGTATCTTGCAGGTCCAACCCGTCAGCACAGTAGCGGCGGGCGCACTTCCTCATTTCGTTCCTTTTGCTTGGACTTGCGCATTGCTCGTAGGTGGGTTGCAAGGATATTTTTATTCCATCATGTACATTATATTGTATCTAGTATACTCCATCTACCCTTGTATAATTGACTAGACAGTGAGACTCGTGAGATTTGTTTTTGTGGTGTTTGGTGTCGATGCTCACTTGACCCGACGTGGTATTTGCTTGTTTCTTGCTTTCTGATACTTATTGTGCACTATTGATATACATATTGCATGTGGTTGTGATTCCGCCATAGGCGAAGAGCTAGCTCTCGCTTGGGGATGCCTTATTCATTGTTTATATGTATTTCATGTGTTGTACCGGTTTGGGGGCCAGTATTTACAAAGGAGACTCTGCCGAAATTTTCGGGAAAATATGATGTTTCTTTTAAACGTTTAATGCCACTTATTGTTAAACCACTTGCGTTAAAACATGTTTTCCTTCACTCTAATTCTTTACATGGTTTTGATTTCTGGGCTTTGGCTTACTTAGATTACGTTTCGTCTTGAGACGTTTCGTAGTCTAAGTGCCGGTCACGTTCCGTACCTTCGGGTCATGACAGTAGCTAGGCTAAAACCCTTGCTATAGTTTTTTTTGTCCAAGTATTTTGGTTTGTTATCTTGGTTTGTGATACTTTTGTTATCTAGAATTTTTAATTTTACATTCCGTTATGCTTTAAATCCATTCTAGATGAGCATAACATCGTAACAGTGGTATCAGCGCCGCCCTAATAGATTTTAACTTGTTTAGAAGAAGTTATAGTTTCGGATCAAGAAAAATTTTCATTTCTATTTTCAGGGGGAGAATATGCATATATTCACGGGGAGCATTTGAATGATAATATCTTGAAATATATATCTTTTTGAAAAATTATGCATATATTTAATTTTATTATTTTAAGTTTTGTAAAATATCAAAATGAGAGAGATTGTTGACCTATAAATCTCATTCTCTTTAAATTTTGATTATTTTACAAAACCGTATTTCAAATATATCATATGTTGCTAACCTGTCAGATAAATTAAAGTGCTACACAAGTGGAGTTATTCAAGTATAAGAATAATCGACACTGCAACTGACATCTAAAAAGTAACATCAGTGACATCGAAAGACTCAAAAGATTTCAATGCCAATTCAAAGGAAATCATGAAGAAGTCGACCAACGGACATATTCAAGATTTTTCCATTTTTCTTTAAGTCCAGAGTCTAGTTGATCTCAAACAGTTAGAATCTATTTTCTGATCTAATATTTTCAATTAGAATTTTTAAAACCAAACCAAAATTTCTTTCTCAATTTTATTTCTAACTTCAAAGGATTCTGTGTCTGATATGTCAGACACAGGATGTTACATAGGACGTATCTACAGACATCCCTTGAAACATTCGTATCAATTATAAATTTTTCAAATTTCTGTTTTTGCTTTGAATTTCAAATTTCCAACGGGTATAAACTGGCAAAACGGTCCTAACTTTTAGGAGCAGTTATTTTGACCGTCCAAACCGCCCTCTATTCAATTTCTATATAAAAAACGTTGTAGGGTGTTTTTCGTCACTCCATTGAGATGGGAATGCGCGCGCACTTGTCAGACGCATTACAGATTCTCCCTGCCTAGGGTAGACGGGGTTTATTGATTGTGAGGATCCGAATCTCCGGCAGCCGCAGACTAAGCTGTCGTTAATTACCCCTCGCCTTTGGAGCGAGTGAACATCCGATTGACGGGTCAAACAGGTCATGCGAACTCAATGTGCAGTGTTGTGTTTTGGAGGGGTTTTGGATATATCGGGGGCCCTGCAGAGTTTTTACGGGGGTCCCGCTACCCGGATAACGGGTTGGGGTTCAAGGGGGCTAGCAGCCGCCATGCGGGGTGTGGGGCAGCGCCCCATTAGAAATTTTTTCTAACAGGGATAGTGTCGTGGAGTGTAGAGTGTATGAAAAATGAGGGGTGAGGAGCGTCTTAAAGACGCGTGCATGGCACGTGGGCGCCGGGCGCCCGCGGGTCACGTGCCCGGCACGTGGGCGCCCGGTGCTCGCGGGTCACATGCCAGGCGCGTGGGCGCCCGGCGCCCGCGGGTCACGTGCGCGGCACGCGACCGCAGGGCGCCAGCGTGTCACGTGCATGGGAAGTGACCGCTGGGCGCCAGCGGGTCACGTGCTCGGGATACGACCGCTGGAAACACCGGCGGGTAGGGGCTTAGTCCTTAGGTTGGGGAGTTGAACTCCTAAGGGGTTTTGGAGTTGAACTCCTAACAGAAATTTAATTTATGGAGTTAAACTCCAACAGATCTAGAAAGGAGTTAAACTCCTAGAATTCTTTGGCTCTTCTTTTGAGCCTTGGATCCTCCCAATGTGGGATTTTTGGAGATGGGCTCCTTCTTCCTCTCGGTTGGCCGGATCTTGGGGGAAAAGGGGAGTGAGATTCAAAATCTCCCCTTTCAGAGATTTGATAAGAGATCCGAGCTCCCCTTTATGGGTTTTGTAGTGAAAAACTACTTCTTTTTGGAAAAAGAAGAGTTAAACTCTTGCTTTAATTCGAAAAGAGGAAGAAGGTTTTAGACCCTTGAGAAAGGGGAAGGAGGCACAAACCCTAGATTTTGAGAGAATGAAAAAGTTCTTCTTTTTTCATCATCATGTTACCTTATATAGGCTTACACATTTACATATAGCCCTTTGGGCTTTAAAAAATGGCATTTGTGCCGCCCCATGCCTTATGTGCCTATTTCTTTTTTGCACATAAGCCATGGGGTTTACAAATTTTTGGCTTTCTGCCCATTTTGCTTACATCATGCATAAAAAATTACATCAAAATTATTTATTACATGATTTTTATTTTGGCATAGGGGGGCGCTTCATGTTCGTGCTGGACTCGGGCATGAGCCCACTTGATCTGGGCTTGGGCCCACCTGGCTTGTGGTTGACCTTGACTTTGACTTGGTCAACCGGGGTGCAATTTTCGACCCCAACAAAGTGCCCCCCATCAATAAATGCACACCACACATGTGGGTCGTGTGCATGAAATTGATGGATCTTCTTTCACGTGGAGGCGACTTGCTTTGGTTCCCACTTTTTGGGATGCACTGCCCTTTTTACGACATGGACGGTCGACGCTTGACGCGTCCCCGAGACGGAGTGTCCATGGTAGTCTTTTCCCCGGCACAGAGTGATTTGGTTCCCTCTTTGTAGGAAGCTTGCACTGCCCTTTGTACGACATGGACGGTCGATGCTTGACGTGTCTCCGAGACGGAGTGTCGGTGGTTGACGTGTCCCCGAGGAAGAGTGTCTGTTTGATATGCCCCGGGAATGGAGTGTGTGTTGGACGTTTCCCCAAGACGGAGTGTTGCTGGTTGTTTGACTTGTCCCCGGCATGGAGTGTTGCTGGTTGTTTGACTTGTCCCCGGCATGGAGTGTCGCTGGTCGACTTGTCCCCGGCACGGAGTATCGCTGTTCGACGTTTCCCCGGCATGGAGTGTCGCTGTTCGACTTGCCCCCGGCATGGAGTGTCGCTGGTCGACTTGCCCCCGGCATGGAGTGTCGCTGGTCGACTTGCCCCCGACATGGAGTGTCGCTGTTCGACTTGCCCCCGACATGGAGTGTCGCTGTTCGACTTGTCCCCGGCACGGAGTGGCGCTGGTTGACCTGATTCCGAGGAGGAGCATGATTCCGACAGGGAGGTCGCTGGTCGACTTGTCCCCGGCGCGGAGTGTCACTGGTCGACTTGTCCCCGGCACGGAGTGTCGCTGGCTGTTCGACTTGTCCCCGGCATGGAGTGTCGCTGGTCGACTTGTCCCCGGTATGGAGTGTCGGTGTTCGATTTGTTCCCGGCACGGAGTGTCGCTGTTCGACTTGTCCCCGGCACGGAGTGTCGCTGGTCGAATTGTCCCCGGCATGGAGTATCGCTGTTCGACTTGTCACCGGCACGGAGTGTCGCTGGTTGACCAGATTCCGAGGCGCAGCATGATTCCGACAGGGAGGTCGCTGGTCGACTTGTCCCCGGCGCGGAGTGTCGCTGTTCGACTTGTCCCCGGCACGGAGTGTCGCTGGTCGACTTGTCCCCGGTATGGAGTGTCACTGTTCGGATTGTCCCCAGCACAGAGTGTCGCTGGTTGACGTGATTCCGAGGTGGATCATGATTCCGACAGGGAGGTCGCTGGTCGACTTGTCCTTGGCACGGAGTGTCGCTGTTCGACTTGTCCCCGACACGGAGTGTCGCTGTTCGGCTTGTCCCCCGCACGGAGTGTCGCTGGTCGACTTGTCCCCGGCACGGAGTGTTGCTGTTCGAATTGTCCTACGCATGGAGTGTCGCTGGTTGACCTGATTCCGAGGCGGAGCATGATTCCGACAGTGAGGTCGCTGGTCGAGTTGTCCCCGGCGCGGAGTGTCGCTGTTCGACTTGTCCCCGGCACAGAATGTCGCTGGTCGACCTATCCCCGGCATGGAGTGTCGCTGTTCAACTTGTCCCCGGCACGGAGTGTCGCCGGTTGATTCCGAGTCGAAGCATAATTCCGATAGGGAAGGCAGATACACAGAGGCGAAGCATGATTTCGACACGGGGTACATTCTGGGACGAAGCATGATTCAGCCGCAGAGGTTGTTGGTTTGATTTAGGTTGGCATTAGCATCGCTACACTGGAATATGGTACCAGAAGCGAATCATCATTTGCCATGAAGGGATTTGGGGATTTTGGTTTTGGTTTGGCATCAGCATTGCTGCACTGGAATAATTCCAGGAGCAACTCATCATTTTCCTCGGGAGGATTTGGGAATTAGTTTTTGGGTTAGCATCTGCATTGCTGCACTGGAATAATACCAGGAGAAACTCATCATTTTCCCCGGGAGGACTTAGGAACTGGTTTTTGGGTCGACGTCAGCACTGCTACACTGGAATATGGTACCAGGAGCGAATCCTCATTTGCCTTTGCCTATTGTGAAGCGATGGCTTAGGAGGCAGGTTTAGATCCCTATCACCTACGACTTTTCAATTTTATGGGTCGTAAGGGTCCCATAAAAGTATTTTCTCCCTACGAGTCGTAAGGATCCCGTAGGTGCATTTTCTCCTTAGGATTCATGAGGACCCCCAAGTGTGTTTTTTCTTTATGAGTCGTAAGGATCCCACGAAGGCGTTTTCTTACGAGTCGTAAGGATCTCGCAAGTTTTGTTCTCCTCATGCATCGTGATGACACATGAGTGGGTCTTCCTAAATGGAGCATAATTCCAAGGGCGGAGACCGGACACGTAACTGGTGATTGCGGTGGGGTATGGGTATGATGAGAATTATTTGAGTCCGTGGATTATATACGGTAGTCAACTTGGGGACCAACCGTAGGGCCGGGAGAATTTTAGGAATTTGAATTTTGGTTGGCGTCTGCATCGCTACACTGGAATATGGGATCAGGAGTGACTCATCATTTGCCATTGGGATATTCATGGATTTGAGTTTTGGTTGGCGTCTGCATTGCTGCACTAGAATATGGTACCAGGAGCGACTCATCATTCGCCGCTGGGAATTTAGGGATTTGGAATTTGGTTGGCGTCTGCATCGCTGCACTGGAATATGGTACCAGGAGCGACTCATCATTCGCCGTCTGGGGATTTGAATTTTGGTTGGCGTCTGTATCGCTCCATTGGAATATGGTACCAGGAGCGACTCATCATTTGCCTTTTTTTTGTTTTTTTGTTTTACCGCGATTGCTTTATCATTTCAGCTTTTCTTATCGCGAAGGTCGTGATTGCCTTATCATTTCGGCTATTTATTCGCGGCTGCCCCATCATTTCGGCTTTATTTTTACTCGCTGATTTTTATTGCGAGTAGCCCCATCATTTCGGCTTTTTATTTTTTTGTTTTATTTACATATTTTTACATCCCCAGTTTAACGACTTAGAGGTCGATTGTTCCCAGTTTGATGACGTGGTGGTCATCGTTCCCAGTTTAACGACATGGTGGTCAATCGTTCCCAGTTTAACGACATGGTGGTCAGCTGTTCCCAGTTTAACAACGTGGTGGTCAATCGTTCCCAGTTTAACGACGTGGTGGTCAGCTATTTCCAGTTTAACGACTTAGTGGTCATCTGTTTCCAGTTTAAAGACTTAGAGGTCTACTGTTTCCAGTTTAACGACTTAGAGGTCATCTGTTTCCAGTTTAAAGACGTGGAGGTCTACCGTTTCCAGTTTAACGACGTGGTGGTCAGCTGTTTCCAGTTTAACGACTTAGAGGTCATCTGTTTCCAGTTTAAAGACTTAGAGGTCTATTGTTTCCAGTTTAATGACTTAGAGGTCATCTGACGGGGAGCTTAGAGAAGATACCCGATTGAGCAGTTTTCTGGGGCACCACTGGAGCTTACCCGAGATGCCTTGTTGCTTTGTTGGTGTTGATGGCATTGCCCCTGGCTGGGGCCAAGGAAAGTCGTTCAAATACCGACTTGCGTTCGAAGATTGCATTCGAAAGTCATTAAACTGCACGAAGAAGCATGATTTCAGTACAGGAAATCGATATATGTATTGATTGAGTTCGCATGAACGTTTAACCCGAAATATGGGAGGAAAGATCTGTCCCACCGGGCGTGCCAGAATCTGTAGGGTGATTTTCGTCACTCCATTGAGATGGGAATGTGAGTGTGCTTCTCAGGCACATTACAGATTCCCCCTGCCTAGGGTAGACGGGAGTTTATTGATTGTGAGGATCCGAATCTCCGGCAGCCGCGGACTAAGCTGCCGTTAATTACCCCTCGCCTTTGGAGCGAGAGAACCTCCGATTGACGGGTCAAACAGGTCATGCGACTCAATGTGTAGTGTTGTGTTTTGGAGGGGTTTTGGATATATCGGGGGCCCCGCAGAGTTTTTACGGGGTCCCGCTACCCGGATAGCGGGCCGTGGGTCAAGGGGGCTAGCAGCCCCCTTACGGAGTGCGGGGCAGCGCCCCGTTAGAATTTTTTTTCTAGCAGGGACTGGGCCGTGGGTCAAGACGCGTGCATGGAACGTGGGCGCTGGGCGCCCATGGGTCACGTGCCCGGCGCGTGGGCGCTTGGCGCCCGCGGGTCACGTGCCCGGCGCGTGGGCGCCTACGGGTCGCATGCCAGGAGCGTGGGCGCCGGGCGCCCGCGAGTCACGTGCCTGGCGCGTGGGCGCCCGCTGGTCACGCCCGCAGCACGCGCCCGCTGGACGCCCGCGGGTCACGTGCGCGGGACGCGACCGCTGGAAACACCAGCGGGAAAGGGCTTAGTCCCTAGGTTGGGGAGTTGAACTCCCAAGGGATTTTGGAGTTGAACTCCTAACAGAAATTTAATTTATGGAGTTAAACTCCAACAGATCTAGAAAGGAGTTAAACTCCTAGGAATTTTTGGCTCTTCTTTTGAGCCTTGGATCCTCCCAATGTGGGATTTTTGGAGATGGGCTCTTTCTTCTTCCTTTCGGTTGGCCGGATCTTGGGGGAAAAGGAGAGTGAGATTCAAAATCTTCCTTTTCAGAGATTTGATAGAAGATCCAACCTCTCCTTTATGGGTTTTGTGGTTAAAAACTACTTATTTTTGGAAAAAGAGAAGTTAAACTCTTGGTTTAATTCGAAAAGCGGAAGAAGGTTTTAGACCCTTGAGAAAGGGGAAGGAGGCACAAACCCTAGATTTTGAGAGAATGAAAAAGTTCTTCTTTTTTCATCATCATGTTGCCTTGTATAGGCTTATATATTTACATATAGCCTTTTGGGCTTTACAAAATGGCATTTGTGTCATCCCATGCCTTATGCGCCTATTTCTTTTTTGCACATAAGCCATTGGGTTTACAAATTTTTGGCTTTCTGCCCATTTGCTTACATTCATGCATAAAAAATTACATCAAAATTATTTATTACAAGATTTTTATTTTGGTATAGGGGGGCCGGCTGCTTCATGTTCGGGCTGGACTCGGGCATGAGCCCACTTGATCTGGGCTTGGGCCCACCTGGCTTGGGGTTGACCTTGACTTTGACTTGGTCAACCGGCGTGCAATTTTCGACCCCAATAAACGTATTTTTAAAGAGTTTTCACAACTTTTGACTGATAGTTTTCACGTTTTCGAATTTTCATTTTTTAATCTTTTCATGAAAACCCTGTCACTCTCTCGTTCTTAAATTTTTACTACTCTTTTAGAGAGAGAAGATTGATTGTTTCGAAAGAGTGTGTTTGTAGTTTAACCGCAATCAGAACGGTGTCGCTTGTAGCTAGACCGAGGTGAGTACGGGTCGTCCTCAGGAAAACGTTGAACCTTTATTCTTACTTTAGATGTGTTGAGAAAGAGAGGAGGATAAAGAATTTTGTGGAATGGTTTCTAGATCTACGTTAAGAAAGAATGCAAAAATATAGATCTAGATTATTTTAGGGATGTAGTTAATATAATAAGGGGCTTGTAGGGTTCGTTAGGATTTAGTAGTCATGGACGATTAATTAAAAATTACCCTTTTTATCCTTTAATAGATTTAAAACTAGAACGGCGGTGATGCGTGTAGATTAGGGTTTTTGGAGGGAAAAAGAATCCCACTCTTAACCCTTATCTCGACACGGAACTCCGTTCATATCTAGCCTTTACCAAAATAATCATTAATCTAATCTCTAATCGCGGCCGGGACTAACAAAGAATTGTTAGCGCGCCCGATTAGGATGTTAATGATTCTTTTGATAAAGTTTATAAACTTTATAGGACTTAAAAGGGGTTTAGGAATGTTCATCATCCATTAGCCTACCCTAATCCTACGAACCCTAACAAGCGGAGAATTACTCGCGCATGTTGGAAGAAAAAGAGATGGAGAGAAAATGCATAATTAAACTACGAAGAAATAGAATAAGAAGAAGAAAGCTACCTTTATTAATCAACAATATCAAGTACACTTTATTCCGTAGAAAATGATTACAAAAACCTAGTTTGCTTCTCGATCTCTTCTAAGGAGGTAGATGAACCGTTGATGATCAGCCTAGATGCGTGAGCCGTCTGGGACTTCGTGATCTCGTCGTCTTGATGATTTTTCCAAGAGGCTCTCGGTCCTTATTTATAATCACAGAGCAAGAAACCTAATTTCCTAATATGGAAACTAGTTGTTAGGATCCTAACCACCACAATCCCATATCTCAACTCTTCAAATCCGCGGCGGAACCGCGGCCATTGGATAGGTTTGGCCGTGGATCCGCCCCCTTTTGGTGAGATCATGGCCTCTAATTTTTGTAGCTTCATATCTGTAACACTTGGTAATATTTTGAGTATCTAGACTTTGAAAATCTTTTCTACATTTCTACCAGAATTAGTTTCTTGAATATCTTTGGTAGATTTGATTTGCCAACTTTTATTTCCTTGATTTCAGCCCTGAAAATTCTACACAATAACTCAACAAACAGTATTAGTAGAGTTTGTTTTATTGAGATATTAACTTAACCATTAAGAATTGGTCAAAGGTATTAATAAGGTAAGCATATTTAAATGGGCCAAATGTTACATGGATATTATATGCTTATTTTTTCCTACAAAATGTTATTTATAATATATAAACACATGAAAATAGTATTTTTACAGATAAACCCTCATATGTATCATATATTATAATAAACACCTTTTATTATATAATAATAGTAGGAAAAATGTCATATTAAATGTGCAGTTTTATCAACTGAACAAATACCCCCAAACTTATCTTTGATCGTCCCGAGCAAACTAGTTTATTCAAGAGAAGGAGAAAAGAAAGGAGAAAGCTAAGCACACTTTCGTAGGCAACACGATTGCACTGAGCACGTGCAAAAAGCCGTTAAACCTCTAGGTGTCCCTAGTAGGAGGAGTGTTGTCTCCTGAGGATTTTCAGCGGATTACACCCACAAAATCCTATAACAAAAGAGAGATGGTGAAATTTACATATAAAGATAAGAACCATAAAAGAAATACTTTGAAAATTTAGAGTTTCCAACTACACTAGCTGTTCATATCAGAAAATTGCATTCTATTACCGCTCATTCATTATCTAATTGTTGTATTTATCGGTATTATTGACCAGTGTCTGCTCAACATTACAGATTACAGGTATCCATGACAAAATAATGGAAATGCATCCAACAGCACGGATATATCACTCGAGGGAAGACACTGCGACCAGAAACGCTAACCGACCGATACTTCAGGAGTTCCTTTACGCAACAAGTTGTGTACACATTTTTTTTCTAAATAGTCCAACACAACAAGTGTGTACACAAGACTTTTAAGCACATGTGGATATGATTTTTTATGCAATCAAGGATATGATTCTATATGCAATCAAGGATATGATTCTATATGCAATCATCAAGGATATGATTCTATATGCAATCAAGGATATGATTCTATATGCAATCATCAAGGATACGATTTTATATGCAATCAAGGATATGATTTTATATGCATATGATATTATATGCATTCAAGACTAAAAAGCATGTGTTCAAATCAAAGGCAATCAAACAAATCAGCATGAGCCATAATGGGACAGATATGAATATTTCTTTCTGAGCCTATAAATAGAGACCAGAGGCAAGAGGAAAGGGTAGCTTTTTCTTTAGTTCTATCTTAGAATTCTTGTAATTTTTCTTTTCATTCTTGAGCTCTTGCCCCTTTGTCTTGACCTTGCAACTTCTCATTTAGAACTTGCAAGCTTAAGGCTTAGGTTCTTGACTTCAAGATCTCTTGTAACAAGTTTGTTCTTCAATAAAAGTTCGTATTTTTATTACATGTCTTGTTCCACTTTATATGATTTCAATTGTGAAATTCATGCTTTGCTTTGATCTTGCAATCTCTTAAGTGAGCTTGCAACCTTAAAGCTTGGTATTTGGATCTCACACGTTGCCGGGGATTGAACACTGGGAGATAAAACGCTTGAACTCATCGGTTCTCTTTTCCTCTTTATTTCATTGCATGTTTTTATGTATCTTCTTTTTTCTTTCTTGTTAATTTGTAAATATGTGTGAGTAATCTTTTCACTTGTTAAGGGTGTAATATGTTAGATCGTATTCGAAGATTTTCTTTGTCCAAACTTTAAAACCTAAAACTTGCCTATTGAAACTTCGTGCAAATCACCCGCAACTCCGCTCACTAGGCATCCTATCCTACCCCGATAGTGATGATTCCTAATCATGACCGGATTGTCCGTGGTTTGCCGAAGGCTAAAGTCAAGAGATAACAACGGAAGGACAAGGAACAAGGAAAACGGATTTAGCGAAATACCGCAAATACCGTATTTCAAGTTTCCTTATCCGCGTTGTTACCTATTGCTTTAGTATCAATACCAAGTCGGGGCTATAAGGAATTGGCAAACATCACCTTCATATAATCTAACTTATTACTACCCTTAACAAGTCCTTTTTACTCATATCTTTGTTACGACAATTAGTTAACCAACAAATCAAAACACGGTATTAACTCGTTAAAACAAGATATAAAAAACTTACCATCTCCCTGCGGACGACCCGTATTCATCGCGGATCGCTACAAGCGACACCGTTTTGATTGCGGTAATTTCAGAATTCTTTTTAAACACGACACAGTTAGATCGTGACAATCAAATGGCGCCGTTGCCGGGGAGACGGTAACGCTTTTTATACTTGTAGTTTCAGGTTAAATTTGTGCATATTCTGTATAAAACTAACTTCTAACACATTCAAACAAATAACCATTCTTTTTGAAACCAACCACAAACACAAATAAAATTCTTTTCTTCTCTGGATTTGAATTCTGCTAACACTCTGATTTTCTTAATTATTTGTGTTCAGAATTGTGGTTGTTAATATTGCTTTTTGGCTCAAATATCCGTATTTTTCCAACATATGCAGATTTGACGGATTTTGAGCAGCGATCATACGGAACAAAGGGGCATTTTCAAGTGCAAAGGAGGGTGAACACTCAGTGCCAAAGATCCGGGTAGTTAGACCCGCGCAAGCGAACCATTCGACCACTCGGAGGCAATATCGACACGAGTTTCTGAAACTCGATACTTTTTGGTACGTATTTTTCTAAACTTCCCCTCTCAAACCCGACGCTCCAATATTCTTGTCTTTGCAGGATTCTTAGCAAAAATCGCCGCAAAAAGCCAAAAAAAACTAACCGTATTTGTTGCAGCGCCGCATTAAAAGTAAAAAACGATAACTGATTGCTTGAAAACAAAACTTGGTTGAATTTTGCGCATTGCATCATTTAATACGGACTTAAGGGGCTCTAACACCAATCCAGATTGGGTGGGGATTTCATCACCCTTCCTAAGACCCCGGAAATCACTAATTGCATAAGTGTCACCTCAAGTTTAATAAAAAATATTTAGACTCAGGCCACTAAGGACTTGTCGCGCTCAATAGGACAAAGGAAGATTGTGGGCATTCAATCGTTTATCTAAACATGACTCTTGTGGTGCCTAGGCAAGACAAGTGAGGAGGTAACTTTAAAAGGCCCGTCTCACGGTGATTCGTGAGCGGATCCCTCCATACCTCACTTGTGCTTACCTGGCCACAATTGGCTGTGAAGAGGCGATCTGAGGGTTATCTCACAATTTGTCGCTTTGGAACAGTTAGGAGCAGGTCTAGTAGACTTAGAGGACCCTAGTCTAGGTATTGATTGTGCATTTGTGACTGTGCATTTGTGATTGTGTTTGTTAAACAATCGTTTCATTTTCCCATTCTTTTGAAACAAAAAAAAATTGTCATTTTTACCACCATCACCCAATTTTTCTCCACTTTCGTTTTCTTACCCTCACATTCTACGCTTTGACTACACTAAACTCGTTTAGTGTATGTCCGCTTGGACTAGGGACCCTAGTTCCCGTTTAGTCCGCGTTTCGTTAGTCCCTACGGACTACGCGATACACAACCTGTCCCGCCGAAAATCCCTCCACCCTTTTATCACCTTTACCTCTGCCGGTCAACTCCGACGTTGACCGAGATTCTGTTCATACATCTTCACCTTCTTTATTACCAAATTCTTCTTCTGAGATGTCAGGATTTAATCCTAACATCCCTCCACCTGCCCAGGGACTGACTCCACCTAATCTGGGTGCGAATAACCCGAATCAACCTCCTGTTGAAGCGCCCACACGAGTCGCGCTCCAGGATCTCTTCTACCCTGTCCGCACCTCTTTACCTACCTGTCTTTCACCCCCACCGGCAAATGGGGACAATTTTGAAATAAAACCCCACTTCATCAATATGCTGCCAAAATTTCATGGATTGGAATCAGAAGATGCGTATATTTTTATCAATAAATTCCAAAACGTTTGCGCTATGATGAAAACAACCCAATTAAGTGATGACGCTATAAGGCTAAGGGTCATTCCTTTCACCTTATGTGACCTAGCCGAGAAGTGGCTATACAGCACCGCATCACATTCAATTAGAAATTGGGACGAGTTTGTGAAAGGTTTTCTTAAAAAGTTCTATCCTCATCACAAAACTGCTAGAATCCATAATGAGATTATACAATTTTCACAGCTTCCTTCCGAACCATTTTGGAAGTGTTTTGAAAGATTCAAAGACCTACTCGTTCAATGCCCTCACCATGGGATCGAAAGTTGGCAACTTTGCCAAACATTATACGAGGGATTGAACCCGGCAACGAAGCAGTTGCTAGAAACCATTTGTCAAGGTCACTTTCTATCCAAATCTAGTGAGGAAGCGTGGCAGTTCCTTGAGGACCTTAGTGAACAAACAATTCAGTGGGAGAGCACCAATTCCACATCATCTTCTTCTAGTGGTCAGTCTAGGGCAGGCATACATCAATTAGAGATGTCGATTGCTATGAAGGCCGAGATGGCCGCTCTTACGAAAAAGCTAGAAGCGATTGAGACCAAAATCTCATCGCCTTCTCCTGCCCCTGTTGTGCTTCCACGAACTGTTTGTGCTTGCTGTTCGGATCCATCACATCTCACCGAAGAGTGTCCTTACAATGCATCTACTCAAGGACAGGATCAAGTCAATGCTGCCTTTCAGCAACGACAAAGAAACGATCCATACTCTTCTACATACAATCCGGGTTGGAGGAGTCACCCAAATTTCGCTTGGAACCAAAATCAACAATTCCAAGGAAATAACAATTTTCAAAGGCCTTCTCCTCCACAACAACAAGCACCTCCACAAACTCAATTTCAACAACCTTTCCAACAGCAACCTTACCCTAATCAAGTGAACAATTTTGTGCCTAACACTGCTTACCCGCCAAACAATTTTGTTCAACCTAATAATGACTTGTTCAACCTAATAATGACAAGGTTAACTCGCTCGAAAGAAGTCTAGATGCGTTCCTAAAGCAATCTACATAATCTACAGCAAGATTAGAGACTTCTATTCAATCTTTGGTGCAAAATAGTGCCTCACACGATCAAAGCATCAAATCTATTGAGGCACAAATTGCACAACTCAATGCAGCATTGAGCGAGCGAGAAAAAGGAAAGCTCCCATCTCAACCACTGCCAAATCCCGGTCACGCACATGCTGCATATCAACAGCAAAATCATAACGTAAATGCTGTGACCACGTTGAGATCAGGAAAAGTGTTGCAAAACAAGGTGGGTATTAACAATGACACCCCTGCTGGTGGCCCTTCTTTATCTTCTTCACCTTCTTCTTCTTCTTCGTTAGAGCCTATTCTTCATCCTTCACACGGCTCTACCTCTTCTAGCTCGAACGGACCCACTTCTCACAACATGAACACATCTACACGGGGTTCCGTTCCAACTCAACAATCTGGACTCAACAACTTTTCAAAACGTTCCTTTTCCAAACCGGTTGAGATCCAATAAACCAACTCCACAAATGGAGAAGATTGTCGAGTTGTTCAAACAGGTTAGCATAAATATCCCTCTTTTGGATGCAATCCAACAAGTTCCTTCATATGCAAAAATCTTAAAGGACTTATGCACCAAAAAGAGGAAGTCACAAGTACCAAAGAAAGTTTTTGTGGCTAGTGCTATTAGCGATGCTCTTGTCAATTCTTTACCCCAAAAGCAAAAGGACCCCGGTTGTCCTACTATTTCGATAACAATTGGGGACAAGAACATCAATAGAGCACTACTAGATCTTGGTGCTAGTGTCAATTTGCTACCTTATTCTGTGTACGAGCAATTAGGTATTGGAGAGCTTAAGCCCACTCACTGTACTCTCCAAATGGCTGATCGATCAATCACCCATCCAAGGGGTGAGCTAGAGGATGTGTTGATCAAAGTTGGGGAGTTCATATTCCCAGTTGATTTTATTGTTATGGACACACAACCTGTTGCTAACTCACGGAACCAAATTCCGGTGATCCTCGGTCGACCATTTTTGGCCACTTCCAATGCCGTAATAAACTGTCGCAATGGCTCCATGACTCTATCCTTCGGGAAGACGTCTAGTGAGTTCAATATTTACAAGTTAGGAAGTCTGCCCCCCGTGCCTAATACTAGTACACGAGAAGTTTGCTCTATTCACGAAATCACGCAGGAGGACTGCGAGTTTGAAAGATTCTTGTTTGATGAGAACAGTTTTGACGCCACTAGTGCGTCCCTCCTTGAGCCTACCACCGTTGACACAACCGATATGGATTATGAATGTTTCACTTTTTCGGATGATGACGACTCACAACCCGAATATAAGTCTTTTTAATTTTTGGATGACTTAGTTGAACCATCTGAATCGGTTGTTTGCAGTGATTTCGAACCTGTGTTGGAGTCCTTTGAGTTCGAGGTAGATTCCCCAATTTTGCCTATGATTCTTTTGCCTCCGAAACTCGAACTCATGCCCTTGCCGTCTCACATTAAATATGCTTACATAGGTGAGAATGAGACCTTTCCCGTTATCATATCGGCCTCTCTAGCCCTCGAGCAAGAGAACGCCCTTTTAATGCTCTTACAAGATAGGCGGCAAGCTCTCGGCTGGAATATGGCGGACATCGAGGAGATTAGTTCCCTCATAATTGAATATCATATGCATATGATGGATGATGCCAAGTCGATGAAGGATCCACAGAGATATCTTGGGGATAGTGTGGTTAGTCAACCTTCTCCTTTGGAAGTTGAACCACCCCCATTTCTTTTAATAAGTTACGAGAATGCCAATACTCCACTGATTGCTGATCATTCGCATTCTCGTTTTGATTCATCACCACCTCCTGTCTATTCACTTCCACACTTTCCATACCACCTCTTCTATCTTCCCCAATTCTTTTTGGATTGGTACAACATATTCTTCCACCAACCGATACTCTTTACAGATAAATTTTTCAACTGGTTGATGTTGACATTTGGTCTATGCAAAGTTTGGCAGTAATGTCTAACATTGTTTAAATGAAGTTTGGGGGGGGGGGCTTTCTGTATATATTTTTGTTTTAACAATAAAATAAAAAAAATAAATAAATAAACAGGGAAGTGCCGGCATTTTAACCTTCTTGGTATAGCATGACAGTGAGGACACTGTCAAGTTTAAGTTTGGGGGTATGCTCGGTACGTCTTCTTCATTCGCATTCATTTGTACATATTTTTGCATTTGCATACTTATTTTAAAAACTCATAAAAATTGAAAATTTTCAAAAAATTATAAAAATTATTGTATTCAATTTTGGTCATATTTAACTTGAGTTTGACAAATAGGTTAACTGGCCACGAACAACTAAATCTTAGACTTAGTAAATTAAAAACCCTAAAAATAACCTTCCTTAAAGTTTATCGGTAGAAAGTATATGTCTTTGTAGTTTATTTAGAAATAGGCAAATTTTTGGTTCACTTCTTGGGCTAAGTTGAAATAAAGGAAAAAGAATTTATTATTATTAGAGTATAAGTTTGAAAAATAATTCCTGGCTTAAGTATAGATTCTGAAAATGTATACCCTACAAAATTGCACAATCACGCACCTTGAAGCTTGGAATAGTAGAGGAGACCTTGAAATGCTCTTGTCTAAAAGTCCTTAGTACGAAGAAAATGAAAAATACAAAAGTGAATAAAAAACAAATGAACACTGGTTTTGTGATTACTTAAGGCTTAAAATAGAAAAATATTTAGCGAGGGTGCTTCATCACCTAGTGCCTTAGACCAACTGGTTTGGGAGACACTGCTAAAAGCCTTGGGTGTTACAAGACTAGGAAGTACGCTTTAAAAGTGCAAACGCATCTTGTAATCGGTCGTTGGTACCTCAAGAAGTATTAACGGTCGCATGAAGGATGTGTAAGCAAAACTCACCAATTAATAAGTGCTTTGGACAACGGACAAGGGTATGATTGCTTGATTTGAATTTCCAAGTGTAGGGGTGATTTATACACACTTGTAGGGATATGTGATTAGAGTTTAGATAAGAGAAAGGAATGAAGAATAGAACTTGTATCTTTAGTAGAGTTGATAAAAATTCCTAAGTGGAGATAGAACCTTTGAAGGAAAACTTAAGAAATGCTAAAAGCTAAGTAAGTCTATAGAACATATATAATCTTAAGTTAAATGATGAGGAAGTGTAAAGAATGTGGGTGGATAATTTACAAGTAAAAGATAATAGAGTTCCTTGTTAGAAAACCTAATTGGAGAATAAAAGTCGATAAGCCAAATTGACGAGATTTTGTGGGTAGTATCCGCTGAAAACCCTCAGGAGACAACACTCCTCCTACTAGGGACACCTAGAGGTTAAACGGCTTGTTGCACATGCTCAGTGCAATCGCGTTCCCTGCGAAAGTGCGGTTAGGATTTTCGTTTGTGAATAAATGGTTTTGCTCGGGACGAGCAATAGATAAGTTTGGGGGTATTTGTTCATATCAGAAAATTGCATTCTAATACCACTCATTCATTTTCTAATTGTTGTATTTATCGGTATTATTGACCAGTGTCTGCTCAGCATTACAGATTACAGGTATCCATGACAAAATACTGGAAATGCATCCAACAGCACGGATATATCACTCGAGGGAAGACACTGCGACCAAAAACGCTAACCGACCGATACTTCAGGAGTTCCTTTACGCAACAAGTTGTGTACACATTTTTTTCTAAATGGTCCAACACAACAAGTGTGTACACAAGACTTTTAAGCACATGTGGATATGATTTTTTATGCAATCAAGGATATGATTCTATATGCAATCAAGGATATGATTCTATATGCAATCATCAAGGATATGATTCTATATGCAATCAAGGATATGATTCTATATGCAATCAAGGATATGATTTTATATGCAATCATCAAGGATACGATTTTATATGCAATCAAGGATATGATTTTATATGCATATGATATTATATGCATTCAAGACTAAAAAGCATGTGTTCAAATCAAAGGCAATCAAACAAATCAGCATGAGCCATAATGGGACAGATATGAATATTTCTTTCTGAGCCTATAAATAGAGACCAGAGGCAAGAGGAAAGGGTAGCTTTTTCTTTAGTTCTATCTTAGAATTCTTGTAATTTTTCTTTTCATTCTTGAGCTCTTGCCCCTTTGTCTTGACCTTGCAACTTCTCATTTAGAACTTGCAAGCTTAAGGCTTAGGTTCTTGACTTCAAGATCTCTTGTAACAAGTTTGTTCTTCAATAAAAGTTCGTATTTTTATTACATGTCTTGTTCCACTTTACATGATTTCAATTGTGAAATTCATGCTTTGCTTTGATCTTGCAATCTCTTAAGTGAGCTTGCAACCTTAAAGCTTGGTATTTGGATCTCACACGTTGCCGGGGATTGAACACTGGGAGATAAAACGCTTGAACTCATCGGTTCTCTTTTCCTCTTTATTTCATTGCATGTTTTTATGTATCTTCTTTTTTCTTTCTTGTTAATTTGTAAATATGTGTGAGTAATCTTTTCACATGTTAAGGGTGTAATATGTTAGATCGTATTCGAAGATTTTCTTTGTCCAAACTTTAAAACCTAAAACTTGCCTATTGAAACTTCGTGCAAATCACCCGCAACTCCGCTCACTAGGCATCCTATCCTACCCCGATAGTGATGATTCCTAATCATGACCGGATTGCCCGTGGTTTGCCGAAGGCTAAAGTCAAGAGATAACAACGGAAGGACAAGGGACAAGGAAAACGGATTTAGTGAAATACCGTATTTCAAGTTCCCTAATCCGCGTTGTTATCTATTGCTTTAGTATCAATACCAAGTCGGGGCTATAAGGAATTGGCAAACATCACCTTCATATAATCTAACTTATTACTACCCTTAACAAGTCCTTTTTATTCATATCTTTGTTACGACAATTAGTTAACCAACAAATCAAAACACGGTATTAACTCGTTAAAACAAGATATAAAAAACTTACCATCTCCCTGCGGACGACCCGTATTCATCGCGGATCGCTACAAGCGACACCGTTTTGATTGCGGTAATTTCAGAATTCTTTTTTAAACACGACACAGTTAGATCGTGACAATCACTAGCTTTTCAGCCGTCATGAGCCCTATCTTAATAGTTATGAAAAATGTTAGAAATCATATCATCCCTCAATAAAACATCGTCTTTATTCTTCATTCCTATCTTTCATCCAAACATTGATCATATACCCCTACGTGTGTGAAATGGACATCCCTACACTTGGAGAATTCAATTCAAGCTATCATACTCTTGTCCTTCTACCTCAGTACTTTTTAATTTGATGAATATTTAGATTTGCTCACACATTTTCATGCGACCGTTAATACTTCTTGAGGTACTAACCGACCGATTACTCATGTGCTTGCTGATTCGGTGATAATTTTTTCCTCGTCTTGCACCACCTAAGGCTTAGCAGTGACTCCCAGACCAGTTGGCCTTAGGGCACTAGGTGAAGAGGCACCCTCGCTATATTTTTTTTATTGCTGCCTTAGCGATAACAAAACCAGTGTTCATTTTTCTTTTCACCATTTTTATATTTTCTTCATTTTTTTTATTTCCTTCATACTTTGGCTTTTAGACAAGAGCATTTCAAGGTATCCTCTACTATCCCGAGTTTCAAGACGTGTGTAAGTGCATATAGTAGGGTATCAACATTCAAATGTTTGGCTTCCAGAATAGAAACTATTTTTCAGACTTATTTTTATCCTCAGATTAGTGACTTCCTTCATCTTACTAACCCTTGGGACAACAGCCCATAACTACTTATTACTAGTTCGTTTAAGAAAACTTCTAATTTTCTTGGTTTTCTTAAACTATTCCTATCTTTCATATATAATTTTTCACTTTCTATTCTTTTATTATCAAATTTTTTTTTGTTCTTATATATATAGTATAATGCAAAGTATGCGTAAATAAGCACAAACCTCCCCCAAACTTGTTTTCAACAGTGTCCTCACTGTTGCTATCTGCTGGATCACAAAAACCTGTAAGCTTGGGAGGACATTATTAATGGGGGAAAGAATATATGAAAGTGAAAATGCTCCCCCAAACTTATTTTTGGCTCACAAATTTGAGGACAAAAGTTATGATCAAGAGCCAAAAAATATACCCCCCAAACATGAGTTAGACAATACGAACCATTTTAAGAGGGGGTGAGTCATTTGGTCAAAGTAAGACTTTACAAAGACCAAAAGATAACACCAACCATTCAAAGATTTTATCAGTATAGCGTATAGGTTGGTGGAAGAATGTGTTGTATCGAGTCAAGAAAAAATGGGGAAGGAATAAGAGGTGGTCTGGAAAGGGTTTGAAATTAGAGAAAAGAAAGAATGAGGATGAATGTGAATGATTAGGAAGAAGGAATGGTGACGGTTCAACTTCTATAGGTGGAGATTGATCAATCACAAAATCCGTATTGTTTAAAAATTCAAGTTCGTCAGTAAAAAGTTCTTCAAAACTTTTATCAATGTTATGATTGAACATTTTGCTGTCAAAGAGTTTTGTACCAGAATTTATCCTACTTGAATCATAAAAAATCATTGAGGTGGAGGACTCGAAAAACTCATCTACCTCATTTTCAAAAATATCCAAATCAAGTTAAATTTCTGGTATTATTGAACTTGAATTAACGGATTTTGATTTATCAAAACTCACTGAAACTATAGGAACAGAAGAAGAACCGGAGAAAGTAGAAGGTGAAATGGGTAAACAAATTGGTGTGTCGAGTGTTGCTGTACCAGATGTAGAAGATGGAGGCTGTATTTCGGTCTGATCTTCGTGTATACCATTATTATCAACTTCAAGACATATTTGGGGTTCGGGAAGAATTAAAGGCTCAGGATGATGACCACAAGGAAGTGAAAGGATTTGATGAATTGGTGAGACAAAATCATCCAAAATTTCGGGTTCACCAATCAATATATCCCCAACGTCAATCACCTTATTCAAGTGAAGGTTAAAATTCTCAAACACCTCATCAAAAGTATGGTTTTCAATCAGTTTTGGTTCAAGAGTGGAGGTGTAGAGATCACAAGGGTTGGGTATGGTTTCACTTGAAATGGACCCTTCACAGTTGGGTAAATCAAACACTACAAAGTCACACAACTTATCAGACATTGTACTTGATGAATCTATGAAACTGGAGTTGTGGATTTTAGTTTGGAATGGGGAGGTTTGATTAGGAAGGGTGTACAGTTCTGTCTTACTACCCAAATCCTTCATAATTTGGTTCGACAGTTCCATAAATTTTTCTAATGCTGCTCCAGACTAGTCTTGGGTTGATAAGGGGTTTCAGTATAAGATTGAAATTCCTGTGGATAATTAAAACTCCTAAATAACTGATTAGAAGAACTGTCTAGAGAAGGTGGAAAAGTCGGATTGGATTGATAGGAATAGAATGGTTGCGGAACTTGGGTAGGAGTAGGATCAATATTATGATAAGAAGAATATTGATATGGGTTGGTTGGTTGGCTATATACAAACCGCATATCAAACTCTTCTCCGGACAGTGGTGGTGATGGTTGATATTGGTCCGGGTTGAAACTTTGGCCTCTAGACCTAGCTATGTGCTCAGCAATGGACATTCGTCTAGGGGCTTCCTCACTCTGGGTATGAACTGAAACAGGTGTAGGATTATGATACGGTTGTAAGACCTAGACTGAGGTGGCCAACTGTTTCTTCCTGCTTGTTCTATATGATCTCTTAAGGACATGGAAGAGCCGGACGGTATACCGAAGGGATTTCGAAAACAAGAGATATCTGGTTGTAGACAGCAAAGCTCGGCAAGTGTTCTTCTGTTTAGGTCACCCATTAAAAGAAGAGAAGAAGGGGGAAGGGGTAAAAAGGAGAGAAAGTAATTGGTTTGTTTTGAAAAATGACGGATTTAGACAAATCACACAAAAATGCACAACCCTAGAACTATGGTTACCTAGGTCCAGTCTCTAGACCGCTCCTAGACTTCCAAAGGACAAGCCGCAGGATCAATCCTCTACCGCCTCTGTACTACCCTTGTAGCCAGGTAAGTGCCAGGTAAGTGGGAAGGAACCACAGTAGCGGGCCTAATTAAAAACCACCAGCCTTTGACACACTTGCCTAGACACTACAAAAGTAATGCGGATAAGCGATAGATTACCCACGACCTTCCTCTGTCCTTATTGAGCGCGACAGTCCTTAGAGTCTGGTCTAGATATTTTTTAAATTAATGTAGGGTTGATGCAGATGCTTGGTTTGTGATTTGGGGGGCTTAGGAAGGGTGATGAAATCCCTACCTAATCTTGATTTGGTCTTTGCCCCTTAAAAATCCGTATTAAAATATGCAAAAACAAACCGCAAAACAAAACTTTGCAAAAAGATTTTTGAGCGGCGATATTTTGCAAAGAATCCTGCAGAAAATAGATTTTATTGGATTTGAGAGGAGAGAGAAGGAGTTAAGAAAGATACCAGAGAAGTGTGAAACCCTAGATCTCCTGTTTCCTCAAGTCCGTGACTCCAGATTCCCTCGCAAAATTCACACACAAATCGTTAAATATGCAATTTTGCAGTTTTGTTTTAATAATGATATGAATCGTCTAAGAATTCAACACAAATAGCAAGAATAAAAAATTACGCACGTTTCCCCGGCAACGGCGCCATTTGATTGTTTCGAAAGAGTTTGTTTGTAGTTTAACCGCAATCAGAACGGTGTCGCTTGTAGCTAGACCGAGGTGAGTACGGGTCGTCCTCAGGGAAACGTTGAACCTTTTATTCTTACTTTAGATGTGTTGAGAAAGAGAGGAGGATAAAGAATTTTGTGGAATGGTTTCTAGATCTACGTTAAGCAAGAATGCAAAAATATAGATCTAGATTATTTTAGGGATGTAGTTAATATAATAAGGGGCTTGTAGGGTTCGTTAGGATTTAGTAGTCATGGATGATTAATTAAAAATTACCCTTTTTATCCTTTAATAGATTTAAAACTAGAACGACGGTGATGCGTGTAGATTAGGGTTTTTGGAGGGAAAAAGAATCCCACTCTTAACCCTTATCTCGACACGGAACTCCGTTCATATCTAGCCTTTACCAAAACAATCATTAATCTAATCTCTAATCGCGGCCGGGACTAACAAAGAATTGTTAGCGCGCCCGATTAGGATGTTAATGATTCTTTTGATAAAGTTTATAAACTTTATAGGACTTAAAAGGGGTTTAGGGATGTTCATGATCCATTAGCCTACCCTAATCCTACGAACCCTAACAAGCGGAGAATTACTCGCGCATGTTGGAAGAAAAAGAGATGGAGAGAAAATGCATAATTAAACTACGAAGAAATAGAATAAGAAGAAGAAAGCTACCTTTATTAATTAACAATATCAAGTACACTTTATTCCGTAGAAAATGATTACAAAAACCTAGTTTGCTTCTCGATCTCTTCTAAGGAGGTAGATGAACCGTTGATGATCAGCCTAGATGCGTGAGCCGTCTGGGACTTCGTGATCTCGTCGGCTTGATGATTTTTCCAAGAGGCTCTCGGTCCTTATTTATAATCACAGAGCCAGAACCCTAGTTTCCTAATATGGAAACTAGTTGTTAGGATCCTAACCACCACAATCCCATATCTCAACTCTTCAAATCCGCGGCGGAACCGCGGCCATTGGATAGGTTTGGCCGTGGATCCGCCCCCTTTTGGTGAGATCATGGCCTCTAATTTTTGTAGCTTCATATCTGTAACACTTGGTAATCTTTTGAGTATCTAGACTTTGAAAATCTTTTCTACATTTCTACCAGAATTAGTTTCTTGAATATCTTTGGTAGATTTGATTTGCCAACTTTTATTTCCTTGATTTCAGCCCTGAAAATTCTACACAATAACTCAACAAACAATATTAGTAGAGTTTGTTTTATTGAGATATTAACTTAACCATTAAGAATTGGTCAAAGGTATTAATAAGGTAAGCATATTTAAATGGGCCAAATGTTACATGGATATTATATGCTTATTTTTTCCTACAAAATGTTATTTATAATATATAAACACATGAAAATAGTATTTTTACAGATAAACTCTCATATGTATCATATATTATAATAAACACCTTTTATTATATAATAATAGTAGGAAAAATGTCATATTAAATGTGCAGTTTTATCAACTGAACAAAGATCTTCCGGGGCTTTATAATTTTCTAATCATTAGAAATGAAAGATTTCTAGTGGCCGAAGAAGTTTTGTTTAAAATTTTCTTAATCCTTTTTGAAAACTTCTTTAATTAATCTTAAATTTTTAATATTCTTTTGATAGCAGTTATCTTACATGACTTTAGAAGTTTCTCGTCATTAGAAAAGAAAGATCTCTAGTTTTCGAAGAATTTCTGTTTCAAGTTTTTCCTAATCTTTTGAAAAACTTCTTTGAATAGTTCTTAAATATTTTTAATCTCCAAAACACTATCCATTATCTCTCTTAAATCGAAACTTGATTTATCCTTTGATATCAATACGATTGTATAGTTGGCTTGTAAAGATTTGTTAAAATCTTCTTGTACGACATAGTGAAGAAAGGTCCAAGATCTTGACACCGTAAGGGTTTCGGACTTGAGCCTCGGAAAAAATCTAATTTTTCACCTCATACAAGTGTAAAGTTTCTAAGAGCTGACCCTGGTAAAAGTTCTGGGTTTCTTCACCCGTAAAGAGTCACCGGATAGTGAACTTGAATTCTGAGAAGGAGTTCTAAAGCGGGGATTAACCACGGAGTTGTCAAATCTCGTTAACAATCCTCTCTGTCATTTACTTTCTGTGCATTCTGTGTGTGTGTGAAATTGTTTATATTTGTACTCGGATTTATTTTCCGATGTAAATTTCTTAATTCCGCACAATTACGCTGAGTTTATTATAAAGCCTTATTCACCCCCTCGAAGGCTATCCTCAGTTTTCGTTTCCTGCTAGATTAATTTTACATGCTCTGAGTATGCATATTATTATCTAGCGAAGACTATCCCTGAGACTATTATGAGGAAAATTGATCGAGCAATGTGAAGCTTTTTGCCGGGCTGAGAAAAATCAATACATTACCTTGATTGGAACACAATTTGTACACCAAGCATTTTGGGTGGTTTGGAAACTGAGAACAAGTGAAGATTACAAAAACCTTCTAGTAAGAAAACAAGCTTCAAATCTGTTAATGAAAGAATCTACAATAATACACCAAAAAAAAATAGAATCTGCAATCTGGTACTAGACTAGTCAAAGCAAAATGTTCGAAATATTCAGAGGATGGATGGAAATTTGTAAACTCTACGGGCTATCTAGACACGTCTCTAAAAGGAAATGTCTAAACTTCATGAAAAGGAAGTTTGGCGGCTAAGTAATGGATACAGAATCAGTCTTTGGCAGGATATTTGGGTCCTTGATAAATCTCTTAACAACTCTCTGTAGAGCTCCGGTTTGTTTGATGCTGACAGCAATGCATCTGTTAATTCGCTAATGTCAGAGGATGGAAAGTGGGACGACAGTAAGCTTTCTGTTCTTCGACCTTTTCCATGAAGCCGTATCCAAAATATGTAGATGGCAACATGTGAGGATCAAGTTATATGTTGGGGATGAGATTCAAAACATTCTTCGAAGAAACCTTTACGGGTACTAACCAAGTGTAGACAACAAAATCTGATGATAAATAAAAGACTACCAGCGAAAATGATGATCACGAGTCATTAATTGGTTCCTTTGGAGATTAGTTAATAACAAAATTCCCATTGTAGATTGGCTACTCCGCAGAAACATGAGCATGGAACATGATAATTGTGTAGTGCGTGATGACAATCATTGTGAAACAGGTGACTATCTCTTCAATGAGTGTATGGTTTGGAGATTCTTTCTGGCTGAATTCTCGAAACGAATTGGCATTCACCTATATTCAAGACCAATGGAAGTTGTACAAGATTGGATGAGCGAAGCATTTCTGGTTCTAGACTAGAACGTCCTGTGCTGTGGCTCTTTGGGGTTGGCAGAAACTTCCTAACTAGGTGTGATTCAATGATCAAGAAGCAGAAATTTATATCCAAAAAGATATACACTACTACAGTAATCGCTTGCCCCTGCGGATTTAGCTGTAGGGGCAAACCGCTGTCCATACGGATATGACCATAAAGACAAAAAATTCATCCGTAGGTCCAAAAGCCGCAGATGCAAATCTTATCCTGAACATGCCCCTACGGAGTAATAATTGCCCCTACCCTTACTCCGTAGGGACATTTATCGCTACGGATTATTCCGTAAGGACATAATCTTTATTTAATTTATTTTTTTATAAAATAAAATACTTACCCCTACGGATTTATCCGTAGGGGCAAGTTTTACCCATGTTACCGAGTCCATAGAGACAAGTTTTACCCATGTTACTGAGTCCATAGAGACAAAATATCATATATTTTGATATTTTGTCCCTACGGAGAAATGTGTAGGGGCAAAACATGCCCCTACGGATTAATCCGTAGGTGCAAGAGTTTCCCCTATGGATTACTCCGTAAAGTCATTATATCAGGCTTTTTAAAAAAAAAAGGCTTTCCGGTTTTCCCCCGTCATATATATATATATATATATATATATATATATATATAACATATATATATATATATATATATATATATATATATATATATATCATATAACCAAATACATAAATATTCATAATCAACATCTCACGCATAATATATAAAAGAAATAAACAAACAGAATACGAAATCAATCTAAATCATCATGAACAAGCAAACAACCACCAATATCATCTAAAATATATACAATATGTATCAGATAAATACACACATTCTAAAAAATATAAATAAAGCTATCCTAAGTCGGTCCAGCTCCTCCACCTCTGATAATCGGCGTAATTTGGTGCATCCGCTCCTCGGTTCAACCCTGAGTCGTCAAAAACTCGACTAATGAAGGAGCGGATTGTGCGGGAGTCTGAGCGGGCTGTGGAGCTGTAGAAGTGGTCTGCGCAACCGAAGCCGAGATAGTGGCTTGCGAAGCCGCTGCCGAAGGAGATGCATGTGGAGCCGTAGCCGAAGTAGCCTGCCGAATCTGTAAAATTTTGTTTGTAATAAACGAGTAAAAACGGTGTATTAGATTTTAGTCGAATTCATATCATTATCAGATCATTGCGAAACTCCAATCTAAGAATACTTAGAGACTTAGGCCTAGTTTGGATATCTAGTTTGAAAAACCGTAGTTTATTTTATTTAGATAGTTTTAGGTAAGTATGATTAATCAAAACTAAGTTTACAACCAACTAAGCTCAGGATACTAATATTGCATATGTTACTATCTATAATGTGATATAATATTTTACTATTAAGTAATATACGTACCAACATCTCCTTCAACTCCTTGACGGTGGTCTTCAAGGCGGCAACATCATGCTCCAGACATTGCTTACGGGGGGTAGGGGAAGTAACCACCGGAGTGGAGACCAACCTCAAACGGTCCCTGTTAGGACCCAGTCCTCGGCCTCTCTCCCAACCACTATGGTGCCCTCCGTGTGCGGCGTCTAGAACTGGGGTCAGTAGTATTGGATCGGTCTGTCCACTAAAGTCGATTCTCGATGCCTCTGTCTGCTCCACTACCCGGTCTTATACCCACATTAACCATTAAAATATAAATATATCATTTAAATTTGAACTTATCAAAACAAAAATTTCATTCGAATTAGAATAAATATTAACACTTAAGCAATACTCCAGGGAAGCGGTGTCGGGGAATCGAAGCTCTCCCGTGGCGGGATTTGTCGAGGTGCCATGGATCGCGAGATATGCGGTCAACACGCTCGGTGTACCACCTAATGCCAGGGTCTGAGCTCTCTGCAATTCGCCAAAAATTTACATTTATTATAAAATAACTATTAATATTGCATTATATCAAAATAGATCTATTGTAATTTACCGATGCCTTCATGGTACAAGTAATGTTCCTCGAGCCACTTGTATAAGTGGGACGACCCCTCTTCGCTGACTTCCTATTCTCCTTATTTTGATCGGCCTGTTTCTGCACAACACAATCAGATTTAGTTTTTTAATTAAGCAACACAAAAAAATAAATTATATACTGAATAATGAATTGCATTTAAATTACAAACATGTTTTCACTCAGTGTCATAATATTGGCACAAGAGAGGCCATATATCTATGTTGACTCTGGCAAAAGCCGGAGTATGTAGGAGAGCCGCTCTCTCTGCCTCGGGGGTCGCCAGCCATACCAAATAGCAATCGATCTATAGCTCGTTCCTATTATATCGTGTTAGTTGTATGTATGCCCTAGAGGCCATTATTGTACATGATTGTGTATTATAGTGGATCCTTGGACATATATTGGGAGGACTTTCTTGCTCGATGATAGTATGCTATATGGTTACTCATTATCTTAACATGTATAATTGTACCATCTCTCTGTTACATGTTGATAAAGCCCTTAGGATGTGTACTTGACTACTAGGACTATGATGCAGATCATACTAGTGGGGTTAGGGTAGTCCACAAGTACATCTTTTAATTGTTCCTAGTCGAGGGTGTATCGAGACGAGGTATCGATATTCCAGAGTAGACTAGCGTGTACGCTTCTCGACCCATTCGATGGGCGATAGATGATCCCATATCCATTGGCGTTTGGCATCAAAGATGGTATACGAGTGCTCAGTGGAGACTGGGTACACTGAACAGGACTCGCCGAGAACTCCTAGATGGTATTATACCTATTGTCAGATAGCAGTTCTCTGGTGACACTGGTACAGGTTAGTCTGTAGACCCGAGATCGTCATAGAGTCTTGTGTGATTCCCACTGTGCTTTGATTTCCACCTTACCATGTTCAAGAGAGTATGCAAAACGGTGGTTTTTGGGTACAGTACCGAGTCACATAGAAGCAATGAGCGATAGGAGAGGTTTCGTCTCTCCCTGTATTGGGGGTTGATGTTGCGCTGTGCTCGATTGTCTATAACAGAAAGTCCCTGGCCAGGGCTGATGATGAGATTTACTTGTAAGTGTTATCAGTAGTTTCTCGACCCGTTATGAGCCTCACATCAGCATGACTTATCAAGATATTGGGGTCTGACGTTTACCACCCCCAGACTAGATATGCGACATATCAGACGAAGAGACTGGACTGTACGGTAGTGTTACTTATTGGATTCACGGTAGTATGGACAAGCTTTCTTGTTGATCTTCTGATCGCTCAATACCCGGATAGCCGTTACGTCCAGCTAGTACCGCTGACGGCTTGTGGGTAACTGATATGATCGTTACCTACTGTCGGCGTATTGACGAGTCTTTAGTGTCCTACACAGAGCATTCCTGGCTCAAGCGAAACGAAGTAGGGCATATATGTGATATGTGCGGGACCGAGATTAATATGTGTATATGATGCCATATTCTAATCTCGCGATATATGATATCGGTCGGTTATATGAGATATAGCCGGGTTATTGAATCAAGTGTTGATTCGATAAATTGATATAAATGATTTAGTCGATTATATGTGATATAGCCAGATTATTAAATCAAGTGCTGATTTAATAATTTAATATATAATTATATATTTGATATATTAATATATGTTAACTAATATTAGCTCACTTAAGAATTTATTTTCTACTTATACATTAAATATATATGTGATATATATTAATGTATTCTTTTTGTGTCATGCTTGATGATATATTGTACATGGGTGTATGAGACTCATACCATACTTAAGATAATAAGGATGATTATTTATTTAGGGAATAAACAAAATTAGGTAGAAATTGTCATGGATTGGATGCTTGTAGAAGCTTGTGAAATTCATTGACTTAGTCCACTAATTTTGTTTTACTCTAGATATTTAGTAACCCAACCATTATCTTTAGTCATGGTTAAGTCTCTACAAATATCATTTGTGATATTTTCTCATCCATGGTTGCTATTATTCACCACTTCATCTTCTTCTTCATCTCAATTTAGCTCTCTAGGTTTTCTTGAGGTGAAGAAAGAGAGAGAGAAAAATAATTCTAAAGTGAGAAAAATTCCTACTTCATTAATCTATACCAAACTAGCCATTTAGTATATGTTGTTTGCTTCACTAATTCTCCATTAGTGAAGAGGTAGCTTGAGTTGGAGATTCCTCGACGTAGATCATCTTCGGCTCGGAGATCTTTAAGCAATCTTGTTCTTTTCGCCAAGTGGAGCCTAACGAGAGTCCGGGAGACCACCACTTGTAGCTAAGGGACTACTACACGGAGCTTTAGAAGTAAAGGACCGGTCTACAAAGGTTGTATTCCTTGTTCACTTAGAGTAAAATTGTTTACTTGTATTGTTTAACCCTTATTCTCTAGTTAGATCCTTGGTTTGGGTTGCTTTGCTCTCTAGATTTTTTAAAATTGCACACTCGATGTCTTATAAAACCTAGTGAGAGTGCTAAGGAACCCTACAGTGGTACCAAAGCCAAGCTAGAGCATTAGGAGTGGCTCAGACGACGTTAAAGTGTTCGATCGAACTCCGAAAACCCGATTTTCCATGCTCTCTGGAATATTTTCCAAATGTTGGATTTTTCCAAGTTAAAAATATTCAAAAAATCATGCAGGGTTTTCTATGGATTCCCAAGAAGAATGAACTCCTATCTCGACTATACGACCTTGGAACTGCGGCCAAACCCTAGGGTTTGCGGCGGTTCCAAGACGCCGTTGGTGAGGCCAGGAACGACCCTAGGTCCGTAGGTGCTTGTGGCATATTCTGGGTATTTTTTCTGATGCTCAAGTGTTGAGCTCTCTGGGAAATATGGGTGTTTGTTGATTCGATCGAAATGTTTAATATCGTCTAGCTATCTGTGATATGTGATATAATATTTGGAATCCACAATAATTAGTTTTGTGAAAACTAATTAGTATTTTATAAATCTAGCAATTTAGTCTATTTTGATCGGTTGTCGCGAGGTTTTGATTCGGATCAAAACTCCGTTGCAATCTCGTATTGTACGCGAACGCTCTCCAGGTAACACTACTGGATAGCCCCGCCCCATAGCCCCGACCAAGTGACTGTAGGAGAACCCCGTAGCCAAAAGCATCAGTTCGGGTGCTAGCGGCCGCGGTGTTCCGCCTAAGTGCACTTCGTCGATGGCATCGGGGGTGTGGCCGTCTACTAATGTTTCCGACGAGCATTCGATCATTCGTTGGGAATCTTGTTGAATTGCCCGACTAGATACTGAAAAGTGTTTTCAATTTGAGACTAAAATGCCGGGTTTATAATGTTAGGCATGAAATTCGGAATATGTGATATTCTGGGTTTATGATGTCTAAGGAATTTATATGGTTAGGCATGAAATCCGAAGTATGTGATATTTCGGGTTTATGATATCTAAGGATGTTGCGGATTCCAATTGTTGTAGTTTTCACTTTCTTTTCTGCGACCGTAAGTGTAATATGTGGTGTATCGCCAGTTTCGTTGCTATACGTCAACGACAATTGGGATACGCATATTTACTTATGTTGATGACATGTGATGTTATGTGTTGCTCTGATATGTTATATTGGATCGTCGTGTTTGAATAGCCAGGGTTTTTTGCGTGAGATGAGAGTTTTTCATTTTCATTCATGTAAAAACTTATATGTAATATTCTTTTATTGGGACAATTCCGGGTTGAGGATGATGTCACCATCAATGCATATTATTTACTTTTCTGCATTAGAATAGACCCAAGGAGGGGAGCACAAGTAACCGGGTTCTAGAATCCAGTGGGAAACCATCTAGAGGAGTCGAGTCCGGGTCTCCTAACTCTAGAATTGGTAGGGTTTCTTGCCGCTCTCGTAGGGGTCTAGAGATGTGGGTTTGGATATTCATCACACTATGGAATCCGTGTTTTTTACCGGCTTAATTTAAAACACAGACCTCCTAGTATATCCAATATTTCATATGTTGACTTCTGCTGCAATGTTCTATGTTGAGATCATATAACTGCGTGAGACAAATGCTTTATATTATATATATGATATATAATAAACGTTGCTTATGTTTTGCATCTGCGTTAGTCCTGCCCCTGCTCTACCGTTAGTTATCTAATCTAACGGTGCATGACGGGACCCCGTGGCGAATGTGGATGGCATAAGCGTACGTTATATAAGTATTTTCGTTTCGTTATTTGTGATGCTTAAGAAGCATAAATGATGGGATTTCATTAATGTAACATTTCAAAAATATAAAATATTATTTTTGGAATTTAAATAATAAAATAATATATTTCGCGAAAATTAGTCGATTTACGAATTTGTAGTTTTCGTAAAATGGTATATGTATATACCAATATTTGGAAAATATTTGGAGATTAAAATGATTTATTTAATAAAAAGATATTTATCGGATTTTGGTATTTTTATAATTAATTATATGCAAGTTTAAATTAAACTTGATTAGTGCACTACTAATCACGATTAAGCCAAATCCGTCTTTTTAAGTAACCATGGCTAGTGCACCATGTCATGTGCATTTTGTTGCATGTTGTTCTACTTTGTTTGTTTCATTGTATTTGGTTTATTATGTGAGAAGAGAAAAAGAAAAGAAAGAGATCCCATGATTGAGAGAGGAGAGAGAGGGGGGACACACTCATGATGAGGCATGGCATGCCATGTGAGGGTATGAGAGAAAGAGAGAGAGGCTGCTACCCTTGACCTTTTTCCCTCATTCATTTTCCTTCATCCATTATTTTCCTTCATCGCCTCATCATATTCATCTCCTTCTTCATGCTTCCTCCACCTTCTCTACCCTATGAAAACATCTACAAATCTTCACCAAATTCTCATGCCACCTTCATTAAAAAAATGATCCTCACCTCATCCTACACCCCTTAGCAAGTCCAAGTTTGGATTTTGGAGACTTTGGGCATCTAGGGGTTTTCTTGAGTTGCTCTCATGAGATATAATTCTCACTTCCCATCTTGTAATTAGTTTCTTTACCTCCTAGTTTAGTTTAGTGTTTGATTTAGCATGTTTATTGATTTTAGAATTTTCTAGATTGAGGTTTAGTAGGTGATTTGAATTGTAAAGATGCAAGTGAAGTTTAGTAAGTGTTTGCAAGACTTAGGTGATGATTTTCCTGACCAAACTATAAGACTAGAAACCCAAAACCAGAACTTAGAATTTTCCCAACATTGGAATTTCGACAGATTGTGATGATGTTTTGTAATCTGGGATGACCCGAGAGACCTATAAAATAAGTTCCTATGACCATAAGACGAGTAGGCAACCTAGAAGCACCACCTGAAACCCGAGCCCATTCCCATCTAAACTGGCCGTAGATTGATTTGGTTTGGCCGCAAATTGCGGCCAAGTCGGGGTGAAAAGTGTTGATTTTTGGACCATGGCTTGGTTATGTGATATCTAGAGCAACCCTATATGCAAAATTCCCTAGTTTGGCCTAGGGTGAAATCTGGGAGTGATTTCCTTCGTTGGTGGATTTCGGTTTTGCGATTCTGAAACTTGGTTTTGGTATTTGAGCTTGGATCTCGTCGTTGGACGTTTGTACGTCAACGAACGAGGATTTTCTGGTTGTTTTGCATGTGTAGGCTATAGGTTCTAACATATGAGCACATCGTGTGTTGTATCGGATTTCCAGACTTGGTTTTAATTGCGGTTTGCTGTGTTTTGATTGTAGGTACCTTCGTATGGACTTCTGAAACAAAGAAGCACGTCGACTTCGACTAAGCGAGGATTTTGCAGGTGAGTAGATTTATATCTACGGGAGAAGTCGGGTGGATGGCGTATAGCACACCCGCAATTATAAAATGGAAACCGATATATATAGAATATAGTCGGAGAAACCTATACTAGAAAACTATGGATATGATCAAAAAGTTAGTTGGAGATGATATAAATGATTGAATACATATACCAAGATATGAGATGAGATCTATAAGGATATGACGTGAGATCGATGAATATGATAAGATTGAGATAGATGTGTTATGGGATCGGTAAAATATGATAAATATATATAAGATTATTTAATGTGAGATATTGATGCGATGAAAAGAGAATATGATGAAATAAGATGACTTGGCTTAATATGTCGATATACGGATGCGAGGCGATATGGGAATATAGATACTTTTGCCAAGACATGATATGAGATTGATACGGATGTGACTTGAAAGATATGGGTACATATATATAATTATGAGAATAATGAGTGATTTGCCGTACGAGACTTTAGATCCGTACCCTCATTGTTGTATAGGTCGATAGAATCCCTATTTGTTTATTGCCGCCGTACGATGGATTACAGTACGCGATGAGTTTTACCAGATGTTTGATCCATGCCCTTGACTCGAGGATGTCGTACGATGGATTATACCGTACGTAATTCTATGAGGCTGGATTGCCGATTGATTGATTCATCAACTCGGATATGTTATAGATATTTTAATGCCTTTCTACACTGCCTTAGTTAGTCCCTTATGTAGATATTAGATTAGATACGTATATTTTATAATGTGGCGCTTACGGTTTACTTTTCTGCTACGTTTATGATATTCTCATTGCATTATATATATACCTGTGCTTCCATTATTTGTTATGATATCGTCTTCTAGTACACCTGCACAATTATCGATGATGCGTATGTTACACATACACAGATTGCCAGCTCACACACAATCATCATCGGTAATTGCTATATCACTTACACAGTAAAATTGTTATATCATGCTATTACTCTTAATTGTTCAGTACCATCACACGACTCGTAGGCATGATATACTGATATGCTCACATTTTTGTTCTATGTTTGCATACATCATGCTTTATGATTATATGCATTGAGATGCTGTTTTCATAAGATTCTGGATTTGAGAACCGTGGTTATATTTCAAGAGAAATGGTGTATTATTTTAAAAACCAGGTTTCTCTTGATATGAAATTTCGAGGCGTCCACCATGAGTTTTCTCGGTTCTAAGCTATGATTATACCCGATTCGAGGAGCGGTAGGCACCGTCAGCGGGTACATGGTGGACCTGGTGAGGTATCCCAGGGCAAGAAGACTCGTATTGTTAGGCGGTGAGCCTGGCAGGGGAGCACTACCTACCGGTGATAGGTTTGGGCTCGGCGGTTATCCGGAGGATACCGACCAGAGTCGTGAGATAGATTTGGGCCGATCCAGACTGACGGAGCCCATGGGACGATCCGGACTGACGGAGCCCGAGATATGAGGATTTACGTGTCGATGCTGGACACAGGTTTCATGATGTTTTGAATGTCGATGTTGGATACTCAGGTTCCATGATTTTGATGTGTCGTTGATGGACACACGTGATTGATATCCTCATACATACAGGCATATGTTTTCATGATGATTCGAGTGTCGATGTTGGATGCTCAGGTTCCATGATATTGATTTGTGTCATTGATGGACACGTGGATGATATCCGCATGCTTGCAGGCAGATGAGTTCAGATGTTTATTTATGTATGTCATTTGCATTGACTCGATTATTGACATATATGCATACCTGGTCACCCTAGATATCATAGTATTACCTTCATGATATAGTATGACCTAGAAAATCGTTGTTTTATTCGATTTCTACCTGCTGATGTTTTCTATTTATGAGTTGGCAACTCACCCCCATTGTGCTATAGTTCTTGCAGGTTTGACCGCTTGGGATCGGTAGCCGTATCGCTGGCACACATGTTCATCCAGGGTGTTTTGCTTTGGTAGGTGGAACACATATTGGATCGTGCCCACTCTTGTACTTATTATTATTCTATTGTATCTAGATAAACTCCATCAATCAGAAACTAGAATTTGTATATTAATAGACTAGAAGACTTGAGTTGCGAGACTTAGAGTGATGGGTGTATGTTCGCTTCTTTGAGGTTTTGATGTCTTGCTCTATTTATTTATTTTTTCTGTGTTGATCTTCGCCGTTGGGCGTCATATATATATATTGTTACTTGCGTAGTTGTGTTTTCGCCGATTGGCGAAGTGCTAGCTCCCACTTGGGGATGCCTATATATATATATTGCTTGTATGTGGTTTTAGATCAAAATATACAAGGGAGGTGCTGCCCAAATTTTTAAAGGACGAAAAATGTTTTCAACTAGTATATAATCCACTTACATTTTCATATATCATTATTTATGCATTTAAATAAAAATTTGATTTCATTATACCTTTATTTCAAAATTGCACCTCTACTATTTTCCGCAAAAAGGTTTAGATTTCTGGGTTTCGGCTTACTTGAATTACGTTACGCTTTTAGACGTTGTATGATTTAAGTGCCGGTCACGGGCTAAATTCCAGGTCGTGACAATTAATGAGATTAATGAAAAGGAAAGAAACCTAAAGATATTGTAGAATCAAATTTTCAAAAAGGGTACCTCTAGTTTTTGCTTTGCATAGTGGTATTCCTTGATGAATATCCAGCACCTCATTCGATGAGGAAAGAGCCGAGATCTCTTCACCGGGAGTGACCTCTTTAGCAAAAGCTGGCAGATGCTACAACCCACTCGGTTTTATCTTTTAATTTCTTCTCTAGTTCTTGCTTTGCATAGTGGTATTCCTTGATGAATATCCAGCACCTCATTCGATGAAGAAAGCACCGAGATCCCTTCACCGGGTGTCACGACCCGAAATAGCACGTGACTGGCCCTTAAATCATATGAAGTCTATAGGACCTCATCTAATTCAAGTAAGCCAAAAGCCAATAAATCTAACACCATATTAAATAATAAATGAAGGAAAACTAGTTTTAAAGAAGTGAAGAAAACATGTTTTAAAAACAAGGTTTTCAAATAAGTAAGCCGAATATGCATTTTTAAATTCTCAAGTCTTTTCTGAAAATTTCGGCAGAGTTTCCTTTGTAAATACTGGCCCCAAACGGGGTACAACAAGAATAATATATGCATAATGATAAAAGGCATCCCCAAGCGGGAGCTAGCTCTTCGTCAATCGACGGTCACAACCATGCAAGCAATATAATATAAAACGCCGAAGGGCGAGGATCAAAACTCAAAAGGAAACTCAAAATCATCATGAAAACCATAATACTAAAACGCGCGACTCTAAGGTCGAAATAATAATACACTGGTTTTCTAAGTCTGAAACAATATACAAGTCTGGTTGATGGAGATTCTAGATACAATAATGAAAATAATATACAAGGGTGGTCACGATGCGAGTGAACCCACCTACCAAAGCAATCACCCAGAATGGAAGCAGTGTGCTAGAAAGCCGCAGTGAAACCTGTACGGCAAGACCTGCAAGAAGCTGTGGCACAACGGGGATGAGTTGCCAACTCGTGAGTAGAAAACATCACAGAGTAGAAATCGTATATATGACTCAATCCTAGGTCAATACGATCAGTAATATATATCCTCAATATGATAAAGTCTGAAACATGATAAGGTGGCAAGGGTAAACATCTATACATCAGTGTAATACCACGTGCTCGTGTCAGTGCCTCAGGTAGCAACATATCATAAATATGAGGTATGATCAATGTAATCATCATGAACTCAGTGTCAACTATATCAGGAAGTCTAAGTATGTAGATATTGTCCAACTATGAAATCAATGTCTGTATGCATGTGGATCCCGTCTACGTGTCAACCAATGACACAAAACATCATGCATGTAAATATCATAAAGCATACGCATGAAGGTATGAGGATATAAATCAACGTGTGTCCCTCGTGACACATCAAATCATGGAACCTGAGTGTCTAGCATCGACACTCGAAAACATCATGAAAACTGTGCCTAGCATCGGCACGTAAATCCTCATATATATCGAACTCCGTCAGTCCGGATCGGCTCATATCATCTCTCGACTCCGGTCGGTATCCTCCAGATATCCGCCGAGCTCAAATACAATCACCGGTAGGTAGTGGTCCCTCTGCCAGGCTCACCGTCTGTATACATAGCATCCCTTTCTTGCCCCGGGGTACCATACCGGGTCCACCATATAGCCGCAAACGGAATCATCTACCTCCTCGAATCGGGTTTCACATATCACACGTCTCAGAACTGAGAAAACGCATGGTGGACGCACTGAAATATCATATCAAGAGAACCCGGGTTTTTTAAAATAGTACATACTTTCTTTTGAAATACCCACGATTCTCAAATCCCGAAATCTCATGAAAACAACATATTTCAATGTGTATAATCATAAGGCATGATGTATGCGACATATAAAAAAAATGTAAGCATATCAGTATATCATGCAACGTGGAATAGTAATATGCACATATCCAGGGAAAACCGCTCTTTCAAATGAATCCAGTTTTAAAATATATCTTGCGGTTCCCAAATCTCCAAAATCAAGTCAGAATCATCTATGTATGTGCAAATAGGTATGTATGCAAGTATGAGTGTACAAAATGTTTGCTTACCAATATGGATGTACAAGTAGGTATATACGCAAGTATGAGTGTACAATATGCCTGTGCGCCAATATCGATGTACAAGTAGGTATATATGCAAGTATGAGTGTACAATATGCCTGTGCGCCAATATGGATGTACAAGTAGGTATATACGCAAGTATGAGTGTACAATATGCATGTGCGCCAATATGGAAGTACAAGTAGGTATATACGCAAGTATGAGTGTACAATATGCATGTGTGCCAATATGGATGTACAAGTAGGTATATACGCAAGTATGTCAAGCAAGGAGTCATATCCTGATGCAACAGTCCTACTGTGTAGTGATATGGCAATTATCGATGATGAAGTGTGTGAGCCGGCAAGCAGGTATACGTGGAACATACGTATCATCGATAATGGTGCTGGTGTCCTGACAACATGGGTTTAATATAACAATAAACATATTTAAACATGCAATGCGATGCGAATAGCAAGAATATGCGGAAAATGAATAATAAACACAACAGTGAAGAATCTATATCAATATATATATGTCAAACAGTTTTGCCATTTGAAATAACACGAATCGTGGTGTTTAGAAAAATAAGGGCTACGGTGTTTTTAAGAAAAGATGCGTCTTTTGAAATATCCATAGAATTCCTTAGCATGTCTTTTAAAATACTCACGATTCATTAGTTTTGAAATAGGTATGACTCGGGTCTAGTCTAACATCTGCTAAGTACTACAGAACTAAACGAACAGTCTAACCGAAAGGGTAAGGGAAACCACCTAAATCTGAGTCGATATACATATAAATATAATAGTCGGTGATCCCGCCTCAATAGTATCACATACGATAAAATATACAATGTGACATCCTCGAGTCAAGAGTGCGGATCTATCATCAATATATAGCTCGTACGTAAATCCGTCGTACGGCATCCCAAATCTGGGTACGGGTCGAATCTCACATTTATCTCATCAATTATCTGGTATCCTTATCATCATATCTCATGAACTGGGGTACTGATCTAAGTCTAGTACAAGCTGATACCATCTATAAATATATGTGTGCGTGTATGAAAACACACGCCTAAAGGCCCGGTAAAATCTCATGTCGTATCTCCTAATACGTACCCCATCATATCACCGATCTCGTGGCACCATGCCCAAACTCATCGACTCATCTCCAAATATCATCCAAGTGTGTGTGTGTGTGTGTATAGACACACACAGTCCCATACCTATGTGTGTGTGTATATATATATATATATATTTATCCCCATATACGCACAAGTATAACAGTAAGCATGTGTGTGCGTGCGAATGTAAACCTATTCTAGGGTTCGCAACTAAGAAGCTAAACTAAGTTACTTCTAACTACTTTAAACTAAACCATGAACACAAATCATATCTTGATAATCATCCACGTAACATAAACACACACACACACACACACACACACACACATATATATATAAGCTATACTACGAACTGCGGGGGTGCTATACGCCATCCACTCGACTTCCCCCGTAGATATAATCTACTCACTTGATCTTGCTTGCCGATGTCGATGCCGCCATCATCTTCTTCATCGTCTTGAATCATCGTGGGGGTACCTACATGCCACACTTATTGCATCGCATTAAAACCAAAACGACACGCTAAACTCACATAGGTCAAAACCTATGGTCTACTCCCGCAAATCAACCCGATATCACTCGATATAGACGTACAAACGTCACGTGATCGAGATAAAGCACAAATACAAAAATCCAGAATTTTAAATACGCAAAACCATAACTCGAATCAAAATAGCAAATCAAGTTTTTTAGTCCCAGATTTTGTTTAAGGGAAAAACTAGGTGCACAAACAGGTCTAGGGTGATGTATAGGGTCTATATGAGCTATGGGGGAAACCTGGGCACCTAACCCACCAAGGTGGCCGGCCACACAAAAGTAAATTCCGGCCAGGCCGGTTCTGGTAAGGAGTTAGGGTCTCGTCTGGTCAGGTTGGTCTCATATTGGTCCCATTTGGCCTCTAGAGTTGTTTGTTTGTCTCATAATTTCCCCGGGTCATCCCAGATTTCCCTGCACACTCAATTTCCTCAAAAACCGACATGGATAGTTTTCTGTTTTCAGTATTTAGGGTTTGTTTCAGTAGAGTCTGGGTTTCTAAGATCATAGGGGGGTTAAAGGCCACTACCTAGGATTAATTACACAATCACAACTCAAAATCAACCCTAACCCTCTCTAGGGATTTCCAAAGTCCACTAAACATCGCCAAATCGTTTTTAAACTTGAATAGATGCATAAGAAAATGAAATACTACACTAATTGTGAAGGGATTACCTCATTTGACACTCACGAATCCTCTACAGCGCCAAAATGCAAACTTTCTTGGTCCAATGTGTAGCTAGAGGGCTTGTGCACAATTTTTGTGAAGAGGAGATGGGGTTTTGGTGAATTTTTAATGGTGTTAGTGGAGGTTGTAGAGGGGATGAAGGAGGTGCTGCCATTGAGAGGAAGATGAAGAATAAAAGATGAAAATAATGAAGTGAGAAGATGAGCCATGATTAAGGTTTGACCCTCACCTTTCTCTCTCTTGCCCATGCTTCTATATTTTATTCTTTTCTTTTGTTTTGTTTTCTTTTATTTCTTTCTCTTTGCAATAGTAAACCCAAAACAATAACCATACAACCAAAAATCATGTAGGAAAAATGTAACAAGTGTTAAAATGACATGTGCATGTCATGTGCACAAAACACGCTTAAAGCCTGATTAGCGATTTTTAATCGCGATTAGCATAAAATAGCGTATAATTAATCATAAAAACTTATAATTTGCATAATTCACATAAAACACCCTCTTTTTAGTAATTTCTATAATTTTCCAAAATTTTCCCAATTTATCGGTATTTAATTATACCGCCTTATTAAAATATTCAATATTTTATTATTTAATTATAAAAATTCCCAAAAATAATATTTTATTTTTTTGAAATGTTACACCGGGAGTGACCTCTTTAGCGAAACTAGCAAAAGTCTCAAAAACACTTCTTTTCAAAATCACTTGATTCTATAACGATATCAAGTTCATTACGCAAAAGGTTTTCTTAAAAACCTGTCGTAGCCCTCCGTCATTTCAGATAAGTACTATTTAGTATTCGTGCTACATTTGTTGGCTTGCGTCAAGGCGTAGTGTGAGGTAGCTATTTAGTGCTTATCTGCTGCATATGATGTGATTGGATTAGGGTAGTCGTTGTAAGTCAACGTTACACACCCCACGGGTTTGCGGGGAGGCGGAACGGGTAAAAAACGATTTTTACAAGCAAGGTAACATTGACTTAAACACAAGATCTTAGCTAAACCATATCTAACAAAACTAACTAGAGGTATTATCTACTCGGTAAGAAGATTATACCTAAAGTTCCAAGTCCTTCTCTTCTTTCCGCTGTCCTCCTTCTCCTTGCAAGCTCCTTGGAGTGGAAATGGAAGTCACCTCCTCGTCGGCTTCTTGAAGTAGTAGAAGATCCATCCGAGAGTTCCAACCTTGAGCTAAACCTCCAAGATGAGGCAACTAGATCACTTGGGGTGCTAGACTAAGTGACCTAGAATGAGTAGTGTGTGATTATGAGTAGCTTATCTCACTAAACCCTTGATTCTCAACTCATAAGACACTAGGGTTTTGAGAGGAAGAAGAAGAGAGCAAGCTTAGGAGAGAGAATGTATTTTTGATAATGATAATAAAAATTAGAATGGATAACTTATATATGACCATTTGTCATGGCATGAAAAATATCTCATCAAAATATAAAACAACAACTGAGCCTTTTATCCCAAGCATATGGGGTAGGCTACATGAACCAACATGAGAATCATGCCGGGTCCAGCACATGAATCCTCCACCTCCACTCACTCCTATCGAACAATATACTTTCATCGAGTCCTTTGGCACCCATATCGTTTCGTATCACCTCCATCCATGTTTTCTTCGGTCTTCCTTTTTCCTTTTTACCATTGCCCATATCTAGAATATCTATTCATCGAACCGGTGCTTCCATAGGTCTGCGTCGCACATGACCAAACCATCTTAGCCGGTTTTCCCGCATCTTCTCCTCCACAGGTGCTACACCAACTTTTGCACGAATATCCTCATTTCGCACCTTATCTTTTCTAGTGTTACGGCACATCCAACGAAGCATGCGCATCTCCGCTACGTGCATCTTCTATGTATGATGATTCTTAGGAGCCCAGCATTCTGTACCATATAATAAGGCAGGACGAATAGTGCTCTGATAAAACTTCCCTTTCAATTTTAACGGAAAGTTACGATCACACAAAATGCCTGTTGCACTCATCAAAATATCTAGCTCAAAAATATCTCATCAAAATATTTATGGTCAACAAGTCAAGCCAAGTCAAATGGTCAACCAAGTAGCCATGCCAAAAAGATTATAATTTATCAAAAATAACTAATACTTTTCCTTTTCTCATATTTGCTTTGACCAAGTCAATGGTCAAAACCCTAATGAGATGTCTCCTTCTTCACCCCCTCTCATCCGTATATACATACCCGCATCCGTGTTCCGAGAAACACGAATACAATGAGACGAAGCTAATCCAATAATCAAATACTAGGATCCGGCTTAAACCAAAGCCCACTAGTATTGTCCGCTCGAACACCACATGCGCACAAGCACACGTATGTGATCGAACCCTGTCGTAAAACCATACGACCTCTACTCGTTTCGCCCGAAGCTGGGACACCCTCTGTGTGGGACTCTAAAGACTCGACACTATGCTGGCATTGGGTTTAACCACAGGCCGCAAGCGGCACTAGCTATATGTAACGGTCCCCAGGTAGATGTCGATAAGAAGGCCGATGAGGAAACCCATCCGAACTCCTACTGAGCCTGAATGTGAAAATCTCCGTACAATCCGATCTGTTCGTCTAAGAGTGTCGCATATCGGGCCTAGGGGCGGCAAGCGTCAGACCCCTAATAGCGGTATAAGTCGTGTCGGAGTACAGTCCAAAACACCTTGAGAAACTACTGGAGTACCTACCACTAAATCTCACTTTCCCTGGCCAGGGACTTTGTGTAATGGCGTTCTGAACACAGCGTGACATCAACCCCCAATACCGGGAGAGACGAATCCTATCTAACCGCCACTGCCTCCAAGTGCTTTAGGACAGCACCCAACTGCTACCTGTTTGCACGAATCGATAGATCCGTGGTAGGGTAGCAATCTAAGAACAGTGGGAACACATTTAAGGAGAAGGAGCAGTGTCAAGTCAACGGACTAAGCTGTACTCATGTCACCTGGGAACTGCTAACCGACGATAGGTATAATACCAACCAACAGTTCCCGACGAGTCCTGTCCAGTGTACTCGTAACCCAATGAGCACCTGCATACTATCTCCAGTACGACATACTAATGGCTGTGGGACAGACCATCTCCCATGCTGGGATGAGAAGCGTATACACTAGTCTACTCTGGAGTATCGATGCCCTGTCTCGATAATCCAACGACTAGGGACCTGTATAAGGATGCGCTTGTAGACTACCCAGCCCCCACTAGTGTGACTGCCATCACAACGCTGGTAGTCAAGCAAAGATCCTAAGGGCTCTATCAATATGTATTAGCGATATGTTAAAAAAAACACATACACATATTAAGATAGATACAAACCAAGTAGCATACTATCATATCAAGCAAGACTGTCATAAATCCGTGTATATATCCCAAGCTTCCAAAATGTAATATACAAGCTAGTACTATACAATAATGGCCTCTAGGGCATATTACACTAACAGTCGTGCGACTTTGTTGGCCTGCGTCAAGGGTCGTGCGGGTAGGGTTAATTCAATCATGAAATGTACGGGTTGAACTTGACTAGCGGACTATGGTTTGTTGGCCCGCATCAAGGTCATAGGACGCTAGGGGGAAAATATTATTGGGAATTTCAAGTGTTGAAATTTGCAATGAGATTGCATACCTTCTATGAGATAGTTGAATCTCTATACCCGTTGCAAGTAAGAGTTACTCCTTGGAGAGTTTTGCACTTTACAATTAGCCGATCAAGTAGGTGTCTAGAAAGGTGTCAATGGGGTTATGCCTTTAGGAAAACGAGGTTTATTCTAATTAGGTCCGTGCGAAAGCACGGGGAACCTCCCTCAAAGTACCGACACTGGCCTGGCTGAAAGATTGGTGAACTTGTAGAATGTAATTAATCCCGGCTAGTCTTACCTTTTAGGTTTTGAAAGAAGATTTGATAAAAACAGTGAGAGCCATCCTGATTAGATAAAATAATAACCAATCTAATCTTGCTAGAGCATACGCAGAGTGTTTTCTTCTCTCTCTCTCCAGGTAGTGACCGTGACATGCCTTAATCAAGATAATAATATGGATGTATTGACCGAACACGCTTGTTATACTGAGCTGGGGAACGTTGGTTCCGCTCTACCTTATAATTATTATAAGTCTGAGCAGGAAATAGGGGAATATCCGGATTCCCACGTGAACCGATCGAGGAATGAGCATGTTGATGCATCTTCTTCGGGTGTGTTTCTTAACGAGAACTGTTTCTCAGTACACTCTACGTCCTGAGTATTAGATACCGGATCAGGATCCCATATATGTAATAAGTTACATGGGCCAAAGATAGGTAGAGAACTGGGAAAAGGTGATCATTCTCTAATAGTAGGGAATGGTGCAAGTGTTGCAGCCAAAGCAATTGGTGAATATCACCTTGTATTACCAACTGGTAATACATTGATTCTGAACGAATGTTATTACATACCGAACCTGATATGCAACATTATATCAGTCTCTTTATTAACTAAAGAAGGATATAATTTTGTATTGCAGGATAATGTTATGAACATTTTCCTGAATCAAAACTTGATTGGATCAGGCACGTTATGTAATGGCATATACGTTCTAAATCAAACTACAGTTCTTAACATACAGAACACACGCTGTAGGAAAAGTTCAGAAATGAACAAATCCTTCTTGTGGCGTTGTAGACTTGATGATATCAATGCGACATGACTAGCTAAGTTGCATAAAGATGGATATTTAAATCAGTTTGAATTTACATCATATGAAACTTGCCAGTCATGTCTTAAAGGCAAAATGACCAAAACTCCATTTACTGGACACGGAGAAAGAACTACTGAACTCTTGGGACTGATACATAGTGATGTATGCGGTCCCATGTCTGCACATGCCTCAGATATGGATATCTTTATCTAGTCGAAAGTAGAAATGTGTGATTGGCTTATTCGGACATGTGTTCTTGTTGAAACATAAGTCTGAAGCTTTTGAGATATTCAAGGAATATAAGTGCGAAGTCGAGAACCAAACGGGTAGAAGTATTAAAATCCTTCGATCTGATCAGGGAAAAGAATACTTGAGCACGGAGTTCCTGAATTATTTAAAAGAGAATGGGATTCTCTCTCAGCTTACTCCTCCATATACACCACAACACAACGCTGTATCGGAGCAGGGAATCGCACAATATTAGATATGGTGCGCTCTATGATGAGTACCGTTGAGTTTCCTGTTTCCTTTTAGGGTTATGCGCTTAAGAAGCCATACACCTATTGAATATGGTTCCAACCAAATCAGTGCCTACCACTTCATATGCGATATAGAATGGGAAGAGACCATCTCTTAAATAAGTTAAGATATGGGGTTGTCCGGCCTATGTTGAAAGGCAAAATCCGGATAAGCTCGAGGCAAGGTCAATTCTGTGTAAGTTTGTTGGATATCCAAGGGTATGTCTTCTACCATACTGAGAAACAAAAGGTGTTTTGTTTCTCGGCATGCCACCTTTTTAGAAAAGGAATTTCTTGAAAAAGAAATTAATGGTCATGTGGTAGAACTGGAAGAGGTTCCAGCTAGACAAACTGACAGCTGATGATTTGGTAGAACCGGAGGATTCAACAGTTCCCGATGAACCTCAGCCTCTCCGCAGATCTAGTAAGGGTTCTCATCCGCCTGAGAGATACTACGGTTTTCTGAATGACAGTGGGAGCAAGGATCGCATCATGGAAGATGATGACCCAACTAGTTTCTAGCAGGCCATCACAAGTGGGGACTCTGTGAAATGGCTGGATGCTATATGATCTGAGATGGAATCCATATACACCAACAAAGTATGGACTTTGGTAGTTGCACCTGAAGGGGTAAAACCCATCGGGAGAAAGTGGATCTTGAGAAGATTCATGGTGTAGATGGAAAAGCTGAGACTTTCAAAGCTAGACTTGTAGCAAAAGGTTTTCGTCAACGACCAAGTGTGGACTATGATGAAACATTTTCTCCAGTGGCTATGCTTAAGTTCATCCGGATCAATTTACGGATTAAAGCAGGCATCGTGGAGTTGGAACATCTGTTTTGATGTGGCATTCAAAAAGTTTGACTTCATAAAAAAGGTAGATGAACCTTGTATATACAAGAAGGTTGTAGAGAGTAAGATTGTCTTCCTCGTATTGTACGTGGATAGCATACTCTTGATAGGAAACGGTGTTCCTATACTGCACTCGGTCATGCTCTACTTATCACTAAGTTTCTCCATGAAGGATTTGGGTGATGCCTCTTATTTCCTGGGGAGAAACACTGGACTGCTGTGAAGAACATTCTTAAGTACTTGAGAATCACTAAAGAAATGTTCTTGGTGTATGGTAACGTGAACTCCAAGTGGAGTCTTTTACCGGTTCGAGCTTCCAGAGTGATAAGGTCGACTGTAAGACAGTCGCGAGTTTTGTCTTTATCCTCAGTGGAGGGACGGTATGTTGGAAGAGTTCCAAGCTAGATACCATGGCAGACTCAACGATAAAGGGTGAATACATCGCTACCAATGATGCTACCAAAGAGCCTGTCTTGATATAGATGTTCATGAGATGAACTTGGTTCCTACCATTGTGGTGACAATGGAGCTGTGGCTTTGGCCTAGGAACCCCGGTCCCATCAGTGATCCAGACATATTCTTAGGCAGTATCACCTGATCATAGAGATAGTTGATCTTCGGGCGATCGAGGTCAGGAGAGTTGACGCGAAGAATAACACGGCGGATCCACTCGCGAAAGCCTTTCCCTAGAGAGACTTTAAGGGATGTTGGGTATGAGATACTACAACAACCGGCCTTAGTGTAAGTGGGAGATTGTTAGTTGTATGTATGCCTAGAGGCCATTATTGTATATGATTGTATATTATAGTGGATGCTTGGACATATATAGGGAGGACTTTCTTGCTTGACATGATAGTATGCTATCTGGTTACTCTTTATCGTAACATATATACGTGTACTGTCTCTCTTTTACATGTTGATAAAGCCCTTAGGATGTATACTTGACTACTAGGACTATGATACAGATCATACTAGTGGGGCCCGGGTAGTCCACAAGTACATCCTTTAATTGTTCCTAGTCGAGGGTGTATCGATACGGAGCATCGATATTCCAGAGTAGACTAGCGTATACGCTTCTTGAACCATTTGATGGGCGATGGATGATCCCATATCCATTGGTGTTTGACATCAAAGATAGTATACGGGTGCTCAGTGGAGAGTGGGTACATTGAACAGGACTCTCCGAGAACTCCTAGATGGTATTATACCTATCGTCAGATAGTAATTCTCTGGTGACACTGGTACAGGTTAGTCTGTAGACCCGAGATCGTCATAGAGTCTTGTGTGATTCCCGCTGTGCTTTGATTTCCGCCTTACCACGTTCATGAGAGCATGCAAAACGGTGGTTTTTGGGTACAGTCCCGAGTCACATGGAGGCAATGAGCGATATGAGTGGTTTCGTCACTCCCGGTATTGGGGGTTGATGTTGCGCTTTGCTCGATTGGCTATAACAGGAAGTCCCTGGCCCGGGCTGATGATGAGATTTACTGGTAAGTGTTATCAGTAGTTTCTCGACCCGTTATGAGCCTCACATCGGCATTACTTATCAAGTTATTGGGGTCTGACGTTTACCCCCTAGACTAGATATGCGACATATCATACGAAGAGACCAGACTGTACGGTAGTGTTACTTATTGGATTCACGGGAGTATGGACAAGCTTGCTTGTTGATCTTCTGATCACTCAATACCCGGGTAGCCGTAACGTCCAGCTAGTACCGCTGACGGCTTGTGGGTAACTGATATGATCGTTACCTACTGCCGGCGTATTGATGAGTCTTTAGAGTCCTACACAGAGGTTTTCTGGCTCAAGCGAAACGAAGTAGGGCACATATGTGATATGTGCGGGACCGAGATTAATATTTGTATATGATACCGTATTCTAATCTCGCGATATATGATATCGGTCGGTTATATGAGATATAGCCGGGTTATTGAATCAAGTGTTCATTCGATAAATTGATATAAATGATATTAGTCGGTTATATGTGATATAGCCGGATTATTAAATCAAGTGTTGAATTAACAATTTAATATATAATTATATATTTGATATATTAATGTATTTTAACTAATATTAGCTCACTTAAGAATTTATTTTCTACTTATACATTTAATATATATGTGATATATATTTATGTATTCTTTTTGTGTCATGCTTGATGATACATTGTACATGGGTATATGAGACTCATACCATACTTAAGATAATAAGGGTGATTATTTATTTAGGGAATACATAAAATTAGGTGGAAATTGTCATGGGTTGGATGCTATTGGGTTATGCAAGCGCCCCGGCCATCAATCCGTGGCCAAATGCAGAACAAAAATTTTCAAAAGCCGGCGCTAACACAACCCTATAACCCGGATCTACCCATAAGCCCTAGATAACAAAAACATGCATAGGAGATAAATTAAAGGGTTAGAATGGTTATACCGAGTTGATTCGTATCCTTCGGTCTTCAACCACCTTCCCAAGCTCCTAGAGGCCTCCATGATCAAGCTTGATCTCTGGTCTCCCTGCATCGAAGATGATCCACCCGAGGATTTGTGAAACGAGCTTCTACTTCGTATCCGAAGTAACTAGGGTACCTAGATCACTAAACTAGATAGCCTAGAGGATGTAGAGTATGGTGATGGATTAGTTTGTCCCAAGACACCCAAGGTTTCTCAACACATGAGAGGGTTTGGGTGGAGGAAGAAGAAGATGCCATGAGGATGAAAGTGTTGTAGGAGAGAGAATGAATAATGGCTTAGTCTTTTGTTTGTTGTGAGATTAGTAATAAATAATGGAGGCACCCAATAAAAAATCCCATGTCTCCAAAATATCTAGAGTCAACCAAAAATATCTCAAGTCAACAATAATCTCACAATAAACAAAAACTTAAGCATGCTTAGTATAGTAACCATGGGTCACTAATAAGCCATGCCACCAAAAATGCAATAAACACCTCATCCTACACCTCAATAACCTTTTAATCCAAAAAGGTCTAAACCATAATGAGGTGTAATCTTCTAAAAGTAATCTTGTAAGAAATTACAAGAATATCCCTCATCCGTATATACATACCCGCATCCGTTCCGAAGAATACGAATACAATGAGACGAAAATAATCCAACAATATAATACTAGGATCCGGCTTAAACCAAAGCCCACTAGTATTATCCGTCCGAACATCATCCGTGTACAAGTATACGTATGTGATCGAACCCTGTCATAAGACCATACGGCCTCTACATTGTTTCGCCCGAAGCAGGGCAACCCTCTGTGTGGGACTCTAAAGACTCGTCAATACGCTGGCAGTGGGTTTAACCACAAGCACGTCAGCGGCACTAGCTGTACGTAACGGCTACCCAGGTATTGAGCGAAAGGTAGGCCGACGAGCAAACTCATCCTGAAACCCTACTGAGCCTGACAGTGACAATATCCGTACAGTTCGGTCCGTTCATCTATGAGTATTGCATATCGTGCCTACGGGGGTGGATAAAGTCAGACCCCTAATAACGTGACCTTTAGTGTCAGCATGAAGCCTATCACCCACCGAGAAACTACTGATCCGAATCAGTAATTCTCGACTACCTTGGCCAAGGATTTCTGGTGATGGCCAGCCGTGCACTGCGCGACATCAACCCCCAATACCGGGAGAGACGAATCCCCCGACGGTCCGCTTACTTCCTCCATGAGCCATGGTAGGGTAGTAATCAAAGCACAGTGGGAACTCACACGAGACAAATGACGATCTCAGGTCGATAGACTAACCTGTACACATGTCACCTGGGAACTGCTATCTGACAATAGGTATAATACCAACTAGCATGTTCCCGGTGAGTCCGTCCAGTGTACTCATAACCCAATGAGCACCTGTATACTATCTTAGGTGAACAAACTGACACCAATAGCTTGTGAGACCGGCCACCGCCCCTCGTCAGGGTCTCGATCAGTATACACTAGTCAACTATGGAGTATCGATGCCCAGTCTCGAAACTCCCATGACTAGGGATATTTAAGGATGTGCTTATAGACCACCCAGCTCACACGTATATGATTGCCATCATAATGCTGGTAGTCAAGAAAGAATCCTGTGGGCTCCGTCAACATGTAGTAGTGATCTGTAATACCACGTAAAGCATGTACATGATGATAGAGACAAACCGGATAGCATACTATTATCTCGAGTAAGACTGTTCCACCGGTATAGGTCCTCCCTCAATCATCATGATCACCTGCCTGCGACTATGATAATTGCCTTGAGGGCACTATAGCCAACAGATGCTTGTAGAAGCTTGTGGAATCCATTGACTTAGTCCACTATTTTTGTTTTACTCTAGATATTTATTAATTGTAACACCTTAGAATGCGATTAGTGTTAATTAAGCGATAATGCGAGTTTTTAAGGAATGTTTACCAAATTGGTTTCCTCACATTTTATAACAATTAATTAATATTTTATTATTATTTGTTTTGGCTTGCACACACTTGTGCATGTTAATGTGGGGGTTAGTTAGTGTTAATCTTGTTAAATAGCCATGGCACCTTAAACTAATCCATGCCTTGATTTAACCTTGCACTTAGATATTTTGTGTGAGAGTTATCTTCTTGCTTTGGATTGAGAAGAGGTGGCTAGGTGAGTCATGGAGGGCATTAATGCTTGCATTAATGGAAGTGAAGGAGAGAGTAAGTGTAAAGGGTATACTCACCCTACACTCACCCTACACTCACCCTCTCATCATTATCTCCCCTCACTCTCTCATTCTTATCTCTTTCTCAATTATTTCTTCATCTCCTCAACTCTCAACTGAAACCCTCACTACTTCATCACAAAACCTTGCAAAACTTCATTAAACACCATGAAAACACTTCATAAGTCTTGATTTAGCCACTAGGTTGACTTGGAGCTTGGAAAGATTGGATTTTTGAGCAAGAGTGGCTAGGTAATGACCTCTAACTGATAATTAGGTGTTTATATTGTTGTGCTTCCTTGTAGTTGTGGTTTAGAACACTAAAGGTATAGTTTTGTGCTCATATCGTATTTTTAGTGTCATTATGGAGTCTCTATGATCTGCTGTGACCCCGAGTGTATACTGAAAAATCTAGCAATGTAGTAGTGATGTACTAGTGACCCTGAGTGTACACCTAAAGTACGAGCCCAACCCGGGCGGTTTTAGCCGGCGAGAACTTGAGGAAATCCGGCGAGCTCGGGTGTTTGGGGGAGTTGGGGCTTGTGATTTGTAGGGTAGCTGTCTGAAGTTGTTTAGAAGTGTTTGGTACTGCTAGATTTTTATATTTTGACAGTATACAAAATCTGGGATCACTTGGGTAGTTTCTAGTGTTACGAGTATGCGCGTTACGTTATCCGACATGGTTCGTGTTCTTGTGTAGCTGCTGCACTTGGGTTGGTTTTAGGATGTCGCTACACACGTTAGCCACTAGACGAACACTTGGGAGTTTGATTGGAGTTGGTGTGTCGGTCAAGACATAGTTGAACGTGTTATTGGTCGATTTCTGAGTTGCACTTGTTATGTTTTGTGTTAATAGGATCGCAGGCGGGGACTTCGACCACCGCGAAAAAAGGGAAGCAGGTGACTGGATTTACCTTGCTCGAGATCGTCGGTGGGTAGATTTAACATCTACGGGGAAATCGCCCGTATGGCGTTAAGCGTCAGGGCTAGAGATGATACGATATTAGCCGCATGTTTATAAGCACATATAGAGATTGTGCATGAACATCATTGCATATTATTACTTGTTGTGCCTGGACTTGTACCATTGGACACTGCACTATTATTGACGGTTCATGTTGCACGAGCACTAATTGTATGCTACACACACACCGTCGGTAATTTCCATGACACGCACAACATTTATACATATGTGATATTGTATTGGTTATTGACATTGAGACATTGATTCTTACTCCATTGCGCATATGAAATATAGCGTGCATGCATACCTACATGCTTACACATACCTTGCTATAGCTACATGTTCACCTTTATATGATGTTGCGTTGGATTTTGGATAATTGGGAACCGTGTGATATATTTAATAACATGATGCATTTAAATAGCGGATTTTTCCTTGATATGCTCATATTACTGTTCTATGTTGCATACATCATATTACATGGGTTTATGCATTGAGATATGGATTTCATGTGATTTTCTGGATTTGAGAACCGCGGGGATATTTCAAGAAATGTGTATTTGTAGCGTCTTGAAAAGTCGTTTTGGTGTTTTCCTGAAATTCGGTGAAAATTCGGTATTTTTCCAAAAACCGTCTTTCTCGTTATTTTGCAGTTTAGGGCTAATTATACCTAAAATGGATAGATAATTGCTTGTTTTTAGTAGCTAATGAGTTACTTATGAAATTCTGGTCGTTTAAAATTTTTTCCCTATTTTTCAATTTTTTAATATTATTTTAAGCCGGTAAGAAAATACATTAAATTAGCGATAAATACAAATTTTTCCGGGCTAAATTTAATCTTTAAAATTATGATAATTAAAATCTAGTTGTTACATAAATTTTTAGTATTTTATTTTGATTTTTAACAAATTTTTATGATAGGAAACGAATTTATTGAATTTTAAGCTAAAACTTGCAATTTTTGACTTGTAGGGGGTCTTTTTGCATAAAATTTCTTTTGTAAAACCCCATTCACCCTCCCCTCACCCCCAGGCCGGCCCTACCTCAGTATCAAGCCCAAAAAATTATTCCCCATCTCATTTGAACAAAATGATATGATAAATGGTTATTTATATATTTATTTGAGGTAAGGGTATTATGGTAATATAAGAGAGTTGACTTGGACTTTTTTTCCCCACTTCCTCACACTTCTCCCCACTCCCTCACTGCTGAATTCCAGCAGAAAAAACAGCCCCAAAAATCTCCACTCTTCTTCCATCAAAGTTCATCCAAAATTTGCTCCAAAAATCCACAATTTATTCAAAATTCAAACCAAATCCTTCATCCATTCTTCTTAATCTTTCTTGCATGGATCTTGGATGCTAGGAGACCATGTTTGGAGTCAAAATTTCTTGCTAGATCTCTAGATCTAGAGGTATAATCCTTACCCATTTAAATTCTTTTCGTTAGATTTCTTTAATTGGGTTGTTTTAGTGTAAATATTAGTGTTAATTTCTAGTCTAGGTTTTAAAAGTTCATGGCTTGAAATTTTAATTAGGGTTTAGAAAACCATTAATTAGTTAATTAAGTTATTTTGTTATCTAGTTTTATGCAAACTTAATTTAAGAGATTACTTTGCTTAAGTGGACATTGATATGTGTTAAATTATGTTGTTCAAGTGTGAAATTGGATTTAATTGATGGTTATAAAAATCAAGAGAGGGTTGTTTATGGAAAAATATGATTTGAAGCATTGTAATGTGTTATAATTAATGTGATTGTGGTTAACTAGTTATGCGGTTACATGTTATACTAGGTTGTAATCCTTTTTGTCGCAAAACGGCGATGTTGCGCCGATTTTTGGAATGTTTGTGCTTACTGGTTTTGTTATAAAATTATGTGATGAATTATTTTGGATATCTTGATGATTATGTTGGCTTATCCTATGACATTTAGGATGTGTGAGTGCGGTTTCTTTGAGTGGTCAGGTTTTAGTTTTGCCGGGCGACCAAATCGGCGATTTTTGGCAGTTTTTGCGATTTTCGCGTATGTTCCGCGCACCTTGTGCACGTTGTACCTAGCTTGTGAACTATGGTATTTCCATTAGGGAATTGCGTCGTTCTTGATATGTAACCTTATGTCTTGTATTGATGTAAATTCCAGGTTCGGTCGCGGAGGCTTCGGATGCGGCACGAAAAGGGGAAGCGGTGATCGGACGTAGCTAGCTGAGGATTTCTGTGAGTAGATGTAACATCTACGGGGGACTATCGTTGGATGGCGCAAGTCGCCCGATAGTTTTAGTAACTTAAAAGATTCTTAGTAATGTTAGTAATTAGGGGTGTAATACTTGTATGATTATTTGCTGCATCCATGCATTATATTGACATACCTATGCGAAACCATTTTATAGGACACCTGCACCATTGCCAGGGTTTTTATATGCAGCACGAGCACTATTCATGCTTACACACACACCCTGGTAATTGCCATGCCACCACACTAGATAACCTTTAAATTTAAACCTTTTACTAATTGATATTTAAACTTGTGCTATTGCCTTTAATTCCTTAAAATGAAACCGTAGGATTGCTATTCATGTGCATGTACTTCATCATATTAATTGTTCATGCCTAATCTATTAATCACACATCGCAACTTGATTATTGATACCATATGCATTCATTATCATTGACATATGCACTTATGAGGATTTCTTGAGATTTTATGATATTTCTGGATTTCGGGGGAAAGCCGCAAAATTTCTAAACTTATTATATTTTTACAATATGTAAATTGCGGTTTTCTAGTGATGTAAGTGTCGTCCACCATGAGTTTGCTGTGGTTTTGGAAATCCGTGTCGAGGAGTGGAGGAACCGTCACGGGTACATGGTGGGCCCGGTAAGGTACCCCGGGGCAAGAGGAATGTGGTGTTGACGTTGAGCCTGGCAGGGGACGGATTACCTACCGGTGACTGTTTGGGACGGAGGATATCCAGAGGATACCGACCGTGGCCGCTAGATGATGAGATATTGATATTTGAGATGGGTCAGCCGGACGGCTGAGGCCAGAGATACATTTATGAGATTTGAGACAACTTTTGGGTGTCGTTGCTGGACACCGGTTCTCGTCGATTCTTTGAGTATTATGCTGGCATTCTAAAAGAGTTTCAAAAAAAAAAAGAGATAAATGTTTCTTATATATACCTATTGAGACCTCAGATATTCATGTTGCATACATATTCGTACACCGATGTTGTATACACACCTGCTAGTGCACCCATTCATACCTGTATTTTAGATGCAAGGATGCTTGTGTGCATGTATACGATAGCCTTTGTAGGTGTTATTTATTACTCACGAGTTGGCAACTCACCCCCGTTGTGCCACAGTCTTTTGCAGGTCCGCTCCGTCAGTTCAGTAGCGGCGGGCGCACTTGTTCTTTTGCCTCCTTTGCCTGGACTCGAGGTTTTGCTCTTAGGTGGGTTATGTTACTATTTTTGTACCACCTTGTATACTCTTTGTATCTAGTGCACTCTATCTACTGTATCTACCAGTATTGTTGTATATTGACTTAGAGATGAGACTGTGAGGTTTGTGGACTTTTATGCTGTATTTTGGGGTCGAGCTCACTTGAGTCGACATGCTGTTTTTCTTATGCTTCATTATGATTATTTTGCATGCTGTCGTTTTATATTGCGTGGGATTTGTGACCGCCTTGTGGCGAAGAGCTAGCTCCCGCTTGGGGATGCCCTATTTTGTTGGATTCATATATATTTTGTTGTACCCATTTTGGGGGCCAGTATTTACAAAGGAGACTCTGCCGAAATTTTCGGAAAAATTGGTATTGTTTTTAAAAAGGGTTTTACATGACTTATTTGATAAACTCGCTTTCAATTGATTGGGTTTTCTTCACTCTTTTGCTTAATTGGTTTTGTTTTCTGGGCTTTGGCTTACTTATTTTACGGACGTCTTTAGACGTTTCGTAAACTTAAGTGCCAGTCACGTTCCGTACCCTGCGGGTCGTGACAAAGTTGGTATCAGAGCGATAGGTTTTACCTTTTTGAGTGTAGGATGACCCTTGGTAGATGGAGTAAGTGACTTAAGCAGGGTAACGTAGCGTGCGTATGTCCGCGGCATACTTGCGATACGGTACTCTGCCTAAGTGACTTTAGGATATACTTGCTTGAAATTCCTTCTTCAATTCCGTGTATCCTATGGTTCTATTGCACTGTTCTCATCATCCTGTTCTCAGAACAACCACTTGGCCACCGAAGGCTATGAGAGCGCAGAGAGCTGCCGCCAGAGACGAGATTCGAGCTGGCTCGTCCGAGACTAGGACTGAGCAGGGTGGTATGCCTACGCCGTAGGGACAGATCGATCCACCTTCCCCAGGCCGTATGGATAGGCTCGAGACTGGTATGGAGGAGTTGCGACAGATGATGGGAGGCATGCAGGAGCTACGTCAGGTGGTAGGATCCCTAGTTGCAGCCAGTCGTACACCGAGGCCGGATGACGTACCTACTACATCACAGACGACCATGATACCTGCTCCTACTACTACCACCGTGGCCATTCCGGTTTCGCTACAGGATTTCATGAGGCTGAGACCTCCAGTATTCACCGGCAGCGGAGGACCCACAGACGTTCCTTGACAGTTTAGACAGGATCTGCCATTCGCTGAGATGTTCAGATGATCGATGGGTAGAGCTTGCGAGTTTCCGACTAGAGGGTCTCGCGCAGACATGGTGGGAGTCAGTCTTGAGAGGTCGAGCTGCAGGTCTGCCGCCTATGACTTGGGTCGAGTTTACAGTGGTCTTTCTAGCCCGTTTCCTCCCAGAGAGCGTTCGTGACGCCAGAGCTCGCAGCTTCGAGGCCTTAGTCAAGACACCTGGGATGACGGTGTCTGAGTATGACATCCATTTTACGCAGTTATCCTGATATGCTCCGTATTTGGTGGATACCGAAGAGAAGATGGTGAAGAGGTTCGTACAGGGACTTGATGCCCAGCTATATCTTTCCATTGGCGCCCAGCACTACGACACTTATTCAGCTGCTATGGATACGGCATTACGGATGGAGGCACGCATATCACAGACTTCGGCCGTTTCTGGGCCGAAGAGGATTCGCACCGATGTACCGTCTCAGAGGCAGCGCGCCAGATTCTTCCCGAGAGATAGGCCTGGTAGAGGATTTGGACGGGGACAGTTATATGGTTCTTATCCCCAGGGACAGCAGCCGTCGCCAGGGTGTTTTGGGTGCGGGAGTCCGCATCATCTTGTCAGAGACTGTCCGGCGACACGACAGGGAGCAGCGACAGTTCCGCATGTGACCCTACCACCATCACCACCCCCTCCTCAGAGAGCCCTACTTCCTACCACCGGCGATGCTTCACGCCAGTTAGGTGCACCCAGAGGCCGTGGATGCGGCGGTCCTGTTCAGAGAGGATGAGGAGGCAGATGCCGAGGTCGAGGTCAGCCCGCTATCGGTGGAGGACAGGCCCGAGTTTTTGCTTTGACACCGCAGGATGCGCAGGCATCCAATGCCGTTGTGACAGGTACCTTGACAGTTTGTTCTTTCGACTCACGGGTATTATTCAACCCAGGTTCTACACATTCGTACGTATCTACACACTTTGCACCGATGTTGGGCCGTGAGTCGTCGTCGTTAGATCAGCCGCTTGTTGTTGTTACTCCGGTAGGCGAGTCGTTTGTCGCTCGTTTTGTTTTTCGTTTGTGTTCCGTTCGTATCGGGGAGAGGGATTCATCAGTTGATTTGATACTCCTCGATATGTTGGACTTTGATGTGCTTCTGGGCATGGATTGGCTAGCCACTTGTTATGCTTCGGTGGACTGCCGTGAGAAGGCAGTCAGATTTAGCTTTCCGGGAGAGCCAGTCCTTGTTATTCGGGGAGACCGCAGTGTCACCCTTCCCAGCTTAATTTTGTCTCTTCGCGCTGGTCAGCTCTTGCGGAAGGGATGTCAGGGATTCTTAGCGTGTATTTATGATACTCGAGCTGCAGAGGTTCCGTTAGACCGGGTCCCGGTAGTTTGTGAGTTCCCTGATGTTTTCCCTGATGAGCTACCTGGGCTACCGCCTGAGCGCGATGTTGAGTTCTGCATTGATTTGATTCCCGGTTCGGGGCCTATTTCTATACCGCCTTATCGAATGGCCCCGGCAGAGTTTCGAGAGCTGAAGGATCAGTTGCAGGATTTGTTAGATAAGGGGCTTATTCGACCGAGTGTTTCTCCGTGGGGTGCTTCGGTCCTGTTTGTCAAGAAGAAGGATGGAAGTTTGCGCTTATGTATCGACTACCGCCAGCTGAACAAAGTTACCGTTCAGAACAGATATCCGTTGCCGCGCATTGATGATTTGTTCGACCAGCTTCAGGGTGCGGGGTATTTTTTCGAGGATCGACTTGCGATCAGGATACCATCAGCTGCGAGTTCGACAGGAGGATATACCGAGGACAGCTTTCCGCACGCGCTACGGCCACTACGAGTTTTTGGTAATGTCGTTCGGACTCACCAACGCCCCAGCAGCATTCATGGATTTGATGAACCGTACATTCAGGTCGTATCTTGACTTGTTCATCATCGTGTTTATCGACGATATCTTGGTGTACTCCCGGAGCAGAGAGGAGCACGAGCAGCACTTGCGGATTACGTTACAGACTCTGAGGGAGCACCAGCTATTCGCGAAGTTCTCCAAGTGTGCATTCTGGCTGGACAGCGTCGGATTCTTGGGTCACGTGGTTACGAGAGACGACATTTGTGTGGACCCGAAGAAGATTGAGGCTGTTCAGCAGTGGCCCCGACCTACATCGGTTACTGAGATCCGTAGTTTTCTAGGCTTGGCGGGCTACTACAGGCGTTTTGTTCAGGACTTCTCCCGTATAGCTACACCGTTGACCGGTTTGACCCGGAAGGGAGTTCCTTTCGTTTGGACAGAGGAGTGCGAGCGCAGTTTTCAGCAGCTACGGACTTATTTGACTACGGCGCTGGTATTATCTTTGCCTTCGGGATCAGGCGGATTTGTTGTCTACTGTGATGCTTCGCGAGTGGGATTAGGATGCGTATTGATGCAGCATGGCCGGGTGATCGCTTATGCTTCTCGGCAGTTGAAGAAGCATGAACAGAACTACCCCACTCATGATTTGGAGATGGCTGCAGTGGTCTTTGCACTGAAGATTTGGCGACATTACCTGTACGGCGAGTCGTGTCAGATATTCACCGATCACAAGAGCTTAAAGTACATATTTCAGCAGCGAGACCTGAACCTCAGACAGCGTCATTGGATGGAGTTGGTGAAAGACTACGACTGCGAGATCTTATATCACCCCGGCAAGGAAAATGTGGTGGCAGATGCGTTGAGTAGGAGGCCCGGGGGTAGTCTATCGTTTTTGCGCGCAGTGCAGAGGCAGTCGTCAGCAGATTGGCAGATGTTATGCGACAGCCGAGTTGAGTTCGAGTTCACTCAGACAGGGGGACAGCTCGCGCATGTTCATGCACGCCCACAGTTGCTTGACCGTATATGTGAGGCACAGCGCAGTGACGACCGTTGCTCAGAGATCATGGCACAGATGGGACATGGCAGATTTTCCGAGTTCGTGGTTGACGATCAGGGGATTTTACGATATGGATCTAGACTGTGCGTACCAGATGCTGATGGATTGCGGCGCGACATTCTTAAGGAGGCACACCGATCAGTGTATAGTGTCCACCCTGGTTCCACCAAGATGTACCATGATATGAGAGAGACCTACTGGTGGGACGGGATGAAGAGGGACATTGCGGAGTTCGTTTCGAGATGCCTGACTTGTCAGCAAGTCAAGGCCGAGCACCAGAGGCCCGTAGGAGAGCTACAGCCGTTACCCATTCCAGAGTGGAAATGGGAACAGATTTCGATGGACTTCGTTGTGGGTCTACCCAGGACCAGTCGAGGGTACGACTCCATCTGGGTGATCGTGGATAGATTGACGAAAGCGGCTCACTTCCTGCCAGTGAAGACGACTTTCAGCTTCGCTCAGTATGCTCAGCACTATATTGACGAGATCGTGCGACTACATGGCGTACCGACTTGTATCGTGTCAGATCGAGGCACTCAGTTCACCAGCCGACTTTGGCAGAGACTTCAGGAGGCTTTGGGCACTCGTTTGAGCTTCAGCACAGCGTTTCATCCGCAGACAGACGGACAGTCAGAGCGGACCATTCAGACTCTCGAGGACATGCTCAGAGCGTGCGTTTTAGACTTTGGTGGTAGCTGGGATCGTCATTTACCTCTAGTGGAGTTCTCCTACAACAACAGCTTCCAGGATAATATTCAGATGGCACCTTTCGAGGCATTGTATGGGAGGAGATGCAGATCGCCCGTCTGTTGGACAGAGCTCAGCGAGAGCAGCATTTTGGGGCCGCAGCTTGTTGAGTAGAGGACAGCGAAGATACAGTTGATTCGAGACCGGATGAGGGCAGCTCAGAGCAGACAGAAATCCTATGCAGACAGGCGCCGTCGCAGATTAGAGTTCGCAGTTGGCGACCATGTTTTTCTGAAAGTCTCTCCGATGAAGGGCGTGATGCGTTTTGGGCAAAAGGGGAAGCTTAGCCCTAGATTCGTAGGTCCCTTCGAGATCCTCGAGCGGGTTGGCGCTGTTGCATATCGTTTGTCTCTTCCTCCCAGCTTTCCCGATGTTCACCCCATCTTCCATGTTTCGATGCTCCGCAAGTACCTTCACGACCCTTCGCATGCGATTCAGCACCCGACAGTCCAGCTAGAGCGCGACCTTTCTTTTGCAGAGCAGCCGGTGGCCATCCTGGATCAGCAGGTGAAGATGTTGAGGTCGAAGATTATACCAACCGTCAAGGTCCTTTGGCGTAGCCCGAGCAGCGAGGAGGTTATCTGGGAGACCGAGGGCGAGATGAGGAAGAAATATCCCCATCTCTTTGAAGGTACGCGTAGTTATATTTTTTTAAATTCGGGGACCGAATTTCTTTAAGGGGGGAAGATTGTAGCGTCTTGAAAAGTCGTTTTAGTGTTTTCCTGAAATTCGGTGAAAATTCGGTATTTTTCCGAAAACCGTCTTTCTCGTTATTTTGCAGTTTAGGGCTAATTATACCTAAAATGGATAGGTAATTGCTTGTTTTTAGTAGCTAATGAGTTACTTATGAAATTCTGGTCGTTTAAAAATTTTTCCCTATTTTTCAATTTTTTAATATTATTTTAAGCCGGTAAGAAAATACATTAAATTAGCGATAAATACAAATTTTTCCGGGCTAAATTTAATCTTTAAAATTATGATAATTAAAATCTAGTTGTAACATAAATTTTTAGTATTTTATTTTGATTTTTAACAAATTTTTATGATAGGAAACGAATTTATTGAATTTTAAGCTAAAACTTGCAATTTTTGACTTGTAGGGGGTCTTTTTGCATAAAATTTTTTTTGTAAAACCCTATTCACCCTCCCCTCACCCCTAGGCCGGCCCTACCTCAGTATCAAGCCCACAAAATTATTCCCCATCTCATTTGAACAAAATGATATGATAAATGGTTATTTATATATTTATTTGAGGTAAGCGTATTATGGTAATATAAGAGAGTTGACTTGGACTTTTTTTCCCCACTTCCCCACACTTCTCCCCACTCCCTCACTGCTGAATTCCAGCAGAAAAAACAGCCCCCAAAAATCTCCACTCTTCTTCCATCAAATTTCATCCAAAATTTGCTCCAAAAATCCACAATTTATTCAAAATTCAAACCAAATCCTTCATCCATTCTTCTTAATCTTTCTTGCATGGATCTTGGATGCTAGGAGACCATGTTTGGAGTCAAAATTTCTTGCTAGATCTCTAGATCTAGAGGTATAATCCTTACCCATTTAAATTCTTTTGGTTAGATTTCTTTAATTGGGTTGTTTTAGTGTAAATATTAGTGTTAATTTCTAGTCTAGGTTTTAAAAGTTCATGGCTTGAAATTTTAATTAGGGTTTAGAAAACCATTAATTAGTTAATTAAGTTATTTTGTTATCTAGTTTTATGCAAACTTAATTTAAGAGATTACTTTGCTTAAGTGGACATCGATATTTGTTAAATTATGTTGTTCAAGTGTGAAATTGGATTTAATTGATGGTTATAAAAATCAAGAGAGGGTTGTTTATGGAAAAATATGATTTGAAGCATTGTAATGTGTTATAATTAATGTGATTGTGGTTAACTAGTTATGCGGTTACATGTTATACTAGGTTGTAATCCTTTTTGTCGCAAAACGGCGATGTTGCGCCGATTTTTGGAATGTTTGTGCTTACTGGTTTTGTTATAAAATTATGTGATGAATTATTTTGGATATCTTGATGATTATGTTGGCTTATCCTATGACATTTAGGATGTGTGAGTGCGGTTTCTTTGAGTGGTCAGGTTTTAGTTTTGCCGGGCGACCAAATCGGCGATTTTTGGCAGTTTTTGCGATTTTCGCGTATGTTCCGCGCACCTTGTGCACGTTGTACCTAGCTTGTGAACTATGGTATTTCCATTAGGGAATTGCGTCGTTCTTGATATGTAACCTTATGTCTTGTATTGATGTAAATTCCAGGTTCGGTCGCGGAGGCTTCGGATGCGGCACGAAAAGGGGAAGCGGTGATCGGACGTAGCTAGCTGAGGATTTCTGTGAGTAGATGTAACATCTACGGGGGACTATCGTTGGATGGCGCAAGCCGCCCGATAGTTTTAGTAACTTAAAAGATTCTTAGTAATGTTAGTAATTAGGGGTGTAATACTTGTATGATTATTTGCTGCATCCATGCATTATATTGACATACCTATGCGAAACCATTTTATAGGACACCTGCACCATTGCCAGGGTTTTTATATGCAGCACGAGCACTATTCATGCTTACACACACACCCTGGTAATTGCCATGCCACCACACTAGATAACCTTTAAATTTAAACCTTTTACTAATTGATATTTAAACTTGTGCTATTGCCTTTAATTCCTTAAAATGAAACCGTAGGATTTCTATTCATGTGCATGTACTTCATCATATTAATTGTTCATGCCTAATCTATTAATCACACATCGCAACTTGATTATTGATACCATATGCATTCATTATCATTGACATATGCACTTATGAGGATTTCTTGAGATTTTATGATATTTCTGGATTTCGGGGGAAAGCCGCAAAATTTCTAAATTTATTATATTTTTACAATATGTAAATTGCGGTTTTCTAGTGATGTAAGTGTCGTCCACCATGAGTTTGCTGTGGTTTTGGAAATCCGTGTCGAGGAATGGAGGAACCGTCACGGGTACATGGTGGGCCCGGTAAGGTACCCCAGGGCAAGAGGAATGTGGTGTTGACGTTGAGCCTGGCAGGGGACGGATTACCTACCGGTGACTGTTTGGGACGGCGGATATCCAGAGGATACCGACCGTGGCCGCTAGATGATGAGATATTGATATTTGAGATGGGTCAGCCGGACGGCTGAGGCCAGAGATACATTTATGAGATTTGAGACAGCTTTTGGGTGTCGTTGCTGGACACCGGTTCTCGTCGATTCTTTGAGTATTATGCTGGCATTCTAAAAGAGTTTCAAAAACAAAAAGAGATAAATGTTTCTTATATATACCTATTGAGACCTCAGATATTCATGTTGCATACATATTCGTACACCGATGTTGTATACACACCTGCTAGTGCACCCATTCATACCTGTATTTTAGATGCTAGGATGCTTGTGTGCATGCATACGATAGCCTTTGTAGGTGTTATTTATTACTCACGAGTTGGAAACTCACCCCCGTTGTGCCACAGTCTTTTGCAGGTCCGCTCCGTCAGTTCAGTAGCGGTGGGCGCACTTGTTCTTTTGCCTCCTTTGCCTGGACTCGAGGTTTTGCTCTTAGGTGGGTTATGTTACTATTTTTGTACCACCTTTATACTCTTTGTATCTAGTGCACTCCATCTACTGTATCTACCAGTATTGTTGTATATTGACTTAGAGATGAGACTGTGAGGTTTGTGGACTTTTATGCTGTATTTTGGGGTCGAGCTCACTTGAGTCGACATGCTGTTTTTCTTATGCTTCATTATGATTATTTTGCATGCTGTCGTTTTATATTGCGTGGGATTTGTGACCGCCTTGTGGCGAAGAGCTAGCTCCCGCTTGGGGATGCCCTATTTTGTTGGATTCATATATATTTTGTTGTACCCATTTTGGGGGCCAGTATTTACAAAGGAGACTCTGCCGAAATTTTCGGAAAAATTGGTATTGTTTTTAAAAAGGGTTTTACATGACTTATTTGATAAACTCGCTTTCAATTGATTGGGTTTTCTTCACTCTTTTGCTTAATTGGTTTTTTTTTCTGGGCTTTGGCTTACTTATTTTACGGACGTCTTTAGACGTTTCGTAAACTTAAGTGCCAGTCACGTTCCGTACCCTGCGGGTCGTGACAGTATTGTTTTGAAAAACCGGTTTCTCTTGATATTATATTTCAGTGCGTCCACCATGAGTTTCTCGGTTCTGAGACTTGTGTTAGAAACCCGATGCGAGGACTGGATATGGCCGTTTGCGGGTTCATGGTGGACTCGGTATGGTACCCTGGGGCAAGAAAGGTATGTCAATGGATTTGCCAATGAGCATGGCAGGAGGACTACTACCTACCGGTGATAGTTTTGGACTCGGCTGTTATCCGGAGGATATCGACCGGAGTTGTGAGATGGATATGGGCCGATTCATACTGCCGGAGCCCGCGGGCCGATCCGGGCAGACGGAGCCCATGGTATCTGGATTTACGTATCGATGCTGGACACGAGTATTTCATGATGTTTCAAGTGTCGATGTTGGACTCTCAGGTTCCATGAGGTGCACGGATATGAGGGCCGGTCCTGGTGACGGCGCCTGAGGATTTTGGGATTTGGGGTTTTGTTGATGGACACCGGGGTTTTTCCATGCTGATGATTTATGCATGAGGTTTATTATTTATCCCACACTCAGGATTTATTTGATATGCATTTGATATATGTAGATGTAGTACTGATCGCACGCTTTTGGCGTGTCGGATGTTCAAAGAATTAAAGTATAACCGCGATCAGGACGGTGTCGCTTTGCAGCTAGCGGTTGAGCACGGGTCGGTCCACAGGGAGATGGTGGTATCTTACCTTCTTGTCTTAGACGAGTCAATAAAGAATTGTATGTTTGTTTGATTCTAACCTATGTGTTTATTTGCAAGTATAAAGTTGTTAAGAAAAGATACGAGATTGTAAGCTAAGAAATCCGTACTCAAAACCTTTGAGCCGAGTCTTGACCAATTGAAGCTAGAGCAATTGGCAACAACGTGGATTAGGGGATTTAAGCGTGGTATTCGTGGAATCCGCTTATTTACCCTTGTCCTTCCGTTCTTGTCTCTTGCTTTCGCCTCCGGCCAAACCGAACGCAACCGGTCGCGGTTAGGAATCACCGTTACCTTGTCAGGGTAGGGTGCCTAACGGAGCGCTTGCGTATGGTTTGGGCGGAGTTCAATGGAAAATAACGGGAAAAGGAAAAGAGCAAAGAAATGTTAACTTACAATATCATATGGATTCTTAACAACAACAATAATTACAACATTCACAAAATGAACAAAAGAGAACAAAAAGAAAAGAACAAAGAAAAGAATACAAGTAATTAAGTGCATGAATATAAATTGCAAGTAATTAAAGTGCATGGAAATAAATTGCAAGTAATAAAAAGCGAGTAATAAAAAGAACAAGGAACTAGGACTCAAGACAAGCATGTGATCAATAGCCAACCCTTAAACTTGCAAGCTCAATCAAGAGGTTGCAAGATCAAGGGAAGGGTAGAGAACGCATGTGAAATGAAGTGCTAGTCCCGTGAGAAAATACGACCCTTGAGATCAATAACTAACCCTTAACCATTCAAGCTCAATGAAGAGGTTGAATGATCAAGGGAAAGCAAGAATCTCAAGGGGAAGAAGAAACAAAATAGAATGATACAAAACCCTCATCTTCATTAATCTCCCACTCAAAAAGCTCTCACTACAATTTTCATGGAACAAGAATGAAGAAGAAGAAGAAAAAGAACTAAAACTACAAAAGAAAGAAGAACAAAAGAATGACCCTTGGCTTGGCTCAGATCTGCTGTATTTATAGGCAGGGAAATGAAACCCTAGGGCAACCATCTGCACATAGATGCAATTACCAAACTACCCAGAAAAAACGACAGAGAGAGGGACCCACTTGGCCGCGGATCCGCCGCCAATACCCCCTATTGGCCGCGGATCCGCCGCACTATAGAAGGTTTAGGGGCTCTGATTTTCTGTGCTTCCCTGGTTTCTTGTCCTTTGTTGTCTGGTATATGTATTTTCTGAAAATACATTCACAATTCTTCCAGAATTTCTGTTGAGGAAAGGTGGACTTTTTGTGGATGTCTTTTGTCATGATTGCCTCGAGCTCCGCGTAGATTTCTTGGAACTTGTTGTTGCCATTGAGCCTTGTGCATGAAGGTGACATTGATTTGACATTGTCTTCCTAAACTGGTATCTGGCAACATACGGATGACGAGCGGAGACCGTGTTTTCTCAGTAATTGGCAGGAACCCGGATTTTGTCGTGTTTTCCATGAATTTCACCGTTTTAGAACCGAGAACCTGTATCCTGCAAATATGTAACAAACACGGATTAAAAGCACCTACCTATAAATAACCGAGCGTAAGAATGGGCGGTATAAAATGCAGTATTCTGTGATGAACAAATACCCCCAAGCTTAACTTTTGCTCGTCCCGAGCAAAACCAATTATTCACAAAAATAAAATCCTAACCCGCACTTTCGCAGGGAACGCGATTGCACTGAGCGCGTGCAACAAGCCGTTAAACCTCTAGGTGTCCCTAGTAGGAGGAGTGTTGTCTCCTGAGGGTTTTCAGCGGATACTACCCACAAAATCCGGTCAAGTTGGTTTTGTACAATAACTAAGATTCAAACCCTAAAGTTTTTGTTTCAGAAAATAACAATTCTATAATCCTAAGTCTAGACTATCGAACCTTTATTTTTCACACCTCGCTTCTTATTTAACTACAGATTTTATATGTCTTTACGTGCAGTGCAAATAGTGTCGTTAAGTTCCAGAAGGATCGATTAAAGTCATCATGTCGCACAATAAAGCCTAGATAAAAATTTTAAAAGGATCACATAAGTTTTATAAAGAGTTAAGCATTTTTCAAGTTTCGTTTTCCAGTAAGGTTTAAACGTCAGAATTTCTATCTTCCTTAACAGGAAACTAAGTCGTATTTTTCACTCCACCTTTTTCTTGTTTTCATTTCATACACACCTCTGTGAACGTGCAATAGTCTTTATCACAGAGTAAAACCTTCATATCTCCGTTAAAATTTTTTTAAAAGCCTGTCTTTTATCAAGATTATTCTCACACAAAGAACCGTTAGGAATTTTAACTCGGAAAGAACACTTGCTTGACTTTGTTTTAAACTGGACTTTCTAGGCTTCTTAGCGAGCTTTGGGCCAATGCACCCAAACCAGTTGGTTTTAGGGCATTAGGTGTAGAAACACCCCAGCGGACTTAATTACTCAAGTTACCTAGGTCCAAAAACAAAAGACAGTTTATCGTGAAAATCAGATGATTTAATACGAACGGAGATATAACCGGCAGTTCAAATATTTTTTTGGATAAAAGACGTGTTTAGTGGGTTTGGTGTGTAATCATTCCAATCAAGTTTTAGATGGGTTATTTTTCAGACTTAGCTCCAATTACGGCATCAATAACATTCCTTCATATTCGCTTTACTTCATAAACTATTCTTGACATTACTTATTTCAGAACAAACCTATTTGATCCTCAGAAAATCATTTATCTGTTTAAAAGTTTAAACATGAAAGACTTGTCATCTAATTCCCAAAATCTTACGACACGTGTAGTGTGATGTAAAGACGTATATCAGCTATAGTTAACTTCAAAGGAGAGTTATCTTTCAGGTTTTCAAAATCCAAACATAAGATTTAGTTATTCCTATTTTTTTTCAAACAAAAACCGTCGAAATGTTGAATCAAAGTTCTTCCACAAGCTAACTTGACAAAAAAGTTTTTATATTTTTTAAGAAAATTTTCAGATTTTTATGGATTTTATGGTTTTAATATGCAGATGCAAAATATACATATGAATGCGAAGGAAGAAAGCTTACCGAGCACACCCCCAAACTTAAACTTGACAGTGCCCTCACTGTCAGGCTATACCAAGAGGGTCAAAATTGTCGGCGCTCCCCCAAAAACAAATTATATACAAAACCAAAAAAGGAAACAAAAAAATATATACAAAAAAGTGTCCCCCCCCCCAAACTTAAGTAAAACAGTGTTTCCACTCAAAGCGTTGAAATTCAGGATTAGGGGGGAAAGAACAGTATCAAGCTATACAAGGCCTTACACAGGCCAAAAGTTAGTACCAACCATTCAAAGATTTTATCTCGATAAAGCAGTGGCTGGTGAAAGAAGGCGTAGAGAAAAGAGATGGAGAATACGCGAGACCGTATGGGGATAGAAGTGGTATACGGTCTCGGTATATGAGAGGAAGAAGAATGGCGGAAGGGAAAAAGAAGTGGAATACGAACTTGAGGGTGCAAATGGAGTAAATAGATTAGCACAATTTGTGATGACCGATGTGTGAAAAGTGATTGTGCTAATATATTTACTCGTCGAGAAATTGGGTCGAATCCCTCAAGATTCGTAAGAAACCATGGGTACGCCGAACCTGGTAAACCAGACATATGAAATGAGAGCGAGACGGGTTCTTGCAAGGTCGGAACGATGGAAAGGGTGGAGGGAAGTGATCGAGGAGGGGTATCGGTTAAAGGTTCAGGAGGGTGTACACAGTCAATGACAGGGACAGGATGAATGGGAAAATCCGACTCATCAATTAAAACTGGTTCATCCTCAAAACTATCCTCAATATTCTCCTCAAAATTCAGCTTATCCATGCAATTTTCATTAAAATCCAAACGCATATGGGGTTCGGGAAAAACATTTAATGACTCGGGATGATGATTTGAAGAGACAAAATCAGCCAAATCTACAGGTTCATCATCCAAAATATTCCCGGCGTCAATATCCTTAATCAAGTGAAAATCAAAATTTTCTGACACCTCAACAAAAGCATGGATATCAATCAATTCAGGTTCTAAAGTGGAGGTGTAGAGGTCAAAAGGTTTAGGATCGGTTTCACTTGGAAGAGACCCTTCACAATCGGGCAAATCAAACACTACGAAGTCGCACAACTCATTCATCATTCTATCTTCAATTGATAAATCAGGTGGGATACTCGATAGACTTTCAAAACAGGAGGTGTGGGATTCAATTTGGGATTGGTAGGGTTGATTTGGAAGGGGGTACATCTCACTCTCTCCACTCAAATTCATAGCCTGTCCTGCCGCCTCATCATACATTGAAAAAGTTGGAGCTAGTTGAAAACTAGCTAGCGGGTCACTAGGTTGCATGATGGCGGCCATGGACGCATTCAAATCCATCATCTGTTGGCTTGACGCTACCCTAAAATCTTCCAACGACTGTTCCAGACTTGACATAGGTTGTGAAGGGGTTTCAGTAAAAGATTCAAAGTTGTTTGGATACTGAAAACTCCCAAAAGGCGGTGTAGAAGCAATGTCTAGGGAAGGTGTAAAAGTTGGGTAGGACTGGTAGGAATTGAATGGCTGGACAGGAGTGGGATCAACATTGGGATAAGAAGGTGAATGGAATTTTTGATCCCAAGAATTTGTAGTGGTGAAAGGAGTGAAAGATCGGCTACGAGATTGTTCAATACGTTCAGCAATAGACATAGGTCTCGGGGTTACAACTGGATTTTCAAAAGGGGTATCAACGCAAGAAGGTGTGAATGTTTGAAACGGTTGATACGAAGTGGATTGCGGGGTCCAGTTGTTCGTCCTAGACGCGTCTATCCGATCTTTCAAAGAAATTTTTGGCATGGATGGATCGTTCGAAGTTCGACCAAAACAAGAACCGTAGGAAGTAATGTCTGGTTGTGGGTACCAAAGTTCGGCAAGAGTTTTGCGAGGTGGGGTACCCATGATATGAAGAGAGAGAGAGAGAGAAAGGTAGAGAAAAGGAGGGGAAAAAGAATGTGATATTTTTTTTTTAGTTATATATTAACAAAAGAATGAAGTATACACACAAAAAGAATATGGACAAAAACAATCACGACCCAAAAATACCACACACCTAATCGTTCTAGGGTTCACCTAGGTCAACTAGACCTGCTCCAGAACTTGATTGTCGAAGTAAAACTGTGTCGAGAAACAGGCTCAAGATACACTGATCACGAGGCCAGGTAAGTGCAGAGATAAGGGGAGGTTTTCCAACGCTTTCGCGAAGTTCCTTAATTAAATAACCCTTTCTCTTTTGGCGGTTTCGCCGTTAACACTTTCCTAGACACCCCGTAAACAATATACCGTTAATCAAGGTTCTAAACACAGTTAACTTCTCCTAGTGAGCGCGAAGTCCTTAAGGCTTAAAGTCTAGTTGCTTTTAAATTTTGTGCGGGTAAACGTTATGCTCAAGTTCGTGATTTGTGGGCCACGGAAAAGGTGATGAAATCCTTTACCGTATGTTGTGGGGTTCGCTTGCCCTTAAGTCCGTATTAATGTATGCAATGCACAATTCAAAAATTCTATAAAGAATCAAACAATTGTTTTTTTTAGTTTAAGCGCGGCACTGCAACAAATACGGGTTAGTCAATTTTTAGCGTTTGCTAGCGAACTTGCAAAGAATCCTGCAAAGAATAGTATATTGGATGCGTCGGATTTGAGAAGAAGGTGTTAGTAAAATACGTACCGTTAAGTTTTGGGTTAGGAAACCCCCGTTGAATCAAATCCGGTAAGCTTGAAAGGTTCGCTTGCGCGGGTCAAACTACCCGGATCATTGGCACTGTACTTCGTAATCACCTTTGCCTTGAATGCACACTTTGCTCCCCACAATCGTAGTTTGCAAATACGCAAAAATCTGCACACTTGCCCACAAAAATTATCAAAAAAAAAAAAGATATTTATATATTTTTTTTAAATATATACAAAAAGAATATTAACCCGAATAACAAGAAAGAAAATACGCTACCGTCTCCCCGGCAACGGCGCCATTTGATCGCACGCTTTTGGCGTGTCGGATGTTCAAAGAATTAAAGTATAACCGCGATCAGGACGGTGTCGCTTTGCAGCTAGCCGGTTGAGCACGGGTCGGTCCACAGGGAGATGGTGGTATCTTACCTTCTTGTCTTAGACGAGTCAATAAAGAATTGTATGTTTGTTTGATTCTAACCTATGTGTTTATTTGCAAGTATAAAGTTGTTAAGAAAAGATACGAGATTGTAAGCTAAGAAATCCGTACTCAAAACCTTTGAGCCGAGTCTTGACCAATTGAAGCTAGAGCAATTGGCAACAACGTGGATTAGGGGATTTAAGCGCGGTATTCGTGGAATCCGCTTATTTACCCTTGTCCTTCCGTTCTTGTCTCTTGCTTTCGCCTCCGGCCAAACCGAACGCAACCGGTCGCGGTTAGGAATCACCGTTACCTTGTCAGGGTAGGGTGCCTAACGGAGCGCTTGCGTATGGTTTGGGCGGAGTTCAATGGAAAATAACGGGAAAAGGAAAAGAGCAAAGAAATGTTAACTTACAATATCATATGGATTCTTAACAACAACAATAATTACAACATTCACAAAATGAACAAAAGAGAACAAAAAGAAAAGAACAAAGAAAAGAATACAAGTAATTAAGTGCATGAATATAAATTGCAAGTAATTAAAGTGCATGGAAATAAATTGCAAGTAATAAAAAGCGAGTAATAAAAAGAACAAGGAACTAGGACTCAAGACAAGCATGTGATCAATAGCCAACCCTTAAACTTGCAAGCTCAATCAAGAGGTTGCAAGATCAAGGGAAGGGTAGAGAACGCATGTGAAATGAAGTGCTAGTCCCGTGAGAAAATACGACCCTTGAGATCAATAACTAACCCTTAACCATTCAAGCTCAATGAAGAGGTTGAATGATCAAGGGAAAGCAAGAATCTCAGGGGAAGAAGAAACAAAATAGAATGATACAAAACCCTCATCTTCATTAATCTCCCACTCAAAAAGCTCTCACTACAATTTTCATGGAACAAGAATGAAGAAGAAGAAGAAAAAGAACTAAAACTACAAAAGAAAGAAGAACAAAAGAATGACCCTTGGCTTGGCTCAGATCTGCTGTATTTATAGGCAGGGAAATGAAACCCTAGGGCAACCATCTGCACATAGATGCAATTACCAAACTACCCAGAAAAAACGACAGAGAGAGGGACCCACTTGGCCGCGGATCCGCCGCCAATACCCCCTATTGGCCGCGGATCCGCCGCACTATAGAGGGTTTAGGGGCTCTGATTTTCTGTGCTTCCCTGGTTTCTTGTCCTTTGTTGTCTGGTATATGTATTTTCTGAAAATACATTCACAATTCTTCCAGAATTTCTGTTGAGGAAAGGTGGACTTTTTGTGGATGTCTTTTGTCATGATTGCCTCGAGCTCCGCGTAGATTTCTTGGAACTTGTTGTTGCCATTGAGCCTTGTGCATGAAGGTGACATTGATTTGACATTTTGTCTTCCTAAACTGGTATCTGGCAACATACGGATGACGAGCGGAGACCGTGTTTTCTCAGTAATTGGCAGGAACCCGGATTTTGTCGTGTTTTCCATGAATTTCACCGTTTTAGAACCGAGAACCTGTATCCTGCAAATATGTAACAAACACGGATTAAAAGCACCTACCTATAAACAACCGAGCGTAAGAATGGGCGGTATAAAATGCAGTATTCTGTGATGAACAAGTACCCTGGTGGTGTACCTTAATAATGATTGTTGCATATCCATATTGCCATACTTATGCTATCAGATTGCATGTGATAGATTATCGCCGTTCGTGCATGCTTGCGATTACAGTATGATGTTATTTACTATTCACGATTTGGCAGCTCACCCCCGTTGTGCCACAGTATTTTGCTGGTCTGATCCTCAGAATAGTCGCGGTTGGCCGCCTTATTATCTCTACTTTTGCGGATACCGCTATGGTTGGATGTGAGGCCTTTTGCTATAGGTGGGTTGCGGTTATCCGATGATGTTCATTTTATATCTTTTGTATCTAGTACTCTCCATCTACCATCTTCATGTATTGACTTAGAAATGAGTTGTGAGGATCGATGTTGTATATTCTTGTGACTCTGGTTGTTGTGCTCGTGTGAGCCGGCCTTTGTTTTATGTTGATTACCTCTTTTATGCTATTCCTTCGCCATGGCGTCGTATATCTGTTATGGTGGTTGTTTCCGCCTTTGGGCGAGATTTGCTCCCGTTTGGGGATGCTTTACTTATATCTTATGTTTGTACCCGTTTCGGGGTTAGTTTTTACAAAGGAGGTGCTGCCAAAATTTTTATGAAAACAAACTTAAGTTTTAAGCTTTGCTTGAAATTTAATAATGTTTCTATCTTTTCCTTCTTGTAATGGTTTAGATTGCTGGGTTTTCGGCTTACTTAAATTGCGTTATTCCTGTTGACGTTATGTGGTCTACGTGTCGGTCATGTGCCTAACTTGGGTCGTGACAAAGTTGGTATCAGAGCGCTAGGTTTTACCTTTCGGAGTGTAGAATGACCTTGGTATGATGGAGTAGGTAGCTTAATCAGAGTGACGTAGCGTGTGTATGTTCCACGGCATACTTACGACACGGTACTCCGCCTAAGTGATCTTAGGACTTATTGCTTGAAATTCCTTTCGTGATTTTTATAAATCCTTGTGATTCGATTTCTATGTCCTTATCGAATCATGTTTCCTTTTCCAGCCTTTATGCCGCCGAAGACTACGAGGCGCAGAGAGCGGCCGCGAGGGCCAAGGTCAGAGTTGACTCATCCGAGACGAGGACTGACCCGGACGGTACGCCCATTGTGCAGGAGCAGATTGATCCACCTTCGATGGACCATATTACTAGGCTTGAGGCCGGTATGCAGGACATGCGCCAGATGATGGTGACGTTGGTTGAGGCCAGTCGAGCGCAGAGATAGGAGGTTATTCCACCTGTTACGGGGACCGTGTTTGTGCCTACTGTTCCGACAGTCGCACCTGCAGCTACGGAGGTTATCACTGTATCATTATTTGAGTTCATGAGGCCGAAGCCTCCGGTTTTCACCGGCACTGATGCAGCTGAGGATTCGTAGTCATTTGTTGATCGGATGGCCAGGATATGTCGTTCTCTGAGATGCTTCGACGCGAGATGGGTAGAGTTCGTGAGTTTTCATCTGGTGGGTCTGGCACAGAAGTGGTGCGAGTCTTTAGAGAAGGGCAGAGCCGCAGGTCTTTCTCCTATGACCTGGGTTGAGTTCGTGACGGTGTTTCTTGCCCGTTTTCTTCCGCAGAGCATCAGGGATGCTCGAGCCCGTAGTTTCGAGTCGTTACACCAAACTCCGGGTATGACAGTGGCTGAGTACGATGTGCAGTTTACCGAGCTGTCTGTGTATGCTCTGTTTTTGTTAGCTACTGAGGAGATGCGGTTCAAAAGGTTTGTTCGAGGCTTGCTTACCCAGTTGTTCCTCGCTATCAGCGTGCAGCATTGTGACACGTATGCAGCAGCGGTGGACGCATCCCTATTGGTTGAGGAGCGTCTTTCCAAGACGTCGGTTGTTCCGGAACCGAAGAGGGTTCATACTGGTGTTTCAGCACGGAGACAGACGTTTAGACACCGTGACAGATTCCGTTCAGGTATTGGGGGTAGTGGAGGCTCGGGATGAGGCCGGTTGTTTAGCTCTTATCCCAGGAGGGTTGGCAGTTTTCATCTGGATGTTTCCGGTGCGGGAGTTTGTACCATCGAGTCAGAGATTGTACTGAGGCACTTGAGGACGAGGAAGCTGTACCACATGTTACCTTACCACCTTCTCCACCTCAGAGAGCGTTGCATCTTATGCCTGTTGTTGTTCCGCGTCAGACCCATGCTCAGAGAGGTCATGGTCGCGGCGGTTTTGTTCCGAAAGGATGGGGTGGCAAAGGCGGAGGTCAGCCAGTCGCCGGTAGAAGGCAGGCTCGGGTGTTTTCCTTGACTCATCAGGACACACAGGCGTCTAATGCAGTGGTTTCACGTACTCTTGTTGTATGTTCTTCTGATGCACATGTTTTGTTTGATCCGGGATCTACGCACTCATATGTTTCTACACACTTCATGCCGAGGTTGGGCCGAGAGTCATGTTTGCTAGATCAGCCGCTCGTTGTGATTACTCTTGTTGGCGATTCTTTTGTTGCGCGACATGTGTTTCGGTCGTATGCCGTTTGTATTGGAGATAGAGATTCGTCTGTCGACTTGATCCTTCTAGATATGTTGGACTTCGACGTTCTCCTTGGTATGAACTGGTTAGCTGCTTGCTATGCGTCTGTGGACTTCCGTGAGAAGACAGTCAGTTTTAGTTTTCCGGGCGAGTCTGTTCGGGTTGTGCAGGGGGACCGTGGTGCCGCCCCTCACAGTTTGATTTCAGCCCTTTGCGCTAGTCGGCTTTTGAGGAGAGGATGTCGAGGATTCTTGGCTTTCATTCATGATACTGGAGCCACAGTAGAGTTATTGGAACGGGTTCCTATCGTGCGAAAGTTTCCCAACGTTTTTCCCGATGAGTTACCTGGTTTTCCGCCAGAGAGCGATATTGAATTTTGCATTGATCTGATTTCCGGCGCGGGGCCTATTTCTATACCTCCTTACCGGATGGCCCCGGCGGAGCTTAGAGAGCTCAAAGATCAATTGCAAGAGTTGCTTGATAGGGGACTTGTGCGTCCGAGTGTTTCGCCTTGGGGAGCTTCTGTTCTGTTCGTCAAGAAGAAGGACGACAGTTTGAGGTTGTGTATTGATTATCGTCAATTGAACCGAGTTACGGTGCGGAATAGGTGTCCTTTACCTCGCATTGACGATTTGTTTGATCAGCTCCAGGGTGCGAAACATTTTTCTATGATTGATTTGCGTTCGGGTTATCATCAGTTGCGGGTTCGGAATGATGACATTCCGAAAACTGCTTTTCGTACACGCTACGGGAATTATGAGTTTTTGGTGATGTCGTTCGGACTCACCAATGCCCCAGCAGCGTTCATGGATTTGATGAACTGTATTTTCAGGCCGTTCCTCGACCAGTTTATTATTGTGTTTATTGATGACATTCTGGTCTACTCTAGGAGTCGAGATGAGCATGAGCAGCACTTGAGGATTGCTTTGCAGACATTGAGAAAGCACCAGCTGTATGCTAAATTCTCAAAGTGCACATTTTGGCTTGATAGGGTTGACTTCCTGGGTCATGTGGTGACGGTAGATGGTATTCGTGTGGACCTGAGGAAGATCGAGGCTATACCGTTTTGGCCCAGAAATGTATCTGTGACAGAGGTCCGCAACCTTTTGGGCTTAGCTGGTTATTACCGCCGCTTCATGCAGGATTTCTCGAGTATCGCTGCACCGCTGACCGGACTGACCCGGAAGGGGGTTCCTTTTCTTTGGACGGATGCATGCGAGCAGAGTTTTCAGCAGTTGAAGACTCGGTTGACTACTGCACCAGTTCAATCTTTGCCTTCTGGATCGGGTGGCTTTGTCGTTTACAGTGATGCTTCTCGAGTGGCGCTCGGTTGTGTACTGATGCAGCATGATAAAGTGATTGCTTATGCTTCTAGGCAGTTGAAGAAGCACGAGCAGAATTATCCCACCCATGATCTTGAGATGGCCGTGGTGGTCTTTGAGCTGAAGATTTGGAGACACTACTTGTAAGGGGGGTCGTGTCAGATTTTCACGGACCATAAGAGCTTGAAGTACATCTTCCAGCAGCGGGATCTGAATCTGAGACAGCGCCGGTGGATGGAGCTTGTGAAGGATTATGATTGTGGGATCCTTTATCACCCGGGCAAGGCGAATGTGGTAGCTGATGCTTTGAGTCATAGGCCTGGGGGTAGCTTGTCCCAGTTGAGCGCATTTCAGAGATAGTCTTCTGCAGATTGGCAGACCTTGTGCGATGGTAGAGTACAGTTTGAGTTCACTTCCACTATGGGACAGCTTGCTCACATCCACGCCCGTCCACTTCTACTTGATTGTATTCGTGAGGCGCAGCTCAGTGATACCCGTTTGTCTGAGATTCTTGAGCTTGTTCGGCAGGGTACAGAGTCGGAGTTCATGATTGATGACCAGAGTGTGCTACGTTATGGGGCTCTCTTGTGTGTACCAGATACTGATGGGTTGAGACGCGAGATCCTAGAGCAGGAACATCAGTTAGCCTTTCGCGTTCATCCAGGTTTCACCAAGATGTACCGTGACTTGAGAGACATTTACTGGTGGGAAGGGATGAAGTGCGCTATTTCGGACTTCGTTTCGAGGTGCCTGACTTGTCAGCAAGTCAAGGCTGAGCATCAGAGACCGGCTGGAGAGTTGCAGCCTTTACCCATTCCTGAGTGGAAATGGGAGTAGATTTTCATGGACTTTGTTATGGGTCTACCCAGGACCAGTCGGGGGTATGACTCCATTTGGGTGATCGTTCACTAGTTGACAAAAGTGGCTCACTTCCTTCCAGTGAAGACCACTTTCGGTTATACTTAGTATGCTCAGTTATATATAGATGAAATTGTGCATTTGCAATACGTTCCCACATGCATCGTATCCGATAGAGGCACCCATTTTACTAGCCGTCTTTGGCAGAAGCTTCACGAAGCTTTGGGTACCCGGTTGAGTTTTAGCACCGCTTTCCATCCGTAGACCGATAGTCAGTCTGAGCGGACTATACAGACTCTGGAGGATATGCTTCGTGCGTGTGTGCTTGATTTTGGTGGTAGTTGGGATCGTCACTTGCCGTTGATTGAGTTCTCCTACAACAACAGCTTTCAGGAGACTATTCAGATGGCACCTTTTGAGCCTTTGTATGGTAGGAAGTGTCGATCGCCAGTCTATTGAACCAAACTCAGTGAGAGTAGGATTTTGGGACCCTAGCTAGTTCAGGAGACTACGGAGAAGATCTAGCTAATTCAGGACCGGATGAGAGCAGCCCAGTGCAGACAGAAGTCTTATGCCGACCGTCGTCGTCGCAGACTTGAGTTCGCGGTAGGGGATCATGTATTCCTGCGGATTTCTTCGATGAAGGGCGTTATGAGATTTGGGAAAAAAGGGAAGCTTAGTCCCAGATTTGTAGGTCCTTTCGAGATCTTTGAGCGAGTTGGTACCGTTGCCAATTGTTTGGCGCTCCCACCCAGTTTTCCGGATGTTCACCCCGTATTCCATGTGTCGATACTTCGTAGATACCTTCATGATCCTTCTCACATGATTCAGCACTAGACCATTCATCTTGAGCCCGATCTTTCGTTCACCGAGCAGCCGGTAGTTATATTGGATCGGCAGGTGAAGAAACTTCGATCAAAGGTCTTGCCACCTATGAAGGTTCTTTGGCGTAGCCCAACTGGTGAAGAGATCACTTGGGAGGCCGAGAGCGAGATGCGGAAGAAATTCCCCCATCTCTTTGAAGGTACGCATAGTAAGAATTTTAAATTCGGGGATGATTTTCTTTAGGGGGGAGATTGTAACACCTTAGAATGCGATTAGTGTTAATTAAGCGATAATGCGGTTTTTTAAGGAAAGTTTACCAAATTGGTTTTCTCACATTTTATAACAATTAATTAATATTTTATTATTATTTGTTTTGGCTTGCGCACACTTGTGCATGTTAATGTGGGGGTTAGTTAGTGTTAATCTTATTAAGTAGCCATGACACCTTAAACTAATCCATGCCTTGATTTAACCTTGCACTTAGATATTTTGTGTGAGAGTTATCTTCTTGCTTTGGATTGAGGAGAGGTGGCTAGGTGAGTCATGGAGGGCATTAATGCTTGCATTAATGGAAGTGAGAGAGAGAGTAAGTGTAAAGGGTATACTCACCCTACACTCACCCTCTCATCATTATCTCCCCTCACTCTCTCATTCTTATCTCTTTCTCAATTATTTCTTCATCTCCTTAACTCTCAACTGAAACCCCCACTACTTCATCATAAAACCTTGCAAAACTTCATTAAACACCATGAAAACACTTCACAAGTCTTGATTTAGCCACTAGGTTGACTTGGAGCTTGGAAATATTGGATTTTTGAGCAAGAGTGGCTAGGTAATGACCTCTAACTGATAATTAGGTGTTTATATTGTTATGTTGCCTTGTAGTAGTGGTTTCGAACACTAAAGGTATAGTTTTGTGCACATATCGTATTTTTAATGTCATTATAGAGTCTCTGTGATCTGCTGTGACCCCGAGTGTATACTGGAAAATCTAGCAATGTACTAGTGATTTACTAGTGACCCTGAGTGTACACCTGAAGCACGAGCCCAACCTGGGCGGTTTTGGCCGGCGAGAACTTGAGGAAATCCGGCGAGCTCGGGTGTTTGGGGGAGTTGGGGCTTGTGATTTGTAGGGTAGCTGTCTGCAGTTGTTTAGAAGTGTTTGGTACTGCTAGATTTTTATATTTTGACAGTATACAAAATCTGGGATCACTTGGGTAGTTTCTAGTGTTACGACTACGCGCGTTACGTTATCCGACACGGTTCGTGTTCTTGTGTAGCTGCTGCACTTGGGTTGGTTTTAGGATGTCGCTACACACGTTAGCCACTAGACGAATACTTCGGAGTTTGATTGGAGTTGGTGTGTCGGTCAAAACGTAGTTGAACGTGTTATTGGTCGATTTTTGAGTTGCACTTGTTATGTTTTGTGTTAATAGGATCGCAGGCGGGAACATCGACCACCGCGAAGAAAGGGAAGCAGGTGACTGGATTTACCTAGCTCGAGATCGTCGGTGAGTAGATTTAACATCTACGGGGAAATCGCCCGTATGGTGTTAAGCGTCAGGGCTAGAGATGATATGATATTAGCCGCATGTTTATATGCACATATAAAGATTGTGCATGAACATCATTGCATATTATTACTTGTTGTGCCTGGACTTGTACCATTGGACACTGCACTATTATTGACGGTTCATGTTGCACGAGCACTAATTGTATGCTACACACACACCGTCGGTAATTGCCATGACACGCACAACATTTATACATGTGTGATATTGTATTGGTTATTGACATTGAGACATTGATTCTTATTCTATTGCGCATATGAAATATAGCGTGCGTGCATTCCTACATGCTTACACATACTTTTCTATAGCTATATGTTCACATTTATATGATGTTGCGTTGGATGTTGGATAATTGGAAACCACGTGATATATTTGATAACTTGAAGCATTTAAATAGCGGATTTTCCTTGATATGCTCATATTACTGTTCTATGTTGCATACATCATATTACATGGATTTACGCATTGAGATATGGATTTCATGTGATTTTCTGGATTTGAGAACTGCGAGGATATTTCAAGAAATGTTTATTGTTTTGAAAACTCGGTTTCTCTTGATATGATATTTCAGTGCGTCCACCATGAGTTTCTCGGTTCTGAGACTTGTGTTAGAAACCCGATGCGAGGAGTGGATGAGGCCGTTTGCGGGTTCATGGTGGACCCGGTATGGTACCCCGGGGCAAGAAAGGTATGTCGATGGATTAGCCGATGAGCCTGGAAGGAGGAATACTACCTACCGGTGTAGTTTTGTACTCGGCGGTAATCCGGAGGATATCGACCGGAGTCGTGAGATGGATATGGGCCGATTCGTACTGCCGGAGCCCGTGGGCCAATCCGGGCAGACGGAGCCCATGGTATGTGGATTTACGTGTCGATACTGGACACGAGTATTTCATGATGTTTCGAGTGTCGATAATGGACACTCAGGTTCCCTGAGATGCACGGATATGAGGGCCGGTCCTGGTGACAGCGCCTAAGGATTTTGGGATTTTTGGGTGTCGTTGATGGACACCGGGGTTTTTCCATGCTGATGATTTATGCATGAGGTTTATTATTTATCCCACACTCAGGATTTATTTGATATGCATTTGATTAATGTAGATGTAGTACCTTGGTGGTGTATCTTGATCATGATTGTTGCATATCCATATTGCCATACTTATGCTATCAGATTGCATGTGATAGATTATCGCTGTTCGTGCATACTTCCGATTACAGTATGGTGTTATTTACTATTCATGAGTTGGAAACTCACCCCCGTTGTGCCACAGTGTTTTTCAGGTCTGGTCCTAAGAATAGTCGCGGCAGGGCGCCTTATTATCTCTACTTTTGCGGATAGCGCTACGGTTGGCTGTGCGACCTTTTGCTATAGGTGGGTTGCGGTTATCCGATGATGTTCATTGTATATCTTTTGTATCTAGTACTCTCTATCTACCACCTTCATGTATTGACTTAGAGACGAGTTGTGAGGATCGATGTTGTATATTCTTGTGACTCTGGGTGTCGTGCTCGTGTGAGCCGGCCTTTGTTTTATGTTGATTACCTCTTTTATGTTGTTCCTTCGCTATGGCGTCGTATATCTGTTGTGTTGGTTGTTTCCTCCTTTGGGCGATATTTGCTCCCGTTTGGGGATGCTTTACTTATATCTTATATTTGTACCCGTTTCGGGGCTAGTTTTTAAAAGGAGGTGCTGCCGAAATTTTTATGAAAACAAACTTAAGCTCTAAGTTTTCCTTGAAATTTAATAATGTTTCAATCTTTACTTCTTGTAATGGTTTAGATTGCTGGGTTTTCGGATTACTTAAATTGTGTTACGCCTGTTGACGTTACGTGGTCTAAGTGCCGGTCATGTGCCTAACTTGGGTCGTGACATTAACCCAACCATTATGTTTAGCCATGGTTAAGTCTCTACAAATATCATTTATGGTATTTTCTCATCCATGGTTGCCATTATTCATTACTTCAACTTCTTCTTCATCTCTATTTAGCTCTCTAGGTTTTCTTGAGGTGAAGAAAGAGAGAGAAAAATAATTCTAAAGTGAGCAAAATTCCTACTTCATCAATCTATACCAAACTAGCCATTTAGTATATGTTGTTTGCTTCACTAATTCTCCATTAGTGAAGAGGTAAATTGAGTTAGAGATTCCTCGACGTAGAACATCTTCGGCCTCGAAGATGTTTAAGCAAGCTTGTTCCTTTCACCTAGTGGAGCCTAACGAGTGTCCGGGAGACCACCACTGGGAGATAAAGGACTACTACACGTAGCTTTAGAAGGGAAGGACCGGTCTACCAAGCTTGTATTCCTTGTTCACTTAGAGTAAAGTTGTTTACTTGTATTGTTTAACCCTAATTCTCTAGTTAGATCCTTGGTTTGGGTTGCTTTGCTCTCTAGATTTTTTAAAATTGCATACCCGATGCCTTATAAAACCTAGTGAGTGTGCTAAGGAACCCTACATATCGGATCTTAGATTGCATATTCTTCATGAGGCCCAGGTAATGAGCATGAAGATTGAGCACTCTATCAGGGTTATCAGGGTTCGGTACAGGATGAAAGTCGTAATCCAACTGCAAATACAAAAAAATAATGTATTTAAATTACAAGTGTTAAATAATAATAAATGGAGCTAGAGTTTGGGTCGGGCTATCTCAAGGTGGATCATCTTCGACGAGGAGATCTACGCGCAAGCTCAATCCAAATCAAGTGGAGACAATTTTGGGTTTTTCCTTAAGAGAGGGAACACGATACAAAGGTTGTAGCTATGCTAAAACCCTTGCTATAGATTGTTGTGTGTCCAAGTTAAGTATTTTGGTTTTTTATCTTGGTTTGTGATACTTTTGTTATCTAGAATTTTTAATTTTACATTCCGCTGCCCTTTAAATCCACTCTACATGAGCATAACATCGTAATAGTGGTATTAGAGCCGTCCCAATAGATTTTAACTTGTTTAGACGAAGTTATAGTTTCGGATCAAGAAAAAATTTCGTTTCTATTTTCAGGGGGAGAATATGCATATATTCAGGGGGAGTTTTTGAATGATAATATCTTGAAATATATATCTTATTGAAAAATTATGCATATATTAAATTTTATATTTTTAAGTTTTGTAAAATATAAAAATGGGGGAGAATGTTGACCTATAAATCTCATTCTCTTTAAATTTTAATTATTTTACAAAACCGTATTTTCAATATATCATATGTTACTAAGCATGTCAGATAAATTAAAGTGCTACACAAATGGAGTTATTCAAGTATAAGAATAATCGGCACTGCAACTGACATCTAAAAAGTAATATCAGTGACATCGAAAGACTCAGAAGACCTCAATGCCAATTCAAAGGAAATCACGGAGAAGTCGACCAACGGACATATTTAAGATTTTTCCATTTTTCTTTAAGTTTAGAATCTAGTCGATCTCAAACGATTAGAATCTATTTTCTGTTAGTGATTTATGCCCTAGAGGCCATTATTGTATAGTACTGGATTGTATATTACATTTTGGAAGCTTGGGATATACATAGATATAATAACAGTCTTTCTCAATATAATAGTATGTTATCTGATTTGATTCTATCTTAATATGTGTATATGTTTCTTTTAACATATCGCTAATACATATTGATAGAGCCTTTAGGATCATTACTTGACTTCCAGCGTTGTGATGGCAGTCACACTAGTGGGGGCTGGGTAGTTTATAAGCTCATACTTAAGCTTGTCCCTAGTCGTAGAATTATTGAGACAGGGCATCGATACACCAGAGTAGACCAGTGTATACGCTTCTTATCCCCATTCGGGAAGGTGGCCTGTCCCACAGCTATTGGTATACGGTACCAGAGATAGTATACATGTGCTCATTCGGTTATGAGTTACACTAGACGGACTCGCTGGGAACTGCTGGTTGATATTATACCTATCATCAGTTAGAAGTTCCCCGGTGACATGAGTATAGGTTACTCCGTTGACTTAACATCACTATTTGTCTCGAGTGTGTTCCCACTGTACTTAGATTACTACCCTACAATGGCGCAAATGAGTCGTGCAAACAGGTAGTGGTTGGGTGCAGTCCCGAAGCACTTGGAGACCGTAGGGGTTAGAAGGGATTCGTCTCTCCTGGTATTGCGAGTTGATATCGTGTTGTGTTCGGCTAGCCAATACATAAAGTCCGTGGCCAGAGCAAGTGAGATTTACTGGCAGGTACATCAGTAGTTTCTCAGGGTGTATTGGGCTCTACACCGACACGACTTATTGTGCTATTAGGGGTCTGACATTTACCACCCCCTAGGCCCGATATGCGATACTCTTAGACGAACAGACCGGACTGTACGAAGATTATCACGGATTGGCTCAGTAGGGGTTCGGATGAGTTCGCTCATCGGCCTTTGTCACGACCCGGAATTGGCACGTGACCGGCACGAGAATCACGTAAAGTCTATAGGGCCCCGCCGTAATTCAAGTAAGCCAAACGCCTAGAAATCTAAACCTTTTTTGGAAAATATTGGAGGTGAAGTTTTGAAATGTCGGCATAATGAATTCAATCCTTCCTTTAAAAGTATAAGTAATATCATATGAAAATACAATGATTGTATACTATCTTTGAAAACATTTTCGTCCTTGAAATTTGGGCAGCACCTCCCTTGTAAATTTTGATCCAAAACCATATACAAGAAATAATATAGGCATCCCTAAGCGGGAGCTAGCTCTTCACCAATTGGAGGAATCATAACCACGCACAATACATATATACACGACGCCCAAGGCGAAGATCAATCACAGAAAGAAATAAAGAAGACCAAGACATCATCAAGCTCAAATAAACGACAAATATACCCATCTCGCTCTAAGTCTCAAGAACATACAAGTCTGTGTCTAGGTCTACCAAATATACATAGTCTAGTTGATGGAGCTTTTAACTAGATACAACTGAAATAATATATACAAAAGGTGGTTACGATCCAAGTGTACCACACCTACCAATGCAAATCACTCAGAAGAAAGCTGTGTGCCAGCAAGCCGCTACTGATCCGAGCAGTCGATCCTGCAAGAAAACTGTATCACAACGGGGATGAGTTGCCAACTCGTGAGTAGAAAATATCAGCAGGTAGAAATCGAATGTACAACGATCCCTAGGTCATACTGTAACATAAAGGTAATACTGTTTGGTATCTAGGGTGATCGTGTATACATATGTGTACAATAATAAGATCATGCCAGTATCAGTATATGTATCAAGTCATCTGAGTCATATGCATGTATGCATGAGTATATCCAACGTGTTTCCATCAACGACACATCAAATCATCATGAAACCTGAGTGTCCAGCATCGACACCCGAAAATATCATAAAACCCATGTCCAGTATCGACACGTAAATCCTCATATCTCGGGCGCCGTCTCATCGGATCGGCCCTCATATCCATCTGATCTCATGGCTCCGGTCGGTATCCTCCGGATATCCGTCGAGCCCAAACTATCACCGGTCGGTAGTGCTCCCCTCCTGGGCTCAACACCTTTCTATACGATCTTCTTACCCTGGGGTACCGCCCCGGGTCCACCATGTACCTACAGACGGTGCCTCATTACTCCTCGAATCGGGTAACTCATAGCTCAGAACCACGAAAACTCATGGTGGACGCCACAAATCATATCACGAGAAACCTCATTTTTAAAACATTCATAAGACTTTTTAAAATATATCAGCGGTTCTCAATCCAGAGATCTCATGAAAACAGAATCTCATATACATGTAACCATAAAAGTCCAGTAAATGCAATGCACAGAACAGTACTGTAAGTATTGCGAGCGTTTTCCTGTAAGCATATCATGTACAAAGTACGGAACAATGATTATAATTCTACAGTTAAGCAATACGGCGATATAACAGTTCTACTGTGTAAATGGTATGGCAATTACCGATGATGAGTGTGTGAGCCGGCAAATATGTGTATATGTAACATGCGCATCATCGGTAATGGTGCATGTGTTCTAGCAGACAAAACCATATAACGATAAGTGTCGTGAACGTAGTACGTATGTCACGAGGAAATAATATAGCATAAACACCAATGGTATAAAGTTCATAACTACACCTGAACCATACGGCTACAGTTTTAATAATACGAATCGTAGTTTTGTAAATGGAGGCTACGGTGTTTTTGAGAAAAGTCACCATTTGAAAATCCGTAGCGTCCCTTAAGGTCATCGTTTTAAAGTGCATACGATTTGTCAGTTTTTAGAAATAAGTATGGTCCAAGTGTAATCCGTTATCCACTAAGGTGTTTAGAAAGCAATGATGCTCCGAATCAAGACAATCCATAAGTCGGCGATCCAACTTCATAGTATCAGATGTGGTATAATCATCATACATCATCCTCGAGTCAAGAGTGCGGATCAATCATCCGGTATCTCATATCGCCTACTGTATAATCTATCGTACGGTGTCATCAAATCGGAATAAGGATCTATGGTCTCGTACATCATATTATCTTATATTCTCATATATATATGTATATATGTATATATCAATCTCATATCATATCTTGGCATATGTATATGTGTATATATCGCCTTACATCCTCATATCGAACATATCAATTCATGTCATCTTGTTTCATCATATCTTCATTAAATCATGTCATCTCATACTTATCCTTATGATCATATCCGTAAGTACGTAAGCTTAGGTTTCTATATTTATATTCTACATCTCCGTTCTCCCATTACTATGGTTTTGGGGGTGCTATACGCCATCCACCCGACTTCCCCCGTAGATATAGGTCTACTCACCTGCTATCCCTGCTCTAGCCGAAGTCGATGATCGTCTTGCTCTCCTTCGTCATCTCGGAAGTCCATGCAACAGTACCTAAAAATCAATACACATCGTAACGAGATAAAACCAAATCCGAAAACCGATACGGCACGCGAAGTGCACATAGGTTAGAACCTATGGCCCACGCATGCAAGAACAGCCAAATAACCCTCACCGTTGACGTATGAACGTCCAACGACCGTGTCAAAACTCAAATGCCAAAGCCAAATTTTTCAAAAGTCGGAAACCAAAATCAGCAACTTAGAAAAACACTCCCAGATTTTGACTCAGGTAAAATTTGGATATTTTGCACATAGGGTACGTCTATATATCAGATAACAGAGCTATGCACCAAAAACCAACCCCAGATTCAACAATGTGGCCGCAATTTGCGGCCATATCCATTAAAATTGCGGCCTGGAAAGAGAGACGAGGTCTCGAGTTTTTAGGGTAGTCTGTAAATAGCCTGCACACCTCTCTGTATTGGCAACTTATTTTTCAGAGCTCTCGCGTCATAGCAGATTCTATATAATCATCACAATTCGTCAAAAACTGATGTCGGGAAAAATCTAAGTTCGTATTTTGGGGTTTCTAGTCTCAAGTTTGTCCAGAATTTCATCACTAATAGTTTGTGGTCACTAACTAAACCTCAATTGCTTCTTTACAACTCAAATCATCCACTAACATCATCCTAGAATTTTCCAAGATCACTAATCTAGCATAATCGAACTATAAACACAAATAGGAGGTCAAGAAACTTGATAATATGAAGAAAAGTGAAGGCTTTATCTCTTGGAAGCAACTCAAGAAAGCTCTTTGGTGGTCCAATGTGCTCAAAACCATAACTTGAACTCACCAAGGGGTGTAGGATGAGGTGGTGGTCATTTTTTGTGAAGGTGGAGGTGAGGTTTTAAGGTGGTTTGAGTGGTGTTTGTGGGGATGGAAGTGAGGTGGAAGTGGAGGAGAAGGAAGATGAAGGAGATGAAGGAAATGAAAGAATGAAGGAAGAAGAATGGTGGGGCCATACACCCTCTCTCTCTTTCTCTTTCTCACTCTCTCTCCTCAATAAATAACCCTCACATCCATGTCTCCCTCTCTCATCAAAATAGCTTTTCATTTCCTTTTTCCTTTTGCTCTTTTTCTTTTTAAAACCCAAATACAAAAAATACAAATGAAACCATGCATAAATGAAAACACAATGTGTCATGGCACATTTGTCATGGTTAACAAAAATGGATTTGGCTCAAAGCATGATTAGTAGTGCACTAATCAAGTTTAACATAACCTTGTATTTAAATAATTGTATAATTATTTTTAAAATGTACAAATCCAATAAATGCCTTTATAATTATTAATCTCCAAATATTTTCCAAAAATAATATTTTATATTTCTGAAATGTTACAGCCTTCTTTTCGACAGGTAGCTGGGTAGCCGTTACGTACAGCTAGTACCATTCATGGACTTGTAGTTAAACCCACTATCAGCATACTGTTGAGTCTTTAGAGTCCCACACAGAGGGTTTCCCTGATTCAGGCAAAACGAAGTAGACGCCGTATGGTTTTACGTGCAGGGTTCCGATCATATACGTGTACTGGTTACACGGATGTTGTTCGGACGAATAATACTAGTTGGCTTAGGATTAAGCCGGATTCTAGTATTATATTATTGGATTATTTTTATCACTTTGTATTCATAGTTTTTGCAGTACGAATACGAGTATGTATATACGGTGAGGGTATTCTTGTAATTTTTACAAGAGATACTTCTAGAAGGGGACACCTCATTTTGGTTTATTCTATTTTTGGAAAATAGATTAATGAGGTGGAAATGGAGATATTTGTGGCATGAGTGAAGCATGGATAATTCTTTATTTTATTGATTTGCTCTCACTATTCAAGCATGGCTAGATTTTTCTATGGAAAATAATGCATACTTGATGTGAGAAAAAGAATGAGCCATTCTTCACTTGCCTTCTCACTTGATCATTTGTATTTTCTCATTCTCTCTCCATTTGCTCTTCTCCTTCTTCCTCAAATCCTAACCCTCACATGTGTTATGAATCCTAGGGGTCTATGAGATAAAATAGTCTAATTAACTCTCTACATCTCCTAAGCTACCTAGATTAGCGAACTAGGTACTTTAGTTACCTCGGTTTTGAGGTTGGAGCTTGAACCATAGACTTTCGGGTGGATTGTCTTCGACACGAGGAGGCCGACAAGCGAGCTAGATCCACACCTTTTAGGAGCTCAAGAAGAGGAGAAGAAGACCCGAAGGACTTATATCTAGGAGGTATAAAACTCTATCATAGTAGTTTAGAACCTCCTTGTGTTTAGCTGGTTAGGGTTTCTGAAAAATCCTGGAAGTATAGTCGATATTGCTTGACTTAAAAATCATTTTTGTAAATTCTGCCTCCCCACAAACCATATGGGGTGTGTGATATTGACTTACAGTGGTATCGGAGCATATTTAAACCTTAACTAGCTAGTTAGCACATATTTAGAACTTCGATCGACGGAAAACATCCGAATTGCATTTCCATTTAAAAGCGAGCTGTTCGAATTTTAAACTTGTTCAAAAAATATTTTCAGCGACCTTAAAATTATGAACAGGCTTTTCTAGAACCAAGAAAAAAAATTTGAGCACATGAGCTCATAATTCGACCGCTAATCCGCTGCCAAATAGGCCATTTGGCCGCGGATCCGCGGCCTAATTGTGGCTAAGGTGCTCCCAATTTTTTCTGTGGTTTAGGTTCATAGAAATGTAGTTTTTGGTACATTTGGTTTTTGCCCAGATTTGTTTGTGTACTAGTTTGTACATGGAGTAAATACGGAAAGTGTTAATCGATTGAAATTCTAAATTTTTGCTTATCTATGTATTTTGTTCATATATGTGTTTCTAGACATCTACTAATTGGTATATGTCGATTAGTGGGGGTTGCACATATCTTGTATCTGGTTTATGGTTTGTGGATATGAAGTGTAACATTTCAGAATAATAAAATATTATTTTTGGGAATTTTTATAATTAATTAATAAATATTGGGAATATTTTAATATTTCGGTATAATTAAATACCGATAAATCAGGAAATATTTGGAAAATTATAGAAATTATTGAAATGAGGGTTATTTAGATGATTTAAGCAAATTATAAAATTTTATAATTTATTTTAAATACAATTTTAATGCTAATCGTGATTCAATATCGCTAATCGTGCATTAAGCTAGTTTTGTGCACATGACACGCACCATGTCATTTTACACACTTGTTACATTTTCTTTCATGGTTTCCTTCTTCTTTTAATGCATGGCCTTGTATTTGTTGAGAAAAGAAAAGAGAAGAAAAGAAAACAAAAGAAAAGAAAACGGAATATAAAATTAGAGGTATGGGCAAGAGAGAGAGGGCTGAGGGGTCATTGACCATGATCATTTCCTATGCTCTCTTCATTTTTTTCATCTTCATCTCTTCCTCCTTCACTCCCATGGCAGCACCCCTTCATCTCCCTCCTCTACCTCCTCACAACTCATGAAAAACACACCAAAACATCATCCCCACGTCATTAAAAACATGCACAAGCTCCTCTAAAGCACTTTGGACCAAGAAATGATGGATTTTGAGCACTTGGGGCAACTTAAGAATTTTTTTGAGTTTCCAAATGAGGTATTTCCTTCACCCCTAGCATAGTATTACATTCACTTTAGCATCCATGTTGGTTTAAAGGTGATATTGTGTAGTTTAGAGGTGTTTGGGAATTTCTAGAGAAGGGTTGAGGAATTTGTGAGTTGTGGTTGTACTAATGAGCCTTATTGGTGACCTTAAACACCCCTTGGTGCTAGGAACCCAGAACAAACTAAAACAAACCCAAAAATACAGAATTTAGAAACTTCCATGTCGGTTTGTGTTTAAATTGAGGGTGCGGGGAGTCTGGGATAACCTAGGACTTTTACTGGAAAACCAAACAATACCAGAGACCTAATTATGACCCTACGAGACCACCCTACCAAAATGAGACCCCAACTCCCCACCAAAACCGAGCAGGCCGGATTACTAGGCTAAGTTGTCGGCCACTTGGTGGTTTTTGGTGCCCAGGTTTCTTCTGTAGGTCATATACACCCTATACATCATCCCAGTACTGTTTGTGCACCTTGTTTTCACCTGAAATAAAATCTAGAGCTTGTTTTCAAAGTTGCTGCCTTATGTTTTGCGATGTTTATGACTTTGTGTTTTGATATTTGAGTTGATATCGATCCCTTGACGTTTGTAAGTCTATATCGAGTGTTATTTTGTTGAATTGCGAGAGTAAACCATAGGTTTTACCTATGTGAGATACTTGTATCGTTTTGGCTTTCGTGCGTGATTTCGGTTTATGATATCTTGTGTGTGTATATATGTAGGTACCCTCGAGTGGACTTGAACAACAAGAAAGCGTGTGGTGACATCGGCATCGGCAAGCGAAGATCAAGGTGAGTAGATATATATCTAAGGGGGAAGTCGGGTGGATGGCGTATAGCACCCCTGCAGTTTCGTAGTATAGAACGCGAATGCGTTATAATTATATTATATATATATGTACGGATGTGATATGAGATGGCTTTGGGTTAGTATAGTGTACCTGTAAGATAGTGTTTAGTTAGTTTATTAGTCGCGGACCCTAGATTAATGATTTGCATACACGCACACACACACTTGCATACATTTTATTACTTGTGCGTATATGGGGATATGTGTATATATATATATATATATATATATATACATATGGGTATGGGACTATGTATATATATATATATATACGTATACATATACATGGATGATGAGGATAGTATATGTGTCACGTCCCGAAAGTACGGAACATGACCGGCACTTAAACTACGAAACGTCTCGAGGCGTACGTAATCCAAGTAAGCCGAAAACCCAGAAATGCAAACCAAGAAAAGTAGTAGAGTGAAGGAAAACCAATTTAAAACAAGTAGTTTTAATAGCATAAGCCGAATTATGCGGTTTTTAAAAAAACATCAATATTTCCCGAAAATTTCGGCAGAGTCTCCATTGTAAATACTGGCTCCCAGACGGGATACAACATGAATAGTATACGAAATCAATAAAAGGCATCCCCAAGCGGGAGCTAGCTCTTCGTCAATCGACGGTCACAACCACACAAGCAATATAATATACAACGCCAACGGCGAGGATCAAAAACTCAAAACCACAAGAAAACCACAGAAATAAAACGCGCGACTCTTAGGTCGAAAGAATAACATCACTGGTCTCTATCTCTGAAATAAATACATGTTTGGTTGATAGAACTTCTAGATACAACAGAGTAATAATATACAAGTTATATAATGGGGGTACGATACAAGTAAACCCACCTACTAGCAAGTCACCCGGAAATGGGAAGCAGTGCCAGCAAAGCCGTAATAAAACCTGTACGGCAAAACCTACAAGAAACTGGGGCACAACGGGGGTGAGTTGCCAACTCGTGAATAGAAAAACATCTACGAATAGAAAATCGCATGTATGACGCAATCCTAGGTCATACGATCAATATATATATAATCCTCAAATAAAACCGGTAGTCTATAACAATGACTAGGGTAAATATCTAACCCGAGTGTAATCTCATGTGCCCGTGTCAGTGCCTCAGGTAGCAATATATCATATGAATGAGGTATGAATGCATGAAAACAGAATACATGTAAATGAAGAAACTGTTTTCATAAATTAGTGAGATTTCCTTTGTATTTTTAAAATGAGGTATCATAAATGAAATCAGCATCAACAGTGTCTAGCATCGACACAAAACATAAATCTCAATGTCTCAAAACCTCAGGCTCCGGCTATCCGGACTGGCCTGTATCATCAAATCTCAGTACCTCAATATCTCGAAATCTCAATGTCTCAATCTTAATATCTAGGGCGCCGTCAGTCCAGACCGGCCCCTACCATCCATCTCAAGACCACGACGGTATCCTCCGGATATCCGACGCGTCGGGTAATATCACCGGTCGGTAGTGCTCCCCTGCCAGGCTCAACGTCAACAACACGATCCTCTTGCCCCGGGGTACCGCACCGGGCCCACCATGTACCCGAAACGGTTCCTCCACTCCTCGAATCGGGTCTCGAAATCCATCAGCAAACTCATGGTGGACGACTCATACATCATGGGAAAACCGCACATTTTATTTAAAAGAGAGGGAAGAAGCTTATACAAGTTTTGCGGTTTTCCCACAAATCTAGAAATCTCATAGAAATCCGAATCCAAATCATCAATAGCATATAAACCCATGAATATAGGCATAAGAATCCATGAATACGGCATAACAATGAATAACAGTATGCATGAAGTGACAAGTAATAACTACAATATCTAAGCTGGCATATAAGGTAAGTACATTAATATTATGTCAAACTACTAGCTATCAAGCTAAGTTAAGCAATAATATTTTCTAAGGTGTACGTGACATGGCAATTACCGATGAAGATGTATGTGAGCCGGCAAGTAAGTGTACGTGGTACATACGTACGCATCATCGGTAATGGTGCTGGTGTCCTAACAGCATAATGTCAACAATGCAATATGAAATAACAATGTAAGTATGCGATGCGGAGCGAGCAACCAAAATGAGCGGAAGCTAAATATTAAACAATGGTGCCATTTGAAATAACACGAATCGTGGGGTTTTGAAAATAGGGGCTACGGTGTTTTTATGAAAAGATACGTCTTTTGAAATATCCGTAGGATCCCTTGGGCTGTCTTTTAAAATACCCACGATTCGTTAGTTTTTGAAATAGGTAAGAATCGAATCTAATCTAACAACTAAACTAAACTAAAGGGCTAAGCTAACAAGTTGGACTACAGGTAAGGAAACCGCCTAACATCTGAGTCGATACATATACATACCTGTATATATATTAGTCGGTGATCCCGCCTCAATAATATCATATCCGATGCCATATCTATAATTAGACATCCCAAGTCAAGAGTGCGGATCAATCATCAAAATATAGCTCGTACGTAAATCCGTCGTACGGCATCCCCAAATCTGGGTACGAGTTAATATCATATTCATCACACTATTCATCTGGTATCCTCTTTATCCAAGATCATAGTCCAGGGTACTGACCTATGTCTAGTACAATACTAATATCATCAATATAGTCATGATCTGACTACTGATCGACAGTCTCGTACAGACCGATATCATCAGCACATATCATCATCAAGGGGTATACATCGCCCAATACGGCCTAGTATCAATATCCTAGCATATCATATCTCATATCACGATCACATGTCGACCATTTTATTTATAGCACTATTCACCCGTATCGCCGCCCCAAGATCCGCTATAACACCATGACGTACCTCAAGTACGAATCCTGCCATATCACCGATATCACAACCTCAACACAAATCTCATCGACTCAGCTCAATCCCATGTATCATCCTCAAATCCGTATGTGAACACATAGTCCCATACCCATGTGAACACATAACTATAAAGAATCCCATGAGAACATATAAATAGGAATGTATGCAAGTATGTATGTGTGTATGTGTAGTGCAACACTAAAATAATCCAACATCCCAATATCCATCCTAATATTAATCCCAAATAACATATAATAATTGTTGGTGTGTATACGCATCCGTACACACCACCACGGACTGCGGGGGTGCTATACGCCATCCACCCGACTCCTCCCCGTAGATATAAATCTACTCACCTGGTCCTCGCTCGCCGGTGCCGACGTCGCCACGCGCTTGCTTATCGTCTCGAAGTCTACATGGGGTACCTACATATCATAACGCACCATATCGCATTAAAATCCGACTCATGACCAAAACGACGCACGAATCCCACATAGGTCAAAACCTATGGTTTGCTTCCACAAATCAACCTAAAAACTCTCGACGTCGGCATACAAACGCCAAACCATCGAGAAAAACCCAAACACACACATTTGTACAATCACAAACACTAATTATAATATAAAATAACTTAAAATTCTCAAAAACCCCAAATTCACTTAAAAATCCATTTTTCCGAAAATCTAGCAAGCAAATATTACCCATTTTAGTACAAAACCCAACGTTTAAACAAATCTAATGGCCATAATACTTATTGAACATCTTAAATAAGTCATAAAAACAATTTCCACAATTTAATCTCATTAAATTCCATTAACCCCAAAATTCTAGTTTACAAAATACCCAAATTTTAACAATTTTATAGCAAAATGCACAAACAACAATTTAGGTTGGATTTGCAAGATTTAAGTTGCTAAACAACAAATTAAGATGTTAATAATGTGATAAAAACCCTAACCATAATTTAATCTCACCTATATATGCATTTCATAAAAAAACCTAGTTTGCATAAAAAGCTTATTTATTGCAAATTTTAAATTAACAAATTGCAACTAGCAACTAGATTAGGTTTTACATTCAATAAGATGTTAACTAAACATTGCATCCCTAATGATATAATAAAAACCCTAATTGAAATCACAACTCTTACTAGATTTTTCAAAACATTCAATTAATCCCAAACTATTAACTAATTATGCTTGATTTAAAGTATTCAAACAACAATTAGCCATTAGGTTAAGAATTTACCCCACAATTATCTTGAGATCTAGCACAAATCTAGCCTCCCAAACATTCTTCCCTTCACCAAGATCCATACTAGAATGGTCAAGTATAAATGGGTAGAGATTCGATTTTGATTTTGTGGAATTTTTGAGGCATTTTTGATGATTTTTGATGGAATTTTGAAGAGAAAAGAGAAGAAGAATGAGGTGGGGCTGAAGAAGAGGGGGGCTCGGTCAAGTGCAGGTGGGGGAAGTGTGGGGGGTGTGTGAGGTGGGGAAAAGTCAAGTGGGGAAGGTTCAAGTCAACACAAAAGTCAAAAAGTCCATACTCATTTATCTATTTCTTTTCATTTCCCTTTTCTTTTCATTTGTTTTGCTTCTCTCATTTTTTTTTTAGAAACTTAGGTAATGGGCTGCCATGGGCTCAGCCAAGGAGGGGAAATTGGGTTTGTGTGGGTGAGGGAAAAATAATAAATGATATACCCCAATTTCCATTAACACTAAATTCACCGGAAAAAGCTTTTTTCTTCGATATTTTCTAAACCGTTTTGGCAAACGATTTCGTTTCAAAAATCACATGATAAAATTCTATTTAAAGTTTTATGATGCACAAAATTTGTTTCAACTCATTCCAATTTGTAATTTTCCCTAATTAAATGTATTAGTGACGGCTTAAAATAATAATAAAATAATTTTTTTTTCAGAAAATTTGAAATTTCACCAGTGGCTCAATAAACACCAAATACTAGCAATTACATAGCTAGAATATGTATATTTAATTTTTATAATAAGATATTTGTATTTTGACTTTTTACAGAAAACCCCCCTTATTTTACCGTTTTTTCGAAATTTCACCGAAACGATTTTCAAAACGTTACAATATGGTATTTGGAGGAGTCGATGAGGTTGGGCATGGTGCTATGAGATCGGTGATATGACATGGTTTGTATTATGAGATACGACATGATTAGTATAGCGGGTCCTTAGGCGATGTGTTTCATACACAGGCATATACTTATGTAGATGGTATCAGTATGTACAAGACGTAGATCAGTACCCCAGTTCATGATATGATGATAAGGATACCAGATAAATGATGAGATAAATGTGATATTTGACCCGTACCCAGATTTGGGATGCCGTACGATGGATTTACCGTACGAGCTATATATTGATGATAGATCCGCAATCTTGACTCGAGAATGTCATGTTATATGTTGTATCATATATGATACTATTGAGGCGGGATCACCGACTATTATATGTTATATATATATCGACTCAGATTTAGGCGGTTTCCTTACCCTTTCGATTAGTCTGTTAGTTTAGTCATGTAGTTTACTGGTAGATGTTAGATTAGACTCGAGTCATACCTATTTCAAAACTATCGAATCGTGAGTATTTTAAAGACAGGCCAAGAGATTCTACGGATATTTCAAAGGACGTACCCTTTTCTTCAAAACACCATAGCCCTATTTTCAAAACACCACGATTCGTATTATTTCAAATGGCAAAACGGTATGACACATATATAGTAACGTAGATTATTTATTATTTTGTTTATTATCAAGCTCCCGTATATTTTGCTGCATTTACTATTCAGTTGCCATTTATTCTGCTATTCGCATCGCATTGCATGTTTAAATGTACTTTTATTGTTATTATGAAACCATGCTGTCAGGACACCAGCACCATTACCGATGATGCGTATGTATACGGACACTTACTTGCTGGCTCACACACATCATCATCGGTAATTGCCATGTCACGTACACTTAGAGAATATTTGTCTATTGATATCGTTTGATAGCTGATAGTTCCAATATGTTATTGTTTCATATGCTAGTACATTATTTCATTTATTGCTTGATATCTCATGCGTATTTATATTTCATTTGTTATGCAATATTATAAGGGCCAGTCCGGATTGCCGGAGCCCAGTATTCATTATTATTGACCATTAAGTTTTGGATTTCGGATTTCCATGAGATTTCTGGATTTGGAGAAACCGTAAGGATTTTATAAACTGATTATCATTTTAAAATGAAAGTTGCGCTTTTCTCATGATATGATTTGATATATGTCCACTATGAGTTTTTCTCGGCTCTTGAGCGATATCATACACCCAAATCGAGGAGGAGGAGGAACTGTCTATGGGTGCATGGTGGACCCGGTGGGTACCCCGGGGCGAGAAGGTCGCAGATGATGGAGTTGAGCCTGTGACAGGGGAGCACTACTGACCGGTGATATTATTTTGACTCGACGGATATCCGGAGGATACCGATTGAAGTACAGGCCAGTCCGGATAGCCGGGGCCTGAGGTTTTGACATTTGATGATATGGGCCAGTCCGGATAGCCGGAGCCCTAGATATTGAGATTCGAGGTTACAGGCCAGTCCGGATTGCCGGAGCCTGAGATATTGAGATATTGAGATATTTGGATTTATGTTTTGTGTCGATGCTTGACACTGATTTCATGTTGATTTCATTGATGATACCTCGATTTATAAATATACAGAAATCTCACTAAATAAAGAAAACAGTTTCACATTCATGATGCATGCTGTTTTCATTATATTGCATTCATACCTCATATTTATGATACGTAGCTACCTGAGGCACTGACACGAGCACTTGGTAGTACACTTATGTATAGATGTTTACCATTGCCACCTTATCATGCTTCAAACTTTATCATTTGAGGTTTTATATATATTTGATCGTATTGACCTAGGATTGAGTCATACATACGATTTCTGCTCGGTGATGTTTTCTACTCACGAGTTGGCAACTCACCCCCGTTGTGCCACAGTTTCTTGCAGCTTTTGCCGTACAGGTTTTGTTGCGGCTTTGCTAGCACACTGCTCCTTTTCGGGTGATTGCTTTGGTAGGTGGGTTCACTCGCATCGAGACCACCCTTGTAATATATTTACATTGTTGTATCTAGAAACTCTATCAACCAGACTTGTATATTTTATAGCCTTAGAGACCAGTTGTATATTCATTCGATCTTAGAGTCGCGCGTTGTATTATTATGGGTTTTCTTGATGTTTTGAGTTTCATTTTGAGTTTTGATCCTCGCCCTTCGGCGTTGTATATTATATTTCTTGCGGTGTTGTGACCGTCGATTGACGAAGAGCTAGCTCCCGCTTGGGGATGCCTTTATATATATTATCCATGTTGTACCCTTTTGGGGCCAGTATTTATAAAGGAAACTCTGCCGAAATTTTTACAAAAGATTGTGACTTTAAAAACGCATATTCGGCTTATTTTAACAAAACACTTTCTTTAAAAATGGTTTAGATTTCTGGGATTTTGGCTTACTTGAATTAGATGGAGTCCTATAGACTTCATATGATTCAAGGGCCAGTCACGTGCCATTTCGGGTCATGACAAAGTTGGTATCAGAGCGCTAGGTTAACCTTAGTTCGAGTCTATATTTGACTATGCGGAGCCTAGGGAATTTGTATATATACGGAATCTAGGCTTGACCTTACGGAACTTAGACTTAGTCGAGGGGGTATTAGATCCGAACTTTTATCGCGTAGGTTGACCTTGGTTGATGGAGTAGGTGACTTAAGGAGAGTGACGTACCGTGTGTATGTTCCACGGCATACTTGCGATACGCTACTCTGCTTAAAAATCCTTAGGATGTACATTTCCTTGCACAGTATTATATTCATTCCTATGATCTATCCTCATCGGTATCGGTTTATGGGTTTTGCTGCCATGATTACATAGGCAGAGAGAGCTACGACTAGAGTTGCGTCAGCACGAGCTCGTCACGGACGAGGACTGACCAGGGCGTGATTCCAGGGACACACGATTGCATAGAGGTGTCGTTTTATTGTGTTTTCGCGCCATGAGTATTTGATGGATCACTTTTACAAGATTTCTCGGACGTGCAGATCAGCACCAGAGGATTTGGCCATTGCTAGAGGCCAGCCAGAATGTGATGACCGTCAAAGCACCGATTATTTTGATGATTGAGGCACTGTTCAGCGTGCGGACGAATGAGCCAGTGATTGCTGCGAATGACAAGATATCGCCCCAGATGTTTGATGCTAATGTCGCACGAGTTATACTTCGAGATATGATAGAAGATCGCTAGTCACCAAAGATGAAAGACTAGGACATGTGATTCATTTCCTACCACGATGCGAGGTCATCAGATTGATTGATTCCAGTCAGAGACGACTTCACGCAGGTACGTTGAGAGTCGATAGAGACGATCGAATGTCAGGAACCCATTTTCCAAGTTTAAAGTATTCGGAAAACAATGCAAGTAATTCTATGGACCTTCTAGAAGAATGAAAACTTAACTCGATATAATGACCATGAGAACGCGTTGAAACCTTAGGGTTTGTAGCAGTTCAGCGGTGCCATTAATGAGGCTTGGGTTTGCCCTTCTACGGTTGGTCGACAGGTACAGTGGCATGTACTGGAATACTATTAAACTGTACTCAAGTTGTTGAGCTCTTGGGGATTATGGAACCTTAACAAATCGATCGAAAGGTTTGACGTCATTCCGATATCATGTGATGGGACACATTGCTTGGGAGACTCCAAATACGAGTATAGCCATTGGAGCACAGTCCATACAGCCACGAAGAGACGAGTCCAAAGCAGTCGACATTAGAGAAAAGTGTAGTAAGAGGTTCGTACGAGATCTTGATGAGATGATGTTCTACTCCGCTGATATCAGAGATGTGATACGCATGCAGAGGCGTTGTACATGGATATATCTTCCAGAAGGAGTCGTGGTGAGTATGCAGCCGTTCCGGAACAAGAGACAAATTTAGTAAAGGATGATAACTTTCGAGAAGTTCGGTAGAAACGAGATTTGAGGGAGACTTCGACAGGACCTTTCTGGAATACTATACGAGAAGAGTTAGACCCAGGATCAGTCATATTACGCACACCCAGTAGGCCAGAGTTCGGCATCATCGACGAGACACGTTATGAGTGACCACGACAGTTGGCCAGAAATCTTTAGAGGATATGCTAGAGCGGGACTATTTCCGTCATCTTTGATTTTGAAATTTTAGGCGATTTATTTGCATGATTGAGATTTTGTGCACCATAATTGCACTTGACTTCGATTTGATGTCATTCGAGATGTTGATTTTGATTTCACGCCTGATATTTTGGGCGATTCATTTGGATGATTGAGATTTTGTGCACCACAGTTCCACTTGAATTCGGTTTGATGTCATTTGAGATATTGATTTTGGTTTCATGCCTATGGTATGCATGTGATTTGACTTATGCTTTCGGCATAGTTTTCATGCACTTTTAGTATTTTGATTCGATTTTGTGCATGCTGATGCATATGGTTGTGAGATTATATACCACGGCATACCTGATTTGGATTGGATTGAAATGTGTTGTATACCGTCGATTTCGATTGTGATATTCGATATTTGTTTTCGTGCACCTTGTACACTTAATTTGGATTCTTGCGCATGCTTGGGCGCTTGATTCGATTTTGGTGCACGCCAGATGCACTAAATTGGGATTCTTCGTGTATATCAGATGCACCTGATTATTGCTGTCAGGCACACCTGTTGCCTTTGACAGGTGTTTCATGCACACCCGTTGCACTTAGATTTTGTTTCTGTGCACATGTATGGCACATTCATGGATTTCGATTTTCGTGCATACCAGACACACGTGGCATTCTTATATACATTTTGGGATTGATTTTGAGTAGCATGTTTTTATGATATTTACTATTTGGTATATTAGCTGAGCAGGACTAGTCTGAGGACAGTACCTGAATATGTTTTTACATGCATCGATAGTTATCGAAGGGATTTCCAAAAAAGAGCTATAGTCTCAGTATTTACCTATGTGTCCGAGATGACACTAAACATGTTATAAGGGAAACCCTTCTAAATTATTTTTCAAAAAAAAAACGGCGGGACGTGTATGTTAAACAAAGGATATATAGGTATATATAGCTATTTTCTTGTAATAAACGTCCGCCACCGTGCCGTGTTATGCGCATCGCACAGTGATTTGAAAAGGGTTTGGCATGCATTTCTTTCAGATGTTTTAACGATGTTTACATGAATAGTTTTGATGTATATCATGTTGGTTTTGGTATTGGGCTTTGACATTGGTGTCTTCGCCATAAATCCGATGATTGCGGGATGTTTGAAGGAGTTTTGATTTTGATTTATATGCTCTTTTTTCATGCGCACGCATTGCACTACTATATGATTTATGTATTTATGATTTCGGAGCCCCGACGACTGGATCATTTTACTGAAATATTTTAGTATTTGAGGAGTTTAAATTTAAATTCGGGGACCGAATTTCTTTAAGGGGGGAATACTATAAAATTTCAGAAAAATAAAATATTATTTTTGGGAATTTTTATAATTAATTAATAAATATTGGGAATATTTTAATATTTCGGTATAATTAAATACCGATAAATCGGGACATATTTGGAAAATTATAGAAATTACTGAAATGAGAGTGCTTTAGATGATTTAAGCAAATTATGCAATTTTATAATTTATTGTAAATACAATTTTAATGCTAATCGCGATTAAATATCGCTAATCGTGCATTAAGCTAGTTTTGTGCACATGACATGTACCATGTCATTTTTCACACTTGTTACATTTTCTTTCATGGTTTCCTTCTTCTTTTCATACATGGCCTTGTATTTGTTGAGAAAAGAAAAGAGAAGAAAACAAAACAAAACAAAAGAAAAAGGAATATAAAATTAGAGGTATGGGCAAGAGAGAGAGAGGTGAGGGGTCATTGACCATGATCATTTCCTATGCTCTCTTCATTTTTTCATCTTCATCTCTTCCTCCTTCACTCCCATGGCAGCAACCCTTCATCTCCCTCCTCTACCTCCTCACAACTCATGAAAAACACACCAAAACATCATCCCCACTTTATTAAAAACATGCACAAGCTCCTCTGAAGCACTTTGGACCAAGAAAGGATGGATTTTGAGCACTTGGGGTAACTCAAGAATTTTCTTGAGTTGCCAAATGAGGTATTTCCTTCACCCCTAGCATAGTATTACATTCACTTTAGCATCCATGTTGGTTTAAAGGTGATATTGTGTAGTTTAGAGGTGTTTGGGAATTTCTAGAGAAGGGTTGAGGAATTTGTGAGTTGTGGTTGTGCTAATGAGCGTTATTGGTGACCTTAAACCACCCTTGGTGCTAGGAACCCAGACCAAACTGAAATAAAACCAAAAATACAGAATTTAAAAACTTCCATGTCGGTTTGTGTTTAAATTGAGGGTGCAGGGAATCTGGGATAACCTGGGACTTTTACTGGAAAACCAAACAATACCAGAGACTTAATTATGAGCCTACGAGACCACCCTACCAAAACGAGACCCCAACTCCCCACCAAAACCGAGCAGGCCGGATTACTAGGCTATGTGGCCGGCCACTTGGTGGTTTTTGGTGCCCAGGTTTCTTCTGTAGGACATATACACCCTATACATCATCCCAGTACTGTTTGTGCACCTGTTTTCAGCTGAAATAAAATCTGGAGCATATTTTCAAAGTTGTTGCCTTATGATTTGCGATGTTGTGTCGTTTTTCCGGGGATTTCTCGCATTGCTTTGCTCTTCTGTTCTACAGGTTCAAAATTGCAAAATGGTTCCAAAATATGTTCAGATTTTCAACGATCTAAAGTGGCTATACTTTTAATCTCTTTGACCTTTATCTCCCTCGAGCTCTACGCACCTCTTGATCTTTATGTTGCCCCTCTCGCGCTATGTGCTTGACCAAGACATGAATGACTACTGTTTTTCGTCTTGTCTCTTGAACTGGTAAGAGGCACTGGACAGGTGTAAATGACCGGAACTCAGATTTTTTCTGTTTTTGTCAGATATTCTGGATTTTGGTATAACAATGAAGATTTTGCGTGATTTGCGTTATTTTGGACTAGGAATTTGTAACCTAGAATCATCTAGCAAACACAGATTAAAATCACCTGCCTATAAACAAACGAGCAGAAGAATGGGCGGTATTAAATGTAATATTCTTATATGAACAAATACCTCCGAACTTATCTTTTGCTCGTCCCGAGAAAAACCATTTATTTTCAAAAAAATCCTAAGCTCACTTTTGTAGACATCACGGTTGCACATAACGTGTGCAACAAACCATTAAACCTCTAGATGTCCCTAGTAGGAGGAGTATTGTATCCTGAGCGTTTTCAGCGGATACTACCCACAAAATCCCATCAAGCTAGTTTCATAAGTTAGCCTTGATTCTAAGACTACGGTTTAGCATCTAAGTTAGAAATTCTATCATCCTTAGTTAGAAATATCCATCACTTATTTTTCACACCTCTTAATTATTCAACCTAAGATCCTATATGTTTTGACGGTTTAGAAAGATCTCAGTTTCTCTTGAGTTTTCCTTCTAAAGCGCGGTCTCCAATCCGGAATTTTTATTAACTTTACGGAAAACATAAGACTTATTCTTTATTTCTACCTTTCCTCCAAACATCGATCGTATACCCCTACGTCTGTATAAATTTCACCCCTACACTCAAGAATTCAATTCAAGCTATAGTACCCTTGCCCTAATACTACTTCTTTTCATTAATGATGGACGGATTCGCCCACACACCTTTCATGCGACTATTACTGTTTCCTGAGGCACTAATCAGCCAATTACTGAATGTGTGAGCTTATCAAAGCGTAAATAGCAGTTTCCAGGTCTTGTAATTTATTATTATTTTTTATTTTTTACTTTTCAAGACCGGATATATTTTTCAATGATGCTATTTTGGTGGTTAGCTTTAAATACCATTTTTTCTTTCATAGTATGCTTTCAAGCAAAATTATTTCTAGGTATCCTCTACTATCCCAAGTTTCAAGATGCGTGTAAGTGCGATTTGTACGGTATATACTTTCTGAATTTGGACTCAAGAATAGGAACTATTTTTCAAACTTATCCTTCAATAAAGCTTTTAATACTTTCCCTTCATCTCGACTTAACTCAAGAACTGAACTCAAGATTACTTATTTCTAAAAGAACTGCAAGAACGCATATTTACCAAGGTTAAATTGAAGGAGGGTTATTTTTAGGGTTTCCAATTTCTAAGCCAGGGATTTAGTTATTTCTAACATATCAAACTAAATTTTCGGAAAATATCTAAGTTATCCTACTAGCTAACTTGACGACAAAGTTTTTATATTTTTTGGAGAATTTTTCAATTTTTGTGGGTTTTTAAATAAGTATGCAAATGCAAAATATACACATGAATGCGAAGATAGAAAGCTTACCGAGCAGACCCCTAAACTTAAACTTGACAGTGTCCTCACTCTCATACCACACCAAGAGGGTCAAAATTGTTGAGGGGTCAAAATCTGTCGGTGCTTTCCTGTTTTTTTTATATAAAAGAAAAGGCAAACAAAATATATATACACAAAAAGGTCTTCCCAAACTTAAGTGAAACAGTGTTTCCACTGTTTAAGCATTAAAGTTCAGAGTTAGGGGGGAGAGAACAGTTTCAATCTATATAAGGCCTTACACAAGCCAAAAATTAACACCAACTATTCAAAAATGTTATCGTGATAATGCAGTGGTTGGTAAAAGAACGCGTAGAGGAAATAAATGAAGAATACCCAAGACTTTTCGTGGATAGAGCCGGGATACGGTCTCTGTATAGGAGACGAATTGCTGAGGGAAGAAAGAAATGGAATACGAACTTGAGGGTGGAAATGGATTGAATAAATTAGTACAGTTTGTAATGATTGAAGTGTAAAAATGAATTGTACTAATCTATAAACACATTGAGAAATAGGGTCAAACCTCTCAAGATTGGCAAGAAAACATGGGCCTACCGAACTTGGTGAACAAGACGTAAGAGATGAAGCTGATACGGCGCCTGGCGAAGTCGAAACGATGGAAAGGACGAGGGAAGTAATCGATGAATGGTATCGGTTAAACGTTCAGGAGAATGGTCACAGTCAATGAAAGGGATATGATGAATTGGAAAATCCGACTCATCTAAAAAAACTGGTTCATCCTCAATAATATCCTCAAAATTCTCCTCAAAATTCAGCTCATCCATGCATTCATCATCAACAATATCCAGACGCATATGGAGTTCGAGAAAAATAGTTAATGGTCCGGGATGATGCCCGCACGGCAGTGAAAGGACATGATAAATTGGTGAGAAAAACTCATCCAAAATTGTGGGTTCATCATCCAAAATATTCTCAGCGTCAATATTCTCAATCAAGTGAAAGTTAAATTTCTCAGACACCTCATCAAAAATATGGATTTTAATCAATTGTGGTTCTAGAGTGGAGGTGTAGATATCAAAAGGATTGACATTAGTTTCACTTGAAATGGACCCTTCACAATCGGGTAAATCAAACACGACATAGTCTCACAATTTATCAAACAGTCTATCTTCAATTGGTGATTCATTTGGGACACTCGATAGACTTTCAAAACCGGAGTTGTGGAATTCAATTTGAAACAGGTAGGTTTGATTTAGAAGGATGTACTACTCACTCTCATTACTCAAATCCTCAAATTATCCTATTCCCTCATCATACATTGGAAAATTCGGAGCTAGTTGGAAACTAGCAGTTGGTTCGTTAGGTTGTATGAGGCGGCCATGGACGCATTCAAATCCTCCATCTTTCGGCACGACGCTACCCGAAATTCTTTTAATGACTGTTCAAGACTGGATATGGGTTATGAAGGGGTTTTAGTAAAAGATTCAAATTCGTGTGGATATGTGAAACTCCCAAATGGCTATTCAGAAAAAAATGTCTAGAGAAGGTGTAAAAATCGGGTAGGATTGATAGGAATTGAATGAACGTGAAAAATGGACAGGATTAGGATCAATATCATGATAAGAAGATGATTGGAATTGTTGTCCTAACGAATTTGGAGTGATGAAAGGAGTGAAAGATCGGCTACGAGATTGTTCAATTCTGTCGGCAATGGACATGGGTTTCGGAGTCGCGACATGACTCTCAAAAGGGGTATCAACATAAGAAAGTGTGAGGGGTTGAAACAGTTGATACAAAGTGGATTGCGGTGTCCAATTGTTGGTCTTAGACTCGTCTATCCGATCTCTTAAAGAAATTTTAGGTATGGATGGATCGTTTGAAGTTCGACCAAAACGAGAACCGTAAGAAGAAATATCTGGTTGTGGGTACCAAAGTTCAGCAAGAGTTGGTCGTTTTGGGGTACCAATGTTACGAAAAGAGTGAAAGGTAGGGAGGGTGGAAAGTGGGTGATTTTTTATAAATTTTGGGATTTTTTTTATAGAGTTTTTGGATTTTTTGAAATTGTTTGTTTTGGTTTTTGAAAAATACGGAATTATGGGACTAAACTTTACACAAGAACAATCACAATCACAATATGCACAAACAACACCTAGAGCTAGAGTTTTCAAAGTCCAACTAGACCGCTCCTAAACTTTCAAGCGACAAGTTGCAAGATAACCCTCGAATCGCCTATTCGCTGCCAAATGTAGTGAGGTAAGCACAAGTGAGGTAAGGAGGGTTCCACTCACGAATCACCGTTAGAAGGGCCTTTTAAAATTACATCCTCACTTGTCTAGTCTAGGCACCACAAATTCACGTTTAGATAAATGGACGATTTCCCGCAACCTTCACTTGTCCTAAATGAGCACGACAAGTCCTTAAAGGTTTGGTCTAGATATTTTTTATTAACTCAAGGTAATGCGTATGCTTTTTATGATTTGTGGGGTTTTAAGAAGAGTGATGAAATCCCAACCCAATCTTAATTAGTGTTATAGCCCCTTAATGTCCGTATTACTATATGCAAAGCATTTAAACAAACAAAATCTAAAACAACAAAAAAATTATTTAGCAGCGGCATAATTTGTGCAAAGAAAGCTGCAGAAAATACAATTCAGTAGAGTTTAGAGGGGTTTCTGGAGAAGTAGAAGGGGTACAAAAAATTTTGGGCTCAGAAGTCAAAAGAGGACCGCGGAACCGCCGCAAGAACCTAGGTTTGACCGCGGAACCGCGGTTGAAATGTTTTATTGGGACTTCAAATTGGTTCTGTACACTCTCCTCTTTCTTCTCTTCTGTATCTAAGTCTTTGTTTCTTGATTAGATCACTGTACTTGCTCCAGATTTGCCCACACACTTGCACACAAAAAATATCAAAAAAATAACAAGATGGTTTTTATTCTATTTATTATTATATATATATACAAAAATTAACCCGAATGACAAGAAAGAAATACGTTACTGTCTCCTCGGCAACGACACCATTTGATTGATACCGCGTTTTTGTATGCACTACGATAAGTGTTCTATATGTCCTACTTAACACAATCAAGATGGTGTCGCTTTGCAGCTAGCCGGTTGAACACGAGTCGTCCGTTGGGAGATAGTTCGTATCTTCCATTCTTGTTTAGATGAGTCAATGAAAGTGTATATGTATATGTTCAAATCTATCCTAAGTGTTCATATTTTATGTTCAAGTAATCTTGTTAGGGTTAAGGTTGGTTAGTAGGGTTAGGATTAGTCTTGTGCTTGTCTTCTACCATTCTTGAAATGATGTTGGGATAATCGGAAGTAGCGGGGATTAGGAGGATATAGAAATGTGATTTGCGAGTTTAAGCAAGCTTTCCAACGCTAAATCCATTCCTAGTTCCCCTTTTCCGTCCATTACATACGCTTATTTCCAACCCTAGGCCAAACATACGCAACCATGTATCACATTAAGTTACAACTACATATCACGTTATAGTGCGCCCAAAGGACTTCTCAACTTAGGTCGCGGCTATATGTCACTTATAGCGTGCCTAAGTGAGAGGGTTTTGTTTATTCGGTCTAGCTTCATTTTAAGATGTTTGGCGAAGAGAAGTACAAGAGATTTTTCCATCCCTCATACTAATCTTCTTTAGCCCTAATAAGTGTGGAAAATTTTCACACATTTAAAAAAAATAAAACAAGAAGGAAGAAAAGAAAGAAAGGAAAATACGGTTTTAACAAATGGTAGCAAGCTAACTATTTGAGCCCTCACCTAAGCAAGGGACTCCATCGATTATCATGATTTAAAAAATATGGAGAAGAAGAAAAGGAAAATAAAACAAGAAAAGAGAACCAACAACTAAACACCAAATAATAAAATTACACTAGGAATTAAAATTACGATACAAGAAATTAAAAATAAAAGATAATAAAAACAACCCTCATCTTCATTAATCTTCCACTCAAAAAGCTCTCACTACAATTTTCATGGAGAATAGATGAAGAAGAAAAAAATACAAACTACACTATACTAAATCTAGTAAAGAAAAGGCATTCCTAACTTTGGTCAAAACTGGAGTATTTATAGGCAGAGAAATAAAACCTTAGGGCCATATTCTGAGTCCCAATACAATTACCAAACTACCCCCAAAATATGATCTGGAGATGAAAAGATTTAGCCACGAAATCGCCGCCCAAAAGGCCTATTGGCCACGGTTCCGCGTTCGTTTGGAGGGGTTAGTGTGTCGTTTTTCTGGGGCTTCCTCGTGTTGCTTTGTTCTTCTGTTCTACACGTTCAAAATTGCAAAATGGTTCCAAAATATATTCAGATTTTTAACAGTCCAAAGTGGCTATACTTGTAATCTCTTTGACCTTTATCTCTCTCGAGCTCCGCGCACCTCTTGATCATTGTGCTGCCCCTCTTGTGCTCTGTGCTTGACCAAGACATGAATGAACATTGTTTTTCATCTTGTCTCTTGAACTGGTAAGCAGCACTGGACGGGTGTAAATGACCGGAACCTGGATTTTATCTGTTTTTGGCCGATGTTCTTGATTTTGGTATAACTGTGGAGATTTTGCGTGATTTGCATTATTTTGGACTAGGAACCTGTAATCTATAATCATGTAGCAAACAAGGATTAAAAACACCTGCCTATAAACAAACGAGCAGAAGAATGGACGGTATTAAATGCAATATTCTGGTGTGAACAATAATCTATATATAACTATTCTTCTCACGCAATAATAGTCATCGCAGATCATAGCAGAAGCAACATAGATGAAAATATTGGATATTCTAGGATTTCCATGTTTCGTTTTATTCTCTAACGAAAATCGGATTTCACGGTCATGATGATAGCCAAAACCCTCACCTTAGACCCCTACGGGTGCGGCAAACTACCCACCAAATCACCGAAGTGAAGCACCCTCTCTCAATGAAATGAGTAGGCTATTTAGCACTTCAAGAACCCGGTAGTTAGTGCACCCTATCTTGGGTCTATCCTAGGTGCAGAAAAAATAAATGAATAATACAACGGTGGCTACAATCTCAACCCGGATGTGCTTAACAAAAGAATATTACGTCACTTTACAAATACATGAATGAAAGAAAAAACACTCTTCCCACATCCTCCGGCTATTTAATCAAGACAACCATATACTTCATATCCACAAACCATCGCGAACAACATACTAGATATGTACAACCCCTACTAATCGACATATAGTAATTAGTCGACGTTTAGAAACACATATATAAACAAAAAGCGAATAAACGATGCTAAAATCTCCACTTCGAAACATTCCGTGAAGCCCGAATACAAAGATAACACTATTGGAAATCTGGGCCAAAATTGCGTATCACAAAAATCCTAATTCCAAGTGACCAAATGTAACGTTTTAGAAATCGTTATGTGAATTTTTCCGTTTTTGGGTAAAATTGTCGGTATTTTCTGTTTTAACCCGACTGTGATCTAACGGCCATATAGATTTGCCAGCACCTAGTTTAGCTAAAATAAAGCCAGTGCGCAAGCTTTGGGGGTATATGGGACGTTTTGGATCAATTTGAATTTTTCCCAATTTTAATATTGTTTTAATGCGGTATTCACATTTTGGGAAATTTCTTTTAAGTAAATGTTTCATCAATTGTGTTTTAGTTAAATCAAACCCTTCTCTTCTTATCTAGATCCTTGTGTTGACTTTGGTTTAAGCTAAAGAAAAGAAAAGAATCAAAGATATGCATGAATGTGTGTGTGAATGCATTAATGAGCATTTATCACAAGAATTTGCTAGAAAACCCTACACAATTCCTCACCTCCTCACTTGGCCGAGCTCTTCTTCCCCCATTCTGCCCTTGATCTTTCTTTTATCTCTTTGCATCATTCCAAGCAAATTAAATCCCCAAAATCCCAAAATATATCACAAAAATACCTCAAGTCTTGGTTTTTGCCTTCTTGATCACTTGGAGCTAGGAAATCTTGGATCTTTGAGTTCTTGAGGATAGGTAATGATCTTTATCTGTTCTTTTTATAGTTTTTGTGGTATGTAGCTAGTTAGTTTCAGTTTTAAGTGTTTAAAGTTAAGTTTTGTGCAGTATATCGTATTTTATTGTCGGTTTGTGATATCTGTGACCTGCTATGACCTGGATTTCGTACAGAAAAATCAAACAAAATTGTAGTGATGTACTAGTGACCCTGGAGCACCACCTAAGACACGAGACCCACCCCACCGGCACGGGCCGTCGACCCAAATAGAAATTCCGGCGACACCGGTTTTGTAGAGGAGTTGGGGTGTTGGGTTTTTGTGGGTAGTTGTCTGCTGTTGGTTAGGGGTGTTTAGTACTGTTTAATTTTTTAGTGTTTGCTGTATGAAAAATCGGGGATCGTTTTCCTATAATCTAGTGTTTTGTGTTCGCACGATACGTTATATGACACGGATCGTGCACTTGGTGTGATTTTGCTCTTAGGTTGTTTTCGTCGTGTCGCTACGCACATTAGCCACAATACGAACACTTGAGAGTATGTTTTGTGTTGTTATGTCGGTTAAATGTAGTGTGTGCGTGTTTTGGGTGTATTATTAATATATACTTGCTTTATTGTTTTGATGTGGTAGGTTCGCAGGCGGGGACTTCGAACACTGCTACAAGGGGAAAATGAGTGGTTGGCTTCACTTAGCCAGGAGCGTTGGTGAGTAGATTTAACATCTACAGGGGAATCGCCCGCATGGCGTTATGCGTCTGGGCTAGAAATGTTATTTCTGTTGCATATTCTATGTCATATTTAGAATTGCGCATTCACTCTACTGCTTAGCTATTGTTGTGCTTGGACTAGTACCCTTAGGACACTGCACATATTATTGACGACTCATGTTGCACGAGCACTGATTGTATGCTACACACACCGTCAATAATTGCCATGTCACGCACAACCCACTGATAGATATGATATTGCTTGGTTAGGGACATTGAGACATTGATTCATATTTCTTATCGCATATGACATTTAGCATACCTGTATATCCACATGCTTACACATATGCCTTCACATACTTACATGCTAGATACCTGTATACCTATAGAGTATTGTACCATTAGTGATAAGTACATACATACCTTATGGCATAGCTACAGGTATACCTTGCTCACATACTTCACTTATACCGGGGGGGTATACTACATCATTACTTATAGGTAGATACATATACCTTGCTATACCTTTATGTTTACACATACATCTGGTTATAGCTACATGTTTACCTTTACTTGATGTTATTTAGAATTGGAGAAATTAGGAATCACATGATATTTATATTAACTTGTTGCAGTTAATTAGCGGTTTTTCCTTTATATGCTTACATTTCAGCTTTATGTTGCATATATTATATTCATGGATTTTCGCATCGTGATATGGATTTTTCATGATGTTTTCTGGATTGGGGACCGTGGGAGTTCATGAAATTATGCATTATTTGAAAAACACGGTTTCCCTTGATATGATATTTCAGCATCCACCATGAGATTTATCGGTACTGATTATATACTCCATACGAGGGTCGGGTGCTGTATGAGAGTACATGGTGGGGCCCGGTACGGTTCCCCTCGGCAAGATGATCGATGGTCCACGTCGATTGAGCCTGGAAAGTTGGCAAGTACCTACCGGTGACATTACCTATGACTCGGCGGTTATCATGGGGATACCGACGGGAGTCATGTGCGTATGGATACGTCAAAAGGCGAGGGTCAAAGCTAAGCACTCGAGCTTTCGGGATAGCGTATGATACGTACCTATCAGGGGGCCAGTCATGGAGACAGCACCTGATAGACCTGTATTTCTGTGTCGATTCTTGACACATTGGTTTCATGATATTTCTTTTTACTCCTTTGTATATATAATAATGGAATGGGACGCTGTTATATATGCCCTTACACCAATATTAGTGGAATGGGACGCTAATATATGTGTATTGCTATCAATTTAGATATACATCATCATATTTATTCATGCAAATATACCTGGGATATACGAGATATACTTGATATGGTACATACGGGATTTGTGAGATCTACTTGATATTGTACATTCGGGATAAATGAGATATACTTGATATTGTACATTCGGGATATATGAGATCTACTTGATGTTGTACATTAAAGATATGTGAGACTTACTTGATATGACAGCCAAATTTGGGGGCTGATTTGAGGAAATTAGGATTTGGATTGTCTTGATGGATTTCGATCCTACCACGATGTCAGGATTCCGTGGAAATGACATGTTTCGTTCCATACTCTACATTTACTGTTTATGCACTGCTTCATGCATTAGTGTACCTGTTAGAGTACCTTCCATGACTGTTGCATTTACATACCTTTATTCATATCATTTTTTCATGTATGAGTAGTACTGATATAGTACCTTACATGATGTTGCATACAGATTTTCATACTATTATTGTTTCATGTATTATTGTACCTGATAGAGTACCTTACATGATTATTACATACCGATTGTCATATTACTGCTTCATGTATTGGTAGTACCTGCTAGCGTACCTTTCATGATTGATGCATAATATATGACCATTCATTGCTATTAATTGCATATGTTAGATTCACGCTGTACGTGCATACTTGCGATTACCTGCATATGTTATTTACTATTCACGAGTTGGCAACTCACCCCCATTGTGCCACAGTGTTTGCAGGTGTTCCTCAGGATAGTCAGAGGCAGGGCTATTTTCATCCATCGTATCATCTTTGCTGCGGATACCGCTTCGCCTGACAGGGTGCAGTTTTGCTTAGGTAGGCTTTGCGGTTATCCAATGTTGCTTGTGGTGTATTCGTTGTATCATGTACTCTCCATATACCATTATCTTGTATGACTTAGAGATTTGATGTGAGGACGGTATTGTATATTATTTTGTGACTTGGAGGTTTTTATGCAGTTTTATTTATATCGTCTTTTCTTCGCTACGGCATCGTATATCTGTTGTGGTGGTTGTTTTCCGCCTTTTGGCGTGGATTTTCTCCCGTTGGGGATGCTTTACTTTATATTTATGTTGTACCCATTTTTGGGGGCTTGTTTTACAAAGGAGGTGCTGTCAACATTTTAAGGAATAAAAGTGAGACTTTAAAGAATTTGGGTTGTGATTTCAAAGGTTTTGAAAATACTATTATCACTTTCTTGCTACTTTGATGGTTTAGATTGCTGGGTTTTTGCTTTCTTTTACTACGTTACGCATGTTGACGTTGCGTAGTATTAGGGTCGTCACGTGCCAATTTCGGATCGTGACACTAAACCACTGCACGAGACCAAACTCCAAACCCTGGCCACAATTTGCTGGAAAAAGGAATAAATTTGCGGCCATTTTAAAGAATTTTGGGTCCGTGTTTTTATAGCGGTAAACTACTAGTATATAGATCTCTCTGCTTTATGCAAAATAATATTTAGAGACCAAAAAATATTTTGACACAAACTTGGATTCTGGATTTTCGATACGGAACTATTTCGGTTTCGATATGGAACTATTGCGGGAAAATACAATTTAGTTAAATGTTTGGGTAGGCTCTGATACCAGTGTAAGTGTATAGTACTCCTTGCCGTGACTACTATGGTTTTGTGGAATCAAAAACTTTAAAATCTTTAGCACTACACACTTGAAACCCTAGAATACAAGCCGAAACACTAAACTAAACTAAACTAACTAGAGTTTTAGTGTAACGCCTTAGATTTCGGTTAGTGTTAGTTTAGACGTTAATGTGGGTTTACGGAAAAAAGTTTACCAATTTGGGTTCCACACATTTTATAACATTTAATTAATAATTTATTATTATTTGTTATGGTATGCACGCACGTGTGCACGTTAATGTGAGGGTTTGTTTTGTGCTAATCGAGATTAGTGACCTTGACACTTAACCCTAATCTAATCTTTTGCTTTATCCTAATCCTTGTTTTAATCTAATTTTTAACCCTAAACTCCTAGATCTTTTATGAGAGGAGAGATATTTGTTTTGGAAGTGTGGAGGTGGCATGATGAGTTGTGTGTGAAAACATTAATGGTGAGTTAATGCAAGGGTTACACTCACCTCATTCTCACCCTACGCTCACCTCCCTCTCTCTTTATCCTCACACTCTCTCATTTTCTCTATCTCTTTTATTTTCTCATTCCTCTCTATTTTCAATCTGAACACTCTCTTTTCCTTCACAAATCCATCACAAAACTTCATCCAAATTCACAAAAATCACATCTTTGGACTTGATTTGCCTTTTGGATGCCTTGGAGCTTGCAAAGCTAGGATCTTTGAGTTCTTTTGGTTAGGTAAGGATCTCATTCTGTTAAGTAGGAGTTTATAGTGTAGCTTAGCTTGTTAGTTTCAGTTTTGATCGCGTATCGTATCGTTTCGGGTAAATATTGTATTTTTTAGTGTTGTTTTGGGGTCTGGGATGATCTGCTATCAAACCAGGTAATTGTTGCAAAAGTTTCCATCACAGTGACCTAGTGTAGTGACCTAGAACCTACCCTCAAAATACGAACCAATTCCTTCATGAACTGGCCGCAGATTTATTACTTATGGCAGCAAATTGCGGCCAGACTAGGGAGTTAGGATTTGAGTTTTGGTGTAGGGGTCTCTAGGGTTGTTTGTGGTCTTATGGTATTTGCAACTTTTACAGATTGTTAGTATATCAAAATATGGGACCACTTTGCATACTTCTTGTGTTTCGTTTCACGCGTTACGTTATCCGATACGGTTTGTGTTCTGTGTTCTGTTGCTCTGAGTTGGTTTCGTAGTGTCGCTATGCACGTTAGCTACCATACGAACACTTGAGAGTACGTTTGTGTTGTCGCGTTGGTCCGCGTAGTTTGTACGTGTTTTTGGTCTATTGCTAATATATACTTGCTTTGTTGTTTTATGTTATCGGTTCGCAGGCAGGGACTTCGGACGCTGCAACGAAGGGAAAATAGGTGGTAGGCTTCACATAACCAGGAGCGTTGGTGAGTACATTTAACATCTACAGGGGAATCGCCCGCATGGCGTTATGTGTCTGGGCTAGAGATGTTATGTTTTTGTCGCATATTCTATTTCATATATAAAGTTGCGCATTCACCTTATTGCTTAGTTACTTGTTGTGCTTGGACTAGTACCCTTAGGACACTGCACTATTATTGACGGCTCGTGTTGCACGAGCACTGATTGTATGCCACACACACCGTCAATAATTGCCATGACACGCACAACCCACATACCTATATGATATTGTTTGGTTAGGGACATTGAGACATTGATTCATATTTCTTTATGCATATGACAAATAGCATACCTGTATACCTACATGCTTATACATATGCATTGACATGCTTACATGCTAGTTACCTGTATACCTATAGGGTATTGTACCATTAGCGATAGGTACATACACACATAATGACATAGCTACATGTATACCTTGCATACATACTTCACTTATACCTGGAGGGTATATTACATCATGACTGATAGGTAGATACATATATCTTGCTATACCTTTATGTTTACACATATATCTAGTTTTAGCTACATGTTTACCTTCTTTTGATGTTATATAGACTTGGAGAAATTAGGAACCGCATGATATTTATATTAACTTTTTGCAGTTAAATAGCGGTTTTTCCTTTATATGCTCGTATTTCAGTTTTATGCTGCATATATTATATTCATTGATTTTCGCATTGAGATATGGATTTTTCATTATGTTTTCTGGATTTGAGGACCGTGGTAGTTTCATGAAATTATGTATTATTTGAAAAAACCGGTTTCTCTTGATATGATATTTCAGCATCCACCATGAGTTTTATCGGTTCTGATATATATACCCCATGCGAGGAGGAGTCGGGGGGCGTATGAGGGTACATGGTGGGGCCCGGAGGTACCCCGGGGCAAGAAAAGAATTTTGATGTAACATGCCGATGAGGCCTGGCAGGGAACCATACCATCCGGTGACAGTACCTATGACTCAGCGGTTATCGTGGGGATACCGACGGGAGTCATGTACGTATGGATACGTCGAAAGGCGAGGGTCAGAGCTAGGCACTCGAGCTTTCGGTATAGCGTATGTTACGTACCTATCAGGTTGCCAGCCGTGGTGACAGCACCTGATAGATCAGCATTTCTGTGTCGATACTTGACACATTGGTTTCATGATATTTTACTTCTAAGTATATATAACAGTGGAATGGGACGCTGTTATATATGCATATATATATATATTAGTGGAATGGGACGCTAATATATATGTATACATATCAATTTATATACATCATCATAATTATTCATGCAAATATACTTAGAATATAAGAGATTCACTTGATATTGGATTTAGGACATTTGAGATTCACTTGATATTGGATTCAGGATATTTGAGATTCACTTGATATTGGATACAGGATATATGAGATTACTTGATTTTGTACATTCAGGATATATGAGATTTACTTGATATTGTACATTCAGGAATTGTGAGATTTACATGATATGAGAGCCAATTTAGGGGATGATTTGAGGAAATTGGGATTTGTATTGTCTTGAGGGACTTTGTGTCCTACCACGATATCAGGATTCCGTGGAAATGACATCTTTTATTCCATACTTCACATTTATTGTTTATGCACTGCTTCATGCATTAGTGTACCTGCTAGAGTTCCTTCCATGACTGTTGCATTTACATACTCTTATTTTATATGCATTGCTTCATGTATTAGTTGTACCTGCTAGTGTACATTTCATGATTGTTGCATATATACATTGTCATATCATCGCTTCATGTATTAGTTTGTACCTGATAGAGTACCTTGTATGATTGTTGCATACAGATTGTCATATTATTATTGTTTCATGTATTAGTTGTACCTGCTAGTGTACCTTTCATGACTATTGCACACATATGACCTTTATTGCTATTAGATTGCATATGTTAGATTCGCGTTGTACGTGCATACTTTTGATTACCTGCATATGTTATTTACTATTCATAAGTTGGACACTCACCCCCGTTGTGCCACAGTGTTTGCAGGTTGTTCCCCTGAATAGTCGAGGCAGGCTATTCATCTATCTTATCATCTTTTGCAGCGGATACCGCTTCAGCTCATAGTGTGCAGTTTTGCTTAGGTGGGTTTTGTGGTTATCCGTTTATGTTCTTTGTATATTCGTTGTATCCATGTACTCTCCATCTACTATTATCTTGTATGACTTAGAGACTTGATGTGAGGATGATATTGTATATTATTTTGGTGACTTGGATGTCTTTTATTTCTTCGCTACGGCGTCGTATATCTGTTGTGGTGGTTGTTTTCCTCCTTTGAGCGTGTTTTTGCTCCCGTTTGGGGATGCTTTACTTATATTTATGTTGTACCCATTTTTGGGGTTAGTTTTTACAAAGGAGGTGCTGCCAAAATTTTAAAGGAAATAAAATTGGGACTTTAAAGAATTTGGGTTGAGATTTCAAAAGTTTTAACAATGTTCTTATTTCTTACTACTTTTGATGGTTTAGATTGCTGGGTTTTCGGCATACTTAAATTGCGTGACGCCTGTAGACGTTGAGTAGTTTAAGGGCCGTCACGTGCCAATTTCGGGTCGTGACAAAGTTGGTATCAGAGCGCTAGGTTTTACCTTTCGGAGTGTAGGATGATCTTGGTATGATGGAGTAGGGAGCATAAGCAGAGTAACGTAGTGTGTGCATGTCCGCGGCATACTCACGACACGGTACTCCGCCTTGATGATACATATCCTTGCGATTCGATTTCCGTGTTCTTATCGAATCTTATTTCCATTTATAGCCTTTGCCGCCGATGACTATGGGGACTTAGAATGATGCAGCGAGGGCCGAGGTCAGAGTAGACTCGGGTGGTACGAGGACTGACCAGGATGGCACGCTCGTTGCACAGGAGCAGATGGATCCGCCTTCGACGGATTATATCGCTAGGCTTGAGGCTGAGATGCAGGACTTGCGCCAGACGATGAGGTCTTTGGTTGAGGCCAGTAGAGCGCAGTGACAGGAGGTTTTCACCGCTGTTACCCATTTGTTCCTTGCGTTCAGCACACATCATTCCGTCACCTACATAGCACCAGTGGATGCAGCCCCAGTTGACGAGGCACGTCTTCCAGAGACTTTGGGAGTTCCGGAACAGTGGAGGACTCGTACCGGTGTACCATCTCAGAGACAGAGGCCTAATCGTTGAGACAAATTTCGTACACGTCGCGGGAGTAGCAGAGGCTTGGGACGAGGACAGTCGTTCAGCTCTCATCCCCAGGAGGGTCAGCAGTCGTCACGTGGATGTTTCTAGTGCGGGAGCCTTCATCACCTCATCAGGGATTGTTCCTTAGTACCGCGTCAGACTCGTGTTTAGAGAGGTCGTGGACGCGGAAGGTTCGCTCAGAGGGGTCAGTTTAGCAGAGGAGGAGTTCAGTCAGTTGCGGGTAGGGGGCAGACACGAGAGTTTGCTTCTACTCATCGGGACGCGCGGACATCCAATGCAGAGTTTTCAGGTATTCTAAATTCGTATGTTCTTTTGATGTACTTGTTTATTTTATACACTTTGTGCCGTGGTTGGGCCGAGAGTCGGATAGCTAGATCAGCCGTTTGTTGTGTTAACTTCTGTCAGCGATTCTTTTGTTGCGCGACACGTATTTCAGTCGTGTGCCAATCGGATAGGAGATAAAGATTCGTCCGTCGTTTTGATCCTTCTAGAGATGTTGGATTTGACGTTCTCCTGGGCACGGACTGGTTAGCTACGTGCTAGGCGGCTGTGGACTGCCGCGAGGAAACAATCAGGTTTTGTTTTCCCGGCGAGTCAGTTCTTGTTGTGCATGGGAGGACAGTGGTGCTGCCTCTCACAGCTTGGATTCAGCTTTTTCGCTAGTCGGCTTAGGAAGAGAGGATGTCGATGATTCTTGGCGTTCATTCGTGATACCGGAGCCACAGTGGGTTTGTTGGGCCGGGTTCCTATCGTGCGGGAGTTTTCCGACGTTGTTCCAGGTGAGCCGGTGAAGCTTATGGAGCTTAAGGATCAGCTGCAGAGTTGCTAGGTAGAGGGGCTTGTGCGTCCGAGTGTTTCGCCTTGAGGAGCTCCTTTTCTGTTCGTCAAGAGAAGGACGGCAGTTGAGGTTGTGTGTTGATGGATCGTCAATTGAACCTGGTTGCGGTGCGGATATGTATCCTTTACCTCACATTGACGATTTCTTCGATCAGCTCTAGAGTGCGAGACTTTTTCTAAGTTTGTTTGGGATCAAGTCATCATTGGTTGCGGGTTCGGGTGATGGCATTCCGAATACTGCTTTTGTGCGTGCTATAGGCAGTTTCTGTTTTGGTGGTGTCGTTGGACTCACCAATGCCCTAGCAGCATTCGTGGATATGATGAACCAGATTTCTTCAAGCCGTTCCTCGACCAGTTTACTGTTGTGTCATTGATGACATTCTGGTCTATTCCAATGTGTCGTGAGGAACAGGAGCAGCACTTGGTGATTTGTTTTGCAGATACTGGGAGAGCTCCAGCTGTTTGCTAAATTGTCGGAGTGTTCCTTCAGGCTTGATTGTGTTGACTCCTAGGTCTTGTAGTTACGGAAGACGGTTTCGTATGGTCCCGAGGAAAATCGAGGCCGTACAGCTTTGGCCCAGACTTGTGTACGGGACGGAGGTCCGCAGATTTTTGGGCTTAGCAGGTTTTTACCGCTGTTTCATGCAGGATTGCTAGTATAGCGCTGCACCGTTGACTGAACTGACCAGAAAGAAGGTTCTTTTTCTTTGGACTGAGGCATGTGTGCGGAGTTTTTCAGCAGTTGAAGACTCAGTTGACAACTGCACCAGTTCTTTCTTTGTTTCCTGGTTCTGGCGACTTTGTTGTTAACTGTGATGTTTCACGAGTGGGGCTCGATTTTGCACTGATTTGGCATTTTAGAGTTATCACTCATGCTTCCCGACAGTTGGAGGAAGTACGAGCAGGATATCCCACTCATGATCTGGAGATGGCCGCGGTGGTCGTGCGTTGGAGATTGGAGACACTACTTGTTCGGAGAGTCGTGTCAGATTTTCACGGACCACCAGAGCTTAATGTACATCTTCCTGCAGCGGGTTTTTGATTGTTGAGACAGTCTTCTGCAGATTTACAGTTCTTGTGCGATCGTTGAGTATAGCTTAAGTTCGCCTCTACTGAGGGTACAGCTTGCTCATGTCCGTGCCCGTCTACTTTTCCTTAATCGTTTTCGCGAGGCATTGCCCACCGATGCTCGTTTGTCAGAAATTCTTAAGCATACTCGGCTAGGTAAAGATTCGAAGTCCTTGATTTATAACCAGGGTGTGCCACGTTTAGGGACGCATTTGTGTGTACCTACTGCTGATGGGTAGAGACGCGAAATCCTAGAGCAGGCACATTGGTCAGCTTCTGTATTCATTCAAGTTCCACCAACATGTGACGTGACTTGTGAGATAGTTACGGGTGGGCAAGGATGAAGAGTGAAGTTTCGGATTTCGTTTCGAGGTGTTCGTCTTGTTGCGAGCAAAGTTTGAGCATCTGAGACCGGCTGGAGAGTTGCAACCTTTAACCGTTCCGGAGTGGGAATGGGAGCAGATCACCATGAATTTCGTATGGTGTCCACCCAGGTCTAAACAGGGTGTGACTCCATTAGGGTGTTTGTTGCCCGGTTATGCTCAGTTTGCTCGGTTGTTATTTGTTAATGTAAGTGCACGGTAGCGCCCCGGTCGTCTGACCAAGGCCAAAATGCGGAAACAAAACTTTTCTTTAACTAGAAAATCGGCGCTACCGCGGGCTTAAAACCCGGATCGGACCATTAACCTACTACTAGCTAACTAGAGAAAGGGTAGAGAGCTATACCGAGCGATCCGTGTCCTTCGGTCTTCGGCCACCATCCCGATCTCCTCGCGGCATCTCCGGTCTCGATCTCCTCGTCGGAAAGGATACCACATCGAGAAGTCTTTTTACAGGCTCCCGCTTCATCCGAAGAAACTCGGGCGTGAAGTGTGCTAGCCGACGCGTCCAAGGTGTTGTAGAGAATGTTTGTGATCACTTTTCCTCTTGCATCCATGGCATGGATGGAGGTTGAAGGTGTTGCCATTAATGGAAGCTATGAGCTAGAGGAAGAAGAAGAAGAAGAGAAGGCTTTCTCTTTTTTCTTTTTCTTTTGTGATGGAAAATGATAATGAGAGTATGAATGAGATCAAGAATAATACAAGAGCAAACTACGACCATATGGTTGCCTTTCTCTCTCTCCTTATCATTTCAATACAAATCTATCACATTATGTGACACATGCACAAAGAAAGAGACCATGAGTCACCACTTGTGCATGTGTCACAATAAATGCTTCTTATCATGACATATAGCTCACAATTTCCATAAACAAACATTAATCCAAATGTTTGCAACAATAAAAAGATACAGCAACATCTAAAGTAAACTCGTGACGGATCACAAGGATACCCCTCACCTGTATATACATACCTGCATCCGCATTCCGACCGAATGCGAATGCGATGAGACTAAAGTAATCCAACAAATCTAATACTATGATCCGGCTTAAACCAAAGCCCACTAGTATGATCCGTCCGATCATGATCCGTGCAATACCGCACGTATAAGATCGAACCCTGCCATATATCATACGGCCTCTACAACGTTTCGCCCGAAACTTGAGAAACTGTCTGTGGGGGACTCTAAAGACTCGTCAATACTTTGGCTGTGGATTTAACCACTAGCACGTCAGTGGTACTAGCTGTACGTAACGGGCTACCAGGTATTGACTAAAAGGGAGGTCGATGAGCGAACTCATCCTAACACCCTACTGAGCCTGTCAGTGACAATATCCGTACAGTCCGGTCCGTTTGTCTATGAGCATCGCATGGCGGGCCTAGGGGGTTGGTAAAAGTCAGACCCCCAAAAGCGGTACAAGTCGTGTCGGAGTGTATCCCAGAACACCCTGAGATACTACTGGAATACCTACCAGTAAATCTCCTGCCTTGGCCAAGGACTTCGTGTAATGGCTCTCCTAGACACAGCGCGGCCTCATCCCCAATACCGGGAGAGACGAACCCCTGCAGATCCGCTCACTACCTCCATGTGGCTCGGGACTGTACCCAACTAAAACCTGTTTGCACGACTCCTTTGAGCCGTGGTAGGGTAGTAATCAAAGTACAGTGGAAACTCACACGAGACAAATGACGATCTCAGGTCGACGAACTAACCTGTACACATGTCACCAGGGAACTGCTATCTGACGTCTGGTATAATCCCAACTAGCAGGTTCCCGGCGAGTCCTGTCCGGTGTACTCATAACCCAATGAGCACCTGTATACATCTTAGGTGAACCGACTGACACCAGTGGCTTGTGAGACTGGCCACCGCCCCTCGTCGGGGTCTCGACTGTATACACTAGTCTACTCTGGAGTATCGATGCCCTGTCTCAAAAACTCCCACGACTAGGGACCTTTTAAGGATGTGCTTATAGACCCCAGCTCCCACGTATATGATCGCCATCATACTGCTGTCCGTCAAGCAAGAATCCTAAGGGCTCTATCAATGTGTAATAGCGACCTTTAAGGTCACCTAAAGCAGTACACGATGATAAAGATAAACCAGATAGCATACTATCATCTTGAGTAAGACTGTCCTACCGGCATAGGTCTTCCCTCAATCATTGCAATCACGTGCCTGTGATCTAATAATTGACTCTGAGGGCACTATATCCAACAGTTAAGTTTGTGCGTTTGCACGGAGTTCTTTCACGCGTTGTATCCAATTGAGGCACCCTGTTCGCTTGCCGTCTTGGGCAGAAGCTTCAGGAAGCCTTAGGTACTGGTTGAGCTTTAGCTCCGCTTTTCCATCCGCAGGACGAGGGTTCGTGAGAGCGGGCTATACAGACTCTGGAGGATATGCTTGTGTGTATGTACTAATTGTTGTCGGCAGTTGGGATCGTCACTTGCCATTGTTAGGATTCTCCTTCGTAGTTGTTATCAGGAGGCATTCCAATTGGCAACCTTTAGGATTATTGGTAGGTCGTGTCGATCTCCATTCTGTTTTTATGACTCTGCGTGAGTAGGATTTTTGGACCCAAGCTAGTCTAGAGACTTCGGAGATGATCCAGTTGGTTCAGGTCAGGATGAGAGTAGCCCAGTGCAGACAGAGGTCTTATGCCGACCGTGGTGGTCGCAGACTTGAGTTTGCAGTGGGAAATCATGTATTCCTACGGATTTTCCGATGAATGATGTGTTGAGTTTTGGGAAGCTTCTCCCAGGATTGTAGGTCCTTTTGAGATCCTCAAGCGAGTTAGTTCCGTTGCCTTTAACTTGGCACTTCCGCCCAGATTATTGAGTTCTCACCCCATATTCCTTGTGTGGATACTTTGCAAATACCTTCATGACCTTTCTCACATGATTCAGCACCAGACCAATTATTTAGGACGCGATCTTTTCGTTCATCGGCAGCCAAGTGTGTTAATGGCTCGGCAGGTGGAGAAACATCGGTCAAGAGTCTTGCCATCTGTGGAGGGTTTTCTTGGCCGTAGCCGTATAGTGAGGTGATCACTTGGGAGGCTGCGAGTGAGAGTTGGAAGTTTAGTACTCTTCTCCTTGAAGGTACGCTTAGTGAGAATTTTAAATTCGGGGACGAATTTTTATAAGGGGGGAGATTGTAACGCCTTAGATTTCGGTTAGTGTTAGTTTAGACGTTAATGCGGGTTTACTGTAAAAAGTTTACCAATTTGGGTTCTTCACATTTTATAACATTTAATTAATAATTTATTATTATTTGTTATGGCATGCACGCACGTGTACACGTTAATGTGAGGGTTTGTTTTGTGCTAATCTAGATTAGTGACCTTGAGACTTAACCCTAATCTAATCCTTTGCTTTATCCTAATCCTTGTTTTAATCTAATTCTTAACCTTAAACTCCTGGATCTTTTGTGAGAGAAGAGAGATATTTGTTTTGGAAGTGAGGAGGTGGCATGATGAGTTGTGTGTGAAAGCATTAATGGTGAGTTAATGCAAGGGTTACACTCACCTCATTCTCACCCTACACTCACCTCCCTCTCTCTTTATCCTCACACTCTCTCATTTTCTATATCTCTTTTATTTTCTCATTCCTCTCTCTTTTCAAACTGAACACTCTCTTTTCCTTCACAAATCCATCACAAAACATCATCCAAATTCACAAAAATCACATCTTTGGACTTGATTTGCCTCTTGGATGCCTTGGAGCTTGCAAAGCTAGGATCTTTGAGTTCTTTTGGTTAGGTAAGGATCTCTTTCTGTTAAGTAAGTGTTTATAGTTTAGCTTAGCTCATTAGTTTCAGTTTTGATCGCGTATCGTATCGTTTCGGGTAAATATCGTATTTTTTAGTGTTGTTTTGGGGTCTGGGATGATCTGCTATCAAACCAGGTAATTGTTGCAAAAGTTCTCATCACAGTGACCGAGTGTAGTGACCTAGAACCTACCCTCAAAATACGAACTAATTCCTTCATGAACTGGCCGCAGATTTATTGCTTCTGGACGCAAATTGCGGCCAGACTAGGGAGTTAGGGTTTGGGTTTTGGAGTAGGGGTCTCTGGGGTTATTTGTGGTCTTATGGTACTTGCAACTTTTACAGATTGTTAGTATATCAAAATCTGGGACCACTTTGCGTATTTCTTGTGTTTCGTTTCACGCGTTACGTTATCTGATACGGTTCGTGTTTTGTGTTCTGTTGCTCTGAGTTGGTTTCGTAGTGTCGCTATGCACGTAAGCTACAATACGAACACTTGAGAGTACGTTTGTGTTGTCGCGTTGGTCCGCGTAGTTTGTACGTGTTTTGGGTCTATTGCTAATATATACTTGCTTTGTTGTTTTATGTTATCGGTTCGCAGGCAGGGACTTCGGACGCTGCGACGAAGGGAAAATAGGTGGTAGGCTTCACTTAGCCAGGAGCGCTGGTGAGTAGATTTAATATCTACAGGGGAATCGCCCGCATGGTGTTATGCGACTGGGCTAGAGATGTTATGTTTTTGTCGCATATTCTATTTCATATATAGAGTTGCGCATTCACCTTATTGCTTAATTACTCGTTGTGCTTGGACTAGTACCCTTAGGACACTGCACTATTATTGACGGCTCATGTTGCACGAGCACAGATTGTATGCCACACACACCGTCAATAATTGCCATGACACGCACAACCCACATACCTATATGATATTGTTTGGTTAGGGACATTGAGATATTGATTCATATTTTTTTATGCATATGACATATAGCATACCTGTATACCTACATGCTTACACATATGCCTTGACATGCTTACATGCTAGTTACCTGTATACCTATAGAGTATTGTACCATTAGCGATAGGTACATATACACATAATGACATAGCTACATGTATACCTTGCATACATACTTCACTTATACCTGGAGGGTATATTATATCATTACTGATAGGTAGATACATATACCTTGCTATACCTTTATGTTTACACATATATCTGGTTTTAGCTACATGTTTACCTTTACTTGATGTTATATAGACTTGGAGAAATTAGGAACCGCATGATATTTATATTAACTTATTGCGGTTAAATAGCAGTTTTTCCTTTATATGCTCGTATTTCAGTTTTATGTTGCATATATTATATTCATGGATTTTCGCATTGAGATATGGATTTTTCATGATGTTTTCTGGATTTGAGGACCGTGGTAGTTTCATGAAATTATGTATTATTTGAAAAACCCGGTTTCTCTTGATATGATATTTCAGCATCCGCCAAGAGTTTTATCGGTTCTGATATATATACCCCATGCGAGGAGGAGTCGGGGGCCGTATGAGGGTACATGGTGGGGCCCGGAGGTACCCCGGGGCAAGAAAGGGATTTTGATGTAACATGCCGATGAGGCATGGCAGGGGAACCATACCATCCGGTAACAGTACCTATGACTCGGCGGTTATCGTGGGGATACCGACGGGAGTCATGTACGTATGGATACGTCGAAAGGCAAGGGTCAGAGCTAGGCACTCGAGCTTTCGGTATAGCGTATAATACGTATCTATCAGGGTGCCAGTCGTGGTGACAACACCTGATAGATCATCATTTCTGTGTCGATACTTGACACATTGGTTTCATGATATTTTACTTCTAAGTATATATAACAGTGGAATGGGACGCTGTTATATATGCATATATATATATATATATATATATTAGTGGAATGGGACGCTAATATATATGTATACATATCAATTTATACACATCATCATAATTATTCATGTAAATATACTTAGAATATAAGAGATTCACTTGATATTGGATTTAGGACATTTGAGATTCACTTGATATTGGATTCAGGATATTTGAGATTCACTTGATATTGGATACATGATATATGAGATTACTTGATTTTGTACATTCAGGATATATGAGATTTACTTGATATTGTACATTCAGGACTTGTGAAACTTACATGATCTGAGAGCCAATTTGGGGGCTGATTTGAGGAAATTGGGATTTGGATTGTCTTGAGGGACTTTGTGTTCTACCACGATATCAGGATTCCGTGGAAATGACATCTTTTATTCCATACTTCACATTTATTGTTTATGCACTGCTTCATGCATTAGTGTACCTGCTAGAGTACCTTCCATGACTGTTGCATTTACATACTCTTATTTTATATGCATTGCTTCATGTATTAGTTGTACCTGCTAGTGTACATTTCATGACTGTTGCATATATACATTGTCATATCATCGCTTCATGTATTAGTTTGTACCTGATAGAGTACCTTGCATGATTGTTGCATACAGATTGTCATATTATTATTGTTTCATGTATTAGTTGTACCTGCTAGTGTACCTTTCATGACTATTGCACACATATGACCTTTATTGCTATTAGCTTGCATATGTTAGATTCGCGCTGTACGTGCATACTTGCGATTACCTGCATATGTTATTTACTATTCACGAATTGGTAACTCACCCCCGTTGTGCCACAGTGTTTGCAGGTTGTTCCCCTGAGTAGTCGAGGCAGGCTATTCATCTATCTTATCATCTTTTGTTGCGGATACCGCTTCAGCTCATAGTGTGCAGTTTTTCTTAGGTGGGTTTTGGAGTTATCCGTTTATGTTCTTTGTATATTCATTGTATCCCTGTACCCTCCATCTACTATTATCTTGTATGACTTAGAGACTTGATGTGAGGACGATATTGTATATTATTTTGGTGACTTGGATATCTTGTATGCAGTTTTATTTATATCGTCTTTTATTTCTTCGCTACGGTGTCGTATATCTGTTGTGGTGGTTTTTTCCGCCTTTGAGCGTGTTTTTGCTCCCGTTTGGGGATGCTTTACTTATATTTATATTGTACCTATTTTTTGGGGTTAGTTTTTACAAAGGAGGTGCTGCCAAAATTTTAAAGGAAATAAAATTGGGACTTTAAAGAATTTGGGTTGAGATTTCAAAAGTTTTAACAATGTTCTTATTTCTTACTAGTTTTGATGGTTTCGATTGCTGGGTTTTCGGCTTACTTAAATTGCGTTATGCCTGTAGACGTTGCGTAGTTTAAGGGCCGTCACGTGCCAATTTTGGGTCGTGACATTTAGCTACTAGGCTAGTGTAACAACCTTTATAGACGGTCCTTCGGGTCTTGAAGGGTTCACTCCTCGAGCTCCTAATGTTGATGGAACGAGCTCTCGAAGTCGATCTGTTTCGAAGATGATCCACCCGAGGATGCCGATTCAAGCGATAACTTCTACGAAATAACTAAAGATCGAGTCTTGCTAGGACGAGATGCTTAGGAGGGTATAGTTTATGAAATAAGATGCTCTCTATATTTTCTCAAAACTCATGTAGAAAAGTGAGGAAGAAGAAGAAGATGGATGGCTACTAGAGAAAATATCTCACTTGATAATAACTATCATCAATAATATCTCACACACTCTTCATCTTATCTCTTCATCTCAAAACAAAAAAATGGGTGGGCTAGTGACTCATTAGAGTGAATCAAAAGCCCACACACTTTTTCATTTATCATGAAGAAATGAGAGAGAGAGAGAGTGTGTGTGTATGTAGCCACCTCACTAGGTACACATATACATACACTTATATATAAATGTAAATGCATATATATAAACAAGTATACCAAATCCGTATTTATAATAAATAAGTATACTGTATTTCTACCAAAATACGAATACCGTATTTGTACCAAAAATACAAAATACACGTATTCATATTTAGAAAGAAATACATGTATTTGTATTAAAGCACAAATACCCGTATTTATACAAATACACGTATTCGTATAAATACCATATTCATCTTAAAATACAAATACCTAAAAGAGAGCAATATAATACCAGCATCAAAACTGGCTGTCTTTCAAACCTGCTAGTACTACTAAACCGTCCGATTAAAGCACGTGCATAAATACACGTGTTCAATCGAACACCCGAGCATATCGAAATACGCAAACTACACTGTTTCGCCTGAACCGGGAAACCCTCTATGTGGGACTCTAAAGACTCGACAATACGATGGCAGTGGGTTTAACCATAAGCACGTCAGGACTGCACCCAACTACTACATGTTTGCACGACTTTTTAAAGCCATGGTAGGGTAGTAATCTAAGTATAGTGGGAATACACTCGAGACTAAGACTGATGTCAATTCATCGGACTAACCTGTACTCATGTCACCGGAGAACTGCTATCCGACGATGGGTATAATACCAACCGGCAGTTCCCAGTGAGTCTGTCCAGTATAACTCATAACTTAATGAGCACCTGTATATTATCTTTGGTACCATATACCAATGGCTGCAGGACCGGCCATCTCCCTTGACGGGGATAATAAATGTATACACTAGTCTACTCTGGAGTATCGATGCCCAGTCTCGATAATCTTACGACTAGGGGCAAGTTTAAGGATGTGCTTGTAGACTACCCAGCCTCCACTAGTGTGACAGACATCACAACGCTAGTAGTCAAGCAAAAATCGTATGGGCTCTATCAACATGTATTAGCGATACGTTAAAAGAAACATATACACATATTAAGATAGATACAAACCATATAGCAAACTATCATATTGAGCAAGACTGTTATATATCTGTATATATCCTAATCTTCCAAAATATAATATACAATTTTGTACTATACAATAATGGCCTCTTGGGCACATATCACTAAAAAATTCCGCGTTGGTCGTCGACCAAGTGAGCGGACGATTTGAAGACCGAGAAACCTACATGATGAAATATCTCGCCAAGGTGAAAAGGCTACGGAAAAATTTCGACGAAGTCCAAGTGAAGCAGGTTCCCCGGAGTATGAACGTTGAAGCCGACGCCCTGAGCAAGCTCGTCTCCTCTTATTCGGTCAATCACAAGAGGAACGTCCTCTTCAAAGTCCTGCCGCGATCTAGCATCGAAGATATAGAAGTGATACACCAGGTTTACACCACTCAAGGGAGCATCCCGGATTGGAGAAAGCCCATAGTGGATTGCCTCAAGGATGGATCTCTCCTAAGGACCAAACGAAAGCGCGCCGGTTCTACATGAATGCTTGTCACTTCATATGGAGCAAAGGTAACGTGTATAAAAAATCATATACTCAATCTCTACTCAGATGCATCAATTCCAACAAAGCTGAGTATGTTCTCCAAGAGATACATGATGGGGTCGGAGGCGCACATAAGGAGGCCCGCAATCTGATTCAAAAGACACTGCTACAGGGCTATTATTGGTCGACTATTCACAACGATGCAGAAAAGCTCGTACGAAGGTGCAAGGCGTGTCAACTCTTCGACAGCATTCCTTAGTTACCAGCCACAGAGCTAACGCCGCTGAGCTCCTCTTGGCCATTCTCTCGGTAGAGAATGGACATGGTTGGCCATCTCCCCATAGGCACAGGGGGCCTAAATATATCCTCGTCACCGTGGACTACTTTACAAAATGGATCGAAGCCACGCCGATTAGAAAACCGGATGCCACCTCCACAGGGAAGTTCCTACAAAACAACGTAATTGCACGATTTAGAATTCCGAGGTGCATCATCACCGACCACGGAACCAACTTCAAAAACGACAAAGTTAGAGAATTCTGCAGTGACTACTACATACTCATGAAGTTCTCCGTGGTTTCTCATCCACAGTACAACGGGCAAGCCGAGATAGCAAACCAAGGTGTCATCCGGAGGCTCAGAATCCTCTTGGAAGGAAGACATAGCGGATGGGTCAAAGAACTGCCCCGGGTACTATGGGCATTGCGTACGTCGAAGAACACACCCACGAGGGAAACCCCGTTAAGTCTCTGTTATGGCACCGAGGCAATGGTCCCCACAGAAATCGGTCTACCTATTTATCGGATTGAACACTTTGACGACGAAGCCAGCGTCTTGTCCCTTCGAAGAAACCTAGACGTCCTGCTGGAGAAGAGAGACCGGGAACAAATAAGGATGGCCGCATATCAGCAGTAGACTGCTCGCTAGTACAATACTCGGGTCAAACACCGGACGTTCAAATCATAAGACTTGGTCATCCGGTGCAACGCATTCAAGGACCAAGGGATGCTACACAAGTTCTCCCCGAAGTGGGACGTCCCTTTCCTCGTGACCGAGGTATTGTCCGGAGGAGCATACCGCCTCCAAGATTCCTTAGGACATAACCTTACGCGGTCGTATAATGACGAAAAGCTTAAATTGTATAGATGAACTTGTACCCTCTTGAATAATGAGATTCCTTCTTTTCTTTCATTTGAACTTGTTTTTGTTTCCGAGCTAAGCCCTCACACGAGTAAATTCTTGCTCGGTCCCGTCGCATCCATTCATGGCAGGGGCGCTCCCAGCCTGACCAAACTCGTGAATCCTAAGCCCTCTCATAAGCCAACAAGATGTCTCCAGCCTGGTACGGAGGCAAGAGAAGTACCCCAGACCAGCCTTTTACTCAGGTGAGTAAAACGTGGGTGCGCCTGTAGGTAGCCAACCTAAGTCTCGCTCCACCCATCTTATCTCGTCTCCGGGGAGAAGGATTGAAGGAGGGGCATCGATCTACCTACACTTAGAAAAAAAGAAACGAAAAATTCTCAATGTTTTAACATTCTGAGCAAAGAAAAATTCATAAACAGAAGAAAAATTTATTAATAAGAGGTATTCTCGCTCCTCAGCCATACAAAAGTGCTTTGTTGCTCGAAAAAGAAAACACTTCTTAACGATTATAGCAAAGGAGGAAAAGGATCTTTAAAGCATTGATCGTAGTACTCAAAGCAGAGATCCGACAGTTGAGCTGAGGCAACGTACCATCGCTCCATCTGCCTATATCTATGGACCCGAGCAACTATGGTTCCGTCGGGGACTCCCGCCGTCGCGCATGAAACTATAATCAACCTTTGTTGGAAATATCGACATAGGATATCTATCGAACGATCTCGTCTGCTCTTCAAGATCAGGCCTAACTTATGGGCCGTGTGCATCTTATCGGCGGCCTCCTCCAGTGCTTGTTGGGACAACGCCCTGAAAAGACCGGGGGATGACATCCAGATCACGCAGACAAGCACCTGCAGGAGAGACGATCGGCATGGGAGTAACCACCCATAATGACGTTCCAGCCAACCTATCGCAGCCTCGTATGTCTCCTCGGAACTGTCATAGTCATAGTAGTAGATGTCGTCATGGGATACGATACCTCAGATGTTGTACGTGTTGCCGGCCATCAAAAAACGATTGATTACTGATCGTTAGAAGTTTTCGCGTATCGTTTTATAAAGAATTTAAAGTTAACCGCAATCAAGACGGTGTCGCGTGTAGCTAGCCGCGATGAGTATGGGTCGTCCGAAGGAGATGGTGCGTTTTACGTTCTTGTCATCATGAGTTAAGCAAGGGTCGGAACAGTTCGTTTCTAACCTAAGTGTTGTATATGCAAAGTATAAGTTGTTAGGAATAGAGATAGGTTAGTGTAAGTTAGGGAAGTCCGTACTCAATCCTTTATGCCGAGCTTGACTATTGAAGCTAGAGTAATCAGCAACAACGTGGATTAGGGTGCTTAAGCACGGCATTGGTGAAATCCGGCTTATTGATCCTTGTCCGTCCATTCTTGTCTCTTGACTTTCGCCTTCGGCCAAACCAAACGCAACCGGTCACGGTTAGGGATTCCCGATACCTTGGTAGGATAGGGTTCCTAACGGAGTGCTTGCATAAGGTTTGGGCGGAGTTCAATTGGCAAAAATCGGGCAAAGGAAATGAGCAAATGGAATTTCTAACTTACAACACCATTCTCTTTCCTAACAACACCACTATTCACAAACCATCAAAACAACAAAAAGAAAGTGCAAATGAAATGAAATTAAAGGAATAACACAACATTGCAAGTAAGTAAATGGCAAGAAATTAAATTGCAAGTAAGTAATGTTGGATATATGTATGCCCTAGAGGCCATTATATGATAGTGGATGTATTTATACATGTATATATATATATATATATATATATATATATATATATATATATATATATATATATATATATATTCAGTGTACATTCTTGCTCGACATGATAGTATGCTATCTGGTTCTTCTTTATCTGACATGTTGATTTGATCATTCTTTCATTCATTCACACATGTTGATAAAGCCCTGAGGATATAGACTTGACTACTGTGATTATGATAGAGATCATACTAGTGGGACATCTGTAGTATATAAGTATATCCTAGAATGTCCCTAGTCGTAGGTGTATCGAGACGGGGCATCGATATACCAGAGTAGACTAGCGTATATGATACTAGACCCATATGATGGGAGATGGATGTTCCCACATTCATCGATATTTGACATCGAGATCGTATACGGGTGCTCAGTGGTGACTGGGTACACTGGACGGACTCGCCGAGAACTCCTATATGGAATTATATCTATCGTCGGATAGCAGTTCTCAGGTGACACTGGTGCAGGTTAGTCTGTAGACCCGAGATCGTCATAAAGTCTTGTGTGTTCTCCCACTGTACTTTGATTACCACCCTACCACGGCTCTACTGAGTCGTGCAAACAGGTGGCCGTTGGGTACAGTTCCGAGACACACGAAGGCGATGAGCGATAGGAGGGGTTTCGTCTCTCCCGGTATTGGGAGTTGATGCTGTGCTGTGCTCGACTGGCTATATCAGTAAGTCCCTGACCAGGGCTGTTGAGATTTACTGATAAGTGTTATCAGTAGTTTCTCGATCTATTATAGACCATTCCTCGGCACGACTTATTGAGTTATTGGGGTCGACGTTACCATCCCTAGACTCAATATGCAGCATATCTGACGAAGAGACCGGACTGTACGGTAGTGTTGCCGGTTGGCTCGACGGGAGTTGTAACAGGTTCGCTTGTTTTCTTCTGATCGCTCAATACCCGGGTGGTCGTTACGTTTCGCTGACCGCTTGCGGCTTGTAGGTATTTGATATGATCATTACCTACTGCCGGCGTATTGACGAGTCTTAGAGTCCCACAATGAAGTTTCCTGGCTCAGGCGAAAAGATGTGGTGTGCATATGAGATATGCGCAGGGACCCGATTAAATACGGATATGTGATACCGTTTATTAATCGGACATTTTCTATTGGTCGGGTCGTATGTGATATGACCGGTTTGCAAAATCAAGTGTTGATTTAACAAATGACTTTTAGATTAATTCTTTAATCAAACTCTTTTTCTATTTTTGTATGCATGCATGTATGCACATGATGATGTGCATGGATACATACATACATTGTATCATGGTTGTTGATACATGTTTGGTGGCAATGCAAGACTTACATTGTAGAATTATCTATTTATTTATCATTTAGAAAAAGAGAAAGGATAATTCACACAAGGTTTATACTTATCATCTTTGACCATGCTTCAACCACCATTTAACCTTGAGTTAATTATCCTTTCATCTTTAACCCATTTGATAAAAATCTAGAAGATTCTAACCATGGTTGAAGTGAGAAAGGATTAATATATATTATTCTTTTCTCATTTCAATTATTATTCACTCTCATATCTTTTCTTTTGTGAGAAAGCTTAGCCACCATCTTCTTCTTCCTCTCTTGATAATTTTCTTAAGTGAGGTTGATAAAAAGAAAGAGTTTTGATCAAAGAATACAAACCACATCATCATACTACACACATCTAGCCGGTTTGTGTAGAGTGTTTGCTCTACTTTATTGACATATCGAGTAAAGCAAGGAGCTTTAGGCAAAGGAGCTTCGGGTGGATCGTCGTGGACCTAGAAGTTTTCAAGCAAACCTTTTCCAATCCTCAAGTAGCCAAGGAGTCTAGCGTAAGGAGCTACAAAGGTTGTACTCTCAAAACCCTAGCTTTTATTACTTGTGATGTTGTCTTTGTAATGAAACCCTAAATTTCTAGTGATGATTCTTTGTATGTTCGCTTAGTACCTTAAAAAATTTGATTTTGAGACATGTGATGCTTCCAAACCCTTCATGAGGTGCTAGGTAAACCTAACATTGGTATCAGAGCCGACCTAGAGCTTTAGGCGACACTTTAGCGAAGTTAAAACTCCGATCGAACCTAAAATACAGATTTTTAACCCTTCTCTGGACAATTTTTTAAAACTGTGTTTTTTCAGTATTAAAAATACTTAAAAAATTCAGCAGGCAAATATAAGAAATACTGTAAAATACGAAGCCCTAAACCGTACATTACGCCGCGGAACCGCTGCCGTACCTTGCTTAGGCCGCGGATCCGTGGCCGTACTAAAGTGTTAATGCCTCATATTTGTACAGTAATCTTCTCATCTGCTTTTATATATTTTTGGGTATTTTTAATCTGATTCAAGTATTGAATGTTCTGGGGATGGTTTTGGATTCGGTGATTCGATCGGAATTTTAATTTCGTGCCTTTTTCGGATAATTTAGAAAGTATTAAAAAGTTCGAACGGATATCATTAACTCACTTTTTCCCGGCACGAAAAAATTTTCAAGTGTTGAATTTTTTTCTCGAGTTTAAATCTTTCGGAAATACATGCAAGTTTTGTGGTGGACCCTCTGGAAGAACACAAACCTTAACTCGATTATGTGACCGTCTGAACTGCCTCTAAACCTTAGGGTTTGGGGCAGTACGGCGTGCCACATGTGAGGCGTTGGCTTGACCCTTCTACGGCTGGACCGCTGCTACTTTGACTCATTCCGGGTTTTTTTGAACTCCGCTCAAGTGTTGAGGTTTAGGAAATTTTGGGTATTTGATTATTCGATCGAAAAGTTTAATACTGTCTATTTATCTGGAATGTGATACAATATGTGGAATTCATACGGTTAGGCATGAAATGCGAAGTATGTGATATTTCGGATTTACGATGTCTAAAGAGAATGTGGATTCCAAATGTTGTAGTTTTACACTTTCTTTTCTGTGACCGTAAGTGTAGTATGTCGCTTATCGCCGGTTTCGTTGCTATACATCAACGACAATCGGGGTACGCATACTTACTTACGTTGATGATATATGATATTATGTGTTGCTGAGATATGATGTGCAGGATTGTCGCGATTGAATAGCCGGGTTTTTTTTTATGTGAGATGAGAGTTTTATTTTCATTCATGTAAAATTCAAATGTAATGTAATATTCTTTTATTTGGGGCACTTCCGGGTTGAGGTTGATGTCACCAGTGTTGTATATTATTTACTTTTCCGCATTAGGATAGACCCAAGGAGGGAAGCACAAGTGACCGGGTTCTGGGGTTCAGTGGGAGGCCATCTCGAGGAGTCGAGACCGGGTCTCCTAAACTCCAGGATTGGTAGGGTCGCTTTCCGCTCTCGTAGGGGTCTAGGGGTGTGGGCTTAGCTATTCATCGCGACTGTGGAATCCGTATTTTCTATTATTGGCTAAATACTAAATACGGACGTCCTAGTATATCCCACATTATATCTGTGTTTCTGCTGCCTGTGTTCTGTGATATCTGAGACGAATGATATATTATATATGAGATATATAGTAGACGTTGCTTATGTTTTACACCCGCGCTAGTCCCGTCCCGGTATGCCGTTAGTTAAGTAACCTAACGGTGCATAACGGAACATTGCGGCGAATGCGGATGGCATAAGCGTACGTTGTATTTTTGTTTCTTTTCTGTGATTGGCTTAAGGACTTAAATGATGGGACTACATTAATATGATTAATGTAAAGAAAATAAACCTAAAAAGATATTGTAGAATCGAATTTGAAAACCACTTGGCTCTTTATGAAAAAGCTACATTTCAAAACTGCGGAGCTCAAGCCACTCCTTTTGAAAACCATTTGATTCTACGATGATATCAAGTTCAAAGCGTTAAAGATTTTCTTAAAAATCATCCGCAACCCTCCGTCATTTTAGGAAGTAGAGTACTTAGTATTCGTGCTACGTTTGTTGACTAAAGTTAAGGCGTAGTGTACGGTAGCTAAGTGATGTCTTCCTACAATGCATATGATGCAGATTAATTAGGACATTCATGCGACTTTGTTGACCATAGTTAAGGGTCATATGAGTGGGTCTAATTAATCAAGAAATGACGGGTAGAACTTGTCTGGTACTTATGATTTGTTGACCATAGTTAAGGTTATAGGTACTAGGGGTAAAAACCGCATGGGGAATTTCAAGTGTTGAGATTTGCAATGAGATTGCATACCTTCCATATGATGGTTGGATCCCGATCCCACTGTGGGCAATAGTTGCTCCTAGGAAAGTTTTGCAGTTTACAATTAGCTAACTCATTAGGTGTCTAGAAAGGTGTTAACGGGGCTACGCCTATGGGAAAACGAGGTTTACTTTAATTAGGTCCGTGCGAAAGCACGGGGAACCTCCCTCAAGTACTGACACCGGCCTGGCTGAACGGTTAGCGAAGTTGTAGACTGTAATTAATCCTGGATAGTTTTCTTTTTAGGGTTTGAAAGAAAAACTTGATTAAAGTAGTGGGAGACATCGATTAGACAAGATAATAACCAATCTAATCTTTGCAAGAGCTTTCGCTGAGTGTATTCTTTTCTCTCTCTTAATGGCAGATACCAATGACTGGACTCAAGCTTTTACTAGATAAAAATAAACTGAATGTGACTAATTATAAAGACTGGCTGAGGAATCTGAAAATTGCCTTGACTTATGATAAATTATCATATGTCCTCACGGCTTCAGCCCCGCCCGTCCCAGGTCCAAAATCCTCAGTTGCGGATAAAGAAGTCCGCAAGACATGGGACGCTGACTGTGCCACGGCCAAATGCCTCTCGCTTGCATCGATGGATAACACACATTAAAAGAAGCACGAGAATAGGGACATTCAAGCCATATTCCTCCATACAAAGGAGTTGTATGGAGAGCAATCCCGCGTATTACGATACGAAGCATCAAAGAAATTGTTTCAGATGCGAATGGCCCCTGGCATACCGGTAGGAGACCATGTTCTGAAGATGATAGCTCTCATAGAAGAGCTTGAGGACCATGGATGGACGATGGACAATGAACAATATACGGATATTATTCTGCAGTCCCTCCCCTCCACTTTTGCTCAATTCATAGTTAACTTCAACATGCACAACATGGAGAGGGAACTACCTGAACTCCTTAATATGTTAAGGAGTGCAGAGAGCACACTGAAATCAGTGAAAACTCCCGTTTTGAGTGTTGGGCAATCTTCTTCTTCTCGCCCAAAGGCCAAGGCCAAGGGAAAGCTCAAGAAGAGCCCACCAAGCTTAGGGGTGGAGTTAAAAAGGTTAAGGGAAAGGACAAGTCCAAAGCTGGAGAATCGGGGAAAGGGGAATGTTTTCATTGCCACAAAACAGGACATTGGAAGCGCAACTGTACGGAGTACTTAAATCTCAAGAAGAAGCATGGGGATGCTTCCGCTTCAGGTGTGTTTGTGACAGAAAACTGTTTTTCAATAAACTCTGCTTCCTGGGTATTAGATACCGGTTCAGGTTCTCACATTTGCAATTCTATGCAGGGGCTGAGAAATAGCAGGGTTTTGAAGACAGGTGACCATACTCTCCGTATTGGAAATGGTTCCAATGTACATACAGTCGCAGTGGGAGAGTATCACTTGGGGTTGCCATCTGGGTGTATATTGGTTTTGAACCCATGTTATTTTGTACCAAGTATGCTTTGTAATATAATATATGTTTCTTTGTTAGACAATGAAGGATATAATTTTGTATTGCAGAACAATGTTATGAACATTCATCTGAATCAAATGTTGGTTGGGTATGGTATGCTTAATAACGGGATATACGTCCTAAATCAACACACAGTTTTCAGCATACAACACACTAATAAAAGAAAACTTTCAGAAATAAATGAAGCTTTTCTTTGGCACTGTAGACTTGGTCATATTAACGAAACAAGACTAAACAAGTTACACAAAGATGGATATTTAAACCCTTTTGAATATAAATCTTATGCGACTTGCCAGTCTTGTATCAAGGGTAAAATGACCAAAACTCCGTTTACCGGACACGGAGAAAGAGCTACCGAGCTCCTATGACTCATACATAGTGATGTATGTGGGCCAATGTCTACACAGGCTAGAGGCGGTTTTTCTTACTTCATTACTTTCACTGACAATTTCTCAAGATTCGGTCATGTATTTTTATTAAAGCACAAATCCGAAGCTTTCGAGAAATTCACTGAATATAAACAAGAAGTAGAAAAACAAACCGGCTTGAGTATCAAGATGCTTCGATCAGATCGAGGTGGGGAGTACCTCAGTACAGAATTTGCAAACTTCCTAAAAGAGAATGGGATTCTCTCTCAGCTCACTCCTCCTTACACACCACAGCACAACTGTGTGTCTGAACGACGGAATCGGACCCTATTAGATATGGTTCGTTCCATGATGAGTGATGCTGAGTTACCCGTCTTATTTTGGGGGCATGCATTGGAAACTGCAGCGTTTCTACTAAACAGGGTCCCAACCAAAACCGTGTCTACCGCACCATATGAGATATGGCATGGGAAGAGACCATCTCTTAAGAGAATTAAGATTTGGGGTTGCCCGGCCTATGTTAAAAAGCAGAATCCGGGCAAACTCGAGACACGGTCAGTCATGTGTAACTTTGTGGGATATCCAAGGAACTCTTATGGATATCTATTCTACCACAAGGAGGAACAAAAGGTGTTTGTTTCTCAGTATGCCACATTCTTAGAAAAAGAGTTTTTCACAGATAAAGATGATGGCAATGTGGTGGATCTAGAAGAGGTTCTAGAGACACAAACTACAAATGACGACTTGGTTGAACCGGCTGTTGCAATAGAAACTGAGGAACCTCGGCCACTCCATAGGTCTGGTAGGACTTCTCGCCCACCGGAGAGGTACTACGGTTTCCTTATTGATGGTGACAGAGAAGACTGCATCATGGAGGATGATGATCCTACCAGTTTTCAGCAAGCTATCACGAGTGGAGACTCTGTGAAGTGGCTGGATGCCATGAGATCCGAAATGGAGTCTATGTACACCAACAAAGTATGGACTTTGGACGTTGTACCCCCTGGGGTAAAACCTGTGGGGTGCAAATGGATCTTTAAAAGAAAGATTGGTGTAGATGGGCAGGTGGAGACCTATAAGGCAAGACTTGTGGCGAAGGGTTTTCGTCAAAGACCAGGTTTGGACTATGACGAGACTTTTTCGCCCGTAGCCATGCTTAAATCCATTCGGATCCTACTTGCTATTACTGCTCACTACGACTATGAAATCTGGCAGATGGACGTTAAAACGGCATTTCTAAATGGAGATTTAGAAGAATGCGTTTATATGGATCAGCCAGAGGGCTTCATTGACAGTGGGAGCAGCGGGAAAGCATATAGATTGCTTAAATCCATATATGGGTTAAAGCAGGCATCACGGAGTTGGAACATCTGTTTCGATGATGTTATCAAAGAGTTTGATTTCATCAAAAATCCAGATGAACCTTGTGTTTATAAGAAGGCTGTAGGAAGAGCTGTCACATTCCTCCTATTGTACATGGATGACATTCTTCTGATAGGAAATGATATTCCTATGCTACAGTCGGTCAAATCTTTCTTATCACTAAGGTTCTCCATGAAGGACCTGGGTGATGCCATATACATTCTGGGCATTAGGATCTATAGGGATAGATCCAAGAGGTTATTGGGATTGTCCCAAACCAGGTACATCAACACCATCCTAAAAAGGTTTAGTATGGAAGACTCCAAGAGGGGTGCCTTACCCGCTTGCCATGGGGTCACTCTCTCCAAGGACTCTTGCCCAAAGACCGATGAAAAGAGAGCTCGCATGAGCATTATACCCTACGCTTCGGCAGTAGGATCTATAATGTATGCGATGTTATGTACACGCCCAGATGTAGCTTATGCACTTAGTGTTGTAAGCAGGTATCAATCCAACCCAGGGGAGAATCACTGGATAGCTGTGAAGAACATTCTTAAGTACTTGCGAAAGACTAAAGAATTGTTCTTGGTGTATGGTAATGGAGATCTCCAAATGGAGGCCTTTACCGATTCGAGCTTCCAGAGCGATAAGGACGATAGCAAATCTATCTCAGGGTTTGTATTTACCCTCAATGGAGGGGTGGTAAGTTGGAAGAGTTCCAAACAGGATACCGTTGCAGACTCTACGATGGAGGCTGAGTACATTGCTGCGAATGATGCCACCAAGGAAGCCGTCTGGATGAGGAAGTTCGTCTCGGAGCTAGGAGTAGTTCCAACCATTATTGATCCAATACCATTGTATTGTGATAATAATGGGGCTATGGCGTTAGCCAAGGAGCCCAGGTCCCATCAGCGGTCCAGACACATCCTGAGGCGCTTTCATTTGATCCGGGAGATTGTAGATCGCCGCGAGATCGAGATTAGGAGAGTAGACACAAAGGATAAGGCCGCGGATCCACTCACCAAGGCCCTCCCTCAGCCGCAGCATGAGCGACTTTTTGAGATGTTGGGTATGAGATACGCCAAAAACTGGCCTTAGTGCAAGTGGGAGATTGTTGGATATATGTATGCTCTAGAGGCCATTATATGATAGTGGATGTATTTATACATGTATATATATATATATATATATATATATATATATATATTCAGTGTACATTCTTGCTCGACATGATAGTATGCTATCTGGTTCTTCTTTATCTGACATGTTGATTTGATCATGCTTTCATTCATTCACACATGTTGATAAAGCCCTGAGGATATAGACTTGACTACTGTGATTATGATAGAGATCATACTAGTGGGACTTCTGTAGTTTATAAGCATATTCTGGAATGTCCCTAGTCGTAGGTGTATCGAGACGGGGCATCGATATACCAGAGTAGACTAGCGTATATGATACTAGACCCATATGATGGGCGATGGATGTTCCCACATTCATCGATGTTTGACATCGAGATCGTATACAGGGGCTCAGTGGTGACTGGGTACACTGGACGGACTCGCCGAGAACTCCTATATGGAATTATATCTATCGTCGGATAGCAGTTCTCAGGTGACACTGGTGCAGGTTAGTCTGTAGACCCGAGATCGTCATAGAGTCTTGTGTGTTCTCCCACTGTACTTTGATTACCATCCTACCACGGCTCTACTGAGTCGTGTAAACAGGTGGCCGTTGGGTACAGTCCTGAGGCACACGATGGTGATGAGCGATAGGAGGGGTTTCGTCTCTCCCGGTATTGGGAGTTGATGTTTTGCTGTGCTCGACTGGCTATATCAGTAAGTCCCTGACCAGGGCTGATGAGATTTACTGATGAGTGTTATCAGTAGTTTCTCGATCTGTTATAGACCATTCATCGGCACGACTTATTGTGTTATTGGGGTCGACTTTACCATCCCTAGACTCAATATGCAGCATATCTGACGAAGAGACCGGACTGTACGGTAGTGTTGCCGGTTGGCTCGACGGGAGTTGTAACAGGTTCGCTTGTTTTCTTCTGATCGCTCAATACCCGGGTGGCCGTTACGTTTAGCTGACCGCTTGCGGCTTGTAGGTATTTGATATGATCATTACCTACTGCCGGCGTATTGACGAGTCTTAGAGTCCCACAATGAAGTTTTTTGGCTCAGGCGAAAAGATGTGGTGTGCATATGAGATATGCGTGGGGACCCGATTAAATACGGATATGTGATACCGTATATTAATCGGGCATTTTCTATTGGTTGGGTCGTATGTGATATGACCGGTTTGAAAAATCAAGTGTTGATTTAACAAATGACTTTTAGATTAATTCTTTAATCAAACTCTTTTTCTATTTTTGTATGCATGCATGTATGCACATGATGATGTGCATGGATACATACATACATACATTGTATCATGGTTGTTGATACATATTTGTTGGCAATGCAAGACTTACATTGTAGAATTATCTATTTATTTATCATTTAGAAAAAGAGAAAGGATAATTCACACAAGATTTATACTTATCATCTTTGACCATGCTTCAACCACCATTTAACCTTGAGTTAATTATCCTTTCATTTTTAACCCATTTGATAAAAATCTAGATGATTCTAACCATGGTTGAAGTGAGAAAGGATTAATATATATTATTCTTTTCTCATTTCAATTATTATTCACTCTCATATCTTTTCTTTTGTGAGAAAGCTTAGCCACCATCTTCTTCCTCTCTTGATAATTTTCTTAAGTGAGGTTGATAAAAAGAAAGAGTTTTGATCAAAGAATACAAACCACATCATCATACTACACACATCTAGCCGGTTTGTGTAGGGTGTTTGCTCTACTTCATTGACATATCGAGTAAAGCAAGGAGCTTTGGGCAAAGGAGCTTCGGGTGGATCGTCGTGGACCTAGAAGTTTTCAAGCGAACCTTTTCCAACCCTCAAGTAGCCAAGGAGTCTAGCGTAGGGAGCTACAAAGTTTGTACTCTCAAAACCCTAGCTTTTATTACTTGTGATGTTGTCTTTGTAATGAAACCCTAAATTTCTAGTGATGATTCTTTGTATGTTCACTTAGCACCTTAAAAAATTTGATTTTGAGACATGTGATGCTTCCAAACCCTTCATGAGGTGATAGGTAAACCTAACAAGTAAAAGAGATAGAAAATAAATACTAAGAACCCAAGTGCAAAATGAAAGGTTTATTAACTTCAAGTGATGATACAAACCATGAGTTCAATAACCAAAACTTAAACTTGCAAGCTCAATGAAGAGCTTACAAGGTCAAGAGAAGGCAAAGAACTCAAGGTGAACTAGCTACTATGTACAAAGCTTCAAAATGAAAATGAAAATAAGAATTAAACTATAGCTCAAAAGTGTATCCAAGTCTCTTTTTTCCTTGCTCACTGAACTGGTATTTATAGGCCCAAAATAAGATTAAACAAACAATAAAATTAAGATGATATGACCCAAATAAACAACCAGAAGAAAAATGGGGCTCATTGGGCAACATTGGACCGGCGGCGCCGGATTTTTTGATCATTTCGCCGGTATTGATTTGGGCAATTGGGCTCGTGTTGGTTCTGTGATATAGTGTTCTCTCCACAATCACACTGGTATTGTTTGATCTCTTTATAGAAGCCTGGGTTGTACTGAGTAGTTTTGGAGGGAAATCTTGATGCTTTAAATCACATCACAACTTTTAGCATTTATCACACATCACACTCACTTGTGCCATGGGCTGCCTCCTAGGTTCATGCATCACAAAAAGGTGTTCACACTTGTATGTGTTGGACCATTTTTAATAAAAAGCGTGTACACATGCATGTTGTAAAAAGAAACTCTTTAAATATAGATCGGTTTGCAGTTCCGGTTGCAGCGTCGGCTCACAAATGTCATATCCGTGTATTTGAGTGTATTTCCAGTGGTTTGTCACGAATACCTGTAATCTGTATTTATTGAGCAGACACGGGTTAATAGTACCGATACTATATAAAATTGATAATGAATGGGCGGTATTGAAATGCAGATTTTTGTGATGAACAAATACCCCCAAACTTATCTTTTGCTCGTCCCGAGCAAAACAAAATCCTAACCTCACTTTTGCACGAAACGCGATTGCACTGAGCTCGTGCAACAAGTCGTTAAATCTCTAGTTGTCCCTAGTAGGAGGAGTGTTGTCTCGTGAGGGTTTTTAGCGGATTACACCCACAAAATCCCGTCAAGCTATATTTGTGAAATAACTATTGATTCTAACCCTAAGGTTTAGCTTTAAAGCTAGAAATTCTATTATCCAAAGTTAGAAATATCGAATCTTTATTTTTCACACATCTCTTCTTATTTAACTTCAGATCCTATACGTCTTTACGTGCGGTGCAAATAGTGTCGTTATGTTTCAAAAGGATCGATTAAAGTCATCATGTCACAAAATAAAGGCCGGATAAAACTTCAAAAGGATCACACGGGTTTTATAAAGAGTTAAGTATTTCTCAAGTTTCGTTTCCCAGCTTGGTTTCAAATTCAGAATTTCTATCCTCTTTAACAGGAAACTATGTCTTATTCTTCACTCCACCCTTTACTTGTATTCGTTTATACACACATTCGTGAACGTGCAATAGTCTTTATCATAGGATAAAACCTTCATATCTCCGTTTAAAAATATTTTTATAAAACTTGGCTTTTGTCAAGATTATTCTCACACAAAGAACCGTTAGGAATTTTAACTCGGAGAGAACTCTTGCTTGATTTTGTTTTAATTTGGACTTTCTAGGATTCTTAGTGAGCTTTGGGCCAATGCACCCAAACCAGTTGTTTTAGGGCATTAGGTGTAGAAACACCCCGGCGGACTTAATTGCTCAAGCTACCTAGGCCCTAAAACAAAAGGACTCATTTTGGCATGAAAATCATAACAATTCAATGCCAACGGAGATATAACCAGTTGTTCAATTATTTTTAGGATAAAAGACGTGTTTAGTAGATCAGGTGTGTGATCACTCCAATCAAGTTCCAGATGGGTTATTCTTCAGACTTAGTTCCTATTAAGGCATCAATAATATCCCTTCATATCCACTTCACTTTATAAACAATTATTGATATTACTTATTTTAGAACAAACCTATTTGATCCTCAAAAAGTATTTTATCAATTTAAAAGTTTTAAGACATATCAGACTTGTCATCTAATTTCCAAAACTCGCGACACGTGTAGTGTGATGTAAAGACGTATATTAGCTACAGTTAAACTCAAAGGAGGGTTATCTTTCAGGTTTTCAAAATCTAAAAATAGGATTTAGTTGTTCCTATCTTATCAAACAAAACCGTCGAAATATCGAATCTAAGTTCTCCCACTAGCTAACTTGACGACAAAGTTTTTATGTTTTTAGGATAATTTTCTGATTTTTATGGGTTTTTGAATATGTATGTAAATGTAGAATATACAAATGAATGCGAAGGATAGAAATGCTTACCGAGCATACCCCCAAACTTAAACTTGACAGTGCCCTCACTGTCATGCTACACAACGAGGGTCAAAATTGTTGACGCTTCCCTTTTTTTTATTAACAGAAAAAAGAAAACAAAATATATATACACAAAAAGCCCCCCCCCCCCCTAAACTTAAGTGAAACAGTGTTTGCACTGTTAAGCGTTAAAGTTCAGAGTTAGGGGGGAAGAGAACAATATTAGTCTATACAAGGCCTTACATAGGCCGAAAGTTAACACCAACCATTCAAAAATTCTATCGCTATAATGTGCAGGTTGGTGAAAGAATGCGGAGAGGAAAGAAATGGAGAATACACGAGACCGTATGGGAATGGAAGCGGGATACGGTCTCGGTGGAGGAGAAGAATGGCAGAAGGGAAAAAGAAATGGACTACCAACTTGAGAGTGAAAATAGAGTGAATAAATGAGTACAATTTGTAATGACCGATGTGTGAAAAGCGATTGTACTAATCTATCAACCCATTGAGAAATGGGGTCAAACCTCTCAAGATTCGTGAGAAAACATGGGTAAACCAAACTTAGTAAACCAGACACAGGAAATGAAAGTGATACGGTGTCTAGCGAAGTAGGAACGATGGAAAGGATGGAGGGAAGTGATCGAGGAATGGGATCGGTTAAACGTTCAGGAGGGTGTACACAGCCAATGAAAGGGACAGGATGGATTGGAAAATCCAACTCATCAAGTAAAACTGGTTCATCCTAAAAAATTTCCTCAAAAATTAACTCATCCATGCATTTATCATCAATATCTAGACGCATATGGAGTTCGGGAAAAATAGTTAATGACTCAGGATTATGTCCACACGGAAGTGAAAGGACATGATGAATTGGTGAAGAAAACAAATCCAAAGCAGTGGGTTCATCATTCAAAATATTTCCAACGTCGATATCCTCAATCAAGTGAGAATCAAATTTCTCAGATACCTCATCAAAAGCATGGATTTCAATCAATTGTGGTTCTAGGATGGAGGTATAGAGGTCAAAGGGATTGGGTGTGGTTTCACTTGACAGGGTCCCTTCAAAATCGGGTAAATCAAATACTACAAAGTCCCACAACTCATTAAACATTCTATCTCCAATTGGTGAATCATTTGGGGAATTCGATAGACTTTCAAAAGTGGAGTTATGGAATTCAATTTGCAATGGGTAGGTTTGATTTGGAAGGGTGCACCGCTCACTCTCACTACTCAAATTCTCAATCTGTCCAATCTCCTCAACATACATTGGAAAATTCGGAGCAAGTTGGAAACTAGCTACCGGGTCGCTGGGTTGTATGAAGGCGGCCGTGGACATATTCAAATCCATCATCTGTTGGCATGACGCTATCCGAAATTATTCCAATGACCGTTCAAGACTAAACATGGGCTGTGAAGGGGTTTCAGTAAAAGATTCAAACTCGTTTGGATACTTGAAACTCCCAAAAGGCTGTTCAGAAGCAATGTCTAGGGAAGGTGTAAAAGTCGGGTAGGATTGGTAGGAATCGAATGGTTGGACAGGATTAAGATCAACGTTATGATAAAGAGGTGATTGGAATTGTTGATCAAAAGAATTGGAAGTGGTCAAAGGAGTGAAAGATCGGCTACGGGATTGCGCAATACGTTCAGCAATGGACATCGGTTTAAGAGTCGCCACGTTTTCCTCAGAAGGGGTATCAACACTAGGAGGGTTTAATGTTTGAAAAGGTTGATATGACGTGGAGTGTGGTGTCCAAGTGGTTTTCCTAGAAGCGTCTATCCGATCTTTCAAAGAGATTTTTGGCATGGATGGATCGTTTGTCGTTCTACCAGAACAAGAACCGTATGAAGTAATATCTGGCCGTGGATACCAAAGTTCGGCAAGAGTTGGTTTATGTGGGGTACCCATGATATGAAGAGAAGAAAAGGAGATGAAAAAGAATGTGAGTTTTTTTTTATGTTAGTTATTAACAAAAGTATGAAATATACACACAAAAGATAAAGAAAAAAATAATCACGACACAATACCACACACCTAATCGGTCTAGGGTTCACCTAGGCAAGTAGACCTGCTCAAGAACTTGATTGTTTAAGTAAAACCGTGTCGAGAAACGGGCTCAAGATATACTGATCACGAGGCCAGGTATGTGCAGAGATAAGGGGAGGTTTTCCAACGCTTTCGCGAATTTCCTTAATTAGAATAACCCTTTCTGTTTTGGCGGTTTCGCCGTGAACAGTTTCCTAGACACCACGTGAACGATATACCGTTAAGCGATGTTCTAAACACAGTTAACTTCTCCTAATGAGCGCGAAGTCCTTAAAAGCTTAAAGTCTAGTTTCTTTTAAAATTTGTTCGGGTAAACATTATGCTCAATTTCGTGATTTGTGGGCAACGGAAAAGGTGATGAAATCATTTACCGTATGTTGTGAGGTTCGCTTACCCTTAAGTCCGTATTAATGGATGCAATGCGCAAATCAATGAAAAAATTCAAAATGTCAAACAATCGTTTTTTATGTTTAGGCTCGGCACTGCAACAAATACAGGTTAGTCACTTTTAGCGTTTGACAGCGCACTTGCAAAGAATCCTGTAAAGATAATATATTGGATGCGTCGGATTTGAGAAGAAGGTGTTAGGATATACGTACCGATAAGTTTTTGGGTTAAGAAATCCTCCTTGAAGTGAATCCAATTAGCTTGAAAAAGTTCGCTTGCGCGGGTCAAACTACCAGAATCTTTAGCATTGTACTTCGGAATCACCTTAACTTTGAATGTACACTTTGCTCCACACGATCGCAGTTCGCAAATCCGTCAAAATCTGCAAATATCGGAAAAATGGATTTTTAGTGCGAAAAAGCGATATGAATGCCCAAACTCCTGCACACACATAATTAAAAAAATCAAAAAATAAAATTAGGATAATAATAGAACACTGGAGCACATATCAAAAATTTTGAGCAAAAAGGGATGATAAGACCGGCGGCGCCGGGTATATGGAGGAAGTCACAGGGCTACTTTGGGAATTGAGGCTCCAAATTCCTTCTGATGTCCATGTGTTCTACTAGTGTCTCAATGATATTGTTTAACTTTTCTAATTATTCCCAGAATGCCAGCAGGTCAAATTTCCAGAGAGCAAAATGTTAGAATTGTCAATTTTTGTTTCGGTTTTTAGAAATTTCTTGATTTTTTTAGTTTGTTTTAGAATGGTGTTAGAATTATAAACAGGATATACAGATATTAACCCGAAACAACAAGAATAAAAACATTACCGTCTCCCCGGCAATGGCGCCATTTGATAGTTACAAGTTTTCGCGTGTCGTTTTATAAAGAATTTAAAGTTAATCACAATCAAGACGGCGTCGCGTGTAGCTAGCCGTGATGAGTATGGGTCGTCCGCAGGGAGATGGTGTGTTTTACGTTCTTGTCATCACGAGTTAAGCAAAGGTCGGAACGGTTCGTTTCTAACATAAGTGTTGTATATGCAAAGTATAAGTTGTTAGGAATAGATAGGTTGGTGTAAGTTAGGGAAGTCTGTATTCAATCCTTTGCGCCAAGCTTGACTATTGAAGCTAGAGTAATCGGCAACAACGTGGATTAGGGTGCTTAAGCACAGTATTGGTGAAATCCGGCTTATTGACCCTTGTCCGTCCGTTCTTATCTCTTGACTTTCGCCTCCGGCCAAACCGAACACAACCGGTCATGGTTAGGGATTCCCGATACCTTAGTAGGGTAGGGTTCCTAATGGAGCGCTTGCGTAAGATTTGGGCGGAGTTCAATAGGCAAAAATCGGGCAAAGGAAATGAGCAAATGAAATTTCTAACTTACAACACCATTCTCTTTCCAAACAAAGCCACTATTCACAAACCATCAAAACGACAAAAAGAAAGTTCAAATGAAATGAAATAAAAGGAATAACACAACATTGCAAGTAAGTAAATGGCAAAAAATTAAATTGCAAGTAAGTAAATGAGATAGAAAATGAATACTAAGAACCCAAGTGCAAAATGAAAGCTTTATTAATTTCAAGTGATGATACAAACCATGAGTTCAATAACCAAAACTTAACCTTGCAAGCTCAATGAAGAGGTTGCAAGATCAAGAGAAGGTAAAGAACTCAAGGTGGACTAGCTACTATGTACAAATCTTCAAAATGAAAATGAAAACAAGAATTAAACTATAGCTCAAAAGTGTATCCAAGTCTCTTTTTTTCTTGCTCACTGATCTGGTATTTATAGGAACAAAATAAGATTAAACAAACAATAAAAATAAGCTGATGTGACCTAAATAAACAACCAGAAGAAAAATGAGGCTCATTGGGCAACATTGGACCGGCAGCGCCGGATTTTTTGATCATTTCGCCGGTCTTGATTTGGGAAATTAGGCTCGTGTTGGTTCTGTGATGTAGTGTTCTCTCCACAATCTCACTGGTATTGTCTGAACTCTTTGTAGAAGCCTGGGTTGTACTGAGTAGTTTTGGAGGGAAATCTTGATGCTTTAAATCACATCACAACTTTTAGCATTTATCACACATCACACTCACTTGTGCCCACTTGTGCCATGGGCATTCCCCTAGGTTCATGCATCACAAAAAGGTGTTCACACTTGTATGTGTTGGACCATTTTTGATAAAAAGCGTGTACACATGCATGTTGTAAAAAGAAACTCTTTAAATATAGATCGGTTTGCAGTTCCGGTTGCAGTGTCGGCTCACAAATGTCATATCCGTGTATTTGAGTTTATTTTCAGTGTTTTGTCATGAATACCTGTAATCTGTATTTATTGAGCAGACAGGGGTTAATAGTACCAATACTATATAAAATTGATAATGAATGAGCGGTATTGAAATGCAGTTTTCTGTGATGAACAACTACGAAGGTCGGACAAAGAAAAAAGGCAGGAGACAGAGACAACTAAAAGCAAATCGACGGAAATGCCTAAGAGGAGGCCAAGGCTTCTCTATTTATAGCCTCAATAAAAATTCCCCTATGGTCCAGATTCTCTCCCGCCAAGGCACGAATTACGGAATATCGCATCCATCAGATGAGGCGCCGCCACCCGGCTTCCATCCATTAGCCGCCTCCCTTTCACACGGATCCGGGCAAATTGAACGACGCCCTAGAAGATACACGGGGATCTCACGATCCGTCAGAAGATACGTGTGGATCTCAAGATACCTGCCATGCACCACGTAGCGCCAAGAATCGAGGAGGCGCAAATGTCAATGTCATGGTGATCAACCTTCCATTGCTCAGAAGCCCTCTCACGAGACCACTGGGTAGCTTCCTACACGGATAACACGCAGCATGTAGATTCCTGCTCAACCCGAAATGCGAGTCAAAAGCCTTCTCATGAGGCCGTTGGGTAGCATCCTGTCCGGCCAATTCACAGCGAGCAGATTCCTTCTCGGCCCAAACCGTGGATCGAAAATCCTCTCACGAGGCCACTGGGTAGCTTCCTACCCGGCCAATTCACGGCGAGCAGATTCCTGCTCGGCCCAAACTGCGAGTCGAAAGCGCTCTCACGAGGCCACTGGGTAGCTTCTTGCCCGGCTAATTCAAAGCGAGAAGATTCCTACTCGGCCCAAACTATTGATCGAAAGCCCTCTCACGAGGCCGCTGGGTAGCTTCCTTCCTGGCCAGTTCACATCGAGCAGATTCCTGCTCGGCCCAAGATGTGGATCGAAAGCCCTCTCAAGAGGCCGCTAGATAGCTTCCTACCCGACCAAATCACAGCGAAAAGATTCTTGCTTGGCCCAAACTATGGATCGAAAAGCCCTCTCACGAGGCCGCTGGGTAGCTTCCTTCCCGGCCAATTCACAGTGAGTAGATTCCCACTCAGCCTAAACTGTGAATCCCAAGTCTCCGCATGGGTAGACTCCTTTTAGATGCCGAAGCAGACTCATTCATGACAAACAGATCCATGCTCGGCCTAAAGGCTGGATCCTAAGACTTAGCATTAAACTAGCAGGCAGACCTCTACCCAGCACGCATACTCGAAGTAGACAGACTCTTGCATAGCCCAAGTAAAGAAAACTCGTCCACAGTCGATAGCCGACCCAACTCTAATTCCACTCAAATCCGAAGAAAGGATATCACTGAGTTTTACAAAGTTCAATCCGAGTTCCTCGAGTTCCCAAGAGGACACCGGTCTATCTATACTGGTGTCTCCTCGACTCACGTTACTTCGAAGTCTGTGCTTTGGTCATATTTGAAACTCCCTTTAAGTTAGATTGGCTATCCCGCCTTTTCCGGGGTGATGAGGGATACCGGTCTATCCACATTTGGAAGAATAAACCTAGTGTTCATTCGACTCGCGTTATCTCATTTCCGAGGTGAGGAGGGACACCGATCTAGCCACACTAACGTGGGTGCGCCTGCAGGTAGCCGACCTAAGTCTTGCTCCGCCCATCTTACCTCGAATCCGGGATGAAGAATTGAAAGAGGGGCACTGATCTATCTACACTTGGAAAAATAAAAGTAAAGGCGAAAATTTTCCAATCAGACACATTACAGAAGAGCAAAAAATTCTTCATTGATGTCAAAATTATGTTCAAGGTATTATGAGCTCATCGGCTTTACAAAATTGTTGCAAAATTGCCCGAAAGCTTACAATGGAAAACAAAAATAAAAAAGAGGAGAGCGGAGAGAGCGGCGGCTTCAAGTCGTCTTCTCGGCCGAGATCTCGACGCCGCCCGCCTTCCCGACGCCTTCACCCTTTGGCTTTTCCTCCGGGAGGAGGTACCTCGCACGGAACTCCTGGTCATCGAACCCGGGCACCATCGCCTTGACAGCGTCGAGGGCATTATGCCACCCAACGGCCGCGGAGTCAGTAAGGTCAACGTAGAACTGGTCGGATATCTTGTAGTCCTCCACAACCTTCTATGCCTTCTCCTCGGCCCTTTTCGCCGCCTCGTTGGTCGCTCAAGCCACTTCCTTGAATGAGTCTATTTGCTTCCTCATTGCATCAAAGAGCTCGTTGATTTCGCCGACTTGGGCCCGGAGGACCCGGTTGGACTTAGTCAGAGCCCAGTCGGACTCTTTCGGCCTGGTGGCCTTCACCCCCTCCAAAAGCAGCTGTGTCTTGAGGGAGGCGGCATTGTTCACGGCCTCCTTCAGCCCGGCAAGGATTTCCTCCTCGCGCGAAGATGTTTACCCAGCCTCTTTTATCGCTGAGGAAACTTCCTCGACCTCCGTGGCAGCAGGAGGGCGCGGTATTGAAGGACCTGCTGAAAAAAGCGAACAACATTCATCAGGGACCGAACAGGGGAAAAATTACTTGAAAACCTAATAGAGAAACCACCAACCTAGACGGTGTCCTGGGCTATCGCAGTGACCTGGGCTTTCATAGTGCCCTGAGGTATCTTGGCCACCGCCGCTTTCTCCATATCATCCATCAAGCCGTCTGCCACGGATAGCCCCGACGACACCTCGAGGCAGAAGTCGCCTTCCTGTACGTGTATCCCGACCGGAGACGGCCGGGAAACCACCTTCTTGAGCCTCAGGGCTAGAGACTCGGCGGAATAGGGCGCCCCCGGCCTCACCTGGGGAACCTGTTCCCGGGCTTGTTTCTGCTCGCCACTCCTGCGCTCCTCGGGGAAAGGAAGAAGGTCGGTGGTCTTTGCTGAGGGCCCATGGAGGAGCGTCCCTCTTGGCGCGAGCTTAGACGAGCTGCCGTCGCCGCCCTTCCTGCCCTGTACCATGGCAGCCAAGGCGGCCATTATCTTCGACCGGTCCATGAGCTCTGCAGGAGAAAACAAAAAAGGATTAGAGCAGCAAAAAATACCAAGTCTAAATTGATCGGCTAAGACCTAACTTACATATATGGCGCACGTGCTGAGTCCTACCCAGCTCAGGGCCTGCTTGAAAAGCAAGGTGTTAGCGCGCTAGATCGGCTAAAACACTGCATGGCCTTCGGGCAATCTGTCGTATGCCACTCAGTAGGCACCGACCACTCCTTTCCCTTCGAAGGACCGACGAAGATGAAATCCTCCCGACCCGGCCGCCCGCCCCTTATACTTCTTAAAAGAAAACTAAACCCAACTCGGCTCATCTTTACGGATACCCGGATAGTTCTTATAGCAGAGAAAGGACAAGAGGAGCCCTAGGTTGAAGGGGATCCGATCAATTTTAAGTCGGACCAGAAATCCGAGGAGAATCTTCCACGAATTCAGTGCTAGCTGGCTCGGGGAGAATTGAAAACAATGAAGGACTGCACAAATCTCGGGTGAAAAAAGCAGAAGTGTCTCTGCTCGGAACGCTTCCAAGTACATGGCAATCTCATTATCCTTGTACCTGTTATGCCCGTTCACCCTCCCTGGCCAGACGGAGCGTGTAGCCAGAGGGGATGTGGAAACGAGCCCGTAAGTCAGAAAGCTCGTCTGATCTTTTCGGTATCGAGACAGCGTCACGAGTATTCTCGATATGCATCTTAGGGGCCTTCTTGGCCCCCCGACGACGGGGAACAAGGGAATCACCACACCTTGGGAGCGAACCCAACACGGAGGAGGAAGAACTTTCTCGGCTATCAGAAGCCGATGAAGACCCACTAGACCCTGCTTCAGAAGTCGAAACCTCATCGCCTGACTCTACCCTAACCACATCTATAGAGAATCAGAGGAAGACATCCGACCTGATTCAAAAGAAGAGGACCTAAAGAAGGGTTTGAACTATGGATCCGACCTAAGAGCAGGAGCGCCGAGAAATCCACAGACGACAGAAGGCAAGCGATGTAAAGGTGTTTCTAGGAAACATGTCGTCCCTATTTATACGCTCAGCAAATAGCCATTCTGCAGCCCAGATCCGCTCTTGCCAAAATGAAGCGTCGCGCCCAACGATTCAGAAGACGCCATGCGGTAACCAACCATTTGACGCTTCTCCCTCACGCGAATCCAATCGGCTGAAACAACGTCTTACAATCCATCACCCGATTGCGGCCACGTGGCATGAAATCGACGGTCGTCCAGTCACTACGACGGCACGAACAAGAGAAGCGACGTCTCCATGATGGCACCGCCCTCTCAACGATCCGTTGACGTCATCGAGGATACACGCGAAAATTAAGATGCACGGTAAAACGCCATGTGGACTCAGAGATCGAAGAGACACAACCGCCAAACGGAGTGTCGTTCCCGGACAATCCATCGCAAAGAATCCTCGGCACCAAGCTGAATAGAGAAAACCGAGCAGACCACTCTCGACCCGACCCATAAATAGGTCGGAACGAGAGTGGGGGGCTAATGATGATACCCATAAGTGGGAATTTCCCAGATCATGACACGTAGCAGATAACGTGTCGTTCTCGTAAGCCCACTAGATTTCTGGGGGTTATGGAGATGGAATAGGTATGATGAATTGGGGACATTTCTCGGTGTCTACCCTCCGAGGTTGCACCTGACCTTTTGGAGGCCTCCCCTGAGTACATTTCATCTTCGCCTAACCACCAGCCAATAGCTCATCTCCAAGCAATTATAGAGTTGAGTTTTCTCAGCTTCCAAACTCATTTCTGAGCCATCCTATAATTGAGGTTCCTTAGCTCCTTTGCTCGTCTTCGAGCTATCCTATACCTGAGATTCCTTAGCGTCCCTGTTTGGCCAGGAGCACAAAGCATGAACGCTCCCGTAACGGCTCCGTGTATCTCGCCACGACGAGATCTCCGCCGCTCCACGTCCCGCATCACGCTAGCGTATCCCGTCATTAATGAGTGTATATCGCCATTAATGGGCGTAGTTTACCATCAACGCGAACGTGACACATGGACGAAACGGACGGCGAGAATCTCGCATCAACTCGCTCCATACGACCCCTACATAAACCCTTTCTCCAGACGATTCAGATAATTCGAACTCAATCCAATACGCCGCTACTCTGCCCAATTAAGCCCCGGTACTTGATCGTCAGCGGGTCCTACAGTGGTTTTCCACCTCCCGAGACTTCCTTTGCAGGCAGCTCAGCGTCAACAACAACTAATAACTCATTAAGATTCACACCCAATCTCCACCACAAATCTCAATCGTTCGTCGTGCTGGTCACAGTATCGACGGTACACAACATTCTGAGGAAGATTCCGACCTCCATAATTATAAAAATATACTAATATAGCAAAAAGTTTTCATATACATGCCTTTTGAGAATTGTTCTATTGGTATTTACTCCGACATCACATCATTAAATATGAACAATACATTGTGCTTATATAAAATGCTCAATATATAGGAGACTATCATCCCATAAAAACTAATTTTTGGCAATCAAACAAAAACAAAATCTCTTCATAATATACCATGGAATTTACCACACAAGTCTCTTCATAATTTTGTCATTTAAAGTATACATTGAAAGAAAGCAAAAAGAAAGACGACAAAAAGCCCCCACAAACCGTGAGATCTCAAAACAGTGGAGGCGGAAGGTTCAGGTCGATCAGAAACGGCCTCTTCATTCGCTTAACGCCGGATCTGCGGCACGGGCTGCTATCGGATCTCGCCGGATCGGGTCGGGTCTCGGGTCCCGATCCAGATCCGAAGTTCGTCTTCGCGTTGGCGCCGCGTAAGATCCTCGCGGCGTTGTCGTAGGCCCTCGCTGCCTCATCGGCTGTGTCGTAGGTGACGAGCCATTTGCGGGATTTTGTAGATAGGTCTCGGATCTCGGCGGAGTATCGGCCCCATGGCCGCTTTCTCACGCCGCGGTAGCGGGATTCCGACGGCGGCGGAGATTGGAGTTCGCCAGCGAGGGTTTTGATTGCCCTTTTTGGAGAGAGAGAGAGAAAATAGGAGATGAAGGAGAGAGAAAGAAGGGTCATTTATAATTGAATGTTGGGTTTTTGGCACTATGACAATTTCGCATTTGTTTCGATAAATTGTATTTTATGTGGGTTTTTTTCCAAATAAGTCCTTGATGTTACTTATGATTTATATTTTGGAGTATCCATTTATATCCAGGAGCCAAACTAGTCAAGTTTTAAGTAGTAATTTAAATGAACTTAAAAAAATATGTATAACAATAAAGTTTCTGAATATGCAAATTTTTTGAGTATTGATCCGCATGATGCATTGATTGTTCCCCCTCCCCAATAATTTCTTCCCCTCCTGAGATTCATTACTCTTACTTCATCCTTGAACCTTATAGTAACCTGATCCCGGTCTCCTCAACATTCTAATTAAGCACCGCATTTCCGACTTCTTTTCGATCAGTCGATACCTTACCGCAAATCTATACCCTGACCAGTCTCTTATACATTACTAGTATTATTTTCCTATTACTGTAATTACATTCAGTGACGTTTGTTATCCGAAATTTAGTTTCCTATATTTTTTTGTTCTATCAAAATTTCGTATTATTAACTACTTTTGTTTTACCCATTTTAATGCTCCATTATTCTTCACATTTTCGATGGTGCGAACTTATATCGCATATACTATTTTGATCTATTTACTCTTATATTTTTCCATATGAGTATTCTTAAGCTATTTTGTAATTGTATGATTTGTAGTCTTACTAATGTAGTTTCAGAGCTTAAAACATATCAGTCAATCCTTCGCTAGTATTTATTGTTGTTGCTCTAATTGTCTTTGAATCGTATTGTAGCGTCTTGAAAAGTCGTTTTGGTGTTTTCCTGAAATTCGGTGAAAATTCGGTATTTTTCCGAAAACCGTCTTTCTTGTTATTTTGCAGTTTAGGGCTAATTATACCTTAAATGGATAGGTAATTACTTGTTTTTAGTAGCTAATGAGTTAATTATGAAATTTTGGTCATTTAAAATTTTTTCCTATTTTTTCAATTTTTTAATATTATTTTAAGCCGGTAAGAAAATACATTAAATAAGCGATAAATACAAATTTTTCCGGGCTAATTTTAATCTCTAAAATTATTATAATTAAAATCTAGTGGTAACATAAATTTTTAGTAATTTATTTTGATTTTTAACAAATTTTTATGATATGAAACGAATTTATTGAATTTTGAGCTAAAACTTTCAATTTTTGAGTTGTAGGCGGCCTTTTTGCATAAAATTTCTTTTGTAAAACCCCTCTCTCTTTTCCCTCAGCCCTAGGACAGCCCCACCTTGTGTAAGACCAGAAATTTCTGGCCTCATTTGCTTTGGTTGCTTTCTTGAGTTGTTTTGTTAGTTTATGGATTTATTTTAATTAAAATGGATAAAGTATGATACATTGACTTTGGAGACTTGACCCATGACTTTTCCCCACTTGCCCACACCCTCCCCCTTACCTCATTCTGGCCAAAACTGAACCTCCTCTTCTTCATCTCTTTTCTTTTCTTTTTTCTTCAATTTTCTTCAAAAAACCACATCAAAATCCACACTTTATTCAAAAATCCAAACAAATCCTTATGCTATCATTTTCCTTAGCCATTCTAGCTTGGATCTTGATGCTTGAGGCCTTCAATTGGAGCAAAATCCATTCTTTCTAGATCTCAAGTGAGGTATAATCCCTTGCAATTTAAATTCTTTTGATTAAGTTTCTTAAGTTAGATGGTTGTAGTGTTAATTTAGTGTAGTTTTAATCTAGTTTTTTTTTAGGTTATGCTTGAAAAATTTAGCTAGGGTTTTGAAGCTATAATAGTTAATTAGATTGTTTTGTAGTTAATCTAGTGGTTAATTAACTAATCTATATAGTTACCTTGTTTATGTAGTCTTCAATTATGCTAATTTAGTTAAATTTAGAAGTGTGAAATTGTTGTTTTAGGATTTTCAAGAGAGGGTTTTTGTATGGAATTGGATTGTGAAACATGTTAATGAGTTGATTAGGGTTAGAAAACATTATTTAGTTGATTTAAACCCAATTTGTTATCTAGTATTTTGCTAACCTAATCTAAGAAATTAATTTTCTTATGTGGGCTTTTGTTGTGCTAAATTAAGTTTTCAAGTGTGGAAATTGATTTGGAATTTGCTAGGTTATAATTCAAGAAATGGTTGTTTATGGAAATAGGATTGGAATCATTGCTATTGTGTTGTAATTAGTGTTTGTAGATTGCTTATAGTGTGCTTGGGTATTTATGTTATATTGTAGTCGTTTTGTCGCAAATCGGCGATTTTTGCACCGATTTTGGGACGCAATGCTTACTAGTTTTGTATAAAAATTATGTGATGAATTATTTTCGACATCTTGATATTTGTAATGGCTTGTCCTACGACTTTTAGGATGCGTGAGTGCGGTTTTTTGGGTAGTCGGGTTTTAGTTTTGCCGGGCGACCAAATCGGCGTTTTTGGCAGTTTTTGCGATTTTCGCGTGTGTTCCGCGCACTTTGTGCACGTTGTACCTAGCTAGCGAACTTTAGTAGTTTCGTTGGGGTTTTGCGTCGTTCTTGATATGTAACCTTATATTTGGTATTGATGTAAATTCCAGGTTCGGTCGCGGAGACGTCAGACGCGGCGCGAAAGGGAAAGGCGGTGATTGGACACAGCTAGCCAGGGATCCCGGTGAGTAGATGTAACATCTACGGGGGACTATCGTTGGATGGCGCAAGCCGCCCGATAGTTTTAGTAACTTACAAGATCCTTAGTAATGTTAATAATTAGGGGTGAAATACTTAATTGACTTTTTGCTGCATCCATGCATTATATTGACATACCTATACGAAACCATTTCATAGGACACCTGCACCATTACCAGGGTTTTTATATGCAGCACGAGCACTATTCATGCTTACACACACACCCTGGTAATTGCCATGCCACCACACTAGATAACTTTTAAATTGAAACCTTTTACTAATTGATACTTAAACTGGTACTATTGCCTTTAACTCCTTAAAAATGAAACCGTAGTATTGCTATTCATGTGCATGTACTTCATCATATTAATTGTTCATGCTTAATACATTAATCACACATCGCAACTTGATTATTGATATCATACGCATTCATTATCATTGGTATATGCACTTATGAGGATTTCTTGAGATTTTATGATATTGCTGGATTTCGGGGGAAAGCCGCAAAATTTCTAAACTTATTATATTTTTAAAATATGTAAATTGCGGTTTTCTAGTGATGTAAGTGTCGTCCACCATGAGTTTGCTGTGGATTTGGAAATCCGTGTCGAGGAGTGGAGGAACCGGCACGGGTACATGGTGGGCCCGGTAAGGTACCCCGGGGCAAGAGGAATGTGGTGATGACGTTGAGCCTGGCAGGGGACGGATTACCTACCGGTGACTGTTTGGGACGGCGGATATCCAGAGGATACCGACCGTGGCCGCTAGATGATGAGATATTGATATTTGAGATGGGTCAGCCGGACGGCTGAGGCCAGAGATACATTTATGAGGTTTGAGACAGCTTTTGGGTGTCGTTGCTGGACACCGATTTTCGTCGATTCATTGACATTATGCTGGCATTCTAAAAGAGTTTCAAAAACAAAAAGAGATAAAATATTTCTTATATATACCTATTGAGACCTCAGATATTCATGTTGCATACATATTAGTACACTGATGTTATATACACACCTGCTAGTGCATCCAGTCATACCTATATTATAGATGCTAGGATGCTTGTGTGCATGCATACGATAGCCTTTGTAGATGTTATTTATTACTCACGAGTTGGCAACTCACCCCCGTTGTGCCACAGTCTTTTGCAGGTCCGCTCCGTCAGTTCAGTAGCGGCGGGCGCACTTGTTCTTTTGCCTCTTTTGCCTGAGCTCGAGATTTGCTCATAGGTGGGTTATGTTATCATTTTTGTACCACCTTGTATATTCTTTGTATCTAGTGTACTCCATCAACTGTTTCTACCAGATTATTGTATATTGACCTAGAGATGAGACTGTGAGGTTTGTGGATTTTATGCTGTATTTTGCGGTCGAGCTCACTTGAGCCGACATGCTACTTTTTTTTTCATGCTTCCTTATGATTATTATGCTTGTTGTCATTTATATTGCGTGGGATTTGTGACCGCCTTATGGCGAAGAGCTAGCTCCCGCTTGGGGATGCCTTATTTGTTGGTTTTACATATATTCTCGTTGTACCCATTTTTGGGGGCCAGTATTTACAAAGGAGACTCTGCCGAAATTTTCGGAAAAATTAGTATTGTTTTTAAAAGGGGTTTTGTATGACTTATTTGATAAACTTGCTTTCAAATGTTTGGGTTTTCTTCACTCTTTTGCTTAATTGGTTTTGTTTTCTGGGCTTTTGGCTTACTTATTTTACGGACGCCTTTAGACGTTTCGTAAACTTAAGTGCCAGTCACGTTCCGTACCCTGCGGGTCGTGACACGTATATATAGTTTATTATTATAAATGGTTATGCAATGTGCTTACTTATGACTATCCCTTAGCTGTGCTATTTCTTATATATATAAATATTTGATTTTCATCTAGTTGCTTTTATCACTATATAATAATATTTGATTTTGTTGCTTTCACATTGCATTCTATAGCTTATCGTATTTTAAATTTCGAGGACGAAATTTTATATAAGTGGGGTATGATGTAATACTCAGATCCCTTGTGAATATTTTTCCGTATTTGTAAATTATGTTTCCCAATTTTTCTAAATTTAAATATTCCTATATTTTATTTTAAACCCTAACCTTTAATTAATTTATTTATTCTAATTCTTCCTAACCGAACCCCCACTTCCCGAGCCCGGGCCCATGACCCTAACCCGACCCGACACCCAAACCCGACCTGACTCCCTCTTCCTCTTCTTCTTCCCTTTCTCCTTCCCGCCTTCCTCGCACTGAGCCCCATGACCCGTTCCTCTCTCAACAACTACCCCGCGTGCTCCCCTCGCCAAACTCCTCCATCTCCTCAACGTCCCCCTCCCCATCACGCTCCTCGAGACCTGCGCATCCCCACGACCAGCTCCCCTCTCTCGCCAACTCCCCCATCTCCCTCGCGCTACCCCATGACCCGCTCCCCTCATCCCACGTCCTCGCGTACGCCCCCCCTCAACGGCTCTCTCTCTCTCCCCCCTAACCCTCACTCTCTATCTCCCTCGTTCTCATAACTCGAGCCTCTCCCTTCACCCTCGCCTGTCCCGAGCTCCCTCTACCTCACCTCATCTCCTCGACCTTACCTCACCTCACTCTCGTCACCATTTCCTCCTCCTCCCAACTCCGCGACCGCCATCACCCCGAGCACCCTGCTACCGCGCCTGCGACGAACCCTCCACCTTCACCTCGTCGCCGTCGTCGCCTCCACCCCCGACGTCGCCTCCTCTCCGACACCGCAGCCACCACCTCTCCATCACCTCCTCTCCCGTGCAACCTCTCCCCTGCGACCTCACACCCAACAGCCCCCACCTCGTCATACACCTCTTCGCCTGAGCTCGTCGCCGTCGAGCTCCTCACCACGTCGCTGCACCCCGATCCCCGACCACTCCTCCTCGACCTCGTCTCCTCACTTCCTACTCCCCAGATCCCGAGCCTCCTCGCTGCACAGAGTCGCGCTCGAGAACCCATTGCCTGCACCCTCTCCTCGTAAGACCTCGCCGGAGATCCGACCCTCACGCCGCCGCCCCCTCGTCGCCTTCTCTGACCCACAGCCTTGAACCCCACAGCGTCCATCGCTGTCGCCATCCCCGAAGACAACAACGGCCACCACTACCTTGCTCCCTCCACTTGCTTCGGCCATGCCCCAGCACTGTGCGTCGACCACTCCACCATCGACGACCTCATCTCTGCGAACTCGGAGCCTTCAGGTACTGCCACCAACGCCGATCTGTGCAAGCTGTAGCCAATCGGAAGCAAAGATTCGAGGCTCCGCCATTGCGATTCCAAGGCTCGCGAATTCCAATTTTGTCGCAACGACCGTTTTCGCATCCGTAGCGTGCATTGCAGCGACCGAGCGATCCATCATCTCCGTGATATCGTCAAAGGCAAGTGAATCCCCTCACTTGCTCTATATACTATAAGTTATTAGTCGTCAAATTATAGTTGTATTGATATCATATTTACACTATAATTATCGTTACGTTCTAATTTGTGATCGTCGTTATTTAATCATATTGAATGGAACACATTCGGATTTTAACATTACCTTTCTAGTATAGTGTAAGACTTGTAGTGATTAAATCACACTTTAATTAATTGGGTAAACCGATGTTTCAATCGTGACATGTATATAATGCAAGAGTGTTCGATGCGAACTCCAAACCAAAACCTAAATAAAAATAGCGAAACTTATGATCGATATATCCCTTTACTGTTTATAATTATCGTGTAGAAATTTGAAGGCAAAATAATGTTGTCTCGCACAAAAAACGACGCCCCCAAAATGCGACGTTGAATCTGGAATTCACCGCACATGCCATGTTCTAAAATCCATATTAAATTGAATACAACTCGCAACTTAATATTCGATGGCTCGTATCGAAGCCAATAGATAAACCTACAGCACCCCATAGTTCATCTTTGCATTTTGATAAGTTATAACAACGAATACTGAGGCGATTCGCGGCTCTGAACAGTAGTCCGGGTTAAGAATTTTTACCTTTGCTTGTTTTAGAACGCATATACTTCACCGTTTAAATGTACAAGTGTGCGAAACCATACATAGAAGCATAGAGAATCAAATTAGCTTTCCAATTGTATTTTAATCGGATGACTTGTACGGCAGTTTTCTGTCATTTCAGTTTGCACCCTTCATCGGTAATCCGATCATAATTCCGAAACCAGAATGAATATTGTTGATCCGTCTCTTGTTCTGTAAAGTTAAGTCATAACCCTACAATTAGTTGAACATTAGCGTCGCCTAATTATGCTCCCAACTGGGAGTAAAGCGTGTTACGAAACGGACTTCCAGTTCAGAAACTGGATTTCCCGCTGCAAACACTTAAAATGAAATGACCATAACTAGCAAACCTGAAACCCAATTGACGCGAAACCAATTTTGATGGACAGATAATTAAACATACTGCTTACTTCTTTTTATTGTTTTTATTAATTCTACACGTGTCATTTATAGTACATTTTTCAACTGGTATGATACCGGCTGCTATATTTTATTCGTATTAAAATTAATTGCATTCTCATCATATCTTGTAGCGGTTATATCCTCATTTGAATAGTGGTCATAAAACATTGATAACCTAGTGATCGTGTGCATTACCCGGTGATAAATATTAGTGATTGGATTGTGGCAAGTACGTTAGTGTTAAAGCGTGAATGAATAAGTGAAGTGACACGTACTTGTACACAATCAACGGAACCAGTTAAATTATTGCATTGTCGACGCCTATGGGACATATGTAGGTATAATTATAACTGGAATGGGACGGTTATGGAAACATTTATATTAGTGTTATAGGTAAGACATCGAGTACTATCTATTTATCTTAGATACCAATCGAGACATTCTTGATGGAGATCCTGTCTCCAGTTCTCGCGTAGAATTGTCATGGAGCGACTAGTATTTGGGTTCATGGTCGGTGTTTGATGGAGACCGCGGATGTGGGGTAGTTTGAGTGTGAGTTCGATCAACGGAATCTCGGGAGTCCCACTGCCGGCATATACAGCGATTTTGGGAGTTGTATGGATGATATTACTGCTTATTAGCGAGCGTGATTCGAGCCCGTGTTCCCTTTCCCCTGGGGCCTACCCTTGGATTGGGGATACTCCTGCGGTGGTTGACGCTCACACTTGGACTGACGATAGGTTTAGCGACCTGGACAGTGAGACTTAGAGACCGGTAGGTTTAGTGACATAGACATTGCATTGATTACTGATTCGATATACCTGCTTTATTGTTTGCCTGTACCGGCTATTTCATGCCCGCGTCATTGATCTATATTTACTGCTTCATGTTCATCATCATTGCACGTGTTTACATATGTATGTGTGTGTGTATGTATATATATATATATATATATATATATATATATATTGCTATTGTGTCGCTCTGACGACCTGAGTATGCATGCTCAAAGTGAGAAGTGGACTTAACTCGAATCAGGATCTGTCGTACCTCGAGAATATTGCAGACATCTAGATCAGCGACGCCAGTGCTATCTTTTCCTTGATGTCTATCTGGTTAGTTTTATATCTGTTTTGATAGAATTAGTGACTGCATTTCTCATTACCTGTGCATTGATTACTGATTACCACGTAATGCTAGAAACCGAAGTGTGACTATGGAAGGATATTTCCTTGACCATAGGAGCATGGCTGGCCTTGTCACCCCTCGTATTCCATATTTTGCGAAGCGGGGCGTGACATGGTTTTTTTGGTATTAGAGCGCTAGGTTTATATTGGGATTACAGTTTCCGGCTAGGGCTTGACAATTGAAGTCGCCTATAGGTTTAGATTGTAAACTTGTTATCCTTGACTAGGATCCCTACAGTTTGTCAAGCTACATTTTTTACTCCATCCGCTAGAGTTTTGGGTGACTTAGTAAAGTTATGTGATTGTAACTATGAACTGCAGCATAGTTACAAGGCAGCACTCTACTTGAGTGACTTGGAGTTGTACATCCGTTTCCCATTCGATTGAGTTTCACCTCAGTACATATTCTTGTTTCGTTCTATATCTTATTCTGATTCTTATACCTTATACCTTATGTCGTCCTATAATTTGTTATTTCAGGACCATGACTTCCAACAACTCTCCGTCCTCCTCCATTACCCAGAGTCAGACCACCGAGATTTTGGGTGTACTGCAAGGTTTGATGGAAGCCCAAGAGCGAACAAACGATCTCTTAGCTGAAGGACTAAGAAGGAAAATGGCTCAAGCACCAGCGGGAGCACAAAATCGCAGGGGAATCCCTGTTAGACGAAGAGGTGGCGTGCGGATTGTTGGATATGTATGCCCTAGAGGCCATTATTGTATAGTACTAGTTTGTATATTACATTTTGGAAGCTTGGGATATATACATGGATTGACGACAGTCTTGCTCGATATTATAGTATGCTACTTGGTTTGTATCTATCTTAATATGTGTATATGTTTCTTTTAACAAATCGCTAATACATATTGATGGAGCCCTTAGGATCTTTGCTTGACTACCGGCGTTGTGATGGCGATCACACCAGTGGGGGCTGGGTAGTCTATAACCACATCTTTATACAGGTTCCTAGTCGTAGGATTATCGAGACATGGCATCGATACTCCAGAGTAGACTAGTGCATACGCTTCTCATCCCAGCAAGGGAGATGGTCTGTCCCACAGCCAGCAGTACGTCGTACTGGAGATAGTATGCAGGTGCTCGTTAGGTTACGAGTACAGTGGACAGGACTCGTCGGGAACTGTTGGTTGGTATTATACCTATCGTCAGGTAGCAGTTCCCAGATGACATGAGTACAGCTTAGTCCGTTGACTTGACACTGCTACTTCGCCTCAAGTGTGTTCCCACTGTTCTTTGATTGCTACCCTACCACGGCTCTATTGGGTCGTGCAAACAGGTAGTAGTTGGGTGCAGTCCCGAAGCACTTGGAGGTAGTGGCGGTTAGACAGGATTAGTCTCTCCCGGTATTGGGGGTTGATATCGCGCTGTGTTTGGAGAGCCATTACACAAAGTCCCTGGCCAGGACAAGCGAGATTTACTGGTAGGTACTCTAGTAGTTTCTCAGGTGTTTTGGGCTACACTCCGACACGACTTATACCGCTATTAGGGGACTGACGTTTACCGCCCCTAGGCCCGATATGCGATACTCTTAGACGAACAGACCGGACTGTACGGAGATTGTCACATTCAGGCTCAGTAGGAGTTCGGATGGGTTCACCTCATTGGTCTTCTTATCGGCATCTACCTGGGGACCGTTACGTACAGCTAGTACTGCTTGCGGTCTGTGGTTAAACCCGCTGCCAGCGTAGTGTCGAGTTTTTAGAGTTCCACATAGAGGGTTGTTCACCTTTGGGCAAAACGGAGTAGAGGTCGTATGGTTTTACGACAGGGTCCGTTCATATACGCGCACTTGTGTGTGTTCGGTGTTCGGGCAGTTGATACTAGTGGGCTTTGGTTTAAGCCAGATCCTAGTATTTGGTTTTGGGTTGGTTCGGTCTCATTGTATTCGTGTTCCTCGGAACACTGATGCGGGTGTGTATACACAGTTGACAGAGGCAGAGGAACCTCATTAGGGTTTTGACCATTGACTTGATTAAAACCATAATTAGATGGAGGAAATTGATTAATGAGTTTTAATTAGAGATAATTGTATCATGGTTAATTGATTTGACCATTTGACTTTGTTGACCCATGTTGACTTAGATATTTTTGTGAGCATGCTTAGCATTAATTGTAACATGATAATGGTCAAATCAACATCAACCATGACAATTTATCCTAATTAAAATTATCATTATTCTTTTTCATCATATGAGAGCTATCTCCTCATTTCATGATGATACATTCTCTCTCTTGCTAGCTCTCTCCTCTTCCTCTCTCAAAGCTTTCTTGTTTCATGAGTTGAAAATCAAGAGCTTTGTGAGATCTAACCACTAAAACAACTCTCTACTCACTCTAGGGTTCTTAGTCTAGCACACCAAGCACCTTAGTTACTTCAAGATAGAGGTTGGAGCTCAAGGTAGAGTCCTTCGGGTGGATATTTCTTTGGCAAAGAGAAGACGGTGAGGAGGAGCCATCTACACCACTCTAAGGAGCTCACAATAAGGAGAAGCAACACAAGAAGAGAAGAAGTTCAAGACTTAGGTATAACTTTCTAACATAGTAGATAGAACTCTTCTTTTGCTAGTTAGGTTTATGGTAAAGATCCGGGTTTTAGTATTATTCTAGCGCCAAGTTTATGTTTGTCGTAAAAATTTTGTTCCGCATTTGGCCACGGAAGTTGACCGGGGCGCTAGTGTAACCCTTCATGGTATCAGAGCCTACCCATAAACTCTACTAGCTAGTTTGCACAAGGTTAAAATCTCGATTGACAATTTTTTCCGAATCACGAATCTATGTTCATGAGCTTGCTGTCGATTTTCAAAGTTGTCCTAAAATTTTTCTGGGTATCTTAGAATTATGTGCAGGCGAAACTATAGCTACAGAAAACATTTGGGGGACTAACTCCAAAATTCTGCCGCGGAATGTGAGCAAAATGTCGCATTTTGCGGCGCTTCCGCGGCGCTTTTTGGGCTACAGTACCCCAAAAATTTTCTGGGGCTCTAGTTCATGAAATTATGATATTTGGGATATATAGTTTTGGCCCAGGTTTATTTGAGTGATGGATTTTCATTTGGGGCCTATTTGGAAAAGTTTAGTCGATCGAAATTTTAAATGTGTATTTTACAGTACATTCACTTTATCTGCGACCGGGAATGTCACTCGATCGGTAAAACTCGTCTGATTGCTATATGTTCTTTTAGACGGGTTTTGCGAACGTGACATTCGCGTTGATGTTTTGTGCTTGTGCTGTGATTGTGGTTGGATAGTCGTGATGGATAGCTTGTGGTGCAATGTTAGTAGTACAGTTTACATTCACTTGTATATTTGTTATTGCGGGGCGAGCGTCCGACATGTGGACTGCCGTCTTTGCCAGGTTGTATATTATTTTGGGGCACGACCGGGTTGAGGTCGATGTCATCGTTTGTACATATTATTTTCTTTTTCTGTATTAGGATTACCCCGCGGAGGAGTGCACGAATAGCCGGGTTCTAGAAGGCAACAAACCCGCATCTCATGGCGTTGAGACGGAGGGGGCTTCATTCTAGAATCGGCGGGCTATTCGCCGCACTCGTAGGGGGTACAGGTTTTCATTGCACAGGCTATCCATACGACCGGGAACGTCGGGTTTTATTTACGGCTCAAATGAAACCCGGGGCTCCAAGATTATCCACCATTATGTATTGTTGGCTGAGTTTCTGTGATGTTGATTATTATCATGCCTGGGACGAATGTTGTATATAATTATATATATATACTAGTAGATGTTGTATATGTTTTGCATCCGCGCTAGTCCAGCCCCCGCTCTGTCGTTAGTTAAGTAACCTAACGGGTGATGACGGGGCCCAGTGGCGAATGCGGATGGCATATACGTACATTGTATTTTCGTTCTTTTCTGGTGTTGTAGGTTACATTGATGGGACAACATTAATTTTGATTAACGCAAGAAAATAAACCTAATGAATGTTGTTGGAACCAAGTTTTAAAAATTGACATTACAGACGTTCTTTTTGCTTTGCACAGTGGTATTCGGTTATGAATATCCAGTACCTCATTCGACGAGGCAAGGGCCGAGATCCCTTCAGTGACCCCTTGAGTAAAAATTTGCGTCAACGTAATAACTTCACTATAGTCGATTATTTTTTTCTTTGCATCGTGGTATTCAGTTTGGAATATCCTGCACCTCATTTAACGAGGAAAGAGCCGAGATCCCTTCACAGGGAGTGACCTCTTTAGCAAAATTTTTTGCCACTATATATTTTAAAAGGCAATCAGGTTCCTTCAACGATATCAAGTTCATTATGTTAACGGGTTTTCGCCAAAAACCCAGCCGTAGCCCTCCATCATTTGCTATAAGTGCTACTTAGTATTCGAGCTATGTATTTTGGCATTGTCGAGGCGTAGTCATCGGTAGCTGAGTATTGCTTGTTTGCAGCTTTATTTTCAGATTATTTAGGATAGTCACATAGCTATGTTGGCATTGTCAAGGGATATGCGGGTGGGTCTAAGTTAATCAAGATAATGACGGGCCGAACTTGACTAGCGGTTTATGATATGTTGGTATTGTCAAGGTCATAAACCGTTAGGGGCAAAAACCACATCGGGAGTTTCAAACATACAGGAAACTTGCAGATTTAGCATACCTTTTGGAGTGTAGTGACTAGAGTGGATTCCATCTAGGTCATTACACAATCATAGTTGGATCCCGATCCCACTGATGAGTTGGATTACTCTCGGGAGATTATTTCACTTAACAATCAATGCTATAAACCAAGTAGGTGTCTAGAACGGTGTTTGCGGGGCTACGCCTCCAGGGAAAAGAGGTTATATAATTAAGGAACTTCGCGAAAGCGTTGGAAAACCTCCCTCGAAGTACCAACACTAGCCTGGCTGAAAGGTTAAACAAGTATTGTGACGTGTGATTAAATCCTGACTAGTTCTTCTTTTAGGGTTTGAAGAAGAATTTGAGGAAACAGTGGGAGCCATCTTGGTTAGATAAATTAATAACCAATCTAATCTTGCAAGAGCGCATGCTGAGTGTTTCTTTTCTCTCTCTCCAGGTAGCAACCATTTCATGCCCTAATCAAGATAATAAAATGTATCACTTGACCGATCCGAATTCTTATTCGGGGCTGGGGAAGGTCGGTTCGGCTCTAACTTACGACAACAGTCATAAGTGTGAGCAAGGGAAAGAGGATTGTATGGATTCTAAGGAGACCCAGTTGACGAAGAAGCATACTATTGCATCTACTTCAGGTGTTCTTGTAATTGAGAACTGCTTTTCGGTCAGTCCTACCTCCTAGGTACTAGATACCGGACCAGGATCTCATATCTGTAATTTATTGCATGGACTGAGAAAAAGTAGGAAAGTTGCACCTGGTGATATGTCCCTCAGGGTAGGGAACGGAGCACAAGTTAATGCTGCAGCCGTCGGTGAATATCATCTAGTGTTGCCAAATGGCAATACTATGATTTTGAACAATTGCTACTATGTACCTTCCATGGTTTGCAACATCATATCAGTTTCTTTACTTGATAAAGATGGATATAACTTTGTTCTTGATAGAAATATCATGAACATTTACCTTGATAAGGTACTGGTTGCAGAAGGTACACTGTGTAATGGTATCTATGTTCTAAATCAGAATACAGTTCTCAATGTACAAAACACACGCAAGAGGAAGAGTTCAGATACGAACGAATCCTACTTGTGGCATTATAGACTTGGTTATATCAGAGAGAAAAGACTAAGTAAGTTGCATAAAGATGGACTCTTGAATACGTTCAAATTTTCATCTTATGAAACTTGTCAGTCTTGTCTCAAAGGAAAGATGACCAAATCTCCGTTCACCGGACATGGAGAAAGGGCAACAGAGCTCTTGGGACTCATACACAGTGATGCGTGTGGTCCAATGTCTATACATGCAAGGGGAGGGTTCTCGTACTTCATCACATTCACTGACGATCTCTCTAGGTTCAGATATGTGTATCTCATGAAACACAAATCTGAAACTTTTGAGAAATTCAAAGAATTCAGAAACGAAGTAGAGAACCAGACTGGCAAAAGTATCAAGATCCTCCGGTCTGATAGAGGAGGGGAGTAATTAAGCACGGAATTCCTTGATTACTTAAAAGAGAATGGAATTCTCTCTCAGCTTACTCCTCCATACACACCACAGCACAACGACGTATCGGAGCGGAGGAACCGTACCCTATTGGACATAGTTCGCTCCATGATGAGTAATGCTGAGTTACCTCTTTCATTCTGGGGACTTGCGCTAGAAACAGCAGCGTACTTGCTGAATCAAGTTCCGTCTAAATCTATGCCTAAGACTCCATATGAAATACGGAGTGGTAAAAGACCATATCTTGAACGTATTAAGATATGGGGTTGTCCGGCCTATGTAAAGGTACGAAATCCGGACAAGCTTAAGGCACGATCAGTTTTGTGCAAGTTTGTGGGATATCCTAGAAATTCTCTGGGATATTTGTTCTACCACACTGAGGAACAGAAGGTGTTCGTTGCTCGTCGCGCCACCTTTTTAGAGTGGAAATTTCTTGCAAAAGAAATAAGTGGGAGCACAGTAGAACTGGATGAAATATCAGATCCACAAATTCAAACTGAGGATTTAGTAGAACCAGAAAATTTAATAGTCCCGGATGAACCTCAGCCACTCCGAAAATCTGGTAGGATTTCTCATCCGCCCGAGAGATACTACGGTTTTCTCATAGACGGGGATCGAAAGGATTGCATCTTGGAAGAAGATGACCCTACCAGTTTCAGGCAGGCCATTATCAGTAGGGACTCTGATAAGTGGCTGGATGCTATGCTATCCGAAATGGAGTCCATGTACACCAATAAAGTGTGGACCTTGGATATTACTCCACCTGGGGTAAAACCCGTTGGATGCAAATGGATCTACAAAAGGAAACTTGGTGTAGATGGGCAGGTGGAAACCTATAAGGCTAGACTCGTTGCAAAAGGTTTTCGTCAACGACCTGGTGTGGACTATGACGAAAATTTTTCTTCAGTGGCTATGCTTAAATCCATTCAGATCCTACTTGCCATTGCTGCCTTCCATGACTATGAGATCTGGCAGATGGACGTAAAAACGGCTTTTCTAAACGGCAGTTTGGAAGAGTGCGTTTATATGGATCAGCCAGAAGGTTTTGTAGACAGTGGGAGCAGCGGGAAGGTGTGCAGGTTGCTTAAATCCATTTATGGATTAAAGCAGGCATCGCGGAGCTGGAACATCTGTTTTGATGAAGCAATCAAAGAATTTGACTTCATCAAAAACGAAGATGAGCCTTATATTTATAAGAAGATTGTAGGACGAACTGTCGTATTCCTAGTCTTGTACGTGGACGACATTCTTTTGATAGGAAATAACATTCCTATGCTACAATCGGTCAAGCTATTCTTGTCACAAAGGTTCTCCATGAAAGACCTGGGTGATGCCTCGTGCATTCTGGGGATCAAGATCTACAGAGATAGATCCAAGAGATTACTGGGACTTTCGCAGTCCAGGTACATAGAGACCGTACTAAAGAGATTACTGAGACAGGGCATCGATACTCCAGAGTAGACTGGTGCATACGCTTCTCATCCCAGCAGGGGAGATGGTCTGTCCTACAACCATCAGTACGTCGTACTGGAGATAGTATGCAGGTGCTCGTTAGGTTACGAGTACAGTGGACAGGACTCGTCGGGAACTGTTGGTTGGTATTATACCTATCGTCAAGTAGCAGTTCCCAGGTGACATGAGTACAGCTTAGTCCGTTGACTTGACACTGCTACTTCGCCTCAAGTGTGTTCCCACTGTTTTTTGATTGCTACCCTACCACGGCTCTATTGAGTCGTGCAAACAGGTAGTAGTTGGGTGCAGTCCCGAAGCACTTGGAGGCAGTGGCGGTTATACAGGATTCATCTCTCCCGGTATTGGGGGTTGATATCGCGCTGTGTTTGGAGAGCCATTACACAAAGTCCTTGGCAAGGGCAAGCGAGATTTACTGGTAGGTACTCCAGTAGTTTCTCAGGTGTTTTGGGCTACACTCCGACACGACTTATACCGCTATTAGGGGACTGACATTTACCGCCCCCTAGGCCCGATATGCGATACTCTTAGACGAACAGAACGGACTGTACGGAGATTGTCACATTCAGGCTCAGTAGGAGTTCGGATGGGTTCACCTCATCGGTGTTCTTATCGGCATCTACCTGGGGACCACTTGCGTCCTGTGGTTAAACCCACTGCCAGCGTAGTGTCGAGTTTTTAGAGTTTCACATAGAGGGTTGTTCACCTTTGGGCAAAACGGAGTAGAGGTCGTATGGTTTTACGACAGGGTCCGTTCACATACGCGCACTTGTGTGTGTTCGGTGTTCGGGAAGTTGATACTAGTGGGCTTTGGTTTAAGACAGATCCTAGTATTTGATTTTGGGTTGGTTCGGTCTCATTGTATTCGTGTTCCTCGGAACACGGATGCGGGTGTGTATACACAGTTGACAGAGGCAGAGGAACCTCATTACGGTTTTGACCATTGACTTGATTAAAACCATAATTAGATGGAGGAAATTGATTAATGAGTTTTAATTAGAGATAATTGTATCATGGTTAATTGGTTTGACCATTTGACTTTGTTGACCCATGTTGACCTAGATATTTTTGTGAGCATGCTTAGCATTAATTGTAACATGATAATGGTCAAATCAATATCAACCATGACAATTTATCCTAATTAAAATTATCATTATTCTTTTTCATCATATGAGAGCTAACTTCTCATTTCATGATGATACATTCTCTCTCTTGCTAGCTCTCTCCTCTTTCTCTCTCAAAGCTCTCTCGTTTCATGAGTTGAAAATCAAGAGCTTTGTGAGATCTAACCACTAAAACAACTCTCTACTCACTCTAGGGTTCTTAGTCTAGCACACCAAGAACCTTAGTTACTTCAGGATAAAGGTTGGAGCTCAAGGTAGAGGCCTTCGGGTGGATCTTTCTTTGGCAAAGAGAAGACGGTGAGGAGGAGCCATCTACACCACTCTAAGGAGCTCACAATAAGGAGAAGCAACACAAGAAGAGAAGGAGTTCAAGACTTAGGTATAACTTTCTATCATAGTAAATAGAACTCTTCTTTTGCTAGTTAGGTTTATGGTAAAGATCCGGGTTTTAGTGTTATTCTAGCGCCAAGTTTATGTTCGTCGTAAAAATTTTGTTCTGCATTTGGCCACGAAAGTTGACCGGGGCGCTAGTGTAACCCTTCACAGATGAAGCACCCATTTGTTCATCAGCAACAGAAGCAGCGGAGAATTCAACATTGTGGTTATTGCAAGAGACCAGGACACCTTCAGAAAGACTGTCGCAGGGATAAAGAGCAGTGCTTGATTTGTGGATCCGGTGAGCATCTTATCTATGGTTGCCCTCGAAGGAAAGAGCTACAAGGAGGAGATTCGTCCATGCTCTCCACTTCTGGTGAGTAACTTGGTTGTTTCGTAGTTCGAGTTTCGAGGATAGTACGGACCCAGCACGGGATTCAAACTCGTCTGACGAGATCGCAGCGGCCTAGATATCAACGCGGAATTGTCACCCTTCCTGCTTTCAATAAAGTCCTTGTTATTTTATTTAGTAATTGTTTCTTTTCGTCTGAACTTTGTATTTTGTTGGACCCCTTGGTTTAAATGAAAAAAATGTGGGTTGACATTTGTATATCGTTTCTTTACCATTCACATTCTTATACTATTTATTGCATCGTCACTCAAGATTATGATTTTACATTCTTTACCTACCTTATATTTTCCATGAGCTCCACATCTTTAGTTATTTTTTGTGTGTTCCATTATATGATCATGAATCTCTTTTTAGGCTATGGCCAACCCTGGGGCAGCGCCACCTCTCGATGAGGACACTCGGTCCTGTGTTTCCTTGGACTGCATGCTGGTGAGTTCAAATGACGAGGCCCCACAGGTTATTTTCGACAACGACGATCCTGAGGACGAGGGAATCGCAGACGCAGCTCCAGAAGTCAACATGATCAGTGACTCTAACGATAAAGAAGAAGACCCGATAGAGAAAGATCCTGAGGAGGACCCAGTAGAAGAGAATCCAGAAGAGATAGATCCTGAGGAGGACCCAGTGAAAGAAAACCCAGTAGATGAGAATCCAGAAGTGGAAGATCCTGAGGAGGACCCGGTGGAAGAGGATCCAGAAGAGACGAATCACGTGGAAGAGGACCCCGATGAGGAAGCTCCCGCCGAGGAAGAAAGACCGGGAGAAGAAAACCCATGGGGGAAGAGCCCGAAAACGAGGCCCCAGCCGAGGAAGAGTCGGAGGATGAAATCTCGAGTGAGGAGGAACTCGAGGCTGAAGAACCTCCAGTAGCAATCTCTGCGAGGCGCTATGGGAATGAACGCCCCTATCTTAGCGCGAGAGCTTACCGTAACCTGTTGAACTTCCATAATCGCGACCGACGCGACTTATCTTTGCTTCTTCTGGACAAATAAATCTATGTATAGCTTAGGGCCATTTTAATCTTTCGAGTATGCTTTGATTAAAAATTTTCTGAGAAAAAAATATATGTATAACAATAAAGTTTCTGAGTACGCAAATATTTTGAGTATTGATCCGCATGATGCACTGACTGTTCCCCCTCCCCAGTAATTTCTTTCCCTCCTGAGATTCATTACTTTTACTTCATCCTTGAACCTTATAGTAACCTGAGCCCGGTCTCTTCAACATTCTAATTAAGCACTGCATTCCCGACTTCTTTTCGATTAGGCTATATCTTACCACAAATCTATGCCATGACCAGTCTCTTATACATTACTAGTATTATTTTCCTATTACTGTAATTACATTCAGTGACGTTTGTTATCCGAAATTTAGTTTCCTATATTTTTTTGTTCTATCAAAATTTCGTATTATTAACTACTTTTGTTTTACTCATTTTAATGTTCCATTATTCTTCACATTTTCGATGGTGCGAACTTATATCGCTGTAACATTTCAGAAAAATAAAATATTATATTTGGGAATTTTTATAATTTAATAATAAATATTATGAATATTTAAATATGCGGTATAATTAAATACCGATTAAGTGGAAAATATTTGGAAAATTATAGGAATTATGGAAATGAGGGTGTTCTATATGATTTAAGAAAATTATAATTCTTATGATTTATTTTATTCCATTTTAATGCTAAGCGCGATTAAATATAACTAATCGCGTATTAAGATCGATTTGTGCACATGACATGCACCAAGTCATTTTACACATTTGTTACATTTTCTAACATGGCTTTTTTCTTCATTATCAAGCATGATTTGGGTTTTAATGAGAAGAGAAAAGAAAAGAATAGAAAAGAAAAGAAAAAGGAAAAAGGAATAAAATAAAAGGTATGGGCAAGAGAGAGAGAGGGTGAGGGGTCAAACCTTGGTCTTGGTCTCATTTCCTCTCTCATTTACCCTTCATCATTCTCTCTCCCTCTCAACCCCTTGGCAGCCCCCTCTCCTCCTCCACCGTCACCACCTCAAAACATCATCAAAAAACAACTCAAAACTCCATCTCATTAAAAACATCCACAAGCCCATTACAAATACTTTGGACCAAGAAAAATTGGATTTTGAAGACTTGGGGCAACTCAAGAAAATTCTTGAGTTGCCAAATGAGGTAACCCCTTAACTAGTATTGTATTTGTCTCACTTTAACATTCATGTTAACTTAAAAGTGATATTGTGTAGTTTAGTGAGGTTTGGAAATTCCAAGTTAGGGTTTTGAGGAATTCTTGAGTTGTGAAGTGTAATTAAGGTTAGTGGAGACCATACAACCCCTGTAGTGAGGATATATTGGATTAAACCTAAGAGTAAACCCCCAATTCATAAACTTAGAAACCCCGACATCGGGAAATTGTGAGAATTGTGATGTGTTTTAGTGATCGGCTATAACCCGAGTGACCTGAATTTTTTTTAGCAAACACAGAGAGATGTGCAGGTGATATGGAGTGTACCCTGAAGACCCGATGTTAGTGTTTATGCCCTAGAAGGCCATTACTGTATCATACTAGCTTGTATATTACTTAATGGAAGCTTGGGATATTCACATGTATATAACAGTCTTGCTAAACATGGTAGTATGCTACTTGGTTTTTCTATCTTAATATGTGAGTGTACGTATTGATAGAGCTCTTAGGATCTTGCTTGTCTACCAGCGTTGTGATGGCAGTCACACTAGTGGGGGCTGGGTAGTCTACAAGCACATCCTTATTCAGGTCCCTGGTCGTTGGATTATCGAGACAGAGCATCGATACTCCGGAGTAGACTAGTGTGTACGCTTCTCATCCCAGTTGGGGAGATGGTCTGTCCCACAGCCGTCAGTACGTCGTACTGGAGATAGTATACAGGTGCTCGTTAGGTTACGGGTACACCGGACAGGACTCACAGGGAACTGTTGGTTGGTTTGATACCAGTCGTCAGTAAACAGTTCCCAGGTGACATGAGTACAGCGTAGTCCGCAGACTTGACACTGCTACTTCGCCTCGAGTGTGTCCCACTGTTCTTAGATTGCTACCCTACCACGGCTCAAAGGAGTCGTACAAACAGGTAGCAGTTGGGTACAGTCCCGAGCACTTGGAGGCAGTGGCGGTTAGACAGGATTCGTCCCTCCCGGTATTGGGAGTAGATATCGTGCTGTGTCAGAGAGCCATTACGCAAAGTCCCTGGCCAGGGCAAGCGAGATTTGCTGGTAGGTTCCAGTAGTTTCTCAGGGTGTAATGGGCTTTACTCCGACACGACTTATACCGCTATTAGGGGACTGACGCTTGCCGCCCCCCTAGGCCCGATATGCGATAGTCTTGGACGAACGGACCGGACTGTATGGAGATTGTCACATCAGACTCAGTAGGAGTTCGGATGGGTTTACTCATCGGCCTTCTTATCGACAACTACCTGGGGACCGTTACGTACAGCTAGTGCCGCTTGCGGTCTGTGGTTAAACCCACTGCCAGCGTAGTAGTCGAGTCTCTAGAGTCCCACACAGAGAGTTTCCTACTCCAGGCGAAACGATATAGAGGTTGCATGGTTTTGCGACAAAGGGTTCGGACGCATACGTGCGTTTACGCGCGTACGACTTTCGGACAGTTTTTACCAGTCGGCTTTGGTTTAAGCCAGTTACTGGTATCCGGTTATTGGATTTTTACAGTCTAAAGTTTTTCCGTATTTTTACGGATCGGAGGGGCGTTCTCGTAATTACTCGAGAAGCTTCTAGAAGATGTGACTAAGGAGGTTTCTTTTGGATAAGAGAGTGAGTCATGGTGGTGATTCATTCATTTCATTAATGCACATTTATTGCTTAATGACTCATGTTAATGAATCACCACTAGATATTTCATGAAGCATGCTTATTCATTTCTTTTTATTCATTATTGAAAAATAAGAATGCTTCATAATATTATGATACACTCTCTCTCTTCTCTCATTATCTTATCTCACATTCTCTCTCCTCAAGCTCTCATCTTCAAACCCTAATCCTTAATCCTCATGTGTTGAGATCAAAGGATTAGTTAGACTAAACAATCCATAACCTACACTCTACATCATCCTTTCATCTTTGATTAGCAATCAAAGTTGATTAGTTACCTCAAGTTAGAGGTTTAGCTTGGAGTTTCGCTCTCGGGTGGATCGTCTACTACCGAGAGAAGGCCGAGGAGAACAAAGGAGGACACAAAGACGAAGGACTAGTTTCGATCGGTATAATCCCTTAACACTTTAGTTTAGTTTAGCTTTGTGTTTGGTTATTATTTGTTTAGCTTCGATTCAAGCGGTTAGTCGATGTTCGTTGTTTAACCTTGATCGTTTTTGAAAATTCCGCCTCCCCACAAGTACTGGGGTGTACTACATCGACTTACACCCGAGACCCTACCCCCTCCACTTGGCCGTAGATTTATTCTTCCTGGCCGCAATTTGCGGCCAGGGTATGGTGGAATCCATTCGTGTTTGTTCCACATATGCAAAATTGGCTAATTTCACTTAGGGTAAAATCTGGGGGTGTTTTCTTGAGTTGATGCTTTGTTTTGCGGGTTCGTTGTAACTTGATTTTAGGTATTTGATATTTAGAATTCTGTCGTGTGGCGTTCCAACGTCAACGACTAGGGTTATTGGTCATGTTTTGCATGCGAGGCTATAGGTTTTAACCTATGAGCGAACCATATGCCGTATTGGTTTTTCGACTTGATTTTAATAAGCTTTTGCGATTGTGTATTGGTTGTAGGTACCCTCGCGTGGATTCCGAGATGACAAGCACCTCAATTTCGAAAAGCAAGATTCAGGTGAGTAGATCTATATCTACAGGGGAAGTCGGGTGGATAGCGTATAGCACCCCCGCAAACTTGATGGAAACCAATTTATATATAGAATATGGGTAAGGAAACCTAGATTAGGAAACTAGGGTTATGGTTAAAAAATAGTTAGAGATGAATGATGGAATATATGTATTGAGATATAACATGAAAGCTTTTAAGATATGAAAAGTGAATGTGAATCATGACTTGTAGATATATAGTTGCACTAGAAAAGGTATGAATTTTAGAGTAACATGACATTTGATGTATAGGGTAGAATGTATATATAAATTTACTTAATGTGATGAAAAGAATATACAATGTGATATGATGACTTGATGATATGTTGGTATACGGATGCGAGTCGATTGAGAGGATTGATACCCTTGCAGGTCCCCCGATATGAGATTGTTATGGATGCGACCTGGGATATAGGTATATAGATATATATAGAATGTCGTGAATCATGAGTGATATGCCATACGAGACATTAGGTCCGTACCCCTCATTGTCATACAGGATGATAGGATCCCCGATGGTTTAATGCCGCCGCACGATAATTTTCCGTACGTGATGAGTTGGGATTGATGATTGATCCATATCCTTGATTAGAGAATGTCGTACGATGGATTTTACCTTACGTGATGTTGTGAGTCTGGATGCCGATTGATAGATTCAGCGACTCGGTCATGTTAGATAGGTATACCTGTCAGCATTCGGATACGATTTACTTTATACTACGCTCATGTTACTCTCATTGCATTACATATACCTGTGCTAGTACACCTGCACCATTACCGATGATGCGTATGTTACACTTACACTGATTTGCCAGCTCACACACTTCATCATCGATAATTGCCAAGTCACTACAAAGTAGGACTGCTGCATCAGGATGTGACTCCTTGCATAATTTTACTTGCTATAGTTACATATGCACCTTTATACGATGTTGCATTTGACTTTGGATAAATTGGGAACCGCATGATATATTTTAAAACCGGATTCATTTAAAAGAGCGGTTTTACCTTGATATGTGCATATTACTGTTCCATGCTACATGATATACGGATATGCTTACATTCTGTTATATGTCGCATACATCATGCTTTACGATTATACGCATTGAGATATGTTGTTTCCATGAGATTTCTGGATTTGAGAACCGTGGTAAATTTAAAAAGAAAGTAAGTATTGTTTTAAACCCCCGGTTTCTCTTGATATGATATTTCAGTGCGTCCACCATGTGTTTTTCTCGGTTCTGAGACGTGTGACAGTGATACCCGATTCGAGGAGCTGGATGAGGCCGATTGCGGGTGCATGGTGGACCCGGTATGGTACCCCGGGATGAGAAAAGATTGCTGTGCAGTAGACGGTGAGCCTGGCAGAGGGACTACTACCTACCGGTGATAGTATTTGGGCTCGGCAGATATCCGGAGGATACCGACCGGAGTCGAGAGATGTTATGGGCCGATCCGGACTGATGAAGCCCGAGGGCCGATCCGGACTGACGGAGCCCGAGATATGAGGATTTACGTGTCGATACTGGACACGGGTTTCATGATGTTTCGAGTGTCAATGCTGGACACTCAGGTTCCATGATTTTGATGTGTCGCGAGGGACACACGTTGTTTTATATCCTCATATTTTCATGCATATGCTTTTATGATATTTACATGCATGATGTTGTTGTGTCATCGGTTGTCACGTGGACGAGATCCACATGCATACAGGCATTTGTTATTACTGTTGGATGTTATCAGCATGCTCATAGGTATTGATTACATTGTTGGCACATATACAGATACGGTCACCCTAGATCTCATAGTATTACATTTATGATATAGTTGACCTAGGAGTCATTGTTTATTCAATTTCTACCTGATAATGTTTTCTATTCATGAGTTGGCAACTCACCCCCATTATGCCACAGTTCTTCCAGGTTGGCCGCATGGATCGGTAGCGGCATCGCTTGCACACAGTTGCATTTGGTCGACTTGTTTTGGTAGGTTGTACATGCTGGATCGTACCACTATTGCATTCTTATTTTATATTGTATCTAGTCAACTCCATCAATCAAATTCAGTAATTGTATAAGTAATGAAACTTAGTGAGACTTGTGGTTGCGAGACTTAGAGCGAGGGGTTTTCCGCTACTTGTGGTTTTGATGTCTTGCTTATTTCTTTATCTTTTGTGGTAAACTTCGCCGTTGGGCATTATATACTTATATTTACTGTCTTGCGTGGATGTGATCCACCGTTTGGCGAAGAGCTAGCTCCCGCTTGGGGATGCCTTTACCATTATCTTGTATTGTGGTTTTGGATCAAAATATACGAAGGAGGTACTGCCCAAATTTTTAAAAGGATGAATCACGTTTTCAAACTAGTAAATTTCACTTGCATTATTCATGTTCTTTTTCTATGCATTTAAGAAAACTTGATTTCATTATACCATTATTTCAAAACTTCACCTCCTTGATTTTTCTTAAAAGGGTTTAGATTTCTGGGTTTCGGCTTACTTGAATTACGTGACGCCTTTATACATGGCGTTATTTAAGTGCCGGTCATGAGCTAGTATTTCGGGTCATGACAAAGTTGGTATCAGAGCACTAGGTTTAACCTTGGTTCGAGTATATGTTTGACTATGCGGAGTCTAGGGCGGGTATGTATTTTGGAATCTAGGCTTGACCTTACGGAACTTAGACTTGAACTGGGGGTATTAGACCCGAACTTTCGTTTCATAAGCTGATCTTGATTGATGGAGTAGGTAGCTTGGGTAGAGTGACGTACCGTATGTATGTTCCGCGGCATATTTACGATACGATACTCCACTTAAGAAACCTTAGGATATACATATTTTGAGATCTGTGATTCTCTTCGTACCTATGATTATACATCCATTTGAGATCCTTGATTCTGTTCGTTCCATGTTCATACTTCATCAATGCTGTTTCTTCTTATGATCATGTATCCATTCTGGATCTGTCGCTTCCTTTCATACCCTTGATCTGTTTCGTCGATACACACTTGAGGTTCCTGTCACCATGGTTTGAGCGCAGATTGAGCTGCTACTAGTGTTACGGTTAAGGCGAGCTCGTCGTGGACGAGGACAGACCATTGTGTTTTCCGGTGACATGAGAACGTCTCGATGTAGTGTTTGAGTTGTGACGTCTTGTTGAGGCGGGTGTTTGGTTTTACACCGGATGATTGGGCCATTGTTAGAGCTGCCAGTTGCGAGAGGACTGTTGATGTACAGCCTACCTCAGAGATTGTGATGTCGTCTACCATGCAGATAGATGACCCAGCTGTTGCTGAGATTGATAGGATGTCTCCTCCAGAGCATACGAGCTGAGATCGCTGGAGCTTCCAGGTAGAGATGCGACAGACGATAGCTAGTCTATCCTAAGTTGAGAGACGAGGGTGATTCGTCAGATTGAGCGCCGACGCAGGCCCAGTAGAGTTGAAGATTTCTAGTGTGGAGAGTCTTACTCAGATCTGGAGTAGACCGATCTAGAGATGACCGTTGATGTATCGTCTTTCCTGGAGGATTGAGGCATTGTTTAACATGCGGATGAAGGGTATTTATGTGTGGTCTGGACGAAGTTAAAAAGTTCGAACGAATGTTAGAAACCCATTTTTCCAAATTTAAAGTATTCGAAGGAACATGCAAGTAATTCCGTGGACCCTCTATAAGAATGAAACCCTAACTCGATATAATGACCATGGAACCGCTTCTGAACCTTAGGGTTTGCAGCAGTTCAGCGGTGCCATCAGTGAGTCTTGGGTTTGCCCTTCTACGGTTGGTCCATAGGTACTGTGGCATGTACTGGATATTATTAGACTGTGCGCAGGTGTTGAGCTTTCGGAAATTTCGGGACTGTGATAAATCGATCGAAACGTTTAACGTCGTCGGGATATCATGTGACAAGAGATCAGCAAGATGACCAGCTTCGGATAGAGAACCTCACCCAGATGCGTTGTGAGTTGATAGAGAACGGACGAGTATTGAGTATTCCTCCAATGTTGGGACGAGTTCCCGAGGACGTGTTCGGCTAGAGATCTTCTACAGAGTGATAAAGATACCGAGTTCATGATTTTGAGTTCGTGTGAGAGACTTCGGATTGACTGTAGCCGAGAACATTTGCAGTATGCAGATAGCATGACGTGACATCGAAGTGGATGATGATACAGACGAGTGGGACCAGAATTTCGTGCGAGATGCTGACGAGTTGTTGTTACTCCCCGTTGAGATTAGAGATCGGGTATGTCTACAGAGGCATTGGGATGCGACCGGTTCCCGAGGAAATGCTGTGCTGAGAATGAAGATGTCTAGAAAATGAGAAAAGATTATGCAAGAGTACCAGCCTCCGTACAGTTCGGCATAGGAAAGATCGGAAAAGACCCTGAGCAGGTTCCTTCCAGGACACTGCTGCGATGAGATTTGCACCGAAGATTGGATGTGTCACGTGTATTCAGAGGGCCAGAGGCCGACGCCAGTGACGTGCTGCTTTACGAGTGGTCGTGATAATCGGTCGAGGGATGACCAGAGGAGTGCCAGGGAGGAATTGTTTCTGTTAGTACACCTGACCGGGCCGACGAGCAGACGGATTGCTAGATTGGTAATCCATAGAGAAATGAAGACCCAGAGATAGAGGACGTCAGACCGTGAGCAGGAGGTAAGCGGATGTTCTTACTCTGCCAGTTCTGGGACGCACCGACATTTTTCGACATTGTAGGAAGTGTACCTCAATGTCATTTGTTGTGATTTGCGTTTGTGATCCGAGTATCACGCTTATATTGCTTGGATTTGAGTTTTGATGATTGAGTTTCATGATATTGTTTTCGTGCACCATGGCTGCACCTACTGGGTATTTGCATTTTGTGCACAGTTATTGCACTTGATTTAAGTTTATACACCACTACATCGGTTTGCGATTTGTGCATATTTATTGCACTTGATGACGATTTTGTGCCTTGGCTGCACGTGTTTATGATTTCGTGGATTTCATACAGTTGAGTTGATTTTGTGCGTGTGGTACGCACTCGATTTGATTTTTGCACTCGGTGTAGCTCATATATGCTTGCAGTGCATTGATACGGATTTTGTGCACATAGTTGCACACGTTTTTGATTTTATACACCTTGGTACACTCTATGTTGTTTTTATATACGCATTTGCGTTATTGATGAGTTTTCGTGCATGGGTTGCACCGTATTTGTATTTCGTGCACTTGGTGCACCAGATTGGTATTTTCGCGCATGTTGGGCGCATGATATGAGATGTGAATTTGTGCACACCGGATGCACTCGATTTGGGATTTTCATTCGTGCATGTTAGTTGCACTGGATTGAGATTTTCGTGCACTATAGATTCACTAGATGTTGTTGTAGTGCACACCCGTTGCACTGGACAGATGCTTTCGTGCACACCCGTTGCACTTAGTTTTGCTTTTGTGCACGTTCGTAGCACTTGTATTTGGATTTGATTCCAGTGCGCACCAGACGCACGTGATTATTGGATACGCCTTTTGAGGCTGATTTTGCATTGAGGCACTTTGTTTTCATGATTGGTACTATATTATGTAGTAGCCGAACATGACTGATCTGAGGACAGTACCTGAGTATTTTGCATGCATTAAAAGGTTTAACCAGAGGTTTTCAAAAAAAAGGGATCTATAGTCTCGCTATTTCCTACGTGTCCGTGAGCGACACGAACGTTTATAAAGGAAAAACCTTTTTGGGATATTTCAAAATGGATGGGACGTATATCTGAGCAAAACATATACGAAACTATATTTATTATTTTACAAATGAGCGTCCATCACTTGTGCCGTGAGTTACGCATCACACGACGATTCAGAAAAGATTTTGCATGTGTTTTATTCAGTTTAAAGGATTTTTCTAGGGATGCGTACTATATATGAATTATAGTATTTGGCTAGTGTACGTTGGATTTCAGTAGCGGATTTCGAGATCGGTATCTCCATTGTAACTCCGAGGATATGCGTGAAAATCCAATGATTTGCGTGACGCTTGATAGAGTTTGGTTTTTGAGTTTTGTACTCATTTTCATGTGCACTTGACGCGCTGTGTTATTCGGTATCTTCTGTGATTTCGGAGCCCCGTTGATTTGAGCTGATTGTTGAAATGTTTTAGTGTTTGGGGGTTTAAATTTAAATTCGGGGACCGAATTTCTTTAAGGGGGGAAGATTGTAACATTTCAGAAAAATAAAATATTATTTTTGGGAATTTTTATAATTTAATAATAAATATTATGAATATTTTAATATGCGGTATAATTAAATACCGATAAAGTGGAAAATATTTGGAAAATTATAGGAATTACGGAAATGAGGGTGTTCTATATGATTTAAGCAAATTATAATTCTTATGATTTATTTTATTCCATTTTAATGCGAAGCGCGATTAAATATCACTAATCGCGTATTAAGCTCGATTTGTGCACATGACATGCACCAAGTCATTTTACACATTTGTTACATTTTCTAACATTGCTTTTTTCTACATTTTCAAGCATGATTTGGGTTTTAATGAGAAGAGAAAAGAAAAGAATAGAAAAGAAAGGAAAAAGGAAAAAGGAAAAAGGAATAAAATAAAGGGTATGGGCAAGAGAGAGAGAGGGTGAGGGGTCAAACCTTGGTCTTCGTCTCATTTCCTCTCTCATTTTCCCTTCATCATTCTCTCTCCCTCTCAACCCCATGGAAGCCCCCTCTCCTCCACCACCTTCACCACCTCAAAACATCATCAAAAAACAACTCAAAACTCCATCTCCATTTCATTAAAAATATGCACAAGCCCACTACAAATACTTTGGACCAAGAAAAATTGGATTTTGAAGACTTGGGGCAACTCAAGAAAATTCTTGAGTTGCCAAATGAGGTAATACCTTAACCATTAGTATTGTATTTGTCTCACTTTAGCATTCATGTTAACTTAAAAGTGATATTGTGTAGTTTAGTGAGGTTTGGAAATTCTAAGTTAGGGTTTTGAGGAATTCTTGAGTTGTGAAGTGTAATTGAGGTTAGTGGAGACCATACAACCCCTGTAGTGATGATATATTGGATTAAACCTAAGAGTAAACCCCCAATTCATAAACTTAGAAACCCCGACATTGGGAAATTGTGAGAATTGTGATGTGTTTTGGTGATCTGAAATTTTTTTAGCAAACACAGAGAGATGTGCAGGTGATATGGAGTTTACCCTGAAGACCCGAGACCCCACCCCCTCCACTTGGCCGCAGATTTATTCTTCCTGGACGCAATTTGCGGCCAGGGTGCGGTGGAATCCATTCGTGTTTGGTTTATGTCTTAATCTCCAGTAAACTAGACGCTACACATATGCAAAATTGGCTAATTTCACTTAGGGTAAAATCTGGGGGTGTTTTCTTGAGTTGATGCTTTGTTTTGCGGGTTCGTTGTAACTTGATTTTTGGTATTTGATATTTAGATTTCTGTTGTGTGGCGTTCGAACGTCAACGACTAGGGTTATTGGTCGTGTTTTGCAATCGAGGCTATAGGTTTTAACTTATGAGCGAACCATGTCCCGTATTGTTTTTCCGACTTGATTTTAATAAGCTTTTGTGATTGTGTATTGGTTGTAGGTACCCTCGCGTGGATTCCGAGAAGACAAGCACCTCGACTTCGGCAAGTAAGATTCAGGTGAGTATATCTATATCTACGGGGAAAGTCGGGTGGATGGCGTATAACACCCCCGCAAACTTGATGGAAACCGATTTATATATAGAATATGGGTAAGGAAACCTAGATTAGGAAACTAGGGTTATGGTTAAAAGACAGTTAGAGATGAATGATGGAATATATGTATTGAGATATAACATGAAAGCTTTTCAGATATGAAAAGTGAATGTGAATCACGACTTGTAGATATATAGTTGCACTAGAATAAGTATGAATTTTAGAGTAACATGACATTTGATGTATATGCTAGAATGTATATATAGATTTACTTAATGTGATGAAAAGAATATACAATGTGATATGATGACTTGATGATATGTTGGTATACGGATGCGAGTCGATTGAGAGGATTGATACCCTTGCAGGTCCCCCGATATGAGATTGTTATAGATGCGACCTGGGACATAGGTATATAGATATATATAGAATGTCGTGAATCATGGGTGATATGCCGTACGAGACGTTAGGTCCGTACCTCTCATTATCACATAGGATGATAGGATCCCCGATGGTTTAATGCCGCCGTACAATGATTTTCCGTACGTGATGAGTTGAGCTTGATGATTGATCCATACCCTTGATTAGAGGATGTCGTACGATGGATTTTACCGTACGTGATGTTGTGAGGCTGGATGCCGATTGATAGATTCACCGACTCAGTCATGTTAGATAGGTATACCTGTCAGCATTCACATACGATTTACTTTATGCTACGCTCATGTTACCCTCATTGCATTACATATACCTGTGCTAGTACACCTGCACCATTACCGATGATGTGTATGTTACACTTACACGAATTTGCCGGCTCACACATTTCATCATCGATAATTGCCAAGTCATTTCACAGTAAGACTGTTGCATCAAGATATGACTCCTTGCATAATTTTACTTGCTATAGTTACATATGCACCTTTATACGATGTTGCATTTGACTTTGGATAAATTGGGAACCGCATGATATATTTTAAAACTGGATTCATTTAAAAGAGTTGTTTTCCCTTGATATGTGCATATTACTGTTCCATGCTGCATGATATACGGATATGCTTACATTCTATTATATGTCGCATACATCATGCTTTACGATTATACGCATTGAGATATGCTGTTTCCATGAGATTTCTGGATTTGAGAACCGTGGTAAATTTAAAAAGAATGTATGTATTGTTTTAAAAACCCGGTTTCTCTTGATATGATGTTTTTCTCGGTTCTGAGACGTGTGACAGTGATACCCGATTCGAGGAGCTGGATGAGGCCGATTGCGGGTACATGGTGGACCCGGTATGGTATCCCGGGGCGAGAAAGGATTGCTGTGCTGTAGACGGTAAGCCTGGCAGAGGGACTACTACCTACCGGTGATAGTATTTGGGCTCGGCGGATATCCGGAGGATACCGACCGGAGTCAAGAGATGATATGGGCCGATCCGGACTGACGGAGCCCGAGATATAAGGATTTACGTGTCGATGCTGGACACGAGTTTCATGATGTTTCGAGTGTCGATGCTGGACTCTCAGGTTCCATGATTTTTATGTGTCGCGAGGGACACACGTTGTTTTATATCCTCATATTTTCATGCATATGCTTTTATGATATTTACATGCATGATGTTGTCGTGTCATCAGTTGACACGTGGACGAGATCCACATGCATACAGGCATTTGTTATTATTGTTGGATGTTATCCGCATGCTCATAGGCATTGATTACATTGTTGGCACATATACAGATATGGTCACCCTAGATTTCATAGTATTACCTTTATGATATAGTTGACCTAGGAGTCGTTGTTTATTCGATTTCTACCTGATGATGTTTTCTACTCACGAGTTGGAAACTCACCCCCGTTGTGCCACAGTTCTTGCAGGTTGGACTCATGGATCGGTAGCGGTATCGCTGGCACACAGTTGCATTCGGTCGACTTGTTTTGGTAGGTGGTACATGCTGAATCGTACCACTATTGCATTCTTATTTTATATTGTATCTAGTCAACTACATCAATCAAATTTAGTAATTGTATAAGTAATGAGACTTAGTGAGTGTAACGTTTTAGAAATCGTTATGCGAATTTTTCCGTTTTAGGGTAAAATTGTCGATATTTTCCGTTTTAACCCGACTGTGATCAAACGTCCATATAAACTTGCCGGCACCTAGTTTAGCTAAAATAAAGCTAGTGCTCAAGCTTTGGGGGTATATGGGACGTTTTGGTTCAAAAAGAATTTTTCCCTATTTTAATATTATTTTAATGTGATATTTACATTTTGGGTTTGGGAAATTTCTCCAAAATTTATATATTTTCAAACAAATCAAGTTTAAGTAAAACCAAACCCTACTTATAATATCTAGATATTCTTGTGAGAAAAGGATTAATTTTTAAAGAAAATAATAAGAATGGGAGAGGTGGCATGTGCATGCATATGCATTAAAGTGCATTTATTGCAAGAATTGGCTAGAAAATTCCACACAATTTCCTCACCTCCCTCAATTTGGACGAGCTCCTTCCTCCTTCTCCTGCCCTTTGTGTTTCTTTCATCAATTTCAACAATTCCTAGCTTAATAAATCTCCAAAATTCCCAAAATAATCTCACAAAACACTTCAAGTATTACTTTAGCTTCTTTGATCACTTGGAGGTAGGAAAGCTTGGATCTTGGGAGCAAGTGTTGATAGGTATAATCCCTAAACTGTTAAATAGGAGTTTTTATGATGTGTAGCTCGTTGGTTATTATTCAGAACACTTAAAGTATCGATTATTGCAATATCGTGTTTTTGTGTCTTTTTGGAACCTCTGTGATCTGCTGTGACCAGGGATTTTTACTGAGTGACCAAACAAGATTGTAGGGATGTACTAATGAACCTAAGATCCCACCTGAGACACGAAACCCACCCTACCGGCTTTGGTCGGCGACATTTTGGGAAATTCTGGCAACACCGGTTTTAGAGGGGAGATGGATGTTGGTTTTCTTGTGGGTAGTTATCTGCTATGGTTTAAGAGTGTTTGGTACTGTTTAATTTTTGAGTAATTACAGTATGCAAAATCTGGGATCGTTTTCCTATAATCTAGTGTTTTGTGTCCGCGTGTTACGTTATCCGACACGAATCGTGATCTTGTGCAGCTGCTGCACTTGGGTAGGTTTGTAGTATTGTTACGCACGTTAGCCACTAGACGGACACTCGTGAGTTAGTGTAATGTTGGTGCGTTGTTTAAAACGTAGTTTTACGTTATATTGGTCGATTTCTGAGATTTTGCTATTTTTATTTCTTTGTGAATTTATAGCGTCGCAAGCGGGGACTTCGGAGGCTGCAAACAAGGGGAAGCAGGTGGTCGGATTTTCATAGCTTGAAACCATCGGTGAGTAGATTTAACATCTATGGAGAAATCACCCGTATGGCTTTATGCGTCGGGGCTGATATGATATGATAGCTGCATGTTATTACATATTAGTTAATTTCATATGAACGTCATTGCATAGTATTATCTGTTGTACCTTGACTTGTACCTTTAGACACATTACTGATGGTTCATGTTGCACGAACACTAATTTGTATGCTACACCCACACCGTCAGTAATTACCATGACACGCACAAACTACCTACATACGTGATATGGTAGTGGATAGGAATAGATGAGGTTGTAACTCTTATTCCATTGTGCATATGAAATACCGTGGACACATACATACGTGATATTGCTTTGGGCAGGGATAGTTGAGGTAGGGACCCTTATTCCATTTCACGTATACCTTGCTATAGCTACTTGTACATCATGCATATATATTGACATGTACACCCATATACTTGATTACAGTTACATGTACATCATGCACACATACTGACATGTACACCCATATATTTTTGCTATAGTTGTATATATACCCTAAGTGGTATTGTTTTGACATGTGATATTGAGTCGTTGATTTTTTCGCTTATGAAATGCATCATACATACTTACTTACATGTAGATACTTAAACCTTGCTACACTTACATGTACACCTCATATGATGCTGCACTTTTTTCCGGAGGATTTTGCGAACCGCAAGATATATTTTAAAGCTGGATTCATTTAAAAGAGCGGTTTTCCCTTTATATGCTCATATTGATATTTAATGTTGCATATATCAGTTTTATATGGATTTTACGCATTAAGATATGGATTTCATATGATTTATGGATTTGAGAACCGTGGGGGTATTTTTCAAGAAACTATGTATTGTTTGAAAACCCGATTTCTCTTGATATGATATTTTGATGCGTCCACCATGAGAATTCTCAGTTCTGAGATTTGTGATATATACCCGATGCGAGGAGTGAGTGGGCCGTGTGCGGGTACATGGTGGATCCCGATACGGTTCCCCTCGGCAAGATGTTCGTGGTACATACGATGAGCCTGGAAGGTGGGCAAGTACCTACCGATGATTGTATTTGGACTCGGCGGTTATCGTGGGGATACCGACCGGAGTGATGTATGACATATCTTTAGGGCCAGTCGTGGTGACAGCGCCTGAGTTATGAGGATTTACGTGTCGATGCTAGACATGGGTTTCATGATGTTTCAAGTGTCGGTGTTTGACACTCAGGTTTTCCATGATTTCTACGTATCGTCGGTGTACATACGGGGTTGATATCCTCATACTTATATATATACACACACACACACACACACACCGGTATATGTTTTCATAATGTTTCGGGTGTCGATATTAGACACTCAGGTTCTATGAGACTTACAGGATGTGAGGGCCGATCTGAGGATGCGGTGCCTGAGGATTTGGGATTTGATGTGTCAGTAAAGGACACTGGTGTTTTTCCATGCTGATGATTTTGCATGAGATTTTATTATATCATCCCATACACTCAGGATTATTTTTTATATGCATTGCTTCATGTAGTTGTAGTACCCTGATGATGCACCTTTACATGATTGTTGCATATTCATATTGTCATACTTATGCTATCAGATTACATGTGATAGATTAATCGCTGTTCGTGCATACTTGCGATTACCGTATGATATTATTTACTATTCATGAGTTGGAAACTCACCCCCGTTGTGCCACAGTATTTTGCAGAACTTACCCTCTGAGTAGTCGCGCCAGGGCGTCTTATCATCTCTACTTTTGCGGATACCGCTACGTTTGGCTGTGAGGCCTTTGCTTTTAGGTGGGTTTGCGGTTATCTGTTTGTACATTGTATATCTTTTTATTGGATCTAGTATTCTCCATCTACCACTTCTTGTATCTGACTTAGAGACGAGTTGTGGGGATTCGGTGTTGTATTATTATTTTGGTGACTTTGGGTGCCGTGCTCGTGGGAGCCGGTCTTGTTGAAAAGTTTACTTCTTTATGCAGTTTTCTTTTATACTTCTTCGCTTCGGCGTCGTATATATGTTTGTGGTGATTGTCTCCGCCGTTGGGCGTGATTTACTCCTGTTTGGGATGCTTTATATATTATCTATGTTGTACCCGTTTTCGGGGCTAGTTTTTACAAAGGGGGTGCTGCCGAAATTTTCAAGAAAGAAAACTAGAGTTAGAGATTTTACTTGTGGTTTTCCGAATGTTTTAAACTATGTTTTTCTCCGTTTATCCGGTTTTGATTGGTTTAGATTTCTAGGTTTCGGCTTACTTAAGTTGCGTACGCCTGTAGACGTTACGTAGTTTAAGTGCCGGTTACGGGCCAAATTTTGGGTCATGACAAAGTTGGTATCAGAGCACTAGGTTTTACCTTTCGGAGTGTAGGATGACCTTGGTATGATGGAGTAGGTAGCATAAGCAGAGTGATGTAGCGTGTGTATGTTCCCCGGCATACTTACGACACGGTACTCCGCCTAAGTGACCTTAGGACTTATTGATTGATATTCCTCCGTGATGATATACATCTTTGTGATTCGATTTCTGTTTCCTTATCGAATCTTGTTTCAATTTCTAGCCTATATGCCGTGTAGGGTTGCTGGGCACTTCCACAAGGTTCTACGAGGCATCAACCATGCCCGATTTAAAAATTAGCCGTGCCGAACAACCCGAAGCCGAATCTTTAAACTAGAGTTTAGGCGAAAACAAGTATGTTAAACACTTTAACACTAAGTGAGAGGGATTACAACCTTTTTAGATCCGGACCTTCACTTCTAAAACTCCGTGTTGAAGTCCCTTCGCTGCGATCATCGTGTTCCGGACTCTCGAGAGGTTCCACGAAGAGAAAGATGCAGTCTTGCTTCCGACCTTCGATACAAAGATGATCTACCTTGAAGTTTCGTTAACACAAGCTAACACTCATAATATGAAGTGAACACCCTCATCTAAATTGCAAGGATAGATGAGGATGATGAAGTAGGATTATTGCTCTCTTTTATTATCTTTTTCTCACTCGTTTATCATCACAAAATCAAATCAAGAAAGCTTTTTCATGAAAAGAGAAGGAAGAAGAAGAAGGAATCCTTTTGTGATGAATAATGAATAACTCATATGTGAGGTTAGAAATGCAACCATAGTTAAGAATGAATTCTTAACCCTTGTAGAAAAACAACCATGGTCAAGGGTTTGGGTTTGGTTAAGTAAATATCTTCACAAAATATCTTACACAAAACAAAATATAACCTTCTAGAAACTTCTAGAAGAGCTTAACCCTAATCAAACCCTAACCATGTTTAATCTCCACTAATCATGTTGCATTAATAACCATATCATGTTACAATATTATATATCACATATATAATATTTATTTTAACAAAATAAAATAATACAATTAACATATATAGCATATATATCAATGTATTACCCGAGTGAGAAAAAGAATCTTTTAGTGAGCTAATATTAGTTAATGTAATTTAATATATCATATATATTATTATACATTAAATTATCGAATCAACACTTGATCCGACAATCCGGCTATATCGCATATAACCGACTAATATTTATCCGTACCGATTCATCGAATCAACACTTGATCCGATAACCCGGATGATATCATATATCGCAAGAATAGAATACGGTATCTCATATCGCATTATCCTCGGTCCCGCACATATCACATATGTGCCCCTACTCCGTTTTTCCTGAGCCAAGAAACCTCTGTGTAGGACTCTAAAGAATCGTCAATACGCCGGCAGTAGGTGATGATCATATCAAACACCTACAAGATGCAAGCGGTCAGATAAACGTAACAGCCACCCAGGTATTGAGCGCTCAGAAGATCAACAAGCAAGCATGTACATTCTCCTGTGAATCCAAACAGTAACACTCCCGTACAGTCCGGTCTCGTCGTCTGATATGTTGCATATCTCGCCTAGGGGTGGTAAACGTCAGACCCCAGTAGCTTGATAAGTCGTGTCGATTTGACGTCTATAACAGTTCGAGAAACTACTGATAACACTTACCAGTAAATCTCAGCAACCCTGGCCAGGGATTTCCGGTTATAGCCAATCGAACACAGCACAACATCAACTCCCTATACCGAGAGAGACGAATCCCCTCCTATCGCTCATTGCCTCCATGTGATTCGGGACTGTACCCAAAAGCCACCTTTTTGCACGCCCTCTTAGACGTGGTATGATGGAAATCAAAGCACAGTGGGAATCACACAAGACTCTATGACGATCTCGGGTCAACAGACTACTCTGTACCAGTGTCACCGGAGAACTGCCATCTGACGTGAGGTATAATACCATCTGAGAGTTCTCGGCAAGTCCGTCCAGTGTACCCAGTCTTTACTGAGCACCCGTACACCATCCTTGATGTCAAACACCGATGGATATGGGATCATCCATCGCCCATCATATGGGTCAAGATGCGTATACGCTAGTCTACTCTGGTGTATCGATGCCCTGTCTCGATACACCCTCGACTAGGAACAGTTATAGGATGTACTCGTCGACTACCGTGGCCCCACTAGTATGATCTCATCATAGTCCCAGTAGTCGAGTAAATATCCTAAGGGCTTTATCAACATGTAATATAGAGACAATCAGAGTACATGTTAAGATAAAGTACAACCAGATAGCATACTATCATGTCGAGAAAGAAAGTCCTCCCTATATATGTTCAAGCATCCATTACAATATACATCGTATGTACAGTAATGGCCTCTAGGGCATACATATAACTAACATGCCGCCGAAGACTACGAGGGTACAGAGAGCGGCCGTGAGGACCGGGGTCAGAGTTGACTCGTCTGAGACTAGGACTGACCAGGGCGGTACGCCTGTTGTACCAGAGCACATTGCTATGATTGGGGCTGGTATGCAGGACCTGTGCCAGATGATGGGGACTTTAGTAGAGGCCATTCGAGCACAGGGGAAGGCAGTTGTTCCACCCGTTGCAGGGACCACGATGGTACCTACAGTTCTGGCAGTCGCAGTTACAGCTCCGGAGGTTATTACCGTGTCACTGACAGAGTTCATGAGGCTGAGGCCTCCGGCGTTCACTGGCACAGATGCTACCGAGGATCCGCAGTCGTTTATCGACCGGATGGCCAGGATTTGTCGTTCGCTCTGATGCTCCGACGAGAGATGGGTGGAGTTCGCGAGTTTCCGTCTAGAGGGTCTGGCCCAGAAGTGGTGTGAGTCCTTGGAGAGGGGCAGAACCGCTGGTCTTGCTCCTATGACCTGGGCTGAGTTTGTGACGTCATTTCTCGCCCGTTTTCTTCCACCGAGCGTCAGGGATGTGCGAGCGCGCAAATTTGAGTCGTTACGTCAGACTCCGGGGATGACGGTGTCTGAGTATGATGTACTGTTTACCGAGCTGTCTGTGTATGCTCCGTACTTGGTGGCGACTGAGGAGATGAGGGTGAAGAGGTTTGTTCGAGGCCTGCTTACCCAGTAGTTCTTAGCCATCAGCATTCAGCATTGCGACACGTATGCGGAAGCTGTGGATGCAGCCCTATTGGTGGAGGAGCGTCTATCTGAGTCATCGGTTGTTCCGGAACCGAAGAGGGCTCGTACTGGTATAGCAGCCAGGAGGCAGAGGTTTAGATTTCGAGACAGAGTTCGATCAGACACTGGGAGTAGCAGAGACGTAGGACGTGGCCAGTTGTTCAGCACTTTTTCCCAGGAGGGTCATCCGTCGACACGTGGGTGTTTTGGATGTGGCAGCTTACAACACCTTGTTCGGGATTGTACCGTGATACGTCAGAGAGGACCAGCAGTACCCCAGGTTACCTGACCACCTTCTCCACCTCAGATAGCGTTGCCTCTTATTCCTATGGTTGCGCCGCGTCAGACTCCTGCTCAGAAAGGTCGTGGTCACGGAGGTTTTGTGCCGATAGGACGAGGTGGCAGAGGCAGAGGACAGCCAGTAGCCGGTAGAGGGTAGGCTCGGGTTTTTGCCTTGACACACCGTGACGCTCAGGCGTCCAATGCTGTGGTTTCAGGTACCCTTTCTGTATGTTCTTATGATGCACATGTTCTTTTCGATCCGGGATCTACGCATTCGTATGTTTCTACGCATTTTATGCCGAGGTTAGGCCGAGAGTCGTGTTTGCTAGATCAGCCGCTTGTCGTGACTACTCCTGTGGGAGAGTCGTTTGTTTCGCGACACGTTTTCCGGTCATGTGCTGTCCGTATAGGAGACAGAGATCTGTCCGTCGACTTGATCCTTCTTGAGATATTGGACTTCGACGTTCTGCTGGGTATGGACTGATTAGCTACTTGCTACGCGTTAGTGGACTGCCACGAGAAGACAGTTAGGTTTTGTTTTCCCAGCGAGTCAGTGTTTGTTGTGCAGGAGGACCGTGGTGCCGCCCCTCACGGTTTGATTTCTATCCTTTGCGCTAGTCGGCCTTTGAGGAGGAGATGTCGGGGATTCTTGGCTTTCATTCATGATACTGGAGCCACAGTGGAGTCGTTGGACCAGGTTCCTACCGTGCGAGAGTTTCCCGACGTCTTTCCCGATGAGTTACCTGGGTTGCCACCAGAGCGCGATATTGAGTTCTGCATTGATCTGATTCCTGGCACGGAGCCTATTTCTATACCGCCTTATCGGATGGCTTCGGCAGAGCTTAGAGAGCTTAAAAATCAATAGTAAGAGTTGCTTGATATGGGACTTGTGCGTCCGAGTGTTTCGCCGTGGGGAGCTCCTATTCTGTTCGTCAAGAAGAAGGACAACAGTTTGAGGTTGTGTGTAGATTATCATCAATTAAACCGAGTTACGGTGCGGAATAGGTATCCTTTACCTCACATTGACGATTTATTTGATCAGCTCCAGGGTGCGAAACATTTTTCTAAGATTGATTTGCGTTCGGGTTATCATCAGTTGCGGGTTCGGAATGATGACATTCTGAAGACTGCTTTTCGTACGCGTTATGGGCATTATGAGTTTTTGGTGATGTTGTTCGGACTCACCAATGCGCCAGCAGCGTTCATGGATCTGATGAACTGGATTTTCAGGCCGTTCTTCGACCAGTTTATTATTGTGTTTATTGATGACATACTGGTCTACTCTAGGAGTCGTGAGGAGCATGAGCTTGAGGATTGCTTTGCAGATATTGAGAGAGCACCAGCTGTATGCTAAATTCTCAAAGTGCGCATTTTGGCTTGATAGTGTTGACTTCCTGGGTCATGTGGTGACTGGTGATGGTATTTAGGAAGATCGAGGCTGTACAGCTTTGGCCCAGACCTGTATCGGTGACTGAGGTCCGCAGCTTTTTGGGCTTAGCTGGTTATTATCGCCGTTTTGTGCAGAATTTCTCGAGTATCGCTGCACCGCTGACTGGACTCACCCGGAAGGGAGTTCATTTTCTTTGGACTGATGCGTGCGAGAAGAGTTTTCAGCAGTTGAAGACTCGGTTGACGACATCACCAGTTCTATCTTGGCCTTATGGATCGGGCGGCTATGTTGTTTATTGTGATGCTTCTTGAGTGGGGCTCGGCTGTGTATTAATGCAACACGATAGAGTGATTGCTTACGCTTCTAGGAAGCTGAAGAAGCACGAGCAGAATTGCCCCACTCACGATCTTGAGATGGCCGTGGTGGTCTTTGCGTTGAATATTTGGATACACTACTTGTACGGAGAGTCGTGTCAGATCTTCATGGATCACAAGAGCTTGAAGTACATCTTCCAGCAGTGGGATCTGAATCTGAGACAGCGCCGTTGGATGGAGCTAGTGAAGGATTATGATTGTGAGATCCTTTATCACCCGGGCAAGGCGAATGTGGTAGCTGATGCTTTGAGTCGTAGGCCCGGGGGTAGCTTGTCCCAGTTGAGCGCAGTTCAGTGTCAGTCTTCTGTAGATTGGCAGCTCTTATGTGATGGTAGAGTGCAGTTCGAGTTCACTTCCGCTGGGGGACAGCTTGCTCATGTCCGCACCCGTCCACTACTACTTGATCGTATCCGTGAGGCGCAGCCCAGTGATGCCCGTTTGTCCGAGATTCTTGAGCTTATTCGACAGGGTACAGTTTCGGAGTTCATGATTGATGACCAGGGTGTGCTATGATGCGGGACTCGCTTATGTGTACCAGATGCTGATGGTTTGAGACGCGAGATCCTAGGGCAGGCACATCAGTCGGCCTTTAGCGTTCATCCAGGTTCCACCAAGATGTACAGTGATTTGAGAGACTTCTACTGGTGGGAAGGGATGAAACGTGATATTTTGGACTTCGTTTCGAGGTGCCTGACTTGTCAGTAAGTCAAGGCTGAGCATCAGAGACCGGCTGGAGAGTTGCAGCTTTTACCCGTTCCACAGTGGAAATGGGAGCAGATTTCTATGGACTTCATTGTGGGTCTACCCAGGAACAGTAGAGGGTATGACTCCATTTGGGTGATTGTTGACCGGTTGACGAAAGCGGCTCAGTTCCTTCCAGTGAAGACCACTTTTGGTTATGCTCAGTATGCTCAGTTGTACATAGATGAGATTGTGCATTTGCACGGTGTTCTCATATGCATAGTATCCGACAGAAGCACCCAGTTTACTAGCCGTCTTTGGTAGAAGCTCCAGGAAGCTTTGGGTACCCGGTTGAGTTTTAGCACCGCTTTTCATCCACAGACCGATGGTCAGTCGGAGTGGACTATACAGACTCTGGAGGATATGCTCCATGCATGTGTACTTGATTTTGGTGGCAGTTGGGATCGTCACTTGCCGTTGATTGAGTTCTCCTACAACAACAGCTTTCAAGAGACTATTCATATGGCACCTTTTGAGGCTTTATATGGTAGGAAGTGTCGATCGCCAGTATGTTGGACTGAACTCAGTGAGAGTCTGGTTTTGGGACCCCATCTAGTTCAGGAGACTATGGAGAAGATCCAGCTGATTCAGGACAGGATGAGAGCAGCCCAGTGCAGACAGAAGTCTTATGCCGACCGTCGTCGTCGCAGACTCGAGTTCGCAGTGGGGAATTATGTATTCCTGAGGATTTCTCCGATGAAGGGCGTTATGCGATTTAGGAAGAGGGGGAAGCTCAATCCCAGATTTGTAGGTCCTTTCGAGATCCTTGAGCGAGTGGGTTCTGTTGCTTATCGTTTGGCGCTCCCGCCCAGTTTTCCGGATGTTCACCCTGTATTCCATGTGTCGATACATTGTAGATACCTTCATGACCTTTCTCACATGATTCAGCACGAAACCATCCAGCTTGAGCGCGATCTTTCGTTCACCGAGCATCCAGTAGTTATTCTGGATCGGCAGGTGAAGAAACTTCGGTCAAAGGTCTTACCATCGGTGAAGGTTCTTTGGCGTAGCCCTACTAGTGAGGAGATCACTTGGGAGGCCGAGAGCGAGATGCGGAAGAAATTCCCTCATCTCTTTGAAGGTACTCTTAGTATGAAATTTTAATTCGGGGACCGAATTTCTATAAGGGGGAGATTGTAACGTTTTAGAAATCGTTATGCGAATTTTTCCGTTTTAGGGTAAAATTGTTGATATTTTCCGTTTTAACCCGACTGTGATCAAACGTCCATATGAACCTGCCGGCACCTAGTTTAGCTAAAATAAAGCTAGTGCGCAAGCTTTGGGGGTATATGGGACGTTTTGGTTCAAAAAGAATTTTTCCCTATTTTAATATTATTTTAATGTGATATTTACATTTTGGGTTTGGGAAATTTCTCCAAAATTTGTATCTTTTCAAACAAATCAAGTTTAAGTAAAACCAAACCCTACTTATAATATCTAGATATTCTTGTGAGAAAAGGATTAAGTTTTAAAGAAAATAATAAGAATGGGAGAGGTGGCGTGTGCATGCATATGCATTAAAGTGCATTTATTGCAAGAATTGGCTAGAAAATTCCACACAATTTCCTCACCTCCCTCAATTTGGATGAGCTCCTTCCTCCTTCTCCTGCCCTTTGTGTTTCTTCATCAATTTCAACAATTCCTAGCTTAATAAATCTCCAAAATTCCCAAAATAATCTCACAAAACACTTCAAGTATTATTTTAGCTTCTTTGATCACTTGGAGCTAGGAAAGCTTGGATCTTGGGAGCAAGTGTTGATAGGTATAATCCCTAAACTGTTATATAGGAGTTTTTATGATGTGTAGCTCGTTGGCTATTATTCAGAACACTTAAAGTATCGATTAGTGCAATATCGTGTTTTTAGTGTCTTTTTGGAACTTCTGTGATCTGCTGTGACCAGGGATTTTTACTGAGTGACCAAACAAGATTGTAGGGATGTACTAATGAACCTAAGATCCCACCTGAGACACGAGACCCACCCCACCGGCTTTGGCCGGCGACCTTTTGGGAAATTCCGGCAACACCGGTTTTGGAGGGGAGATGGATGTTGGTTTTTTTGTGGGTAGCTATCTGCTGTGGTTTAAGAGTGTTTGGTACTGTTTAATTTTTGAGTAATTACAGTATGCAAAATCTGGGATCGTTTTCCTATAATCTAGTGTTTTGTGTCCGCGTGTTACGTTATCCAACACGAATCGTGATCTTGTGCAGCTGCTGCACTTGGGTAGGTTTGTAGTATTGTTACGCACGTTAGCCACTAGACGGACACTCGTGAGTTAGTGTAATGTTGGTGCGTTGTTTAAAACGTAGTTTTACGTTATATTGGTCGATTTCTGAGATTTTGCTATGTTTATGTGTTTGTGAATTTATAGCGTCGCAAGCGGGGACTTCGGACGCTGCAAACAAGGGGAAGCAGGTGGTCGGATTTTCATAGCTTGAGACCATCGGTGAGTAGATTTAACATCTACGGGGAAATCACCCGTATGTCGTTATGTATTGGGGCTGATATGATATGATAGCTGCATGTTATTGCATATTAGTTAATTTCATATGAACGTCATTGCATAGTATTATCTATTGTACCTTGACTTGTACCTTTAGATATAACACATTACTGATGGTTCATGTTGCACGAACACTAATTTGTATGCTACACCCACACCGTCAGTAATTACCATGACACACACAAACCACCTACATACGTAATATGGTAGTGGATAGGAATAGTTGAGTTAGTAACTCTTATTCCATTGTGCAAATGAAATACCGTGGACACATACATACGTGATATTGCCTTAGGCAGGGATAGTTGAGGTAGGGACCCTTATTCCATTTCATATATACCTTGCTATAGCTACTTGTACATCATGCTTACATATTGACATGTACACCCACATACTCGATTACAGTTATATGTACATCATGCACACATACTGACATGTACACCCACATATTTTTGCTATAGTTGTAAATATACCCTAAGTGGTATTGTTTTGACATGTGATATTGAGTCGTTGATTTTTGGGCTTATGAAATGCATCATACATACTTGCTTACATGTAGATACTTAAACCTTGCTACACTTACATATACACCTCATATGATGCTGCACTTGTTTTTCGGAGGATTTTGGGAACCGCAAGATATATTTTAAAGCTGGATTCATTTAAAAGAGCGGTTTTCCCTTTATATGCTCATATTGATGTTTTATGTTGCATATATCAATTTTATATGGATTTTACACAATGAGATATGGATTTCATATGATTTATGGATTTGAGAATCGTGGGGGTATTTTTCAAGAAACTATGTATTGTTTGAAAACCCGGTTTCTCTTGATATGATTTTTTGATGCGTCCACCATGAGATTTCTTGGTTCTGAGATTTGTGATATATACCCGATACGAGGAGTGAGTGGGCCGTGTGCGGGTACATGGTGGAGCCCGGTACGGTTCCCTTCGGCAAGATGTTCGTGGTACAGACGATGAGCCTGGAAGGTGGGCAAGTACCTACCGGTGATTGTATTTAGACTCGGCGGTTATCGTGGGGATACCGACCGGAGTGATGTATGACATATCGTCAGGGCCAGTCGTGGTGGCAGCGCCTGGGTTATGAGCATTTACGTGTCGATGCTAAACACGGGTTTCATGATGTTTCGAGTGTCGGTGTTTGACACTCAGGTTTTCCATGATTTCTACGTATCGTCGGTGGACATACGGGGTTGATATCCTCATACTTATACACACACACACACACAGGTATATGTTTTTATGATGTTTCGGGTGTCGATGTTAGACACTCAGGTTCCATGAGACTTACAGGATGTGAGGGCCGATCTGAGGATGCGGTGCCTGAGGATTTGGGATTTGATGTGTCAGTAAGGGACACTAGTGTTTTTCCATGCTGATGATTTTGCATGAGATTTTATTTTATCATCCTATACACTCAGGATTATTTTTGATATGAATTGCTTCATGTAGTTGTAGTGCCCTGATGATGTACCTTTACATGATTGTTGCATATTCATATTGTCATACTTATGCTATCAGATTACATGTGATAGATTAATCGTTGTTCGTGCATACTTGCGATTACCGTATGATGTTATTTACTATTCACGAGTTGGCAACTCACCCCCGTTGTGCCACAGTGTTTTGCAGGACTTACCCTCTGAGTAGTCGCGGCAGGGCGTCTTATCATCTCTACTTTTGCGGATACCGCTACGTTTGGCTGTGAGGCCTTTGCTTTTAGGTGGGTTTGCGGTTATCTGTTTGTACATTGTATATCTTTTTGTTGGATCTAGTATTCTCCATCTACCACTTCTTGTATTTGACTTAGAGACGAGTTGTGAGGATTCGGTGTTGTATTCTTATTTTGGTGACTTTGGGTGCCGTGCTCGTGGGAGCCGGTCTTGTTGAAAAGTTTACTTCTTTATGCAGTTTTCTTTTATATTTCTTCGCTTCGGCGTCGTATATATGTTTGTGGTGATTTTCTCCCCCGTTGGGCGTGATTTGCTCCCGTTTGGGATGGTTTATTTATTATCAATGTTGTACCCGTTTTCGGGGCTAGTTTTTACAAAGGAGGTGCTGCCGAAATTTTCAAGAAAGAAAACTAGAGTTAGAGATTTTACTTGTGGTTTTCCGAATGTTTTAAACTATGTTTTTCTCCGTTTATCCAGTTTTTGGTTGTTTAGATTTCTGGGTTTCGACTTACTTAAGTTGCGTACGCCTGTAGGCGTTACGTTGTTTAAGTGCCGGTTACGGGCCAAATTTTGGGTCGTGACAGTGAGACTTGTGGTTGTGAGACTTAGAGTAAGGGGTTTTCCGCTACTTGTGGTTTTGATGTCACGACCCAAAAGAGCACGTGACCGGCCCTTGACCCATATGAAGTCTATAGGACTCCATCTGATCCAAGTAAGCCAAAAGCCCATAAATCTAAAACCATTTTAAGGGTAAATAAAGAGAACTGGTTTAAAGAAGTGAAGAAAAACATGTTTGAAGTCATGGTTTTTAAATAACTAAGCCGAATATGCATTTTAAAATTGTAAAGTCTTTTCTAAAAATTTCGGCAGAGTGGAACGTCATCTCGTCGAACTCTCTAGCGAACTCTTTACTTCACTCTGCTTCAATGTCGACTGATTCGGACTCGTCTCATCGTGGCTGCATGGACTATGCTCCAACGGCTATACTCGTATCTGGAATCTCCCAAGCAAAGCATCCCATCACATGATATCCGAAAGATGTCGAATCGTCCGATCGGCTCGTCAGAACCTCATAATCCCCCAAGAGATCAACATCTTGAGTACAGTTTAATAATATCGAGTACATGCCACAGCGTCGGTGGTCCAGCCGTAGAAGGGCAAACCCAAGCCTCACTAATGGCGCCGCGGAACTGCCGCAAACCCTAAGGTTCAAATGCTTTCACACGGTCATTAAGTTTAGTTAGGGTTCCATTCTTCTAGAGGGTCCATGGAATCGCCTGCATGTCTTTCCGTATACCTTAAACTTGGAAAATGGGCTCCTGACATTCGATCGTCTCTGTCGACTCTCAACGAACCTACGTGAAGTCGTCTCTAGCTGGAAGCAATCTATCTGATGACCTCGCATCGGGGTAAGCGAACGAACACCTGTCCTAGTCATTCATCCTCAGGTGACTAGCGACCTTCCATCATATCTCTAAGTATATACTCATGCTGCAGTAGCTCCAATCATCTGGGCGATATTTCATCGTTTGCAGCAACAACTGGCTCATTCGTCTATATGCTGAACAGCGCCTCAATCCTCCAGGAAAGGCGATACATTAGCGGTCATCTCTGACTCGGTCTGCTCTAGATCTGAGTAAGGCTCTCCACACTGGAAATCTTCAACTCAACTGGGCCTGCTCCGGCGCATAAGTCGGACGAATCACCTTCGTTTCTCAAATCGGGTAGACTAGCTATCATCTGTCTCATATCTACCTGGAAGCTCCGGCGATCTCAGCTCGTAAGCTCCGGAAGCGACATCCTGTCAATCTCAGCAACAGCTGGTCCATCTGTCTGCACGGTAGGCGACATCATAATCTCTGAGGTATGTTGTACATCAATAGTCATCTCTCAACTGGAAGCTCTAACAATGGCCCGATCATCCGGTGCAAAACCAAGCACTCGCCTCAACTAGAGGTCACAATCACCAATACTAACTCGAGACGTTCCCATGTCACCAGAAAACACAATGGTCGACCCTCGTACCAGACGAGCTCGCCCTGACCGTAACCCTAGCAGCAGCCCAAACTGCGCTCAAACATGGCGACAGGAACCTCAATCGAGTATCGAAGAGAGCAGATCAATGGCAAGAAAGAAAACAACAAATCCAGAGTGGATACATGATCATAAGAAGGAACAACATCAATGAAGGTATGATCATGAAACTAATAGAATCGAGGATCTCAAATGGATGTATAATCATAGATATGAAGAGAATCACTGATCTCGAAAATATGTACATCCTAAGGTTCCTTAAGCGGAGTGGCGTGTCGTAAGTATGCCGCGGAACATACCCACGGTACGTCACTCTACTTTAGTTACCTATTCCATCAAACAAGGGTCATCCTACGCGACGAAAGTTCGGGTCTAATACCCCCTCGACTAAGTCTAAGTTCCGTAAGGTCAAGCCTAAGTTCCGTATATATATAGACGCCCTAGGCTCCACATAGTCAAACTTAGACTCGAACCAAGGTCAACCTAGCGCTCTGATACCAACTTTGTCTCGACCCAAAAGAGCACGTGACTGGCCCTTGAACCATATGAAATCTATAGGACTCCATCTGATCCAAGTAAGCCAAAAGCCCAGAAATCTAAAACCATTTTAAGGGTAAATAAAGAAAACTGGTTTAAAGAAGTGAAGAAAAACATGTTTGAAGTCAAGGTTTTTAAATAACTAAGCCGAATATGCATTTTAAAAATGTAAAGTCTTTTCTAAAATTTCGGCAGAGTTTCTTTTGTAAATACTGGCCTCGAACGGGGTACAACAAGAACAATATATATATGCAATGAATAAAAGGCATCCCCAAGCGGGAGCTAGCTCTTCGTCAATCGACGGTCTTAACCACGCAAGCAATATAATATACAACGCCGAACGGCGAGGGTCAAATCCAAAAGAAACTCAATAAGCATGAAAACCGCAATACTACTAAGCGCGACTCTAAGGTCGAATAATACATCACTAATGTCTAAGTCTGAAACAATAAACAAGTTTTGGTTGATGGAATTCTAGATACAAAAGAATAATACATGTACAATGGTGGTTCTGATGCAAAGAACCCACCTACCAAAAGCAAATTACCCGAAAAGGAAAGCAGTGTGCCAGAAATGCCGCAATGGAACCTGTACGGCAAAACCTGCAAGAACTGTGGCACAACGGGGGTGAGTTGCCAACTCGTGAATAGAGAATATCTACAAGTAGAAAATTGAATGCACGACATAATCCTAAGTCAAAACAATCAGATATATAAACCTCAAAGTATACGCCTGAAGCATGAAAAGGTGGCAATGTAACATCTAAACATGTAGGTAGTGCCAAATACTCGTGCCAGTGCCTCAGGTAATAACATGTCATAAACATAAGGTATGTCTGCATGAAGTAAATATGATGAAGTATCAAAATGAATGTCAATACACATATATTAGCGTCTCATTCCACTAATATTGGTGTAAGGGTATATATAATAGCGCCCTCATACCCTGTTATATATACAAGTGAAGTATGATCAATGTAATAAAAGTCTGTATAAATGTGGATCCCGTCCACCTGTCACTCAATGACAATATGCATCATTTATGTAAATGTGAGGATATAATCAAGATCATGGAAACATCATGAAACCTGTGTCTAGTATCGGCACGTAAATCCTCGTCCATATGGGGCTCCGTCTGCGGTATCGACCCTCGGCCCCGGCAGCACGGGTCAACCCATTTCCATCTCTCAACTCCGGTCGGTATCCCCCGGATATCCGCCGAGCTCAAATACAATCACCGGTAGGTACTCGCCCACCTCCAGGCTCAATCGGCATAATCCTTCGATCTTCTTGCCGAGGGGAACCATACCGGGCCCCACCATGTATCCTCATACGGCACACTCTTCTCGTATGGGGTATATAATCAGAACCGATAAATCTCATGGTGGCTGCGCAAATATCATATCAAGGAAACCGGGTATTTCAAATAAGTACATACTCTCCTTTGAAACTATCCACGGTTCCCAAATCCAGAAATATCATGAAAACGAATATCTCAATGCGTATAATCAGAAAGCATGATGAATGTGACATAGAATAATAGTATGCACATACAAGGTCATATCCTGATGCAATAATACTACTGTATAGTGACATGGCAATTATCGATGATGAAGTGTGTGAGCCGGCAAGTAAGTGTACGTGGAACATATGCATCATCGATAATGGTGCTGGTGTCCTAACAGCATGATGGCAATATAGCAATAAACACATGCAAGGCGATGTGAATAGCATGAATATGCGGAAATTGAATAATCAACGCAACCGTAAGGAATCTACATCCATATGTATATGTCATGCCGTTATGCCATTTGAAATAAGACGAATCAGGATTTTTAGTAAAATAAGGGTTACGGTGTTTTTAAGAATATGTACGTCTTTTGAAAATACCCGTAGAATCCTTTTACTTGTCCTTAAGATATTCCCGATTCGTTAGTTTTGAAATAGGTATAACTCGGGTTTAGTCTAACATCTACTAAGCCAAGTCCATCAGGAGGGGTATGGAAACCACCTAAATCTGAGTCGATATATATATATATATATATATATATATATATATATATATATATATATAGTCGGTGATCCCGCCTCAATAGTATCGCGTACGATACAGTATATCATCTGACATCCTCGAGTCATGAGTGCGGATCTATCATCAATATAAAGCTCGTACGGTAAATCGTCGTACGGCATCCCAATAGCTGGGTACGGGTCAATATCACAACCAGCTCATCAATTATTTTGTATCCTCATCATCATATCACATAATCTGGGGTACTGATCTAAGTCTAGTACAACTGATACCATCAATATCACTGCGTGTGTAAACACACGTCCATAGGCCCGCTAGAGATCACATGTCGTATCCCAAATACGAATCATATCTAATCTCCGATCTCGCGGCACAAAACCCAATATCATCGACTCATCTCCAAAGTCATCCACTATCCATCATCATCACAGTATAAGTATAGCAAATCAACATGTGTGTGCGTGTGGGTGTAAACCTATCCTAGGGTTCGCAACTAGGATATATTCTAGTTTACTTCTAACCATATCACATCTAACACATCTCAAATAATCCACTACACTATACTATCATAAATAATATACATAAGTTGTACCAACTACGGACTGCGGGGGTGCTATACGCCATCCACCCGACTTCCCCCGTAGATATAATCTACTCACCTTGCGTCTTCCTTTGTGGATATCACCACGCGTTTGCTTGTCGTCCCGAAGTTTTCATGGGGTACCTACACATCAAAGTATCGTATATGCGCATTAAAACTAAATCAAAGCTAAAACGGCACATGAAACCCAAAACGATACGATAAGGGGCCTATAGATTAGAACCTATGGGCACGCCTTCAAAACCATCAATCAATCCTCGATATCGTCGTATAAACGCCAAATAGTCGAGGTAAAACACTGATACACAATTCCAGAATTAGAAATACGGAATACGAAAACACGAATCCAAAACAGCAACTAAGGAAATAGGCTCCAGATATCACCCTAGGTCAAATTAGACAAATCTATATATACCAGGGGTCTAAAGTATACATGTAGGAGCTACAGAACAAACACGAGACAAAATGGTGGGACCTAGGCCGCAAATTGCGGCCAAACAGATTAAATCTGCGGCCTGGAAAAGGAAGTGGGGGCTAGGGCTTTGTGTGGTAGTTCTAGGGTACCTGCACATGTCACTGTCCAATCAATATAATTTTCAGGTGTCTCGGGTGAAAGCAGATTCAAAGTAACCATCACAGATTTCATAAATTCTTCGATATCGTATCCATAAATCCGTATTCTGGTTTCAACTCTCAGGTTGGGGTCTCAATTCATGCACTAGGGTGTTGGTGTAGCCTCTACTGAGCTCAATTTCCCATCATAACTTATAATTTCCTCAAACCCTAACTAGGTTTTCTTTAAGTCCACCAAATCACACAATATCGGTTCAATCATAACATGGGGGTAAAGGAAATGCTAAAACTAAGTTAATGATCCAGAAAATACCTCATTTGGCAACTCAAGAATTTTCTTAAGTTGCCCCTAGTGGCCAAAATCCTTGCTTTCTTGGTCCAATATGTAGATCTTAAGCTTGTGCACACTTTTAATGAAATGAGAGTGGGGTTTTGGAGTTGTTTTAGAGGTGTTTAGAGGGCTTGAAGAGGGGAGGGAGGTGAGGTGCAGGAGCAGCAGCAGCAACAATGGAGGGAGAGGGAGGGAAATGAGGGGAGGAAAATGGCTAAGTGTTTGGTCAAAGAAGCCATACCTCTCTCTCTCACCAAACCTCATTCTTTATTCTTTTCTCTTTTCTCTTTTCTTTTCTTTTTCTTATTCTCTCAAAATTCTTCTCCCAAGAATAGTAAACCCAAAGTGAACCATGGCAAGAAAATGCACAAGTGTGAAAAAAGATATGTGCATGTTTTGCACAAAATTACTAAAAACCGATTAGCGATTGTTAATCGCGATTAGCACTAAATTAGCATATAACTAATTATAAAAACTTAAAAATGGCATAATTCCATAAAATAACCTATTTTAGAATTTTCCATAATTTTTCCAAATTTTCCTGTAATTAATTATACCTAAATATTAAAATATTCATTAAAAATAATATTAAATTATAAAAATTCCCAAAAATCATATTTATTATTTTGAAACGTTACATTTGATGTCTTGCTTATTTCTTTATCTTTTATGGTGAACTTCGCCGTTGGGCGTCGTATACTTATATTTACTGTCTTGCGTGGTTGTGATCCGCCTTTTGGCGAAGAGCTAGCTCCCGCTTGGGGATGCCTTTATCATTATCTTGTATTGTGGTTTTGGATCAAAATATACAAAGAAGGTGATGACCAAATTTTTAAAAGGATGAAACATGTTTTCGAACTAGTAAATTTCACTTGCATTATTCATGTTCCTTTTCTATGCATTTAAGAAAACTTGATTTCGTTATACCTTTATTTCAAAACTTCACCTCCTTGATTTTTCTTTAAAATGTTTAGATTTCTGGGTTTCGGCTTACTTGAATTACGTGACGCCTTTAGACGTGACGTGATTTAAGTGCCGGTCACGAGCTAATATTTCGGGTCATGACAATCGCATATACTATTTTGTTTTATTTACTCTTATATTTTTCCGTATGAGTATTCTTAAGCTATTTTGTAATTGCATGATTTGTAGTCTTACTAATGTAGTTTCGGAGCTTAAAACTTATCAGTCAATCCTTCGCTAGTGTTTATTGTTGTTGCACTAACTGTCTTTGAATCGTATATATAGTTTATTACTAAATGGTTGTGCAATGTGCTTACTTATGACTATCCATTAGCAGTGCTATTTCTTATATATATAAATATTTGATTTTCATCTAGTTGCTTTAATCACTATATAGTAATATTTGATTTTGTTGCTTTCGCATTGCATTCTATAGCTTATCGTATTTTAAATTTCGAGGATGAAATTTTATATAAGTGGGGTATGATGTAATACCCAGATCCCTTATGAATATTTTTCCGTATTTGTAAATTATGTTTCCCAAATTTTCTAAATTTAAATATTCCTATATTTTATTTTAAACCCTAACCTTTAATTAATTAATTTATTCTAATTCTTCCTAACCTAACCCCTACTCCCCGAGCCCGGGCCCATGACCCTAACCCGACCCGACACCCAAACCCGACCCGACTCCCTCCCCCTCTTCTTCTTCCCCTTCTCCTTCCCGCCTTCCTCGCACTGAGCCCCATGACCCGCTCCTCTCTCAATAACTACCCCGCGTGCTCCCCTCGCCAAACTCCTCCATCTCCTCAACATCCCTCTCGCCATCGCTCTCCTCGAGACCCGCGCACCCCTATGACCAGCTCCCCTCTCTCGCCAACTCCCCCATCTCCCTCGCGCTACCCCACGAACCGCTCCCCTCATCCTACGTCCTCGCGTCCGCACCCCCTCAACGGCTCTCTCTCTCTCCCCCTAACCCTCACTCTCTATCTCCCTCGTTCTCACAACTCGAGCCCCTCCCTTCACCCTCGCTTGCCTTGAGCCCTCTCTACCTCACCTCATCTCCTGGACCTTACCTCACCTCTCACTCTTCACCATCCCCTCCTCCTCCCAACTCCGCGACCACCATCACACCGAGCACCCTGAAACCGCGCCCGCGAAGAACCCTCCACCTTCACCTCGTCGCCGTCGTCGCCTCCACCCCTGACCTCGCCTCCTCTCCGACACCGCACCCACCACCTCTCCATCACCTCCTCTCCCAAGCAACCGCTCCCCTATGACCTCACACCCAACAGCCCTCACCTCGTCCTACACCTCTTCGCCGAAGCTCGTCGTCGTCGAGCTCCTTACCACATCGCTGCACCCCAATCCCCGACCTCTCCTCCTCGACCTCGTCTCCTCACTTCCTACTCCCCAGATCCCGAGCCTCCTCGCTGCATAGAGCCGCGCCCGAGAACCCATTGCCTGCACCCTCTCGTCGCAAGACCTCGCCGGAGATCCGACCCTCGCGTCGTCGCCCCCTCGTCGCCTTCTCTGACCCAGAGCCTTGAACCCCACAGCCTCCATCGCTGTCGCCATCCCCGAAGACAACAACGGCCACCGCTACCTTGCTCCCTCCACTTGCTCCGGCCATGCCCCAGCACTGCGCGTCGACCACTCCACCATCGGCGGCCTCATCTCCGCGAACTCGGAGCCTTCAAGTACCGCCACCAACGTCGATCTGTGCAAGCTGTAGCCAATCGGAAGCAAAGATTAGCTCCGCCACTACGATTCCAAGGCTCGCGAACTCCGGTTTTGTCGCAAAGACCGTTTTCGCATCTGTAGCGTGCATTGCAGCGTCCGAGTGATCCATCATCTCCGTGATATCGTCAAAGGAAAGTGAATCCCCTCACTTGCTCTACATGCTAGAAGTTATTAGTCGTCAAATTATAGTTGTATTGATATCATATTTACACTATAATTATCGTTACGTTCTAATGTGTAATCGTCATTATTTAATCATATTGAGTGGAACATATTCGGATTTTAACATTACCTTTCTGGTATAGTGTAGGACTTGTAGTGATTAAATCACACTTTAATTAATTGGGTAAACCGATGTTTCAATCGTGACATGTATATAATGCAAGAGTATTCGATGCGAATCCCAAACCAAAACCTAAATGAAAATAGTGAAAATTATGACCGATATATTCCTTTACTGTTTACAATTATCGTGTAGAAATTTGAAGGCAAAATAATGTTTTCTCGCACAAAAAACGACGCCCCCAAAATGCGACGTTGAATCTGGAATTCACCGCACATGCCATGTTCTAAAATCCATATTAAATTGAATACAACTCGCAACTTAATGTTCTATGGCTCGTATCGAAACCAACAGATAAACCTACAGTACCCCATAGTTCATATTTGCATTTTGATAAGTTATAACAATGAATAATGAGGCGGTTCGTGGCTCTGAACTGTAGTCCGGGGCAAGAATCTCTACCTTTGCTTGTTTTAGAATGCATATACTTCACCGTTTAAATGTACAAGTGTGCGGAAACATATATTGAAGCATAGAGAATCAAATTATCTTTCCAATAGTACCAGTTTCACTAAAATCCTGTGTCATTTGGTATTTAAATCATATTTTAGTCGGATGACTTGTACGGTAGTTTTCTTTCATTTCAGTTTGCACCCTTCATCGATAATCCGATCATAATTCATAAAACATAACGAATATAGTTGATCCGTCTCCTGTTCTGTAAAGTTAAGTCATAACCCTACAATTCGTTGAACAGTAGCATCGCTCAATTATGCTCCCAACTAGGAGTAAAGCGTGTTACGAAACGGACTTCGAGTTCAGAAACTGGATTTCCCGCAGTAAACACTTAAAATGAAATGACCATAACTAGCAAACCTGAAACCCGATTGACGCGAAACCAATTTTGATGGACAGATAAAGAAACATACTGCTTACCCCTTTTTTTTTTATTGTTTTTCTTAATTCTACACGTGTGATTTATAGTACATTTTGCAAGTGGTATGATACCGGCTGCTATATTTTATTCGTATTATAATTAATTGCATTCTCATCATATCATGTAGCGGATATATCCTCATTTGAATAGTGGTCATAAAATATTGATAATCTAGTGATCGTGTACATTACCCAGTGATAAATATTAGTGATTGGATTGTGGCAAGTACGTTAGTGTTAAAGCGTGAATGAATAAGTGAAGTGATACGTACTTGTACACAATCAGCGGAACCAGTTAAATTATTTCATTGTCGATGCCTATGGGACATATGTAGGTGTAACTATAACTGGAATGGGACGGTTATGAAAACATTTATTTTAGTGTTATAGGTAAGACATCGAGTACTGTCTATTTATCTTGGATACCAGTCGAGACATGCTTGATGGAGATCCTGTCTCCAGTTCTCGCATAGACTTGTCATTGAGCGACTAGTATTTGAGTTCATGGTCAGTGTTTGATGCAGACCGCGGATGTGGGGTAGTTTAAGTGTGAGTTTGATCAACGGAATCTCGGGAGTCCCACTGCCGGCATATACAGCGATTTTGGGAGTTGTTGTTTGTTATATGTATACCCTAGAAGCCATTATTGTACATGAGATATATATTATAGTGGATGCTTGGACATACATAGGGAGGACTTTCTTGCTTGACATGATAATATGCTATCTGGTTGTACTTTATCTTAACATGTACACTGATTGTCTCTCTGTTACATGTTGATAAAGCCCTTAGGATGCGTACTTGACTACCTGGATTATGATGCAGATCATACTAGTGGGACAAAGATAGTCGGTAAGTACATCTTTTAATGTCCCGAGTAGACTAGCGTATAGCTTCTCGACCCATGTAAATGGGTGATGGATAATCCCATATCCGTTGGTGTTTGACATCAGAGATGGTATACGGGTGGTCAGTGGAGACAGGGTATATTGGACGGACTCGCCGAGAACTCCTAGATGGTATTATACCTCACGTCAGATGGCAGTTCTCTGGTGACACTGGTACAGGTTAGTCCGTCGACCCGAGATCGTCATAGAGTCTTGTGTGATTCCCACTATGCTTTGATTTCCACATTACCATGTTCAAGAGAACGTGCAAAATGGTGGTTTTTGGGTACAGTCCAGAGTCACATAGAGGCAATGAACGATAGGAGGGGATTTCGTCTCTACCAGTATTGGGGGTTAATGTTGCGCTGTACTCGATTGCCCATAATAGTAAGTCCCTGGCCAGGGCTGTTTCTGAGATTTACTGGTAAGTGTTATCAGTAGTTTCTCGACCCGTTATGAGCCTCACATCGGCATGACTTATCGAGTTATTGGGCTCTGACGTTTACCACCCCCAGGCGAGATATGCGACATATCAGACGAAGAGACCGGACTGTATGGTAGTATTACTGATTGGATTCGTAGGAATATGAGCAGGCTTGCTTGTTGATCTTCTGATCGCTCAATACCCTGGTGGCCATTACGTTTAGCAGACCGCTTGCGACTTGTGGGTGTTTAATATGATCATCACCTACTGCTGGCGTATTGACGAGTTTTTAGAGTACTACACAGAGGTTTCCTGGTTCATGAGAAACGAAGTAGGAGCACATATGTGATGTGTGCGGGACCGAGATTAATACTGTATGAGATACCGTATTCTATTCTCGCGATTTGTGTTATCGATCGGTTATATGTGATATAGCCGGGTTATCGAATCAAGTGTTGATTCGATAAGCTGATCCACATGATATTAGTCGGTTATATGTGATATAGCCAGATTATTAAATCAAGTGTGTGATTTAATAATTTAATGTATAATTATATATTTGATATATTAACATACATTAACTAATATTAGCTCACTTATGATTTCTTTTCTCACTTGATTGTGCACATAGTATATATGTGATATATATTAGTGTACAATATTGTATGTCATGCTAGATGCCACATGAGACATGGGTGTATGAGACTTACACCATACTAATAATAATGATAAGGTTTTATTTATCTAAAATAAATCAAAATTAGTGGAATTAAGTCACATGGTTGAAGCTTGTGGAACCATTGACCAAGTCCACTCCTTTTGTTTTACTTGTAGATATTTATTAAGCTAACCATTATTGTTATCCATGGTTTAATCTTTACATGGGTTAGTGTATGACACTAACTCACTCATGGTTGTTATTCTTGTAAGTGCACGGCGGCGCCCCGGCCATCAATCCGACGGCCAAATGCGGAAGTGGTGATAAACTTTAATTTTTCTTGAAGTGGCAAACCGCCGCGCACTAATACCCGGATCGAACCACTAACTAGTCCTAGCTATCTACAAGAAAGGGAAGAGAGATATACCGACAGATCCGAGTCCTCCGGTCGTCTCGTCGTCGTCCCGATCTCCTGCGGAATGTCCCGTCTCCTCCTCGTCGCCGGAAGTGCACCACATCGCCTACTTCTTTTACGGGCTCCCACCTCAATGCCGAGGCAACTTGGGCACGAAGCTGGCTAGTCGACGTGCCCAAGATTTGCTGTAGAATGTAGTGAGCAAGTCTCATTTGGGGTATGTGGAATTGCCTTTTTAGTGGAGGAATGATGCAAGAACTATATGGAGGGACTTGGGGATTTTTGGAACATGAAATGAACCAAAAAACCCCTCCTCAAAATTGGGACAGCCCCACCCCTCAAGAGGCCGGCCATGACATGGTGGAGAGGTTGAAAGAGTGGGAGTCTCTCACACAAGAATGGGAGCCATTCTCATCTCATACAAGAGAGAGAGAGAGAGACAAGACAAAGAGGTGGTTGAAAAGAAAGTGATGATGAGAAACAATGATCACTCCCAAAACCAATACTCAACCAACAATCATCAACAACCATGATTGTCTACAAAGTCAAGCCATCATGATAAAGCTAGAAGTCAAAGTCAAGGAAAAGCTATCATGATACAACAAAATGCAAAGACCCCCTCCACAAATGCCTATTTGCAACATTGCAAATAAGCCCTCCTCCACCAATCTTCGGCCAATGAATTATACAAAGGAAATTGGCCGAAACGGAAAGCAAACTGGCAACTCCAGAAAACTGGTCGCACAATAAATTACAGGAAAACCCCGATACTGTGCATACACACCCGCATCTGTATTTCGACCGAAATACAAATGCAATGAGACAAAATCTACACTGTACTATACTAGGATCCGGCTTATACCAAAACCGGCTAGTAATATCTGTTCGATCCTGATCCGTGCAATACCGCACGTATCTGATCGAACCCTGCCATATAACCATACGGCCTATAGTACAAACTGTCCGATCCTGATCCGTGCAATACCGCACGTATCTGATCGGACCTTGCCATATCTCCATACGGCCTCTACAACTTTTCGCCCGAAAGCTGAGTAACTGAATGTGGGGGACTCTAAAGACTCGTCAACACCTTGGTTGTGGATTTAACCACTAGCACGTCAGAGGTATAAGCCAATACGTAACAGGCTACCAGGTATTGACTAAAAAGGGATGTCTGTGAGCGAACTCAGCCTGACAACCCTACTGAGCCTGTCAGTGACAATATCCGTACAGTCCGGTCCGTTCGTCTATGAGTATCGCATGGCGGGCCTAGGGGGTTGGTAAAAGTCAGACCCCCAAAAGCGGTACAAGTCGTGTCGGAGTGTAGCCCAGAACACCCTGAGATACTATTGGAATACCTACCAGTAAATCTCCTTGCCTCGGCCGAGGGCTTTGTGTAATGGCTCTCCTAGACACAGCACGACCTCACCCCCAATACCGGGAGAGACGAACCCCTGAAGATACGCTCACTGCCTCCATGTGGCTCGGGACTGTACCCAACTAAAACCTGTTTGCACGACTCCTTTGAGCCGTGGTAGGGTAGTAATCAAAGTACAGTGGGAACTCACACGAGACAAATGACGATCCCCGGGTCAATGAACTAACCTGTACACATGTCACCAGGGAACTGCCATCTGACGTCTGGTATATGACCAACTAGCATGTTCCCGGCGAGTCCTGTCCGGTGTACTCATAACCCAATGAGCACCTGTATACATCTTAGGTGAACCAACTGACACCAGTGGCTTGTGAGACCGGCCACCGCCCCTCGTCAGGGTCTCGACTGTATACACTAGTCTACTCTGGAGTATCGATGCCCTGTCTCAAAACTCACACGACTAGGGACCATTTAAGGATATGCTTATAGACTGCCAGCTCCCACGTATATGATCGCCCTCATACTGCTGGTGGTCAAGCAAGAATCCTAGGGGTTCTACCAACGTGTAATAGCGACTTGTCAGGTCACCTAAAGCAGTACACGATGATAAAGGTAAACCAGATAGCATACTATCATCTCGAGTAAGATTGTCCTACCGGGATAGGTCCTCCATCAATCATTGCAACCACGTACCTGTGACCTAATAATTGACTCTGAGGGCACTATCTCCAACAATCTCCCACTTGCACTCAAGGCTAATTATTGCGATGTCGCATACTCACAGCCCGTGTGATACCGAACACCCAACTCCTCTACTAGTCAGTCTCACAAAGCTCGTTTGTGAAACTATTGCGTTCGAGGAACAGCCTCAGTGAGTGGATCCGCTTTGTTGTTTCTTTCTATGTCTCTCTAAATCTCAAGTTCGCGGAGAAACCCATCTCCCGAAATGAGCAATACCTGTCTTAGAATGTGTCTGGATGTCTGATGGGACATAGCTCATAAATGAACTCCAAATCCAAACTTCTTAGACTGTATCGTCAACTGAACTTAATCAGTATCTTGCGCCATGCCACCCTCAGTATTGCCTTGGATCACCTGTCCAAAATACTGCCCCTCGTCAGAGGGAAAACTATAACTCTGACAACCTCCTTGTCGTCCATGTCACCTTGGAAGCCTGGAATGATAACTGTCTCCCGAATGAGGCTGTCGTTATCATGTCCCTAGAACATCCACTTATGTTCTAAAACTGCTTCCGACTGCTTCTCCAGGATTGGATTAATGTCAGCTTATTGCATCTAGTGCAAGAACAATGTCTGGTGTGGTACTTGACATCTCATGATTGACTCAATTGCCTGAGCAAGTGATCTGCCAATCATGCATTTCCCTCTCCCCTTTAGTCTGTAAGACACCTTTAGAGAGGGTGACTCCATCTTCTGCAGGTACACTACCGTGCATGGAGTCGTCCATTCCAAATACCCTTAGAATGCTGTCTAAGTACCCAGATTGGGAAACCACCCAAATCTAGATCTAAAACCATAGATCTAGTAACCAGTATGTCAGACATAAAGTCCAAGTCCCATGTGGAGAAAATACTGTGTGATGACCAAAGTATAACCGATTGTAGTATAGGAGTTTCTTTTCCTATTCTGTGTATGTCATCCAAATACCAGGATATCACACCCTACTACCTTCTCAACAGATCCATCCCTTATTCTGATGAAGTCAAATCTATGACTGTCACGTCAGAAATAGATGATCTATCTCCGCTACATCTGCTTTAGTCTATAAATAGACATAAGCTACCTGTCCACCAATGCTTCTGCTGCTCCCACTGACTACGACAACCCTCTGGCAGAGTCATATAGACGTACACTTCTAAAACTAGTTTAGAACGACGCTATACTCATCCTCCCGCCGGGTCTCGCAGCCTGGAACAACAGCAATGGTAATTGTGGGTAAACAAGAACTTCGCTGTCACCGTCCTTGAGGCTACCGTAGTACCTCTCGGGTGCCTGAAGTTACCCACCAAAACTGCGGAGTGGCCAATGGAATGTCAATCCAGATTGAATCTTTAGGTTCCTTATCAAATCTTCAGTAATCGTTTGTGGTTCTGGAATCACTTCCAGTTCTACCATACTTCCACTACTGTTTTTCTGAAAAAATCCATTTTTAATAAAACTGTGGCGAGTCTAGAACAATATTGCTATTGTTCATCCAGATGGTAGAAAGTCAACCCTCGTCATAGCCTGGGTCAACCCACAAACAGCCATTACAGAAACATGCCTTGAGTTGTCCAGTGTCTGGTTTTAATCATAAGCCGGACAACTCCCCGTACCTTAACATCGTTAAGATACGAACTGTTCTATATCCCATATAGGACCAGAGGCACTGATTTGATTGAACCAGATTCAAATCATGCAGCTGTCCCCAGTGCATGTCAACTAAATGGAAGGAGGCCGATCAGCGTTACTCAACTTAGGAATGCTTCCAATTATGAATAACCTGAAAGAGAAGCAATTTCTCTTTATCATTACTATCAACTGAATACCATACACAAGTATCTACATCTTCGATCACTTTGAAGAATCCCGATATTTGCTATACCTGGTTCTCTACTTTATTCAAATACCTATAACTTCTCAAAATTCGGACACTGTGTTTCCACGAAACACCTGTCTAAAAACTAGAGAAGTCATAAGTAAACCGAATATAGTACGAGGACCTACCCCTCTGTCCTGATGGACCCTGGACAACATACAATACTCTGTATAAGTCCCTTGAGTCTGATAACTCATTCACTGTGTGTCGTAGGTTGAAAACTGTACCTTTGGTTATGAAGAATTACACCGCTGTTTAATGCTCCTTACCTAACCATCCAATGATATAGGTAAATGTCATGGACATAATTTCAAAAAAGGTATATCTCACTCTATGAAAATAGACGTACAGATATATCAATTTGAAATTGGTGCATAACAGCGGATATTCAAAACCAAAAATTTGCCGACTGGCAAACAGCCCAGGTGATTTCCTCAAATATCACCGATTACAACGAATCCCGATATAATGAGGATGATCACCTAATTCCCAATAACTTACTCCCACTCATCATCTGTAAAACTATACAGATGTGAGAATCATACCTGGTAAATACTTACCCTGGAGTAAGTGTCTAATCGGGAAATCAGTTTTCCTTTAACAGTACACAGTGAAACTGAAACATTGAAATGTTTCGATGGGGTATCCTGGTATTCTTAGTAATGCCTCTTCCATTATCCAGATTCACAATTGTAACCGTATAATTCTTTGCCACCTCTCCAAATCCCTTTATATGTCTTTAGTCATTACCTTCTGTACACCCCTTTAGGCCAAATGGTTTTCTTCCTTCCCTACCGTTCGGCACCAGCCTATAGTTTGGAAGAAGACTATCCAATAAGCATAATGGGTGTACTATCCTAATCCTAGGAACACTCGCAAAGCGAGAGAAGGTGAAGATAAAAGACAACCGAATAAACCTTATTCCTATTTCTCCTGAACCAGAATCCATCCCCGAACTGGAACAAGTTCCTTTCGAGTTCGTAAATAACCATACGATGGAGTATCCAATAAACTGTGGATCTTCGTAGTGATACGGAGTATCCTGGAGAAATACAAAGGTGATTTTAGGATTGGCGAAGAAATACCTGGTTTGGTCATGAATATCTGTTGCAATTTACTTTGCCCCCTTACTAATCCCTTGCTTTGTCTTAACTTAATACCTTCTGCACACCATCGTTATGCTAATTGGTTTTCTTCATTCCCTACCGGTCGGCACCAGCCTAAGGTTTGGAAGAAGACAATCCAATTTGCGTAATAGGTGTACTACCCCTAAACCAAGGAGTACTCGTAACCTGAGAGAGGGTAAAAGGAAAAGACAACTGAATAATCCTATCCGTTTTCTCCAGAACCGGAAACCATCCTCGAATAAATTCTTTCGAGTTCGTATCTAACCATACGATGGTTTTGTCCAATGGAAGTGGACGTTCGTGGTAAAACGGGGTGTCCTGGAGAAAAGGGTAAAAGTAGGAGTGGCAATGAGGTTTGCAACTCTGACAATCCAAAAGCCAGTGTTTAAGAAGGTTCAGTCAACTTGGTCACTGAGTCATAGTCTTAGGGTCGGGTCAATGGTCGCTGCCAAAGAGAGAGAGAAAAGAAACACTCAGCGTGCACTCTAACCTAGATCAGAATGGTTACCAATTTATCTAATCTGGAAACCTCCCACTGTACCGTCAAATTCTCCTCCAAACCTGAAAGAAGAATTAGTCGGGGTCACTCGAGGAGTAAACTAACTCATCAGTGGGAATCGGGATCCAACTATCATCGCATGAGAACGTGACGGAATCCGCTCACATCATCACACTCCAGAAGGTATGCGCATATCTGGCAAGTTTCAGTTCTTTTGAAACTCCCGATGTGATTTCTGCCCCATGCTCTTATGACCTTGGCGAAGGTCAACAAATCATAAGTCACATGTCAAGTTACCCGTCATTATCCAGGTTAATTTGAATCCACCCGTACAAGCCCTTGACGAAGGTCAACAAGGCTATACGACTGTCCCAAACCAACGCATCTATCTATGCAGCAGAAAGGTAACAAGCAGCTACCATACACTATGCCTTGACGAAGGTCAACAAACATAGCATGAATACTACGTGCTACCCGTCTGAAACGACGGAGGGCTACGAATGGTTTCTGGCGAAAACCTTTAACGTAATGAACTTGATATCGTTGAAGGAACTGATAGCTTTTAAAAATATAGTGACGAAAACCTTTGCTAAAGAGGTCACTCCCGGTAAAGGGATCTCGGCTCTTTCCCCGTAGAATGAGGTGCGGGATATTCCAAATGAATACCACGATGCAAATCAAAAGTAATCGGCTATAGTGAAGTTAATGCCCTGACGTAAACTTTTTGTCCAAGGGGTCACTCCCGGTGAAGGGATCTCGGCCCTTGCCTCGTCGACTGAGGAGCAGGATATTCCAACTGAATATCACGATGCAAAACAAAAGAGGACGTCCTTGCAATAACAGCTTTTTGAAAAAGTGTTCCAACAACATCAGATTAGGTTTGTTTTTAACTTGCATTGATCCGAATCAACGCAGTCCCATCAATTGATCACACCAAAAAGAACGAAAATATACTGATGTACGTATATGCCATCCGCATTCGCCACTGGGTCCCGTCATTACCCGTTAGGTTAGCTAACTAACGACAGAGCGGGGACTGGATTAGTGCGGATGTAAAACATATACAACATCTACTAATATATATACCAATATATTATATTTCGCTCAAGGCGTGAAAGAAATGCAACATCACAGAAAATGTACAGCATTACAGAAACAATACAGATATCTGGGATCCCCGGGTTTCACAGAGCCACTACTGAAACCCGACGTTCCCCTGGTCGTGTGGATAGCCTGTGCAATGAAATCCTAGACCCCTACGGGCGCGGCAAGTCACCCGCCAAAACCTGAAGCGAGGAAGCCCCTTTCAGTACCGTGAATGGACCACCCAGCACTTCACGGAATCCGGTAACTTGGGCACCCCTCCTGGGTCAACCTATACCCCCTACGAGTGCGGCGAATAGCCTGCCAATCCTAGAGTGAAGCCCCCTCTGTCTCAATGCCATGAGATGCGGGCTTGTTGCCTTCTAGAACCCGGCTATCCGTGCACCCCTCCTGGGGTAATCCTAGTACAGAAAGTAAAATATACATACACCGGGTACAACGACCGCAACCTGGCCGTGCCCCAAAATAATAATACAATCAGGCAGTGACGGCAGTCCACATGTCGGACGCTCGCCCCGCAATATCAAATGTACATAATACAACCATAACTGTACTAGCATTGCATACAGGCTATCCCCACGACCGATCCGCAACATCACAGCAAAAACAAAACATCAACGTGAAAGTCACGTTCGCAAATCCGTCTAACCGGGCTATAGCAGTTAGACCGGATTTACCGATCAAGTGACATTCACGGTCGCAGATATAATGTAAATACTGTGAAATAATGTGTTTAAAATATCCGATCAATCAAATTTTAACAAGTGGGCCCCCAAACAATACTGTAGCACTCACAGAAATTATGGGCCCAAAATTAATATTCCAAAACCCATATTTTAAGCCCAAAAAGGCACTGTAGAAATTTGGTGCAGGGATCTGCACAGTGCGCGGCGGAACCGCGGCCCAAAGGGGGTTTTGGCCGCGGTTCCGCGCCTCCACTGTCGACTGACCCTGTCGAATTTCTACAGTATCCTTGTAATCTCCAGTACATCAATTTTATACAACCTGAAAAATTTTTGGAGACCAAAAAATTTCAACAGAAAACTGTCGATTGGAAAAACACGGTTTTGGAACTTTTTGATCGATCGGAAATGCAAACACATCACACATAGCTAGACTAAGTTAATGGCGAGGCTCTGATACCACTGTAAGTGCACGGCGGCGTCCCGGCCGTCAATCCGACGGCCAAATGCGGAAGCGGTGATAAACTTTAATTTTTCTTGAACTGGCAAACCGCCGCGCACTAATACCCGGATCGAACCACTAACTATTCCTAGCTATCTACAAGAAAGGGAAGAGAGATATACCGACAGATCCGAGTCCTCCGGTCTTCTCGTCGTCGTCCCGATCTCCTGCGGAATGTCCCGTCTCCTCCTCGTCGCCGGAAGTGCACCACATCGCCTACTTCTTTTACGGGCTCCCACCTCAATGCCGAGGCAACTCGGGCACGAAGCTGGCTAGTCGACGTGCCCAAGATTTGCTGTAGAATGTAGTGAGCAAGTCTTATTTGGGGTATGTGGAATTGCCTTTTTAGTGGAGGAATGATGCAAGAACTATATGGAGGGACTTGGGGATTTTTGGAGCATGAAATGAACCAAAAACCCCCTCCTCAAAATTGGGACAGCCCCACCCCTCAAGAGGCCGGCCATGACATGGTGGAGAGGTTGAAAGAGTGGGAGTCTCTCACACAAGAATGGGAGCCATTCTCATCTCATACAAGAGAGAGAGAGAGAGACAAGACAAAGAGGTGGTTGAAAAGCAAGTGATGATGAGAAACAATGATCACTCCCAAAACCAATACTCAACCAACAATCATCAACAACCATGATTGTCTACAAAGTCAAGCCATCATGATAAAGATAGAAGTCAAAGTCAAGGAAAAGCTATCATGATACAACAAAATGCAAAGACCCCCTCCACAAATGCCTATTTGCAACATTGCAAATAAGCCCTCCTCCACCAATCTTCGGCCAATGAACGATACAAAGGAAATTGGCCGAAACGGAAAGCAAACTGGCAACTCTAGAAAACTGGTCCCGCAATAAATTACAGGAAAACCCCGATACTGTGCATACACACCCGCATCTGTATTTCGACCGAAATACAAATGCAATGAGACAAAATCTACACTGTACTATACTAGGATCCGGCTTATACCAAAACCGGCTAGTAATATCTGTTCGATCCTGATCCGTGCAATACCGCACGTATCTGATCGAACCCTGCCATATAACCATACGGCCTATAGTACAAACTGTCCGATCCTGATCCGTGCAATACCGCACGTATCTGATCGGACCTTGCCATATCTCCATACGGCCTCTACAACTTTTCGCCCGAAAGCTGAGTAACTGAATGTGGGGGACTCTAAAGACTCGTCAACACCTTGGTTGTGGATTTAACCACTAGCACGTCAGAGGTATAAGCCAATACGTAATAGGCTACCAGGTATTGACTAAAAAGGGATGTCTGTGAGCGAACTCAGCCTGACAACCCTACTGAGCCTGTCAGTGACAATATCCGTACAGTCCGGTCCGTTCGTCTATGAGTATCGCATGGCGGGCCTAGGGGGTTGGTAAAAGTCAGACCCCCAAAAGCGGTACAAGTCGTGTCGGAGTGTAGCCCAGAACACCCTGAGATACTACTGGAATACCTACCAGTAAATCTCCTTGCCTCGGCCGAGGGCTTTGTGTAATGGCTCTCCTAGACACAGAACGACCTCACCCCCAATACCGGGAGAGACGAACCCCTGAAGATACGCTCACTGCCTCCATGTGGCTCGGGACTGTACCCAACTAAAACCTGTTTGCACGACTCCTTTGAGCCGTGGTAGGGTAGTAATCAAAGTACAGTGGAAACTCACACGAGACAAATGACGATCCCCAGGTCAATGAACTAACCTGTACACATGTCACCAGGGAACTGCCATCTGACGTCTGGTATATGACCAACTAGCATGTTCCCGGCGAGTCCTGTCCGGTATACTCATAACCCAATGAGCACCTGTATACATCTTAGGTGAACCAACTGACACCAGTGGCTTGTAAGACCGGCCACCGCCCCTCGTCGGGGTCTCTACTGTATACACTAGTCTACTCTGGAGTATCGATGCCCTGTCTCGAAACTCACACGACTAGGGACCATTTAAGGATATGCTTATAGACTGCCAGCTCCCACGTATATGATCGCCCTCATACTGCTGGTGGTCAAGCAAGAATCCTAGGGGCTCTACCAACGTGTAATAGCGACTTGTCAGGTCACCTAAAGCAGTACACGATGATAAAGGTAAACCAGATAGCATACTATCATCTCGAGTAAGATTGTCCTACCGGGATAGGTCCTCCATCAATCATTGCAACCACGTACCTGTGACCTAATAATTGACTCTGAGGGCACTATCTCCAACAATTCTCACCTCATAAGTTCATTCTCATCTCTTGACTTCATCTTCTTCATCCTTGAGAAAAAGCTTGCTAGCTTTTGATCAAGTGAGAAAATATTGTGAGAAAAATAAATCTAAAGTGAGCCCACTTCCTACTTCATCATCCTCTACTATTAGCCATTTAGTTTAGGGTGTTTTCTTCACTAATCTACCATTAGTGAAGAGGTAGCATGAGCTTGAGTCTCCTCGACGTAGATCATCTTCGGTCTCGAAGACTTCGAGAAAACTTGTTCATTTCTCCGGGAGAACCCTTTCTAGAGTTCGGTTGTTCATGACTTGCAGCGAAAGAACTACTACACGGAGCATTAGAAGTGAAAGACCGGTCTACAAAGGTTTTGTTCCTCATTCACTTAGATGTAAAGTAGTTTACATATCGTATCGTCGCATTTTCGTATAAAGATTCTAAGGTTAGGGTTAGCTAGAACGGCAAATTTTTGAAATTGGCATGGCCGGTGCCTCCCAAAACCTTGCTGCGGTGCTAAGCAACCCTGTAGTGGTATCAGAACCATGCTAGAAAATTAGACGATGTTTGGTTAGATTACAAAACCGAAACGACTCCGAAACTTGAAACACTTGAACTTAGTTTCTGTCGATTTTAAAAGGTCTTCAAAATTTTTTTTAAACAACTGCAGAATGTTATATGTGATATAACATGAACACCACCAAAATTTGGAGCATTTTTGGCTCAAAGTGGCCGGCCACATCATGCTTAAAACCGGCGAGCTCGGGTCAAATTGGAGTTTGAGCTTCAAATTTTCATGGTGTTCCAGTCTCTGGGTTTTGGTGTTCCTGGTGGTGTTTGTTTTTGCTAAATTTGCATGTGATGTTAACTTTCTGCAAAGGCAATTCAGAGTGTTTCGCGGTCGTAATTATAACATGTATTCGGGTTATTTAGATGATGTTAAAAGTTTTGAACGTATATCAATAACCCATATTTTCCCTCACTGAAATTTTCCAAGAATTGGATTTTTCCGAGTTTAAAATTTTCAGAAAATAATGCAAGCGATTCTGTGGACCCTCTAGAAGAACGATACCCAAACTCGATTTTTTGGATCGCGGAACCGCGGTCATACCCTAGGGTTTGCTGCAATTCCGTGGCGACATGAGTGAGGCATGGGTCGGCCCTTCTACGGATGGTTCATAAGAGCTGTGGCAGTTTCTAGGAACTTTTTGAACTCCGCTCAAGTGTTGAGCTTGTTGGGAAATTTTGGGTGCTTGCTTATTCAATCGAAAAGTTTAACTTCGTCTAGCTATCTGTGATTGTGATACACTAATTTTAATCTATTTAGTTGCATGCAAGTTTAACATTTCGGTCTCGGGTGAAATCGGGAATCTTGTTGAATTACCCGACTTCTATTGAAAAGTGTTTTCATAATTGAGACCTAAATGTAAGATTTGCATTGTTAGGCATGAAATCCAAAATATGTGATATTCCGGGTTTATGATGTCTAAGAGCAGTGACGATTCCAATTGTTGTAGTTTTTCACTTTCTTTTCTGCGACCGTAAGTGTAATATGTGGTGTATCGCCGGTTTCGTTGCTATATGTCAACGACAATTGGGATACGCATATTTACATACATTGATGACATAAGTTGTTATGTTTTGTTGTGATATGTTATATTGGATCGTCGTTTTTGAATAGCCGGGTTTTTTTATGTGAGATGAGAGTTTTTCATTTTCATTCATGTAAAAACTTGTTTGTAATATTCTTTTATTAGGGCATTTCCGGATTGAGGAAGATGTCACCGTTGATGTATATTATTTACTTTTCCGCATTAGGATAGACCCAAGGAGGGGAGCACAAGTAACCGGGTTCTAGAGTCCAGTGGGAGACCATCTCGAGACGTCGAGACCGGGTCTCCTAACTCTAGAATTGGTAGGGTTGTTTGCCGCTCTCGTAGGGGTCTAGGGATGTGGGTTTGGCTATTCATCACAACCGTGAAATCCGTGTTTTATAAAGGCTTAATATAAAACCCGGAAATCCTAGTATATCCAATATTTCATATGTTGATTTCTGCTGCGATATTCTGTGATGTGATCACTTTATATGATGAGATAGATACTGTATATAGTATATGTGATATATTATATAGACGTTGCTTATGTTTTACACCCGCTCTAGCGTTGCCCCGCTCTGCCGTTAGTTATCTAACCTAACGGGGAATGACGGGACATCGAGGCGAATGCGGATGGCATAAGTGTACGTTGTATTTATCTGTGATGTTTAGGTAACTTAAAATGATAGGACTTCATTAATGAGATTAATGAAATAAAAGAAAACTAAAGATGTTGTAAAAACTTGTTTTAAAAACTGTTAGCTCTAGTTCTTGTTTTGCATAGCGGTATTCATTGTAGAATATCCAGCATCTTATTCGATAAGAAAAGAGCCGAGATCCCTTCACCGGGAGTGACCTCTTTAGCGAAACTAGCAGATGCTACAAACTCGGTTTGTCTTTTGATTGCTTTTATATTTTTTTCTTTTCATAGTGGTATTTGTGAAATATCCTGCACCTTATTCGATAAGGAAAGAGCCGAGATCCCTTCACCGGGAGTGACCTCTTTAGCGAAACTAGTAAAAACCTCAAAACATTCCTTTTCAAAATCACTCGATTCTACAACGATATCAAGTTCATTACGCAAAAGGTTTTCTTAAAAACCTGTCGTAGCCCTCCGTCATTTTAGATAAGTACTACTTAGTATTCGTGCTACGTTTGTTGACTATGTTAAGGCGTAGTGTGCGGTAGCTAATTAGTGTTTATCTGCTTAAGCATGAGATGCGATTGGATTAGGGTAGTCGTGCGATTTTGTTGACTATATTATGGGTCGTGCGGGTGGGTTTAATTCAATCATGAAATATACGGGTTGAACTTGACTAGCACTTATGATTTGTTGACTATGTTAAGGTCATATAGCTGCTAGGGGAAAAATATTATCGGGAATTTCAAGTGGTGAAATTTGCAATGATATTGCATGTCTTCTATGAGATAGTTGGATCCCGATACCTACTGCGAGTAATTGTTACTCCTGGGAGAGTTTTGCACTTTACATTTAGCCAATCAAGTAGGTGTCTAGAAAGGTGTCAACGGGGTTATGCCCCTGGGAAAACGAGGTTTATTTTAATTAGGTACGTGCGAAAGCACGGGGAATCTCTCTCAATGTACCAGCACTGGCCTGGCTGAAAGATTGACGAACTTGTAGAGTGTTACCAATCCCGGCTATTCTTTCCTTTTAGGGTTTGAAAGAAGATTTGATAAAAACAGTGGGAGCCATCCTGATTAGATAAAATGATAACCAATCCAATCTTGCAAGAGCATACGCTGAGTGTTTTCTTCTCTCTCTCTCCAGATAGCGGCCATGTCACGCCTTAATCAAGATAATAATATGGATGTATTGACCGAACCCGCTTGTTATAATGAGCTGGGGAACGTTGGTCCCGCTCCAACTTATAATTGTTATAAGACCGAGCAAGAAATAGGAGATTACCAGGATTCCCGTTCCGCCAAAACGAAGAAAGTGCATGATGATGCATCTTCTTCGGGTGTGTTCATTACAGAAAACTGTTTCTCAGTGTACTCTACGTCTTAGGTATGAGATACCGGATCAGGATCCCGTTAATGTAATCTGTTACATGGGCTACAGATAGGTAGAGAACTGAGAATGGGTGATAAGTTTTAAGAGTTAGAAACGGTGCAATTGTTGCAGCCAAAGTGTTTGCAGTTATCACCCTGTATTACCAAATACATTGATTCTGAACGAATGTTATTAGATACTGAACCTGATATGCAACATTATATCAGTCTCTTTATTTACTAAAGAAGGATATAATTTTATATTGTTGGATAATGTTTTGAACATTTCCTATATCAAAAGTTGATCGGTTCAGGCGCGTTATCTAATGGCATATACATTCTAAATCAAACTACAGTTCGTAACGTACAGAACACACATAAGAGGAAGGGTTCAGAAATAAACGAATCCTTCTTGAGGCATTGTAGATTAGGTCATATCAATGCGACCCGACTAGCTAAGTTACATTAAGATGCATATTTAAATCAGTTTGAATCTAAATCTTGTAAAACTTTCCAGTCATGTCACAAAGATAAAATGACCATAACTCCATTTACTGGAAACAGAGAAAGAGTTAGTGAACTCTTGGGATTGATACATGATGATGTATGTAGGTCCCCTATCTACACATGCCAGGGTTGATTCTTTATACTTCATTACATTCACTGATGATCTCTCAAGATTCGGACATATGTTCCTGTTGAAACACAAGTCTGAAGCTTTTGAGAAATTCAAAAAATATATGTAAGAACTAGAGAACCAAACGGGTATAAGTATTATGTCCTACGATGTGATCGGGGAGGAGAATACTTGAGCATGGAGTTCCTGAACTATTCTAAAGGAGAATGAGATTCTCTCTCAGCATTACTCATCCGTATTCACCACAGCACAATGGTGTATCAGGGCGGAGTAATAGCACCCTATTAGATATGGTACGCTCTATGATGAGTACTACTGAGTTGCCTATTTCCTTTTGGGGTTATGCGCTTAAGGAAGATGCATACCTATTGAATTGGTTTCCAACCAAATCAGATGCCTACCACTCCATATGTGATATGGTATGGGAAGAGCCTATCTCTTAAGTAAGTTAAGATTTGGGGTTGTCCGGCCTATGTATAAAAGCAAAATTCGGACAAGCTCGAGACAAGGTCAGTTCTGTGGAAGTTTGTTGGATACCGTAAGCATTCGCAAGGAAATATCTTCTACCGCACCGAGGAACAAAAGGTGTTTTATTTCTCGGCATGCCACCTTTTAAGAAAAGGAATTTATTTTAGAAAGAAATTTGTGGTCATGAGGTTGAACTGGAAGGAGTTCCAGCTATACAAATTACAGCTGATGATTTAGTAGAACCGGAGGATTCAATAGTTCCCGACGAACCTCAGCCTCTCCGCTGATCTGGTAGGGTTCCTCATCCGCCTGAGAGATACTTCGGTCTTCTCAATGACAGTGGGAGCGAGGATTGCATCATGAGATGATGACCCATCTAGTTTCGAGCAGGCCATCAAGAGTGGGGACTCTGTGAGAATGGCTGGATGCTATGCGATTTGAGATGGAATTCATGTACACCAACAAAGTATGGACTTTGGTTGCTATATCTGAAGGGTTAAACCCCCATCAGGAGGAAGTATATCTTGAGAAGATTACTTGGTGTAAATGGAAAAGTTGAGACTTTCAAAGCTAGACATGTTGCAAAAGGTTCTCATCATTGATCAGGTATGATTCATGATGAAACCTTTTCTCCAGTGGATATGCTTAAGTCCATCCAGATCTTACTTGCCATTGCTACATACCATGACAACGATATCTGGTGGTTGGGTGTCATGACTGCTTTTCTAAATACTGATTTAGAACAGAGCGTCTATAAGTACACAGCCAGAAGGCTTCATAGACAGTGGGAGCAGCGGAAACGTGTGCAAGTTGCTTTATGGGTTAAAGCAGGCATCGCGGAGTTGGAACATCTGTTTTGATATGGTGGTCAAAGCGTTTGAATTCATCAAAATGGTAGATGAACCTTGTATATACAAAAAGGTTGTAGAGAGTATGGTGGTCATTCTCGTATTGTACGTAGATGACATACTCTTGATAGGGAAGGTGTTTCCTATGCTACACTCGGTCAATCTCCTCTTATCACATTGATTCTCTATATAGGATCAAGGTGATACCTCCTAAATCCTGGGTTTTGGATCTATGAGATAGATTTAAGTGGATGTTAAGATTCTCACTAGGTGTAGTGAGATGGTATCAATAGATCCTAGGGAGAATCACTAGATAGCTTCCAGAGTGGTAAGGTCGACTGAATGTCAGTCACAGGCATTGTCTTTACCCTCAGTAGAGGGACGACATGTTGGAAGAGTTCCAAGCTAGATACCGTATGAAACTAGACGATAAAGGATGGATATATTGCTACCAAGGATGCTACCAAAGAGGCAGTCTGGGTGTATATTAGTTCATGAGATAAACTTCGTTCCTACCATTGTGTGACAATGGAGTTGTGGCTTATGCCTAGGAACCCCCGTCCCATCAGTGACCCAGACATATTCTAAGGCAGTATCACCTGATCATGGAGATGGTTGATCTCCAGGAAGATTGAGGTTCAGAGAGTAGACTCAGAGGACAACACGGCGGATCCACTCACAAAGGCATTTTTCCAAGAGAGACTTTTATGGGATGGTCGAGTATGGGATACTACAACCACTGCGAGTCTTTAGAGTCCAACACAGAGATTTCCTGGTTCATGCGAAACGAAGTAGGAGCAAATATATGATATGTGAGGGACCGAGATTAATAATGTATGAGATACCATATTCTATTCTCGCGATTTGTGTTATCGATCGGTTATATGTGATATAGCCGGGTTATCGAATCAAGTGTTGATTCGATAAGCTGATACACATGATATTAGTCGGTTATATGTGATATAGCCGGAAATCAAGTGTTGATTTAATAATTTAATGTATAATTATATATTTGATATATTAACATACATTAACTAATATTAGCTCACTTATGATTTCTTTTCTCACTTAATTGTGCACATAGTATATATGTGATATATATTAGTGTACAATATTGTATGTCATGCTAGATGCCACATGAGACATGAGTGTATGAGACTTACACCATACTAATAATAATGATAAGGTTTTATTTATCTAAAGTAAATCAAAATTAGTGGAATTAAGTCACATGGTTGAAGCTTGGAGAAGCTTGTGGAACCATTGACTAAGTCCACTTCTTTTGTTTTACCTGTAGATATTTATTAACCTAACCATTATTGTTAGCCATAGTTTAATCTCTACATGGGTTAGTGTATGACACTAACTCACACATGGTTGTTATTCTCATCTCATGAGTTCATTCTCATCTCTTGACTTCATCTTCCTCATTCTTGAAAAAAAGCTTGCTAGCTTTTGATCAAGTGAGAAAATATTGTGAGAAAAATAAATCTAAAGTGAGCCCACTTCCTACTTCATCATCCTCTACTATTAGCCATTTAGTTTAGGGTGTTTGCTTCACTAATCTACCATTAGTAAAGAGGTAGCATGAGCATGAGTCTCCTTGACGTAGATCATCTTCGGCCTCGAAAATTTCGAGCAAGCTTGTTCATTTCTCCGAGAGAACCCTTTCTAGAGTTCGGTTGTTCATGACTTGCAGCGAAGGGACTACTACACAAAGTATTAGAAGTGAAGGACCGGTCTACAAATGTTGTATTCCTCATTCACTTAGATGTAAAGTAGTTTACATATCGTATCGTCGCATTTTCTAGTAAAGATTCTAGGGTTAGGGTTAGCTAGAATGGCAAATTTTTGAAAATGGCATGGCCGATGCCTCCCGTGTTAGTGTATATGCCCTAGAGGCCATTACTGTATCATACAAGTTTGTATATTACTTAATGGAAGCTTGGGATATTCACCTTGTATAAACAATCTTGCTCAATATAGTAGTATGCTACTTGGTTTGTTTCTACTTCAATGTGTACTTGTGTTTATTTCAGTATATCACTTATACGCATTAGTGGAGCCCTTAGGATCTTTGCTTGATTACCAGCGTTGTGATGGCAGTCACAATAGTAGGGGCTGGGTAATCTATAAGCACATCCTTATACAGGTCCCTAGTCGCAGGACTATCGAGACAGGGCATCGATACTCCGGAGTAGACTAGCGTATGCGCTTCTCATCCCAGTGTGGGAGATGGTCTGTCCCACAGCCATCAGTACGTCGTACTGGAGATAGTATACGGGTGCTCGTTGGGTTACGATTACACTGGACAGGACTCGTCGGGAACTGACAGGTTGGTATTATACCTATCGTCAGTTATCAGTTCCTAGGTGACATGAGTACAGCTTAGTCCGCTGACTTGACACTGCCACTTCGCCTCGAGTGTGTTCCCACTGCACTTTGATCACTACCCTACCACGGCTCAAAGGAGTCGTGCAAACAAGTGGTGGTTGGGTGCAATCCCGAAGCACTTGGAGGCAGTGACGGTTAGACAGGATTCGTCTCTCCCGGTATTGGGGGTTGACATCGCGCTGTGTCTAGGAGAGCCATTACACGAGTAGTCCCTGGCCAGGGCAAGCGAGATATACTGGTAGGCTTCCAGTGTTATCTCAGGGTGTTTTGGGCTTCACTCCGACACGACTTGTACCGCTATTAGGGGACTGACGTTCTACCGCCCCCTAGGCCCGACATGCGATGTATCAGACGAACAGACCGGACTGTACGGAGACTGTCACATTCAGACTCAGTAGGAGTTCAGATGGGGTTTCACCTCGTCAGCCTTCTTGTCGGCATCTACCGGGGAACCGTTACGCACAGCTAGTGCCGCTTGCGGTCTGTGGTTAAACCCACTGCCAGCGTAGTGTCGAGTCTTTAGAGTTCCACACAGAGGGTATTCGCCTTTGGGTAAAACAGAGTAGAGGTCGCATGGTTTTGCGACAGGGTTCGTTCTCATCCGCGCACTTGTGCACGTTTGGAGTCCGGACGGATTATACTAGCAGGCTCTGGTTTGAGCCAGATACTGGTATATGTTTTGGGGTTGCTTTTATCTCTCGGTATTCTTGTTCCTCGGAACGAGAATACAGGTGTGTATGCACAGTTGCTTGAGGCGGAGGATGAGGTTTTTCTTTAGGGTTTCGGAACGGGTGCGTATGCACAGTTGACAGTCGTCATTTTCCAAACCCTAATAGATTTATGAAATATCAATTAATAATAGTAATTAAATGAAATATTGTTATGGTTGATTTTTTTGACTTGTTGACCATGGTTGACTTGTTGACCATGGTTGAATGTTGACCACCATCATTGCTTTGCAAGGATACTCCTTGATTTTAGCTTACATTCATTTATTGTAGTGATGGTAGTGGTCATTCCAAATACAACCATCAACTATTTCATTTTGAATTATTATTATTAATTAGATATATCTTTTTCTTTTTGTTATGGTTGCAAGAAGAAAGAGAGCTCATTCTATCATAATCATTCTCTCTCCTCATTTCATCTTCTTCTTCCTCAAGCTCAAGGTGATTCCTTCTCATGAGTTGAGAATCCCTCACCTTGAAAAAGAAAACACCCCATAGATACTCTCTACTCTCTCTAGGGTTCAAGGTTTAGCAAGCCGGAGATCCTAGTTCACTCAAAGTTCGAGGAAGAGCCCAAAGGTTGAACCCTCAGGTGGATCCATCTTCGACGGAAGAAGGCTACGAGGCAAGAACCATCAATCTCTACAAGGTTTCAAGAAGAAGGAGTTCAAGTTAGGTATAACTCTTCATCCGAGTAGCTAACGCTCCTTTGTATGCTTGCTAGTTTAGTTTAGACACGATCCCGACCTTGTTTAGTCCATGTTGCTCCTCATGACAAATTTTGTTTGTTATACCGTTTCCGCCTCCTCGTAAGTACCGGGGATGGCAACGTGGACTTACAGTGGTATCAGAGCCTAACTAAACTTAAACTAGCATTGTAGAAAAGTGTATGGAAGTTCGAAACCGAAAAATCGCAAAACCGGAAAAACTAAAACCCTAAGTTTCTGTTGAAATTTTTTATGCTCTAAATGAAACACTTTATACTCCTAAAATCGGCTCAGGGTTTTGTGAGAACACCCACCAAAACGATCCCATGATTCCTTCAAAGAGCCGCGCTTCCGCGGCCTCAGCTATTCATGTCGCCGCGGATCAGCCGCCATTTGGCTTCTTCATGCGATCGTGTTTTGTGCAGTGTTATTCTGGTAGGGTTTTGGGATTTTTCAAATATGTTATATGTGCCCAGATTTTCCAGAACAGAAATTTGCTTTTGGGGTCCTATAAATCCGTATTTTTTTTCCGAACTTCGCTACACTTTGTCTATATTGGTTATATCTGTGATGTTTGAATGTATTGAACGTCGACTAATCGCTATAAGTCGATTAGTCGGGGTTATACATCTCTGTGATCTGTGTTTGATACTGGAATGTGTATATGAATGTGTTGGACTGTCGTGGGTGAATAGCCGGGATGGATGTGAGATGAGCTTTTGTTTTTCTTTCATTCATTGTAAATGTAAATTGATGTAATATTATTATTTGTTTGGCCGCACAACCGGGTCGGGGTTGTAGCCGTCATTGTATAATTCTTTTTACTGTTTTTGCTCCTAGGATAGACCCATGGAGGGGTGCACAAACTGTCGAGTACTTGGCGGGTAGTTTGCCGCACCCGTAGGGGTCTTGGGTGGGGTATTTGGCTATTCACCGCGACCGTGTAATCCGCTTTTCGTTGCAGGCTCGAAAGGATTGCGGATTGCTAGTATATCCAATGTATTCATCTGTGATCTGTAATGTCTATCATTTCTTTCTATTTAGGCGTTGCTTCTGTTTTACAGCCGCGCTAGCCCAGCCCCCGCTCTGTCGTTAGTTAAGTAACCTAACGGGTGATGACGGGGCTCCGTGGCGATGCATATGGCATAAGCGTACGTCATATTTTGGTTGTTTTCTGCAATGGTAGGATTAAATAATGGGACGCATTAAAAGAACTAATGCAAGAATATCACGCATTAAAAGAACTAATGCAAGATAATAAACCAAGTTAAAGTCGTTGGAACACTTTCGAAAAACCACTCGGTTCTTTTCAAAACTAACTTTTAAATGCGGAGCTTGAGCCACTCCTTCTAAAAGCTATCTCGTTCCATCGATTATATCAAGTTCACTACGTTCACAGTTTTACCAAAACCATTCGTAGCCCTCCGTCGTTTCGCATGAATAGGCAATAGTATTCAAGCTATGTATGTTGGCCAAAGTCAAGGCATAGTGATTGGTAGCTATTGGGTGTTCATGTGTAGCATAGATAGATGCGTTGGTTTGGGACAGTCGTACTGCCATTTTGGCCAAAGTCAAGGGTAGGTACGGGTGGATCCAAATTAACCTGGATAGTGACGGGTAGAACTTGACATGTGACTTATGATATTTTGGCCAAAGTCAAGGTCATAAGAGCATGGGGCAAAAATCAACATCGGGAGTTTCATAAGTACTGAAACTTGCTAGATTTGCATACCATTTGGAGTGTGGTGATTCTGGTAGGATTCCTTCAGTTTCGTCACGCAATGATATTTGGATCCCGATCCTACTGTGAGTAAATGCTACTCCTCGGGAAATTTTTCACTAAACGATCAATGCTATAAACCTAGTAGGTGTCTAGAAAGGTGTTAGCGGGGCTACGCCCCCAGGGAAAAGAGGTTCTCTAATTAAGGAACTTCGCGAAAGCGTTGGAAAACCTCCCTCGAAGTACCGACACTGGCCTGGCTGAACGGTTAAGCAAGTATTGTGCGGTGGGATTGATCCCGACTAATTCTTCCTTTATGGTTTGAGGAGGGATTCGAGAGACAGTGGGAGCCATCCTGTTTAGACAAATTAAAAACCATTCTAAACTTGCAAGAGCATCGTTCTAAAGTATTCCTTCTCTCCCCCCTGCAGCAACCAAATCGAAATGACTGGACTTAAGTTACTTCTAGATAAAAACATACTGACAGGGCTAAACAACAAAGATTGGCTCAGAAATGTCAAAATGGCAATCACTTACGACAAGCTGGGGTATCTTCTTACCACCAAAGCTCCCCCCGTCCCAGGTCCCACCTCCAGCGTCGTGGATAAGGAAATCCGTAAGACTTGGGAGATTGATTGCGCGAAGGCCAAGTGCCTCGTGCTTGCCTCTATGGACAACGAACACCAGAGGAGGCACGAGAATATGGATTTGGAATCCATATTTCTTCATAAAAAAGAACTGTATAGAGAGCAGTCTCGTATCGCAAGATACGAAGTGTCGAAGAAGTTATTTTCGGCAAAGCTGGCCGTCGGATCATCGGTAGCGGACCACGTGCTTAAGATGATTGGCTACATTGAGGAGCTCGCGGAACTTGGGACCATGTTGGAAAGTGAACTCTATACGGATTTAGTTCTCCAGTCCCTTCCATCCACTTACGCCCAGTTTATACTGAACTTCAACTTACAAGAAAAGGAAGTTGAACTTTCAGAACTCCTCAACATGCTGAGGAGCGCAGAGGGCACCCTACAGAAAGGTAGGGAAACACCCGCTTTGTTTGTAGGAGGATCTTCTTCCTCTAGGTCCAAGGCGAAAGCCAAGGGAAAGAGAAGAAAGCCCCCGCCAAACCAAGAGGCGGTGTTAGTAAAGTGGGTACGAAGGGAAAGGAAAAGGCAACAAAGATTGCGGGGAAGCTTGTGGGAAAGGAGGAATGCTTCTATTGTCATAAGAGTGGACACTGGAAGAAAGATTGCAGGGCTTGGAAAGCCAGGACACAGGAACTGAAGCAGGTTGCGGCTTCAGCTTCAGGTGTGTATGTTATTGAAAACTGTCTTTCTATAAACTCTACTTCCTGGGTATTGGATACCGGATCAGGATCTCATATCTGTAATTCTTTGCAGGCGTTGAGAAACCGTAGGTTTTTGAAGGCAGGTGACATGACCCTCAGAGTTGCGAACGGAGCTAGCATGGATGCTAAAGCCGTGGGGGAATATCACCTGGGAATGACAGATGGGCATGTTTTGGTTTTGCGTAATTGCTTTTTTGTACCCAACGCAACTTGTAATATCATTTCTGTATCTTTGGTTTCTAAAGAAGGTTATGAATTTGCGTTTGTAAGTAATGTTGTAAACATTCACCTTAATCAAGTTCTGATTGGGTCAGGTACACTGAGCAATGGTATATACGTATTAAACCAACCACAGATTTTCAATGTCCAGAATACACACAAAAGAAAGTCTCCAGAAATCAATCAGACTTTCTTATGGCATTGTAGACTGGGTCACATCAATGAGAGAAGGTTGACTAAATTACATACAGAAGGATATTTGGATCCGTTCGAATATCAATCGTATGCCACTTGTCAATCCTGTCTCAAAGGAAAGATGACAAAGACTCCGTTCACTGGACACGGAGTAAGAGCGAGCGAGCTCTTGGGGCTCGTACACAGCGACGTGTGCGGTCCAATGTCTACACATGCGCGAAGCGGTTACTCTTACTTCATTACTTTTACGGATGATTTCTCAAGGTACGGTTATGTCTTCTTAATGAAACATAAGTCCGAAGCCTTTGAAAAGTTCCAAGAATATAAGAATGAGGTAGAGAAACAGACCGGCAAAAGTATCAAGATTCTAAGATCGGATCGAGGTGGAGAATACTTAAGTGCCGAGTTCCTGAATTATTTAAAAGAGAACGGAATTCTCTCTCAGCTTACTCCTCCATACACTCCGCAACACAACGGTGTATCGGAGAGACGGAACCGAACCCTATTGGATATGGTACGGTCCATGATGAGTAACGCTGAGTTACCGCGATCATTCTGGGGGTATGCGCTAGAATCAGCTGCGTACCTTTTGAACCGAGTTCCCACTAAGACTGTGCCTACTACACCGTATGAGATGTGGTGTGGGAAGAGGCCCCATCTCAGTCACATTAAGACTTGGGGAAGTCCAGCTTTTGTTAAAAAGCAGCATGCGGACAAGCTCGAGGCGCGCTCAGTACTGTGTAAGTTTGTGGGATATCCAAAGAACTCCAAGGGATATCTCTTCTACTACGCAGAGGAACAAAAAGTTCTTGTTTCTCGTCATGCCCACTTTCTAGAACACCAGTTCTTAGAAAAAGAAATAAGTGGGAGCGCAGTAGAACTGGAAGAAATTCCAGAACCACAGACTATTACTGAAAGCTTAGTGGAACCAGAGGGTTCAAATGAACAGGACATTCCTACGCCGCTCCGCAGGAGTAGTAGGCAGTCTCATCCGCCCGAGAGATACTACGGTTTTCTCATAGACGGGGATAGAGAGGATTGCATCATAGATTATGATGAGCCTACTAGCTTCCAGCAAGCCGTTCAGAGCGTTGACTCGGTAAAATGGCTGGATGCAATGCGGACCGAAATGGAGTCCATGTACACCAACAAAGTATGGACGTTGGACATTGCTCCAGACGGGGTAAAACCCGTAGGATGCAAGTGGATCTTCAAAAGGAACATTGGTGTAGATGGACAGGTTGAGACCTATAAAGCTAGACTTGTAGCAAAAGGTTTCCGTCAAAGACCTGGCTGGGACTATGACGAAACCTTTTCTCCAGTGGCTATGCTGAAATCCATTCGGATCCTTCTTGCCATTGCTGCCTTCCACGATTATGAGATTTGGCAGATGGACGTAAAGACCGCTTTTCTAAATGGAAATTTAGAGGAGTGTGTCTATATGGATCAGCCAGAGGGTTTCATTCAGAGTGGGAGCAGCGGAAAGGTGTGCAAGTTGCTTAAGTCCATCTATGGACTAAAGCAGGCATCGCGGAGTTGGAACATCTGCTTTGATGAGACGGTCAAGGAATTTGGCTTTATCAAAAATCCAGATGAACCATGCATCTATAGTAGATTTGTAGCGAGAACTGTAGTATTCCTCGTTTTATACGTGGATGACATTCTCTTAATAGGAAATGACATTCCTATGCTACAATCTGTCAAGGGGTTCTTGTCACAAAGGTTCTCCATGAAAGACCTGGGTGATGCCTCATACATCCTGGGGATCCGGATCCATCGTGATAGATCCAAGAGGATATTAGGACTTTCTCAGTCCAGGTACATCGACACTATAGTGAAAAGATTCAGTATGGAAGAATCCAAGCGCGGTAACCTACCGGCTTGTCACGGGATCACCCTCTCTAAAGAGATGTCTCCCAAGACTGATTTGGAGAGGGATCGCATGTCTATTATACCCTACGCTTCTGCGGTAGGCTCTATAATGTATGCGATGTTGTGTACCAGACCGGATGTAGCTTATGCACTGAGTGTGGTAAGCCGGTATCAGTCAAACCCTAGGGAGAAACACTGGATAGCGGTAAAGAACATTCTCAAGTACCTGAGAAGGACTAAGGAGATGTTCTTGGTGTATGGCGGAAAAGACCTCCAGATCGAGGCCTTTGCTGACTCCAGCTTCCAGAGTGACAAGGATGATTCCAAGTCCATGTCGGGTTTCGTCTTTACCCTCAATGGAGGGGCGGTGTGTTGGAAGAGCTCCAAACAGGAAACCGTTGCAGACTCGACTATGGAAGCGGAATACATTGCTGCATCTGATGCTGCAAAAGAAGCTGTCTGGATGAGGAGGTTCTTGAAAGAACTTCAGGTGGTTCCATCCATTGTTGACCCAATACCTCTGTATTGCGACAACAACGGGGCTATAGCTTTAGCGAAGGAACCCAGGTCCCATCAGAGATCCAGGCACATCTTGAGGCGGTATCACCTGATCAGGGAGATCGTGGATCGCAAGGAGATCGAGGTTCGGAGGGTTGCTTTAGAAGAGAACACTGCAGATCCATTCACCAAGGCCCTGCCCCAGACTCAGTTCGAGCGGCTGATCGAGATGATAGGTCTTCGATACGCCAGTACATGGCCTTAGTGCAAGTGGGAGATTGTTAGTGTATATGCCCTAGAGGCCATTACTGTATCATACTAGTTTGTATATTACTTAATGGAAGCTTGGGATATTCACCTTGTATAAACAATCTTGCTCAATATAGTAGTATGCTACTTGGTTTGTTTCTACTTCAATGTGTACTTGTGTTTATTTCAGTATATCACTTATACGCATTAGTGGAGCCCTTAGGATCTTTGCTTGATTACCAGCGTTGTGATGGCAGTCACACTAGTGGGGGCTGGGTAATCTATAAGCACATCCTTATACAGGTCCCTAGTCGCAGGACTATCGAGACAGGGCATCGATACTCCGGAGTAGACTAGCGTATGCGCTTCTCATCCCAGTGTGGGAGATGGTCTGTCCCACAGCCATCAGTACGTCGTACTGGAGATAGTATACGGGTGCTCGTTGGGTTACGAGTACACTGGACAGGACTCGTCGGGAACTGACAGGTTGGTATTATACCTATCGTCAGTTATCAGTTCCCAGGTGACATGAGTACAGCTTAGTCCGCTGACTTGACACTGCCACTTCGCCTCGAGTGTGTTCCCACTGCACTTTGATCACTACCCTACCACGGCTCAAAGGAGTCGTGCAAACAAGTGGTGGTTGGGTGCAGTCCCGAAGCACTTGGAGGCAGTGACGGTTAGACAGGATTCGTCTCTCCCGGTATTGGGGGTTGACATCGCGCTGTGTCTAGGAGAGCCATTACATGAGTAGTCCCTGGCCAGGGCAAGCGAGATATACTGGTAGGCTTCCAGTGTTATCTCAGGGTGTTTTGGGCTTCACTCCGACACGACTTGTACCGCTATTAGGGGACTGACGTTTTACCGCCCCCTAGGCCCGACATGCAATGTATCAGACGAACAGACCGGACTGTACGGAGACTGTCACATTCAGACTCAGTAGGAGTTCAGATGGGGTTTCACCTCGTCAGCCTTCTTGTCGGCATCTACCTGGGGACCGTTACGCACAGCTAGTGCCGCTTGCGGTCTGTGGTTAAACCCACTGCCAGCGTAGTGTCGAGTCTTTAGAGTTCCACACAGAGGGTATTCGCCTTTGGGCAAAACAGAGTAGAGGTCGCATGGTTTTGCGACAGGGTTCGTTCTCATCCGCGCACTTATGCACGTTTGGAGTCCGGACGGATTATACTAGCAGGCTCTGGTTTGAGCCAGATACTGGTATATGTTTTGGGGTTGCTTTTATCTCTCAGTATTCTTGTTCCTCGGAACGAGAATACAGGTGTGTATGCACAGTTGCTTGAGGCGGAGGATGGGGTTTTTCTTTAGGGTTTCGGAACGGGTGCGTATGCACAGTTGACAGTCGTCATTTTCCAAACCCTAATAGATTTATGAAATATCAATTAATAATAGTAATTAAATGAAATATTGTTATGGTTGATTTTGTTGACTTGTTGACCATGGTTGACTTGTTGACCATGGTTGAATGTTGACCACCATCATTGCTTTGCAAGGATACTCCTTGATTTTAGCTTACATTCATTTATTGTAGTGATGGTAGTGGTCATTCCAAATACAACCATCAACTATTTCATTTTGAATTATTATTATTAATTAGATATATCTTTTTCTTTTTGTTATGGTTGCAAGAAGAAAGAGAGCTCATTCTATCATAATCATTCTCTCTCCTCATTTCATCTTCTTCTTCCTCAAGCTCAAGGTGATTCCTTCTCATGAGTTGAGAATCCCTCACCTTGAAAAAGAAAACACCCCATAGATACTCTCTACTCTCTCTAGGGTTCAAGGTTTAGCAAGCCGGAGATCCTAGTTCACTCAAAGTTCGAGGAAGAGCCCAAAGGTTGAACCCTCAGGTGGATCCATCTTCGACGGAAGAAGGCTACGAGGCAAGAACCATCAACCTCTACAAGGTTTCATGAAGAAGGAGTTCAAGTTAGGTATAACTCTTCATCCGAGTAGCTAACGCTCCTTTGTATGCTTGCTAGTTTAGTTTAGACACGATCCCGACCTTGTTTAGTCCATGTTTCTCTTCATGACAAATTTTGATTGTTATATCTTTTCCGCCTCCTCATAAGTACCGGGGATGGCAACGTGGACTTACATCCCGAAACCTTGCTGCCGTGCTAGGCAACCCTGCAGTTGTATGGATGGTATTACTGATTATTAGCGAGCGTGATTCGAGCCCGTGTTCCTTTGCCCCTGGGGCCTATCCTTGGATTTAGGATACTCCTGCGGTGGTTGACGCTCACACTTGGACTGACGATAGGTTTAGCGACCTAGATAATGAGACTTAGAGACTGGTTGGTTTAGTGACATGGACATTGTATTGATTACTGATTCGATATACCTGCTTTATTGTTTTCCTGTACCGGTTATTTCATGCTCGCGTCATTGATCTATATTTACTGCTTCATGTTCATCATCATTGCACGTGCTTACATGTGTGTGTGTGTGTATTGCTATTGTGTCGCTCTGACAACCTGAGTATGCATGCTCAGAGTGAGAAGTGGACTTAGCTCGGATCAGGATCTGTCGTACCTCGAGGATATTGCGGACATCTAGATCGGCGACGCTAGCGCTATCTTTCCCATGATCTCTATCTGGTTAGTTTTATATCTGTTTTGATAGAATTAGTGACTATATTTCTCATTACCTGTACATTGATTACTGATTACCACGTAACGCTAGAAGACGAAGTATGACTACGGCAGGATATTTTCTCGACCATAGGAGCATGGCTGGCCTTGTCACAACTCGTATTCCGTATTTTGGGAAGCAGGGCATGAAACGAACCGAGGTCTGAGTTTTGAGCTTTTTAAACAGTCCTACATGTACTGTCCCAAACACCGTTTCTTACACTCAATCACTAATTGAATATATTACGTCAGTCTATAGGTAAAATTAGACATTTAAGCTTCATATGTGATGGATCTATTGATCTCCTTCAGATGTTACCTTCCGTTGATCTGCAGCGAGCGCTGATGGATAACTGAGATTGAGTTGGAGGGTTGCCTCCTGAAGCGTGTAGATCTCAATGAGTTTTATGTGGTTGAGGCCAAGGTACCTGCAAGGAAGTCCCGGGGTGGTTGTGCCACCGAGGACCCTCCGACGATTAAGTTAGACTGGGTATTTTGGCAGAGTAACGGCCTATTGGGGTCAAATTGACTTACCTGATTCTTCTGAGAGAGGGGTTTATATAGTGGCAGCAATGGGCAGACGGGCGAGAGATTCATGCCGGCCGTTACGCCCACGTGATAGGCGGGATTCCCCATAAATGACGAGATATGCTCGTTAATGGGGGATAGTGATGGCGTGGAACGTAGGATCATGGGATGCGGATATCTCGCGTCTGGCGAGATTCGTGGAGCCATGGCGGAGGCGCCTGTGATCGGTGCTGTCGGTCGGTCGGTGAGACCGAGGAAGATAAGCTCGGTGGGAGGCTCGGGAACGAGCGGGAGGCCGAGACATCTTGGTTCTGTGATAGCTCGGAGGCGAGCTGGGGGTGGTCCGGAAGGCCACCGAAGGTCGGTAACATCCTCGGGTCGCAGGCCCGGGTATTCTTCCAACGTACCGTTCTTGATCCTTTCTTGTAAGCTCTGGGACACGTCATCTGCCACGTGTCATGATATGGGGAGTCACCGATATCGAGCATCATCAATATGGGAAGTTATGTAGCAGATATAACGACATGGCATATTTACAAATTGACATGGTGTCAGTAGAAATTTCTTCTTATATCCCCTGATGAGAATCGAGTTGTACAGGGGTCAACATGTAGGGATTAGCATCGGTATCCTCCTCCCGGCTTCAACTGAACGTTGAATGTAGTGATTCACACTATGCAAGCCAAGCGTAAATCTCATACCTAAGCATACTCCTCACATTCGCTGAGCACTGAAAATACGGATTTGAATTGTACACTTGAAAACCGATTTAAGAGATATTTTGGATGCCAATATCGGTCGCAGATGAAACTCTGCTTGCAAAAATGTGTGCTTTACTTTGCTGAAAACTCCATTTACAACCAACACCACCATGATGGTACGAGTTACCTAACAGTTGGAGATACCCATTCTAGTCCGACAAGTCCTCCAATAGCATGGTCTTATAATTAAACTACCCGTAGGATAGGTGAAGACATAATATGTTAAAACTTGTGTTTAATCTAAAGAGAGGTCTAGATTTCTTGTACTTTCTTATATTTATAGATTCAGGAATCGCTGTTATGCCGTTGAAAAGCACAATAATTTTTCCATGTTCTCCAAACGTTGTCACATAGTATATCAACCACTTGCACCTTCATACCTACATTTTTTAGCATGATCTGCTTACTGAAGCTGGTGATATTCGATCAAAATTTCTCTGTTTGAATTTGAAGCATAAATTCGGCTCTCAGGCTTCTATGGGGACTTATCGGCCACCGTAGTTGTAGCCGAAGGCAGGTACAAACAATATGAAGGTTTATGTGTGTGTAATTTTCAGCTGCATATAATCAAATAAAATAAAAATAGTACAATTACTTTAATGATATAGTTTCAAATTGTAATTACATACTTTGAAGTTCTAGGAATCAAACGAGATTTGAAGAATAGCAAAACACCCTTTTCACCATTTCCCTGTTTCAATTTTTCAGCTTTTTGACCAATACCAGTATAAGAACTTGACAAATTCCAAATGCAGTGGAGTGTGGACCCAACTGCAAAAAGTGATCCAGAGCGGGAGAAAAGAGAGAAAGAAGCATGGGATATCTTGCATTCGATCCAACGGCAGGGGTTGCACGCAGATCCAATCTGCCTTTGTACCCCCCACGTGCACGTGCTGCACCAACTTGACCGAGTGGGACCCACGTCAGCAGCCTTTTGGTCGGTGATTTTGTGGAATTGCCGAGAACTGTCCAGCCTGCAGCGTTGACGGCGACCGAGATCAAACTATTCGATTTGGTGGCTTATTTGTATACATTATAAAGTAAAGGGGTTAATTGCAATTCAGCCGCTCCTTTGGATTCGACTGCGCCGGCCAAGCAAAGCGCATCCGAAACTTAATTTTTGCTTTCGTGGAGAGATGTACCTTGTCGACCACGACGTGCATTCGCCTACGCTTACCGCCAAAGTCCAACCGTGCCATATTAAAATATTATTAAACATCGTAAATAGTTGAACATTGTAAGTGGGTGTTGTCTCATCGGAGAAGGTGAGCAGATACCATGTGGGCCCCGCATGAGGTAAATCACCAAGGTGGTACGGTCTACCTGTGAAACCGTACCCGTAAGGAAATCGGCCGTGATGGTGGTCGGAATCTCCCTCAGATGTGTCCTCCGTCTATATTGTGGTGAGCGAGGCTAAATGGTTGAGATTTGTGGTGAAGGTTGGGTGTGAATCTCAATGGGTTTTTGGTGGTTGTTGACACCGAGCTACCTGCAAAGGAAGTCTCGGGATGGGGAAACCACCGTAGGACCCTCCGAAAATCAAGTAAGTACCGAGAACTAATTGGGCAGAGTATCGGTGTATTGGATTGAATTCGAATTACCTGAATCGTCTGGAGAAGGGGTTTATATAGGGGTCGCATTGGAGCAAGCAGATGCGAGATTCTAACCGTCCGTTACATCCCCGCGTTACTTTCATGTTGATGGCGGGATACGCCCATTAACGACGAGATACGCTCATTCATGACGAGATACGCTAGCGCGGAATGCGGGACGTGTAGCGGCGGGGATCTTATCGTGGTGAGATACACGAAGCCGTTATAGAGGGCGCTCGTGGTCAGTGTTCCCAGCCAAACAGGCACGCTGAGGAACCTGAGGAAGCTATAGGATAGCTCGGAAACGAGCAAGGACACTAAAGAATCTTAGCTATAGGATGGCTCAGAGACGAGCTAGGAAGTTGAGGAGGCTCAACTCGATGATTGCTCGGATACGGGCAATTATAGGTGGTTAGGCGAAGATGGAATATACTTAGGGGAGGCCTCTAAAAGTTCGGGTGTAATCTCGGAGGCTAGGCGTCGAGGAATGTCCCCAAGGCATCATACCTATTCCAGCTCCATAGCCTCCAGGAATCTAGTGGGTTTATATGGACGACACGTCATCTGCTACGTGCCGTGATCTGTGGAATTCCCACTTATGAGTATCATCATTAGCCCCCCACTCTCGTTCTGACCTATTTATTGGTCAGGTCGAGAGTGCTCTGCTCAGTTTTCTTTGTTCAGCTTGGTGCCGAGCATTCTTTAAAGTGGATTGTCCGGGATCGACATCGCGTTTGGCGGTTGTGTCTTTTCGATCCCCAAGTCCACGTGGCGTTTTACCGTGCGCTTTAATTTTCGTCCGTATCCCCGATAATGTCAACGGATCACCGAGAGGGCGACACCATCATAGAGACGGCGCTTCGTTTGTTCGGACCGTCGTGGCCACAGGCCGACCGTCGATTTCGTGCCACATGGCCGCAATCAGATGGCTGATTGTGAGCGTCGTTTCGGCCCATCGGATCCGCGTGAGGGGGAAGCGTCCAATGGTTGGATGCCACGTGGCGCCATCTGGATCGCTGTGCGCGACACTTCGTGTATGGTGCTCCTTACCATGATTATTACGGTTTTGCGGAATCAAAAACTTTTAAAAACTTGAGCACTACACACTTGAACCTTAGAATACAAGCCCAAATACTAAACTAAACCATACTAACGGGAGTTTTAGCTACTAAGTTAGTGTAACAAACTTTGTAAACGATCCTTCGGGTCTTGAAAGGTTCATTCCTCGAGCTCGTAGGGTTATGGGTTCAAGCTCTCGAAGTCAAACTCCCGCGTCAATGACGATCCACCCGAGAATGTCGATTCAAGCGATAGCTTCTACGAAGCAACTAAAGATCGAGTTTTGCTAGGACAAGATACTTATAGGGTGTAGTTTATAGACAAGATACTCTCTTTTCTTTTCTTAAAACTCAAGAAGAGAAGTGAGGAAAAATATGAAGAAAGATAGCAACTATAAAAAATATCCAACACTTGATAAAAACTATCCTTATCTTCTCATACTCTTTCACTTATCTCTTCATACTAGAAACAAACACGTGGGTGGGCTAGTGACTCACTGGTGCGAGTCACAAGCCCACACACTTCTACATTCATCTATGGCGAAATGAGAGAGAGAGAGAGAGAGAGTGTAGCAACCCCACTTGGTACACATATACAAACACTTATATATATATATATATATATATATATATATATATATATATATATATATATATAAATGCATGTATGTAAACAAGTATACCAAAACCCATATTTATAATAAATACGTATACCGTGTTTCTACCAAAATACGAATACTGATTTATACCGAAAATACAAAATATGCGTATTCATATTTAGAAAGAAATACATGTATTTGTATTAAAGCACAAATACCCGTATTTATACAAATACACATATTCGTATAAATACCGTATTCATGTTAAAATACAAATACCCAAAAGAGAGTAATATAATACTAGTATCAAAACTGACTGTCTTTCAAACCTGCTAGTACTACTAAACCGTCCGATTAAAGAACGTGTATAAATACATGTGTTCAATCGAACATCGAGCATATCGAAATACGAAAACTACATCGTTTTGCCTGAACCGGGAAATCCTCTGTGTGGGACTCTAAAGTGTCATGACCCGGAAAAGGCATGCGACTGACATTTGAATCTTGTAAAGTCTATAGGACCCCACCAAATTCAAGTAAACCAAAAGCCAGAAATCTAAACCTTTTTAGGGAAAATAATGGAGGTGCAGTTTTGAAATAAAGGTACACTGAAACCAAGTTTATTCTTTATGTACATAAGTAATAGTATATATGAAAACATAATGTTTGCATCTAGCTTGAAAACTTTTTCGTCATTTGAAATTTCGGCAGCACCTCCTTTGTAATTTTTAATCCGAAAACGAATACAAGCAATAATAAAAATATAGGCATCCATAAACAGGATCTAGCTCTTCGCCAATTGGCGAAAACAACCACGCAAAAATATAAATATACAATGTTGGTGTGTAATAGCGCCTCTAGTTGGGTTACAACATCATAAAGTAGTGAACTTTTAAATTTCTAGAGGGCTATTACAAACGAACTACAAATCGTAACTAAAGATTAGGGTAATAGCAACAATATATGAAGTCAAAGCTGAAGGAAAAGGAAATACAACCTTCGTAGCCAACTCCTTCAGTCTTTAGGACTCCTACGGCTTTGCTCGAAACTTGGATCAACTCCACTCAAGATCCTTCGTCATCTACGATGATCCACCCGGAGATTCCTAGGTCAAGCTCTTTGCTTCACAAAATTAAGATGAAGTGGAGCAAACACTATACACTAAAGGGCTAGGGTAATGTAAAATGGTTATATGGTTTGTAAACTCACTTAAAAACCCTTTCTTTTAAGTTCCTTACTCTTTTATCAACTCAAAAGAGCTAGAGAGAGGAGGAAGATGAAGATGGCAAAGCTTTTGTGAATATAATGATAATCACATAAATAATAATGAAAAAGAAAAGATTATATATGAGACACTCTCAAATATAACCATGGTTAGCTAAATATCTAGATATTTTGTAGATGAGTTAAAGAACAAAGGAAATATAACCATGGTTAAAGTCAAAGATCAATGAAGAAGTTTGTAGAAAAAAGAGTCATTTAGCTAATTTCTTTTTTCTTTAATTCATTAACAAAAATCTAGATATTTATCAACCATGTGAGTTTTGCATTGCCATCTCCTATGTATCAACAACCACGATACATATGTATATATGTATGTATGCATTCACATCAACATGTGCTTGTACAAACATATATGCATACATCCATCCATACAACCAAAAGAAAAGGTTTAATTAAAAATGAGCTAAAAGTCAATATTAAATCAATACTTGATTTAATAAATCGGCCATATCAAATACGACCCGACCAATAGTAAACGCCCGATTAAAATACGGTATCACATACTCGCATTTAATCGAGCTCCCGCGCATATCTCATATACACACCATGTTAGTTATATGTATGCCCTAGAGGCCATTACTGTACATGAGATGTATATTGTAGTGGATGCTAGGACATATATAGGTAGGGCTTTCTTGCTCGACATGATAGTACGCTATCTGGTTGCTCTTTATCTTAACATGTATATTTGCAGTCTCTCTATTACATGTTGATAAAGCCCTTAGGATGTGTACTCGACTTCCAGGAATATGATGCAGATCATACTAGTGGGGCCTAGGTAGTCAATGAGTACATCCTTCAATGTCTCTAGTCGTGGGAATATCGAGACGGGGCATCGATATTCCAGAGTAGACTAGCATATAACTTCTCGATCCATGTGATGGGCGATGGATGATCCCATATGCATTGGTGTTTGACATCAAAGATGGTATGCGGGTGCTCAGTGGTGACTGGGTACACTGAACGGACTCGCCGAGAACTCCCAGATGGTATTATACCTTACGTCAGATGGCAGTTCTCTGGTGACACTGGTACAGCTCAGTCTGTTGACCCGAGATCGTCATAGAGTCTTGTGTGTCTCCCACTGTGCTTTGATTTCCACCCTACCGCAGCTCTACCGAGTCGTGCAAACAGGTGGTTTTTGGGTATAGTCCCGATTCACACGGAGGCAATGAGCGATAGGAGGGGATTCGTCTCTCCCGGTATTGGGGGTTGATGTTGCGCTATGCTCGACTGGCCATAACTGGAAATCCCTGGCCAGGGTTGCACTGATTTACTGGTAAGTGTTATCAGTAGTTTCATGCTTGTTATGGACCTTACATCGGTATGACTTATCAAGCTACTGGGGTCTGACGTTTACCACCCCTAGGCGAGATATGCGACATATCAGATGAACAGACCGGACTGTGCGGTAAGTGTTACTGGTTGGATTCACAGGAATGTGAGCGGGCTTGCTCGTTGATCTTTTGATCGTTCAATACCCGGGTGACCGTTACGTTTAGCAGACCGCTTGCGGCTTGTGGGTGTTTGATATGATCATCACCTACTGCCGGCGTATTGACGAGTCTTTAGAGTCATACACAGAGGTTTCCTGGCTCAAGCGAAACGAAATAGGAGCGCATATGAGATATGTGCGGGACCGAGAATAATACCAGTATGTGATACTGAATTTTATTCTCACGATTTGTATCATCGGACGGTTGTATATGATATAGCCGGGTTACCAAATCAAACGTTGATTCGATAAATTGATACACTTGATATTAGTCGGTTATATGCAGTATGACCGGATCATTAAATCAAGTGTTGATTTAATGATTTAATGTATAATTATATATTTGATATATTACTTTACATTAACTAATATTGGTTCATTTAAGATTGATTTTCTCACTTGAATGTGCACATTGTTTATATGTGATATATGCAAGTGTACATGTTTGTATCATGCTTGATGATACATACAAGTTGTGTGTATGAGACTTAAACCAAATTGAGGTTAAATTAGGGTTTATTAATTTCCTAATAAATAACAAAAGAAATAAGACTTTGGTCAAAGTTATCAAGCTTCATGAAGCTTGAAGAAACTTTGAGAAAGTCAATTTCTTTTGTCATTTCTTTAGGATGCTAGTTAACCCAACCCTTAACCCAAGTCTTTGGTTAATTCTCTACACAAGTTAAGCATGAGGGCTTCACTTTACCATTGTACCATAATTAAAAGGATAAGTTTCATTCTTTATTCAATTATTCCTTCTTCTTCTTCTTCTTCAAGAAGAAGAAAGCTTGCTACCTCTAATGGTGCCATGAGATCAAGAGTGAGAAATCCAATTTTAAAATGAACCCACTTTCTATTTCTTCATTCTCTACCACTTGCCATGTAGTAGAGTGTGTTATCTTCACAAGTTTCATGACCAAGTGAAGATGGAGCTTGAGTTTGAGTCGCCTCGACGTAGATCATCTTCGGCGTCAAAGTCAACGACCTAGCCGGCTTATTTCTCCGATGAAACCAACACTAGGGTCCGGGATTCCGATGATCGCAGTGGAGGGACGTCATCACGGAGCTAAAGAAGTGGATGACCGGATCTACAAAGGTTGTAATCCCTTTCACTTATTAGTAAAGTTGTTTGCTAGCTTATAGTTTCGCCTATCCTCTAGTTAACGATCTTGCATAGGGTTTCTCGGCACATAAATTTTTGAATTTGGCATGGTTGATGCCTTGTGGAACCTTATGAGTGTGCCTAGGAACCCTACAGTGGTATCAGAGCCTATCTAGAGCTTTAGGCGATGTGTAGACGAAGTTAGAAACCCGATCGAACCCCGAAACCCTAAACTTGACCCCTCTTTGTACAATTTCTGAAATTATGGATTTTTGTGAATTAAAAATGCTCAGAAAATAGAGCAGGAAATTCTAAGAACAACTGAAGAAAACGAAGCCCTAACTTTACTGTAGCGCCGCGGAACCGCGGCCTTACCCTGCTATTGGCGGTGGTTCTGCGGCCGTATGTACTGATTAGTGGTTCATTTTTATACAGTAATACCCATAGCAGTTTCCTCTGTTCTCTGGGAATTTTTAATTTACATTCAACAGTTGAATTTTCTGGGTTGTTTTGGGGACTCGATGATTCGATCGGATTATTTAACTTTGTTTATTGTGTTTTTCCGGGTAATTTTAGAATATATTAAAAAGTTCGACCGGATATAAATACCCACTTTTTCCCCTGTCGGGAAATTTCCAAGTGTTGGATTTTTCCGAAATTTAAGAATGTTCTAAGTAGTGCAAGTAACTCGATGGACCCTCTAGAAGACAACAAACCTTAACTCGATTATGTGACCGTCTTGAACTGCCCTTTGAACCTTAGGGTTTGGGGCAGTACGGCGTGCCACATGTGAGTCGTTGGCTTGACCCTTCTACGGCTGGACCGTTGGTACTGTGGCATGAAGTGAATGTTTTTAAACTTATTTCATGTGTTGAGCTGTTTCGGGAAAACTTGGGTGTTTTGATTGTTCGATCGGAAAGTTTAACATTTTTTATTTATCTGAAATGTGATACAATATTTGGAATCCACAAATAGTTATGAGATAACTGTTTTGAATGTTATAAATCTAGCAGTTTAGTCTCACTTGATCGGTTGTCACGGAATTTTGATGTGATCAAAAGTCCGTCGCAATCACGTTGCGTACACGGATACTCGCCGGGTAAACTTAATAGATAGCCGCGCCCCATAGCCCGGATAAAGTGACTGTAGGAGAACCCCGTCGCCGAGAGCATCCGTTCGGGTGTTCGCGGCAGCGGTGTTCCGCCTTAGTGCACTTCGTCGACGGTATCGGGGGTGCAACCGTCTACTAAAGTTTGCGACGAGCATTCGTTCAAGATGTCGGGAATCTTGTTGAATTGCCCGACTTGATATTGAAAAGAGTTTTCGATAATGAGACTAAAATGCGGGGTTTATAATTGTTAGGCATGCGATGTCTAAGAAGGTTGCGGATTCCAACTGTTGTAGTTTTACACTTTCTTTTCTGCGACCGTAAGTGTAATATGTGATATCGCCGGTTTCGTTGCTATATGTCAACGGCAATTGGGATGGGCATATTTACTTACGTTGATGATATGTGATGTTATGTGTTGCTGGATATGTTATATTGGATCGTCGTGTTTAAATAGCCGGGTTTTTTTTATGTGAGATGAGTGTTTTTCATTTTCATTCATGTAAAAAACTTGTATGTAATATTCTTTTATTGGGGCACTTCCGGGTTGAGGTTGATGTCACCATTGTATATTATTTACTTTTCCGCATTAGGATAGACCCAAGGCGGGGAGCACAAGTAACCGGGTTCTAGGGTCCAGTGGGAGACCATCTCGAGGAGTCGAGTCCGGGTCTCCTAACTCTAGAATTGGTAGGGTTACTTGCCACTCTCGTAGGGGTCTAGGGGTGTGGGATTGGCTATTCATCACGACCGTGGAATCCGTGTTTTATACTGGCTCGTATTGAAAACACGGACGTCCTAGTATATCCAATATTTCATATGATATTTTCTGCTGCGTTATCTGTGATGTGATCATGTGATTTGTTCAGATGGATACTGTATATACTATATATGATATATTATATAAACGTTGCTTATGTTTTACACCCGCGCTAGCACTGCCCCGCTCTGCCGTTAGTTACCTAACCTAACGGCACAGACGGGACATCGAGGCGAATGCGGATGGCATAAGCGTATGTTGTATTTATCTGTGATGTTTAGGTGGATTTAAATGATGGGACATTCATTAATGAGATTAATGAAAGAAAATAAACCTAAAAGATGTTTTGGAATCGAATTTCAAAAATAAAACAGGTAGCTACAGTTCTTGCTTTGCATCGCGGTGTTCCTTGTAGAACATCCTGCACCTTATTCGATAAGGAAAGGGCCGAGATCCTTTCACCGGGAGTGACCCCTTTAGTAATAACTGGCAGATGCTACAACACTCGGTTTGTCTTTTGATTGCTTCTATAGTTTTTGCTTTGCACAGAGGTATATATGATATATCCTGCACCTTATTCGATGAGGAAAGGGCCGACGATCCCTTCACCGGGAGTGACCCCTTTAGCAAAACTAGAAAAGCCTAAAAAACACTCCATTTAAAAACCATTTGATTCCGCAACGAGATCAAGTTCAAAGCGTTAAAGGTTTCATAAAAACCATCCGCAACCCTCCGTCATTTTAGGAAGTAGAGTACTTAGTATTCGTGCTGTGTTTATTGACCATAGTCAAGGCACAGTGTACGGTAGCTAAGTGATGTCTTCCTACACCGCATATGATGCGATTAGTTAGGACAGTCATGTGTCTTTGTTGACCTTAGCCAAGGGTCATGTGGGTGGGTCTAATTAATCACGAAATGACGGGTAGAACTTGACCAGTGCTTATGATTTGTTGACCTTAGCCAAGGTTATAAGTGCTAGGGGTAAAAACCTTTATCAGGAGTTTCAAGTGTTGAAATTTGCAATGGGATTGCATACCTTCTATATATGATAGTTGGATCCTGATACCCACTGCGAGTAATTGTTACTCCTGTGAGAGTTTTGCACTTTACAATTAGCCGATCAAGTAGGTGTCTAGAAAGGTGTCAACGGGGTTACGCCCCTGGGAAAACGAGGTTTACTTTAATTAGGTCCGTGCGAAAGCACGGGGAACCTCCCTCAATGTACCGGCACTGGCCTGGCTGAAAGATTGGCGAACTTGTAGAGTGTAATTAATCCCGGTTAGTCTTTCCTTTTAGGGTTTGAAGGAATATTTGATAAAAACAGTGGGAGCCATCCTGATTAGATAAAATATATAAACCAATCTAATCTTGTAAAGAGCGCACGCAGAGTGTTTTCTTCTCTCTCTCTCTCTCCAGGTAGCGACCATGTCACGCCTTAATCAAGATAATAATATGGATGTATTGACCGAACCCGCTTGTTATACTGAGCTGGGGAACGTTGGTCCCGCTCCAACTTATAATTGTTATAAGACAGAGCAGGAAATAGGGGAATACCAGATTTCCCGTGCCGCCCAAACGAAGAAAGTGCATGAGATGCATCTCCTTCGGGTGTGTTCATTACAAAGAACTGTTTCTCTGTATCCTCTACGTCCTGAGTATTTGATACCGGATCAGGATCCCAAATATGAATCTGTTACATGGGCTACAGAAAGGTAGAGAACTGAGAACGGGTGATAAGTTTCATGAGACAGAAAACGGTGCAAGTGTTGCAGCCAAGTCTGTTTGTCACTATCACCCTGTATTTCCAAATACATTGATTCTGAACAAATGTTATTAGATACCGAACCTGAAATACAACATCATATCAGTCTCTTTATTTACTAAAGAAGGATATAATTCTGTATTGTTGGATAATGTTTTGAACATTTCCTATATCAATAGTTGATCGGTTCAAGCACGTTATCTAAAATTATTGACGTTCTAAATCAAACTACAGTTCTTAGTATACAGAACACACACGAGAGGAAGAGTTCAGAAATGAACGAATTCTTCTTGAGGAATTGTAGCCTAGGTCATATCAGTGCGACCCGACTAGCTAAGTTACATTTAGATGCATATTTAAATTAGTTTAAATTTACATCTTATGAAACTTGCCAGTCATGTCACAAAGATAAGATGACCATAGCTCTGTTTACTTGAAACAGAGAAAGAGTTAGTGAATTCTTGGGACTGATACATAGTGATGTATAGAGGTCCCCAGTCTACATATGCCAAGACTGGTTCTTTGTACTTCCTTACATTCACTGATGATCTCTCAAGATTCGGACATATGTTCCTGTTGAAACAAATGTCTGAAGCTTTTGAGAAGTTCAATGAATATAAGGTAGAAGTAGAGAACCAATACAGGAATAAGTATTATGTCCTATGATGAGATCAGGGAGGAGAATACTTGTGCATGGAATTCTTGGACTATTCTAAAGGAGAATGAGATTCTCTCTCAGTGTTACTCCTCTGTATACACCACAGCACAATGGTGTATCGGGGCGGAGCAATCGCACCCTATATGATATGGTGCGCTCTATGATGAGTACTACTGAGTTACCTATTCCTTTTGGGGTTGTGCACTTGAGAAGATGCATACCTATTGAATTAGATTCCAATCAAATCAATGCCTACCACTCCATATGAGATATGGTATGGGAAGCCCATCTCTTAAGTAAATTAAGATTTGGGATTGTACGGCCTATGTCAAAAGCAAAATCCGGACAAGATCGAGGCAAAGTCATTTCTGTAGAACTGGAAGGAGTTCTAGTTATACAAACTACAACTGATGATTTGATAGAACCAAAGGATTCAGTAGTCTCCGACGAACCTCAGCCTCTCCGCCGATCTAGCAGGGTTCCTCATCCGTCTGAGAGATACTTTGGTTTCTCGATGACAGTGGGAGCGAGGATTGCATCATGAGATGATAACCCAACTAGTTTCGAGCAGGCCATCAAGAGTGGGGACTCTGTAAGAATGGCTGGATGCTTAGCGATCTGAGATGGAATCCATGTACACCAACAAAGTATGGACTTTGGCTGCTATATCTGAAGGGTTAAATCCCCATCAGGAGCAAGTATATCTTGAGAAGATTACTTGGTGTAGATGGAAAAGTTGAGACTTTCAAAGCTAGACTTGTTAATGGTTTTCATCATCGACCAGGCGTGGATAATGATGAAACCTTTTTCCAGTAGCTATGCTTAAGTCCATCCGGATCCTACTTAACATTGCTGCATACCATGACTACGATATCTGGTGGTTGGGTGTCATGACTGCTTTTCTAAATACTGATTTAGAAGAGAACGTCTTTAAGTACACAGCCAGAGGGCTTCGTAAACAGTGGGAGCAGCGGAAAAGTGTGCAAGTTGCTTTACAGGATAAAGCAGGCATCGCGGAGTTGGAACGTCTGTTTTGATATGGTAGTCAAAAAGTTTGACTTTATCAAAATGGTAGATGAACCTTGTATATACAAAAAGGTAGTAGAGAGTAAGGTGGTGATCCTCGTAGAGTACGTGGATACCATACTCTTGAAAGGGAAGGAGTTTCCTATGCTACGCTCGATCAATCTCCTCTTATCACATGGATTCTCCATATAGGATCAAAGTGATACCTCCTAAATCCTGGATTTTGGATCTATGAGATAGATCTAAATGGATGTTAGGATTCTCACTAGTTGTAGTGAGATGGTATCAGTTGATCCTGGGGAGAATCACTGGAAAGGTTCCAGGGTGATAAGGATGACTGAATGTCAAGCGCAGGCATTGTCTTTACCCTCAGTGGAGGGACGGTATGTTGAAAGAGTTCCAAGCTAGATACCGTGGCGGACTAGACGATAAAGGCTGGTGACATCGCTAACAAAGATACTACCAAAGAAGCAGTTTGGGTGTATATTGGTTCATAAGATGAACTAGGTTCCTACCATTGTGTGACAATGGAAGAGTGGCTTTGGCCCAGGAACCCCGATCCCATCAGTGACCCAGACATATTCTGAGGCAGCATCACCTGATCATGGAGATAGTTGATCTCCAGGGTGATCGAGGTTAGGAGAGTAGACTCAGAGGACAACACGACGGATCCACTCACAAAGGCTTTTTCACAGAAAGAGACTTTTATGGGATGGTTGAGTATGAGATACTGCAACCACTGCTACAGATGGCCCTAGTGCAAGTGGGAGATTGTTAGTTATATGTATGCCCTAGAGGCCATTACTGTACATGAGATGTATATTGTAGTGGATGCTAGGACATATATAGGTAGGACTTTCTTGCTCGACATGATAGTACGCTATCTGGTTGCTCTTTATCTTAACATGTATATTTGCAGTCTCTCTATTACATGTTGATAAAGCCCTTAGGATGTGTACTCGACTTCCAGGAATATGATGCAGATCATACTAGTGGGGCCTGGGTAGTCAATGAGTACATCCTTCAATGTTCCTAGTCGTGGGAATATCGAGACGGGGCATCGAAATTCCAGAGTAGACTAGCGTATATCTTCTCGATCCATATGATGGGTGATGGATGATCCCATATCCATTGGGGTTTGACATCAGAGTTGGTATGCTGGTGCTCAGTGGTGACTGGGTACACTGAACGGACTCGCCGAGAACTCCCAGATGGTATTATACCTCACGTCAGATGGCAGTTCTCTGGTGACACTGGTACAGCTTAGTCTGTTGACCCGAGATCGTCATAGAGTCTTGTGTGTCTCCCACTGTACTTTGATTTCCACCCTACCACAGCTTTGCTGAGTCGTGCAAACAGGTGGTTTTTGGGTACAGTCCCGATTCACACGGAGGCAATGAGCGATAGGAGGGGATTCGTCTCTCCCGGTATTGGGGGTTGATGTTGCGCTATGCTCGACTGGCCATAACTGAAAATCCCTGGCCAGGGTTCCACTGATTTACTGGTAAGTGTTATCAGTAGTTTCATGCTTGTTATGGACCTTTCATCGGCATGACTTATCAAGCTACTAGGGTCTGACGTTTACCACCCCTAGGCGAGATATGCGACATATGAGATGAACAGACCTGACTGTGCGGTAAGTGTTACTGGTTGGATTCACAGGAGTGTGAGCGGGCTTGCTCGTTGATCTTCTGATCGTTCAATACCAAGGTGGCCGTTACGTTTAGCAGACCGCTTGCGGCTTGTGGGTGTTTGATATGATCATCATCTACTGCCGGCGTATTGACGAGTCTTTAGAGTCATACACAGAGGTTTCCTGGCTCAAGCGAAACGAAATAGGAGCGCATATGAGATATGTGCGGGACCGAGAATAATACCAGTATGCGATACTGAATTCTATTCTCGTGATTTGTATCATCAGACGGTTGTATATGATATAGCCGGGTTACCAAATCAAATGTTGATTCGATAAATTGATACACTTGATATTAGTCGGTTATATGCAGTATGACCGGATCATTAAATCAAGTGTTGATTTAATGATTTAATGTATAATTATATATTTGATATATTACTTTACATTAACTAATATTGGTTCATTTAAGATTGATTTTCTCACTTGAATGTGTACATTGTTTATATGTGATATATGCAAGTGTACACGTTTGTATCATGCTTGATGATACATACAAGTTGTGTGTATGAGACTTAAACCAAATTGAGGTTAAATTAAGGTTTACTAATTTCCTAATAAATAACAAAAGAAATAAGACTTTGGTCAAAGTTATCAAGCTTCATGAAGCTTGAAGAAACTTTGAGAAAGTCAATTTCTTTTGTCATTTCTTTAGGATGCTAGTTAACCCAACCCTTAACCCAAATCTTTGGTTAATTCTCTACACAAGTTAAGCATGAGGGCTTAACTTTACCATGGTACCATAATTAAAAGGATAAGTTTCATTCTTTATTCAATTATTCCTTCTTCTTCTTCTTCAAGAAGAAGAAAGCTTGCTACCTCTAATGGTGCCATGAGATCAAGAGTGAGAAATCCAATTTTAAAATGAACCCACTTCCTATTTCTTCATTCTCTACCACTTTCCATATAGTAGAGCGTGTTATCTTCACAAGTTTCATGACCAAGTGAAGATGGAGCTTGAGTTTGAGTCGCCTCGACGTAGATCATCTTCGGTGTCAAAGTCAATGACCTAGCCCGCTTATTTCTCCGATGATACCAACGTTAGGGTCCGGGATTCCGATGATCGCAGTGGAGGGACGTCATCACGGAGCTAAAGAAGTGGAGGACCGGATCTACAAAGGTTGTAATCCCTTTCACTTATTAGTAAAGTTGTTTGCTGGCTTATAGTTTCGCCTATCCTCTAGTTAACGATCTTGCATAGGGTTTCTCGGCACATAAATTTTTGAATTTGGCATGGTTGATGCCTTGTGGAACCTCATGAGTGTGCCTTGGAACCCTACACACCACATTGTTTCGCCTGAGCTAAGAAAATCCTGTGTGGGACTCTAAAACTTGTCAATACGCCGACAGTAGGTGATGATCATATCAAAACACCTACAAGCCGCAAGCGGTCAGCTAAATATAACGGCCACCCGTGTATTAAGCGAACAGAAGAACAACAGGCGAACTTGTCAAAACTCCCGCAGAGCCATAGGTAACACTTACCGCACAGTCCGGTCTCTTCTTCTGATATGTTGCATATCAAGTCTAGGGATGGAATCGTCGAGCCCTAATAACTCAATAAGTCATGTCGATATGGATTATGACCAGTCGAGAAACTACTGATAACACTTATCAGTAAATCTCATCAGTCCTGGTCGGGGACTTCAAGTCAAAGCCAATCCCACATAGCACAACATCAACTCCCAATACCGGGAGAGACGAAACCCCTCCTATCGCTCACTGTCTCCATGTGTCTCGGTACTATACCCAAAAGCCACCTGTTTGCACGACTTAGTAGAGCCATGGTAGGGTGGAAATCAAAATATAGTGGGAGAACACACAAGACTCTATGACGATCTCGGGTCTACAAACTAACCTGTACCAGTGTCACCTAAGAACTGCTATCCAACGATAGATATAATACCATATAAGAGTTCTCGGTGAGTCCGTTCAGTGTACCCAGTCTCTACTGAGCACCCGTATACAATCTTCGATGTCACAACACCAATGGATATGAGATCATCTACCGCCCATCATATGGGTCAAGAAACGTATACGCTAGTCTACTCTGGAATATCGATGCCCCTGTCTCGATATACCCTCGACTAGGAATATTTTAAGGATATACTTATAGACCACACATGCCCCACTTGTATAATCTCCATCATAGCCATGGAAGTCAAGCAGATATCCTGAGGGCTTTATCAACATGTATGCAATGAACAGTATTAAGTAAACATGTCAAGATAAAGTAAAACCAGATAGCATACTATCTTGTCGAGCTAGAAAGTCATCTATACATATATACATGTCCAAGCATCCACTATACATATAATGGCCTCTAGGGCATTCATATATCCAACAATCTCCCACTTGCACTAAGGCCAATTATTGGCGTATCTCATACCCAACATCTTAAAATGTTGCTCATGTTGCGGCTGTGGAAGGGCCTTGGTGAGTGGATCCACGGTGTTATTCTTTGTATCCACTCTCCGAATCTCGATTTCTTAGCTATCTACTATCTCCCAGATCAAATAATATCGCCTGAGGATGTGTCTCGACTTCTGATAGGATCTAGGTTCTTTGGCCAACGCCATAACTCCATTATTATCACAATACACTGGTATTGGATTAACAATGGTTGGAACTACTCCTGGTTCCGCGATGAACTTCCTCATCCAGACGGCTTCCTTGGTAGCATCATTTGCAGCAATATACTCAGCTTCCATCGTAGAGTCTGCAACGGTATCCTGTTTGGAACTCTTTCCACACACCGCCCCTCCATTGAGGGTAAATACAAACCCTAAGATAGATTTACTATCATTCTTATCACTTTGGAAGCTGGAATCGGTAAAGGCCTCCATTTGGAGATCCCCATTACCATACACCAAGAATAATTCTTTAGTCCTTCGTAAATACTTAAGAATGTTCTTCACAGCTATCCAGTGTTGCTCCCCTGGGTTTGATTGATACCTTCTTACAACAGCTAGTGCATAAGATACATCAGGGCGAGTATATATCATTGTATACATTATAGATCTTACGGCTGAAGCGTAGGGTATAATGCTCATGCGTGCTCTCTCTTCATCAGTCTTCGGACAGAAGTCCTTGGAGAGAGTGATTCTATGGCAAGCGGGCAAGGCACCACGCTTGGAATCTTCCATACTGAACCTTTTTAGGATGGTATCAATATACTTTGATTGGGACAATCCCAATAACCTCTTGGATCTATCTCTATAGATCCTTATGCCCAAAATGCACGAGGCATCACCTAGGTCCTTCATGGAGAACCTTTGTGATAAGAATAGTTTGACCGATTGTAGCATATGAATATCATTTCCTATCAAGAGAATTTCATCTACGTACAATACGAGGAAGGTGACAGTACTCCCTACAATCTTCTTATAAATGCATGGTTCATCTACATTTTTAATAAAATCAAACTCTTTGATGGTATCATCAAAGCAGATTTCCAACTCCGAGATACCTGATTTAATCCATAAATGGATTTAAGCAACCTACACGCCTTTTCGTTGCTCCCACTGTCAATGAAACCCTCTGGCTGATCCATAAAAACGCATTCTTCTAAATCACCATTTAGAAATGCAGTCTTGACGTCCATTTGCCAGATTTCATAGTCGTAGTGAGCAGAAATTGCAAGTAGTATCCGAATGGATTTAAGCATTGCTACTGGAGAGAAAGTTTCATCATAGTCCAATCCTGGTCTTTGACGAAAACCTTTCGCTACAAGCCTTGCTTTATAGGTCTCCACCTGTCCATCTGTTAGGTTTACCAAAATGAGGTGCTTGGTAAACCTAACATTGGTATCAGAGCCAAGCTAGAGCTTTAGGCGACGCATTAGCGAAGTTAAAACTCCGATCGAACTAAAAAATGTCCAGAGAGGGTTAAAAAATCCGTATTTTTGGTTCGATCGGAGTTTTAACTTCGCTAATGCGTCGCCTAAAGCTCTAGCTTGGCTCTGATACCACTTTGTATGTTCACTTAGCACCTTAAAAAATTTGATTTTGCCACATGTGATGCTTCCAAACCCTTCATGAGGTGCTTGGTAAACCTAAAATTGGTATCAGAGCCAAGCTAGAGCTTTAGGCGACGCATTAGCAAAGTTAAAACTCCGATCGAACCAAAAATACGGATTTTTTAACCCTCTCTGGACATTTTTTGAAACTGTGTTATTTTCAGAATTAAAAATACGTAAAAAATTCAGCAGGGAAATCTAAGCAACACTGTTAAAAACGAAGCAATAATTCGTAAATACCACCGCGGAATCGCGGCCAGACCTTGCTTGGGCCGCGGATCCGCGGCCGTATAGGAAAAGTATGGCTTCGTTTTTATACAGTAATGTTAGTATCCGCTTGTACATATTTTTGGGTATTTTTAATTTGATTCAAGTGTTGAATGTTCTGGGGATTGTTTTGGATTCGGTGATTCGATCGGAATTTTAGTTTCGTGCCTTTTTCGGATAATTTAGAAAGTATTGAAAAGTTCGAACGGATATCATTAACTCACTTTCTCCCAGCACGAAAAATTTTCAAGTGTTGATTTTTTCTCGGGTTGAAATCTTTCGGAAATACGTGCAAGTTAAGTGGTGGACCCTCTAGAAGAACACAAACCTTAACTCGATTATGTGACCGTCTGAACTGCCTCTAAACCTTAGGGTTTGGGGCAGTACGGCGTGCCACATGTGAGGCGTTGGCTTGACCCTTCTACGGCTGGACCGCTACTACTGTGACACATTCCGGTTTTTTTGAACTCCGCTCAAGTGTTGAGCTTTAGAAAATTTTGGGTATTTGATTATTCGATCGAAAAATTTAATACTATCTATTTATCTGGAATGTGATACAATATGTGGAATTCATACAGTTAGGCATGAAATGCGAAGTATGTGATATTTTGGATTTACGATGTCTAAAGAGAATGTGGATTCCAAATGTTGTAGTTTTACACTTTCTTTTCTGTGACCGTAAGTGTAGTATGTCGCATATCGCCGGTTTCGTTGCTATATATCAACGACAATCGGGGTACGCATACTTACTTACGTTGATGATATATGATATTATGTGTTACTGAGATATGATGTGCAGGATTGTCGCGATTGAATAGCCGGGTTTTTTTTATGTAAGATGAGAGTTTTATTTTCATTCATGTAAAATTCAAATGTAATGTAATATTCTTTTATTTGGGGCACTTCCGGGTTGAGGTTGATGTCACCAGTGTTGTATATTATTTACTTTTCCGCATTAGGATAGACCCAAGGAGGGGAGCACAAGTGACCGGGTTCTGGGATTCAGTGGGAGGCCATCTCGAGGAGTCGAGACCGGGTCTCTTAAACTCCAGAATTGGTAGGGTCGCTTGCCGCTCTCGTAGGGGTCTAGGGGTGTGGGCTTGGCTATTCATCGCGGCTGTGGAATCCGTATTTTCTATTGTTGGCTAAATACTAAATACGGACGTCCAAGTATATCCCACATTATATCTGTATTTCTGCTGCCTGTATTCTGTGATGTGATATCTGAGACGAATGATATATTATATATATGATATGTAGTATGTGTTGCTTATGTTTTACACCCGCGCTAGTCCCGTCCCGGTATGCCGTTAGTTAAGTAACCTAACTGTGCATAACGGAACATTGCGGCGAATGCGGATGGCATAAGCGTACGTTGTATCTTCGTTTTTTTCCTTCTGTGATTGGCTTAAGGACTTAAATGATGGGACTACATTAATATGATTAATGTAAAGAAAATAAACCTAAAAAGATGTTGTAGAATCGGATTTGAAAACCACTCGGCTCTTTATGAAAAAGCTACATTTCAAAACCGCGGAGCTCAAGCCACTCCTTTTGAAAACCATTTGATTCTACGACGATATCAAGTTCAAAGCGTTAAAGATTTTCTTAAAAATCATACGCAACCCTCCGTCATTTTAGGAAGTAGAGTACTTAGTATTCGTGCTACGTTTGTTGACTATAGTTAAGGCATAGTGTACGGTAGCTAAGTGATGTCTTCCTACACTGCATATGATGCAGATTAATTAGGACATTCATGCGACTTTGTTGACCATAGTTAAGGGTCATATGAGTGGGTCTAATTAATCAAGAAATGACGGGTAGAACTTGACTGGTACTTATGATTTGTTGACCATAGTTAAGGTCGTAAGTACTAGGGGTAAAAATCGCATCGGGAATTTCAAGTGTTGAGATTTGCAATGAGATTGCATACCTTCCATATGATGGTTGGATCCCGATCCCACTGTGGACAATAGTTGCTCCCAGGAGAGTTTTGCAGTTTACAATTAGCTAACCCATTAGGTGTCTAGAAAGGTGTTAACGGGGCTATGCCTCTGGGAAAACAAGGTTTACTTTAATTCGGTCCGTGCGAAAGCACGGGGAACCTCCCTCAAGTACCGACACTGGCTTGGCTGAACGGTTAGCGAAGTTGTAGACTGTAATTAATCCCGGCTAGTTTTCTTTTTAAGGTTTGAAAGAAAAACTTGATTAAAGCAGTGGGAGACATCGATTAGACAAGATAATAACCAATCTGATCTTTGCAAGAGCTTTCGCTGAGTGTATTCTTTTCTCTCTCTTAATGGCAGATACCAATGACTGGACTCAAGCTTCTACTAGATAAAAATAAATTGAATGGGACCAACTATAAAGACTGGCTGAGGAATCTGAAAATTGCCTTGACTTATGATAAAGTATCATATGTCCTCACGGCTTCAGCCCCGCCCGTCCCAGGTCCAAAATCCTCAGTTGCGGATAAAGAAGTCCGCAAGACATGGGACGCTGACTGTGCCACGGCCAAATGCCTCGCGCTTGCATCGATGGACAACACACATCAAAAGCAGCACGAGAATATGGACATTCAAGCCATATTCCTACATACAAAGGAGTTGCATGGAGAGCAATCCCGTGTATTACGATATAAAGCATCAAAGAAATTGTTTCAGATTCGAATGGCCCCTGGCACACCAGTAGGAGACCATGTTATGAAGATGATAGCTCTCATAGAAGAGCTTGAGGACCTTGGATGGACAATGGACAATGAACAATATACTTATATTATTCTGCAGTCCCTCCCCTCCACCTTTGCTCAATTCATAGTTAACTTCAACATGCACAACATGGAGAAGGAACTACCTGAACTCCTTAATATGTTAAGGAGTGCAGAGAGCACACTGAAATCAGTGAAAAGTCCCGTTTTGAGTGTTGGGCAATCTTCTTCTTCTCGCCCAAAGGCTAAGGCCAAGGGAAAGCTCAAGAAGAAGCCCACCAAGCCGAGGGGTGGAGTTAAAAAGGTTAAGGGGAAGGACAAGTCCAAAGCTGGAGAATCGGGGAAAGGGGAATGTTTTCATTGCCACAAAACAGGACATTGGAAGCGCAACTGTACGGAGTACTTAAATCTCTAGAAGAAGCATGGGGATGCTTCCGCTTCAGGTGTGTTTGTGACAGAAAACTGTTTTTCAATAAACTCTGCTTCCTGGGTATTAGATACCGGTTCAGGTTCTTGATCAGTTGAAAATACTGCATCATTTAACCGGCAATTTCTTTATCATTTGCATTCATTTAGAAGTGTACGGTATTCATATTTCACATATTAGCAATTCAGTCGTTAAATATCAGATTGCATGTGTTAGACTCTAAAGCTGGCACTATAAAGGAAATTGACCGCATTTCATGGCATCGCATCATCCCTATATTGCGCAACACTTGTTTTGAGATCTGTGCAGGAAAACCCAGAAGAAAAGCCAAAAATTTACATGGTGCTGATCAAACATTACGCCAACTCAATGATTTCAGTTCTGGTATCAATCCAAAGGGAAAAATACAAATTAACACATCAGATAAAGCTCCAAACATTATCCCAAGACTACACCAGAAGTTTAAAGCCCCAAGCCAACAAAGTGGCCGCGGAACCGCGGCCAGAGCCGGCTTGCGCCGCGGTTCCGCGGCGGATCTGCCACGTCAGCACCTCATCTTTGCATCAAAATTCTTCTCTCAGTGGCTACAGCTCAGAATGACACAACATTTTCCAGAAAGCCCCAGAAGCTTCTGCCAGATCAGCAAACCCTTTGAGCTACACTAAACTACCCTATCATTCTAGAAACTTCTCCTTAAACCCTAGCTTAAACCCTAAGCTAAGCCTAACTAACTACTTCTAGAAGTCTTTCAATAAACTTTTGGAGGGAACTTCTATTTCAAACTCAAGGCCTAGGGTTTGGGAGATCTATAAATAAGACCCTAGGCTTACTTGTAAAGAGAATGATCTCTTGGATGATCTCTTGGAGGATCTCTTGGAGAATTCTATTAATTCAATCTAGATCCATTCACTCTCTTCATCTTCTTCCACAAGTCTAGTGACAAGACTTGTGTGAAACCCTAACCCTAATTCCAATCAAAAGCCAAGGTCCCGAGTACCAAATCAAGCAAGAAGCCCTTCAACCTTTTAGGAGCGAAGCCGATCTTCAACAGAGCAAGTGGTCCAAGCCGATCCACGACTCACGGAGAAAAGCGACGTCAGATCGACAATTTAGTTCTTCCTTTTGTAGTTCTTGAGCGACTGTAATCAAATTGTTGATATAAATAAAAGGTGATATTCTTTTATCTTGTTTTCTTTAAATTCTTGCATCATGATTCGATATCAATTTCTAGTTGTAGTTCTTGTTGTGATGTTTGAGTAATACTCCGCTCGTCGAGGAGTCGAGACGATCAATAGAATGATGATATAACATATCTTCAATCGATTCTTGATTCCTACGAGTTTTGTAAACCCTAGCAAGTTCAAGAACCGACGACCCATTTCGTTGCGATGCTTTCTTGATTGATATCGCTCGAAATTGAGGAGTTACGATCGTTTCTTGAAATTACTAGAGGCTAGAATGAGAATGATATCGACGAAAGAACAAGGGTTAAATGATGAAACCCTAGTTTCACGAGGAAGCCCTAACTCTCGTCGATCATCATCGATCTAGTATCAATTCTTCGAAGGACAAGAACACGATATCTTGAGATTATATCACATCTATAGATCCGATCGATTCCTGCGAGCCTCATTTAGATTCTTGACATTTCGATTGGAAATATCATCGAAACCCGATTCTCGATTGTTTATCATTTTCTTGATTCTTGATTAGACTAGTGACACCTGAATCAATCGATAAAATCTTGAATCATGTTTTCTTTTCTTTTCGATTAACTTTTCAATTCAAAAAAATCAAATAAAAAACGAATCGCACAATCCCTGTGGACGATCCGCACTCACTTACAATCTACATCCGACACCGTAGTTGATTGCGGTCAAATATAATTCTTTGATTGTGAATTTTATTCAATTTTCATACCGACACAATGAGAAACTCTTATCGATCAAATGACACCGTTATCGGGGATCATTTGAGTTGATACACACTACACAGTCTCGAATTTTACAACCAATCAAATGGCGCCGTTGCCCAAATTCCAACCTTGAGATTAAACCCCAATACATCAACCTTTTACCCAAATTCCACGGACTCGAGACTGAGGACGCTTACGTTTTCATTACCAAATTTGAAAACGTATGCGCAATGATGGGTACGTCACAACTTTCAGTAGATGCGATGCGTCTACGACTTCTTCCATTTACATTGTGCGATATAGCCGAGAAGTGGCTATATAACACTACCGCACACTCTATTATGAATTGGGAAGAATTCGTCGCTGCATTCCTTAAGAAATTTTACCCAATACAAAAGAAAACTCGAATCCGTAGAGAACTAAATCAATTTGCCCAGCTCCCTACTGAACCATTCTCTAAATGCTTTGAACGTTTCAAGGATCTATTGGTTCGGTGTCCTCATCACGGCATCCCGAGATGGGAATTGTGCCGAATCATTTATGAGGGCATTAACCCAAACACTAAACAGAGCCTTGAAAACATGTGTCAAGGTACTTTTATGACTAAGGATGATGGGGAAGCATGGAAGTATTTAGAAGAGTTCGCTGAAAAATCACTACAGTGGGAGAATGGAACCCAACCATTGAATAGGGGTGGCGTACACCAAATAGATGTATCCATAGGTGTTCGAGCTGAGATGGTAACAATGCAAAAGAAGCTCGACGCTATGGAACACAAATTTTCTGCAGCCTCCCTAAACCCAATGTCGCTCCCCAAAACTGTATGTGGCTGTTGTTCTGATCCGTCTCACTTGACGGAAGAATATCCATTTCAAGGTCATGAGCATACTAATGCCGCATTTCAAAGACCTAGAAACGATCCATATTCTTCCACATATAATCAGGGTTGGAGGAATCACCCGAATTTTTCCTGGAACCAACAACAATCTCAAAACACGGTTCCAAACACGAATAATTTTCAAAGGGCTCTTCCTCCACCACAACAGCAACCACTTCAACTCACTCAGCACCCCTACCAGTCACAAAATTTCCACAACCAGGTCAACACTCCTGCACAGTCTAATCCTATGCAGTTGACCGGTTCTGACGAATTTCTCAATTCACTCAAACCATGAAATTGTTAGTGTATATGCCCTAGAAGCCATTACTGTATCATACTAGTTTGTATATTACTTAATGGAAGCTTGGGATATTCACAGTTGTATATACAATCTTGCTCGAAATGGTAGTATGCTACTTGGTTTGTCTCTGCTTTAATATGTGCATGTGTTTCTTTTAGCATATTGCTGGTATACATATTAGTAGAGCCCTTAGGATCTTTGCTTGATTACCAGCGTTGTGATGGCGCTCGCACTCGTGGGAGCTGGGTAATCTATAAGCACATCCTTATACAGGTCCCTGGTCGTTGGACTATCGAGACAGGGCATCGATACTCCGGAGTAGACTAGCGTATGCGCTTCTCATCCCAGTGTGGGGGACGGTCTGTCCTACAGCCGTTAGTACGTCGTACTTGGGATAGTATGCGGGTGCTCGTTAGGTTACGAGTACACTGGACAGGACTCGTCGGGAACTGTTGGTTGGTAATATACCTATCGTCAGTTATCAGTTCCCAGGTGACATGAGTATGGCTTAGTCCGCTGACTTGACACTGTCACTTCGCCTCGAGTGTGTTCCCACTGCACTTTGATTACTACCCTACCACGACTCAAACGAGTCGTGCAAACAGGTAGTTTTTGGGTGCAGTCCCGAAACACTTGGAGGCAGTGACGGTTAGACAGGATTCGTCTCTCCCGGTATTGGGGGTTGACATCGCGCTGTGTCCAGGAGAGCCATTACACGAGTAGTCCCTGGCCAGGGCAAGCGAGATATACTGGTAGGCTTCCAGTGTTATCTCAGGGTGTTCTGGGCTTCACTCCGACACGACTTGTACCGCTATTAGGGGACTGACGTTCACCGCCCCCCTAGGCCCGCCATGCGATGTATCAGACGAACAGACCGGACTGTACGGAGATTGTCACATACAGGCTCAGTAGGAGTGCAGATGGGGTTCACCTCGTCAGTCTTCTTATCGACATCTACCTGGGGACCGTTACGTACAGCTAGTGCCGCTTGCGGTCTGTGGTTAAACCCACTGCCAGCGTAGTGTCGAGTCTTTAGAGTCCCACACAGAGAGCTATTCGCCTTTAGGCAAAATGAGTAGAGGTCGCATGGTTTTGCGACAGGGTTCGTTCGCATCCGCGCACTTGTGCACGTTTGCTGTCCGGACAGTTTATACTAGCGGGCTTTGGTTTAAGCCGGATCCTAGTATATGATTTGAGATTGGTTTTTCTCAGAGTATTCGTGTTCCTCGGATCACGAATGCGAGTGCGTATGCACAGTTGCTTGAGATTGAGGGAGAGGACCTTGTTTAGGGTTAATGACTATTGTCATTTCATTAACCCTATTGCTTTTGTGTGTATTATTGTTAATTGATAATTAGCTTAATTATTATGCATGGTTGTTGTTGTTGACCTTTTGACTTCATTGACTTGTTGACCAAGTTGACAATTTGACCATGATCATTTCATTTGGAAGATGCTCTTTGATCCTTGCAATTTGCATTAATAATGAAATGATAATGGTCACCTCTTGATTAAACCATGATAATTTTCTAGCTAATTAATTAATTAAAATATCACACACATATTAGTGAGAATGGCTCACTAATAATTCATTCTCTCATATCTTTTCTCTCTCTTGCTCATCCTCTCCCTCAAGCTCTCTCCCTCTCATGTGTTGAGAAACAAAAAGCTTGAGAAAAACCTTCACTTGATCTTCTCTACTCTCTTCTAGGGTTCAAGTCTTAGCATTTCTTGCACTCTAGTTACTCCTAGCTTGGAGTTGAAGCTAAAGGTCGAGGCTTTCGGGTGAATCCTTCTTTGACGGAAGAAGACAAGCAAGGTGAGGCCTTTCTACCATTCCGACGAACAAGGAGAGAAGGAGTTCGAGCTCAAGGTATAACCTTTCTACAACTTAGCTAGTTGTTAGTTTGCTTTAGCTAGTTTTCGTTTAGTAAAGATCCTCACATGCAAGGTCCATGTTGCCTAAGTCATTAAAAATCCGTTTTTTATTATGTTTTCCGCCTCCCCGTAAGGGCCGGGGTGGGCAACGTGGACTTACAGTGGTATCAGAGCCTAACTAAACTCAAACTAGCTAGGTAGTGAAGTGTAACGAAGTTTCGAAACCGGAAAATCCAAAAACCAAACTTTTGCAAAACCCTAGTTTCTGTTAAATTTTTTTCTGCTCTAAATGAAAAACTTTATACTTGTAAATTCGGCTCAGGGTTTTATGTGAACACCCATGAAAAACGGTACAGTGTTTCGTTCAAACCGCCGCCCTTCCGCGGCACGAGGTAGGCATGTGCCGCGGAAGCGCCGCCGTTTGTCGTCTTCTCTGCATCGTTTTTCGTGCAGTGTGTGTCTGTGTTGGTTTTCGGATTTTTAGGATATGTTAAATGTGCCCAGATTTTCCAGAACTAAAATTTACTTTTGGGGGCCTATAAATCCGTATTTTTCGGAACTTCACTACACTTTAACTACATCGGTTATATCTGTAATGCTTGCATGTATTGAACGTCGGCTAATCGCTATAAGACGATTAGTCGGGGTTATACATGATCTGTGATTGTTATTGGTTTGTGGATATGAATGGATTGGATTGTCGCGGGTGAATGGCCGGGGTGGATGTGAGATGAGCGTTGTTTTTCTTTCATTCATTTGTAACATGTAAATTGATGTAATAATATTCTTTGTATGGCCGCACAACCGGGTCGGGGTTGTAGCCGTCATTGTATAATTCTTTTTACTGTTTTTGCTCCTAGGATAGACCCATGGAGGGGGTGCACAAACTACCGGGTATCTCGAAGCGCCGAGTGGCCTACTCACGGTGGTGAGGGAGGTTGCTTCGCTTCGGGTGCTTGGCGGGTAGTTTGCCGCACCCGTAGGGGTCTTGGGTGGGGTATTGGCTATTCACCGTGACCGTGTAATCCGCTTTACGTTGCAGGCTCGAACGCATTGCGGATTCCTAGCATATCCAATGTATTCATCTGTGATCTGTAATGTCTATCATTGCTATATATTTATATATAATAACTATTTAGGCGTTGCTTATGTTTTACAGCCGCGCTAGCCCAGCCCCCGCTCTGTCGTTAGTTAAGTAACCTAACGGGTGATGACGGGGCCCCGTGGCGAATGCGAATGGCATAAGCGTACGTCATATTTTGGTTGTTTTCTGCAATGGTAGGATTAAATGATGGGACGCATTAAAAGAACTAATGCAAGAAATAAACCAAGTAAAAGTCGATTGGAACACTTTGAAAACCACTCGGTTCTTTTCAAAACTAAACTTTTAAACGCGGAGCTTGAACCACTCCTTTTAAAAGCTATCTCGTTCCATCGATTATATCAAGTTCACTACGTTCACGGTTTCGCCAAAACCATCCGTAGCCCTCCGTCGTTTCATATGAATATTCAACGGTATTCAAGCTGTGTTTGTTGGCCTTAGTCAAGGCACAGTGTTTGGTAGCTGGTGGGTATTCATATGTTGCATAGATAGAATGCGTTGGTTTGAGACAGTCGTATTGCCTTGTTGGCCATAGTCAAGGGTGGATACGGGTGGGTTCAAATTAACCTGGATAACGACGGGTAGAACTTGACATGTGACTTATGATTTGTTGGCCTTAGTCAAGGTCATAAGAGCATGGGGCAAAAATCCACATCGGGAGTTTCATAAGTACTGAAACTTGCTAGATTTGCATACCATTTGGAGTGTGGTGATTCTGGTAGGATTCCTTCGGTTTTATCACGCGATGATATTTGGATCCCGATCCTACTGTGAGTATATGCTACTCCTCGGGAAAACTCTCACTTAACGATCAATGCTATAAACCTAGTAGGTGCCTAGAAAGGTGTTAGCGGGGCTACGCCCACAGGGAAAAGAGGTTATTTAATTAAGGAACTTCGCGAAAGCGTTGGAAAACCTCCCTCGAAGTACCGACACTGGCCTGGCTGAACGGTTAAGCAAGTATTGTACGGTGAGAATGATCCCGGCTAATCCTTTTCTTTATGGTTTGAGAAGGGATTCGAGAAACAGTGGGAGCCATCCAGTTTAGACAAACTAAAAACCACTCTAAACTTGCAAGAGCATCATGCTAAAGTGTTTCTTTTCTCTCTCCTAATTGCAGCGACCATTCAACATGACCAGACTTAAGTTACTGTTAGATAAAAATATATTGACAGGGCCAAACTACAAAGATTGACTCAGGAATGTCAAGATGGCTATCACTTATGACAAGCTGGGGTATATACTTACCACCAAAGCTCCCCCTGTCCCAGGTCCCACCTCCAGCGTCGCGGATGTAGAAATCCGTAAGACATGGGAGATAGATTGCGCGAGGGCCAGATGCCTCGTACTAGCCTCGATGGACAACGAACATCAGAGGAGGCACGAGAATATGGACCTAGAGTCCATATTTCTCCATACAAAAGAACTGTATGGGGAGCAGTCTCGTATCGCTAGATACGAAGTGTCGAAGAAGCTTTTTTCGGCAAGGTTGGCCATCGGATCATCGGTAGCGGACCACGTGCTTAAGATGATCGGCTACATAGAGGAGCTCGCGGACCTTGGGACCACGTTGGAGAATGAACTCTATACCGATTTGATTCTCCAGTCCCTTCCTTCCACTTACGTCCAGTTCGTTCTTAACTTCAACATGCAAGGAAAGGAGGTTGAACTTGCCGAACTTCTGAACATGTTGAGGACTGCTGAGGGCACCCTACAGAAGGGTAGGGAGACATCCACTTTGTTTGTAGGAGGATCTTCCTCTTCTAGGTCCAGGGCGAAAGCCAAGGGCAAGAAGAAGAAAGCCCCCGCCAAACCAAGAGGCGGTGTCGGTAAAGTGGATACGAAGGGAAAGGGTAAAGCAACAAAAGTAGCGGGGAAGATGGTGGGGAACGAAGAATGCTTCTATTGTCACAAAAGTGGTCACTGGAAACAAGATTGCAAGGCTTGGAAAGCCAGAACACAGGATTTGAAGCGAGTTGCAGCTTCAGCTTCAGGTGTGTATGTTATTGAAAACTGTCTATCAATAAACTCTACATCCTGGGTATTGGATACCGGATCAGGATCTCATATCTGTAATTCTTTGCAGGCGTTGAGAAAGCGTAGAGTTTTGAAGGCAGGTGACATGATCCTCAGAGTTGCGAACGGTGCTAGCATGGATGCAGAGGCCGTGGGGGACTATCACCTGGGATTATCAGATGGACACTTTTTGGTTTTGCGTAGTTGTTATTATGTACCAAATGCAACCTGTAATATCATTTCTGTATCTTTATTATCTAAAGAAGGTTATGAATTTGCATTTGTAAGTAATGTAGTGAACATTCACCTTAATCAAGTTTTGATTGGGTCAGGTACATTAAACAACGGTATTTACGTTTTAAACCAACCACAGGTTTTCAATATCCAGAATACACACAAAAGAAAGTCTCCAGATATTAATCTGGCTTTCTTATGGCATTGTAGACTGGGTCACATCAATGAGACACGGTTGACTAAGTTACATAAAGAAGGATACTTGGATCCGTTCGAGTATCAGTCTTATGCCACTTGTGAATCTTGTCTCATGGGAAAGATGACAAAGGCTCCGTTCACTGGACACGGAGAAAGAGCGAGCGAGCTCTTGGGACTCGTACACAGCGACGTGTGCGGTCCAATGTCTACACATGCGCGAAGCGGTTACTCTTACTTCATTACTTTTACGGATGATTTTTCAAGGTACGGTTATGTCTTCTTAATGAAACATAAGTCCGAGGCCTTTGAAAAGTTCCAGGAATATAAGAGTGAAGTGGAGAAACAGACCGGCAAAAGTATCAAGATTCTAAGATCGGATCGAGGTGGAGAATACTTAAGTGCCGAGTTCCTGAATTATTTAAAAGAGAACGGAATTCTCTCTCAGCTTACTCCTCCATACACTCCGCAACACAACGGTGTATCGGAGAGACGGAACCGAACCTTATTGGATATGGTACGGTCCATGATGAGTAAGGCTGAGTTACCGCGATCTTTCTGGGGTTATGCACTGGAAACAGCTGCACATCTCTTGAACCAAGTTCCTACTAAAACAGTGCCTACCACACCATATCAGATGTGGAGTGGGAAGAAACCCTGTCTTAAATCCTTTAAGACATGGGGATGTCCAGCTTTTGTAAAAAAGCAGCATGCGGACAAGCTCGAGGCACGCTCAGTACAGTGCAAGTTTGTGGGATACCCAAAGAACTCCAAGGGGTATCTCTTCTATTACGCAGAGGAGCAAAAAGTCCTTGTTTCTCGTCATGCCCGCTTCTTGGAAACTGAGTTTTTAGAAAATCAGATAAGCGGGAGCGCAGTAGAACTGGAAGAAATTCCAGAACCAAAAACCATTACTGAAAGCTTAGAGGAACCAGAAGGTTCGAAAGAACAGGACATTCCTATGCCACTCCGCAGGAGAAGTAGGCAGTCTCATCCGCCCGAGAGATACTACGGTTTTCTCATTGACGGGGATAGAGAAGACTGCATCCTAGATTGTGATGAGCCTACTAGCTTCCAGCAAGCCATTCAGAGCGTCGACTCGGTAAAATGGCTGGATGCAATGCGGGCCGAGATGGAGTCCATGTACACCAACAAAGTATGGACGTTGGACATTGCTCCAGACGGGGTAAAACCCGTAGGATGCAAGTGGATCTTCAAAAGGAAGATTGGTGTAGATGGACAGGTTGAGACCTATAAAGCTAGACTGGTAGCAAAGGGTTTTCTTCAGCGACCTGGTTTGGACTATGACGAAACCTTTTCTCCAGTAGCTATGCTGAAATCCATTCGGATCCTTCTTGCCATCGCTGCTTTCCACGATTATGAGATTTGGCAGATGGACGTAAAGACAGCTTTTCTAAATGGTCATTTAGAGGAGTGTGTCTATATGGACCAGCCAGAGGGTTTCATTCAGGGTGGGAGCAGCGGAAAGGTGTGCAAGTTGCTCAAGTCCATTTATGGACTCAAGCAGGCATCGCGGAGTTGGAACATCTGTTTTGATGAGACGGTCAAAGAATTTGGCTTTATCAAAAATCCAGATGAACCATGCATCTATTGTAGATTTGTAGCGAGAACTGTAGTATTCCTCATTTTATACGTGGATGACATTCTCTTAATAGGAAATGACATTCCTATGCTACAATCTGTCAAGGGGTTCTTGTCACACAGGTTCTCCATGAAAGACCTGGGTGATGCCTCATACATTCTGGGTATCCGGATCTACCGTGACAGATCCAAGAGGATATTAGGACTCTCACAGTCCAGGTACATCGACACCATACTGAAGAGATTCAGTATGGAAGATTCCAAGCGCGGTAATTTACCGGCTTGTCACGGGATCACCCACTCCAAAGAGATGTCTCCCAAGACTGATTTGGAGAGGGATCGCATGTCTATTATACCCTACGCTTCTGCGGTAGGCTCTATAATGTATGCGATGTTGTGTACCAGACCGGATGTGGCTTATGCACTGAGTGTGGTAAGCAGGTATGAGTCAAACCCTGGGGAGAAACTTTGGATAGCAGTAAAGAACATTCTCAAGTACCTGAGAAGGACTAAGGAGATGTTCTTGGTGTATGGCGGAAAAGACCTGCAGATTGAGGCCTTTGCTGACTCCAGCTTCCAGAGTGACAAGGATGATTCCAAGTCCATGTCGGGTTTTGTCTTTACCCTCAATGGAGGGGCGGTGTGTTGGAAGAGCTCCAAACAGAAAACCGTTGCTGACTCGACTATGGAAGCGGAATACATCGCTGCATCTGATGCCGCAAAAGAAGCTGTCTGGATGAGGAAGTTCTTGAAAGAACTTCAGGTGGTTCCGTCCATTGTTGACCAATACCTCTGTATTGCGACAACAACGGGGCTATAGCTTTAGCGAAGGAACCCAGGTCCCATCAAAAATCCAGACACATCTTAAGGCGGTATCACCTGATCAGGGAGATTGTGGATCGCCAGGAGATCGAGGTCCGGAGAGTTGCATCAGAGGATAACACAGCAGATCCATTCACCAAGGCCTTGCCCCAGACTCAGTTCGAGCGGCTGATCGAGATGATAGGTCTTCGATACGCCAGTACATGGCCTTAGTGCAAGTGGGAGATTGTTAGTGTATATGCCCTAGAGGCCATTACTGTATCATACTAGTTTGTATATTACTTAATGGAAGCTTGGGATATTCACAGTTGTATATACAATCTTGCTCGAAATGGTAGTATGCTACTTGGTTTGTCTCTGCTTTAATATGTGCATGTGTTTCTTTTAGCATATTGCTGGTATACATATTAGTAGAGCCCTTAGGATCTTTGCTTGATTACCAGCGTTGTGATGGCGCTCGCACTCGTGGGAGCTGGGTAATCTATAAGCACATCCTTATACAGGTCCCTGGTCGTTGGACTATCGAGACAGGGCATCGATACTCCGGAGTAGACTAGCGTATGCGCTTCTCATCCCAGTGTGGGAGACGGTCTGTCCCACAGCCGTTAGTACGTCGTACTTGGGATAGTATGCGGGTGCTCGTTAGGTTACGAGTACACTGGACAGGACTCATCGGGAACTGTTGGTTGGTAATATACCTATCGTCAGTTATCAGTTCCCAGGTGACATGAGTACAGCTTAGTCCGCTGACTTGACACTGTCACTTCGCCTCGAGTGTGTTCCCACTGCACTTTGATTACTACCCTACCACGACTCAAACGAGTCGTGCAAACAGGTAGTTTTTGGGTGCAGTCCCGAAGCACTTGGAGGCAGTGACGGTTTGACAGGATTCGTCTCTCCCGGTATTGGGGGTTGACATCGCGCTGTGTCCAGGAGAGCCATTACACGAGTAGTCCCTGGCCAGGGCAAGCGAGATATACTGGTAGGCTTCCAGTGTTATCTCAGGGTGTTCTGGGCTTCACTCCGAAACGACTTGTACCGCTATTAGGGGACTGACGTTCACCGCCCTCCTAGGCCCGCCATGCAATGTATCAGACGAACAGACCGGACTGTACGGAGATTGTCACATACAGGCTCAGTAGGAGTGCAGATGGGGTTCACCTCGTCAGTCTTCTTATCGACATCTACCTGGGGACCGTTACGTACAGCTAGTGCCGCTTGCGGTCTGTGGTTAAACCCACTGCCAGCGTAGTGTCGAGTCTTTAGAGTCCCACACAGAGAGCTATTCGCCTTTAGGCAAAATGAGTAGAGGTCGCATGGTTTTGCGACAGGGTTCGTTCGCATCCGCGCACTTGTGCACGTTTGTTGTCCGGACAGTTTATACTAGCGGGCTTTGGTTTAAGCCGGATCCTACTATATGATTTGAGATTGGTTTTTCTCAGAGTATTCGTGTTCCTCGGATCACGAATGCGAGTGCGTATGCACAGTTGCTTGAGATTGAGGGAGAGGACCTTGTTTAGGGTTAATGACTATTGTCATTTCATTAACCCTATTGCTTTTGTGTGTATTATTGTTAATTGATAATTAGCTTAATTATTGTGCATGGTTGTTGTTGTTGACCTTTTGACTTCATTGACTTGTTGACCAAGTTGACAATTTGACCATGATCATTTCATTTGGAAGATGCTCTTTGATCCTTGCAATTTGCATTAATAATGAAATGATAATGGTCATCTCTTGATTAAACCATGACAATTTTCTAGCTAATTAATTAATTAATTAAAATATCACACACATATTAGTGAGAATGGCTCACTAATAATTCATTCTCTCATATCTTTTCTCTCTCTTGCTCATCCTCTCCCTCAAGCTCTCTCCCTCTCATGTGTTGAGAAACAAAAAGCTTGAGAAAAACCTTCACTTGATCTTCTCTACTCTCTTCTAGGGTTCAAGTCTTAGCATTTCTTGCACTCTAGTTACTCCTAGCTTGGAGTTGAAGCTAAAGGTCGAGGCTTTCGGGTGGATCCTTCTTTGACGGAAGAAGACAAGCAAGGTGAGGCCTTTGTACCATTCCGACGAACAAGGAGAGAAGGAGTTCGAGCTCAAGGTATAACCTTTCTACAACTTAGCTAGTTGTTAGTTTGCTTTAGCTAGTTTTCGTTTAGTAAAGATCCTCACATGCAAGGTCCATGTTGCCTAAGTCATTAAAAATCCATTTTTTATTATGTTTTCCGCCTCCCCGTAAGGGCCGGGGTGGGCAACGTGGACTTACAGAAATCACTCTTGTCAAATTTCATAGAGGTTTCGGTTGAGGTTAGAACTTCCATCAGTGAGATAAAGAAAAACTCAGCATCTCAAGCTGAGAGTATCAGATCGATGGAAGCTGAAATAGCTCGACTTAAAGCCGAAATGAGTGCGAGAGAAAAAGGGAAACTTCCCTCTCAACCCCTACAGAATCCTGGGCATTACAATGTTAATGCCGTCACAACGTTGAGATCAGGAAGAGTGCTGAACAATCATGTCGGGGAAAGAATTGATGATATTGAAAATCCAATCAATAACACCCCGGCTGAGACCCTTCATCACACACACACTTCTCCTTCTGATCCTTCTTCTTCTACCACACCACCTTCTCGCGAACCTATTCTCCATTTCCCTCTAGGCTCGACACCTCAGCCCAACCCTTATAGTTCTCCACAGACGGTCCCCACACCTCTTTTGGGATCTCGTCTACCCCCCTCTTCCTTCTCCTATGATGGACCCGACGCTTATTGCGAAAGCTCCTTACCCGAATCGGTTAAGGGGTAATAGAACGAGTTCTCATATGGAGAAAATTGTAGAAATGTTTAAACAGGTTAACATCAACATCCCTCTCCTAGATGCGATTCAACAAGTCCCCGCTTATGCGAAAATTCTTAAGGACTTGTGCACTAGAAAGAGGAAGACTCAAGTTCCGAAGAAAGTCTTTATGTCTAATAATATTAGCACTTCTTTTATTCCCCAGCTACCAAAGAAACGAAAGGACCCAGGATGTCCTACAATATCGATTTCTATTGGGGGTAAAAACATAAATCGTGCTCTTTTAGACCTTGGCGCAAGTGTTAACCTACTTCCATATTCTGTATATGAGCAACTAGGGATTGGAGAGCTGAAACCTGCTCACTGCACTCTCCAAATGGCAGACCGTTCAATCACCAAACCAAGGGGTGAATTAGAGGATGTGTTGATAAAGGTCGGGGAATTTGTTTTCCCTGTAGACTTCATTGTACTTGATACACAGCCTGTAGCAAACCCCCGGGGCCAAATTCCGGTGATTCTGGGTCGTCCTTTCCTTGCCACTTCCAACACTGTTATAAACTGTAGAAACGGTTCAATGAATTTATCATTTGGAAATATGACCATTGAACTAAACATCTACAAGGTTGGAAGTCAGCCATCAGAACCCTCTGCTCATATTTTAGATGTGTGCTCTGTCCACGAGATCGCTCCCGATAGTTGCAGAGCTGAGGAACTTTGCTTTACTGATCTCGACGACATTACCACATCTCTGTTTGAATTTACACAAGATCTTAGTGATGACACTTTACCTACACTTGAGTCCTGCACTCCTGACTTTTCTCCACCCGAGTCTGTATCTTTCACAGGCTCTGAGCTTCTTTGTAAATCCAAAAATCACTCAATGATCCCTCCTTCTATCATTTCTCCGCCTGAATTAGATCTAAAAATATTACCTTCTCATCTGAAATATGCTTATTTAGGTGAGAAGGAGTCTTTACCGGTTATAATATCCGCTTCTCTAGCATTAGAGCTAGAGAATGCACTTTTATCGGTATCGAGATCTAACAAAGAGGCGTTTGATTGGAGTATGGCGGACATCAAAGGGATTAGTCCCTTGATAGTTGAACATCATATACATGTGATGGATGATGCCAGACCAACCCGATAACCACAGAGACGGTTGAATCCCGTCATGAAGGAAGCTGTAATGAAAGAGATCGTCAAATGCCTAGATAATGGTATTATATACCCCATCTCCGATAGCCAATGGGTGAGTCCTATACATGTCGTTCCTAAGAAATCCGGCATCACTGTTATAACCAATGAGGCAAATGAGTTGATTCAGACACGCACCCAAACTGGGTGGCGTGTATGTATCGATTATAGAAAACTCAATGCTGCCACGAGGAAAGACCACTTTCCTCTACCATTCATTGATCAAATGCTGTAACGCTTAGCGGGACGAGAGTATTATTGTTTTATGGACGGATACTCAGGCTATAATCAGGTCCCCATCGCCAAAAAGGATCAAGATAAAACTACTTTTACTTGTCCTTTTGGTACCTTTGCTTACAGTCGCATACTCTTCGGGTTATGCAATGCTCCCGCTACCTTTCAGCGGTGTATGATGGGGATATTCTCTGATATGGTAGAGAATTTCCTGGAGATCTTTATGGACGACTTCTCGATTTTTGGAGACTCTTTTTCCGATTGCCTATCGAATCTTGACGCTGTTCTTACTCGTTGCAAAGAGAAGAACTTGACTTTGAACTGGGAAAAATGCCATTTTATGGTCCAAGAAGGAATTGTTCTTGGACATGTTATTTCACAGAAAGGCATTGAGGTTGACAGAGCTAAGATAGATGTCATTCAAAACCTCGCTCATCCCAAAAGCGTCAAAGATATTCGATCTTTCCTTGGCCATGCAGGCTTTTATAGGTGATTTATTAAGGACTTTAGCAAAATTGCTAGACCTTTAACTCTTCTCCTGGCCAAGGATACAACCTTCCATTTTGACTCGGACTGTGAGACAGCTTTCGACTCACTTAAACACTCACTCACTTCAGCCCCCGTTTTATCATCACCAAACTGGGACTACCCCTTTGAGCTAATGTGTGACGCATCCGACTTTGCAGTAGGTGCAGTCTTAGGACAGCACATCGGAAAGATGCCACACGTGATTTACTATGCAAGTAAGACCCTGAATGATGCATAAATCAATTATACAACCACCGAGAAAAAACTTTTAGCGGTTGTATTTGCATTAGAAAAATTCAGGCCTTACTTAATTGGCTCACCTATAGTTGTGTACACGGACCATTCCGCCTTAAAACATCTTCTGGCGAAGAAAGATGCAAAAGGTCGACTAATACGTTGGATCCTTCTGTTACAAGAATTTGATCTTGTTATCAAAGATAAGAAAGGATGTGAAAACGTAGTAGCTGACCATCTTTCACGCTTCTCTTCTTCCCCTGTGATCCTGCCGATCAATGATTCGTTCCCTGACGAACAACTCTTGAGCGTATCCAATGAACCATGATTCAGGGATATTGTGAACTATCTTGTCACGGGACTTATACCCAGTGATTGGTCAAAACAGGACAAATACGTTTTTCTTTCCCAAGTAAAACACTTTTACTGGGACGATCCATACTTGTTTAAGTATTGTCCTGATCAGATCATTTGCCGGTGTGTCCCGAAAGAAGAGTTCAAGAGTGTTCTTTCTTTTTGTCATGATCAGGCCTGTGGGGGTCACTTCGGTCCTAAAAAGACGGCGGAAAAGGTTTTGCAATGTGGATTTTATTGGCCGACCTTATTCAAGGACGCATTTGACTATTGCAAAACCTATACACAATATCAGTACACGGATAGAATCTCCCAGAGGAATGAAATGCCTCAGCAACCCATTCTGGTTGTTGAAATATTCGATATTTGGGGCATTGATTTTATGGGTCCTTTTCCCAACTCCTTTGGGAATTTGTACATACTGCTGGCGGTTGATTATTTCTCAAAGTGGGTAGAAGCCATTCCATGTCGCACTAATGACAGGAAAGTTGTCATTAAGTTCTTGAAAGAGAATATCTTCTCGCGATTTGGACACCCACGCGCTATTATTAGCGATAATGGGACACATTTCTGCAACAGGTCTTTCGAGACTTTGATGCGGAAATACTCAATCAACCACCGACTTTCTACACCCTATCATCCCCAAACAAGTGGGCAGGCTGAAATCTCAAACAGACAAATCAAACTTATCCTGGAAAAGACTGTTGCTAAAAATAGAAAAGACTGGTCGACCAAACTGACGGATGCTCTTTGGGCATTCCGAACTGCATTTAAAACCGACCTAGGGATGTCTCCATATAGGATAGTGTTTGGGAAAGCATGTCATTTACCCGTCGAGATAGAGCATAAAGCATTGTGGGCTATTAAGAAAATAAATTTTGATCTAAACCAAGCTTGCACCTTTCGGAAGCTGCAACTTAATGAGCTAAGCGAACTCCGCGATGAAGCTTATGATAATGCTGTAATCATAAAGAATAGGACTAAGGTTTTTCACGATAAAAATATTTTGAGGAAAACATTTTCACAAGGTCAACAAGTCCTTCTTTATGATTCACGATTACACCTTCACGCGGGTAAGCTCCGATCTCGATGGAAGGGACCTTTTGTTGTGCGGTCTGTATACCCGCACGGGACAGTAGAAGTAGAAAATGTTAAAAACGGCACCTTTTTCAAAGTGAATGGACATAGACTAAAGCCGTATTTTTCCACTGACCCCACGGAGGAGATCCTGTTCTTACAGGAGCCAGTTTATTTGGATTAAAATTCCTCCGTCTCATCTTCATATCCTGCATATCACTGCATCTTCTTTTGAATGAAGGTGAGTGAAAAGAGTAAGTTTGGGGGAAGTTCTTCACTTATATATTTTGCCCCCACTAATAATTCCTCCCAGGCGTATAGGTTTTGTAGATATAGCTGTTGGCAACAGTGAGGACACTGTTGAAAACAAGTTTGGGGGAGGTTTGTGCTTATTTTTGCATCATTTGCATATCATTTGCATAAGCACAAAACATTTCTTTAAAAACTTATAAAAATTTTAAAAAGTTCAAAATCCATAAAAAATTAAAATTTTCAAAATATAAAAATATTTTAACATTTAAACATTTTTTGTACATAAATAAGATAATGAAAGTTTAGACAGTGAAAAATTACATCCATGAGATTAGAAAAATTTAAGAAAACCAAGAAAATTAGAAGTTTTCTTATACGAACTAGTAATAAGTAGTTATGAGCCGTTGTCCCAAGGGTTAGTAAGATGAAAGACGTCACTAATCTGAGGATAAAAATAAGTCTGAAAAATAGTTTCTATTCTGGAAGCCAAACATTTTGAACGTTGATACCCTGCTATTCGCACTTACACACGTCTTAAAGCCTGGGATAGTAGAGGATACCTTGAAATGCTCTTGTCCTAAAGCCAAAAGTATGAAGGAAAAAAAAATGAATAAAGAAGATATAAAGTGGTGAGAAAAATGAATACTGGTTTTGTTATCACCAAGGGCAATAAAAAATGTATAGCGAGGGTGCCTCTTCTCCTAGTGCCCTAAGGCCAACTGGTCTGGGAGTCACTGCTATGCCTAAGGTGGTGCAAGACGAGGAAAATACACCAAGTAAGCAAGCACAGGAGTAATCGGTCGGTTAGTACCTCAAGAAGTATTAACGGTCGCATGAAAGTGTGTGAGCAATCTCATCTAAATATTCATTAATTAAAAAGTACTGAGGCTAATGGGCAAGAGTATGATAGCTTGAATTGAATTCTCCGGGTGTAGGGATGTCTTTACACATACGCAGGGTTATATGATCGATGTTTGGAAGAAAGATAGGAATGAAGAATAAGACGATATTTTATTGAGGGAGGACGTGATTTCCGACATCTTTTCATGACCATTAAGATAGGGCTCATGACAACTGAAAAGCTAGCTTAGTTGGAAACCCTAATTTTCAAAGCTTTTCTTTTACAATTCTTTTCTTTAAATGTAATATTCATGATCTTCCTTTTATTATTGGATTTTGTGGGTGAAATCCGCTGAAAACCCTCAGGAGACAACACTCCTCCTACTAGGAACACCTAGAGGTTTAAAGGCTTGTTGCACGTGTGTTCAGTTGATAAAACTGCATATTTAATATGACATTTTCCCTACTATTATTATATAATAAAAGGTGTTTATTATAATATATGATACATATGAGGGTTTATCTGTAAAAATACTATTTTCATGTGTTTATATATTATAAATAACATTTTGTAGGAAAAAGTAAGCATATAATATCCATGTAACATTTGGCCCATTTAAATATGCTTACCTTATTAATACCTTTGACCAATTCTTAATGGTTAAGTTAATATCTCAATAAAACAAACTCTACTAATATTGTTTGTTGAGTTATTGCGCAGAATTTTCAGGGCTGAAATCAAGGAAATCAAAGTTGGCAAATCAAATCTACCAAAGATATTCAAGAAACTAATTCTGGTAGAAATGTAGAAAATATTTTCAAAGCCTAGATACTCAAAAGATTACCAAGTGTTACAGATATGAAGCTACAAAAATTAGAGGCCATGATCTCACTAAAAGGGGGCGGATCCATGGCCAAACCTATCCAATGGCCGCGGTTCCGCCACGGATTTGAAGAGTTGAGATATGGGATTGTGGTGGTTAGGATCCTAACAACTAGTTTCCATATTAGGAAACTATGGTTCTGGCTCTGTGGCTATAAATAAGGACCGAGAGCCTCTTGGAAAAATTATCAAGCCGACGCGATCACGAAGCCTCAGACGCTCACGCATCCAGGCTGATCATCGACTGTTCGACTACCTCCTTAGGAAAGATCGAGAAGCAACTAGTTTGTAATCATTTTCTATGGATTAAAGTGTAGTTTGTTCAAGTCGATTAATAAAGGTAGTTATTTTATTTAATTGTTTTTGCATCTTACATTATGTTTTCCCTCTCTATCTTTTCATCTTCTTTTCCCAACATGCGCGAGTAATTCTCCGCTTGTTAGGGTTCGTAGGATTAGGGTAGGCTAATGGACGATGAAAATAATTAAACCCTTTTTAAGTCCTATAAAGTTTAGGAACTTTATCAAAAGAATCTTTAACATCCTAATCGGGCGCGCTAGCAATTCTTTGCTAGTTCCGACCGCGATTAGAGATTAGATTCATGATTGTTTTGGTAAAGGCTAGAGATGAACGGAGTTCCGTGTCGAGATAAGGGTTAAGAGTGGGATTCCTTTTCCCTCCAGAAACCCTAATCTACACGCTTCACCGTCGTTCTAGTTCTAAATCTATTAATGGATAAAAAGGGTAACTTTTAATTAATCGTCCATAACTACTAAATCCTAACGAACCCTACAAGCACTCTTATTATATTAATTACATCTTTAAAATAATCTAGATCTATATTTTACATTCTTGTTTAACGTAGATCTAGAAACCATTCTATAAAATTCTTTATCCCTCCTCTTTTTCTCAACACATCTAAAGTAAAAGTAAAAGGTTCCACGTTTCCCAGAGGACGACCCGTACTCATCTCGGTCTAGCTACGCGCGACACCGTTATTGATTGCGGTTAACTACAAACACACTCTTTCGAAACAATCAAATGGCGCCGTTGCCGGGGAAACATGCGTAATTTTTTATTTTTACTATTTGTGTTGAATTCTTAGACGAGTCATATCATTATTAAAACAAAATTGCAAATTGTATATTTAACGATTATTGTGTGAATTTTTGCGAGGAAATCTGGAGTCACGGACTTGAGAAAACAGGAGATCTAGGGTTCACACTTCTCTGGTAAGATTCTAACTCCCTTCTCTCTCCTCTAAAATCCAATAAAATCTATTTTCTGCAGGATTCTTTGCAAAATATCGCCGCTCAAAAATCTTTTTGCAAAGTTTTATTTTTCGGTTTGTTTTTGCATATTTTAATACGGATCTTTAAGGGGCAAGGACCAAATCAAGATTAGGTGGGGATTTCATCACCCTTCCTAAGCCCCACAAATCACAAACGAAGCATATAGATCAACCCTTCATTAATTTAAAAAATATCTAGACCAGACTCTAAGGACTGTCGCGCTCAATAAGGACAGAGGAAGGTCGTGGGTAATCTATCGTTTATCCGCATTATTTTTGTAGTGCCTAGGCAAGTGTGTCGAAGGCTAGTGGTTTTTAATTAGGCCCACGACGTGGTTCCTTCCCACTTACCTAGCACTTACCTGGCTACAAGGGTAGTACGGAGGCGGTAGAGGATTGATCCTGCGGCTTGTCCTTTGGAAGTCTAGGAGCGGTCTAGAGACTGGACCTAGGTAACCATAGTTCTAGGGTTGTGCATTTTTTTGTGATTTGTCTAAATCCGTCATTTTTCAAAACAAACCAATTACTTTCTCTCCTTTTTACCCCTTCCCCCTTCTTCTCTTCTTATAATGGGTGACCTAAACAGAAGAACACTTGCCGAGCTTTGCTGTCCACAACCAGATATCTCTTGTTTACGTAATCCCTTCGGTATACCGTCCGGCTCTTCCATGTCCTTAAGAGATCATATAGAACACGCAGGAAGAAATAGTTGGCCACCTCAGTCTAGGTCTTATCAACCGTATCCTAATCCTACACCTGTTTCAGTTCATACCCAGAGTGAGGAAGCCCCTAGACGAATGTCCATTGCTAGCACATAGCTAGGTCTAGAGGCCAAAGTTTCAACCCGGACCAATATCAACCATCACCACCACTGTCCAGAGAAGAGTTTGATATGCGGTTTGTGCCATATAAGATGTCTGTTGAAAATAGCCAACCAACCAACCCATATCAATATTCTTCTTATCATAGTATTGATCCTACTTCTACCCAAGTTCCGCAACCATTCTATTCCTATCAATCCAATCCGACTTTTCCACCTACTCTAGACAGTTCTTCTAATCGGTCATTTGGGAGTTTTAATTATCCACAGGAATTTCAATCTTATACTGAAACCCCTTATCAACCCAAGACTAGTCTGGAGCAGACATTAGAAAAATATATGGAACTGACGAATCAAATTATGAAGGATTTGCGTAGTAAGACAGAACTGTACACCCTACCTAATCAAACCTCCCATTTCCAAACTGAAATCCACAACTCCAGTTTCATAGATTCATCAAGTACACCAAATAGAATGACTGATAAGTTGTGTGACTTTGTAGCGTTTGATTTACCCAACTGTGAAGGGTCCCTTTCAAGTGAAACCATACCCAACCCTTGTGATCTCTACACCTCCACTCTTGAACCAAAACTGATTGAAAACCATACTTTTGATGAGGAGTTTGAGAATTTTAACATTCAATTGAATGAGGTAATTGACATTGGGGATATATTGATTGATGAACCCGAAATTTTGGATGATTTTGTCCCACCAATTCATCAAATCCTTTCACTTCCTTGTGGTCATCATCTTGAGCCTTTAATTCTTCCCGAACCCCAAATATGTCTTGAAGTTGATGATAAAGGTATACCCGAAGATCAGATCGAAATACAGCCTCCATCTTCCACATCTGGTTCAGCAACACTCGACACACCAATTTGTTTACCCATTTCACCTTCTACTTTCTCCGGTTCTTCTTCTGTTCCTATAGTTTCAGTAAGTTTTGATAAATCACAATCCGTTAATTCAAGTTCAGTAATACCAGAAATTCAACTTGATTTGGATATTTTTGAAAAAGAGGTAGATGAGTTTTTCGAGTCCTCTACCTCAGTGATCTTTTATGAATCAAGTAGAATAAATTCTGGCATAAAACTCTTTGACAGCAAAATGTTCAATCACACCATTGATAAAAGTTTTGAAGAACTTTTTGCCGACGAACTTGAATTTTTAAACAATACGGATTTTGTGATTGATCAATCTCCACCTATAGAGGTTGAACCGTCACCATTCCTTTTTCCTAATCATTCACATTCCTCCTCATTCTTTCTTTTCTCTAAATTCAAACCCTTTCCTGACCACCTCTTATCCCTTCCCCACTTTTTCTTGACTCGATACAACACATTCTTCCACCAACCTATACGATATACTGATAAAATCTTTGAATGGTTGGTGTTGACTTTTGGTCTTTGTAAAGTCTTACTTTGACCAAATGACTCACCCCCTCTTAAAATGCTTCGTATTGTCTAACTCATGTTTGAGGGGGGATATATTTTTGGCTCTTGATCATAACTTTTGTCCTCAAATTTGTGAGCCAAAAATAAGTTTGGGGAAGGATTTTCACTTTCATATATTGTTGCCCCCATTAATAATTTCCTCCCAAGTCTACAGGTTATTTTTTCTTAATGGATGACATCAGTGAGGACACTGCTGTAAACAGGTTTGGGGGAGGTTTGTGCTTATTTACACATCAATTTGCATCATACTTTGCATAAGCACAACGTTTTCAAAAATTTAAAAAAAAAAAATTCTTTATAACAAAAGAGTAGAAAGTGAAAAATTACATCCAAAAGATAGGAATAGTTTAAGAAAACCAAGAAAATTAGAAGTTTTCTTATACGAACTAGTAATAAGTAGTTATGAGCTGTTGTCCCAAGGGTTAGTAAGATGAAGGAAGTCACTAATCTGAGGATAAAAATAAGTCTGAAAAATAGTTTCTATTCTGGAAGCCAAACATTTGAATGTTGATACCCTACTATATGCACTTACACACGTCTTGAAACTCGGGATAATAGAGGATACCTTGAAATGCTCTTGTCTAAAAGCCAAAGTATGAAGGAAATGGAAAAAAAATGAAGAAAATACAAAAATGGTGAAAAGAAAAAAATGAACACTGGTTTTGTATCACCAAGGCAGCAAAAAAACAAAATATAGCGAGGGTGCCTCTTCACCTAGTGCCTTAGACCAACTGGTTTGGGAGTCACTGCTAAGCCTTAGGTGGTGCAAGACGAGGAAAATATTATCACCTAATCTGCAAGCACATGAGTAATCGGTCGGTTGGTACCTCAAGAAGTATTAACGGTCGCATGAAAATGTGTGAGCAAATCTAAATATTCATCAAGTTAAAAAGTACTGAGGTAGATGGACAAGAGTATGATAGTTTGAATTGAATTCTCCGAGTGTAGGGATGTCCATTACACACACGTAGGGGTATATGATCGATATTTGGATGAAAGGTAGGAATGAAGAATAAAGACGATGTTTTATTGAGGGATGGTGTGATTTCTAACATCTTTTCATGACTATTAAGATAGGGCTCATGACAACTGAAAAGCTAGTGTAGTTGGAAACTCTTATTTTCAAAGTCTTTCTTTTATGATTCTTATCTTTATATGTAAATTTCACTATCTCTCTTTTATTATAGGATTTTGTGGGTGTAATCCGCTGAAAACCCTCAGGAGACAACACTCCTCCAACTAGGGACACCTATAGGTTTAACGGCTTGTTGCACGTGCTCAGTGCAATCGTGTTGCCTACGAAAGTGAGCTTAGCTTTCTCCTTTATTTTTCTCTTTCTCTTGAATAAACTAGTTTGCTCGGGACGATCAAAGATAAGTTTGGGGGTATTTGTTCAGTTGATAAAACAGCACATTTAATATGACATTTTTCATACTATTATTATATAATAAAAGGTGTTTATTATAATATATGATACATATGAGGGTTTATCTGTAAAAATACTATTTTCATGTGTTTATATATTATAAATAACATTTTGTAGGAAAAAGTAAGCATATAATATCCATGTAACATTTGGCCCATTTAAATATGCTTACCTTATTAATACCTTTGACCAATTCTTAATGGTTAAGTTAATATCTCAATAAAACAAACTCTACTAATATTGTTTGTTGAGTTATTGCGCAGAATTTTCAGGGCTGAAATCAAGGAAATCAAAGTTGGCAAATCAAATCTACCAAAGATATTCAAGAAACTAATTCTGGTAGAAATGTAGAAAATATTTTCAAAGCCTAGATACTCAAAAGATTACCAAGTGTTACAGATATGAAGCTACAAAAATTAGAGGCCATGATCTCACCAAAAGGGGGCGGATCCATGGCCAAACCTATCCAATGGCCGCGGTTCCGCCACGGATTTGAAGAGTTGAGATATGGGATTGTGGTGGTTAGGATCCTAACAACTAGTTTCCATATTAGGAAACTATGGTTCTGGCTCTGTGGCTATAAATAAGGACCGAGAGCCTCTTGGAAAAATTATCAAGCCGACGCGATCACGAAGCCTCAGACGCTCACGCATCCAGGCTGATCATCGACTGTTCGACTACCTCCTTAGGAAAGATCGAGAAGCAACTAGTTTGTAATCATTTTCTACGGATTAAAGTGTAGTTTGTTCAAGTCGATTAATAAAGGTAGTTATTTTATTTAATTGTTTTTGCATCTTACATTATGTTTTCCCTCTCTATCTTTTCATCTTCTTTTCCCAACATGCGCGAGTAATTCTCCTCTTGTTAGGGTTCGTAGGATTAGGGTAGGCTAATGGACGATGAAAATAATTAAACCCTTTTTAAGTCCTATAAAGTTTAGGAACTTTATCAAAAGAATCATTAACATCCTAATCGGGCGCGCTAGCAATTCTTTGCTAGTTCCGACCGCGATTAGAGATTAGATTAATGATTCTTTTGGTAAAGGCTAGATATGAACGGAGTTCCGTGTCGAGATAAGGGTTAAGAGTGGGATTCCTTTTCCCTCCAGAAACCCTAATCTACACGCATCACCATCGTTCTAGTTCTAAATCTATTAATGGATAAAAAGGGTAACTTTTAATTAATCGTCCATAACTACTAAATCCTAACGAACCCTACAAGCCCTCATTTTATATTAATTACATCTTTAAAATAATCTAGATCTATATTTTATATTCTTGTTTAACGTAGATCTAGAAACCATTCTATAAAATTCATTATCCCTCCTCTCTTTCTCAACACATCTAAAGTAAAAGTAAAAGGTTCCACGTTTCCCAGAGGACGACCCGTACTCATCTTGGTCTAGCTACGCGCGACACCGTTATTGATTGCGGTTAACTACAAACACACTCTTTCGAAACAATCAACGTGCTCAGTGTAATCGTGTTGCCTACGAAAGTGTGCTAGTTAGTTTTTCTCTTTCTTTATTTTTCTCCTTCTCTTTTCAATAAAACAGTTTGCTCGCGACGATCGAAAATAAGTTTGGGGGAATTTGATCAGTCGAAAATACTGCATCTTTTAACCGGCAATTTCCTTATCATTTGCATTCATTTAGAAGTGTACGGTATTCATATTTCACATATTAGCAATTCAGTCGTTAAATATCAGATAGTATGTGTTAGACTCTAAAGCCGGCACTATAAAGGAAATTGACCGCATTTCATGGCATCGCATCATCCCTATATTGCGCAGCACTTGTTTTGAGATCTTTGTAGGAAAACCCAGAAGAAAAGCCAAAAATTTACATGGTGCTGATCAAACATTACGCCAACTCAATGATTTTAGTTCTGGTATCAATCCAAAGGGACAAATACAAATCAACACATCAATAAAGCTCCAAACATTATCCCATGACCACACCAGAAGTTTAAAGCCCCAAGCCAACAAAGTGGCCGCGGAACCGCGGCCGGAGCCGGCTTGCGCCGTGGTTCCGCGGCGGATCTGCCACGTCAGCACCTCATCTCTGCATCAAAATTCTTCTCTCAGTGGCTACAGGTCAGAATGACACAACATTTTCCAGAAAGCTCCAGAAGTTTCTGCCAGATCAGCAAACCCTTTGAGCTACACTAAACTAGCCTATCATTCTAGAAACTTCTCCTTAAACCCTAGCTTAAACCCTAAGCTAAGCCTAACTAACTACTTCTAGAAGTCTTTCAACAAACTTTTGGAGGGAACTTCTATTTCAAACTCAAGGCCTAGGGTTTGGGAGATCTATAAATAAGACCTTAGGCTCACTTGTAAAGAGAATGATCTCTTGGAGGATCTCTTGGAGAATTCTATTAATTCAATCTAGATCCATTCACTCTCTTCATCTTCTTCCACATGTCTAGTGACAAGACTTGTGTGAAACCCTAACCCTAATTCCAATCAAAAGCCAAGGTCCCGAGTACCAAATCAAGCAAGAAGCTCTTCAACCTTTTAGGAGCGAAGCCGATCTTCAACAGAGCAAGTGGTCCAAGCCGATCCACGACTCACGGAGAAAAGCGACGTCAGATCGACAATTTAGTTCTTCCTCTTGTAGTTCTTGAGCGACTGTAATCAAATTGTTGATATAAATAAAAGGTGATATTCTTTTATCTTGTTTTCTTTAAATTCTTGCATCATGATTCGATCTCAATTTCTAGTTGTAGTTCTTGTTGTGATGTTTGAGTAATACTCTGCTCGTCGAGGAGTCGAGACGATCAATAGAATGATGATATAACATATCTTCAATCGATTCTTGATTCCTACGAGTTTTGTAAACCCTAGCAAGTTCAAGAACCGACGACCCATTTCGTTGCGATGCTTTCTTGATTGATATTGCTCGAAATTGGGGAGTTACGATCGTTTCTTGAAATTACTAGAGGCTAGAATGTGAATGATATCGACGAAAGAACAAGGGTTAAATGATGAAACCCTAGTTTCACGAGGAAGCCCTAACTCTCGTCGATCATCATCGATCTAGTATCAATTCTTCGATGGACAAGAACACGATATCTTAAGATTATATCATATCTATAGATCCGATCGATTCCTGCGAGCCTCATTTAGATTCTTGACATTTTGATTGGAAATATCATCGAAACCCGATTCTCGATTGTTTATCATTTTCTTGATTCTTGATTAGACTAGTGACACCTGAATCAATCGATAAAATCTTGAATCATGTTTTCTTTTCTTTTCGATTAACTTTTCAATTCAAAAAAATCAAATATAAAAACGAATCGCACAATCCCTGTGGACGATCCGCACTCACTTACAATCTACATCCGACACCGTAGTTGATTGCGGTCAAATATAATTCTTTGATTGTGAATTTTATTCAATTTTCATACCGACACAATGAGAAACTCTTATCGATCAAATGACACCGTTATCGGGGATCATTTGAGTTGATACACACTACACAGTCTCGAATTTTACAACCAATCAGTTCTCACATTTGCAATTCTATGCAGGGGCTGAGAAATAGCAAGGTTTTGAAGACAGGTGACCGTACTCTCCGCGTTGGAAATGGTTCCAATGTACATACAGTCGCAGTGGGAGAGTATCACTTGGGGTTGCCATCTGGGTGTATATTGGTTTTGAACCCATGTTATTTTGTACCAAGTATGCTTTGTAATATAATATCTGTTTCTTTGTTAGACAATGAAGGGTATAATTTTGTATTGTAGAACAATGTTATGAACATTCACCTGAATCAAATGTTGGTTGGGTATGGTACGCTTAATAACGGGATATACGTCCTAAATCAACACACAGTTTTCAGCATACAACACACTAATAAAAGAAAACTTTCAGAAATAAATGAAGCTTTTCTTTGGCACTGTAGACTTGGTCATATTAACGAAACAAGACTAAACAAGTTACACAAAGATGGATATTTAAACCCTTTTGAATATAAATCTTATGCGACTTGCCAGTCTTGTATCAAGGGTAAAATGACCAAAACTCCGTTTACCGGACACGGAGAAAGAGCCACCGAGCTCCTAGGACTCATACATAGTGATGTATGAGGGACAATGTCTACACAGGCTAGAGGCGGTTTTTCTTACTTCATTGCTTTCACTGATGATTTCTCAAGATTCGGTCATGTATTTTTATTAAAACACAAATCCGAAGCTTTCGAGAAATTCACTGAATATAAACAAGAAGTAGAAAAACAAACCGGCTTGAGCATCAAAATGCTTCGATCAGATCGAGGTGGGGAGTACCTCAGTACAGAATTTGCAAACTTCCTAAAAGAGAATGGGATTCTCTCTCAGCTCACTCCTCCTTACACACCACAGCACAACGGTGTGTCTGAACGACGGAATCGGACCCTATTAGATATGGTCCGTTCCATGATGAGTGATGCTGAGTTACCTATCTCATTTTGGGGGCATGCATTGGAGACTGCAGCGTTTCTACTGAACATGGTTCCAACCAAAACCGTGTCTACCACACCATATGAGATATGGCATGGGAAGAGACCATCTCTTAAGAGAATTAAGATTTGGGGTTGCCCGGCCTATGTTAAAAAGCAGAATCCGGACAAACTCGAGACACAATCGGTCATGTGTAACTTTGTGGGATATCCAAGGAAATCTTATGGATATCTATTCTACAACAAGCAGGAACAAAAGGTGTTTGTTTCTCAGTGTGCCACATTCTTAGAAAAAGAGTTTTTCACAGATAAAGATGATGGCAATGTGGTGGATCTAGAAGAGGTTCTAGAGACACAAACTACAAATGACGACTTGGTTGAACCGGCTGTTGCAATAGAAACTGAGGAATCTCGGCCACTCCGTAGGTCTGGTAGGACTTCTCGCCCACCGGAGAGGTACTACGGTTTCCTCATTGATGGTGACAGAGAAGACTGCATCATGGAGAATGATGATCCTACCAGTTTTCAGCAAGTTATCACGAGTGGAGACTCTGTGAAGTAGCTGGATGCCATGAGATCCGAAATGGAGTCTATGTACACCAACAAAGTATGGACTTTGGACGTTGTATCCCATGGGGTAAAACCTGTGGGGTGCAAATGGATCTTTAAAAGAAATATCGGTGTAGATGGGCAGGTAAAGACCTATAAAGCAAGACTTGTGGCGAAGGGTTTTCGTCAAAGACCAGGTTTAGACTATGATGAGACTTTTTCTCCCGTAGCCATGCTTAAATCCATTCGGATCCTACTTGCTATTGCTGCTCACTACGACTATGAAATCTGGCAGATGAACGTTAAAACGGCATTTCTAAATGGGGATTTAGAAGAATGCGTTTATATGGATCAGCCGGAGGGCTTCATTGACAGTGGGAGCAGCGGGAAAGCATGTAGATTGCTTAAATCCATATATGGGTTAAAGCAGGCATCACGGAGTTGGAACATTTGTTTCGATGATGTTATCAAAGAGTTTGATTTCATCAAAAATCCAGATGAACCTTGTGTTTATAAGAAGGCTGTAGGGAGAGCTGTCGCATTCCTCGTATTGTACGTGGATGACATTCTTCTGATAGGAAATGATATTTCTATGCTACAGTCGGTCAAATCTTTCTTATCACTAAGGTTCTCCATGAAGGACCTGGGTGATGCCACATACATTCTGGGTATTAGGATATATAGGGATAGATCCAAGAGGTTATTGGGATTGTCCCAAACAAGGTACATCAACATCATCCTAAAAAGGTTTAGTATGGAAGACTCCAAGCGGGGTGCCTTACCCGCTTGCCATGGGGTCACTCTCTCTAAGGATTCTTGCCCAAAGACCGATGAAGACAAAGCTCGCATGAGCATTATACCCTATGCTTCGGCAGTAGGATCTATAATGTATGCGATGTTATGTACACGACCAGATGTAGCTTATGCACTTAGTGTTGTAAGCAGGTATCAATCCAACTCAGGGGAGAATCACTGGATAGCTGTGAAGAACATTCTTAAGTACTTGAGAAGGACTAAAGAATTGTTCTTGGTGTATGGTAATGGAGATCTCCAAATGGAGGCCTTTACCGATTCGAGCTTCCAAAGCGATAAGGATGACAGCAAATCTATCTCCGGGTTTGTATTTACCCTCAATGGAGGGGCGTTAAGTTGGAAGAGTTCCAAACAGGATACCGTTGCATACTCTACGATGGAGGCTGAGTACATTACTGCAAATGATGCCACCAAGGAAGCCGTCTGGATGAGGAAGTTCGTCTCAGAGCTAGGAGTAGTTCCAACCATTATTGATCCAATACCATTGTATTGTGATAATAATAGGGCTATGGTGTTAGCCAAGGAGCCCAGGTCCCATCAGCGATCCAGACACATCCTGAGGCGCTTTCATTTGATCCGGGAGATTGTAGATCGCCGCGAGATCGAGATTAGGAGAGTAGACACAAAGAATAACGCCGCAGATCCACTCACCAAGGCCCTCCCTCAGCCGCGGCATGAGCGACTTTTTGAGATATTGGGTATGAGATACGCTAATAACTGGCTTCAGTGCAAGTGGGAGATTGTTGGATATATGTATGCCCTAGAGGCCATTATATGATAGTGGAAGTATTCATACATGTATATATATATTCAGTGTACATTCTTGCTCGACATGATAGTATGCTATCTGGTTCTTCTTTATCTGACATGTTGATTTGATCATGCTTTTATTCATTCACACATGTTGATAAAGCCCTGAGGATATAGACTTCACTACTGTGATTATGATAGAGATCATACTTGTGAGACATCTGTAGTTTATAAGCATATCCTGGAATATCCCTAGTCATAGGTGTATCGAGATGGGGCATCGATATACCAGAGTAGACTAGCGTATATGATACTAGACCCATATGATGGGCGATGGATGTTCCCACATTCATCGATGTTTGACATCGAGATCGTATACGGGTGCTCAGTGGTGACTGGGTACACTGGACGGACTCACCGAGAACTCCTATATGGAATTATATCTATCGTCAGATAGCAGTTCTCAGGTGACACTGGTGCAGGTTAGTCTGTAGACCCGAGATCGTCATAGAGTCTTGTGTGTTCTCCCACTGTACTTTGATTACCACCCTACCACGGCTCTACTGAGTCGTGCAAACAGGTGGTCGTTGGGTATAGTCCCGAGACACACGAAGGCAATGAGCGATAGGAGGGGTTTCGTCTCTCCCGGTATTGGGAGTTGATGCTGTGCTGTGCTTGATTGGCTATATCAGTAAGTCCCTATCCAGGGCTGTTGAGATTTACTGGTAAGTGTTATCAGTAGTTTCTCGATCTGTTATAGACCATTCATCGGCACGACTTATTGAGTTATTGGGGTCGACGTTACCATCCCTAGACTCGATATGCAGCATATCTGACGAAGAGACCGGACTGTACGGTAGTGTTGCCGGTTGGCTCGACGGGAGTTGTAACAGGTTCGCTTGTTTTCTTCTGATCGCTCAATACCCGGGTGGCCGTTACGTTTAGCTGACCGCTTGCGGCTTGGGGGTGCTTGATATGATCATCACCCACTGCCGGCGTATTGACGAGTCTTAGAGTCCCATAATGGAGTTACCTAGTCCAGGCGAAACGATGTGGTGCGCATATGCGATATGCGCGTGGACCCGGTTAAAATGCGCGTATGAGATACCGTATATTAATCGGGCGGCTTGCTTTTGGTCGAGTCGTATGTGATACGGCCGGGTTGTTAAATCAAGTGTTGATTTATCATTAACCATTAGTTTCTCACTTGAAATCCTTTCTTGACTTTATGTTGTATGCATGCATGTATGCATTCATTCTCATTCATGCACATAGGATGTTCATGCACACATACATGCATACATAATGGTTATCATGGTTGTTGATATAGTAGATGGTGGCAATATAAGACTCACATGGTGGTGTGAGTCTTATATTGCCACCATCTACTATATCAACAACCATGATAACCATTATGTATGCATGTATGTGTGCATGCACATCCTTTGTGCATGAATGAGAATGAATGCATACATGCATGCATACAACATAAAGTCAAGAGAGGATTTCAAGTGAGAAACTAATGGTTAATAATAAATCAACACTTGATTTAGCAACCCGGCCGTATCACATACGACCTGACCAAAAGCAAGCCGCCCGATTAATATACGGTATCTCATACGCGCATTTTAACCGGGTCCACGCGCATATCGCATATGCGCACCATATCGTTTCGTCTGGACTAGGCAACTCCATTGTGGGACTCTAAGACTCTTCAATACGACGGCAGTGGGTGATGATAATATCAAGCACCCCCAAGCCGCAAGCGGTCAGCTAAACGTAACGGCCACCCGGGTATTGAGCGATAAGAAGAAAACAAGCGAACCTGTTACAACTTCCGTCGAGCCAACTGGCAACACTACCGTACAGTCCGGTCTCTTCGTCAGATATGCTGCATATCGAGTCTAGGGATGGTAACGTCGACCCCAATAACTGAATAAGTCGTGCCGATGAATGGTCTATAACAGATCGAGAAACTACTGATAACACTTACCAGTAAATCTCAACAGCCCTGGCCATGGACTTACTGATATAGCCAATCGAGCACAGCACAGCATCAACTCCCAATACCGGGAGAGACGAAACCCCTCCTATCGCTCATTGCCTTCGTGTGTCTCGGGACTGTACCCAATGGCCACCTGTTTGCACGACTCAGTAGAGCCGTGGTAGGGTGGTAATCAAAGTAAAGTGGGAGAACAAACAAGACTCTATGACGATCTCGGGTCTACAGACTAACCTGCACCAGTGTCACCTGAAAACTGCTATCCGACGATAGATATAATTCCATATAGGAGTTCTCGGTGAGTCCGTCCAGTGTACCCAGTCACCACTGAGCACCCGTATACGATCTCGATGTCAAACATCGATGAATGTGGGAACATCCATCGCCCATCATATGGGTTTAGTATCATATACGCTAGTCTACTCTGGTATATCGATGCCCCGTCTCGATACACCTACGACTAGGGACATTCCAGGATATGCTTATAAACTATAGATGTCCCACTAGTATGATCTCTATCATAATCACAGTAGTCAAGTCTATATCCTCAGGGCTTTATCAACATGTGTGAATGAATAAAAGCATGATCAAATCAACATGTCAGATAAAGAAGAACCAGATAGCATATTATCATGTCGAGCAAGAATGTACACTGAATATATATATATATATATATATATATATATATATATATATATACATGTATGAATACATCCACTATCATATAATGGCCTCTATGGCATACATATATCCAGCACCATCTACACCAATCTTTTTCTTAAAGATCCATTTGCATCCTACGGGTTTTATCCTAGGAGGTGCAACGTCCAAAGTCCATACTTTGTTAGTGTACATGGACTCCATTTTGGATCTCATGGCATCCAGCCAGTTCACTGAGTCACCACTAGTGATAGCTTGCTAAAAACTAGTAGGGTCATCATCATCCATGATGCAATCTTCTCTATCACCATCAATGAGAAAACCATAGTATCTCTCTGGTGGGCGATAAATTCTACTAGATCTCCGGAGTGGCTGAGATTCTTGAAGTTCTACTGCAACATCAGGTTCAACCAATTCGTCATGAGTAATTTGTGTCTTTAGAACCTCTTCTAGTTCTACCGCATTGCCATCAGTACTATTTGTAAAAATTTCATTTTATAAAAATGTGGCATGTTGAGAAATAAACACTCTTTGTTCCTCCTTATGGTAAAATAGATATCCATATGAATGTTTTGGATATCCCATAAATTTACACTTGACCGATCGTGTCTCGAGTTTATTTGGATTCTGCTTTTTGACAAAAGCCGGACAACCCTATATCCTAACTCTTTTAAGAGATGGTCTCTTTTCACACCATATCTCATATGGAGTGGTAGACACGGTCTTGGTTGGAACCCTGTTTAACAGATACATTACTGTCTCCAATGCATGTCCCCAAAAGAAAAGCTGTAACTCAGCCTCACTCATCATGGACCATACCATATCTAATAGGGTAAGATTTCTCCGTTCTGACACACCGTTGTGCTGTGGTATGTAAGGAGGAGTGAGTTGAGAGAGAATCCCATTCTCTTTTAAGAAGTCTGAAAACTCAGTGCTTAAATATTCTCCACCTCAATCTGATCGAAGTTTCTTGATACTCGATCCAGTTTGATTTTCTACTTCAAGTTTGTACTCCTTGAATTTCTCAAAAGCTTCGGATTTATGATTCAATAAAAACACGTTTCCGTATCTTGAGAAATCATCAGTAAAAGTGATGAAGTATGAAAAACCGCCTCTGACATGTGTAGACATTGGTCCGCATACATCACTATGTGAGGCCTAAGAGTTCTGTAGCTCTCTCTCCGTGTCCAATAAACGGAATTTTGGTCATTTTACCTTTGATACAGGACTGACAAGGCGCATAAAATTTATATTTAAAAGGATTCAAATATCCATCTTTATGTAGATTGTTTAGTCTTGTTTCATTAATATGACCAAGTATACAATACCAAAGAAAAGATTCATTTATATCTAAAATCTTTCTTTTATGTGTATGTTGTATATTGAAAACCGTGTGTTGGTTTAGGACGTAAATACCGTTATTCAGTGTACCATACCCAATCAACTGTTGATTCAAGTTAATATTCATAACATTATTCTGCAACACAAATGATATCCTTCTTTGCCTAACAAGGAAACGGATATTATATTACATAGTATACTAGGTACATAATAACAAGGGTTCAAAACCAAAATACATCCTGAAAGCAACCCCAGATGATACTCTCCTACGGATACAACATGTACATTAGAACCATTTCCAACACGTAGAGTGTGGTCCCCAGTCTTCAAAACTCTACTATTTCTCAATGCTTGCATATAATTGCAGATGTGAGAACCAGAACCGGTATCTAATACCCAAGATGCAGAGTTTATAGAAAAACAGTTTTCAGTTACAAACACACTTGAAGCGGAAGCATCAGTATGCTTCGTCTTCTTGAGATCTACAAGGTACAAAGCACAATTGCGTTTCCAGTGTCCTGACTTGTGGCAGAAAAAATATTCTCCTTTTCTACTTCCCGCGGCCCCAGACTAGTCTTTCCTTTTCACCTTTTCTACTCTACCTCTCGGCTTGGTGGGATTCTTCTTCTTCTTTCCTTTGGCCTTGGCTTTTGGGACTGTAGAGGAAGATGTCCCAGCAAGCAGAGTGGGAGTTTTCGCTATCTTAAGCGTGCTCTCTGCACTTCTTAACATATTGAGATGTTCAGGCAATGATTTCTCCAAATCGTTCATATTGTAGTTTACTATGAACGGAGCAAAGGCGGGGGGGGGGGGGGGGAGACTGTAGAAAAATATCAGTATATTGCTCATTGTCCATGGTCCATCCTAAGTCCTCAAGTTCTTCTATAAGATCAATCATCTGTAAGACATGCTCACCTACTGGTGTGCCAGAATCCATCCGCATCTGAAGCAACTTTCGAGATGCCTCGTAGCGTAAAGTCCGAAATTGCTTTCCATACAACTCTTTTATATGAAGAAAGATGGATTGAACATCCATCTTCTCATGTTGCTTCTGATGTATACTGTCCATAGGAGCAAGCGCGATGAACTTGGCCGTGCCACAATCAATATCCCATGTTTTTCGGATCTCCTTATTCAAAACAGATGATTCAGGACATGGGACGGGTGAGGCTTTGGCAGTGAGGACATATGATACTTAATTATATGTGAGTGCAATGTTTAGGTTCCTCAGCCATTCTTTATAATTCGGTCCAGTCAGTTTGTTTTTCTCTAACGGAAGTTTCAGTCCCGTCATAGGTATCTGCCATTAGGAGAGAGAAAAGAATACACTCAGCGAAATGCTCTTGCAAAGATCAGATTGGTTATTATCTTATCTAATCGATGTCTCCCACTGATTTTATCAAATTTTCTTTAAAACCTCAAAAGAAAACTAGCCAGGATTAATTACATTCTACAGTTTCGCTAACCGGTCAGCCAGGCCAGTGTCGGTACTTTGAGGGAGGTTCCCCGTGCTTTCGCACGGACCTAATTAAAATAAACCTCGTTTTCCCAGAGCTCAAACTCCGTTGACACCTTTCTAGACACCTACTGGATTAGCTAATTGTAAAGTGCAAAACTCTCCTGGGAGTAACTCTTACTCACAGTGGGATCAGGATCCAACTATCATATAGATGGTATGCAATCTGATTGCAAATTCCAACTCTTGAAACTCCCGATATGGTTTTTACCCCTAGCATCTTATGACCTTAGCTATGATCAACATATCATAAGCACTAGTCAAGTTCTACCCGTCATTTCGAGATTAACTAGACCTACCCATATGACCCTTGACTATAATCAATATAATCACATGAATGTCCTAACTAATCGCATCATATGCTTTGTAGGAAGATATCACTTAGCTACCATACACCACGCCTTGACTATGATCAACATACGTAGCACGAATACTAAGTACTCTGCTTCCTAAAATGACGGAGGGTTGCGGATAGTTTTTATGAAAAAATTTAACGCTTTGAACATGATATCGTTGTAGAATCTAAATTGTTTTTGAAAAGGAGTGGCTTAAGCTCCGCATCTTTTGAAACTCGCTTTTTCATGAAAAGAGTCGAGAGTGTTTCAAATCCGATTCTACAACATCTTTAGGTTTCTTTTTCTTTACATTAATCTCATTAATGTATTCCCATCATTTAAGTTCCTAGGCCATCATAGAAAAGAAACGAAAAATAGTATTACATATCACATATATAATAAGGATATTGCATTCGTCTCAGATATTAAGCAATCTCATCACAGAATAATCAGCAGCAGAAACACATATATGAAAATATATGATATAATAGGAACTCCGTATTTTATATTTAGCCTACGATAGAAAATACGGATTCCACTATCGTGATGAATAGCTAAGCCCACAACCCTAGACCCCTATGAGAGCGGCATGTGACCCTGCCAATTCTGGAGTTAGGAGACCCGGTTTCGACTCCTCGAGATGGCCTCCCACTGAACTCCAGAACCCGGTCACTCGTGCTCCCCTCCTTGGGTCTATCCTAATGCGGAAAAGTAAAATATACATCAATGGTGACATCATCCTCAACCCGGAAGTGCCCCAATAAAAGAATAATATATTCAAAGAATTTTACATGAATAAAAAGAGAAACTCTCGTCTCACATAAAACCCTCGGCCATTCAATCACGACGATCCTATAAATCATATCACATCAACAATTGAAAAGCTTAGACGACGTTAAAATATATCAATCAACACATCAACATACCCGCTGTTGTAATAGATCTCAACACTTGAACCTGCATTAAAAATTCCTAAGGAGCTCATACAGTACCTACGGATCAACACAAGAAGGCACGGTCCAAACCTCATTTTTCATATATGTGTTTGGCCACAGATCAACACAACACGGAACCGCCGCAAATACCACTATTTGGCCACGGTTCCGCGGTCGTTGTGTCAAGTTAGGCGCTCGTTTTTCTTGAGGATCCACAAAAAACCCTCCTCTATTTTCTGGATATTTTTAATCTTAAAAATTTCAACTTTTGAAAAAATTTCCAGTGAACATGTAAAAATCTCATTTTTCATGTTCGATTGAGTTTTTAAACGTCGTCTAGTATACCTTAAAGCTCTAGCTAGGCTCTGATACCATATTGGTGTGTAGTAGCGCATTTAGTTGGGTTACAACATCATAAAGTAGTTAACTTTTAAATTTCTAGAGGGCTATTACAAACAAACTACGAATCGTAATTAGAGATTAGGGTAATAACAATAATATATGAAGTCTAAGCTAAAGGAAAAGGAAATACAACCTTTGTAGCCAACTCCTTCAGTCTTTAGGACTCCTACGGCTTTTTTCGAAATTTGGATCAACTCCGCTTAAGGTCCTTCGTCGTCTACGATGATCCACCCGGAGATTCCTAGGTCAAGCTCTTTGCTTCACAAAATCAAGATGAAGTGGAGCAAACACTATACACTAAATGGATAGGGTAGTGTAGAATGGTTATGTGGTTTGTAAACTCATATAAAAACCCTTTCTTTTAAGTTCCTTACTCTTTTATCAACTCAAGAGAGCTAGAGAGAGGAGGAAGATGAAGATGGCAAAGCTTTTATGAATATAATGATAATCACATAAATAATATTGAAAAAGAAAAAATTATATATGAGACACGCTCAAATATAACCATGGTTAGTTAAATATCTAGATATTTTGTATATGGGTTAAAGAACAAAGGAAATATAATCATGGTTAAAGTCAAAGGTCAATGAAGAAGTGTGTAGAAAAAATGAGTCATTTAGCTAATTTCCTTTTTCTTTAATTCATTAACAGAAATCTAGATATTTATCAACCATGTGAGACTTGCATTGTCATCCCCTATGTATCAACAACCATGATACATATGTATGTATGTATGTATGTATACATTCACATCAACATGTGCTTGTACAAACATATATGCATACATCCATCCATCCATACATCCAAAAGAAAAGGTTTAATTAAAAATGAGCTAAAAGTCAATATTAAATCAACACTTGATTTAATAAATCGGTCATATCAAATACGACCCGACCAATAGTAAACGACCGATTAAAATACGGTATCACATACTCGCATTTAATCGAGCTCCCGCGCATATCTTATATGTACACCGCATCGTTTCGCCTGAGCTAAGAAAATCCCGTGTGAGACTCTAAGACTCGTCAATACGCCGGCAGTAGGTGATGATCATATCAAAACACCTACAAGTCGTAAGCGGTCAGCTAAACGTAACAGCCACCCGGGTATTGAGCGAACAGAAGAACAACATGCGATCTTGTCAAAACTCCCGCAGAGCCATAGGTAACACTTACCGCACAGTCCGGTCTCTTCGTCTGATATGTAGCATATCAAGTCTAGGGATGGAATCATCGAGCCCTAATAACTCAATAAGTCATGTCGATATGGACTATGACCGGTCGAGAAACTACTGATAACACTTATCAGTAAATCTCATCAGCCCTGGCAAGGGACTTCAATTCAAAGCCGATCGCACATAGCACAACATCAACTCCCAATACCGGGAGAGACGAAACCCCTTCTATCGCTCACTGTCTCCATGTATCTCAGGACTATATCCAAAAGCCACCTGTTTGTACGACTCAGTAGAGCCGTGGTAGGGTGGAAATCAAAGTATAGTGGGAGAACACACAAGACTCTATGACGATATCGGGTCTACAGACTAACCCGTACCAGTGTCACCTGAGAACTGCTATCCGACAATAGATATAATACCATATAGGAGTTCTTGGTGAGTCCGTTCAGTGTACCCAGTCTTCACTGAGTACCCATATACAATCTTCGATGTCACAACACCAATGGATATGTGATCATCCACCGCCCATCATACGGGTCAAGAAACGTATACGCTAGTCTACTCTGGAATATCGATGCCCCTATCTCGATATACTTTCGACTAGGAACATTTTAAGAATATGCTTATAGACCACACATTCCCTACTTGTATGATCTCCATCATAGCCATGGAAGTCAAGCAGATATCCTGAGGGCTTTATCAACATGTATGCAATGAACAGTATCAAGTAACCATGTCAAGATAAAGTAAAACCAGATAGCATACTATCATGTCGAGCAAGAAAGTCATCTATACATATATACATGTCCAAGCATCCACTATACATATAATGGCCTCTAGGGCATACATATATCCAACAAACGGAACCTGTGCAGTCAAACATGCAAGAAAACTGTAGCACAACAGGGGTGAGTTGCCAACTCATGAGTAGAAGACATCATCGAGTAGAAACCGAATGTATGACTATCTCCTAGGTCATACAGTACAATTATAATATATATAGACATCGAGTAATAAAAAGGGTAACAATATAAGTATAAGTGTGATAACAAGCACTCATGTTCGTATCATAAGATAGCAACATGTCATGTGTATCATGTATGAATGCAGCATCCAACGTGTGCCCAGCAAGGACACACAAAATCATGATAAAGCCTGAGTGCCCAGTATCGACACTCAAAAACATCATGAAAACCGTGTCCATCAGCGACACATAATCCTCATATATCTCGGGCTCCATCAGTCTGGATCGGCCCAGATCATCTGATCTCACGACTACGGTCGGTATCCTCCAGATATCCGCCGCGCCAAATATCACCGGTCGGTAGTGCTCCCCTGCCGGGCTCAACGTCTCTCAATACGGCCTTCTTGCCCCAGGGTACCGCACCAGGTCCACCATGTACCCGCAGACGGTGTCTCCTCGCTCCTCGAATTGAGTAATCATATATCATATATGCTTCAGAACTGAGAAATCTCATGGTGGATGCCATACATCATATCAAGGAAAACCACATTTTCTTTTAAAAAGAGCATAAGATTTTAATTTCACATGCGGTTTACAAATCCAGAAATCTCATAAGAATCGGAATACTCAAATCATGAGCTAATAATGAATAATGAATATCGGCATATAGCCCAACTGCAGTATATAACCAGAATATTGGTAAAAAAATGTATGTGGCATCTAAGTAAGAAATTCAATGTCTAAACTAGCATGAGAGATCATGTATGCTAAATAGTACTATTAACTACAAGCTATCAGGTTATACAATGGAATAACGGTTACTACAGTGTGTATGACATGGCAATTACCGATACTGATGTGTGTGAGCCGGCAAGCAAGTGTACGTGCAACATACGCATCATCGGTAATGGTATAGGTGTCCTAGCAGACGAGATCATAACAGAAAGTAAACAGTAAAAGCAACAATAAGGTATATAAAACTATATATGAGCCATACTTTTTATCGTAGTTAAAATAGCACGACTCGTTTTTGTTAGAAAAGTAGGGGTTACGGTGTTTTTAGGAAAAGATATATCTTTTGAAATTCTGCAGCGTTCCTCGGTTTATCCTTTAAAAATACCTACGATTCGTTAGTTTTTTTAAAAAAAAATAGGTATGACTCGAGTCTAATCTAGCATTTACCTAAGCAACTAAAAGACTAACTAAGAACCGAGTCGAAAGGAATAAGAAAGTCTATAGAATTTTCTGAGTCGATATATCTAATAGTTGGCGATCCAACCTCATAGCATCATGGACGGTATAATCTATCGTACTACATCCTCGAGATCGAGGGTACGGGTCAAATATCATATATATCATCATTCGTACGGTATCATCCATCGTACAAAACCAAAATCAAGGGTACGGATCTAAGGTCACGTACATTCTAATATATCATCAAATCTCATGTTATCGCATGTTTCGTGTATTTCGCCCAATGATCCTTTAATATATCATATCATATACGATGTCTCACTCGATCATGCATCATAATATCACGACATCGCATCCGATCATATCGAATCATATCCATATAACATATACTATTCTCATCTCATGTCTGTGTGTGTGTGTGTGTGTGTGTGTGTGTGTATGAACATACACACACACACATACACACACACACACACATACCAAGTGTATGTATGGGTGTGCGTGTGTGAAACGACACAAAACTTACGATTCGCTATAAGGGCTATAACACTATGGGTAAATCTTCTTATGATTATACCTAGTCTAACCTAAGGTCTCCTAAATACCTTATCTGCTTAGTATCCAAGTCTTTCATCAACACATAGATATAATATCAATATATATATATATATATATATATATATTCTACGGTTGCGGGGGTGCTATACCCATCCACCCGACTTCCCTCGTAGATATACATCTACTCACCTTCGATCCTTGCTTGCCGAAGTCGATGATGCCTTGTTCTTTCTTATCGTACTGAAGTCCACGCGAAAGTACCTACATATCAAAACATATCGTATCACATCAAAATCACATTCAAAAACCGAATTGTCATGTGAAGTGCTCATAGGTTAGAACCTATAGCCTACGCATGCAAAACCAACCAAATCACCCTCGTCGTTGATGTACGAACATCCAACGACCAAATCCAAATTCAAATACCAAAATCCAAGTTTTAGAAATCGGAAAAATATTGCCAAAATCAACTCAAAATGCTCCCAGATTTTTGCTCAGGTATACTGGGACAAATCTAACAATACAGGCGCTAGATTATAAGGATTAGGAGCTACAGGCCAAAACCTAACACCAATGCCCAAACATTGGCCGGCGAGATATAAAGGATGACCCGGCGTCGCCGGCCCCAACATGGAGTTGGTGTCTCGTTCTTCTGTGGTGGTCTTTTAGTTATCTATCTAGGTCAATGAAGTTGTTTGATTTTCCTATAAACACTCAAAGTTGCTCTATATTCTATAATATCACCACAATATCTACAAAATACGATATCAGAAAATTCTAAGTTCAAGCTCGGGGTTTTGTCTCAGGTTTAGTTCAAAATGCTAACACTACAGGGGTTTAGTCACTATCTAATCCTCAATTTCACCTTCACACATCAAAATATCACCTAAATCTCAACTAAAAATTTTCAAAGGTCACTGGTCTTCATCAGTATAACTCTAAAAACTATAGGATATAAGGAAAGCTAAAATATTAACTAAAGGTGTGGAATTATACTTCATTTGGCAACTCAAGAAAATTCTTAAGTTGCCTAAAGCACTCACAATCTTGACTTGCTCCTACCATCATGCTTGCAGTGAGCTAGAGATCAATATTTGTGAAAAAAACATGGTATTTTGGTTGAGTTTTGGATGGTTTGTGGGTGGTAGAGGAGGTGGAGAATAAGGAAGGAGGTAAAGAGGATGAATAAGAGGAAATAAAGTGGAGAAGGATAAGTGCTATGGTTGAAAACCTCCCTCTCTCTCTTTGCCCCGTACCTCTTTGTCCCCCTGATGAAAAATATCTCACATGAAATTTTTTATTTTCTTTTATTGTAAAACCAAAAACAAAAACCATTTAACCACAAATGAAGCCAAGGTTTAATTAAAATGTAACAAGTCTTTGCAACATGTTTTGTTACATGTCATATGCATAAAGATTAGTGCATAATTTGTGAAATAGTAATCACACTTAGCATTATCAAGTATACAATTAATTGTATAATAATTCATAAAATGTCCAAATCACATAAATTCTTTCGAAAACAATAATTCTAATTTATTTTCCAAATATTTTCCAAACTATCGGTATATAATTATACCGTTTCATTTAAAACCAATCTCCATGCTTTTAAAATAACCATAATATTTATTATTTAATTATTTAAATTCCCAAAATAATATTTTATTTTATGAAATATTACAATCTTCCCCCTTAAATAAATTCGGTCCCCGAATTTAAATTTTAACCTCCCAATAACTAAAACATTTCAGCAAAACAATCAAGTCGTTGGGGCTCCGAAATCAAGAATACATAAGATATACATCATAGCGCAACACATGCGCATGAAAACGAGTGTAAAACTAAAAATCAAAATTCCGTCAAGCGTCACGTAATCATCGGAGTTAATGCGAAAATTTCAGTTTTCAAAATCCATTGTCAAAATCAAGTATAATGTAGTTATGGCTATATATATATATATAGTATTTATCATTGTGAAGTTATCTAAACAACCGAATAAAAACGAATGCAAAATCCCTTTCAAATCGTCGTGCGATGTGCAAACCACGGCACAAGTAGCGGACGTTCATTATAAAGAAAATAGTTACATATCTATATATGTTTTGTTTAAGATACACGTCCCGCTTTTTGAAAATAACCTTGGGAAGGGTTTTCTGGTAAATTCTCGTGTCACTCACGGACACGTAGGAAAATATTGAGACTATAGCTCTTTTTGAATATCCCTTCCGTAAATATCGATTCGAGCAAAAATACTCAGGTACTGTCCTCAGACTAGTCCTGCTCGGTCGCTAAACCGTAGTATACGTTATAAAAACACGATGCTCAAACGGAATCAACCTCAAATAGGACATATAAAAATGCCACGTATGTTTGGTGCGTACGGAAATCGAAATCAAGACAGATGCCACGAATGTGCACAGAAACAAAACAAAGTGTAACGGATGTGCACGAAAACATATGTCGAGTGCAACGGGTATGCACGACAATGATACCAGGTGCATCTAATGTGCATGAAGAATCTCGATTAAGTGTATCTGGTGTGCACAAAATCACATCAAGTGCACCAAGTGTGCGCAAAAATCTCAATCAAGTGCACAAGGTGCACGAAAACATAAATCCAGTGCACTAGTGTGCACAAAAACGAATATCGAGTATCGAAATCGAAATCAACGGTATACGACATACACCAAATCAAATCAAGTATACCGTGGTATATAAACTCATAAACATGTGCATCTGTGAGCACAAAATCATATCAATACTGAAAACTCGTGTAACTACACCGAATGCATAAGTCTAAATCATATGCATACTGTATGCATGAAATCAAAATCAAATATCTCGGAATACATAAAAATCAAAATCAGGTGCAGTGGGTATGCACAAAACGAATATCAGTACAACTGATACATGAATATATGAATCAAGTGCAACTGTGGTGCACATAAGAAATATCAATCATAACACATCGAAACGTGCACATAAGAAAAACGCCATCCACCCGACTTCCCTTGTAGATATAAATCTACTCACCTGCAAAATCCTCGCTTAGTCGAAGTCGACGTGCTTCTTCATCTCGGAAGTCCATGCGAAGGTACCTACAATCAAAACTCAAATAAAACCAAGTCTGGAAAACCGATACAACACACGATGTGCTCATATGTTATAACCTAGAGCCTACGCATGCAAAACAACCAGATAATCCTCATTTGTTGATGTACAAACGTCCAACGACGAGGTCCAAGCGCAAATACCAAAACCAAGTTTCAGAATCGCAAAACCGAAATCAGCAACGAAGGAAATCACTTCCAGATTTTACCCTAGGCCAAACTAGGGAATTTTTCATATAGGGTTGCTCTAGATATCAAAAAACCAAGCGATGGTCCAAAATTCAACACTTTTCACCCCGACATAGCCGCAATTTGCGGCCAAACCAAATAAATCAGCAGCCAGTTTAGATGGGAATGGGCTCAGGTTTTAGGTGGTGCTTCTAGGTTGCATGCTTGTCTCATGGTCATGGGAACTTATTTCATCATCCCAGATTACAAAACATCATCATAATCTGTCAAAATTCCAATGTCGGGAAATTCTATTTTCGTGTTTTGGGTTTAAGTCTTCTAATTAGTCCAGAAAATCATCACTTAAGTCTTGCAAACACTCATTACATCTCAAATACCACTTCACAAGTCAATTCATCCACTAAACTTCAACCTAGAAATTTCTAAGATCATTAATCTACACTAAATCGAACTCTAAACTAAACTAGAAAGCTAAGAAACTAATTATAAGGTTAGAAGTGGAGTTATACCTCATGGATGCAACTCAAGAAAAACCCTAGACGCCCAAAGTCTTCAAAATCCAAATTTGAACTTGCTATGGGGTGTAGGATGAGGTGGGGATCATTTTTAATGAAGGTGGCATAAGGTTTTGGTGAAGATTTGTAGATATTTTCATAGGGTAGAGGACATGGAGGAAGCATGAAGAAGGAGATGAAGATGATGAGGTGATGAAGGAAAATAATGGATGAAGGAAAATGAATGAGGGAAAAGGTCAAGGGTAGGAGCCTCTTTCTCTCTCTCTCATATCCTCACATGGCATGCCATTCCTCATCATGAGTGTGTCCCCTCTCTCAATCATGGCATCTCTTTCTTTTCTTTTTCTCTTCTCTCATAATAAACCAAATACAATGAAATAAACAAAGTAAAACAACATGCAACAAAATGCACTTGACACGGTGCACTAGGCATGGTTACTTATAAAGGCGGATTTGGTTTAATCGTGATTAGTAGTGCACTAATCAAGTTTAATCTAAACTTGCATATAATTAATTATAAAAATACCAAAATCCGATAAATATCTATTTAATAAGTCAATTATTTTAATCTACACTTATATTCCAAATATTGGTATATACTTATACCATTTTACGAAAAACTCCTATTCGCAAATCGAATAGTTTTCGCGAAATATATTATTTTAATATTTAAATTACAAAAATAATATTTTATATTTCTGAAATGTTACAATCTTCCCCCCTTAAATAAATTCGGCCCCTGAATTTAAATTTAAACCCCCAAATACTAAAACATTTCAATAATCTTGTTCAAATCAACGGGGCTCCGAAATCACAGAATACACTGAGATACCACAGCGCATCGTGTGCGCATGAAAACGAGTATGAAACTCAAAATTAATCTTCGTCAAGCGTCATGCAATCATAGGAGTTATAAAGGAGATGCAAATCTTGAAATCCAAAGCCATTCTCAAATATGCTATACTCAAAATCATAATACGTAAATAGTACGCATCCTCGTAAAATCATCTAAAACTGAATAAAACACGTGCAAAATTCTTTCCGAATCGCCATGCGATGCGTAGCTCACGGTACAAGTGGCGGACGATCATTTGTAAAGTAGTAAATATATCTATATATGGTTTTGCTCAAATTATACGTCCCGCCTTTTCAAATAACCCAGAAGGTTTTCCTTATAAAAATTTCGTGTCACTCGCTGACACGTAGGAAATAGCGAGACTATAGCTCCTTTTTGAAAATCTCTTGGTAAACTTTTCATGCATGCAAAAGTTCTCAGGTACTGTCCTCAGACAAGTCCTGCTCGGCTACTATATAATATAGTGCCCACTATGAAAACGCGATACTCATAACTAAAATTAGCCTCAAAAGGCGTATCCAACACCACGTGCGTCTGGTGCGCATGGAAATCAAAACCAAATACAAGTACCACGAATGTGCACAAAAGACCAACTAAGTGCAACGGGTGTGCACGAAAGCAATATCAAGTGTATCTAGAGTGCACGAAAATCTCAATCCAGTGCAACTAACATGCACGAATAAAATCTCAATCAAGTGCATCCGTTGCGCATAAAATCTTATACCGTGCGCCTAATATGCGCGAAAATCCAAACCAAGTGCGTCAGGTCTGCATAAAACATTTCGTGCAGCAAAACGTACGAAAACGTAAATCTGGTACAACAAATGCACGAAAACTCATCAATATCTCAAATACGCACAAAACAACACCAAGCGTATCAAGGTGTATAAAAATCATAAATGTGTGTAACTGTGTGTACAGATCACGCACCAATGCACTGCAAGCACATATGAGCAATACTGAGTGCGAAAATCAAATCGAGTGCATATGACATGCACGAAATCAAATCAACAGTATCGAAATCCACAAAATCATAAGTACGTGCAGCCAAGGCACAAAACCAATATCAAGTGCAACAAATATGCACAAATCATAAACTAATATAGTGATGTATAAACATAAATCGAGTGCAATAACCGTGCACAAATGAAAATATCCAGTAGGTGCAGCTATGGTGCACGAAAACAATATCATGAAACTCAAATCCAAGTGATAAAAGTGTGATACTCGGATCAAAAAACGCAAATCGCAATACATGACATTGAGGTACACCTCCCATAATGTCGAAAAAGCCGGTGCGCCCAAAGATGGCAGAGCAAGATCATCCACTTGCCTCCTGCTCACGGTCTGGCGTCTTCGGTCTCTGGGTCCTTATTTACTCTCTGGATTACAAATCTCGCAGTCCTTCGGCTCGTCGGCCCGGTCAGGTGTACTAACGGAACAGTTCCATTCTGGCACTCCGCTGATCCCTTCTTAGCCAATTAACGCGAGCACTCGCAAAACATCACGTTACTGACGGCGGCATCTGATCCTCTGAATACGCACGATACAACCAATCCTTGTGCAAATCTTCATCGTTGCGGCATCCTGGAAGAAACATGCTTAGGTCTCTTCCAATCTCACCTATGCTGAGCTGTACGGAGGTTGGCACTCTTTACTTAATCCTTTTTCTCATATCCGGACAGCTGCGTCCTCAGCACGTCTTTCTTTCAGAAATTTGGCCATATCAATGCCTCTGCATACATGTCAATCCTCTGTCATCATCGGGGAGAAACAACAGCTCATTAACATCTAGCCCGAACCTCTTGTTCCATCCGTCTTCATTATCGTCGACTTCGACGTCATCTCTTGCTATATGTATACGGCAATTCGTCCTCGGCTACAGTCAATCTGGAGTCTCTCACAAGGATCGAAATACGAACTCGGGTATCTTCACCACTCTGTGGAAGATATCTAGCCAAACACGTTCTCGGGAACTCATCCCAATCCTCGGAGGAATACACTTATTCGTCCATTCTCGATCAACTCAAAACGAATTTGGGTGAGGTCCTTCTATCTGAAGCTGGTCAACTTACCGATCCCATATTGGAGCATCCAACGAACAACGTCCTCTCTTGATCGACTTACTCTAGATCTAAGTAAGATCCTTCAACTGGAATTCTTCAACTCAACTGAGCCTGCGTCGGTGTAAGTCGATGTTCAACACCCCAATACTTGTGGGGAGGCGGAAATATGAATAACAATCAAGTTCTATGATCAAACATCGATTAACCGTATGAATCGTTTGCTAAACAAGTTTTAACACAAGCTTTAGAGTTTTAGTCTACTATGCGAAGAGATTATACCAAACGGTTCTAGTCCTTCGTCTTGATGTTCTCTACGGCCTCTTTGGATCTCCACGCCCTCTTCGGCTTTCTTCCGTGATAGACGATCCACCCGAGAACCCTAATCCAAGCTATAACCTCTAAACTTGAGGTTACTTACTTTCTCTAGTTGCTAAATAGAGTAGCTAAGATGATGTAGAGATTGGTTATGGAGTAATTAGTCTTTCCTAATCCTTGTTCTCAACTCATGAGGGTAGGATTAGGGTTTGGTGAAGGAGAGAGAACTTGAAGAGAGAGAGTGAGAAGATGATAATGATATTATTATATTGAATAAAGCAACTCACTTGATATATATGAAACATAATAAATAAAAAGAAGAATGAATCATAAGTGAATATTCATCATGTTTCATTTAATCAAGTGGGTGATTCATCATGTGAGTCATTAAGCAATAAATGATGTTTTAATGACATGATGAATCACTCACAATGAGTCACTAATTCAATAAATGAAAATGCCACCTCTCTCTTTATGTTACATCCTTCTAGAAGCTTCTCGAAAAATTACGAGAACGCCCCTCTCATCCCTGAAAACACGGAAAAACTTTAGACTGTATAAATCCAATAACCTGATACTAGAATCTGGCTTAAACCAAAGCCGGCTAGTAAAAACTGTCCGAATGTCGTACGTGCGATCAAACACGTATGCGTCCGAACCTTTGTCGTAAAACCATACGACCTCTATATCTTTTCGCCTGGGTTTGGGATATCTCTGTGTGGGACTCTAAAGACTCGACTACTACGCTGGCAGTGGGTTTAACCACAGACCGCAAGTGGCACTAGCTGTACGTAACGGTCCCCAGGTAGTTGTCGATAAGAAAGCTGATGAGGTAACCCATCTGAAATCCTACTGAGCCTGTCTGTGACAATATCCGCGCAGTCCGGTCTGTTCGTCTAAGAGTATCACATGTACGGTCTAGGGAGGTGGTGGACGTCAGACCCCTAATAACCATACAAGTCGTGTCGGTATGGCTTTATCACCATCCGAGAATCTACTGATCAACCTATCAGTAATTCTCAATCAGCCCTTGCCAGGGACTTATGGTAATGACCAACCGACCACAGTGCGATATCAACTCCCTATACCGGGAGAGACGAATCCCTAACAGTCGCTCACTGCCTCCACGTGGCTCGGGACTGTGCCCAACTGAAACCTGTTTGCACGACTCCTTTGAGCCGTGGTAGGGTAACAATCAAAGCACAGTGGGAACTCACACGAGACAAATGATGACCTTAAGTCAACGGACTATCTGCACACATGTCACCTGAGAACTGCTATCTGACGTTAGGTATAATACCATCCAGTCAGTTCTCGGCGAGTCCTGTCCGGTGTACTCACACCCAGTGAGCATCTGTATACAATCTTAGGTGAACGCCACCAATGGTTGCGGGACCAATCCATCGCCCCTCGTCAGGGTCTAAATATGTATACACTAGTCTACTCCGGAGTATCGATGCCCAATCTCGATACTCCTGCGACCAGGGACATCTAAGGGTGTGCCTATTGACTATCCAGCTCCCACTAGTACGACTGCCATCACAACGCCGGTAGTCAGACAAACACCCTATGGGCTTTATCAACATATATATATAAATACCAAGTAAAATATATCATACGTTAAGACAAAGTCAAACCAAATAGCGTACTATCATATCAAGCAAGACTGTCATGTACATACATATCCCAAGCATCCTATACAATGTAGGCCTCTAGGGCATATATATCCAACAATCTCCCACTTGCACTAAGGCCTATAATTGGCGCAATGAGTACCCACTGTCTCTACCAGATCCAGTTGCTTGCGTACCGCATGCCCAACATCTCAAAAAGTCTCTCGAACTGTACTTGAGGAATGGCCTTGATGAATGGATCTGCCGTGTTGTCTTTTGTGTCCACTCTCCGTATCTCGATCTCCCGACGATCCACGATCTCCCTGATCAGGTGAAAACGCCTTAAGATATGCCTGGATTTCTGATGGGACCTTGGTTCCTTCGCTAAAGCTACAGCGCCATTGTTATCGCAATACAAAGGTATTGGATTGGCAATGGACGGAACCACCTGAAGTTCAGAAATGAACTTCCTTATCCAGACAGCCTCTTTTGCGGCTTCACTAGCAGCTATATACTCAGCCTCCATAGTTGAGTCTGCGACGGTATCTTGTTTGGAACTCTTCCAACTTACCGCCCCTCCATTGAGGGTAAACACAAAACCCGAAATAGATTTAGAATCATCCTTGTCACTTTGGAAGCCGGAGTCGGTAAAAGCCTCTACCTGGAGGTCCTTATTGCCGTAAATCAAGAACATCTCCTTAGTCCTTCTCAGGTACTTGAGAATGTTCTTCACCGCTATCCAATGTTTCTCACCTGGGTCCGATTGATACCTGCTTACCACACTAAGTGCGTAAGCTACATCTGGTCTGGTACATAACATCGCATACATTATTGATCCTACCGCCGAAGCGTAGGGTATAATGCCCATGCGAGCCCTCTCTTCATCAGTCTTTGGAGACATGTCTTTGGAGAGGGTGATTCCGTGACAAGCGGGCATATTGCTGCGCTTGGAATCTTCCATACTAAATCTCTTTAGTATAGTGTCTATATACCTAGACTGTGAAAGTCCCAATATTCTATTAGATCTATCTCGATGGATCTTAATGCCCAGAATGTATGATGCATCTCCCAACTCTTTCATAGAGAATTTCTGTGATAAGAAGAGCTTTACTGATTGTAGCATAGGGATATCATTCCCTATCAGTAGTATGTCGTCGACGTACAAAACGAGGAAGACTACTGCTCCTTCTACAATCTTCCTATAAACACATGGTTCATCTACATTTTTGATAAAGTCAAATTCCTTGACTGTTTCATCAAAGCAGATGTTCCAACTCCGCGACGCTTGCTTTAACCCATAAATGGATTTAAGCAATTTGCACACTCTTCCGCTGCTCCCACTGTCTAAGAAACCTTCTGGTTGATCCATGTAAACACTCTCTTCTAGATGTCCATTTAGAAAAGCTGTTTTTACATCCATTTGCCAGATTTCATAGTCATGGAAGGCAGCAATGGCAAGCATGATCCGAATTGATTTAAGCATAGCTACTGGTGAAAAGGTTTCATCATAGTCCAATCCTGGTCTTTGACGAAAACCTTTTGCTACTAGTCTAGCTTTGTAGGTTTCCACTTGTCCAAATGTACCAATCTTCTTTTTGAAGATCCATTTGCACCCAACTGGTTTTACCCCAGGAGGAGCAACTTCTAAAGTCCATACTTTATTGGTATACATGGATTCCATTTCGGATCTCATTGCATCCAGCCACTTCACTGAGTCTCTACTTGTGATAACCTGCTGAAAACTAGTAGGCTCATCATCATCGATGATGCAATCCTCTCGATCCCCATCAAGAAGAAAACCATAGTATCTTTCAGGAGGATGAGAAAGCCTACTAGATCTGCGGAGTGGCGTTGGTTCGTCATGTTCTATTGAAATCTGAGATTCTTCTAAGTCTTCGGTTATAGTTTGAGGTTCTGGAATTTCTTCCAGTTCTACCGCGCTCTCACTAATTTCTTTTGCAAGAAATTCGCTTTCTAAGAAGACAATGTGACGAGCGACAAACACCTTTTGTTCTTCAGTGTGGTAGACCATGTACCCCCTTGAATACTTGGGGTATCCTACAAACTTGCACAAAACCGATCGTGCCTCGAGCTTGTCCGGATTATGCTTTTTAACATATACCGGACACCCCCATATCTTGATATACTTGAGATATGGTCTCTTCCCACACCACATTTCATATGGAGTGGTAGGTACAGACTTAGTTGGAACTCTATTTAATAGATATGCGGCTGATTCTAGAGCAAATCCCCAGAAGGAAAGTGGTAACTCAGCACTACTCATCATTGAACGCACCATATCTAATAGCGTGCGATTCCTTCTTTCTGATACACCATTATGTTGAGGTGTATAAGGTGGAGTAAGCTGAGAGAGTATTCCATTTGCTTTCAAGTATTCAAGGAAACTGGTACTTAAGTATTCTCCACCTCGATCAGATCGAAGTGTCTTGATGCTTTTACCAGTTTGTTTCTCTACTTCATTTTTATACTCCTTAAACTTCTCAAAAGCCTCGGATTTATGCTTTATTAAGAACACATGTCCATACCTAGAGAAGTCATCAGTAAAAGTGATGAAGTAGGAGTGACCACTTCGTGCATGTATAGACATCGGACCACATACATCACTGTGTACTAGTCCCAAGAGTTCGGTGGCTCTTTCTCCGTGTCCGGTGAACGGAGATTTGGTCATTTTTCCTTTGATACATGATTGACAAGTTGCATATGATGAATATTCAAACGGATCTAGATATCCATCTTTATGTAACTTAGTTAACCTTGTTTCATTTATATGACCAAGTCAACAATGCCATAGGAAGGCTTGATTCGAATCTGGAGCCTTTCTTTTACGCGTATTTTGAATATTGAAAATTTGTGGTTGATTAAGTATGTATATGCCGTTTTCCAGTGTGCCAAACCCAATCAGTTCTTGATTTAGGAGAATGTTCATAACATTTCTTTCAAGCACAAAATTATATCCTTTATTAGACAATAAAGATACTGATATAATATTACATAACATACTGGGAATACAAAAACAATTATACAATACCAAAATGTTTCCACTATTCAACCCTAGGTGATATTCCCCTATTGCAACTGCATCTACATGCATTACATTGCCCATCCGGAGAGTCATATCACCTGCCCCCAGTACTCTACTATTTCTCAGATCCTGCAAAGAATTACAGATGTGAGAACCAGAACCGGTATCAAGTACCCATGAAGTAGAGTTTACTGAAAGACAATATTCGATTACGAACACACCTGAAGTAGAAGCAACTGCTTGCTTCATGTCCTTGGCTTTGAAGGCCTGACAATCCTTCTTCCAGTGCCCCTGCTTGTGACAATAGAAGCACTCGTTCTTTTCTTCCTTCACCCTTCCTGCCTTGTTCGTTCCCTGTACCTTCTTGACCCCTCCCTTCGGTTTGGTGGCCTTCATCTTCTTCTTCCCTTTAGCTTTCGCTTTAGTTTTAGAAGAAGATGATTGGCCAACATACAGAACGGGGGTCTTCTCCTTTTTCAAGGAGGTCTCTGCTACCCTCAACATATTGAGGAGCTTTGGAAGATCCGCTTCCATTTCGTGCATGTTGAAGTTCAGCACGAACTGAGAGAAGGTGTGGGGAAGGGACTGCAAAATCAAGTCGATGTACAAATCATTCTCTAGCACGCATCCCAGGTTTGCGAGTTCCTCAATGAGGGTGATCATTTTGAGGACGTGCTCTCCAACAGGCGATCCTGGAGCTAACCTCATCTGGAAGAGTTTCCTTGAGGTTTCGTACCTCGCGATACGGGAGTGTTCACCATACAATTCCTTGCAATGGAGGAATATGGATGCAATATCCATACTCTCGTGCTGTTTCTGGAGTTCATTATTCATGGACGCCAGCACGATACACTTAGCTCTCTCACAGTCTAGATCCCAGGTTTTACGAACTTCCTTGTCCGCAACTGAGGAATCTGGTCCTGGGATAAGGGGAGGAACAGCAGTGGTAACATATGCAACTTTGTCATAAGTCAGCGCAATATTGACGTTTCTTAGCCAATCTTTATAGTTCTGCCCGGTCAGTATATTCTTTTCAAGTAATAGTTTTAGTCCAGTCATGGTAGCTGCCAGAGAGAGAGAAAAGAAAACACTCAGCATATGCTCTTGCAAGTTTAGATTGGTTTATTAATTTATCTAAACAGGATGGCTCCCACTGTTTCCTCAAATCCTTCTTCAAAACCTAAAAGAAGAACTAGTCAGGTTTTAATCACACGTCACAATACTTGCTTAACCTTTCAGCCAGGCTGGTGTTGGTACTTCGAGGGAGGTTTTCCAACGCTTTCGTGAAGTTCCTTAATTAAAGAACCTCTTTTCCCTGGAGGCGTAGCCCCTCTAACACCTTTCTAGGCACCTACTTGGTTTATAGCATTGATTGTTAAGTGAGAGAAATTCCCGAGAGTAATCCTACTCATCAGTGGGATCGGGATCCAACTATCATTGCATGATGCACTAGATGGAAGCCACTCTAGTCACCACACTCCAGAAGGTAAGCTAAATCTGCAAGTTTCCTTTATGTTTGAAACTCCCGATGTGATTTTTACCCCAAGCTCTTATAGACCTTGACGTAGGCCAACAAGTCATAAGACGCAAGTCAAGTTCTACCCGTCGTTGTCCTGATCAATTTAAATACATCGTACAAGCCCTTGACGTAGGCCAACAAGGTGTACGTCTGTATTAAACTAATGCATCTATCTATGCAACAAATAGGCACACACACTGCTACCATACACTATGCCTTGACGTAGGCCAACAAGCATAGCATGAATACGATGTGCTGTCTATCTGAAACGACGGAGGGTTACGGCTGGTTTTTGGCAAAAAACCGTTAACGTAATGAACTTGATTTGATCGAAGGAACTAAGATAGCTTTTATTAAAATGAGTGGTTTAAGCTCCGCATTTAAAATTTGCTTTTTCAAGAAAACCGAGTGGTTTTTAGAAATTGTTCCAACGATTCTATTAGATTTTATTTTCTTTGCATTAATAATAATGCGTCCCATCTTTAACCTATCATTACAGATAACAACGAAAATACAACGTCCTCTTATGCCATCCGCATTCGCCACTGGGTCCCGTCATCACCCGTTAGGTTACTTAACTAACGACAGAGCGGGGGCTGGGCTAGCACGGGTGTAAAACATAAGCGACGTCTAAATAGCTATCATATATAGATATTGTACATTCGTCAGACGCAATGATATACATTCCAGAACACAGATAAACAATATTGGATTTGCAAGCAATCTGTATTTCTTTTGAGCCTGCAAGAAAAGAAAGATTACACAGTTGTGATGAATAGCCGTTACCCCACCCAAGATCCCTACGGGTACGGCAAACTACCCGCCCGGCAGTTTGTGTACCCCACCTTGGATCTGTCCTAGGAGCAAAAACAGTAAAAAGAAATAATACAACGGCGGCTACAACCGCAACCTGGATGTGCCCCGCGAAATAATATTACAACTTGTTACAATTACATCAAATGAATTAAAACAATAACCCATCACAAAACCCGGCTAATCACCACAACAGTCCAATACAGTTTATATGCACAAACAGTTAAAATCCATTACAGAAATGTGCAACCCCATGCCAACCGACATACTAGCAGTTAGGGGAGGTTTACGAACACATTATACAATCACATATATAATCCAATATGCAAATACTGTACAATTTCGATCGATTAAACACTTTTAATATTGCTCCAAAATCTGCTCTGTAAAACTGAAACCTGAGCAAAAATTAAATATTCCAGAAAATCCCAAATTCAACAGAAAACTGGGATCATGACTCGGCAACTCGGCCGCGGAAGCGCGGCGGATCGGTGGGATCCGCCGCGGAACCGCGGTCGTTTGGTCGAGTCATGGCCCCAAATTTCTTGGGTATTCTTCTGGTGTCATAACAAGCTTTCTGAACATCCCTGAACAATTTTTGGACTTCATTTAAATTTCGACAGAAACTTGATATTTTTAGGGTTTTCCGGCTTCGTTTTTCCGTTCGAAATTCGTACAAATTTGCAATTAAGTTAAATCTTGTTTAGCTAGGCTCTGATACCACTGTAAGTCGATGTTCAACACCCCAATACTTGTGGGGAGGCGGAAATATGAATAACAATCAAGTTCTATGATCAAACATCGATTAACCGTATGAATCGTTTGCTAAACAAGTTTTAACACAAGCTATACAGTTTTAGTCTACTATGCGAAGAGATTATACCAAACGGTTCTAGTCCTTCGTCTTGATGTTCTCTACGGCCTCTTTGGATCTCCACGCCCTCTTCGGCTTTCTTCCGTGATAGACGATCCACCCGAGAACCCTAATCCAAGTATAACCTCTAAACTTGAGGTTACTTAGTTTCTCTAGTTGCTAACTAGAGTAGCTAAGATGATGTAGAGATTGGTTATGGAGTAATTAGTCTTTCCTAATCCTTGTTCTCAACTCATGAGGGTAGGATTAGGGTTTGGTGAAGGAGAGAGAACTTGAAGAGAGAGAGTGAGAAGATGATAATGATATTATTATATTGAATAAAGCTTCTCACTTGATATATATGAAACATAATAAATAAAAAGAAGAATGAATCATAAGTGAATATTCATCATGTTTCATTTAATCAAGTGGGTGATTCATCATGTGAGTCATTAAGCAATAAATGATGTTTTAATGACATGATGAATCACTCACAATGAGTCACTAATTCAATAAATGAAAATGCCACCTCTCTCTTTATGTCACATCCTTCTAGAAGCTTCTCGAAAAATTACGAGAACGCCCCTCTCATCCGTGAAAACACGGAAAAACTTTAGACTGTATAAATCCAATAACCTGATACTAGAATCTGGCTTAAACCAAAGCCGGCTAGTAAAAACTGTCCGAATGTCGTACGTGCGATCAAACACGTATGCGTCCGAACCTTTGTCGTAAAACCATACGACCTCTATATCTTTTCGCCTGGGTTTGGGATATCTCTGTGTGGGACTCTAAAGACTCGACTACTACGCTGGCAGTGGGTTTAACCACAGACCGCAAGTGGCACTAGCTGTACGTAACGGTCCCCAGGTAGTTGTCGATAAGAAAGCTGATGAGGTAACCCATCTGAAATCCTACTGAGCCTGTCTGTGACAATATCCGCGCAGTCCGGTCTGTTCGTCTAAGAGTATCACATGTACGGTCTAGGGAGGTGGTGGACGTCAGACCCCTAATAACCATACAAGTCGTGTCGGTATGGCTTTATCACCATCCGAGAATCTACTGATCAACCTATCAGTAATTCTCAATCAGCCCTGGCCAGGGACTTATGGTAATGACCAACCGACCACAGTGCGATATCAACTCCCTATACCGGGAGAGACGAATCCCTAACAGTCGCTCACTGCCTCCACGTGGCTCGGGACTGTGCCCAACTGAAACCTGTTTGCACGACTCCTTTGAGCCGTGGTAGGGTAACAATCAAAGCACAGTGGGAACTCACACGAGACAAATGATGACCTTAAGTCAACGGACTATCTGCACACATGTCACCTGAGAACTGCTATCTGACATTAGGTATAATACCATCCAGTTAGTTCTCGGCGAGTCCTGTCCGGTGTACTCACACCCAGTGAGCATCTGTATACAATCTTAGGTGAACGCCACCAATGGTTGCGGGACCAATCCATCGCCCCTCGTCAGGGTCTAGATATGTATACACTAGTCTACTCCGGAGTATCGATGCCCAATCTCGATACTCCTGCGACCAGGGACATCTAAGGGTGTGCCTATTGACTATCCAGCTCCCACTAGTACGACTGCCATCACAACGCCGGTAGTCAGACAAACACCCTATGGGCTTTATCAACATATATATATAAATACCAAGTAAAATATATCATACGTTAAGACAAAGTCAAACCAAATAGCGTACTATCATATCAAGCAAGACTGTCATGTACATACATATCCCAAGCATCCTATACAATGTAGGCCTCTAGGGCATATATATCCAACAGTCGGCACGTCAAATCAGACGAATCATCTCAGTCGCTTAACTCAAGATAGACTAGCTATCTTCTGTTACATCTCTTCCTGAAAGCTCCAGCGGTTTCAGCTCATAAGCTCTGGAAGCGACATCCCATCAATCTCAGCAACAGCTGGATCATCTGTCTGCACGGTAGACAGCATCACGACCTCTGGGGTAGGCTGTACATCAACAGTCCTCTTAATCTGGCAACCTCTATCAATGGCCCGATCATCCGGTGCAAAACCAAACACTCGCCTCTAACGAGAGATCAAAACACAAACACTATACCTACATGTTCCTATATCACCCGAAAACATCATGGTCAGTCCTCGTCCGTGATGAGTTCGCTCTGACTGCATCTCTAGTCGCAGCTCAATCTGCGCTCAACACACTGGTGACAGGAACCTCAAGCAGGTATCGAAGAAGATAGATCAGAGGAACGAAAGAAATCAACAGATCCAAAATGGATATATGATCGTAGGAACGAAGAGAATCACAGATCTCAAGATAAGTACATCCTAAGGTTACTTAAGCGGAGTATCGTATCGTAAGTATGCCGCGGAACATATGCACGGTACGTCACTCTACTCAAGCTACCTACTCCATCAATCAAGGTCAACCTATGTAACGAAAGTTTGGGTCTAATACCCCCCATTCAAGTCTAAGTTCCGTAAGGTCAAGCCTAGATTCCGAAATATATATACGCCCTAGACTTCGTATAGTCAAACCTAGACTCGAACCAAGATTAAACCTAACGCTCTGATATCAACTTTGTCATGACCCGGAATTTAGCCCGTGATCGGCACTTAAATCATGCAACGTCTAAAGACGTAATTTAATTCAAGTAAGCCGAAGCCTAGAAATCTAAACCTTTTTGCGGAAAATAGTAGAGGTGCAGTTTCGAAATAAAGGTATAATGAAATAAATTTTTTCTTTAAATGCATAAATAATGATATATGAAAATGCAAGTGGATTATATACCAGTTGAAAACATTTTTCGTCCTTTAAAAATTTTGGCAGCACCTCCCTTGTATATTTTGATCCAAAACCACATACAAGCAATATATATATTTATAGGCATCCCCAAGCGGGAGCTAACTCTTCGCCAATCGGCGGAAACACAACCACTCAAGTAAATAATATATATACGACGCCCAACGGCGAAGATCAACACACAAAGAATAAATAAATAGTGCAAGATATCAAAACCACAAAGAAGCGGACATACACCCATCGCTCTATGTCTCGCAACTCAAGTCTTCTAGTCTATTAATATACAAATTCTAGTTTCCGATTAATGGAGTTTATCTAGATACAATAGAATAATAAGTACAAGCGTGGGAACGATCCAATGTGTCCCACTTACCATAGCAAAACACCCTTGGATGAAGCTTTGTGCCAGCAATACCGTAACTGATCCCAAGCGGTCAAACCTGTAAGAACTGTGGCACAACGGGAATGAATTGCCAACTCGTGAGTAGAAAACATCACCAGGTAGAAATCGAATAAAACAACTATTTCTTAGGTCATACTATATCATGAAGGTAATACTATGATATCTAGGGTGACCATGTATGCATATATGTCAACAATCGAGTCAATACAAATGACATACATAAATAAACATCTGAACTCATATGCCTGCAAGCATGCGGATATCATCTATGTGTCCATCAATGACACAAATCAATATCATGGAACCTGAGAGTCCAACATCGACACTCGAATCATCATGAAAACATGTGCCTTTATGTATGAGGATATCAACCACGCGTGTCCATCAACGACACATCAAAATCATGGAACCTGAGTGTCCAACATCGATACGTAAATCCTCATATCTCGGGCTCCGACAGTCTAGATCGGCCCAAATCTATCTCATGACTCCAGTCGGTATCCTCTGGATAACCGCCAAGCCCAAAACTATCACTAGTAGGTAGTTCTCCCCCTGCCAGGCTAACCGCTTAACAATACGTGTCTTCTTGCCCCGGAATACCTCACCGGGTCCACCATGTACACACAGACGGTGCCTACCGCTCCTTGAATCGGGTATAATCATAGCTCAGAACCGAGAAAGCTCATGGTGGACGCATCGAAATATCATATCAAGAGAAACCGAGTTTTTAAAATAGTACACCATTTCCCTTGAAATATAACCACAGTTCTCAAATTCAGAATCTCATGAAAACAGCATCTCAATGCATATAATCATAAAGCATGATGTATGTAAACATAGAACAGAAATGTGAGCATATCAGTATATTGTTTGATATATATGCCCTAGAGACCTTCATTGTATAGAATGCTAGGGATATGTATGTACATGACAGTCTTGCTTAATATGATAGTACGCTATTTGGTTTGTCTTTATCTTAACATATGATATATTTTGCATAGTATTCATATATATATACATGTTGATAAAGCCCATAGGGTGTTTTCCTAACTACCGACGTTGTGATGGCAGTCATACTTGTGGGAGCTGGATAGTCAATAGGCACATCCTTAGATGTCCCTGGTCGCAGGAGTATCGAGACTGGGCATCGATACTCCGGAGTAGACTAGTGTATACATATCTAGACCCTGAGGAGGGGCGATGGATTGGTCCCGCAGCCATTGGTGGAGTGCACCTAAGATTGTATACAGATGCTCACTGGGTGTGAGTACATCGGACAGGACTCGCCGAGAACTGACTGGATGGTATTTATACCTAACGTCAGATAGCAGTTCTCAGGTGACATGTGTGCAGATAGTCCGTTGACTTAAGGTCGTCATTTTTCTCGTGTGAGTTCCCACTGTGCTTTGATTACTACCCTACCACGGTTCAAAGGAGTCGTGCAAACAGGTTTTAGTTGGGCACAGTACCGAGCCACGTGGAGGCAGTGAGTGATTGTTAGGGATTCGTCTCTCCCGGTATAGGGAGTTGATATCGTACGGTGATCGGTTGGTCATTACCATAAGTCCCTGGCCAGGGCTGATTGAGAATTACTGATAGACTGATCAGTAGATTCTCGGATGGTAATTGAGCCATGCCGACACGACTTGTACGGTTATTAGGGATCTGACGTTTACCACCTCCCTAGACCATACAGCGATACTCTTAGACGAACAGACCGGACTGCACGGATATTGTCACGGACAGGCTCAGTAGGAGTTCGGATGGGTATCCTCATCGGCCTTCTTATCGACATCTACCTGGGGACCGTTACGTACAGCTAGTGCCGTTTGCGGTCTATGGTTAATCCCACTGCCAGCATAGTAGTCGAGTCTTTAAAGTCCCATACAGAGTTTTCTGAACTCCAGGCGAAACGATATAGAGGTCGTACGGTTTTACGACAAGGGTTCGGACGAATACGTGTTTAAACGCACGTGCGACATTCGGACCGTTTTTACTAGACGGCTTTGGTTTAAGCCAGATTCTAGTATCAGGTTATTGGATTTATACAGTCTAAAGTTTTTCCGTGTTTTCACGAATAGGAGGGGCATTCTCGTAATTTCCTGGAAGCTTCTAGAAGCATGGTGACTTGAGAGTTTAGGTGGCATTGTCATTAAATGATATTGTGACTCATAATGTGTGATTCATTATGTCATTAATGCATTATTAAATGCTTAATGACTCACATAGTGAATCGCTCATAATACATTTATGTAGCATGATGAATAATCTCTTTTTATTCATTTATTGATTTATTCATTATGCTTCATATATCAAGTGAGAAACAATTTCATATATATAATTCTAGTTCACCTTCTCTCTCCTCAAGCTCACTCTCTCTTCAAGCTCTAATCCTACCACTCATGAGTTGAGAACAAGGATTAGAATAGACTAAACATTCCATAACCTAACTCTATATGATCTAAGTTCCTTTGATTAGCAACTAGAGAAACTTAGTTACCTCAAGTTTGGAGGTGATGCTTGGATTAGGGTTCTCGGGTGGATCATCTATCACTTAGAGGAGGCCGAGGAGGACGTAGAGATCGTAAAGAAGAAGGACACGATTCACGAGGTATAATCTCTTTACATAGTAGCTAAGAACTTCTATGGTAGTTGTTAATTATCGTTTAGCAAAGATCTTCGGTTAGTCGATGTATGCTTAAAGAACAAGATCGTTTTTCATATTTCCGCCTCCCCGCAACTCGTTGGGTATTGCACATCGACTTACAGTGGTATCAGAGCCTCACTAAACAATAATTAACTCACTTGCAAAGTCGTATGAATTTCGAACGCAAAACGAACCGGAAAAGATATCGTATTCACATAGTTTCTGTTGATTTTAAATTGAGGTCCAAAAATTTTTCAGGGACCTCCAGAATAACCTACATGGAAACCTAAGAACACTGGAGAAATTTGGGTGCATGAATCGGCTAACACACCGCGGAACCGCGGCCGATCCCACCGATCCGCCGCTGATCCGCGGCCGAGTTGAGCTCGATTCACCCCAAATCTCCCCAGTAACTCTTCTGTGAATATTTTGTCTTTTCTGGAATGTTTATTTTTTGGTCAGGTCTCAGGTTTACAGAGAAGTTTTGGAGCAGAATCTAATGGGTTTGATCGATCAAAATTATACGATGTTTGCTTGTTTGATTATATCTGTGAACTGTATTATGTGTTCGTAAACCTCCCTAACTGCTAGTATGTCGGTTGGCAGGGGGTTTCACATATCTGTAATATTTTAACTGTTTGTGATTATGAACTCTATTGGATTGTTGTGATGATTAGCCGGGGTTTTGTGATGGGTTATTGTATTAATTCATTCAATGTAATTGTAATAAGTTGTAATATTATTTTGCGGGGCACATCCAGGTTGCGGTTGTTGCCACTGTTGTATTATTTCCTTTTACTGTTTTTGCTCCTAGGATAGACCCAAGGTGGGGTGCACAAACTACCGGGTATTTCGAAGTGCTTAGTGGCCTACTCACGTTGTTGAGGGAGACCGCTTCACTTTGGGTACTTGGCGGGTAGTTTTCCGTACCCGTAGGGGTCTAGGGTGGGGTAATGGCTATTCATCACAACTGTGTAATCCGTCTTTCGTTGCAGGCTCAAAAGAAACGCGGATTGCTTGCATATCCAATAAAGTTTATCTGTGATCTGGAATGCCTATTATTGCATCTGACGAATGTACAATATCTATATATGATAGCTATTTAGACGTCACTTATGTTTTCCACCCGCGCTAGCCCAGCCCCCGCTCTGCCGTTAGTTAAGTAACCTAACGGGTGATGACGGGACCCCGTGGCGAATGCGAATGGCATAAGAGGATGTTGTATTTTCATTGTTATCTGTAATGATAGGTTAAAGATGGGACGCATTATTTTTAATGCAAAGAAAAATAAAACCTAAACTAAATCGTTGGAACAATTTCAAAACCACTCGGTTTTCTTCAAAAAGCAAATTTTAAATGCGGAGCTTAAACCACTCCTTTTAATAAAGGCTATCATGGTTCCTTCGATCATATCAAGTTCACTACGTTAACGGTTTTTTGTCAAAAACCAGCCGTAACCCTCCGTCGTTTCAAATAGACAACACATCGTATTCATGCTATGATTGTTGGCCTACGTCAAGGCATAGTGGATGGTAGCAGTGTGTTTGCTTATTTGTTGCAAAGATAGATGCATTAGTATAGGACAGACGTACAGCCTTGTTGGCCTACGTCAAGGGCATGTACGATGTACCTAAATTAATCAGGACAATGACGGGTAGAACTTGACTTGTGTCTTATGATTTGTTGGCCTACGTCAAGGGCATAAGAGCTTGGGGTAAAAACTCACATCGGGAGTTTCAAACATAAAGGAAACTTGCAGATTTAGCATACCTTCTGGAGTGTGGTGACTAGAGTGGATTCCATCTAGTACATCATGCAATGATAGTTGGATCCCGATCCCACTGATGAGTAGGCTTACTCTCAGGAAATTTTCTCACTTAACAATCAATGCTATAAACCAAGTAAGTGTCCAGAAAGGTGTTAGAGGGGCTACGCCTCCAGGGAAAAGAGGTTATTTAATTAAGGAACTTTGCGAAAGCGTTGGAAAACCTCCCTCGAAGTACCAACACCGGCCTGGCTGAAAGGTTAAGCAAGAATTGTGACGTGTAATTAAATCCTGACTAGTTCTTCTTTTAGGTTTTGAAGAAGGATTTGAGGGAATAGTGGGATCCATCCTGTTTAGATAAATTGATAACCAATCTAAACTTGCAAGAAGCATATGCTGAGTATTTTCTTTTCTCTCTCTCTGACAGCTACCATGACAGGACTAAAACTATTACTTGAAAAAAATATACTGACCGGGAAGAACTATAAAGATTGGCTAAGGAACGTCAACATTGCACTGACTTATGACAAAGTAGAATATGTTACCACCGCTGTTCCTCCCCTTATCCCAGGACCAGATTCCTCAGTTGTGGACAAGGAAGTTCGCAAAACCTGGGATCTAGACTGTGAGCGAGCTAAGTGTATCGTGCTGGCGTCCATGAACAATGAACTCCAGAAACAGCACGAGAGTATGGATATTATATCCATCTTTCTCCATGTCAAGGAATTATATGGAGAGCACTCCCGTATCGCGAGGTACGGGACCTCAAAGAAACTCTTCCAGATGAGGTTAGCTCCAGGATCGCCTGTAGGAGAGCACGTCCTCAAAATGATCAGCCTCATTGAGGAACTCGCAAACCTGGGATGCGTGCTAGAGAATGATTTGTATATCGACTTGATTTTGCAGTCCCTTCCCCACACCTTCTCTCAGTTCGTGCTAAGCTTCAACATGCACGAAATGGAAGCTTATCTTCCAAAGCTCCTCAACATGTTGAGGGTAGCAGAGACCTCCTTGAAAAAGGAGAAGACCCCCGTTCTGTATGTTGGCCAATCATCCTCTTCTAAATCTAAAGCGAAAGCTAATGGGAAGAAGAAGATGAAAGCCACCAAACCGAAGGGTGGGGTCAAGAAGGTGCAGGGAACGAACAAGGCAGGAAGGGTGAAAGTGGATATAAACGAATGCTTTTATTGTCACAAGCAGGGGCACTGGAAGAAGGACTGTATAGCCTTCAAAGCCAAGGACAAGAAGCAAGCTATTGCTTCCGCTTCAGGTGTGTTCGTAATCGAAAATTGTCTTTCAGTAAACTCTACATCATGGGTACTTGATACCGGTTCTGGTTCTCACATCTGTAATTTATTGCAGGATCTGAGAAATAATAGAGTACTGGGGAAAGGTGATATGACTCTCCGGATAGGCAATGGAATGCATGTAGATGCTATTGCAATAGGGGAATATCACCTAGGGTTGACTAGTGGGCACATTTTGGTGTTGTACAGCTGTTTTTGTATTCCCAGTATGTTGTGTAATATTATATCAGTATCTTTGTTATCTAATGAAGGATATAATTTCGCGCTTGAAAGAAATGTCATGAACATTCTCCTAAATCAAGAACTGATTGGGTATGGCACACTGGAAAACGACATATACATACTTAATCAACCTCGAATTTTCAATATTCAAAACACACTTAAAAGAATGGCTCCAGATTCAAATCAAGCCTTCCTATGGTATTGTAGACTTGGTCATATAAACGAAACAAGGTTAACTAAGTTACATAAATATGGATATCTAGATCCGTTTGAATATTCATCATATGCAACTTGTCAATCATGTATCAAAGGAAAAATGACCAAATCTCCGTTCACCGGACACGGAGCAAGAGCCACAGAACTCTTGGGACTTGTACACAGTGATGTATATCGTCCAATGTCTACACATGCGCGAAGCGGTCACTCCTACTTCATCACTTTTACTGATGACTTCTCTAGGTATGGACATGTGTTCTTAATGAAATATAAATCCGAGGCCTTTGAGAAGTTTAAGGAGTATAAAAATGAAGTAGAGAAACAAACTGGTAAAAGCTTCAAGACACTTCGATCTGATCGAGATGGAGAATACTTAAGTACCAGTTTCCTTGAATGCTTAAAAGAGAATGGAATTCTCTCTCAGCTTACTCCGCCTTATACACCTCAGCATAATGGTGTATCAAAAAGGAGGAATCACACCCTATTAGATATGGTGCGTTCAATGATGAGTAGTGCTGAGTTGCCACTTTCCTTCTGGGGATTTGCTCTAGAATCAGCAGCATACATATTGAATAGAGTTCCAACTAAGTCTGTGCCTACCACTCCATATAAAATGTGGAGCGGGAAGAGACTATATCTCAAGTATATCAAGATATGGGGGTGTCCGGCATATGTTAAAAAGCATAGTCCAGACAAGCTCGAGGCACGATCGGTTTTGTGCAAGTTTGTAAGATACCCCAAACATTTAAGAGGGTACATGGTCTACCACACTGAAGAACAAAAGGTGTTTGTCGCTCGCCACATTTTCTTCTTAGAAAGCGAATTTCTTGCAAAAGAAATTAGTGGGAGCACGGTAGAGCTGGAAGAAATTCCAGAACCTCAAACTGCTACCGAGGACTTAGTAGAACCTCAGATTTCAATAGAACATGACGAACCAACGCCACTTCGCAGATCTAGTAGGCTTTCTCATCCTCCTGAGAGATACTATAGTTTTCTTCTAGATGGGGATCGAGAGGATTGATGATGATGAGCTTACTAGTTTTCAGCAGGCTATCCCGAGTATTGACTCGGTGAAGTGACTGGATGCTATGAGATCCGAAATGGAATCTATGTACACCAATAAAGTATGGACTTTAGAAGTTGCTCCTCCTGGGTGAAACCAGTTGGATGCAAATGGATCTTCAAAAAGAAGATTGGTGCACTTGGACAAGTGGAAACCTACAAAGCTAGACTCGTTGCAAAAGGTTTTCGTCAAAGACCAGGATTGGACTATGATGAAACCTTTTCACCTGTAGCAATGCTTAAATCCATTCGGATCCTGCTTGCCATTGCTGCCTTCCATGACTATGAAATCTGGCAGATGGGCGTAAAAACAGCTTTTCTAAATGGACATTTAGAAGAGAGTGTTTACATGGATCAACCAGAAGGTTTCTTAGACAGTGGGAGCAGCGTAAGAGTGTGCAGGTTGCTTAAATCCATCTATGGATTAAAGCAAGCATCGCGAAGTTGGAACATCTGCTTTGATGAGACAGTCAAAGAATTTGACTTTATCAAAAATGTAGATGAACCATGTATTTATAGGAAGATTGTAGAAGGAGCAGTAGTCTTCCTCGTTTTGTACATCGACGACATACTACTGATAGGGAATGATGTCCCTATGCTACAATCAGTAAAGCTCTTCTTGTCACATAAATTCTCCATGAAAGACTTGGGTGATGCAACCTACATTTTGGTCATTAAGATCTATCGTGATAGATCTAATAGAATGTTAGGACTTTCACAGTCCAGGTATATTGACACCATACTAAAGAGATTTAGTATGGAAGATTCCAAGCACGGTAATATGCCCGCTTGTCACGGGATCACCCTCTCAAAAGAGATGTCTCCAAAGACTGATGAAGAGAGGGCTCGCATGGGCATTATACCCTATGCTTCGGCAGTAGGATCTATAATGTATGCGATGTTATGTACACGACCAGATGTAGTTTACGCACTTGGTGTGGTAAGCAGGTATCAATCTGACCCAGGTGAGAAACATTGGATAGCGGTAAAGAACATTCTCAAGTAGCTGAGAAAGACTAAGGAGATGTTCTTAGTTTACGGTAATGGGGACCTCCAGGTAGAGGTTTTTACCGACTTCGGCTTCCAACGTGACAAAGATGATTCTAAATCCATTTAGGGTTTTGTGTTTACCCTCAATAGAGGGGCGGTATGTTGGAAGAGTTCCAAACAGGATACCGTCGCAGACTCAACTATGGAGGCTTAGTATATAGCTGCTAGTGAAGCCGCAAAAGAGGCTGTCTGGATAAGGAAGTTCATCTCTGAACTTAAGGTGGTTCCATCCATTTCCAATCCAATACCTTTGTATTGTGATAACAATGAGGCTGTAGCATTAGCGAAGGAACCGAGGTCCCATCAGAAATCCAGGCATAACTTAAAGCGGTTTCACCTGATCAGGGAGATCGAGGTACGGAGAGTGGACACAAAAGACAACACGACAGATCCATTCACCAAGGCCATCCCTCAAGTACAGTTCGAGAGGCTGTTTGAGATGTTGGGCATGCGGTATGCCAGCAACTGGATCTAGTGCTGACAGTGGGTACTCATTGCGCCAATTATAGGCCTTAGTGCAAGTGGGAGATTGTTGGATATATATGCCCTAGAGGCCTTCATTGTATTGGATGCTAGGGATATGTATGTACATGACAGTCTTGCTTAATATGATAGTACGCTATTTGGTTTGTCTTTATCTTAAGATATGATATATTTTGCGTAGTATTCATATATATATACATGTTGATAAAGCCCATAGGGTGTTTGCCTGACTACCGACGTTGTGATGACAGTTATACTTGTGGGAGCTGGATAGTCAATAGGCACATCCTTAGATGTCCCTGGTCGCAGGAGTATCGAGACTGGGCATCGATACTCCAGAGTAGACTAGTGTATACATATCTAGACCCTGAGGAGGGGCGATGGATTGGTCCCGCAGCCATTGGTGGAGTGCACCTAAGATTGTATACAGATGCTCACTGGGTATGAGTACACAGGACATGACTCGCCGAGAACTGACTGGATGGTATTTATACCTAACGTCAGATAGCAGTTCTCAGGTGACATGTGTGCAGATAGTCCGTTGACTTAAGGTCGTCATTTTTCTCGTGTGAGTTCCCACTGTGCTTTGATTACTACCCTACCACGGTTCAAAGGAGTCGTGCAAACAGGTTTTAGTTGGGCACAGTCCCGAGCCACGTGTAGGCAGTGAGTGACTGTTAGGGATTCGTCTCTCCCGGTATAGGGAGTTGATATCGCACGGTGATCGGTTGGTCATTACCATAAGTCCCTGGCCAGGGCTGATTGAGAATTACTGATAGACTGATCAGTAGATTCTCGGATGGTAATTGAGCCATGCCGACACGACTTGTACGGTTATTAAGGATCTGATGTTTACCACCTCCCTAGACCATACATGCGATACTCTTAGACGAACAGACCGGACTGCACGGATATTGTCACGGACAGGCTCAGTAGGAGTTCGGATGGGTATCCTCATCGGCCTTCTCATCGACATCTACCTGGGGACCGTTACGTACAGCTAGTGCCGCTTGCGGTCTGTGTTTAAACCCACTGGCAGCGTAGTAGTCGAGTCTTTAGAGTCCCACACAGAGTTTTCCCAACTCCAGGCGAAACGATATAGAGGTCGTACGGTTTTACGACAAGGGTTCGGATGAATACGTGTTTAAACGCACGTACGACATTCGGACAGTTTTTACTAGACGGCTTTGGTTTAAGCCAGATTCTAGTATCAGGTTATTGGATTTATACAGTCTAAAGTTTTTCCGTGTTTTCACGGATAAGAGGGGAGTTCTCGTAATTTCCGGGAAGCTTCTAGAAGCATGGTGACTTGAGGGTTTAGGTGGCATTGTCATTAAATGATATTGTAACTCATAATGTTTGATTCATTATGTCATTAATGCATTATTAAATGCTTAATGACTCACATAGTGAATCACTCATAATACATTTATTTAGCATGATGAATAATCTCTTTTTATTCATTTATTGATTTATTCATTATGCTTCATATATCAAGTGAGAAACAATTTCATATATATAATTATAGTTCACCTTCTCTCTCCTCAAGCTCACTCTCTGTTCAAGCTCTAATCCTACCACTCATGAGTTGAGAACAAGGATTAGCATAGACTAAACATTCCATAACCTAACTCTATATGATCTAAGTTCCTTTGATTAGCAATTAGAGAAACTTTGTTACCTCAAGTTTGGACGTGAAGCTTGGATTAGGGTTCTCGGGTGGATCATCTATCACTTAGAGGAGGCCGAGGAGGACGTAGAGATCGTAAAGAAGAAGGACACGATTCACTAGGTATAATCTCTTTACATAGTAGCTAAGAACTTCTATGGTAGTTGTTAATTATCGTTTAGCAAAGATCTTCGGTTAGTCGATGTATGCTTAAAGAACAAGATCGTTTTTCATATTTCCGCCTCCCCGCAACTCGTGGGGTGTTGCACATCGACTTACATATATCATGCCTACGAGTCATGTGATGGTACTGAACAATTAAGAGTAATAGCATAATATAGCAATTCTACTGTGTAAGTGACATAGCAATTACCGATGATGATTGTGTGTGAGCCGGCAATCTGTGTAAGTGCAACATACACATCATCAATAATTGTGCAGGTGTATTAGCAGACGATATCATAACAAATAATGGAAGCACAGGTATATATAATGCAATGAGAATATCATAAACATAGCAGAAAAGTAAACCGTAAGTGCCACATTATAAAATATATGTATCTAATCTAACATCTATATAACAGACTAACTAAGGCAGTGTAGAAAGGGATTAAAATATCTATAACATATCCGAGTTGATGAATCAATCAATCGGCAATCCAGCCTCATAGCTTCACGTAGGGTATAATCCATCGTATGACATCCTCGAGTCAAGGGTATGGATCAAACATCCGGTAAAACTCATCACGTACGGTAATCCATCGTACGGCGGCATTAAACAGAATAGGGACTCTATCGACCTATACAACAATGAGGGTAGTCTCGTATGGTATATCACTCATTATTCTCATATATATAAATATATACACATAAATCTCAAGTTGCATCCGTATAAATCTCATATCATGTCTTGGCAAAAGTATCTATATTCTCATATCGCCTCGCATCCGTATATCGATATATTAAGCCGAGTCATCTTATATCATCACATTCTCTTTTCATCACGTTAATATCTCACATCAAGTAATCTTATATATGTTTATCATATTTTATTGATTCCATAACACATCTATCTCAATCTTATCATATTCACCGATCTCATGTCATATCCTTATAGATCTTGTCTCATATCTTGGTATATGTATTCAATCATTCATATCATCTCCAACTAATTTTTTGATCATATCCATAGTTTCCTAGTATAGGTTTCTCCGACTATATTCTATATATTGGTCTCCATTTTATAATTGCGGGGGTGCTATACGCCATCCACCCGACTTCCCCCGTAGATATAAATCCTCGCTTAGTCAACGTCGACGTGCTTTTTCGTCTCGGAAGTCCATGCGAAGGTACCAACAATCAAAACACATCGAAACGCAATTAAAACCAAGTCTGGAAAACCGATACAACACACGATGTGCTCATAGGTTAGAACCGTTGGGATGTCTAGCACGGCAGCAAGATTTCGGGTGGCATCGTCCATGCCAATTTCAAATTTTTTTCGTTCTAGACAACCCTAACCTAGAATCGATACTAGAGAATCATGCGGAAACTTAGAGCAAAAAACTTTACTTCTAAGTGATAGGGATTACAACCTTTGTAGTCTGTTCCTTCGCTTCATAAGCTCCAAGTTGTGGTCCCTTCAATGCGATCATCAAGCTCCCGGACTCTAGAGAGGCTCCATTAGGTGAATGATCCATGTTTGCTTGAAGTCTTCACTATCAAAGATGATCTACCTTGAGGAGACACAAACACAAGCTATTGCTTCACTAATTAGGAACTAGTAAAATTAACACACTAATCTATATGGCTAGTATAGAAGAGGATGATGAAGTAGGAATTTTTCTCTCTTTAGTTTTCTTTTTCTCACAATCTTTCAACACTTGGAAAAAATTTAGCAAGCCCTTTTTGTGAGCAAGAAGAAGATGAAGAAGTGATGAATGAATAATTGAGATGAGATTAGAAATGCAACCTTGGTTAGTTTATGTCATGGCTAACCCTTGTAGAGAATAAACTATGAGCTAGGGTTAGGGTTGGGTTAATAAATATCTTAGAAATATCAAATGAGTGGAGTTAGTCAATGCTCATCCAAACTCATGACTAATTCATCACAATTTTGAATTAACTAAAATAATTAAAAACCTAACCCTAATTTCTAGCCATGGTCTCAATCTCATAAACCCTAGTTGCATGTATAACCTAGCATGTTACAATATCATATATGACATATATAATATTTTGTAACAAAAGGAAATGATACAATTAACATATATCACATATATGTCAATGTATCATTAAGTGAGAAAAAGTAATTCTTAAGTGAGCTAATATTAGTTAATGCAATTTAATATATCAAATATATAATTCTACACTAAATTATTAATTCAACACTTGATTTAATAATCCGGCTATACTACATATAACCGACTAATATAATATGTATCCTTTTATCGAATCAACACTTGATCCGATAACCCGGCTATATCACATATACCCGGCCGATATCACATATCGCGAGAATAGAATACGGTATCACATTCTCATATCAATCCCGGTCCCGTACACATATGTGCTCCTACTCCATTTCTCCTAAGACAGGAAACCTCTGCGTAGGACTCTAAAGACTCGTCAATACGCCAGCAGTAGGTGATGATCATATCAAACACCCACAAGCTGCAAGCGGTCAGCTAAACGTAAAAGCCACCCGGGTATTGGGCTATCAGAAGATCAACAAGAAAGCATGTACATACTCCTGCGAATCCAATCAGTAACACTACCGTACAATCCGGTCTCTTCGTCTGATATGCCGCATATCCAGTCTAGGGGTGGTGAACGTCAGACCCCAGTAACCGATAAGTCGTCTCGATGTGAGGCTCATAACGGGTCGAGAAATGTTCATATCAGATTTTTGCATTTTCATACCGCCCAATTTTTATCACATTGCATATCGGTAGGTACTCTTGAGCCGTGTTTGCTAGTCAATTGCAGGATACAGGTTCTCGGCTCTAAACGGTGAAATTCATGGAAAAACACGACAAAATTCGGGTTCCTGCCAACCACAGATAAAAACACGGGTCTCCGCTCTTTATCCGTCTATTGCCACACACCAGTTTAAGAGACAAAATGGCAAATCAATGTCATTTTCATGCATAAGGCTCAATGGCAACACAAGATCCAAGAAATCTACACGGAGCTCAAGAAAATCATGACAAAAGATCCATGTCCAATCACCTTTTGATCTACTAGAATTTTGGAAGAGATGTGAAAAGATTATCAGAAAAAACATGTGCCAAACTACAGACAAAAAAGGACCAGGGAAGCACAGAAAAACGGAAGGCCCAAATCCTTTATACGGCCGCGGAACCGCGGCCAATAGGGGGTCTAGGCCGCGGTTCCGCGGCCGTACTGGCGCCGTAGAAGGTCAAACTTCACGGGTAGATTGGTCTTTTCACATTTGTTCTGATTGTTGCCCTAGATCTCCTTTTCCCTGCCTATAAATAGCCCAGAACCTTGTGAAGCCAAGGGTGCATAATCTTGTATTTATTTTTTAGGTTTTAGTTGTTGTTCTTCTTCCTCCTCTCATCTCTTCTCCATTAAAAATCTTGTAGTGAGCTTTTGTGACTGAAGAATGAATAAAGGAGTTCTTTTTACTTATCATGCTTGTCTTGTTCTTTAGTTAAATTGTTAATTGCTTGTAATTTTCATTTGTTAACTTAGTTGTTGTTATTTCTTGTTGTTTCTTTCTTTTCTCTTTTCCTTTATCATTAAAACAACCATGATGCTTACACTTGATCCTTGCCAAGGTGAGGTCGCAAATAGCTAGTTGTTATCTTCTAATCTCTTTCTTTCTATCTTCCTCTTTTGTTTTGTTTTCTTTTCATTATGATGTGTGAGTAGTTTCATACTTGTTAGGGTAGGATAAGGGAAGTTTGAGAGAAGGAAATCTCTCTCACTTTTTCCTTGCCCAACATCTTAAATCGACTCCCGTTAATTGAACCACAATCCGCTCCTTACGGCACCCTATCCTATATGATAGCGGTGATTCCGTAGTGAGACCGGTTGTGGTTGAATTAACCGGAGGTTATGGCTAAGAGCCAAGAACGGACGGACAAGCACCAAAAGGAAGAACTTATGCGTTGGAAAGTCTAGCTTATACTCGCAAGTTCCTTCCTAGTCGTGCTAATCCCCGTTGTTGCCGATTACCGTAACACCGATATTAAGAGGGGCAACGAAAGAGGTGAGCGACTCCTAACTCAAACTAACCTAATCCTAACCCTAACAAGCTCTCTTTACATATCATTTTAACACCTAATTAATCACAACAAAATCTGGAAAACTGGACTTAACTCGTTAAAGCACATAGAAAAAGATTCCCATCTCCCTGCGGACGAACCGTACTCAACCGGCTAGCTACAAGCGAAACCGTATTGATTGCGGTAATTAACTAAACTTGAACACGTAGAATCCTTACCAATCAAATGGCGCCGTTTCCGGGGAGACGGTAGTTTATTTCTTTGTGTAATTTTGGGTTAACTTGTGAATATAAATATAACCGAAAAACAAAAAAAAATACTTTGTAAAAAAAATCATCTTGTTATTTTTGATTAGTTTTTGTGCAAGTGTGCAGGATAATACGAAGTTCGAGTTCAGTGCCAAAGACGTGGGAAGTTAGACCCACATCTCGCGGCTACACCGCGACGGATCAAAACGAAGCAAACGGTCTACTGTAAAAATCTGGAGAATATACAGTGAGCAAATCAAGTTTCTGGAACTCCAGAAAAGAAGAGGACATCCAAGGAAGCACACACAAAAATTCCAGAGGCCCAATCCCACCTTACAGCCGTGGAACCGCGGTATAAGCAAGCTTAGGCCGCGGAACCCCGGCCATTCAGAAGCCTCTTCAACTCAAAATCCCTGTGAGTTCTTCTCTTCTCTCTCCCACTCCTCTGGACTCCAATAAACTGTGTTTTCTGCAGCATTCTTTGCGCAAACTCTCTTCCCCCTTCCAATAAACTGTTCTTGTGCAGGATTCTTTGCGCCGCGCTAAAAATAAAAATTGTTTGCAGTTGATTTGTTATCGCTTTGCATTCATTAATACGGACTTAAGGGGGTTGAAACCAATTCAGATTGGGTAGGGATTTCATCACCCTTCCCAGGACCCCAAAAATCACAAAAAGCATATGCATTGACCATTGTTAATTAAAAAATACTAGACTCAGCCCTAAGGACTTCGCGCTCAATAGGACAGAGGACTAGTTACAGGCATCGGCCGTTTATCCTATCTGACTTTTGCGGTGCCTAGGCAAGTGTGACGAAGGCAAGTGGTTATTTAATTAAGGAACTTCGCGAAAGCGTTGGACAACCTCCCACTTACCTGGCACTTATCTGGCCGCATTAGACGGAGAAGAGGCGGTTTGAGGTCCTATTTCTAGCCCTCTGGAACAGTTAGGAGCTGTCTAGCAGACCTAGGTGACCCTAGATCTAGGTGAGATTGTGCATATCTTATTTGTGATTGCTTAAATCCGTAAGTCCGTACATATTTCTGTAAAGCTCTTTCTAAAAAAAAAAGGGAAAAAATCAAAAAACTTTTATAAAAACTTGCCCTTTGTCGCCAAACCCATTTTTCACCCACCACCCATCGTTTTTCTCCATTGACGTTTTCTTACCCTCACCTTCTCCGCTTTGACTATACTAAACTCGTTTAGTGTATGTCCGCTTGGACTCGGGACACTAGCGCCCGCCTAGTCCGCGTTACGTTAATCGCTACCGACTACGCGATCGACTCAGACGTCGAAACACCGTCCACTCCTCTTTCACCCCTTCCTTTGCCGGCCAACTCCGACGTTGACCGGAATTCTGTTCATACATCTTCACCTTCACCATCACCAACCTCTTCTTCCGCGATGTCAGGATTTAATCCGAACATCTCTTTGACTACCCTTGGATTGGCTCCACCTCCTACGGAGACCAATAACCCACCACCACCGCCTGTTGTAGCGCCGCAGCGAATCGCGCTCCAGGATCGTTTCTATCCCACCCGTTCTGCACTTCCCACCTACCTTTCTCTTCCGCCGGCCAATGGGGATAATTTTGAAATTAAGCCCCACTTCATCAACATGCTTCCACGATTTCATGGGCTTGAATCTGAAGATGCTTATATCTTCATCAATAAATTTCAAAATGTTTGTGCCATGATGAAAACTACCCAACTGTCGGACGATGCTATACGTCTACGGGTCATTCAGTTCACTTTATGCGATCTTGCTGAAAAATGGCTGTATAGCACCGCTTCCCACTCCATAACCAGTTGGGACGAGTTTGTAAAAGCGTTTCTAAAGAAATTTTATCCGAATCATAAAACCGCAAGGATCCGCAATGAAATCAACCAATTCTCTCAGCTTCCTTCTGAACCCTTCTGGAAGTGCTTTGACCGGTACAAAGACCTTCTTGTTCAATGTCCTCACCACGGTATAGAGAAATGACAACTTTGCCAAACCTTATACGAGGGCCTGAACCCAGCAACGAAGCAGTTGTTGGAAACCATCTGTCAGGGCTACTTCCTATCGAAATCTGACGAGGAAGCGTGGCAATTCTTTGACGACCTTGCGGAGCAAACGCTACAATGGGAGAGCACCAGATCGACTTCTTCTTCTTCTACCTCCACTTCTACCGGTCAGTCTAGGGTAGGAATTCACCAACTTGATGTCTCTATTGCGATGAAAGCTGAAATGGCTGCAATAACGAGAAAGCTTGAAGCAATAGAGAGCAAATTCTCTTCTCCTGTTCCTGCCCCTGTTCTTCCCCTTCGTACCATCTGCGCTTGTTGTTCCAATCCTTCTCACTTAACCGAAGAGTGTCCTTACAATCCACCATCGCAAGGACAGGATCAGGTTAATGCTGCATTCCAGCAAAGACCGAGGAATGATCCATACTCTTCCACCTACAATCCCGGTTGGAGGAACCACCCCAATTTCGCCTGGAATCAGAATCAGAATCAATTCCAAGGCAACAATTTCCAAAGGGCCCCTCCGCCGCAACAACAAGCACAACAACAAACTCAGTTTCAGCAGCCTTTCCAACCCCAACCTTTCCAAAATTAGACGAACAACTTTGCACCCAACAATTCTTTTCCACCAAACAACTTTGTTCCGTCAAACAACGATAAGGTTTCCTCGTTCAAACGAAGTCTGGAGGCATTCATTAAACAATCGACTCAGTCCACCGCCAACATCCAGTCTTCCATTCAGTCCTTAGTGCAACACACTGCCGCTCACGGGCAAAGCATCAAAACCATCGAGGCCCAGATTGCACAGCTGAATGCGGCCGTAAGCGAGCGAGAAAAGGGGAAGCTCCCGTCCCAGCCACTCCCAAATCCCGGTCACCCACATAATGTACATATTGCTCTTGAACAACAGAATCATAATGTGAGTGCCGTGACCACATTGAGATCGGGAAGGATGCTGCAAAACAACATTGGCACACGGATCAACGATGACACCTCGGCCGCTTCTTCTTCTTCTTCTTCTCCTGCTTCTTCGTCTTCTGAGCCTATTCTCCATTCTTCAAAAGGCTCTCCTTCTGCTTCTTCTTCTACTCTGAACGGACCCACTTCTCACTCCACGAAAACACCTGTTCTGGGATCCGTTCCAACTCCACAATCTCCTCCATAAGCATTAGACTCAACCAATTTTAAAAACGTCCCATTTCCAAACCGGTTGAGGTCTAATAAACAAAATCCTCAAATGGAGAAGATTCGGGAGTTATTTAAGCAGGTTAACATTAACATTCCTCTTTTAGATGCTGTCCAACAAGTCCCGTCCTACGCGAAAATCTTAAAGGACTTGTGCACGAAAAAGAGGAAGTCTCAGGTACCCAAGAAAGTTTTCTTGGCTAGTGCTGTGAGTGATGCCCTTACCCAATCTTTACCACAAAAACGGAAGGACCCTGGCTGTCCTACGATTTCTATTACTATTGGGGATAAGAACATCAACCGCGCACTATTAGATCTTGGTGCCAGTGTTAACCTGCTTCCGTACTCAGTATATGAGCAATTAGGCGTCGGAGAGCTAAAACCCACGCACTGCACTCTCCAAATGGCCGACCGATCGATCACCCATCCTAGGGGTGAGCTAGAGGATGTGTTAATAAAAGTCGGGGACTTCATATTCCCCGTTGACTTCATTGTATTAGACACACAGCCTGTAGCTAACCCCCGGAATCAAATTCCGGTGATACTCGATCGCCCATTTCTTGCAACCTCAAATGCTGTGATCAATTGTCGCAATGGTTCGATGAACCTCTCTTTTGGAAACATGACGATTGAACTCAACATTTTTAGGTTGGGGAATCAGCCCGCCGAACCTAATGCTCATATACTGGACGTCTGCTCGATTCAGGAGATCACCCCAGAAGAATGTGAATTCGAGGAGTTTCTGTTTGATCACGATAATCTTGACACCACTAGTGCGTTCCTCCTCGAACCTGCTGCTGTTTCTGCGCCCGACAACGACTACGAGTTTTTCACGTTCTTGAACGATCTTAGCCGCTCGCAGCCCGAGTTTGAATCCTTTGAATTTCCGGATGAGTTACCTGAACCATCCGACTCGGTCGCCTACACTCGTTTTGAACCTTTGCTGGAGTCCTTTGAGTTCGAGACCTCTGCACCAATCTTGCCTTCAATCGTTTCACCTCCAGCGCTCGAACTCAAGCCTTTGCCATCTCACCTTAAGTACGCTTACTTAGGTGAGAACGAGACCCTCTCTGTCATCATTTCGGCTTCTCTAGCTCCAGAGCAAGAGAAAGCCTTTCTCGCGGTCTTGCACAGCAACAGGCAAGCTTTTGGCTGGTCCATGGCGGACATCAAGGGGATTAGTCCCCTGATCGTTGAGCATCATATTCATCTGATGGATGATGCCAAACCAGCCTGGGATCCACAGAGACGTCTCAATCCAGTCATGAAAGAGGCTGTGAAGAAGGAGATCGTAAAATGTCTAGATAGTGGTATCATTTACCCTATCTCTGATAGCCAGTGGGTTAGCCCCATTCATGTTGTCCCCAAGAAGTCAGGCATCACGGTCATAACCAACGAGGCGAACGAGTTAATCCCTACTCGCACCCAAACTGGGTGGCGAGTATGCATCGATTACAGAAAACTCAACGCCGCAACGCGGAAAGACCACTTTCCGCTACCTTTCATTGACCAGATGCTTGAACGATTGGCCGGACACGAGTACTACTGCTTTCTTGATGGCTACTCCGGCTATAATCAGATTCCCATCGCCGAAAAAGACCAGGACAAGACCACATTCACTTGTCCTTTCGGCACGTTCGCATATCGTCGCATGCCCTTTGGGTTATGCAATGCGCCCGCTACCTTCCAGCGGTGTATGATGGGAATCTTCTCAGACATGGTGGAAAAATTTCTGGAGATCTTCATGGACGATTTCTCCATCTTCGGCGATTCCTTCAACGAGTGTTTGCTGCATCTTGACGCTGTCCTTACCCGATGTAAGGACAAGAATCTCACTTTGAATTGGGAGAAGTGCCACTTCATGGTGCGCGAAGGTATTGTCTTAGGACATATCATCTCGCAAAATGGCATAGAGGTTGACAAAGCAAAGATTGAGGTCATTTCCAATCTTCCTCCTCCCCGATGCGTCAGAGATATCCGAGCCTTCCTTGGCCATGCCGGTTTCTATAGACGGTTCATCAAGGACTTTAGCAAGATTGCTAGGCCCTTGACTCTTTTGCTGGCCAAGGATACTCCATTCGACTTCAACTCGAGTTGTGTGACTGCATTCGAGTCATTGAAACGCTCACTCACTTCTGCTCCCGTTCTTTCTTCACCTGACTGGACGCACCCATTTGAGATTATGTGCGATGCATCCGACTTTGCCATTGGTGCTGTCCTTGGACAACACATCAACAAGATGCCGCACGTAATCTATTATGCGAGCCGAACCCTGAACGACGCCCAACTCAATTATACAACAACTGAGAAGGAATTCTTAGCTGTTGTATTTTCTTTATAAAAGTTCAGGCCATACCTCATCGGCTCTCCAGTCATTGTCTACACTGGCCATTCTGCTCTGCGCCATCTTTTTGCGAAGAAAGATGCAAAATCTCGGTTAATACGTTGGATCCTCTTGCTTCAAGAGTTTGACCTTGTCATTAAGGACAAACGAGGATGTGAAAACGTAGTTGCCGACCATCTCTCACGACTTCCTTCTTCGCCTTCGCTTCCAATTCCGATCAACGACGTTTTCCCGGATGAACAGCTCTTGACAGTATCTTGCGAACCCAGGTTCGCAGATATTGTGAACTATTTGGCCACGGGATTACTACCGACTGAATGGTCAAGTCAGGACAGACTTCGCTTCTTATCCCAAATAAAACACTTTTACTGGGACGAACCATATTTGTTCAAGTACTGTCCCGACCAGATTATTCGTCGGTGTGTCCCTGACGAGGAATTCAAGAGTGTGCTGTCATTTTGCCACGATCAAGCGTGTGGCGGGCATTTTGGCCCCAGAAAGACAGCTGAGAAGATCTTGCAATATGGTTTCTACTGGCCACAACTCTTCAAAGACGCTCATGACTATTGCAAGACTTGCTCCCGGTGCCAACACATGGGCCGGATATCCGGAAGGACCGAGATGCCGCTCCAACCGATCTTGGTTGTGGAGATTTTCGATGTTTGGGGGATAGATTTCATGGGGCCGTTTCCCAGCTCTTTTGGGAAATTGTGTATCCTTCTCGCTGTTGATTACGTCTCTAAATGGGTCGAGGTTGTGCCCAGCCGGACTAACGACAACAAGGTTGTCATTAGGTTCCTTAAAGAAAACATTTTCTCCCGGTTTGGACACCCCCGAGCGATCATTAGCGACAATGGAAGTCATTTCTGCAACAAGACTTTCGAGGCCTTGATGCGGAAATATTCCATTAATCATAAGCTGTCCACGCCCTACCACCCCCAAACCTGCGGGCAGGACGAAGTTTCAAATCGGCAAATCAAGCAGATACTGGAGAAGACGGTTTCCAAGAACCGTAAGGATTGGTCGCTGAAACTCACTGATGTCCTTTGGGCATTTCGAACCGCTTATAAGACCGACCTTGGCATGTCTCCCTATCGGCTTGTGTACGGAAAAGCCTGCCACCTACCTGTTGAAATAGAGCATCGCGCATTTTGGGCGATAAAGGAGCTGAATCTGTCTCTCGAAGATGCGGGCAGCCATCGGAAGCTGCAGTTGAACGAACTGAGCGAGCTTAGGGATGAGGCTTACGGTAACGCGGTTGTCGTTAAGAATAGAACGAAGGTGTTTCACGATAAACACCTTTTGCGCAAAACCTTCATACCTGGTCAGCAGGTACTGCTTTACGACACCCGACTTCACTTCCATCCAGGAAAGCTCAGATCTCATTGGAAAGGGCCGTATTTTGTGCGGAATGTATATCCGCAGGGCGCTGTGGATTTGGAAAATCCAAAGGACGGTTCATTTTTCAAAGTGAACGGACACCGACTAAAACCGTACCTTAGCACAGAACCAACAGAGGAGCTCTTGTTCTTACAGGAGCCGGTTTACCCTGCATAATCTTCCTCTGCCTACCTCCAAACTTCGGTTATCCAGCCAAGAACAATGGACACTGTTCCAAATAAGTTTGGGGGTATGTATAAACCATTTTGTATATATTTATGGATATTCTTTTTCTTTTTTCTTTAAAAACAAAAACAAAAAGATAAATTGTATTTATCTAACCGACAGTTTTGACCCTTCAAATGATCTCTTCATGCGATGACAGTGAGGACACTGTCCAGTTTAAGTTTGGGGGTACGCTCGGTACGCATTTCTTACCTTCGCATTCATATGTAAATTTTGCATCTGCATTTTAAAATCCATAAAATCCATAAAAATCTGAAAATTTTCCAAAAATATAAAAACTTTTCTGTCAAGTTAGCTAGTGGGAGGACTCTGATTCAACATTTCGACGGTTTTGTTTGATAAAATAAGAATAACTAAATCTTATGTTTAGATTTTGAAAACCTGAAAGATAACTCTCCTTTGAAGTTAACTATAGCTGATATACGTCTTTACATCACACTACACGTGTCGTGAGTTTTTTGGAATTAGATGACAAATCTCTTATGTCGAAAAACTTTTAAATGGATCAATGAATTTCTGAGGATCAAATAGGTTTGTTCTGAAATAAATAATATCAAGAATAGTTTATGAAGTGAGTGAATATGAAGGAATGTTATTGATGCCTTAATTGGAACTAAGTCTGAAAAATAACTCATCTGAAACTTGATTGGAATGATTACACACCGAACCCACTAAACACGTCTTTTATCCAAAAAAATAATTAAACTGCCAGTTATATCTCCGTTCGTATTAAATCATCATGATTTTCACGCCAAACTGTCTTTTGTTTTTGGACCTAGGTAACTTGAGTAATTAAGTCCGCTGGGGTGTTTCTACACCTAATGCCCTAAAACCAACTGGTTTGGGTGCATTGGCCCAAAGCTCGCTAAGAAGCCTAGAAAGTCCAGTTTAAAACAAAGTCAAGCAAGTGTTCTCTCCGAGTTAAAATTCCTAACGGTTCTTTGTGTGAGAATAATCTTGATAAAAGACAGGCTTTTATAAAAAAATTTAGCGGAGATATGAAGGTTTTACTCTATGATAAAGACTATTGCACGTTCACAGAGGTGTGTATGAAATGAAAACAAGAAAAAGGTGGAGTGAAGAATAAGACCTAGTTTTCCTGTTAAGGAAGATAGAAATTCTAAAGTTGAAACTTTACTGGAAAACGAAACTTGAAAAATGCTTAACTCTTTATAAAACTTATGTGATCCTTTCAAAATTTTTATCTGGGCTTTATTGTGTGACATGAGGACTTTATTCGACCTTTCTGGAACTTAACGACACTATTTGCACTGCACGTAAAGACATATAAAAGCTGTAGTTAAATAAGAAGCGAGGTGTGAAAAATAAAGGTTCGATAGTCTAGACTTAGGATAATAGAATTGTTATTTTCTGAAACAAAACTTTAGGGTTTGAATCATAGTTATTTTACAAAACTAGCTTGACCGGATTTTGTGGGTAGTATCCGCTGAAAACCCTCAGGAGACAACACTCCTCCTACTAGGGACACCTAGAGGTTTAACGGCTTGTTGCACATGCTCAGTGCAATCGCGTTCCCTGCGAAAGTGAGGTTAGGAAATTTTTTTGTGAATAAATTGTCTTTGCTCGGGACGAGAAAATGATAAGTTTGGGGGTATTTGTTCATATCAGATTTTTGCATTTTCATACCGCCCAATTTTTATCACATTGCATATCGGTAGGTACTCTTGAGCCGTGTTTGCTAGTCAATTGCAGGATACAGGTTCTCGGCTCTAAACGGTGAAATTCATGGAAAAACACGACAAAATCCGGGTTCCTGCCAACCACAGATAAAAACACGGGTCTCCGCTCTTTATCCGTCTATTGCCACATACCAGTTTAAGAGACAAAATGGCAAATCAATGTCATTTTCATGCACAAGGCTCAATGGCAACACAAGATCCAAGAAATCTACACGGAGCTCAAGAAAATCATGAAAAAAGATCCATGTCCAATCACCTTTTGATCTACTAGAATTCTGGAAGAGATGTGAAAAGATTATCAGAAAAAACATGTGCCAAACTACAGACAAAAAAGGACCAGGGAAGCACAGAAAAACGGAGGGCCCAAATCCTCTATACGGCCGTGGAACCGCGGCCAATAGGGGGTCTAGGCCGCGGTTCCGCGGCCGTACTGGCGCCGTAGAAGGTCAAACTTCAGGGGTAGATTGGACTTTTCACATTTGTTCTGATTGTTGCCCTAGATCTCCTTTTCCCTGCCTATAAATAGCCCAGAACCTTGTGAAGCCAAGGGTGCATAATCTTGTATTTATTTTTTAGGTTTTAGCTGTTGTTCTTCTTCCTCCTCTCATCTCTTCTCCAATAAAAATCTTGTAGTGAGCTTTTGTGAGTGAAGAATGAATAAAGGAGTTCTTTTTACTTATCATGCTTTTCTTGTTCTTTAGTTAAATTGTTAATTGCTTGTAATTTTCATTTGCTAACTTAGTTGTTGTTATTTCTTGTTGTTTCTTTCTTTTCTCTTTTCCTTTATCATTAAAACAACCATGATGCTTACGCTTGATCCTTGCCAAGGTGAGGTCGCAAATAGCTAGTTGTTATCTTCTAATCTCTTTCTTTCTATCTTCCTCTTTTGTTTTGTTTCTTTTCATTATGATGTGTGAGTAGTTTCATACTTGTTAGGGTAGGATAAGGGAAGTTTGAGAGAAGGAAATCTCTCTCACTCTTTCCTTGCCCAACATCTTAAATCGACTCCCGTTAATTGAACCACAATCCGCTCCTTACGGCACCCTATCCTATATGATAGCGGTGATTCCGTAGTGAGACCGGTTGTGGTTGAATTAACCGGAGGTTATGGCTAAGAGCCAAGAACGGACGGACAAGCACCAAAAGGAAGAACTTATGCGTTGGAAAGCCTAGCTTATACTCGCAAGTTCCTTCCTAGTCGTGCTAATCCCCGTTGTTGTCGATTACCGTAACACCGAAATTAAAAGGGGCAACGAAAGAGGTGAGCGACTCCTAACTCAAACTAACCTAATCCTAACCCTAACAAGCTCTCTTTACATATCATTTTAACACCTAATTAATCACAACAAAATCTGGAAAACTGGACTTAACTCGTTAAAGCACATAGAAAAAGATTCCCATCTCCCTGCGGACGACCAGTACTCAACCGGCTAGCTACAAGCGAAACCGTCTTGATTGCGATAATTAACTAAACTTGAACACGCAGAATCCTTACCAATCAAGAAACTACTGATAACACTTACTAGTAGATCTCCATATCAGCCCTGGCCAGGGACTTCCTGTTATAGCCAATCGAACACAGCGCAACACCAACCCCCATTACCGGGAGAGACGAAACCCCTCCTATCGCTCATTGCCTCCATATGATTCGGGACTGTACCCAAAAGCCACCGTTTTGCACGTTCTCATGAACGTGGTAAGGTGGAAATCAAAGCACAGTGGGAATCACACAAGACTATATGACGATCTCAGGTCTACAGACTAACATATACCAGTGTCACCAGAGAACTACTATCTGACAATAGGTATAATACCATCTAGGAGTTCTCGGCGAGTCCGTTCAGTGTACCCAGTGTCCACTGAGCATCCGTACACCATCTTTGATGTCAAACACCAATGAATATGGGATCATCCATCGCCCATCATATGGGTCAAGATGCGTATATGCTAGTCTACTTTGGAGTATCGATGCCCTTTCTCGATACACCCTCGACTAAGAAGAATTATAGGATGTACTTTTGGACCATCTGCATCATAGTCCTAGTAGTCAAGTACATATCCTTAGGGCTTTATCAACATGTGAGAGCAAGACAGTAATATAATACAAATCAACATGTTAAGACAAAGTGCAACCAGATAGCATACTATCATATCGAGCAAGAAAGTCCTCTCTCTATATATCCAAGTATCCACTATAATATACATCATATGTACAACAATGGCCTCTAGGGCATATACATATCAAACAAAAATCTATAGCCTACGTATGCAAAACAACCAGATAATCCTCATTCGTTGACGTACAAACGTCCAACGATGAGATCCAAGCTCAAATACCAAAACCAAGTTTCAGAATTGCAAAACCGAAATCAGCAACGAAGGAAATCACTTCCAGATTTCACCCTAGGCTAAACTAGGGAATTTTGCATATAGGGTTGCTCTAGATATCACATAACCAAGCCATGGTCCAAAATTCAACACTTTTCACCCCGACTTGGCCGCAATTTGCGGCCAATCCAAATAAATTTGCGGCTAGTTTAGATGGGAATGGGCTTTAGTTTCAGGTGGTTCTTCTAGGTTGCATACTCATCTCATGGTCATGGGAACTTATTTTATAGGTCTCTCGGGTCATCCCAGATTACAAAACATCATCACAATCTGTCGAAATTCCAATGTCAGGAAATTTTAACTTCTTTTTTTGGGTTTAAGTCTTCTAATTGGTCCATAAAATCATCACCTAAGTCTTGCAAACACCCACTACATCTCAAATACAACATTATAAGTCAATTCATCCACTAAACTTCATCCTAGAAATTTCTAAGATCACTAATCTACGCTAAATCGAACTCTAAACTAAATTAGAAAGCTAAGAAACTAATTACAAGGTGGGAAGTGGAGTTATACCTCACGGATGCAACTCAAGAAAAACCCTAGATGTAAGTCTACGGTAGCGCCCCGGCCGTCTTTCCGAGGCCAAAATGCGTAAATGAAACTTTTTCTTTAACTTTAAACCGGCGCTACCGCATACTAAAAACCCGGATCAGACCATTAACCTACTACTAGCAATCTAGAGAAGGGATAGAATGCTATACCGAGCGATCCGTGTCCTTCGGTCTTTGGCCACCATCCCAAGCTCCTCGCGGCATCTCCGGTCTTCATCTCCTCGTCGGAAAGGGCACCACATCGAGAAGTCTTTTTACGGGCTCCCGATTCGTCCGAAGCAACTCGGGAACGAAGTGTGCTAGCCGACGTGCCCAAGGTTGAAGTAGAGTATGTTGTGATCACTTTTTCTCTTGCATCCATGGCTTGGATGGAGGTTATAGATGATGCCTTTCATGGAAATTATGAGCTAGAGGAGGAGGAAGAAGAAAGAGCTATCTTTTTCCTTTTTGTGATGTTATGATAGAATGAGAGAGTGAGAGAGTGTAAAGAATAATATGAGACCAAGCTCACTCAAGGCAGCCCCCCCTCTCTCTCTCTTCCTCTCATATCATCACAAATCAATCCATTAATGTGACATATTTGCTAAAAAAGAGACCATGACTCATAGTATATGTCTATGTCACATTAATGCATCTAATGATGATTTCTAGCTGACTAATTCCATTATCCAAACATTAATCCAAATGTTTGGTCCAACAAAAAGATCAGGAAACATCTAAAGTAAACTCGTGACGGATCACAAGGATACCCCTCACCTGTATATACATACCTGCATCCGCATTCCGACTGAATGCGAATGCGATGAGACTAAAGTAATCAAACAAATCTAATACTAGGATCCGACTTAAACCAAAGCCCACTAGTATGATCCGTCCGATCATGATCCGTGCAATACCGCACGTATAAGATCGAACCCTGCCATATATCTTACGGCCTCTACAACGTTTCGCCCGAAACTTGAGAAACTGTCTGTGGGGGACTCTAAAGACTCGTCAATACTTTGGCTGTGGCTTTAACCACTAGCACGTCAGAGGTATTAGCCGTACGTAACGGGCTACCAGGTATTGACCAAAAGGGACGTCGATAAGCGAACTCATCCTGACACCCTACTGAGCCTGTCAGTGACAATATCCGTACAGTCCGGTTCGTTCGTCTATGAGCATCGCAAGTCGGGCCTAGGGGGTTGGTAAAAGTCAGACCCCCAGAAGCGGTACAAGTCGTGTCGGAGTGTAGCCCAGAACACCCTGAGATACTACTGGAATACTTACCAGTAAATCTCCTTCCTTGGCCAAGGACTTCGTGTAAGGGCTCTCTTAGACACAGCGCGACCTCACCCCCAATACCTGGAGAGACGAACCCCTGCCGATCCGCTCACTGCCTCCATGTGGCTCGGGACTGTACCCAAATAAAACCTGTTTGCACGACTCCTTTGAGCCGTGGTAGCGTAGTAATCAAAGCACAGTGGGAACTCACACGAGACAAATGACGATCTCAGATCGATGAACTAACCTGTACACATGTCACCAGGGAACTGCTATCTGACGTCAAGTATAATACCAACTAGCATGTCCCCGGCGAGTCATGTCCGGTGTACTCATAACCCAATGAGCACCTGTATACATCTTAGGTGAACCAACTGACACCAGTGGCTTGTGAGACCGGCCACCGCCCCTCGTCGGGGTCTCGACTGTATACACTAGTCTACTAATGGAGTATCGATGCCCAGTCTCGAAACTCCCATGACTAGGGACCACTTAAGGATGTTCTTATAGACCCCAGCTCCTACGTATATGATCGCCATCATACTGCTGGCCGTCAAGCAAGAATCCTAGGGGCTCTATCAACGTGCAATAGTGACCTGTAAGGTCACCTAAAGCTGTACACGATGATAAAGATAAACCAGATAGCATTCTATCATCTCGAGTAAGACTGTCCTACCGGCATAGGTCCTCCCTCAATAATTGTAATCACGTGCCTGTGATCCAATAGTTGACTCTGAGGGCACTATATCCAACAATCTCCTACTTGCACTCAAGGCTAATTATTGCAATGTCGCATACTCACAGCCCGTGCGATACCGAACACCCAATTCCTCTGCTAATCAGTCTCACAAAACCCGTTTGCGAAACTATTGCGTTCGAGAAATAGCCTCAGTGAGTGGATTCGCCCTGATGTTTCTTTCTATGTCTCTCTTAATCTCAAGTTCGCGGAGAAACCCATCTCCCGAAATGAGCAATACCTGTCTTAGAATATGTCTGGATATCTGATGGGACCTAGCTCATAAATGAACTCCAAATCCAAACTTCTTAGACTGTATCGTCAACTGAACTTAATCAGTATCCTGCGCCATGCCTCCCTCAGTATCCGCCTGGACCACCTGTCCAAACTACTGCCCCTCGTCAGAGGGAAAACTATAACTCTGACAGCTACTCTGTCATCCAGGTCACCTTGGAAGCCTGGAATGATAACCGTCCCCGAAGGAGGCCGTTGTTATCATATCCCTAGAACATCTACTTATGTTCTAAAACTGCTTCCGAACGTTTCTCCAGGATAGGATCAATATCAACTTATTGCATCTACTGCAAAAACAACATCTGGTGTGGTACTTGACATTTCATGATCAACTCAATTGCCTAAGGAAGTGATCTGCCGATCATGCATATCCCTCTCCCCTTTAGTCTGTAAGACGTCTTTAGAGAGGGTGACTCCATCACCTGCAGGTACACTACCGTGCCAGGAGTCGTCCATTCTAAAACACCTTTAGAATGCTGTCTAAGCACCCTGATCGGGACACTTCACAAATCTAGATCTAAAACCATAGATCTAGTAACCAGAATGTCTGATATAATATCCAATTTCTATGTGGAGAAACCACTGTGTGACAACCAAAGTATAACCGACCGTAGTATAGGAATTTCACTTCCTACTCTGTGTATGTCATCCAAATACCAGGACATCACACCCTACTACCTTCTTAACAGATCCATCCCCTATTCTGATGAAGTCAAACCTATGACTGTCACATCAGAAATAGATGATCTATCTCCGCCATATTTGCTTTAGTCCATAAATAGACATAAGCTGCTTGTCCACTATGCTTCCGCTGCTCCCACTGACCACGACAACCCTCTGGCAGAGTCATATACATGTGCACTTCTAAAGCCAGTTTAGAACGACGCTATACTCATCCTCCTGCCGGGTTTCATAGCCTGGAACAACAGTAGTGTCAAGTCTGGGTAAACAAGAACCTCATTGTCACCGTCTTTGAGCATACCGAAGTACCTCTCGAGTGCCTGAGGTTACCCACCATATCTGCGGAGTGGCCAATGGAATGTCAATCCAGATTGAATCTTTAGGTTCTTATCAAATTTTCAGTAATCGTTTGCGGTTCTGGAATCACTTCCAGTTCTACCATACTCCCACTACTGTTTTCGGGAAAAATCCATTTTACTAAAACTATGGCGAGTCAAGAACAATATCACTATTGATCTTCCAGATGGTAGAAAGTCAACTCTCGTCATAGCCCGGGTCAACCCACAAACCGCCATTACAGAAACGTGCCTTGAGTTATCCAGAGTCTGGTTTTAAGCATAAGCCGGACGACTCCCCGCATCTTAACATCATTAAGATATGAACTGTTCTATATCCAATATAGAAACAGAGGAACTGATTTAATTGGAACCAAATTCAAATCATGCAACTGTCTCCAGTGCATGTCAACTAAATGGAAGGAGGCCGATCAGCGTTACTCAACTTAGGAATGCATCCAGATATGAGCAACCTGAAAGAGAAACAACTTTCTCAAAACCATTACTATCAACTGAATACCATACACAAGTATCTACATTTTCGATCACCTTGAAGAATCCCGATATTTGCAACACCTGGTTCTCTACTCTATTCTTATACCTATAACTTCTCAAAACTTGGACCTTGTGTTTCTACGAAACACTTGTCTAAGAACAAGAGAAGTCACAAGTAAACAGAATATAGTACGAGTACCAACCCCTCTGTCCTGATGGACACTGGACAACATACAATACTCTGTATAAGTCCCCTGAGTCTAATAACTCAATCTCTGTGTGTCGTAGGTTGAAAACTGTACTATGGTTATGAAGAGTTACACCGCTGTTTAATGCTCCTTACCTAACCATCAACTGATACAGATAAATGTCATAGACATAATTTCAAAAAGTTATATCTCATTTTATAAAAATAAACATACAGATATATCAATTTGAAATTGGTGTATAACAACGGATATTCAAAACCAAATATTTGCCGTCCGGCAAACAAACCAGGTGATTTCCTCAAATATCACCAATTACAACGAATTCCGATATAATGAGGATGATCACTTAATTCCCAATAACTTACTCCAACTCATCATCTGTAAAACCATACAGATGTGAGAATCATACCTGGTAAATACATACCCTGGAGCAAGTCTCTAATTGGGAAATCAGTTTTCTATTAACAATACACAGTGAAACTGAAACATGTAAATGTTTCGAAGGGGTATGCGGGTATTCCCAGTAATGCCTCTTCCATCATCCAGATTCACAACTTTAACCGTATATTACTTTTCCATCTCTCCAAATCCCTTCATATGTCTTTAGTCATTTCTTTCTGTACACCCCTTTAGGCCAAATGGTTTTCTTCCTTCCCTACCGTTCGGCACCAGCCTATGGTTTGAAAGAAGACTATCCAATATGCATAATGGGTGTACTGTCCTAATCCTAGGAGCACTCGCAATTTGAGAGAAGGTGATGATAAAAGACAACTGAATAAACCTTATTCCTATTTCTCCTGAACTAGAATCCATCCCCAAACTGGAACAAGTTCCTTTCGAGTTCGTATATAACCATACGATGGAGTATCCAAATAAACTGTGGATCTTCATAGTGATACAGAGTGTCCCGGAGAAATACAAAGGTGAAATAGGAGTGGCGATGAAATACGTGGTTCGGTCGTGAATAGTAGTCGCATTTTACTTTGCCCTCTTACTAATCCCTTTATTTGTCTTTACTTAATACCTTCTGCACACCTTCGTTAGGCTAATTGGTTTTCTTCATTCCCTACCGTTCGGCACCTGCCTATGGTTTGGAAGAAGACTATCCAATAAGCGTAATAGGTGTACTGTCCTAATCCAAGGAGCACTCGCAACCTAAGAGAAGGTAAAAGGAAAAGACAACTGAATAGTCCTATTCGTTTTCTCCAGAATCGGAAACCAACCTCGAATGAGTTCCTCCGAGTTCGTATATAACCATACGATGGTTTTATCCAATGGAAGTGGACGTTCGTAGTAATACGGGGTGTTTTGGAGAAAAGGGTAAAAGTAGGAGTGGCAATGAGGTATGCAACTCTGCCAATCCAAAAGCCAGTGTTTAAGAAGGTTCGGTCAATTTGTTCACCGAGTCATAGTCAAGGGTCGGGTCATAGTCGCTGCCAAAAAGAGAGAGAAAATAAACACTCAGTGTGCACTCTAACCTAGATCAGAATGGTTATCACTTTATTTAATCAGGAAACCTCCCACTGTATCCTCAAATTCTCCTCCAAACCTGAAAGAAGAATTAGTCGGGACACCCGAGGAGTAAACCAACTCATCAGTGGGAATCGGAATCCAACTATCATCGCATGATAACGTGACGGAATCTACTCACGTTATCACACTCCAGAAGGTATGCGCATATCTGGCAAGTTTCAGTTTCTTTAGAAACTCCCGATGTGATTTTTACCCCAAGCGGCTTATGACCTTGACTAGGTCTACAAACCATAAACCGCTAGTCAATTTTAACCCGTCATTATTCTGGACTGCATTAAACCCACCCGTACTTACCCTTGACTAGGTCAACAAGGCCGCACGACTATCCGAACCAATCCCATTTATGCAACAAACAAGCACCACTTAGCTACCGAACACTACGTCATGACTGGGTCAACAAACTCAGCACGAATACTAAATAATACCCGTAAGAAATGACGGAGGGCTACGGCTGGTTTTTGGCGAAAAAACTTTAACGTAATGAACTTGATATCGTTGATGGAACTGCATAGCTTTTTATAAAAATATAGTGACGAAAGCCTTTGCTAAAGAGGTCACTCCCGGTGAAGGGATCTCGGCTCTTTCCCCGTAGAATGAGGTGCAGGATATTCCAACTGAATACCATGATGCAAAGCAAAATGTAATCGGCTATAGTGAAGTTATTACCCTGACGCAAACTTCCGTCCAAGGGGTCACTCCCGGTGAAGGGATCTCGGCTCTTGCCTCGTCGACTGAGGTGCTGGATATTCATAACTGAATACCACTGTGCAAAACAAAAGAGAACGTTCTTACAATAACAGCTTTTTTTTTGAAAAATGTTCCAACAACATCAGAATAGGTTTGTTTAGCTTGCATTGATCCGAATCAATGCTGTCCCATCAATTAATCACACCAATAAAGAACGAAAATACGATGTACGTATATGCCACCCGCATTCGCCACTGGGTCCCGTCATCACCCGTTAGGTTACTTAACTAATGACAGAGCGGGGACTGGACTAGCGCGGGTGTAAAACATATACAACATCTACTAGTATATATATCAATATATAATAATCGCTCAAGGCGTGATAAAAGCAACATCACAGAAATGTAATAAGCATCACAGAACAATATAGATAATCTGGGATCCCCGGGTTTCATAGAGCCGCTACTGAAACCCGACGTTCCCCTGGTCGTGTGGATAGCCTGTGCTATGAAATCCTAGACCCCTACGGGCGCGGAAAGTTACCCGCCAAAACCTGAATCGCGGCAGCCCCCTTCAACAACGTGAATGGACCACACAGCACTTCACGGAATCCAGTAACTTGAGCACCCCTCCTTGGGTCAACCTGTACCCCCTACGAGTGCGACGAATAGCCCACCAATTCTAGAGTGAAGCCCCCTCCGTCTCAAAGTCATGAGATGCGGGCTCGTTGCCCTCTAGAACCCGGTTATCCGTGCACCCCACCGTGGGGTAATCCTAGTACAGAAAGTAAAAAATATATATACAACGGGTACATCGACCTCTGCCCGGTCGTGCCCCAAAAGAATAATATACAAACAGGCAGTGACGGTAGTCCACATGTCGGACGCTCGCCCCGCAATATCAAATGTACAAATACAACCAAACTGTACTACCATTGCATCCAGGCTATCCACCACGACAAATCCGCAACATCACAGCATAACACAGACCATCAACGTGAATGTCACGTTCGCAAATCCGTCTAAAAGAACTATAGCAATTAGACAGGATTTACCGATCAAATGACATTCACGGTCGCAGATATAATGTAAATACTGTGAACAAACATGTTTAAAATTTTCGATCGACTAAATTTCCCGAAGTGGCCCCCAAGCACAACTGCAGCACTCAAATAAATCTGGGCCCAAAATAAAATTACCAGAAAACCCCTTTTCCAAGTCACAAAACACTGGGCAAAATTTGGTACAGTAAGGAATCTTTATGGCGGCGGAACCGCGGCCAAAACAAGGGTATGGCTGCGGTTCTGTGGCGACACTGTGCAATCACTTTACCAAATTTTGTCAAATCTCCTAAAAAACCCTGCCTGATTTTCTGCAATGCACCAAATAATTTTTTGACCACAGAACAATTTCGACAGAAACTGTGATTTGAAAATGCGGTTTTTAGAAAATTCGTTCGATCGATGTTCTAAACACGTTAGAGCAAGCTAGTAAAGGTTAATGGCGTGGCTCTGATACCATATAAGTCTACGGTAGCTCCCCGACCGTCTTTCCGAGGCCAAAATGCGGAAACGAAACTTTTTCTTTAACTTTAAACCGGCACTACCGCATACTAAAAACCCGGATCGGACCATTAACCAACTACTAGCAATCTAGAGAAGGGATAGAATTCTATACCGAGCGATCCGTGTCCTTCGGTCTTTGTCCACCATCCCAAGCTCCTCGCGGCATCCCCGGTCTTCATCTCCTCGTCGGAAAAGGCACCACATCGAGAAGTATTTTTACGGGCTCCCGCTTCGTCCGAAGCAACTCGGTCACGAAGTGTGCTAGCCGACGTGCCCAAGGTTGAAGTAGAGTATGTTGTGATCACTTTTTCTCTTGCATCCATGGCTTGGATGGAGGTTATAGATGATGCCTTTCATGGAAATTATGAGCTAAAGGAGGAGGAAGAAGAAAGAGCTATCTTTTTCCTTTTTGTGATGCTATGATAGAATGAGAGAGTGAGAGAGTGTAAAGAATAATATGAGACCAAGCTCACTCAAGGCAGCCCCCCTCTCTCTCTTCCTCTCATATCATCACAAATCAATCCATTAATGTGACATATTTGATAAAAAAGAGACCATGACTCATAGTATATGTCTATGTCATATTAATACATCTAATGACGATTTCTAGCTCACTAATTCCATATACAAATGTTTGGTCCAACAAAATGATCCGGCAACATCTAAAGTAAACTCGTGACGGATCACAAGGATACCCCTCACCTGTATATACATACCTTTATCCGCATTCCGACTCAATGCGAATGCGATGAGACTAAAGTAATCCAATAAATCTAATACTAGGATCCGGCTTAAACCAGAGCCCACTAGTATGATCCATCCGATCATGATCCGTGGAATACCGCACGTATAAGATCGAACCCTGCCATATATCATACGGCCTCTACAACGTTTCGCCCGAAACTTGAGAAACTGTCTGTGGGGGGCTCTAAAGACTCGTCAATATTTTTGCTGTGGGTTTAACCACTAGCACGTCAGAGGTATTAGCCGTACGTAACGGGATACCTGGTATTGACCAAAAGAAAGAAGAGTTTAAGGCGAGAGGGCAGGCAAGGACGTCCATGAGCGAACTCATCCTGACACCCTGCTGAGCCTGTCAGTGACAATATCCGTACAGTCCGGTCCATTCGTCTATGAGCATCGCATGTCGGGCCTACAGGGTTGGTAAAAGTCAGACCCCCAAAAGCGGTACAAGTCGTGTCGGAGTGTAGCCCAGAACACCTGAGATACTACTGGAATACTTACCAGTAAATCTCCTTCCTTGGCCAAGGACTTCGTGTAATGGCTCTCCTAGACACAGCGCAACCTCACCCCCAATACCGGGAGAGACGAACCCCTGCCGATCCGCTTACTGCCTCCATGTGGCTCGGGACTGTACCCAACTAAAACCTGTTTGCACGACTCCTTTGAGCCGTGGTAGGGTAGTAATCAAAGCACAGTGGGAACTCACACGAGACAAATAACGATCTCAGGTCGATTAACTAACATGTACACATGTCACCAGGGAACTGCTATCTGACGTCAGGTATAATACCAACTGGCATGTTCCCGGCGAGTCCTATCCGGTGTACTCATAACCTAATGAGCACCTGTATACATCTTAGGTGAACCAACTGACACCAGTGGCTTGTGAGACCGGCCACCGCCCCTCGTCGGGGTCTCGACTGTATACACTAGTCTACTAATAGAGTATCGATGCCCAGTCTCGAAACTCCCACGACTAGGGACCACTTTAAGGATGTGCTTATAAACCCCAGCTCCCACGTATATGATCGCCATCATACCGCTGGCCGTCAAGCAAGAATCCTAGGGGATCTATCAACATGCAATAGTGACCTGTAAGGTCACCTAAAGCTGTACACGATGATAAAGATAAACCAGATAGCATACTATCATCTCGAGTAAGACTGTCCTACCGGCATAGGTCCTCCCTCAATCATTGCAATCACGTGCCTGTGATCCAATAATTGACTCTGAGGGCACTATATCCAACACTAGATGCCCAAAGTCTTCAAAATCTAAATTTGAACTTGCTATGGGGTGTAGGATGAGGTGGGGATCATTTTTAATGAAGGTGGCATGAGCTTTTGGTGATGATTTGTAGATGTTTTCATGGGGTGGTAGAGGTGGAGGAAGCATGAAGAATGTGATGAAGATGATGTGGTGATGAAGGAAAATAATGGATGAAGGAAAATGAACGAGGGAAAAAGCTCAAGGGTAGGAGCCTCTCTCTCTCTCTCTCATACCTTCACATGGCATGCCATGCCTCATCATGAGCGTGTCCTCTCTCTCTCTCCTCTTTCAATCATGGCATCTCTTTATTTTCTTTTTCTCTTCTCTCATAATAAACCAAATACAATGAAACTAACAAAGTAAAACAACATGCAACAAAATGCTCATGACATGGTGCACTAGCCATGGTTACTTAAAAAGACGGATTTGGCTTAATAGTGATTAGTAGTGCACTAATCAAGTTTAATCTAAACTTGCATATAATTATTATAAGAATGCTAAAATCCGATAAATATCTTTTTAATAAGTCAATCATTTTAACCTCCACTTATATTCCAAATATTGGTATATACTTATACCTTTTTACGAAAAACCCTACTCGCAAATCGAATAGTTTTCGCGAAATATATTATTTTAATATTTAAATTCCAAAAATAATATTTTATATTTCTGAAATGTTACAACAATAAATAGATTAACACAAAATGAGGTGTTCTCTTCTAGAAGCACTCAATTATAATTACAAGAATACCCCACCGTATATACATATCCGTATTCGTACTACAAAAAATACGAATATCAAGAGATAAAATAATCCAATAATACAATACTAGATCATTATTAAATCAATACTTGATTCAATAATGCGGTTTAATTTTAAGCCCGCTAGTATTAACCGTCTGAACATAAATACGTATAGTTAGTATACGTATATGATCGGAACCCTGCACGTATAACCATATGCCCTCTACATTGTTTCGCCTGAACCAGGAAAACCCTCTCTGTTAGACTCTAAAGTCTCGACAGTATGCTGGCAGCGGGTTTAACCACAAGCACATTAGTGGTACTAGCCGTACGTAACGGCTACACAGGTACTTGTCAAAAAGAAGGTCGACGTGCAAACTCATCCGAACTCCTTATGAGCCTGTCCGTGACAATCTCCGTAATGTCCGGTCTGTTCGTATAAGAGTATCACATGTCGGGTCAAGGGATGGAAAACGTCAGACCCTTAATAACTTGATAAGTCGTGCCGATGTGGCTCAAAGCCATCTGAGAATCTACTAATTTAACTTTCAGTAATTCTCAACTGCCCTAACTAAGGACTTATGGTGTTGGCTAACCGAAAACAACGCGACATCGACTCCCTGTACCGGGAGAGACGAATCCCCAACAATCGCTCACTGCCTCCATGTGGCTCGGGACTGTACCCAACTAAAACCTGTTTGCACGACTCAGTAGAGCCGTGGTAGGGTAGTAATCAAAGCACAATGGGAAATCACACGAGACAAATAACGACCTCAGGTTGAAAAACTATTTGTACTCATGTCACCAGAGAACTTCTATCTGACAATAGGTATAATACCATCTAGTCAGTTTTCGGTGAGTCCGTCTAGTGTACTAACCCCCAGGAGCACCTGTATACGGTCTTAGGTGCCAAAGACCAATGGCTATGGGACCAACCATCGCCTCTTATTAGGGTCTAGAAATGTATACTCTAGTCTACTTCGGAGTATCGATGCCCTGTCTCGATACTCCCACGACTAGGGACATTTAAGGATATACTTATAGACTACCCATCCCCCATATGTATGATTGCCATCTTAACGCTGGTAGTCAAGAAATAATCCTACGGGCTTTATCAACATGTATTAACGATACGTAATAACAAGTAAAATATATACACATGTTAATATATAGACAAACCAAATAGCATACTATCATACCGAGCAAGATTGTCCTGTACATACATATGTCTAAGCATCCACTATATATATATATATATATATATATATATATATATATAACACAATAATGGCCTCTAAGGCATACATATCCAACAATTTCCCATTTGCACTAAGGCCATATATTGGCGTATCGAGTACCCAACGTCTACTCTAGGGCCAGTTGTTGGCGTATCGCATACCCAACATCTCAAATAGTCTCTCGAACTGTGCTTGAGAGAGGGACTTGGTTAATGGATCCGCTATGTTCTCTTTTGTGTCTACTCTCCGCACCTCGATCTCTCAGCGATCTACGATCTCCCTGATCAGGTGATACCGCCTCAAGATGTGTCTGGATTTCTGATAAGACCTTGGCTCCTTTGATAAAGCCATAGCCCCATTGTTATCACAATACAAAGGTATTGGATGAACAATAGACGGAACCTCCTCAAGTTCAGTAATGAACTTCTTTATCTAGACCGTTTCTTTTGCAGTATTGTTAGCGGCAATGTTTTCAGCCTCCATCGTCGAGTCTGCGACGGTGTCCTGTTTGGAGTGTTAGATATATGTATGCCCTAGAGGCCATTATATGATAGTGGATGTATCGGTATGTGTATATATATTCAGAGGACATTCTTGCTCAACATGATAGTATGCTATCTGGTTTACATTATCTTGACATGTTCATTTGATCATGCATCTTACTCATTTGGTACATGTTGACAAAGCCCTTAGGATATTTGCTTGACTACTGGGACTATGATGAGGATCATACTAGTGGGACAAATATAGTTTATAAATATATCCTTGAACTGTTCCAAGTCGTGGGTGTATCGAGATGGGGCATCGATATTCCAGAGTAGACTAGCGTATACCATTCTTATCCCATATGATGGGCGATGTATAATCCCTTATCCATTTGGTGTGGTGACACCAAAGATTGTATACGGGTGCTCAGTGGAGACTGGGTACACTGAATGGACTCGTCGAGAACTCCTATGTGGTATTATATCTATCTTCGGATAGTAGTTCTCATGTGACACTGGTACAGGTTAGTCTGTAGACCCGAGATCGTCATAGAGTCTTGTGTATCTTCCCACTGAATTTTGATCTCCTCCCTACTACGACTCTACTGAGTCGTGCAAACAGGTGGATTTTGGGTACAGTCCTGAGGCGCATGGAGGCAATAAGCGATAGAAGGGGTTTCGTCTCTCCCGGTATTGGGGGTTGATATTGCGCTATGCTCGATTGGCTATAACAGGAAGTCCCTGGCCAGGGCAGCTGAGATTTACTGATAAGTGTTATCAGTAGTTTCTCGTTCTGTTATGAGCCATACACCGACATGACTTATTGAGTTATTGGGGTCGACGATACCATCCCTAGACTCGATATGCAGCATATCTGATGAAGAGACCGGACTGTACGGTAAGTGTTGCCAGTTGGCTCGACGGGAGTTTTGACAAGTTCGCTTGTTTTTCTTCTGATGGTAAAATACCCGGATGGTCGTTACGTTTAGCTGACCGCTTGCGGCTTGTGGGTGTTTGATGTGATCATCACCTACTGCCGGCGTATTGACGAGTCTTAGAATCCCACACAGGAGTTTCCTAGCTCAGGCGAAACGATGTGGTATGCATATGAGATATGCGCGGGAGCTCGATTTAATGCGTGTATATGATACCGTATTTTAATCGGGCATTCTTCTATTGGTTGGGTCGTATGTGATATGACCAGGTTATTAAATCAAATGTTGGTTTAATATTGACTTTTAGCTCATTTAAATAAAACCTTTTCTTTATATGTATGTATGCATGAATGGGTGTATGTGCATATGTTGATGTGAATGCACACATACAAGCATACATGGGTGTCATGGTTGCTGATACATGGGAGATGGCAATGCAAGACTCACATGGTTCATATATATATGTATATTTTGATATTGGGTAAAAAGAAAATGGAAATTAAATCATGACTAGGTTTCTACACTCTTCTCTCTTTTGACCCAACTTTAAACCATGGTTTGATTTTCATTTGGTCTTTAACCAAACATCAAATTATCTAGATATTTTATAACCATAGTTTGGAATGGCATAAATATATCTTTGATATTTGTTTCTATGTTGATGATTATTGAGAATTATCTTAAAAAGAGTTCTAGCTTTAGCCATCTCCCTCTTCTTCCACCTTTAACCTCTCTAGGTTTTTAAAAGTGAGTGAAGTAAATAGAAATGAAAGGTTTTTAAGTGAGAACACAACCCACATCACCATTCTACTTTAGTCTTGCCCACTAGTGTAGAGTGTTTGCTTCATCTTCATCCTTGATCAAGTGAAGCTTGGAGCTTGAGCAAAGGGACTTCGGGTGGATCGTCGTGGACTTGGAAGGATACAGGTGAGCCGGTTCAAACTCTAGAGATCCAAGGAGTCAAGGAGGGAAGTCTACATAGGTTGTATTTTCCCCACTTAGTGTTATACTATAACTAGTATGCGATATTAGTTACTTGTTACCCTAAATTTCTAGTCCGATTCATGGTTAGTATGTTTAACACCTCCTAAAAATTTTATAGTGGCATGTGTGATGCTTCCAAACCCTAGGCATGGTGCTAAGGAAACCCTACATGGAGCTCTTCCAATAGACCACCCCTCCGTTGAGGGTGAACACAAAACCTTAGACAGACTTGCTGTCATCTTTGTCACTCTGGAAGTTCGAGTCGGTAAAGGACTCAATTTGGAGGTCCCCATTATCGTACATCAAGAATAGTTCCTTAGTCCTTCTCAGGTACTTAAGAATGTTCTCCACTGCTGTCCAGTGGTTCTTTCCTGGATTTGACTGATACCGGCTCACCACGTTAAGCGTGTAAGCTACATATGGTCTGGTATATAGCATCACATATATTATCAATCCTAATGCCGAAGCATAGGATATAATACTCATGCGAGCCCTTTCTTCATCAGTCTTGGGAGACATCTCTTTGGAGAGGGTGATTCTATGCAATGCGGGTATATTACCGCTCTTGGAATCTTCCATACTAAATCTCTTTAGTATGGTGATTGATTCTATTTTAGAGTGTGTAGTAACCGCAATCAATAACGGAGTGGCGTGTAGCTAGCCGAGATGAGTACGGGTCGTCCGCAGGGATATGTGGAATCTTTTAATCTTGCTTTAGACGTGTTGATTAGAAAAGAAGAATAGAAGAATAAAGAATAGTGGAGAATAGTTTCTAGATCTAGAAATACGGATGTAGAATACAGATCTAGTTTAAACACGGATGTAAAATATATCAGAGGAAGCCTTGTAGGGTTCGTTCGGATTTAGTAGTCATGGATGACTAATAAAGATTACTCCTTTTATCTATTGATAGATTTAAAACTAGATAGATAATTATGAATGGGGATTAGGGTTCTTGGAAGAAACTAGGGTTTCCACACTATTGACCCTTGTCCTTTCATTGATCTCTATTCATGTCTAGCCCTTAACAAAACAATTGTTAATTTGATCTCAAATCGCGGTCGAGACTATCAATAAATTGGTAGCGCGCCCGATTAGGATGTTAATGATTCTTTTGCTAAAGTTTATAAACTTTATAAGACTTAAAAGAAGTTAAAGTATTTTCTTATCTATTGTTCTACCCTAATCCTACGAACCCTATCAAGCGGAGAATTACTCGCGCATGATGGAGATAGAAGAAGAACGGATAGAGAATGAGATCATAATGTAAATACAGAAAATAAATACAAACTAATTAATCTAATGATCTACCTTTATTAATCAATTTTACAAGTACAATGCCTTCAAGTTTAGATTACAAGAGGAAGAAGAAGTTGCTCTTGATCTCTGCCTTGTATGAAGTAGATGCTCCGTCGAATCTCACGTCGCCTTATCATATCGAATCGCGGACCTGTCTTGGATCACTTGTTCTTTGATGGTGATTTGCTTCATCTAAAAGATTGATTATTTCTAAGTTTAGCCCTCGGTGCTTTAAATAGTCCCAAAACCAGAAACCAAAGATCCCAAGAATAGGGAGTTGTTGTTGAGATCCAAACCACAAAATCCCAACTCCTAACTCGGTGAATTGGTCATGGATCCGCCGCGCATGGCATGGTTTGGCCGCGGAACCACGGCCGTTTGGTGGGATCTTGGCTTCAAAATTCTGGGTATGCTTCGATGTGACACATGGAGATTTATTTGATATCTGGAACTTGAAAATATTTCCCGAGTCTCTACCAGTATTGATTCTTCGATTTTATTTAACTTCATCGGCAGATTTTTGATTCCCGACATCTCAATATCTCGATCTCCTGACCTGAGCCAACTCATGCACAATATCTCAATGAATAATGTTAGTAATATTTGGTATTTTTGAAATATGATCCTAACCATTTTATATGATATTATATTTTGAAAATATTGGTTAAGGATATTTGATATGATATACATATTTAAATTATCAAAATATTATATAAATATTATATGCATACATTTTCCTTTATAATGTTAATTGTAATATATAAACATATGACAATAGATATTTTTACAGATAAACCCTCATATGTTCTATATTTATAATAAACACATTTAGATATTTAAGAAAAGTAAGGAAAATGATATATCAAAAGTGCGATATTTTCGACTGAACAAATACCACCAAACTTAACTTTGATCATCCCGAGCAAACTTATTTATTAAAGAGAGGGAGAAAAAAGAAGAAAGAAAAACCTAAGTAGCACACTTTCGTAGGCAACACGATTGCACTGAGCACGTGCAACAAGCCGTTAAAGATCTAGGTGTCCCTAGTAGGAGGAGTGTTGTCTCCTGAGGGTTTTCAGCGGATTACACCCACAAATTCCTATTAAAGTGAAAGTTACGTACAAAGATAAGAACTAAAAGAAAGAACTTGAAAACAAGAGTTTCCAACTACACTAGCTTTTCAGTTTCCATGAGCCCTATCTTAATGGTCAAGAAAAGATGTTAGATATCATATCATCCCTTAATAAAATATCGTCTTTAGTTTCCCTCTCTATCTTTCTTCCAAACATTGATCATATACCCCTACGTATGTGTAAAAGACATCCCTACACTTAGAGAATTCAATTCAAGCTATCATACTCTTGTCCTTCTTCCAAAATACTTTATAGTCGGTGAATATTATCAGATGGAATTGCTAACACATCCTTCATGCGACCGTTAATATTTCTTGAGGTACTAACCGACCGATTACCAAATGTGCTTGCTTATTTAGGCGTAATTTCTCGTCTTGCAACACCTAAGGCTTAGCAGTGGCTCCCAAACCAGTTGGTCTAAGGCACTAGGTGATAAAGTACCCTCGCTATATTTTTTTTATGCCGCCTTAAGCAACTACAAAATCAGTGTTCATTTTTTTCTTCACCGTTTTTTATATTTTTATTTTCCTTCATACCAAGGATTTTAGACAAGAGCATTTCAAGATATCCTCTACTATCCCAAGTTTCAAGATGTGTGACAGTGCGTATAGTAGGACATCAAGGTTCAAAAGTTTGGACTCAAGAATAGAGATTATTTTTCAGACTTATTTTTATCCTCATATTAGTAATTTCCTTCATCTTACTAACCCTTGGGACAACAGCTCATAACTACTTATTACTATTTTCGTTTAAGAAAATATCTAACTTTTTTGCTTATCTTAAATTTTTCCAATCTTACATATGTAATTTTTCATTTTCAAAATTTTATTATCAAAATTTTGTTGTGCTTATATTTATGATAATGCAAAATAATGCGTGAATAAGCACAAACCTCCCCCCAAACCTGTTTACAGCAGTGTCCTCACTGATGTCATCTGTTAGGCTTAAAAAAATTGTAGACTTGGGAGGAAAAGTTATCAAAGGGGACAAGAAATAATGATAGTGAAATTCTCCCCCAAACTTATTTTTGGCTCACAATTTTTGTAAAAAAATATTTTCTTTCAAGAGCCAAAATATTTTTCTCCCCACCAAACTTGAGTAAAACCGTATTAAGCATTAAAAATTATGAGGGGGTTTAAAGTTATTGGTCAAAGTAAAGCCTTAAAAAGACCAAAAGTCAATACCAAGCATTCAAATATTTTGTTGATGTAACGCACTGGTTGGTGGAAAATCAGAGATTTGAAGAACTGGGAAGATAGGTTGCGGTATGGTTTACGTCTCCGTTGATAGAGACGAAAACATAATGGTGAACAGAAATGAGAATGTGAATGATTAGGAATGGGAAGAATAGGCACATTCTCGTATGGAATAAGAAGAAATGGTGGTGGTTCAACTTCTTCAGGTGGAGGTTGATTAATCACAAAATCTATGTCATTTAGGAATGCGAGTTCGTCGGCAAAAATATCTTCGAAACTTTCATCGATGGTCCGATTGAACGTTTCAACACGCCAGAATTCAACACACTTGATTTGTCAAAAATTATGGAGGTAGGGGACTTGAAAAGCTCATCTACCTCATTCTCAAAAGAGTCTAAATCAAGTTGTCTTTCTAGAATTATCGAACTCGAAATATCGGATTGTGATTCATCAACACTCACTAAAATTAAAAAAAGAATAGAATAAGTACCATAGAAAGTGGGAGATGAAATAGGTAAACAAATTGGTGTGTCGAGTATTGTTGAACCTGATGTGGGAAATGAAGGCTGAATTTCGTTCTGCTTTTCGGTTATACATTTATCATCAACTTCAAGACGTATATGGGGTTCAGGAAGAATAGTTAAAGGCTCGAGATGATGACCACACGGGAGTGAAAGGACCTGATGAATTGTTGGGACAAATTCATCCAAAATTTCGGGTTCATCATCCAATATATCCCCAACGTCAATATCCTCAATCAAGTGAAGGTTAAAATTCTCAGACACCTCATCAAAAGCAGGATTTTCAATCAATTTAGGTTCTAGAGTGGAGGCGTAGAGATCATAAGGATTGGGTGTGGCTTCACTTGAAATGGACCCTTCACAATCGGGTAAATCAAACATTACAAAGTCACACAACTCATCAGACATTCTATCTTCAATTGGTGAATCATTTGGCGTACTCGATAGATCTATGAAACTGGAGTTGTGGATTTCAATTTGGGATGGGGAGGTTTGATTTGGAAGGGTGTACCGCTCTCTCTCACTACTCGAATTCTCGATTTGTCCTATGGCCGTATTATACGTTGGAAAATTTTGAGCTGGTTCGAGACTAGTTGCTCGTTCATTTTGTTTATTGAGGACGACCATGCACTCATTCAATTCCTCTCTATGGCGGCGTGTCGCTACCCGATATTCTTCCACGGTCTGTTCAAGACTAGACATGGGACGGTAAGGGGTTTCAGCATAAGATTAAAATTCTTGTGGATAAGTAAAACTCTCAAATGACTGATTAGAAGGAATGTCTAGAGAAGGTGTAAAAGTCGGGTAGGATTGATAGGAATCGAATGGTTGTGAAAATTGGGCAGGAGTAGAATCAACATTGTGATAAGAAGAATATTGATATTGGTTGGTTGTTTGTCGACTGTCAATAGATGTCATATACGCCACAAACCGTGCAGTAAAATCTTCTTTAGAAAGTGGTGGTGTTTGTTGTCCTAACGGTTTGACCGGATTGAAACTTTGGCCGTTAGTCCTTGCTATATACTCAGCGATGGACATGCGTTTAGGAGTTCCCTCACATGTGTTAGATGGAGTATCAACAAAAGAAGATGTAGAATTTTGATGCGGTTGATAGGACCTGGAGTGTGGGGGCCAACTGTTTCTTTCCGCTTGCTCTATCTAATCTCTTAAAGACATGGTAGAGTCGGATGGTATACCGAAGCGATTACAATAACAAGAAATATATGGTTCTGGATAGCAAAGCTCGGCAAGAGTTCTTCTATTTGGGTTACCCATTATAAGAAGGTAAGAGGAGGGTGGAGGGTGAAAAGATTTAAGCTCTAGTTGGATTGTTATGCTTTGAAAGTGGGACTTAAGGGTTGACTCGAGAAATCACAAAATGCACAAGCAAACCCTAGAACTAAGGTTACCTAGGTCAAGCACTAGACTGTTCCTAGACTTCCAAAGGACAAGCCGCAGGATCAATCCTCTACCACCTCCTTATAACTCTTATGGCCAGGTAAGTGTCAGGTAAGTGGGAGGTATCCTCTATACGAATCACCGAAAATAGCGGGCTTAATTAAGTAACCACTTACCTATACAAATTTTCCTAAACACCACAAAAGAAATGCAGATAAGCGATAGATTACCCACGACCTTCCTCTGTCCTAAATGAGCGCGACAGTCCTTAGAGTCTTGGTCTAGATATTTTTTAATTAATGTAGGATGATGCAGATGCTCGTTTTGTGATTTGTGGGACCTAGGAAGGGTGATGAAATCCCTATATAATTTGAATTTTGGTCTTTCCTCTTAAAGTCCGTATTAAAATATGCAAAAATAACACGCAAAACAAAGCATGCAAAAAAATTTTTGAGCAGCGATATTTTGCAAAGAATCCTGCAGAAAAATATATTATAGGATTTTAAGATGAGGGAGAAAGTATAGAGAAAGATTCCAGAGAAATATGGGAAGTCAACTCCTCCAAGTGGCAGCGGTTCCGCGGCTAAATGCTCAATATTGCGGCAGTTCCGCCGCGCCTTGGTGGGATTGTTTGAAAATAATTGTTCCCTTGCTTTCCTATGCTCCTCTGGAATACTTGGAAAGTCTTTGAATCTTGATTTTCTCGTTCAAGTGACTACAGATTCTCTCGCAAAAATCGCGCACTAATCGTTAAATACACAATTTGCTGTTTTGTTTTATTTATGATATTGATCGAATAAGAATTCAACATGAATAGTAAGAAAAAAAAATATTACGCACGTATCACCGGCAACGACGATTGATTCTATTTTAGAGTGTGTAGTAACCGCAATCAATAACGGTGTTGCTTGTAGCTAGCCGAGATGAGTATGGGTCGTCTGCAGGGATATGCGGAATATTTTAATCTTACTTTAGACGTGTTGATTAGAAAAGAAGAATAGAAGAATAAAGAATAGTGGAGAATAGTTTCTAGATCTATGTCAAAATACGGATGTAGAATACAGATCTAGTTTAAACATGGATGTAAAATATATCAGAAGAAGCCTTGTAGGGTTCGTTCGGATTTAGTAGTCATGGATGACTAATAAAGATTACTCCTTTTATCTATTGATAGATTTAAAACTAGATAGATAGTGATGAATGAGGATTACGGTTCTTGCAAGAAACTAGGGTTTCCACACTATTGACCCTTCTCCTTTCATTGATCTCTATTCATATCTAGCCCTTAACAAAACAATTGTTAATTTGATCTCAAATCGCGGTCGAGACTAGCAATAAATTGGTAGCGCGTCTGATTAGGATGTTAATGATTCTATTGCTAAAATTTATAAACTTCATAAGATTTAAAAGAGGTTAAAGTATTTTCTCATCCGTTCTACCCTAATCCTACGAACCCTATCAAGCGGAGAATTACTCGCGCATGATGGAGATAGAAGAAGAACGGATAGAGAATGAGATCATAATGTAAATAAAGAAAATAAATACAAACTAATTAATCTAATGATCTACCTTTATTAATCAACTTCACAAGTACGATGCCTTCAAGTTTAGATTACAAGAGGAAGAAGAAGTTGCTCTCGATCACTGCCTTGTAGGAAGTAGATGCTCCGTCGAATCTCACGTCGCCTTATCACGTCGAATCGCGGACCTGTCTTGGATCACTTGTTCTTTTACGGTGATTTGCTTCATGTAAAAGATTGATTATTTCTAAGTTTATCTCTCGGTCCTTCAAATAGTACAAAAACCAGAAACCAAAGATCCCAAGAATCATGAGGAGTTGTTGAGATCCAAACCACAAAATCCCAACTCCTAACTCGGTGAATTGGCCGCGGATCCGCCGCGCATGGCATGGTTTGGCTGCGGAACCGCGACCGTTTGCTGGGATCTTGGCTTCAAAATTCTTGGTATGCTTCGATGTAACACATGGATATTTATTTGATGTCTGGAACTTGGAAATATTTTCTGAGTCTCTGGCAGTATTGATTCTTTGATTTTATTTAACTTCATCGACAGATTTTTGATTCTCGACATCTCAATATCTCGATCTCCTGACCTGAGCCAACTCATGCACAATATCTTAATGAATAATGTTAGTAATATTTGGTATTTTTGAGATATTATCCTAACCATTTTATATGATATTATATTTTGAAAATATTGGTTAAGGATATTTGATATGATATGCATATTTAAATTATCAAAATATTATATAAATATTATATGTATACATTTTCCTTTATAATGTTAATTATAATATATAAACATATGTCAATAGATATTTTTACAGATAAACCCTCATATGTTCTATATTTATAATAAACACCTTTAGATATTTAAGAAAAGTAAGGAAAATGATATATCAAAAGTGCGATATTTTCGACTGAACATATGGCCTCTGTGTATCTGGACTGTGAAAGTCCCAACAATCTCTGAAATCTATCTATGTATATCTTTATCCCCAGAATGTATGAGGCATCACTCAGGTCTTTCATGGAGAACCTTTGGGACAAGAACAACTTGACCAATTTTAGCATAGAAATGTCATTTTCTATTAAGAGAAGGTCATCTACATATAAGACTAGGAATACGACAGTTCTCCCCATAATCTTCTTATAGATACAAGGCTCATCCTTGTTTTTCATGAAGTCAAATTCCTTGACCGTTTCATCAAAATAGATGTTTCAGCTCTGTGATGCCTGTTTTAATCCATATATGGATTTAAGGAACTTGCACACTTTCCCGCTGCTCCCACTATCTACCAATCCCCCCGGTTGATCTATATAAATGCACTCTTCCAAATTTCCGTTCAGAAAATCCGTTTTACATCCATCTGCCAGATTTCATATTCATTGAATGTAGCAATGGCAAGTAGGGTCCGAATGGATTTCAGCATAGCCACTAGAGAAAAGATTTCATCATAGTCCACACAGGTCTTTGACGAAAACCTTTTGCAATAAGTCTAGCCTTATAGGTCTCCACCTGTCCATCTACACCAATATTCTTTTTGAAGATCTATTTGTATCTAACTGGTTTTACCCCAGGAGGAGCAATATCCAAGGTCCAAACTTTATTGGTGTACATGGACTACATTTCGAATCGTATAGCATCCAGCCATTTATTAGAGTCCTTACTAGTAATTGCCTACTTGAAACTAGTAAGATCATCTTCTTCCAAGATGCAATCTTCTCGATCCCCGTCTATTAGATAACCGTAGTATCTCTCTGGCGGATGGAAAATCCTACTAGATCTGCGGAGTAGCTGAAGTTCGTCCGGGATTACAGAATCTTGAGGTTTTACCAAATCTTCTGCTTCAGTTTGTGGTTCCAGAATTTCATCCAGTTCTACCGTGCTCCCACTAATTTCTTTTGTAAGAAATTCTCTTTCTAAGAAGACTAAAAGGCGAGCGAAAAACACCTTCTGTTCCTCGATTTAGTAGAAAAGATATCTGTTTGAATTCTTAGGGTATCCCACAAACTTGCACAATACAGATCGTGCCTCGAGTTTATCTCGGTTTTGCTTTTTAACAAAAACAGGACATCCCCATATCTGAATGTAATTAAGATATGCTCTCTTCCTACTCCATATATCATATGGGGTGGTAGGGACTGATTTAGTCGGAACTCTATTCAATAAGAATGCAGCTGATTCAAGAGGAAATTCCCAGAATTAAAGAGGCAACTCAATATTACTCATCATAGAGCGAATCATATCCAAAAGGGTACGATTCGTCCACTCTGATACACCATTGTGCTATGATATATACGGAGGAGTGATCTGAGAAAGAATTCCATTCTCTTGTAAACAGTCGAGGAATTCCGTGCTTAAGTACTCCCCTCCTCTATCAGATCGGAGGATCTTGATACATTTGCCTGTCTGGTTCTCCACTTCGATCTTATATTCCTTGAATTTCTCAAAAGGTTCGGATTTATGTTTCATAAGAAATATATATCTGAACCTAGAGAGATCATCAGTGAATGTAATGAAGTATGAGAACCCACCCCTTACATGTATAGACATTGGGCCACATACATCACTATGTATGAGTCCCAAGAGCTTTGTAGATTTTTCTCCATTTCCGTTGAACGGAGATTGGTCATCTTTTCTTTGAGACAGGATTGACAAGTTTCATAAAATGAAATTTGAATGAATTCAGAAATCCATCTTTATGCAGCTTGGCCGGTCTTTTTCTCATTGATATTGCTGGGTTCCTTAGCATCGTCACTAGGTTTTCCAATGCATCAAACATGTAATTTTAAAAATTCGATGGTGCTAAAGAACCATAGCCAAGGATCTAACTAGAGGAATAAGGGTAAACAAGCATGTAATCAAACATTACACTAAGTGAATGAGGAATACAACCTTTGTAGACCAGTCCTTCACTTTCAAAGCTCCGTGTAGTAGTCCCTTCGCTCCAAGTAGAGATCTCCCAGACTCAAGTTAGGTTCCAAAAATGAACAAGCTTGCTTGAAGTCTTCGAGGCCGAAGATGATCTACGTCGAGGAGACTCTAGCTCAAGCAACCACTTCAGTAATTGGGAATTAGTGAAGAAAACAACCTAAACTAATTGGCTAATCTAGTGTAGGTTGATGAAGTAGGATTTTTTCTCACTTTAGAATAATTTTTCTCACAATATTTCTTCACCTTAAGAAAAGCTAGAGAGCTTTCTTGAGATGAAGAAGAAGATGAAGTGTGGAATGGAATGAGTGAGAATAGCAACCATGATTGAGATGATATCTCATATAACTCATGTAGAGACTTAACCATAGCTTAAGATAATGGCTGGGTTAATAAATATCTCAAGTAAAACAAAATTAGTGGACTAAGTCAATGGTTACTACAAGTTTCTACAAGCTTCATAGCCATGACCAATTTCCACCTAATTATGAATTACTTTAAATAAATAATAACCCTTATTATCTAAAGCATGGTGTGTGTCTCATACACCCATGTATCATGTAGCAACAAGCATGAAACAATAATATATATCACATATATATTAAATGTGTACAAGTGAGATAAAGAAATTCTTAAGTGAGATAATATTAGTTAATGTATGTTAATATATCAAATATATAATTATACATTAAATTATTAAATCAACACGTGATTTAATAATCCGGCTATATCATATATAACCGACTAATATCATTTGTATCAACTTATCGAATTAACACTTGATTCGATAACCCGGCTATATCACATAAAACCGACCGATATCGCATATCGCGAGATTAGAATACGGTATCACATACGCGTATTAATCTCGATCCCGCATATATCACATATGTGCTCCTACTTCATTTCGCCTGAGCCAGGAAACTCTCTGTAGGACTCTAAAGACTCGTCAATACGCCGGCAGTAGGTGATGATCATATCAGTCATCCAAAAGCCATCAACAATACTAGCTGGACGTAATGGCTACCCGGGTATTAAGAGATCAGAATATCAACAAGAAAGCCTGCTCATATGCCTGTGAATCCAATAAGTAACACAACCGTACAGTCCGGTCTCTTCGTTTGATATGTCGCATATCCAGCCTGGGGCGTTAACGTCGGACCCCAATAGCTTGATAAGTCATGCCGATGTGAAGCCCATAATGGTTCGAGAAACTACTGATAACACTTACCAGTAAATCTCAGTAACCCTGGCCAGGGATTTTCTGTTATGGCCAATCGAGCAAAGCGCAACATCAACCCCTAATACCGAGAGAGACGAAATCCCCTCCTATCGCTCATTGCCTCCATATGACTCGGGACTGTACCCAAAAAACTACCGTTTTGCACGTTCACTTGAACATGGTGTAAGTCCACGTTACCTCTCCCGGTACTTACGGGCTTGCGGAAATGATGAAAAACGATTTTTCAAGAGGTGGTAACATGGACTCAAAATACGGATCTTTGTTAAACAACTACCTAACAACCTAACTTGAGTTTTACCTACTCGGTTAGGGGGGGCTATACCTTTCTTGAACTCCTTCGTCTTCAACTCTTTCCGGTGTACGGATCGGCCTCACCTCGTCGTCTCCTTGTGCCGAAGATGGATCCACCTGAAAGCTTCTACCTTTGGCTTCTTCTTCGAACTTGAAGAAACTAGAACATTTGGTTTGCTAAACCTTGTGAACTAGGATGAGTAGAGAAGTGATACGGGTTTTCTTTTATCTCTAAGGCAATGTTTCTCAACTCATGAGAGGGTATTGCCTTCAGCTAGAGAGAGAGCAAGAGGAAGAGCAAGAGGGAGAGCTCAAGCAATAGAGAGAAATGAAATGAGAGAATGAGAAAGTCTTTTTGCCATCCGAGCTCTCATAATCCAAAACCATGATTGCTCATAATAGTAATTAAGTATTATGTGATGGTTCAAGTCAAAATGGCCATATCATTTCATGCACTCATTTTGCAAAATCAAACAAGCAAGCAAAAGTCTTTGCCATGAAATGATAGCCATAGTAATGATGATGGTCAACTAGTCCAACCTAGTCAACCGGTCAACAAAGTCAACAAGTCAACAAAGTCAACCCCTCATCTCAACCATGACACAATAATACTTAATTAATATTATCATTAATCATATTTCTTATTCTCATTAGGGTTTAGCAAAAGTCAATGGTCAACAGTGAATAGTCAACAGTCAACAACCCCAATGAGAATCCTCTGCCTCTGTCTCTCTGTCAACTGTGCATACACACCCGCATCCGCGATCCGAGGAACACGAATACAAACGAGATAAAACCAATCCTAAAACGTACACTATGATCTGGCTTAAACCAAAGCCCGCTAGTGTTAACTGTCCGGACACTGAACGTGCACAAGTGCACGGATGTGACCGAACCCTGTCGCAAAACCATGCGACCTGTCGCAAAACCATGCGACCTCTACTCTTTTACGTAAAGGAGAATAGCTTTCTGTGTGGGACTCTAAAGACTCGACACTACGCTGGCAGTGGGTTTAACCACAGACCGCAAGCGGCACTAGCTCTGCGTAACGGTCCCCAGATAGATGCCGACAAGAAGACGGACGAGGTGAAACCCATCTGAACTCCTACTGAGCCTGAATGTGACAATCTCTGTACAGTCCGATCTGTTCGTCTGATACATCGAATGGCGGGCCTAGGGGGCAGTAAACATCAGTCCCCTAATAGCGGTACAAGTCGTGTCGGAGTGTATCCCAGAACACCCTGAGATAACACTGGAAACCTACCAGTATATCTCGCTTGCCTTGGCCAGGGACTACTCGTGTAATGGCTCTCCAAGACACATCGCGATGTCAACCCCCAAACCGGGAGAGACGAATCCTGTCTAACCGTCACTGCCTCCAAGTGCTTCGGGACTGCACCCAACTACTACCTGTTTGCACGACTCCTTTTAGCCGTGGTGGGGTAGTAATCTAAGTACAGTGGGAACACACTCGAGGCGAAGTGACAGTGTCAAGTCAGCGGACTAAGCTGTACTCATGTCACCTGGGAACTGATAACTGACGATAGGTATAGTACCCACCAACAGTTCCAGACGAGTCCTGTCCAGTGTACTCGTAATCTAACAAGCACCCGCATACTATCTCAAGTACGACGTACTGACGGCTGTGGGACAGACCGTCTCCCACACTGGGATGAGAAGCGCATACGCTAGTCTACTCCGGAGTATCGATGCCCTGTCTTGATAGTCCTACGACTAGGGACCTGCATAAGGATGTGCTTGTGGATTACCCAGCCCCCACTAGTGTGACTGCCATCACAACGCTGGTAATCAAGCAAAGATCCTAAGGGCTCCACTAATGTGTATAGGTTTTATACTAAAATAAACACATGTACACATTAAAGTAGAAACAAACCAAGTAGCATACTACTATATTGAGCAAGATTGTCTATACAAGGTGAATATCCCAAGCTTCTATTAAGTAATATACAAACTAGTATAATACAGTAATGGCCTCTAGGGCATATACACTAACAATCTCCCACTTGCACTAAGGCCATGTACTGGCCTATCGAAGACCTATCATCTCGATCAGCCGCTCAAACTGAGTCTGGGGTAAGGCCTTTGTGAGTGGATCAACAGTGTTATCTTCCGTAGAAACTTTCCGAACCTCGATCTCCTGGCGACCCACGATCACCCTGATCAGGTGATACCACGTTAAGATGTGTCTGGACTTCTGATGGGACCTGGGTTCCTTCGCTAAAGCTATAGCCCTGTTGTTGTCGCAATACAGCGGTATTGGATTAACAATGGACGGAACCACCTGAAGTTCCGTTAAGAACTTCCTTATCCAGACGGCTTCTTTTGCGGCATCTGCAGCAGCGATATATTCCGCTTCCATCGTCGAGATAGCAACGGTTTCCTGTTTGGAACTCTTCCAACACACCGCCCCTCCATTGAGGGTAAAGACATAACCCGACATGGACTTGGAATCATCCTTGTCATTCTGGAAGCTGGAGGCAGCAAAGGCCTCAATCTGGAGGTCTTTTCCGCCATACACCAAGAACATCTCCTTAGTCCTTCTCAGGTACTTGAGAATGTTCTTTACTGCTATCCAGTGTTTCTCCCCAGGGTTTGACTGATACTGGCTTACCACACTCAGTGAATAAGCTACATCTGGTATGGTACACAACATCGCATACATTATAGAGCCTACCGCAGAAGTGTAGGGTATAATAGACATGCAATCCCTTTCCAAATCAGTCTTGGGAGACATCTCTTTAGAAAGGGTGATCCCGTGACAAGCCGGTAGATTACCGCGCTTGGAATCTTCCATACTGAATCTTTTCAGTATGGTGTCGATGTACCTGGACTGTGAAAGTCCTAATATCCTCTTGGATCTGTCACGATAGATCCGGATCCCCAGAATGTATGAGGCATCACCCAGGTCTTTCATGGAGAACCTGTGTGACAAGAACCCTTTGACAGATTGTAGCATAGGAATGTCATTTCCTATCAAGAGAATGTCATCCACGTATAAAACGAGGAATACTACAGTTCTCGCTACAAATCTACTATAGATGCATGGTTCATCTGGATTTTTGATAAAGCCAAATTCTTTTACCGTCTCATCAAAACAGATGTTCCAACTCCGCGATGCCTGCTTTAGTCCGTAGATGTACTTAAGCAACTTGCACACCTTTCCGCTGCTCCCACTCTGAATGAAACCCTCTGGCTGTACCATATAAACACACTCCTCTAAATTTCCATTTAGAAAAGCGGTCTTTACGTCCATCTGCCAAATCTCATAATCGTGGAAGGCAGCAATGGCAAGAAGGATCCGAATGGATTTTAGCATAGCTACTAGAGAAAAGCTCTCGTCATAGTCCAAACCAGGTCTTTGACGAAAACCCTTTGCAACCAGTCTAGCTTTATAGGTCTCAACCTGTCCATCTAAACCAATCTTCCTTTTGAAGATCCACTTGCATCCTACGGGTTTTACCCCATCTGGAGCAACGTCCAACGTCCATACTTTGTTGGTGTACATGGACTCCATTTCGGTCCGCATTGCATCCAGCCATTTTACTGAGTCAATGCTCTGAATGGCCTGCTGGAAGCTAGTCGGCTCATCATAATCAATGATGCAATCCTCTCTATCCCCGTCTATGAGAAAACTGTAGTATCTCTCGGGCGGATGAGACTGCCTACTACTCCTGCGGAGCGGCGTAGGAATGTCATGATCTTTCGAACACTCTGGTTCTACTAAGCTTTCAGTAATAGCTCGTGGTTCTGGAATTTCTTCCAGTTCTATTGCACTCCCACTTATCTGATTTTCCAAAAACTCAGTTTCCAAGAAGTGGGCATGACGAGAAACATAAATCTTTTGTTCCTCTTCGCAATAGAAGAAATATCCCTTGGAGTTCTTTGGATATCCCACAAAATTGCACTGTACTGAACGTGCCTCGAGTTTGTTCGCATGCTGCTTTTTGACAAAAGCTGGACATCCCCATGTCTTAATGTGATTAAGATAGGGTCTCTTCCCACACCACATCTGATATGGTGTAGTAGGCACAGTCTTAGTTGGAACTCGGTTCAAAAGGTATGCAGCTGATTCTAGTGCATATCCCCAGAATGATCGCGGTAACTCAGCGTTACTCATCATGGACCGTACTATATCCAATAGGGTTCGGTTCCGTCTCTCCGATACACCGTTATGTTGCGTAGTGTATGGAGGAGTAAGCTGAGAGAGAATTCCATTCTCTTTTAAGTAATCCAGGAACTCGGCACTCAAGTATTCACCACCTCGATCCGATCTCAGTGTCTTGATACTTTTGCCAGTTTGTTTTTCTACATCATTCTTATATTCCTGGAATTTTCCAAAGGCTTCGGATTTATGTTTCATTAAGAAGACATAACCGTACCTTGAAAAGTCATCGGTAAAAGTAATGAAGTAAGAATAACCACTTCGCGCATGTGTAGACATTGGACCGCACACGTCGCTGTGTACGAGTCCCAAGAGCTCGCTCGCTCTTACTCCGTGTCCAGTGAACGGAGTCCTTGTCATCTTTCCTTTGAGACAGGATTGACAAGTGGCATACGATTGATATTCGAACGGATCCAAATATCCTTCTATATGTAACTTCGTCAACCTTCTCTCATTGATGTGACCCAGTCTACAATGCCATAAGAAAGTCTGATTTATTTCCGGAGACTTTCTTTTGTGTGTATTCTGGACATTGAAAATCTGTGGTTGGTTTAGTACGTATATACCATTGCTTAATGTACCTGACCCAATCAGAACTTGATTAAGGTGAATGCTTACAACATTACTTAAAAACGCAAATTCATAACCTTCTTTAGAAATCAAAGATACAGAAATGATATTACAAGTTGCGTTGGGTACAAAAAAGCAATTACGTAAAACCAAAACATGTCCATCTGACATTCCCAGGTGATAGTCCTCCACGGCCTTAGCATCCATGCTAGCTCTGTTTGCAACTTTGAGGGTCATGTCACCTACCTTCAAAAACCTACGGTTTCTCAACGCCTGCAAAGAATTACAGATATGAGATCCTGATCCGGTATCCAATACCCAGGAAGTAGAGTTTATTGATAGACAGTTTTCAATAACATACACACCTGAAGCTGAAGCCGCAACTTGCTTCAGATCCTGTGTTTTGGCTTTCCAAGCTTTGCAATCCTTTTTCCAGTGTCCACTCTTGTAACAGTAAAAGCATTCTTCCTTTCCCACAAGCTTTCCCGCTACCTTTGTTGCTTTTGCTTTTCCCTTCGTATCCACTTTGCTAACACCGCCCCTTGGTTTGGCGGGGGTTTTCTTCTTTTCCCTTGGCTTTCGCCTTGGACCTAGAAGAGGAAGATCCTCCTACAAACAAAGTGGATGTTTCCCTACCTTTCTGTAGGGTGCCCTCTGCACTCCTCAGCATGTTGAGGAGCTCTGAAAGTTCAACTTCCTTTTCTTGCAAGTTGAAATTCAGGATGAACTGGGCGTAAGTGGAAGGAAGGGACTGAAGAATCAAGTCCGTATAGAGCTCATTCTCCAACGTGGTCCCAAGGTCCGCGAGCTCCTCTATGAAGCCAATCATCTTAAGCACGTGTTCCGCTACCGATGATCCGACGACCAATCTTGCCGAAAACAACTTCTTCGACACTTCGTATCTGGCGATACGAGATTGCTCTCCATACAGTTCTTTTGTATGTAGAAATATGGATTCGAGGTCCATATTCTCGTGCCTCCTCTGATGTTCATTGTCCATAGAGGCAAGCACGAGGCACTTGGCCTTCGCGCAATCGATTTCCCAGGTCTTATGGATTTCCCTATCCGCGACGCTGGTTTTGGGACCTGGGACAGGGGGAGCTTTGGTGGTAAGGAGATACCCCAACTTGTCATAAGTGATTGCCATTTTGACATTCCTGAGCCAATCTTTGTAGTTTGGCCCTGTCAGTATGTTTTTATCTAGTAGTAACTTAAGTCCGGTCATGATGTTTGGTCGCTGCAATTAGGAGAGAGAGAAGAAACACTTTAGCATGATGCTCTTGCAAGTTTAGAGTGGTTTTTAATTTGTCTAAACAGGATGGCTCCCACTGTCTCTCGAATCCCTCCTCAAACCAAAAAGGAAGAATTAGTCAGGATCAATCTCACCATACAATACTAGATTAACCGTTCGGCCACGCTGGTGTCGGTACTTCGAGGGAGGTTTTCCAACGCTTTCACGAAGTTCCTTAATTAAATAACCTCTTTTCCCTGGGGGCATAGTCCCGCTAACACCTTTCTAGACACCTACTTGGTTTATAGCATTGATCGTTAAGTGAGAAATTTCCCGAGGAGTAGCATATACTCACAGTAGGATCGGGATCCAAATATCATTGCGTGACAAAACTTAAGGAATCCTACCAGAATCATCACACTCCAAATGGTATGCAGCGCTACCAAGTTTCAGTTCTTTTGAAACTCCCGATATGGATTTTTGCCCCATGCTCTTATGACCTTGACTTTGGCCAATAAATCATAACATGTCAAGTTCTACCCGTCATTCTCCAGGTTAATTTGAGCCCACCCGCACATACCCTTGACTTTGGCCAACAAGGTAGAACGACTGCCCCAAACCAACACTTCTATCTATGCTGCACATGAATACCCAATAGCTACCAATCACTATGCCTTGACTTTGGCCAACAAACATAGCTTGAATACTTATTGACCATTCATGTGAAATGACGGAGGGCTACGAATGGTTTTGGCGAAACCGTGAACGTAGTGAACTTGATATAATCGAAGGAACGAGATAGCTTTTAAAAGGAGTGGTTTAAGCTCCGCGTTTAAAAGTTATTTTTGAAAAGAAACCGAGTGGTTTTGAAAGTGTTCCAACGACTTTTACTTGGTTTATTTTTCGTGCATTAATTCCAACGCGTCCCATCATTTAATCCTACCATTGCAGAAAACAACCAAAATATGACGTACGCTTATGCCATCCGTATTCGCCACGGGCCCCGTCATTACCCGTTAGGTTACTTAACTAACGACAGAGCGGGGGCTGGACTAGCGCGGATGCAAAACATAAGCAACGCCTAAATAATATCATATATATATATTTTGCAATGATAGCCATTTCAGATCACAGATGAACACATTGGATATACTAGGAATCCGCAATTCGTACGAGCCTGTAACGAAAAGCGGATTACACGGTCGTGATGAATAGCCAATACCCCATCCTAGACCCCTACGGGTGCGACAAACTACCCGCCAAATATCCGAAGCGAAGCAACCTCCCTCAACCCCGTGAGTAGGCCACTCGGCACTTCGAGATACCCGGTAGTTTGTGCACCCCACCTTGGGTCTATCCTAGGAGCAAAAATAGTAAAAAAAAATTATACAATGACGGCTACAACCCCGACCCGGTTGTGCGGCCATACAAATAATATTACATCAATTTACATATTACAAGAATTGAAAGATAAAAGAAAACTCTCATCTCACAACCCCCGGCTATTCATCCGCGACAATCCAATGAATTCATATACACATACCATCAATCATTATAGATCACAGATATGTATAACCCCCACTAATCGACGTATAGCGATTAGCGGACCTTCAATACATAAAACACATCACAGATATATACCCGTCAGCTTAAGTCTTTAGAAGTTCGATCAAAATACGGATTTTCAAGCCCCAAAAACTAATTTTGCTTTCTGGAAAATCTGGGCAGAAAAAACATATTGTAAAAATCACAAAACACCCCTCTAAACAAACTGCATGAAAAATCGTCCACGGCCGAGTCAACTCGGCCGCGGATCCGCAGCGGGAGCATGTTCCCGCCGCGGTTCCGCGGCACGTTGATCGGTTCGCTGGACCATTTTTCTACAGTTTGTTATAAAAACCCTGAGCCGAATTTTAAGATAAGATTTATCATTTTTTGGACAGAAAAAAAATTCGGCAGAAAGTAAACTTTTCGGGCGCGTTTCGTGACTTTTTCTCCGATCGAATTTCTAGTTACTTTGCTAACATGTTAGATAGTGTTTAACTAGGCTCTGATACCACTGTAAGTCCACGTTACCTCTCCCGGTACTTACGGGCTTGCGGAAATGATGAAAAACGATTTTTCAAGAGGTGGTAACATGGACTCAAAATATGGATCTTTGTTAAACAACTACCTAACAACCTAACTTGAGTTTTACCTACTAGGTTAGGGGGCTATACCTTTCTTGAACTCCTTCGTCTTCAACTCTTTCCGGTGTACGGATCGGCCTCACCTCGTCATCTCTTTGTGCCGAAGATGGATCCACCTGAAAGCTTCTACCTTTGGCTTCTTCTTCGAACTTGAAGAAACTAGAACACTTGGTTTGCTAAACCTTGTGAACTATGATGAGTAGAGAAGTGATATGGGTTTTCTTTTATCTCTAAGGCAATGTTTCTCAACTCATGAGAGGGTGTTGCCTTGAGCTAGAGAGAGAGCAAGAGGAAGACCAAGAGGCAGAGCTCAAGCAAGAGAGAGAAATGAAATGAGAGAATGAGAAAGTCTTTTTGCCATCCGAGCTCTCATAATCCAAAACCATGTTTACTCATAATAGTAATTGAGTATTATGTGATGGTTCAAGTCAAAATGGCCATATCATTTCGTGCACTCATTTTGCAAAATCAAACAAGCAAGCAAAAGTCTTTGCCATGAAATGATAGCCATTGTAATGATGATGGTCAACTAGTCCAACCTAGTCAACCGGTCAACAAAGTCAACAAGTCAACCCCTCATCTCAACCATGACACAATAATACTTCATTAATATTATCATTAATCATATTTCTTATTCTCATTAGGGTTTAGCAAAAGTCAATGGTCAACAGTGAACAGTCAACAATCAACAACCCCAATGAGAATCCTCTGCCTCTGTCTCTCTGTCAACTGTGCATACACACCCGTATCCGCGTTCCGAGGAACACGAATACAAACGAGATAAAACCAATCGCAAAACGTACACTAGGATCTGGCTTAAATCAAAGCCCGCTAGTGTTAACTGTCCGGACACTGAACGTGCACAAGTGCACGGATGTGACCGAACCCTGTCGCAAAACCATGCGACCTGTCGTAAAACCATGCGACCTCTACTCTTTTGCCTAAAGGCGAATAGCTTTCTGTGTGGGACTCTAAAGACTTGACACTACGCTGGCAGTGGGTTTAACCACAGACCGCAAGCGGCACTAGCTCAGCGTAACGGTCCCCAGATAGATGCCGACAAGAAGACGGACGAGGTGAAACCCATCTGAACTCCTACTGAGCCTGAATGTGACAATCTCTGTACAGTCCGGTCTGTTCCTCTGATATATCGCATGGCGGGCCTAGGGGGCGGTAAACATCAGTCCCCTAATAGCGGTACAAGTCGTGTCGGAGTGTAGCCCAAAACATCCTGAGATAACACTGGAAACCCACCAGTATATCTCGCTTGCCCTGGCCAGGGACTACTCGTGTAATGGCTCTCCTAGACACAGCGCGATGTCAACCTCCAATACCGGGAGAGACGAATCCTGTCTAACCGTCACTGCCTCCAAGTGCTTCGGGACTGCACCCAACTACTACCTGTTTGCACGACTCCTTTGAGCCATGGTAGGGTAGTAATCTAAGTACAGTGGGAACACACTCGAGGCGAAGTGACAATATCAAGTCAGCGGACTAAGCTTTACTCATGTCACCTGGGAACTGATAACTGACGATAGGTATAGTACCAACCAACAGTTCCCGACGAGTCCTGTCCAGTGTACTCGTAACCTAACGAGCACCCGCATACTATCTCAAGTACGACGTACCGACGGCTGTAGGACAGACCATCTCCCATACTTGGATGAGAAGTGCATGCGCTAGTCTACTCCGGAGTATCGATGCCCTGTCTCGATAGTCCTACGACTAGGGACCTGCATAAGGATGTGCTTGTGGATTACCTAGCCCCCACTAGTGTGACTACCATCACAACGCTGGTAATCAAGAAAAGATCCTAAGGGCTCCACTAATGTGTATATGTGATATACTAAAATAAACACATGTACACATTAAAGTAGAAACAAACCAAGTTGCATACTACTATATTGAGCAAGATTGTCTATACAAGGTGAATATCCCAAGCTTCCATTAAGTAATATACAAACTAGTATGATACAGTAATGGCCTCTAGGGCATATACACTAACACTTGGTAAGGTGGAAATCAAAGCACAATGGGAATCACACAAGACTCTATGACGATCTCGGGACTACAGACTAACCTGTACCAGTGTCACCAGAGAACTGCTATCTGACGTGTATAATACTATCTAGGAGTTCTCGACGAGTCCTATTAAGTGTTCCCAGTCTCCACTGAGCACCCGTATACAATCTTTGATGTCAAACACCAATGGATGTGGGATCATCCATCGCCCATCATATGGGTAAAGAAACGTATACGCTAGTCTACTCTGGAATATCGATGCCCCGTCTCGATACTCCCACGACTAGGAACAATTGAAAGATGTACTTATAAACTACCCTGGCCCCACTAGTATGATCTGCATCATAATCCTGGTAGTCAAGTACACATCCTAAGGGTTTTATCAACATGTAACAGAGAGACAATAAGTGTACATGTTAAGATATAGAGCAACCAGATAACATACTATCATGTCGAGCAAGTAAGTCCTCCCTATATATGTCCAAGCATCCACTATAATATACATCACATGTACAATAATGGCCTCTAGGGCATGTTGGTTATATGTATGCTCTAGAGGCCATTACTATACATGTGATGTATATTGTAGTGGATGCTTGGACAATATATAGGGAGGACTTTCTTGCTCGACATGATAGTATTCTATCTGTTTGCTATTTGTCTTAACATGTTGACTTGTATACGTGATGCATTCTTGCTCTCACATGTTGATAAAGCCCTTAGGATGTGTACTTGACTACTAGGACTATGATGGAGATCATACTAGTGGGGCCAAGGGTAGTCCACAAGTACACCCTATAATTGTTCCTAGTCGTGGGAGTATCGAGATAGGGTATCGATACTCCAGTGTAGACTAGCGTATGCGCTTCTTGACCCATATGATGGGCGATGGATGATCCCATATCCATTGGTGTTTGACATCAGAGATGGTATACGGGTGCTCAGTGGAGACTGGGTACACTGTACAGACCCGCCGAGAACTCCTAGATGGTATTATACCTATCGTCAGATAGCAGTTCTCTGGTGACACTGGTACAGGTTAGTCTGTCGACCCGAGATCGTCATAGAGTCTTGTATGATTCCTACTGTGCTTTGATTTCCACCTTACAACGGTCATGAGATCATGCAAAACGGTGTTTTTTGGGTACAGTCCCGAGTCACATAGAGGCAATGAGCGATAGGAGGGGATACGTCTCTCCCGGTATTGGGAGTTGATATTGCGCTATGCTCGATTGGCCATAATATGAAATCCCTGGACAGGGTTGCTGAGATTTACTGGTAAGTGTTACCAGTAGTTTCTCGAACCATTATGGACCTTGCATCGGTATGACTTATCAGGCTATTAGGGTCTGACGTTAAACCACCCCCAGGCTATGATATGCGACATATCAGACGAAGAGACCGGACTGTACAGTAGTGTTACTGATTGGATTCGCAGGTGTATGAGCAGGCTTGCTTGTTGATCATCTGATCACTCAATACCCGAGTTGCCTTTACGTTTAGAAGACCGCTTGCGGCTTGTGGGTGTTTGATATGATCATCACCTACTGTCGGCGTATTGACGAGTCTTTAGAGTCCTACACAGAGCTTTCCTGGTTCATGCGAAACGAAGTAGGAGCACATATATGATATGTGCCGGACCGAGATTAATGCGCGTATGTGATACCACATTCTATTCTCGTGATATGTGATATCGGTCAGTTATATGTGATATAGCCGGGTTATCGAATCAACTGTTGATTTGATAAGTTGATTCATATGATATTAGTCGGTTGTATGTGATATAGGCGGATTATTAAATCAAGTGTTGATTTGATAATTTAATGTATAATTATATATTTGATACATTAACTTACATTAACTAATATTTGCTCACTAAGTATTCTTTTTCTCACCTGTGTGCATATAATATATGTGATATATATTAATGTACATTTTATATGTGTCCATCTTGATGCCACATAATTCATGGGTGTATGAGACTTACACTATAGTTTGGATAATGTAAGGTTTTTATTTATCAAAGTAATCACAAATTGGTGGAATTTGTCATGGTTAGAAGCTTTGAGAAAGTTTGTGGATAACCATTGACTAAGTCCACTCTTTTTGTCATGCTAAAGATATTTATTAACCCAACCATTATCTTTACCTATGGTTAACTCGCTACATGAGTTAAGGTATGCCATTAAATCACCCATGGCTCATCCTCTCATCTCATGAGTTCATTTGTTCACCCACTTCATCTTCTTTCTCATGAAAAGTTTGCTAGATTTTTCCAAGGTGATAAAATATTGAGAGAAAAAGAAAACTAAAGAGAGCCCATTTCCTACTTCATCATCCTCTACTATTAGCCATTTAGTTTAGTGTGTTTTCTTTACTAAACCCTAATTTAGTGAAGAGGTAGCATGCGCTTGAGTCTCCTCGATGTAGATCATCTTCGGCCTTTGAAGACTTCGAGCAAGTTTGCATCTTTCACCTTGTGGAGCCTCTCAAGAGTTCGGGAGATCATACTCACAGCGAAGGGACATCTACACTGAGCATTTGAAGTGAAGGACCGGTCTACAAAGGTTGTATTCCTCATTCACTTAGTATGTAAAGTTGTTTGCATGCTTATTGTTTAAATCTCTAGTTAAAGATTTAGGGTTAGGGTTCTTTAGAATGGCAAAAATTTGAAAACGACAAGGACGATGCCTCCCAAAACCTTGTTGCCGCGCTAAGTAACCCTACAGTGGTATCAGAGCCAAACTAGAGATTTAAACGATGTTTGTTTGATTACGAAACCGAAACTGCTCCGAAACTTGAAACATATAATCCTAGTTTCTATCAATTTTTATTTGGCCTCTAAATTTTTTTTAAACAACTGCAGAATGTTCTATGAGATGCAATATGAACAAAATAGAAAATTGAACCCCATTCCTCATTTTTTGGCTGGCCAGACTGCTAGAAAAACCGGTGTTCTCGATTTTCTAAAGGAATTTGGAGTTGAATTTTTTGGTGTGTTACAGTCTCTGGGTTTTGGGGTTTCAGGTGTTGTTTGTTTTTGCTAAATTTACATGTGATGTTTACTTTTTGCAAAGGCAACTCGTAGTGTTTCGTAGTCATAATTCTAACATGTATTCGGGTTATTTAGACGATATTAAAAGTTTGAACGGATATCAATAACCCAATTTTTCCCTGTTGGAAATTTTTCAAGTGTTGGATTTTTTCTTAGTTTAAAATCTTCAGAAATTCTTGCAAGCGATTCTGTGGACCCTCTAGAAGAATGATACCCAAACTCGACTTTTTGGATCATGGAACCGCGGTGATACCCTATGGTTTGCCGCAGTTCCGTGGCGACATGAGTGAGGCATGGGTCGGCCCTTCTACTGATGGTTCATAGGAGCTGTGGCATGTTCTGAGCATTTTGTGAACTCCGCTCAAGAGTTGTGCTTGTTGGGAAACTTTGGATGCTTGCTTATTCGATCGAAAAGTTTAACTTCATCCAGCTATTTTTTATTGTGATACAATATTTGGAATCCAGAAAAGTAGTTATGTGATAACTAGTTTGAATTTTATAAATCTAACAGTTTAGTCTCATTTGATCGGTTGCTACGGGATTTTGATATTGATCAAAAGTCCGTCGCAATTACGTAGTGTACACGAATACTCGCCGGGTAACCTTACTAGATATCCATGCCCCATAACCCCGACCAAGTGACTGTAGGAGAACCCCGTCGCCAAAAGCATCCGTTCGGGTGCTCGCGGCTGCGGTGTTCCGCCTTAGTGCACTTCGTCGACGGCATCGGGGTGCGGCCGTCTACTAAAGTTTCCGACGAGCATTCGATCAGGTTATCGGGAATCTTGTTGAATTACCCGACAGGTTATTGAAAAGTGTTTTCAATATCGAGACTAAAATGCGGGGTTTATAATTGTTAGACATGTGATGTCTAAGGAATTCATTTGGTTGGGCATGAAATCCAAAGTATGTGATACATTGGGTTTATGCTGTCTAAGGTTGTTGTGGATTCCAACCGTTGTAGTTTTTCACTTTCTTTTCTGCGACCGTAAGTGTAATATGTGGTGTATCTCCGATTTCGTTGCTATACGTCAACGACAATTGGGATACGCATATTTACTTAAGTTGATGATATGTGATGTTATATGTTGCTGTGATATGTTATATTGGATCGTCGTGTTTTGAATAGCCGGTTTTTTTTTATGTGAGATGAGAGTTTTTCATTTTCATTCATGTAAAAGCTTGTATGTAATATTCTTTTATTGGGGCACTTTCGGGTTGAGGATGATGTCACCATTGATGTATATTATTTACTTTTCCGCATTAGGATAGACCTAAGGAGGAGAGCACAAGTAACCGGGTTCTAGGGTCCAGTGGGAGACCATCTCGAGGAGTCGAGACTGGGTCTCCTAACTCTAGAATTGGTAGGGTTGCTTTCCTCTCTCGTAGGGGTCTAGGGATGTGGGTTTGGCTATTCATCGCGACCGTAGAATCCGTGTTTTATACTTGCTTAATTTAAAATACGGAATTCCTAGTATATCCAATATTTCATATGTGTTCTTCTGCTGCTGATATTCTGTGATGTGATCACTGTATATTCTGAGACGAATGCCTATATTATATATATGATATATAACAACTATTGCTGCTTTCGTTTCTTATATGATGCTTAGAAAGCATAGTTTGATGGGACTTCATTAATGAGATTAATGAAAATAAAAGAAACCTAAAGATGTTGTAGAAACGTTTTTAAAAACTGGTTGCTCTAGTTCTTGCTTTGCATAGTGGTATTCATTTTAGAATATCCAGCACCTTATTCAATAAAGAAAGAGACGACGATCCATTCACCGGGAGTGACCTCTTTAGCGAAACTAGGAGATGCAACCCACTCGGTTTGTCTTTTGATTGCTTCTTGCTTTGCATAATGGTATTTATATCCTGCACCTTATTCGATAAGGAAAGAGCCAAGATCCCTTCACCGTGAGTGACCTCTTTAGAGAAACTAGTAAAAGCCGAAAAAACGCTTCTTTTCAAAATCACTCGATTCTACAACGATATCAAGTTCATTATGCAAAAGGTTTTCATAAAAACCTGTCGCAGCCCTCCATCATTTCAGATAAGTAGTATTTAGTATTCGTGCTACGTTTGTTAGCTTTCGTCAAGGCGTAGTGTGCGGTAGCTGATTAGTGCTTATATGCTTAAGCATATGATGCGACTGGATTATGGTAGTCGTACGGCTTTGTTGGCTTTTGTCAAGGGTCATGCGGGTGAGTTTAATTCAATCATGAAATGTACGGGTTGAGCTTCGCTAGTGGATTATGGTTTGTTGACTTTCGTCAAGGTCATAGGACGTTAGGGGAAAAATATTATCGTGAATTTCAAGTGTTGAAATTTGCAATGTGATTACATACCTTCTATGAGATAGTTAGATCCCGATACCCACTGCGAGTAAGAATTACTCCTGGGAAAGTTTTACACATTCCAATTAGCCAATCAAGTAGGTGTCTGGAAAGGTGTTAAAGGGGTTACACCCTTAGGAAAATGAGATTTATTTTAATTAGGTCCGTGAGAAAGCACAGGGAACCTCCCTCAAAGTACCGACATAGGCCTGGCCGAAAGATTGGCGAACTTGTAGGGTGTAATTAATCCCGGCTAGTCTTACCTTTTAGGGTTTGAAAGAAGATTTGATAAAAACAGTGGGAGCCATCCTGATTAGATAAAATAATAACCAATCTTATCTTGAAAGAGCGTACGCAGAGTGTTTTCTTCTCTCTCTCTCCTGGTAGCGGAAATGTCACGCCTTAATCAAGGTAATAATATGGATGTATTGACCGAACCTCCCTATTATATTAAGCTAGAGAACATTGGTTCCGCTCTATCTTATAATTATTATAAGTCCGAGCAGGAAATAGGGGAATATCCGTATTCCCATGCCACATAACCGAAGAAAGTGCATGCTGATGCATCTTCTTCGGATGTGTTCATTACCGAGAACTGTTTTTCAGTATTCTCTACATCCTGGGTATGTGATACCAGATCAGTATCCCGCAAATGTAATCTATTACATGGACTACAGATAGGTAGAAAACTGGGAATGGGTGATATATCTCTAAGTGTTAGAGAATGGTGCAAATGTTGCAGCCAAGTAAGTTGGCAAATATCACCTTGTATTAATACATTGATTCTGAACGAATGTTATTACATACCGAACCTGATATACAACATTATATCGGTTTCTTTAATGAGTTAAAGAAGGATGTAATTCTGTATTGGAGGATAATGTTGTGAACATTTTCCTGAATCAAGAGTTGATTGGATCAGGCACGTTATATAATAGCATATACGTTCTAAATCAAACCACAGTTCAAAGTATGTAAAACACACACAAGAGTATCAGTTCAGAAATGAACGAATCCTTGTTAAGGCATTGTAGACAAGGTCATATCAATGCGACACAGCCAAATAAGTTACATAAGGATGAATATGAGAATCTGTTCGAATTTTCATCTTATGCTACTTGCTAGTCTTGTCTCAAAGGTATATGACCAATACTCCGTTTACTGGAAACAGAGAAAGAGTTACTAAACTCTTAGGACGGATACATGATGATGTATACGGTCTTATGTCTACAAATGCCAAGGTTGGTTCTTCGTACTTCGTTATATTCATTAATCATCTCTCAGGATTCGGATATATGTTCTTATTGAAACACAAATCTGAAACTTTTGAGAAATTCAAGGAATATAAGCTTGAAGTTAAATAACCAGACGGGTAGAAGTATTAAGTCCTTCGATTTGATCGAGGAATAGAATACTTGGGCATGGAGTTTCTGGATTAATTAAAGGAGAATGTGATTCTCTTTCAGCTTACTCCTTCGTATACACCACAGCACAAAGGTGTATCGGGGCGGAGGTATCGCGCCCTATGAGATATGGTGCGCTCTATGATGAGTACTGCTGAGTTACCTGTTTCTTATTTGGAGTTATGCACTTGAGAAGCTGCATACCTATTGAATGGGGTTCCATCCAAATCAGTGCCTGCCATTACATATGAGATATGCAATGGGAAGAGACCATGTCTTAAACGAGTTAAGATATGGGGTTGTCCGGCCTATGTTGAAAAGAAAAATCCGGACAAACTCGAGGTAAGGTCAGTTCTGTATAAGTTTGTTAGGATATCTCAAACATCTGCAAGGGAATATCTTCTACCAAACTGTGGAGCAAAAGGTGTTTTGTTTCTCAGCATGTCACCTTTCTAGAAAAAGGATTTCTTATGAAGAAATATGTGGACATGAGGTAGAACTGGAAGTTGTTCCAGCTTGACAAACTAACAGCTGATGATTTGATGAAACCAAAGGATTCAATAGTCTCCAACGAACCTCAGCCTCTCCGCGAATCTGGTAGGGTTCCTCATCCACTTGAGAGATACCGTGGTCTTCTCGGTGACAGTGGGAGCGAGGATTGCATCATGATTGATGATGGCCCAACTAGGTTCAGGCAGGCCATCACGAGTGGGGACTCTGTGAAAAGGCTGGATGCTATGCGATCAAAGATGGAATCCATGTACACCAACAAAGTATGACTTTGCATGTTGCACCTGAAGGGGTAAATCCCATTGGGAGCAAATGGATCTTGAGAAGATTCTTGGTGTAGATGGAAAAGTTGAGACTTTCAAAACTATACTTAAGTCCATCAGGATCAATGCGTACATCGCAGAGTTGGAACATCTGTTTTGATGTGACAGTTAAAGTGTTTGACTTCATCAAAATGGTAGATGAACCTTGTATATACAAGAAGGTTGTAGAGAGTAAGCTTGTCCTCCACGTATTGTACGCAGATGACATACTCTTGATAGGAAATGGTTTTCTATGCTACACTCGGTCAAGCTCCTCTTATCACGAGGATTCTCCATGGAAGATCTGGATGATACCTACTTCATCTTAGGGATTATGATCTATGATGATAGATCTAAATGGATGTTGGGAGAGTCCCAAATCCAGGTACATTAACACCGTACTAAAGGGGTTTAGTATGGAAGATTCTAAGCATGGTGGTTCGTCCACTTACTCAAGATGTTATGTACCAGACCAGATGTAGATGACTCACTAGGGGTAATGATAACGAATCAATCGGATCTTGGGAGAATCACTCGACAGCTCTGGAGGACATTCTTAAGTACTTGAGAAGCACTAAAAGAAAGTTCTTGGTTCCATATTCCAGAGTGATAAGTTCGTCTGAAAGTCAGTCACATGCATTGTCTTTACCCTCAGTGGAGGGACGGTATGTTGGAAGAGTTCCAAGCTAGATACCGTGACAAACTAGACGATAAAGGCTGAATACATTACTACCAATGATACTACCAAAGTGGCTGTCTGGACATTTCTTGTTCATGAGATGAACAAGATTCCTACCATTGAACATCCAATAACTGTTATTGTGACAATAGAGTTGTGGCTTTGGCCTAGGAACGCAGGTCCCATCAGTGTTCCAGACATATTTTGAGGCAAGTATCACCTTATCAGGGAGATAGTAGATCTCCAAGGGATTGAGGTCACGAGAGATGACACGAAAGATAACACGGCGGATCCACTCACCAAGACCTGCTTCTCTAAATACTATTTGAGAGATTTTGGGATGGTTGAGTATGAGATACTACAACCACTGCTATATTGTTGGGTATTGGATACTACAATAGATGGCCTTAGTGCAAGTGGGATTTTGGGACGGATTTAGGGAGCACCGACCTTTTTGACCCTCTTGGTGTAGCCTGACAGTGAGGGCACTATCAAGTTTAAGTTTGGGGGTGTGCTCGGTAAGCTTTCTACCATCGCATTCATCTGTATATTTTGCATTTTCATACTTATTAAAACCTATAAAAATTGAAAAATTTTAAATATTAAAAAAATTGAAAATTTCAATTTTGGCCATATTTGACTCAAGTTCAACATGACGGTTGACTAGTTAGGAAAAACTAGATCCTAAACTTAGTAAATTAAAAACCCTAAAAATAACCTTTCTTAAAGTTTAACTGTAGAAAATATACGTCCTGGCTGTTTATTTAGAAATAATCAAATTTTGAGTTCAGTTCTTGGGTTAAGTCGAAATAAGGGAAGAGTGTTGAAAGCTCTATTTGAAGTATAGGTCTGAAAAATAATTCTGAACCTTAAGTCCAAATTCTGAAAATATATACCCTACTATACTCACTTACACACATCTTGAAACTTGGAATAGTAGAGGATACCTTGAAATGTCTTGTCTAAATTCCTTAGTATGAAGGAAAATAAAATAAAAGTATAAGTGGTGAAGAAAGAAATGAACACTGGTTTTTTAATTGCTTAAGGCAGCATAAATAAAAAAATATAGCGAGGGTGCTTTATCACCTAGTGCCTTAGACCAACTGGTTTGGGAGTCACTGCTAAGCCTTAGGTATTGCAAGACGAGAAATTACGCCTAAATGCGCAAGCACATTTTGTAATCGGTCGTTTAGTACCTCAAGAAGTATTAACAATCGCTTGAAGGATGTGTGAGAAATTTCATCTAGAATTCACCAACTAAAAAGTATTTTGGAAAATGGACAAGAGTATGATAGCTTGAATTGAATTTCCAAGTGTAGGGGTGATAATTACACTCACGTAGGGGTGTATGATTGGAGTTTGGAGGAGAGATAAGAATAAAAGATAGGCATTATAATTTCAGTAGAGATGATAAAAATTCCTGAGTTAAGACCGCGCCTTAGAAGGAAAACATAGGAGATGCTGAAAGCTTTATAAACTGTCAAAACGTATATTATCTGAAGTTAAATGAAAAGGAAGTGTGAAAAATAGGGGTTGGTGATTTCTAAGTTGAAGATGATAAATTTTCTTGCTAGAATACTGAATTGAAGAATTAGATTCAACGACCAAATTGATCGGATTTTGTGGGTAGTATCCGGTGAAAACCCTCAGGAGACAACACTCCTCCTACTAGGGACACCTAGAGATTTAACAGCTTGTTGCACGAGCTCAGTGCAATCGCGTTCCCTGCGAAAGTGAGGTTAAGACTTTTTGAGAATAAAATTGGTTTTGCTCGGGACGAGCAAAAGATAAGTTTGGGGGTATTTGTTCATACCGGATTTTTGCATTTTTATACCTCCCATTCTTGATCGCAATGTATATAGGTAGGTACTTTTGATCCGTGTTTGCTGAATAGTTGCAGATTACAGGTTCTCAGCTCTTTACAGTGAAATTCATGAAAAGTCGCAACAAATGTGGGTCTGCGACCAATAACAGATGAATACTGATCTCCGTGCACTATCTGTATAAATTCCGCCTACCAGTTCAAGGGACAAAATGGAAAATCATTGGTCACTTCAATGCACAAAGCACATGGGGAGCATAAGATCCAAGACCTCAATGCGGAGCTCAATAAACAAAAGTCCACTGCTGAAAATCTGGAAGAGAACTGAACAGATTCTGAGAAACTAAGTGTACAAAACATAAGAGAACAGCAACATGGAGAAGCCCTGAAAAGATGATCCCCCAAATCCACCAAATGGCCGCGGAACCGCGGCCAAATAGGTACTTCTGCCGCGGTTCCGCGGCCACATCTGAATAGTGTCGGTGGCAGTTGAAGCAGCGTTGACTCGGCTCTCTTGGGGTAGTTTTGTAATCTCGTGTTTAGCTCAGAGTGTATACCTAGGGTTTCAGAATATATGCCTATAAATAGCAGAGCTTAAAGCTAAATAAAGTGTGCCTTTCTTTATTTAGATTTTAGGATTTAATTCTGTTCTTCTTTATCTTTCTCTATGAAAAATTGTAGTGAGTTTATGAGCGTTGATTAATAAAAAAAAGAGAGTTCTTTATTTATCTTGCATGTCTATTCATTTTTTGCATATTTTTATTTGTTAATCTATTCGCTTTATTTTATTGTTGTTTTTCTTTTGTTTTTCTTCTTCTTATATTTTCTTTATCTTTAAACAATGATGATGCTTGAGTAAGATCCTTGCCAAGATGAGGTCTCAAATAGCTAGTTGTAATTTCTTCTTAACCTCATTTCTTTCTACCTTCCTTTTTGTTTTATTCTTTTTAATGGGTAAGTAATCTCTCACTTGATAGGGCAGGAGAAGGAAAGTTTGAGAGAAGGAAATCTCTCCCACTTTTTTCTTTGCCCAACACTTTAACTCGGACTCCCTTTAATTGAACCATAATCTGCTCACTACGGCACCCTATCCTACATGATAGCGGTGATTCCATAGTTAGACCGGTTGTGGTTGAATTAACCGGAGGTTAGGGCTAAGAACCAAGAACGGACGGACAAGGACCAAAAGGAAGAAACTAAGCATAGAAAGCCTAGCTTATACTTGTAAGTTCCATCCTAGTCGTGCTAATCCCCGCAGTTTCCGATTACCTTAACACCGATATTAAGAAAGGCATTGAGAGAAGTGAGAAATTCCTAACTCGAACTAAGCTAATCCTAACCCTAGCAAGTTCTTTATCATCTTTTATCTCATTAGTAGACCTTAAAAAAACTCAAAATATTTGGATTTAACTCATTAAAACATAAAGAAAAAGATTCCATCTCCCTGTGGATCGACTCGTACTCAACCGGCTAGCTACAAAGCGAAACCGTCTTAGTTGCCGTAATTAAAAATTGAGCATACGCAGAAAATATCTGACAATCAGATGATCTCATATCCATTGGTGTTTGACATCAGAGAAGGTATACAGGTGTTCAGTGGAGACTGGGTACACTGGACGGACTCGCCGAGAACTCCTTGATGGTATTATACCTATCGTCAAATAGCAGTTCTCTAGTGACACTGGTACAGGTTAGTCTGTCGACCCGAGATCGTTATAGAGTCTTGTGTGATTCCTACTGTGCTTTGATTTCCACCTTACCACGGTCAAGAGATCGTGCAAAACGGTGGTTTTTGGGTACAGTCCCGAGTCAAATGGAGGCAACGAGCGATAGGAAGGGATTCGTCTTTCCCGGTATTGGGAGTTGATGTTGCGCTATGCTCGATTGGCCATAACATGAAATCGCTGGCCAGGATTGCTGAGATTTACTGTTAAGTGTTACCAGTAGTTTCTCGAACCGTTATGGACCTTGCATCGGTATGACTTATCAGGCTATTGGGGTCTGACGTTAAACCACCCCCAGGCTATGATATGCGACATATCAGACGAAGAGACCGGACTGTACGGTGGTGTTACTGATTGGATTCACAGAAATATGAGCAGGCTTGCTTGTTGATCTTCTGATCACTCAATACCTGGGTGGCCGTTACGTTTAGCAGACCGATTGCGGCTTGTGGGTGTTTGATATGATCATCACCTACTGCCGGCGTATTGACGAATCTTTAGAGTCCTACACAGAGCTTTCCTGGTTCATGCGAAACGAAGTAGGAGCACATATATGATATGTGCTAGACTGAGATTAATGCGTGTATATGATACCGCATTCTATTCTCGCGATATGTGATATCGGTCGGTTATATGTGATACAACCGGATTATCGGATCAAGTGTTAATTCGATAAGTTGATTCATATGATATTAGTCGGTTGTATGTGATTTAGCCGGATTATTAAATCAAGTGTTGATTTGATAATTTAATTTATAATTTTATATTTGATATATTAGCTTACATTAACTAATATTTGCTCACTAAGTATTCTTTTTCTCACTTGTGTGCATATAATATATATGTGATATATATTAATGTACATTTTATATGTGTCATGCTTGATGCCACATAATTCATGGGTGTATGAGACTTACACTATAGTTAGGATAATGTCAGGTTTTTATTTATCAAAGTAATCACAAATTGATGGAATTTGTCATGGCTAGAAGCTTTGAGAAAGCTTGTGGATAACCATTGACTAAGTCCACTCTTTTTGTCATGCTAAACATATTTATTAACCCAACCATTATCCTTACCTATGGTTAACTCTCTACATGAGTTAAGGTATGGCATTAACTCACCCATGGTTCATTCTTTCACCTCATGAGTTTATTTGTTCACTCACTTCATCTTCTCCCTTATGAAAAGCTTACTAGCTTTTTCCAATGTGAGAAAATATTCAGAGAAAAAGAAAACTAAAGAGTGCCCATTTCCTACTTCATCATCCTCTACTATTAGCCATTTAGTTTAGGGTGTTTGCTTCACTAAACCCTAATTTAGTGAAGAGGTAGAATGAGCTTGAGTCTCCTCGACGTAGATCATCTTCGTCCTTTGAAGACTTCAAGCAAGTTTGCATCTTTCACCTTGTGAAGACTCTCAAGAGTTCGGGAGATCATACTCGCAGCGAAGGGACATCTACACGAAGCATTTGAAGTGAAGGACCGGTCTAAAAAGGTTGTATTCCTCATTCACTTAGTATGTAAAGTTGTTTGCATGCTTATTGTTTAAATCTCTAGCTAAAGATCTAGGGTTAGGCTTCTTTAGAACGACAAAAATTTGAAAACGGCATGGACGATGCCTCCCGAAACCTTGTTGCCGTGCTAAGTAACCCTACAGTGGTATCAGAGCTAAGCTAGAGATTTAAACGATGTTTTTTAGATTACGAAACCGAAACTGCTCCGAAACTTGAAACATATAATCCTAGTTTCTATCGATTTTTATTTGGCCTCTAAATTTTTTTTAAACAACTGCAGAATGTTGTATGAGATGAAATATAAACACAATAGAAAATTGAACCCCATTCCTCATTTTTTGGCCGGCCAGACTGCTTAAAAAACCGGTGTGCTCGGTTTTCTAAAGGAATTTGGAGTTCAATTTTTTGGTGTGTTCTAGTCTTCTGGGTTTTAGGGTTTCAGGTGTTGTTTTATTTTGCTAAATTTGTATGTGATGTTAACTTTTTGCAACTCGGAGTGTTTCAAAGTCGTAATTCTAACATGTATTCGAGTTATTTAGACGATGTTAAAAAGTTTGAACAGATATCAATAACCCAATTTTTCCCCGCTGGAAATTTTCCAAGTGTTAGATTTTTTCCTAGTTTAAAATCTTCAGAAAATCTTGCAAGCGATTCTGTGGGCCCTCTAGAAGAACGATACCCAAACTCGACTCTTTGGATATCGGAACCGCGGTGATACCCTAGGGTTTGCCGTAGTTCCGTGGCGACATGAGTGAGGCATGGGTCGGCCCTTCTATGGATGGTTCATAGGAGCTGTGGCATGTTCTGGGCATTTTTTGAACTCCGCTCAAGTATTGAGCTTGTTGGGAAATTTTGGGTGCTTGCTTATTCAATCGAAAAGTTTAACTTAGTCTAGCTATCTTTGAATGTGATACAATATTTAGAATCCACAAAAGTAGTTATGTGATAACTAGTTTGAATTTTATAAATCTAGCAGTTTAGTCTCATTTGATCGGTTGACACAGGATTTTGATGTTGATCAAAATTCCGTCGCAATTACGTAGTGTACGAGGATACTTGCCGGGTAACCTTACTAGATAGCCACACCCCATAGCCCCGACCAAGTGACTGTAGGAGAACCCCGTCACCAAAAGCATCCGTTCGGGTGCTCGCGGCTGCGGTGTTCCGCCTTAGTGCACTTTGTCGACGACATCGGGGGTGCGGCCGCCCCAGTGAGTATGATACATCCTCTTAGATCCATCTCTATAAATCTTAATCACTGGATGTAGGAGGCATCAGCCAGATCCTACTTGGAGAAACATTGTGATAAGAGGAGCTTGACCGAGTGTAGCATAGGAACACCATTTCCTATCAAGAGTATGTCATCTACGTATAATACGTGGAAGACAACCTTACTCTCTACAACCTTCTTGTATATACAAGGTTTATCTACCTTTTTGATAAAGTCAAACTCTTTGACCGCCACATCAAAATAGATGTTCCAACTCCGCGATGCCTGCTTTAATCCTGATGGACTTAAGTATAGCCACTGGAGAAAAGGTTTCATCATAATCCACGCCTGTTTATTGACGAAAACCTTTTACTACAAGTCTAGCTTTGAAAGTCTCAATTTTTCCATCTACACCAAGAATCTTCTCAAGATCCATTTGCTCCTGATGGGTTTTACCCTTTCTGGTGCAACTTTCAATATCATACTTTGTTGGTGTACATGGATTCCATCTCAGATCGCATAGTATCCAGCCATTTTACAGAGTCTCCACTCGTGATGGCCTGCTCGAAACTAGTTGGGTCATTATCATCCATGATACAATCTTCGCTCCTACTGTCATTGAGAAAACCGTAGTATCTCTCAGGCGGATGAGGAACCCCACTAGATTTGCGGAGAGGCTGAGGTTCGTTGGGAACTATTGAATCCTCCGGTTTTACCAAATCATCAGCTGTTAGTTTGTCTAGCTGGAACTCCTTCCAGTTCTACCTCATGACCACTAATTTCTTCCATAAGAAATTCCTTTTTTAAAAAGGTGGCACACTGAGAAACAAAACACCTTTTTCTCCTCAATGTGGTAGAAGATATACCCTCGTGGATGTTCGGGATATCCAATAAACTTATACAGAACTGACCTTGCCTCGAGCTTGTCCGGATTTTGCTTTTCAACATAGGCCGGACAACCCCATATCTTAACTCGTTTAAGAGATGGTATCTTCACATTCCATATCTCATTTGGAGTGGTAGGAACTGATTTGGATGGAACTCTATTCAATAGGTTTGCGGCTTCTCAAGTGCATAACCCCTAAAAGAAAATAGGTAACTTAGCAGTACTCATCATAGAGCACGCCATATCTCATAGGGCGCGATACCTCTGCCCGATACACCGTAGTTCTGTGGTGTATACGGAGGAGTAAGCTGAGAGAGAATCCTATTCTTTTTTAAATAATCCAGGAACTCCGTGCTCAAGTATTCTTCTCCCCGATCACATCGAAGGACTTAATACTTCTACCCGTTTTGTTCTCTACTTCGCACTTATATTTCTTGAATTTCTTAAAAGCTTCAGACTCGTGTTTCAACGGGAACATATGTCTGAATATTGAGAGATCATCGATGAATGTAATGAAGTATAAAGAACCAACCCTGGTATGTGTAGACATAAGATCGTATACATCACCATGTATCAGTCCAAGAGTTCAGTAACTCTTTCTCCGTTTCCACTAAACGGAGTATTAGTCATTTTACCTTTGAGACAAGACTGGCAAATATCATAAGATGAAAATTCGAACGGATTCAAATATTCATCCTTATGTGACTTTGCTAGTCGTGTCGCATTGATATGACCAAGTCTACAATGCCACAAGAAGGATTCGTTCAATTCTGAAATTTTCCTCTTGTGTGTGTTCAATATACTTTGAACTGTGGTTTGATTTAGAACATATATGCCATTACATAAGTGTCTGATCCAATCAACTCTTGATTAAGAAAAATGTTCACAACATTATTCTGCAATACAAAATTATATCCTTCTTTAACTTAATAAAGAAACTGATGTAATGTTGTATATCAGGTTCGGCATGCAATAACATTTGTTCAAAATCAATGTATTTACCACTTGGTAATACAAGGTGATGTTCACCAACTGCTTTGGCTGCAACACTTACACCATTCCCTACTCTTAGAGAATGATCACCTTTTCTCGGTTGTCTACCTTACTTTAGCCCATGTAACACATTACATATATGGGATCCTGGTCCGGTATCTCATACCCAGGACATAGAGTGTACTGAGAAACAGTTCTTCGTAATAAACACACCAGAAGAAGATGCATCAAAATACTTATTCTTCGTATGGGTCGCGTGGGAATCCGGATATTCCCCTATTTCCCGCTCAGACTTATAACAATTATAAGGAAGAGTGGAACCAACGTTCCCTAGCACAGCATAATAAGCAGGTTCGGTCAATACACCCATATTATTATCTTGATTAAGGCATGTCACGGTCGCTACCAGGAGAGAGAGAAGAAAACACTCATCGTATGCTCTTGCAAGATTTAGATTGGTTATTATTTTATCTAATGAGGATGGCTCCCACTGTTTTTATCAAATCTTCCTTCAAACCCTAAACGGTAAGACTAGCCGGGATTAATTACACCTTACAAGTTCGCCAATCTTTCGGCCAGGCCAGTGTCGGTAGTTTGAGGGAGGTTCCCCGTGCTTTCGCACGGACCTAATTAAAATAAACCTCTTTTTCTTAGGGGCGTAACCCCGTTAAGACCTTTCTAGACACCTACTTTGATCGGCTAATTGTAATGTGCAAAACTCTCTCACGAGTAACTCTTACTCGTAGTGGGTATCGGGATCCAACTATCTCATAGAAGGTATGCAATCTCATTGCAAATTTCAACACTTGAAATTCTCGATGATATTTTGCCCCTAGCGACTCATGACCTTGTCTATGGTCAACAAATCATCATCGCTAGTCAAGTTCAACCCGTCATTTTCTGATTGAATTAAACCCACCCATACGACCCTTGGCTATGGTCAACAAAGTCGTACTACTACCCTAACTCAATCGCATCATATGCTGCAGATAAGCACTAATTAGCTACCGCACACTACGTCTTGGCTATGGTCAACAAACGTAGCACGAATACTAAATAGTACTCATCTGAAATGACGGAGGGCTACGACAGGATTTTAAGAAAACCTTTTGCGTAACAAACTTGATATCGTTGTAGAATCGAGTGATTTTGAAAAGGAGTGGTTTAAGCTCCACTTTTAAAATCGAGTTTTCCAAAATAAACCGAGTGGGTGTAGCATCTACTAGCTTCTGCTAAAGAGGTCACTCCGGGTGAAGGGATCTCGGTTCTTTTCTCATCGAATGGGGTGCTGGATATTCTACAAGGAATACCGCTATGCAAACCAAGAACTAGAGCTACCGGTTTTGAAAATTTGATTCCACAACATCATTAGGTTTCTTTCCTTTCATTAATCTCATTAATGAAGTCCCATCAGTTATGCTTCCTATGCATTACAGATAAAGAAACGAAAATAGAACGTACGCTTACACCATCCGCATTCCCAAGTTTCGCTCGTAGAACTTTCTCTTGAACTTTTTATTTGGGATCATGAATTCTTCGATGATTTTGGAATGCACAGCTCCCGGTCCTTTATATAGCCCCTGAAACTAGAAACCTTAGATGCCATTTGTGAGTAAATGTAGTTACGATCATGCCCCTAAAATCCCAGATCCAACGGCCAGCAAACAGTAGCGGAACCGCCGCCCTTTGCCACGTTTGACCGCGGATCCGACGCCTCTTAGTAGGATTGGGACTTGGGATTTTTTCTGGCCTTTTGTCTCGATATTTGGAGATCCTCTTGATATGTAGATTCTGAAAATATTGCTCTGAGTCTCTTCCGTTGTTAGATTCCTCGATTTGCTTCTAAAATTTGACAGATTCAGTTTCGATATCCCGATTTGACTTGGATCTCCTATATAGATCTCATACCTAAACTAATACCTGCACAATATCTCAAATCAAATTGTTAGTCGCATTTGGTATTTTTGAGATATTATTCCAACCATTAACATGATACAATATCTTAAGAATATTGAATAGGAATATTTGATATGATATGCATATTACTAATATTTCATTCAAATATTATATGCATATATTTTCCCTAATTATATTAATTATAAATGAAGAAACATAAGATAATAAACTTTTACAAATAAACCCACATTTGTTCTTTATTTACGATTAACAACTTTTAGCACTTAACAATAATAGGGAAAATGTCCATACAAATGTGCAATATTTTAGACTAATCAAATACCCACAAACTTATCTTTGATCGTCTCGAGCAAACTATTTATTAAAAACCCATCACACTTTCGTAGGCAACACAATTGCACGTAGCTTATGCAACAAGCATTGAAATCTCTAGGTGTCTAGGAGGAGTGTTGTCTTCTGAGGGTTTTTAGTAGATTTCACCAATAAAATCCCATAATAAAAGAAAGAAGATGAAAATTACATACAAAGATAAGGAATATATAAAAGAAAGAACTTGAAAATAAGTGTTTCAAACTACACTAGATTTTTAGTTGTCATGTGCCCTATCTTAATGGTCTTGAAAAAATGTCAGAAATCACATCATCCCTCAATAAAATATCGTCTTTAGTCTTCCTCCCTACCTTTCTTCCAAACATCAATCATATACCCCTACGTGTGTGTAAAATACATCCCTACACTTAGGGAATTCAATTCAAGCTATCATACTCTTGTCCTCATTCCTTAGTACTTTTTAGTTGGTGATGCTTTATATGGATCACACATTCTTCATGCGACCGTTAATACTTTTTGAGGTACTAACCAACCGATTATCAAATGTGCTCACTTATTATGGCGTAATTAGCAATATCCTAGTCTTGCAACACCTAAAACTTAGCGGTGACTCCCAAACCAGCTGGTCTAAGGCACTAGGTGATAAGGCACTCTCACTATTTTGTTTATTCTGCCTTAAGTAATTACAAAAACAGTGTTCATTTTTCTTCACCATTTATAATTTTTTTTCTGTTTGTTAATTTATATTTTTTTCTTCATACTAAGGCTTTTAGACAAGAGCATTCCAAGGTATTCTTTACTATCCTAAGTTTCAAGATATGTGCAAGTGCCTATAGTAGGGTATCAACGTTCAGATGTTTGGACTCAAGAATATGGACTATTTTTTCAGACTTATTTCTATTCTCAGATTAGTGATTCCTTTTATCTTACTAACCCTTTGGACAACAGCTCATGACTACCTATTACAAGCATTGTTTTAAAACATCCAATTTTCTTGCATTTCTTAAATCTTTTCCTAACTTTCATATGTATTTTTCACTTTCTAACTTTTATTTTAAAAAAATTTCATTCATTTTTTCATATATAGTGCCTAGTGCCAAATGATATTTCAGTAAATACAAACCCCCAAACTTATTTGCAGCAGTGTCCTCAGTGATATTATTCTTCGAGCGCATAAACCAGTAGACTTGGGTAGAGAATATTAGGGGCAAAAGTTAGTCAAATGAAAAACCACCCCCAAACTTTTTCTTTGGCATGCACAGATATTTAGCTATAATTTTTTTACACACTTCCATTCTTAGTTGAAACATTGTTACTGAAACATGGAAGTGTGGCGAAGGAAAGTTAGTCGTGATAAAGTGGCTATTGCAGAAACATGAGCTCTTCCGATGGGGCAGTGGAAAAATACGGTTTTAATATATGCCCATTTACTTTAAAATAGAACCGTTTTTAACATTTTCTATGTCCACTGCACCGTGCGGGTGCACATACCGCACCACAAAATGTCTTTTCAAACGAGATCTTAGCTTACCCGGATGAAGATGAAGACGAGAATCGTAAAGAAGGACTTGTTGTCCCGGTGTGAAAGTTTTTCTTAAAAGATGTTTGTCGTGGAACACTTTTGTCCGGTTCTTTACTATAACCGAATTATCATAGGCTTCATCGCGAAGTTCGCTTAGCTTATTTAATTGCAGCTTCCGATAGCTGCTGGCTTGATCAAAATCAAAATTAAGCTCTTTAATAGTCCTCATTGCTTTGTGTTCGATCTCGACAGGAAGGTGGGAAGCCTTCCCAAACACAAGTCGGTATAGAGACATACCAAAATCGGTCTTATAAGCTGTACGAAATGCCTAATGAGTATCCGTCAATTTGGTGGACCAATCTATACGGTTCTTAGAAACTGTTTTCTCCAAATTTTATTTGATCTGTCTATTGGAGATCTCAGCTTGCCCGCTCGTTTAGGGATGATAGGGCGTAGAAAGCTTGTGGTTGATTGAATATTTCCGCATCAAAACCTCGAAAGACCGACTACAGAAATGTGTTCCATTGTCGCTAATTATAGCGCGAGGGTGCCCGAACCGCAAAAAGATATTTTCTTTAAGGAACTTAACAACAACTTTGTTGTCATTAGTACGGCACGGTATAGCTTCTACCAATTTAGAGACATAATCAACCGCTAATAAAATGTATAAATTCCCAAAAGAGTTGGGAAATGTGCCCATAAAATCAATTTCCCATACATCAAATATCTCCACAACCAAGATAGGTTGGAGCGGCATCTCATTTCTCCGGGAAATCCGACCCATGTGTTGACACCGTGAATAAGTTTTGCAATAATCATATGCATCTTTGAATAACGTTGGCCAATAAAAGCCACATTGCAAAATTTTCTCCGCCCATTTTCCTTAGACCAAAGTGACTGCCACATGCCTGATCATGACAGAAAAACAATAAACTATTGAACTCATTATTAGGGACACATCGGTGAATAATCAGATCAGGACAATACTTAAACAAATAGGGTTCATCCTAGTAAAAGTGTTTTACTTGGGATAGAAATCTGTGATTGTCTTGTTTTGACCATTCACTGGGTAGAAGTCCCGTCGCTAGATAGTTCACAATATCAGTGAACCAAGGTTCGCTAGATATGGTCAAGAGCTGTTCGTCCGGAAAGGAATCGTTTATAGAAAAGGTCAACGTTGGCGAAGAAGAAAGTCATGAAAGATGGTTGGCTATGACGTTTTCACATCCACCCTTGTCTCAAATTACAAGATCAAATTCTTTTAACAGAAGGATCCAACGTATTAGCCTAGACTTAGCATCCTTTTTTGATAAAAGATGTCGTAAAACGGAATGATTGGTGTAAACTACAACTGGAGAGCCAATTAAGTAGGGCCTGAATTTTTCTAATGCAAATACAACTGCCAAGAGTTCTTTCTCGGTAGTTGTATAATTCATTTTGGCATCGTTCAAGGTCCTATTTGCATTGTAAATTACATGTGGCATCTTATCAATATGTTGTAATAAGACTGCACCAATAGAAAAATCGGATGTATCACACATAAGCTCAAAAGGGTGATTCCAATCTGGAGGTGATAGAATGGGGGCTGTGGTGAGGGAACATTTAAGAGAATCAAAAGCAACCACGCAATCCGAGTCAAAGTGAAATGTTGTATTCTTGGCCAAGAGAAGAGTTAAGGGTCTAGCAATTTCGCTAAAGTTCTTAATAAATTGTCTATAAAACCCCGCATGAACAAGAAAGGATCGTATATCTTTGACGCATTTGGGAGGAGAAAGGTTGGAAATGAAATCTATTTTAGTTTTGTCTACCTCAATGCCTTTTCGAGAAATGATACGCCCTAAGACAATACCTTCTTAAACCATGAAATGCCATTTTTCCTAATTCAAAATTAAATTCTTATCCTTACGGTGGGTAAGAACAGTGTCAAGATGATGTAAGAATTCCTCAAAGGAGTCCCCTAATATGGAGAAATAGTCCATAAATATCTTCAGAAAATTCTCCACCATGTCTGAGGATATCCCCATCATACACCGCTGAAATGTACCGGGAGCATTGCATAACCCAAAGGGTATGCGTTTATAAGCAAAAGTACCAAAAGAACATGTAAAAGTTGTCTTATCTTAATCCTTTTCGGCGATGGGAATCTAGTTATAGTCTGAGTATCCATCCAAAAAACAGTAGTATTCATACCCGGCTAAACGTTCCAATATCTGGTCAATGAAAGGTGGAGGGAAGTGATCTTTTCTCGTTGCGGCATTGAGTTTTCTATAATCAATACATACTCGCCACCCAGTTTGGGTGCGTGTTTGAATCAACCTTTTGATGTTCGCCATTGTCCAACCAAAACCTTGCCGATTCGATCTTAAGACCGACAAAAGAGCTCTCTCTTGCTCTAAAACTAGAGAAGCTGATATGATAACAGGTAAAAACTCATTCTCACCTAAATATGCATATTGAAGATGAGATGGCGGCGGTTTGAGATCTAGTGTCGGCAGAGAGACGATAGACGATAGGATAAGGGAATGATACTCGGATTCTACAAGAGGTTCATAGCTAGCGTAAAAGGTTGACTTGGATAGCTCAGGTAACTTATGAGACAAGTCAAAGAATTCAGATTCGGGGGTAGACTTGTCGACAGAAAGGTCATTAGTTATATAAATAGCTGGATCAAACAATAACGCACTAGTAGCGTCGAGATCATTATCGTAAAGCTCCTCAAATTCGCCACTGTCGAAGTTATCTCATTGACAGAACACATATTAATTATATGGGCAAAAGGTTCAGAGGGTTGACTTCCTATCCTGAAAATGTTAAGTTCAATTGTCATCTTCCCAAAGGATAGGTTAATGGAACCGTTATGAAAATTGATAACTGCATTGGAAGTTGCTAGAAAAGATCGACTAAGAATCACGGAATTTGGTTCCGTTGGTTCGCCACAGGCCGTGTATCTAAAACTATAAAGTCCACAGGGAATATTGTAACACCTTAGGATGTGTTTAGTGGCTATTTATATTTAAGTAAAGCGTTTTTAATAAAAAGTTTACCAAATTGAGTTACAAATATTTTTCCAAATTTAATAAATATTTTTTTAGAATTTTCCTAGGCTTGCACACACATGTCCATGTAAACTAGGGTTTTAAATTGAGGTAATACCATGATTAGCAACCATGGTGGGTTTAATCATGGGGATTAAGTCCTTTGGGTTTTAATTGAGTTTAATTAGTTATATGATGGTTGCTTTAATTTGAATTCCCCTTTCAGTGTTGACTTGGTGAGAATGAGAGAGAGAATGCATCATGGCAAAAGCCATGCTTGCATTTAATGAAGAGAGAGAATGGAGGGGTTGACATTTGGGGTTATGATTCCCTCCCATTCTTGTAATCTTTTCTCTCAACCTCACTCTCACATTCACACACACACACACTTACCTCCACAGCAGCAGCAGCAGAAGCCTCCACAACAGCAGCAGCAAGCAACACAGCAGCAGCAAGCAGCAGTAAACAGCAGCAGCAACAGTGAGAGAAGCAGCAGCAGTGAGTAGCAGCAGCAACAACTCCATCTGCAGCTCCTTCCCTCCACTTCTTCTTCTTCCTCCATCTCCCTAGGGTCAAGTGTGGGGTATACTTCCTGAACTTACCCCCTAGTTTGCTTATTTAGTGTAACTTAGCTTCGATTAGTGTTTATTGGTGCGTTTTAGTGCGATATATGGTAATTTGTGGGAACCTTGACCAAGTGAAGTTTGATTTGGTGTTAGTAAGTTGCTGGAGTGTTGTTAGGGCCATGTTAACCCGACTTAGCCCCCAATTGCACTAAAATACCACCAGATTCCTAATTGATGCAAATTCTTCATTTTTGAGCAAAACTAGCTTTCTGTAAACTGCTATCGACCTGGTGAGTTCAGAATAATTTTGAGAAGACTGCAGTATAGTTATTAGGTGCTGATCCCCCAGGTAGAACCCGACCCCCATACATCATGTACAGGCCGCCGGAAAATTCGATCTGGCCACAAATTGCGGCCAGATGGGGAGGGTTTGGGTTGGGGTTTGGTCCTGTAGGTGTCTGTTGCAACCCTTAGACTCTTGGCATGTGTATTTTTGTGTTATTCTTGCTGTAGGAAAATCTGGCGCTATATACCTATTTCTCGTATTTTAAACCTTCGCGACACGCGTGATATGCATGTGGTTTGGGATTTCTGCGTATCGCGACGCGTCAGGGTAGTTTCAGGCGCGTAATCACACGTTTTTACGTATCGCACACACGCGCGCTTGGTTTGCGACACGGGTTTTTAGTTTGACCTTAATGTCACGTTTTTGTGGATTTGAGCTTATATGTGATTTATTGTGTGATTCTAGGTTCGCAGGCGAGTGAGACGGACACTGCGAAGAAAGGGAAGCAAGTCGTCGGCTACACTTAGCGCGAGACTTCGGTGAGTAGATTTAACATCTACGGGGATATCGCCCGCATGGCGTTATGCGTCAGGGCTGATAGGACCTTATAGTTATATATTGCATTTACCTACACTGACTGTCATGTATACTATTATTGCATACCGCATTCCCTGCTATATGTGTGTAAACTTAGAATTGATAGAATACCGCACTATTACTAACGGTTCATATTGCACGAGCATTAATCTACATGTTACACACACACCGTTAGTAATTGCCATGACACACTCACTGTAGAACTGCCATGATTATATTGCTGTAGTTTATTTCATATATGATTTTTTTGATTTTCATAGAAATTTGGGAGCCGCAAGATGTCTTTGAAAACTGAAACTATTTTAAAAAAGCGGTTCTCCCTCGTACCTACATTGTGACTTGATGTACATAGCATATCGCATTTGATTCACTTATTGGTGTTGGATTTCCATGAAATTTCTGGTTTTTGAGGACCGTGGAATTATTTAAAGAAAAGATGCACTATTTGAAAATCAGATCCCTCGTGATATGATATTTTGGTGCGTCCACCACGCGTTTTCTCGGTGCTGAGATATGTGCTTGAAACCCGATTCGAGGAGTTGGATGATCCGTTTGCGGGTTCGTGGTGGACCCGGTATGGTTCCCCGGGGCGAGAAATGTTTTTCGTGGAGTAGACGATGAGCCTGGCAGGGTGGCGAGTACCTACCGCTGATTGGTTGGACCTGGCGGTTGTCCGGAGGATACTGACCAGAGTCGAGAGATGGATGTGGGATGACCCGTACTGCCGGGGCCGAGGGCCGATACCGCAGACGGAGCCCGTGGGCTGATCCGGACTGACGGAGCCCGATATATGAGGATTTGCGTGTCGATGCTGGACACGAGTATTTTATGATATTTTGAGTGCCGATGTTGGGCACTCGTGATTCTCAGAGATTTACAGGATTTGAGGGCCGAGGAGAGTGCCGGCGCCTGAGTTTATTTGGGATTTGGGTGCAGTTTGGGGCACCGATTATGTTTCCATGTTGATATTTCCATGTAGATGTTGTTTATCCCATGCTCAGCATTGTTTATCATGCATTTCATCCTGTAGTCGTTTTACCAGACAGAGCCTTTGCATGATTATTGCACCTACTACTTTTCGCATATAGACCTTACTTGCTGGCATATGTTAGAGTAGCGCAGTACGTGCATGCTCGCGATTACCTTTATATGTTATCTCTATTCACGAGTTGGCAACTCACCCCCGTTGTGCCACAGTATTTGCAGGTTGCCCTTTAGAGTAGTCGCGGCAGGCTGCCTTTTGCATCTTTTGGCTACAGATACCACTACAGTTGGTGCGAGAGCTGTTTTGCTTTTAGGTGGGTTGTGGTATCTGATTACTTTTATTGTACCCCTTTTGGTATCTAGTATTCTCCATCTACCATTTATGTACTGGACTTAGTGACAATATGAGGACGATGATGTATATTTTGTATTCTGGTGTCGAGCTCGTGGGAGCCGACTGTTTTTTTTATGCAGTTTATATTTCTGTGATGTTTACTTATTGCTTATTCTTTGCTACGTCGTCGTATATTACTCTTGTGATGATGGTTTCCGCCGTTGGGCGTTATTGCTCCCGTTTGGGGATGTTTCATTTCATTATATTTCATTTTCACTCATATCCTGTTTTGTACCCGGTCTCGGGGGTACTTTTACGAAGGAAATGCTGCTAAAATTATTTAAATGATTACGTAACTTTAAAAGAACCTATTGAATTATTTAAGGTTTTCTAAATTTCTTAATTAAATGTTTTCAATACTCGCTACTTTTAAATGGTTTTGATTTCTAGGTTCGGCTTACTTAGTCGCGTTACGCCTGTAGACGTAGCGTGGTTAAGTGCCGGTCACGAGTCAAAATATTCGGGTCGTGACAAAGTTGGTATCAGAGCGTAGGTTTTACCTTTCGGAGTGTAGGATGACCTTGGTATGATGGAGTAGGTAGCTGAAGCAGAGTGGCGTAGCGTGTGTATGTTCCGCGGCATACTCACGACACGGTACTCCGCCAAGGCGACCTTAGGACTTATTGATTTAAATTCCTTCTTGAGTATATATATTCATGTGATTCGATTTCCGTATTCTTATCGAATCCTAATTTCATTTCAGCCATTATGCCGCCAAAGACTACGAGGGCGCAGAGAGCGGCCGTGAGGACCGAGATTCGAGTTGACTCGTCCGAGACGAGGAATGATCCGGGCAGTGCACCCGTTGTACCCGAGCAGACTGTTCCTCCCGTGACAGATCAGATCACCACGCTAGGGGATGGTATGCAGGAGATGCGCCAGACGGTGGGATCCAGCATGCAGGAGATGCGCCAGATGATAGGATCGCTAGTTGAGACGCTTCGAGCGCAGCGACCAGAGGTAGCTCCACCCGTTCCAGAGACCACGATGGTACCTACCGCACAGCCAGTTGCCCCTGCAGCCACGGAGGTGATTACAGTATCGCTATCAGAGTTCATGAGGCTGAAGCCTCCGGTCTTCACAGGCACCGATATAGCCGAGGACCCACAGTCTTTCATTGATAGGATGGCCCAGATATGTCGTTCCCTCAGATGTGCAGATGCGAGATGGGTTGAGTTCGCGAGCTTTCGCCTGGAAGGACTTGTGCAGAAGTGGTGTGATTCAGTTGAGAATGGCAGAGCGGCAGGTCTTCCTCCTATGACCTGGACAGAGTTCGTGGCACTATGCCTTGCCCGCTTTCTTCCACTGAGTGTCATAGATGCTAGGGCACGCAGGTTCGAGTCCTTACGCCAGACTCCGGAGATGTATGTGGCAGAGTATGACGTGCTGTTTACAGAGCTAGCAGTTTATGCTCCATACCTAGTGGTTACCGAGGAGATGCGAGTCAAGAGATTTGTTCGAGGCTTGCTTACACCACTGTTCCTTGCGATCAGCGCGCAGCACTACGAGACCTACGCAGCAGCTGTAGATGCAGCCCTATTAGTCGAGGAGCGCCTTGCTGAGACTTCGGTAGTTCCAGAGCCGAAGAGAGTTCGTACTAGTATATCCGCATGGACACAGTCATTCAGACGCCGCGACAGGTATCGTTCTGGTACGAGGAGTAGCAGAGATTCGGGACGATGCCAGATGTTTAGTTCGTATCCCAAGGAGAGTCAGCAGTCGTCGCGGGGTTGCTTTAGATGCGGCAGTCTACTTCACCGTGTTAGAGATTGTCCTGAGATACTCCGGAGGGAGGCGGCAACACCGCATGTTACCTTACCACCTTCACCACCCCAGAGGGCGCTGCCTGTTGTACCTACCGTTGTTCCGCGTCAGACTCATACTCAGAAAGGTCATGGGCGTGGAGGAGTTGCTCAGAGAGGACGGGCTGACCGAGGCAGAGGGCAGTCAGTCACCGGTGGAGGGCAGGCGCGGGTCTTTGCTTTGACGCATCAGGACGCGCAGGCGTCCAATGCGGTGGTTTCAGGTATCCTTTCAGTATGTTCTGTTGATGCACATGTGTTGTTCGATCCCGGATCCATGCACTCGTACGTATCCACACACTTCGTGCCGAGTTTGGGTAGAGAGTCCGGTTTGCTTGATCAGCCGCTTGTTGTGACCACTCCTGTAGGAGAGTCGTTTGTTGCTAGGCACATGTTCCGATCCTGTACCGTCTGTATTGGCGAGAGGGAGTTGCCTGTCGACTTGATCCTTCTTGAGATGTTGGACTTCGACGTTCTTTTGGGCATGGATTGGTTAGCCACGTGCTATGCTTCTGTGGACTGCCGTGAGAAGACAGTTAGATTCTGTTTTCCCGGCGAGTCGGTTTTTTTTGTGTTGGGGGACCGTGGTGTCGCCCCTCACAGTGTGATTTCTTCTTTTCGCGCTGGACAGCTTTTGAGGAAAGGATGTCAGGGATTTCTCGCCTATGTTTGCGATGCTAGCGCTACAGAGGTTCCATTAGATCAGGTTCCGGTTGTTAGCGAGTTTCCTGATGTGTTCCCTGACGAGCTTCCTGGGCTACCGCCCGAGCGCGACATTTCTTTCTGTATTGATTTGGTTCATGGTTCGGGGCCTATTTCCATACCGCCTTATCGGATGGCCCCGGTGGAACTTCGAGAGTTGAAGGGTTAGTTGCAAGATTTGCTGGATAAGGGACTTGTTCGACCCAGTGTTTCTCCTTGGGGTGCTCCAGTCCTGTTCGTCAAGAAGAAGGACGGCAGTTTGCGTCTATGTATCGACTACCGCCTGCTGAACGGGGTGACAGTGCGGAACAGATATCCCTTGCCACGTATCGACGATTTGTTCGACCAGCTTCAGGGGACAGGATACTTTTCGAGGATCGATTTACGATCGGGCTATCATCAGCTGTGGGTTCGACAGGAGGACATTCCTAGGACAGCTTTCCGTACGCGTTACGGCCATTATGAGTTTTTGGTGATGTCGTTCGGACTCACCAATGCGCTAGCAGCATTCATGGACTTGATGAACCGTATCTTCCAACCATATCTGGATCTGTTCATCATAGTATTCATTGACGATATCTTGGTGTATTCCCGGAGTAGTAAGGAGCATGAGCAGCACCTGCGGATTACACTGCAGACTTTGAGGGAGCACCGGCTTTATGCGAAATTCTCCAAGTGTGCTTTCTGGCTGGACAGCGTAGACTTCTTGGGGCATGTGATTTCACGAGACGGTATATGTGTAGACCCGAGGAAGGTCGAGGCCGTTCAGCGTTGGCCCAGACCCACATCGGTTATGGAGATTCGCAGCTTTTTGGGATTGGCCGGTTACTACAGGCGATTTGTGCAGGACTTCTCCAGTATTGCTACACCTTTGACCGGGTTGACCCGGAAGGGATTTCTTTTCAATTGGACGGAGGAGTGCGAGCACAGTTTTCAGCAGCTACGGACTCGGCTGACTATGGTACCGGTATTATCATTACCTTCAAGATCAGGCGGATTTGTGGTCTATTGTGATGCTTCTCGAGTGGGGTTAGGGTGCGTATTGATGCAGCATGACAGGGTGATAGTGTATGCTTAGCGACAGTTGAAGAAACATGAACAGAACTACCCCACTCACGATTTGGAGATGGCTGCAGTGGTCTTTGCACTTAAGATCTGGCGACATTACCTATACGGCGAGTCGTGCCAGATATTCACTGATCACAAGAGTTTAAAGTATATATTTCAGCAGCGAGACCTGAACCTTAGACAACGCCGATGGATGGAGTTAGTGAAGGATTACGACTGCGAGATCTTGTATCACCCGGACAAAGCGAATGTGGTGGCGGATGCTTTGAGCAGGAGGCCCGGGGGTAGTCTATCTTGTTTGAGCGCAGTACAGGGGCAGTCGTCGGCAGATTGGCAGATATTATGTGACAGCCGGATACAGTTTGAGTTCACGCCGATTGGATGACAGATCGCGCATGTTCGTGCACGACCACAATTACTTGACCGAATACATGAGGCACAGCGCAGTGATGACCGATGTTCGGAGATCAAGGCACAGATTGGACAGGGCAGATTTTCCGAGTTCGTGATCGATGATCGGGGGGTACTACGATTTGGGATGAGACTGTGCGTACCAGATGCTGAGGGACTGCGTCACGAGATTCTCAAGGAGGCACATCGATCGGTGTACAGCGTCCATCCCGGTTCCACCAAGATGTATCAAGATATGAGAGATGTTTAATGGTGGGATGGAATGAAGAGGGACATCGCAGATTTCGTATCGAGATGCCTGACTTGTCAGCAAGTCAAGGCTGAGCACCAGAGGCCCGCGGGAGAGCTACAGCCGTTACCCATTCCGGAGTGGAAATGGGAGCAGATTTCGATGGATTTCGTTGTGGGTCTACCCAGGACTAGGCGAGGGTATGACTCCATTTGGGTGATCGTAGATCGTTTGACGAAAGCGGCTCACTTCCTGCCAGTGAAGACGACTTTCGGATTTGCTCAGTACGCCCAGATTTACATCGACGGGATAGTACGACTGCACGGAGTCCCGACATGTATCGTGTTCGACAGAGGCACCCAGTTTACCAGTCGACTATGGTAGAGGCTTCAGGAGGCTTTGGGCACTCGCTTGAGTTTCAGTACAACATTTCATCCGCAGACCGACGGACAGTCAGAGCGGACTATTCAGACTCTCGAGGACATGCTCAGAGCGTGTGTATTAGATTTCGGAGGTAGCTGGGATCATCACTTACCCTTAGTAGAGTTCTCCTACAATAACAGCTACCAGGAGACCATTCAGATGGCACCGTTTGAGGCTCTTTATGGGAGGAGATGCAGATCACCCGTCTGTTGGACAGAGCTCGGTGAGAGCAGTATCTTAGGGCTACAGATTGTTGAGGAGAAGACCGCGAAGATCCAGTTGATTCGCGATAGGATGATAGCAGCCCAGAGTAGGCAGAGATCTTATGCGGACCGTCGGTGGCGCAGACTTGAGTTTTCTGTTGGTGATCATGTTTTCTTGAGGGTCTCCCCAATGACAGGTGTGATGAGGTTTGGGAAGAAGGGGAAGCTCAGTCCCAGATATGTGGGCCCCTTCGAGATCCTCGAGCATGTTGGTGCAGTTGCATACCGGTTAGCCCTTCCGCCCAGTTTTCCAGATGTGCACCCCGTATTTCACGTTTCGATGCTCCGTGGATATCTTCATGATCCTTCGTATGCGATTCAGCACCCGACGATCCAGCTTGAGTGCGACCTTTCTTATGCAGAGCAGCCGGTGATGATCTTGGATCGACAAGTGAAGAAATTGAGATCGAAAGACATTCCTTCAGTCAAGGTACTTTGGCGTAGCCCGATCAGTGAGGAGGTCACTTGGGAGACCGAAAGCGAGATGAGGAAGAAGTACCCCCGTCTTTTCGAAGGTACGCGTAGTTAAATTTTGAAATTCGGGGACGAATTTCTTTAAGGGGGAGAGATTGTAACACCTTAGGATGTGTTTAGTACTATTTATATTTAAGTAAAGGGTTTTTAATAAAAAGTTTACCAAATTGAGTTTCAAATATTTTTCCAAATTTAATAAATATTTTTCTAGAATTTTCCTAGGGTTGCATACACATGTGCATGTAAACTAGGGTTTTAAATTGAGGTAATACCATGATTAGCAACCATGGTGGGTTTAATCATGGGGATTAAGTCCTTTGGGTTTTAATTGAGTTTAATTTGTTATATGATGGTTGCTTTAATTTGAATTCCCCTTTTAGTGTTGACTTGGTGAGAATGAGAGAGAGAGAATGCATCATGGCAAAAGCCATGCTTGCATTTAATGAAGAGAGAGAATGGAGGGGTTGGCATTTGGGGTTATGATTCCCTCTCATTCTTGTAATCTTTTCTCTCAACCTCACTTTCACACTCACACACACACTTACCTCCACAGCAGCAGCAGCAGAAGCCTCCACAACAGCAGCAGCAAGCAACACAGCAGCAGCAAGCAGCAGTAAACAGCAGCAGCAACAGTGAGAGCAGCAGCAGCAGTGAGTAGAAGCAGCAACAACTCCATCTGCAGCTCCTTCCCTCCACTTCTTCTTTTTCCTCTAGCTCCCTAGGGTCGAGTGTGGGGTATACTTCCTGAACTTACCCCCTAGTTTGCTTATTTAGTGTAACTTAGCTTCGATTAGTGTTTATTGGTGCGTTTTAGTGCGATATGTGGTGATTTGTGGGAACCTTGACCAAGTGAAGTTTGATTTGGTGTTAGTAAGTTGCTGGAGTGTTGTTAGGTCCATGTTAACCCGACATAGCCCCCAATTGCACTAAAATACCACCAGATTCCTAATTGATGCAAATTTTTCGTTTTTGAGCAAAACTAGCTTTCTGTAAACTACTATCGACCCGGTGAGTTCAGAATAATTTTGAGAAGACTGCAGTATAGTTGTTAGGTGCTGATCCCCCAGGTAGAACCCGACCCCCATACATCATGTACAGGCCGCCGGAAAATTCGATCTGGCTGCAAATTGCGGCCAGATGGGGAGGGTTTGGGTTGGGGTTTGGTCCTATAGGTGTCTGTTGCAACCCGTAGACTCCTGGCATGTGTATTTTTGTGTTATTCTTGCTGTAGGAAAATCTAGAGCTATATACCTATTTCTCGTATTTTAAACCTTCGCGACACGCGTAATACGCATGTGGTTTGGGATTTCTGCGTATCGCGACGCGTCAGGGTAGTTTCAGGCGCGTAATCACACGTTTTTACGTATCGCGCACACGCGCGCTTGGTTTGCGACACGGGTTTTTAGTTTGACCTTAATGTCACGTTTTTGTGGATTTGAGCTTATGTGTGATTTATTGTGTGATTCTAGGTTCGCAGGCGAGTGAGACGGACGCTGCGAAGAAAGGAAAGCAAGTCGTCGGCTACACTTAGCGCGAGACTTCGGTGAGTAGATTTAACATCTACGGGGATATCGCTCGCATGGAGTTATGCGTCAGGGATGATAGGACCTTATAATTATATATTGCATTTACCTACACTGACTGTCATGTATACTATTGTTGCATACTGCATTCCCTGCTATATGTGTGTAAACTTAGAATTGATAGAACACCGCACTATTACTAACGGTTCATGTTGCACGAGCACTAATCTATATGTTACACACACACCGTTAGTAATTGCCATGACACACTCACTGTAGAACTGCCATAATTATATTGCTGTAGTTCATTTCATATATGATTTTTTTGATTTTCATAGAAATTTGGGAGCCGCAAGATGTCTTTGAAAACTGAAACTATTTTAAAAAAGCGGTTCTCCCTCGTACCTACATTGTGACTTGATGTACATAGCATATCGCATTTGATTCACTTATTGGTGTTGGATTTCCATGAAATTTTTGGTTTTTGAGGACCGTGGAATTATTTAAAGAAAAGATGCACTATTTGAAAACCCGGTCCCTCGTGATATGATATTTTGGTGCGTCCACCACGCGTTTTCTCGGTGCTGAGACGTGTGCTTGAAACCCGATTCGAGGAGTTGGATGATCCGTTTGCGGGTTCGTGGTGGACCCGGTATGGTTCCACGGGGCGAGAAATGTTTTTCGTGGAGTAGACGATGAGCCTGGAAGGGTGGCGAGTACCTACTGGTGATTGGTTGTTCCTGGCGGTTGTTCGGAGGATACTGACCAGAGTCGAGAGATGGATGCGGGATGACCCGTGCTGCCGGGGCTGAGGGCCGATACCGCAGACGGAGCCCCTGGGCTGATCCGGACTGACCGAGCCCGATATATGAGGATTTGCTTGTCGATGCTGGACACGAGTATTTTATGATATTTTGAGTGCCGATGTTGGGCACTCGTGATTCTCAGAGATTTACAGGATTTGAGGGCCGAGGTGAGTGCCGGCGCCTGAGTTTATTTAGGATTTGGGTGCATTTTGGGGCACCGATTATGTTTCCATGTTGATATTTCCATGTAGATGTTGTTTATCCCATGCTCAGCATTGTTTATCATGCATTTCATCCTGTGGTCGTTTTACCAGACAGAGCCTTTGCATGATTATTGCACCTACTACTTGTCGCATATAGACCTTACTTGCTGGCATATGTTAGAGTAGCGCAGTACGTGCATGCTCGCGATTACCTTTATATGTTATCTCTATTCATGAGTTGGAAACTCACCCCCGTTGTGCCACAGTATTTGCAGGTTGCCCTTTAGAGTAGTCGCGGCAGGCTGCCTTTTGCATCTTTTGGCTACAGATACCACTACAGTTGGTGCGAGAGTTGTTTTGCTTTTAGGTGGGTTGTGGTATCTGATTACTTTTATTGTACCCCTTTTGGTATCTAGTATTCTCCATCTACCATATATGTACTGGACTTAGTGACAGTGTGAGGACGATGATGTATATTTTTTATTCTGGTGTCGAGCTCGTGGGAGCCGACTGTTTTTTTATGAAGTTTATATTTCTGTGATGTTTACTTATTGCTTATTCTTCGCTACGGCGTCGTATATTACTCTTGTGATGATGGTTTCCGCCGTTGGGCGTGACTGCTCCCGTTTGGGGATGTTTCATTTCATTATATTTCATTTTCACTCATATCCTGTTTTGTACCCGGTCTCGGGGCTACTTTTACGAAGGAAATGCTGCTAAAATTATTTAAATGATTACGTAACTTTAAAAGAACTTATTGAATTATTTAAGATTTTCTAAATGTCTTAATTAAATGTTTTCAACACTCGCTACTTTTAAATGGTTTTGATTTCTGGGTTCGGCTTACTTAGTCACGTTACGCCTGTAGACGTAGCGTGGTTAAGTGCCGGTCACGAGTCGAAATATTCGGGTCGTGACAAATATAAATTCTCCGACTTTTATCAACACGTCCTCTAGCTCACCCTTAGGGTGGTTGATAGATCGATCGGCTATCTAGAGAGTGCATTGTGTAGGTTTCAACTCTCTTATGCCTAATTGCTCATAAACAAAATACAGGATCAAGTTAATACTAGCACCTAGATCAGTAGTGCACGATTGATATTTTTAACCCCGATAGTTATAGAAATTGTAGGACAATGGGGGTCCTTACGTTTCTTGGGCAAATGTTGGGTAAGAGCATCGCTCACATTGCTCGCTAAGAAAACCTTTTTAGGCACTTGAGTTTCCTTTTCTTTGTGCATAAGTCCTTTAAAATTTTCGCATAGGATGGAACTTATTGGATAGCATCTAAAAGAGGAATATTTATGTTAACTTGGTTAAAAATTTCTACAATCTTTTCTATTTGTGGACATGGTTTGTTGGGCCTCAACCGGTTTGGAAAAGGAGCTTTATCAACAAGGGTTGGGTCCAACACTTGTGGAGAAGTTTGTGGGGATAGAATGGATCCCAAAATTGGATTCGGGATGGTTTTAGATAATAATTCATTCAAGGATGTGGGCTGAGGATTCGAGCCTAGTGAAGAACGGAGAATAGGCTCAGAAGAAGATAATGGATTAGACGAAATAGGAGCAGAATTAGTAGCCGGGGTATCATCTATATCATCAACTTGTTCACCAACATGGTTATTTAGCACTCTTTCCGATCTCAACGTAGTTACGGCACTCATGTTATGATTTTGTTGGTTAAGGACGATATTAGCGCTTTGTGAGTGTCCGGGATTTGGTAGAGGTTGAGATGGAAGTTTCCATTTCTCTCTCTCACTCATTGCGGCATTTAACTATGCAATTTGTGCTTCGATCGATTTTATGCTTTCACCGTGGGAAGAAGTATGTTGCACTAGCGTTTGGATTGAAGACGTTAAATTTTCCGACGTTTATGCAGATTGTTTATTAAACATTTATAAGTTTCTTTCAAGTGTACAGATTTTATCGGTACCGCCCGTTGGAATATTAGTCTGTGGTTGGAAAGGATTATTATAGGGGGCAAAGTTGTTGGCCGGATTTTGAAAAGATTGCGGTTGAAAGGGTTGCTGAATTTGTTGTGGTGGCTGTTGTTACTGTGGAGAAAGCCTTTGATAATTATTTTGACTTAGGAACTGATTTTGAGTTTGAGTTTGGTTTTGGTTCCAAGAAAACTTAGGATGATTCCTCCATCCCTGATTATATGTAGAGGAATAAGGATTGTTTCTTGGTCGTTGCTGAAAAGAAGCATTAGTTTGTTCTTGACCTTGAGACAGAGGATTCAAAGGAGATTCTTCCGTTAAATGTGATGAGTCAAAACAGCAACCACATACGGTTTTGGAGAGCGTAACTTGGTTTGGGGAGGCTGAAGAGAATTTGCTTTTCATAGCTTCGAGTTTCTTTTGCATCGCAGCCATTTCGGCTTTCACTGTGATAGAAACGTCGAGCTGATGGTTACCTTCCCTAGATGAAGACAATGTAGTTGGTCTAGTGCTCTCCTACTGTAATGTCTGTTCGACGAGATCTTCCAGAAATTGCCACGCTTCGCCGTCGTCTTTTGACATAAATGACATTGACAAATGGTTTCTAGCATTTGTTTCGTAGCTAGATTGATACCCTAATACATAATTTGGCAAAGTTGCCATCTGTCGATTCCGTGATGAGGGCATTGGACAAACAGATCTTTAAACCGTTCAAAGCATTACCAAAAGGGTTCGTTGGGAAGTTAGGCAAACTGGTTAATCTCGCTACGAATACGGGCAGCCTTGTGATGAGGATAAAATTTCTTAAGGAATAATTTAACGAATTCATCACATTTAGTGATAGAATGTGCGGAGATGTTATAAAGCCACTTTTCTGCGAGATCGCACAAGGTAAAAGGGAGAAAATGTCGCATAGCATCCCCTAAAAGTTGGGTGGTGCTTATCATTACACATACGTTTTCGAATTTGGTTATAAAAACTTATGCATCTTCAGATTCAAGCCCATGAAATCTAGGCAACCAGTTGATGAAGTAGGGTTTAATTTCAAAATTATCCCTGTTGGCAGGTGGAAGAGACAGACACCTTGGGAAGGGGTCCGCGTACCGGATAACATCTGTCTTGAAGAGTGATGCGTAGTGGATTTTGCGCACCTACGGGTGGTGGCAAAGTGGTGTTGTTAAAACCCGATGGAGATCCGTCCATCTCAGGAGATGTAATTGGTGGAGGAGAAATAGAAGATGAAGAAGTACCGACTTCGGAGTCGATAGCAAAAACGCGGACTAGGGCACTAGAATCCCGTGTCCAGCCGATCATGCACTAAGCGGGTTTTGTGCACGTGGCAGCATATGATATGTGTGAGAACGATTTTAAAAAGGCTTGTTTTGAAATAAAATTGGACGTAAGTCTTTACTCAACCAATCATAAAATGCACAATCAATCCCTAGAGCTAGGGTCACCTAAGTCAAGTCACTAGACCGCTCCTAGACTTCTAAAGGACAAGACGTAGGATCAATCCTCTACCACTTCTTTATCAATCCTATAGCCAGGTAAGTGGGAGGTATCTGCTATAGGAATCACCAAAATAGCGGGCCTAATTAAGTAACTACTGTCCTTAGTCACACTTGCCTAGACACCACAAAAGAAATGCGGATAAGCAATAAATTACCCACGACCTTCCTCTGTCCTGATTGAGCATGACAGTCTTTAGGGGCTTGTTCTAGATATTTTTTATTAATGTAAGGTAATAGTATGCTCATTTGTGATTTGTTGGGCCTGGGAAGAGTGATGAAATCCTCACCTAATCTGAATTTGAGTATATTGCCTCTTAATGTCCGGTTTAGATATGCAAAAAAAGCCGAAATCAAAACACGTAAAAAGGTTTTTTTAGCAGCGCTGTTTGCAAAGAATTCTGCAGGTAAAATCAAATTATTGGAGTTTTAGAGGAGAGAGGAAAACGATAGAAGAATACCAGAGAAGTTTGGGGGGCCACTCTTCAATAGAGCCGCGGTTCCGCCGTCGAATGCACACCTTTGTCGCGTTTCCGCCGCCGTTTGGCAAGTTATTTTCCTCAAATTTCTTCAGAGCACCCTATACTCTTCTAGTCCAAGTTGAAAGTCTCTAAATCTCCGTTGGCCTTCTCCAATTACTCCAGATTCCTTTGCAAAACTCGCACAATAATCGTTAAAAATACAAGATGTGGTTTTGGTTCCCGTTTATTTTATGTTTCTGGTTGTTTATAAGAAATCAACCAAAATAACAAGAAAAGTAATTACGACCGTCTCCTAGGCAACGGAGCCATTTGATTTTTCGTTCGAAATGTGTTTGTATGTGTTTTGTAAATAACCGCAATCAAGACGGTGTGGCAAATAGCTAGCCGCGATGAGTACGAGTCGTCCGCAGGGAAACGTGAACTTCTTTTCTTGCTTTAGACGAGTTAATTAAAGAGGAGGGGTTGTTGTCGTTTTATTTTAAGATGAATATAAAATTTATAATAGAAAGGCTTGTAGGATTTATAAGACTTAGTAGTTAATGGATGAATGTTTAGAAATGTCTCTTTTGATCTTTTAATAGTTTAAAACTTAGAGAGATAGCGATGAATATGGATTAGGAGTTCTTGGAGGGAACTAGGGTTTCCCACTACTACCCATTGTCCTTCCATTGATTTCTATTAATCTCAAGCCTTTAACAAAACAAGTGTTTAACTAATCTCAAATCATGGTCGTGACTATAAATAAATTGATAGCGCGCCCGATAAGATGGTTAACATTTATTTTGCTAAAATTTATAAATACTAAAATATCAAAATAAGTTAAAAGATATTCCTGTAGGGTTCCTAGGCACTCTTGTGAAGGTTCATAAGGCATCAAACATGCCCGAATTAAATTTTAGACGTACCGAACAACCCAAAGCCGGGATCTTTGCTACATTATTAGGGTTTAACATGCAAGTAAGCATCTTTACCACTAAGTGTGAGGGATTACAACCTTTGTAGTCCGCTCCTTCGCTTCATAAGCTCCGAGTAGAAGTCCCTTCGCCGCGATCCATGATCTCCCGGACTCAAGAGAGGCTCCACGACTCGAACGATCCATGCTAGCTTGTAATGTTCCGTTTCTCCGATGATCTACGTCGAAGTTGCTATAACTCAAGCTCTCTCACTCTAAAGAGGTGAACACCCTAATCTAATGGGCTAGATTAGATGAGGATGATGGAGTTGTATTTATGCTATCTTTTTATATCAAAATCTCACATGAAATCATCACAAAAAGAAAATCAAGTAAGCTTTTTCAAAGCTCAAGAGAGAAGAAGATGATGAATAATGAGATAATCCTTTTAAGATGAATAGTAGAAAAGTATATATGAATTAATAATGTACCCATAGTTTAGTATGACAAGGATAACCCTTGTAGAGAATAAACTAGAGCTAGGGTATGGTTAGGTTAAAGAATGAGTCATGGATAAATATCAACCATAATATCTTAACCAAGACAAAATGAATGCTTCTAGATGGTGCAAGAAGAAGCTAACCCTAATCAAACCCTAATCTCTTTTTATCATCACTAAACATGTTTCATTATTAATCATATCATGTTACTATAATATATATCACATATATATTATATATTTGTAACAAAAGAAAATAATACAATTAATATATATCGCATATATATCAATATATTATCCGGTGAGAAAATGAAATAATAAAGCGAAACAATATTAGATAATGTAATACAATATATCATATATATTATTATACATTAAATCATCAAATCAATACCTGATCCGACAATCCGGCTATATCGAATATAACCGACTAATATATCATGTACCGATTCATCGAATCAACACTTGATCCGATGACCCGGTTCATATCTAAACATCGTGAGAATATAATACGGTATCTCATATCGCATTATCTCACTCCTGCACATATCACATATGTGCCTCTACTCCGTTTTGCCTGAGCCAAGAAACCTCTGTGTGGACTCTAAAGAATCGTCAATACGCCGGTAGTAGGTGATGATCATATCAAACACCCACAAGCTGCAAGCGGTCAGCTAAACGTAACAGCCACCCAGGTATTGAGCGATCAGAAGATCAACAAGCTATCCTGTACGTTCTTCTGTGAATCCAATCAGTAACACTCCCGTACAGTCCAGTCTGTTCGTCTGATATGTCGCATATCTAGTCTAGGGGTGGTATACGTCAGACCCCAGTAACCGATAAGTCGTGACAATGTGAGGCTCATAACAGGTCGAGAAACTACTGATAACACTTACCAGTAAATCTCTATATCAGCCCTGGCCAGGGACTTCCAGTTATAGCCAATCGAACACAGCATAACATCAACTCCCTATACCGGGAGAGACGAATCCCCTCCTATCGCTCATTGCCTCCATGTGATTCGGGACTGTACCCAAAAGCCACCATTTTGCACACCCTCTTGGACGTGGTAAGGTGGAAATCAAAGCACAGTGGGAATCACAAAAGACTCTATGACGATCTCGGGTCTACAGACTACCATATACCAGTGTCACCGGAGAACTGCTATCTGACGTGTGGTATATCACCATCTGGGAGTTCTTGGCGAGTCCGTCCAGTGTACCCAGTCTCTATTGAGCACCCGTACACCATCTCTGATGTCAAACACCGATGGATATGGGATCATCCATCGCTCATCATATGGGTCAAGATGCATATACGCTAGTCTACTCTGGTGTATCGATGCCCTGTCTCGATATACCCTCGACTAGGAACAGTTATAGGATGTACTCATCGACTACCGTGGCCCCACTAGTATGATCTCATCATAGTCCCAGTAGTCGAGTACAGATCCTAAGGGCTTTATCAACATGTGAGAGAAAAACAGTAAACCATTACAAGTCAACATGTTAAGATAAAGTGAAACCAAATAGCATACTATCATGACGAGTAAGAAAGTCCTCTCTATATATATCCAAGCATCCATCATAATATACATCATATGTACAACAATGGCCTCTAGGGCATATACATAACTAACAATCTCCCACTTGCACTAAGGCCAGCTGCTGTAGTATCTCATATCTAGCATCCCGAATAATCTCTCAAACTGTATCTGGGGAATGGTTTTCGTGAGTGGATTCGCAGTGTTGTCCTTCGTATCTACTCTCCTGACCTCGATCTCCCGGCGATCAACTATCTCCGTGATCAGGTGATACCGCCTCAGAATATGTCTGGACTTCTGATGGGACCTGGGTTCCTTGGCCAAAGCCACAGCTCTATTGTTATCACAATACAGAGGTACTGGATGCTCAATGGATGGAACCACACCAAGTTCACTAATGAACTTCTTTATCCAGACAGCCTCTTTGGCAGCATCGTTGGCAGCGATGTATTCAGCCTCCATCGTCGAGTCTGCAACGGTATCCTGTTTGGAACTCTTCCAACATACCGCCCCTCCATTGAGGGTAAAGATAAATCCCGAGTGCGACTTAGAGTCGTCCTTATCACGTTGGAAGCTGGAATCGGTAAAGGACTCCACCTGGAGTTCTCCGTTACCATACACCAAGAACATGTCTCTAGTCCTTCACAAGTACTCGAGAATGTTCTTCACAGCTGTCCAGTGACTCTCTCCAGGATCTTCTTGATACAGACTCACTACACTTAGTGAGTATGCTACATCGGGTCTGGTACATAGCATCGCATACATGATAGAGCCTACTGCCGAAGCATAGGGTATCCCTTGCATGCGAGCTTTCTCTAAATCAGTCTTGGGAGACATCTCTTTGGAGAGAGTGAGTCCAGAGATCGTGGGTTGGTTCCCACGCTTGGATTCTTCCATACTAAACCTCTTTAGTATGGTGTCAATGTACCTGGATTGGGACAATCCCAGTATCCGTTTAGATCTATCTCTATAGATCATGATTCCCAATATGCAGGAGGCATCACCTAGATCTTTCATTGAGAATCTTTGTGATAAGAAGAGCTTGACTGATTGCAGCATAGGAATATCATTTCCTATCAAGAGTATGTCATCCACGTACAATACGAGAAAGACAACCATACTCTCTGCTACCTTTTTATAGATACAAGGTTCATCTATATTTTTGATGAAGTCAAACTCTTTGACTACAACATCAAAACAGATGTTCCAACTCCGCGATGCTTGCTTCAACCTATAAATGGATTTAAGCAGCTTGCACACCTTTCCGCTGCTCCCACTATCTACGAAGCCCTCTAGCTGAGTCATGTACACGCACTCTTCTAAATCAACGTTTAGAAAGGCGGTTTTAACATCCATTTGCCAGATTTCGTAGTCATGGTATGCAGCAATGGCAAGTAAGATCCGGATGGACTTAAGCATAGCCACTGGAGAAAAGGTTTCGTCATAATCCACACCTAGTCGTTGACGAAAACCCTTTGCTACAAGTCTAGCTTTGAAAGTCTCAACTTTTCCATCTACACCAAATTTCTTTTTAAAGATCCACTTGCTTCCAATGGGTTTTACCCCTTCAGGAGCATTTTCCAAAGTCCATACTTTGTTGGTGTACATGGATTCCATCTCAGATCGCATTGCATCCAGCCACTTCACAGAGTCACCACTCGTGATGGCCTGCTCGAAACTAGTTGGGTCATCATCTTCCATGATACAATCCTCGCTTCCACCATCAATGAGAAAACCGTAGTATCTCTCAGGTGGATGAGAAACCCTGCTAGATCGGCGGAGAGGCTGGGGTTCGTCGGGTACTACTGAATCCTCTGGTTCCACTAAATCATCTGTTGTAGTTTGTTCTGCTGGAACTTCTTCCAGTTCTACCTCAGAGCCACTAATCTCTTTTGCAAGAAATTCCTTTTCTAAAAAGGTGGCGTGTTGAGCAACAAACACCCTTTGTTCCTCACTGTGGTAGAAAATATACCCTCGCGAATGCTTGGGATATCCAATAAACTTACATAAAATAGATCTTGCCTCGAGTTTGTCCGGGTTATGTCTTTTGACATAGGCCGGGCAACCCCATATCTTAACAAAATTAAGATATGGTCTCTTCCCTTCCCATATCTCATATGGGGTGGTAGGCACAGATTTGGTAGGAACTTTATTCAGTATGTATGCTGCTTTCTCAAGCGCATACCCACAGAAGGAAATAGGTAACTCAGCAGTGCTCATCATCGAGCGCACCATATCTAATAGGGTGCGATTCCTCCGTTCCGATACACCGTTGTGCTGTGGTGTATAAGGAGGAGTAAGCTGAGAGAGAATCCCATTCTCTTTTAGATAATCCAGAAAATCATTGCTCAAGTATTCTCCTCCTCGATCAGATCGAAGGATCTTAATACTTTTGCCCGTTGGTTCCCTACTTCGTGCTTATATTCTCTGAATTTCTCAAAAGCTTCAGATTTGTGTTTCATCAGGAACACATGTCCGTATCTAGAGAGATCGTCAGTGAATGTAATGAAGTAGGAAGAACCGTTCCTGGCATGCGTAGACATATGACCGCATACATCACTATGTACCAGTCCTAAGAGTTCCGTAACTCTTTCTCCGTGTCCACTAAACGGAGTTTTGGTCATTTTCCCTTTGAGAAATGAATAGAAAGTATCATAAGATGATAATTCGAACGGATTCAAATATCCATCATTAAGTAACTTAGCCAGTCATGTCGCATTGATATGACCAAGTCTACAATGCCACAAGAAGGATTCGTTCATTTCTGAACTCTTCTTCTTGTGTGTGTTTTGTATATTGAGGACTGTATTTTGATTGAGAATGAATATGCCATTATGTAACGAGCCTGATGCAATCAACTTTTGATTTAGGAATATGTTCATAACATTATCCTTTACTACAAAATTATATCCTTCTTTACTTAATAAAGAAACTGATATAATGTTGCACATCATGTTCGGTATATAATAGCACTCATTTAGAATCAGTGTATTATGACTTGGCAATACTAGGTGATATTCGCCAACTGCTTTGGCTGCAACATTTGCACTGTTCCTTACTTGAACGGAATGATCACCTTTTCCCAGTTCTCTACCTTTACGTAGCCCATGTAACAATTTACATATGTGGGATTTTGATCCGGTATCTAATACCCAGGACGTTGGGTGAACTGAGAAACAGTTCTCAATAACTAACACACCTGAAGAAGATGCATCGGCATGCATGTTCTTTTGGACGGCTTGAGAATCCAGATATTCTCCTATTTCCTGTTCAGTCTTATAACTCTTATAAGAAAGAACGGGTCCAACGTTCCCCTGCTCAGTATAATAAGCGGGTTCAGTCAATACATCCATATTATTATCTTGATTATGGCCTGACATGGTCGCTACCTGGAGAGAGAGAGAAGAAAACACTTTAGCGTATGCCCTTGCAAGATTAGATTGGTTATTATCTTATCTAATCAGGATGTCTCCCACTGTTTTTATCAAATCTTCCTTCAAACCCTAAAAGGTAAGATTAGCCGAGATTAATTACACCCTACAATTTCGTCAATCTTTCAGCCATATCAGTGTCGGTACTTGAGGGAGGTTCCCCGTGCTTTCGTACGGACCTAATTAAAGTAAACCTCATTTTCCCAGAGGCGTAACCTCGTTAACACTTTTCTAGACACCTACTTGATCGACTAATTGTCCTGTGTAAAACTCTCCCAGGAGTAACTCTTACTCGCAGTGGGTATCGGGATCCAACTATCTCATAGGAGGTATGCAATCTCATTGCAAATTTCAACACTTGAAATTCCCGATAATATTTTGCCCCTAGCGTCCTATGACCTTGACGGAGGTCAACAAACCATAGGCTACTAGTCAAGTCCAACCCGTCATTTCCCGATTGAATTAAACCCACCGGCACGACCCTTGACGGAGGTCAACAAGGCCGTACGACTACCCTAATCCAATCTGCATCATATGCATAAGCAGATAAATACTAATTAGCTACCGTACACTACGCCTTGATGGAGGTCAACAAACGTAGCACGAATACTAAGTAGGACTTATCTGAAATGACGGAGGGCTGCGTCAGGTTTTTCTGAAAACCTATTGCGTAATGAACTTGATATCGTCGTAGAATCGAGTGTTTTTGAAAAGGAGTGTTTTTGAGGCTTTTCTAGTTTCGCTAAAGAGGTCACTCTCGGTGAAGGGATCTCGGCTCTTTCCCCATCGAATAAGGTACAGGGTATATCATATATACCGCTGTGCAAAGCAAGACTATAGAAGCTGTCAAAAACTAAACCGCGAGTTTGTAGCATCTGCCAGTTTCGCTAAAGAGGTCACTCCTGGTGAAGGGATCTCGGCTCTTTCCTCATCGAATAAGGTGCTGGGTATATCATATATACCGCTATGCAAAGCAAAACTGTAGCTACCCTTTTTATAAAGTTTTGATTCTACAACATCTTTTAGGTTTCTTTTCTTTTTATTAATCTCATTAATAAAATCCCATCAGCTTATGCTTCCTAAGCATCACAGAAGAAACGAAAGCAGTAATATTTATATATCAACATATATATATAGTATAAGCATTCGTCTCAGGCAGTAATATGATCTCATCACAGAACATTGCAGCAGAAGAACATATATGAAATATTGGATATACTAGGACGTCCGTATTTTGTATAAAACACGGATTCCACGGTCGTGACGAATAGCCAAACCCACATCCCAAGACCCCTACGAGAGCGGCAAGTAACACTGCCAATTCTAGGGTTAGGAGACCCGGTCTCGACTCCTCGAGATGGCCTCCCACTGGACCCTAGAACCCGGTTACTTATGCTCCCCTCCTTGGGTCTACCTAATGCGGAAAAGTAAATAATATACACTGGTGAAATCTACCTCATCCCGTAATTGCCCCAATAAAAGAATATTACATACAAATGAATTTTACATGAATGAAAATAAAAAACCCTCATCTCACATAAAACCCCCGGCTATTCAGAACACGACGATCCAATATAACATATCACAGCAATACATAATATCTCATATCATCAACGTAAGTAAGTATGCATACACCGATCGTCTTTGACATATAGCAACGAAAACCGGCAATACAACTACATACTACACTTACGGTCACAGAAAAGAAATTGTAAAACTACAATATTTGGAATCCACAATCATTTTAGACATCGTAAATTCGAAATATCACATACTTCGCATTTCATGCCTAACTTTATGAATTCCACATATTGTATCACATTCCAGATAAATAGACAGTGTTAAACTTTCTGAACAGATAATCAAATACGCAAAATTTCCTAAATAGCTCAACACTTGAGCGGAGTTCAAATAATCCCAGAAACTGTCATAGTACCGATGATCCAGCCGTAGAAGGGTCAAGCCAACGCCTTACATGTGGCACATCGTACTACCCCAAACCCTAAGGTTTAGAGGCAGTTCAAGACGGTCACATAATCGAGTTAAGGCTTGTTGTCTTTGTAAGTCCATATTGCGACCCCCGGTACTTACGGGGAGGCGGAAACGGTATAAAAAACAAATTTTTATCGCAAGAGGCAACATGGACTAAACTAGGTCGGGATCGGGTCTAAACTAAACTAGCAAATACGCATAAGAGAGTTAGCTACTCGGATGAAGGTTATACCTAAACTTGAACTCCTTCTTCTTGAAATCTTGTAGGGGTTGATGGTTCTCTTTTCGTCGCCTTCTTCCGTCGAAGATGGATCCACCTCGAAGGTTCGACCTTTGGGCTCTTCCTCGATCTTTGAGTGAACTAGGGTTTCCGGCTTGCTAAACCTTCAACCTAGAATGAGTAGAGAGAGACTAGGGTTTGCTTTTCCTTTTGAAGAGAAGGATTCTCAACACATGAGAGGGTTTCTCTTTGCTAGAGGAAGAAGAAGATGAAATGAAGAGAGAGAGAGAGGTTATGATAGAATGAGCTATCCTTTTTCCTTTTTGCAACCATAATGCAAAAGAAAAGAATTATCTAAATGATAATAATTGAAAATAAGAATAGTTGATGGTAATTTTTGGAATGACCACTATCATGCTTCTTTAAATGAAGTGTAAGCATGAATCAAGGAGGATCTTTCAAAGCATGATGGTGGTCAATGGTCAACAAGTCAACCAAGGTCAATAAGTCAACAAAAATCAACCATAACATAATTCTCATTTAATTACTATTATTAATAGATAATTCATAAATCCATTAGGGTTTGGAAAATGATAACTGTCAACTGTGCATACGCACCTGTTCCGAAACCCTAATGAAAAACCTCATTCTCCGCCTCAAGCAACTGTGCATACACACCTGCATTCTCGTTCCGAGGAACAAGAATACCAAGATATAAAAGCAACCCTAAAACATATACCAGTATCTGGCTCAAACCAGAGCCTGCCAGTATAATCCGTCCGGACTCCAAACGTGCACAAGTGCGCGGATGAGAACGAACCTTGTCGCAAAACCATGCGACCTCTACTCTGTTTTGCCCAGAGGCGAATACCCTCTGTGTGGGACTCTAAAGACTCGACACTACGCTGGCAGTGGGTTTAACCACAGACCGCAAGCGGCACTAGCTGTGCGTAACGGTCCCCAGGTAGATGTCGACAAGAAGGCTGACGAGGTGAAACCCCATCTGAACTCCTACTGAGTCTGAATGTGACATTCTCCGTACAGTCCGGTCTGTTCGTCTGATACACCGCATGTCAGGCCTAGGGGGCGGTAAAACGTCAGTCCCCCAATAGCGGTACAAGTCGTGTCGGAGTGAAGCCCAAAACACCCTGAGATAACACTGGAACCTACCAGTATATCTCGCTTGCCCTGGCCAGGGACTACTCGTGTAATGGCTCTCCTAGACACAGCGCGATGTCAACCCCCAATACCGGGAGAGACGAATCCTGTCTAACCGGCACTGCCTCCAAGTGCTTCGGGACTGCACCCAACCACCACCTGTTTGCACGACTCCTTTGAGCCGTGGTAGGGTAGTGATCAAAGTGCAGTGGGAACACACTTGAGGCGAAGTGCTAGTATCAAGTCAACGGACTAAGCTGTACTCATGTCACCTGGGAACTGATGACTGACGATAGGTATAATACCAACCTGTCAGTTCCCGACGAGTCCTGTCCAGTGTACTCGTAACCTAACGAGCACCCGTATACTATCTCTAGTACGACGTACTGATGGCTGTGGGACAGACCATCTCCCACACTGGGATGAGAAGCGCATACGCTAGTCTACTCCGGAGTATCGATGCCCTGTCTCGATAGTCCTGCGACTAGGGACCTGTATAAGGATGTGCTTATAGATTACCCAGCCCCCACTAGTGTGACTGCCATCACAACGCTGGTAATCAAGCAAAGATCCTAAGGGCTCCACTAATGCGTATAAGTGATATAGTAAAATAAACACAAGTACACATTGAAGTAGAAACAAACCAAGTAGCATACTACTATATTGAGCAAGATTGTTTATACAAGGTGAATATCCCAAGCTTCCATTAAGTAATATACAAACTAGTATGATACAGTAATGGCCTCTAGGGCATATACACTAACAATCTCCCACTTGCACTAAGGCCATGTACTGGCGTATCGAAGACCTATCATCTCGATCAGCCGCTCGAACTGAGTCTGGGGTAGGGCCTTGGTGAATGGATCTGCAGTGTTCTCTTCTGAAGCAACCCTCCGAACCTCGATCTCCTTGCGATCCACGATCTCCCTGATCAGGTGATACCGCCTCAAGATGTGCCTGGATCTCTGATGGGACCTGGGTTCCTTTGCTAAAGCTATAGCCCCATTGTTGTCGCAATACAGAGGTATTGGGTCAACAATGGACGGAACCACTTGAAGTTCTTTTAAGAACTTCCTTATCCAGACAGCTTCTTTTGCGGCATCAGATGCAGCAATGTATTCCGCTTCCATAGTCGAGTCTGCAACGGTTTCCTGTTTGGAGCTCTTCCAACACACCGCCCCTCCATTGAGGGTAAAGACAAAACCCGACATGGACTTGGAATCATCCTTGTCACTCTGGAAGCTGGAGTCAGCAAAGGCCTCGATCTGGAGGTCTTTTCCGCCATACACCATGAACATCTCCTTAGTCCTTCTCAGGTACTTGAGAATGTTCTTTACCGCTATCCAGTGTTTCTCCCCAGGGTTTGACTGATACCGGCTTACCACACTCAGTGCATAAGCTACATCCGGTCTGGTACACAACATCGCATACATTATAGAGCCTACCGCAGAAGCGTAGGGTATAATAGACATGCGATCCCTCTCCAAATCAGTCTTGGGAGACATCTCTTTAGAGAGGGTGATCCCGTGACAAGCCGGTAGGTTACCGCGCTTGGAATCTTCCATACTGAATCTCTTCACTATGGTGTCGATGTACCTGGACTGAGAAAGTCCTAATATCCTCTTGGATCTATCACGATGGATCCGGATCCCCAGGATGTATGAGGCATCACCCAGGTCTTTCATGGAGAACCTGTGTGACAAGAACCCCTTGACAGATTGTAGCATAGGAATGTCATTTCCTATTAAGAGAATGTCATCCACGTATAAAACGAGGAATACTACAGTTCTCGCTACAAATCTACTATAGATGCATGGTTCATCTGGATTTTTGATAAAGTCAAATTCCTTGACTGTCTCATCAAAACAGATGTTCCAACTCCGCGATGCCTGCTTTAGTCCATAGATGGACTTAAGCAACTTGCACACCTTTCCGCTGCTCCCACTCTGAATGAAACCCTCTGGCTGATCCATATAGACACACTCCTCTAAATTTCCATTTAGAAAAGCGGTCTTTACGTCCATCTGCCAAATCTCATAATCGTGGAAGGCAGCAATGGCAAGAAGGATCCGAATGGATTTCAGCATAGCCACTGGAGAAAAGGTTTCGTCATAGTCCAAGCCAGGTCTTTGACGGAAACCCTTTGCTACAAGTCTAGCTTTATAGGTCTCAACCTGTCCATCTACACCAATCTTCCTTTTGAAGATCCACTTGCATCCTACGGGTTTTACCCCGTCTGGAGCAATGTCCAACGTCCATACTTTGTTGGTGTACATGGACTCCATTTCGGTCCGCATGGCATCCAGCCATTTTACCGAGTCAACGCTCTGAACGGCCTGCTGGAAGCTAGTAGGCTCATCATAATCTATGATGCAATCCTCTCTATCCCCGTCTATGAGAAAACCGTAGTATCTCTCGGGCGGATGAGACTGCCTACTACTCCTGCGGAGCGGCATAGGAATGTCCTGTTCTTTTGAACTTACTGGCTCTTCCAAGCTTTCAGTAATAGCTTGTGGTTCTGGAATTTCTTCCAGTTCTATTGCGTTCCCACTTATATGAGTTTCCAAAAACTCAGTTTCCAAGAAGCGGGCATGTTGAGAAACAAAAACCTTTTGTTCCTCAGCGGAATAGAATAGATACCCCCTGGAGTTCTTTGGGTATCCCACAAACTTGCACTGTACTGATCGTGCCTCGAGCTTGTCCGCATGCTGCTTTTTTACAAAAGCTGGACATCCCCATATCTTAAGGTACTTAAGACAGGGTTTCTTCCCACTCCACATCTGATATGGAGTGGTAGGCACAGTCTTGGTGGGAGCCTTGTTCAAGAGATATGCAGCTGCTTCTAGTGCATAGCCCCAGAAAGATCGCGGTAACTCAGCCTTACTCATCATGGAACGAACCATATCCAATAGGGTTCGATTCCTCCTTTCCGATACACCGTTATGTTGCGGAGTGTATGGAGGAGTACGCTGAGAGAGAATTCCATTCTCTTTTAAATAGTCCAGGAACTCGGCACTCAAGTATTCTCCACCTCGATCCGATCTTAGAATCTTATTACTTTTGCCTGTTTGTTTTTCAACTTCATTCTTGTAATCCCGAAATTTCTCAAAGGCTTCGGATTTGTGCTTCATTAAGAAGACATGTCCATACCTAGAGAAATCGTCTGTGAAAGTAATGAAGTATGAATAACCGCTTCGCGCATGTGTAGACATTGGACCACACACGTCACTGTGTATGAGTCCCAAGAGCTCGCTCGCTCTTTCTCCGTGTCCAGTGAACGGAGTCTTTGTCATCTTTCCCATGAGACAAGATTCACAAGTGGCATAAGACTGATACTCGAACGGATCCAAGTATCCTTCTTTATGTAACTTAGTCAACCGTGTCTCATTGATGTGACCCAGTCTACAATGCCATAAGAAAGCCTGATTAATATCTGGAGACTTTCTTTTGTGTGTATTCTGGACATTGAAAATCTGTGGTTGGTTCAATACGTATATACCATTGCTCAGTGTACCTGACCCAATCAGAACTTGATTAAGGTGAATGTTTACAACATTACTTACAAACGCAAATTCATAACCTTCTTTTGAAACCAAAGATACAGAAATGATATTACAAGTTGCGTTGGGTACAAAAAAGCAATTACGCAAAACCAAAACATGCCCATCTGACATTCCTAGGTGATAGTCCCCCACGGCTTTAGCATCCATGCTAGCTCCGTTTGCAACTCTGAGGGTCATGTCACCTTCCTTCAAAAACCTACGATTTCTCAACGCCTGCAATGAATTACAGATATGAGATCCTGATCCGGTATCCAATACCCAGGAAGTAGAGTTTATAGAAAGACAGTTTTCAATAACATACACACCTGAAGCTGAAGCCGCAACCTGCTTCAGTTCCTGTGTCCTGGCCTTCCAAGCCCTGCAATCTTTCTTCCAGTGTCCACTCTTATGACAATAGAAGCATTCTTCCTTTCCAACAAGCTTCCCCGCAATCTTTGTTGCCTTTTCCTTTCCCTTCGTACCCACTTTACTAACACCGCCTCTTGGTTTGGCGGGGGCTTTCTTCCTCTTTCCCTTGGCTTTCGCCTTGGACCTAGAGGAAGAAGATCCTCCTACAAACAAAGCGGGTGTTTCCCTACCCTTCTGTAGGGTGCCCTCTGCGCTCCTCAGCATGTTGAGGAGTTCTGAAAGTTCAACTTCCTTTTCTTGCAAGTTGAAATTCAGTATGAACTGGGCGTAAGTGGATGGAAGGGACTGGAGAATTATATCCGTGTAGAGTTCACTGTCCAACGTGGTCCCAAGTTCCGCGAGCTCCTCAGTGTAGCCAATCATCTTAGGCACGTGGTCCGCTACCGATGATCCGACGGCCAACTTTGTCGAAAACAACTTCTTCGACACTTCGTATCTTGCGATACGAGATTGCTCTCCATACAGTTCTTTTGTATGAAGAAATATGGATTCCAAATCCATATTCTCGTGCCTCCTCTGATGTTCGTTGTCCATCGAGGCAAGTACGAGGCACCTGGCCTTCGCGCTGTCAATCTCCCAAGTCTTACGGATTTCCTTATCCGCGACGCTGGAGGTGGGACCTGGGACGGGGGGAGCTTTGGTGGTAAGAAGATACCCCAGCTTGTCGTAAGTGATTGCCAACTTGACATTCCTGAGCCAATCTTTGTAGTTTGGCCCTGTCAATATGTTTTTATCTAGAATCAACTTAAGTCCAGTCATTTCGATTTGGTCGCTGCAGGGGGGAGAGAAGGAACACTTTAGCACGATGCTCTTGCAAGTTTAGAATGGTTTTTAGTTTGTCTAAACAGGATGGCTCCTACTGTCTCTCGAATCCCTCCTCAAACCACAAAGGAAGAATTAGCCGGAATCAATCCCACCGTGCAATACTTGCTTAACCGTTCAGCCAGGCCAGTGTCGGTACTTCGAGGGAGGTTTTCCAACGCTTTCGCGAAGTTCCTTAATTAAATAACCTCTTTTCTCTGGGGGCGTAGCCCCGCTGACACCTTTCTAGGCACCTACTAGGTTTATAGCATTGATCGTCTAGTGAGAAATTTCCCGAGGAGTAGCATATACTCACAGTAGGATCGGGATCCAAATATCATCGTGTGACGAAACTGAAGGAATCCTACCAGAATCACCACACTCCAAATGGTATGCTAATCTAGCAAGTTTCAGTACTTATGAAACTCCCGATGTGGATTTTTGCCCCATGCTCTTATGACCTTGACGAAGGTCAACAAATCATAAGTCACATGTCAAGTTCTGCCCGTCATTATCCAGGTTAATTTGAACCCACCCGTATATACCCTTGACGAAGGTCAACAAGGCAACACGACTGTCCCAAACCAACGCATCTATCTATGCTACATATGAACACCCAACAGCTACCAAACTCTATGCCTTGACGAAGGTCAACAAACATAGCTTGAATACTATTGAATATTCATACGAAACGACGGAGGGCTACGAATGGTTTTGGCGAAACCGTGAACGTAGTGAACTTGATTTAATCGATGGAACGAGATAGCTTTTAGAAGGAGTGGCTCAATCTCCGCATTTAAAAGTTAGTTTTGAAAAGAACCGAGTGGTTTTTCGAAAGTGTTCCAACGACTTTAGCTTGGTTTATTATCTTGCATTAGTTCTTTTAATGCGTGATATTCTTGCATTAGTACTTTTAATGCGTCCCATCATTTAAATCCTACCATTGCAGAAAACAACCAAAATATGACGTACGCTTATGCCATTCGCATTCGCCACGGGGTCCCGTCATCACTCGTTAGGTTACTTAACTAACGACAGAGCGGGGGCTGGGCTAGCGCGGCTGTAAAACATAAGCAACGCCTAAATAGAAAGCAATGATAGACATTACAGATCACAGATGAATACATTGGATATACTAGCAATCCGCAATCCTTTCGAGCCTGAAACGAAAAGCGGATAACACGGTCGCGGTGAATAGCCAATACCCCACCCAAGACCCCTACGGGTGCGGCAAACTACCCGCCAAGTACCCGGCAGTTTGTGCACCCCTCCATGGGTCTATCCTAGGAGCAAAAACAGTAAAAAGAATTATACAATGACGGCTACAACCCCGACCCGGTTGTGCGGCCAAGCAAATAATAATTATTACATCAATTTACATTTACAATGAATGAAAGAAAAACAAAAGCTCATCTCACATCCAACCCGGCTATTCACCCGCGACAGTCCAACACATTCATATACACATTCCAGCACATTACAGATCATGTATAACCCCGACTAATCGACCTATAGCGATTAGCCGACGTTCAATACATGCAAGCATCACAGATATAACCATCATAGTCAAAGTGCAGTGAAGTTCAGAAAAATACGGAATTATAGGACCCCAAAAGTAAATTTCTTTTCTGGAAAATCTGGGCACATATAATATATTTCAAAAATCCCAAAACCAACACACAAACACTCTGCACGAAAATCGATGGACAGAAGACGACAAAGCGCGGCGCTTCCGCCGTACATGCCTACCTCGTGCGGCGGAAGGGCGGCGGTTTGAGGGAATTAGGTCATCGTTTTTCATGGGTGCACTCACAAAACCCTGAGACGATTTTACAAGTATAAAGTTTTTCATTTTGAGCCAAAAAAAAATTCAACAGAAACTCAGTTTTTGTGATTTTTCCGGTTTTGTGATTTTTCGTTTCCGAACTTCGTTACACTTCACTACCAAGCTAGTTTAAGTTTAGTTAGGCTCTGATACCACTGTAAGTCCATATTGCGACCCCCGGTACTTACGGGGAGGCGGAAACGGTATAAAAAACAAATTTTTATCGCAAGAGGCAACATGGACTAAACTAGGTCGGGATCGGGTCTAAACTAAACTAGCAAATACGCATAAGAGAGTTAGCTACTCGGATGAAGGTTATACCTAAACTTGAACTCCTTCTTCTTGAAATCTTGTAGGGGTTGATGGTTCTCTTTTCGTCGCCTTCTTCCGTCGAAGATGGATCCACCTCGAAGGTTCGACCTTTGGGCTCTTCCTCGATCTTTGAGTGAACTAGGGTTTCCGGCTTGCTAAACCTTCAACCTAGAATGAGTAGAGAGAGACTAGGGTTTGCTTTTCCTTTTGAAGAGAAGGATTCTCAACACATGAGAGGGTTTCTCTTTGCTAGAGGAAGAAGAAGATGAAATGAAGAGAGAGAGAGAGGTTATGATAGAATGAGCTATCCTTTTTCCTTTTTGCAACCATAATGCAAAAGAAAAGAATTATCTAAATGATAATAATTGAAAATAAGAATAGTTGATGGTAATTTTTGGAATGACCATTATCATGCTTCTTTAAATGAAGTGTAAGCATGAATCAAGGAGGATCTTTCAAAGCATGATGGTGGTCAATGGTCAACAAGTCAACCAAGGTCAATAAGTCAACAAAAATCAACCATAACATAATTCTCATTTAATTACTATTATTAATAGATAATTCATAAATCCATTAGGGTTTGGAAAATGATAACTGTCAACTGTGCATACGCACCTGTTCCGAAACCCTAATGAAAAACCTCATTCTCAGCCTCAAGCAACTGTGCATACACACCTGCATTCTCGTTCCGAGGAACAAGAATACCAAGATATAAAAGCAACCCTAAAACATATACCAGTATCTGGCTCAAACCAGAGCCTGCCAGTATAATCCGTCCGGACTCCAAACGTGCACAAGTGCGCGGATGAGAACGAACCTTGTCGCAAAACCATGCGACCTCTACTCTGTTTTGCCCAGAGGCGAATACCCTCTGTGTGGGACTCTAAAGACTCGACACTACGCTGGCAGTGGGTTTAACCACAGACCGCAAGCGGCACTAGCTGTGCGTAACGGTCCCCAGGTAGATGTCGACAAGAAGGCTGACGAGGTGAAACCCCATCTGAACTCCTACTGAGTCTGAATGTGACATTCTCCGTACAGTCCGGTCTGTTCGTCTGATACACCGCATGTCGGGCCTAGGGGGCGGTAAAACGTCAGTCCCCCAATAGCGGTACAAGTCGTGTCGGAGTGAAGCCCAAAACACCCTGAGATAACACTGGAACCTACCAGTATATCTCGCTTGCCCTGGCCAGGGACTACTCGTGTAATGGCTCTCCTAGACACAGCGCGATGTCAACCCCCAATATCGGGAGAGACGAATCCTGTCTAACCGGCACTGCCTCCAAGTGCTTCGGGACTGCACCCAACCACCACCTGTTTGCACGACTCCTTTGAGCTGTGGTAGGGTAGTGATCAAAGTGCAGTGGGAACACACTTGAGGCGAAGTGCTAGTATCAAGTCAACGGACTAAGCTGTACTCATGTCACCTGGGAACTGATGACTGACGATAGGTATAATACCAACCTGTCAGTTCCCGACGAGTCCTGTCCAGTGTACTCGTAACCTAACGAGCACCCGTATACTATCTCTAGTACGACGTACTGATGGCTGTGGGACAGACCATCTCCCACACTGGGATGAGAAGCGCATACGCTAGTCTACTCCGGAGTATCGATGCCCTGTCTCGATAGTCCTGCGACTAGGGACCTGTATAAGGATGTGCTTATAGATTACCCAGCCCCCACTAGTGTGACTGCCATCACAACGCTGGTAATCAAGCAAAGATCCTAAGGGCTCCACTAATGCGTATAAGTGATATAGTAAAATAAACACAAGTACACATTGAAGTAGAAACAAACCAAGTAGCATACTACTATATTGAGCAAGATTGTTTATACAAGGTGAATATCCCAAGCTTCCATTAAGTAATATACAAACTAGTATGATACAGTAATGGCCTCTAGGGCATATACACTAACAGTCTTCTAGAGGGTCCATCACGTTACTTGTACGTTTTTCCGAAAGATTTAAACCCGATAAAAATTCAACACTTGAAAGTTTTTCGTGCCGGGAAAAAGTGAGTTAATGATATCCGCTCGAACTTTTTAACAGTTTCTAAATATCCGGAAAACATAACAAAATTAAAATTTTCCGATCGAATCAACGATTACAAAATAAACCCCAGAACTCTCAACACTTGAGACAGATTAAAAATACCCAGAAGCAGCAACCAGCACCTATGGATATTACCATGAAGACACGTGTCGCAATCTCAAAGATCGGCCGCGGAACCGTCGCGGGAAGCAGGTTCCCGCCGCGGTTCCGCGGTGATGTCATCGAATTGTGGGCTCGTATTTCATGATAATTCTTATAATTCCCTGCTGATTTTTTTGAGTATTTTTAATGCAGAAAAAATCACATTTTTACAAAATTTCCAGGGAGGGGTTCTATTTCGTCGTATCGGGTTCGATCAGAGTTTTAACTTCGTATACACGTCGCCTAATGCTCTAGTTAGGCTCTGATACCACTGTAGGGTTCCTAGGCACTCTTGTGAAGGTTCATAAGGCATCAAACATGCCCGAATTAAATTCTAGACGTGCCGAACAACCCAAAGCCGAGATCTTTGCTAGATTATTAGGGTTTAACATGCAAGTAAACATCTTTACCACTAAGTGTGAGGGATTACAACCTTTGTAGTCCGCTCCTTCGCTTCATAAGCTCCGAGTAGAAGTCCTTTCGCCGCGATCCATGATCTCCCGGACTCAAGAGAGGCTCCACGACTCGAACGATCCATGCTAGCTTGTAGTGTTCCGCTTCTCCGATGATCTACGTCGAAGTTGCTATAACTCAAGATCTCTCACTCTAAAGAGGTGAACACCCTAATCTAATGGGCTAGATTATATGAGGATGATGGAGTAGTATTTATTCTATCTTTTTAAATCAAAATCTCACATGAAATCATCACAAAAAGAAAATCAAGTAAGCTTTTTCAAAGCTCAAGAGAGAAGAAGATGATGAATAATGAGATAATCCTTTTGTGATGAATAGTAGAAAAGTATATATGAATTAATAATGTACCCATAGTTTAGTATGATAAGGATAACCCTTGTAGAGAATAAACTAGAGCTAGGGTTTGGTTAGGTAAAAGAATGAGTCATGGATAAATATCAACCATAATATCTTAACCAAGACAAAAGGAATGCTTCTAGATGGTGCAAGAAGAAGCTAACCCTAATCAAACCCTAATCTCTTTTTATCATCACTAAACATGTTTCATTATTAATCATATCATGTTACTATAATATATATCACATATATATTATATATTTGTAACAAAAGAAAATAATACAATTAATATATATCGCATATATATCAATGAATTATCCGGTGAGAAAATGAAATAATAAAGCGAACCAATATTAGATAATGTAATACAATATATCATATATATTATTATACATTAAATCATCGAATCAACACTTGATCCGACAATCCGGCTATATCGAATATAACCGACTAATATATCATGTACCGATTCATCGAATCAACACTTGATCCGATGACCCGGTTCATATCTAAACATCGCGAGAATATAATACGGTATCTCATATCGCATTATCCTCGGTCCTGCACATATCACATATGTGCCTCTACTCCGTTTTGCCTGAGCCAAGAAACCTCTGTGTAGGACTCTAAAGAATCGTCAATACGCCGGTAGCAGGTGATGATCATATCAAACACCCACAAGCTGCAAGCGGTCAGCTAAACGTAACAGCCACCCAGCTATTGAGCGATCATAAGATCAACAAGCTAGCCTGTACGTTCTCCTGTTAATCCAATCAGTAACACTCCCGTATAGTCCGGTCTGTTCGTCTGATATGTCGCATATCTAGTCTATGGGTGGTATATGTCAGACCCCAGTAACCGATAAGTCGTGTCGATGTGAGGCTCATAACAGGTCGAGAAACTACTGATAACACTTACCAGTAAACTTTGAGAGAATGGGTGAGTAGTTTTCTCACTTGTTAGGATAGGATAAGGAAAGTTTGAGAGAAGGAAATCTCTCTCACTCTTTTCTTGCCCAACATCTTAATTCGGACTCCCGTTAATTGAACCACAATCCGCTCCCTACGGCAACCTATCCTACATGATAGCGGTGATTCCTTAGTGAGACCGGTTGTGGTTGAATTAACCGGAGGTTAAGGCTAAAAGCCAAGAACGGACGGACAAGCACCAAAAGGAAGAACATAAGCGTTGGAAAGCCTAGCTTATACTCGCAAGTTCCTTCCTAGTCGTGCTAATCCCCGTTGTTGCCGATTACCGTAACACCGATATTAAGAGTGGCAACAAAAGAAGTGAGCGACTCCTAACTCAAACTAACCTAATACTAACCCTAACAAGCTCTCTTTATATATCATTTTAGCACATAAGTAATCTAAAAACAAACCTGGACATTTGGACTTAACTCGTTAAAGCACATAGAAAAAGATTCCCATCTCCCTGCGGACGACCTATACTCAACCGGCTAGCTACAAGCGAAAACGTCTTGATTGCGGTAATAAACTTGAACACGCAAATGTTAGTTATATGTATGCCCTAGAGGCCATTACTGTACATACGATGTATATTGTAGTGGATGCTAGGACATATATAGGGTGGACTTTCTTGCTCGACATGATAATATGCTATCTGGTTGTACTTTATCTTAACATGTACTCTGATTGTCTCTATATTACATGTTGATAAAGCCCTTAGGAAATGTACTCGACTACTGGGATTATGATGAGATCATACTAGTGGGGCCACGGTAGTCGACGAGTACATCCTATAACTGTTCCTAGTCGAGGGTGTATCGAGACAGGGCATCGATACACCAGAGTAGACTAGCGTATACGCATCTTGACCCGTATGATGGGCGATGGATGATCCCATATCCATCGGTGTTTGACATCAAGGATGGTGTACGGGTGCTCAGTGGAGACTGGGTACACTGGACGGACTCGCCGAGAACTCCCAGATGGTATTATACCATACGTCAGATGGCAGTTCTCCGGTGACACTGGTACAGAGTAGTCTGTCGACCCGAGATCGTCATAGAGTCTTGTGTGATTCCCACTGTGCTTTGATTTCCATTATACCACGTCCAAGAGAGCGTGCAAAAAGGTGGCTTTTGGGTACAGTCCCGAATCACAAGGAGGCAATGAGCGATAGGAGGGGATTCGTCTCTCCCGGTATAGGGAGTTGATGTTGTGCTGTGTTCGATTGGCTATAACCGGAAATCCCTGGCCAGGGTTGCTGAGATTTACTGGTAAGTGTTATCGGTAGTTTCTCGAACTGTTATAGACCTCATATCGACACGACTTATCAAGCTACTGGGGTCTGACGTTTACCACCCCTAGGCTAGATATGCAACATATCAGACGACGAGACCGGACTGTACGGGAGTGTTACTGATTGGATTCACAGGAGAAGTTACAGGCTTGCTTGTTGATCTTCTGAGCGCTCAATACTTGGGTAGCTGTTACGTTTAGCTGACCGCTTGCAGCTTGTGGGTGTTTGATATGATCATCACCTACTGCCGGCGTATTGACGATTCTTTAGAGTCCTACACAGAGGTTTCTTGACTCAGGCAAAACGGAGTAGGGGCACATATGTGATATGTGCGGGACCGAGGATAATGCGATATGTGATACCGTATTATATTCTCGCGATATTTGATATCAGCCGGGTCATCGGATCAAGTGTTGATTCGATGAATCGGTACGGATAAATATTAGTCGGTTATATGCGATATAGCCGGATTGTCGGTTCAAGTGTTGATTCGATAATTTAATGTATAATAATATATATGATATATTAAATTACATTATCTAATATTAGCTCACTAAAAGATTTTTTTTCTCACTCGGGTAATACATTGATATATATGCGATATATGTTAATTGTATTATTTTATTTTGTGACGATAAATATTATATATGTGATATATAATATTGTAACATGATATGATAACTAATGCAACATGTTTATTGGAGTTTAAACATGATTAGGGTTTGGATTAGGGTTAAGTCTTCTAGTTGATTCTAGAAGCTTTTCATTTTGTCATGATAAAGATATTTGTGTGTGACTCATGTTTAACCTAACCCAAACCCTAACTGTCGGGACCCGGTTCTTGCTCACGGAGCAAAGTGCCACACGGAACAAAGTGCCACGCCAAGTGTCGTGTTAAGTGGGCGGGGGCCACCTCTTGAATCCGTGGGGGCCACCTCTTGAGTCCGTGAGACCCACTGTAGAACAATGGGGACTCTTCGGAATACATTCCGAAAGGGGGCAGATCTGTACTATAAATGGAATGATACCACTCTTCAATACAGAGGCGCCTTTTAAGTGAACCGGCACTACAGGAGCTTGAGAACTCCGTAGTTAAGCGTGCTCGAGCCAGGGAAGTTCTGGGATGGGTGACCTCCTGGGAAGTGGCCCCTGGTCGGGTCCGGTTCGCTCCGAAGGACAAAACCGTGCGGTTTCGGCCAGAGCGGACAATACTCTCTGTATTGGAGTGGGGCGTGACAGAATGGTATCAGAGCCGGTCCCTCAATAGTAGGTCTGTGGTTCGAGGACGAACCATTGTTCAAAGGTGGGGAGAATGTCGGGACCCGGTTCTTGCTCACGGAGCAAAGTGCCACACGGAACAAAGTGCCACGCCAAGTGTCGTGTTAAGTGGGCGGGGGCCACCTCTTGAATCCGTGGGGGCCACCTCTTGAGTCCGTGAGACCCACTGTAGAACAATGGGGACTCTTCGGAATACATTCCGAAAGGGGGCAGATCTGTACTATAAATGGAATGATACCACTCTTCAATACAGAGGCGCCTTTTAAGTGAACCGGCACTACAGGAGCTTGAGAACTCCGTAGTTAAGCGTGCTCGAGCCAGGGAAGTTCTGGGATGGGTGACCTCCTGGGAAGTGGCCCCTGGTCGGGTCCGGTTCGCTCCGAAGGACAAAACCGTGCGGTTTCGGCCAGAGCGGACAATACTCTCTGTATTGGAGTGGGGCGTGACACTAACTCTAGTTAATTCTCTACATGAGTTTGCTTGACCATGGTTGCATTATTTATCATATTAATTCTTTCTATTCATCACAAAAGAAATGGATCACTATTGTTCATCTTCTTCCTTCTTCTTCTTTGCTTGAAATGCTTTCTTGCTTTGATTTTTGTGATGGATAAATATGAGAAAAAGATAAATAAAGAGAGCAAAAATCCTACTTCATCAACCTCATCTTCCCTTGCCATTTAGATGAGGGTGTTCACATCATTTCATGAGTGTTAGCTTGTGTTAACGGAACTTCAAGGTAGATCATCTTAGTATCGAAGATCGGAAGCAAAGGTTGCATCTTTCTCTTCGTGGAACCTCTCGAGAGTCCGGATCCCGATGATCGCAGCGAAGGGACCACAACACGGAGCATATGAAGTGAAGGACCGGATCTACAAAGGTTGTAATCCCTCTCACTTAGTGTTAAAGTTGTTAACATGTTAGTTTTCGCCTAATCTCTAGTTTAAAGTTCCGTATTCGGGTTGTTCGGCACGGCTAAATTTTAAATCGGGCATGGTTGATGCCTCGTAGACCCTTGTGCGCGTGCTTAGCAACCCTACAGTGGTATCAGAGCCAAGCTAGAGCTTTAGGCGAAGTCTAGACGAAATTTTAAGTCCGATCGAAACCCGAAACCCCGATAAAACCCGCTCTCTGGACTTTTTCTAAAAACTGGGATTTTTCCACATTAAAAATGCTTAAAAATTCAGCAGGGAATTATAAGAATTACGGTGAAAATTTTGACTCATGAACAGTACAAAGAGCGGCGGAACCGCGGCAGAAGCATGCCTTCTGCGGCGGTTCCGCGGCTAAAGGATGACGTCATCATTCCCTGTTTGCACAGTAACTCCTATTTTATTATGCTGGATTTTCTGGGAATTTTTAATATTTATTCAAGGGTTGAATTTTCTGGGGTTGTTTTGGGGATTCGATGTTTCGACCGGGATGTCTAATTTTGTCCATGTGGTTTTCCGGATAATTTTTAGAAACTGTTAAAAAGTTCGAATGGATATCAATAACTCACTTTTTCCCCTGTCGGAAATTTTTTCAAAAGTTGGATTTTTTCTCGTGTTTAAGAATGTTCTAAGTCATGCAAGTAACTCGGTGGACCCTCTAGAAGACAACAAACCTTAACTCGATTATGTGACCGTCTTGAACTGCCTTTTGAACCTTAGGGTTTGGGGCAGTACGGCGTGCCACATGTGAGGCGTTGGCATGACCCTTCTACGGCTGGACCATTGGTACTGTGGCATGTGATGGATGTTTTTAAACTGATTTCAAGTGATGAGATATATTGGGGAAATCTTGGGTGTTTGATGATTCGATCGAAAAGTTTAACTTTGTCTATTTATCTGGAATGTGATACAATATTTGGAATCCACAGGTAGTTATGAGATAACTGATTTGAATATTATAAACATAGCAGTTTAGTCTCAGTTGATCGGTTGCTACGGAATTTTGTTGTGATCAAAAGTCCATCGCAATCACGTAGCGTACGCGGATACTCGCCGGGTAAACTTAATAGACAGCTACGCCCCATAGCCCCGACCAAGTGACTGTAGGAGAACCCCGTTGCCGAAAGCATCCGTTCGGGTGCTCGCGGCAGCGGTGTTCCGCCTTAGTGCACTTCGTCGACGGCATCTGGGGTGCGGCCGTCTACTAAAGTTTGCGACGAGCATTCGATCAGGACGTCGGGAATCTTGTTGAATCGCCTGACTTGATATTGAAAAGAGTTTTCGATAATGAGACTAAAATGCGGGGTTTATAATTGTTAGGCATGAGATGTCTAAGGAATTCATTTGGTTAGGCATGCGATGTCTAAGGAGGTTGGGGATTCCAACTGTTGTAGTTTTACACTTTTTTTTCTGTGACCGTAAGCGTAGTATGTGGTGTATCGCTGGCTTCGTTGCTATACATCAACGACAATCGGGATACGCATACTTGCTTACGTTGATGATATGTGATATTATGTGTTGCTGTGATATGTTCCATTGGATCGTCGCGTTTGAATAGCCGGGGGTTTTATGTGAGATGAGAGTTTTTCTTTTTCATTCTTGTAAAATTCATTTGTATGTAATATTCTTTTATTGGGGCACTTCCAGGTAGCGGAAGATGTCACCGTTGTATATTATTTACTTTTCCGCATTAGGTAGACCCAAGGCGGGGAGCACAAGTAACCGGGTTCTAGGGTCCAGTGGGAGACCATCTCGAGGAGTCGAGACCGGGTCTCCTAACCCTAGAATTGGCAGTGTTACTTGCCGCTCTCGTAGGGGTCTAGGGATGTGGGTTTGGCTATTCATCGCGACCGTGGAATCCGTGTTTTATACAGGCTCGTATTGAAAACACGGACGTCCTAGTATATCCAATATTTCATATATGTTCTTCTGCTGCAATGTTCTGTGATGAGATCATATTACTGCCTGAGACGAATGTTTATATTATATATACGAGATATATGTTATATTGCAGATTTCGTTTCAAAAAGAGATGCTTGCGAAGCATAATTAAAATGGGACTTCATTAATGAGATTAATGAAATAAATGAAACCTAAGATGTTGTAGAAACTTGTTTATAAAAACTGGTAGCTCTAGTTCTTTCTTTGCATAGCGGTGTTCCTTGTAGAACATCCAGCACCTTATTCGATAAGGAAAGGAACGAGATCCCTTCACTGGGAGTGACTCCTTTAGCAATAACTGGCAGATGCTACAAACTCGGTTTGTCTTTTGATTGCTTCTATAGTTTCTGCTTTGTACAGCGGTATATATGATATATCCTGCACCTTATTCGATGAGAAAAGGGCCGACGATCCCTTCACCGGGAGTGACCCCTTTAGCAAAACTAGAAAAGCCTCAAAAACACTCCATTTAAAATCACTCGATTCTACAACGATATCAAGTTCATTACGCAAAGGGTTTTCTTAAAAACCTGTCGTAGCCCTCCGTCATTTCAGATAAGTACTAGTTAGTATTCGTGCTGCGGTAGTTTGGCATGCGTCAAGGCGTAGTGTACGGTAGCTAACTAGTGCTTATCTGCCAGCATACGATGCGATTGGATTAGGGTATTCATACGGCGTTGTTTGGCATGCGTCAAGGGTCGTACGGGTGGGTTTAATTCAATCAAGAAATGTACGGGTTGAACTTGACTAGCGGACTATGGGTTGTTTGGCATGCGTCAAGGTCATAGCACGCTAGGGGTAAAATATTATTGGGAATTTCAAGTGTTGAAATTTGCAATGAGATTGCATACCTTCTATGAGATAGTTGGATCCCGATACCCGCTGCGAGTAAGAGTTACTCCTGGGAGAGTTTTACACATTATAATTAGCCGATCTAGTAGGTGTCTAGAAAGGTGTTAACGGGGTTACGCCTCTGGGAAAACGAGGTTTACTTTAATTAGGTTCGTGCGAAAGCACGGGGGACCTCCCTCAAAGTACCGACACTGGCCTGGCTGAAAGATTGGCGAACTTGTAGCGTGTAATTAATCCCGGCTAGTCTTTCCTTTTAGGGTTTGAAGGAAGATTTGACTAAAACAGTAGTAGACATCCTGATTAGATATATTAGATAACCAATCTAATCTTGCAAGAGCATACGCTGAGTGTTTTCTTCTCTCTCTCTCCAGGTAGCGACCATATCATGCCTTAATCAAGATAATAAAACGGATATATTGACCGAACCCGCTTGTTATACTGAGTTGGGGAACGTTGTCCCGCTCCAACTTATAATTGTTATAAGATAGAACAGGAGATTGGGGAATACCAAATTTCCCGTGCCGCCCAAACGAAGAAAGTGCATATTGATCCATCATCTTCGGGTGTGTTCATTACAGAGAACTGTTTCTCAGTATCCTTTACGTCCTGGGTATGTGATACCGGATCAGGATCCCGCATATGTAATCTGTTACATGGTCTACAGATAGGTAGAGAACTGAGAACGGGTGATAAGTTTCATGAGATAGAAAACGGTGCAAGTGTTGCAGCCAAGTCTGTTGGTCACTGTCACCCTGTATTACCAGAATACATTGATTCTGAACAAATGTTATTAGATACCGAACCTGATATACAAAATCATATCAGTCTCTTTATTAGTAAAGAAAGGATATAATTTTGTATTGTTGGATAATGTTTTGAACATTTCCTATATCAAGAGTTGATCGGTTCAGGCACGTTATCTAAAAGCATTGACGTTCTAAATCAAACTACAGTTCTTAGTATACGGAACACACACAAGAGGAAGAGTTCAGAAATGAACGAATCCTTCTTGAGGTATTGTAGACTAGGTCATATCAATGCGACCCGACTAGCTAAGTTACATTTAGATGCATATTTAAATCTGTTTGAATTTACATCTTGTGATACTTGCCAGTCATGTCACAAAGATAAGATGACCATAGCTCTGTTTATTGGAAACAGAGAAAGAGTTAGTGAACTCTAAAGGATTGATACATGCTGATGTATGAAAGTCTCCTGTCTACACATGCCAAGACTGGTTCTTTGTACTTCATTACATTCTCTGATGATCTCTCAAGATTCAGACATATGTTCCTGCTGAAGCACAAGTCCGAAGCTTTTGAGATATTCACAGAATATAAGTTAGAAGTAGAGAACCAAAATACGGGTATAAGTATTATGTCCTTTGATGAGATCAAGGAGGAGAATACTTGAGCACGGAATTCCTGGACTATTCTAAAGGAGAATGAGATTCTCTCTCGGCATTACTCCTCCGTATACACCACAGCACCTCGGTGTATCAGGGCGGAGCAATAGCACCCTATGTGATATGGTGTGCTCTATGATGAGTACTACTGAGTTTCCTATTTCCTTTAGGGAGTTATGCGCTTGAGAAGCTGCATACCTATTGAATAGGGTTCAAATCAAATCAGTTGTCTACCACTTCATATGTGATATGGAAAGGGAAGAGCCTATATCTTAAGTTTTTTAAGATTTGGGGTTGTCCGGCCTATGTCTAAAAGCAAAATCCGGACAAGCTCGAGGCAAGATCTGTTATGTAGAACTGGAAATGTTCCAGCTATACAAACTACAGCTGATGATTTGGTAGAACCAAAGGATTCAATAGTTTCCAACGAACCTCAGCCTCTCCGCCGATCTAGTAGGGTTCCTCACCCACCTGAGAGATACTTCGGTTTCTCTATGATAGTGGGAGCGAGGATTGCATCATGAGATGATGACCCGACTAGTTTCGAGCAGGCTATCAGGAGTAGGACTCTGTAAGAATGGCTGGATGCTTATCGATCTGAGATGGAATCCTTATACACCAACAAAATATGGACTTTGGTTGCTTTATCTGAAGGGTTAAATCCCCATCAGGAGCAAGTATATCTTGAGAAGATTACTTGGTGTACATGGAAAAGTTGAGACTTTCAAAGCTAGACTTGTTAAAGGTTTGCATCATAGACCAGGTATGGATTATGTTGAAACCTTTTCTAAGGATCTATGCTTAAGTCCATCCAGATCCTACTTGCCACGGCTACATACCATGACTACGATATCTGGTGGTTGGGTGTCATGACTGCTTTTCTAAATAATGTTTTAGAAAAGAGCGTCTTTAAGTACACAGCCAGAGGGCTTCGTAGACAGTGGGAGCAGCGGAAACGCGTGCAAGATGTTTTATATGATAAAACAGGCATCGCGGAGTTGGAACATCTGTTTTGATGTGGTAGTCAAAGAGTTTGACTTCATCAAAATGGTAGATAAACCTTGTATATACGAAAAGGTAGTAGAGAGTATGGTGGTGATCCTCGTAGAGTACGTGGATGACATACTCTTGATAGGGAAGGAGTTTCCTATGCTACGCTCGGTCAATCTCCGCTTATCACAAGGATTCTCCATATAGGATCAAAGTGATACCTCCTAAATCCTGGGTTTTGGATCTATGAGATAGATCTAATTGGATGTTAGGACACTCACTAGTTGTAGTGAGAAGGTATCAATCGATCCTGGGGAGAATCACTGGAAAGGTTCCAGGGTGATAAGGACGACTGAATGTCAGTCGCAGGCATTGTCTTTACCCTCAGTGGAGGGACGGTATGTTGGAAGAGTTCCAAGCTAGATACCGTGACATACTAGACGATTAAAGGCAAGATACATCGTTACCAAGGATGCTACCAAAGAGGCAGTCTGGATATATATAAGTTCATAAGATGAACTTCGTTCCTACCATTGTGTGACAATGGAGTTGTGGCTTTAGCCAAGGAACCCCCGTCCCATCAGAAATCCAGATATAATTCTTAGGCAGTATCACCTGATCATGGAGATAGTTGATCTCCAGGGAGATCGAGGTTAGCAGAGTAGACACAGAGGACAACAACGCGGATCCACTCACAAAGGCCTTTTTCCCAGTAGAGACTTTTATGGGATGGTTGAGTATGAGATACTTCAACCGCAGCTAATTGTTGGGTATGCGATACCATAACAGATGGCCTTAGTGCAAGTGGGAGATTGTTAGTTATATGTATGCCGTAGAGGCCATTACTGTACATACGATGTATATTGTAGTGGATGCTAGGACATATATAGGGAGGACTTTCCTGCTCGACATGATAGTATGCTATCTGGTTGTACTTTATCTTAACATGTACTCTGATTGTCTCTATATTACATGTTGATAAAGCCCTTAGGAAATGTACTCGACTACTGGGACTATGATGAGATCATACTAGTGGGGCCACGGTAGTCGACGAGTACATCCTATAACTGTTCCTAGTCGAGGGGGTATCGAGACAGGGCATCGATACACCAGAGTAGACTAGCGTATACGCATCTTGACCCATATGATGGGCGATGGATGATCCCATATCCATCGGTGTTTGACATCAAGGATGGTGTACGGGTGCTCAGTGGAGACTGGGTACACTGGACGGACTCGCCGAGAACTCCCAGATGGTATTATACCATACGTCAGATGGCAGTTCTCCGGTGACACTGGTACAGAGTAGTCTGTCGACCCGAGATCGTCGTAGAGTCTTGTGTGATTCCCACTGTGCTTTGATTTCCATCATACCACGTCCAAGAGGGCGTGCAAAAAGGTGGCTTTTGGGTACAGTCCCGAATCACATGGAGGCAATGAGCGATAGGAGGGGATTCGTCTCTCCCGGTATAGGGAGTTGATGTTGTGCTGTGTTCGATTGGCTATAACCGGAAATCCCTGGCCAGGGTTGCTGAGATTTACTGGTAAGTGTTATCGGTAGTTTCTCGAACTGTTATAGACCTCATATCGACACGACTTATCAAGCTACTGGGGTCTGACGTTTACCACCCCTAGGCGAGATATGCAACATATCAGACGACGAGACCGGACTGTACGGGAGTGTTACTGATTGGATTCACAGGAGAAGTTACAGGCTTGCTTGTTGATCTTCTGAGCGCTCAATACCTGGGTAGCTGTTACGTTTAGCTGACCGCTTGCAGCTTGTGGGTGTTTGATATGATCATCACCTACTGCCGGCGTATTGACGATTCTTTAGAGTCCTACACAGAGGTTTCTTGACTCAGGCAAAACGGAGTAGGGGCACATATGTGATATGTGCGGGACCGAGGATAATGCGATATGTGATACCGTATTATATTCTCGCGATATTTGATATCAGCCGGGTCATCGGATCAAGTGTTGATTCGATGAATCGGTATGAATAAATATTAGTCGGTTATATGCGATATAGCCGGATTGTCAGTTCAAGTGTTGATTCGATAATTTAATGTATAATAATATATATGATATATTAAATTATATTATCTAATATTAGCTCACTAAAAGATTCTTTTTCTCACTCGGGTAATACATTGATATATATGCGATATATGTTAATTGTATTATTTTATTTTGTTACGATAAATATTTTATATGTGATATATAATATTATAACATGATATGATAACTAATGAACATGTTTAGTGGAGTTTAAACATGATTAGGGTTTGGATTAGGGTTAAGTCTTCTAGTTGATTCTAGAAGCTTTTCATTTTGTCTTGATAAAGATATTTGTGTGTGACTCATCTTTAACCTAACCCAAACCCTAACCCTAGTTAATTCTCTACATGAGTTTGCTTGACCATGGTTGCATTATTTATCATATTAATTCTTTCTATTCATCATAAAAGAAATGGATCACTATTGTTCATCTTCTTCCTTCTTCTTCTTTGCTTGAAATGCTTTCTTGCTTTGATTTTTGTGATGGATAAATATGAGAAAAAGATAAATAAAGAGAGCAAAAATCCTATTTCATCATCCTCATCTTCCCTTGCCATTTAGATGAGGGTGTTCACATCATTTCATGAGTGTTAGCTTGTGTTAACGGAACTTCAAGGTAGATCATCTTAGTATCGAAGATCGGAAGCAAAGGTTGCATCTTTCTCTTCGTGGAACCTCTAGAGAGTCCGGATCCCGATGATCGCAGCGAAGGGACCACAACACGGAGCATATGAAGTGAAGGACCAGATCTACAAAGGTTGTAATCCCTCTCACTTAGTGTTAAAGTTGTTAACATGTTAGTTTTCGCCTAATCTCTAGTTTAAAGTTCCGTATTCGGGTTGTTCAACACGGCTAAATTTTAAATCGGGCATGGTTGATGCCTCGTAGACCCTTGTGCGCGTGCCTAGCAACCCTACAGCAAAAACTCTACCAATCACTTGCACTGTACTGAGCTTGCCTCGAGTTTGTCCGCATGCTGCTTTTTGACAAAAACTGGACATTCCCAAATCTTCAGATATTGAAGATAGGGTTTCTTCCAACTCCACATCTGATATAGTGTGGTAAGCACAGTCTTAGTTGGAACTCGGTTCAAAATATATACAGCTGATTTTAGTGCATATCCCCAGAATGATCGCGGCAACTCAGCGTTACTCATCATGGAACGTACCATATCCAATCGGGTTCGGTTTCGTCTCTCCGATACACCATTATGTTGTGGGATGTATGGAGGAGTAAGTTGAGAGAGAGTTCCATTCTCTTTTAAGTAACTCAGGAACTCGGCACTCAAGTATTCACCACCTCGATCAGATCTCAGTGTCTTGATACTTTTTCCTGTTTGTTTTTCTACTTCATTCTTGTATTCCTGGAATTTTTCGAAGGCTTCAGATTTATGTTTCATTAAGAAGACATATCTGTACCTTGAAAAATCATCCGTAAAGGTAATGAAGTAAGAATAACCACTTCGCGCATGTGTAGACATTGGACCGCATACATCGCTGTGTACAAGTCCCAAGAGCTCGCTCTCTCTTACTCCGTGTCCAGTGAACGGAGTCTTTATCATCTTTCCTTTGAGACATGATTGACAAGTTGCATATGATTGATATTCGAACGGATCCAAATATCCTTCTTTATGCAACTCAGTTAACCTTGTCTCATTGATGTGACCCAGTCTATAATGTCATAAGAAAGCATGATTTATTTATGGAGACTTTCTTTTGTGTGTATTCTGGACATTGAAAATCTGTGGTTGGTTCAAAACGTATATACCGTTACTTAATGCACCCGACCCAATCAGAACATGATTAAGGTGAATGTTTACAACATCGCTTACAAATGCAAAATCGTAACCTTCTTTAGACATTAAAGATACAGATATGATATTACAAGTCGCACTGGGTACAAAATAACAGTCACGCAAAACCAAAACATGTCCATCTGACAATCCCAAGTGATAGTCCCCCACGGACTCAGCATCCATGCCAGCTCCGTTTGCAACTCTGAAGGTCATATCACCTGCCTTCAAAACCCTACGCTTTCTCAGTGCCTGCAAAGAATTACAGATATGAGATCCTGATCTGGTATCCAATACCCAGGAAGTAGAGTTTACTGATAGACAGTTTTCAATAACATACACATCTGAAGCCGAAGCCACAACTTGCTTCGGGTCCTGGTTCTTGGCCTTCCAAGCCCTGCAATCTTTCTTCCAGTGTCCTTTCTTATGACAATAAAAGCACTCTTCCTTCCCCACAAGCTGTCCCGCTACCTTTGCTACCTTTGCATTTCCCTCGGCTTCCACTTTACTAACACCGCTCCTTGGTTTGGTGGGGGTCTTCTTCTTCTTTCCCTTGGCTTTTGCCTTGGACCTAGAAGAGGAAGGTCCTCCAACAGACAAAGTGGATGTTTTCCTTACTTTCTGTAAGGTGCCCTCTGCACTCCTCAACATGTTGATGAGTTCCGGAAGTTCAACTTCTTTTCCTTGCATGTTGAAGTTCAGGATAAACTGGGCGTAAGTGGAAGGAAGGGACTGGAGAATCAAGTCAGTGTAGAGCTCGTTCTCTAACGTGGTCCCGAGGTCCGTGAGCTCTTCAATGTAGCCAATCATCTTAAGCATGTGTTCCGCTACAGATGATCCGACGGCCAATCTCGCTGGAAACAACTTTTTCGAGACTTCGTATCTGGCGATACGGGATTGCTCTCCATATAGTTCCTTAGTATGGAGAAATATGGATTCAAGGTCCATATTCTCGTGCCTCCTCTGATGTTCATTGTCCATAGAGGCAAGCACGAGGCACTTGGCCTTCGCGTAATCAATCTCCCACGTCTTACGGATTTCCTTATCCGCGACACTAGATTGAGGACCTGGGACAGGGGGAGCTTTGGTGGTAAGGAGATACCCTAACTTGTCATAAGTGATTGCCATTTTGACATTCCTGAGCCAATCTTTGTAGTTTGGCCCTGTTAGTATATTTTTATCTAGTAGTAACTTAAGTCCGGTCATGATGTTTGGTCGCTGCAATTAGGAGAGAGAGAAGAAACACTTTAGCATGATGCTCTTGCAAGTTTAGAGTAGTTTTTAGTTTGTCTAAACAGGATGGCTCACACAGTTTCTCGAATCCTTCCTCAAACCAAAAAAGAAGAATTAGTCGGGATCAATCTCACCGTACAATACTTGCTTAACCGTTCAGCCAGGCCAGTGTTGGTACATCGAGGGAGGTTTTACGACGCTTTCGCGAAGTTGCTTAATTAAATAACCTCTTTTTCCTGTGGGCGTAGCCCCGCTAATACCTTTCTAGACACCTACTTGGTTTATAATATTGATCGTTAAGTGAGAAAGTTTCCCAAGGAGTAGCATATACTCACAGTAGGATCGGGATCCAAATATCATCGTGTGATAAAGCTGAAGGAATCCTACCAGAATCATCACACTCCAAATGGTATGCAGCACTAGCAAGTTTCAGTTTCTTTAGAAACTCCCGATATGGATTTTTGCCCTATGCTCTTATGACCTTGACTTTGGCCAACAAATCATAAGTCACATGTCAAGTTCTACCCATCATTTTCCAGGTTAATTTGAACCCACCCGTACCTACCCTTGACTTTTGCCAAAAAGGCAGTACGACTGTCCCAAACCAACGCATCTATCTATGCTACCTACGAATATCCAATAACTACCAATCACTATGCCTTGATTTTGGCCAACAAACACAGCTTGAATACTATTAACTATCCATATGAAATGATGGAGGGCTACGAATGGTTTTGGCGAAACCGTGAACGTAGTGAACTTGATATAATCAAAGGAACGTGATAGCTTTTAAAAGGAGTGGTTCAAGCTCCGCGTTTTAAAAGTTTTCTGTTTTGAAAAGAAACCGAGTGGTTTTGAAATTGTTCCAACGACTTAACTTTGGTTTATTTTCTTGCATTAATTTAATGTGTCCCATCAATTAATCCTACCATTGCAGAAAACAACGAAAATATGACGTATTCTTATGCCATCCGCATTCGCCACGGGGCCCCGTCATCGCCCGTTAGGTTACTTAACTAACGACAGAGCGGGGGTTGGACTAGCGCGGATGCAAAACAAAAGCAACGCCTACAAGATATCATATATAGATATATACATTCGTCAGATGCAATGATAGTCATTCCAGATCACAAATGAACACATTGGATATGCTAGGACTCCGTGTTTCGTTCGAGCCTGCAATGAAAGACGGATTACACGGTCGTGATGAATAGCCAAACCCCACCCTAGACCTCTACGGGTGCGGCAAACTACCCGCCAAGTACCCGAAGTGAAGCAACCTCCCTCAACAACGTGAGTAGGCCACTCGGCACTTCAAAGTACCCGGTAGTTTGTGCACCCCACCTTGGGTCTATCCTAGGAACAAAAACAGTAAAACAAATAATATACAATGGCGGCTACAACCTCATCCCGGGTGTGCGGCCATAAAATAATATTATATCAATTTACAAATTACATCAAATGAAAGATAAAGAAAACTCTCATCTTACAACCCCCGGCTATTCATCCGCGACAATCCAACGAGTTCATATACACAATCCAACAACATTACAGATCATAGATATGCACAACCCCCACTAATCGACGTATAGCGATTAGTCGACGTTTAGTGCATATATCACATTACAGATATAATCATTTAGCAAAAGTTTGTAGAACTTTGATCAAAATACCAATTTTTAACTACCCCAAACACAACATTGTTCTTTGGAAATTCTGGGCAGAAACAAAATATTTGAAAAATCACAGAACACCAAACTGAACAAACAGCAGCAAACCCGAGTCGCGGCCGAGTCAACTCGGCCGCGGATCCGCGGCGAAACGCGTGGTTTGGCTGCACTTCCGCGGCGTGTTGACCGAGTCGTAGGCTCGTTTTTCCTGGTTGTTTCTAAAAAACCCTGCACCGATTTTTAAGGTATGTGCAATTATTTTTAGAACAGTTTTAAAAATCGGCAGAAAGTATATGTTTTTGACATGTTTCACGATTTTTTTTCGGATCGAAGTTCTAATCACTTTGCTAACATGCTAGTTGTTGTTTAACTATGCTCTGATACCACTGTAACTCCATATTGCCCACCCCGGTGCTTGCGGGGAGGTGGAATAGGTAAAAAAACGATTTTTGACGCAAGGCAACATGGACTAGAAACTAGAGGATCTTTGCTAAACAAAACTAGCAAACAAACTACAAGTTTAGCTACTCGGTTAGAAGGTTATACCTAGGTCTTGAACTCATTATCTTCTTGCTCCTTGAAGTGGTGTGAACGGCTCCTCCTCGTCTTCTTCTTTTTGCCGAAGAAGGATCCACCCGAAGGCCTCTACCTTGAGCTCCTACCTCAACCTAGAGGTAACTAAAGTGCTTGGCTTGCTAAACCTAGAACCCTAGAAAGAGTAGAGAGGAGTTTTGGTGGTTTTATCTCAAGAGCTCATGGTTCTCAACACATGAGAGATGAGAGCTTTGAGAGAGAGGAAGAGGATGAGCTAAACTTATGAGAGACAAAGAGCAAGAAAGAATGAGAGACCTTTTTGCAACCATACTCTCATATGAGAGAATAATGAATTAATAATAATAATTAAAAAGAAATTGTGATGGTTCATTTGGAATGACCATTATCATTTCACATTAAATGAATTTTTCAAGAATCAAGAAGCATCTTTCTTGTGAAATGATGATGGTCAAATTGTCAACATAAGCCAACCGGTCAACCAAAGTCAAAATGTCAACATAAGTCAAATGGTCAACCTAACCATGGAACAATTATCTTTAATTAATATCATTAATCATATTTCTCATTTTCATTAGGGTTTGGAAAAAGTCAACGGTCAACAACCCTAATGAGAATCCTCTGCCTCTGCCTGTGTCAACTGTGCATACACACCCGCATCTGTGTTCCGAGGAACATGAATACAATGAGACAAAACCAATCCCAAAACAAATACTAGGATCTGGCTTAAACCAAAGCCTGAAATTAATAACTGTACGGACACCAAACGCACACAAGTGCGCGGATGCGAACGAACCCCGTCGCAAAACCATGCGACCTCTACTCTGTTTTGCCCAAAGGCGAACAGCCCTCTGTGTGGGATTCTAAAGACTCAACACTACGCTGGCAGTGGGTTTAACCACAGGCTGCAAGCGGTACTAGCTGTACTTAACGGTCCCCAGGTAGATGCCGATAAGAAGACTGATGAGGTGAACCTATCCGAACTCCTACCGAGCCTGAATGTGACAATCTCCGTACAGTCTGGTCTGTTCGTCTGAGAATATCGCATGGTGGGCCTACGGGGTGGTAAACGTCAGTCCCCTAATAGCGGTACAAGTCGTGTCGGAGTGTAGCCCAGAACACCTGAGATAACACTGGAAAACCTACCAGTATATCTCGCTTGCCCTGGCCAGGGACTTCGTGTAATGGCTCTCCTAGACACAGCACGATATCAACCCCTAATACTGGGAGAGACGAATCCTGTCTAACCGTCACTGCCTCCAAGTGCTTCGGGACTGCACCCAACTGCTACCTGTTTGCACGACTCATTTGAGCCGTGGTAGGATAGCAATCTAAGAACAGTGGGAACACACTCGAGGCGAAGTGACAGTGTCAAGTCAGTGGACTAAGCTGTACTCATGTCACCTGGGAACTGATAACTGACGATAGGCATAATACCAACCAACAGTTCCTGACGAGTCCTGTCCAGTGTACTCGTAACCTAACGAGCACCTGCATACTATCTCAAGTACGACGTACTAATGGCTGTGGGACAGACCATCTCCCCTGCTGGGATGAGAAGCGCATATGCTAGTCTACTCCGGAGTATCGATGCCCCGTCTCAATAATCCAACGACCAGGGACCTGTATAAGGATGTGATTATAGATTACCCAGCCCCACTAGTGTGACTGCCATCACAACACTGGTAATCAAGCAAAGATCCTAAGGGCTTCACTAATGTGTATAGGCGATATGCTAAAAGAAACACATGCATACATTAAAGTAGAAACAAACCCAGTAGCATACTACCATTTCAAACAAGATTGTCTATACAACTGTGAATATCCAAAGCTTCCATCAAGTAATATACAAACTAGTATGATACAGTAATGGCCTCTAGGCATATACACTAACATTATATTACTTTGGAAAGTTATCGATCAAAACTGTAACATCTTAGCGTTTCCGTATTGATGATGTTAAAGTGTTTAACTCGGTTAATACGATGATACATACTTGTTGATATGTATTTGTGAGTCTGAGATATTCTATGTTATGATTATTTAGTGTGGATTGGATCGTCGCGAAATGAATAACCATGTGCGTATTTGGTTGTTATCTGTTTCATTTTATTCATGATGTAGCCAAAATGTATATTCTTTTAATCGGGACGAGCAGTCGACATGTGGCCATCATTTCCGCTTATTGTATTATTATTTGTCAGGTCTCGATCAGGTTGTGATCGATGTCACCGTTATATTAATACAGGTATCAGGTTTACCCCACGGCCAAGTACACTGGCGGCCGGGTTCTAGATTGCAACGGGTGGCCATCTCAAGAAGCTGAGACCGGGCCACTCGATTCTAGGATTGGCGGGCTGCTTGCCATGCTTGTAGGGGGTTTGGATAGACCCATGGACGAGTGCTCTCGTCATCGGATTCGAGAAAGTGCTGGGTGGCCCAATCATGGTGATGATGCCGGGTTGCCTCGTTTCTCGGATTAGCGGATGACTTGTTGCGCTCGTAGGGGTCTGCTTTTGGCTATGCATGGGCTATTCACGCGAACTGGGTATTTCATGCTTCGTTTGGGGCTCGAACGAAACGCGGGAATTCTAGGTGATCCAACCATTCCAACTCAATGATGTTATATTTCCTCATGCTGTAATTTAATTATTTGCTTGTGATGGTTTATTTATATATGTGATATATATATATATATATATATATATATATATATATATATATATATATATATATATATATAGTGTGTGAGTGTGTGTATAAATGCTATATACGTTTTGCATCCGAGCTAGCCCTGCCCCCGCTCTGGTATTAGTTAAGTAACCTAACGGTGCATGACGGGGCCCTGTGGCGAATGCGGATAGCTTATATGTGCATTATATTTTTCCTTTTCATACTTTTCTGTAATGTTTGTGTGAGAAGAATAATGCTAGATAATAAGATTATCTAAATGATGGGATTGTATTAATTGCATTAATACATAGTAAAATAAACCTATACATTGTAGGAACCAATTTTTTAATAAATGGGAAATTTTAGTCGATTCTTTTTCTTTACATCGAGGCATTCGGTTAGGAAGGTCCTGCACCTCATTTGATTAGGAAAGAGCCTTGATCCCGTCACTGGGAGTTCGCACTTGGGTTAAAATTTGTATTAATAAAATTGTTTTTGTAGCCGTATTCTTTTGCTTTGCGTCATGATATTCGGTTATGAATATCCTGCACCTCATTCGATGAGGAAAGAGTCTACATCCCTTCACGAGGAGTTCACTCTTGAGCAAAAGTCTACGCGACTATAGAATTTCAAAACCACTCAGTTCCTTCGATGCGATCAAGTTCATTACATTAAGGGTTTTCTTCAAAACCAGCCGTAGCACTCTGTTATTTCAGGAAGTAGAGTACTTAGTATTCATGCTGCGTTTGTTGATCTTTAGTCAAGGCGTAGTGTACGGTAGCTAAGTGATGTCTTCCTACTTGCATATGATGCGATTAGCTAGGACATTCGTACGACTTTGTTGATCTTTTGTCAAGGGTCGTACGGGTTGGTCTAAATTAATCACGAAATGAAGGGCCGAACTTGACTAGGACCCTTTGATTTGTTGATTTTTAGTGATGGTCATAGAGTCCTAGGGGCAAAAACAACATTAGGAGTTTTAAGTGTTGAAACTTGTAATGAGATTGCTTACCTTCTATGGAGTGGGGTAATTTTTTGATCTTTAGCCAAGGTTACCACGCTATGATAGATTGGGTCCCGATTCCTATTGTGAGTAATAGTTACTCCCGGGAGATTTTCTATACAAAATCCCGGCTAGTTCTCATTTTAGGGTTTGAAGGAGAATTTGACAAAATAGTGGGAGCCATCCTGATTAGATAAATATACCAATCTAATATAGGTTAGAGTGCACGCTGAGTATTTATTTTCTCTCTCTGGCAGAGACCTTGGATCACCTTAAACCAAGACTCATTAACAATATTGACCGACCTTTTTACAATCGACAGTTTTAGAATGTCTGGATTTCCCTAATCCACGAAATAGTCACATATGTCCTCATATATCCTACTTTCCCTTCTACTAACTCCAGAATCCTCTGTATTCGGTACAAAGATCCATATTGTTTGGTAGTCCATCGTATAGTTAGATACGAACTTGACGAAATTGTTTAATTCCGAGGATGGCCACTGATTCTGGATTAGATGAATTTTTCGTTTGTCTATCCCTCCTATCTTATCTCAAGCTCGAGAGCTCCTTACATATAAAAAGTGTATACATGTTACGCTTATTGGATAGTCTTCTTCCAATCCCGAAGCCGGTGCTGAAGGAATGGAAAGGAGAAAACCAAACTAGCATAAGTTCGGTATACAGAAAGGTAAGATGGAGAGACATCTAAAGGGGTTGAAGTGAGAAAAGGAAATTGCGACTATTGTCATGAACCTGGATAATGGAAAAGGCAATACAATGAATACCCGACTGACCCCACTGAAATTTTTTGATGTTTCGGATTCCCCGTGCGTCTCTGTTTTGAAAAACCGTTCTCAATAAACTTTAACTCCTGGGTATAAAGATACCGGGCTAGAATCCTACATCTGTAGGGCATTACAGATGTTGAAAAAGAGCAGAGAATTGAGATTGGATGATTTTATCCTCAATGTCGATTTTCGGAGCAATTGTTGCTATTGAGGAAAATCGTCAGGTCTTGTCTAAACAGCAAACTTTTTGGTTTCTTTTAACCAAAGAAATATTTTTCGATTAACAGCACACGGAAAATGAGTTAGTGAACTCGAGAGACTTATACATATTGATGTATGTTATCCAATTTCCATACGGACAAGAGGTTGGTACTAGGTATTTCATATTGAGAATGTGATTCTCTCTCAGATTGCTCATCCGCGGGTTGGATCCAAGATAAATAATGTTGGGTTGCCTTCTTCAATTTTGGGGATGCATTAGAAATATATGCATATCAATTGATATTGGTTCCACCTAAACAAGTGCCTCTATTTCTGTATGAGATATATAATGGTGTTCATCTTAAAGATAAGATATGGGGTTATCCAGTTTGTGTTTAGAACCATAATCCGGAAAATCTCGAGGTACATTTCGGTAATAGAAGTTTGTGGGTTATCCCAAGCTTTAGCAAGGGATAGCTTCTGCCATTTTCAAGTTTAAAAGTGTTTTGTTCTTGACTCGCCGCCACCTTGGTAAAGGAATATCTTGCAAAAGAAATAAGTGGGAGCATGGTACAACTGGAAGTGATTCCAGAACTACAAATAGTTACTGAAAGTTTAGAGGATCCCGATGATCCAATTGACCCTAACAGACCATAACTACTCCATTGATTTAGTAGGTGACCTCAGCCATCCGAGAGAGGCTTCGATTTTCTCGAAGATGGTGACTCGGAGACTTCCATCATGTGATGCTGACCCTACTAGTATCGGCAGGCCATAGGAAGTGGTGACTTCCGACTGATGGCTGGATGCTAAGTTATCTAAGTTGGACTCCATGCACTACAATAAATTATTGACTTTATTATGTGCTCCTGAAAGGGGGTAAAACTCATAAGGAGGAAGCAGATCTTTCGAGATCAGTGCAAATGGAAAGATATTAACCTAATAAGTCAAGACTCGTAGTTAATATGTATTCATTAATACCCTATGGGGATTATGATGATACTGTTACTTCAAACTCTTTGCTGAAATCCATAGGGATAAAATTTTCCACTGTTGTTTTCATGACTATGATATCTGGTATGAGTATGATTATAACGTATTTCTAAATTGGATTTAGAAGTGTATGTGTATATGACTCTACCACAGGATTGTCTTAGTCAGTAGGAGCATCGGATAGTAGGCAGATTGCTTAAGTCTATTTGTAGACTAAAGCAGGCACAGCGGCGGTGGATCATCTGTTTTTTTATGCAACGGTCAAAGTGTTTGACTTCATCAAAATAAAAGATAAACCAGGTATTTGTAAGAAAGCTGTAGGGAGTACTGTCAGATTCTGCATACTGATGTAGATAACGTACTCTTGATAGGAAGTGATGTTGCTATACTACGATTCGGTCAAACGTTGGTTGTCACTATTTCTCTTTTAATGGATTATATATACATCATTGATTCTGGGAACTAGGTCTATAAGTTTAGATCTAGTAAAGGATTTAGGATTATCCCAATTCAAGTATAATGACACCATTCTAAAGTGGTTTAGAATGGAGGACTCCGAGTAAGGTCAATCATGCGATGTCAAATACAATACCAGATATTGCTTTCATATTTAATGTAGTAAGCAGATATTAGTCCAATCTTGGAGAGACATAGGAAGAAGTGAAGAAATTATGAGATGTTCTTGGTGTATGGTAATGACAGCCTCCTTAGAGAGGCGATGAAGGTTACACCAGCACCCCAGCCAACTTCCATGGCCAAATGCGGAACAAAAAATTTATAGCGATAAGAAACTTGGCACTAGAATAAAAGCCTAAACCGGATATTTACCATAAACCTAGTTAGAACAATAGAGTTCTATCTACTATGATAGAAAGTTATACCTCAAGCTTGAACTCCTTCTTTTCTTATGGTGTTTCTCCTTGTTGTGAGCTCCTTGGAGTGGTTGTGAATGGCTCCTCCTCACCGGCTTCTCCACGTCAAAGAAGATCCACCCGAAGGCCTCTACCTTAAGTTCCAACCTCAACAATGAAGTAACTAGGGTGCTTGGTGTGCTAGACTAAGAACCTTAGAGTGGGTAGAGAAGGATTTTAGTGGTTTGGTCTCAATGACCCTTGGTTCTCAACACATGAGAGATGAGGGCTTGAGAGAGAGGATGAAGGAGAGAGAGCAATGAGAGATAATGAATATGTGAATAATGAAGAGATAGCTCTTATATTAGGATAAAAGAATAATAATTTTAATTAGCAAAATTGTGATGGTTCATTTGATTTGGCCATTATCATGTCACCATTAATGCTAAGCAAAATATATTTTGCTTAACAAAATATCTAAGTCAACAATGGTCAACAAGTCAAATGGTCAAACTAAATAACCATGACACAATTATCTCTAATTAAAATTAGTAATCAATTTCCTTCATCTCATTATGGTTTTAATCAAGTCAATGGTCAAAACCCTAATGAGGTGTCTCCTTCTTTGTCTCTGTCAACTGTATACATATACCCGCATCCGTGTTCCGAACAACACGAATACAATGAGACTGAACCAACCCAAAATCAAATACTAGGATCTGGCTTAAACCAAAGCCCACTAGTATCAACTCCTCAAAAACCAAACACGCACAAGTATGCGTATGTGAACGAACCCTGTTGTAAAAACATACGACCTCTACATCGTTTCGCCCAAAGGTGAACAACCCTCTGTGTGGGGCTCTAAAGACTCGACAGTACTCTGGCAGCGGGTTTAACGACAAGCACATCAGCGGCACTAGTTGTGCATAACAGCTACCCAGGTATCTGTCGATAAGAAGGTCGATGAGTAAAACCCATTCGAACTCTTACTGAGCCAATCTGTGACAATCTCTGTACAGTCTGGTCTGTTCGTCTAAGAGTATCGCATATCGGGCCTAGGGGTTGGTAAACGTCAGACCTATAATAGCGGTATAAGTCGTGTCGGAGTGTATCCCAGAACACCCAGAGAAACTACTGGAACACCTACCATTAAATCTCACTTACCCTGGCCAGGGACTTTGTATAATGGCTCTCCTAGACACAACGCGATATCAACCCCCAATGCCGCGAGAGACGAATCCTGTCTAATCGCCACTGCCTCTAAGTGCTTCGGGACTGTACCCAACTACTACCTGTTTGCATGACACAATAGAGCCATGGTAGGGTAGCAATCAAAGAACAGTGGGAACACGCTTGAGGATAATTAGCCGTGTCAAGTCAACGGACTAAGCTGTACTCATGTCACCTGGGAACTGCTAACTGAAGATAGGTATAATACCAACCAACAGATCCCGATGAGTCCTATCTAGTGTACTCGTAACCTAACGAGCACCTGCATACTATCTCCAGTATGACGTACTGATGGCTGTAGGACAGACCATCTCCCCTGCTGGGATGTGAAGCGTATGCACCAGTCTACTCTGGAGTATCGATGCCCTGTCCCGATAATCCTACGGCTAGGGACCTGTATAAGGATATGCTTATAGACCACCCAGCCCCCACTACTGTGATTGCCATCACAACGCCGATAGTCAAGCAAAGATCCTAAGGGCTCCATCAATATGTATTAGCGATATGTTAAAAGAAACATATACACATATTAAGATAGATATAAACCAAGTAGCATATTACAATATCGAGCAAGACTGTCATCAATCTATTTATATATCACAAGCTTCCAAAATGTAATTTACAAACTAGTACTAGATAATAATGGCCTCTAGGGCATACATATCCAACAATCCCCCACTTGCACTAAAGGCCAGTAATTGGTGTACCGCATATCCAACGTCTGCACTAAGGCCAGCTGCTGGCGTACCACATACCCAATAGCTCAAAAAGTCACTCGAACTGTGTTTGAGGGAGGGCCTTTATGAATGGATGGCGTGTTGTCTTTAGTGTCCACTCTCCGTATCTCGATCTCCTGGCGATCAATGATCTCCCTGATCAGGTGATACCGCCTTAAGATGTGTCTAGATTTCTGATGGGACCGTGGTTCCTTTGCTAAAGCTATAGTCCCATTGTTATCATAATACAAAGGTATTGGGTCAACAATGGACGGAACCACCTGAAGTTCACTAATGAACTTTTTTATCTAGACCGCTTCTTTTGCGGAATCGCTTGCAGCAATGTATTCAGCCTCCATCGTCGAGTTTGCGACGGTATCCAGTTTGGAACTCCTCCAACATACCGCCCCTCCGTTGAGGGTAAACAGAAAACCCGAGACAGACTTGCTGTCATCCTTGTCACCCTGGAAGCTTGAATCGGTAAAGGACTCGACCCTGAGGTCTCCATTACCGTAAACCAGGAACATCTCCTTAGTCCTTTTTAGGTACTTGAGAATGTTCTTCACTGCTGTCCAGTGGTTCTCACCTGGGTATGACTGATACCGGCTCACCACGCTTAGCGCGTAAGCTACATCTGGCCTTGTACATAGTATCGCATACATTATAGATCCTACCGCCGAAGCGTAGGGTATAGTGCTCATGCGTACCCTTTCCTCGTCAGTCTTGGGAGACATCTTCTTGGAAAGGGTGATTCCGTGCAATGCGGGTATATTACCACGCTTAAAATCTTCCATACTAAATCTCTTTAGTACGGTCTCTATGTACCCAGACTGCAAAAGTCCCAGTAATCTCTTAGATCTATCTTTGTAGATCTTGATCCCCAGAATGCACGAGGCATCACCCAGGTCTTTCATGGAGAACCTTTGTGACAAGAATAGCTTGACCGATTGTAGCATAGGAATGCCATTTCCTATCAAAAGAATGTCGTCCACGTACAAGACTAGGAATACGACAGTTCATCCTACAATCTTCTTATAAATACAAGGCTCATCTTCGTTCTTGATGAAGTCAAAATCCTTGATTGCTTCATCAAAACAGATGTTCCAGCTCCGCGATACCTGCTTTAATCCATAAATGGATTTGAGCAACTTGCACACCTTCCCGCTGCTCCCACTGTCTACAAAACCTTCTGGCTGATCCATATAAACGCACTCTTCCAAACTGCCGTTTAGAAAAGCCGTTTTTACGTCCATCTGCCAGATCTCATAGTCATGGAAGGCAGCAATGGAAAGTAGGATTCGAATGGATTTGAGCATAGCCACTGGAGAAAAAGTTTCGTCATAGTCCACACCAGGTTTTTGACGAAAACCTTTTGCAACGAGTCTAGCCTTATAGGTTCCCACCTGCCCATCTACACCAAGTTTCCTTTTGTAGATCCATTTGCATCCAACGGGTTTTACCCCAGGTGGAGCAATATCTAAGGTCCACATTTTATTGGTGTACATGGACTCCATTTTGGATTGCATAGAATCCAGCCACTTATCAGAGTCCTTACTGATAATGGCCTGCCTGAAACTGGTAAGATCATCTTCTTCCAGGATGCAATCCACTCGATCCCCGTCTATGAGAAAACCGTAGTATCTCTTGGGAGGATGGGAAATCCTACCAGATCTGCGGAGTGGCTGAAGTTTGTCTGGGATTATTGAATCTTGTGGTTCTGTCAAATCTTCAGTTTCAGTTTGTGGTCGCTGAATTTCTTCCAGTTCTACCGAACTCCCACTTGTTTCTTTTGCAAGAAATTGCCACTCTAGAAAGGTAGCATGGCGAGATACAAACACCTTCTGTTCCTCGGTGTGGTAGAACAGATATCCTATTGAATCTTTAGGATACCCCACAAACTTGCATAAACTGAACGTGCCTACAATTTTTCCGGATTTTGAACTTTTACATAGGCCGGACAACCACATATCTTAATACGTTTAAGATACGGCCTTTTTCCATTTTATATCTCGAATGGTGTTGTCACGACCCAAAAGAGCACGTGACTGGCCCTTGAATCCTATGAAGTCTACAGGACTCCATCTGATCCAAGTAAGCCAAAAGCCCAGAAATCTAAAACCATTTTTAAGAATAATTAAAGAAACTGGTTTTAAGAGGTAAAGAAAACATGTTTGAAAATCGAGTTTTAATAACTAAGCCGAATATGAATTTTTTTAAAATGTGCAATTTTTCCTATAAATTTCGGCAGAGTTTCTTTTGTAAAAACTGGCCCCGAACGGGGTACAACAAGAAACAATATATATATATATAACATGATAAAACGCATCCCCAAGCGGGAGCTAGCTCTTCGTCAAACGACGGTCACAACCACACAACAATGATAATATACAACGCCAAAAGGCGAGGATCAAACTGAAAGAAAACTCAAAAACAGCCAGAAAACCCCAATACTACTAGCGCGACTCTAAGGTCGAAATAATACAACACTGTCTCTAAGTCTGAAAGAATATACAAGTTTTGGTTGATGGAAATTCTAGATACAATGAATAAATACAATCACAATAGTGGTTCTGATACAAAAGAACCCACCTAACCAAGCAAGTCACCCGTAAGAAGCAGTGTGCCAGAAATGCCGCTATGGAACCTGTACGGCAAAAACCTGCAAGAACTGGGGCACAACGGGGGTGAGTTGCCAACTCGTGAATAGAAAGATATCTATAAGCAGAGATCGAATGCATGACCCATCCTAGGTCAATATGATCAGATATAATAAACCTCAGTATGAATAAAGCTGAAACATGCTAACTGGCAAAGTAATCTCTATACATGAATGTAGTGCCAAGTGCTCGTGCTAGTGCCTCAGGTAATAGCATGTCATGAATATGAGGTATAATCAATGTAATCAAATCTGCACATACGTGGATCCCGTCCACTCGTCACCCAATGACAATAACCATCATACATGTGAATGTCATAAAGCATATGCATGGAAAATAGGAGGATATAACCAAAAGCATGGAACCTGAGTGCCTAGCATCGACACTTGAAAACATCATGAAAACCTGTACCTAGCATCGGCACGTAAATCCTCCTGTATCGGGCATCCGTCATTCCGGGTCAGCCCTCTCTCAAAGTATATATATCAGGAATCCGTCAGTCCGGGTCATCCCTCTCTCAATACATCGGGCATCCGTCATTCCGGGTCAGCCCTATATCAATCCATCGGGCATCCGTCATTCCGGGTCAGCCCTCTCTCAAAGTATAAATCGGGAATCCGTCATTCCGGGTCATCCCTCTCTCAATACATCGGGCATCCGTCATTCCGGGTCAGCCCTATATCAATCCATCGGGCATCCGTCATTCCGGGTCAGCCCTCTCTCAGCACATGCCTCTAGCACCGAGAAAACACGGGGCGGCGCCCCGAAATATCATATCAAGGGTAACCGGGTTTTTAAATTATTGATATATTCTCTTTTTAAAACACCCTCGGTTCCCAAATCCAGGAATATCATAGAAACAACATATCTCAATGCGTAAAATCAAGCATGAAGTATGCTACATGTAAAGGAATGTATGTACATCATCATGTCATGCAAGGATCATATACTGAATGCAATAGTGCTACAGTGTAGTGACATGGCAATTATCGATGATAAGTGTGTGAGCCGGCAACGAGTGTACGTGGAACATATGCATCATCGATAATGGTGCTGGTGTCCTAGCAGCATGACTGAATATCACGACAATACAAGCGATGCAATGCAGATAGCAGGAATAATGCGGAAACGAATAATCAACGCAAAACACAGAACCTGCCTCAATAGATATGTCATGCAACCTTGCCTTTTGAAATAAGACGAATCAGGGCTTTTGGTAAAGTAAGGGCTACGGTGTTTTATGAAAAGATGCATCATTTGAAAATATCCGTATAACCCTTCTGCTTATGTTTAAAATATTCCCGATTCGTTAGTTTGAAAAAGGTATGACTCGGTCTAGTCCAATGTCTACTGAGAAATCTAGACATGAGGGGTATGAAACCACCTAATCTGAGTCAATATATATATAAGTATAGATATGATAGTCGGTGATCTCGCCTCAATACCATATCGTAAGATATCCTCAAGTCATGAGTGCGGATCTATCATCAATATCGGCTCGTACGGTAAATCGTCGTACGGCATCCCAATAGCTGGGTAGGGGTCAATGTCACACTATCTCATCACATATCAGGTATCACTATCATCAGATCACACAATCTGGGGTACTACTGTAAGTCGAGTACAAATCGATACCATCTATAAGAATATGAATGCGGGTAAAGCACATGTCCAAAGGCCCGCTAAACTATCATATCGCACCTCAAAAGGCGACTGTGTCACACCGCCGATCTCACGGCCTCACATCAAGTGACACCTCAAACCCACGTATCATCACCAAATCCCGTATATATACACATAGTCCCATACCCATGTGTAGAGATACGCACCATCAAATGAAGGAATGAATGCAAGAAAGTGTAAGTATAAGTGTAAGTACAATCGCTACCCTAGGGTTCGTACTATACTACACCAATGATCTCAGCATCAAGAATACCATTATTGCTATCAATGATTCTAACAACACATAATAAATATACGTGTGTATACGTATTCGTATACAACACCACGGACTGCGGGGGTGCTATACGCCATCCACCCGATTTCTCTCCGTAGATATAAATCTACTCACCTGTATCCTGCGTGTCGGTGTCACCGCCATCTTCTGCATCGCCTCGGATCGTCTCGGGGTGTACCTACACATACCATACGTATCGCATCGCATCAAAACCAATTCAACACTTGAAACGACACACTAAATCCAACACGATACGCTAAAAGGCTTATAGGTTAGAACCTACGGTTAACCTTCGCAAAACAACCCGGAATCACTCGATATAGACGTATAAACGTCACACGATCGAGATAACACACAAATATCAAAATCACCAAATCAAAATACGCAAAACCAAAACTAAACTCAAAGCAGCAACCCTAGAAAACGATCCCAGATTTCGTCTCAGGCCAAATCAGGGCAAATAAACAACTCTAGGGTGCTATGCAGGGTGTACTTGAGCTACTGGACCAACCTCGAAGCAATCCACCACAACTTGGCCGGCCACATCCAAGAAAAAACCGGCCTCGCCGGCCCCCTCATCTCCAATGGGGTTCGTCAGGTCAGGGTGGCCTCCTATGGTCTCAATTGGGTCCCTGGTGTTGCTACTTTTTCCTGAAAAAGTCTCAGTGTATTCCAGATTTCCCTGCAAGCTTCAGGTTCTCAAGAACCGACATGAAAGTCCCGTAATTCCGTATTTTTGGATTTCCAGTGGGATTGGTCTGGGTTTCTAGTCAAAATAGGGTCTAAGGTCAACTTCTAAGCTCAATTGCAAAGTCACAACTCAACTTTACCCTAATTCTCTCTAGTTTGTCCAAAGTGCACCAATTCACCCGATATCGATATGAAACTTGAATTAAAGCCTAAGCACAAGATTTAACACTCTAAAAGTGAAGAAATTACCTCACAAGAGACTCATGAATCCTCAACAGCACCAAAACACCACCTTTCTTGGTCCATAGCATAGATCTTGGGCTTGTGTGCATGTTTCGTGAAATGAGTGTGAGGTTTTGAGTTAGTTTTAATGGTGTATTTTGGGGGATTTGAAGAAGGAGGAAGAGGGAAGAAGGGAGCAGCAGCAGCACAAGGAATAGGGGAGAGAAATAAAAATGAGGGTGAAGGAATGATGGAAGCATGGTTTCAAAAGTAAAAAGGTTGACTATACCCACCCTCTCTCTCTCATCATTACCTACTTTTTTTCCTTTTCCTTTTCTTTTCTTTTCCTTTATCCAAACCTTCTCATATCAATAGTAAACCCAAAGTAACATGGCTAGAAAAATGTAACACAAGTCCAAAAAAGATACGTGCACAATTTTGCACAAAAAGCCAAAAATCCGATTAGCGACTTTTAATCGCGATTAGCGCTAAATTAGCATATAAATGATCACAAACACTTAAAAATGGCATAATTCCAATAAATAACCCATTTTAGAATTTTCCATAATTTTCCATAATTTTTCTCCATTTATTTGCATTTAAATATTAATTTAATATTAAAATAATCAATAAAATAATATTAAATCATAAAAATTCCTAAAAATAATATTTTATTATTTTGGAAATGTTACAATCTACCCCCCTTAAAGAAATTCGGTCCCCAAATTTAAATTTAAAACCCCCAAGTACTAAAACATTTCGATACTAATCCAAGTCGTCGGGGCTCCGAAATCATCAATACATAAAACGTCACGGCGCAATGCATGCGCATGGGTAATGAGCAGATAACTCAAAAACAACGCTCCATCATGCATCCCGCAATCATCGGAGTCAAGGTAAAACACAATGTCAAATCCTATACAAAAACCGATATGATATGGATCAGAACTACACATGTAGACATCCAATCTAAACATGTGAATAGCTGATGAAAAAGCATGCCAAATCTTTAAAAATCGCTGCATGTTGCACATAACACTGCACAGTGGCGGACGTTTTTCATAAGAAAAAACTATATATGTATATATATATCCTTCGTTTACCAAACACGTTCCGCCGTTTTAAAAGCAATTTAGAAGGGTTTCCTTGTTTTTAAAACATTTCGTGTCATATCAGACACGTAAGTATATATATATCGAGACTATAGCTCGCTCCTTGGAAATCCCTTCGAAAACTATCGATGCATGCAAAATATATCCAGGTACCGTCCACTGACTAGTCCTGCTCAGTATGAAAGCAAAATCCAACATCATAAAAAGTACTGCTCCAAAAGGAATAAATCCCAAAAATATACATAACACCATCCTGTGCGTCTGGTGCGCACGGAAATAAAAAATCCATATATGTGCTAACAGGTGCACAAAACAACATCTAAGTGCAACGGGTGTGCACGAAGCATCTGTCATAGGCAACGTATGTGCCTGACAGCCAAAATCCGGTGCATCTGACATGCACGAAGAAATGTCGATTTAGTGCATCGGGTGTGCACCAAAATCGTATCTCAAAACATGCGCCCGACAAGCGCGAAAATCCAAATCGGTGCATCCATCGTGCACGAATGAAAATCCAAACCCTGCGCACTCAACATGCACGGAATCACGGAATCCAATAGCAAACGCCGAACATGCGTAAGTCAAACCCAAAAGCACGGAGTGCAAGAATCAACCATCACTATCAGGGTCAAAATCAACGATATAATGCGGCTCAAACCAAAAATCAAGTGTACCGCAAAGGGTAATCTCACAACCGTGTGCATCAGCGTGCACAAATCAAATCATAACACCAAAATGCATGAAAACTATGCTGGAAGCATAAATCAAATCACCGGCATATAATAGGCACGAAATCACAATCAATACCTCAAGAATAATAATGATGCGCCAGGTATAAATGCCCAATAAGTGCAACCATGGTGCACGAAAACAGAAATCATAGGACTCGGCCATCGAAATCAAATCATGAAAACGGATCGCCAAAATACCGAAATCCCAAACTGATAGATACGTGATAGTCGAATCACAAAATCACAAATCATAAATACTGTCGTCAGTATATCCTCCCTCGAAGTCGAGAAGGTGCCGGTACATCCAATTCTAGCGGCGCAAGATCTCCACTTGCCTCTTGCTCGCGGCTGGCGTCCTCTGCCTCTGGTTCCTGATCTTTCCTGTAGATTACCAATCTCGCAATCCATCGACTCACCGGCCCGGTCAGGAGTGCTGACAGGAACGATTCCGTTCTGGCACTTCTTTGTCACCTCTCGGTCAATCCTCACGACCGCTCGTAAAGCAATATGTCACTGGCGTCGGCCTCCGGCTCTCTGAATGCACATCACACGACCGATCCTGGGTGCAACATCATAGCAACGGTGTCCTGGAAGGATTCCTGCTCAAGGTCTCTGCCGATCTTACCTATGCCGATCTGTACGGAGGCTGGTACTCTCGCATAGTCTCTTCTCGTCCAACGGACATCTGTGTCCTCAGCACAGCAATTCCTCGGGAATTGGTCGCATCCCAGCGCCTCTATAAGCATATCTGACCTCTGGTCTCGACGGAAAGTAATGACAGCTCATCAGCGTCTCGCACGAACCTCTTGTTCCGCTTGTCTGTATCATCGTCCATTTCAACATCGCGTCTCTATCTGCGCACTGCAATGTCCTCCCTATGTCCATCCAAAGTCCCTCACGCGGACTCGAAATCACCACCCGGTATCTTCCTCACTCAGTAGAAGATATCTAGCCGAACACGTCCTCAGCGTGCACGTCACATCTCCAAGAACATGCTCATGCTGAAGTAGCTCCAATCATCTGGGCGATATCTCATCATTTGCAGCAACAACTGGCTCATTCGTCCGTACGCTGAACAGCGCCTCAATCACCCTGAATGGGCGATAAAATCAACGGTCATCACAACCTGGCTGGCCTCTATCAGTGGCTCAATCCTCTGGTGCCGATCAGCACAACCGGAAAATCTCACAACAGCGATCTGTCAAACGCTCAAAGTGCGGAAACACAAAACACAAGCCTCAATGCAACCGTATGTCTCGGGAATCACCCCCCGGTCAGCCCTCGTCCCCGACGAGCTCATGCTGACACAACTCGAGCCGTAGCTCACTCTGCCCGTGCAATCGCGGCAGCAAAACCATAACCAGTATCGATGAAGGTAGATCATAGGAAGGAATATGACATACTACAAGGAAATGTACAACCTAAGGTTTCTTAAGCGGAGTGGCGTGTCGTAAGTATGCCGCGGAACATACCAACGGTACATCACTCTACTTTAGTCACCTATTCCATCAACCAAGGGTCATCCTACACGACGAAAGTTCGGGTATAACACCCCCCTCGACCAAGTCTAAGTTCCGTACGGTCAAGCCTAAGTTCCGTATATAAATAACTCCCTAGGCTCCACATAGTCAAACTCAGACTCGAACCAAGGTCAACCTAGCGCTCTGATACCAACTTTGTCACGACCCAAAAGAGCACGTGACTGGCCCTTGAATCCTATGAAGTCTACAGGACTCCATCTGATCCAAGTAAGCCAAAAGCCCAGAAATCTAAAACCATTTTTAAGAATAATTAAAGAAACTGGTTTTAAGAGGTAAAGAAAACATGTTTGAAAATCGAGTTTTAATAACTAATCCGAATATGAATTTTTTTAAAATGTGCAATTTTTCCTATAAATTTCGGCAGAGTTTCTTTTGTAAAAACTGGCCTCGAACGGGGTACAACAAAAAACAATATATATATATAACATGATAAAACGCATCCCCAAGCGGGAGCTAGCTCTTCGTCAAACGACGGTCACAACCACACAACAATGATAATATACAACGCCAAAAGGCGAGGATCAAACTGAAAGAAAACTCAAAAACAGCCAGAAAACCCCAATACTACTAGCGCGACTCTAAGGTCGAAATAATACAACACTGTCTCTAAGTCTGAAAGAATATACAAGTTTTGGTTGATGGAAATTCTAGATACAATGAATAAATACAATCACAATAGTGGTTCTGATACAAAAGAACCCACCTAACCAAGCAAGTCACCCGTAAGAAGCAGTGTGCCAGAAATGCCGCTATAGAACCTGTACGGCAAAAACCTGCAAGAACTGGGGCACAACGGGGGTGAGTTGCCAACTCGTGAATAGAAAGATATCTATAAGCAGAGATCGAATGCATGACCCATCCTAGGTCAATATGATCAGATATAATAAACCTCAGTATGAATAAAGCTGAAACATGCTAACTGGAAAAGTAATCTCTATACATGAATGTAGTGCCAAGTGCTCGTGCTAGTGCCTCAGGTAATAGCATGTCATGAATATGAGGTATAATCAATGTAATCAAATCTGCACATACGTGGATCCCGTCCACTCGTCACCCAATGACAATAACCATCATGCATGTGAATGTCATAAAGCATATGCATGGAAAATAGGAGGATATAACCAAAAGCATGGAACCTGAGTGCCTAGCATCGACACTCGAAAACATCATGAAAACCTGTACCTAGCATCGGCACGTAAATCCTCCTGTATCGGGCATCCGTCATTCCGGGTCAGCCCTCTCTCAAAGTATATATATCGGGAATCCGTCAGTCCGGGTCATCCCTCTCTCAATACATCGGGCATCCATCATTCCGGGTCAGCCCTATATCAATCCATCGGGCATCCGTCATTCCGGGTCAGCCCTCTCTCAAAGTATAAATCGGGAATCCGTCATTCCGGGTCATCCCTCTTTCAATACATCGGGCATCCGTCATTCCGGGTCAGCCCTATATCAATCCATCGGGCATCCGTCATTCCTGGTCAGCCCTCTCTCAGCACATGCCTCTAGCACCGAGAAAACACGGGGCGGAGCCCCGAAATATCATATCAAGGGTAACCGGGTTTTTAAAGTAATGATATATTCTCTTTTTAAAACACCCTCGGTTCCCAAATCCAGGAATATCATAGAAACAACATATCTCAATGCGTAAAATCAAGCATGAAGTATGCTACATGTAAAGGAATGTATGTACATCATCATGTCATGCAAGGATCATATACTGAATCCAATAGTGCTACAGTGTAGTGACATGGCAATTATCGATGATAAGTGTGTGAGCCGGCAACGAGTGTACGTGGAACATATGCATCATCGATAATGGTGCTGGTGTCCTAGCAGCATGACTGAATATCACGACAATACAAGCGATGCAATGAAGATAGCAGGAATAATGCGGAAACGAATAATCAACGCAAAACACAGAACCTGCCTCAATAGATATGTCATGCAACCTTGCCTTTTGAAATAAGACGAATCAGGGCTTTTGGTAAAGTAAGGGCTACGGTGTTTTATGAAAAGATGCATCATTTGAAAATATCCGTATAACCCTTCTGCTTATCTTTAAAATATTCCCGATTCGTTAGTTTGAAAAAGGTATGACTCGGTCTAGTCCAATATCTACTGAGAAATCTAGACATGAGGGGTATGAAACCACCTAATCTGAGTCAATATATATATAAGTATAGATATGATAGTCGGTGATCTCGCCTCAATACCATATCGTAAGATATCCTCAAGTCATGAGTGCGGATCTATCATCAATATCGGCTCGTACGGTAAATCGTCGTACGGCATCCCAATAGCTGGGTAGGGGTCAATGTCACACTATCTCATCACATATCAGGTATCACTATCATCAGATCACACAATCTGGGGTACTACTGTAAGTCTAGTACAAATCGATACCATCTATAAGAATATGAATGCGGGTAAAGCACATGTCCAAAGGCCCGCTAAACTATCATATCGCACTTCAAAAGGCGACTGTGTCACACCGCCGATCTCACGGCCTCACATCAAGTGACACCTCAAACCCACGTATCATCACCAAATCTCGTATATATACACATAGTCCCATACCCATGTGTAGATATACGCACCATCAAATGAAGGAATGAATGCAAGAAAGTGTAAGTATAAGTGTAAGTACAATCGCTACCCTAGGGTTCGCACTATACTACACCAATGATCTCAGCATCAAGAATACCATTATTGCTATCAATGATTCTAACAACACATAATAAATATACGTGTGTATACGTATTCGTATACAACACCACGGACTGCGGGGGTGCTATACGCCATCCACCCGATTTCTCCCCGTAGATATAAATCTACTCACCTGTATCTTGCGTGTCGGTGTCACCGCCATCTTCTGCATCGCCTCGGATCGTCTCGGGGTGTACCTACACATACCACACGTATCGCATCGCATCAAAACCAATTCAACACTTGAAACGACACACTAAATCCAACACGATACGCTAAAAGGCTTATAGGTTAGAACCTACGGTTAACCTTCGCAAAACAACCCGGAATCACTCGATATAGACGTATAAACGTCACACGATCGAGATAACACACAAATATCAAAATCACCAAATCAAAATACGCAAAACCAAAACTAAACTCAAAGCAGCAACCCTAGAAAACGATCCCAGATTTCGTCTCAGGCCAAATCAGGGCAAATAAACAACTCTAGGGTGCTATGCAGGGTGTACTTGAGCTACTGGACCAACCCCGAAGCAATCCACCACAACTTGGCCGGCCACATCCAAGAAAAAACCGGCCTCGCCGGCCCCCTCATCTCCAATGGGGTCCGTCAGGTCAGGGTGGCTTCCTATGGTCTCAATTGGGTCCCTGGTGTTGCTACTTTTTCCTGAAAAAGTCTCAGTGTATTCCAGATTTCCCTGCAAGCTTCAGGTTCTCAAGAACCGACATGAAAGTCCCGTAATTCCGTATTTTTGGATTTCCAGTAGGATTGGTCTCGGTTTCTAGTCAAAATAGGGTCTAAGGTTAACTTCTAAGCTCAATTGCAAAGTCACAACTCAACTTTACCCTAATTCTCTCTAGTTTGTCCAAAGTGCACCAATTCACCCGATATCGATATGAAACTTGAATTAAAGCCTAAGCACAAGATTTAACACTCTAAAAGTGAAGAAATTACCTCACAAGAGACTCATGAATCCTCAACAGCACCAAAACACCACCTTTCTTGGTCCATAGCATAGATCTTGGGCTTGTGTGCATGTTTCGTGAAATGAGTGTGAGGTTTTGAGTTAGTTTTAATGGTGTATTTTGGGGGATTTGAAGAAGGAGGAAGAGGGAAGAAGGGAGCAGCAGCAGCACAAGGAATAGGGGAGAGAAATAAAAATGAGGGTGAAGGAATGATGGAAGCATGGTTTCAAAAGTAAAAGGGTTGACTATACCTACCCTCTCTCTCTCATCATTACCTACTTTTTTTCCTTTTCCTTTTCTTTTCTTTTCCTTTATCCAAACCTTCTCATATCAATAGTAAACCCAAAGTAACATGGCTAGAAAAATGTAACACAAGTCCAAAAAAGATACGTGCACAATTTTGCACAAAAAGCCAAAAATCCGATTAGCGACTTTTAATCGCGATTAGCGCTAAATTAGCATATAAATGATCACAAACACTTAAAAATGGCATAATTCCAATAAATAACCCATTTTAGAATTTTCCATAATTTTCCATAATTTTTCTCCATTTATTTGCATTTAAATATTAATTTAATATTAAAATAATCAATAAAATAATATTAAATCATAAAAATTCCTAAAAATAATATTTTATTATTTTGGAAATGTTACAGGTGTCTTAGGCACGGATTTAGACGGAACATCAATCAATAGATATGCCGCTGTCAAAAGCGCATGTCCCTAGAATGAAAGGGGTAACTAAGCACTACTCATCACCGAGCTAACCATATCCAACAGGGTACGGTTCTTCCGCTCCGATACACCATTGTGCTGTGGTGTATAAGGAGGAGTAAGTTGATAGAGAATTTCATTCTCTTTTAAGTAATCTAGGAATTCCGTGCTTAAGTACTCCCCTCCCCTATCAGACCGGAGGATCTTGATACTTTTGCCAATCTGGTTCTCTACTTCGTTTCTGAATTCCTTGAATTTCTCAAAAGCTTCAGACTTGTGTTTCATGAGATACACATATCCGAACCTAGAGAGATCGTCAGTGAATATAATGAAGTACGAGAACCATCCCCTTGCATGTATAGACATCGGACCATATACATCACTGTGTATGAGTCCCAAGAGCTTTGCTGCTCTATCTCCATGTCCGGTGAACGGAGATTTGGTCATCTTTCCTATGAGACAAGACTGACAAGTTTCATAAGATGAAAATTCGAACGTATTCAAGAATCCATCTTTATGTAACTTACTTAGTCTTTTCTCTCCGATATGACCAAGTCTACAATGCCACAAGTAGGATTCGTTCGTATCTGAACTCTTCCTCTTGCGTGTATTTTATATATTGAGAACTGTATTCTGATTTAGAACATAGATACCATTACACAGTGTACCTTCTGCAACCAGTACCTTATCAAGGTAAATGTTCATGATATTTCTATCAAGAACAAATTTATATCCATCTTTATCAAGTAAAGAAACTGATATGATGTTGCAAACCATGGAAGGTACATAGTAGCAATTGTTCAAAATCATAGTATTGCCATTTGGCAACACTAGGTGATATTCACCGACGGATGCAGTATTAACTTGTGCTCCGTTCCCTACCCTGAGGGACATGTCACCAGGTCTAACTATCCTACTTTTTCTCAGTCCCTGCAATAAATTACAGATATGAGATCCTGATTCGGTATCTAGTACCCAGGAAGTAGGACTGACCGAAAAGCAGTTCTCAACTACAAGAACACCTGAAGTAGATGCAATAGTATGCTTCTTCTTCACTTGGGTCTCCTTGGAATCCATACAATCCTCTTTCCCCTGCTCATACTTATGACTGTTGTCGTAAGTTAGAGCCGAACCGACGTTCACCATCCCCGAATAAGAATTCGGATCGGTCAAGCGATGTATTTTATTATCTTGATTAGGACGTGAAATGGTTGCTACCTGGAGAGAGAGAAAGAAAACACTCAGCGTGCGCTCTTGCAAGATTAGATTGGTTTATTAATTTATCTAATCAGGATGGCTCCCACTGTTTCCTCAAATTCTTCTTCAAACCTTAAAAGAAGAACTAGTCAGGATTGATCGCACGTCACAATACTTGCTTAACCTTTCAGCCAGGCTAGTGTTGGTACTTCGAGGGAGGTTTTCCAATGCTTTCGCGAAGTTTCTTAATTACATAACCTCTTTTCCCTAGAGGCGTAGCCCCGCTAACACCGTTCTAGACACTTACTTGGTTTATATCATTGATTGTTAAGTGAAATAATCTCCCGAGAGTAATCCAACTCATCAGTGGGATCGGGATCCAACTATCATTGTGTAATGACCTAGATGGAATCCACTCTAGTCACTACACTCCAGAAGGTATGCAAAATCTGCATGTTTCCTGTATATTTGAAACTCCCGATGTGGTTTTTGCCCCTAGGACCCAAGTGACCTTGACTTAGCCAACATATCAAAGGATCCTAGTTAAGTTCAACCCGTCATTATCTTGATTGCATTAGACCCACCCGTACGAGTCCTTGACTGAGCCAAAATGACCGCATGATTGTCCTAACCAATCGCTTTATTTGCTACAAAAAAATATTGCATAGCTATCGAACACTACGCCTCGGCTGAGCACGAAATACGTAGCATGAATACTAAGCAATACCAATCTGAAATGACGGAGGGCTATGGCTGGGTTTTTGGCGAAAAACCCGTTAACGTAATGAACTTGATATCATTGAAAGAACCTGAGTGGTTTTTAAATATATAGTGGCGAAAACATTTGCTAAAGGGTCACTCCCTGTTAAAGGATCTCGGCTCTTTCCTCGTCGAATGAGGTGCGTGATATTCCAAATTGAATACCACGATGCAAAGCAAGAATAATCAACTATAGTGAAGTTATTACGTTGACGCAAACTTTTACTCAAGGGTCACTCCCGATGAAGGGATCTCGGCCCTTGTCTCGTCGAATGAGGTGCTGGATATTCCAAACTGAATACCACCGTGCAAAGCAAAAGAGAACGTCTGTAATGTCTATTTTTAAAACTTGGTTCCAACAACATCTTTTAGGTTTATTTATTGCATTAATCAAAATTAATTTTGTCCCATCAAAGTAACCTACCACACCAGAAAAGAACGAAAATACGATGTACGTATATGCCATCCGGATTCGCCACTGGGCCCCGTCATCACTCGTTAGGTTACTTAACTAATGACAGAGCGGGGGCTGGACTAGCGCGAGTGCAAAACATATACCAAATCTACTAGTATTTATATATAAGTATATACAACATTCGTCTCAGGCATGATAGTAAACAACATCACAGAATCTCAGCCAACAATACAGAATGGTGGATAAACTTGGAGCCCCGGGTTTCATTTGAGCCACAAATAAAACCCGACGTTCCCTGTCGTGTGGATAGCCTGTGCAATGAAAACCTGTACCCCTTACGAGTGCGGCGAATAGCCCGCCAATTCTAGAATGAAGCCCCTCCGTCTCAACACCTTAAGAAAGAATCCCCCTCCGTCTCAACGCCATGAGATGCGGGCTTGCTGCCTTTCTAGAACCTGGCTATTCGTGCACTCCACCGCGGGGTAATCCTAGTACAGAAAAAGAAAATAATGTGTACAAACGGTGACATCGACCTCAGCCCGGTCGTGCCCCAAAATAATATACAACCCGGCAAAGACGGCAGTCCACATGTCGGACGCTCACCCCGCAATAACAAATGTACAAATGAATTTAAACTGTACCACTAACATTTCATCACATGCTATCCATCATGACTATCCAACCACAATCACAGAACAAGCACACAAGATCAAAGCGAATGTCACGTTCGCAAAACCCGTCTAAAAGAACATATAGCAATTAGATTAGTTTTACCGATCGAGTGACATTCACGGTCGCAGATAAAGTGAATGAACTGTAAACAGTTAAACAATGTTAAATATAAAGAAGTTGAAACACATCTAGTTGCCTCAAACTCAAATCTACAGAGAATCAAATTTGGGCAAAAAAATAAACAATACCATAAAACCAAACTCCTAGAGATAAGTACCCAGACCCAAAAAAAATTGCACTCTGCCCCAAAGAATCCGAGCAGGCCGGAAATATCCGCCATGTGGCTGGCCAAAACTTGTTAAAATTGTCTCGTTTTTGTTCTGGGTACATCTCATAGGGTAAGGACCACTCTGCACTTGTTTAAAAAATTTTCAGAGACCTTTTTGAAAACAACAGAAACTTCAGAATTAGGGTTTTGGTTTCGTGGAATGTTTCGATTTCGTTGTTTTAACATTGTTTAAACTTGCTAACCTAGGGTTTATGGGCTGGCTCTGATACCATGAAGGGTTACACTAGCGCCCCGGCTAACTTCCGTGGCAAAATGCGGAATAAAAAATTTATAGCGATAAGAAACTTGGCGCTAGAATAAAACCCTAAACCATATCTTTACCATAAACCTAGTTAGCACAATAGAGTTCTATCTACTATGATAGAAAGTTATACCTCAAGCTTGAACTCCTTCTCTTCTTGTGGTGCTTCTCCTTGTTGTGAGCTCCTTGGTGTGGTTGTGGATGGCTTCTCCTCACCGGCTTCTCCACGTCAAAGAAGATCGACCCGAAGGCCTCTACCTTAAGCTCCAACCTCAACAATGAAGTAACTAGGGTGCTTGGTGTGCTAGACTAAGAACCCTAGAGTGAGTAGAGAAGGATTTTAGTGGTTTGGTCTCAATGGCCCTTAGTTCTCAACATATGAGAGATGGGGGCTTGAGAGAGAGGATGAAGGAGAGAGAGCTATGAGAGAGAATGAATATGTGAATAATGAAGAGATAGCTCTCATATTAGGATAAAAGAATAATAATTTTAATTAGCAAAATTGTGATGGTTCATTTGATTTGACCATTATCATGTCACCATTAATGCTAAGTAAAATATCTTTTGCTTAACAAAATATCTAAGTCAACAATGGTCAACAAGTCAAATGGTCAAACTAAATAACCATGACACAATTATCTCTAATTAAATTAGTAATCAATTTCCTTTATCTCATTATGGTTTTAATCAAGTCAATGGTCAAAACCCTAATGAGGTGTCTCCTTCTTTGTCTCTGTCAACCGTATACATATACCCGCATCCGTGTTCCGAAGAACACGAATACAATGAGACTGAACCAACCCAACATCAAATAATAGGATCTGGCTTAAACCAAAGCCTACTAGTATCAACTGCCCGAACACCAAACACGCACAAGTACGCATATGTGAACGAACCCTGTCGTAAAACCATACGATCTCTACATCGTTTCGCCCAAAGGTGAACAACCCTCTGTGTTGGACTCTAAAGACTCGACAGTACTCTGGCAGTAGGTTTAACCACAAGCACGTCAGCGGCACTAACTGTGCGTAACGGCTAACCAGGTATCTGTCGATAAGAAGGCCGATGAGTAAAACCCATCCGATCTACTACTGAGCCTATCTGTGACAATCTCCGTACAGTCCGGTCTGTTCGTCTAAGAGTATCGCTTATCGGGCCAAGGGGGTGGTAAACGTCAGACCCCTAATAGCGGTATAAGTCGTGTCGGAGTGTAGCCCAGAACACCATGAGAAACTACTAGAACACCTACCTGTAAATCTCACTTGCCCTGGCCACGGACTTTGTGTAATGGCTCTCCTAGACACAGCGCGATATCAACCCCCAATACTGGGAGAGACGAATCCTGTCTAACCGCTACTGCCTCCAAGTGCTTCGGGATTGTACCCAACTACTACCTGTTTGCACGACTCAATAGAGCCGTGGTAGGGTAGCAATCAAAGAACAGTGGGAACACACTTGAGGCGAAGTAGCCGTGTCAAGTCAACGGACTAAGCTGTACTCATGTCAGCTGGGAACTGCTAACTGACGCTGGGTATAATACCAACCACAGTTCCCGACGAGTCCTGTCCAGTGTACTCGTAACCTAACGAGCACCTGCATACTATCTTCAGTATGACGTACTGATGGCCGTGGGACAGACCATCTCCCCTGCTGGGATGAGAAGCATATGCACCAGTCTACTTTGGAGTATCGATGCCCTGTCTCGATAATCCTATGACTAGGGACTTGTATAAGGATGTGCTTATAGACTACCCAGCCCCCACTAGTGTGATTGCCATCACAGCGCCGGTAGTCAAGCAAAGATCCTAAGGGCTCCATCAATATGTATTAGTGATATGTTAAAAGAAACATATACACATATTAAAAAAGATACAAACCAAGTAGCATACTACAATATCGAGCAAGACTGTCGTCAATACATGTATATTATCCCAAGCTTCCAAAATGTAATATACAAACTAGTACTATACAATAATGGCCTCTAGGGCATACATATCTAACAGGCGATTACCGATTCCATCTTCCGTAGTGACAATAATGACAGAGTATCTGTCGTGAGTAATTAGTTTACCCACTTATGTGGAGCAATGAATTGGAAGAGTTCCAAGTAGGATACTGGGGTAGTCAAGACGCTAAATACTGATTGTGAATCAGCAGAGGATACATCCTAAGTATTTGTTTGGATAAATACGTTCATTCATGGACATGGTCCTATCAGCTATCCAAACAATATTCTGAGGTAAGTATCGCTCATTTCGGGAGATAGTTGATCTCCGTGAAGTTGAGATTCAGAGAGATACAGTTAGAAACATATTACCGGATCCATCCACTGAGGCTATTTCTTGAACACAGTTTGAGAAAATGTTAGTACAGAAGTTGGGTATGCAGTATCACATAAGATGCGTATATACGATACCGCTATAATTGGCCTTGAGTGCAAGTGGGAGATTGTTGGATATAGGTGCCTTCAAGGCAATTATCGTAGTTGCGGGAATGCAATTACTGAATTCGAGGAGGCCTATACCAAGAAGAGTCTTACTCGAGATGATAGTGTGCTATGTGGTTTGTCTTTCTCAGTCATGTGAATTCGTGTTACTGGTTAACGCGTATCGCTAATACATGAAATAAAGCCTATAAAATCTTTGCTTTACTAACAGGATTATGATAATGATCATACTAGTGGGGCCTGGTAGTTTATAAGCACATCCTTAAATGTCTCAAGTCATAGGAATATCGAGATTGGGCATCGGTACTCCAATTTAGACTATAGTGTATACGTTTCATGACCCTGTACGGGGCGATGGATGATCCCATAGCCATTGGTGTTTTACACTGATGATTGTATACATGTGCTCATTGGATGAGGTACACTGGACGGACTCACCAAGAACTCCTAGATGGTATTATACCAATGTCAGATAGCAGTTCTCTAATGACATGAGTACAGGGTAGTCCCTAGACCTAAAATCACCACAGTGTCTCATATATGTTCCCATTGTACTTAGATACTACCCTACCATAGTTCTACTGAGTCGTACAAATAGATTTTAGTTGGGTACTCCCGAAGCACATAGAGGCAGTGAGCGTTGGAGGGAATTCATCACTCCCGGTATTGGGAGTTGATATCGCATGGTGCAGGACACGACTATAACCTGAAGTCCATGGCTACGGTATCAGAGATAAACTGGTAAGTGTTACTAGTTGTATCATTTAGGTTATGAGTCCTCTATCAGCACGACTTATTGGGTTATTGGGGGTCTGACAGATTCTGTAGGGATTCTTTAGCACCATGCCTAGGTTTAGAGTTGCATCACTCATGCTATAACAAAAATTTAAGGAGGTGCTAAACATTCCAACCATGAATCGAACTAGAAAAATAGAGTAACAAACTATAGTATCACTTACTATATAGTGTCTAACACTAAGTAGGGAGAAAATACAACCTTTGTAGACCTCCTCCTTGACTCCTTGAATCGAGTAGGGTTTGAACCGGTTGGCTGGTGTCCTTCCAAGTCTACGATGATCTACCACGAAGTCCCTTTGCTCAAGCTCCAAGCTTCACTTGATCAAGGATGATGATGAAGCAAACACTCCACACTAGTAGGCTAGACTAAAGTAGAATGGTGATATGGGTTTGGATCTCACTTAAAAACATTTTCTTTTTAATTTCTTCTCTTTCTTTTTAAACCCTAGAAAGCTTGAAGGAGGGAGAGAGGAATAAGGTGATGGCTCAAGCTTGACTCAAGTTAGAATAATAATATTAATAAACATAATCCCAAATGAGAATGAATTATGTCATGCCTAACTATGGTTACAAAATATCTAGATATATTGTGACTTGAGCTTAAGCAAAACCATGGGCTAAAACCATATGTAATTAAACCATGGTATTAATCATATTTTTGCTTTTCTCAAAAAATCATAATATACATATATTTGTTACCATGTGAGTCTTGCATTGCCACCACCAATGCATCATCAACCACGACACATGTATGCTTGCATGTGTGCATCCATATCATCATACACATACACCCATGCATGCATCATTAAGAAATAGGTTTTAATAAATGAGCTAATGGACTTAATATTAAATCAACACTTGATTTAATAACCCGGTCATATTACATACGACCCGTCCAATAAAAAATGTCCGATTAAAATACGGTATCCAATACACGCATTTAATCGAGCTTCTGCACATATCCCATATGCACCCCACATGTTTTCGCCTGAGCTAGGAGACCCCTTTGTGGGACTCTAAGACTCGTCAATACGCTAGTAGTAGGCAGTGATCATATCACATGCCCACAAATCGTCAGTGGCATAAGCTGTATGTAACGGCTCCCAGGTATTCAGCGATCAGAAGAAACACAAGCAAACCTGCTAAAACTCTCGTCGAGCCAACTGGCAACACTTACCGTACAGTTTGGTCTCTTCATCAGATATGCTGCATATTAAGTCTAGGGATGGTATCATCGACCCCATTAACTCAATAAGTTATGCCGGTATATGGATCATAACAGATCGAGAAACTACTGATAACACTTATCAGTAAATCTCATCTACCCTGGCCAGGAACTTCCTGTTATAGCCAATCGTATATAGTGCAACATCAACCCCCAATACCGGGAGAGACGAAACCCTTCCTATCGCTTATTGCCTCCATGTGTCTCGGCACTGAACCCAAAATCCACCTGTTTGCATGACTCAGTAGAGCCGTGGTAGGGTGGAGATCAAAGTACAGTGGGAGGCACATAAGACTCTATGATGATTTCGGGTCTACAGACTAACCTATACCAGTGTCACCTGAGAACTGCTATCCGACGATAGATATAATACCACATAGGAGTTCTTGGCTAGTCTGTTCAGTGTACCCAGTCTCACTGAGCACCCATATATGGTCTTTGGTGTCACCACACCAATGGATATGGGATCATCCATCGCCCATCGTATGGGACAAGTAACGTATACGCTAGTCTACTCTGGTAATATCGATGCCTAGTCTCGATACACCCATGACTAGGAACATTTTAAGGATATGCTCATAAACTACATATGTCCCACTAGTATGATCCACATCATAATCTCAGTAGTCAAGCAAATATCCTAAGGACTTTATCAACATGTACCAAATGAGTGAAAGCATGATCAAATGAACATGTCAAGATAAAGTACAACAAGATAGCATACTATCATGTCGAGCAACAATGTCCCCTGAATATATATATATATATATATATATATATATATATATATATATATATTCACATACCGGTACATACATTATCATATAATGGCCTCTAGGGCATACATATATCCAACAATCTTCCCACTTGCACTAAGGCCAATTATTGGCGTATCTTATACCCAACATCTCAAAAAGTCGCTCATGCTGCGGCCGAGTGAGGGCCTTGGTGAATGGATCCGAGGTGTTATCTTTTGTATCTACTCTCTGAATCTCTATCTCATGGCTAACAACTATCTCCCAGATCAGATGATATCGCCTGAGAATGTGTCTGGATCGCTGATGGGACCCGGGCTCTTTGGCCAACGTCATAGTCCCATTATTATCACAATACAATGGTATTGGATCAATAATGGTCGGAACTGCTCCTAACTCCGAGATGAACTTCCCCATCCAGACGGCTTCCATGGTAGCATCATTTGCAGCAATATACTCAGCTTCCATCGCGAAATCTGCAACGGTATCCTGTTTGGAACTCTTCCAACACACCGCCCATCCATTGAGGGTAAAGAAAAATGATCGCACGGTTTTGTCGTGTCGAGTTTTAAGAATTCTAAAGTTTAACCGCGATCAGGACGGTGTCGCTTTTCAGCTAGCCGCGATGAGCACGGGTCGATCTACAAGGAGATGGAGCGTTTTAGGTTCTTGTTTTGACGAGTTAGTGTGCGAGGCGGATTGTTCGTATCTATCCTATGTGTTATATGCAAAGTATAAAGCTTGTTAAGAAAAGATACAATAGTGTAAGCTAGTGAATTCGTACTCAAACCTTTGAGACGAATCTTGACCAATTGAAGCTAGAGCAATCGACAACAACGTGGATTAGGGTACTTAAGCACGGTATTCGTGGAATCCGGCTTATTGACCCTTATCCGTCCGTTCTTTTCGCCTTACTTTCGCCTCCAGCAAAACCGAACGCAACCGGTCGCGGTTAGGGATCACCGATACCTTGGTAGGATAGGGTGCCTAACGGAGCGCTTGCGTAAGGTTTGGGCAGAGTTCAATAGAAAATAACGGGAAAGAGAAGGGGAAACGAAATCCTTAACTTACAATATCGTATTCTTTTACTAACAACATATATTTACAACCATTCACAAAAACAAAGAAAAAGAGCAAAGAAAAGATAAACAAAGAAAAAAAAAGAACATTACAAGCAAGTAAATGACATGGAATGAAAGTGCAAGTAAGTAAAGCATGATAATAAAGAGCAAGTAATGAAAAGAGCAAGAATGAATTACTAGGAACCATAGAACAAGTTACAAACCATGGGTTTAATAATCCAAACTTAAACTTGCAAGCTCAATTAAGAGGTTGCAAGAGCAAGAGAGGGCTAAAAACTCAAGACAAATGAAGGCAAAAGAAAGATTTATTAAACTTCAAGAATGATACAACCCTTGAAATCAATAACCAACCCTTAAACATGCAAGCTCAATGAAGAGGTTGCATGATCAAGAGAAGATTAAGAACTCAAGGAGAAGCTAAGCAATGTACAAGAGAACTAAAAGAGAACAAAAACAAAACTTGAGAGTAACAAAAATGAGGCAAAGAATGATCCCCTTTTCCTTTCTCACTGGTTCTGTATTTATAGGCTCAAATGAAAATTAAACAAACAATAAAAATGAGCTGACGTGGAAGTAAGGGAGAGACTGTGGGAAACTGGGGCATTTGGGGCTAAGGGGGCCGGCCACACCGGTTTTGATAGGGATGTGCTCGGGTCAAATCCGAGCTATGGGTCTCGTTCTTGGTTTGTGGTCTTGTGTTGTCCCAAATATCACTTTGGTGCTGCTAGTTTTCTCAAATTTGCCTTGGTCTGCACCCAGAGTTTTGGAGGGAAACTTGGATCTTTAAGTCAACACACTACTTTATGCATTGAATGCACATCACACTCATGCCTACTTGCTGTAGCCTTGGGCAGCCCCCTCACCTAGGTCCATGCTCCAAGAGTTGTGTTCACACTTGCAATGTGTTGGACCAAAATGTGTACACTTTATTTGTTTGCAAAATAACTCTTGAGATATCGGTTTGCAGTTCCGGTTGCAGTGTCTGCTCGCAAATGATATATCCGTGATTTTAAGTGTATTTCCAGTATTTTGTCACGGATACCTGTAATCTGTATTACTGAGCAGACACTGGTTAATAATACCGATATATAACAAAATAGATAAAGAATGAGCGGTATTAAAATGCAGTTTTCTGATATGAACAAATACCCCCAAACTTATCTTTTGGTCGTCCCGAGAAAAACAAAATCCTAGCCCCACTTTCGTAGGGAACGTGATTGCACTAAGCGCGTGCAACAAGCCATTAAAGCTCTAGGTGTCCCTAGTAGGAGGAGTGTTGTCTCCTGAGGGTTTCAGCGGATTACACCCACAAAATCCCGTAAAGCTAGTTTCATAAGCTAACGTTGATTCTACTCCTACAGTTTAGTATCTCGGTTAGAAACTCTATCATCCTAAGTTAGAAATATCCAACCATTATATTTCATACCTCCTATCTATTTAACCTCGGATCCTACATGTTTTACACTTTTGAAATATCTCGGTATCTTCTGACTTTTCCTTCTGAAGCATGGTCTTAAATCAGGGATTTTTATCAACTATACAGAAAACATAAGTCTTATTCTTTATTTCTATCTTTCCTCCAAATATCGATTGTATACCCCTACGTGTGTGTATAGTTTCACCCCTACACTTAAGAATTCAATTCAAGCTATAGTACCCTTGCCCAAATACCTAATACTACTTCTTTTCATTTATGATGGCGGTGCTGCTTACAAACTTTTCATGAGACTATTAATGCTTCTTGAGGCACTAACGACTGATAACTGAATGTGTGAGCTTAAAGCGTAAATAGCAGTTTCCAGGTCTTGACTTTATTTATTTATTTTTCTTTTTATTTTATTTTTCTTTTTCAAGACCGGATATATTTTTCAATGATGCTCTTTTGGTGTTTAGCTTTAATTACCGTTTTTTCTTTCATACTAGGTTTTCAGGCAAGAGTATTTCTAGGTATCCTCTACTATCCCAAGTTTCAAGGTGCATGAATATGCAGTTTGTAGGGTGTATACTTTCTAAATTTGAACTCAAGAATAGAAACTATTTTTCAGACTTATCCTTCGGTAAAGTTTCAATACTTTCCCTTCATTTTGACTTAACGCAAGAACTGAACTCAAGATTACCTACTTCTAAAAAAACTGTAAGGACGTATAATTACCAAGGTTTAAACAAAATGAGGGTTATTTTTAGGGTTTTCAATTCCTAGGCCTAGGATTTAGTTATTTCTAACGTATCAACTAAACTTTCGGAATAAAATCTAAGTTACCTTATTAGCTAACTTGACGACAAAGTTTTTATATTTTTTTTGGAAATTTTTTCGATTTTTGTGGGTTTTTAAATGAGAATGCAAATGCAAAATATACAAATGAACGCGAAGGTAGAAAGCATATCGAGCACACCCCCAAACTTAAACTTGATAGTGCCCTCATTCTCAGGCTATACCAAGTGGGTCAAAATTGTCGGCGCTCCTTAAAAGATTTTTATACAAAACAAAAAGAAAACCAAAATATATACACAATAAAGGTTCCCCCAAACTTAAATGAAACAGTGTTTCCACTGTTTAGGCGGTGAAGTTCTGGATTAGGGGGAAAAGAGAATAGTATCAATCTATACAAAGCCTTACACAGGCCAAAAGTGAGCACCAACCATTAAATTTTTTTATCGGGATAAGGCCCGGGCTGGTGAAAGAATACGGAGAGGGAAAAAGAAATGGAGAATACGCGAGATCGTATGGGGATAGAAGCGGTATATGGTCTCGGTATATGAGGAGAAGAATGGCGAAGGGGAGAAAGAAGTGGAATACAAACTTGAGGGTGAAAATGGAGTGAATAAATTTGTACAATTTGTGATGACCGATGTGTAAAAAGTGATTGTACTAATCTATTAACCCGTCGAGAAATGGGGTCAAATTCCTCAAGATTCGTGAGAAAACATGGGTAGACCGAACTTGGTAAACCAGACATAGTAAATGAAAGTGATACGGTTTCTTGCAATGTCGGAACGATGGAAAGGATGGAGGGGTGTGATCGAGGAAGATTATCGGTTAAAGGTTCCGGAGGGTGCACACAGTCAACGAAAGGGACAAGATGAATTGGAAAATCCGACTCATCAAGCAAAACTGGTTCATCCTCAAAAATATCCTCAAAATTCCCCTCAAAAATTATCCCATCCATGCATTTATCATCAATATCAAGACGCATATGAAGTTTGGGAAAAACAGTTAATTACTCGGGATGATGAATTGGAGAGAAAAACTCATCCAAATCCGCGGGTTCATCATCCAAAATATTCCCAGAGTCAATATCCTCAATAAAGTGAAAATCAATTTTCTCAGACACCTCAACAAAAGCATGAATATCAATCAATTCAGGTTCTAGAGTGGAGGTGTAGAGGTCAAAAGGATTGGGTGTGGTTTCACTCGAAAGAGACCCTTCACAATCTGGTAAATCAAACATTACAAAGTTGTAAAACTGATTAATCCTTCCATCTTCAATCGGTGAATCATTTGGAAAACTAGATAAACATTCAAAACTGGTGTTATGGTATTCAATTTCTGACAGGCAGGTTTGATTTGGAAGGGTGTACAACTCACTCTCACCACTCAAATTCTCAGCCTGTCCTACCGCCTCATCATACATTAGAAAATTTAGAGTTAGTTGGAAACTAGCTACCGGTTTACTAGGCCGTATGAGGACGGCCATGGACGCATTCAAATCCATCATCTGTTGGCATGACGCTACCCTAAAGTCTTCCAATGACTGTTCCAGACTAGACATGGGTTGTGAAGTGGTTTAAGTAAAAGATTCAAAGTTGTTTGGATACTGAAAACTCCCAAAAGGCTGTTCAGAAGCAATGTCTAGAGAAGGTGTAAAAGTCGGGTAGGACTAGTAGGAATTGAATGGTTGGACATGAGTAGGATCAAAATTTGGATAAGAAGGTGAATGAAATTGTTGATCACAAGAATTTGAAGTGGTGAAAGGAGTGAAAGATCGGCTACGGGATTGTTCAATTCGGTCAGCAATGGACATTGGTCGTGGAGTAGGAATATGACTCTCAGAAGGGGTATCAACATAAGAGGGTAGGGATGGTTGAAATGGTTAATACAAAGTGGATTCCAGAGTGCAATTGTTCGTCCTAGACGCGTCTATCCTATCTTTCAAAGAAATTTTTGGCATGGATGGGTCGTACAAAGTTTGACCAAAGCAAGAACCGTAAGAAATAATATTTGGTTGTGGGTACAAAAGTTCGGCAAGAGTTTTTCGAGGTGGGGTACCCATGATAGGAAGAGAGAAAGTAGAGGAAAAAGAATGTGATTTTTTTATTTTATTATTTTTTTTGTTAGTTATCAACAAAAGAATGAAATTTACACAAAAAGAATCTGGACAAAAACAATCACGACACAAAAATACCACGCACCTAATCAGTGTACGGTTCACCTAGGTCAACTAGACCTTCTCAAGAACTTGATTGTCGATGTAAAACTATGTCGAGAAACGGGCCCAAGATATATTGATCATGAGGCAAGGTAAGTGCAGAGATAATGGGAGGTTTTCCGACGTTTTCGCGAAGGTCCTTAATTAAATAACCCTTCTCTTTTGGCGGTTTCGCCGTGAACACTTTCCTAGACACCCCGTAAACAATATACCGTTAAGCGGTGTTCTAAAGACAATTAACCTCTCCTAATGAGCGCGAAGTCCTTAAGGCTTAAAGTCTAGTTTCTTTTGAAATTTGTGCGGGTAAACGTTTATACTCAAGTTCGTGATTTGTGGGCCACGGAAAAGGTAATGAAATCGTATGTTGTGGGGTTCGCTTGCCCTTAATACCGTATTAATGTATGCAATGCGCAAATCAAAAAAAAAATATTCAAAGAATCAAACAATCGTTTTTACGTTAAGCACAGCACTGCAACAAATACGGGTTAGTCAATTTTTAGCGTTTGCTAGCGAACTTGCAAAGAATCCTGCAAAGATATTATAATGGATGAGTCGGATTTGAGAAAGAAGGTGTTAACGAAGTACGTACCGATAAATTTTCGGGTTTAGAAACCACCGTTGAAGTTAAATCCGAATAGTTTGAAAAGTTCGCTTGCGCGGGTCATGCTACCCGGATCTTTGGCACTATACTTTGTAATCACCTTAGCTTAGAATGTACACTTTGCTCCCCACCATCGCAGTTCACAAATCCGCAAAATCTACAAATGTCGGAGAAACGGATATTAGTGCGGAAAAGCGATACGAATGCCCAAATACCTGCACACTAAAAATTATAAAAAAACAAACGATAAAAATGAGACAAAAACAGAACACTGGAGCACAGAGGAAAAATTGGAGGCAGAAGGAGCAGAAGAGGCCGGCGAGCTCGGATTTGATGGTATTTTCGCCAGTTCAATTTTGGATTTTGGCCTCCAAACTTCTTCTGGTGTCACAATGTTCTACAAGTATCTCACTGGTATTGTTTGTTTTCTCTGTTGAGATCCAGAGTGCTTGCAGATATGAAATCAAGAAAGCAAAAATGTTAAGAATGTTGGTTTTTGAAATTTTTGAAATTTTTAGTTTGTTTTTTTAAAAAAATGTTAGATGGATATTAACAAGATTAACCCAAAATAACAAGAATAAAAACGTTACCGTGTCCCCGGCAACGGCGTCATTTGATCGCACGCTTTTGGCGTGTCGAGTTTTAAGAGTTCTAAAGTTTAACTGGGATCAGGACGGTGTCGCTTTGCAGCTAGCCGCGATGAGCACGGGTCGATCCACAGGGAGAAGAAGCGTTTTAGGTTCTTGTTTTGACGAGTTAATGCGCGAGTCAGATTGTTTGTAACTATCCTATGTGTTATATGCAAAGTATAAACTTGTTAGGAAAAGATACAATATTGTAAGCTAGTGAATTCATACTCAAACCTTTAAGCCGAGTCTTGACTAATTGAAGCTACAGCAATCGGCAACAACGTGGATTAGGGTACTTAAGCATGGTATTCGTGGAATCCAGCTTATTTACCCTTGTCCGTCCGTTCTTGTCGGTTGACTTTCGCCTCTGGCGAAACCGAACGCAACCGGTCGTGGTTAGAGATGACCGATACCTTGGTAGGGTAGGGTGCCTAACGAAGCGCTTGCGTAAGGTTTGGGCAGAGTTCAATGAAAAATAATGGGAAAGGGAGCTACGCTTCACTTGTTTCTATATGATAATATGCACCTTGGTTGCTGCGCTCCCTGCGGGTAATAGCAAGAGAGTAAAGAACGAATGATTTGAGAAATGAAATCCTTAACTTACAATATCGTATTCTTTTCCTAACAACACATATTTACAACCATTCACAAAAACAAAGAAAAAGAGCAAAGAAAAGATAAACAAAGAAAAGAAAAGAACATTACAAGCAAGTAAATGACATGGAATGAAAGTGCAAGTATATAAAGCATGGTAATAAAGAGCAAGTAATGAAAAGAGCAAGAATGAAATACTAGGAACCATAAAACAAGTTACAAACCATGGGTTTAATAACCCAAACATAAACTTGCAAGCTCAATTAAGAGGTTTCAAGATCAAGATAGGGCTAAAAACTCAAGGCAAATGAAGGCAAAAGAAAGCTTTATTAAACTTCAAGGATGATACAACCCTTGAAATCAATAACCTACCCTTAAACTTGCAAACTCAATGAAGAGGTTGCAAGATCAAGAGAAGATTAAGAACTCAAGTGGAAACTAAGCTATATACAAGAGAACTAAAAGAGAACAAAAACAAAACTTGAGAGTAACAAAAATGAGGCAAAGAATGACCCCCTTTTCCTTGCTCACTGGTTCTGTATTTATAGGCTCAAAAGAAAATTAAACAAACAAAAAAAATGAGCTGACGTGAACGCAAGGGAGAGACTGTGAGAAACTGGGGGCATTTGGGGCTAAGGGGGCCGGCTACACCGGTTTTGATAGGGATGTGCTCAGGTCAAATCCGAGCTATGGGTGTCGTTCTTGGTGTGTGGTCTTGTGTTGTCCCCAATATCATTTTGGTGCTGCTAGTTATCTCAAATTTTCCTTGGTCTGCACCTAGGGTTTTGGAGGGAAACTTGGATCTTTAAGTCAACACACCACTTTATGAATTGAATGCACATCACACTCATGCCCACTTGCTCTAGCCTTGGGTAGCCCCATCACCTAGGTTCATGCTCCATGAGTTGTGTTCACACATGCAATGTGTTGGACCAAAATGTGTACACTTTATTTGTTTGCAAAATAACTCTTAGGATATCGGTTTGCAGTTCTGGCTGCAGTGTCGGCTCGCAAAGGATATATCCGTGATTTTAAGTGTATTTCCAGTATTTTGTCACGGATACCTGTAATCTGTATTACTGAGCAGACACTGGTTAATAGTACCGATATATAACAAAATAGATAAAGAATGAGCGGTATTAAAATGTTGTTTTCTGATATGAACAACAAACCCTGAGATAGATTTGCTGTCATCCTTATCACTCTGGAAGCTCGAGTCGGTAAAGGCCTCCATTTAGATATCCCCGTTACCATACACCAAGAACATTTCTTTAGTCCTTCGCAAGTACTTAAGAATGTTCTTCAAAGCTGTCCAGTGATTCTCCCCTGGGTTGGATTGATACCTGCTTACTACACCCAGTGCATAAGCTACATGAAGGAGTGTACATAACATCGCATACATTATAGATCTTGCAGCAGAAGCGTAGGGTATAATACTCATGCGAGCTCTCTCTTCATCAGCCTTTGGGAAAAAGTCCTTGGACAGAGTGACTCCATGACTAGTGGGTAAGGTACCCCGCTTGGAGTCTTCCATACTAAATCTCTGTAGGATGGTGTTAATGTATCTGGCTTGGAACAATCCCAACAACCTTTTAGATCTATCCCTATAGATCTTCATGCCCAATATGTACGAGGCATCACCCAGGTCCTTCATGGAGAACCTTTGTGATAAGAACAGTTTGACCGATTGTAGCATAGGAACATCGTTTCCTATCAGAAGAATGTCATCCATGTACAATACGAGGAATGTGATAGTACTTCCTACAATTTTCTTATAAACACAAGGTTCATCTAGATTTTTGACGAAATCAAACTCTTTGATAACAACATCAAAACAGATGTTCTAACTCCGTGATGCCTGCTTTAATTCATAAATGGATTTAAGCAACCTACATGCTTTCCCGCTGCTCCCACTATCAATGAAGCCCTCTGGCTGATCCATATAAACACATTCTTCTAAATCACCATTAAGAAAAGCCGTTTTAACGTCTATCTGCCAGATTTCATAGTCGTAGTGAGCAGCTATAGCAAATAGAATCCGAATGTATTTAAGCATGGCTACAGGAGAAAAGGTTTCGTCATAGTCCAGTCCTGGTCTTTGTCGAAATCCTTTCGCCACAAGCCTTGCCTTATAGGTCTCCACCTGCCATTGTTAGTCTACGGTAGCGCCCCGGCCGTCTGTCCGAGGCCAAAATACCGAAACGAAACTTTTTCAAAACTTGAAACCGGCGCTATCGTATACTTTAAATCCGGATCGAACCATTAACCTACAACTAGCTAAATAGAGAAGGGTTAGAAAAGCTATACCGATCGATCCGTGTCCTTCGGTCTTTGGCCACCAACCCAAGCTCCTCGCGGCATCTCCGGTCTCGATCTCCTCGTCGGAAAGGGCACCACATCATCGAGTCTTTTTACGGGCTCCCGCTTCGTCCGAAGCAACTCGGGCACAAAGTTCGCTAGCCGACGTGTCCAAGGCGATGTAGAGAATGTGTGTGATAACTTTATCTCTTACATCCATTGTATGGATGGAGGTTAGAGATGATGCCATTAATGGAGGTTGCGAGCTAGAGGAAGAAGAAGAAGAGGAAGAAGAACAAGTTCCTTTTTCTTTTTCTTATGTCTTGTGATGATAATGAGAGTGAGTGTGTAGCACCAAAAATACAAGACTAAACTCTATCATATGGCAGCCCCTCTCTCTCTTCTTATCATATCAAGACTCAAATCCATCAAATAATGTGACATTAGCATAAGAAAAGAGACCATGAGTCACTAATGAAGTCTATGTCACATTAAATGCACAAAATGATGATTTCTAGCTCATAATTTCCATATGCAAACATTAATCAAAATGTTTGCAACAATAAAAAGATACGGCAACATCTAAGGTAAACTCGTGATGAATCACAAGGATACCCCTCACCTGTATATACATACCTGCATCCGCATTTCGACTGAATGCGAATGTGATGAGACTAAACTAATCCAACAAATCTAATACTAGGATCCGGCTTAAACCAAAGCCCACTAGTATGATCCGCCTGATCATGATCCGTGCACTACTGCAACTACAACGTTTCGCCCGAAACTTGAGAAACTGTCTGTGGGGGACTCTAAAGACTCGTCAATACATTGGCTGTGGATTTAACCACTAGCACGTCATAGGTACTAACCGTACATAACGGGCTACCAGGTATTGACCAAGAAGGAGGTCGATGAGCGAACTCATCCCGACACCCTACTGAGCCTGTCAGTGACAATATCCGTACAGTCCGGTCCGTTCGTCTATAAGCATCGCATGGTAGGCCTTGGGGGTTGGTAAAAGACAGACCCCCAAAAGATGTACAAGTCGTGTCGGAGTGTAGCCCAGAACACCCTGAGATACTACTGGAATACCTACCAGTAAATCTCCTGCCTTAGCCAAGGACTTCCTGTAATGGCTCTCCTTGACACAGCACGATCTCACCCTCAATACCGGGAGAGACGAAACCCCTGCCGATCCGCTCACTGCCTCCGTTTGGCTCGGGACTGTACCCAACTAAAAGCTGTTTGCACGACTCCTTTGAGCCGTGGTAGGTTAGTAATCAAAGCACAATGGGAACTCACACGAGACAAATGACGATCTAAGGTCGATGAACTAACCTGTACACATGTCACCAGGGAACTGCTATTTGACGTCAGGTATAATACCAACTAGCATGTTCCCGGCGAGTCCTGTCCGGTGTACTCATAACCCAATGAGCACCTGTATACATCTTAGGTGAACCAAGTGACACCAATGGCTTGTGAGACCAGCCACCGCGCCTCGTCGGGGTCTCGACTGTATACACTAGTCTACTAATGGAGTATCGATACCCAGTCTCGAAACTCCCACGACTAGGGACCACTTTAAGGATGTGCTTATAGACTACCCAACTCTCACGTATATGATCGCCATCATACTGCTGGTAGTCAAGCAAGAATCCTAAGGGCTCTATCAACGTGTAATAGTGACCTGTAAGGTCACCTAAAGCAGTACACGATGATAAAGACAAACCATGCTAGCATACTATTCTCTATCAACGTATAATAGTGAACTACAATGTCACCTAAAGTATGTACACGATGATAAAGACAAACCAGACAGTATACAAACCACTCGAGTAGGACTGTCCTACCGGTATAGGTCCTCCCTCAATCATTGCAATCACATGCCTGCGATCCAATAATTGACTCTGAGGGCACTATATCCAACAATCTCCCACTTGCATTGAAGGCTAATTATTGCGATGTCGCATAATCACAGCCCGTATGATACCGAACACCCAACTCCTCTACTAATCAGTCTCACAAAGCCCGTTTGCAAAACTATTGCGTTCGGGGAATAGCCTCAGTGAGTGGATCCGCCCTGATGTTTCTTTCTTTGTCTCTCTTTATCTCAAGTTCGCGGAGAAAACCATCTCCCGAAATGAGCAATACCTGTCTTTGAATATGTCTGGATATCTGGTAGGACCTAGCTCATAAATGAACTCTAAATCCAAACTTCTTAGACAGTATCGTCAACTGAACTTAATCAGTATCCTGCGTCATGCCTCCCTCAGTGTCCGCTTAGATCAACTGTCCAAAACACTGCCCCTCGTCAGAGGGAAAACTATAACTCTTACAGTCACTCTGTCATCCAGGTCACCTGGAAGCCTGGAATGATAACCGTCTCCCGAAAGAGTTTGTTGTTATCATATCCCTAGAACATCCACTTGTGTTCTAAAACTGCTTCCGAACTTTTCTCCAGGATAGGATTAATAACAACTTATTGCATCTACTGCAAAAAACAACATCTGGTGTGGTACTTGACATCTCATGATCAACTCAATTGCCTAAGCAAGTGATCTGCCAATCATGCACATCCCTCTCCCCTTTAGTCTGTAAGACACCTTTAGAGAGGTGACTCCATCACCTGCAGGTACACCACCATGCCAGGAGTCGTCCATTCTAAAACACCTTCAGAATGCTGTCTAAGTACCCATATTGGGACTTTTCCCAAATCTAGATCTAAAACCATAGACTAGTAACCAGAATGCTTGATATAATATCCAAGTCCTATGTAGAGAAACCACTGTGTGACAACCAAAGTATAACCGATCGTAGTATAGGAATTTCACTTCCTACTCTGTGTAGTCATCCAAATACCAGGACATCACACCCTACTACCTTCTTAACCGATCCATCTCCTATTCTGATGAAGCCAAACCTATGACTGTCACATCTAGAATAGATGATCTATCTCCGCTATATCCGCTTTAGTCTATAAATAGACATAAGCCACTTTTCCACTATTCTTCCGCTGCTCCCACTGACTATGACAACCCTCTGGCAGGATAATATACACGTGCACTTCTAAAGCCAGTTCAGAATGACGTTATACTCATCCTCCTGCTGGGTCTCATAGCCTGGAACAACAGCAATGGCAAGTCTGGGTAAACAAGTACCTCCCTGTCACCGTCCTTGAGTATACCGAAGTACCTCTCGAGTGCCTGATGTTACCCACCATATCTGCGGAGTGGCCAATGGAATGTCAAGCCAGATTGAATCTTTATGTTCTTATCAAATTTTCAGTAATCGTTTGCGGTTCTGGAATCACTTCCAGTTCTATCATACTCCCACTACTGTTTTCTGAAAAAATCCATTTTTATTAAAACTGTGGCGAGTCAAGAATAATATCACTATTGATCTTCCAGATGGTAGAAAGTCAACCCTCGTCATAACCCGGGTCAACCCACAAACAGCCATTATAGAAACGTGCCTTGAGTTATCCAGAGTCTGGTTTTAAGCATAAGCCGGACAACTCCCCGTACCTTAACATCGTTAAGATATGAACCATTCTATATCAAATATAGAAACAGAGGCACTGATTTAATTGGAACCAGATTCAAATCATGCAGCTGTCTCCAGTGCATGTTGTTGGAGATAGTGCCCTCATAGTCAATTATTGGATCACAGGTACGTGATTGCAATGATTGCGGAGGACCTATACCGGTAGGACAGTCTTACTCGAGATGATAGTATGCTATCTGGTTTGCCTTTATCAGTCGTGTACATGATCAGGTGACTGATTACATGTTACACTTTGATAGAGCCCTTAGGATCTTGCTTTACCACCAACAGTATGATGGCGATCATATACGTGAGAGTTGGGTGGTTTATACGCATATCCTTAATTGTGGTCCCTAGTCGTGGGAGTTTCGAGACAGGGCATCGATACTCCGGAGTAGACTAGTGTGTACAGTCGAGACCCCGACGAGGGGCGGTGGCCGGTCTCACAAGCCACTGGTGTCAGTAGGATCACCTAAGATGTATACAGGTGCTCATTGGGTTATGAGTACACCGGACAGGACTCGCCGGGAATCTGCTAGTTAGTATTATATCTATCGTCAGATAGCAGTTCCCTGGTGACATGTGTACAGGTTAGTTCATCGACCTGAGGTCGTCATTTGTCTCGTGTGAGTTCCCACTGTGCTTTGATTTCTACCCTACCACGGATCAAAGGAGTCGTGCAAACAGGTAGTTTTTGGGTACAGTCCCGAGCCATATGGAGGCACGTGAGCGGATCGGCAGGGGATTCGTCTCTCCCGGTATTGGGGGCGAGATCGTGCTGTGTCTAGGAGAGCCATTACACAAAGTCCATGGCCATGGCAGGAGATTTACTGGTAGGTACTCCAGTAGTATCTCAGGGTGTTATTGGGCTTCACTCCGACACGACTTATACTGCTATTGGGGGTCTGACGTTACTAGCCCCCTAGGCAGATATGCGATACTCATAGACGAACGGACCTGACTGTATATACATTGTGACTGTTAGGCTCAGTAGGGTTTTCCGGATGAGTGCGCTCATCGGCATCCCTTGAGGTCAGTCCATGGGCAGCCGTTACGCATTGCTAGTGCCGCTGACGGTTTGTGGTTAAACCCACTGCCAGGGTACTGACGAGTCATTAGAGTCCCCCACAGACAGTTTTCCAAGTTCAGGCGAAACGTTGTAGAGGCCGTATGGTTTTATGGCAGGGTTCGGAAAATGCACGTGCGTTTACGCACGTGTCGATTTTCGGACAGATGATACTGGTCGGCTTTGGTTTAAGTCGGATCCGAGTATTATATTGAGTAGGTATAATATCTTTGTCTCAGTTGCATTTGTATTCGGTCGTAATACAAATGCGGGTATATTTATACAGTTTCGGGGTTATCCTGAAAGTCGTTTTAGAATCACTTTTGGAAGTTGCCAGTTTCCAGTTTTCTATCAGCCGTCTTTTAACATTCGGTTAAAGACGGATTTATCTTTTCTTCAGATAAGGGTGAGTCATCATTCTAGAAGCTTCTAGAAGTGATGATGAGGCTAATGAGTCATCTTGACATTAATGGTTGCATTAATGACTTGATGAGGTGTTTATGTGAGTCATGCTTTGTTTTAATGATTCTTGTTTTGGTTAAGATATTTTGAGTGAGAAGCTTTCTCTTGTGGTCACCCCCCTTTTCTACGGTCACCTCCCTCTTGCTATATATGGCCGGCCCTCTCTCTCCTCACTCTCTCACTCACTTGTTTTTCCACTTGAAAAGATATGATAGTATTTGGGGTGCATGGAATTTTACAGTTCATTTCATTCCATCACCCAATTCCCTCGGCAACTTCATTAACCGATCGTCCACGGATTTGGACGAAGTGAGACAAAGTCATCTACTCATTCTCTACATCATTCTTGGTTGTCTCATTTGGCAAACTTGACGATCGAGTTGTCTCAAGTCAGAGGCGGGAGCCCGTTTAAAGAATCAGAGACGTGGTGCCACCTGGACGAGCAGATCGAAGATCGACGAGATCGGAGAAGCCGCAACGGAGCGTGGGATGATGGTTGAAGAACGAAGGACTCGGATCGTTCGGTATAACCTTTCTACACTCTTTACAGTTTGTTAGTTTAGCAATAATGGTAGATCCGGGTTAAAGTATACGATAGCGCCAGTTAAAAAGTTTTTGTTCCGTATTTGGCGTCTGTAGACTGCCGGGGCGCTAGCGTAGACTTACAGTGGTATCAGAGCCTTACCATTTTGCTATACTAACTTGTGCTAACGCGTTTAAAACATCGATCGAACCGGAAATCGAAAATTGCAAAATTCCAAGCCAACAGTTTCTGTCGATTTTAAATGGTCTGATAAAATTTTTCTACATGTCTTAAAAATCTGTGCAGGCTTTTCTAAGAACCACGACGAAATTTGGGGAAGTGACTCCACCAAACAGCCGCGGAAACGCGGCCAAACCCTTGGTTTGGCCGCGCATCCGCGGCCACGTGGTGAGCACATGCTCCCAAATTTTGTCAGTGGGTTCTTCTCTGGAATTTGTGGTTTTTGGTAAATATCGTTTTGGCCCAGATTTTGTTACTGTTCACCAGTAAGTCGTGGGGCCCACTTTTTGATATTTGGTCGATCGAAATTTAAACATGTTAGTTTACAGTGCTTACATTATATCTCCGACCGGGAATGTCATTTGATCGGTAAACCGCGTCTGATTGCTATAGTTCTTTTAGACGGGTTTGCGAACGTGACATTCGCGTTGATGTTCTGTTTTGTGCTGTGATGTTGCGGATTTGTCGTGGTGGATAGCAATGTGCAATGGTAGTACAGTTTGAGTTTATTTGTACATTTGATATTGCGGGGCGAGCGTCCAACTTGTGGACTGCCGTCACTGCCTGTTGTATAATATTCTTTTGGGGCACGACCAGGTTGCGGTCGATGTACCTATTGTACTATTATTTATTTCTGTACTAGGGTTACCCCGCGACGGAGTGCACGGATAGCCGGGTTCTGGAGGGCAACGGGTCCGCATCTCATGGCTTTGAGAGGCAGAGGGGTCCCACTCTAGAATTGGCAGACTATTCGCCGCACTCGTAGGGGGTACATGTTGACCCAAGGAGGGGTGCCCAAGCTTACCGGATTCCGTGAAGTGCTGGGTGGTCCATTCACTATGCTGTAGGGGGCTGCCTCGCTTCAGGTTTTGGCGGGTAACTTGCCGCACCCGTAGGGGTCTAGGTTTCATTACACAGGCTATCCACACGACAGGGGAACGTCGGGTTTCAGCAGCGGCTCTGTGAAACTCGGGGATCCCAGATTATCTGTATTGTTCTGTGATGCTTATTACTTTTCTGTAATGTTGCATACTATCACGCCTGGAGCGATTATTGTATATTGGTTTATATACTATTAGATGTTGTATATGTTTTACACCCGCGCTAGTCCAGTCCCCGCTCTGTCGTTAGTTAAGTAACCTAACGGGTGATGACGGGACCCAGTGACGAATGCGGATGGCATATACGTACATTTTATTTTCGTTCTTTTCTGGTGTGATTAAATGATGGGACTGCGTTGATTCTGATCAATGCAAAGTTAAACAAACCTGTTTACAGTTGTTGGAACAAATTTAAAAAGTGTTATTGCAAAGACGTTTCCTTTTGTTATGCATAGCGGTATTCAGTGGAATATCCTGCACCTCATTCAAAGGGGCAAGGGCCGATATCCCTTCATCGGGACTGACCCCTTGGGCAGAAGTTTGCGTCAGCGTAATAACTTCACTATAGTCGATTACAAGTTGCTTTGCATAGCGGTATTCAGTGGAATATCCTGCACCTCATTCCACGAGGAAAGAGCCGAGATCCCTTTACCGGGAGTTACCTCTTTAGCAAAAGGTTTTCGCCACTATATTTTAAAAAGCTATCAGGTTCCTTCAGCGATATCAAGTTCACTACGTTAAAGGTTTTTCGCCAAAAACCAGCCGTAGCCCTCCGTCGTTTCTTATGGATGGTCAGTAGTATTCAAGCTATGTTTGTTGGCATACGTCAAGGCATAGTGTTTGGTAGCTGCTGGGTATTCATTTGTTGTATAGATAGATGAGTTGGTTTGGGACAGTCGTATTACCTTGTTGGCATACGTCAAGGGTATGTACGGGTGGGTTCAAATTAACAAGATAATGACGGGCAGAACTTGACATGTGACTTATGATTTGTTGGCATACGTCAAGGTCATAAGAGCATGGGGCATAAATCATATCGGGAGTTTCTAAAGAAACTGAAACTTGCCAAGTATGCGCATACCTTCTGGAGTATGAGTAACGTGGATGCATTCCATCACGTTATCATGCGATGAGAGTTGGATCCCGATTCCCACTGATGAGTTGGTTTACTCTTCGGGTGATCCCGATTGATTCTTCTTTAGGTTTGGAGGAGAATTTGACAGGACAGTGGGAGGTTTCCGGATTAGATAAAGTGATAACCATTCTGATCTAGGTTAGAGTGCACGCAGAGTGTTTCTTTTCTCTCTCTCTTTGGCAGCGACCTTTGACCGACCCTAGACTATGACTCAGTGACCAAGTTGACCGAACCTTCTTAAAATACTGGCTTTTGGATTGTCTGAGTTGCGTAAGTCATTGCCACTCCTTCTTTTACCCTTTGCATTTCTCAGAACACCCGTATTACTACGGATATCCACTTCCATTGGATAGATCCATCGTATGGTTATATACGAACTCGAAGGGACTTCTTCGAGGATGGATCCAGGTTCAGGAGAAATAGAATTGGTTTATTCAGTTGTCTTTTATTATCACCTTCTCTCAGGTTGCGAGAGCTCCTTGGTTTAGGAGAGTACACCTATTACGCTTATTGGATAGTCTTATTCCAAACCATAGGCTGGTGCCGAAAGGTAGGGAATGAAGAAAACCAATTAGCCTAAGTAGGGTGTGCAGAAGGTAATATGTAAAGACAAAATAAAGGGATTAGAAAGAGGGCAAAGTAAATTGCGACTGATATCATTCACGACCAAAACCGCGTACTTCATCGCCACTCCTATTTCACCTTTAAAAGAATAAGGTATTATTCAGTTGTCTTTTATCATCACCTTCTCTCGAGATGCGAGTACTCCTTGGTTTAGGAGGGTACACCTATTATGCTTACTGGATAGTCTTCTTCCAAACCATAGGCTGGTGCCGAACGGTAGGGAAGGAAGAAAACCATTTAGCCTAACGATGGTGTACAGAAGGTAACAACTAAAGATAAATAAAGGGATTTGGAGAGATGGCAATAAAATATACGGTTGAAGTCATGAATTGGATTATGGAAGAGGCATTGCTATGAATACCAGGATACCCCTACGAAACATTTTCATGTTTCAGTGCATTGTTAAAGAAAAACTGTTTTCCCGATTAGACACTTACTCCAAGGGTATGTATTTACAAGGTTTCATTCTCATATCTGTATGGTTTTACAGATGATGAGTGGGAGTAAGATATTGGGAATTAGGTGATCATCCTCATTATATCGGAATTCGTTGTAATTGGTGATATTTGAGGAAATCGCCAGGGTACAGTTTTCAACCTACGACGCACAGGTTTTGAGTTGTTTAACTCAGCGGACTTATACAGAGTATTGTATGTTGTCCAGTGTCCTTCAGGACAAAGGGGTAGGTCCTCGTACTATGTTCTATTTACTTATAACTTCTCTAGTATTTAGACGAGTGTTTCGTAGAAATACAAGGTCTAAGTTTTGAGAAGTTGTGGGTATAAGAATAAAGTAGAGAACCAGGTGTCACAAGTATCGGGATTCTTCAAAGAGATCGAAGATGTAGATTCTTTTGATTGGTATTCAGATGATAGTGATAGTTTTGAGAAACGAGTTTCTCTTTCAGGTTACTCATAATTGGATAGATTCCTAAGTTGAGTAATGCTGATTAGCCTCTTTCCATTAAGTTGATATGCACTGGAGACAGCTGCATGGATTGAATCTAGTTCCAATTAAATAAGTGCCAAAGTTTCTATATTGGATATAGAATAGATCGTACCTTAAAAGATGTTAAGGTACGGGGAGTTGTCCAGCTTATGATTAAAACCAGACTCTGGATAACTCAGGGCACGTTTCTGTAATGGCTGTTTGTGGGTTGACCCTGGCTATGACGAGGGTTGATATTCTACCATTTGGAAGATCAATAGTGATATTGTTCTTGACTCGCCACAGTTTTAGTAAAATGGATCTTTTTCAGAAAACAGAAGTGGGAGTATGGTAGAACTGGAAGTGATTCCAGAACCGCGAACGATTACGGAAAATTTAATAGGACCTATACATTCAATCAGGTTTGACATTCCAATAGCCACTCCGCAGGTACGGTAGGTAACCTCAGACGCCCGAGAGGTACATCGGTAACCTCAGAGACGGTGACAGGGAGGTTCTTATCTACCAAGACTTGACACTACTGTTGTTCCAGGATATGAGACCCGGTAGGAGGGTTGTCGTAGTCAGTGGGAGCAGCGGAAGCATAGTGGGCAAGATGCTTATATCTATTTATAGACTTGAGCAGTTATAGCGGAGAAAGATCATCTAATTTTAATGTGACAGTCATGGGTTTGACTTCAATCAGAATAAGGGATGGATCAGTTAAGAAGGTAGTAGGGTGTGATGTCATGGTATCTGGATGACATACACAGAGTAGGAAGTAAAATTCCTATACTACGATCGGTTGTACTGTGGTCGTCACACAGTTGTTTCTCCAGACAGGATATGGATATAATATTTGACATTCTGGTTTCTAGATCTATGGTTTTAGATCTGGATTTGGGTAGTTTCCCAATGTGGGTACTTTGACAAATATTCTAATAGTTTTTGGAATAGTTGACTCCTAGCATGGTGGTGTACCTGCAGGTGATGGAGTCACCCTCTCTAAAGGTGTCTTACAGACTAAAGGGGAGAGGGATGTGCATGATTGGCAGATCACTTGCTTAGACAATTGAGTCAATCATGAGATGTCAAGTACCACACCAAATGTTGGTTTTGCACTAGATGCAATAAGTCTGTATTAATCCAATCCTGGAGAAATATAAGGAAGCAGTTTTAGAACATAAGTACATGTTCTACGGATTTGATGACGGCAGCCTCCTTCGGGAGACGATTATCATTCCAGGCTTCAAAGGTGACATGGTTGACAGAGTGATTGTCAGAGTTATAGTTTTTCCCTCTGACGAAGAGGGACAGTATTATGGACAGGTGGTCCAAGAGGATACTGTGGGTGGCATGGTGCCGGATACTGATTAGGTTCAGTGATCGATACAGTCTAAGAAGTTTGGATTTGGAGTTCATTTATGAACCAGGTCCCATCAGATATCCAGACATATTCTAAGACAGGTATTACTCGATTCGGGAGATGGCTTCCTCCACGAACTTGAGATTTAGAGAGATATAAAAAGAAACATCTAGGCGGATCCACTCACTAAGTCTATTTCTCGAACACAATAGTTTTACAAACGGGCTTTGTGAAACTGATTAGTAGAGGAGTTGGATGTTCGGTTTCACACGGGCTGTGAGTAGTCAACATCGCAATAATTAGCCTTGAGTGCAAGTGGGAGATTGTTGGAGATAGTGCCCTCATAGTCAATTATTGGATCACAGGTACGTGATTGCAATGATTGCGGAGGACCTATACCGGTAGGACAGTCTTACTCGAGATGATAGTATGCTATCTGGTTTGCCTTTATCAGTCGTGTACATGATCAGGTGACTGATTACATGTTACACTTTGATAGAGCCCTTAGGATCTTGCTTTACCACCAACAGTATGATGGCGATCATATACGTGAGAGTTGGGTGGTTTATACGCATATCCTTAATTGTGGTCCCTAGTCGTGGGAGTTTCGAGACAGGGCATCGATACTCCGGAGTAGACTAGTGTGTACAGTCGAGACCCCGACGAGGGGCGGTGGCCGGTCTCACAAGCCACTGGTGTCAGTAGGATCACCTAAGATGTATACAGGTGCTCATTGGGTTATGAGTACACCGGACAGGACTCGCCGGGAATCTGCTAGTTAGTATTATATCTATCGTCAGATAGCAGTTCCCTGGTGACATGTGTACAGGTTAGTTCATCGACCTGAGGTCGTCATTTGTCTCGTGTGAGTTCCCACTGTGCTTTGATTTCTACCCTACCACGGCTCAAAGGAGTCGTGCAAACAGGTAGTTTTTGGGTACAGTCCCGAGCCATATGGAGGCACGTGAGCGGATCGGCAGGGGATTCGTCTCTCCCGGTATTGGGGGCGAGATCGTGCTGTGTCTAGGAGAGCCATTACACAAAGTCCATGGCCATGGCAGGAGATTTACTGGTAGGTACTCCAGTAGTATCTCAGGGTGTTATTGGGCTTCACTCCGACACGACTTATACTGCTATTGGGGGTCTGACGTTACTAGCCCCCTAGGTAGATATGCGATACTCATAGACGAACGGACCGGACTGTATATACATTGTCACTGTTAGGCTCAGTAGGGTTTTCCGGATGAGTGCGCTCATCCGCATCCCTTGAGGTCAGTCCATGGGCAGCCGTTACGCATTGCTAGTGCCGCTGACGGTTTGTGGTTAAACCCACTGCCAGGGTACTGACGAGTCATTAGAGTCCCCCACAGACAGTTTCCCAAGTTCGGGCGAAACGTTGTAGAGGCCGTATGGTTTTATGGCAGGGTTCGGAAAATGCACGTGCGTTTACGCACGTGTCGATTTTCGGACAGATGATACTGGTCGGCTTTGGTTTAAGCCGGATCCGAGTATTATATTGAGTAGGTATAATATCTTTGTCTCAGTTGCATTTGTATTCGGTTGTAATACAAATGCGGGTATATTTATACAGTTTCGGGGTTATCCTGAAAGTCGTTTCAGAATCACTTTTGGAAGTTGCCAGTTTCCAGTTTTCTATCAGCCGTCTTTTAACATTCGGTTAAAGACGGATTTATCTTTTCTTCAGATAAGGGTGAGTCATCATTCTAGAAGCTTCCAGAAGTGATGATGAGGCTAATGAGTCATCTTGACATTAATGGTTGCATTAATGACTTGATGAGGTGTTTATGTGAGTCATGCTTTGTTTTAATGATTCTTGTTTTGGTTAAGATATTTTGAGTGAGAAGCTTTCTCTTGTGGTCACCCCCCCTTTCGTACGGTCACCTCCCTCTTGCTATATATGGCCGGCCCTCTCTCTCCTCACTCTCTCACTCACTTGTTTTTCCACTTGAAAAGATATGATAGTATTTGGGGTGCATGGAATTTTACAGTTCATTTCATTCCATCACCCAATTCCCTCGGCAACTTCATTAACCGATCGTCCACGGATTTGGACGAAGTGAGACAAAGTCATCTACTCATTCTCTACATCATTCTTGGTCGTCTCTTTTTGCAAACTTGACGATCGAGTTGCCTCAAGTCAGAGGCGGGAGCCCGTTTAAAGAATCAGAGACGTGGTGCCACCTGGACGAGCAGATCGAAGATCGACGAGATCGGAGAAGACGCAACAGAGCGTGGGATGATGGTTGAAGAACGAAAGACTCGGATCGTTCGGTATAACCTTTCTACACTCTTTACAGTTTGTTAGTTTAGCAATAATGGTAGATCCGGGTTAAAGTATACGATTGCGCCAGTTAAAAAGTTTTTGTTCCGCATTTGGCGTCTGTAGACTGCCGGGGCGCTAGCGTAGACTTACACATGTCAACTAAATGGAGAGAGGCCGATCAGCATTACTCAACTTAGGAGTGCTTCCAATTATGAGTAACCTGAAAGAGAAGCAAGTTCTCTTAATCACTACTATTAACTGAATACCATACAAAAGTATGTACATCTTCGATCATCTTGAAGAATCCTGATACTTGCAACGCCTGGTTCTCTACTTTATTCATATACCTATAACTTCTCAAAACTTGGACTTTATGTTTCTACGAAACACATGTCTAAGAACTAGAGAATTCACAATTAAACAGAATATAGTACGAGGATCAACCCCTCTGTCCTAATGGACACTGGACAACATACAATACTCTGTATAAGTCCCCTGAGTTGAATAACTCAAACCATGTGCTTCGTAGGTTGAAAACTGTATTATGGTTATGAAGAATTACAACGTTGTTTAATGCTCCTTACTTAACCATCAACTGATATAGGTAAATGTCATGGACACAATTTCAAAAAGTTATAACTCACTTTATAAAAATAAACGTATAGATATATCAATTTGAAATTGGTGCATAACAACGGATATTTAAAATCAAATATTTTCCATTCGGCAAAACAACCCCGGCGATTTCATCAAATATCACCAATTATAACGAATTCCGATATAATGAGGATGATCACCTAATTCCCAATAACTTACTCCCACTTATCATCTGTAAAACCATACAGATGTGAGAATCAAACCTGGTAAATACGTACCCTAGAGTAAGGACTAATTGGGAAATTAGTTTTCTTTTAACAGTACACAGTGAAACTGAAACATGTAAATGTTTCGAAGGGGTATCCGGGTATTCCTAGTAATGCCTCTTCCATTATCCAGATTCATGACTATAACCGTACATTTCTTTACCATCTCTCCAAATCCCTTTATATGTCTTTAGTCATTACCTTCTGTACACCCCTTTAGGCTAAATGGTTTTCTTCCTTCCCTACCGTTCGGCACCAGCCTATGGTTTGGAAGAAGACTATCCAATAAGCATAATTGGTGTACTCTCGTAATCCTAGGAGCACTCGTAACCTGAGAGAAGGTGAAGATAAAAGACAACTGAATAAATCTTATTCCTATTTCTCCTGAACCAGAATCCATCCCCGAACTGGAACAAGTTCCTTCGAGTTCGTATATAACCATACAATGGAGTATCCAAATAACTGTGGATCTTCATAGTGATACGGAGTGTCCCGGAGAAATACAAAGGTGAAGTAGGAGTGGCGATGAAATACTTGGCTTGGTCGTGAATAGCAGTCGCAATATTACTTTGCCTTCTTTCTAATCCCTTTATTTGTCTTAACTTATTACCTTCTGTACACCATCGTTAGGCTAATTGGTTTTCTTCATTCCCCACCGTTCGGCACCTGCCTATGGTTTGGAAGAAGACTATCCAATTAGCGTAATAGGTGTACCGTCCTAATCCAAGGAGCACTCACAACCTAAGAGAAGGTAAATGGAAAAGACAACTGAATAGTCCTATTCATTTTCTCCAGAACTGGAAACCATTATCGAATCTGGAATAAGTTCCTTCGAGTTCGTAAATAACCATACGATGGTTTTATCCAATGGAAGTGGATGTTCGTAGTAATACGGGGTGTTCTGGAGAAAAGGGTAAAAGTAGGAGTGGCAATGAGGTATGTAACTCTAACAATCCAAAAGCCAGTGTTTAAGAAGATTCGGTCAACTTGGTCACTGAGTCATAGTTTAGGGTCAGGTCATGGTCGCTGCCAAAGAGAGAGAGAGAAAAGAAACACTCTGCGTGCACTCTAACCTAGATCAGAATGGTTATCACTTTATCCAATCAGGAAACCTCCTACTGTAATCTCAAATTCTCCTCCAAACCTGAAAGAAGAATTAGTCGGGATCACCCGAGGAGTAAACCAACTCATCAATGGGAATCGGGATCCAACTATCATCGCATGATAACGTGATGGAATCCACTCACGTTATCACACTCCAGAAGGTATGCGCATGCCTGGCAAGTTTCAGCTTCTTTAGAAACTCCTGATGTGATTTTTACCCCTAAGACCCAAGTGACCTTGACAAAGTCAACAAATCAAAGAGACCTAGTCAAGTTCAACCCATCATTATCCTGGATTGCATTAAACCCACCCGTACGAGCCCTTTACACAGTCAACAAGGCCGCACGACTGTCCTAACCAATCGCATTAATATGCCACAAACAAACACTACTTAGCTACCGTACACTACGCCTTGATACAGTCAACAAACGCAGCATGAATACTAAGTAATACTTGTAAGAAATGACCGAGGGCTACGTCTAGTTTTTGGCGAAAAGCTTTTAACGTAATGAACTTGATATCGTTGAAGGAACTGCATAGCTTTTTATAAAAATATAGTGGCGAAAACCTTTGCTAAAGAGGTCACTCCTGGTGAAGGGATCTCGGCTCTTTCCCCATAGAATGAGGTGCAGGATATTCCAGCTGAATACCACGATGCAAAGCAAAAAGGCAATCGGCTATAGTGAAGTTAATACCCTGACGCAAACTTCTGTACAAGGGGTCACTCCCGGTGAAGGGATCTCGGCCCTTGCCTCATCGACTGAGGTGCTGGATATTCATAATCGAATACCACTTTGCAAAACAAAAGAGAACGTCCTTGCAATAACAGCTTTTTTTTTGAAAAATGTTCCAACAACATCAAACGGGTTTTTTTAGCTTGCATTAATCCGAATCAATGCAGTCCCATCAATTGATCACACCAATAAAGAACGAAAATATGATGTACGTATATGCCATCCGCATTCGCCATTGGGTCCCGTCATCACTCGTTAGGTTACTTAACTAACGACAGAGCGTAGACTGGACTAGCGCGGGTGTAAAACATATACAACATCTACTAGTATATATATCAATATATAATAATCGCTCAAGGAGTGATAAAATGCAACATCACAGAAATGTAATAAGCATCACAGAACAATACGGATAATCTGGGATCTCCGGGTTTCATAGAGCCGCAACTGAAACCCGACGTTCCCCTGGTCGTGTGGATAGCCTGTGCAATGAAATCCTAGACCCCTATGGGTGCGGCAAGTTACCCGCCAAAACCTGAAACGAGGCAGCCCCCATTCAACAAAGTGAATGGACCACCCAGCACTTCACGGAATCTGGTAACTTGAGCACCCCTCCTTGGGTCAACCTATACCCCCAACGAGTGCGGCGAATAGCCCGCCAATTCTAAAGTGAAGCCCCCTCCGTCTCAAAGCCATGAGATGCGGGCTCGTTGCCCTCTAGAACCCGGCTATCCGTGCACCCCACCGCGGGGTAATCCTAGTACAGAAAATAAAATATATATAACGGGTACATCGACCTCAGCCCGGTCGTGCCCCAAAAGAATAATATACAAGCAGGCAGTGATGGCAGTCCATAGTGCCCCAAAAGAATAATATACAAACAGGCAGTGACGGCAGTCCATATGTCGGACGCTCGCCCCACAATATCAAATGTACAAATACAACCAAACTGTACTACCATTGCATCCAGGCTATCCACTACGACAAATCCGCAACATCACAGCACAACACAGAACATCAACGTGAATGTCACGTCCGCAAATCCGTCTAAAAGAGCTATAGCAATTAGACAGGATTTACCGCTCGAATGACATTCACGGTCGCAGATATAATGTAAGTACTGTAAACTAACATATTTAAATTTTTCGATCGACAAAATTTCCTGAAGTGGGCCCTAAGTACAACTGCTGCACTCAAAATAATCTGGGCCAAAAATAAACATTCCAGAAATCCCAATTCCAAGTTAAAAACCATTGTAGAAAATTTGGTGAAGTGAAGCTACAGTACGGCGGCGGAACCGCGGCCGAAACGTGGGTACGGCCGCGGTTCTGCCGCGCTACAGTGAAAACAATGTACCAAATTTTCTCAGATTTCTTAAAAAAGCCTACCTGTTTTTCTGCAAGACTCAAAATAATTTTTCGACGACAAAAAAAATTCGACAGAAACTGCTAAAATGGAATCGCGGTTTTGGAAAATTCGGCCGATCGATATTTTAAATACGTTAGAACAAGCTAGTAAAGGTTAATGGCGTAGCTCTGATACCATGTTAGTCTACGGTAGCGCCCCGGCCGTCTGTCCGAGGCCAAAATGCGGAAACGAAAACTTTTCAAAACTTAAAACCGGCGCTATCGTATACTTTAAATCCGGATCGAACCATTAACCTACAACTAGCTAAATAGAGAAGTGTTAGAATAGCTATACCGATCGATCCGTGTCCTTCGAACTTTGGACACCAACCCAAACTCCTCGCGGCATCTCCGGTCTTGATCTCCTCGTCGGAAAGGGCACCACATCATCGAGTCTTTTTACGGGCTCCCGCTTCGTCCGAAGAAACTCGGGTACGAAGTTCGCTAGCCGACGTGTCCAAGACGATGTAGAGAATGTGTGTGATAACTTTGTATCTTGCATCCATTGTATGAATGGAGGTTAGAGATGATGCCATTAATGGAGGTTGTGAGCTAGAGGAAGAAAACGAAGAGGAAGAAGAAGAAGTTCCCTTTTCTTTTTCTTATGTCTTGTGATGATAATGAGAGTGAGTGTGTAGCACCAAAAATACAAGACTAAACTCTATCATATGGCAGCCCCTCTCTCTCTTCTTATCATATCAAGACTTAAATCCATCAAATAATGTGACATTAGCACAAGAAAAGAGACCATGAGTCACTAATGAAGTCTATGTCACATTAAATGCACAAAATGATGATTTCTAGCTCATAATATCCATATGCAAACATTAATCCAAATGTTTGCAACAATAAAAAGATACGGCAACATCTAAAGCAAACTCGTGATGGATCACAAGGATACCCCTCACCTGTATATACATACCTGCATCCGCATTTCGACTGAATGCGAATGCGATGAGACTAAACTAATCCAACAAATCTAATACTAGGATCCGGCTTAAACCAAAGCCCACTAGTATGATCCGCCTGATCATGATCCGTGCACTACTGCACGTATATGATCGGACCCTACCATATATCATACGGCCTCTACAACGTTTCGCCCGAAACTTGAGAAACTGTCTGCAGGGGCTCTAAAGACTCGTTAATACATTGGCTGTGGATTTAACCACTAGCACGTCAGAGGTACTAGCCGTACGTAACGGGCTACCAGGTATTGACCAAGAGGGAGGTCGATGAGCGAACTCATCCCGACACCCTACTGAGCCTGTCTGTGACAATATCCGTACAGTCCGGTCCGTTCATCTATGAGCATCGCATGGCGGGCCTAGGGGGTTGGTAAAAGTCAGACCCCGAAAAGCGGTACAAGACGTGTCGGAGTGTAGCACAGAACACCCTGAGATACTACTGGAATACCTACCAGTAAATCTCCTGCCTTGGCCAAGGACTTCGTGTAATGGCTCTCCTAGACACAGAGCGATCTCACCCCCAATACCGGGAGAGACGAAACCCCTACTGATCCGCTCACTGCCTCCATATGGCTCGGGACTGTACCCAACTAAAACCTGTTTGCACGACTCCTTTGAGCCGTGGTAGGGTAGTAATCAAAGCACAGTGGGAATGCACACGAGACAAATGACGATCTCAGGTCGATGAACTAACCTGTACACATGTCACCAGCGAACTGCTATCTGACGTCAAGTATAATACCAACTAGCATGTTCCCGGCGAGTCCTGTACGGTGTACTCATAACCCAATGAGCACCTGTATAAATCTTAGGTGAACCAAATGACACCAATGGCTTGTGAGACCATCCACCGCTCCTCGTCGGGGTCTCGACTGTATACACTAGTCTACTAATAGTGTATCGTTACCCAGTCTCGAAACTCCCATGACTAGGGACCACTTTAAAGATGTGCTTATAGATTACCCAACTCTCACGTATATGATCGACATCATACTGCTGGTAGTCAAGCAAGAATCATAAGGGTTCTATCAACGTGTAATAGCGACCTGTAAGGTCACCTAAAGCAGTACACGATGATAAATACAAACCATGCTAGCATACTATTCTCTATCAACGTGTAATAGTGAACTACAATGTCACCTAAAACATGTACACGATGATAAAGACAAACCAGATAGTATACAAACCTCTCGAGTAAGACTGACCTACTGGTATAGGTCCACCCTTAATCATTGCAATCACGTGCCTGCGATCCAATAATTGACTCTGAGGGCACTATATCCAACACCCATCTACACCGATCTTTCTCTTAAAGATCCATTTTCACCCTACGGGTTTTACCCCAGAGGGAACAACATCCAAAGTCCATACTTTGTTTGTGTACATAGACTCCATTTCGGATATCATGGCATCCAGCCACTTCATAGAGTCACCACTCGTGATAGCTTGCTGAAAACTGGTAGGGTCATCATCATCCATGATGAAATCTTCTCCATCACCATCAACGTGAAAACCGTAGTATCTCTCCGGTGGGCGAGAAATCCTACCAGATCTACGGAGTGGTTGAGGTTCATAAGGTTCTGTTGCAACTTCAGGTTCAACCAAGTCGTCATTTGTAACTTGTGTCTCTAGAACCTTTTATAGATCTACTATATTGCCATCAGCATCATTTGGAAAAATCTCATTTTCTAAAAACATGGCATACTGAGAAACAAACACCTTTTGTTCCTCCTTGTGGTAGAAAAGGTACCCAAACAAATGTTTCGGATATCCCATAAATATACACTTGACCGATCGTGTATCAAGTTTGTCTGGATTCTGCTTTTTAACAAAAGCCGGAAAACCCCAAATCTTAACTCGTTTAAGAGATGGTCTCTTCCCGTACCATATCTCATATGGAGTGGTAGACACGGTCTTTGTTGGAACTTTGTTCAACAGAAAAGCTGCAGTCTCTAATGCATGCCCCCAAAAGGAGAGGGGCAACTCAGTATCACTCATCATGGATCATACCATATCTAATAGGGTTCGATTCTGCCGCTCTGACACACCGTTGTGCTGTGGTGTGTCAGGGGGAGTGAGCTGAGAGAGAATCTCATTCTCTTTTAGGAAGTTCGAAAATTTTGTACTAAGATACTCTCCACCTCGATCTGATCGAAGTATTTTGATGCTCATTCCAGTTTGTTTTTCTACTTCAAGTTTGTAATCCTTGAATTTCTCGAAAGCTTCAGACTTGTGCTTTATTAAAAACACATAACCGAATCTGGAGAAATCATCAGTAAAAGTTATGAAGTAAGAAAAACTGCCTCTCGCATGTGTAGACATTGGCCCACATACATCACTATGTATGAGGCCCAAGAGCTCAGTAGCTCTTTCTCCGTTTCCAGTAAACGAAGTTTTGGTCATTTTCCCTTTGATACAAGACTGACAAGTCGCATAAGATTTATACTCAAAAGAATTTAAATATCCATCTTTATGAAGCTTGTTTAGTTTTGTTTCATTAATATGATCAGGTCTACAATGCCAAAGAAAAGCTTTATTTATATCTGAAAATTTTCTTTTATTTGTGTGTTGTATGTTAAAAACTATGTGTTGATTAAGAACGTATATCCCGTTATTAAGTGTACCACAACCAATCAACTCTTGATTCAATTTAATGTTCATAATATTGTGCTGCAATACAAAATGATATCCTTCATTGTCCAACAAAGAAACAGATATTATACTACAAAGCATTCTTAGTACAAAATAACATGGGTTCAAAACAAATATACAACCCGATGGCAACCCTAGGTGATACTCTCCCACTGAAACAACATGTACATTGGAACCATTTCCAACTCGGATAGTATGATCACCGGTCTTCAAAACTCCGTTATTTCTCAGCCCCTGCACAGAATTGTAGATATGAGAACCCGAATCGGTATCCAATACCCAGGAAGCAGAGTTTATAGAAAAACAGTTTTCAGTTACGAACACACCTGAAGCTGAAGTATCTCCATGCTTCTTTTTCTTGAGACCAAGGTACTCAGTATAGTTCAACTTCCAGTGTCCCGTCTTCTTGCAATAGAAACATTCTCCTTTTCCCGACTCCGCGGTTTTGGATTTGTCTTTCCCCTTTGCCTTCTTGATTCCACCTCTCAGCTTGGTGGATTTCTTCTTGTTCTTTCGCTTGGCCTTGGCTTTTGGGACGGAAGAGGAAGATTGTCCAACGCAGAGAGGGAGACTTCTCCTTAAGCATGCTCTCCGCACTTCTCAACATATTGAGAAGTTCGGGTAGTGACTTCTCTATATTGTGCATGTTGAAGTTCACTATGAAAGGAGCAAAGGCAGAGGGAAGAGACTATAGAACAATATCCCTATATTGCTCATTGTCCATTGTCCATCCGAGGCCCTCAAGCTCTTCAATAAGAGCTATCATCTTCAAAACGTGGTCACCTACTGAAGTGCCAGGAGCTATCCGCATCTGAAACAGCTTTCGAGACGCTTCGTATCGAAGGATACGAGATTGCTCCCCATACAACTCCTTTATATGGAGAAAGATGGATTGTACATCCATCTCCTCGTGCTGATTTTTATGTGTATTGTCCATCGATGCAAGCGTGAGGCATTTGGCAGTGGCACAGTCAATATCCCACGTTTTGCAGATCTCCCTATCCGCAACAAAAGATTCAGGGCCTGGTTTGGGCGGGGCTGAGGCAGTCAGGACATATGATACTTTATCATATGTGAGAGCAACGTTTATGTTCCTCAACCAGTCTTTATAGTTCGGTCCGGTAAGCTTATTTTTCTCTAACAGTAGCTTAAGTCCAGTCATGGTTATCTTCCATTAGGAGAGAGAAAAGAATACACTCAGCGAAAGCTCTTGCAAAGATCAGATTGGTTATTTATCTTATCTAATCGATGTCTCCTACTGCTTTTATCAAATCTTCCTTCAAACCTTTAAAAGGAAAAACTTAGCTAGGATTAAGTACATTCTACAACTTCACTAACCGTTTAGCCAGGCCAGTGCCGGTACTTCTGAGGGAGGTTCCCCGTGCTTTCGCACGGACCTAATTAAAATAAACCTCATCGTCCCAGAGGCGTAGCCCCGTTGACACCTTTCTAGACACCTAATGAGTTAGCTAATTGTTAAATGTAAAACTCTCCAGGGAGAAACTATTGCTCACAGTGGGATCGGGATCCTATTATCACATAGAAGGTATGCAATCTCATTGCAAATTTCAACTCTTGAAACTCCCGATATGGTTTTTACCCCTAGCACTCATGACCTTAACTAAAGTCAACATATCATAAGTGCTAGTCAAGTTCTTCCCGTCATTTCGTGATTAACTAGACCCACCCATATGACCCTTAACTATAGTCAACATAATCATATGAATATCCTAATTAATCGCATCATATGCGGTGTAGGAAGACATCACTTAGCTACCGTACACTGCGCCTTAACTATAGTCAAAATACGCAGCACGGATACTAAGTACTCTACTTCCTAAAATGACGGAGGGTTGCGAATAGTTTTTAAGAAAACCTTTAACGCTTTGAACTTGATATCGTTGTAGAATCTAATGCTTTTAAAATGAGCGGCTTAAGCTCCGCAATTTGAAAACTTGCTTTTTCATAAAAAGCCGAGTAGGTTTCAAATCTGATTCTACAACATCTTTTTAGGTTTCTTTTTTGTTTACATTAATCTTATTAATGTAGTCCCATCATTTAAGTCCTTAAGACATTACCGAAAAGCAACGAAAATAGAATGTACGCTTATGCCATCCGCATTCGCCATAATGTCCCGTTATGTCCCGTTAGGTTACTTAACTAACGACATAACGGGACAGGACTAGCGCGGATGCAAAACATAATCAACGTTTATTATATATCATATATATAATACATCATTCGCCTCAGCATATAAAGTGATCACATCACAGAATATCAACAGCAGAAGCACATATATGAAAATACAGGATATACTAGGAGGTCCGTATTTTGTATTTAGCCAACAATAGAAAATACGGATTCCACAGTCGCGATTAATAGCCAAGCCCACACCTCTAGACCCCTATGAGAGCGGCAAGTGACTCTACCAATTCTAAAGTTTAGGAGACCCGGTCTCGACTCCTTCAGATGGCCACCCACTGAACCCTAGAACCCGGTCACTTATGCTCCCCTCCTTGGGTCTATCCTAATGCGGAAAAAATAAATAATATACAACAATAGTGACATCATCCTGAACCCGGAAGTGCCCCAATAAAAGAATATTACATACAATTAATTTTACATGAATGAAAAGAAGAACTCCCATCTCATATAAAACCCCCGGCTATTCATTCACGACGATCCTGTACATCATATCTCAGCAACACATAATATCACATATCATCAACGTAAGTAAGTATGCGTACCCCAATTGTCGTTGATATATAGCAACGAAACCGGAGATACACCACATACTACACTTAGGGTAGCAGAAAAGAAAGTGAAAAACTATAACAATTGGAATCGACACTGCCTTTAGACATCATAAATCCGGAATATCACATATTCAAGATTTCATGCCTAACAATGTAAATCATATATTTAGGTCTCAACTATGAAAACACCTTTTCAAAAGAAGTCGGGTAATTCAACAAGATTCCCGATTCTACCGAGGCCAAAATATTATATTTACAAACAACTAATTACTTTTCAGAAAACTAATTAGTGTAGATTCTAATTATTGTATCACATGTTGACTATTGTGCCCTCAAGACAATTATCATAGTCACAGGCAGGTGATCATGATGATTGAGGGAGGACCTATACCGATAAAAAAATCTTACTCGAGATGATAGTATGCTATCTGGTTTGTCTTTATCATCATATATATGTTGATAAAACCCATAGGATTCCTGCTTGACTACCAGCAATGTGATGGCGATCACATACGTGGGAGCTGGGGTCTATAAGCACATCCTTAAACGTCCCTGGTCGTGGGAGTATCGAGACTGGGCATCAATACTCCAGTGTAGACTGGTGTATACTTATCTAGACCTTGAAGAGGGCCGGTGGCCGGTCTCACAAGCCATTGGTATTAGTTGTTCACCTAAGATAGTATACAGGTGCTCATTGGGTTATGAGTACACTGGACGGACTTGCCGGGAACATGCTAGTTGGTATTATACCTATAGTCAGATAGCAGTTCCTTGGTGACATGTGTACAGGTTAGTCTGTTGACCTGAGATCGTCATTTGTCTCGTGTGATTTCCCTCTATGCTTTGATTACTACCCTACCTCGGCTCAAAGGAGTCGTGCAAACAGGTTTTAGTTGGGTACAGTCCTGAGCCACATGGAGGCAGTGAGCGGATCGCCACGGATTCGTCTCTCCCGGTATTGGGGGTTGATGTCGCGCAGTATACGGGTGGCCATCACTAGAAATCCTCGGCCGGGGTATGTGAGAATTACCGATCTAGGATCGATAGTTTCTCAGGTAGTGGGTTTCATACCGACACGAATTATCGCGTTATTAGGGGTCTGACTTTATCCACCCCCTAGACCCGATATGCGATACTCTTAGACGAACCGGACTGTACGGATATTGTCACTGACAGGCTAAGTAGGGGTTTGGATGAGTTTTCTCGTCGGCCTTCCTTTCGCTCAATACCTGGGTAGCCGTTACGTACAGCTAGTGCCGCTGACGTGCTTGTGGTTAAACCCACCGCCAGCGTATTGACGAGTTTTTAGAGTCCCACACAGAGCGTTTTCACAGTTCAGGCGATATGGTGTATTTGATGTTTATTGGTACATACAGGTGTCCGATTGAATATGTGCACAAGCTGCACAGACTTTAATCGGACGATTGATAATACTAGCGGCTAAGGATTAAGCCGGATTGTTAAATCATGTTTTGATTTAATAATTTATACATGTATATATATATATGTATTCTATTATTATTTTTCACTGTTCATTTTCTCTCTTTGGCTATTCATATTTTCGTAGGAATACGCGTATGTGTGTTTCGATACATGTACCAGGAAGCATTCCGTATTTATACGGAATGGCTTCTAGAAGATGCCACCTCATTATTGATTTTCTTTAGAAAATCATTTATTTTAAATGGGGTGGAAATGGTGACATGGCATAGGCATGGGTTTTGGTCAAAGCATGGGCTTTGGACATGTAGTGATTGGTATGGCTTCTTGATTTGTTTAATAGAAATTGGGATTGAGATTTTTGTGTGGGCATGAGAGGGGGGCGGCCACTTCTTGGTGTGGGTTTTTCTTTGCTCATTTTGGTGGTTCACTTGGTGCTCTTTACACTCTCATGCTCACACAAAAATACTTAGCCGCTTTGCTCATGCCATTAGTTTTGGTCACCCTCTTCTTCACCTTCTATTGTTGCTCACTTGAGCATATGGTTAAGAGAAAATTATGGTGAGACTATACTACACCCCCACTCTCCACTACTAGCTATCTTGGATGGTCGGTTGGTCTGCTTGGCGAACCTGGAGCTTGTGCCGTTTCTCTCGGGTGGATCATCGGAGATGAAGGATGACCGGCGATCAAAGTCGATTCGCATCACTAGGAGCTTGGAATTGGTTGAAGACCCGAAGGACTTGATTCATTAGGTATAACCATTATATCTCCTTTTGTTAGCTTGCTAGTTATTAGGGTTAATGGTTTCGATCTTGCAAATCGGGTAATGGTAGCGCCGGGTTTTAGAAAAGTTTTGTTCCGCATTTGGCCACGGTTCGATGGCTGGGGCGCTTCCATAACCCAGTATGGTATCCGAGCCACCCATTAACCCTTAATCTAGCTTGTTTAGACAATGTTAACTTATCGAAATTGAAAAAAACCCGATTCTCTGCCCTGCAGATTTGAGTCTCTCTTGTTTTTAAAAGTCTCTCGAAAAATTATTTTACCAAGTGCAGAAGACTACAGACATGACCACTAGGCTTCACCCTAAACATGAGACCAAGACCTCGGATTTTGGCTGAGCACATTCACATAAAATCCGAGGAGGCCGGCCTGTTTTGTGCTTCTGGGTTTGGTTTTTGGGGTGCAGTCTGGTCTCTGGAATCTCTGTGTAGTGGTATTGTTTGCTTAGCCCAATTTAGATATGGTTTTATTAGTTTGTTTGGGGTTATTCGGGGGTTATTTCGAAGTCGTTATTTTCTAACATTGTTTAAAATTTGCAGTACATTACATTTCTATCTGTGACCATGAATGTCATTTGATCGGTAAATCTTGTCTAATCGCTATAGTCCTTTTAGACGGATTTGCGAACGTGACATTCACGTTGATGTTCTGTGTTGTGCTGTGATGTTGTATTTGTCAAGGTGGATAGCTTGCGTGCAATGGTAGTACAGTTTGGTTATATTTGTACATTTGAGATTGCGGGGCGAGCGTCTGACATGTGGACTGTCGTCACTTCCTGTTTGTATATTATTCTTTTGGTGCACGACCGGGTTGAGGTCGATGTACCCGTTCTATATTACTTTCTTTTCTGTACTAGGATTATCCCGCGGTGGAGTGCACGGATAGCCGGGTTCTGGAGGGCAACGGGTCCGCATCTCATGGCGTTGAGACGGAGGGGGCTTCACTCTAGAATTGGCGGGCTATTCGCCGCACTCGTAGGGGGTATAGGTTGACCCAGGGAGGGGTGCTCAAGTTACCGGATTCCGTGAAGTGCTGGGTGGTCCATTCACTTTGGTGAAGGGGCCTGCCTCACTTCTGGTTTTGGCGGGTAACTTGCCGCGCTCGTAGGGGTCTAGGTTTTCATTGCACATGCTATCCATATGACCGGGGGAACGTAGGGTTTCACTTGCGGCTCCAAGGAAACCCGGGGATCCCAGATTATCTGTATTGTTCTGTAATGCTTATTACTTTTCTATGACGTTGCATTTATCATACCTGGGACTATTGTTATATATTTATATATACTAGTAGATGTTGTATATGTTTTGCACCGACGCTAGCCCAGTCCCCGCTCTGTCGTTAGTTAAGTAACCTAACGGGTGATGACGGGACCCTGTGGCGAATGCGGATGGCATATACATACATTTTATTTTTGTTCTTTTCTGGTGTGATTAATTGATGGGACTGCGTTGATTCTTATCAATGCAAGGAAAACAAACCTATATATGATGTTGTTGGAACCAAGTTTTTTAAAACTGACATTACAGACGTTTGCTTTTGCTTTGCACAGTGGTATTCGGTTATGAATATCCAGCACCTCATTCGACGAGGCAAGGGCCGAGATCCCTTCATCGGGAATGATCCCTTGGGCAGAAGTTTGCGTCAACGTAATAACTTCACTATAGTTGATTACTTTTTGCTTTGCATCGTAGTATTCAGTTTGGAATATCCTGCACCTCATTCGACGGGGAAAGAGCCGAGATCCCTTCACTGGGAGTGACCTCTTTAGCAAAAGTTTTCGCCACTATACTTTTGTAAAACCACTCGGTTCCTTCAACGATATCAAGTTCTTTACATTAAAGGTTTTTCGCCAAAATCCAGCCGTAGCCTTCCGTCATTTATTTCATGTAGTACATAGTATTCGTGCTGCGTTTGTTGGCCTTTGTCAAGGCGTAGTGTGCGGTAGTTGGGTATTACTTGTCTGTTACATTGAGTTGCGATTATCTAGAACAGTCGTATAACCTTGTTGGCCTTTGTCAAGGGTTTGTGCGGGTGGGTATAGAGTAATCTAGGATAATGACGGGTTGAACTTGACTTGTGGTTTATGATTTGTTGGCCTTTTTCAAGGTCATAAAATTCTTAGGGTAAAAATCATATCGGGAGTTTCAAACATACAGGAAACTTACCAGGCATGCGCATACCTTCTGAAGTGTGGTGACTTGAGTGGCTTCCATCAAGTTATCATACGATGATAGTTGGATCCCGATTCCCACTGATGAGTAGGATTACTCCTCGGGTGATTCAGACTAATTCTCCTTTTAGGTTTGGAGGAGAATTCGAGGATACAATAGGAGCCATCCAGATTTGATAAAATGATTAACCATTCTGATCTAGTTTAGAGTGCACGCAGAGTGTTTCTTTTCTCTCTCTCTCTTTTTGACAGTGACCATGGCCCGACCCTAGACTATAACTCAGTGACCAAGTTAACCGAACTTTCTTAAAACACTGGCTTTTGGATTGCTTGAGTTGCATACAACATTGTCACTCCTTCTTTTACCCTTTTCTTTTCTACAGAACACCCCGTATCATTACGTATATCCACTTCCATTGGATAAAACCATCGTATGGTTATATACGAACTCAAAGGAACTTTTTCGAAGATGTTTTCCGGTTCTGGAGAAAATGAATAGGATTATTCAGTTGTCTTTTTCTTTTACCTTCTCTCAGGTTGTGAGGGCTCCTAGGATTAGGAGACGGTACACCTATTACGCTTATTGGATAGTCTTCTTCCAAACCATAGGCAGGTGCCGAAAGGTAGAGAATGAAGAAAACCAATTAGCCTAAGTCTGGTGTACAAAAGGTAATAAGTAAAGACAAATAAAAGGATTAGAAAGAGGGAAAAGTAAAAGGCAGCTGCTATTCACGACCAAACCAAGTCTTTCATCCCCACTCCTATTTCACCCTTGTAGTTTTCTAGAACACCCCATATCACTACGAACATCCAATCTTATTTGATAAATCCATCGTATAATTACATATGAACTCGAAGGAACTTTTTCGAGGATGGATTCTGGTTCAGGAGAAATAGAATAAGGTTTATTCAGTTGTCTTTTATCTTTACCTTCTCTTAAGTTGCGAGTACTCCTAGGATTAGAAGAGTACACCTATTACGCTTATTGTATAGTCTTCTTCCAAACCATAGGCTGGTGCCGAACGGTATGGAAGGAAGAAAACCATTTAAGCTTAACGAAGGTGTACAGAAAATAACGACTAAAGACAAATAAAGGGATTTAGAGAGATGGTAAGGAAATATACGGTTACAGTCATGAATCTGATAATGGAAGAGGCATTACTAAGAATACCAGGATACCCCTACAAAATATTTTAATGTTTCAGTTTCACTGTGCGTTGTTAATTGAAAACTGATTTTCCAATTAGGTCCTTACTCTGTATGGTTTTACAGATGATGAGTGGGAGTAAGTTATTAGGAATTAGGTAATTATCCTCATTATATCTGAATTCGCTGTAATTGGTGATATTTGAGGAAATCGCCTGGGTTGTTTGCCGGACGGCAAGTATTTGTTTTTGAATATCCTTTGTTATGCACCAATTTCAAATTGATATATCTGTATGTTTATTTTTTTAAAGTGAGATATAACTTTTTGAAATTATATCCATGATATTTACCTATATCAGTTGATGGTTAGGTAAGGAGCATTTAACAGCGGTGTAAGTGTTCATAACCATAGTACAGTTTTCAACCTGCGACACACAGGGTTTGAGTTAATAAACTCACAGGACTTATACAATGTATTGTATGTTGTCCAGTGTCCATTAGGACAGAGGGGATGGTACTCATACTATATTCTGTTTATTTATGACTTCTCCAGTTTTAGACACATGTTTCATAGAAATACAAAGTCTAAGTCTTGAGAAGTTATAGGTACAAGAATAAAGTAGAGAACCATGTGTTGCAAGTATCGAGATTTTTCAAGGTGATCGAAGATGTAGATACTTGTGTATGTTATTCAGTTGAAAGTAATGATTTTGAGAAACTTGTTTCTCTTTCAGGTTACTCATAATTGGATGCACTCCTAAGTTGAGTAATGTTGATCGGCCTCTCTCCATTTGGTTGACATGCACTGGAGACAGCTGCATGATTTGAATCTGGTTCCAATTAAATCAGTGTCTTTATTTCTATATTGTATATAGAATAGTTCATATCTTAACGATGTTAAGGTACGGAGAGTTGTCCGGCTTATGCTTAAAACCAGACTCTAGATAACTCGAGGCGCGTTTCTGTAATGGAAGTTTGTGGGTTAACCCAGGCTTTGACGAGGGTTAATATTCTATTAATATTCTACCATTTGGAAGATCAATAGTGATATTGTTCTTAACTCATCACAGTTTTAGTAAAATGGACTTTTTCAGAAAACGGCAGTGGGAGTATGGTATAACTGGAAGTGATTCTAGAACCACAAACGATTACTGAAAAATTTAATAATAACCTAAAGATTCAATCAGGTTTGACATTCCATTGGCCACTCCGCAGATATGGTGGGTAACCTCAGGCACCCGAGAGATACTTCCTTAGCCTCAAGAATGGTGACAGGGAGGTTCTTGTTTACCCAGACTTGAAACTACTGTTGTTCCAGGCTTTGAGACCCGACAGTAGGATGAGTATAGAGTCGTTCTAAACTAGCTTTAGAAGTGCATGTGTATATGATTCTGCCAGAAGGTTGATGTAGTTAGTGGGAGCAGCGGAAGCGTAGTGGACAAGTAGCTTATGTCTATTTATAGATTAAAGCAGATATATCGGAGATAGATCATCTAATTTTGATGCGACTATCATAGGCTTTGACTTCATCAGAATAGGAGATGGATCTGGTAAGAAGGTAGTAGGGTGTGTCCTGGTATTTAGGATGACATGCACTTTATAGGAAGTGAAATTCCCATACTACGATCGGTTATACTTTGGTTGTCACACAGTGTTTTCTCCACATAGGTTGTGGATATTATATCATGCATTCTGGTTACTAGGTCTATGTTTTAGATCTAAATTTGGGAAGTGTCCAAATCTGGGTACTTAGACAGTATTCTAAAAATATTTTAGAATGGGCGGCTCCTGGCATGGTGGTGAACCTGCAGGTAAAGGAGTCACCCTCTCTAAAGGTGTCTAACAGACTAAAGGGAGAGGTATGTGCATGATTAACATATCACATGCTTAGGCAATTGAGTCAATCGTGACATGTCAAGTACCACACCAGATGTTGTTTTTGCACTAGATGCAATAAGTTGATATATCCAATCCTGGAGGAAAACGATTGGAAGAAGTTTATGAACATAAGTGGATGTTCTAGGGATTTGATAACGGCGGCCTCCTTCGGGAGACGTTTATCATACCAGGCTTCCAAGGTGACATGGATGACGGAGTGACTGTCAGAGTTATAGTTTTCCCTCTGACAAGGGACAGTATGTTGGATAGGTGGTCCAAGCGGATACTGAGGAAGGCATGGCACAGTGTACTGATTATATTCAGTGGATGATACAGTCTAAGAAGTTTTCTGGATTTGGAGTTCATTTATGAACTGGGTCCCATCAGATATCCAGACATATTCTAAGACGGGTATTACTCATTTCGGGAGATAGTTTTCTCCGCGAAGTTGAGATATAGAGAGATACAGAAAGACACACTAGAGCGGATCCACTCACCTAGGCTATTTGTCGAACGCAATAGTTTTACAAACGAGTTTTGTGAAACTGATTAGTAGAGGAGTTAGGTATTCGGTATCACACGGCTGTGAGTATGTCACATCGCAATAATTATCCTTAAGTGCAAGTGGGAGATTGTTGTCTATAGTGCCCTCAAGGCAATTATCATAGTCACATGCAGTAGATCATGATTATTGAGGGAGGACCTATACCGATAAAACAGTCTTACTCGAGATAATATTATGCTATCTGGTTTGTCTTTATCATCATGTTTATGTTGATAAAGCCCATAGGATTCTTGCTTGACTACTAGCATTGTGATGGCGATCATATACGTGGGAGCTGAGGGTCTATAAGCACATCCTTAAATGTCCCTGGTCGTGGGAGTATCGAGACTGGGCATCGATACTCCAGTGTAGACTGGTGTATACTTATATAGACCCTGACGAGGGGCGGTAGCCGGTCTCACAAGCCATTGGTGTTAGTTGTTCATCTAAGATAGTATACAGGTGCTCATTGGGTTATGAGTACATTGGATGGACTAGCCGGGAACATGCTAGTTGGTATTATACCTATAGTCAGATAGCAGTTCCCTGGTGACATATGAACAGGTTAGTCTGTCGACCTGAGATCATCATTTGTCTCGTGTGAGTTCCTACTGTGCTTTGATTACTGCCCTAACACGACTCAAAGGAGTCGTGCAAACAGGTTTTAGTTGGGTACAGTCCCAAGCCACATGGAGGCAGTGAGCGGATCGTCAGGGATTTGTCTCTCCAGGTATTGGGGTTGATTTCGCGCAGTGCACGGGTGCCCATCACTAGAAATCCTCGGCCGGGGTATGTGAGAATTACCGATCCAGGATCGATAGTTTCTCAGGTAGTGATGGGTTTCATACCGACACGAATTATCGCGTTATTAGGGGTCTGACTTTATCCACTCCCCTAGACCCGATATACGATACTCTTAGACGAACAGACCAGACTGTACGGATATTATCACTGACAGGCTCAGTAGAGCTTTGGATGAGTTTGCTCGTCGGCCTTCTTTTCGCTCAATACCTGGGTAGCCGTTACGTACAGCTAGTGCCGCTGACGTGCTTGTGGTTAAACCCAGTGCCGGCGTATTGACGAGTTTTTAGAGTCCCACACAGAGGGTTTTCACGGTTCAGGCGATATGGTGTATTTGATATTTATTGGTACATACAGGTGTCCGATTGAATATGTGCACAAGCTGCACAGACTTTAATCGGACGATTGATAATACTACCGGCTTAGGATTAAGCTGAATTGTTAAATCAAGTTTTGATTTAATAATTTATACATGTATTTATATATATGTATTCTAGTATTATTGCTCACTATTCATTTTCTCTCTTTGGCTATTCATATTTTCGTACGAATACGCATATGTGTATTTCGATACATGTACTAGGAAGCATTCCGTATTTATACCGAATGGCTTCTAGAAGATGCCACCTCCTTATTGATTTTCTTTAGAAAATTATTTGTTTTAAATGGGGTGGAAGTGGTGACATGGCATAGGCATGGGTTTTGGTCAAAGCATGGGCTTTGGACATGTAGTGATTGGTATGGCTTCTTGATTTGTTTAATGGAAATTGGGATTGAGATTTTGGTGTGGGCATGAGAGGGGGGAGGCGTCTACTTCTTGGTGTGGGTTTTTCTTTGCTCATTTTGGTGGTTCACTTGGCGCTCTCTACACTCTCATGCTCACACAAAAATACTTAGCCACTTTGCTCATACCATTAGTTTTGGTCACCATCTTCTTCATCTTCTATTGTTGCTCACTTGAGCATATGGTTGAGAGAAAATTATGGTGAGACTATACTACACCCCCACTCTCCACTACTAGCTATCTTGGATGGTCGGTTGGTCCGCTTGGCGAACCTGGAGCTTGTGTTGTTTCCCTTAGGTGGATCATCAGAGATGAAGGAAGACCGGCGAACAAAGTCGATCCGCATCACTAGGAGCTTGGAATTGGTTGAAGACCCAAAGGACTTGGTTCATTAGGTATAACCGTTCTATCTCCTTTTGTTAGCTTGCTATTTATTAGGGTTAATGGTTTCGATCTTGCAAATCGGGTAATGGTAGCGCCGGGTTTTAGAAAATTTTTATTCCGCATTTGGCCACGGTTCGATGGCCGGGGCGCTCCCATAACCCAGCATCACATTCACAAATATCTAGACAATGTTAAACGTTTCGATCATGTAAACAAACACCCACAAATTGCCCCGAAAGCTCAACAATTGAGCAAAGCTAAAATACCAAAAAACGTGCCACAGTGCCTATGGACCAACCGTAGAAAGGTCAACCCTTGCCTCACCTATAGCGCCACAGGAGTACAGAAAACCCTAAGGTTTAACCACGGTTCCATGATCATAGAATCGAGTTAAGGTTATGTTCCTCCAGAGGGTCCATATGGTTACTTGCACGAACATTCAAATATCTTTAGCTTGGAAAATTCCAACACTTGGAAAATTTCCAGCGAGGGTAGTGAGGTGGTGTGTGATGTTCGTTTGAACTGTTTAACGTCATCCAACTTACCAAAACAATGTTAAAATTACGACTACGAAATACTCCGAATAAGCCCCTAAGCAAAATTAGCATCACATGAAATTTTGGCCTAAACAAACAACACCTGAAACCTCAAGAACTATAGACCAGAGCACAAGAAAAATTCGAGGCGATTCAGGGCAAAGGAGGCCGGCCACACCGGTTTTTTGGAGGTGGTGCTCGGGTGAAATCTGAGGGAATTGCCTCAATTTTGTTCTGTGTTCTCAGTGCATCATATACAAGCTTCTGCAGTTGTTTAAAAAAAATTTCGAGCCCGTTTTAGAAACGAAAGAGAGCACTTTTTCAGGGTTGCAGAAACTGTTAATTCGAAGTTGTTTCGGTTTCGTAATTAATCTAACATCCTCTAAATTTCTAGCTTGGTTTTGATACCAGTATAGGGATTCTTTAGCACCATGCCTAGGTTTAGGGTTGCATCACTCATGCTATAACAAAAATTTAAGGGGGTGCTACACAATCCAACCATGAATCGAACTAGAAAAATAGAGTAACAAACTATAGTATCACATACTATATAGTGTCTAACACTAAGTGGGGAGAAAATACAACCTGTGCAGACCTCCTCCTTGACTCCTTGAATCGAGTAGGGTTTGAACTGGTTGGCTGGGGTCCTTCCAAGTCCATGATGATCCACCACGAAGTCCCTTTGCTCAAGCTCCAAGCTTCACTTGATCAAGGATGAAGATGAAGCAAACACACCACACTAGTGGGCTAGACTAAAGTAAAATGGTGATGTGGGTTTGGATCTCACTTAAAAAACTTTTCTTTTTAATTTCTTCTCTTTCTTTTTAAACCCTAGAAAGCTTGAAGGAGAGAGAGGAAGAAGGAGATGGCTCAAGCTTGACTCAAGTTAGAATGATAATAATAATAAACTTATTCCCAAATGAGAATGAATTACGTCATGCCTAACTATGGTTACAAAATATCTAGATATTTTATGACTTGAGATTAAGTAAAACCATGGGCTAAAACCATGGGTAATTAAACCATGTTATTAATCCCATTTTTGCTTTTCTCAAATAATCAAAATATACATATATTTGTTACCATGTGAGTCTTGCATTGCCACCACCAATGTATCATCAACCACGACATATGTATGCTTGCATGCGTGCATCCATATCATCATACACATACACCCGTGCATGAATCATTAAGAAATAGGTTTTAATAAATGAGCTAATGGACTTAATATTAAATTAACACTTGGTTTAATAACCCGGTCATATCACATACGACCCGTCCAATAAAAAAAGCCCGATTAAAATACAGTATTCAATAATAGCATTTAATCGAGCTCCCGCGCATATCCCATATGCACCCCACATCTTTTCACCTGAGCTAGGAGACCCCTTTGTGGGACTGTAAGACTCATCAATACGCTAGCAGTAGGCAATGATCACATCACATGCCCACAAACTGTCAGTGGTACAAGCCGTATGTAACGGCTCCCAGGTATTGAGCAATCAGAAGAAACACAAGTAAACCTGCTAAAACTTCCGTCGAGCCAACTGGCAACACTTACCGTACAGTCCGGTCTCTTCGTCAAATATGATTCATATCAAGTCTAGGGATGGTATCGTCGACCCCATTAACTCAAAAAGTTATGCCGGTATATGGCTCATAACAGATCGAGAAACTGCTGATAACACTTATCAGTATATCTCAGCAGCCCTGGCCTGGTACTTCCTGTTATAGCCAATCGTACATAGTGCAACATCAACCCCCAATACCGGGAGAGACGAAACCCCTCCTATCGCTCATTGCATCCATGTGCCTCGGGACTGTACCCAAAATCCACCTGTTTTCACGGCTCAGTAGAGCCGTGGTAGGGTGGAGATCAAAGTACAGTGGGAGGCACACAATACTCTATGACGATCTCGGGTCTATAGACAAACTTATACTAGTGTCACCTGAGAACTGCTATCCAACGATAGATATAATACCACATAGGAGTTCTCGACGAGTCCGTTCAGTGTACCCAGTCTCACTGAGCACCCGTATACGGTCTTTGGTGTCACCACACCAATGGATATGGGATCATCCATCACCCATCATATGGGACAAGTAACGTATACGCTAGTATACTCTCGTAATATTGATTCCCAGTCTCGATACACCCACGACTAGGAACATTTTAAGGATATGCTCATAAACTACATATGTCCAACTAGTATGATCCACATCATAATCTCAGTAGTCAAGCAAATATCTTAAGTGCTTTATCAACATGTACCAAATGAGTGAAAGCATGATCAAATGAACATGTCAAGATAAAGTACAACCGGATAGTATACTATTATGTCGAGCAAGAATGTCCCCTGAATACATATACACACACACATACACCGGTACATACACTATCATATAATGGCCTCTAGGGCATAAATATATCCAACAAATTCCACTCCCCAGACCCGATATTTGGTACTCCTTGACGAAGACACCGGACTGTACGGTGATTGTCACTTATAGACTTTGTTGGTTCCGGATGAGTTCGTTCGTCGACCAGCCTTTATCTTGCTCATACATAGGTAGCCATTACGTACAGCTAGTTCCTTTGACGAGCTTGTGGGTTAACCCGAAAAGAGGTTGAATCTGAAAGCGTTTCAGATTCAATCGGATACAATCCTATATAATCTACTGCCAGCATATTGACAGGTCTTTCGCATCGCGCAATGAAAGTTACTGTCCGGGAAAAACACGATGTGACATATGTATAGGGATACGTACATGAGCTCGGTAAAGAACATGTATATTGGATATACGCGTTTAATCAGACGACCATTATACTAGCCAGTTTAAAAGCCGGAATATTAAGTCAAGTGTTGACTTGATAACCATATTTATGAAGCAGTTCCTAATATAGTGTATATGATACACACACTCTCTACGGTACATGATATCGAGAAGATATTGATGACATTTTGTGTATGTGATACATGATGTGCACGTGTATAAGGTACATGTACTAATGCTTATTTGATATATATTAATTCCCACCATTGTAAATTATGTATATATATATATATGTAAATGTATATATATCTTTATATATATATATATATTAATGTATATATATTATTATTTATTTTACATACTTAATTAAATGGTGGGGCCTACCCTCTCTCTTGTATGTTGAAACACACATGAGAGAGAGTGGGAGAGGAGATGTATGTGTCATGATTAGATGACATGGTTGAAAATATTTTTTCAACATAATTCATTTTACACAAAACCATAAAAAATATTACATCTTCTTCTTCCTCACAAAAGAAAGCTTAAGCTCTTTAGGTTAATGGCACTAGTAGCCATGGTGAGGTATTGTAAAAATTAGAGAGTACCCATCATTTGCATCGCCTTCCTCTATGCCCAGCAAGCCTCTGGAGGATGTTTCTCCGACCATTGACGGAGTTAAAGTTCGGGCAGCCCGCTTTCAATGCGGATCATCTACGTCTAGGCAGTCAGCGTGCAGACGCATTTGAGAGCTCAAGAAGTTTAGACGGGGTCTTTAGGGATCTGCCAGACATGCTACAAAGGTTGTAACACATCTTTAATCTTTCATTTTGCTCATTACATTAAGCTAGAAACTAGTGCTTGGACGATTTTTAGCGTACGGTCGATCACGCTCCTACGAAATTTTTGTTTTCCGTCCATTCCCGGTTTCGCAGCGTGCATGCACGGGGCGCGCCCGGCCTTACAGACCGGAGTGGATTAGCTCCTTGATATAGTCAAGGAGTTGTTTGCAGTTCTCTGTCGGGTGCCCCTATGATCGATGGAAGGCGCAGTACGGGCTGCGGAGTCGCTTGCCCGGCCTTTAAGTCGCTGGCGGATGTTTGAAAAACCTCTCGCCCTTAACCTCCTCAAGTAGCTCGGCCTGGGAGATGTTCAGGGGAGTGTACATATAAAACCTTGCAGAATAAGGTTTTGAACGGTCGACCTTTTTCTTCTCTTCTCTGTCCGATTTCTTTCGGTCCATTCGATCGCCACGGGGTAAGTTGGCATTTACCTCTGACTCGAGTTGGATTTCACGCTCGGTCCAGAATCTTACTTCGGCTATGGTCTTAGATTGCGCCTATGCAAAAAAGTGGAGCCACACTTTCTTCCTAAAACCCAACCTCTAGGCGGAGATAACCATTTCGTCGCAGTGCTCGGGGACTTGCAGAAGGGAATTATAGAAGCGGGTGACGTAACCCTTGAAAGATTCCATGTCCTCACTCTTGATGGTAAACAGGTAGTCGACCTTCTTTTTCTGTCGTCTGTTTCCTACGAAATGACCGAGGTACCGAGTTGAAAGCTCTTCAAAGGTCGAGATCGAGCATGGCGCAAGTCCGCGGAACCATTCCCGGCCGGCCCGGATAAGGGTAGTGGGGAAGGCTCATCACTGAGCTGCGTCCAAGTTGTCTTGAAAGCTCATGCTTGCCATAAACATGTATAAGTAGTCCTTCGGGTCAGATTTCCCATCGAAGAGGGCCACCTTGGACGGTTTGTTCCAAGACGAGACTCGCTCACCTAGTAACTGCTCCGTGAATGGCCTCATGAGAGAATCTACGGAATACTTTGCCACTCCCCCTACCGAGTGAGTAGCATGCCGCATGTCTTCGATTTCCTTCTCGAGGACATCGATTTGTTGATGGTACCATGAGAATTCTCCGTAATCGGAGCGCCTGCCATCCTTGCTTCGGGCTTGCGCGATGGAGAGGTTTCGGCTTCGCTCTATCATGTTTCTTAGATCCTCGGGTGGAACCCTTCATAGTTGGCACCGAGGTCCGCCATGTGCACGGCCTCGATGGGTATGAAGACGTCGTTCTTTCCTGGAATAAGGGTACCTAACCGATGTCTCTTCGGAAGGCGAGGAAGCACGACGATCATCGGAGCGATAACCCGGTCGTTCCCGAGACCTCGGCGTTGGAATGTCCGGTGCCCAACGAGTCATGGAATCATTTCCCATATGGGGGTCACGACTGCCGAAATCGGCACGCCGATATTCCGTGACTTTGAGATCAGCACGAACGTGGCAGTTGAGACATTGAACGTGCCCCCTCAACCACCCTGTACGTGTCATCATTTCGGGAAGCGGGAGCAGCGGGAATCTGGTTGTCTCGGTCGGAAGCCTGAATACGGGCGAGTGCCTCTACTATCGTTGTAAGCTTGTCAATCTGTGCGGATAGGGCTTCAACGATGTTGGGAGGTGAGGTAGAATCGCCCCGCCTCCGTTGTGGAGTATGGGTGGGCTCATGCTGGGATATCCATGGTGATGATCGCTGGCCATTAAATTAAGGGCGGAAGATCAACTTTCTTGGATGGAAAAGGAAGGGTTCTGATTTCACACTCTTGTCCTATCGGGGTTCAAAATTCTAAAGTTATAACCGCGATTAAGGACGGTGTATCTTTGCAGCTAGCAGGTTAAGCACGAGTCGATCCGCAAGGAGATGGTTGTATGTCCGTTCGAGTCTCAGACGAGTCCATGAAAAATTGTATATTTGTGTTCAATTTTATCCTAAGTGTTTGTATTTTATGTTCAAATAAACTTGTTAAGGTTAAGGTCGGTTAGTAGAGTTAGGAATAGTTTTGTACTTGTCTTTTTCCATTCTTAAAACGATGTTGGGATAATCAAAAGTAGAGGGGATTAGGAGGACATAGGAATGGAATTTGCGAGTTTAAGAGAGCTTTCCAACGCTAAATCCATTCCTAGTGCCCCTTGTCCATTCGCTAAATACGCATATCCCAACCCTCGGCCAAACACCCGCAACCATGTATCAAATTAAGTCACAATTACATATCACGTTGTAGTGCGCTTAAAGGACTTCTCGACTTAGGTCGTGGCTACATGTCACGTATAGCGCGCCTAAGTGAGGCGGTTGCGTTTGTTTGGTTGGGGTTCGTTTCAAGATGTTTGGCGAAGAGAAGCACAAAGGATTTTTCAGTCCTTCATACCGCCTTCCTTAGCCTTAACAAGTGTGGAATTATTCACACATTAAAAAAGAAAATAAAACAAAACAAGAAGGAAGAAAAGAAGGAAAAGGAAAAAAAATATGATTTTACAAGCTAACTCTTGGGTCTTCACCTAAGCAAGGAATTCCGTCGAAATATCGTCCCTAGAAAATAATACAGAAAAGAAGAAAAGAAAAGAGCAAGAAATACCAACAACTAATTAACAACAAGAAATAAAATTACACTAGAATTAAAATAACAATGCAAGAATTAAAAGATACAAGTTAAATAAAAAAAAACCTCATCTTCATTTCATCATCCACTCAATACTCTCACTACATTTTAATGGAAGAAGACATGAAGAAGAAGAAGAAGAAGAACTAACACTACACTAAATCCTAATAAAAAGCAGCATCCTTGGCTTGGCACATAACTGGGCTATTTATAGGCTGCATACTGAAACCCTACGGCAAGATTCTCTGCCCAAATAAATTTACCAAACTAACCCCAAAATCTGAGTTGACACTGAGTCAACTCGGCTGCGGATCCGCCGCCGATTCGCCATATTGGCCGAGGATCCGCGGCTCTTTTGAGGAGTTGGCTTGTCATTTTTTGTGGGTTTTCTTGTGTTGCTTTTCTCTGTAGTTCTACAGGTTCCAAATTTTAAATTGCTTCCATAATTTCTTCAGATCTGCAATAGTCCAAAATGGGTTGAAAAATAATTCTTTTGATCTTATCTCCCTCGAGCTCCGCGCACCCATTGATTCTTGTGCTGCCCCTCTCATGCTTTCTACTTGTCCGAGACACGAATGACCAATGTTATTTGTCTTGTCTTTGGAACTGGTAAGCGGCACTGGACGGATACGGATGACCGGAACCCGGCTTTTATCTGTTGGCAACAGATGTTCTTGATCTTGGCGTAACAGTGGAGATTTTGTATCATTTTCGTTATTTTGGACTAGGAACCTGTAGCCTGTAAATATGTAGCAAACACGGATTAAAAGCACCTACCTATAAACAAACGAGTATAAGAATGGGCGGTATTAAATGCAATATTCTTGTGTGAACAAATACCCCCAAACTTAACTTTTGCTCGTCCCAAGCAAAACCAATTATTCACAAAAAGTCCTAACCTCACTTTCGTGGGGAACGCGATTGCACTGAGCTTGTGCAACATGCCGTTAAAGCTCTAGGTGTCCCTAGTAGGAGGAGTGTTGTCACCTGAGGGTTTCCAGCCGATTACACCCACAAAATCCCGTCAAGCTAGTGTCATAAGTTAACATCGATTCTACTCCTACAGTTTAGTATCTACGTTAGAAACTCTATCATCCTAAGTTAGAAATATCCAACCCTTATGTTTCACACCTCCTATCTATTTAACCTTAGATCCTATCCGTTCCAAAAAAGTTTAGAAAGATATTGGTAACTCCTGAGTTTTCCTTCTAAATTGCGGTCTCCAATCAGGGATTTTTATCAGTTTTACAGAAAACAAAATTCTTATTCTTTATTTCTATTTTTTATCCAAACATCGATTGTATACCCCTACGTATGTGTATTATTTCACCCCTACATTTGAGAATTCAATTCAAGCTATAGTACCCTTGTCCTAATACCTAATACTACTTCTTTTCATTAAATGATGGACGGTGCTGCTCACACACCTTTTATGCGACTATTAATGCTTCTTGAGGCACTAACAGCCGATTACTGAATGTGTGAGCTTAAAAGCGTAAATAGTAGTTTCCAGTTCTTGATTTTATTTATTTTTCTTTTCTTTATTTTTCTTTTTCCAAGACCGGATATATTTTTCAATGATGCTCTTTGGTGGTTAGCTTAAATTCAGTTTTTTCTTTCATACTAGGTTTTTAGGAAAGAGTATTTCTAGGTATCCTCTACTATCGCAAGTTTCAAGGTGCGTGCATGTGCATTTTGTAGGGTATATACTTTCTGAATTTGGACCCAAGAATAGAAACTATTTTTCAGACTTATCTTTCAGTAAAGCTCCAATACTTTCTCTTCATTTCGACTTAACTCAAGAACTGAACTCAAGATTACATATTTCTCAAAAGAAAACTGCAAGGACGTATATTTACCAAGTTTAAACAGAATGAGAGTTATTTTTAGGGTTTTCAATTCATAAGCCTAAGATTTAGTTATTTCTAACGTATCAACTAAACTTTCGGAAAAAAAAAATCTAAGTTACCCTATTAGCTAACTTGACGACAAAGTTTTTATGTTTTTGTAAATTTTTTGATTTTTGTGGGTTTTAATAAGTATGCAAATGCAAAATATACAAATGAATGCGAAGGTAGAAAGCTCACCGAGTATACCCCCAAACTTATACTTGACAGTGCCCTCACTGTCAGGCTACACCAAGAGGGTCAAAATTGTCGGCGCTCCCTAAAAGAAAATTTTATACAAAACAAAAAGCAAACCAAAAAAATACATACACAAAAAAAGGTCCTCCCAAACTTAAGTGAAACAGTGTTTCCAATGTTTAAGCACTAAAGTTCAGAGTTAGGGGGGAGAGAACATTATCAAGCTATACAAGACCTTACATAGGCCAAAAGTTAGCACTAACCATTCAAAAATCTTATCGGGATAAGGCCCGGGTTGGTGAAAGAATACGGTGAGGAAAGAAATGGAGAATACGCGAGACCGTATGGGGATAGAAGTGGTATACGGCCCGGTATATGAGAAGAAGAATGGCGGAAGGGAGAAAGAAGTGGAATACGAACTTGAGGGAGGAAATGGATTGAATAAATTAGTACAATCTGTAATGATCGATGTGAAAAGATGGATTGTACTAATCTATCAATATGGCGAGAAATTGGGTCAAATCCCTCAAGATTCCTGAGAAAACATGGGTAAGCCGAACTTGGTAAACCAGACACAGATAATGAAGGTGATACGGTTTCTTGCAAGGTTGGAACGATGGAATGGATGGAGGGGAGTGATTGAGGAAGGTTATCGTTTAAAGGTTCTGGAGGGTGTACATAGTCAATGAAAGGGATAGGATGAATTGGAAAATTCGACTCATTAAGCAAAACTGCTTCATCCTAAAAAATATCCTCAATATTCTCCTCAAAATCAGCTTATCCATGCAATTATCATTAATATCTAGAAGCATATGAAGTTCGGGAAAAACAGTTAATGACTCGGGATGATGAATTGGAGAGAAAAACTCATCCAAATCTGCGGGTTCATCATCCAAAATATTCCCAGCGTCAATATCCTTGATCAAGTGAAAATTAAATTTCTCAGACACCTCATCAAAAGCGTGGATATCGATTACTTCAGGTTCTAAGATGGAGGTGTAGAGGTCAAAAGGGTTGGGTGCGGTTTCACTCGAAAGGGACCCTTCACAATCGGATAAATCAAACACTACAAAGTCACACAAGTCAATAAACATTCTATCTTCAATCGATAAATCATTTGGGACACTTGATAGACATTCAAAACCGGAGTTGTGGAATTCCATTTGGAATGGGTAGTTTTGATTTGGAAGGGTGTGTATCTCACTCTCACCACTTATATTCTCAGCCCGTCCTACCGCCTCTTCATACATTGGAAAATGTGGAGCTAGTTGGAAACTAGCTACCGGGTCATTAGGTTGTATGAGGGCGACCATGGACGCATTCAATTCCATCATCTGTTGGTACGACACTACCCGAAATTCTTCCAATGACTGGTCCAGACTAGACATGGGTTGTGAAGGGGTTTCAGTAAAAGATTCAAACTCGTTTGGATACTTGAAACTCCCAAAAGGCTGTGGAGAAGCAATATCTAGGGAAGGTGAAAAAGTCGGGTAGGATTGATAGGAATTGAATGGTTGGACAGGAGTAGGATCAACATTTGGATAAGAATGTGAATAGAATTGTTGATCCAAAGAATTAGAAGTGGTGAAAGGAGTGAAAGATCGGCTACAGGATTGTTCAATACATTCAGCAATAGACATAGGTCTTGTAGTTACAACAGGACTCTCAAAAGGGGTATCAATGCAAGAAGGTGGTGAAGGTTGAAATGGTTGATACAAGGTGGATTGCGGAGCCCAATTGGTTGTCCTAGACGCGTCTATCCGATCTTTCAAAGAAATTTTTGGCATGGATGCATCATTCGACGTTCGGCCAAAGCAAGAACCGTAGGAAGTTATGTCTGGTTGTGGGTACCAAAGTTCGGCAAGAGTTTTTCGAGGTGGGGTACCCATGTTAGAAGAGTGAAAAGGTAGGGAGGGAAGGAAGTAGTATTTTTTTTATTTTAAAAAAAATGTTTGTTTTTGGAGTTTTAAAAATTGTTTGTTTGAAAGAATACGAAGTTATGAGACTAAACTTTACATAAGCACAATCACAATCATAAAATGCACAAATAATCACCTAAAGCTAGGGTCTTTAAAGTCCAACTTGACCGCTCCTAGAATGCCAAGCGACAAGTTGCAGGATAACCCTCGAATCACCTCTTCACTGCCAATTGTGGCCAGATAAGCACAAGTGAGGGAAGGAGGGTTTCGCTCACGAATCACTGTGAGACGGGCCTTTTAAAATTACCTCCTCACTTGTCTAGCCTAGGCACCATACAGTCAAGTTTAGATAAACGGCCGATTCCCCGCAACCTTCACTTGTCCTAAATGAGCGCGACAAGTCCTTATAGGTTTGGTCTAGATATTTTTTATTAACTCAAAGTAATGCGTATGCAATTAGTGATTTGTCGGGTCTTAGGAAAGGTGATGAAATCCCCACCCAATCTGAATTGGTGTTATAGCCCTTTAAAGTCCGTATTATTATATGCAAAGCCCATAAACAAACAAAAATCTAAAAAAAAATAAAAAAATTGGCGGCGGCGCAATTCTGTGCAAAGATACCTGCAGAAAATACAGTTCGGTGAGCTTAAAGAGGGGACTAGAGAAAAGAGAAGGGGAGTAAAAAAATCGGGGACAGAATCCACAATAAGACCGCGGAACCGCCACGAAACTCCCTCTTTGACCGCTGTTCCGCAGTCAAATTATTGAGTTGGCGCTTGAAACCTTGGTCAATGCACTTCCCTTTCTCTATACACCCTAATAAAAACCTCTGTTTATTGATTCACATACTGTAATTGCTCCAGATCGCCTGCACGCTTGCACAAAAAATATAAAAAAAACAAAAAGATTTTTTTATTGTTATATTTATAATTTTATATATATACAAAAAAATATTAACCCGAATAACAAGAAAGAAAATACGTTACCGTCTCCCCGGCAACGGCGTCATTTGATCGCAGGCTCTCGGCGTGTCGGAGTTCAAAATTCTAAAGTTATAACCGCGATCAAGGACGGTGTCGCTTTGCAGCTAGCCGGTTGAGCACGGGTCGATCCGCAGGGAGATGGTTGTATGTCAGTTCGAGTCTTAGATGAGTCAATGAAGAATTGTATATTTGTGTTCAATTCTATCCTAAGTGTTTGTATATTATGTTCAAATAAACTTGTTAAGGTTAAGGTCGGTTAGTAGAGTTAGGAATAGTCTTGTGCTTGTCTTTTGCCATTCTTAAAACGATGTTGGGATAATCGAAATTAGCGGGGATTAGGAGAACATAGGAATGGGATTTGCGAGTTTAAGCGAGCTTTCCAACGCTAAATCCATTCCTAGTGCCCCTTGTCCGTCCGCTAAATACTCTTATCCCAACCCTCAGCCAAACACCCGCAACCATGTATCAAATTAAGTCACAACTACATGTCACATTGTAGTGCGCTTAAAAGACTTCTCGACTTAGGTCGCGGCTATATGTCACGTATAGCGTGCCTAAGTGAGGGGGTTGCGTTTATTTGGTCGGGGTTCGTTTCAAGATGTTTAGCGAAGAGAAGCACAAAGGTATTTTCCGTCCCTCATACCTCCTTCCTTAGCCCTAACAAGTGTGGAATTATTCACACATTAAAAAAGAAAATAAAATAAAACAAGAAGGAAGAAAAGAAGGAAAAGGAAAAAAATACGGTTTTACAAGCTAACTCTTGGGTCCTCACCTAAGCAAGGAACTCCTTCGAAATATCATAGCTTGAAAATAATACGGAAAAGAAGAAAAGAAAAGAGCAAGAAATAACAACAACTAATTAACAACAAGAAATAAAATTACACTAGAATTAAAATAACAATGCAAGAATTAAAAGATACAAGTTAAATAAAAAAAACCTCGTCTTCATTTCATCATCCACTCAATGCTCTCACTACATTTTAATGGAAGAAGACATGAAGAAGAAGAAGAACTAACACTACACTAAATCCTAACAAAAAGAAGCATCCTTGGCTTGGCACAAAACTGGGCTATTTAAAGGCTCCGTGCTGAAACCCTAGGGCAAGATTCTCTGCCCAAATGAAGTTACCAAACTAACCCCAAAATCTGAGTTGACACTGAGTCAACTTGGCCGTGGATCCGCGGCTCTTTTGAGGAGTTGGCTTGTCGTTTTTTGTGGTTTTCTTGTGTTGCTTTCCTCTATTGTTCTACATGTTTCAAACTGCAAATTGCTTCCACAATTTCTTCATATCTGCAACAGTCCAAAATGGCTTCAAAAATAATTCTTTTGACCTTATCTCCCTTAAGCTCCGCGAACCCATTGATTCTTGTGCCGCCCCTCTCGTGCTCTGTGCTTGTCCGAGACACGAATGACCACTGTTTTTTGTCTTGTCTCTGGAACTGGTAAGCGCCACTGGACGGATACGGATGACCGGAACCCGGCAATTATCTGTTGGCAACAGATGTTCTGGATTTTTGCGTAATAGTGGAGATTTTGTATCATTTGCGTTATTTTGGACTAGGAGCCTGTAGCCTGTAAATATGTAGCAAACACGGATTAAAAGCACCTACCTATAAACAAACGAGCATAAGAATGGACGGTATTAAATGCAATATTCTGTTGTGAACATGTTCCGACAGACGGTGCCAACTGATGGAGGTCGGTTTCTCCCTCAGATGTTGTCCTCGGTCGATCTTGCGGCCAGCGGTGTCGAACGGTTGGGATTTGTTTATGGTGGTTGGGTGTGGATCTCAATGGGTTGTTGGTTGTTGTGGACGCCAGCTACAGCAAGAAAAGTCTTGGGGTGGGAAACCACCATGGACTGTTTGACAATCAAGTAACTGCCGAGAAATATTAGGGTAGAGTAGCGGTGTATTGGAATGAGTTCGAGTTGCCTAAATTTTCTGGAAAAGGGGTTTATATAGCGGTCGCATGGAGCGAGCCGATGCGAGATTCTCGCCATCCATTAAAACCTTACGTCACGTTCGCGTTGATAGCAGGATACGCACATTAATGGCGAGATATGCCCATTAATAGCGAGATATGCTTAGTGTGGGATGCGGGATGTGGAGCGGCGGAAATCTCGTCATAGCGAGATTCACGGAGCCGTTACGGGGCCGCTTAGGCTCCGTTCTCTCTGCCAAACAGGAACACTGAGGAAGCTCAGCTCTATAATAGCTCGGAGACGAGCGAGGAGGCTGAGAAAGCACAGCGCAGTAATAGCTCGAAGATGTGCGGGTAGGCTGAGCAAGCTCAGCTCTGTAATAGCCAGGAGGCGAGCTATCGGCTGGTTGCTGGACGAATAGGGAATGTACCCCGCTGGGTATCCAAAAGGTCGCATGCAACTTTGGAAACGAGGGACCGAGGAATGCCGCGAATGCGTCATACTTATTCCGGCTCCGTAGCCCCCAGGAATCTGGCAGGCTTACATAGATGACACGTCACCTGCCACCTGTCGTGATCTAGGGAATTCCTACTTACGAGAGCATCACGGCCCCATTTCAGCGGCGACGGCGGAGATTGGGGTTAGCAGGCAAGGCGGAGGCTCTCGATTGCCATAATTGTGGGAAGAGAGAGAGGATTGGAGATGAAGGAGAGAAAGGGTGGTAGTTTATAATAAGAATGTTGTTGGGTTTCTGGCACTTATTTTTTATTTATGTGGTTTTTTCAGATAAGGCCTTACGGTTTCTTAAAATTTATTTTGCAACATCCATATATCGGCCCAAACACCGTTTCTTACACTCAAGAACAAATTTCATAGACTACATCAACTTGTAGGTCAAATTAGACATTTAAGCTTCATGTAGAAAGTTATGTCAAGGATATAATGTTAGGGCATATCTACAGATTGACATGGTGTCGGTAGAGTTTTCTTCGTATATCATATCTCCCTTGGACAGTCACGTTGTATTGAGGACAGCTAACTTGTAGCGATTCGCATTGTACAAATCACGGATGATGTTCAAGCCTTAATATCCTCATCCTCATTTCGATTGAATGTTGAATGTGAAGAATCGCACTATACAAGCTGATGATGCTCACAAGTGGTATTTCCTCAGATTACGACACGTGGGAGGTGACGTGTCCCAAATGTTACAGAGGTGGAATAAATGAGTTGCTTTAGGATGATTCCTCGGGACTTCTTCCGAGGAACGAATCCGACCTTTCTTGAGACCTCCCTGATTAAATTCCACCTTTACCTAGGAAACTACCAACAGCTCATCTTCGAGCTATCTCAGTCTCCTCGCTCGTTTCCGAGCACTTGACACGTCGAGCTTCCTCGGCCGCCCGGCTCATCTCCGAGCTCCTGACATGCCGAGCTTCCTCGGCCTCCCCCGACTAACCGAGAGCGGGGATCCCGTGCACCTCGCAACGGCTCCGCGTATATCACCAAAGCGAGATATCCGCCTCCCCACGATCCGCGTCCCACGCTAGCGCATCCCTCCATTAATGGGCACATCCTGCCATTGATGGACGCATCCCGCCATTGATGGTGGGGATAACGCTGGGGCGTAAATGACGGTGACGATCTCGCACCTGCTTTCTCTACGCGACCCTTATATAAATCCCCCTCTCAAACGACTCAGGTATCTAAAAAATTGATATTAAATACGCCTCTACTATGCACCTATACCTCGGCTCTAACTTGATCGTCGGATGGTCCTACGGTGGTCCCCCACCCCGGGACTTCTTTGCAGGTAGCTCAGCGTCCAACATCAACTCATTGAGATCCACACTCAACAACTCCCAAATCAAATCGCAATCGTCAAAGATCGCCATCCAAGGATCCATGGAGGACAACATTTGAAGGAGATCCGACCTCTATAAGTTAGCGCCGTTTGTGGGAAGGAAAGATTTTTTTGTTCCACCATAAAAGTTGATCTTCCGCCCTCGACCCAATGGCGAGCGACGACCGCAACGATCGAAATACGAGCCGCCACAACGGAGGCGGGAGTGGCTCATCTCCCCCTCCTAATGCCATCAACGCCTTGTCCGTCCAGATAGACAAGCTCAGATCACTGGTGGATGCCCTCGTCCGCGTTCAAGCGGCGGGCCCTACCCACCAAGCCGTGGCTCCCCCTCCCTAGGACAACGACTTCCACCAAAGGACGGACGGGAACACTCAAGCCCTCGATCTCCCTCACCCTCATCACAGCGCCATCGAGCGCCGACGGGCCAACTCCGGCCACCTTAACCCGCACGTGGCGATTGATTCCATGACCCGCTGGGCGCTGGACAGCTCCATGCCACGGTCCCAGGGAAGACTGGGTCGTCACTCTAATGCCCGTCGTGCGTTCTCTCCCCCTGAGGAGGTGTCGATCAGCTCGCCTACTTCCAGGAACAACCGACGCCCCCATTCTCGCCAAGACCATGCGAACGAAGAGCGCAGAAACTACTCGAGAAGGGCTTCGCCTGAGGATTTGAGGCACCTTGTAGAGTGAAATCGAACCCTCACCTTAGCGCAGACTCGGAGCGGGGGTAGACACCACTCCGAATGTGCAGAATCCTCAGGATACCACCACCAACTCGAAGCCCTCGAGAAGAAAATCGAGGGCATATGACGGGACGGCCATGCGTCCGGCGAAGGGGCCAGATATTTCGCCGACTCACTAACGAAGCCCTTTACAGAAGAGCTGTTGGCCGAGCACATCTCGTCCAGGAACAAACTGCCCAAAGTAGCCCACTACGATGGGAAATCCGACCCGAAGGACCACCTAGACGCATTTACGGCGGGTATGAGCTTCCAAGATAACTCGAACGTGGCTCAATGCCGAGCTTTCTCCACTACCCTCATCCGGGCAGGCCAAGACTGGTTCCGAGGACTTACGCCATGCTCCATTTCCATCTTCGACGATCTGGAAACCCAATTGCTCGGTCACTTTATTTAGAATCGACGGTAGAAGAGGACGGTCGACTACCTGTTCACCGTCAAGAGCGGAGAAAAAGAATCCTTCAAAGGATATGTCACCCGCTTCTACAACACGCTCCTCGAGGTCCCCAAGCACCGCGATGAAACAATCATCACCGCGCTGAGGTCGGGTCTTAGGCACAAAGAGTGGCTCCACTCTTTTGCATTAGCGCAACCTAAGACCATGGCCGAAGTGAAAGCCTGGACAGAGCGAGAAATCCAACTCGAGTCCGTGGTAAACTCAAACCCGCCCTGAGCCGACCAGCCAGACAGAAAGAAACGGGACAGGGAGGAGAAAAAGAAAGCCAACCGTCTGAAGCCTTACTCCCCGAGGTTTCAGGAGTACACTCCTCTAAACATCTCCCAGGCCGAGCTGCTGGAGGAAGCTAAGGTTGAGAGGTTCTTTAAGCCTCCGCCAGTCACCCAAAGGGCAGGAAAATGCCTCCGCAGCCCATACTGCGCCTTCGACGGGATACAGGGCCACCTGATTGAGAACTGTAAATAACTCCGTAATTACATTGAAGAGTTGATCCGCTCAGGCCACCTGGCGAAGTACCCGAGGGACAAGCGGCAGGCGGAGCAGGAGAAAAATGACCAAACCCCTCCTGGGGAATTAACGATCGGGCAGATCATAGTCGTTACCTCGGATCCAGCTCGAGAATTGGAGGGGAACCGCCACATCCTCCCAATCGAGGGTATAAGCGGTATGCCACACAAGAGGTGCAGGAGGGACGAGCCGATCGTTTTCACCGATGAAGACCTCCACGGCATATTTTTCCATCACAATAACCTTCTCGTGATAAAGGCCAGAATCCACCATTATGAAGTCCAGAGGATATTGGTTGACTCAGGGAGCTCGGTGGATATCCTGTTCCATGACTGCTTCCAGTGTATAGGTCTAGGACCATCCGACCTCCGACCTACCTCATATGTCCTCTCTGGATTCACCAACCATTCCGTCCTTGCCGAGGGATTGGTCACCCTCCTCCTCAACATCGGAGAAGCGGACAATACGCGGACCATCTCCGTGGACTTCCTCATTGCCAAGGTCCCTTCGTCTTTCAACATTCTCCTAGGGCGTTCAACCTTAAACGCTCTCCGAGCCCAGATCGCAACCTATCACCTTGCACTCAAATTCCCTTTGGACAAAAAGGGAATAGGCCGGGCCTATAGAGACTAGAAAAACGCTAAGATTTACCTCGCCTTGACGTCTACTGCCAGAGAGCAGGGCGGCGATTTTGAGGGCACGCGCGACTTTCAAGGGTCTTTAGACACCCGCGATGACCAAAGGGAGGTTAGAGGTGTCCCGGTGGAAGGGAGGTTAGAGGTGTCCCGGTGGAAGCATTAACGGAATTTCCCCTCGAAGATGGGCTTGATGGCCGGACAGTCCAGATCGGCTCACTCCTAACTGGGGATCACCGCGAGGACCTGATCTAGTTCCTCCAAGATAACTCGGATGTGTTCGCTTGGGCGCCGGCGGACATACCCAGAATCGACCCTAGAGTGATCTCCCATAAGCTCAAGGTCAATCCGAAAGCGAAGCCCGTCCGACAAAAGAAGAAATGCTTTGCGCCGGCCAAGCAAAAGGCAATAAAAGACGAAGTGGACCAACTGCTCGCTGCTAACTTTATCAGGAACCCGGACTACTCTGATTGGCTAGCGAACGTAGTCATGGTAAAGAAGGCAAACGGGCAATGGCGCATGTGCGTCGATTTCACGGATTTGAACAAGCCCTGCCCCAAAGATAACTATCCCCTGTCTCAGATAGACCAGTTGGTAGACAGCTCTGCCGGCCACGAACTGTTGAGCTTCATGGATGCCTTCTCAGGTTACAATCAGACCAGGATGAACCCGGCTGGCGAAAAACTTACCGCCTTCACCACTGACCGGGGGGTATACTGGTACAAAGTGATGCCCTTCGGTCTCAAGAACGCCGGGGCCACATATCAGCGACTGGTCAATAAGCTGTTCAAACCTTAGACTGGCAGAAACATGGAAGTCTACGTCGACGACATGCTCGTAAAATCCAACTCATCAGCAGGGCACACTAAAGACCTCGGGGATACATTCGACGTCCTGCGCAAGTACAAAATGAAGCTGAATCTAGCTAAGTGCGCGTTCGGAGTCACCAACGGGAAGTTCCTAGGGTTCATGGTAACCCACCGAGAAATTGAAGCAAACCTTAAAAAGATGAGCGCTATCCTCAACATGGCAATGCCCAGGAGCAATGTCGAAATAATGCGGCACACGGGAAGGGTCGCTGCCCTGAATTGCTTTATGTCCAGGTCCGGAGAGAAGTGCCTCCTGTTTTTCAAGGCCCTGAGGAAGATCCATAGGTTTGAATGGTCTGAGGAATGCCAAAACGCTTTCGAGCAACTTAAAGCACATCTATCAACCCCACCGCTACTCACTCGACCAGTCGAAGTTGACAAACTGTTGCTATTTCTTGCTGTCTCCGACCAAGCAGCAGCCTCGGTGCTTGTCAGGGAATTCGAAGGCATACAGAGCCCGGTCTATTACGTGAGCCATGTCTTCAAGGACGCAGAAACGAGATACCCGGACATAGAGAAGATAGTCCTGGCACTTGTCGTCGCCTCCAAAAAACTTCGACACTATTTTCAGACACACACGATCCTCGTTCTTACCGAGCGACCTTTAGGGACGATGCTTGCCTCCCTCGATGTAACACCTTAGGATGTGTTTAATGGCTAATTATATTTTAAAATATGGTTTTTAATAAAAGGTTTACCAAATTGATTTTCAAATATTTTATAAAAATTAATGAAGATTTTATTAGAATTTATTTGGGCTTGCACACACATGTGCATGTTAACTAGGGTCAATTTTGGCGTTAAACCATGCTTAGTAGTCATGGTGCCTTAACCATTTCTTTAGATAAATTAGGTATTTAATTTAAGTGTTATCTTTTTTCCAAAATAAAACCTTTCAATTTCCTTTTGGGGTTGACTTTGAGAAGGGAGAAGAGAGAGAGAGGAGACAAAGCATGCATTGCATTTAATGAGGAGAGAGAATGAACCATGCTTTGTCCCCTAAGCACCCCCTCTCACTCTCTCTCTCTAATCTTTTGAAATCTATTTTCTTTCCCTCAAAATTTTAGCTCTCTCCCTCTCCCCAAACTGAAGCTTCAGCCCCCCTTTAGGCCTCACTCCAAATTTCCAAGATCCCCACTAACCCTTTTCAAAAATCACACTACACCCTTCTCAAAACTTAAGCCAAAGCCCATGGAGACCACTTGGAGCTAGGAAAGTAGGAGTTTTGAGCATGTTTGGGAAGGTAGTCTTCTTCTTACTGTTAATTAGTTAGTTAGCATGTTGTTGTGTCTTTTAATTCCAGTTAGAACCTTAAAGTTTCAGTTTTGCTCAAATATCGTATTTTTGTGTCGTGTTTTGGGTGCTTGTAGTCTGCTGTGACCTCGAGACTTTTTGCTTAAACCAAACAATGTAGAAGTGTAGAACTAGCTACCCTGAGTGTGCACCCAGAGTTTGGGACCTACCTGGGCGGTTTTGGCCGGCGGCTATGTGGAGGAATCCGGCGACCTCGGCCTGGGGAGGGGCTGGGGACTTGAACTTTTTAGGGTAGCTACCTGCTATGGTTTAAGGGTTTTTGGTACTGTTAGATTTTATAGTAATGAACGGGAGGAAAATCTGGGATGGTAAAGCTAGTTTAGTGTGTTGTGAGTTAGATGATGAATTGATGGTTTGGATGGAGTTTAAGTTAAGCTAGGCTGTTTATGGTTAGAATAACCATGTTTTGTGTTGTTTGTACCACTAAATCAGAGTAGTTTCAACTGCTTACGTAAAAATACCAATTTGTTGCAATTTAGTGTTGTTTTAAAACGTTTTTAAAGCCAAGTGACAGGATGCTGTGTATCTGCTATATCTGTAGTGATTTTCTTTAGTAGCAAACATATACTGAGTGATGTGCAGGCTTTTTAGATTATTGTGTAGGATTTTTAGCCCGTTTCCCTACCCCATATCCGGCGACTCCTCCATGATTTCCGATCTCGCCGGCCTCCTATAGGAATTTCGGTTTGGTTCTTTGCTTGAGGGTGCATGCAGGTTTTTAGTGGTGTTTGGTGTTGCTAGTTTAATTAGTTTTTGCTTCAGGTGAAATCTGGGACCAACTACCCAAATTAGTATTTTGTGACTTACGCGACACGTACGTTACGAAATGGTTTTGGTGTTGCTATGCGTCATAGTGTATTGCTGTATGTCACAGCGTGTCGGGGAGGTTGTTGGTGTATCGAGTTCACACGCGTTTGGTTCGTGACGCGGGTTTCTCATTTGGCTTTAATGTCCTGTTTTTGTAGATGTTAGCGTATGTGTATTATTTTATGAAATTTTAAGTTCGCAGGTGAGCACGGCGGACGCCGCGAAGAAGGGGAAACAAGTCATCGGCTACACTTAGCACGATCAGGTGAGTAGATGTAACATCTACGGGTAAATCGCCCGTATGGCGTTATGCGTCAGGGATGATAGGACATTGTAGTAGCATATTTCATTTGCATACATTTAACTATTCATGGATACTATTTGTTGCATACCGCATTCCCTGCTATATCTATATGAACTTAAAACTGATAACACACCGCACTGTTACTAACGGTTCATGTCGCACGAGCACTAATCTACATGTTACACACACACCGTTAGTAATTGCTATGACACTCACACTATAGAATTGCCTTGAACAATATACTGTAGCTCCAACCTATATGATTTGACATGATTTATAAACTAAGGGACCGCATGGAATATTTCAAAACTGGTTCTTTTAAAAGAGCGGTTTTCCCTTTTCTTTTGCTCTAAGTGTCATACGACACATTGCATGGATTTATGCAATGAGTTTGGATTTATGTGATTTCTGGATTTGGGAACCGGAGTATTATTTGAGAAAATACGCACTGTTTTAAAAACCAGGTTTCCCTTGATATGATATTTCAGTGCGTCCACCATGCATTTTTCTCGGTTCTGAGACGTGTGACATGTGAACCCGAATCGAGGAGCTGGACGAGGCCGATTGCTGGTACATGGTAGACCCGGTATGGTACCCCGGGGCAAGAAAAGGATGCTGTGTATACAGACGGTGAGCCCGGCAGAGAGACCACTACCTACCGGTGATTGGTTGGACCTGGCGGTTATCCGGAGGATACTGACCAGAGTCGATAGATGGATGCGGGATGACCCGTACTGCCGGGGCCGATGGCTGATTCCGCAGACGGAGCCCGTGGGCCGATCCGGACTGACGGAGCCCGATATATGAGGATTTGCATGTCGATGCTGGACACGAGTATTTTATGATATTTTGAGTGCCGATGTTGGGCACTCGCGATTCTCAGAGATTTACAGGATTTGAGGGCCGATGAGGATGACGGCGCCTGAGTTTTATTGGGGTTTGAGGTGCATTGATGGACCCCGATTCTATTTTCCACGTTGACATTCCGTGTAGATGTTATTTTATTCCCATGCTGAGCATTCATTATTTTGCATCTCATCCTGTAGTCATAATACCTGATAGAGTACTTATGCATGATTATTGCACATCCTGCTCATCGCATATAGATATTATCTGCTGGCACATGTTAGAGTAGCGCAGTACGTGCATGCTCGCGATTATCTTTATATGTTATCTACTATTCACGAGTTGGCAACTCACCCCCGTTGTGCCACAGTGTTTGCAGGTTGCCCCTCGGAGTAGTCGCGGCAAGCTGCTTTCTTACATCTTTTGACACAGATACCACTGCGGTTGGCATACTAGCCCTTTTGCTGATAGGTGGGTTTTTGTGCGGTATCTGTTTATTTTCCAGTTGTATACATCATTGTATCTAGTATTCTCCATATGCTACTTATGTATGGACTTAGAGACCAGTTTTGAGGACGATGTATATTATTGTACTCTGGTGTCGAGCTCGTTGTGAGCTGACTTTATTTATGCAGTTTTATATTTCATGTTGTCTTCACTTATTTTTACTCTTTCTTCGCTACGGCGTCGTATATTATCATTGTGGTGTTTGTTTCCGCCATTGGGCATGATTGCTCATGTTTAGGATGCTTATTTCTTATTGTGTATCATTTTACTCATATATTGCCTTGTACCCGATTTCGGGGCTTGTTTTACAAAGGAAATGCTGCCAAAAATTTTAAAATAATAACTTGTACTTTAAAGAATTCCACTAAACAACTTAAAGTCTTCTAAATGTTTTAACAAATATTCTAATAAATGTTTTAAATACTCTATACTTTTTATGGTTTTGATTTCTGGGTTTCGGCTTACTTAGTCGCGTTACGTCTGTAGACGTCACGTGGTTAAGTGCCGGTCACGGGCCGAACTTTGGGTCGTAACAAAGTTGGTATCAAACCGTAGGTTTTACCTTTCGGAGTGTAGGATGACCCTGGTATGATGGAGTAGGTAGCTGAAGCAGAGTAGCGTAGCGTGTGTATGTTCCGCGGCATACTCACGACACGGTACTTCGCCTAAGTGACCTTAGGACTTATTGATTGAAATTCCTTCATGATTATATGCATTCTTGCGATTCGATTTCCGTATCCTTATCGAATCCTTTTTCCTTTTCAGCCATTATGCCGCTAAAGACTACGAGGGCGCAGAGAGCGGCCGCGAGAGCCGAGATTCGAGTTGACTCGTCCGAGACGAAGACTGATCCGGGTAGTACCCCTGTTGTACCAGAGCAGACTGTTCCTCCTTCGGCAGACTAGATGATGGGATCCGGTATGCAGGAGATGCGCCAGATGATGGGATCCAGTATGCAGGAGATATGCCAGATGATAGGATCGCTAGATGAGATGCTTCGAGCGCAGCGACCAGAAGCAGCTCCACCCGTCACAGGGACCTCGATGGTATCTACAGTAAAGGCAGTTGCCCCTGCAGTCACGAAGGTGATTACAGTATCGCTATCAGAGTTCATGAGGCTGAAGCCTCCAGTCTTCACTGGCACCGATACAGCCGAGGACCCAAAGTCTTTCATTGATAGGATGGCCCGGTTATGTCGTTCGCTCAGATGCTCAGATGTGAGATGGGTAGAGTTCGTGAGCTTTTGCCTGGAAGGTCTTGCACAGAAATGGTGTGAATCGGTCGAGAAGGGCAGAGTAGTGGGTCTTCCTCCTATGACCTGGACAGAGTTTGTGACGGTATTCCTTGCTCGCTTCCTTCCACAGAGTGTCAGAGATTCTAGGGCGCGCAGATTCGAGTCTTTACGCCAGACGCCAGAGATGACAGTGGCAGAGTACGATGTACTGTTCACCGAGCTATCCGTTTATGCCCCATACCTAGTGGCGACTGAGGAGATGCGAGTCAAAAGGTTCGTTCGAGGCTTGTTTACCCCACTGTTCCTTGCGATCAGCGCACAGCATTGCGAGACGTATGCAGTAGCTATAGACGCAGCCTTATTAGTCGAGGAGAGCCTTGCTGAGACTTCGGTAGTTCCAGAGCCGAAGAGAGTTCATACGGTTACGTCAGCACAGAGACAGCCGTTTAGGCGCCGTGACAGGTTCCGTTCAGGTACGGGGGGTAGCGGAGGATCGGGACGAGGTCAGCTATTCAGCTCTTATCCCCAAGAGGGTCAGCCGGCACCATCCGGATGTTTTCGATGCGGGAGTTCTTATCATCGTGTTCGAGATTGTCCTGAGATACCCCGGAGGGAGGCAACAGTACCGCATGTCACATTACCACCTTCACCACCCCAGAGGGCGTTGCCTGTTGTACCTACTGTTGCTCCACGTCAGACTCATGCACAGAGAGGTCGTGGTCGCGGAGGATTTGTTCATAAAGGACGAGGTGACCGAGGCAGGACACAGCCAGTTGCTAGAAGTGGACAGTCAATTGCAGGAGGAGGACGGGCGCATGTTTTTTGCTTTGACGCATCAGGACGCGCAGGCGTCCAATGCGGTAGTCTTAGGTATCCTTTCAGTATGTTCTGTTGATGTACACGCGTTGTTTGACCCGAGATCCACGCACTCGTACGTTTCCACACACTTCGTGCCGAGTTTGGGTGAGAGTCCGGTTTGCTTGATCAGTCGTTTTTTGTGATCACTCCTGTGGGAGAGTCGTTTGTTGCTAGGCACGTGTTCCGATCCTGTGTTGTCCGTATTGACGAGAGAAAGTTGCCTGTCGACTTGATCCTTCTTGAGATGTTTGACTTCGACGTTCTTTTGGGCATGGATTGGTTAGCCACGTGCTATGCATCTGTGGACTGCCGCGAGAAGACTGTTAGTTTTTTTTTTCCCGGCGAGTCGGCATTTGTTGTGCAGGGAGACCGTGGTGTCGCCCCTCACGGTTTGATTTCTTCTCTTCGCGCTGGACAGCTTTTGAGGAAGGGATGTCAGGGATTTCTTTCCTATGTTTGTGATACTAGAGCTACAGAGGTTCCGTTGGACCAGGTTCCGATTGTTAGCGAGTTCCCTGATGTGTTCCCTGATGAGCTTCCTGGGCTACCGCCTGAGTGCGACATTGCCTTCTGTATTGATTTGATTCCTGGCACGGTGACTATTTCTATACCGCCTTATCGGATGGCCCCGACGGAACTTAGAGAGTTGAAGGGTCAGTTGCAAGATTTGCTGGATAAGGGACTTATTCGACCCAGTGTTTCTCCTTGGGGTGCTCCGGTCCTGTTTGTCAAGAAGAAAGACGGCAGTTTACGTTTGTGTATCGACTACCGCTAGCTGAACCGGGTTACCGTGCGGAACAGATATCCATTACCACGCATCGACGACTTGTTCGACCAGCTTCATGGGGCAGGATATTTTTCGAGGATCGACTTGCGGTCAAGATACCATCAGCTGCGGGTTCGACAGGAGGACATTCAGAGGACATCTTTCCGCACGCGCTACGGCCATTATGAGTTTTTGGTGATGTCGTTCGGACTCACCAACGCCCCAGCAGCATTCATGGACTTGATGAACCATATTTTCCTGCCGTATCTTGATATGTTCATCATAGTATTCATTGACGATATCTTGGTGTATTCCCGGAGCAGAGAGGAGCACGAGCAGCACCTGCGGATTACACTGCAGACGTTGAGGGAGCACCAGCTTTTTGCAAAATTTTCCAAGTGTGCATTCTGGCTGGACAGCGTAGACTTCTTGGGTCACGTGATTACACGAGATGGTATATGTGTAGACCCGAGGAAGATCGAGGCCGTTCAGGGTTGGCCCAGACCCACATCAGTTACAGAGATCCGTAGCTTTCTAGGATTGGCCGGTTACTACCGGCGATTTGTGCAGGACTTCTCCCGTATTGCCGCACCTTTGACCGGGTTGACCCAGAAGGGAGTTCCTTTCGATTGGACGGAGGAGTGCGATCACAGTTTTCAGTAGCTACGGACTCGTTTGACTATGGCGCCGGTGTTATCATTGCCTTCAGGATCGGACGGATTTGTGGTCTATTGTGATGCTTCTCGAGTGGGGCTAGGGTGCGTATTGATGCAGCATGACAGGGTGATCGCGTATGCATCACGGCAGTTGAAGAAACATGAACAGAACTACCCCACTCACGATTTGGAGATGGCTGCAGTGATCTTTGCACTCAAAATCTAGCGACATTACCTATACGGCGTGTCGTGCCAGATATTCACTGATCACAAGAACTTAAAGTATATATTTCAGCAGCAGGACCTGAATCTTAGACAGCGCCATTGGATGGAACTAGTAAAGGACTATGATTGTGAGATCTTGTATCACCCAGGCAAGGTGGATGTTGTAGCGGATGCTTTGAGTAGGAGGCCCGGGGCAGTCTATCTTGTTTGAGTGCAGTGCAGAGGCAGTCGTCGGTAGATTGGCAGATATTATGCGACAGCCGAGTGCAGTTCGAGTTCACACCGATCGGGGGACAGCTTGCGCATGTTCGTGCATGCCCACAGTTGCTTGACCGTATACATGAGGCACAGCACAGTGATGACCGATGTTCAGAGATCATGGCACAGATTGGACAGGCAAATTTTCCGAGTTCGTGATCGATGATCAGGGGATACTGCGATTTGGGACTAGACTGTGCGTACCAGATGCTGAGGGACTGCGGCACGAGATTCTGGAGGAGGCACATCGATCGGTGTATAGTGTTCATCCGGGTTCCACCAAGATGTACCATGATATGAGAGATGTTTACTGGTGGGACGGAATGAAGAGGGACATCGCAGATTTCGTGTCGAGATGCCTGACTTGTCAGCAAGTCAAGGCCGAGCACCAGAGGCCCGTGGGAGAGCTACAGCCGTTACCCATTCCGGAGTGGAAATGGGAACAGATTTCGATGGATTTCATTGTGGGTCTACCCAGGACTAGGCGAGGGTATGACTCCATTTGGGTGATCGTGGATCTTTTGACGAAAGCGGCTCACTTCCTGCCAGTGAAGACGACTTTCGGATTTGCTCAGTATGCCCAGATATACATCGACGAGATATTACGACTGCATGGATTCCCGACATGTATCGTGTCCGACCGAGGCACCCAGTTTACCAGCCGACTATGGCAGAGGCTTCAGGAGGCGTTGGGCTCACGCTTGAGTTTCAGCACAGCTTTTCATCCGCAGACCGACGGACAGTCAGAGCGGACTATTCAGACTCTCAAGGACATGCTCCGAGCGTGCGTTTTAGATTTTGGTGGTAGCTGGGATCATCATTTACCCTTGGTGGAGTTCTCCTACAACAATAGTTTCCAAGATACTATTCAGATGGCACCTTTTGAGGCTTTGTATGGGAGGAGATGCAAGTCGCCCGTCTGTTGGACAGAGCTCAGTGAGAGCAGTATTTTGTGGCCACGGATCGTACAGGAGACGACCGAGAAGATTCAGCTGATTCGAGATAGGATGTGGACTGCTCAGAGCAGGCAGAGATCGTATGCTGACTGACGCCGCCGCAGACTAGAGTTCGTAGTTGGAGATCACGTTTTTCTGAGGGTCTCTCCGATGAAAGGAGTGATGAGGTTTGGACGGAAGGAGAAGCTTAGCCCCAGATTCATAGGTCCCTTCGAGATCCTCGAGCGTGTGGGCGCAGTAGCATATCGTTTGGCTCTTCCACCCGACTACCCAGATTTTCACCCCGTATTCCATGTGTCGATGCTTCGCAGATACCTACATCACCCTTCGCATATGATTCAGCATCAGACCGTTCAGCTCGAGCGCGATCTTTCGTTCACCGAGCAGCCAGTCGTGATATTGGACCGGCAGGTGAAGAAACTTAGATCGAATGTTTTGCCATCAGTGAAGGTGCTTTGGAGCAACCTGAATAGTGAAGAGATCACTTGGGAGGCCGAGGGCGAGATGCGGAAGAAATTCCCTCATCTCTTTGAAGGTATGCGCGGCTTTATATTTTTAAATTCGGAGACGAATTTCTTTAAGGGGGAAGATTGTAACACCTTAGGATGTGTTTAATGGCTAATTATATTTTAAAATATGGTTTTTAATAAAAAGTTTACCAAATTGATTTTCAAATATTTTATAAAAATTAATGAAGATTTTATTAGAATTTATTTGGGCTTGCACACACATGTGCATGTTAGCTAGGGTCAATTTTGGGATTAAACCATGCTTAGTAGTTATGGTGCCTTAACTATTTCTTTAGATAAATTAGGTATTTAATTTAAGTGTTATCTTTTTGCCAAAATAAAATCTTTTAATTTCGTTTTGGGGTTGACTTTGAGAAGGGAGAAGATAGAGAGCGGAGATAAAGCATGCATTGCATTTAATGAGGAGATAGAATGAACCATGCTTTGTCCCCTAAACACCCCCCTCTCACTCTCTCTCTATTCTTTTGAAATCTATTTTCTTTCCTTCAAAATTTTAGCTCTCTCCCTCTCCCCAAACTGAAGCTTCAGCCCCCCTTTAAGCCTCACTCCAAATTTCCAAGATCCCCACTAACCCGTTTCAAAAATCACACTACACCCTTCTCAAAACATAAGCCAAAGCCTATGGAGACCACTTGAAGCTAGGAAAGTAGGAGTTTTGAGCAAGTTTGGGAAGGTAGTCTTCTTCTTACTGTTAATTAGTTAGTTAGCATGTTGTTGTGTCTTTTAATTCCAGTTAGAACCTTAAAGTTTCAGTTTTGCTCAAATATCGTTTTTTTGTGTCGTGTTTTGGGTGCTTGTAGTCTGCTGTGACCCTGAGACTTTTTGCTTAAACCAAACAATGTAGAAGTGTAGAACTAGCTACCCTGAGTGTGCACCCAGAGTTTGGGACCTACCTGGGCGGTTTTGTCCGGCGGCTATGGGGAGGAATCCGGCGACCTCGGCCTGGGGAGGGGCTGGGGACTTGAACTTTTTAGGGTAGCTACTGTTAGTGTATATGCCCTAGAGGCCATTACTGTATCATACTAGTTTGTATATTACTTAATGGAAGCTTGGGATATTCACCTTGTATAGACAATCTTGCTCAATATAGTAGTATGCTACTTGGTTTGTTTCTACTTCAACGTGTGAATGTGTTTATTTTAGTATATCTCCTATACACATTAGTGGAGCCCTTAGGATCTTTGCTTGATTACCAGCGTTGTGATGGCAGTCACACTAGTGGGGGCTGGGTAATCTATAAGCACATCCTTATGTAGGTCCCTAGTCGCAGGACTATCGAGACAGGGCATCGATACTCCGGAGTAGACTAGCGTATGCGCTTCTCATCCCAGTGTGGGAGACGGTCTATCCCACAGCCGTCAGTATGTCGTACTTGAGATAGTATGCGGGTGCTCGTTGGGTTACGAGTACACTGGACATGACTCGTCGGGAACTGCTGGTTGGTACTATACCTATCGTCAGTTATCAGTTCCCTGGTGACATGAGTACAGCTTAGTTCGCTGACTTGACACTGTCACTTAGCCTCGAGTGTGTTCCCACTGTACTTTGATTACTACCCTACCACGGCTCAAATGAGTCGTGCAAACAGGTAGTTTTTGGGTGCAGTCCCGAAGCATTTGGAGGCAGTGACGGTTAGACAGGATTCGTCTCTCCCGGTATTGGGGGTTGACATCGCGCTGTGTCTAGGAGAGACATTACACGAGTAGTCCCTGGCCAGGGAAAGCGAGATATACCGGTAGGTTTCCAGTGTTATCTCAGGGTGTTCTGTGCTTCACTCCGACACGACTTGTACCGCTATTAGGGGACTGACATTTACCGCCCCCTAGGCCCGCCATGCGATGTATCAGACGAACAGACCGGACTGTATAGAGATTGTCACATTCAGGCTCAGCAGGAGTTCAGATGGGTTTCACCTCGTCAGTCTTCTTGTCGGCATCTACCTGTGGACCGTTACGCACAGCTAGTGCCGCTTGCGGTCTGTGGTTAAACCCACTGCCAGCGTAGTGTCGAGTCTTTAGAGTCCCACACAGAAAGCTATTCGCCTTTAGGCAAAAGAGTAGTGGTCGCATGGTTTTGCGACAGGTCGCATGGTTTTGCGACAGGGTTCGGTCACATCCGTGCACTTGTGAACATTTGGTGTCCGGACAGTTAACACCAGCGGGCTTTGGTTTAAGCCAGATCCTAGTGTACGTTTTGGGATTGGTTTTATCTCGTTTGTATTCGTGTTCCTCGGAACGCGGATGCGGGTGTGTATGCACAGTTGACAGAGAGACAGAGGCAGAGGATTCTCATTGGGGTTGTTGACTGTTGACTATTGACTTTTAACTAAACCCTAATGAGAATAAGATATATATATAATTAACATTAATATTAATTAAGTATTATAGTGACATGGTTGTTGAGGGGTTGACTTTGTTGACCGGTTGATTAGGTTGGACTAGTTGACCATCATCATGACAATGTCTATCATTCCATGGCAAAGACTTTTGCTTGCTTGTTTATTTATTCAAAATGAGTGCATGAAATGATATAGCCATTTTGACTTAAACCATCACACAATACTTGATTACTATTTTTGTTATGATGGCTTTGGATTATGAGAGCAAGGATGGCAAAAGAGTTACTCATTCTCTCATTTCATTTCTCTCTCTTGCCATCACTTGCTCAAGCTCTCCCTCTTCCTCTTGCTCTCTCTAGCTCAAGGAAAACCGTTCTCATGTGTTGAGACTCATTGCCTTAGAGATAAAAAGACACCAAAACAATCCTCTACTCATTCTAGTTCACAAGGCCTAGCAAGCCAAGTGTTCTAGTTTCTTCAAAGTTCGAAGAAGAAGCCAAAGGTAGAAGCTTTCAGGTGGATCCATCTTCGGCGCAAGGAGACGACGAGGTGAGGCCGATCCGTACACCGGAAAGAGTCGAAGACGAAGGAGTTCAAGAAAGGTATAGCCCCCTAACCGAGTAGGCAAAACTCTAGTTAGGTTGTTAGTTAGTTGTTTAACAATGATCCGTATTATGAGTCCATGTTACCACCCTCTTGAAAATCGTTTTTCACCACTTCCGCAACCCCGTAAGAACCGGGGAAGGGTAGCATGGACTTACAGTGGTATCAGAGCCTAGTTAAACACTATCTAACATGTTAGCAATGTAAGTAGAAGTTTGATCGGAGAAAAAGTCACGAAAAACACCCGGAAAATCAAGTTTTTGTCGATTCTGTATTCTGTTCAAAAATTGATAAATCATACTCCAAAAATCGACTCAGGCTTTTTAAAAGACACTCAAGAAATTTGGTCCAGAGAACCGTTCAAAGCGCCGTGGAACCGCGGCGGGAGCACGCTCCTGCCGCGGATCCGCGGCCGAGTTGAGTCGGTCGTGGCTCAAATTTCTTGCAGTGTGTTTCTGGGGGTATTTTGGGATTTTTACAATATGTTTTTTCTGCCCAGGTTTTCCAGAAAGAAAATTTTGTTTTTGGGGCTTGAAAATCCGTATTTTTATCGAACTTCTAAAGACTAAAGCTAACGGGTTTATATCTGTTATGTGTTATATGTATTGAACGTCCGCTAATCGCTATACGTCGATTAGTAGGGGTTATACATATCTGTGATCTGTAATGTTGATGGTATGTGTATATGAATTCATTAGATTTTCACGGATGAATAGCCGGGGGTTGTGAGATGAGAGATTTTTCTTTTATCTTTCAATTCAAGTAATATGTAAATTGATGTAATATTATTTTTGGCCGTACAACCGGGTCGGGGTTGTAGCCGTAATTGTATAATTTCTTTTTACTGTTTTTGCTCCTAGGATAGACCCAAGGTGGGGTGCACAAACTACCGGGTATCTCGAAGTGCCGAGTGGCCTACTCACGTCGTTGAGGGAGGTTGCTCCGCTTCGAATATTTGGCGAGTAGTTTGCCGCATCCGTAGGGGTCTAGGGTGGGGTATTGGCTATTCATCGCGACCGTGTAATCCGCTTTTCATTACAGGCTCGTACGAATTGCGGATTCCTAGTATATCCAATGTATTCATCTGTGATCTGAAATGGCTATCATTGCAATATATCTATGTATGATATTATTTAGGCGTTGCTTATGTTTTGCATCCGCGCTAGTCCAGCCCCCGCTCTGTCGTTAGTTAAGTAACCTAACGGGTAATGACGGGGCCCCGTGGCGAATGCGGATGGCATAAGCGTACTTCATATTTTGGTTGTTTTCTGCAATGGTAGGATTAAATGATGGGACGCATTAAAAGAACTAATGCAAGAAAATAAACCAAGTAAAAGTCGTTGGAACACTTTCAAAACCGCTCGGTTTCTTTTCAAAATAACTTTTAAACGCGGAGCTTAAGCCACTCCTTTTAAAAGCTATATCGTTCCATCGATTATATCAAGTTCACTACGTTCACGGTTTCGCCAAAACCATTCGTAGCCCTCCGTCGTTTCACATGGATGGTCAATAGTATTCAAGCTATGTATGTTGGCCAAAGTCAAGGCATAGTGATTGGTAGCTATTGGGTATTCATGTGCAGCATAGGTAAATGTGTTGGTTTGGGGCAGTCGTTCTACCATTTTGGCCAAAGTCAAGGGTATGTGCGGATGGTCTCAAATTAACCTGGAGAATGACGGGTAGAACTTGACATGTGACTTATGATATTTTGGCCAAAACCAAGGTCACAAGAGCATGGGGCAAAAATCCACATCGGGAGTTTCAAAAGAACTGAAACTTGCTAGCGCTGCATACCATTTGGAGTGTGATGATTCTGGTAGAATTCCTTCAGTTTTGTCACGCGATGATATTTGGGTCCCGATCCTACTGTGAGTATATGCTACTCCTCGGGAAATTTCTCACTTAATGATCAATGCTATAAACCAAGTAGGTGTCTAGAAAGGTGTTAGCGGGGCTACGCCCCCAGGAAAAAGAGGTTATTTAATTAAGGAACTTCACGAAAGCGTTGGAAAACCTCCCTCGAAGTACTGACACCAGCCTGGCCGAACAGTTAAGCAAGTATTGTATGGTGAGATTGATCCTGACTAATTCTTCCTTTTTTGGTTTGAGGAGGGATTCGAGAGACAGTGGGAGCCATCCTGTTTAGACAAATTAAAAACCACTCTAAACTTGCAAGAGCATCATGCTAAAGTGTTTCTTCTCTCTCTCCTAATTGCAGCGACCAATCGACATGACTGGACTTAAGTTATTACTAGATAAAAACATACTGACAGGGCCAAACTACAAAAATTGGCTCAGGAATGTCAAAATGGCAATCACTTATGACAAGTTGGGGTATCTCCTTACCACCAAAGCTCCCCCTGTCCCAGGTCCCACCTCCAGCGTCGCGGATAAGGAAATCCTTAAGACTTGGGAGATCGATTGCGCGAAGGCCAGGTGCCTCGTGCTTGCCTCTATGGACAATGAACATCAGAGGAGGCACGAGAATATGGACCTTGAATCCATATTTCTCCATACAAAAGAACTGTATGGAGAGCAATCTCGTATCGCAAGATACGAAGTGTCGAAGAAGTTATTTTCGGAAAGATTGGCCATCGGATCATCGGTAGCGGAACACGTGCTTAAGATGATTGGCTTCATTGAGGAGCTCGCGGACCTTGGGACCACGTTGGAGAATGAGCTCTATACGGAATTGATTGTCCACTCCCTTCCTTCCACTTACGCCCAGTTTATCCTGAACTTCAACTTACAAGAAAAAGAAGTTGAACTTTCAGAACTCCTCAACATGCTGAGGAGTGCAGAGGGCACCCTACAGAAAGGTAGGGAAACATCCACTTTGTTTGTAGGAGGATCTTCATCTTCTAGGTCCAAGGCGAAAGCCAAGGGAAAGAAGAAGAAAGCCCCCGCCAAACCAAGGGGCGGTGTTAGTAAAGTGGATACGAAGGGAAAGACAAAAGCAACAAAGGTAGCGGGAAAGCTTGTGGATAAGGAAGAATGCTTTTACTGTCACAAAAGTGGACACTGGAAGAAAGATTGCAGGGCTTGGAAAGCCAGAACACAGGATCCGAAGCATGTTGCGGCTTCAGCTTCAGGTGTGTATGTTATTGAAAACTGTCTATCAATAAACTCTACTTCCTGGGTATTGGATACCGGATCAGGATCTCATATCTGTAATTCTTTGCAGGCGTTGAGAAACCGTAGGGTTTTGAAGGCAGGTGACATGACCCTCAAAGTTGCAAACGGAGCTAGCATGGATGCTAAGGCCATGGGGGACTATCACCTGGGAATGTCAGATGGACATGTTTTGGTTTTACGTAATTGCTTTTTTGTACCCAACGCAACTTGTAATATCATTTCTGTATCTTTGATTTCTAAAGAAGGTTATGAATTTGCGTTTGTAAGTAATGTTCTAAACATTCACCTTAATCAAGTTCTTATACGTGTTAAACCAACCACAGATTTTCAATGTCCAGAATACACACAAAAGAAAGTCTCCGGAAATAAATCAGACTTTCTTATGGCATTGTAGACTGGGTCACATCAATGAGAGAAGGTTGACGAAGTTACATACAGAAGGATATTTGAATCCGTTCGAATATCAATCGTATGCCACTTGTCAATCCTATCTCAAAGGAAAGATGACAAAGACTCCGTTCACTGGACACGGAGTAAGAGCGAGCGAGCTCTTGGGACTCGTACACTGCGACGTGTGCGGTCCAATGTCTACATATGCGCGAAGCGGTTGTTCTTACTTCATTACTTTTACGGATGACTTTTCAAGGTACGGTTATGTATTCTTAATGAAACATAAGTCCGAAGCCTTTGGAAAATTCCAGGAATATAAGAATGAAGTAGAAAAACAAACCGGAAAAAGTATCAAGACACTGAGATCGGATCGAGGTGGTGAATACTTGAGTGCCGAGTTCCTGGACTATTTAAAAGAGAATGGAATTCTCTCTCAGCTTACTCCTCCATACACTCCGCAACATAACGGTGTATCGGAGAGACGGAACCGAACCCTATTGGATATGGTACGGTCCATGATGAGTAACGCTGAGTTACCGCGATCATTCTGGGGATATGCACTAGAATCAGCTGCATACCTTTTGAACCGAGTTCCAACTAAGACTGTGCCTACTACACCATATGAGATGTGGTGTGGGAAGAGACCCTATCTTAATCACATTAAGACATGGGGAAATCCAGCTTTTGTCAAAAAGCAGCATGCGGACAAGCTCGAGGCACGCTCAGTACAGTGCAAGTTTGTGGGATATCCAAAGAACTCCAAGGGATATTTCTTCTATTGCGAGGAGGAACAAAGGGTTTTTGTTTCTTGGCATGCCCACTTCTTGGAAACTCGGTTTTTGGAGAATCAGATAAGTGGGAGCGCAATAGAACTGGAAGAAATTCCAGAGCCACGAGCTATTACTGAAAGCTTAGTAGAACCAGAGGGTTCGAAAGATCATGACATTCCTACGCCGCTCCGCAGGAGTAGTAGGCAGTCTCATCCGCCCGAGAGATACTACGGTTTTCTCATAGACGGGGATAGAGAGGATTGCATCATAGATTATGATGAGCCGACTAGCTTCCAGCAGGCCATTCAGAGCGTTGACTCGGTAAAATGGCTGGATGCAATGCGGACCGAAATTGAGTCTATGTACACCAACAAAGTATGGACGTTGGACGTTGCTCCAGATGGGGTAAAACCCGTAGGATGCAAGTGGATCTTCAAAAGGAAGATTGGTGTAGATGGACAGGTTGAGACCTATAAAGCTAGACTGGTCGCAAAGGGTTTTCGTCAAAGACCTGGTTTGGACTATGAGGAGACCTTTTCTTCAGTAGCTATGCTGAAATCCATTCGGATCCTTCTTGCCATTGCTGCCTTCCACGATTATGAGATTTGGCAGATGGACGTAAAGACCGCTTTTCTAAATGGAAATTTAGAGGAGTGTGTTTACATGGACCAGCCAGAGGGTTTCATTCAGAGTGGGAGTAGCAGAAAGGTGTACAAGTTGCTTAAGTCCATCTACGGACTAAAGCAGGCATCGCGGAGTTGGAACATCTGTTTTGATGAGACGGTCAAAGAATTTGGCTTTATCAAAAATCCAGATGAACCATGCATCTATAGTAGATTTGTAACGAGAACTGTAGTATTCCTCGTTTTATACGTGGATGACATTCTCTTAATAGGAAATGACATTCCTATGCTACAATCTGTCAAAGGGTTCTTGTCACACAGGTTCTCCATGAAAGACCTGGGTGATGCCTCATACATTCTGGGGATCCGGATCTATCGTGACAGATCCAAGAGGATACTGGGACTCTCACAGTCCAGGTACATCGACACCATACTGAAAAGATTCAGTATGGAAGATTCCAAGCGCGGTAATCTACCGTCTTGTCACGGGATCACCCTTTCCAAAGAGATGTCTCCCAAGACTGATTTGGAAAGGGATCGCATGTCTATTATACCCTACGCTTCTGCGGTAGGTTCTATAATGTATGCGATGTTGTGTACCAGACCAGATGTAGCTTATCCACTGAGTGTGGTAAGCCGGTATCAGTCAAACCCGGGGGAGAAACACTGGATAGTGGTAAAGAACATACTCAAGTACTTAAGAAGGACTAAGGAGATGTTCTTGGTGTATGGCGGAAAAGACCTCCAGATCGAGGCCTTTGCTGATTCCAGCTTCCAGAGTGACAAGGATGATTCCAAGTCCATGTCGGGTTATGTCTTTACCCTCAATGGAGGGGCGGTGTGTTGGAAGAGTTCCAAACAGGAAACCGTTGCTGACTCGACGATGGAAGCAGAATATATCGCTGCTGCAGATGCCGCAAAAGAAGTTGTCTGGATAAGGAAGTTCTTAACTGAACTTCAGGTGGTTCCGTCCATTGTTGATCCAATACCTCTGTATTGCGACAACAACGGGGCTATAGCTTTAGCAAAGGAACCCAGATCCCATCAGAAGTCCAGACACATCTTGAGGCGGTATCACCTGATCGGGGAGATCGTCGGTCGCAAGGAGATCGAGGTTCGGAGAGTTTCTACGGAAGATAACACAGTTGATCCACTCACAAAGGCCTTACCCCAGACTCAGTTCGAGCGGCTGATCGAGATGATAGGTGTTCGATACGCCAGTACATGGCCTTAGTGCAAGTGGGAGATTGTTAGTGTATATGCCCTAGAGGCCATTACTGTATCATACTAGTTTGTATATTACTTAATGGAAGCTTGGGATATTCACCTTGTATAGACAATCTTGCTCAATATAATAGTATGCTACTTGGTTTGTTTCTACTTCAATGTGTACATGTGTTTATTTTAGTATATCACCTATACACATTAGTGGAGCCCTTAGGATCTTTGCTTGATTACCAGCGTTGTGATGGCAGTCACACTAGTAGGGGCTGGGTAATCTATAAGCACATCCTTATGCAGGTCCCTAGTCGCAGGACTATCGAGACAGGGCATCGATACTCCGGAGTAGACTAGCGTATGCGCTTCTCATCCCAGTGTAGGAGACGGTCTGTCCCATAGCCGTCAGTACGTCGTACTTGAGATAGTTTGCGGGTGCTCGTTGGGTTACGAGTACACTGGACAGGACTCGTCGGGAACTGCTGGTTGGTACTATACCTATCGTCAGTTATCAGTTCCCAGGTGACATGAGTACAGCTTAGTCCGCTGACTTGACACTGTCACTTCGCCTCGAGTGTGTTCCCACTGTACTTTGATTACTACCCTACCACGGCTCAAAGGAGTCGTGCAAACAGGTAGTTTTTGGGTGCAGTCCCGAAGCACTTGGAAGCAGTGACGGTTAGACAGGATTCGTCTCTCCCGGTATTGGGGGTTGACATCGCGCTGTGTCTAGGAGAGCCATTATACGAGTAGTCCCTGGCCAGGGAAAGCGAGATATACTGGTAGGTTTCCAGTGTTATCTCAGGTTGTTCTGGGCTTCACTCCGACACGACTTGTACCGTTATTAGGGGACTGACGTTTACTGCCCCTAGACCCTCCATGCGATGTATCATACGAACAGACCGGACTGTATAGAGATTGTCACATTCAGGCTCAGCAGGAGTTCAGATGGGTTTCACTTCGTCAGTCTTCTTGTCGGCATCTACCTGGGGACCGTTACGCACAGCTAGTGCCGCTTGCGGTCTGTGGTTAAACCCACTGGCAGCGTAGTGTCGAGTCTTTAGAGTCCCACACAGAAAGCTATTCGCCTTTAGGCAAAAGAGTAGTGGTCGCATGGTTTTGCGACAGGTCGTATGGTTTTGCGACAAGGTTCGGTCACATCCGTGCACTTGTGCACGTTTGGTGTCCGGACAGTTAAAACTAGCGGTCTTTGGTTTAAGCCAGATCCTAGTGTACGTTTTGGGATTGGTTTTATCTCATTTGTATTCATGTTCCTCGGAACGCGGATGCGGTTGTGTATGCACAGTTGACAGAGAGACAGAGGCAGAGGATTCTCATTGGGGTTGTTGACTATTGACTGTTGAATGTTGACTATTGACTTTTGACTAAACCCTAATGAGAATAAGATATATACATAATTAACATTAATATTAATTAAGTATTATAGTGACATGGTTGTTGAGGAGTTGACTTTGTTGACTTGTTGACCGGTTGACTAGGTTGGACTAGTTGACCATCATCATGACAATGGCTATCATTCCATGGCAAAGACTTTTGCTTGCTTGTTTATTTATGCAAAATAAGTGCATGAAATGATATAGCCATTTTGACTTAAACCATCACACAATACTTGATTACTATTTTTGTTATGATGGCTTTGGATTATGAGAGCAAGGATGGCAAAAGAGTTACTCATTCTCTCATTTCATTTCTCTCTCTTGCCATCACTTGCTCAAGCTCTCCCTCTTCCTCTTGCTCTCTCTAGCTCAAGGCAAACCATTCTCATGTGTTGAGACTCATTGCCTTAGAGATAAAAAGACAGAAAACCAATGCTCTACTCATTCTAGTTCACAAGGCCTAGCAAGCCAAGTGTTCTAGTTTCTTCGAAGTTCGAAGAAGAAGCCAAAGGTAGAAGCTTTCAGGTGGATCCATCTTCGGCGCAAGGAGACGACGAGGTGAGGCCGATCCGTACACCGGAAAGGGTCGAAGACGAAGGAGTTCAAGAAAGGTATAGCCCCCTAACCGAGTAGGCAAAACTCTAGTTAGGTTGTTAGTTAGTTGTTTAACAAAGATCCGTATTATGAGTCCACGTTACCACCCTCTTGAAAATTGTTTTTCACCACTTCCGCAACCCCGTAAGAACCGGGGAAGGGTAGCATGGACTTACAGCTACCTGCTATGGTTTAAGGGTTTTTGGTACTGTTAGATTTTATAGTAATGACTGGGGGGGAAATCTGGGATGGTAAAGCTAGTTTAGTGTGTTGTGAGTTAGATGATGAATTGATGGTTTGGATGGAGTTTAAGTTAAGCTAGGGTTTTTATGGTTAGAATAACCATGTTTTGTGTTGTTTGTACCACTAAATCAGAGTATTTTCAACTGCATACGTAAAAGTACCAATTTGTTGCAATTTAGTGTTGTTTTAAAACGTTTTTAAAGCCAAGTGACAGGATGCTGTGTATCTGCTATATCTGCAGTGATTTTCTTTGGTAGCAAACATATACTGAGTGATGTGCATGCTTTTTAGATTATTGTGTAGGATTTTTAGCCCATTTCCCTACCCCAAATCCGGCGACTCCTCCATGATTTCTGATCCCGCCGGCCTCCTATAGGAATTTGTGTTTGGTTCTTTGCTTGTGGGTGCCTGCAGGTTTTTAGTGGTGTTTGGTGTTGCTAGTTTAATTAGTTTTTGCTTCAGGTGAAATCTGGGACCAACTACCCAAATTAGTGTTTTGTGACTAACGCGACACGTATGTTACGAAATGGTTTTGGTGTTGCTATGCGTCACAGTGAGTTGCTGTGTGTCACAGCGTGTCGGGGAGGTTGTTGGTGTATCGAGTTCACACGCGTTTGGTTCGTGACGCGGGTTTCTCATTTGGCTTTAATGTCATGTTTTTGTAGATGTTAGCTTATGTGTATTATTTTGTGAAATTTTAGGTTCATAGGCGAGCACGGCGGACGCTGCGTAGAAGGGGAAACAAGTCGTCGGCTACACTTAGCACGACCAGGTAAGTAGATTTAACATCTACGGGGAAATCGCCCGTATGGCGTTATGCGTAAGGGATGATAGGACATTGTAGTAGCATATTTCATTTGCATACATTTGACTATTCATGGATACTATTTGTTGCATACCGCATTCCCTACTATATCTATATGAACTTAAAACTGATAACACACCGCACTGTTACTAACGGTTCATGTCGCACGAGCACTAATCTGCATGTTACACACACACCGTTAGTAATTGCCATGACACTCACACTATAGAATTGTCTTGAACAATATACTGTAGCTCCCACCTATATGATTTGACATGATTTATAAACTAAGGGACCGCATGGAATATTTCAAAACTGGATCTTTTAAAAGAGCGGTTTTCCTTTTTCTTTTACTCTTAGTGTCATACAACACATTGCATGGATTTATGCATTGAGTTTGGATTTATGTGATTTCTGGATTTGGGAACCGGAGTATTATTTGAGAAAATACGCACTGTTTTAAAAACCCGGTTTCCCTTGATATGATATTTCAGTGCGTCCACCATGCATTTTTCTCGGTTCTGAGACGTGTGACATGTGAACCCGAATCGAGGAGCTGGACGAGGCCGATTGCGGGTACATGGTGGACCCGGTATGGTATCCCGGGGCAAGAAAGGGATGCTGTGTATACAGACGTTGAGCCTGGCAGAGGGACTACAGCCTACCGATGATTGGTTGGACCTGGCGATTATCCGGAGGATACTGACCAGAGTCGATAGATGGATGCGGGATGACCCGTACTGCCGGGGCCGATGGCCGATTCTGCAGACGGAGCCCGTGGGCCGATCCGGACTGACGGAGCCCGATATATGAGGATTTGCGTGTCGATGCTGGACACGAGTATTTTATGATATTTTGAGTGCCGATGTTGGGCACTCGCGATTCTCAAAGATTTACAGGATTTGAGGGACGATGAGGATGACGACGCCTGAGTTTTATTGGGGTTTGAGGTGCATTGATGGACATCGATTCTATTTTCCACGTTGACATTCTGTGTAGATGTTATTTTATTCCCATGCTCAGCATTCATTATTTTGCACCTCATCATGTAGTCATAATACCTGATAGAGTACTTATGCATGATTATTGCACATCCTGCTCATCACATATAGATATTATCTGCTGGCACATGTTAGAGTAGCGCAGTACGTGCATGCTCGCGATTATCTTTATATGTTATCTACTATTCACGAGTTGGCAACTCACCCCCGTTGTGCCACAGTGTTTGCAGGTTGCCCCTTGGAGTAGTCGCGGCAAGCTGCTTTCTTACATCTTTTGACACAGATACCACTGCGGTTGGCATACTAGCCCTTTTGCTGATAGGTGGGTTTTTGTGCGGTATCTGTTTATTTTCTAGTTGTATACATCATTGTATCTAGTATTCTCCATCTGCTACTTATGTATGGACTTAGAGACCAGTTTTGAGGACGATGTATATTATTGTACTCTGGTGTCGAGCTCGTTGTGAGCTGACTTTATTTATGCAGTTTTATATTTCATGTTGTCTTCACTTATTTTTACTCTTTCTTCGCTACGGCGTCGTATATTATCATTGTGGTGTTTGTTTCCGCCATTGGGCGTGATTGCTCCCGTTTAGGATGCTTATTTCTTATTGTGTATCATTTTACTCATATATTGCCTTGTACCCGATTTCGGGGCTTGTTTTACAAAGGAAATGCTGCCAAAAATTTTAAAATAATAACTTGTACTTTAAAGAATTCTACTAAACAACTTAAAGTCTTCTAAATGTTTTTACAAATATTCTAATAAATGTTTTAAACACTCTATACTTTTTATGGTTTTGATTTCTGGGTTTCGGTTTACTTAGTCGCGTTACGCCTGTAGACGTCACGTGGTTAAGTGCCGGTCACGGGCCGAACTTTGGGTCGTGACACTCGAATAATCAGGACGTCTGAAGAAATGGAGGTGGGAACTATCCCAATTCGATATCAAGTAACAACCCCGACAAGCCATCAAAGCACAGATCTTGGCGAATTTCATTGTCGAATGCACAATCCCGACTAAGGAAGGGGCGCCGACGCGGAGTCCCAAGCCTCATCCCTTGGTTGAGGAAGTTCCTGACCCCATCCCGGATTGGGTTCTCTACATGGACGAATCCTCTACCGAGGAAGGGAGTGGGGCTGGCCTGATAATCTGCGGGCTGGACGAAGCAGAAATAAAATGCTCCTTAAAGTTTGGGTTCAGAGTGTAGAATAACGCCGCAGAATACGAAGCCTTGTTGGTAGGACTGTGAATCGCCTCGGGGGTAGGACTGAAGACCATCAGAATTCACAGCGACTCCGCTTTGGTCGTCGGCCAAGTAACCGGGCGCTTCGCAGCCTAGAAACCACTCATGATAAAGTACCTAGCCGAGGTAAAAAGGCTTTGAAAAAATTTCGATGAACTCCAAGTGGAGAAATCCCTAGGAACTTGAACACCTGGGCCGACGCTTTGAGCAAGCTCGCTTCCTCTTACTTGGCCACCTATAAAAGAAACATCCTCTTCGAAGTCTTGCTATGACCCAGCGTGGAATAAGGAGAGGTAACGCTTCAGATCTACACAACCCAAGAAGAAGGCCAAGATTTGAGGAAACTCCTCATAGAGTTCCTAAAAGACGGTGTACTCCCCGAAGACCGAGGAGAAGCTCGTCGGCTACGGTCCAAAGCACGCCATTTCGCTGGAGCAACGGAAACCTTTACAAGAAGTCATACACTCAGCCTCTGCTCTGATGCATCGACCCCCACGAGGCTGACTATGTTCTAAGATAAATTCATGAAGTAGTCGGAGGTGCACATCAAGGAGCCCGCACCTTAGTCCAGAAGATGATGCTCCAAGGGTACTACTGGCTAAAGTTACACTAGGACGCCGAGAAGCTGGTCAGAAGATGCAAGAACTGCCAACTCTTCGGCAGCATACTTCGAATTTCTGCCACCGAACTAACGCCACTCAGTTCCCCCTGGCCGTTTGCACAATGGGGGATAGACATGGTCGGTCAACTCCCCGCCGGCACGGGTAGACATAGGTTTATCCTCGTCGCTGTGGACTACTTCAAAAAATGGATAGATGCAATACCCATCAGAAAACCGAACGCCACCTCTACGATAAAGTTCCTGCAGAACAACATAATTTCCCGATTTAGGATCCCGAAGTGTATATCTACTGATCACGGGACCGACTTTGAAAATGATAGGGTCAAAGAGTTCTGCAATGACTACCAATACTAATGAAGTTTGCCGCAGTCGCACCTCCTCAATGCAATGGGCAGGCCGAGGTAGCAAACCGAGGCGTCATCCGAGGTCTTAGAGCCCGCTTGGAAGGAAGGTAGGGCGGCTGGGTCGAAGAACTGCCGCGAGTGCTATGGGCACTACGAACATCAAAGAAGACACCCACGGGAGAAACCCCCTTCAGCCTCTTCTACGGCACCGAGGCAATGGTCCCCGCGGAGATCGGACTGCCCAGTAACAGGGTCGAACACTTCGACGATGAAGCCAACACCTCTGCACTCTGAAGAAACTTGGACATCTTACTAGAGAAGTGGGACCAAGCACAAATCAGCAACAAACCGCTCGCTACTACAATACCCGAGTTAAACATCGGGCCTTCAAGACGGGAGATTTGGTCTTACGAAGAAACGAGTTCGTAGACCAAGGGAGACTACACAAATTCTCCCCGAAGTGGGACGGACCATTCCTCGTCACAGAGGTTTTGCCCAGTGGGGCGTACCGCCTACAAGACGCTAGGGGGGATAACTTTCTCCGGCCTTACAACGCTGAAAAGCTCAAGTTGTATAAATAAAAAAATGTATCCTCTTTTGAAATAATAATTCCTGTTGGCGTTTAGTTAAGTTTGTAGAATGTACGAAGAGAAAAGAAAAAAGGAGATAACACACTACTGCCAAAAACATGGTTTATTTATTGATTAAAGGGTATTATGGGCTGCTCAGCCTTACAATAATTACAATAGAGGGGGGAGGGGTCTAGGAAGCACTGTTGATGGTACTCCGAGAAAATCGCCTGCAGCCGAGCTTGAGCTTCCTCAATCCGCTTCCTATGACGGTGCCTGCGGACCCTAAATGCTACGGAAGCGTCGGGGACCCCATCCACCGGACAGGAGGCAACGATCAGCCTTTTTTAGAAACACTCCAGAAGAAGACCCACTGATCGCACCCGCCTACTCTGCGAGATCAGGCCGAGGTGGTAGAGCATGTGCTCCTTGTCAAGCGCCTCGTCCCTTAGCTGCGGAGACAGGGCATTGTGCAGACCCGGGGACATCCTCCAGATCGCGTAGATGAGCACTTGGAGGAGGGCAGATCGCCGGGGAAGTAGGCGTTCTTGGGAATTCACCCGCGCGCGCAAATGCGTATGTTTTGAAAATGGAATCTTTTTAAGAAATGGATGCGCACACGAGCTCGGTCTCGTTTTAAAATTTATAAACCGCGAGTACACGGCGCGTTGTAGCAAGCCGGCAAGTACGGGTCGATCCGCAGGGAATTATGTATTAGGTCTTGTTGTTTAAGATTCAACAAATAATGAATTGGTTGGTTTGTCACAAAAATAAAGAATACGAAAACAAAGAAAACAAGTTAAGGAAGAAATGGCCGTGGCTTTGGCTCAGATGGTCGAATCGCGACGATTCCTTCGACGCTCCCTTGCTCATAAGTTGTCCGTCCTTCGGTCGATCCCGGCGTGAATTATGACTTGTCAAGGCGGTTGCGAGGCACAGGTCATCAAGTTGCCGATATTCGACGCAGACACAAAATGTGTCCGTTTTGGTCACTTACCGTTTGTATGTCTAAGCTTGAGGTATCAATGCTAAGCACAAGGGTTAACAAGCATACATCAACATCAAAGACACAAGTTAGTGAGTGAGAGCAAATGATTCTAGTGTTAAGTTTGCTAAGTGTTTATGAAAATATAGAGTATATGAAACCAAGAGATTTGTCAAGTCACTTAATCACAAAATACCATATCTAAACCTAGCAAGCTCAACACTAAATTGATTCTAACCTTAGGCTCGCAAGATGGGGTTTTTGGGGAGAATATGGTATGTGATGAGGTTACAAAGTAACCATGGAATCAACATACCATATCAACCCATTAAAGTTGCAATACTAAGTTTAGATTCACATGATACACATTAAACTTTAACTAGAGGAGGAGGAAGGCAAAGACATTATCTCACATCCTCACCATAACCACAACCAAAGATATTAGTTAAGCATGATAAAAAGAAAAGCAAATAAGAAAAATAAGCAACTAATGAAAGAAACAACAATATTATTAACACTTGAAGAAGTTTAGGTACAAGATATTGGTAATTTGTTCAACCTCCATAATGAAGCTCCTAAAAGAAAGCTTCAATAGGGAAGAAGAAGAAGAAACCAAGTTGAAGCCCACTCAAATCTCAAGCTAAACCAAAACTAAACAAAAATGGAAAAATGTATAATATCTATACACACCTTGCCTCTCATCTATTCTGGTATTTATAGGCATCAAAATAGAATAAACAAACAATATAAAAGGAATGATATGTGCCTATAAAGTGTAAGAAGAAAAATGGGGATGTTTGGAGCAACGGAGACCGGCAGCGCCGGTTTTATGGGGGTCTCGCCGGTTTGTATCCGAGCACTGGGGCTCATTTTGGTATGGTGGGCTTGTGTGCTCTCCACAGTCACTCTTATGCTTTTTGATTTATCTGTTTAAGGCTGGTTTGCATCAGAGATATGGAGGGAAACTTGATGCCAATATCACATCAAATCTTTTTGCATTTATTACCCATCACACCCAAATGTGCCTTGGGCAGCCCCTCCATGGTCCAAGTCATCAAAGAGATAGTGTCACACATGTATTGTGTTGGACCAAAATTGTGTGCACACTTATTTATTGCAAAAGAGCTCTTTGAATATCGGTCGGTTTTCTGTTTTGTTTGCAGTGTCGGCTTCCAAACGCTATATCGGTGATATTGAGTGTGTTTCCATTTGATCATGAATGACTGTAATCTGTAATTATAGAGCAGACACTGATTAATACTACCGATATATAACAAAATTGATAATGAATTGGAGGTATTAAAATGCAGTTTTCAGAGATGAACAAATACCCCTAAACTTATCTTTTGCTCGTCCCGAGCAAAAAAAAATCCTAGCCTCGCCAAAAACTTGTTGGGAATTCACCCACGCGCGCAAACGCGTATGTTTTGAAAATTGAATCTTTTTAAGAAATGGATGTGCACGCGAGCTCGGTCTCATTTTAAAATTTATAAACCGCCAGTGCACTGCGTATTGTTGAAGGGTTACGGCAGCGCCCCGGCCATCAAAACGCGGCCAAAATGCGGAACAAAAATTTCTAAACTGGCGCTACCGTTACCCGAATCCCGGATCGACCTTAAACCCTAAACTAGCAATCTAAACTAAGAGTTAGAATCGTTATACCGAGTTGATCCATGTCCTTTGGTCTTCATTCCAAGCTCCTAGTGATTCTTTGATGATGTTTGGTTGCCGGTCTTCCTCCATCTCCGATGATCCACCTGAGGGAAACGGTGCAAGCTCCACCCTCGACAAACGAGCCAACCGACGCTCCAAAGTTGCTAGCGATGGAGAGTGGGGGTGTCTGAAAGTGTCACTACAATTTTCTCTCAACATATTTTGCTCATTGAGCAAGCATAGAAGACGAATGAGGAGGTGAGGAAATCTTGGCATGAGCTAAAATTAGCTAAGTCTTTTGAGCATGAGAGAGTGAGGAGGCAAGTGTGTAATGTGTGTAAAATGTCAAATGAAAAGAACCCCCATGATAAATGGTCGGCCCCCTTTTCTCATGCCCAAAAAAATCTCCACCAATTATGCATTAAACAAATGCAAACCATACTTTGCTGCATGCCTCAAAACATGCACAAACCAATGCTTTGCCCATGTTCATGCCATGTCACCCTTCACCTCATTTCCCAAAAGATTTTCAATAAAGAAAATCAATAATGAGGTGGCACCTTCTACAAGCTATACCGTATAAAATACGGAATACTTCCCGGTACATGTATCGAAATACATATACGTGTATTCGTACAAAAATACGAATAGCCAAGAGAGAAAATAAATAGCGAACAATAATACTAGAATACATATATATAAATGCATATGTAAATTATTAAATCAAAACCTGATTTAATAATCCGGCTTAATCCTAAGCCGTTGGTATTATCAACCGTCCGACTAAAGTCTATGCCGCATGTGCACATATTTAATCGGACACCTGTACGTACCAACATACGTCATGCACACCATATCGCCTGAACCGTGAAAACCCTCTGTATGGGACTCTAAAGACTCGTCAATACGCTGGCAGTGGGTTTAACCACAAGCACGTCAGCGGCACTAGTTGTACGTAAAGGCTGCCCAGGTATTGAGCGAAAGGGAGGCCGACGAGAAAACTCATCCTGAATCCCTACTGAGCCTGACAGTGACAATATCTGTACAGTCCGGTCTGTTCGTCTAAGAGTATCGCATATCGAGTCTAAGGGGGTGGATAAAGTCAGACCACTAACAACGCGACATTTAGTGTCGGTATGAAACCCCATCACCACCTGAGAAACTATCGATCCTGGATTGATAATTCTCGTCCACCGTGGCCACGGATTTTTGATGATGGCCATCCATACACAACGCGACATCAACCCCCAATACCGGGAGAGAAGAATCCCCGACAATCCGATCACTGCCTCCATGAGGCTCGGGACTGTACCCAACTAAAACCTGTTTGCACGACTCCTTTGAGCCGTGGTCAGGTAGTAATCAAAGCACAGTGGGAACTCACACGAGATAAATGACGATCTCAGGTCTACAGACTAACCTGTACACATGTCACCTAGGAACTGCTATCTGACAATAGGCATAATACCAACTAGCAAGTTCCCGGCGAGTCCGTTCATTATACTCATAACCCAATGAGCACCTGTATACTATCTTAGGTGAACAAACTAACACCAATGGGTTGTAAGACCTAGCCACCGCCCCTCGTCGGGGTCTCGATCAGTATACACTAGTCTACACTAGAGTATCGATGCCCAGTCTTGATACTCTTACGACTAGGGACATTTAAGGATGTGCTTAAAGACACCCAGCTCCCACATATATGATCGCCATCATAATGCTGGTAGTCAAGCAAGAATCTTTTGGGCTCTATCAACATGTATATAATGATAAAGACAAACCAGATAACATACTATCATCTCAAGTAAGACTGTTCTATCGGTATAGGTCCTCACTCAATCAGCATAATCACAAGTCCGCGACTATGATAATTTCCTTGAGGGCACTATAGCCAACAATCTCCCACTTGCACTTAAGGCCAATTATTGCGATGTCGCATACTCACAGCCTGTGTGATACCGAACACCCAACTTCTCTACTAATCAGCTTTGCAAAACCCGTTTGCGAAAATGATTGCGTTCGAGAAATAGCCTCAGTTAGTGGATCCGCTCCATTGTTTCTTTCTGTATCTTTCTATATCTCAACTTCGCGGAGGAAACTATCTCCCGAAACGAGCAATACCTGCATTAGAATTTGTCTGGATTTCTGATAGGACCCACTTCACAAATGAACTCCAAATCCAGCAAACTACTTAGACTATATCATCCACTGAATTTAATCAATATCCTGTGTCATGCCTTTCCTCAATATCCGCTTGGACCACCTGTCCAACATACCGTCCCTCAAAATAGGAAAAAACTATAACTCTGACAGTCTCTCTTTCATCCAGGTCACCTTGGAAGCCTGAAATGATAATCGTCTCCCGAAGGAGGGTGCCTATATCATTTCCTTAAAACATCCATCTATGTTCAATAAACTGCTCCCCAATGTTTCTCTAGGATTGGATTAATATATCTTTATTGCATCCAGTGCAAAAACAACATCTGGTGTGGTACTTGACATTTCATGATTAACTCAATTGCATAAGAAAGTGATATGCCAATCATGCAGATCCCTCTCCACTTTAGTCTGTAAGACACCTTTAGAGAGGGTGACTCCATCACCTACAGATACACCACCATGCCAGGAGTCGTCTATTCTAAAATACCTTTAGAATAATGTCAAAGTACCCAGATTAGGATACTTCCCAAATCTAGATCTAAAACCATAGATCTAGTAAACAGAAAACTTGATATTATATCCATATCATATGTGGAGAGACAACATTGTGACAACCACAGTATAACAGATCGTAGTGTAGGAATATCTCTTCCTATCAAGTGCATGTCATCCCAATACCTGGACATCACTCCCTACTACCTTCTTACCAGATACATCTCCCATTCTAATGAAGTCAAAGCCTATGATTGTCGCATCAAAAATAGATGATCTATTTCCGCTATACTTGCTTTAGTCTATAAATAGACATAAGCTACTTTTCCTCTATGCTTCCGCCGCTCCCACTGACTACAACAACCCTCTGGCAAAGTCATATACACGTGCACTTCTAAAGCTAGTTTAGAACCATGCTATACTCATCCCCTTGCCGGTTCTTATAGTCTAGAACAGCAGCAATGGCAAGTCTGGGTAAAAAATAACCTCCCTGTCACCATCTCTGAGAAGACCGAAGTACCTCTCTGGTTTCTAAGATTACCCACCAAATCTGCGGAGTGTCTAATGGAACATCAAATCCAATTAAATTCTTAGGTTCTATTAAATTTCCAGTAATCGTTTGTGGTTCTGGAATAACTTCCAGTTCTACCATACTCCCACTTTTGTTTTTCTGGAAAAATCCATTTTATTAAAACTGTGGCGAGTCAAGAACAATATAAATATTGATCTTCCTGATGGTAGAAAGTTATCCCTCGTCAAAGCCCGAGATAACCCACAAACAGCCATTACTGAAACGTGCTTCGAGTTTATCCGGATTCTTGTTTTAAGCATCAGCCGGACAACTCCCTATACCTTAACATCGTTAAGATATAAATTGATTATATATATATTCAATATAGAAACAAAAGCACTAATTTAATTAGAACCAAATTCAAATCATGCAGCTGTTTCCAGTGCATATCAACCAAATGGAAGGAGGCTATTCAGCATTACTCAACTAGGAGTGCATCCATATATGAGTAATCTGAAAGAGAAATAAGTTCTCAAAACTATTACTATCAATGGAATACCAAACATAAGTATCTACATCTTCGACTTCCTTGAAGAATCCTGATACTTCCAACAAATGGTTCTCTACTTTATTCTTATACCTATAACTTCTCAATATCTGGACTTTGCATTTCAATGAAATACTTGTCCAGAACTGGAGAAGTCACAAGTAAATAGAACATAGTACGAGTACCAACCCCATTGTCCTAATGGACACTAGACAACATACAATACTTTGTACAAGTTGAAAGGTTAGCCTAGCACCTCATGAAGGGTTTGGAAGTATCACATGTACCAAAGATGGAATTATTAGGGTGCTAAGTTAACATACAAAGGATTGATCCTAGAAAAATTAGGCTTTCAAAAACTTTTCACATCATCATATGAAAGATATGCTAGGGTGTAGAGAGTACAACCTTTATAGCTCCCTACGCTAGACTCCTCGGCTACTTAGGGTTTGAAAAAGCTCCGCTTGAACTCCTCGACGTCACCGATGATCCACCTGGAGTCCGCTTTGTCCAAGCTAGCAACTTCGCAAGATCAAGAATGAAAAACGAAGCCAACACTCTAAACAAGTGGGCAAGACTTGTGTAGAATGATGTTGTGGTGGCTTTTCTCACTTCAAAATCCTATCTTGATGAATGATTTGCTCTCTAGAAAATTCAAGAGAGCAAGAGCTCAAGGTTGAAGAAGATGATGGATATTATGAAGAAGAGAATAATCATTCTTAAGAGAAAAAGAAAAACATAAGTATATATATTTTCCTTTATCATTTCAAACCATGGTTATCTCTTTATGAATATTTAATTTATCTTTAGTTAATCACAAGAGAAAGATTAAACCATGGTCAAAAGTTAGGTGCAAGTGGTTAGGTTACAAGAAGAGTGTAGAAACTTTGACCATGATTCAATCTTATCTCATTTCTTTTGTTTTTGCAAAAATAGAAATAAATATCCATAAAATAAACCATGGTGTGAGTCTTATATATCCACCATTTTCTATGTATAAACAACCATGATAGATGATGTATGTATGTATGTGTGCATGCACATCCATATGTGCATGAAACAATAAGAAATGCATACATGCATCCATACATCCAAAGAAAACAAGAAAGGATTTCTATTGAGAATCTAATGGTTAAATGATAAATCAACACTTGATTTATCAATCCGGCCATATCACATATGACCCCACCAAAAGCAAGCCGCCCAATCAATACACGGTATCCTATACGCGCATTTTAATCGGGTCCATGCGCATATCGCATACGCGCACCACAACGTTTCGCCTGGACTAGGAAATTCCATTGTGGGACTCTAAGACTCGTCAATACGCCGGCAGTGGGTGATGATCATATCAAGCACCCCCAAGCTGCAAGCGGTCGGCTAAACGTAACGGCCACCCGGGTATTGAGCGATCAGAGGAGAACAAGCGAACCTGCTACAACTCCCGTCGAGCCAACCGGCAACACTTCCCATACAGTTCGGTCTCCTCGTCTGATATGTCGCATATCAAGTCTAGGGGTGGTAAACGTCAGACCCCAATAACCGATAAGTCGTGCCGATGTGAGGCTCATAACGGGTCGAGAAACTACTGGTAACACTTACCAGCAAATCTCTGAATCAGCCCTGGCCAGGGACTTCCCTGTTACGGCCAATCGAGCACAGCGCAACATCAACCCCCAATACCGGGAGAGAAGAAACCCCTCCTATCGCTCATTGCCTCCATGTGACTCGGGACTGTACCCAAAAACCACCGTTTTGCACGCCCTCATGGACGTGGTAAGGTGGAGATCAAAGCACAGTGGGAATCACACAAGACTCTATGACGATCTTGGGGCTACAGACTAACCTGTACAAGTGTCACCTGAGAACTGCCATCTGACGTGAGGTATAATACCATCTGGGAGTTCTCGGCGAGTCCGTCCAGTGTACCCAGTCTCCACTGAGCACCCGTATACCATCTCTGATGTCAAACACCAATGGATATGGGATCATCCATCGCCCATCTCATGGGTCGAGAAGCGTATACGCTAGTCTACTCTGGTATATCGATGCCCCGTCTCGATACACCTGCGACTAGGGACCTTGAAGGATGTACTTATGGACTACCATATTCCCACTAATATGATCTGCATCATAATCTAGGTAGTCAAGTACACATCCTAAGGGCTTTACCAACATGTAAATATAAGACATTTTAAAGAGACTAGTATACATGTTAAGATAAAAAGCAACCAGATAGCATACTATCATATCGAGCAAGAAAGTCATCTCTATATATGTCCAAGCATCCAATATAATACACATCATCTGTACAATACTGGCCTCTAGGGCATACATACAACTAACAATCTCCCACTTGCACTAGGGCCAGCGGCTGTAGTATCGCATACCGAGCATCCCGAAGAGTCTCTCAAACTTTATCTGGGGAATGGCCATCGTGAGTGGATCTGCCGTGTTGTTCTTCGTGTCAACCCTCCTTACCTCGATTTCCCGGCGATAAACTATCTCTCGGATCAGGTGATACCGCCTCAGAATATGCCTAGATCATTGATGGGACCTGGGTTCCTTGGCCAAAGCCACCGCTCCATTGTTATCGCAATACAAAGGTATTGGATGCTCAATGGATGGAACCACTCCAAGTTCAGTAATGAACTTCTTGATCCAGACAGCCTCTTTGGCAGCATCGTTTTGCAGCGATGTATTCAGCCTCCATCGTCGAGTCTGCCACGGTTTCCTGCTTGGAACTCTTCCAGCTAACCGCCCCTCCGTAAAGGGTAAAGACAAATCCCGACTGCGACTTAGAGTCGTCCTTATCACTCAGGAAGCTCGAATCGGTAAAGGACTCCACTTGGAGTTCTCCGTTACCATACACCAAGAGCATCTCTTTAGTCCTTCATGAGTACTTGAGAATGCTCTTCACAGCTGTCCAGTGACTCTCTCCAGGATCAGCTTGATACCTGCTCACTACACTTAGTGAATATGCTACATCGGGTCTTGTACATAACATCGCGTACATGATAGAACCTACAGCCGAAGCATAGGGTATCCCTTGCATTCGAGCTCTCTCCAAATCAGTCTTAGGAGACATCTCTTTGGAGAGAGTGACTCCAGAGATCGTGGGTAAGTTCCCACGCTTGGATTCTTCCATACTAAACCTCTTTAGTATGGTGTCAATGTACCTGGATTGGGACAATCCCAATATCCGTTTGGATCTATCTCTATAGATCCTGATTCCCAATATGCAGGAGGCATCACCAAGATCTTTCATTGAGAATCTTTGTGATAAGAAGAGCTTGACCGATTGCAGCATAGGAATGTCATTTCCTATCAAGAGTATGTCGTCCACGTACAATACGAGGAAGACAACCTTACTCTCTGCCACCTTCTTGTAGATACAAGGTTCATCTGGATTTTTGACGAAATCAAACTCTTTGATAACGATGTCAAAGCAGATGTTCCAACTCCGCGATGCTTGCTTTAATCCATAAACGGATTTAAGCAGCTTGCACACCTTCCCACTGCTCCCACTGTCTACGAAGCCCTCTGGCTGAGTCATGTACACGCACTCTTCTAAATCACCGTTTAGAAAGGCGGTCTTAACATCCATTTGCCAGATTTCGTAGTCATGATATGCAGCGATGGCAAGCATGATCCGGATGGATTTAAGCATAGCCACTGGAGAAAAGGTTTCGTCATAGTCCACACCTGGTCTTTGACGAAAACCCTTTGCAACAAGTCTAGCTTTGAAAGTCTCCACTTTCCCATCTACACCAAGTTTTTTGTTGAAGATCCACTTGCTCCCAATAGGTTTTACCCCTTCAGGAGCAACTTCCAAAGTCCATACTTTGTTGGTGTACATGGATTCCATCTCGGATCGCATAGCCTCCAGCCATTTCACTGAGTCCCTACTCGTGATGGCCTGCTCGAAGCTAGTTGGGTCATCATCCTCCATGATGCAATCCTCGCACCCACCATCCATGAGAAAACCGTAGTATCTCTCAGGTTGGCGAGGAACCCTACTAGATCGGCGGAGTGGCTGGGGTTCATTGGGAACTACGGAATCCTCTGGTTCCACCAGATCTTCTGTTGTAGCTTTTTTAGCTGGAACCTCTTCCAGATCTACCTCATGACCACTAATCTCTTTTTCAAGAAATTCCTTTTCTAAAAAGGTGGCATGCCGAGAAACAAACACTCTTTGTTCCTCAGGGTGGTAGAAGATATACCCTTGTGAATTCTTGGGATATCCTACAAATTTGCATAGAAGAGACCGTGCCTCGAGTTTGTCCGGATTTTGTCGTTTGACATAGGCTGGACAACCCCATATCTTAACATAGTTAAGACATGGTCTCTTCCCTTTCCATATCTCATATGGAGTGGTAGGCACAGATTTGGTGGGGACCATATTCAGTAGATGTATGGTTGTTTCAAGCGCATACCCCCAGAAGGAAATAGGCAACTCAGCTGTGCTCATCATGGAGCGCACCATATCTAATAGGGTGCGGTTCCTCCGTTCTGATACACCGTTGTGCTGTGGTGTATATGGAGGAGTCATCTGAGAGAGAATCCCATTCTCTTTTAGGAAGTCCAGGAATTCACTGCTCAAGTATTCACCTCCTCGATCAGATCGAAGGATTTTAATACTTTTTCCGGTTTGGTTCTCGACTTCTTATTTATATTCTCTAAATTTCTCAAAAGCTTCAGACTTATGTCTTATCAAGAACACATGTCCGTATCTTGAGAGATCGTCAGTGAATGTAATGAAGTACGAAGAACCATCCCTGGCATGTGTAGACATGGGACCGCATACATCACTATGTATCAGTCCCAAGAGTTCGGTAACTCTTTCTCCGTGTCCCGTAAACGGAGTTTTGGTCATCTTGCCTTTGAGACATGACTGGCAAGTGTCATAAGATGAAAATTCGAACTGTTTCAAATATCCATCCTTATGCAACTTAGGTAGTCGTGTTGCATTGATGTGACCCAGCCTACAATGCCACAAGAAGGATTCGTTCAGTTCTGAACTCTTCCTCTTGTGTGTGTTTGTTATGCTCAGAACTGTTGATTGATTTAGAACATAAATGCCATTGCATAACGTGCCTGATCCAACCAACTTTTGGTTACGGAAAATGTTCATAACATTATCCTGTAATACAAAATTATATCCCTCTTTACTCAACAAAGAAACCGATATAATGTTGCATATCAGGTTCGGCATGTAATAGCATTCGTTCAGAACCAATGTATTACCAGTTGGTAATGCAAGGTGATATTCCCCGACAGTCTTAGCTGAAACAATTGCACCATTTCCAACTCTAATGTCTTTATCACCTTCTCCAAGTTCTCTACCTTTCCTGAGCCCATGTAACTGATTACATATATAGGATCCTGACCCGGTATCTAATACCTAGGACGTAGGGCAAATGGAGAAACAGTTCTCTGTAACGAACACACCCGAAGAAAATGCATCAACATGTACTTTCTTCATTCGGGTGGCATGGGAATCCTGGTATTCTCCTATATCCTGTTCAGTCCTATAACTCTTATAAGAAAGAATGGAACCAACGTTCCCCAGCACAGTATAACATGCGGGTTCGGTCAATACATCCATATTATTATCTTGATTAGGGCTTGACATGGTCTCTACCTGGAGAGAGAGAGAAGAAAGCACTTTAGCGTATGCTCTTGCAAGATCAGATTGGTTAGTATCTTATCTAATCAGGATGGCTCCCACTGGTTTTATCAAATCTTCCTTCAAACCCTAAAAGGAAAGACTAGCCGGGATTAATTACACCTTACAACTTCGCCGATCTTTCAGCCAGGCCAGTGTCGGTACTTTGAGGGAGGTTCCCCGTGTTAGGTCCACGTTACCTCTCCCGGTACTTTCGGGGTTGCGGAAAACGGTAAATCAAAATTTTTCTAAACTTTGTAACATGGACCGTAAAAGCCGGATCTTTGCTAAACTAAACTAGCATACTTGCAAAGAAGAATTAACTACTCGGCAAAGTGGTTATACCTCAACTTGAACTCCTTCACTTCTTGTTGTTGTTCTTCTTTGATGTTCTTCTCTTCTTGTTGTTCTTCTCATTGCTTGCTCAAAGGTTGATCCGGACTTCGGTCACCTCCGCGGCCTCCTTGAGTCGAAGACGATCCACCCGAGAGATGTGCGCCGAGCTCCACCTCAAGCCGAGGTAACTAAGGCAAGGAGATTGCTAATCTAGAAGCCCTAGGTTATGTAGAGAGGATGTATGGATGTGTTTGTCAAGTAGAAACCTTTTTCTCTCAACACATGAGATCAAAGGAGAAATCAAGAGGAGGAAGAAGAAGGAGATTTTCTAGCAACCATGGAGCTTCTCATTTCAAGAGAGAGAATGAGAATAAGCAAATGAAAAGCTTAACCAAGAGAAAAACTAACCATGGTTGCAATAATGCACAAAACATTATCATTACAAATCCAATCAAGATAAAGGTGATGGCTACAATGACATGACCATTATCATAACTAAATAAAAAGAAAACCAAAGAATACTTTAGATCTTCTAAGAAGGTCCAAGTCAACTTTGGTCAAAAGGTCAACAAAGTCAAGATGGTCAAATGGTCAATGTAATTAGCCATAACAAAATTATCAATGAAAGGATTAGTAAATAATGTCCCCGGCTCATTATGGTTTTGACCAAACGAACTGTCGAAACCCTAATGAGTCCGCCTCAAAATGGTTTTGACCGAATCAACTGTCAAAACCCTAATGAGCCTGCCACATAGTGGTTTTGGCCGAACCAACTGCCAAAACCCTAATGAGGCACCTCCTCCTTCATCGCTCCAGAAAACTGTGCATACACACCTGCATCCGTATTCCGTAGAATGCGGATGCGCAGAAGACAAAACACATCCATCCGTGCAATACTAGGATCTGGCTTAAACCAAAGCCCACTAGTACTGCCTGCCCGAACATCATACGCACACAAGTGTACGTAAGTGATCGCAGCCCTGCCGTAAAACCATACGGCCTCTACACGTTTCGCTCAGTGCAGGGAAACTCTCTGTGTGGGACTCTAAAGACTCGACACTACGCTGGCAGTGGGTTTAACCACAGACCGCAAGCGGCACTAGCTGTACGTAACGGTCCCCAGGTAGATATCGATAAGAAGGCCGATGAGGTAAACCCATCCGAACTCCTACTAAGTCTGTATGTGACAATCTCCGTACAGTCCGGTCTGTTCATCTGATACATCGCATGGCGGGCCTAGGGGGCGGCAAGCGTCAGACCCCTAATAGCGGTACAAGTCGTGTCGGAGTGAAGCCCAGAACACCCTGAGATAACACTGGAACCTACCAGTATATCTCGCTTGCCCTGGCCAGGGACTACTCGTGTAATGGCTCTCCTAGACACAGCGCGATGTCAACCCCCAATACTGGGAGAGACGAATCCTGTCTAACCGTCACTGCCTCCAAGTGCTTCGGGACTGCTCCCAACTACTACCTGTTTGCACGACTCAGTAGAGCCGTGGTAGGGTAGTAATCAAAGAACAGTGGGAACACACTCGAGGCGAAGTGACAGTGTCAAGTCAGCGGACTATGCTGTACTCATGTCACCTGGGAACTGATAACTGACGATAGGTATAATACCAACCATCAGTTCCCGACGAGTCCTGTCCAGTGTACTCGTAACCCAACGAGCACCCGTATACTATCTCAAGTACGACGTACCGACGGCTGTGGGACAGACCGTCTCCCGTGCTGGGATGAGAAGCGCATACGCTAGTCTACTCCGGAGTATCGATGCCCTATCTCGGTACTCCCACGACTAGGGACGTGTATAAGGATGTGGTTGTAGATTACCCAGCCCCCACGAGTGTGATCGCCATCACAACGCCGGTAATCAAGCAAAGATCCTAAGGGCTCTACTAATGCGTATAGGTGATATAATAAATAAACACACATGTACACATTAAAGCAGAGACAAACCAAGTAGCATACTACTATATTGAGCAAGATTGTCTGTACAACTGTGAATATCCCAAGCTTCCATCAAGTAATATACATACTAGTATGATACAGTAATGGCCTCTAGGGCATATACACTAACAATCTCCCACTTGCACTAAGGCCATGTACTGGCGTATCGAAGACCTATCATCTCGATCAGCCGCTCGAACTGAGTCTGGGGTAAAGCCTTTGTGAATGGGTCCGCAGTGTTGTCCTTTGTGTCCACTCTCCGCACCTCGATCTCCTGTCGATCAATGATCTCCCTGATCAGGTGATACCGCCTTAAGATGTGCCTGGATTTCTGATGGGACCTTGGTTCCTTCGCTAAAGCTATAGCCCCATTGTTATCGCAATACAGAGGTATTGGGTCAACAATGGACGGAACCACCTGAAGTTCACTAATGAACTTCTTTATCCAGACCGCCTCTTTTGCGGCATCGCTTGCAGCAATGTATTCAGCCTCCATCGTCGAGTCTGCGACGGTATCCTGCTTGGAACTCCTCCAACATACCGCCCCTCCGTTGAGGGTAAACACAAAACCCGAGACAGACTTGCTGTCATCTTTGTCACTCTGGAAGCTTGAATCGGTAAAGGACTCGACCCTGAGGTCTCCATTACCGTAAACCAGGAACATCTCCTTAGTCCTTCTCAGGTACTTGAGAATGTTCTTCACCGCTGTCCAGTGGTCCTCCCCTGGGTCTGACTGATACCGGCTTACCGCGCTCAACGCGTAAGCTACATCTGGTCTTGTAAATAGCATCGCATACATTATAGATCCTACCGCCGAAGCGTAGGGTATAGTGCTCATGCGAACCCTCTCCTCGTCAGTCTTAGGAGACATCTTCTTGGAGAGGGTAATTCCGTGCAATGCGGGTATGTTACCGCGCTTGGAACCCTCCATACTAAATCTCTTTAGTACGGTCTCTATGTACCTGGACTGCGAAAGTCCCAATAGTCTCTTGGATCTATCTCTATAGATCTTGATCCCCAGAATGTACGAGGCATCACCCAGGTCCTTCATGGAGAACCTTTGTGACAAAAACAGCTTGACCGACTGTAGCATAGGAATATAATTTCCTATCAAAAGAATGTCGTCCACGTACAAGACTAGGAATACGACAGTTCGTCCTACAATCTTCTTATATACACAGGGTTCATCTTCGTTCTTGATGAAATCAAATTCCTTGATTGCCTCATCAAAACAGATGTTCCAGCTCCGCGATGCCTGCTTTAATCCATAAATGGATTTAAGCAACTTGCACACCCTTCCGCTGCTCCCACTGTCTACGAAACCTTCTGGTTGATCCATGTAAACGCACTCTTCCAAACAACCGTTTAGGAAAGCCGTCTTAACATCCATCTGCCAGATTTCATAGTCATGGAAGGCAGCAATGGCAAGCAGTATCCGAATGGATTTGAGCATAGTCACCGGAGAAAAAGTCTCGTCATAGTCCAAACCAGGTCTTTGACGAAATCCTTTTGCAACGAGTCTAGCTTTATAGGTTTCCACCTGCCCATCTACACCAAGTTTCCTTTTGTAGATCCATTTGCATCCAACGGGTTTTACCCCAGGCGGAGCAATATCCAAGGTCCACACTTTATTGGCGTACATGGACTCCATTTCGGATTGCATTGCTTCCTGCCACTTATCAGAGTCCCTACTGATAATGGCCTGCCTGAAACTGGTAGGGTCATCTTCTTCCAAGATGCAATCCTCTCGATCCCCGTCTATGAGAAAACCGTAGTATCTCTCGGGCGGATGAGAAATCCTACCAGATCTGCGGAGTGGCTGAGGTTCGTTTGGGGTTATTGAATCTAGCGGTTCCACCAAATCTTTCGTTAAGGTTTGTGTTTCTGGATTTTCATCCAGTTCTACCGTGCTGCCACTGCTGTTTTTAACAAGAAATTCTTTTTCTAAAAATGTGGCATTTCTTGAAACAATTATCTTCTGTTCCTCTGCATGGTAGAACAGATACCCACTTGAATCTTTTGGGTATCCCACAAACTTACACAAAACTGCCCGTGCCTCAAGTTTGTCTGGGTTCTGCTTTTTGACATAAGCTGGGCAACCCCAAATCTTAACACGTTTAAGATACAAACTCTTACCACTCCATATTTCATACGGAGTCCTAGACACGGACTTGGATGGAACTTGATTCAATAGATGTGCTGCAGTTTGAAGTGCATATCCCTAGGATGAAAGAGGTAACTCAGTACTACTCATCATGGAGCGAACCATATCCAATAGGGTACGATTCCTCCGCTCCGATACACCGTTGTGCTGTGGTGTATAAGGAGGAGTAAGCTGAGAGAGAATACCTTTCTCTTTTAAGTAATCTAGGAATTCCGTGCTTAAGTACTCCCCTCCCCTGTCAGACCGGAGGATCTTGATACTTTTGCCTGTCTGGTTCTCTACTTCGTTTCTAAATTCCTTGAATTTCTCAAAAGCTTCAGATTTGTGTTTCATCAGATACACATATCCGAACCTAGAGAGATCGTCAGTGAATGTGATGAAGTACGAGAACCCACCCCTTGTATGTATAGACATCGGACCACATACATCACTATGTACGAGTCCTAAGAGCTCTGCTGCTCTTTCTCTATGTCCGGTGAACGGAGATTTGGTCATCTTCCCTTTGAGACAAGACTGACAAGTTTCATAAGATGAAAACTCGAACGCATCCAAGAGTCCATCTTTATGCAACTTACTCAGTCTTTTCTCTCCGACATGACCAAGTCTACAATGCCACAAGTAGGATTCATTCGTATCTGAATTTTTCCTCTTGCGTGTGTTTTGTATATTGAGAACTGTATTCTGATTTAGAACGTAGATACCATTAAACAGTGTACCCTCTGCAACCAGTACCTCATCAAGGTAAATGTTCATGATATTCTTTTCAAGAACAAACTTATATCTATCTTTTTCGAGTAAAGAAACTGATATGATGTTGCAAACCATGGAGGGTACATAGTAGCAATCGTTCAAAATCATAGTCTTGCCATTTAGCAATACTAGGTGATATTCACCGACGGCTGCCGCATTAACTTGTGCTCCGTTCGCTACTCTGAGCGACATATCACCCGGTGCAACTTTCCTACTTTTTCTCAGTCCCTGCAATAAATTACAGATATGAGATCCTGATCCGGTATCAAGTACCCGGGAGGTAGGGCTGACCGTAAAACAGTTCTCAATTACAAGAACACCTGAAGTAGATGCAAAACCATGCTTCTTCTTCGACTGGGTATTCTGGAAATCCATACAATCCCCTATCCCATTCTCATACTCATGACTGTTGTCACAAGTTAGAGCTGAACCAACTTTCCCCAGTCCCGAATAAGAATTCGGATCGGTCAAGCGATACATTTTATTATCTTGATTAGGGCGTGAAAAGGTTGCTGCCTGGAGAGAGAGAAAAGAAACACTCAGCGTATGCTCTTGCAAGATTAGATTGGTTTATTAATTTATCTAACCAGGATGTCTCCCACTTTTTCCTCAAATTCTTCTTAAAACCTTTTTAAAAGAAGAACTAGCCGGGTTTTAATTCACGTCACAATACTTGCTTAACCTTTCAGCCAGGCTAGTGTCGGTACTTCGAGGGAGGTTTTCCAACGCTTTCGCGAAGTTCCTTAATTAAAGAACCTCTTTTCCCTGGGGGCGTAACCCCGCTAACACCTTTCTAGACACCTACTAGGTTTATAGCATTGATCGTTAAGTGAAATAATCTCCCGAGAGTAAACCAACTCATCAGTAGGATCGGGATCCAACTGTCATTGTGTGATAACCTAGATGGAATCCACTCTAGTCACCACACTCCAGAAGGTATGCTAAATCTGCAAGTTTCAGTTCTTTGAAACTCCCGATGTGGTTTTTGCCCCTAGGACCCAAGTGATCTTGACACAGTCAACAAATCAAAGAGTCCTAGTCAAGTTCATCCCGTCGTTGTCTTGATTGCATTAAACACACCTGTATAAACCTTGACACAGTCAACAAGGTTACACAAATGTCCTAACCAATCACATTGTATCCAGCAAATAAGCAACACTTAGCTACCGTTCACTGCGCCTTGACACAGTCAACAAACGCAGCACGAATACTAAGTATAACTTATAAGAAACGACGGAGGGCTACGGCTGGGTTTTTGGCGAGAAACCCGTTAACGTAATGAACTTGATGTCGTTGAAGGAACGTGATACACCCTTTTTGAAAATATAGTGGCGAAAACGTTTGCTAAAGAGGTCACTCCCTGTGAAGGGATCTCGGCTCTTTCCTCGTCGAATGAGGTGCAGGATATTCCAAATGAATACCTCGATGCAAAGCAAGAATAATCTACTATAGTGAAGTTATTACCCTGACGCAAACTTTTGTCCAAGGGGTCACTCCCGGTGAAGGGATCTCGGCCCTTGCCTCGTCGACTGAGGTGCTGGGCATTCACAACCGAATACCGCGATGCAAAACAAAAATGAACGTCCTTGCAATAACAGCTTTTTGAAAAATTGTTCCAACAACGTCTTTTAGGTTTATTTTCTTGCATTAGTTCTTTTAATGCGTGATATTCTTGCATTAGTACTTTTAATGCGTCCCATCATTAAATTCCTACCATTGCAGAAAACAACCAAAATATGGCGTACGCTTATGCCATTCGCATTCGCCACGGGGTCCCATCATAACCCGTTAGGTTACTTAACTAACGACAGAGCGGGGGCTGGGCTAGCGCGGCTGTAAAACATAAGCAACGCCTAAATAGAAAGCAATGATAGACATTACAGATCACAGATGAATACATTGGATATACTAGCAATTCGCAATTCTTTCGAGCCTGGAACGAAAAGCGGATAACACGGTCGCGGTGAATAGCCAATACCCCACCCAAGACCCCTACGGGTGCGGCAAACTACCCGCCAAGTATTCGAAGCGAAGCAAACTCCCTCAATGTCATGAGTAGGCCACTCGGCACTTCGAGACACCCGGTAGTTTGTGCACCCCCTCCTTGGGTCTATCCTAGGAGCAAAAACAGTAAAAAGAATTATACAATGACGGCTACAACCCCGACCCGGTTGTGCGGCCAAACAAATAATAATTATTACATCAATTTACATTTACAATGAATGAAAGAAAAACAAGAGCTCATCTCACATCCACCCCGGCTATTCACCCGCGACAATCCAATCCATTCATATCCACAAACCAATAACAATCACAGATCATGTATAACCCCGACCAATCGACTTATAGCAAATAGCCGACGTTCAATACATGCAAACATCACAGATATAACCAACATAGCCAAAGTGCAGTGAAGTTCGGAAAAATACGGAATTATAGGACCCCAAAAGTAAACTTCTGCTCTGGAAAATCTGGGCACATATAATATATTTTAAAAATTCCAAAACCAACACAGACACACACTGCACGAAAAACGATGCAGAGAAGAAGACAAACGGCGGCGGTTCCGCGGCACATGCCTACCTCGTTCCGCGGAAGGGCGGCGGTTTGAAGGGAACAGTGGATCGTTTTTCCTGGGTGTTCAAATAAAACCCTGAGCCGAATTTACAAGTATAAATTTTTTCATTTAGAGCAGAAAAAAATTTCAACAGAAACTTAGGGTTTTAGTTTTTCCGGTTTTGTGATTTTTCGGTTTCAAACTTCCATACACTTCGCTACCAAGCTAGTTTAAGTTTAGTTAGGCTCTGATACCACTGTTAGGTCCACGTTACCTCTCCCGGTACTTTCGGGGTTGCGGAAAACGGTAAATCAAAATTTTTCTAAACTTTGTAACATGGACCGTAAAAGCCGGATCTTTGCTAAACTAAACTAGCATACTTGCAAAGAAGAATTAACTACTCGGCAAAGTGGTTATACCTCAACTTGAACTCCTTCACCTCTTGTTGTTGTTCTTCTTTGATGTTCTTCTCTTCTTGTTGTTCTTCTCATTGCTTGCTCAAAGGTTGATCCGGACTTCGGTCACCTCCGCGGCCTCCTTGAGTCGAAGACGATCCACCCGAGAGATGTGCGCCGAGCTCCACCTCAAGCCGAGGTAACTAGGGCAAGGAGATTGCTAATCTAGAAGCCCTAGGTTGTGTAGAGAGGATGTATGGATGTGTTTGTCAAGTAGAATCCTTTTTCTCTCAACACATGAGATCAAAGGAGAAATCAAGAGGAGGAAGAAGAAGGAGATTTTCTAGCAACCATGGAGCTTCTCATTTCAAGAGAGAGAATGAGAATAAGCAAATGAAAAGCTTAACCAAGAGAAAAACTAACCATGGTTGCAATAATGCACAAAACATTATCATTACAAATCCAATCAAGATAAAGGTGATGGCTACGATGACATGACCATTATCATAACTAAATAAAAAGAAAACCAAAGAATACTTTAGATCTTCTAAGAAGGTCCAAGTCAACTTTGGTCAAAAGGTCAACAAAGTCAAGATGGTCAAATGGTCAATGTAATTAGCCATAACAAAATTATCAATGAAAGGATTAGTAAATAATGTCCCCGGCTCATTATAGTTTTGACCAAACGAACTGTCGAAACCCTAATGAGTCCGCCTCAAAATGGTTTTGACCGAATCAACTGTCAAAACCCTAATGAGCCTGCCACATAGTGGTTTTGGCCGAACCAACTGCCAAAACCCTAATGAGGCACCTCCTCCTTCATCGCTCCAGAAAACTGTGCATACACACCTGCATCCGTATTCCGTAGAATGCGGATGCGCAGAAGACAAAACACATCCATCCGTGCAATACTAGGATCTGGCTTAAACCAAAGCCCACTAGTACTGCCTGCCCGAACATCATACGCACACAAGTGTACGTAAATGATCGCAGCCCTGCCGTAAAACCATACGGCCTCTACACGTTTCGCTCAGTGCAGGGAAACTCTCTGTGTGGGACTCTAAAGACTCGACACTACGCTGGCAGTGGGTTTAACCACAGACCGCAAGCGGCACTAGCTGTACGTAACGGTCCCCAGGTAGATATCGATAAGAAGGCCAATGAGGTAAACCCACATGAACTCCTACTGAGTCTGTATGTGACAATCTCCGTACAGTCCGGTCTATTCGTCTGATACATCGCATGGCGGGCCTAGGGGGGCGGCAAGCGTCAGACCCCTAATAGCGGTACAAGTCGTGTCGGAGTGAAGCCCAGAACACCCTGAGATAACACTGGAACCTACCAGTATATCTCGCTTGCCCTGGCCAGGGACTACTCGTGTAATGGCTCTCCTAGACACAGCGCGATGTCAACCCCCAATACCGGGAGAGACGAATCCTGTCTAACCGTCACTGCCTCCAAGTGCTTCGGGACTGCTCCCAACTACTACCTGTTTGCATGACTCAGTAGAGCCGTGGTAGGGTAGTAATCAAAGAACAGTGGGAACACACTCGAGGCGAAGTGACAGTGTCAAGTCAGCGGACTATGCTGTACTCATGTCACCTGGGAACTGATAACTGACGATAGGTATAATACCAACCATCAGTTCCCGATGAGTCCTGTCCAGTGTACTCGTAACCCAACGAGCACCCGTATACTATCTCAAGTACGACGTACCGACGGCTGTGGGACAGACCGTCTCCCGTGCTGGGATGAGAAGCGCATACGCTAGTCTACTCCGGAGTATCGATGCCCTATCTCGGTACTCCCACGACTAGGGACGTGTATAAGGATGTGCTTGTAGATTACCCAGCCCCCACGTGTGTGATCGCCATCACAACGCCGGTAATCAAGCAAAGATCCTAAGGGCTCTACTAATGCGTATAGGTGATATAATAAATAAACACACATGTACACATTAAAGCAGAGACAAACCAAGTAGCATACTACTATATTGAGAAAGATTGTCTGTACAACTGTGAATATCCCAAGCTTCCATCAAGTAATATACATACTAGTATGATACAGTAATGGCCTCTAGGGCATATACACTAACACCCCGTGCTTTCGCACGGACCTAATTAAAGTAAACCTCGTTTTCCCAGAGGCGTAACCCCGTTGACACCTTTCTAGACACCTACTTGATCGGCTAATTGTAATGTGTAAAACTCTCCCAGGAGTAACTCTTACTCGCAGTGGGTATCGGGATCCAACTATCTCATAGAAGGTATGCAATCTCATTGCAAATTTCAACACTTGAAATTCCCGATAATGCTTTTGCCCCTAGCGTGCTATGACCTTGACGAAAGCCAACAAACCATAGCCCACTAGTCAAGTTCAACCCGTACATTTCTTGACTGAATTAAACTCACCCGCACGACCCTTGACGAAAGCCAACAAAGCCGTACAACTACCCTAATCCAGTCGCATCATATGCAACAGATAAGCAGCACATAGCTACCGCACACTACACCTTGACGAAAGCCAACAAATGTAGCACAAATACTATATGCAACTTATCTGAAATGTCGGAGGGCTACGACAGGTTTTTCTGAAAACCTATTGCTTAATGAACTTGATATCGTTGTAGAATCAAGTGAAGTTTTGAAATAGAGTGATTTTGAGGCTTTTCTAGTTTTGCTAAAAGGGTCACTCCCGGCGAAGGGATCATCGGCCCTTTCCTCGTCGAATGAGGTGCGGGATATATCATATATATCACTGTGCAAAGCAGAAACTATAGAAGCAATCAAAAGACAAACCAAGTGTGTAGCATCTGCCAGTTATTGCTAAAGGGGTCACTCCCGGTGAAGGGATCTCGGCCCTTTCCTCATCGAATAAGGTGCAGGGTATATCATATATACCGCTATGCAAAGCAAAACTGTAGCTACCCATTTTATTTTTAAAATTTTTGATTCTACAACATCTTTTAGGTTTCTTTTCTTTCATTAATCACATTAATGAATTCCCATCATTTAAGTCACCTAAACATCACAGATAAATACGACGTACACTTATGCCATCCGCATTCGCCTCGATGTCCCCTCGTGCACCGTTAGGTTAGGTAACTAACGACAGAGCAGGGCAGGGCTAGTGCGGGTGTAAAACATAAGTAACGCCTATATAATATATCATATATACTGTATACTGTATCCATTAGAACATATCAAATGATCACATCATAGATATCGCAGCAGAAACATAGATATAATGTGGGATATACTAGGACGTCCGTATTTAGTATTTATCCAAAATAGAAAATACGGATTCCACAGTCGCGATGAATAGCCAAGCCCACACCCTGGACCCCTACGAGAGCGGCAAGCGACCCTACCAATTCTGGAGTTTAGGAGACCCGATCTCGACTCCTCGAGATGGCCTCCCACTGAACCCCAGAACCCGGTCACCTGTGCTCCCCTCCTTGGGTCCATCCTAATGCGGAAAAGTAAATAATATACAACGCAGGTGACACAACCTCAACCTGGAAGTGCCCCAAATAAAAGAATATTACATTACATTTGAATTTACATGAATGAAAATGTAAAACTCTCATCTCACATAAAACCCCCCCGGCTATTCAATTGCGACAATCCTGCACATCATATCTCAGCAACATATAATATCACATATCATCAACGTAAGTATGTATGCGTACCCCAATTGTCGTTGACGTATAGCAACGAAACCGGCGATATCGACATACAACACTTACGGTCACAGAAAAGAAAGTGTAAAACTGCAATATCTGGAATCCACATTCTCTTTAGACATCGTAAATGCGAAGTATCACATACCTCGTATTTCATGTCCTATAATATGAATTCCACACATTGCATCACATTCCAGATAATTAGACAGTATTAAAGTTTTCGAACGAACGATCAAATACCCAAGATTCACTGAATCTCAACACTTGAGCGGAGTTCAAAAACCCGGAGTGTGACACAGTGGTAGCGGTCCAGCCGTAGAATGGTCAAGCCAAAGCCTCACATGTGACACGCCGTACTGCCCCAAACCCTAAGGTTCAAAAGGAAGTTCAAGACGGGCACATAATCGAGTTAAGGTTTGTTGTCTTCTAGAGGGTCCACCATAAACAAACTTGCACGTAATTCCGAAAGATTTTAAACCCCGTGAAAAGTGAGCAAATGATACTCGTTCAAATACTTCAATACATTTTAATTTATCCGGAAAAGAAACGAAATGAAAATTCCAATCGAATCGACAAGTCCAAAACCATCTCCAGAAATTTTCAGCAATAAATACAGATTAAAAATACCCAAAATAATATACAAGCAGAACACAACATTACAGTATAAAATTTATGCAGTGATTGACTTGTATGACCGCGGAACCGCGGCCTAAGAAAGCTTAGGCCGCGTTTCCGCGGCAAGATTAACTGTTCATCGCATAATTTTTACATCGTAATTCTTACATATTCCTGCTGAATTTTTTACGTATTTTTAATTCTGAAAATAACCAGATTTTGAAAAAATTCCAGAGAGCACCCAAAAATCCGTATTTTCGGTTCGATTGGAGTTTTAACTTCGTAAAAAGGTCGCCTAATGTTCTAGGTCGGCTCTGATACCAATGAAAGGTTAGCCTAGCACCAAATAAAGGGTTTGGAAGCATCACATGTACCAAAGATGGAATTTTTAGGGTGCTAAGTTAACATACAAAGGATCGATCCTAGAAAAATTAGGCTTTCAAAAACTTTTCACATCATCATATGAAACATATGCTAGGGTTTAGGGAGTACAACCTTTGTAGCTCCCTACGCTAGACTCCTCGGCTACTTAGGGTTTGAAAAAGCTCCGCTTGAACTCCTCGACGTCACCGATGATCCACCCGGAGTCCGCTTTGTCCAAGCAAGCAACTTCGCAAGATCAAGAATGAAAAACGAAGCCAACACTCTAAACAAGTGGGTAAGACTTGTGTAGAATGATGTTGTGGTGGCTTTTCTCACTTCAAAATCCTATCTTGATGGATGATTTGCTCTCTAGAAAATTCAAGAGAGCAAGAGCTCAAGGTTGAAGAAGATGATGGATATTATGAAGAAGAGAATAATCATTCTTAAGAGAAAAAGAAAAACATAAGTATATATATTTTCCTTTATCATTTCAAACCATTGTTATCTCTTTATGAATATTTAATTTATCTTTAGTTAATCACAAGAGAAAGATTAAACCATGGTCAAAAGTTAGGTGCAAGTGGTTAGGTTACAAGAAGAGTGTAGAAACTTTGACCATGATTCAATCTTATCTCATTTCTTTTGTTTTTGCAAAAATAGAAATAAATATCCATAAAATAAACCATGGTGTGAGTCTTATATATCCACCATTTTCTATGTATAAACAACCATGATAGATGATGTATGTATGTATGTGTGCATGCACATCCATATGTGCATGAAACAATAAGAAATGCATACATGCATCCATACATCCAAAGAAAACAAGAAAGGATTTCTAGTGAGAATCTAATGGTTAAATGATAAATCAACACTTGATTTATCAATCCGGCCATATCATATATGACCCCACCAAAAGCAAGCCGCCCGATCAATATACGGTATCCTATACGCGCATTTTAATCGGGTCCATGCGCATATCGCATACGCGCACCACAACGTTTCGCCTGGACTAGGAAACTCCATTGTGGGACTCTAAGACTCGTCAATACGCCGGCAGTGGGTGATGATCATATCAAGCACCCCCAAGCCACAAGCGGTCGGCTAAACGTAACGGCCACCCGGGTATTGAGCGATCAGAGGAGAACAAGCGAACCTGCTACAACTCCCGTCGAGCCAACCGGCAACACTTCTCGTACAGTCCGGTCTCCTCATCTGATATGTCGCATATCAAGTCTAGGGGTGGTAAACGTCAGACCCCAATAACCGATAAGTCGTGCCGATGTGAGGCTCATAACGGGTCGAGAAACTACTGGTAACACTTACCAGCAAATCTCTGAATCAGCCCTGGCCAGGGACTTCCCTGTTACGGCTAATCGAGCACAGCGCAACATCAGCCCCGAATACCGGGAGAGACGAAACCCCTCCTATCGCTCATTGCCTCCATGTGACTCGGGACTGTACCCAAAAACCACCGTTTTGCACGCCCTCATGGACGTGGTAAGGTGGAGATCAAAGCACAGTGGGAATCACACAAGACTCTATGACGATCTCGGGTCTACAGACTAACCTGTACAAGTGTCACCTGAGAACTGCCATCTGACGTGAGGTATAATACCATCTGGGAGTTCTCGGCGAGTCCGTCCAGTGTATCCAGTCTCCACTGAGCACCCGTATACCATCTCTGATGTCAAACACCAGTGAATATGGGATCATCCATCGCCCATCTCATGGGTCGAGAAGCGTATACGCTAGTCTACTCTGGTATATCGATGCCTCGTCTCGATACACCTGCGACTAGGGACCTTGAAGGATGTACTTATGGACTACCATGTTCCCACTAGTATGATCTGCATCATAGTCTAGGTAGTCAAGTACACATCCTAAGGGCTTTACCAACATGTAACTATAAGACATTTTAAAGAGACTAGTATACACGTTAAGATAAAAAGCAACCAGATAACATACTATCATATCGAGCAAGAAAGTCATCTCTATATATATCCAAGCATCCAATATAATATACATCATCTGTACAATACTGGCCTCTAGGGCATACATACAACTAACAGAAGTCCCCTGAGTTCAATAACTCAAACCCTGTGCGTCGTAGGTTGAAAAACTGTACTATGGTTAAGAAGAATTACACCGATGTTTAATGCACCTTACCTAATCACCAGCTGATAAAGGTAAATGTCACAGACATAATATCAAAAAGTTATATCTCACTTTATAAAATAAATGTACAGATATATCAGTTTGAAATTGGTTCATAACAACGGATATTCAAAACCAAATATTTGTCATCCGGCAAAATCCAGATGATTTCCTAAAATATCACCAATTACAACGAATTCCGATATAACGAGGATCTAATCATCCAATTCCCAATATCTTACTCCCGCTCACCATCCGTAATAGCATACAGATGTGAGAAACTGATCTGGTAAATACATACTCTGGAGTTAGATTCCAATTGGGAAAACAGTTTTCAATTAATATCGCACTGTCAAACTGAAACATGAAAATGTTTCAAAGAGGTAACGGGGTATTCCTAGTAATGCCTCTTCCACTATCCTGAATTATGACAGTAACCATATACTTACATGCCCTCACTCCAATCCCTTTATTATGTATTTACTTATTAACTTTTGTACACCTTCTTTACGCTAATTGGTTTTCTTCATTCCCTACCCTTCACACCGGCCTAAGGTTTGGAAGAAGACTATCTAATAAGCGTAATAAGTGTACTCTCCTAATCCTAGGAGCCCTCGCAACCTGAGAGAAGGTAAAGAGGAAAGACATCTGAATAATCATATCCAATTTCTCCTGAACCGGAAACCTTCCCCGAATCTGGAACAAATTCCTTCGAGTTCGTATGTAACTATACGATGGCATATCCAAAGGAAGTGGATATCCATAGTTCTACGGAGTGATCTAGAGAAATTCAAAGTGGATGTAGGACTGGCAGGGGTATATACAGTTTTTGTCGTGAATGATGGTGATCGCAATTTTCCTTTGCCATTATTCTAATCCTTTTATATGTCTTTACTAATTACCTTCTGTACACCACACTTAAGCTTAATTGGTTTTCTTCCTTCCCTACCGTTCAGCACCTGCCTATAGTTTGGAAGAAGACTATCCAACAAGCTTAATAGGTTTACCCTCTCCTAATCCCAGGAGCCCTCACAACGTGAGAGAAGGTAAAGGGAAAAGACAACCGAATAATCATATTCAATATCTCCAGAACCAGAATCCATCCGCGAAAAAAGTTCCTTCGAGTTCTTATATAACTATACGAAGGATTTATCCAATGGAAGTGGATGTTCTTAGTGATACGGGGTGTTCTGGAGAAATGTAAAGGTGATATAGAAATGGCAATGATGTATGCGACACCTTGACATTCCAAAATCCAAATTTTTTTAATAAGGTTCGGTTAACTTGGTTCATGAGTTTTAGTCAAGGGTAGGTCCATGGTCGCTGCCGAAGAGAGAGAGAAAAGAAACACTCAGCGTGCACTCTAACCTAAATAAGAATGGTTAATCATTTTATCTAATCTGGATGGCTCCCACTGTTTCCTCGAATTCTCCTCCAAACCCAAAAGGAGAATTAGTCGGAATCACCCGAGGAGTAATCCTACTCATCAGTGGGAATCGGGATCCAACTGTCATCGGATGATGACTTGATGGAAGCCACTCAAGTCACCACACTCCAGAAGGTATGCGCAAGCCTGGCAAGTTTCTTGTATGTTTGAAACACCCGATGTGTATTTTTATCCTAAGCGGTTTATGACCTTGACTAGGTCAACAAACCATAAACCGCTAGTCAAGTTCAAACCGTCATTATCCTGGATTGCATTAAACCCACCCGTACGTGCCCTTGACTAGGTCAACAAGGCCGCACGACTGTCCTAACCAATCGCATTTAAAATGCAACAAACGAGCACCACTTAGCTACCGAACACTACGCCTTGACTAGGTCAATAAACGCAGCACGAATACTAAATAATACTCGTAAGAAATGACGGAGGGCTACGGCTGGTTTTTGGCGAAAAACCTTTAACGTAATGAACTTGATATCGTTGAAGGAACCGAGTGGTTTTACAAATTTATAGTGGCGAAAACTTTTGCTAAAGAGGTCACTCCCGGTGAAGGGATCTTGGCTCTTTTCCCGTAGAATGAGGTGCAGGATATTCTAAACTGAACACCACGATGCAAAGCAAAAGAATCGACTATAGTAAAGTTATTACGTTGATGCAAACTTTTACCCAAGGGGTCACTCTCGATGAAGGGATCTCGGCCCTTGCCTCGTCGAATGAGGTGCTGGATATTCATAACCAAATACCACTGTGCAAAGCAAAAGAGAATGTCTGTAATGTCAGTTTTAAAAACTTGGTTCCAACAACATCTTATATTGGTTTGTTTTATCCTTGCATTGATAAGAATCAATGCAGCCCCATCAATTAATCACACCAGAAAAGAACGAAAATAAAATATACGTATATACCATCCGCATTCTCCACTGGGTACCGTCATCATCCGTTAGGTTACTTAACTAACGACAGAGCGGGGAATGGACTAGCGCGGGTGCAAAACATATACAACGTCTACTAGTGTATATATGCATATATATATATATTTATATATATAACAATCGTCCAAGGCATGATATAAGCAACATCACAGAAAACATCACAGAAACAACACAGAATGGTGGATAAACTGGAGCCCCGGGTTTCACTTGAGCCGCAAGTGAGACCCGACGTTCCCTGTCGTGTGAATAGACCGTGCAATGAAAACCTAGACCCCTACGAGTGCGACAAGTTACCCGCAAAACCAAAAGCGAGGCAACCCCCTTCAACAACGTGAAAGAGCCACCCAGCACTTCACGGAATCCGGTAACTTGAGCACCCCTCCTGGGTCAACCTATACCCCCTACGAGTGCGGCGAATAGCCCGCCAATTCTAGAGTAAGGCCCCCTCCATCCCAATGCCATGAGATGCGGACCCGTTGCCTTCTAAAACCCGGCTATTCGTGCACTCCACCGCGGGGTAATCCTAGTACAGAAAAGAAAATAATATACAAGGGTGACATCGATCTCAACCCGGTCGTGCCCTAAAAGAATAATATACAAACAGGCAGTGACGACAGTCCACATGTCGGACGCTCGCCCCGAAATATCAAATGTACAAATGAAACAAAACTGTACGAACATTGCATCCAAGCTATCCACCATGATGATCCAACCAACATCACAGCACAACACAGAACATCAATGTGAATGTCATGTTCGCAAACTCGTCTAAAAGAACATATAGCAGTTAGACGGGTTTACCGATCGAGTGACATTCATGGTCGCAGATGCTAATCTAAGTACTGATATTCACACACTTAAAATTTCGATTGACTAAACTTTCCTAAATTGGCCCCAAGTTCATAACCAGTGCTCAAATGAATCTGGGCCAAAACAATAAATCACAAAAATCATTTTTCCACTAACTAGAGCTCCGGAAAAACTTTTGGTCACTGTAGCCCCAAAAGGGCCGCTGAAGAGCCGAATTTTGGAGTTACACACCCAAACTTTTTGAGATGGCTATAGTTTTGCCTGCACATATTTTTAAGATGCCTGAAATATTTTTTGACCACTTTTAAAAATCGACAGCAAACACATCAATTTGGAAAAATGATTCGGAAAAATGTCGATCGAGATTTTAAGCTTGTGTAAACTTACTAGTAGGGTTAAAAGGGTGGTTCTGATACCATGAAGGGTTACGGAAGCGCCTCGGCAATTAAAACGCGGCCAAAATGTGGAACAAATTTCTAAACTGGCGCTACCATTACCCGAATCCCGTATCGACCTTAAACCCTAAACTAGCAATCTAAACTAAGAGTTAGAATCGTTATACCGAGTTGATCCGTGTCCTTCGGTCTTCATTCAATGCTCCTAGTGATTCTTTGATGATGTTTGGTTGCCGGTCTTCCTCCATCTCCGATGATCCACCTGAGAGAAACGGCGCAAGCTCCAGCCTCGACAAACGAGGCAACCGACGCTCCAAAGTTGCAAACGATGGAGAGTGGGGGTGTATGAAAGTGTCATTACAATTTTCTCTCAACATATTTTTCTCAATGAGCAAGCATAGAAGAAGAATAAGGAGGTGAGAAAATCTTGGCATGAGATAAAATTAGCTAAGTCTTTTTGGGCATGAGAGAGTGAGGAGGCAAGTGTGTAATGTGTGTAAAATGTCAAATGAAAAGAACCCCCATGATAAGTGGCCGACCCCCCGTTTTCTCATGCCCAAAAAAATCTCCACCAATTATGCATTAAACAAATGCAAACCATACTTTGCTACATGCCTCACAACATGCACAAACCCATGCTTTGCCCATGTTCATTCCATGTCAACCCTCCACCACATTTCCCAAAAGATTTTCAATAAAGAAAATCAATAATGAGATGGCACCTTCTACAAGCTATTCCGTATAAAATACATAATACTTCCCGGTACATGTATCGAAATATATATACGCATATTCGTACAAAAATACGAATAGCCCAGAGAGAAAATAAATAGCGAACAATAATACTTGAATACATATATATAAATGCATATGTAAATTATTAAATCAAAACCTGATTTAATAATCTGGCTTAATCCTAAGCCGCTAGTATTATCAACCGTCCGACTAAAGTCTGCACCGCATGTGCACATATTTAATTGGAAACCTGTATGTACCAACATACGTCATGTACACCATATCGCCTGAACCGTGAAAACCCTCTGTGTGGGACTCTAAAGACTCGTCAATACGCTGTCAGTGGATATAACCACAAGAACGTCAGCGGCACTAGCTATACGTAACAGCTGCCCAGGTATTGAGCGAAAGGGAGGCCGACGAGCAAACTCATCCTGAACCCCTACTGAGCCTGACAGTGACAATATCCATACAGTCCGGTCTGTTCTTCTAAGAGTATTGCATATCGAGTATAAGGGGATAGATAAAGTCAGACCCCTAACAACGTGACATTTAGTGTCGGTATGAAACCCCATCACCACATGAGAAACTATCGATCTTGGATCGATAATTCTCGTCCACCGTGGCCATGAATTTTTGGTGATGGCCATTCGTACACAACGCAACATCAACCCCCAATACCGGGAGAGACGAATCCACGACGATCCGATCACTGCTTCCATGTGGCTCGGGATTGTACCCAACTAAAACCTATTTGCATGACTCCTTAAGCCGTGGTAGGGTATTAATCAAAGCACAGTGGGAACTCACATGAGACAAATGACGATCTCAGGTCGACAGACTAACCTGTACACATGTCACCTGGGAACTGCTATCTGACTATGGGTATAATACCAACTAGCAAGTTCCCGGCGAGTCCGTCCAGTATATACTCATAACCCAATGAGCACCTGTATACTATCTTAGGTGAACAAACTAACACCAATGGCTTGTGAGACCTGGCCACCGCCCCTCATCGGGGTCTCGATCAGTATACACTAGTCTACACTGGCGTATCGATGCCCAGTCTTGATACTCTTACGACTAGGGACATTTAAGGATGTGCTTATAGACACCCAGCTCCCACATATATGATCGCCATCATAATGCTGGTAGTCAAGCAAGAATCCTATAGGCTCTATCAACATGTATATGATGACAAAGACAAACCAGATAGCTTACTATCATCTCAAGTAAGACTGTTCTATCAGTATAGGTCCTCACTCAATCATCATAATCACAAGTTCGCAACTATGATAATTGCCTTGAGGGCACTATAGCCAACAGTTTTAGAGAGCCGTCAAGTATGGGTCGATTCGCAGGGAATTGTGTATTAGGTCTTGTTGTTTAAGGTTCAAAAAATAATGAATTGGTTGGTTTGTCACAAAAATAAAGAATACGGAAACAAAGAAAACAAGTTAAGGAAGAAATGGCTGTGGCTTTGGCTCGGATGGTCGAATCGCGATGATTCCTTCGACGCTCCCTTGCTTATGGGTTGTCCATCCTTGGGTCGATCCCGGCGCGAAGTATGACTTGTCAAGGCGGTTGCGAGGCACAAGTCAACAAGTTGCCGATATTCAACGCAAACACGAAACGAGTCCATTTTGTTCACTTACTGTTTGTATGTCCAAGCTTGAGATATCAACACTAAGCACAAGGGTTAACAAGCATACATCAACATCAAATACACATGTTAGTGAGTGAGAGTAAATGATTCTAGTGTTTTTGCTAAGTGTTTATGATAGTATATAGTATATGAAACCAAGAGATTTGTCAAGTCACTTAATCACAAAATACCATATCTAAACCTAGCAACCTCAGCACTAAATTGATTCTAACCTTAGGCTTGCAAGATGGTTTTTTTGGGGAGAATATGGTATGTGATGAGGTTACAAAGAAACCATGGAATCAACATACCATATCAACCCATTCAAGTTGCAATACTAAATTTATATTCACATGATACACATTAAACATTAACAAGAGGAGGAGGAAGGCAAAGCCATTCATCTCACATCCTCACCATAACCACAACCAAAGATATTAGTTAAGCATGATAAAAAGAATAGCAAATAAGAAAAAGAAGCATGTAATCAAAGAAACAACAATATTATTAATATTTGAAGAAGATTAAGCACAAGATATTGGTAATTTGTTCAACCTCCATAATGAAGCTCCCAAAAGAAAGCATCAAGTGGGAAGAAGAAGAAGAAGAAACCAAGTTGAAGCCCACTCAACTCTCAAGCTAAACAAAAAATAAACAAAAATGGAAAAAGGTATAATATCTATGCATACCTTGCCTCTCATCTGTTCTGGTATTTATAGGCATCAAAATAGAATAAACAAACAATATAAAATGAATGATGTGATGCCTATAAAGTGTCAGAAGAAAAATGGGGATGTTTGGAGCAAGGGGGACCGGTGGCGCCGGTTTTTTGGGGGGTCTCGCCGGTTTGTATCCGATCACTGGGGCTCATTTTGGTATGGTGGACTTGTGTGCTCTCCAAAGTCACTCTTATGCTGTTTGATTTATCTGTTTAAGCCTGGTTTGCATTCAGATATATGGAGGGAAACTTGATGCCAATATCACATCAAAACTTTTTGCATTTATTACCCATCACACCAACATGTGCTTTGGGCAGCCCCTCCATGGTCCAAGTCATAAAAGAGCTAGTGTCACACATGTATTGTGGTTGACCAAAATTTTGTGCACACTTGTTTATTGCAAAAGAGCACTCTGAATATCGGTCGGTTTTCTGTTCTGTTTGCAGTATCGGCTCCCAAACGCTATATCCATGATATTGAGTGTGTTTCCAGTGTTTTATCATGAATACCTGTAATCTGTAATTACTGAGCAGACACTGATTAATTGTACCGATATATAACAAAATTGATAATGAATGAGAGGTATTAAAATGAAGTTTTCAGATATAAACAGGCATCCGAAGTGGCCCTCCACGCGGTTTATCACCGCCTCGTACGTATGCTTGGAGCGATCGAGGCAGTTAAAGTACAAGTCGTCACGAGAGATGATCTCTCCAATGGTAAAAATGTGCCCGGCCATCTTCAAAAATACAATGCTATAAAGAAACCAACATGCCTTCGCTATTTATAGCCTCAAAAAAATCTTCCAACGGCCAAAATTTACTCGCGCAGCGACATGAATCACCGGATGTCTCAATTTCCCGATATAGAACTGCCACATGTCGGCCATGCCAGTCTTCACGGGCGGCTATGCTGCCCACAGAAGGTTGAACGACGCCCTCACTCCCGCCTATGCAGGCCACGGAAGGTTGAATGATGCCCTCATTCCCATCAATGCGGACCACGGAAGGTTGAACAACATCCCCGAAGGGCCAAAGGAGTCTAGAAAGCCATCCTCGCGAGGCGGCCGAGCATCTTCCTGCTCAGTCCATCCTCAGCGGGTAGCTTCCTGCCTAACTACGCTGTGGATCAAAAGCCCTCCTAACGAGGCCACCGAGAAGCTTCCTGCTCGGTCCATCTGTAGGGCTTCTTTAGCACCATGTCTAGGTTTAGGGTTGCATCACACATGCTATAACAAAAATTTAAGGGGTGCTAAACAATCCAACCTTGAATCGAACTAGAAAAATAGAGTAACAAACTATAGTATCACATAGTATAAAGTGTCTAACACTAAGTGGGGAGAAATACAACATTTGTAGACCTCCCCCTTGACTCCTTGGATCTATTAGGGTTTGAACCGGTTGGCTTGTGTCTTTCCAAGTCTATGATGATCCACCACGAAGTCCCATTGCTCAAGCTCTAAGCTTCACTTGATCAAGGATGAAGATGAAGCAAACACTCCACACTAGTGGGCGAGACTAAAGTAGAATGGTGATGTGGGTTTGGATCTCACTTAAAAACCTTTTCTTTTTAATTTCTTCTTTTTCTTTTTAAACCTTAGAGAGCTTTGAGGAGAGAGAGGAAGAAGGAGATGGCTCAAGCTTGACTCAAGAGAATAATCAATAACTCTAACTAAACTCAAGAGAGTAAGTGAGAGTCATGCCATGCTAAACTATGGTTTCGAAATATCTAGATTTTTTGTAACTTGAGTTTAAGCAAAACCATGGGCTAAAATCAAGGGCAATTAAACCAAGGTATTAATCCTATTTTTGCTTTTCTCAAATAATTAAAATATCTAAATATGTAACCATGTAAGTCTTGCATTGCCACCACCAATGTATCATCAACCATGACACATGTATGCTTGCATGTGTGCATCCATATCAACATATACATACACTCATGCATGCATCATAAAGAAATAGGTTTTAATAAATGAGCTAATGGATTTAATATTAAACCAACACTTGATTTAATAACCCGGTCATATCACATACGGCCCGTCCAATAGTAAACGCCCGATTAAAATACGGTATCCAATATACGCAATTAATTGAGCTCCCACGCATATCTCATATGCACCCCCACATCGTTTTGCCTGAGCTAGAAGACCACTTTGTGGGACTCTAAGACTCATCAATATGCTAGCAGTAGGCAGTGATCACATCACATGCCCATAAAACGTCGGTGGCACAAGCTGTACGTAATGGTTCCAAAGTATTGAGCGATCAGAAGAAACACAAGCAAACCTGCTAAAACTCCCGTCGAGCCAACTGGTAACACTTACCGTACAGTCCGATCTCTTCGTCAAATATGCTGCATATGTGAGTCTAGGGATGGTATTGTCGACCCCAATAACCCAATAAGTCATGCCGGTATGTGGCTTATAACAGATCGAGAAACTACTGATAACACTTATCAGTAAATCTCAACAGCCCTGGCCAGAGACTTTCTGTTATAGCCAATCGTACATAGCGCAACATCAACCCCCAATACCGGGAGAGATGAAACCCCTCCTATCGCTCATTGCCTCCATGTGCCTCAGGACTATACCCAAAATCCACCTATTTGCACAACTCAGTAAAGACGTGGTAGGGTAGAGATCAAAGTACAGTGGGAGGACACACAATACTCTATGACGATCTCGAGTCTACAGACTAACCTGTACCAGTGTCACCTGAGAATTGCTATCCGATGATAGATATAATACCATATAGGAGTTCTCAGTGAGTCCGTTCAGTGTACCCAGTCTCACTGAGCACCCGTATACGGTGTTTGGTGTCAGCACACCAATGGATATGGGATCATCCATCGCCCATCATATGGGACAAGTTAACGTATACGCTAGTCTACTCTGGTGAAATCGATGCCCCTTCTCGATACACAAATGACAAGGAACATTTCAATGATATGCTCATAAACTACACATGTCCCACTAGTATGATCCGCATCATAATCTGGGTAGTCCTGCATATCCTAAGGGCTATATCAACATGTACCAAATGAATGAAAGCATGATCAAATGAACATGTCAAGATAAAAATGCAAACAGATAGAATACTATCATGTCGAGCAAGAATGTCCCCTGAATATATATATATATATATATATATATATATATATATACATGCATACTATCATATAATAGCCTCTAAGGCATACATATATCCAACAATCTCCCACTTGCGCTATGGCCAATTATTGGCGTATCTCATACCCAACATCTCAGAAAGTCGCTCATGCTGCGGCAGAGGGAGGGCCTTGGTGAGTGGATCCGCGGTGTTATCTTTTGAATCTACTATCTGAATCTTGATCTCGCGGCGATCAACTATCTCCCGAATCAGATGATATCGCCTGAGGATGTGTTTGGGTTGCTGATGGGACCTGGGCTCTTTGGATAACGGCATATCCCCATTATTATCACAATACAACAATATTGGATCAATAATGGTCGGAACTACTCTTAGCTCCGAGATGAACTTCCTCATCCAGACGGCTTCCTTGGCAGCATCATTTGCAACAATATACTCACCTTCCATCGTAGAGTCTGCAACGGTATCCTGTTTGGAACTTTTCCAACACACCGCCCCTCCATTGAGGGTAAAGACAAACTCTGAGATAGATTTGTTGTCATCCTTATCACTCTGGAAGCTCAAATCGGTAAAGGCCTCCATTTGGAGATCTTCGTTACCATATACCAAGAAAATTTCTATAGTCCTTTACAAGTACTTAAGAATGTTCTTCACTGCTGTCTAGTGATTCTCCCCTGGGTTGGATTGATACCTGCTTACTACACCCAGTGCATAAGCTACATAAGGGCGCGTACATAACATCGCATACATTTTAGATCCTACAGCAGAAGTGTAGGGTATAATGCTCATGCGAGCTCCCTCTTCATCAGTCTTTGGGCAAAAGTCTTTGGAGAGAGTGATTCCATGACTAGCGGGTAAGGAACCCCACTTGGAGTCTTCCATACTAAACCTCTTTAGGATGGTGTTAATGTATCTGGTTTGGGACAATCCTAATAACCGTTTAGATCTATCCCTATAAATCTTCATACCCAATATGTACGAGGCATCACCCAGGTTCTTCATGGAGAACCTTTGTGATAAGAACAGTTTGATCGATTGTAGCATAGGAACATCATTTTCTATCAGAAGAATGTCATCCATGTACAATACGAGGAATGTGACAGTACTTCCTACAATCTTCTTATAAACAAAAGGTTCATCGGGATTTTTGACGAAATCAAACTCTTTGATAACATAATCAAAACAGATGTTCCAACTCCGTGATGCCTACTTTAATCCATATATGGATTTAAGCAACCTATACGCTTTCCCGCTGCTCCCACTATCAATGAAGCCCTCTGGCTGATCCATATAAACGCATTCTTCTAAATCACCATTTAGAAAACCTATTTTAACGTCCATCTGTCAGGTTTCATAGTCGTAGTGTGCAGCAATAGCAAGTAGGATCAGAATGGATTTAAGCATGGCTACAGGAGAAAAGGTTTCGTCATAGTCCAGTCCTGGTCTTTGTCAAAATCCTTTCGCCACAAGCTTTGCCTTATAGGTCTCCACCTGCCAATTTACACCGATCTTTCTCTTAAAGATCCATTTGCACCCCTACGGGTTTTACCCCAGAGGGTACAACATCCAAAGTCCATACTTTGTTAGAGTACATATACTCCATTTCGGATCTCATGACATCTAGCCACTTCACAGAGTCACCACTCGTGATATCTTGCTAAAAACTGGTAGGGTCATCATTATCCATGATGCAATCTTCTCCATCACCATCAACGAGAAAACCGTAGTATCTCTCCGATGGGCGAGACGTCTCACCAGATGTACGGAGTGTGTTGGGTTTACCTAGCAACTCATGAAGGGTTTGGAAGCATCACATGTACCAAAGATTAAAATTTTAGGGTGCTAAGTAAGCATACAAAGAATCAATCCTAGAAAATTAGGGTTTCAAAAACAACACTTCATCACAAGTAGGTTAAGCTAGGGTTTTGAGAGTACAACCTTTGTACCTCCCTACGCTAGACTCCTCGGCTACTTGGGGTTTGGAAAAGGTCCGCTTGAACTCCTCTAAGTCCACGATAATCTACCCGGAGTCCGCTTTGTCCAAGCTTGCAACTTCACAAGATCAAGAATGAAAATAGAAGCTATCACTCTAAACAAGTGGGCAAGACTTGTGTAGAATGATGTCGTGGTGGCTTTTCTCACTTCAAAATCCTAACTTGATGAGTAATTTTCTCACTAGAGAAATCTAGAGAGCAAAAGATGAAGGACGAAGAAGATGATGGCCTTTTAGAATAAGAGAAAAGATAATCTCACTTGAGAAAATAGAAAATATATCTATATATATTTTCCACCTCTCATCTCAAACCATGGTTGAACAATAAGGATATTATTGAACTTGAGTTAAAACCCAAAACGAAAGTTAATCCATGGTTAAATGGTGGGTGAACATGGTTAGGTCAAAGAAGAGTGTAGAAACAAACCATGAATTATCCTTTCCTTTTTCATTTTGTTTTAAAACAAATGCAATAATAATTCATATATCTAAAACCATGGTGTGAGTCTTATATTGCCACCATTTTCTATGTATATACAACCAAGAAGGATGATGTATGAATGTATGTGTGCATGCACATCCATATGTGCATGAAACAAGAAAGAATGCATACATGCATGCATACATCCCAAAAATACAAGAAAGGATTTCTAGTGAGAAACTAATGGTTAAATGATAAATCAACACTTGATTTATCAGTCCGGCCATATCACATACGACCCAACAAAAAGCAAGCCGCCTGATTAACATACGGTATCTCATACGCGCATTTTAACCGGGTCCATGCGCATATCGCATACGTGCACCACAACGTTTCGCCTGAACTAGGTAACTCCTTTATGGGACTCTAAGACTCGTCAATACGCCGGCAGTGGGTGATGATCATATCAAGCACCCCAAGACGCAAGCGGTCAGCCAAACGTAACGGCCACCCGGGTATTGAGCGATCAGAAGAAAACAAGCGAACCTGCTACAACTCCCGTCGAGCCAACCAGCAACACTACCCGTGCAGTCCGGTCTCCTCATCTGATATGTCGCATATCAAGTCTAGGGATGGTAAACGTCAGACCCCAATAACCGATAAGTCGTGCCGATGTGAGGCTCATAACGGGTCGAGAAACTACTGGTAACACTTACCAGAAAATCTCTAATCAGCCCTGGCCAGGGACTTCCCAATTACGGACAATCGAGCACAGCGCAACATCAACCCCCAATGCCGGGAGAGACGAAACCCCTCCTATCGCTCATTTCCACCATGTGACTCGGGACTGTACCCAAAAACCACCGTTTTGCACTCCCTCATGGACGTGGTATGGTGGAAATCAAAGCACAGTGGGAATCACACAAGACTCTATGACGATCTCGGGTCTACAGACTAACCTGCACAAGTATCACCAGAGAACTGCCATCTGACGTGAAGTATAATACAATCTGGGAGTTCTCGGCGAGTCCGTCCAGTGTACCCAGTCTCCACTGAGCACCCGTATACCCTCTTTGATGTCAAACACCAATGGATATGGGATCATCCATCGCCCATCTCATGGGTCGAGAAGCGTATACGCTAGTCTACACTGGTATATCGATGCCCCGTCTCGATACACCTACGACTAGGGACCTTGAAGGATGTACTTATGGACTACCATGTCCCCACTAGTATGATCTGCATCATAGTCCAGGTAGTCAAGTACACATCCTAAGGGCTTTACCAACATGTAACTATAAGACAGTATAATGAGACAAGTATACATGTTAAGATAAAGAGCAACCGATAGCATACAATCTTATCGAGCAAGAAAGTCATCTCTATATATGTCCAAGCATCCAATATAATATACATCATCTGTACAATACTGGCCTCTAGGGCATACATACAACTAACAATCTCCCACTTGCACTAGGGCCAGCTGCTGTAGTATCGCATACCGAGTATCCCGAAGAGTCTCTCAAACTGTATCTGGGGAATGGCCTTCGTGAGTGGATCCGCTGTGTTATTCTTCGTGTCAACCCTCCTGACCTCGATCTCCTGGCGATCAACTATCTCCCGGATTAGGTGATACCGCCTCAGAATATGCCTGGATCGCTGATGGGACCTGGGTTCCTTGGCTATAGCCACCGCTCCATTGTTATCGCAATACAAAGGTAATGGATTCTCAATGGATGGAACCACTCTAAGTTCAGTAATGAACTTCTTGATCCAGAGAACCTCTTTGGCAGCATCGTTGGCAGCGATGTATTCAGCCTCCATCGTCGAGTCTGCCACGGTTTCCTGCTTGGAACTCTTCCAGTTAACCGCCCCTCCGTAAAGGGTAAAGACAAATCCCGACTGTGACTTAGAGTCGTCCTTATCACTCTAGAAGCTCGAATCGGTAAAGGACTCCACTTGGAGTTCTCCGTTACCATACACCAAGAGCATCTCTTTAGTCTTTCGCAAGTACTTGAGAATGCTCTTCACAACTGTCCAGTGACTCTCTCCAGGATCAGCTTGATAACTACTCACTACACTTAGTGAGTATGCTACATCGGGTCTGGTACATAGCATCGCGTACATGATAGAGCCTACAGCCTAAGCATAGGGTATCCCTTGCATGCGAGCTTTCTCCAAATCAGTCTTGGGAGACATCTCTTTGGAGAGAGTGACTCCAGAGATCGTGGGTTAGTTCCCACGCTTGGATTCTTCCATACTAAACCTCTGTAGTATGGTGTCAATGTACCTGGATTGGGACAATCCCAATATCCGTTTGGATCTATCTCTATAGATCCTAATTCCCAATATGCAGGAGGCATCACCAAGATCTTTCATTGAGAATCTTTATGATAAGAAGAGCTTGACCGATTGCAGCATAGGAATGTCATTTCCTATCAAGAGTATGTCGTCCACGTACAATACGAGGAAGACAACCTTACACTCTGCCACCTTCTTGTAGATACAAGGTTCATCTACGTTTTTGACAAAATCAAACTCTTTGATAACGACGTCAAAGAAGATGTTCCAACTCCGCGATGCTTGCTTTAATCCATAAATGGATTTAAGCAGCTTGCACACCTTCCCGCTGCTCCCACTATCTACAAAGCCCTCTGGCTGAGTCATGTACACGCACTCTTCTAAATCACCGTTTAGAAAGGCGGCCTTAACATCCATTTGCCAGATTTCGTAACCATGATATGCAGCGATGGCAAGCATGATCCGGATGGATTTAAGCATAGCCACTGGAGAAAAGGTTTCGTCATAGTCCACACCTGGTCTTTGACGAAAACCCTTTGCAACAAGTCTAGCTTTGAAAGTCTCCACTTTCCCATCTACACCAAGTTTTTTCTTGAAGATCCACTTGCTCCCAATGGGTTTTACCCCTTCAGGAGCAACTTCCAAAGTCCATACTTTGTTGGTGTACATGGATTCCATCTCGGACCGCATTGCATCCAGCCATTTCACTGAGTCCCCACTCGTGATGGCCTGCTCGAAGCTTGTTGGGTCATCATCCTCCATGATGCAATCCTCGCTCCCACCATCCATGAGAAAACCGTAGTATCTCTCAGGTGGGTAAGAAACCCTACTAGATCGACGGAGTGGTTTGGGTTCATCGGGAACTACGGAATCCTCTGGTTCCACCAGATCTTCTGTTGCAGCTTTTGCAGCTGGAACCTCTTCCAGTTCTACCTTTTGACCACTAATCTCTTTTGCAAGAAATTCCTTTTCTAAAAAGGTGGCATGCCGAGAAACAAATACTCTTTGTTCCTCAGTGTGGTAGAAGATATACCCTTGTGAATTCTTGGGATATCCTACAAATTTGCATAGAAGAGACCGTGCCTCGAGTTTGTCCGGATTTTGTCGTTTGACATAGGCTGGACAACCCCATATCTTAACATAGTTAAGACATGGTCTCTTCCCTTTCCATATCTCATATGGAGTGGTAGGCACAAATTTGGTGGGGACCATATTCAGTAGATGTATGGTTGTCTCTAGCGCATACCCCCAGAAAGAAATAGGTAACTCAGCTGTGCTCATCATAGAGCGTACCATATCTAATAGGGTGCGGTTCCTCCGTTCCGATACACCGTTGTGCTGTGGTGTATATGGAGGAGTTAGCTGAGAGAGAATCCCATTCTCTTTTAGGAAGTCCAGGAATTCATTGCTCAAGTATTCACCTCCTCAATCAAATCGAAGGATTTTAATACTTTTCCCGGTTTGGTTCTCGACTTCTTGTTTATATTCTCTAAATTTCTCAAAAGCTTCAGACTTGTGTCTTATCAAGAACACATGTCCGTATCTTGAGAGATCGTCAGTGAATGTAATGAAGTACGAAGAACCATCCCTGGCATGTGTAGACATGGGACCGCATACATCACTATGTATCAGTCCCAAGAGTTCAGTAACTCTCTCTCCGTGTCCCGTAAACGGAGTTTTGGTCATCTTGCCTTTGAGACATGACTGGCAAGTGTCATAAGATGAAAATTCGAACGGTTTCAAATGTCCATCCTTATGCAACTTAGCTAGTCGTGTCGCATTGATGTGACCTAGTCTACAATGACACAAGAAGGATTCGTTCAGTTCTGAACTCTTCCTCTTGTGTATGTTTGTTATGCTCAGAACTGTTGATTGATTTAGAACATAAATGCCATTGCACAACGTGCCTGATCCAACCAACTTTTGGTTAAGGAAAATGTTCATAACATTATCCTGTAATACAAAATTATATCCTTCTTTACTCAACAAAGAAACTGATATAATGTTGCATATCAGGTTCGGCATGTAATAGCATTCGTTCAGAATCAAAGTTTTACCAGTTGGTAATACAAGGTGATATTCCCCGACGGTCTTAGCTGCAACAATTGCACCATTTCCAATCCTTATGTCTTTATCACCTTCTCCAAGTTCTCTACCTTTCTTAAGCCCATGTAACTGATTACATATATGGGATCCTGACCCGGTATCTAATACCCAGGACGTAGGGCAAATGGAGAAACAGTTCTCTGTAACGAACACACCCGAAGAAAATGCATCATCATGTACTTTCTTCATTCGGGTGGCATGGGAATCCTGGTATTCCCCTATGTCCTGTTCAATCCTATAACTCTTATAAGAAAGAACGGAACCAACGTTCTCCAGCACAGTATAACATGCGGGTTCGGTCAATACATCCATATTATTATCTTGATTAAGGCATGACATGGTCGCTACCTGGAGAGAGAGAGAAGAAAACACTTTAGCGTATGCTCTTGCAAGATCAGATTGGTTATTATCTTATCTAATCAGGATGGCTCCCACTGTTTTTATCAAATCTTCCTTCAAACCCTAAATGGAAAGACTAGCCGGGATTAATTACACCCTACAACTTCGCCGATCTTTCAACCAGGCCAGTGTCGGTACTTTGAGGGAGGTTCCCCGTGCTTTCGCATGGACCTAATTAAAGTAAACCTTGTTTTCCCAGAGGCGTAACCCCGTTGACACCTTTCTTGACACCTACTTGATCGGCTAATTGTCCTGTGTAAAACTCTTCCAGGAGTAACAATTACTCGCAGTGGGTATCGGGATCCAACTATCTCATAGAAGTTATGCAATCTCATTGCAAATTTCAACACTTGAAATTCCCGATAATATTTTGCCCCTAACGTGCTATGACCTTGACGAAAGCCAACAAACCATAGCCCGCTAGTCAAGTTCAACCCGTACATTTCTTGACTGAATTAAACCCACCCGCACGACCCTCGACGAAAGCCAACAAAGCCGTACGACTATCCTAATCCAGTCGCATCATATGCAGCAGATAAGCAGTATATAGCTACCGCACACTACACCTTGACGAAAGCTAACAAATGTAGCATGAATACTATATACAACTTATCTGAATGACGGAGCGCTACGACAGGTTTTTCTGAAAACCTATTGCATAATGAACTTGATATCGTTGTAGAATCTAGTGAATTTTGAAATGGAGTGATTTTGAGGCTTTTATTAGCTTTGCTAAAGATGTCACTCCCGGTGAAGGGATCTCGGCCCTTTCCCCATCGAATAAGGTGCAGGGTATATCATATATACCGCTATGCAAAGCAAAACTCCAAAAGCTGTCAAAAGTCAAACCGAGTGTTGTAGCATCTGCCAGTTTTGCTAAAGAGGTCACTCCCGGTGAAGGGATCTCGGCTCTTTCCCCATCGAATAAGGTGCAGGGTATATCATATATACCGCTATGCATCGCACAACTGTAGCTACCCTTTTTATTTGAGAATTTGATTCTACAACATCTTTTAGGTTTCTTATCTTTCATTAATCACATTAATGAAGTCCCATCATTAAAGTCACCTAAACATCACAGATAAATACGACGTACACTTATGCCATCCGTATTCGCCTCGATGTCCCCTCGTGCACCGTTATGTTAGGTAACTAACGGCAGAGCAGGGAAGGGCTAGCGCGGGTGTAAAACATAAGTAACGCCTTTATAATATATCATATATACTATATACAGTATTTATCACAGAACATATCTAATGATCACATCACAGATATCGCAGCAGAAACATAGATATAATGTGGGGTATACTAGGACGTCCGTATTTAGTATTTAGCCAACAATAGAAAATACGGATTCCACAGTCGCGATGAATAGCCAAGCCCACACCCTGGACCCCTACGAGAGCGGCAAGCGACCCTACCAATTCTGGAGTTTAGGAGACCCGGTCTCGACTCCTCGAGATGGCCTCCCACTGAACCCCAGAACCCGGTCACCTGTGCTCCCCTCCTTGGGTCCATCCTAATGCGGAAAAGTAAATAATATACAACACTGGTGGCATCAACCTCAACCCGGAAGTGCCCCAAATAGAATAATATTACAGTACATTTGAATTTACATGAATGATAATATAAATCTCTCATCTCACATAAAACCCCCCGGCTATTCAATCGCGACAATCCTGCACATCATATCTCAGCAACACATAATATCATATATCATCAACGTAAGTAAGTATGCGTACCCCAATTGTCGTTGATGTATAGCAACGAAACCGGAGATATCGACATACCACCCTTACGGTCACAGAAAAGAAAGTGTAAAACTAAAATATTTGGAATCCACATTCTCTTTAGACATCATAAATGCGAAATATCACATATTTCGTATTTCATGCCTAACTATATGAATTCCATATATTGTATCACATTCCAGATAAATAGACAGTATTAAAGTTTTCGAACGAATGACCAAATACCCAAAATTCCCTAAAGCTCAACACTTGAGCGGAGTTCAAAAACCAAGAGTGTGACACAGTAGTAGCGGTCCAGCTGTAGAAGGGTCAAGCCAACACCTCACATGTGGCACGCCGTACTGCCCCAAACCCTAAAGTTCAAAAGGCAGTTCAAGACGGTCACATAATCGAGTTAATGTTTGTTGTCTTCTAGAGGGTCCACCACAAAACTTGCACATATTTCCGAAAGATTTAAAACCCGTGAAAAAGTGAGTAAATGATACTCGTTCGAACATTTCAATACTTTCTAATTTACCCGGAAAAGACACGAAATCAAGATTCCGATCGAATCACCGACTCAAAAACAATCTCCAGAACATACAACACTAAATTCAGATTAAAAATACCCCAAAAATTATACAAGCAGACAAAATAATTACTGTACAAAAACGACACTGAGATTCATCCATACGGCCGCAGAACCGCGGCCCAAGCAGGCTATTGCCGCGGTTCCGCGGTGAAAAGCACTGTTCATGGGTTCGTTTTTCACAGTATTGTTTATATTTCCCTGCTGAATTATTTAAGTATTTTTAATTTTGGAAAACAACAGTTTTGAAAAAATGTCCAGAGAGTGCTAAAAATCCGTATTTTTCGGTTCGATCGGAGTTTTAACTTCGTTAAAGTGTCGCCTAATGTTCTAGGTCGGCTCTGATACCAATGTTGGGTTTACCTAGCAACTCATGAAGGGTTTGGAAGCATCACATGTACCAAAGATTAAAATTTTAGGGTGCTAAGTAAGCATACAAAGAATCAATCGTAGAAAATTAGGGTTTCAAAAACAACACTTCATCACAAGTAGGTTAAGCTAGGGTTTTGAGAGTACAACCTTTGTACCTCCCTATGCTAGACTCCTCGGCTACTTGGGGTTTGGAAAAGGTCCCTTGAACTCTTCTAGGTCCACGATGATCCACCCGGAGTACGCTTTGTCCAAGCTTGCAACTTCACAAGATCAAGAATGAAAATGGAAGCTATCACTCTAAACAAGTGGGCAAGACTTGTGTAGAATGATGTTGTGGTGGCTTTTCTCACTTCAAAATTCTAACTTGATGAGTAATTTGCTTACTAGAGAAATCTAGAGAGCAAAAGATGAAGGAGGAAGAAGATGATGGCCTTTTAGAATAAGAGAAAAGATAATCTCACTTCAGAAAATAGAAAATATATCTATATATATTTTCCACCTCTCATCTCAAACCATGGTTGAACAATAAGGATATTATTGAACTTGAGTTAAAATCCAAAAGGAAAGTTAATCCATGGTTAAATGGTGGGTGAACATGGTTAGGTCAAAGAAGAATGTAGAAACAAACCATGACTTATCCTTTCCTTTTTCATTTTGTTTTAAAACAAATGCAATAATAATTCATAAATATAAAACCATGATGTGAGTCTTATATTGCCACCATTTTCTATGTATATACAACCATGAAGGATGATGTATGAATGTATGTGTGCATGCACATCCATATGTGCATGAAACAAGAAAGAATGCATACATGCATGCATACATCCCAAAAATACAAGAAAGGATTTCTAGTGAGAAACTAATGGTTAAATGATAAATCAACACTTGATTTATCAGTCCGGCCATATCACATACGACCCAACCAAAAGCAAGCTGCCCGATTAATATACGGTATCTCATACGCGCATTTTAACCGGGTCTATGCGCATATCGCATACGCGCACCACAACGTTTCGCCTGGACTAGGTAACTCCTTTGTGGGACTCTAAGACTCGTCAATACGCCGGCAGTGGGTGATGATCATATCAAGCACCCCCAAGCCGTAAGTGGTCAGCCAAACGTAACGGCCACCCGGGTATTGAGCGATCAGAAGAAAGCAAGTGAACCTGCTACAACTCCCGTCGAGCCAACCAGCAACACTACTCGTGCAGTCCGGTCTCCTCGTCTGATATGTCGCATATCAAGTCTAGGGGTGGTGAACGTCAGACCCTAATAACTGATAAGTCGTGCCGATGTGAGGTTCATAACGGGTCGAGAAACTACTGGTAACACTTACCATTAAATCTCTAATCAGCCCTGGCCAGGGACTTCCCTGTTACGGCCAATCGAGCACAGCGCAACATCAACCCCCAATACCGGGAGAGACGAAACCCCTCCTATCGCTCATTTCCTCCATGTGACTCGGGACTGTGCCCAAAATCCACCGTTTTGCACGCCCTCATGAACGTGGTAAGGTGGAAATCAAAGCACAGTGGGAATAACACAAGACTCTATGACGATCTCGGGTCTACAGACAAACCTGCACAAGTGTCACCAGAGAACTGCCATCTGACGTGAGGTATAACACCATCTGGGAGTTCTCGGCGAGTCCGTCCAGTGTACCCAGTCTCCACTGAGTACCCGTATACCCTCTCTGATGTCAAACACAAATGGATATGGGATCATCCATCGCCCATCTCATGGGTCGAGAAGCGTATACGCTAGTCTACACTGGTATATCGATGTCCCGTCTCGATACACCTACGACTAGGGACCTTGAAGGATGTACTTATGGACTACCATGTCCATACTAGTATGATCTGCATCATAGTCCAGGTAGTCAAGTACACATCCTAAAGGCTTTACCAACATGTAACTATAAGACAGTATAATGAGACAAGTATACATGTTAAGATAAAGAGCAACCAAATAGCATACTATCATATCGAGCAAGAAAGTCATCTCTATATATTTCCAAGCATCCAATATAATATACATCATCTGTACAATACTGGCCTCTAGGGCATACATACAACTAACAGAGTGGCTGAGGTTCATTAGGTTCTGTTGCAACATCAGGTTCAACCAAGTCGTCATTTGTAACTTGTGTCTCTAGAACCTCTTCTAGATCTACCACATTGCCATCAGCATCATTTCGAAAAATAACAGTTTCTAAAAACGTGGCATACTGAGAAACAATCACCTTTTGTTCCTCCTTGTGGTAGGAAAGATACCCAAACGAATGTTTCGGATATCCCACAAATATACACTTGACCGATCGTGTCTCGAGTTTGTCTGGATTCTGCTTTTTAACAAAAGCCGGACAACCCCAAATCTAAACTCGTTTAAGAGATGGTCTCTTCTCATACCATATCTCATATGGAGTGGTAGACACGGTCTTGGTTGGAAGTTTGTTCAACAGAAAAGCTGCAGTCTCCAATGCATGCCCCCAAAAGGAGAGAGGCAACACAGTATCACTCATCATGGATCGTACCATATCTAATAGGGTACGATTCCATCGCTCTGACACACCTTTGTGCTGTGGTGTGTAAAGGGAGTGAGCTGAGAGAGAATCCTATTCTCTTTTAGGAAGTTCGTAAACTCTGTACTAAGATACTCTCCACCTCGATCTGATCAAGTATTTTGATACTTATTCATTTTTTTTCTACTTCAAGTTTGTACTCCTTGAATTTCTCGAAAGCTTCAGACTTATGTTTTATTAAAAACACATGACCGAATCTTGAGAAATCATCAGTAAAAGTTATGAAGTAAGAAAAACCGCCTCTTGCATGTGTAGACATTGGCCCACATACATCACTATGTATGAGGCCTAAGAGCTCAATAGCTCTTTCTCCGTGTCCAGTAAACGGAGTTTTGGTCATTTTCCCTTTGATACAAGACTGACAAGTCGCATAAGATTTATACTTAAAAGAATTTAAATATCTATCTTTATGAAGCTTGTTTAGTCTTGTTTCATTAATATCACCAAGTCTACAATGCCAAAGAAAAGCTTCATTTATATCAGAAAATTTTCTTTTATTTGTGTGTTGTATGCTGAAAACCGTTTGTTGATTAAGGATGTATATCCCGTTATTAAGTGTACCACAACCAATCAACTCTTGATTCAGTTTAATGTTCATAACATTGTGCTGCAATACAAAATGATATCCTTCATTGTCTAACAAAGAAACAGATATTATTTTACAAAGCATGCTTGGTACAAAATAACATGGGTTCAAAACCAATATACAACCCGATGGCAATCCTAGGTGATACTCTCCCACTGAAACTGCATGAACATTGGAACTATTTCCAACTCGGAGAGTATGATCGCCGGTCTTCAAAACTCTGCTATTTCTCAGCCTCTGCACAGAATTGCAGATATGAGAACCCGAACCGGTATTCAATACCCAAGAAGCAGAGTTTATAGAAAAATAGTTTTCAGTTACGAACACACCTGAAGCTTAAGCATCACCATGATTCCCTTTCTTGGGACCAAGGTACGCAGTACAGTTCCGCTTCCAGTGTCCCGTCTTCTTTCAGTAGAAACATTCTCCTTTTCCTGACTCCGCAGCTTTGGATTTGTCTTTCCCCTTTGCCTTCTTAATTCCACCTCTCAGCTTAGTGGATTTTTTCTTGTTCTTTCCCTTGGCCTTGGCTTTTGGGACGGAAGAGGAAGATTGTCCAACAAGTAGAGAGGGAGACTTCGCCTTAAGAGCGCTCTCCGCACTTCTCAATATATTGAGAAGTTCGGGTAGTGACTTCTCCATGTTTTAATATTGAAGTTCACTATGAAAGGAGCAAAGGCAGAGGGAAGAGACTGTAGAACAATATCCGTATATTTCTCGTTATCCATTGTCCATCCGAGGCTCTTAAGCTCTTCAATAAGAGATATCATCTTCAAAACGTGGTCACCTACTGAAGTGCCAGGAGCCATCCGCATCTGAAACAGCTTTCGAGATACTTCGTATCGTAAGATACGAGATTGCTCCCCATACAACTCTTTTGTATGGAGAAAAATGGATTGAACATCCATCTCCTCGTGCTGCTTTTGCTGTGTATTTTCGATGCAAGCGCGAGGCATTTGGCGGTAGCACAGTCAATATCCCACGTTTTGCTGATCTCCATATCTGCAACAGAAGATTCAGGGCCTGGTTTGGGCAGGGCTGAGGCAGTGAGGAGATATGATACTTTATCATATATGAGAGCAATGTTAATGTTCCTTAACCAGTCTTTATAGTTTGGTCCGGTAAGCTTATTTTACTCTAACAGTAGCTAAGTCCAGTCATGGTTATCTGCCATTAGGAGAGAGAAAAGAATACACTCAGCGAAAGCTCTTGCAAAGATCAGATTGGTTATTTATCTTATCTGATCGATGTCTCCCACTGCTTTTATCAAATTTTCCTTCAAACCTTAAAAGGAAAAAATATAGCCAGGATTAGTTACATTCTACAACTTCGCTAACCGTTCAGCCAGGCCAGTGCCGGTACTTCTGAGGGAGGTTTCTCATGCTTTCGCATTGACCTAATTAAAATAAACCTCATTTTCCCAGAGGCGTAGCCCTGTTGAGACCTTTCTAGACACCTAATGAGTTAGCTAATTGTAAAGTGCAAAAATCTTCCGGGAGCAACTATTGCTCACAGTGGGATCGGGATCCTACAATCACATCGAAGGTATGCAATCTCATTGCAAATTTCAACAATTGAAACTCCCGATATGGTTTTTACTCCTAGCACTTATGACCTTAACTATAGTCAACATATCATAAGCACTAGTCAAGTTATTCCCGTCATTTCGTGATTAACTAGACCCACCCATATGACCCTTAACTATAGTCAACATAATAATATGAATGTCCTAACTAATCGCATCATATGCGGTGTAGGAAGACATCACTTAGCTACCGTACACTGCGCCTTAACTATAGTCAAAATACGCAGCACGAATACTAAGTACTCTACTTTCTAAAATGACGAAGGGTAGCAAATAGTTTTTAAGAAAAACTTTAACGCTTCGAACTTGATATCGTTGTAGAATCTAATGGTTTAAAAAGGAGTGACTTAAGCTCCGCCTTTTGAAATCTTGCTTTTTCATAAAAAGCCAAGTAGGTTTCAAATCTGATTCTACAACATCTTTTTAGGTTTCTTTTGTTTACATTAATCATATTAATGTAGTCACATCATTTAAGTTCTTAAGCCATTACAGAAAAGAAACGAAAATAAAACGTACACTTATGCCATCCGCATTTGCCACAATGTCCCGGTATGTACCGTTAGGTTACTTAACTAACGGCATAGCGGGATGGGACTAGTGAGAATGCAAAACATAAGTAACGTTTATTATATATCATATACATAATACATTATTCGTCTCATCATATAAAGTTATCACATCACAGAATATCAACAGCAGAAGCACATATATGAAAATACAGGTTATATTAGGAGGTCCGTATTTTGTATTTGGCCAACAATAGAAAATACGGATTCTACGGTTGCGATGAATAGCCATGCCCACACCCTTAGACCCCTACGAGAGTGGTAAGTGACCCTACCAATTCTAGAGTTTAGGAGACCCGGTCTCGACTCCTCGAGATGGCCTCCCACTGAACCCTAGAACCCGGTCACTTGTGCTTCCCTCCTTGGGTCTATCCTAATGCGGAAAAGTAAATAATATACAACAATGGTGACATAATCCTCAACCCGGAAGTGCCCCAATAAAAGAATATTACATACAATTAATTTTACATGAATGAAAAGAAGAACTCTTATCTCACATAAAACTCCGGGCCATTCATTCACGATGATCTTGTACATCATATCTCAGCAACACATAATATCACATATCATCAACGTAAGTAAGTATGCATACCCCAATTCTCATTGATGTATAGCAATGAAACCGACGATACAACACATACTACACTTACGGTCGCAGAAAAGAAAGTGAAAAACTACAACAATTGGAATCGACACTGCCTTTAGACATCATAAACCCGGAATATCACATATTCATGATTTCATGCCTAACAATGCAAATCTTATATTTTGGTCTCAACAATGAAAACACCTTTTCAAAAGAAGCCGGGTAATTCAACAAGGTTCCCAATTCTACCGAGGCCAAAACATTCGATTTACACGCAACTAATTACTTTTCACAAAATTAATTAGTGTAGATTCCAATTATTGTATCACATTCAAAAATATCTAGACAATGTTAAACGTTTCGATCAAGTCAACAAACACCCACAAATTACCCCGAGAGCTCAACACTTGAGCAAAACTAAAATACCCAAAAACGTGCCACAGTGCCTATGGACCAACCGTAGAAGGGTCAACCCTTGCCTCACCTATGGCGCCACAGGACTATGGCAAACCCTAAGGTTTAGCCGCGGTTCCATGGTCATAGAATTGAGTTCGGCTTTTGTTCCTCTAGAGGGTCCATAGGGTTACTTGCATGAACATTCAAATATCTTTAACTTAGAAAATTCCAACACTTGGAAAATTGGTAATGGGGGGTGATTGATGTTCGCTCGAGATGTTAAATATCGTCCAAGTAACCAATACAATGTTAAAATTACGACTACGAAATACTCTGAATAAGCCCCTAGGCAAAATTAGCATCACATGAAATTTTGGCCTAAACAAACAACACATAAAACTCCAAAATCTACAGACCAGAGCACCAAATCAAAACGAGACGATTCAGGCATAGGGGGGCTAGCCAGGCCGGATTTTTGATGTATGTGGCCGGTCAAAAAACGGTGGAATCCCCTCGTTTTTCTCTGGTGTTCTAAGTACAGTACATACAAGCTTCTGCAGTTGTTTAAATAATTTTTCGAGCCCGTTTTAAAATTGGCAGAGAGCTTAATTTCAGGGTTGCAGAAATTGTTAATTCGGAGTTGTTTCGGTTTCATAATTAATCTAACATCGTCTAAGTTTCTAGCTTGGCTCTGATACCACTGTAGGGCTTCTTTAGCACCATGCCTAGGTTTAGGGTTGCATCACACATGCTATAACAAAAATTTAAGGTGGTGCTAAACAATCCAACAATGAATCGAACTAGAAAAATAAAGTAACCAACTATAGTATCACATACTATAAAGTGTCTAACACTAAGTGGGGTGAAATACAACCTTTGTAGACCTCCTCCTTGACTCCTTAGATCGATTAGGGTTTGAACCGGTTGGCTTGCATCCTTCCAAGTCCACGATGATCCACTATGAAGTCCCTTTGCTCAAGCTCCAAGCTTCACTTGATCAAGGATGAAGATGAAGCAAACACTCCACACTAGCGGGCTAGACTAAAGTAGAATGGTGATGTGGGTTTGGATCTCACTTAAAAACCTTTTCTTTTTATTTCTCCTCTTTCTTTTTAAACCCTAGAGAGCTTTGAGGAGAGAGAGGAAGAAGGAGATGGCTCAAGCTTGACTCAAGAGAATAATCAATAGCTCTAACTAAACTCAAGAGAGTAAGTGAGAGTCATGCCATGCAAAACTATGGTTACAAAATATTTAGATATTTTGTAACTTGAGTTTAAGCCAAACCATGGGCTAAAACCATGGGTAATTAAACCATGGTATTAATCCCATTTTTGCTTTTCTCAAATAATCAAAATATCTAAATATGTAACCATGTAAATCTTGCATTGCCACCACCAATGTATCATCAACCATGACACATGTATGCTTGCATTTGTGCTTCCATATCAACATATACATACACTCATGCATGCATCATAAAAAAATAGGTTTTAATAAATGAGCTAATTGATTTAATAACCCGGTCATATCACATACGACCCGTCCAATAGTAAATGCCCGATTAAAACACGGTATCCAATACACGCATTTAATCGAGCTCCCGCGCATATCTCATTTGCACCCCCACATCGTTTCGCCTGAGTTAGGAAACCCCTTTGTAGGGCTCTAAGACTCGTCAACACGCTAGCAGTAGGCAGTGATCACATCACATGCCCACAAACCGTCATCACATGCCCACAAACCGTCAGTAGCACAAGCTATACGTAACGGCTCCCAGGTATTGAGCGATCAGAAGAAACACAAGCAAACCTGCTAAAACTCCCGTCGAGCCAATTGGTAACACTTACCGTACAGTCCGGTCTCTTCGTCAAATATGCTGCATATGTGAGCCTACGGATGGTATCTTCGACCCTAATAACCCAATAAGTCATGCCGGTATGTGGCTTATAACAGATCGAGAAACTACTGATAACACTTATCAGTCAATCTCAGTAGCCCTGGCCAGGGACTTCCTGTTATATCCAATCGTACATAGAGCAACATCAACCCCCAATACCGGGTGAGACGAAACCCCTCCTATCGCTCATTGCTTCCATGTGCCTCGGGATTGTACCCAAATCTACCTGTTTGCACGACTCAGTAAAGCCGTGGTAGGGTGGAGATCAAAGTACAGTGGGAGGACACACAAGACTCTATGACGATATCGGGTCTACAGACTAACCTGTACCAGTGTCACCTGAGAACTGCTATCCGACAATAGATATAATACCACATAAGAGTTCTCGGCGAGTCCGTTCTGTGTACCCAGTCTCACACCGTATACGTTCTTTGGTGTCAACACACCAATGGATATAGGATCATCTATCGCCCAACATATAGGACAAGCAACGTATACGCTAGTCTACTGTGGTGATATCGATGCCCCGTCTCGATACACCCACGACTAGGAACATTTCAAGGATATGCTCATAAACTACACATGTCCTACTAGTATGATCCGCATCATAATCTTAGTAGTCCCGCATATCCAATGGGCTATATCAACATGTACCGAATGAATGAAAGCATGATCAAATGAACATGTCAAGATAAAAATGCAACCAGATTGCATACTATCATGTCGAGTACGAATTTCCCCCGAATACACACACACACACACACATACATACCGGTACGTACACTATCATATAATGGCCTCTTCCTCCTCCTTCTCTCGCTCCCGGGACGCCCGGTCCCGCGAATGCTTATGGCTCCCCCACGGCGTTCTTCTGGAGCTCAGGGGGCGGCGGAAGGCTTAGACGATGGAGATGGCCTCAGGGCCGAGCTCGGACTGGGTCGGGACGAGCTTGCACCCCCGGCCTTCTTCCCCTGGGTCATGGCGGCCAAGGCGGCTAGGATTTTTTCTCGGTCTATAGGCTCTGCAAAAAAGGAACACACAAACAAAGGGAGCTAGCAATACCAAAACAGCAAAGGAAACTTGATAAAGTCTAAACAAATCGTCGAAAGCCCTAACTTACACAAGAAACGTGTGGGACTGAACCCAGCCCTGCTCAGTGCCTGCTCAAATAGCAGGACATCCACCAGTTGGATCGGCTCCCACTGGGACACCACCCTCGCTTCGGGGGAAGTTGACTGCTTTGCCCTCGGGTAGTCGTCCATGTGCCACTGTGTAAGCATAGGCCAATCCTCACCATCAGGCGGCCCTACTAATATAAACTTCTCCTTCCAGTCATAGATGGAATAAGGGACAACTACTACTCCTGACCCGGCTACTCCACCCTTAAGTTTTTTGAACGAGAAACACACCCAGCTCGGCTCATTCTTACTGGTGCCGGGGTGATTCTTATAACAAAGGAAAGAGACAAGGTGTGTCATGCTAAAGGGGATATTTTCAAGTTTTAACCGGACCAGAAACCGAGGAGAATTCTCCATGAGTTCGGCGCTAGTTAGCCCGGAGCGAGATGAAAGCAATGAAGCACCCCCGCAGACTTCAGTTGGGAAGGGCAGACGAATTCCTTCCCGGAACGATTCCAAATAAAAAGAAATCTCCTTGTCCTTGTAACACCTGAGTTTGTGTTTAGTGGTAAGTGTGTCTTAATATGGGGTTTTTGGTAAAAAGTTTACCAAAATGCCTTTTAAATATTTTATCTGGTTTTATGGATATTTTATCAGAATTTTATCTGGACTGCACACACTTGTGCATGTTAACTTGGGTTAAGTCTAGGGTTGCCATGTTTAGCCAACCATGATGGGTTAACCTTTTGGTCAAGTTAAGTGGGTTAATTAAGGGTTTAGCTTTGTTAAGAATTGGATTAGGTGGGGGTTGACTTGTGGCTAGAGGGAGAGGGAGGTGGCTCCTAGGTAATGTCACAATCACCTTTCACTTCAAAACATTTGCCTCTCACATCTCTCCCTCTCACTCACTCACACTCACATCTCTCACACAACACCACACCATCATACTTCAGCTCCACCCCACACAATACCAACCCCAACACTTCTACTGCTGCACACAGCCACAAGAAAAAAAGAGAGAGGGTTGCAAGCAACAGCAACAAACTACAAGCAAAAACAGCTTCATCCCCAATTTCATCACATCAGCAGCTACATCAGCCACCACAACACCACAACTCCTGCAGCAGCCACAAAAGCAACACAACGCCATAAACACACCAACACAACACATCAGCTTCAACAACCCAAACACTACCACAACATCCAAAACAACAGCAACACACATTCAAGTGAAAACAGCAGCATCAGTAGCAGCAACCATACACTTGAGGCTGCTACAGGGCACTTCAGCAGCAACACCCCTCCTCCTTCTTCCCTTCTCCTTCATCCTAGGACCCCCCCTTGAGGTATAATCTCACAACCCAACTCCTTTCTTGCAAGTTATGGGTAATAGGCTGAAATTTAGTGTTATATTTGTGATCTAGTGCTAGTTTTAGTGATTTGGAGTGAGATGTGACCAAGTGATGGTTTTGATCGTTATGGTAACCTTATTAGGTGTATTTGAGACCATTGTAACCAAGATTACCCCAGATTCCCAGTTAGTTACCTGAATGTTTCGACTTGGCGTATTTCATCGATTTTGTCGATTTTGTGACCTTTATGGAATCTGCTACAACCCGAGATACCATAAAATAATATTGACTTGGCAGTGAGGTATGCAGGCAGATAGAAACCAATACCCAAAACCCTAGCCCCAACCACCTTACTCCGGCCGCAGATTTAATCCCTCTGGCCGCAAATTGCGGCCAGAGCAGGAGGGAACTGCCTCGTTTTGCGTGCACGGCTCTTTTACTTGTAAACTTGACCCTGGGCATGTCTAGTTTTGACTGATTCCAGTTAGGATAAAAGCTGGGTTGATTTTCTTGAGTTGATGCATGATTTACGACTTGTTTTCGTATGGATTTTGGTATTCGATGGTTCGTGACTGTCGGGTGGCGTTTGAACGCCAACGGCAGTAGGTTGTTGGCTGTGTTTGCACGCAAGGCTACAGGTTTTGACCTATAGGCATAGCATGCACCATTTTGGTTTCCGACATGGTTTTCATGTGTTTTAGCGTGTGATATCCTTGTAGGTACCCCACGTGGCGTCAAAACGTTGGAGATACAAATGGAGACATCGGCACCGGCACACATAAAGAAAGGTGAGTAGATTTATATCTACGGGGAGAAGTCGGGTGGATGGCGTATAGCACCCCCGCAGTCCGATGTCTAGTATACCATATATACTGTACTTATATATATGATAGCTTATGTGTGACTTGGTTGTTTAGGATGTGTTAGGTGTACTATGCATAGATTAGGGTTAGAAGTAACGAGTGTGGTTCCTAGTCGCGAACCCTAGAATAGGTTTACACCCACACGCACACACGTGCATATTTGCTTTGTTCATACTGCGATGACGAGGATATTGGAGGACATTGGAGGTGAGTCGATGAGATTGGGCATAGTGCCATGATATCGGTGTTCTGATGTGACTCGTATTTGGGGTACGATATGTGGTTTTAGCAGGCCTTTGGACGTGTCTTTCGCACACGCATTCATACTTATGTAGATGGTATCGATTTGTACTAGACATAGATCAGTACCCCAGATTATGTGATATGATGATAAGGATACCAGATAATTGATGTGATGATTGTGATATTGACCCGCACCCAGCGATTAGGATGCCGTACGACGATTTACCGTACGAGCTTTATATTGATGATTGATCCGCACTCATGACTTGAGGATGTCAGATGATATACGGTATCGTATGTGATACTATTGAGGCGGGATCACCGACTACTATCTTTATATTTATATATATCGACTCAGATTTAGGTGGTTTCCATACCCTTCCATATTGACTTGATAGTTAGATCAGTAGTTAGTATAGTAGATGTTAGACTAGACCCGAGTCATACCTATTTCAAAACTAACGAATTGGGAGTATTTTAAAGACAGGCAAAAAGGGATTCTACGGATAATTTCAAAAGGCGCATCTTTTCTTAAAAACACTGTAGCCCTTATTTTACTAAAACCCCCGATTCTTCTTATTTCAAAAAGGCAAAACTGCATGACACTTACTTATTGATGTAGATTCTTCACTATTGCGTTGATTATTTGATTCCGCATATTCATATTACTTGCATCGCATTACTTGTGTTTATTGAGATATTACCATCATGCTGTTAGAACACTAGCACCATTATCGATGATGCGTATGTTCCACGTACACTATTTGCCGGCTCACACACCTCATCATCGATAATTGCCATGCCACTACACTGTAGTACTGTTGCATTCATGATGTGATTCTTGCATGGCATATTGTACACTTATACCTGTACACATACATAGATGATTCTGGCTTGATTAGAGATTTGGGAACCGCAAGATATTCTTTAAAACCGATTCATTTTAAAAGAGCGGTTTCCCTCGACATGTGCACATTACTATTCCATGTTGCATGACATACTGATATGCTTACCTTTCTTTACATGTAGCATACATCATGTTCTGATTACACGCATTGAGATATGTTGTTTCCATAATGTTTCTGGATTTAGGGACCGTGGATATTTCAAAAGAAAATATGTAATTGTTTTAAAAACCCGGTTACCCTTGATATGATATTTCAGTGCGTCCACCATGAGTTTTCTCGGTTCCAGAGGGCTTGTGTGGGTATACCCGATTCGAGGAGCGGTAGGCACCGATTGTGGATACATGGTGGACCCGGCGAGGTACCCCGGGGCAAGAAGACTCATATATGCTAGACGGTGAGCCCGGCAGGGGAGTACTACCTACCGGTGATAGTATTTAGGACCCGTTGGTTATCCGGAGGATACCGGATGGAGTCATGAGATGGATATGTGGGCCGACCAGGGTGTGCGGCGCCTGAGATACATGAGAATTTACGTGTCGATGCTAGACACAGGTGTTCATGATGTTTTCGAGTGTCGATGCTAGGCACTCAGGTTCCATGATTTGATTATATCCTCATATTTCCATGCATATACCTTACGATATTTACATGCATGATGCTTATTGTCATAGGATGACATGTGGACGGGATCCACCTATTTTCCAGACTTTGATTACCTAGTTGGAATATATCCACATTCTACTAGACTTCATGTTATAGCTGACATTGATTCATATTGATTACATCGATCATACCTCATTTGTATATATAACAGTGGATGAGGACGCTGTTATATATACCCTTACACCAATATTAGTGGAATGGGACGCTAATATATGTGTATTGATATCAATTTAGATACTTCATCATATTACTTCATGCAGACATACCTCATATTTATGACATGTTATTACCTGAGGCACTGGCACGAGTACTTGGCACTACATACATGTATAGATGTTACATTGCCACCTTAGTATACTTCAGAGTTATTCATTTGAGGTTTTTATATGTTGATCGTATGACCTAGGATTGCATCATACATGCGATTTTCTGTTCGTAGATGTTTTTCTATTCACGAGTTGGCAACTCACCCCCGTTGTGCCCCAGTTTCTTGCAGGTGTTGCCGTACAGGTTTCATTACGGTTTTGCGGGCACTAGTTCTTTCGGGTGACTTGCTAGTAGGTGGGTTATTTGTATCATAACCATTATTATACATTGTATATTATATTTCAGTTGTATCTAGAAGTTCCATCAACCAAACATGTACTTATTTGAGATAGAGACCAGTGTTGATTATTTTTTCGACCTTAGAGTCGCACGTTATATTTCTCTGGGTTTCATGCTGTTGTGTTTCCTTTTCTGTTGTGATCCTCGCCTTTAGGCGTTGTATATTATGTTGCAAACTGGTTGATTTACATATGGTTTTTCCTTCACTCCACTACTTTTCTTGGTATGGATTTCTGGACTCGGCTTACTTAGAGCACGTACGCCTTGAGACGTTCGTCGCCTAAGTGTCGGTCATGTTCCGTACTTTTGGGTCGTGACAGCCCTGCACCTTGTCTGCCCGCTCATCCTCCCTAGCTAAACGGATGAAATAGTTAGAGGGGATGTGGAACCGAGCCCGAATTTCTAAAAGCTCGTCCAGACTCTTCAAAACAGAGGGCGCATCGCGGTTGTTCCCGATGCGCACCTTGGGAGCCCTTGTCGCTGCCCGACGGCGAGCGACAGGGGCAGCCCTAAAGAAGAAGAAGAACCCTATCGGCTATCTCAAGCCGAAGAAGAGGAAGAACCACTAGACTCGGCCCTAACAACGGAAGCCTCATTGTCCGACTCTATCCTTACTATCTCTACAGGCTCCTCGGATGAAGACATCTAACCTGATTCAATGGAAGGGACTCACCTAGGAAAAATCAGAGATGGATCCGATCGAAAGAAAGGAGCTCTGGGCAATTTTCACTAATGAAAGATAATTTGAGTAAAGTATCAGCCCTAAGATGACCCCCTCCTATTTATACACCCCAAAGGAGAACATCCTATGGCCCCGATTGACTCCCGCCAAAACAAAACGTCGCGCCCAGCGATCGCGAGGGCTCCACGTGGCAATCGACCATTAAGGACGTCTTTTTAACAGCAGAGTCAAAGACAGCCTACCACTTCCGCCTACCGACGTCCGACACGTGGCCCATATCCCAGCTGGCGATCGACTGAAACAGCGCCTCCTCTTTAAAGCGCGATCATTTCATTTGATCCGCTGACGCCATCAGGGATACGCGCAAAAAATCAGGCGCGCGACGAGACAACACATGGGCCCCAAAGATCGAAACGACGCAACCACCAAACGCCTTGCCATTACCTAGTGATCCACATTATGAGTCTCGGCACCAAACTAAGCAAAAGAAAAATCGAGCAGGCCACTCTCGTCTCGACCCATGAATAGGTCGGAATGAGAGTGGGGGGCTAATGATGATGGCCACATGTGGTATTTCCTCAGATTACGACACGTGGGAGGTGACATGTCTCGAAGGTTACGGAGGTGGAATAAATAAGTTGCATTAGGATGATTCCTCGGGACTTCTTCCGAGGAACAAATCCGACCTTTCATGAGACCTCCCTGAATACATTCCACATTCCACCTCTACAGCTCATCTCCGACCTTTCTCAATCTCCTCGCTCGATTCTGAGTTCTTGACATGCCGAGCTTCCTCGGCCTCCCGGCTCATCTCCGAGCTCCTGACATGCCGAGCTTCTTCGGCTTCCCCCGACCAACCAAGAGCACAGATCCCGTGCGTCCCACAATGGCTCCGCGTATATCGCCAAAGCGAGACATCCGCCTTCCCACGATCTGCGTCCCACGCTATCGCATCCCTCCATTAATAGGCATATCCTGCCATTGATGGGCGCATCCCGCTATTGATGGCGAGGATAACGCTGGGGCGTAACTGAAGGCGAATCTCATGCCTGCTCGCTCCACGCGATCCCTATATAAACCCTCTCTCAGACGACTCGGGTATCTAAAAAAACTGATATTAAATACGCCGCTACTCTGCACCTATACCTCGGCTCTAACTTGATCGTCGGAGGATCCTACGGTGGTCACCCAGCCCGGGACTTCTTTACAGGTAGCTCGGCGTCCAATATCAACCCATTAAGATCCACACTCAACAACTCCCAAATCAAATTGCAGCCGTCAAAGACCGTCATCCAAGGATCGACGGAGGACAACATCTGAAGGAGATCCGACCTCCATCACAAGCCAAGCGTAAATGGTTAAGCCTTGGCATCCTCCTCCCATATTCATTGAACGTTGAATGCAGGGAGTTGAATCATGTACTTAAAAACCGACTTTAGATAAAATGTAGATGCTACTGTCAGCCGCAGATGCAACCCTACCTACAAAGACTTCTTGCTTTACTTTGATGAAAATCCCATCCACAACCGACGCCGTTATGATGGTAGGAGTTGCCTAACAGCAAGGGATACTCACTCTACCCCGACAAGTCCTCCAATAGCACGGTGTTCTAATTAAACTACATGTAGGATAGGTTAAGACATAATATGATAAAACTTGTGTTTAATCTGGAGAGGTCCAGCTTTCATGTAACCATCTCATATTAATGGCCATTTATGAATAGCTACATATTATCAACCCTGCATGTTCATACCTATGATCTTGAGCATGACAGGCTTACTGAAGCCGGCGATATTTGACGAGAATTTCTCTATTCGAATTTGAAGCATAATTTCGGCTCTTAGTCTTCTCGGTATTGTGACTAGCCAAACATCAGGGGACTTATTGGCCTCCGTTGTAGCCGAATTTAGGCACAAACAATTTGCAAATTTATATGTATGCATTTTACAGCTGCATATAATCAAATAAGAACAGTACAATTACTCTAATAATATAGCTAGATTAGAATTGCAATTACATACTTTGAAGATTCTAGGGATCAAATCAGATTTGAAGAATGGCAAAATCTCTTTTCGCACCTTTTCCTCTTTTAACTTTTCAGCTTTTAGACCAACACCCATAGAAGAACCTAACAAATTCCAAATGCCGCGGAAAAAGGAATCCAAAAAGAACAGAAGCAGGGGTTGCACCCAGATCCAACCTGCCCTTGTACCCAGCACGTACCCGTCGCACTTGCAAATGCCGCAGCAACTTTTGACCGGTGGGCCCCACATCAGGAGCCTGCATTTACGGGTCTAGCAGCGTTTTTGTTGGTGATTCTGTGTGATTACCCACAGCTGTCCAGCCTGCAGCTATTATGGAGACTTTAGGCATGGGCTAGATAGAGTTAATCTAGTAAATCCTACATTCCCATTAAATATTATCATATTTATTCAATTATTAAAAATTTTTCGGGAAATATAGTATTTTCGTGGTAATCATATGACCCCCTTGTAATCATATTCCTCTGAAACAGACGTCTGTCCTAAATTACCATCAAATATTCTCACCTAACAAAAAATGTGTCATTACTGTCCGCCATTCGTCACCGATCGCTGGTGACGCGACCCGGATCACGTCAAGATGTTACCTTCCGAAGATCTGCAGTTGGCAACGATGGACGGCTACGATTAGGTTGGAGGTTGACTCCTGAAGCGTGTGGATCTCAATGGGTTGTGTTTTTGAGGTTGAGCCGAGCTACCTGCAAGGAAGTCCCGGGATGGTTAAACCACCGAGGACCCTCCGACGATCAAGTTAGTGGTGCAAGTTGAGCAGAGTAGCGGCTTAGTGTGGAAAAAATTGCATACTTGAGTCGTCTGAAAGAGGAGTTTATGTAGCGGCGGCAACAGGCAGGCAGGTGCGAGAATCACTCCGGCCGTTACGCCTCCGATGTCACGCCCGCATGATAGGCGGGATCTCTCATTAATGGCGAAACAGGCTCGTTAATGGAGGATCGTGATGGCGTGGAACGTGGGACGTGGCCGGTAGATATCTCGCGCATGGCGAGATTCGCGGAGACGAGGCAGAAGCACCTGCGAATGATGTCGTCGGTCGGTCGATGGGACCGAGGACGATGAGCTCGGGAGGAGGCTCGGGACCGAGCAGGAGGACAAGCTATCTTGGTTCTGTGGTAGCCCGGAGGCGAGCTGAGAGTGCCGAGGAGGCCAATTGTGCAAGGGGCTCGGAGGTGAGCCAGTGGTTATTTATAGGACGGGCATAGGAGTGTTCTGGTCGTCCACTGCAGGTCCTTTCTTGCAAGCTTCAGGATACGTCATCTGCCACGTGTCATGATTTGGGAGATCATCGATATCGAGCATCATTACTAGCCCCCCACTCTCTTCCTGACCTGCTTACGGGTCGGGTCGAGAGTGGTCTGCCGGGTCACCCGAGGTGAGCTCCTTGTCATAGATATCGTGAGCGTGCATTCCTGGGCAGTCAACTGTATCTTCTTGGTGACATCAGCGGGCCAGGGGTCAAATCTCACATTAAGGAGGATGCTCCGGATCGTGCATACGTTCACCGAAGCGACAACCCACGTGTCGGGCGCAGGTTGGCCGACGCGACGGGCCGCAGATTTCTGGCGTCTGATGGGATACGACCAATGCGCATGCGACAGGTGGAGCGATCGTGGCCGTTGAATTGAATGAGTCGTTTCGGAGGGAGATGGCTGTCGCCGTAGGATGTGTACGCCGGCGGCCATAAATAGAGGTGGGGTCCTTATCCTGGCCCGTACCACTTCATAGTTTCCTCGCCTTAGGTCTCGTTAGCTCGGTGCTCTCTTTTAAGGTCGGATCTCTGCGTTTTCCCTTCCGAGTACTCATCCTCTCAATCAGCTTAGATGTTCTCTTCTGAAGAGTTTGTAGAAATAGATCGGGTAGGGTCTAGGGAGCCCTCGTAGATTCTTCTTTCTTCTTCTTCTTCATCTTCTACTGAGTCGGAGTCTTCCCAGGAAGTTAAGGTCAGATCCTCTTCTCGGGGTCGCGAGATTATGGCGGTTCCCAGAGCGGACCTCGCGGATGCCCCTGCTGTGTCATCTATGGTGAGGTACGAGGATGAGCTCGCCACCGCTCAGGCTCGTTTCCACATTCCTCCCGGCTATACGCTACGTTTGGCCGAGAAAGGGGAGAGGGCAGATCAGGTACGAGGTAAGGAGATTGCCCTGTACCTGGAAGTTTTTTGGGCCGGAATGCGCTTTCCCTTCTCTCTAGAGGTTGTTAGAGCGCTGAATTATTTTGGGTTAGCCCCGGGCCAGTTAGTGCCGAACTCCTGGAGGATTCTCCTTAGGTTCCCGGTCCGCTTGAAGTTGCGCGTGATCCCTTTCAGGCTGATCACCCTCTCCTCTTCCCTTTGTTACAAAAGTCACCCCGGCACTCGCGCGGGCGAGCCGAGGTGGGTATACATCTCCTTTAGGAAACAATGGGGAAGTGCTCTTGGATCGGGGGTCGTCATCTTTCCTTCTTCCATCCACCATTGGAAGAAGAAGTATTTCTTTGTTGGGCCGCCCGAGGGTGAAGACTTGCCCGTGCCCACCCAGTGGTCTAGGGATAGGTGTCGGCGAGAGAGTCAGTCGAGCAATCCCGACACGCTGAAAGTGGCAGAGTGGGGGCCCATTCCTCGGGCTGACGTGCTCCTTTCTGAGCAGGCCCTTAGTTCGGATGGGCTCAGCCCCGCCTAACTCGCGGGTAAGTTAGGAGTTTACAGGTGCTCTGTTAGGCTTGTGTTTATTTTACTTTTACTTGCGTTGCTGACTCCATTGTACCTTTTCTTGTGCAGAACCTATGGATGTGGGCAAATTCCGAGCAGCCATGCTCGAGCAGAAGAAGGGATCGAGGGCTGGAGGTGCCAGCTCCTCTCGCCCGATGTCGGCCCCTGTTCCCCCGGCATCCGCTCTACCCAAGCGTTCGAGTGCGGCTCGTGCCCCGGAGTCTAGCCAGGCGTCAAGCCGGAAGCGGGTTCGGGAACAGGAGGCCCGAGCTGCGGAGGTATAGACTGGCTCCCCGGCGTCGTCTCTCAAGAGGTTTCACCGGACGGTCCCGTGCACCCCGGCCTCCCCGATCCTGGTGGATGAGGGGGATCTCCGCATTGAGGTGCCCTCTGTTGGGTAGTGGGAGCGCCTCGGCCATCGAACCGTGGCCAAATGCGGAACAAAAATTTCTTAAAACCCGGTGCTACCATTATCCGATAAACAAGATCGAAACCATTAACCCTAAAACCAGCAATATAAGAAAAGGAGATAGAATGGTTATACCTAATGATCCAAGTCCTTCGGGTCTTCAACCATTTCCAAGCTCCTAGTGATGCGGATCGACTTTGGTCGCCGGTCTTCCTTCATCTCCAATGATCCACCCGAGGAAAACAGCGCAAGCTTCATGTTCGCCAAGCGAACCAACCGACCCTCCAAGATCGCTAGTAGTGGAGGGTAGGGGTGTATGATAGTCTCACTATATTTTCTCTCATAATCTAATGCTCATAGAGCACCCATGGAAGATGTGGAGGTGATGCAAGCAAAAATGGTATGAGCTGAATGGTTAAGTCTTTTTGGATGTGCATATGAGAGTGAGCAAGAGAGAGCCCAAATGAATGATCAAATGAACAAAGGAAAACCCCACCCCAAAAAAATGGCCGGCCCCCTCTCTCCTATCTCAAAAATAATGCACACCCGAAATCCTTTTCCAATTACAATAAATATTTCAACCCATACCAATCTCCATGCTTTGACCAAAAGACTTATGCCTTTGCCATGTCACCTTTTCCACCTCATTATAAACAAAATGATTTTCAAAAGAAAATCAATAATGATGTGGCACCTTCTAGAAGCCATTCCATATAAATACGGAATGCTTCCCGGTATATGTATCGGAATACACATACGCGTATTCGTACGAAAATACGAATAGCAAAAGAGAGGAAAAATAAATAGTGAGCGATAATACTAGAATACATATATATATAAATACATATGTAAATTATTAAATCAAAACTTGATTTAACAATGTGGCTTAATCCTAAGCCGCTAGTATTATCAACCGTCCGATTAAAGTCAGTGCAGTCCGTGCACATATTTAATCGGACACTTGTATGTATCAACATACGACACCTACACCATATCGTCTGAACCGTGAAAACCGTCTGTGTGGAACTCTAAAGACTCGTCAATACGCTGGCAGTGGGTTTAACCATAAGCACGTCAGCGGCACTAGCTGTATGTAACGGCTACCCAGGTATTGAGCAAAAGGAAGGCCGACAACTAAACTCATCCGAACCCCTACTGAGCCTGTCAGTGACAATATCCGTACAGTCCGGTCTGTTCATCTAAGAGTATCGCATATCGAGTCTAGGGGGTGGATAAAGTCAGACCCCTAACAACTCGATAATTCATGTCGGTATGAAAACCCATCACTACCTAAGAAACTATAGATCCTTGATCGGCAATTCTCACATACCCCGGCCGAGGATTTCTATTGATGGCTACCCGTGCACTGCGCGACATCAACCCCTAATACCGGGAGAGACGAATCCCCGACGATCCGCTCACTGCCTCCATGTGGCTCGGGACTGTACCCAACTAAAACCTGTTTGCACGACTCCATTGAGCCGTGGTAGGGTAGTAATCAAAGTACAATAGGAACTCACACGAGACAAATGACGATCTCAGGTCGACAGACTAACCTGTACACATGTCACCAGGGAACTGCTATCTGACTATAGGTATAATACCAACTAGCATGTTCCCGGCGAGTCCGTCCAGTGTACTCATAACCCAATGAGCACCTGTATACTATCTTAGGTGAACAACTGACACCAATGTCTTGTGAGACCGTCCACCGCCCCTCGTCAGGGTCTAGATAAGTATACACCAGTATACACTGGAATATCGATGCCCAGTCTCGATACTCCCATGACTAGGGACATTTAAGGATGTGCTTATAGACCCCTAGCTCCCACGTATGTGACCGCCATCACAATGCTGGCAGTCAAGTAAGAATCCTATGGGCTTTATCAACATATACATGATGATAAAGACAAACCTGATAGCATACTATCATCTCGAGTAAGACTGTTTTATCGGTATAGGTCCTCGTTCAATCATCATGATCACATACCTGCGACTATGATAATTGCCTTGAGGGCACTATAGTCAACACCCTCGGGGATCTCCATAGTTGACAGCTTGCTGGCAGAGATGGAGAGGTCGGCCGGGGGCAAAGTCCCTCGGGGTACTCTCAGGGCGCAAATGGCGGCCATCGCCCAAGAGGCCATGCAGATTTGTGCTTGCCCCTCACTTGGTTTTCCACTCAGCGTCTTGTTATTCGTGAGATTTGGTGCATCCCCCTTCCTGCTGACACTTCTCTGATTTCTTCAGGTCCTCCAGCACGTCGCCCTTTTCGTCCAAATGGAGGACGAGGAGATTGCCCCGGCGATGCGAGCCGCGGGAGAGTTCTCCTCGCTGGAGGAGAGCTCAGAGTTGGAGCTGGAGGCGGCGATGGTGAGGGTTGCTGTCCTTGAGGAGGAGGTAGCGGCCGAGAAGCAGGAGGTGGCGGGAAGCAGGAGGTTGCCAGGTACCACGAGGTTGCCCGGGCGTCAGAGGCCAAGCTTCAGGACTCCAAGGTGTTTGTCGGCACCCTGAAGAAGTCGGCGAGCTCCCTCTGAATGGAGCTGGAGGTGGCGATAGAGGGGATGAAGCGAGCCGAGATCGGGGCGTCAAAGGCGGTGGAGAACTATAAGAAGTCGGACCATTTCTACGCCGACCTAGCCGCGACCTCTACCCTCATCTGGCATGATGCCCTCGACGCCGTCAAGGCTCGGATGCTTGAGTTCCTTGATGAAGAGCTCCGGGATGAGTATCCTCGCGGGGATGACGCGCAGAGGGATGCCCCTGGAAGCGCTGCCGGGGAGAAGTCCTTCGGCGGGGGCGGCGCCGAGGTTCCTGCGATGGGCGCCGACCCTCAAGACGCAGCCCCGGTCGTGGTGGATGCGGTGCTCCTTGATGTTGCCCCCGGCCCTGAGGCCTGAAGCTCCTCGTCTTCTTGTATATATTTTTTGTTGCTTTGGGAATCATGTAAACCTCCGGGCGCTTTTGTAAGGCCGGGGGGCCAATAATACCTTTGTAAACACTTTTGACTGAAGTACTTTTGTGGTGTTCGGCGCAGTTTTTCCTTTTTCTTGTTGAGAACATTCGTATTTGCACAGTATCAGCTTTCATATTAGGTCGGTTCTTCGTCTGTCGATCACACGTCGGGTTGAATTCGACCATTGGCTAAGTGTACAAACACCGGTGAAGGGTCGGTATCTTCATGGCCACGAAGTCGAGGTGGGATCGGTTATTTGAGTAGTTTGGAGGAACCTGTGTTGCAAGATGGTTGGTGCTTTCTAAGGAATTGGCCGGATGTTTTTGCTGCTCGAGGCCCTTAGTGAGGGCTTAGATCCCTGGTGTCATAGGGTAGTGAATTACCAGCCGGGGATAGTCGAGCAGGGTAGCTGATCAGTCGAAAATATTGTATTTTTAATACATCAATTTCCCTATTATTTGCAATCATCTAAAGGTGTTCGGTATGAATATAGCACATATTAGCAATTTGTCTGTAAAATACCAAATAACATGTGTTATACATTATAACCGGCATTTTGAGGGAAATTGAGTGTTTATTATTGCACGCATGATCTTTGTATATCGCAACACTTGTCTCGAGATTGTGTGCAGGAAATTCCAGGAAAAGAGCCGAAACTGTTAAAAGTGCTGATAAAAATATGCAAAGTCCAAGACTTGTGATATGGCAGAAAACAAGGAAGATTTATAAGATTCCAGACATCAGGAAACATCTCTCAAGTCAGCAACAAATCACCCGGAAAATTCCATGCACAGATCACTCAAACCGGCCGCGGATCCGCGCCGAAAGGGCAGATCCGCGGCCACGGTAACACATCATCGGCAGATTGCTTTTCCCGGGTTCTCCTTTCAACGATCCAAACTTCTTCAAGCCACTCCAGAGATCTCCAGATTCTTCCGTCCTAACAGCCAAGTTTCATGTACAAGCCTAATACCTCCAAGCTTCTCAAGCAAGCTAGCTAAATCTAAAATGTTCTTCTCAACAACCAAGCTTTTCAAAGAAGCTAGCTAACTACCTAAATCTAGAAGCTTCCTTCATAACTACCAAGCTTGAAAGAGAAGCAAAACCTAGCTTAGTTTCTAAAGGAAGCTAAACCTAATTAAGCTTCTAGAGGAAGCTAAAGGAGAAGGCTATATAAAAGGACTCATGGCTTCATCTCAAAGGTTGTTGGTTGTTCACCAATTCCAAACACAAGTTGAGTGACACAACTTGTGCATCCAAACCCTATCCTAAATACAATTCAAAGCCAAATCAAGATCACCGAGTACAAGAACAAGCAAGAAATCAACAAGCCTTTTTGGATGCGACGCCGATCTTCATCCGAGCAAGTGGTCCAAGACGATCAGTGACTCACGAAGACGATGCGAAGCTCAATTCGACGATCTAGTTCCTTCCTCAATTCTTGTAGTCTTTGAATGAAGTGTAATGAAATGTTGAATAATAAAAGGTGAAGATCTTTATTCTTGCTTTCTTTACATTCTTGCATTGTGGAGTTTCTTGATCTTTGATTCATTTAATTTCATGATATTTAAGTGAAAACTCTGTTCGTTGAGGAATCGAGAAAATTGATAGATAATGATGATTAAATTCTTGAACGATTCCTAAGTCTTATGAGTTTTGTGAATTTTAGGAAATTGAATCATCGACAACCTAGTTTCGAGCGAGATAATTTCTTGAATGTTTTCGCTCTTAATTAGAGATCAACGATCGATGATTGAATTTCCTAGAGGCTAGAATTTGAATGAAAATCAACGAAAGGACAAGGGATAGATGATGAAACCCTAGTTTCCGCAAGAGATCCCTAATTCTCGTTGATCGTCATCGATCTACCAACAAATCATCAATGGATAAGAATACGTAATCACAAGTCTTCATCCTCACTATCAATTCGATCGATTCCTACGAGCCTCTCTACAAATCTTGATAACTAATTCAATTTGGACAATTCTTGATTCTCGATTCTTGATCTTTAGTATTTCTTGATAATTAGATCTAGTTCTTTAAAATTCTTGAAACTAAATTTCTAAATTCTTGAATCATTTTCTTTTCTCCTTTAATTTTCGACTCAACTAAAACAAATACGAGCAAATTTCACTTTCCCTGTGGACAATCCGCATTCGCTAACGAACCTACAATTGACACCGTTATTGATTGCGGTTTACAAATTTCTTTGCTTGTGAAACATCATTTCTATATACGACACCGAGAATTTAATGATCGATCAAATGGCGCCGTTGCCGGGGATCGTGTGCTAATTTGTTCGTTTTTTTTTTTGAGTTGAAAGATTTATTAATCCATCAAAAATTTTAGATCAAAATTCGCACAAACACTAAACGATTTGTTGTGATTTGTTGCAAGGTGATCTGGATTCTGTGGAGCAAGTGGAAAAATTTTCTAAAAATTTCAGGGAGATCAGTGAGTGAACAGGAACAGTTCCTGAAAAATTTGTGCAGGGATCTTATCATCAGACCGCGCTTCCGCGCCCATAAGCAGCATACCGCGGCGTTTTCGCGGCGCATTTAGGGTTTCAGTGCATGAAAATTCTCAGGTATATCTCTCACTTTCTTATCTCCTCCCTGCTCTGCTCCATTAACCAATTTCTACAGGCTTCTTTGCAAAAATTCGCAGCGCCGCAAAAAAATAAAAATTGTGCGTCTTTGATCTTGATTGTTTGCATTTTTAATATGGAAATTAAGGGGCAAAGACCAAATTCAGATTAGGTGGGGAGTTCATTACCCTTCCTAAGCCCCAAAAATCACAAAACTGCATCCGCATTACCCTCACTAACTAAAAAATATCTAGACACGACTCTAAGGACCGCCGTGCTCACTTAGGACAGGAGAAGGTCGTGGGTAATTTATTGCTTATCCGCGTTTCTTTTGTGGTGTCTAAGGCAAGTGGTTACTTAATTAAGCCCACTACTTACGTAGTAGGGAACCTTCCACTTACCTGGCACTTACCTGGCACTTACCTGGCCACAGGAGGGACAAAGAGGCAGTAGAGGATTGATCTTGCGACTTGTCTTCTGGCAGTTAGGAGCGGTCTAGAGACTTGACCTAGGTGACCACTAGATTTAGGGTTGCTTGTACATTGTTTGTGATTTGCATTTTCCCAAAAATCCGTATCTTTTTCAAAACAAACACCACTTCATATTTTCCTTAATTATCTTAACGCTGCTACTTGTGCTAAACCCTTTAGTGCATGCTCGGCTGGACACGGGATTCTAGTGCCCGTGTTGTCCGCGTTCCCCCGATCGACTCCGAAGTCGGTATTTCTACGTCTACTTCTTCTTTATCTACCACCACACCCACTTCGATGGACGGTTCTCCATCGACTTCTTTACCACTACTCTGCCGCCGTCCACTGGTGCGCAGAATCCACCCCGTATTTCTCTCCAAGAGAGATGCTACCCTATGCGAGGTCCTCTTTCGACCTGTCTCACCATTCCACCAGCCAACGGGGATAATTTAGAAATAAAACCCCAATACATTAACCTTCTACCCAAATATCACGGTCTCGAGTCTGAAGACGCATATGTCTTTATTACCAAATTTGAAAATGTATGCACTATGATGGGTACTTCACAGCTTTCTGTGGATGCTATGCGTCTACGTCTTCTCCCATTTACCTTGTGCGATATAGCCGAGAAGTGGTTTTATAACACAGCCGCACATTCTATTTCAAACTGGAGAGAATTCGTAAAAGCATTCCTAAAGAAATTCTACCTAAATCATAAAACAGCTCGAGTCCGTAGCGAAATAAATCAATTCACCCAGCTTCCAAATGAACCATTCTCGAAGTGTTTTGAACGGTTCAAGGATCTGTTAGTTCAATGTCCATATCACGGAATTCCTAGATGGGATCTGTGCAGAATCATATATGAGGGCATTAATCCTTCCACAAAACAGACCCTTGAATCCATGTGTCAAGGCATCTTCATGACTAAAGATGATGGTAATGCCTGGAGATTCTTAGAAGATTTCGCTGAAAAATCTTTGCAGTGGGAGAGTGCAAGTCAGTCATAGTCTAAGGGTGGTAATAACCAATCTGATGTTTCCATAGGAGTTAGAGCTGCAATGTCAGCAATGCAAAAGAAACTCGAAACTATGGAAAATAAATTTTTAGATGCCGCCCTAAATCAAATGTCACTCTCCAAAACTGTCTGTGGATGCTGTTCTGATCCATATCATCTTACGGAAGAATGTCCATTGAATTCTCCGTTTCAAGGTCATGAGCATATTAATGTTGTTTTCCAACAAAGACCTAGAAACGATCCTTTTTCTTCCACTTATAATCAGGGTTGGAGTAATCACCCTAACTTTGCTTGGAACCAATCACAAAATCAAAACACGGTTCCAAACCAAAACAATTCCCAAAGGGCTCCTCCACCACAACAACAACCACTTCAATTGAGTCAGCACCCTTACCAATCACAAAACTTTCAAAATCAGGCCAACACTTCTGCACCATATGAAAATTCTTTGCAAATGGCCGGTACAGATAATACCTCTGCACTCGAACGAACCTTGGATACTTTTATGAAACAATCCATCCAAGCGACGACAAGCTTTCAATCTTCCTTCGATAATATGATGAAGAGCATTGTCTCTCAAAATGAAAATATTAAATCGATGGAAGCACAGATTGCACGTATAAATGCCGAATTGAGTGCTCGAGAGAAAGGGAAACTTCCAGCTCAACCTTTACCCAATCCTGGCTATTCACATCATGTGAACGCTATCACCACGTTGAGATCTGGAAGAGTGCTTGACAACCATGTCGGTGAAGAGATTGATACCAATAATGAAGAATCAATTGATGAAACCCCGGCTGAGACCTTTTCTTCCACTTCCGCTTCTAGTTCTGACCCTAGTTCTTCTACCCCACCATTTTCTTCCGAGCCTATTCTCCGTTTTCCTCAAGGCTCGACACCTCAGCAAACCTCTTCTAGTCCATCGAAAACGATCCCCACTCCTATTCTTAGATCGTTCCTACCCACACGATCTTCTCCAATGTTGGACCCCGACCTTTTTGCTCAAGCTCCTTACCCGAATCGGTTAAGAGGAAACACACCAAGTTCGCAAATGGAGAAGATCACGGAAATCTTTAAACAGGTTAACATCAACATCCCTCTCCTAGATGCTATCCAACAAGTCCCTGCTTATGAGAAAATTCTCAAAGACTTGTGCACTAGGAAGAGGAAGACTCAAGTGCCAAAGATGGTATTCATGTCAAAGACTGTAGACACTGCTTTTCCCCAACAATTACCTAGAAAACGTAAGGATCCTGGCTATCCTACTATTTCTATTTCTATTAGGGATAAACACATCAACCGTGCTCTACTTGACCTTGGCGCAAGTGTTAACCTGCTTCCTTTCTCAGTTTATGAGCAGTTAGGTATCGGAGAGTTGAAACCAGCCCCCTGCACTCTCCAGATGGCTGACCGATCAATCACCAAACCTAGGGGTGAACTAGAGGATGTGTTGATAAAAATCGGGGAATTCGTATTCCCTGTGGACTTTATTGTACTTGATACACAGCCTGTAGCAAACCCACGGAATCAAATTCCGGTGATCCTTGGTCGTCCATTTTTGGCCATTTCCAATGCTATAATCAACTGTCATAATGGGTCTATGACCCTATCCTTCGGGAAGATGTCAATTGAGCTGAACATTTACAAATTGGGAAGTGTACCCTCTGAACCTACTGCTCAGGTCTGTTCTGTCGAATTAATGGATGTCGACAGCAACGAATTTGACGATCCTCATGATACTGATCTTGACTCTTTTCATTTGTTGTTGTTTGACCCAACTATGTATCATACACATACGAACTCTTCCACCAAGTTGTCCGGGTCAACAACTAACACTGATTATGAACCGTTTTTGGAGTCTGAAGATCACCCAGCGCTTTGTGATGACATTATTCTTCGGGGTATTGATGAGACTTTTGAGGAAATTTTCGCTGAAGAACTCGCATTTTTGAAAGACACGGGTGTTGAGATGAATCATCTCCCAACCAATGAAATTGAACCTCCACCCCTTCTTCTGGACTGTAAAAAGGATGCAAGTAATCCATCACAATCACTGAGTCATCTCTCCAAAACGAGACGCAAACACATTCTATTCTACCACTTACCCTTTCCCTACTTCTTATTCCACCAACCTATGCACTACATTGATAAGATTTTCGAATGGTTGGTGTTAACTTTCGGTCTTTGCAAAGCTTGGCATCGACCAATAATCCTGACCCCCTCTTATGATTTTCAAAAGATTAACATTGTTTAACTCAAGTTTGGGGGGGGGGGGATAATCTGGCTCCTGAAAAGAAAATTTTTACACAAAACGTGAGCCAAAAATAAGTTTGGGGGAGGATTTTCACGATCATATTTATTTCCCCCTTTAATAAATTTCCTTCCAAGTTTACAGGTTTTTTGAGATTTAGCGGATGGCAACAGTGACGACACTGTTGAGAACAAGTTTGGGGGAGGTTTGTGCTTATTTGCGCATCATTTGCATCATACTTTGCATAAGCACAAAACATATAAAAAATATAATAATAAAATAAAATAAAATAAATTTTTTTTGTACATAAATAAGATAATAAAAGATTAGATAGTGAAAAATTACATCCAAAAGATTGGAAAAATTTAAGAAAACCTAGAAAATTAGAAGTTTTCTTAAACGAACTAGTAATAAGTAGTTATGAGCCGTTGTCCCAAGGGTTAGTAAGATGAAGGAAGTCACTAATCTAAGGATAAAAATAAGTCTGAAAAATAGTTCCTATTCTGGAAGACAAACATTTGAACGTTGATACCCTACTATACGCACTTACACACGTCTTGAAACTCGGGATTGTAGAGGATACCTTGAAATGCTCTTGTCTAAAAGCCAAAGTATGAAAGAAATTAAAAATGAAGAAAATATAAAATGGTGTTAAGAAAAAAATGAACACTGGTTTTGTTATCGCCAAGGCAGCAATAAAAAAATATAGCGAGGGTGCTTCATCACCTAGTGCCTTAGACCAACTGGTCTGGGAGTCACTGCTAAGCCTTAGGTGGTACAAGACGAGAAAAATACTAATGCACCTAATCAGCAAGCACATGAGTAATCGGTCAGTTAGTACCTCAAGAAGTATTAACGGTCGCATGAAAAATGTGTGAGAAAATCCATCTAAATATTAATCAAAGTAAAAAGTACTGAGGCAAATGGACAAGAGTATGATAGCTTGAATTGAATTCTCCGAGTGTAGGGATGTCTTCCACACACACGTAGGGTTATATGATCGATATTTGGAAGAATGATAGGAATGAAGAGTAAAGACGATGTTTTATTGAGGGATGATGTGATTTCTGACATCTTTTCATGACTATTAAGATAGGGCTCATGACAACCGAAAAGCTAGTGTAGTTGGAAACTTTAATTTTTAAAATCTTTCTTTTACAATTCGTATCTTTATATGTAAATTTCATGGTCTTCCTTTTATTGGATTTTGTGGGTGCAATCCGCTGAAAACCCTCAGGAGACAACACTCCTCCTATTAGGGACACCTAGAGGTTTAAAGGCTTGTTGCACGTGCTCAGTGCAATCGTGTTGCCTACGAAAGTGTGATAGTTAGTTTTTCTTTTTCTTATATTTTCTCCTTTTCTTTTTAATAAAACAAGTTTGCTCGAGACGACCAAAAATAAGTTTGGGGGAATTTGATCAGTCGAAAATATTGCATTTTTTACACATCAATTTTCCTACTATTTGCAATCATCTAAAAGTGTTCGGTATGAATATAGCACATGTTAGCAATTTGTCTGTAAAATACCAAATAACATGTGTTATACATTATAACCGGTATTTTGAGCGAAATTGAGTGTTTATTATTGCACGCATGATCTTTGTATATCCCATCACTTGTCTCGAGATTGTGTGCAGGAAATTCCAGGAAAAGAGCTGAAACTGTTAAAAGCGCTGATAAAAATACGCCAATTCCAAGAATTATGATCTGGCAGAAAACAAGGAAGATTTATAAGATTCCAGACATCAGGAAACATCTCTCAAGTCAGCAACAAATCACCCAGAAAATTGTTAGTTGTATGTATGCCCTAGAGGCCAGTATTGTACAGATGATGTATATTATATTGGATGCTTGGACATATATAGAGATGACTTTCTTGCTCGATATGATAGTATGCTATCTGGTTACTCTTTATCTTAACATGTATACTAGTCTCTTTAAGCTGTCTTATAGTTACATGTTCGTAAAGCCCTTAGGATGTGTACTTGACTGCTTGGACTATGATGCAGATCATACTAGTGGGGACATGGTAGTCCATAAGTACATCCTTCAAGGTCCCTAGTCGTGGGTGTATCGAGACAGGGCATCGATATACCAGAGTAGACTAGCGTATACGATTCTCGACCCATGAGATGGGCGATGGATGATCCCATATCCATTGGTGTTTGACATCAGAGATAGTATACGGGTGCTCAGTGGAGACTGGGTACACTGGACGGACTCGCCGAGAACTCCCAGATGGTATTATACCTCACGTCAGATGGCAGTTCTCAGGTGACACTTGTGCAGGTTAGTCTGTAGACCCGAGATCGTCATAGAGTCTTGTGTGATTCCCACTGTGCTTTGATCTCCACCTTACCACGTCCATGAGGGCGTGCAAAATGGTGGTCTTTGGGTACAATCCCGAGTCACATGGAGGCAATGAGCGATAGGAGGGGTTTCGTCTCTCCCGGTATTGGGGGTTGATGTTGTGCTGTGCTCGATTGGCCGTAACAGGGAAGTCCCTGGCCAGGGCTGATCAGAGATTTGCTGGTAAGTGTTACCAGAAGTTTCTCGACCCGTTATGAGCCTCACATCGGCACGACTTATCGGTTACTGGGGTCTGACGTTTACCACCCCTAGACATGATATGCGACATATCAGACGAACAGACCGGACTGTACGGTAAGTGTTACTGGTTGGATTCACAGGAGTGTGAGCGGGCTAGCTCGTCGATCTTCTGATCGATCAATACCCGGGTGGCCGTTACGTTTAGCAGACCTCTTGCGGCTTGTGGGTGATTGATATGATCATCATCTGCTGCCGGCGTATTGACGAGTCTTTAGAGTCCTACACAGAGGTTTCCTGGCTCAAGCGAAACGAAATAGGAGCGCATATGAGATATGTGTAGGACCGAGAATAATGCGTGTATGTGATACCGTATTCCATTCTCGCGATGAATGTATCGATTGGTTATATGCGATATAACCTAGATATCGAATCAAGGATTGATTCGATAAGCCGATACATAGGATACTAGTCGGTTATATGCGATATGACCGGATCGTTAAATCAATTGTTGATTTAATGATTTAATGTATAATTATATATTTGATATATTACTTTGCATTAACTAGTATTGGTTCACTTTAAATGGATTTTCTCACTTGATGTGCAAGTTGTATATGTGATATACTTTTGTGCACATGTTTGTATCATGTTTAATGATACTTGCTCATTTGGTTAAGTGTAAAGAATTAAACCTTGGTTAAGTAAATGGTTAGGGTTTTTATTTATTCATTCTTTTATCTTTTTAATTTGGATTAAAAGGAAATGGCAAAAGAAAACAAAATGGTTGCTTTCATTCTTGAAGCTTGTTGAAGCTTCATGAAGCTTTGACCAAAGTGACCATGTTGTCTTCATGTTTAACCCTAACCATTCATCTAACCTTATTCAATTCTCTACACCTAACCATGGTTTACATTATGATAAGTATTCATTTTCTTTTTCATTTTAAATACTTATCATAATCATCTTCATCTTCTTCTTCTTCATGAGATAAAGAAAAAGCATGCCACCATTAATGGCATGTTGAGCAAAAGTGTGAGAAATCAAATTCTAAAGTGAACCCACCTCCTATTTCTTCACCCTCTACATCTTGCCAAGTAGTATAGGGTGTTTTCTTCACAAGTTTCACAACTTGGTGAAGTTGGAGCTTGATCTTGTGTAACCTCGACGTAGATCATCTTCGGCATCGTAGCCGACGACTAGTCCGCTCATTTTCTCCGATGAAGCCGATGCAAAAGTCCGGGATTCGAGATGGACAGCGAGGGGACGACTACGTGGAGCTAAGGAAGTGGATAACCGGATCTACAAAGGTTGTAGCTTCTTATCTTTAGTTAAGTTGTTAACTAGTTCAATGTTTCGCCTAAAATTCTAGTTAACGATCCGTATTAGAGTTTCTCGGCACTTATAAAATTTGAAATTGGCATGGTTGATGCCTTGTGAGACCTCTTGAGAGCGCCTAGGAACCCTACAGTGGTATCAGAGCCTAGCTAGAGCCTTAGGCGAAGTGTAGACGACGTTTGAAACCCGATCGAACTCGAAACCCTATTTTTTCCACGCTCTCTGGACTTTTTCTAAAAACTGGGTTTTTTCCAGATTAAAAATGCTTAAAAAATTCAGCAGGGAATTCTAAGAATTACGGTGCAAAATTTACCTCATGAAGCCTCTATAGCGCGGCGGAACCGCGGCAGAAGCCTCCAAACTTTGCACAGTAATTCCTATTTGATGATGCTGAGTTTTATGGGAATTTTTAATTTGACTCAATAGTTGAGTGTTCTGGGGTTGCATTGGGAATCGTAGATTCGATCAGATTATCAAGCTTTGTCTATGTGTTTTTCCGGATAATTTTGGAATATGTTAAAAAGTTCGACCAGATGTAAATACCCAATCTTTCCCCTGCCGGAAAATTTCCAAGTGTTGGATTTTTCTGTGGTTTAAGGACGTTCTGAGTAGTGCAAGTAACGCGATGGTCCCTCTAAAAGATAACAAACCTTAACTCGATTATATGACCGTCTTGAACTGCCCTTTGAACCTTCGGGTTTGGGGCAGTACGGCATGCCACATGTGAGGCGTTGGCTTGACCCTTCTACGGCTGGACCGTTGGTACTGAGGCATGAAGTGAATGTCTTTGAACCTATTTCATGTGTTGAACGGTTTCGGGAAAACTTGGGTGTTCGAATGTTTGATCGGAAAGTTTAATATTTTCTATTTATCCGGAATGGGATACAATAATTGGAATTCACAAACAGTTATGAGATAACTGAATGAATGTTATAAATCTAGCGGTTTAGTTTCACTTGATATTGAAAAGAGTTTTCGATGATGAGACTAAAATGCGGGGTTTATAATTGTTAGGCATATTAGGCATGCGATGTCTAAAGAGGTTGCGGATTCCAACTGTTGTAGTTTTACACTTTCTTTTCTGTGACCGTAAGTGTAGTATGTCGATATCGCCGGTTTCGTTGCTATACGTCAACGACAATTGGGGTATGCATACTTACTTACGTTGATGACATGTGATGTTATGTGTTGCTGGATATGTTATATTGGATCGTCGTGTTTGAATAGCCGGGGTTTTTTTATGTGAGATGAGTGTTTTTCATTTTCATTCATGTAAAAACTTGTATGTAATATTCTTTTATTGGGGCACTTCCAGGTTGCGGAAGTTGTCACCTTTTGTATATTATTTACTTTTCCGCATTAGGATAGACCCAAGGAGGGGAGCACAAGTAACCGGGTTCTAGGGTCCAGTGGGAGACCATCTCGAGGAGTCGAGTCCGGGTCTCCTAACCCTAGAATTGGTAGGGTTGCTTGTCGCTCTCGTAGGGGTCTAGGGGTGTGGGATTGGCTATTCATCACGACCGTGGAATCCGTGTTTTATACTGGCTCGTATTGAAAACACGGACGTCCTCGTATATCCAATATTTCATATGTTTTTTTCTGCTGCGATATCTGTGATGTGATCATTTGATATGTTCTGATGGATACAGTATATAGTATATATGATATATTATATAGACGTTACTTATGTTTTGCACCCGCACTAGCCCTGCCCTGCTCTGTCGTTAGATACCTAACCTAACGGTGTACGAGGGGACATCGAGGCGAATGCGGATGGCATAAGTGTACGTCGTATTTATCTGTGATGTTTAGGTGACTTAAATGATGGGACTTCATTAATGTGATTAATGAAAGAAAAGAAACCTAAGATGTTGTAGAATCAAAATTTAAATAAAACAGGTAGCTACAGTTCTTGCTTTGCACAGTGGTATATGTGATATATCCTGCACCTTATTCGATGAGGAAAGGACCGAGATCCCTTCACCGGGAGTGACTCCTTTAGCAATAACTGGCAGATGCTACACACTCGGTTTGTCTTTTGATTGCTTCTATAGTTTCTGCTTTGCACAGTGATATATATAATATATCCCGCACCTCATTCGACGAGGAAAGGGCCGACGATCCCTTCACCGGGAGTGACCCCTTTAGCAAAACTAGAAAAGCCTCAAAATCACTCCATTTCAAAACTTCACTTGATTCTACAACGATATCAAGTTCATTACGCTCATGGTTTTCAGAAAAACCTGCGTAGCCCTTTGTCAATTCAGATATGTAATATTTAGTATTCGTGCTACGGTTGTTTGGCATGCGTCAAGGCGTAGTGTACGGTAGCCGATTATTACTTATCTGTAGCATGAGATGCGATTGGATTAAGATATTCGTACGGCGTTGTTTGGCATGCGTCAAGGGTCGTACGGGTGGGTTTAATTCAATCACGAATTGTACGGGTTGAACTTGACTAGTGGACTATGGGTTGTTTGGCATGCGTCAAGGTCATACCACGCTAGGGGCAAAATATTATCGGGAATTTCAAGTGTTGAAATTTGCAATGAGATTGCATACCTTCTATGAGATAGTTGGATCCCGATACCCACTGCGAGTAAGAGTTACTCCTGGGAGAGTTTTACACATTACAATTAGCCGATCAAGTAGGTGTCTAGAAAGGTGTCAACGGGGTTACGCCTCTGGGAAAATGAGGTTTACTTTAATTAGGTCCGTGCGAAAGCACGGGGAACCTCCCTCAAAGTACCGACACTGGCCTGGCTGAAAGATCGACGAAGTTGTAGGGTGTAATTAATCCCGGCTAGTCTTTCCTTTTAGGGTTTGAAGGAAGATTTGATAAAAACAGTTGGAGCCATCCTGATTAGATAAGATAATAACCAATCTGATCTTGCAAGAGCATACGCTAAAGTGTTTTCTTCTCTCTCTCTCCAGGTAGCGACCATGTCATGCCTTAATAAAGATAATAATATGGATGTATTGACCGAACCCGCATGTTATACTGTGCAGGGGAACGTTGGACCCGTTCTATCTTATAAGTGTTATAAGACTGAACAGGAAACAGGAGAATGTCTGGATTCTCACGCCGCCCAAACGGAGGACATGCATGTTGATGCACCTTCTTCGGGTGTGTTTGTCATTGAGAACTGTTTTTCAGTTCACCCTACGTCCTGGGTATTAGATACCGGATCAGGATCCCACGTATGTAAACAATTACATGGGCTACGGAAAGGTAGAGAACTGGGAAAGGGTGATCATTCCGTTCAAGTAGGGAATGGTGCAAGTGTTGCAGCCAAAGCAGTTGGCGAATATCACCTTGTATTACCAAGTCGTAATACTCTGATTCTGAATGAGTGCTATTATATACCGAACATGATGTGCAACATTATATCAGTTTCTTTACTGAGTAAAGAAGGATATAATTTTGTAGTACAGGATAATGTTATGAACATCTTCCTAGATCAAAAGTTGATTGCATCAGGCTCGTTACATAATGGCATATTCATTCTCAATCAAAATACAGTCCTCAATTTACAAAACACACACAAGAAGAAGAGTTCAGAACTGAACGAATCCTTCTTGTGGCATTGTAGACTAGGTCACATAAATGCGACACGACCAGCTAAGTTGCATAAAGATAGATATTTGAATCCGTTTGAATTTTCATCTTATGACACTTGCCAGTCATGTCTCAAAGGCAAGATGACCAAGACTCCATTTACGGGACACGGAGAAAGAGTTACGGAACTCTTAGGGCTGATACATAGTGATGTATGCGGTCCCATGTCTGCACATACCAGGAACAGTTCTTCCTACTTCATTACATTCACTGACGATCTCTCTAGATACGGACATGTGTTCCTGATAAAACACAAGTCCGAAGCTTTTGAGAAATTCAAAGAATATAAGCACGAAGTAGAGAACCAAACGGGCAAAAGTATTAAGATCCTTCGATCTGATCGAGGAGGAGAATACTTGAGCAGTGATTTTCTGGATTATCTAAAAGAGAATGGGATTCTCTCTCAGCTCACTCCTCCTTATACACCACAGCACAACGGTGTATCGGAACGGAGAAACCGCACCCTATTAGATATGGTGCGCTTAATGATGAGTACAGCTGAGTTACCTATTTCCTTCTGGGGATATGCGCTTGAGATAGCCATGGACCTATTGAATAGAGTTCCTACCAAATCAGTGCCTACCACTCCATATGAGATATGGAAAGGGAAGAGACCACATCTTAATTACATTAAGATATGGGGTTGTCCAGCCTATGTCAAAAGACAAAATCCGAACAAACTCGAGGCAAGATCAGTCTTATGTAAGTTTATTGGATATCCCAAAAATTCACAAGGGTATATCTTCTACCACCCCGAAGAACAAAAGGTGTTTGTTTCTCGACATGCCACTTTCTTAGAAAAAGGTTTTCTTATGAAACAGACAAGTGGCATTGAGGTAGAACTGGAAGAGGTTCCAGCAACACAAACTATAACAGAAGACTTGGTAGAACCAGAGGATTCAGTAGTACCTGACGAACCCTAGCCTCTCCGCCGATCTAGTAGGGTTCCTCACCAACCTGAGAGATACTACGGTTTTCTCATTGATGGTGGAAGCGAGGATTGCATCATGGAGGATGATGACCCAACTAGCTTCGAGCAGGCCATCATGAGTAGGGACTCAGTGAAATGGCTGGATGCTATGCGGTCCGAGATGGAATCCATGTACACCAACAAAGTATGGACTTTGGAAGTTTCTCCTGAAGGGGTAAAACCCATTGGGAGCAAGTGGATCTTCAAGAAGAAACATGGTGTAGATGGAAAAGTGGAGACTTTCAAAGCTAGACTTGTTGCAAAGGGTTTTCGTCAAAGACCAGGTGTGGACTATGACGAAACCTTTTCTCCAGTGGCTATGCTTAAATCCATCCGGATCATGCTTGCCATCGCTGCATATCATGACTACGAAATCTGGCAAATGGATGTTAAGACCGCCTTTCTAAATGGTGATTTAGAAGAGTGCGTGTACATGACTCAGCCAGAGGGCTTCGTAGACAGTGGGAGCGGCGGGAAGGTGTGCAAGCTGCTTAAATCCATTTATGGATTAAAGCAAGCATCGCGGAGTTGGAACATCTGCTTTGATGTCGTTATCAAAGAGTTTGATTTCGTCAAAAACCCAGATGAACCTTGTATCTACAAGAAGGTGGCAGAGAGTAAGGTTGTCTTCCTCGTATTGTACGTGGAAGACATACTCTTGATAGGAAATGATATTCCTATGCTGCAATCGGTCAAGCTCTTCTTATCACAGAGATTCTCAATGAAAGATCTAGGTGATGCCTCCTGCATATTGGGAATCATGATCTATAGAGATAGATCTAAACGGATACTAGGATTGTCCCAATCCAGGTACATCGACACCATACTAAAGAGGTTTAGTATGGAAGAATCCAAGCGTGGGAACCAACCCACGATCTCTGGAGTCACTCTCTCCAAAGAGATGTCTCCCAAGACTGATTTGGAGAGAGCTCGCATGCAAGGGATACCCTATGCTTCGGCTGTAGGCTCTATCATGTACGCGATGCTATGTACCAGACCCGATGCTGCATACTCACTAAGTGTAGTGAGAAGGTATCAAGCTGATCCTGGAGAGAGTCACTGGACAGCTGTGAAGAGCATTCTCAAGTACTTGCGAAGGACTAAAGAGATGCTCTTGGTGTATGGTAACGGAGAACTCCAAGTGGAGTCCTTTACCGATTCGAGCTTCCAGAGTGATAAGGACGACTCTAAGTCGCAGTCGGGATTTGTCTTTACCCTTTACGGAGGGGCGGTTAGCTGGAAGAGTTCCAAGCAGGAAACCGTGGCAGACTCGACGATGGAGGCTGAATACATCGCTGCCAACGATGCTGCCAAAGAGGCTGTCTGGATCAAGAAGTTCATTACTGAACTTGCAGTGGTTCCATCCATTGAGCATCCAATCCCTTTGTATTGCGATAACAATGCAGCGGTGGCTTTAGCCAAGTAACCCAGGTCCCATCAGAGATCCAGGCATATTCTGAGGCGGTATCACCTGATCCGGGAGATAGTTGATCGCCGGGAGATCGAGGTCAGGAGGGTTGACACGAAGAACAACACGGCGGATCCACTCATGAAGGCCATTCCCCAGATACAGTTTGAGAGACTCTTCGGGATGCTCGGTATGCGATACTACAGCAACTGGCCCTAGTGCAAGTGGGAGATTGTTAGTTGTATGTATGCCCTAGAGGCCAGTATTGTACAGATGATGTATATTATATTGGATGCTTGGACATATATAGAGATGACTTTCTTGCTCGATATGATAGTATGCTATCTGGTTACTCTTTATCTTAACATGTATACTAGTCTCTTTAAACTGTCTTATAGTTACATGTTGGTAAAGCCCTTAGGATGTGTACTTGACTGCCTGGACTATGATGCAAATCATACTAGTGGGGACATGGTAGTCCATAAGTACATCCTTCAAGGTCCCTAGTCGTGGGTGTATCGAGACGGGGCATCGATATACCAGAGTAGACTAGCGTATACGCTTCTCGACCCATGAGATGGGCGATGGATGATCCCATATCCATTGGTGTTTGACATCAGAGATAGTATACGGGTGCTCAGTGGAGACTGGGTACACTGGACGGACTCGCCGAGAACTCCCAGATGGTATTATACCTCACGTCAGATGGCAGTTCTCAGGTGACACTTGTGCAGGTTAGTCTGTAGACCAGAGATCGTCATAGAGTCTTGTGTGATTCCCACTGTGCTTTGATCTCCACCTTACAATGTCCATGAGGGCGTGCAAAATGGTGGTCTTTGGGTACAGTCCCGAGTCACATGGAGGCAATGAGCGATAGGAGGGTTTCGTCTCTCCCGGTATTGGGGGTTGATGTTGCGCTGTGCTCGATTAGCCGTAATAGGGAAGTCCCTGGCCAGGGCCGATCAGAGATTTGCTGGTAAGTGTTACCAGTAGTTTCTCGACCCGTTATGAGCCTCACATCGGCACGACTTATCGGTTACTGGGGTCTGACGTTTACCACCCATAGACATGATATGCGACATATCAGACGAACAGACCGGACTGTACGGTAAGTGTTACTGGTTGGATTCACAGGAGTGTGAGCGGGCTAGCTCGTCGATCTTCTGATCGATCAATACCCGGGTGGCCGTTACGTTTAGCAGACCGCTTGCGGCTTGTGGGTGATTGATATGATCATCATCTGCTGCCGACGTATTGACGAGTCTTTAGAGTCCTACACAGAGGTTTCCTGGCTCAAGCGAAACGAAATAGGAGCGCATATAAGATATGTGCAGGACCGAGAATAATGAGTGTATGTGATACCGTATTCCATTCTCACGATGAATGTATCGATTGGTTATATGCGATATAACCTAGATATCGAATCAAGGATTGATTCGATAAGCCGATACATAGGATACTAGTCGGTTATATGCGATATGACCGGATCGTTAAATCAAGTGTTGATTTAATGATTTAATGTATAATTATATATTTGATATATTACTTTGCATTAACTAGTATTGGTTCACTTTAAATGGATTTTCTCACTTGATGTGCAAGTTGTATATGTGATATACTTTTGTGCACATGTTTGTATCATATTTAATGATACTTGCTCATTTGGTTAAGTGTAAAGAATTAAACCTTGGTTAAGTAAATGGTTAGGTTTTTTATTTATTCATTCTTTTATCTTTTTAATTTGGATTAAAAAGAAATGGCAAAAGAAAACAAAATGGTTGCTTTCATTCTTGAAGCTTGTTGAAGCTTCATGAAGCTTTGACCAAAGTGACCATTTTGTCTTCATGCTTAACCCTAACCATTCATCTAACCTTAGTCAATTCTCTACACCTAACCATGGTTTACATTATGATAAGTATTCATTTTCTTTTTCATTTTAAATACTTATCATAATCATCTTCATCTTCTTCTTCTTCATGAGATAAAGAAAAAGCTTGCCACCATTAATGGCATGTTGAGCAAAAGTGTGAGAAATCAAATTCTAAAGTGAACCCACCTCCTATTTCTTCAACCTCTACCTCTTGCCAAGTAGTATAGGGTGTTTTCTTCACAAGTTTCACAACTTGGTGAAGTTGGAGCTTGATCTTGTGTAACCTCGACGTAGATCATCTTCGGCATCGTAGCCGACGACTAGTCCGCTCATTTTCTCCGATGAAGCCGATGCAAGAGTCCGGGATTCGAGATGGACAGCGAGGGGACGACTACGTGGAGCTAAGGAAGTGGATAACCGGATCTACAAAGGTTGTAGCTTCTTATCTTTAGTTAAGTTGTTAACTAGTTCAATGTTTCGCCTAAAATTCTAGTCAACGATCCGTATTAGAGTTTCTCGGCACTTATAAAATTTGAAATTGGCAAGGTTGATGCCTTGTGAGACCTCTTGAGAGTGCCTAGGAACCCTACAAAAATTCCATGCACAGATCACTCAAACCGGCCGCGGATCCGCGGCCGAAGGTGCAGATCCGCCGCGGATCCACGGTCACGGTAACACATCATCGGCATATTGCTTTTCCCGGGTTCTCCTTTCAATGATCCAAACTTCTTCAAGCCACTCTAGAGATCTCCAGAAGCTTCCGTCCTAACAGCCAAGTTTCTTGTACAAGCCTAATACCTCCAAGCTTCTCAAGCAAGCTAGCTAAATCTAGAATGTTCTCCTCAACAACCAAGATTTTTAAGGAAGCTAGCTAACTACCTAAATCTAGAAGCTTCCTTCATAACTACCAAGCTTGAAAGAGAAGCTAAACCTATCTTAGCTTCTAAAGGAAGCTAAACCTAATTAAGCTTCTAGGGGAAGCTAAAGGAGAAGGCTATATAGAGGGACTCATGGCTTCATCTCAAAGGTTGTTGGTTGTTCACCAATTCCAAATACAAGTTGAGTGACACAACTTGTGCATCCAAACCCTAGCACAAATACAATTCAAAGCCAAATCAAGATCACCGAGTAAAAGATCAAGCAAGAAATCAACAAGCCTTTTTGGATGCGACGCCGATCTTCATCTGAGCAAGTGGTCCAAGACGATCCGCGACTCACAAAGACGATACGAAGCTCAATTCGACGATCTAGTTCTCTCCTCAATTCTTGTAGTCTTTGAGCGAAGTGTAACGAAATGTTGAATAATAAAAGGTGAAGATCTTTATTCTTGCTTTCTTTACATTCTTGCATTGTGGAGTTTCTTGATCTTTGATTCATTTAATTTCATGATGTTTGAGTGAAAACTCCGCTCGTGGAGGAATCGAGAAAATTGATAGATAATGATAATTAAATTCTTGAACTATTCTTAAGTCTTATGAGTTTTGTAAACTTTAGGAAATTGAATCATCGACAACCTAGTTTCGAGCGTGATGCTTTCTTGAATGTTTTAGCTCTTAATTAGAGATCAACGATCGATTATTGAATTTCCTAGAGGCTAGAATTTGTATGAAAATCAACGAAAGGACAAGGGATAGATGATGAAACCCTAGTTTCCGCAAGAGATCCCTAATTCTCATTGATCGTCATCGATCTAGCAACAAATCATCAATGGATAAGAATACGTAATCACAAGTCTTCATCCTCACTATCAATTCGATCGATTCATACGAGCCTCTCTACAAATCTTGATAACTAATTCAATTTGGACAATTCTCGATTCTCGATTCTCGATTCTCGATTCTTGATCTTTAGTATTTCTTGATAATTAGATCTTGTTCTTTAAAATTCTTGAAACTAAATTTCTAAATTCTTGAATCATTTTCTTTTCTCCTTTAATTTTCGACTCAACTAAAACAAATACGAGCAAATCTCACTTTCTCTGTGGACGATCCGCACTCGCTAACGAACCTACAATTGACACCGTTATTGATTGAGGTTTACAAATTTCTATGGTTATGAAACATCATTTCTATATACGACACCGCTGGGCTGCCTCTTAGTGAGGGCTTAGATCCCTGGCGTTGCGAGGTAAGGAACTACCAGACTGGGATAACCGAGCAAGGGCGGGCCCGGTTACCTCTTGGCGAGGGCTTGATCCTTAGCGCGGGAGGGGCTATGCGAGGCCTGCAAAGGATGGACCGAGCAGGGTTGCTGCTCGGTTGCCTCTTGGCGAGGGCTTTGATCCCTGGCATTGTGGGGTAGGGAATTATCAGCCAGGGATAACCGAGCAAGGGCGGGCCCGGTTGCCTCTTGGTGAGGGCTTTGATCCTTAGCGCAGGAGGGGCCGTAAGGGGCCTACTAAGGATGGGCCGAGCAGGGTTGCTGCCCGGTGCCTCTTAGCGAGGGCTTCGATCCTTAAGGACGGGCCGAGCAGGGTTGTTTCCCGGTGCCTCTTGGCGAGGGCTTAGATCCCTGGAGTTTTGGGGTAGGGAACTACCGGCCAGGGATAACCGAGCAAGGGCGGGCCCGGTTGCCTCTTAGTGAGGGCTTTGATCCATAGCATGGGAGGGGCCATAAGGGGCCTACTAAGGATGGGCCGAGCAGGGTTGCTGCCCGGTGCCTCTTGGCGAGGGCTTTGAACCCTAAGGACGGGCCGAGCAGGGTCGCTGCCCGGTGCCTCTTGGCGAGGGCTTTGATCCTTAAGGACGGGCCGAGCAGGGTCGCTGCCTGGTGCCTCTTGGCGAGGGCTTTGATCCTCGGCGTTGTGGGGTAGTTAACTACCAGCCGGGGATAGCCAAGCAGGGTAGCCGCTCGGCTTCCTCTTGATGACGGCTTCGATCCTGAGGGCAGGAGGGGCTGTATGAGGCATGCTAAGGATGGATCGAGCAGTGAAGCTGCTCAGTTGCTTCTTGGCGAGGGCTTAGATCCCTGGCATTATGAGGTAGGGAACTACCAGCCAGGGATTACCGAACAAGGGCGGGCCCGGTTACCTCTTGGTGAGGGCTTTGATCCTTAGCTCGGGAGGGGCCGTAAGGGGCCTACTAAGGACGGGCCGAGCAGGGTTGCTGCCCGGTGCCTCTTGGCGAGGGCTTCGATCCTTAAGGACGGGCCGAGCAGGGTTGTTGCCCGGTGCCTCTTGGCGAGGGCTCAGATCCCTGGCGTTTTGGAGTAGGGAACTATCGGCCAGGGATAACCGAGCAAGGGCGGGCCCGGTTGTCTCTGTGTGAGGGCTTTGATCCTTAGCACGGGAGGGGCCGTAAGGGGCCTACTAAGGACGGGCCGGGCAGGGTTGCTGCCCGGTGCCTCTTGGCGAGGGCTTTGATCCTTAAGGATGGGCCGAGAAGGGTTGCTGCCCGATGCCTCTTGGCGAGGGCTGTGATCCCTGGCGTTCTGGGGGTAGTGAACTACCAGCCGGGGATAGCCAAGCAGGGTAGCTGCTCGGCTGCCTCTTGATGGGGGCTTCGATCCTTAGCGTGTGAGGGGCCGTAAGAGGCATGCTAATGATGAACTGAGCAGTGAAGCTGATCAGTTGCCTCTTGGCGAGAGCTTTGATCCTTGGCATTGGGGGGTAGTGAACTACCAGCCGGTGATAGCGAAGCAGGGTAGCTGCTCCGCTGCGCAGGAGGGGCCATAAGAGACCTGCTAAGAATGAATCGAGCAGTGAAGCTGCTCAGTTGCCTCTTGGCGAGTGCTTCAATCCCTGGCGTTGGGGGGTAGCGAAATACCAGCCGGGGATAGTACAGCAGGGTAGCTACTCGGCTTCCTCTAGATGAGGGCTTCGATCCTTAGCGCATGAGGGGCCGTAAGAGGCCTGCTAAGGATGAACCGAGCAGTGAAGCTGCTCAGTTGCATCTTGGCGAGGGTTTCGATCCCTGGCGTTGGGGGGTAATGAACTACCAGCCGGGGATAGCCAAGCAGGGTTGCTTCTCGGCTGTCTCTTGATGAGGGCTTCGATCCTTAGCGCGGGAGGGGCCGTAAGAGGCATTCTAAGGATGAACCGAGCAGTGAAGCTGCTCAGTTTCCTCTTGGCGAGGGCTTTGATCCCTGGCGTTAGGGGGTAGTGAACTACCAGCTGGTGATAGCCGAGCAGGGTAGCCTTTCAGCTTCCTCCTGATGAGGGCTTCGATCCTTAGCGCGGGAGGGGCCGTAAGAGTCCTGCTAAGGATGGACCGAGCAGCGAAGCTGCTCAGTTGCCTCTTGGCGCGGGCTTAGATCCCTGGCATTGCGAGGTAGGGAACTACCAGCCAGGGATAACTGAACAAGGGCAGCCGCTGGGCTGCCTCTTAGTGAGGTTCTGTCCGACCTTCCCGGTGTGAGCATTGGGAAGAGGGGCAGCCGAGGGTGGCACGTGTCATGAACGCGTGGGGAAGGCGTGGCGCCGGAGCTGCGTCCTTTCGACTTCGCCGGGAAATGCTCAATGGTTGAGATGAGCGACTGTTGGACTTCGGGGGTGTTGTGCGCTATAAAGCGGAGGGTGTGTTGATCACCCCTTCCTTCACATCCAAAACATAAGAATGGAGGACTTCCCTTTTACCACCCCCGACATCGTGAGCTTTGAGGACGTGTACCTCTACGATCAGTACTGCACTGAGGACACGGTGCAGTTAGTGATAGGCCGCATCGTGAATCACTTCGGCCGACTGCTACCCCAGCGCTCCCCCTTGTTCCAGCTGTTGATGTACTCCATTTAGAGGGCATCGCCGGGGCTCTACAACCCCTTATCCGAACAGCTGAGGGATGAGGCGGTTGGTAAGCTAAGGTCTCTGCAGTGTTTCGGCCTGATTTTCGCGGGTCGGAGGGATCGCTCGGTGTCACTCATCCTTGAGTGCTACCAATTGAGGCACGATGCCGACGTTCACGGGTGGCACCAGAGGCAGTGGACCGAGGCTGCGAGGGCTCGGCTGGCGGAAATATCCTTGGAGTACAACGAGCAATGTTCTCTGCACCCCCTTCCCCCGCTATTGTAATTTTCCTATTTCGATGTACGGCTGAGGACCCTATAGTACCCTTTGGAATAAACAGAACTCTTTTTTGCAATGTTTTATTGATCCCTTTTATTATATAACCAAAAGTATCTTCAGAAAAGTTTACATTAGCTTAGTAGAAAGAAGTACACGCTAGTAGATGCTCTTTTTATTGGTGCAGCTTGAGCTCCTCGGATGTCTGTTGGCCTCCACGACCGACGTGGGGTGTTGAGCCTCGTAGGTACCCGACGTACCCATCCTCCGCTGACACGACCATGATTTGGCCGATTGTCAACTCGCCGGGAGGGGGACCCTGCTCCTACTCGCAGTCAGCTTGCCGCTTGTCCCGCAAGTACGCTACGAGGTGTCCCGAACGGATGAGCTCATCGATGTAGTCTCGGAGCTTCTTATAGCTCTCCGTGGAGTGGCCTAGTGAATTATGGAAACCGCAGTAGGGGCCCCGGGTTCGCTTTGAGGCCATTTGCGAGATCGGGGGAGCTTGAAGAACCCCTCGCTCTTAGCCTCCTCTAGCAGTACCGTCTGGGAGACGTTGTGCGGGGTGTACTCCTGAAACTTCGGGGAGTAGGGTTTTGGCCTCTCAGGTCCCCTTTTCTCTTCCCTCTCCCTTTCCTTTGGTCGACTTGATCTGCCCGGGGGAGATTTGCGTTCACCTCGGATTCGAGCTTGACCTCACGCTCGGTCCAGGCCTTTACCTCAGCAATGGTCTTAGGTTGCGCTAATGCAAAAGAGCGTAACCACTCCTAGTGCCTAAGACCAGACCTAAGTGCTATAATGACCGTCTCGTCCCGATGTTCTGAGACCTCGAGAAGGGCATTGTAGAAGCGGGTGACATACCCTTTGAATGTCTATTTGTCCCCACTCTTGATTGTGAAGAGATGGTCAACTGTCCGTTTCTGCCTCCTGTTCCCGACGAAGTGGCCGAGGAATTGGGTGGCCAGCTCGTCGAAAGTTAAGATCGAGCATGGCGCGAGTCCTCGGAACCAGTCATGTCCGCAGCGGATGAGAGTGGCCGGGGAAAGCCTGGCATTGGGCGGCGTTGGAGTTGCCTTGGAAGCTCATTCCTGCGGTGAATGCGTCCAAATGGTCCTTCGGGTCAAGCTTACCGTCGAAGAGAGAGACCTTCGGGGGCTTGTTCCGAGAGGAGACATGGACGGCGAGCAGCTCCTCAGTGAAGGGTTTGGTGAGCGAGTCGGCGGCATATTTAGCCCCGTCGCTCGAATGATGACTTTTCCGATGCATACCCTCGATCTTCTTTTCGAGGGCGTCGAGTCGGTCGAGGTATCCCGATGATTCGGTGCATTCTAATCTTTGGCCTTTGCCGTTGGAGACCCGTGTCTGGCCGCGGCCCCGGTTACTTTCGATGAGGTTCCTTAGGTCGCCTGGCGAGGCAGTCTTCGAGCTGTCGTGACGAGTCCCGTCTACGTGACCCCGTCGAAGGAGGGGGTGTCGGTCATGCCTCGGAGCAGGTGAGCTAACCGACATCTCCTCGGGAGGGACAGGGGCATGCAGGGGCTTGGGGCGAGGTACTCTCGCGACGCACCTCGGTGTTGAACTGTGGGGGGACCCAACGGGTCATAGAATATGTCGTCTCGGGAGATCTGCGGCCGTGGGAGGCAGCGAGGCGGTGGTCGGCAGTGTCGATGCAAGTAGAGTCGTTTATCCCTCTGTACGGGTCTCGATCCCGAGGTGGGGGAGCAGCGACCTTGGGAGCTTGCCCCGCCGTTTGGACACGGACGAGCGCATCCACCATGGACGCGAGTCGAACTATCCGGACGGCTAGGGCATTGATGGAGTTCGGGGGAGGAGATTCGCCCGCGCCTCCGTTGTGTGGGAGGCGGCGGCTAGCTCTTGGATCATCGCGGTGATCACTGGCCATTAGGTTGAGATCGGAAGATGAACTTTTGTTTTAGTGGAATCAAGAGTTCCCACAGACGGCGCCAGCTGACGCAACCCGGATCACGTCAAGATGTTACCTTCCGTAGATCTGCTGTTGGCAACGATGGACGGCTGAGATTTTGGTTGGAGGTTGACTCCTGAAGTGTGTGGATCTTAATGGGTTGTGGTTTTGAGGTTGAGCCGAGCTACCTGCAAGGAATTCCTGGGGTGGTTAAACCACCGAGGACCCTCCGACGATCAAGTTAGTGGTGCAAGTCGAGCATTGTAGCGGCTTAGTGAGGAAAAAATTGCATACTTGAGTCGTCTGAAAGAGGAGTTTATGTAGCGGCGGCAACAGGCAGGCAGGTGCGAGAATCACTCCGGCCGTTACGCCTCTGATGTCACGCCCGCGTGATAGGCGGGATCTCTCATTAATGGCGAGACAGGCTCGTTAATGGAGGATCGTGATGGCGTGGAACGTGGGACGTGGCCGGCGGATATCTCATGTATGGCGAGATTCGCAGAGGCGAGGCGGAAGCACCTGCGAATGATGCCGTTGGTCGGTCGATGGGACCGAGGAAGAAGAGCTCGGCGGGAGGCTCGGGAACGAGCGGGAGGCCTAGTTATCTTGGTTCTATGGTGGCCCGAAGGCGAGCTGAGAGGGTCGAGGAGGCCAATTGTGCAGGAGGCTCGGAGGTGAGCCAGCGGTTGTTTGTAGGACGGGCATAGGAGTGGTCTGGTCGGCCATTACAGGTCCTTTCTTGCAAGCTTCAGGACATGTCATCTGCCACGTGTCATGATCTAGAAGATCACCGATATCAAGCATCATCAGCTGGCCTCCCTCGTCGCCCGCCTCATCGCTCGTCTTTGGCCGCCGGCCTGCAAGCAGCCGTTCGGTCGGCCCTGCCGCCATTCGTTCGGTCATTCACCGCAGAGCTTGTAGGGTTAGCTTAGCACCTTAGCACGGTTTTGGCAAGCATCAATCATGCTACTTTAAAATTTTTAGGGTGCTAAACAAAACACCAAGTACTCGAAATAGAGAATTAGGATTTAACATGATATGTAAACTCTTTACATCTATGTGAATAAGGAATACGACCTTTGTAGACCAGTCCTTCACTTCAATAGCTCTGTGTAGTAGTCCTTTCGCTGCGATCATGATCCCCTGGACTCTAGAAAGGCTCCCATGAAGAAACGAACAAGTTTGCTTCGAAGTCTTCGAGGCCGAAAATGATCTACGTCGAGGAGACACTAGCTCATGCTATCTCTTCACTAATTGTAAGATTAGTGAAGCAAACACCTTAAACAAAATGGCAAGTAGTAGAGGATGATGAAGTAGGAAGTGGGCTCACTTTAGTTTTATTTTTCTCACAAGATTTCATCACTAAGAAAAAGTTAGCAAGCTTTTTCTCTTGAGGAAGAAGAAGAAGTGATGAAGAAAAAGAATAAGTGAGTGAGATTATAATTGCAACCATGGGTGAGTTAGTGTCATGCCTAACTCATGTAGAGAATAAACCATAGCTATGAGTTAAGGGTTGGGCTAAGAAATATCTTAAGTAATGATAAAAGAGTGGACTTGGTCAATGTTTTCTACAAGCTTCTCCAAGCTTCAACCATGACTCATTCCAAATCTTTTGTGAATTACTTAATGATAAATAAAACCCAAACATAAATCCTAGAATGGTATAAGTCTCATACATACATGTTGCAAGTGTAACCTAACATGACACAACAATATATATCATATATATATTTTGTGTGCAAAAAGAAAATAATACATTTAACATATATGACATATATATCAATGTATCATAAGTGAGAAAAATAATTACTTAAGTGAGATAATATTAGTTAAAGTAATTTAATATATCTAATATAAAATTCTACATTAAATTATTAAATCTACACTTGATTTAATAATCCGGCTATATTATATATAACCGACTAATATCAAATGCAACAACTTATCGAATCAACACTTGATCCGATAACTTGGCTATATCATATATAACCTATCGATACATATATCGCGAGAATAGAATGCAGTATCACATACTCGTACTAATCTCGGTACCGCACATATCACATATGTGCTCCTACTCCATTTCGCATGAACCAGGAAACCTCTGTGTAGGACTCTAAAGACTCGTCAATACTCCGGCAGTAGGTGATGATCATATCAAACACCCACAAGCCGCAAGCTGTCTGCTAAACGTAACGGCCACCCGGGTATTGAGCGATCAGAAGATCAACAAGCAAGCCTGCTCGTACTCCTGCGAATCCAATAAGTAACACTACCGTACAGTTTGGTTTCTTCGTCTGATATGACGCATATCACAGCCTGGGGGTGGTATAACGTCAGACCCCAATAGCCTGATAAGTCATGCCGATGCAAGGTCCATAACGGTTCGAGAAATTACTGATAACTCTTACCAATAAATCTCAGCAACGCTGGACAGGGATTTCATGTTATGACCAATCGAGCATAGCGCAACATCAACTCCCTATACCGGGATAGACGAAACCCCTCCTATCGTTCATTTCTTCTATGTGACTCAGGACTGTACCCAAAACCCACCTTTTTGCACAATCTCTTGACCATGGTATGGTGCAAATCAAAGCATAGTGGGAATCACACAAGACACTATGACGATCTCGGGTCTACAGACTAACATGTACCAGTGTCACCGGAGAACTGCTATCCGAAGATAGGTATAATACCATTTAGGAGTTCTCGGCAAGTCCGTCCAGTGTACCAAGTCTCCACTAAGCACCCGTATACCTTCTCTGATGTCAAACACCAATGGATATGGGATCATCCATCGCCCATCTCATGGGTCGAGAAGCGCATACGCTAGTCTACTCTGGAGTATCGATGCCCTGTCTCAATACTCCCACGACTAGGAACATTTGAAGGATGTACTTATCGACTACCATGTCCCCACTAGTATGATCTGCATCATAATCCTGGTAGTCAAGTACTCATCCTAAGGGCTTTATCAACATGTAATAGAGAGACAATAAGTGTACATATTAAGATAAAGAGAAACCAGATAGCATACTATCATGTAGAGCAAGAAAGTCCTCCCTATATATGTCCAAGCATCCACTACAATATATATTGCATGTACAGTAATGGCCTCTAGGGCATACATATAACTAACAATCTCCCACTTGCACTAGGGCCATCTGTTGTTGTATCCAATACCCAACAATATAGCAGTGGTTGTCGTATCCCATACTCAACCATCCCATAGAAGTCTCTCTATGGGGAAGGCCTTTGTGAGTGGATCCGCTGTTTTATCCTTCGGGTCTACTCTCCTGACCTCGATCCCTTGGAGATCAACCATCTCCCTGATCAGGTGATACTTGCCTCAGAATATGTCTGGAACGCTGATGGGACCTTCGTTCCTAGGCCAAAGCCACAACTCCATTGTTGTCACAATAACAGTTATTGGACGCTCAATGGTAGGAACCTTGTTCATCTTATGAACAAGAAATGTCCAGATAGCCACTTTGGTAGTATCATTGGTAGCAATGTATTCAGCCTCTATCGTCTAGTATGTCACGGTATCTAGCTTGGAACTCTTCCAACATACGTCCCTCTACTGAGGGTAAAGACAATTCCTGTGACTGACTATCAGTCGATCTTATCACTCTGCAAGCTGGAACCAAGAACTTTCTTTTAGTTCTTCTCAAGTACTTAAGAATGTCCTCCACAGCTGTCCAGTGATTCTCCCAAGATCCGATTGATTCCTAATCACTACACCTAGTGAGTCATCTACATCTGGTTCTGTACATAACATCGCATACTCTGATAGAGCCTACCGCCGAAGCATAGGCTATCTTTTGTATGCGAGCTCTCTCCAAATCAGTCTTGGGAGACATCTTTTTAGAGAGAGTGATCCATGAGTAAGTGGGCGAACCACCATGCTTAGAATCGTCCATACTAAACCCCTTTAGTATGGTATTTATGTACCTGGATTTGGGACACTCCCAACATCCACATAGATCTATCACCATAGATCATAATCCACAAGATGTAGCAGGTATCATCCAAATCTTCTATTGAGAATCCCCATGATAAGAGGAGCTTGACCGAGTGTAGCATAGGAAACTATTTCCTATCAGAGTATGTCATCTACGTACAATACATGGAAGACAACCTTACTCTCTACAACCTTCTTGTATATACAAGGTTCATCTACCATTTTGATGAACTCAAACTCTTTTACTGTCACATCAAAATAAATGTTCCAACTCCGCGATGCTTGCATTGATCCTGATGGTCTTAAGCATAGCTTTGAAAGTCTCAACTTTTCCATTTACACCAATAATCTTCTCAAGATCCATTTGCTCTCAATGGGTTTTACCCCTTCAGGTGCAACATGCAAAGTCATACTTTATTGGTGTACATGGATTCCATCTTTGATCGCATAGCATCCAACCATTTCATAGAGTCACCACTCGTGATGGCCTGCCTGAACCTAGTTGGACCATCATCTCATGATGTTATCCTCGCTCCCACTGTCACCGAGAAGACCGTAGTATCTCTCAAGTGGATGAGGAACCCTACTAGATTCACGGAGAGGCTGAGGTTCGTTTGAGACCATTGAATCCTTTGGTTTCACCAAATCATCAGCTGTTAGTTTGTCTGGCTGGAACTCCTTCCAGTTCTACTTCATGACCACTAATTTCTTCACAAGAAATTCCATTTCTAAAAAGGTAGCATGCTGAGAAACAAAACACCTTTTGCTCCTCAGAGTGGTAGAAAATATTCCCTCACAAATGTTCGGGATATCCTAACAAACTTGTACCTTGCCTCGAGCTTGTCCGGATTCTGGCTTTCAACATAGGCCGGACAACCCCATATCTTAACTCGTTTAAGACATGGTCTCTTCCCACACCATATCTCATATGTAGTGGTAGGCCCCGATTTGGACGGAACCCCATTCAATAGGTATGTAGCTTCTCAAGTGCATAACACCCAAAAGGAAACATGTAACTCAACAATACTCATCATAGAGCGCGCCATATATCATAGGGTGCGATACGTCCGCCCCGATACACCTATGTATTGTGGTGTACCGAAGGAGTAAGCTGAGAGAGAATCACATTCTCCTTTAAATAATCCAGGAACTCCATGCCTTAGTATTCACCTCCTCAATCACATCGAAGGATTTAATACATTTACCCGTCTGATTCTTTAACTTCAATCTTATATTCCTTGAATTTCTCAAAAGTTTCAGACTTGTCTTTCAACAGGAACACATGTCGGAATCTTGAGAGATAGTCGATGAATGTAATGAAGTACCAAGAACCAATCCTGGCATTTGTAGACATAGGACCGTATACATCATCATGCATTCATCTAAAGAGTTCACTAACTCTTTCTCTGTTTTCAGTAAACGGAGTATTGGTCATATTACCTGTGAGACAAGACTGGCAAGTATCATAAGATGAAAATTCGAACAGATTCTCATTTTCATCCTTATGTAACTTAGCTGGTCGTGTCGCATAGATATGATCTAGTCTACAATGCCTCAAGAAGGATTTGTTCATTTCTGAATTAGTCCTCTTACGTGTGTTCTAGATACTTTGAACTGTGGTTTGATTTAGAACGTATATGCTATTATGTAACGTGCCTGATCCAATCAACTCTTGATTGAGGAAAATGTTCACAACATAATCCTCCAATACAGAATTATATCCTTCTTTAACTCATTAAAGAAACTGATGCAATGTTGTATATCAGGTTCGGTATCTAATAACATTTGTTCAGAATCAATCTTATACAAGGTGATATCTGCCAACTGACTTGGCTGCAACACTTGCACCATTCTCTAACACTTAGAGACATATCATCCATTCTCAGTTCTCAACCTTTCTGTAGCCTATGTAACTCTTACATGTGTGGGATCCTTATCTGGTATCTCATACCTAGGACCTAGAGGATACTGAGAAACAGTTCTCGGTAATAAGGACACCCGAAGAATATGCATCAACATGCACTTTCTTCGATTGAGTGGCATGGGAATCCAGATATTCCCCTATTTCCTGCTCGGATTTATAACAGTTATAAGATAGAGCGGAACCAACGTTCCCTAGCTCAGTATAATAAGCATGTTTGGTCAAAGCATCCATATTATTATCTTGATTAAGGCGTGATATGCTCGCTACCAGGAGAGAGAGAGAAGAAAACACTCTGTGTGCGCTCTTGCTGGATTAGATTGGTTATTAGTTTATCTAATCAGGATGGCTCCCACCGTTTTAGTCAAATCTACCTTCAAACCCTAAAAGGTAAGACTAGCCAGGATTAATTACACCCTACAAGTTCGCCAATTTTTCGGCCAGGCCAGTGTCGGTAGTTTTAGGGAGGTTCACCGTGCTTTCGCACGGACCTAATTAAAATAAACCTCATTTTCCCATAGGCGTAACCCCGTTAACACCTTTCTAGACACCTACTTGATCGGCTAATTGTAATGTGTAAAACTCTCCCAGGAGTAACTCTTACTCGCAGTGGGTATCGGGATCCAACTATCTCATACAAGTTATGCAATCTCATTGCAAATTTCAACACTTGAAATTCCCGATAATATTTTTACCCTTAGCACTTATGACCTTGGCTATGGTCAACATATCATAAGCACTAGTCAATTTCTATCCGTCATTTCGTGGTTAATTAGACCCACCCACATGACCCTCGGCTATGGTCGATATAATCATGTGATTGTCCTAACTAATCGCACATATGCTGTGTAAGAAAGACATCACTTAGCTACCGTACACTACGCCTCGGTTATGGTCGACATACGCAGCACGAATACTAAGTACTCTACTTCCTAAAATGATAGAGGGCTACGCAGGTTTTTAAGAAAAGCATGAGAGTAATGAACTTGATATCGTTGTAGAATCGAGTGAATTTTAAAAAGGAGTGTTTTTTAGGCTTTTACTAGTTTTGCTAAAGAGGTCACTCCCGGTGAAGGGATCTCGGCTCTTTCCTCATCGAATAAGGTGCAGGATATTTCAGAAATACCACTATGCAAAGCAAAAACTATAGAAGCAATTAAAAGACAAACCGAGTGGGTTATAGCATCTGCTGATTTCGCTAAAGAGGTCACTCCCGGTGAAGGGATCTCGGCTCTTTCCTTATCGAATAAGGTGCTGGATATTCTACAAAGAATACCGCTATGCAAAGAAAGAACTAGAGCTACCAGTTTTTAATCAAGTTTCTACAACATCTTTAGGTTTCTTTTTATTTCATTAATCTCATTAATGATGTCCCATCAATATATGTGCTTTCCAAGCATCGCATAAGAAACGAAAGCAGTAATATTAATTATATTTCATATATATAATATAGCCATTCGTCTGAACATATCACAGTGATCACATCACAGAGCAACAGAAGATAACATATGAAATATTGGATATACTAGGATTTCCGTGTTTTAATTTAAGCCAGTATAAAACACGGATTCCACGGTCGCGATGAATAGACAAACCCACATCCCTAGACCCCCTACGAGAGCTTCAAGCAACCCTACCAATTCTTGAGTTAGGAGACCCGGTCTCGACTCCTCGAGATGGTCTCCCACTGTACCCTAGAACCCGGTTACTTGTGCTCCCCACCTTGGGTCTATCCTAATGCGGAAAAGTAAATAATATACATCAATGGTGATATTATCCTCAATCCGGAAGTGCCCCAATAAAAGAATATTACATACAAGCTTTTACATAAATGAAAATGAAAAACTCTCATCTCACATAAAAACACCCGGCTATTCAGAACACGACGATCCAATACAACATATCACAGCTACATATAACATCACATGTCATCAACGTAAGTAAATATGCGTATCCCAATTGTCGTTGACATATAGCACTGAAACCAGTGATACACCACATATTACACTTACGGTCGCAGAAAAGAAAGTGAAAAACTACAACAATTGGAATCCGCAGCCACCTTAGACATCATAAACCCAATATATCACATATATTGGATTTCTTGCCTAACTAAATAAATTCTTTAGACATCGCAAGCCTAACAACTATAAATCACGCATTTTAGTCTCGATATTGAAAACACTTTCCAATAACCTGTCGGGTAAATCAACAAGATTCCCGATAACCAGATCGAATGCTCGTCGGAAACTTTATTAGATGGCCGCACCCACCGATGCTGTCGACGAAGTGCACTAAGGCGGAACACCGCTGCCGCGAGAACCCGAACTGATGCTTTTGGCGACGGGATTCTCCTACAGTCACTTGGTCGGGGCTATGGGGAATGGCTATCTAGTAAGATTACCCGGCGAGTATCCGCGTACGCTGCGTAATTGCCACGGACTTTTGATCAACATCAAAATTCCGTGGCAACCGATCAAATGAGACTAAATTGCTAGATTTATAAAATTCAAACTAGTTATCTCATAACCAATTCTATGGATTCCAAATATTGTATCACAATTATAGATAGCTAGGCGAAGTTAGATAATTCGATTGATTCAATGAATTCCCAAAAATTCCCAGAGAGCTCAACACTTGAGTACTGTTAAAGTTAACCAGAGACATGCCACAATACTTACGGACTAACAGCTGAAGGGCCCGACCCAAGCCTCTCAAGTGGCGCCGCGGATCCGCCGCCAAAACCATGTTTTGGGGTTTCGTTCTTCATGTGTGTCCATAGAATTCCCTGCATGATTTTCTGAGTATTTTTAACATTGAAAAATCCAACTTTTTGAAACATTTCCAAAAAGGGGGTCGTTTCGGGCTTTCGGAGTTCGATCGGACATTAAACTTCGTCTAGACAACGCCTAATGCTCTAGCTTGGCTCTGATACCACTGTAGGTCAGGCAGCCACCCAATCTAATGGGGTGGCCGTGGCACTAACGGGTCCCTTCGCAGCTACTTTTTACGCATGCCCCCTCGCGACGTCTACAACTCGCCGGAACACCTTCCGGTCTCGGGAAAGCCTAGGGGTAAGAGCCTATACTTTGCCACACCGTCACACAGTGAGAACCCCCTATAGGTCAACATCCAATGCCTAGTAGCTCTGATACCACTGTAGGGTTATCTTAGCACCTTAGCTTGGTTTTGGCAAGCATCAATCATGCTACTTTAAAATTTTTAGGATGCTAAACAAACTAACCAAATAATCGAACCAGAGAATTAGGGTTAAACATGATATATAAACCCTTTAGATCTAAGTGAACAAGGAATACAACCTTTGTAGACCGGTCCTTCACTTCAATAGCTCCGTGTAGTAGTCCCTTCGCTGCGATCACGATCCCCTGGATTCTAGAAAGGTTCCCATGAAGAAACGAACAACCTTGCTTCGATGTCTTCGAGGCCGAAGATGATCTACGTCGAGGAGACACTAGCTCATGCTATCTTTTCACTAATTGTGAGATTAGTGAAGCAAACACAATAAACTAAATGGCTAGTAGTAGAGGATGATGAAGTAGGAAGTGGGCTCACTTTAGTTTTATTTTTCACACAAGATTTCAACACTTAAAAAAAGCTAGCAAGCTTTTTCTCTTGAGAAAGAAGAAGAAGTGATGAAGAAAATGAATGACAGAGTGAGGTTAGAATTGCAACCATGGTTGAGTTAGTGTCATGCCTAATTCATGTAGAGAATAAACCATAGTTATGAGTTAAGGGTTGGGTTAAGAAATATCTTAAGTAATGACAAAAGAGTGGACTTGGTCAATATTTTCTACAAGTTTCTCCAAGCTTCAACCATGACTCATTCCAAATCTTTTGTGAATTACTTAATGATAAATAAAAACTAAACATAAACCCTAGAATGGTATAAGTCTCATACATACATGTTGCAAGTGTAACCTAACATGACACAACAATATATATCACATATATATTTTATATGCAAAAAGAAAATAATACATTTAACATATATCACATATATATCAATGTATCATAAGTGAGAAAAATAATTACTCAAGTGAGCTAATATTAGTTAATGTAATTTAATATATCAAATATATAATTCTACATTAAATTATTAAATCAACACTTGATTTAATAATCCGGCTATATTACATATAACCGACAAATATCAAATGTAACACCTTATCGAATCAACACTTGATCTGATAACTTGGCTATATCATATATAACCTATCGATACATATATCGCGAGAATAGAATGTGGTATCACATACTCGCATTAATCTCGGTCCCGCATATATCACATATGTGATTCTACTCCGTTTCGCATGAACCAGGAAACCTCTGTGTAGGACTTTAAAGACTCTTCAATACGTCGGCAGTAGATGATGAACATATCAAAAACCCACAAGCTGCAAGCGGTCTGCTAATCATAACGGCCACCCGGGTATTGAGCGATCAGAAGATCAACAAGTAAGCCTTCTCGTACTCTTGCGAATCCAATCAGTAACACTACCGTACAGTCCAGTCTCTTCGTCTGATATGTCGCATATCACAGCCTGGGGGTGGTATAATGTCAGACCCCAATAGCCTGAGAAGTCATGCCGATGCAAGGTCCATAACGGTTCGAGAAACTACTGATAACTCTTACCCGTAAATCTCAGCAACCCTGGCCAGGGATTTCATGTTATGGCCAATCGAGCATAGCACAACATCAACTCCCAATACCGGGAGAGACGAAACCCCTCTTATCGCTCATTGCCTCCATGTGACTCGGGACTGTACCTAAAAACAACCTTTTTGCACGATTTCTTGACCGTGGTATGGTGAAAATCAATGAACAGTAGGAATCACACAAGACTCTATGACGATCTCGGGTCTACAGACTAACATGTACTAGTGTCATCAGAGAACTGCAATCCGATGATAGGTATAATACCATCTAGGAGTTCTCAGCGAGTCCATCCAGTGTACCCAGTCTCCACTGAGCACCCGTATACCTTCTCTGATGTCAAACACCAATGGATATGGGATCATCCATCGCCCATTTCATGGGTCAAGAAGCGCATACGCTAGTCTACCCTGGAGTATCGATGCCCTGTCTCGATACTACCACGACTAGGAACATTTGAAGGATGTACTTATCGACTACCCTGTCTCCACTAGTATGCTCTGTATCATAATCCTGATAGTCAAGTACTCATCCTAAGGGCTTTATCAACATATAATAGAGAGACAATAAGTATACATGTTAAGATAAAGAGCAACCAGATAGCATACTATCATGTCGAACAAGAAAGTCCTCCCTATATATGTCCAAGCATCCACTGCAATATACATCGCATGTACAGTAATGGCCTCTAGGGCATACATATAACTAACAGAGCTCCCTCGCAACCGGCCGACCTTGCCTGCCAGCCGCTCCCGCCGGTCGTCCGCCGGCTGGTCGTTCGCCAGTCGGCCATTCACAGTGGCCTCGCTTCATGTCATCTTTCGGCCGCAGCCGGCCGTCCATCGCCGATCAACAATTGCACATACATATGTTATCTGTGATGATTTAAAAAAACCAAGTACGTTAATACAATATTCCTTGGAATTATATACACGGTTATCACATTACCGAGAATACAAGGATTCCGATAGTCCTCCGTTCCACAAAGCTCAACCTAAATCAAAACTATTGGGGGATGGCTTATCGGTAAACTTGCAAAATGTAAAGGGTTTATTGCAATTCACCTTCTCCATTTAGATTCGTCGGCACCGGCGGATCAAAGCGCATCCGCAAATTAATTGTTGCTTTTGTGGGAAAATGCACCTTGTCGGCCACGCCGCCCCCATTCACGGTATGCTTACCGTAAAAAATCCAACAGGCGCCATATTGTTCTATTAATTAAATATGTGCTCGTTGTCTCACCAAAGGAGGTGAGCAGATCCTATGTGGGCCCCGCATGAGGTGGTTCGAGTCATGTCGCGTAGATGGTGAAGTTTGTGTGGCGATGGCCGATGCTGCGTCACTTTGTGTTTGTTTAGTTCCTTCGGCAAACCGACTCATGTGTGCTTTCCGATCTATGGATACCGCTAGGTTCTCCCCAACAGCGAACACGAACGACACTCGGTATCTCTGCAATTATTAGATTTTTCCGTTGATCATATATTGAAAAACACAAACCTTTGAGCACTGCTCCTTTTACCGATTAACTATTACGTTGGATCTAATCGATTATAATAGCAAGCATTCCGAATTTGACTCAAACCTATCTATATCTAAATTTGTTTGTATTTATTGTATGAAACATAGAGATATTTCTACTCATTGTGAGATTAAAAATAATTTATCATATTATGATTTCATATGGGCACCAAATGTGTCAAGAATAACTTTCAAGGGCACAACAAAATTTGGGTACCATAAAGCACATATTCATTTGCAAGTGTTGACAGTGTTGTTAGATATGTAAGCTTTAAAGGCCATTATTGTATAGTACATGATTGTATATTACATATGGATACTTGGGATATATATGTACATGACAGTCTTGCTCGATATGATAATATGCTATCTGGTTTGTCTTCAGCTCAACATTTGTATATGTTCTATTTATATTACGTATATCGAATATATGTTGGTAAAGCCTGTAGGATCTTTACTTGACTACTAGAATTGTGATGGAGATCATACTCGTGGGGTCTACGTAGTCTACAAACACATCATTAAAATTGTCCCCGATCGTTGGAGTTTCGAGACAAGACATTAGTACTTCGGAGTAGACTAGCGTATACGTTTCTTATTCTCGTGAGCGAAGGTGGCCTGTCCTACAGCCATTGGTGTCCGATACCAAAGATAGTATATATATGCTCATTAGGTTATGGGTTACACTGGACGGACTCGCCGAGAACTTCTAGATGATAATATAACTATCATCAGATAGCAAATCTCCGGTGACATAAGCATGTTAGTCTTTAGACCTGATATCGTCATTAGTCTCGAGTGGGTTCCCACTGTACTTAGATTTCTACCCTACCACGGCTTTAAAGAGTTATGCAAACAGGTTTTAGTTGGATACAGTCCCGAAGCACTTGGGGGCAGTGAGCGATAGAAAGGATTCGTCTCTCCCTATATAGGGAGTCGATATCACGTAGTGTTCGATTGGTCATTACCAAAAGATTTTGGCCAAGGCAGTTGAGATTTACTTATTGTGAGATCGGTAGTTTCTTAGTATGGTTTTGAGCCACATCGACACGACATATCAGGTTATTAGGGATCTGACGTTTTCCATCCCTAGACCCGATATGCGATACTCTCAGACGAAGAGACCAGACTGTACTAAGATTGTCAGTTTCAGACTCAGTAGGGATACAGACGAGTTTGCTTATCTACTTTCCTTTCGTTCAATACCTGGGCAGCCGTTCAGTATAGCTAGTACCGCTGACGTGTTTGTGGTTAAAATCTACTGCCAGCGTATTTTCGAGTCTTTAGAGCCTCACACAGAGAGTTTCCCAGCTCAGAAAAAACGATATAGTGAACGTATTTTGATACATACTTAGATTCGATTAAATACGTGTTTTTGTACACGTAATTTTAATCGGATATTTTGTTAATACTAGCCGGTTTGAAAGATAGCCAGATTATCACATTTGGATGAAATGTGAGCTATATATATATATATTATATAGTATCTTTATTTTTGGTATTTGTATGTTGACATAATTCGGTATTTATAGGAATACGGGTATTTATATAAATACTGTAAGTCGATATCGCACACTCTACTAGGTTTGTAGAGAGGCGGAATTTTCAAAAAACAATTTTGAAGCATGCAATACCGACTATAACCCTAAGAACTACCACAGACCCTAGATAACAAAAACTATATAGGTTCTTATATACCATGAAGATGATTATACCTATGTGATCAAGTCTTCGGGTCTTCTTAATCCTCTTCTTAACCTTCTCGTCCGTCGAGATCGAGCTTGGTTGTCGGCCTCCTCATATTGAAGACGATCCACCCGAGAGTCTTTGATTCAAGTTTCAATCTCAAAAGTGAGGTAACTAAAGGACTTAGTTTGCTAATCCAGATTGTTGAGTAGATGTAGTGTTAGGCTGTGTCGCATACTCTACTGGGTTCGTAGAGAGACGGAATTTTCAAAAATAATTTTTAAAGCGGGCAACAATGACTAAGCCCAGGATCTACCATAAGCCCGAGATAACAAAACTTGCAAAGCTACTAATTTACTGTGAAAGTGATTATACCTATATGAACTAAGTCCTTCGGGTGTTCTTTTCCTCTTCTTGAGCTCCTTGTCTATCGGGATCGAGCTTGGTCGTCGGCCTCCTCGTGTCGAAGAGAAGTTGATTAATCATTTGATTGATCTGTTTTAAAAAGTGTTCGTAAAATAAAGTAACCGTAATCAAGATGGTGTCGCTATTAGCTAGCCGCGATGAGTACGGGTCGTCCGCAGGGAAACGTGAAACTTTTTCTTGCTTTAGACAAGTTAATTGAAAGATGGGTTGATTGGTTGTAGATCTATTTCAATACGGATGCAGATTTTATGAAGAAGAGGCTTGTAGGGTTCATATAACTTAGTAGTAATGGATGACTAATTAAAAATGCCTCCTTTTATCTTTTAATAATTTAAAACTAGATCGATAGTGATGAATGTAAATTAGGGTTCTTTTGAAAAAACTAGGGTTTCCCCTACTCTTAACCCTTGTCCTTGCATTGATCTCTATTCATGTCTAGCCTCTACCAAAACAAGTGTTAAACAGATCTCAAATCGTGGTCCTGACTAGCAATAAATTGGTAGCGCGTCCGATATGGATGTTAACATTTATTTTGCTAAGGTTTATAGACATTAAAATGTATAAAAGGAGTTAAATGATTTTAACATCCATTGATCTACCCTAGCCTACGAACCCTATCAAGCTAGGAATTACTCACTCATGGTTTGAGATACAAGAAAGGATGAAGAAGAAAACATGATTAAAATGCAGAAATTAAATGCAGAAAGTAAATGCGAAAAGACTAATAAAATGACAACTTTTATTAATCAACTATTGCATACAACTCTCCATACAAAGTAAATTACAAAGAACCCTAGTTTTTGCTCTCGCTCTCGCTCTCTCTCTTGTTGGAGGTAGATGACTAGCTGATGATCACCTGGATGCGTGGATCTCTTTGGACCTCTTGATCTCTTCGGTTCGATAATTTTTCATGTGAAGCTCTTGGTCTCTTATATAGTCACCATAGACAGAAACCCTAGATTCCATATAATAATATTTGCTGTTAAAATCCTATACAAAAAATCTCAAATCCTAAGCCAACATAACCGCCGCAGATCCGCCGCATTTAGGGTAGTTTGGCCGCCCAGCCTCGGCACCATAGTGGGATCATGACTTCAAAATTCTTCTGTTGTTTGGTGTTGACATGTGGAGATCCTCTAGATATCTGGATTTTGAGAATATAACTCTGAGTCTCTGCCGTTGCTAGATCTTATAATTTGCTTCAATATTTTGGCAGATTTGATTCCGACATCTCGGATCTCTTGATCTCCAGACCTGAACTAATATTTGCACAATATCTCAAGTCATGGTGTTAGTAGTATTTGTTATTATTTTGAGATATTATCCTAACCATTTTATATGATTTAAATCTTAAGAATATAGGTTAGAAATATTTGATATGATATGCATATTTTAATTACTAATATTTTATATAAATATTATATGCATGTATTTTCCCTCATTATGTTAATTATAATGTAGAAACATATGATAATAAACTTTTTACACATAACCCTCATATGTTCTATAATTAAAATAAATACCTTTTAGAACTTAACAATAGTGGGAAAAATAATCATTCAAATGTGCAATATTTCAGACTAATCAACGATACACCTGAGAGTTTATAGTTCAAACTCCAACCTCAAACTTGAGGTAACTAAAGTACCTAGTTTGCTAATATTGAGATAGACATGGCGCATGATACTGATTATGATCAGCGGAGGATACAGCCTACGAAGTTTGTTGGGTAAATTTGTTCATTTATGAACTTAGTCTCATCATCTATCCAAACAAATATTAAGGCAGGTATCACTCATTTTGGGAGATAGTTGATCTCCGCGAAGTTGAGAAATAGAGAGATAAAGTAAAGAATATTGTAGTGGATCCACTCACTGAGGCTATTTCTCGAACACGACTGTTTCTAATACGGTTTGTGAAACTGATTAGTCGAGAAGTTGGGTATTCGATAGCACACGGAGCTGTGAGTATGCAATACCGTAATAATTGGTCTTAAGTGCAAGTGGGAGATTATTCAATATAATGCGCTTAAGGCAATTATTGTAATTGCAGGTAAGCAATTATGGTAATTGAGGGAGGACCTATACGGGTAGACAGTCTTGCTCGAGATAATAGTATACTATCTAGGTTTTTTATCATTCATGTGTATACGTTTTACTTACTATTATGTGTCACTAATACATAATGATAAAGCTTGTAGGATCCTTGCTTGACTATCAGTGTTATGATGGCGATCATACTTGTGGGAACAAAGAAGTCCATAAACACATCCTTAAATGTTCTTAGTCGTGGGAGTATCAAGACTGGACATCGATATTTTGGAGTAGACTAGTGTATATGTTTATAGACCCCGACGAGGGGCGGTGGCCGATCTCACAGCCATTGGTGTGTAGCACCTAAGATTGTATATATGTGCTTACTGTAGGTGAGTACACCAAACAGACCCACCGAGAACTTCTAGATGGTATTATACTTATCGTCAGATAACAGTTCTTTGGTGACATGAGTACAGGATAGTCTTTAGACCTGAGATCATCATTTGTCTCGTGTGAGTTCCCACTGTACTTTGATTACTACCCTACCACGGTTCAAAAGAGTCTTGCAAGAATGTTTTAGTTGGGTACAATTCCGAGCTATATGGAGGCAGTGAGCGATCGGAAGGGATTCATCTTTCTCAGTATAGGGAGTTGATATCGCACCGTGTTCGGTTGGCCATCACCAGAGTGTATGAGATTTATTGATTGGAGATCAATAGTTTCTTGGTAGGTGATGAGTTTGACGCTAGCACGACTTATCGGGTTATTAGGGTTCTGACGTTATCCATCTATAGATCTGTTATGCGACACTCTTAGATGAAGAGACTGGACTGTATGAAGATTGTCATTTACAGGCTCAGTAGGGTACAGACGGATTTGATTGTTGACCTCCTTTTCAATATATACCTAGGTAGTCGTTACGTACAGCTAGCGCCGCTGACGTGCTTGTGATTATAGATTTTATCTAGTAACTCACAACCATCATATTCTCGAGTCTTTAGAGTCGCAAACACAGAGTTTTACCGGTTCATGCGATATGATGTAGAGGCCGTATGTTGATACGTACAGGAGACCGATTAAATACGTGTACTGGCTACACGGATTTTAATCGGACGTTTGATAATACTAGCGGGCTTAGGATTAAACCGAATTATTAAATCAAGTACTAATTTAATAATTTATATATATATATATATATATTCTAGTATTATGTTCACTATTCATTTTCTCTCTCTTGGATATTCATATTTTTATAAGGATACACGTATATGTATTTCGATACATATACCAGGATCGTATTTGTATTTATATAAATATTTCTAGAAGGGGACACCTCATTATTTGGTTTTCCATTTATAGAAAAGAAAGTAATGAGGTAGAAAGAAAGCATGGTAGAGAGCATGGATGAGAGGGATGGGCTCATTTTTAAATGGGAAATGGTTTTATATTTTGTGATGGTTGGAAAAAAGGTCTCTCTCACTTGATCTCTCACTTGATCCATTCATACATGCTCACTCTCTCTCCTCTCCTTCTTCTTGATCATGCGTTGAGCTCTCATTTTTGAGATGGAAAATTGAGTGATTATGAAAGTGATAAATCTTTATATCTCTCACACTCTATCCCTATAAAGTTTAGATGGTAAGTTGCTTCCTCAAAGTTCACTTTGGAGTTAAATTAGAGCGTGGATTAGCTTCCCTCGGGTGGATCATTTTCGAAAAGGGCGATCGTTTTTCAAGCTCGTTGCCGACTATCTACAGAGCTTGGAGGGGTCATCCACAATTGGGTGGATATGCTATAAAGGTTGTACTCCCTATAACTTAGTAGCTGGATATTTTGTTTAGTTTGCTAGTTTGGTGTTTGGATCGATTTCTAGGTTGTGGTTTCTAGTGCTCGCATGAAAATTTTTGTTTTGTATTTCGATTCCGCATTTGCCGCGAGCACTATGGAACCCTTCAATTTATTGATCATGGAGATTCTAATCTTCAGCAGCTATGGACAAAACTATTGTTAATTAACTCTTATTTTGACATGAAAAAACCTCCAATTAACGGATCATACGTATCATGCAAACTCACTTTGATAAGTGCGTGTGCATGGAATGGTGTTTGCTTTGGACATAATGGGGGTCTCACAGAGTTTACGGGATCCCACTTCCTGGTCAGCGGGCTAGGGGTCAAAGGAGCTCACAGCCTCCTTACGGGTGTCAGGGTAGCGCCCCGAAAAGAAAAAAAAATCACGGAAGAGCGTTTTGAGTGCGTCGGATGGCTCCCAATGTGTGAGAGAGAAAGCGGGTACCTCTTAGAGATATCCACTGCCGTTATCTCTTTGAGATATCCGCGAGCGGGTAACTCTTTGAGATATCCGCGAGCGGGTAAATTTTTGAGATATCCGCGAGCGTATATCCTTTTGAGATATCCGCTGTGGGTTCTTGAAGATATATCAGCGAGCGGGTATCTCTTTTAGATATCCTCTATGTTTATCATATAGAGATATCCGCAAGTGGGTTTATCGATACGGATAATTCACTTGCGGGGATATCTGCAATTCAATCCCGGTAGCGTCCCTAAAAGAAGTCACTTAACTATCCGGGTCTGCAGGTCTAGCTGTCTATCTGAGGCTCGCATCCCTTCTCGTCAAGTGGGGAGTAAGAGAAAATCAAGATCTTAGGGCGGCGGCCCTTTAGGCCAATTAAGAGATTAGAATTGTACTCTTCTTCAAGATGGACATTTCTCTTGCGGGAATGTCTGAGGCGAAAGCAACACGGGTTGGATAATGAAGGCCATCATCTTACATCAAAGTTCAATGCTCAGAGATGATTGCTCTGGGTGAAAGCCCGCAAGTTCTTCTTCTCTCTTCTGTTCAAGTTTGATGAAAAAATGTTGTTTCTTTATTTGATTTTGATTTTGGATCTTCAACTTTTGAGCTGAAGTTCTTCTTGAGGAAATAATTTCTCTTTTGATGGATTGTTTTGGAAAAGAATGAGATAGATCAGATAAGAGAGACCCAAAAGAAACTCTCCTTTCCATTAGGTCTGTTTTGAGAAAGAAAAAGAGAGAGGATCTCATCTCAAGAGATAATGGAGGCACAAAAGCCTAGAGATTTTGAGAGAATGATAGTTATTATCATTTCTTCTTATGGTTGGCTTTAAATACCCTTACACTTTTGCCTTTTAGCCGTTGGGCTTTACAAATTTGGTTTTTTGCCCATTTATTTTACATCTATTCATATTTTCTTACATTAAACATCTACTTATTACATTTTTATATATTTCTTGGATGGACCAGTCGGCCTATGCTTGGGTTTCGGCATAGGGTTTGACTTGGGCTTCAGGCATTAGGCCTTGACTTTAGCTTCGAGCTTTCGGCTTTGAGTTCGGCAATAGGGTATAAATTTTTGAGCCAACAGTACTCCTGGTATGCAAGCACATCATGAATATGACGTCAATCTTCCCCGTTTTCATAAACTAGCATTTTTACCCGTAGGACGTGACTCATCATCAAAGGAGGATCAAACCCAGTGCTATTTTGACTAGTATAACAATTCGCCTGCAGAAATCAAGATACACTACTTAAAACCTTTAAGAAAGCCGTACATACTCATGGACTTGGAAGGTAACTTCATCCTCCGTCAAGCTATACATACTCATGGACTCGGAAGGTAACTTCATCCTCCATCAAGCTGTCAAAACACTTAAGTAAGCCTTCAGGAGAAAGATTCTCAAAAATTTGACGATCGTTAAACCTTCCTTATTGTTCGACATGGCTTCAATTCTATAAGTAAAAGGGAGATGCGACTCGAGCCAAAATCATAGCACTTACGGAGATCCATGGAAAGGTTTTCCTCTTAATGCCGAATTTAAACCTTCTTACAAGTATGCCCGAAATAGGTTGTGCCAGTGAACCATGCTTAAAGAAGAAGTTTTGCTCAACCAAGTTCGTATGATGAACGGAAATCATGTTGCGTCCAGCCGGAAAACAAATCACTCCACATAGTACAAGAAGCAGGCCTGGCCGAACTCGATGCATTCTCCAACGATCACCTGAATGCAAGAAGTGTGCCAGCGATGCCGCTACTGATCCATGCGGTCAACCTGCAAGAACTGTGGCACAACGGGGGTGAGTTGCCAACTCGTGAGTAGAAAACATCATCAGGTAGAAATCGAATAAAACAACGATTCCTAGGTCAACTATATCATAAAGGTAATACTATGATATCTAGGGTGACTATATCTGTATATTTGCCAACAATATAATCAATGCCTATCAGCATGTGGATAACATCTACGTGTCCATCAATGACACAACAACATCATGCATGTAAATATCATGAAAGCATATGCATGTAAATATGAGGATATCAACTATCGTGTGTCCATCAACGACACATCAAAATCATGGAACCTGAAAGTCCAACACCGACACTCGAAACATCATGACACCCGTATCCAGTATCGACACGTAAATCCCCATATCTCAGGCACCGCATCCTTAGATCGGCCCTCAGGCGCCGCATACTCTGGTCGGCCCTCATATCCATCTCATGACTCCGGTCGGTATCCTCCGGATAACCGCCGAGTCCAAATACTATCACCGGTAGGTAGTACTCCCCTGCCAGGCTCACTGCCAAACAATACGAGTCTTCTTGCCCCGGGGTACCTCACCGGGTCCACCATGTACCCGCAGACGGTGCCTACTGCTCCTCGAATCGGTTTTCACATGCCAATCTCAGAACCGAGAAAACACATGGTGGACGTCTCGAAATATCATATCAAGAGAAACCAGGTTTTTAAAACAATACATGATTTCCTTTGAAATATGACCACGGTTCTAAAATCCAGAATCTCATGAAAACAGCATCTCAATGCGTAAAATCATAAAGCATGATGTATGCAACATATAACAGAATTGTAAGAATATCCGTATATCATGCAACATGGAACAGTGATGTGAGCATAGAAGTATGTCATGCGACATATCATAATGATGTGAGCATAGCAAGTATATCATAGCATGATGTAGCAACTCTACTATGTAAGTAACATAGCAATTATCGATGAAGAAAGTGTGTGAGCCGGCAAATCTGTGTAAGTGTAACATACACATCATCGATAATTGTGCAGGTGTACTAGCCAACGATATCATAACAAATAATGGAAGTATAGGCGCATGTAATGCATTGAGAATATCCTAAACGTAGCAGAAAGCAAATCGTAAGCGTATCGAATCTAACATCTACACATGAACCATACGGTCAGTTTTTAAAAGATGCAAAACATAGTTTTGAAACTAGGGGCTACGATGTTTTTAAGGAAAAGACACCATTTGAAAATCCGTAACGTCCCTTAAGGTATCCATTTAAGAGATGCATACGATTCGTCAGTTTTAGAAATATGTATGGTTCGGATGACACATTTATGTCGGCTATCCAGTCTCATAGTATTTGATACGGCGATACCCTCGAATAACATCCTTAAAACATGAGCGAGGATCATCCATCCGGTAACTCACCCCGCGTACGGTAATCCTTCGTACGGTGACTTAAAACAAAAAATAGGGATTCTATCGACCAATACAACAATGAGGGTACGGATCTCAAGTCTCGTATGGCATATCACTCATCATTCTCATAAATATATATAGCGTTCTCATAACATGCCACTATAAAACTTATATCAATCGTATCCGCTCGTATCATCTTATCCCATCATATTGACATCTCGAATCTCATCATCACGTATTCTCTTACAACTACATATATCTATATATCGTGATTCACGTCCTTATATATCAATCATTCATATCATCTCTTACTACCTTTTTAACCATATGAATAGTTTTCTAATATAGGCTTCCTTAACCATATTCTATATATCGGTTTCCATCAAAGTTGCGGGGGTGCTATACGCCATCCACCCGACTTCCCCCGTAGATATAAATCTACTCACCTGCAGAACTCCTTGTTCACCCGTAGTCAATGTGCTTCGTCGTCTCAGAATCCAGGTGAAGGTACCTACAATCAATACACAATCGCAATTCTTATTAAAATCAAATCCGGAAAACCAATACGGCACACGAATTTCCTATAGGTTAGAACCTATAGCCTACGCATGCAAAAACAACCAAACAACCCTCGTCATTGACGTATAAACGTCCAACGATCAAATACAAAGTCAATTACCAAAATCCAAGTTTCAGAATCACAAAACACGAAAACAGCAACTTAGGAAAACCACTCTCAGATTTCACCATAGGCCAAACTAGGGAATTTTGCAAACAGGGTTAGTCTAGATATCAGATAAAAAGACTACTGACCAAAAGCCACCAATTTACACTCTAATGTGGCTGCAATTTGCGGCCACAATGAATTAATTTGCGGCCAGATATTGGTAATTGGGTCTCGAGTTTCAGGGGTTGCTTCAAAATTGCCTGCACGTATCACTGTCAAGAGAACTTATTTTATGGTGGTCTCACGTCATCCCAGATTACTATATACCATCAAATCTGTCACAAATCCGACGTCTGGAAATTCTAAATCCATGTATTGGTTTCTAATCCGGGTCTTGGCCAGTAAAATCAACGCTAAGGCCTTGTAACAGCCCCTAAACATCACAAAGCCGTAAAATCACCCAAACCCTCTCTTGAATTTTTCAAACATCACATACCCTAACCAAATAACATTCTAACCTAAACTAGGATGTAAGAAACTAAAAACTAATCTAAATTAAAGAAGATATATCTCATTTGGGCAACTCAAGAAAACCCTAGCTTTCTAAAGTCTCTAAAATTCAAACTTGGTTGGTCCATAGTGTTGAGGATGAGGTGGGGATCATTTTTAATGAAGAGGGTGTAGGGTTTTAGCAAGGTTTTTGAGATGATAAATGGTGGTGGAGGTGGAGGGAGATGAGGAGGAAGAATATGAAGCATCAAATGGAGGAGGAATGAATGGTTGCCCTCTCTCTCTTTCTCTTTCTCTTATTCTCACCCTCACTTACCCTCACTCTCGCAATAATTCCTCTTTTGTCTATTAGCTTCCCTTTCCTCTTTTTCTTTTCTTTTTCTCCCACTCATTAAAACTAAACACATAACACAAATGAAATGAAACAACAAGAAACATGTCATGGTGCACTAGCCATGGAAAAATTGTAAAAACACGGATTTGGCTTAATCGCGATTTGTAGTGCACTAATCAATTTTTATTTAAACTGCATATAATTAATTATAAAAATGCCAAATCCAATAAATATGTTTTTAAATGAATAAATCATTTTAAATCTCCAATTATTTCACAATTATTGGTATATATTTATACCATTTTACGAAAACCCCAAATTCGCAAATCGGGTAGTTTTCGCGAAGTATATTATTTTAATATTAAATTCCAAAAATAATATTTTATATTTTCTGAAATGTTACAAAAATACTTGCTCTAGAAAGTACTTTTTTCGACTTACTTATTATCCTTATTTTCCATCATTTTCCTTTTGTCAAACAAGCTTATATTTAAAGGAAAGCTCTTTAACATAAACAATTTAAGTCAAGTATTGTCACGCCCTGATGGGGCTTCGGATCTCCCTCAGATGTTGTCCTCCGTCGATCATGTAGCGAATGTCTTGGACGGTTGAGAATTGGTATGGTTGTCGTTGAGCGTGTGGATCTCAATGGGTTAATGTTGGAGTTTAAGGCGAGCTACCTGCACGTGATGTCCCGGGATGGGTGACCACCGTAGGACCTTCCGACGATCAAGTTAGTGCCGAGGAATATGAGTAGAGTAGCGGCCTATTGGAATAGGTTCCTGTTACCTGAGTCGTCTGAGAGAGGGGTTTATATAGCGGTCGTGTGGAGCGAACGGGCGCGAGATCATCGCCGTCAGTTACGCACCAGCGTTATCCTCCCCTTGAATTGTGGGATGCGCCCATTAATCGGGGGATACACCGATTAATGGGGGGATAGGATAGCGTGGGACACGGATCATAAGGAGGCAGATATATCACCCTAGCAATATACACGGAGCCGTTGCAGGGCGCATGGGATCTGCACTCTTGGTTGATCAGGGGAGTCCGAGGAAGCTCGACACGTCAAGAGCTCGGAGAAGAGATGGGAGGACGAGAAAGCTCGGCACGTTAGGGGCTCGAAGATGAACCGGGAGGCCAAGGAAGCTCAGCATGTCAAGATCTCGGAGACGAGCCGGGAGGCAGAGGAAGCTCGGCATGTCGAGAGCTCGGAAACGAGCCGGGAGGTAGAGGAAGCTCGGCATGTCGAGAGCTCGGAAATGAGCCGAGAGGCCCAGGAAGATAGGCCAATCAAATGGCTCGGAGAAGAGAAAGGAGACCGAGGAAGCTTGTGTTAGGAATATGTATGCCCTTAAAGGCCATTATTGATGATATAATGGATTCTTGGACATATATATATAGAGGACTTTCTTGCTCGACGTGATAGTATGCTATTAGGTCACCTTTATCTTAACGTGTAGACTGGTATTTATACTGTCTGTCTCTTACATGTTGATAAAGCCCTTAGGATATGTACTTGACTACCAGGATTATGATGAGATCATACTAGTGGGGCCAGGGTGGTCCATAATTACATCCTTTAATCAGTTACTAGTTGTGAGAATATCGAGACTAGGGCAACGTTATTCCAGAGTAGACTAGGGTGTACGTTTCTTGTCCCTTAGAGAGCGATATTTGATCCAATAACCATTGGTGTGTGACATCAAAGATTGTACACAGGTGCTCATTGGAGAATGGGTACACCGAATAGGACTCATCAAGGACTCCTAAGTGGTAGTGTACCTATCGTCAGATAGCAGCCCTTTGGTGACACTGGTACAGGTTAGTCTGTAGACCCGAGATCGTCATAGAGTCTTGTGCAGCTCCCACTGTGCTTTGATTTCCTCTCTACCATGCTCAAAGGAGGCAAACAGGTGGATTTTGGGTACAGTCCCGAGTCGCATGGAGGCAATGAGCGATAGGAGGGGTTTCGTCTCTCCCGGTATTAGGGGTTGATGTTGCGCTATGCTCGATTGGCTATAACTGGAAGTCCTTAGCCAGGGCTGCTCCCGAGATTTATTGATAAGTGTTATCAGTAGTTTCTTGAACCCTTATAAGGAAGACATCGGCATGACTTATCACGTTATTGGGGTCTAACGTTTACTACACCGAGACATGATATGCGACATATCAGACGAAGAGACCGGACTGTACGGTAGTATTACCGATAGGCTTCATGTAGACTATGGACAAGCTTGCATGTTGATCTTCATATCGCTCAATACTCAAGTAGCCGTTACGTCCATCTAGTACCGCTGACGGCTTGTAGGTGACTGATGTGATCTCACCTAGTGCTGGCGTATTGACGAGTCTTTAGAGTCCCATATAGAAGTTTCCTGGTTCAAGTGAAATGAAGTAGGGCATATATGTGATATGTGTGTGGGCTTGATTAAATACGTGTATGTGATACCGTATTGTAATCTGGCAGTTATCTGTTATCGGTTCGGTTATATATGATATAACCGGATTTGTCGAATCAAGTGTGGATTTGATAATGTGATATACAAATAAATGATATTAGTCGGTCATATGTGATATAACCGGATTATTAATCAAGTGTTGATTTAATAATATGATATATATTATATGTGAGATACTTATGTCTTAACTAATATCATTAGCTCACTAATTATTCTTCATAATATATATATTAATATATATGATATATATATATATATTTATTTATTTATATATTTATATATATATAATGAAGCATGGCATGATTTCTATTTCTAAGAATAAAAATGAGGTGGAAAATGAGAGCATGGTTGCAAGCATGTGATTTATTTTTATTTATTCATTTTGACTCACTATTCAAGCATGGTTGCAATTTTATATTGCAAAATTCCAAACTTGAATTAGTGGGCGTCAAGGGTTGCCATTCATTCTTAGCTCATTCAAAAAACACTTAACCATTTTTGAGTTGCTCCCATGGTTGGTCTCTAGCTTCTTCTTCTTCCTCAATTGTTATAGTTCAAGTTTCAACCCTCACATGTGATGTGAACCATGAAGTTTGAACAAAAAATTGTGAGTTTTTAACATCCCCTACTTCACCATCATACACTTGACTAGCGGTCGAGTGTAACGTGTTTACTACGCTAAAGAGTTTAGTGTAGAGGTAGCTTAAGCTGGAGGGACTTCACGTGGATCATCTTCGGCACGAAGGTCATCGGAGGAAGCTCGTCCAATGCCTCAAGTGGTGCCTAGTGGAGTCGTGAGACTACTACACGAAGCATGTGAAGTGAAGGAATCGATCTACAAGGGTATAGCAATCTTTCATTTCATATAGTTTTCTTTATATCAAACCTATACCCTAATCACCTAGCAATGATCTTGTATAGTCTAACTTAGCACCTAATAAAAAATTGAATTTGGCATGCTTGATGCTACTAAAACCTCATGGTGGTGCCAGGGTCGACTTTCATAGTATCAGAGCCAAGCTAGAACATTAGGGTAGACTATCATAGCTTGTAGCGACGTTAGAAATCCGTCGTTTTTGTCGCGCAAAAATAGCCGATAAAAACAGTTTCCAAAATGATGTTATGAGTTGTTTGCATACCACGCGGGCTTACGGCTTGAACCAAAAAGCCGCAGGCTTGAGCGTGCGCACCCCGGGGTCACCCCGTAGGGGACTAGAGGCCGGACCCATATCCAAGACCACCACAAGTTGGCCTTGGGGGTGGGTGACCCGAGAGCACCCCAACTGGGTGCTCTCGGGTCTGCCTTCCCTTAGGGGACACTTTGAGGTGGCCCCCGGGGGTGGGTACCCCCTTGAGGCCCCCCATTCGATAGTTAATTTTAGGATCTTCACCTCCGCGAATATTCGGGCGGGTTTCGAGTTCGTTTCGACTCCCGGATTGAATTTAAACGATCGGTTTTGGAACTTTAGCTCACTGGATTTTTCATGTCTTGGAAAAATTGGTTTAGTTTGCTAATTGCATGCTGAATTCTAATGTCGCGGTTACTTTACAAGCTTTGTGATGTTCGATACAATTAGTAGAATCCGAATTAATTAGTTTTATGAAAACTATTTAGTATATTATAAACTTAGCCGTTTAGTCTCAATTGATCGATTATCATGAAGTTTTGATTCGGATCAAAACTCCATCGCAATTGCGTATTTTACGCGATCACTAAGTCGGGAATCTTGTTGAATTATCCGAAAACCAATTGAAAAGAGTTTTCAAGTTAAGACTAAAATACATGTTTTATAAGTTAGGCATGAAATCCGGAATATAAGATATTCCGGGTTTATGATGTCTAAGGATATTGCGGATTCTAATTATTATAGTTTTCTGTTTTCTTTTCTCCAACCGTAAGTGTAATATGTGGGGTATCCTAATCTCGTTTCTATATGTCAACAAGTTTTAGGGATACGCATATTTGCTTACATTGATGATATGTGATATCATGTGTTGTTGTTGATATGATTTATTGGATCGTCATGAAAGAATAGCCGGGGGAATCTATGGGAGATGAGAGTTTTTATTTTCATTCATGTAAAATCTGTATGTAATATTCTTTTATTGGGGCACTTCCGGGTTGAGGATGATGTCACCATTATTGTATATTATTTACTTCTCCGCATTAGGATAGATCCAAGGCTGGGAGCACAAGTAACCGGGTTCTAGAGTCCAGTGGGAGACCATCTCAAGGAGTTGAGACCTGGTCTCCTAACTCTAGAATTAGTAGGGTTACTTACCGCTCTCATACGGGTCTAGGGATGTGGGTTTGGCTATTCTTCATGACTGTGGAATCCGTGTTTTACATTACTGGCTAAATTTAAAACACGGACATCCTAGTATATCCAATATTTCATATATTGCTTCTGCTGCTTGATTCTGTGATGTTGATCATATAAGCGTGAGATGAATGTACTATTATATATATGATATATAATAAACGTTGTTTATGTTTTGCACCCGCGCTAGTCCACCCCTCGCTCTGCCGGTTGTTAAGTAACCTAACGGTGCATGTCGGGGCCCCATGGCGAATGCGGATGGCATAAGCATACGATCTATTTTCGTTTCATTTTTCTGTAATGTTTAGAAAACATTAATTGATGGGACTTCATTAATGAGATTAATGAAAAGAAAAAAACCTAAAAATGTTGTAGAATCAAATTTTAAAAATGGGTAGCTCTAGTTTTTGCTTTGCATAGTGGTCTTCCTTGATGAATATCCAACACTTCATTGGATGAGGAAAGAGCCGAGATCCCTTCACCGGGAGTGACCTCTTTAGCGAAACTAGCAAATGCTACAACCCACTCAGTTTTTCTTTTGACAGCTTCTCTAGTTCTTTCTTTGCATAGTGGTATTCCTTGATGAATATCCAGCACCTCATTCGATGAGAAAAGAGCCGAGATCCCTTCATCGGTGTGACCTCTTTAGCGAAGTTAGGAAAGCCTCAAAAACACTCCTTTTCAAAATCACTAGATTCTACAACGATATCAAGTTCATTACGCTCATGGTTTTCTTACAAACCTGCGTAGCCCTCCGTCATTTCAGATAAGTACTATTTAGTATTCCTGCTGCGTTTGTTGACCTTGTTAAGGTGTTGTGTGCGGTAGCTGATTAGTACTTATCTGTAGCATGTGATGCAATTGGATTAGGGTAGTCGTACGGCTTTGTTGACCATGTTAAGGGTCGTACGGGTGGGTTTATTTCAATCAAGAAATGACGGGTTGAACTTGGCTAGCGCTTATGATTTTTTGACCTTGTTAAGGTAATAAGTGGATGGGGGTAAAAACATTATTGGGAATTTCAAATGTTGAAATTTGCAATGAGATTGCATACCTTCTATATGATAGTTGCATCCCGATACCAACTGTGAGTAAGAGTTACTCCTGGGAGAATTTTGCACTTTACAATTAGTTAATCCAGTAAGTGTCTAGAAAGGTGTCAACGGGGTTATGCCTCTAGGAAAACGAGCTTTATTTTAATTAGGTCCTTGCGAAAGCACGGGGTACCTCCCTTGGAGTACCGATACCTGCCTGGATGAACGATTGGTGAACTTGTAGGGTGTAATTAATCCCGGCTAATCATACCTTTTATGGTTTGAAGGAAGATTTGATAAAAACAGTTGGAGCCATCCTGATTAGATAAAATAACCAATCTAATCTTGCAAAGAGCACACGCAAAGTGATTATCCTTCTCTCTCTCTCCTGGTAGCGACCAATGAAATGCCTTAATCAAGATAATAATATGGATGTATTGACCGAACCTACTTATTATACTGGGCTAGGTTCCGCTCTATCTTATGATAGTCATAAGTCTAAATAAGGAATAGGGGAATATCCGGATTCCCACGCCATCCAAACGAAGAAAAAGCATGTTGATGCATTGTCTTCAGGTGTGTTCGAAACCAAGAACTGTTTCTCAGTTACCTCTACGTCCTGGGTATTGGATACCGGATCAGGATCCCACACATGTAATTTGTTACATGGGCTATAAGACAGGTGGAGAACTGGGAAAGGGTGATAAGTTTCTAGTAGTAGAGAATGGTGCACTTGTTGCAGCCAAAGCAGTTGGCAGATATCACCTGGTGTTACTAACTGGTAATACATTGATTCTTAGCGACTGTTATTTCGTACAAATAATATTGTGAATATTTTCCTAAATCAAGTATTGATTGGGTAAGGTATGTTGTATAACAGCGTACACGTTCTGAATCAAACTATATTTCTAAACGTACAGAACACACACAAGAGGATCATTTCAGAAATGAACAAAGTCTTCTTGAGGCATTGTAGACTAGGTTATGTCGATGAGACAAGACTATCTAAAGTTCCATAAGGATGCATATTTGAATCCGTTCGAATTTACATATTATGAAACTCGCCAATCATGTCTCAAAGGCTAGGTGACCAAATCTCCGTTTACTGGAAACGGAGAAAGAGCTACTGAACTCTTGGACAGATACATGTTGATGTATGCGGTCCTATGTCTACACATTCCACGGATGGTTCCGCGTACTTTATTACATTCACCGATATTCTTTCAAGATACGCACATGTTTTCTTGTTGAAACCCATATCTAAATCTTTTGAGAATTTCAAGGAATATAAGTACGAAGAAGAGAGCTAGATGGGTAAAGGTATTCAAGTCCTTCGATATGATCGGGGAAGAGAATACTTGAGCACGGAATTCCAGGATTATTTAAAAGAGAATGAGATTCTCTCTCAGTTTACTCCTCCGTATATACCACAACACAACGTTATATCGGGGTGGAGGAATCACACCCTATGAGATATGTTGCGCTCTATGATGAGTACTGCTGAGTTGATTATTTCCTTTCTGGGACATGCAGTTGAGAAGCTGCTTACCTATTGAATAGAGTTCCGATCAAATCTGTTTCCTACCACTCCATATGAGATATAGAATGGGAAGAGACCATCTCTTAAACGAGTTAAGATATGGGGTTGTCCGGCCTATGTTAAAAAGCAAAATCCGGACAAGCTCGAGGCAAGGTCATTTCTGTGCAAGTTTATAGGATATCCTAACCATTCGCGAGGGTATATCTTCTACCACACCGAGGAACAAAAGATGTTTTGTTTCTCGACATGCCAAGAAATTAGTGGCAATGAGGTAAAACTGGAAGAAGTTCCAGCAACACAAACTATAACTGACAATTTGGTGGAACTGGAGGATTCAATAGTCCCCGACGAACCGCATCCACTCCGCATATCTAGTTGGGTTCCTCATCCACCTGAGAGATACTAAGGTTTTCTCGTAGACGGTGGGAGCGAGGATTGCATCATACAGATGATGACCCAACTAGTTTCGAGCAGGACATCACAAGTGGAGACTATATGAAATGGCTGGATGCTATGCAATCTAAGATGGAATCCATGTACACTGACAAAGTATTGACTTTGGATGTTGTTCATGAAGAGGTAAAACCCATCTGGAGCAAGAGGATCTTTGTGAATGATAATTTGGTGTAGATGGAAATGTTGAGACTTTCAAACCTATGCTTAAGTCCAACAGGATCCTACTTGCCATTGCTGCATACCATGACTACGAAATCTGGCAGACTGCGTGTCAAAACTGCTTTTCTTAATGGTGATTTAGAAGAGAGCGTGTATATGACACTTCCAGAGGGCTTCGTAGACAGTGGGAGCAGCAGAAGCATGTGCAAGCTACTTAAATCCATCTGCGGGTTAAAACAAGTATCGCGGAGATGGAACATCTGTTTTAATGAAGATGTCAATGAGTTTGACTTCATCAAAAAGTTAGATGAACCATGTATAAAAAAGAAGGTTGTAGAGAGTATGGTTGTCTTCCTCGTATTGTACGCGGATGACATACTCTTGATATGAAAAGGTGTTCATATGCTACACTCGGTTAAGCACCTCTTATCACACAAGTTCTCCATAAAAGATGTAACTGATGTCTCCTACATCCTGGGGATATAGATATATAGAGATAGATCTAAATGGATTTGGGATTGTCCAAATCTAGGTACATAGACACCATGATAAAGGGGTTTAGTATGGATGATTCTAAGCGTGGTAATGTACCTGCTTGTTCAGGAATCACTATATCCAAAGAGATGTCTCTCGAGACTAATTTGGAAAGGGCCCGCATACAAGGGATACCCTATGGTTTGGCAGACGGGTCAATCATGTATGCGATGTTATGTACCAGACCAGATGTAGCTTACTCACTAGGTGTAGTGAATAAGTATCGAAAAGATCGTTTGGAAAACCAGTGGACAGCTGAAGAACATTCTTAAGTGCTTGAGAAGGACTAAAGAAATGTTCTTGGTGTATGGTAACGGTGAACTCCAGATGGAGTCCTTTATCGATTCGAGCTTCAAGAGTGACAAGGACGACGGAAAGTCAGTCTCGGGTTTTGTCTTCACCCTCAGTGGAGGGACGGTATGCTGGAAGGGTTCCAAGCTATATACCGTAGCAGACTCGTCGATAGTGGCTAATTACATCGCTACCAACGATGCTGCTAAAGAGGTTGTCAGGATGAAAAAGTTCATAGGATGAACTTGGTTCCTACCATTGGGCATCCAATACCTCTGTATTGTGATGACTATGGAGATGTGGCTTTGGCCTAGGAACCCCAGTCCCGTCAGCGATCCAGACATATTCTTAGACAGTATCACCTGATCAGGGAGATAGTTGATCTCCGGGAGGTCGAAGTCAGGAGAGTTGACACGGAGGATAACACAGCGGATCCTCTCTCCGAGGCCATCCCCCAGATGCTATTCGAGAGACTTTTGGGACATTGGATATGAGATACTGCAACAACTGGCCTTAGTGCAAGTGGGAGATTATTAGGAATATGTATGCCCTAGAGGCCATTATTGATGATATAGTGGATGCTTGGACATATATATAGAGGACTTTCTTGCTCGACATGATAGTATGCAATCAGGTTACCTTTATCTTAACATGTAGAACGGTATTTATACTGTTTGTCTCTTACATGTTGATAAAACCCTTAGGATATGTACTTGACTACCAGGATTATGATGAGATCATACTAGTGGGGCCAGGGTGGTCCATAATTACGTCCTTTAATCAGTTACTAGTTGTAGGAATATCGAGACTAGGGCATCGATATTCCAGAGTAGACTAGAGTGTACGTTTCTTGTCCCTTAGAGGGCGATGTTTGATCCAATAACCATTGGTGTGTGACATCAAAGATTGTATACAGGTGCTCATTGGAGAATGGGTACACCGAACAGGACTCATCGAGGACTCCTAAGTGGTAGTATACCTATCGTCAGATAGCATCCCTCTGGTGACACTGGTACAGGTTAGTCTGTAGAACCAAGATCGTCATAGAGTCCTGTGCAGCTCCCACTGTGCTTTGATTTCCTCCCTACCACGCTCAAAGGAGACATGCAAACAGGTGGATTTTGGGTACAGTCCTGAGTCTCATGGAGGCAATGAGCAATAGGACAGGTTTCGTCTCTCCCGGTATTAGGGGTTGATGTTGCACTATGCTCGATTGGCTATAACTGGAAGTCCCTGGCCAGGGCTGCTCCCGAGATTTACTGATAAGTGTTATCAGTAGTTTCTTGAACCATTATAGGCCAGATATCGGCATGACTTATCACGTTACTGGGGTCTGACGTTTACCACCCCTGGACATGATATGCGACATATCAGACGAAGAGACCAGACTGTACGATAGTGTTACTGATAGGCTTCATGGAGACTATGAACAAGCTTGCTTGTTGATCTTCATATCGCTCAATACCTGAGTAGCCGTTACGTCCAGCTAGTACCGCTGACGGCTTGTAGGTGACTGATATGATCATCACTTACTGCTGGCGTATCGACGAGTCTTTAGAGTCCCACACAGAAGTTCCCTGGTTCAAGCGAAACGAAGTAGGACACATATGTGATATGTGTGTGGGCCTGATTAAATACGTGTATGTGATACCGTACTATAATCTGGCAGTTATCTGTTATCGGTTCGGTTATATGTGATATAACCAGATTGTCAAATCAAGTGTTGATTTGATAATGTGATAGACAGATAAATGATATTAGTCGGTCATATGTGATATAATTAGATTATTAAATCAAGTGTTGAATTAATAATGTGATATATATTATATGTGATATAATTATATTTTAACTAATATCATTAGCTCACTAATTATTCTTCATAATATATATATATATATATATATATATATATATATATATTAATATATATGATATATAATAATAATAATAATAATAATAATAATAATGAACCATGGCATGATTTCTTTTTTTGAGAAAAATAAAAATGATGTGGAAAATGAGAGCATGGTTGCAAACATGGGATTTATTTTTGTTTATTCATCTTGACTCACTATTCAAGCATGGTTGCAATTTTATATTGCAAAATTCCATGCTTGAATGAGTGGGGGTCAAGGGTTGCCATTCATTCTTAGCTCATTCAAAGAACACATAGCCATTTTCTTGAGTTGCTCCCATTGTTGCACTCTAGATTCTTCTTCCTCCTCAATTGCTATAGTTCAAACTTCAACTCTCACATGTGATGTGAACCATGAAACTTGAACACAAACTTGTGAGCTTTTAACATCCCCTATTTCACCTTCCTACACTTGACTAGCGATCGAGTGTAGTGTGTTTACTACGCTAAAGAGTTTAGTGTAGAGTTAGCTTGAGGCGGAGGGATTCACACGAATCATCTTTGGCACGAAGGTCATCGGAGGAAGCTCATCCAAAGGCTCAAGTGGAGCCTAGTAGAGTCGCGGGAATACTACACGGAGCATGTGAAGTGAAGGACTCGATCTACGAGGGTATAGCTATCTTTCATTTCATATAGTTTTCTTTATATCAAACATATACCCTAATCACCTAGCAATGATCTTGTATAGTCTAACTTAGCACCTAATAAAAATTTGAATTTGGCATGCTTGATGCTACTAAAACCTCATGGTGGTGCTAGGGTCGACTTTCAGCTCGAAGACGAGCTGTTGGTAGTTTGTTAGGTGAAGGTGGAAAGTACTTAGGGAGGTCTCCTGAAAGGTCGGACACTTCGTCGAGACGAGGTCCCGAGGAATGCCCCTAATGCGACTCATTTATTCCACCTCCATAGCCTTCGGGACACGTCATCCACCACGTGTTATAACCTAAGGAAATACCACTTATGAGCATCATCATTAGCCCTCCACTCTCGTTCCGACCTATTTATGGGTCTGGTCAAGAATGGCCTGCTCAGTTTTTCCTCGACTCAGTTTGGCGCCAAGAATTATAATGCGGATCGCCCGGGAACGGCATAAAGTTTGGTGGTTGCGTCGTTTCGAACTTTGGGCCCATGTGTTTCCTCATTGTGCACCTGAATTTTGGCGTGTATCCCCGATGGCGTCAACGGATCGGTGAAATGATTGCGCTTTAAAGAGGAGGCACCGTTTCAGTCAATCCGTCAGTTGAGGTACGGGGCACGTGTCCGCCGTTGGTTGGCGGAGGTGATAGGTTGTCTCTGACTCCTGCAGTCGAAGAGATGTCCCCAATGGCCGATCGCCACGTAGAGCCTCGACTGTCGCTTGGGCGCGATGTTTCGTTTTGGCGGGAACCAATCTGGGCCGCAGGATGTTCTCTTCTGAAATGTATAAATAGTAGGGGACCATCTTAGGGCTGATACTTTGCTTAAATTCTCATTCACTGCTGTAGATTTCCCGGTGCTCCTTCCTTTAGTTCAGACCCTTCCATTGAATCAGGTTTGATGTCTTCATTTGAGGAGACTATAGAGGTAGTAAGGGCAGAGTCGGACAATGAAGCTCTCGTTATTAGGGCCGAGTCAAATGGGTCTTCTTCCTCCTCCTTAGCTTCAGATAGCCAAGAGGGTTCTTCTTCTGCAGCGTCTTCCGTATCGGGTTCGCCCCCAAGAGTCAGGGAAGCCCCTATCACTCGCCGTCAGGAGGCGACAAGGGCCCTAAAGTGCGCATCGGGAACACCCGCGATGCGCCCTCCATTTTGAAGAGTCTGGACCAGCTTTCCGAAATTCGGGCTCGATTCCACATCCCCTCCAACTATTCCCTTCGTTTAGCTAGAGAGGGCGAACAGGCAGACAAGGTGCAGAGCAAGGAGATTGCTATGTATTTGGAAGCGTTCCAGACAGGAATGCGCCTGCCCTTCCCAACTAAGGTCCGCGGGGTGCTTCGTTGCTTTCATCTCGCCCCAGGCCAGGTAGCTCCGAACTCGTGGAGAATTCTCCTCGAGTTTCTGGTCCGGTTAAAACTTGAAAATATCCTCTTCAGCTTGACTCTCCTTTTCTCTTTTCTTTGTTATAAGAATCACCCCGGCACCAGTAAGGTTGAGCCGAGCAGGGTGTATTTCTCGTTCAAAATACGTAAGGGCGGAGTGGCCGGGTCGGGAGTACTAGCCTTCCCTTCTTCCATCCATGAATGGAAGGAGAAGTTTATATTCGTCAGGCCGCTTGAGGGCGAGGATTGGAATGTGCCTACACAGTGGAACAGGGCTGAATGCACGAGGGCAAAGCAGTCGAATTCCCCCGAAGCAAGGGTGGTGTCCCAGTAGGAGCCGATCCAACGGGCGGAAGTCCTTCTATCCGAGCAGGAACAGAGCTGGGTTGGGCTGAGTCCTGCGCATTTCTTGGGTAAGTTAGGGTTTTCGACGATCTGTTTAGACTTTAACCAATCTCCTTTGACGTTTTAGTGTTGATAGCCCCCTTTTGTTTGCGTGTCTTATTTTGCAGAGCCTATGGACCGGTCAAAATTCCTGGCCGCCATGGCCGCAAAGGCCTAACGAAAGAAGGTCGTGGGTGCAAGCTTGTCCCGGCCCGGTCCGAGCTCGGCCCCAAGGCGAACTCCACTGTCCAAGCCTTCCGCCACTCCCCGAGCCCCAGAAGAATGCCGTGGGGAAGGGGGTCACAAGCATGCGCGGGACCCGACGCTCCGGGCGAGGGAGCAGGAGGAGGAGGCTGAGCCCGCCGAAGACCACCTCAAGGGACCTAAGAGGACGACATCTCGGGCACCTTCTATCGGGATCCCAGTGCAGGAGGGCGACTTCTGCATTGAGGTTCCCTCGGGACTCTCCGTCGCCCATAGCCTGCTTTCAGACATAGAGCAAGCAACCACGGGTAAGATTCCCTCGGGAACCATGAAGGCCCAGGTGGCCGCCATAGCTCAGGAGGCGGTTCAGGTCGGTATCCAACTTTCCTTAAAAAATTCCTTAAGTATTTTTTCCTCGGGTTGTTTTTTCTAACCCGTTTGCTGCTTTCCTCAGGTCCTTCATTACTGTGCCCTCCTCGTCGCTATGGAGTCCGAGAAGCTAGCCCCGACCATTAAGAAGGCGGGCGAATCCTCCTCACGAGAGGAAGAACATCGCCTTCAGCTGGAGCAGGCGTAGGAGTAGGAGACCATCCTTGACTTGAGATTGGTCGCCGAGTCATTGGCAAAATCCAAACTAAAGGAGTCCTACCGGGCTATTCAAGCCAAGTTGGAGGAGGCTAACAACTTCTACAACGTGATGAAGAAGTCGAGAGACGCCCACAGACAGGATGTACGGGTGGCGATAGATACAGTGAAGCTCGCCGAGAGCCGGGCAGTAAAGGCCATGGAGGGATATAAGGCATCCGACCAATTTTACGCCGATCTCGCTGAATCCGCAGCCATCATTTGGCACGACGCCCTCGACACCGTCAAGGTGTCAATGCCGGAGTTCGCCGACGTTGAGCTCCATGCCAAGTACCCTCCCTCCGAGGAAGCGCCGCAGGGGGAGGCGCCGAGGTGGCTGCTGAGGGCGAGGTCATCGGTGGAAGCGCCAACCCAGAGGCCGAAGCTCCGTTCCCTGGCGATGGCGTCGAGCAGGGAGAGATTCCGGCCGAGCGGGAGGCCTGAGCTATCATCCCTTTTCCCTTTTTTCCTTTTAGGATTTTTGTAAGCCTCCGGGCACTTTCTTAAGGCTGAGAAGCACAGAATACCTTGTACTTATTTTTGATTATGAATAAAGTATGCTTTTTTCTTGCTCCAATGTATGCTCACTGCTCAAGTACTTTAGCTCGTATACTTTTCATTGCTCGAATCTTCATTCTGCAAGTATATTTAGCTCATTGGTCTTTTCATCTCACAAGTGTTAGATCGGTGCTCGCGTGTCGAGTGTGAGTCGAATGATAGACAAGTGTGGGAAGGTCGGTACCCTCATTTTCCCCGGAATCGAGGTGGCGATCGCTCATTGAGTATAGATTGAACGATAGCCAAGTTTGCATAGGTTGGCATTGCCTGATTATAATGCCTCGTGAGGAGGGCTTTGAATCCTTAGTGTAGTTGGGCAGGAAGCCACCCTCTAAGGATGGGATGGGCCGAGCATGAAGCTACTTGGTCGCCTCTTGATGAGGGCTTTTGATCCACAGCGTTGGTAGGCAGGAGTCTGCCTACCATGGATGAACCGAGCAGGAAGCTACTCAGTCTCCTCGTGATGAGGGCTTTCAATCCATAGCATTGTTGGGCAGGAATATACCCGCTGGGATGAGTCGAGCAGGAAGCTACTCGGTCGCCTCGTGATGAGGGCTTTTGATACACAGTGTTGGTGGGTAGGAGTCTACTCGCTGCAGATGGGCCAGCAAGAAATTGCTCGGCGGCCTCGTGATGAGGGCTTTTGATCCACAACGTTTGTTAGGTAGAAAGCTACCCACTGTGGATGAACCGAGCAGGAAGCTACTTGGTCACCTCGTGAGGAGGGCTTTCGATCCTTAGCGTAGTTGGGTAGGAAGCTACCTACTGAGGATGGGCCAGCAGGAAATTGCTTGGCGGCCTCGTGATGAGGGCTTTTGATCCATGGCGTTTATTGGGCAGGAAGCTAACCACTGTGGATGAACCGAGCACGAAGCTACCCGGTCACCTCGTGAGGAGGCTTTCGATCCACAACGTTTGTTGGGCAGGAATCTACCCACTGCGGATGAACCGAGTAGGAAGCCACTCGGTCTCCACGTGATGAGGGCTTTTGATCCTTAGCGTAGTTGGGTTGGAAGCTACCCGCTAGGGATGGGCCGGCAGGAAATTGCTCGGCGGCCTCATGATGAGGGCTTTTGATCCACAGCGTTTATTGGGCCGGATGCTACCCACTGTGGATAAACCGAGCAGGAAGCTACTCGGTCGCCTCGTGAGGAGGGTTTTCGATCCTTAGCGTAGTTGGGTACGAAGATACCCGCTAAGGATGGGCCAGCAGGAAATTGCTCGGCGGCCTCGTGATGAAGGCTTTTGATCCACAGTGTTTGTTGGGCAGGAAGTTACCCATTGCAGATGAATCGAGCAGGAAGCTACTCAGTTGCCTCGTGAGGAGGGCTTTGGATCCTTAGCATAGTTAGGTAGGAAGCTACCCACTAGGGATGGGCCAGCAAGGAATTGCTCGGCGGCCCTGCAGGGAGTTTTAGTATGGAAATAAAAAGAAGTAGTTCAGATTTGCAGGAAAGCAAGAATCTCTATTATTAAACAAAATATAGATTATGTGATTCAGTTTAAATTCTCCCGTATTGAATGACCGGTTTTGGTGGGTGTCCTTGTTGCTCGGACTTAGGACGGTCGGTGTCGACCATGATCTGTCCGATCATCAACTCTCTGTCTTTAATTTGATAGGCTTGCCCCCTATCTGCTTGACGTTTATCTCATAAGTACTTTTCTAAGTGACCGGAGCAGATCAGCTCCTCGATGTAATCGCATAGCAGTTTGCAATACTTGGTCGGATGTCCTTGCACCAGATGATAGGCGCAATACGGGCCTCGAAGCCGTTTGCCCGTCCATCGGGTAGCTGGTGGGATCCTAAAGAACTCTTCACCCTTAGATTCTTCCATCAGCTCGGTCTGGGAAATATTTAGAGGAGTATAGTCCTGGAACCTTGGGGAGTAAGGTTTCGGACGATCGCCATTCCTTTTCTCTTCCCTGTCCCTCTTCTTGCGGTCAGGTTGGTCGCCTCCGGGCATGTTGGAGTTCACCTCGAACTCGAGTTGGATTTCTCGCTCGGTCCACGCTTTTACTTCGGCCATGGTCTTAGGTTGCGCCAATGCAAAAGAGTGGAGCCACTCTTTATGCCTAGACCCGACCTCAGCGCGGTGATGATCGTTTCGTCGCGGTGCTCGGGTACCTCTAGGAGGGCATTGTAGAAGCGGGTGAAAAACTCTTTGAAGGATTCCCTGTCTTGGCTCTTGACAGTGAATAAGTAGTCGACTGTCTTCTTCTGCCATCGGTTGCTGACGAAATGGCCGAGGAATTGGGTAGCCAGCTCATCAAAGGTAGAGATGGAGCACGGCGCAAGTCCTCGGAACCAGTCCCGGCCGGCCCGGATTAGCATGGTGGGGAAAGCTCGACATTGAGCTGCGTCCGAGTTATCTTGGAAGCTCATACTCGCTATAAATGCGTCCAAGTGGTCCTTCGGGTTAGATTTCCCTTTGAAGAGGGCCACTTTAGGCAGCATGTTCTTGGTCGAGACGTATTCTGCCAGCAGCTCTTCTGTAAAGGGATTTATGAGTGAATCGGCGAAATATCGGGCTCTTCGCCAGACTTTTGGCCATCTCGCCGTATGCCTTCGATTTTCTTTTCGAAGGCTGCGAGCCGGTGGTGGTACCCGAGGATTCAGCACAGTCAGAGTGGTGGCTACCCCCGCTCCGGGTCGGGGCGATGGAACGGCTTCGATTCTGCTCTATCATATTTCTTAAATCCTCGGGCAAGGCCCTTCTTGAGTAGTCTCAACGTTCTCCGCGTGCGCGGCCTCGGCGGGAGTGGGGGTGTTGGTTGTGCCTGGAAGCAGGCAAACTAACTGACACCTCTTCAGGGGGCGAGAACGCTTCGTTAGCATCGGAGCGACGACCTATTCTTCCCTGGGATTGGGGTGTGGAGTTGTCCAGCGCCCAGTGGGTCATGGAATCATCCGCCGCGCGAGGGCCGTGGTTGCCAGAGTTTGAACGCCAGGGCTCGATGATGTCGAGGTGAGCATGATTGAGGGCCTGAGCATGGCCATCCATCTTTCTTTAGGCGTCGTCATCCCGGGGAGGGGGAACTGCGGTTTGGTGGTGTTCATACCAGAATCTTGCATTTAATACCGCCCATTATTTTGCTCGTTTGTTTATAGGCAGGTGCTTTTGATCCGTGTTTGCTACATATCTACAGGTTATAAGTTCCTAGTCCAAAATGAAGCAAAGCATAGAAAATCTCCACAGTTATGTCAAAATCCAGAACATCTGCCACAGACAGATAAAAGCCGGGTTCCGATCACCCGTATCCGTCCAGTGCCGCTTACCAGTTCAAGAGACAAGATGAAAACAGTGGTCATTCGTGTCTTGGTCAAGCACAGAGCACGAGAGGGGTAGCACAAGATTCAATGGGTGCACGGAGCTTGAGGGAGATAAAGTTCGAATGGATTAAAAGTGAAGCCATATTTGACTATTGCAAATCTGAAGAAATTTTAGAAGCATTTTGCAATTTGGGACATGTATAACAACAGAAGAAAGCAACACAAAAAACGACAAACCAATACCCCCAAAGAGCCGCGGAACCGCGGCCAATAGGCTATTTACGCGGCGGTTTCTCGGCCTAGTTGACTCAGTGTCAGAAGATTTTTTGGGGTTATTTTTTTAATTACATTGTGGCTCAGAATTTTGCCTTAGGATTTCAAATATCTGCCTATAAATACTCCAGTTTTGAGCCATTGTGAGGATGCTTCTTTTTAGTAGATTTTGGTGTAGTTTAGCTTGTTGTTTCTTCTTCATCATCATCTTTCCTCCATTAAAATATAGTGAGAGCTCTTGAGTGGATGTTAAATGAAAATGACGGTTATTTTTATTATCTTGTATCTTTAATTTTCTTGTATTGTAATTTCATTTCTAGTCTTGTAATTTTAATTCATAGTAGTGTTATATTTATTGTTGTTAAGTAGTTGTTGGTTTTCTTTTCTTTTCTTCTTTTGTTTTTCCTTCTCTTTTTATCCGTATTTTCAAGCCATGATACTCGATGGAGTTCCTTGCTTAGGTGAGGAACTAAGTAGTTAGCTTGCATCTTTGTAAAACCGTATTTTTACCTTTCTTTCTTTTCTTCTTTCTTGTTTTGTTTTCCTTTGAAATGTGTGAATAATTCCACACTTGTTAAGGGTTAAGAAAGGCTAGTATGAGGGATGGAAAAATCCCTTGTGCTTCTCTTCGCCAAACATCTTGAAACGAGCATAGACTAAACAAACACAACCCCCTCACTTTGGCGCGATATACGTGACATATAGCTCGACCTAAGTCGAGAAGTCCTTTGGACGCACTACAATATGACATATAGTTGTGACTTAATTGGATACATGGTTGGGTGTGTTTGGTCTAGGGTTGAAAATAAGCGCACGTAGCGGAAGGACAAGGGGCACTAGGAATGGATTTAGCGTTGGAAAGCTTGCTTAAATTCACAAATCCCATTCCTATGTCCTCCTAATCCCTGCTACTTTCTATTATCCCAACTTCATTTTAAAAATGGCAAAAGAAAAGCACAATACTAATCCTAACTCTATTAACCAACCTTAACCCTAACAAGCTTACTTGAACATAAATACGACCACTTATGATAGATTTGAACACATATATAAATTCTTTCATTAACTCGTCTAAGATAAGAATGGACATACAACCATCTTCCTGTGGATCGACCCATGCTCAACTGGCTAGCTGCAAAATGACACCGTCTTGATTGCGGTAAGTAGAGAATAGAGCAGGGTGCATATCATAAAATGTATCGCGTCTCCGCTCTATCAATCAGGTGGGTAGGGCCTGTCGCTTGAACGCGGACGAGGGCATCCACCAGTGATGTGAGCCTATCTATCCGAGTGGAAAAGGCGTTGATGACATTAGGAGAGGGAGAAGAGCCGCTCCTGCCTCCATTGTGGCGGCTCGTATTTAGATCGTCGCGGTTGTCGCTCGCCATTGAATCGCGAGCGAAAGATCAAGTTTGATGAGTTAGAAACTTTAGAGCGTTCCCACAAACGACGCCAACTGATGGATCTTTGGATCTCCCTTAGATGTTGTCCTCCGTCGATCTTGTAGCGAGCGTCTTGGACGGTTGAGATTTGATACGGTTGTCGTTGAGTGTGTGGATTTCAATGGTTTGATGTTGGAGTTGAAGCCGAGCTACCTGCAAGTGAAGTCCCGGGGTGGGTGACCACCATAGGACCCTTCGACGATTAAATTAGTGCCCAAGAATACGAGCATAGTAGCAGCCTGTTGGAATGAGTTCCAGTTACCTGAGTCGTCTGAGAGAGGGGTTTATATAGGGTTCGCGTGAAGCGAGCGGGCACAAGATCATCACCGTTAGTTACGCCCCAGCATTATCTTCGCCATGAATGGTGGGATGCGCCCATTAATAGGGGGATGCGCTTGCGTGGGACGCGAATCGTAGGGAGTCAAATATCTCGCCCTGGTGATATACGCGGAGCCGTTGCAGGGTGCATGGGATCCGTGCTTTTGGTTGATCAGGGGAGGCTGAGGAAGCTCGGCACGTCAAGGGCTCGGAGACGAGCCGGGAGGCCGAGGAAGCTCGAAATGTCAGGAGCTCGGAGAGGAGCCGGGAGGCCGAGGAAGCTCGGCATGTCGGGAGCTCGGAGACGAGCTGGGAGGCCCAGGAAGTTAGGCCTATCAGATGGCTCGGAGACGAGCAAGGAGATCGAGGAGGCTCGGAGACGAGCTGTTGGTAATTTGTCAGGTGAAACTGGAAAGTACTCAGGGAGGTCTCCTTAAAGGTCGGAAACTTCCTAAAGATGAGGTCCCGAGGAATGCCCCTAACATGACTGTTCAGTTGATAAAACTGCACATTTGTATTACATTTTTCCTACCATTTTCATATTAAAAAAGGACTTTATTATAATATATTATACATATGAGGGTTTATGTGTAAAAACACCATTTTCCAAGTGTTAACATATTTTAATTATCATTTGGTAGGAAAATATATGCAAATAAATCTATTGACCAAATCCTAGTAAAACTAAGCCTACTAAATATTATTTGAGATTATTGTGCAGAATTTTCCAAGTTGTTATGCATAATATATCAAAGAAATCAAGCTGTTGAAGAAGACTTGCCTAATTAAGAAGCAAAACTTGGAGACCAAGTCTGGAAGCAACCGAGAGAAGATTTCTGAATTCTGAAGGTGCCTAGGATTGCCACATGTCACAATTACAAAGCCCAAGAAAAATGATGAAATGATCTCCACCATTGGCCGCGGAACCGCGGCCAAACCCCCCTATTGGCCGCGGATCCGCGGCAATCTAGAAAGATCGTTTGCCAAAATTTTGGGGCAAGATTCTCTGCTATATTTTACCAACTTTTGAAGCAAAAGATTCTGGTTTTGCACTATAAAAAGGCACCGAGAGCCTCTTGGAAAAGTTATCAAGCCGAAGAGATCACGAAGTCCAAGACGGCTCACGCATCCAGGCTGATCATCAACTGTTCATCTACCTCCTTGGAAGAGATCGAGAAGCAAACTAGTCTTTGTAATCATTTTCTAAGGAATCAAAGTGTAGATTGTTCAAGTTGATTAATAAAGGTAGTTGTTTTATTTTATTCTTTTGCATTTTACATTATATTTTCCCTCTCTATCTTTTCATCTTCTTCTCCCAACATGCGCGAGTAATTCTCCGCTTGTTAGGGTTCGTAGGATTAGGGTAGGCTAATGGACGATGAAAATAATTAAACCCTTTTTAAGTCCTATAAAGTTTAGGAACTTTATCAAAAGAATCATTAACATCCTAATCGGGCGCGCTAGCAATTCTTTGCTAGTTCCGACCGCGATTAGAGATTAGATTAATGATTGTTTTGGTAAAGGCTAGATATGAACGGAGTTCCGTGTCGAGATAAGGGTTAAGAGTGGGATTCCTTTTCCCTCCAGAAACCCTAATCTACACGCATCACCGTCGTTCTATTTCTAAATCTATTAATGGATAAAAAGGGTAACTTTTAATTAATCGTCCATAACTACTAAATCCTAACGAACCCTACAATCCTTCTTATTATATTATCTAAGTCTTTAAAATAATCTAGATCTATATTTTACATTCTTGTTTAACGTAGATCTAGAAACCATTCTATAAAATTCTTTATCCATCCTCTCTTTCTCAACACATCTAAAGTAAAAGTAAAAGGTTCCACGTTTCCCAGAGGACGACCCATACTCATCTCGGTCTAGCTACACGCGACACCGTTATTGATTGCGGTTAAACTACAAACACTTTTTCGAACCAATCAAATGGCGCCATTGCCGGGGATCCGTGCGTAATTTTTTATTCTTACTATTTGTGTTGAATTCTTATACGATCTATATCATAAATAAAAAAAAACTGAAAATTATATATTTAACAATTATTGTGTGAATTTTGCGAGGAAATCTGGAATCACAGACTTGAGGAAACAGGAGATCTAGGGTTACAAACTTCTCTGGTAAGATTATCAACTCCTTCTCTCTCCTCTCAAATCCAATAAAATATCTTTTCTGCAGGATTCTTTGCAAAATATCGCCGCCAAAAATCTTTTTGCAAAGTTTTGTTATTGGTTTGTTATTTCATATTTTAATACGGATTTTTAAGAGGCAAGGACCAAATAAAGATTAGGTGGGGATTTCATCACCCTTCCTAAGCCCCACAAATCACAAACCAAGCATATAGATCAACCCTTCATTAATTTAAAAAATATCTAGACCAGACTCTAAGGACTGTCGCGCTCAATAAGGACAGAGGAAGGTCGTGGGTAATCTATCATTTATCCGCATTATTTTTGTAGTGCCTAGGCAAGTGTGTCGAAGGCTAGTGGTTTTTAATTAGGCCCACGACGTGGTTCCTTCCCACTTACCTGGCACTTACCTGGCTACAAGGGTAGTACGGAGGCGGTAGAGGATTTATCCTGCGGCTTGTCCTTTGGAAGTCTAGGAGCGGTCTAGAGACTGGACCTAGGTAACCATAGTTCTAGGGTTGTGCATTTTTGTGATTTGTCTAAATCCGTCTTTTTTTTTAAAATAAACCAATTACGTTCTTTCCTTTTTACCCCTTCCCCCTTCTTCTCTTCTTATAATGGGTGACCTAAACAGAAGAACACTTGCCGAGCTTTGCTGTCCACAACCAGATATCTCTTGTTTTCGAAATCCCTTCGGTATACCGTCCGGCTCTTCCATGTCCTTAAGAGATCATATAGAACAAGCAGGAAGAAACAGTTGGCCACCTCAGTCTAGGTCTTATCAACCGTATCCTAATCCTACACCTGTTTCAGTTCATACCCAGAGTGAGGAAGCCCCTAGACGAATGTCCATTGCTGAGCACATAGCTAGGTCTAGAGGCCAAAGTTTCAACCCGGACCAATATCAACCATCACCACCACTGTCCGGAGAAGAGTTTGATATGCGGTTTGTATATAGCCAACCAACCAACCCATATCAATATTCTTCGTATCATAATATTGATTCTACTCCTACCCAAGTTCAGCAACCATTCTGTTCCTATCAATCCAATCCGACATTTCCACCTACTCTAGACAGTTCTTCTCATCAGTCATTTGGGAGTTTTAATTATCCACAGGAATTTTAATCTTATACTGAAACCCCTTATCAACCCAAGACTAGTCTGGAGCAGACATTAGAAAAATTTATGGAACTGACGAATCAAATTATGAAGGATTTGTGTAGTAAGACAGAACTGTACACCCTTCCTAATCAAACCTCCCCATTCCAAACTGAACTCCACAACTCCAGTTTCATAGATTCATCAAGTACAATGTCTGATAAGTTGTGTGACTTTGTAGTGTTTGATTTACCCGATTGTGAAGGGTCCATTTCAAGTGAAACCATACCCAACCCTTGTGATCTCTACACCTCCACTCTTGAACCAAAACTGATTGAAAACCATACTTTTGATGAGGAGTTTGAGAATTTTAACCTTCACTTGAATGAGGTGATTGACGTTGGGGATATTTTGATTGATGAACCCGAAATTTTGGATAATTTTATCCCACCAATTCATCGATTCTTTTCACTTCCTTATGGTCATCATCTTGAGCCTTTAATTCTTCCTGAATCCCAAATATGTCTTGAAATTGATGATAAAGGTATACCCGAAGATCAGATCGAAATACAGCCTCCATCTTCCACATCTTTTTCAGCAACACTCGACACACCAATTTGTTTACCCATTTCACCTTCTACTTTCTCCGGTTCTTCTTCTGTTCCTATAGTTTCAGTGAGTTTTGATAAATCACAATCAGTTAATTCAAGTTCAGTAATACCAGAAATTCAACTTGATTTGGATATTTTTGAAAAAGAGGTAGATGAGTTTTTCGAGTCCTCTACCTCAGTGATTTTTTATGAATCAAGTAGAATAAATTCTGGCATAAAACTCTTTGACAGCAAAATGTTCAATCACACCATTGATAAAAGTTTTGAAGAACTTTTTGCTGACGAACTTGAATTTTTAAACAATACGGATTTTGTGATTGATCAATCTCCACCTATAGAGGTTGAACCGTCACCATTCCTTCTTCCGAATCATTCACATTCCTCCTCATTCTTTCTTTTCTCTAAATTCAAACCCTTTCCAGACCACCACTTATCCCTTCCCCACTTTTTCTTGACTCGATACAACACATTCTTCCACCAACCTATACGATATACTAATAAAATCTTTGAATGGTTGGTGTTGACTTTTGGTCTTTGTAAAGTCTTACTTTAACCAAATGACTCACCCCCTCTTAAAATGCTTCGTATTGTCTAACTCATGTTTGAGGGGGGGGGTAATATTTTTGGCTCTTGATCATAACTTTTTTCCTCAAATTTGTGAGCCAAAAATAAGTTTGGAGGAGGATTTTCACTTTCATATATTCTTGCCCCCATTAATAATTTCCTCCCAAGTTTACAGGTTTTTGAGCTTAACGGATGACATCAGTGAGGACACTGCTGTAAACAGGTTTGGGGGAGGTTTGTGCTTATTTACACATCAATTTGCATCATATTTTGCATAAGCACAACAATTTCAAAAAAATGTAAAAAAAAAAAAATTTATAACAAAAGAGTAGAAAGTGAAAAATTACATCCAAAAGATAGGAATAATTTAAGGAAACCAAGAAAATTAGAAGTTTTCTTACACGAACTAGTAATAAGTAGTTATGAGCTGTTGTCCCAAAGGTTAGTAAGATGAAGGAAATCACTAATCTGAGGATAAAAATAAGTCTGAAAAATAGTTTCTATTCTGGAAGCCGAACATTTGAATGTTGATACCCTACTATATGCACTTACACACGTCTTGAAACTCGGGATAGTAGAGAATACCTTGAAATGTTCTTGTCTAAAAGCCAAAGTTTGAAAAAAAAATGAAGAAAATATAAAAATGGTGAAAAGAAAAAAAAAATGAACACTGGTTTTGTGATCGCCAAGGCAGCAAAAAAAAAATATAGCGAGGGTGCCCTTTCTCCTAGTGCCCTAAGGCCAACTGGTCTGGGAGTCACTGCTAAGCCTTAGGTGGTGCAAGACGAGGAAAATATTATCACCCAATCAGCAAGCACATAAGTAATCGATCTGTTAGTACCTCAAGAAGTTTTAACGGTCGCATGAAAAGGTGTGAGCAACCATAAATATTCATCAAAAATTACTAAGGTAGATGGACAAGAGTATGATAGCTTGAATTGAATTCTACGAGTGTAGGGATGTTCTTTACACACACGCGGGGTTATATGATCTATGTTTGGATGAAAGGTAGGAATGAAGAATAAAGACGATGTTTTATTGAGGGATGATGTGATTTCTAACATTTTTTCATGACTATTAAGATAGGGCTCATGATAACTGAAAAACTAGTATAGTTGGAAACTCTAATTTTCAAAGTCTTTCTTTTATGGTTCTTATCTTTATATGTAAATTTCACCATCTCTTTTTTGTTATAGGATTTTGTGGGTATAATCCGCTGAAAACCCTCAGGAGACAATACTCCTCCTACTTGGGACACCTAGAGGTTTAACGGCTTGTTGCACGTGCTCAGTGCAATCGTGTTTGCCTACGAAAGTGTGCTTAGTTTTCTCCTTTCTTTTTCTCCTCTTGAATAAACTAGTTTGCTCGGGACGATCAAAGATAAGTTTGGGAGTATTTGTTCAGTTGATAAAACTGCACATTTGTATTACATTTTTCCTACCATTTTCATATTAAAAAAGGACTTTATTATAATATATTATACATATGAGGGTTTATGTGTAAAAACACCATTTTCCATGTGTTAATATATTTTAATTATCATTTGGTAGGAAAATATATGCAAATAAATCTATTGACCAAATCCTAGTAGAACTAAGCCTACTAAATATTATTTGAGATTATTGTGCAGAATTTTCCAGGTTGTTATGCATAATATATCAAAGAAATCAAGCTGTTGAAGAAGACTTGCCTAATTAAGAAGCAAAACTTGGAGACCAAGTCTGGAAGCAACCGAGAGAAGATTTCTGAATTCTGAAGGTGCCTAGGATTGCCACATGTCACAATTACAAAGCCCAAGAAAAATGATGAAATGATCTCCACCATTGGCCGCGGAACGGCGGCCAAACCCTCCTGTTGGCCACGGATCCGCGGCAATCTAGAAAGATCGTTTGCCAAAATTTTGGGGCATGATTCTCTGCTATATTTTACCAACTTTTGAAGCAAAAAATTCTGGCTTTGCACTATAAAAAGGCACCGAGAGCCTCTTGGAAAAGTTATCAAGCCGAAGAGATCACGAAGTCCAAGACGGCTCACGCATCCAGGCTGATCATCAACTGTTCATCTACCTCCTTGGAAGAGATCGAGAAGCAAACTAGTCTTTGTAATCATTTTCTAAGGAATCAAAGTGTACATTGTTCAAGTTGATTAATAAAGGTAGTTGTTTTATTTTATTCTTTTGCATTTTACATTATGTTTTCCCTCTCTTTCTTTTCATCTTCTTCTCCCAACATGCACGAGTAATTCTCCGCTTGTTAGGGTTCGTAGGATTAGGGTAGGCTAATGGATGATGAAAATAATTAAACCCTTTTTAAGTCCTATAAAGTTTAGGAACTTTATCAAAAGAATCATTAACATCCTAATCGGGTGCGCTAGCAATTCTTTGCTAGTTCCGACCGCGATTAGAGATTAGATTATTGATTGTTTTGGTAAAGGCTAGATATGAACGGAGTTCCGTGTCGAGATAAGGGTTAAGAGTGGGATTCCTTTTCCCTCCAGAAACCCTAATCTACACGCATTACCATCGTTCTAGTTCTAAATCTATTAATGGATAAAAATGGTAACTTTTAATTAATCGTCCATAACTACTAAATCCTAACAAACCCTACAAGCCTTCTTATTATATTATCTAAGTCTCTAAAATAATCTAGATCTATATTTTATATTCTTGTTTAACGTAGATCTAGAAACCATTCTATAAAATTCTTTATCCCTCCTCTCTTTCTCAACACATCTAAAGTAAAAGTAAAAGGTTCCACGTTTCCCAGAGGACGACCCGTACTCATCTCGGTCTAGCTACACGCGACACCGTTATTGATTGCGGTTAACTACAAACACAATTTTTTTTTCATACTTTGGCTTTTAGACAAGAGCATTTCAAGGTATCCTCTACTATCCCGAGTTTCAGGCTCATTTATTCCACCTCCGTAGCCTTTGGGACACGTCATCCGCCATGTGTCATAACCTGAAGAAATACCACTTGTGAGCACCATCACGTCCCTCTTCCCAAAATACAGAATACGAGGGGTGAAAAGGCCAACCATGCTCCTACGGTCAAGGAAATATCCTGCCGTAGTCAAACTTCGGCTTCAAGCATTATGTGGTAATCAGTAATCATAGCACAAGTATTGAGAAATGCAGTCATTAATTCTATCAAACAGATATAAAACTAACCAGATAGAGTCAAAGGAAATGATAGCGCTGACGTCACTAATCTAGATGTCCGCAGTATCCTCGAGGTAAGGCAGATCCTGATCCGAGCTAAGTCCACTTCTCACTCTGAGCATGCATATTCAGGTCGTCAGAGCGAAACAATAGTAATATATACATATATAATGTGCAGCGATGATAAACATAAAGCATTAAGTATATAATAATGACGCGCGCATGAAATAACCGGCACATGTAACGATAACGCATGCGTATCAGACCAGTAATCAATGCAATGTCCATATCACTAAAGCAATCAGTCTCTAAGTCTCAATGTCCAAGTCACTAGACCTATCGTCAGTCCAAGTGTGAGCGTCAACCACCACAGAAGTATCCCCAACCAAAGGGTATGCCACAGGGGCAAGGGAACATGGGCCTGAATCACTATCAGTAAAAATCAGAAACACTATCAGCATAACTCCCGAAATCACTAAATATGCTAGCAGTGGGACTCCTGAGATTCCATTGATAGAACTCACACTCAAACTACCCCACACCCCGCGGTCTACATCAAACACCGACTATGAATCTAAATACTAGTCACTCCATGACAAGTTTACGCGAGAACTGGAGACATGGTTTCCATCAAGCATGTCTCGACTGGTATCCAAGATGAATGATCAGTGCTCGATATCTTACCTATGACAATAATATAAGTGCTTCCATACCCGTCCCATACCAGTTTTAGTTACACTTATATATTTCCCAGGTTCCGCTGATTGTGTACAAGTACGTATCACTTTCACGATTCAATCACTCTTTTACACCAACGTACTTGCCACAATCCAATCACTAATATTTATCACTTGGTAATGTAACACGGTCACTAGGATATTAATGCAAATGATCTCTATTTACAAGAGTATAACAGTCATGCAACATGATGGGGATACATTAAATGCACTACTGAATACATAAGAGCAGCCGACGTCAGTTGGATTTGAAAAATCACATAAAATCACGCATGAATAATTTGGCGAAACAATATAAAATGAATATTAAGTATACTTGTTTATCTAAGCATTAAAATTGGTTTCAAGTCAATCGGGTTTCAGGTTTGTGTGTTATGGTCGTTTCATTTTAAGTGTTCTCTGCTGGAAATCCAATTTCAGAACTGGAAGTCCATCTCGTAACACGTTTTACTCCCTGTTGGGATCGTAAATAGGTGACGCTGCTGTTAAACTAATTATAGGGCTATGATTTATCTTTACGGAGCAATAGATGTATCAACAGTGTTCATCTTGGCTTAAGAGTTATGATCATATTACCGATGAAGGGTGCAAGCTGAAATGACAGAAATCTGCGGTACATGTCATCCGTTTAAAATATGATTTAAATACCAAACGAGGTAGTCCTCTTTTTACTGAGTGAGAGTTAGGAGTTTGAATGATACTGGAATTTAGTGAAACCAGTACCATTGGAAAGCTACAAAAAAATTCTACGCAGCGGTAATTGGCTCTGCATACTATCAGAATTAAACATTAAGATTTCAGGAGTATAAATGCATGTAAAGGGGTAAGTTACAGCACTGGATTGCGGTCCAAGATCATGTAAGTTCTTTTTTTTCGATATTCAAAGGATACATCTAACAGTAAACCTACATGTCGTATTAAGGATTATGCAGTACCCTTCGCAATGAACCCCGGCACGCTGCGATTGGATTTTCTGGAATTAATTATGAATTTAACGGTGTCAAGTATTCAGTAAAACGCATGTCTCGGTTTTGAAATTAGGGCGTTACTTTATGTGTGAAATGTTGGATATGTATGCCCTAGAGGCCATTATTGTATATGTATACATGTGGATGCTAGGGATATGTATGTACATGACGATCTTGCTCAGTTATATAGTATATTATTTCAGTTGTCTTTATCAGAATATGTGTATTTGTTTTTATTGTTGTTTTATCCAGCTTGCACATATTGATAAAGACTTGATATAGTAGTATATTATTATAGTTTGACTTTATCTTAACATGGCATATCTCATACTCGTTATTGCATATTGCAGTTATCTGTTGATAAAGCCCGTAGGATCTTGCTTGACTACCTGCGTTTTGATGGCGATCATACTTGTGAGAGTTGGGTAGTCTATAAGCACCTCCTTAAATGTCCCAAGTCGCAGGAGTATCGGGATCGGGCATCGATACTCCAGAGTAGACTTGCGTGTACGTTTCTATACCCCAACGAGGGGAGGTGGTTGGTCCCACAACCATTGGTGTGATCACCAAAGATTCTATACGGGTGCTCACTGGGGGTGAGTACATTGGACGGACTCTCTGAGAACCTCTAGATGGTATTATACTTATCTTCAGATAGCGGTTCTCTTATGACATGTGTATAGGTTAGTCTTTAGACCTGAGGTCGTCATTTGTCTCGTGTGAGTTCCCACTATGCTTTGATCACTACCTTACCACGGCTCTACTGAGTCGTGCAAATAGGTTTTGGTTGGGTACAGTCCCGAGCCACATGGAGACAGTGAGTGATTGTCAGGGATTCGTCTTTCCAGGTATTGGGAGTTGATAACGCACTGTGTTCGATTGGTCAGGACCATAACACCTTAGCCAAGGCAGTTGGGATTTACTGATAGGTTGATCAGTAGTTTTCCGGATTGGTCCTAAGACGAATCAGCACGAATTATTGGGTTATTAGGGTCTGACGCTTACCACCCCTATATCCGATATGTGATACTCTTAGAAGAAGAGACCTGACTGTACAGATATTGTCACGGATAGGCTCAGTAGGGATCCGGATGAGTTTGCTTGTCGGTTTTCCATTTCGACAGGTACCCGGGTAACCGGTACGTACAGCTAGTGCCGCTAACGTCCTTGTGGTTATGGATTTATCCAGTAGTGTACTTCCAGAGTACTGTCAAGTCTTTAGAGTCCCACACAGATGGTTTCTCTGATTCGGGCGAAACGATGTAGAGGCCGTATGGTTTTACGACAGGGTTCGATCACATACGTATACTTGTGCACGTATGATGTTCGGGCGGATAATACTAGTGGGCTTTGGTTTAAGACGGATCCTAATATTATATTGTTAGATTATTTTCGTCTCTTTTGTGTTCATATTTTTCGGAATACGGATACGGATATGTATATACAGATGAGGGGTAGTCTTGTAATTTTTGACAAGAATGCTTCTAGAAGAAGACACCTCATTTGTTATTTTATCTTTTTGATTAAATGTTAAAAGAGGTGGATGTATGAGGTGTTGACTTTTATTAAGTGAAGCATGACTACTTGTTGACTCACTTAGTGAGTCATGGGTTACTATTGAGGCAAGGTGGCATCTAGACATTTTGTAGAAAATATCTAGATATTTTATGGTGGAGATATTTTTTTATTATTATCTTGGGATGATGGCTTTATTAGTCACAAGTCTTAGCCATTCTTCACTCAATTCTTGGATTGCACTCTACAACACTATCATCTCCTCCAAGCTTCTCTTCTTCTACCTCAAACCCTAATAGTCTTATATGTTGAGAAACCTAAGGTTCTTGAGACAAAACAATCCATCATCACTCTCTACAACCTCTAGGGTACTTAGATTAATGTAACATTTCAGAAATATAAAAAATATTATTTTTGGAAATTTAATATTAAAATAATATATTTCGCGAAAACTACTCGATTTGCGAATAGGGATTTTTCGTAAAATGGTATAAGTATATACCAATATTTAGAAATTAATCGGAGATTAAAATTATTTATTTATTTTAATGATATTTATTGAATTTTTAACAAAATCTGTATTTTTACATTTTTTCCCATGACTTGTGAACATGTCATGTGCATGTTGTGTTTGTATTTGTGTTTGTGACTTGTGAGAGAAGAGAATGAGAAAAGAAAAGAAAATAAAGGAAAATAAAGAGTTAAGTGTGAAAAGGAGTTATGAGTGAAAAACAAGAAGAGAGAAGAAACAAAAGAGAGAGTGAGTGTAGGGGGAGATATTTGTGTGAGAGAGTGAGCCTAAGAATGAGAGTTGGCTACCCCTTTTCCCTCCTTCTCCATTTCCCTCATCTTCTTCATTTCTCACTTCCTCATGCATAATCTCCAATTCATAACCAAAACCCTATGCAACCTTCACAATAAACATGCACAAACCCATTCTAAACCTCTTGAACCATCCAAGTATCGATTTTGAAGACTTTGGGAAACTTTAGAAATTTCCAAAGTGGCCAATGAGGTAATCTCTTCATCTCTAGATTAGTATTTGTGTTTAAATATCCCAGTTTAGTTTAGAACTTGATTTAGTTAGGTTTTGTGATTTTAGAAATTACAAGCTGCTGTTAAGTGGTTAAAGTGAGGTGTAGTGAGTGTTTGCATAACCTTAGAGGGTGTTTTTATTTGCCAGACCAGATACACGAACCAAAAACACGAACTTTGAATTTGGCCAATATCGTATTTTGTATGATTTGTGATGATATACTGCGATCTGCTCTAACCCAGAGGACCTAAGAATTTTTTGCAAACACAGAGAGATGAGCAGGCAACCTAGAAGCTACCAATGAAACCCGAGCCTGTATACTTCACTTATGGCCGCTAATTAATTCATTGTGGCCGCAAATTGTGGCCACATCGAGGTGGAATCGTGTGATTTTTGTTCTGTAGCTTCCTTATCCTATATCTAGAGCAACCATATATGCAAAATTGGCTAATTTTACCTGAGTCAAAATCTGGGATAGAATTCCTTAGTTGATGAATTTCGTTTTCCGATTTCTAAAACGTGGTTTTTAGATTTGAGTTTAGATTCCGTCGTTGGACGTTTGTACTTCAACGGACGAGGGTTATTTGGTTGATTTTGCATGCGATGCTATAGGTTTTAACCTATGAGCGAACCGTGTGCCGTATCGGTTTTCGGATTGGTTTTAATTGCATTGAGATTGTGTATTGGATTGTTGGTACTTCGTGAGGACTTCCGCGACGACGAAGCACATCGACTTCGGCAAAGCGAGGTGAATTGCTGGTGAGTAGATTTATATCTACGGGGGAAGTCGGGTGGATGGCGTATAGCACCCCCGCAACCTTTGATATGGAAGTTCGTTTTATAAAGGACATGATATGAAATGGTTATAGGATTTAGTAAAGAAATGTTATAATTGATATATGAGATTATGAAATGAGAAGTGAATCATGATAGGTACGAATTGAAAGAGAATAAGTATGAGTTGATGATGATAGGATATGAGTTCGAGATCGATAAACACGACACGAGATTGAGATAGAGGTGTTGTGGATTTGATAAGATATGACATTTGTATCAAAGTGATTTGAGATATATGTATATATATATATATATACATATATATATATATATATATATGAGTATAATGAGAAATATGCCGTGCTAGACTTTAGATCCGTACCCTCATTATTGTATAGCCTCATTGTTGTATAGGTCGATAGATTTCCTATTCTGTTTGATGTTACCGTACGATGGATTGCCGTACGCGATATGTTTCACCAGATGCTTAATCCGCGCTAGTGATTTGAGGATGATGATCAATGATTATTGTCATATCGGATGTTATGAGGCGGGATCGCCGATATATAGATTTCCACCTAAACCATACCTATTTTAAAAGTGACGATGTGTACGTTTAAAAGTGACCGTATGATTCATGTGTAAATAGATATACATACCCATTTATTGTTCATGCTGTGTAGGATATTACCCTCGTGATGTACATACCACGTGCCGGTATTTAATGAAATATGATATAATTGCTAGTACACTTGCACAATTACCATTGATGCGCATGTTACACATACACAGATTTGTCGGCTCATACACATTCTTCATCGGTAACTGCCATGTCACTTACACAGTAAAACTTCCATGTCACTTATACAGTAGGATTGCCATGTCACTTATACAGTAGAATTGTCATGCCATTTATACAGGAGAACTGCCCAATCATGATATTAATCTTAAAAGTAAAAGTACACTCATTGTTCAGTACTATCACTTGACAAGCTTTCATGGTATACACGATATGCTCATATTACTACTCTATGCTGCATACATCGTACCTTATGATTATATGCTTGCATGATATACCTGATATGCTCATATTACTACTCTATGTTGCATACCTTGTATTTTATGGTTATATGCATTGAGATGCTGTTTTTATAAGATCTCTGGATTTGAGAACCGCGGTTTAATTTCAAAGGAAATCGTGTATTGTTTTAAAAACACGGTTTCTCTTGATATGATATTTCGAGACGTCCAATATGTGTTTTCTCAGTTATGAGTTATGTGATATTCACGACCCGAAATTGGCCCGTGACGGCCCTAATACTACGCAACGCCCTAAGACGTAACGTAGTAAAAGAAAGCCAAAACCCAGAAATCTAAACCATAAAAATACGGAAAAGATAATATAAGTTTTTGAAACATTTGAAATCGCAACCCAAATTCTTTAAAAGTTCTACTTTCTTTCTTTAAAATTTTGGCAACACCCCCTTTTTTGTGAAAACTAGCCAAGATGAATACAACACAAATATACGACGCCGTAGCGAAGAAATAAAGACAATAGAGAGAAAGCTGTATATAAAAGACAACAACCCACAAATAATATACAATATCGTCCTCACCAAGTCTCTAAGTCAACAACATAATAGTAGATGGAGAGTACAAGATACAACGAATGTACAATATGAAATACAGATAATCATCTAACCCACCTAAGCAAAATAGTATACTGTGAGCCGATGCGGTATCTGTAGCAAAAGATGATAGCTGAATAACTGAATAGCCTGCCTCGACTACTCTGGGGAACAACCTGAAACACCTGTGGCACAACGGGGGTGAGTTGCCAACTCGTGAATAGTAGATAATATAAGCAGGTAATCGCAGGAATGCACGTACAACATAAATCTAAGATATGCGATTACGATAATAACATGTCATGTGAATGCCGAAAAATGGAAAGTATACTAGCAGGTACAATCAATATGTAAAGCAATAATAACATGACAATAGTATGCAATAACTATGCAATAGGGATATGAGAATGCAAATATGCAGCTATCATGAAGGGTACACTAACAGGTACTCCTAATACACGGAACAGTGCATAAGTGAAAAGGTATGAGGTATGGAGTGAAATATGTCATCCCACGGAATTCTGTCATCGTGGTAGGATCACAATCCATCAAGACACTCAAATCCCAATTCCTCAAATCAGCCCCCACATTGGGTTCTCACATCATATAAGTCTCACGTCTCCTCAGTGTACAATATCGAGTAATCTCCTATATCCCGAATGTACAAGTCAATAATCCCATGTGTATGTCCAATCTCAATGAATCACCTGATATCCCAAGTCAAAGTCTCAAGTAAGATTCTAGCATCCTAAATATATATATATATATATATATATATATATATATATATATGCAGAAATAAATATGATGGTGTCAATACACATATATTAGCGTCCCATTCCACTAATATTGGTGTAAGGGTATATATAACAACGGCTAAATCGCATGTTATATATACAAAGGTGTTTAAAGGAAATATCATGAAAATCATATGCAAAGCATCGACACAGAAATCCTGATAGGTACGTATCATACGCTATCCCGAAAGCACGAGTGCCTAGCTCTGACCCTCGCCTTTCGACGTATGCATACGTGCATGACTCCCAACGGTATCTCAATGATCCCCGCCGAGTCATCAGTGCTGTCACCGGTAGGTACTAGCCTGCCTCCAGGCTCAATCGGCAAAATCCATCGATCTTCTTGCCGAGGGGAACCATACCGGGCCCCACCATGTACATTCATACGACAACCACACCTCGTATGGAGTATATAATCAGAACCGATAAATCTCATGGTGGCTGCGCAAATATCATATCAAGGAAACCGGGTTTTTCAATGTATGAATAATTTCATGAACTCCCGCGGTCCCCAAATCCAGAAAACATCATCTAAAATCCCAATAAACAATGTGCAAATCCAGGAATAAATATATGCGATATATCTGAAATGCGAGCATATAGATGAGAATGTATAGCTGGAACCATAAGTATGCGAAACCAATAACGTACAGCTAAGTAACATCAGTAAAGGTAAATATGTAACAACAACTGAATATGTAGGTAACATACAGGTGTAGCATTGTATAGGTATCTACCTATAATAACTGATGTCGTATACCCCCCTGGGTATAAGTAGAATATGTAGGATACCCTCCCGGATATAAATAAAATATGAGTAAGGTATACCTGTAGCTGTATCGTAAGGTGTAAATATGCCTATCGCTAATGGTATGATACACTATAGGTATACCGATAAGCTAGATGTCATGTGTGATAAGCAATATAGTATTTATAATGGTTGGTGTGTGACATGGCAATTATTGACGGTGTGTGTGTAGCATACAATCCGTGCTCGTGCAACATGAACCGTCAATAATATGTGCAGTGCCTTACGGCAACTAGTCACAATACAACTATATCTAAGTAAATAGGGTAAAGGCGCAATTCTAACAATGACGTAGAATATATGGCAAGTATTTGAATCCTAGCCCAGACGCATAACGCCATGCAAGCGATTCCCATGTAGATGTTAAATCTACTCACCTACGCTCCACGCTAGGTGAATCCTACCATCTGCTCCCCCATGTAGCAGTGCCCGTAGTCCCCGCCTGCAAACCTGCAATTTAGACATGGAAATCATATATAAGCCAAATATTCCGCAAAACGCGATATCGAACCCAAACGAGAAACTCGCGTCGCGAAGTAAACGCGCGTGTGCACGATACGCTAAAACGTGTGTATACGCGTCTAAAACTACCGCGACACGCCCGACACGTTGGATCGCAGAACTCACTCACGTATTGCGCGTATCGTGCAAACACAACGAACTATAAATACGGTGCTTGATCCCAGATTTTCCTACAGATCAAATTTTACAAAACTAGACATGCCAAAACACTAGACAACACTGCAGACAACCCTAGCCAACACCCCAGCACCCTTGCCCCCTACTTGGCCACAAATTGCGGCCAAACCTAATAAATCTGCGGCCTGGGTTTGGAGATAGCGGCTTGTGTTCTGGTTGTGTGTTCTATACCTAATTACAATGCTCCAGTATCCTCAATTTTACCCTGAAGGGTCCGGGTCAAAAGCAGAATACAAAAAGCTAAGATATCACATAAAAACGCCAATTTTGCACAAATAGCAAACCCTATGGTATTTTAGTGGAACCTGGGGTTAAACTCAGTTAAGGTGACCTTAACAACACCTAAATAGGTAGGGTTAACTAACACAATCATCACTTAATCAACATTCCAAATAAACACCATAATCTAGCACTAAACTAGCTAATTAACACAAACCGACACCAATTAACACAAGAGCTAAGCAACTAGGGAATTGGGTTCAGAAATATACCCTAAGGTACCCTAGAAGGTAGGTGAAGAAGTGAATGGGGGAAGAAGAGAGCTGCTGTAGTTGCTGCCTGCTGTTGCTACTGATGGCTACTGCTTCTGCTGATGATAATGATGGCTGCTGCTGCTGTCTCTGTTGTTGTTGTTGATGATGCTGAGGTTGTTGTTGCTGCCCCTGGTGTTGCTGCCTTGCTTCTGCAGCTGCCACTTGCTTCTCTTGTTGCTGCTGAAGCTCCTGCTGTTGCTGCTCTTGCTATTGTTGTTGTTGCGGCCACTGCTGCTTGCTGCTTGCTGCTGATGCTGAGGCTGCTGTTGCTCTGTTGTTGTGTGTGTGTGTGTGTTTGTGAGAGAGAATGAGAGAAAGGGAAAATGAGAGGAGAAATGAGAGAAACAACAAGGACCCCTCCCCCTTCTCACTCTCTTTCCTTATTAAATGAGCATGGCTCATACCATGTTGCCCCATGCTCATTCTCTCTCTCTCTCTCACAAGGTCAACACATCAAACTAAATAAAAAATCCTTTTTCATTTTAAAAACAACCATGAACAATAAAACCATAACACTTAAACAATAATAATTAACTTAAAGAGAATGGGTTAATCCATCATGCTTGCTAATCATGGTCTAACCCCATCTCTAAACCCTAGTTTACATGCACAAGTGTGTGTGTGCCTAGAAAAATTCTAATAAAATATTCAATAAATAGGATAAAATAATTAAAACCCAATTTGGTAAACTTTTTATTAAAAACCATACATTAAAATATAATTAGCCACTAAACATATTCTAAGGTGTTACAACCCCCCCCTTAAAAGAAATTCATCCCCGAATTTAAAAATATATTGTTACGCGTACCTTCAAAGAGAAGCTTACAACTCCCAAATCTCGCTCACAGCCTCCCAAGTGATTATCTCACTATATGTCTATGTCCAAGAAAACCCTTCACAGACGGCAAGACCCTTGACCACCGTTTCTCCACCTGACGAGCCATTAACACAATTGGCTGCTGGTGAACGAAAGATCGCGTCCAAGCTAAATAGTCTGGTGCTAAATCATGTGAGAAAGGTCAAGAAGGTAATTGTAAAGTATCATCACAAGGAATACGGGGTGAAAACTCAATAATCTGGGCGGAAGTGCCGAATTAAAGGCAACGAAACTAACTCGCTTATAGGATCTCGAAGGGACCTATAATCCTGGGACAAGCTTCCCAAAATCCAACACGTCATTTATCGGAAAAATCCGCAGGAATACATGATCTACCACTGCGCTCTTAAGTCTACGACCAACACGGTCGGTATAAGACCACTGTTTTCACTGGGCTACTCTTATCCTGACCTGAACAACCGGATCATCTACGAAGTCTCTAGACTAGCTGGGGTCCAAAATCCTACTTACGCAGAGTCAGAAAACAACAGACTGGTGATCGACACGACCTAGCCTCTAAACCTAAAGGTTGCCAATTGGAGTGTCTCCTGATAACAGCTATCGAAGGAGAACCATAACTATGGCGAGTGACGATCCCCAACTGCTGACAACAATAAACACAAACACACAACTTAACAAGAAACAACTGAGTAAATTGAGTATAACCGGACGACAAGAATCCGAATGGAGTCACACCCTGACTAAATTTGGGTAGAAACCATAACGAAATTCATGGAGATCTGCTCCCACTCCTACTTTGGAACGGTAAAAGGTTGCAACTCTCCAACCGGCCTCAGATGCTCAACCCAAACACACAAAAGACACACCTTGAAACGAAACCTGAAACTTCTCTTTACACCCCTGTCCACCCGTAACTATCTCACCAGCCACGGCAATGTTTGTGGAACTTGAATGAAAACAGAGAGTTGACTGATGTGCCTGTTCTAGGATTTCACGTCTCTACCTGAAAATAGCAGGTACACAAATGCGTCCCTAACTTAGCACACCGTTGTCACAAATCAAGGACTCCGAATCATTACCCAACCGAGTATGCTCAAGTATCTCTGACGAACGAGCATCGGTGGGCAGTGTCTCGCGAAAACAATTAAGGAAAAGTGGTCGGGCGCGGACATGAGCAAGCTGCCCCTCCGTAGAGACGAACTTTAAGCTGTACTCATCGATCACACAAGAACTGTAAATCTGCAGAAGACTATCACAACAATCAAAATCCGCTGCAGGAAGATGTACATTAAGCTCTGGTGGTCCGTGGAAAATCTGACACGACTCTCGAACAAGTAGTGTCTCCAATTCTCCCAACGCAAAACCACCGCGGCCATCTCCAGATCCTGAGTGGAATATCCTTCTCGTACTTCCTCCAAATGTAGGGAAGCAAAATCTATAACTCTATAGTGTCACCTCAGTACACATTTGAGCCCACTCAAGAAACATTACAGTTAAACAACAAGGTCACCCGAACCAGAAAGCAAAGGAAGAACTGATGCAGTTGTTAACTGAATCTTCAACTGCTAAAAACTCCGCACACATGCCTCAGTCCACAGAAAAGAACCCTCCATTCCGGTCCATTCAGTTGACGGTGCAGCACTATTCTAGCAATCCTGCATGAAACGGCGGTAAAAACCTGCTAAGCGCAACAATCTGCGGATCTCCGTCCTGCACACAAGTCTGGGCCTAAGCTGTATGGCCACGATCTCCCTCGGGACCATACAAAACCGTATCCCGTGACAACCAGACCTAGGAGTCAACACAAACAAGCCTGAAGAAACACTCCGAGAATTTAGCAAACTGCTGGTGCTCTCCCAGTATCTGCATAAAAAATCCTCAAGTGCTACTACTGTCCCTCAAGACACACTAATTAGACCAAAATGTCGTAAATAACACAACAACACTGGTCGAGGAACGGCCTGAAGAAATCTGGTTCATCATATCTACGAATGCTGCTAGGGCATCAGTGAATCCAATGACTCACTAAAACACACAAAGCCCGTAGCACGCACAAGGCAGTCTTCGGAATGCCATCACTCCGAATCCGCAATAATGATGACCTGATCCCAAACAAACCTAGAAAATGTCTCGCACTCTGGAGCTGATCGAAGAAATCGTCAATGCGAGGTGAAGGATACCTATCCGCACCGTAAGCCGGTTCGATTAACGATCCGTCGATACGCAACCCTAAACTGCCGTCTTTCTTCTTGACGAACAGAATTAGGAGCCTCCTAATGCGAAACACTCAGACGCACAAAACCCCCCAAACCACCACTCTGCAGCTGATCCTTAAGCTCCCAAGCTTCGCCGGCTCATCCGGAACAACGTCGGAAAAACTCTCGCACGAAAGGAACCCGGTCCAACAATCCCACTGTGGCTCCGGTATCACGAATGAACGCTAAGAATCCACGACATCTCCTCAAAAGCCGACTAGCGAAAAAGGCTGAATTCAAGCTGTGAGAGGTGGCACAACTATCCACCTACACAACAAGAACTGACTCGCCGGGAAAACAATTCCTGACTGTTTCCTCACGGCAATCTACAAACGCCTAGCACGTAATTAACCAGTCCGTGCCCAGGAGAACGTCAAATCCAACATCTCTAGAAGGATCAAAACGATGGACGAATCTCTATCTCCTATCCGATTGGCACACAACTGAATACGTGTCGCGTAACAAAAGAATCGCTGACAAAAGTTAACACAACAAACTACTACTAATCTACCCAACCACGATACAAGTATGAAAAGAAAACGAGTACACCAAAAGAACATATAAATTAAGGATACCTGAAAACTCTGCATTGGACGCCTGCGCGTCCCGATGAGTAGAAGCAAACTCCTGTGTCTGCCCTCTACCCGCAACTGGCTGAACTCCTCTGGTAGACTGAGCCCTCTGAGCGAATCTTCCACGTCCACGGCCTCTCTGAAAACGATCCTGACGCCGTGCTGAGGAACAATCCCTGACGAAGTGCTGAAGGCTTCCGCATCGAAAACATCCACGTGGTGACTGCTGACCATCCTAGGGATGAGAGCTGAACGAATGTCCTCGTCCTAAGCCTCTGCTACCTCCGCGACGGCCACGAAATCTTTCTCGATGACCAAACCTCTGTCTCTGGGCTGGTACACTGGTACGAGTCCTCTACTGTCCTGGAATATGTACCTCGTCAACTGGAGCTGCAACCACTGGTGCTATGTAGGTGACGGACTGCTGCATGCTGGTCTCAAGTGACAACTGAGTAACAGGGGTGACAATCTCCTGTCGTAGCTCCCGAACGACATCAACCAAAGAACTCATAGTCTGGCGGAAGTCCTGCATCTCTGCCAAAAGTCTATCAATAGTATATGTCGTAGGCTGATCAGTCTGCACCTGTGCAACTAGAGTGCCATCCTGGTCAGTACTCGTCTCACCCGAGCCAACTCTGACCTCGGCCCTCGCTGCATCACTCTGAGTCCCCATAGTCATCGGCGGCAAGGCAATCAATAGATATGAGATTCGATGAGAATAAGGAATCGAATCTCAAGGATATGAATAATCAAGGAAGGAATTTCAAGCAAATTGTACTTAGGTCACTTAATGCAAAGTACCGCACCGTGGGTATGCTGCAGACATACACACACTACGTTACTCTGCTTAAGCTACCTACTCCATCATACTAAGGTTATCCTATACTCCGAAAGGTAAAACCTAGCGCTCTGTTACCAACTTTGTCACGACCCGAAATTGGCCCGTGACGGCCCTAATACTACGCAACGCCCTAAGACGTAACGTAGTAAAAGAAAGCCAAAACCCAGAAATCTAAACCATAAAAATACGGAAAAGATAATATAAGTTTTTGAAACATTTGAAATCGCAACCCAAATTCTTTAAAAGTTCTACTTTCTTTCTTTATAATTTTGGCAACACCCCCTTTTTTGTGAAAACTAGCCAAGATGAATACAACACAAATATACGACGCCGTAGCGAAGAAATAAAGACAATAGAGAGAAACCTGTATATAAAAGACAACAACCCACAAATAATATACAATATCGTCCTCACCAAGTCTCTAAGTCAACAACATAATAGTAGATGGAGAGTACAAGATACAACGAATGTACAATATGAAATACAGATAATCATCTAACCCACCTAAGCAAAATAGTATACTGTGAGCTAATGCGGTATCTGTAGCAAAAGATGATAGCTGAATAACTGAATAGCCTGCCTCGACTACTCTGGGGAACAACCTGAAATACCTGTGGCACAAGGGGGGTGAGTTGCCAACTCGTGAATAGTAGATAAAATAAGCAGGTAATCGCAGGAATGCACGTACAGCATGAATCTAAGATATGTGATTACAGTAATAACATGTCATGTGAATGCCGAAAAATGGAAAGTACACTAGCAGGTACAATCAATATGTAAAGCAATAATAACATGACAATAGTATGCAATAACTATGCAATAGGGATATGAGAATGCAAATATGCAGCTATCATGAAGGGTACACTAACAGGTACTCCTAATACACGGAACAGTGCATAAGTGAAAAGGTATGAGGTATGGAGTGAAATATGTCATCCCACGGAATCCTGTCATCGTAGTAGGATCACAATCCATCAAGATACTCAAATCCCAATTCCTCAAATCAGCCCCCACGTTGGGTTCTCACATCATATAAGTCTCACGTCTCCTCAATGTACAATATCGAGTAATCTCCTATATCCCGAATGTACAAGTCAATAATCCCTTGTGTATGTCCAATCTCAATGAATCACCTGATATCCCAAGTCAAAGTCTCAAGGAAGATTCTAGCATCCTATATATATATATATATATATATATATATATATATATGCAGAAATAAATATGATGGGGTCAATACACATATATTAGCGTCCCATTCCACTAATATTGGTGTAAGGGTATATATAACAACGGCTAAATCCCCTGTTATATATACAATGGTGTTTAAAGGAAATATCATGAAAACCATGTGCCAAACATCGACATAGAAATCCTGATAGGTACGTATCATACGCTGTCCTGAAAGCACGAGTGCCTAGCTCTGACCCTCGCCTTTCGACGTATGCATACGTGCATGACTCCCAACGGTATCTCCATGATCCCCGCCGAGTCATCAGTACTGTCACCGGTAGATACTAGGCCGCCTCCAGGCTCAATCGGCAAAATCCATCGATCTTCTTGCCGAGGGGAACCATACCGGGCCCCTCCATGTACCCTCATACGGCAACAACACCTCGTATGGAGTATATAATCAGAACCGATAAATCTAATGGTGGCTGCGCAAATATCATATTAAGAAAATCGGGTTTTTCAATGTATGCATAATTTCATGAACTCCCGCGGTCCCCAAATCCAAAAAACATCATCTAAAATCCCAATAAACAATGCGCAAATCCAGGAATAAATATATGCGATATATCTGAAATGCGAGCATATAGATGAGAATGTATAGCTGGAACCTTAAGTATGCGAAACCAATAAGGTACAGCTAAGTAACATCAGTAAAGGTAAATATATAACAGCAACTGAATATGTGGGTAACATACAGGTGTAGCAATGTATAGGTATCTACCTATAAGAACTGATGTCGTATACCACCCTGGGTATAAGTAGAATATGTAGGATACCCCCCGGATATAAATAAAACATGAGTAAGGTATACCTGTAGCTGTATCGTAAGGTGTAAATGTGCCTATCTCTAATGGTATGATACACTATAGGTATACCGATAAGCTAGATGTCTTGTGTGATAAGCAATATAGTATCTATAATGGTTGGTGTGTGACATGGCAATTATTGACGGTGTGTGTGTAGCATAAAATCCGTGCTCGTGCAACATGAACCGTCAATACTATGTGCAGTGCCCTACGGCTACTAGTCACAGTACAACTATATCTAAGTAAATAGGGTAAAGACGCAATTCTAACAATGACGTAGAATATGCGACAAGTATTTGAATCCTAGCCCAGACGCATAACGCCATGCGGGCGATTCCCATGTAGATGTTAAATCTACTCACCTACGCTCTACGCTAGGTGAATCCTACCATCTGCTCCCCCTATAGCAGTGCCCGTAGTCCCCGCCTGCAAACCTGCAATTTAGACATGGAAATCATATATAAGCCAAATATTCCGCAAAACGCGATATCGAACCCAAACGAGAAACTCGCGTCGCGAACTAAACGCGCGTGTGCACGATACGCTAAAACGTGTGTATACGAGTCTAAAACTACCGCGACACGCCGCGATAGGTTGGATCGCAGAACTCACTCACGTATCGCGCGTATCGCGCAAACACAACGAACTAGAAATACGGTGCTTGATCCTAGATTTTCCTACAGGTAAAATCTTACAAAACTAGACATGCCAAAACACTAGAAAACACTGCAGACAACCCTAGCCGAGACCCCAACACCCTTGCCCCCTACTTGGCCGCAAATTGCGGCTAAACCTAAAATCTGCGGCCTGGGTTTGGAGATAGGGGCTCGTGTTCTGGTGGTGTGTTCTAGACCTAATTAGCATGCTCCAGTATCCTCAATTTTACCGTGAAGGGTCCGGGTCAAAAGAAGATTACAAAAAGCTAAGATATCGCATAAAAACGCCAATTTTGCACAAATAGCAAACCCTATGGTATTTTTGTGGAACCTGGGGTTAAACTCAGTTAAGGTGACCTTAACAACACCTAAATAGGTAGGGTTAACTAACACAATCATCACTTAATCAACATTCCACATAAACACCATAATCTAGCACTAAACTAGCTAATTTACACAAACCGACACCAATTAACACAAGAGCTAAGCAACTAGGGAATTGGGTTCAGAAATATACCCTAAGGTACCCTAGAAGGCAGGTGAAGAAGTGAATGGGGGAAGAAGAGAGCTGCTGTAGTTGCTGCCTGCTGTTGTTACTGATGGCTACTGCTTCTGCTGATGATGATGATGGCTGCTGCTGCTGTCTCTATTGTTGTTGATGATGATGCTGAGGTTGTTGTTGCTGCCCCTGGTGCTGCTGCCTTGCTTCTGCAGCTGCTACTTGCTTCTCTTGTTGCTGCTGAAGCTCCTACTGCTGCTGCTCTTGCTATTGTTGTTGTTGCGGCCACTGCTGCTTGCTGCTGATGCTGAGGCTGCTGCTGCTCTGTTGTGTGTGTGTGTGTGTGTGTTTGTAAGAGAGAATGAGAGAATGGGAAAATGAGAGGAGAAATGAGAGAAACAACAAGGACCCCTCCCCCTTCTCACTCTCTTTCCTCATTAAATGAGCATGGCTCATACCATGTTGCCCCATGCTCATTCTCTCTCTCTCTCTCACAAGGTCAACACATCAAACTAAAAAAAAAATCCTTTTTCATTTTCAAAACAACCATGAACAATAAAACCATAACACTTAAACAATAATAATTAACTTAAAGAGAATGGGTTAATCCATCATGCTTGCTAATCATGGTCTAACCCCATCTCTAAACCCTAGTTTACATGCACAAGTATGTGTGTGTGCCTAGAAAAATTCTAATAAAATATTCAATAAATAGGATAAAATAATTAAAACCCAATTTGGTAAACTTTTTATTAAAAACATACATTAAAATATAATTAGCCACTAAACACATTCTAAGGTGTTACAGTGATACCCGATTCGAGGAGCTGGATGAGGCCATTTGCGGGTACATGGTGGACCCGGTGTGGTACCCCAAGGAAAGATGCTCGAGATGTAGACGATGAGCCTGGAAGGTGAGTACTACCTACCGGTGATAGTTTTGGGCTCGGCGGATATCTGGAGGATACCGACTGGAGTCGTGAGATGATATGGGCCGATTCGGACTGAGAGAACCGTAGGTCGATACAGACTGATGAAGTCCGAGGGACAGAGATATGAGGATTTACGTGTCGATGCTGGACACGGGTTTTATGATATTTCGAGTGTCGGTGTTGGACACTCAGGTTCCATGATTTTGATGTTTTGTTGATGGACACACGTGGTTTATATCCTCATATAGATATATGTATATACAGGCTTATGTTTTCATGATGTTCGAGTGTCGGTGTGGGACACTCAGGTTCCATGATATTTTTTGTGTCATTGATGGACACGTGGATGATATCCGCATGCATACATGTATATGATGTCGGATGTTTATTTATATATGTCATTTGATTTATAGATTGTTGACATATATGCATACTTGGTCACCCTATATATCATAGTATTAACTTCAGGATATAGTGACGTAGGAAATCATTGTTTTATTCGATTTCTACTTGCTGATGTTTTCTACTCACGAGTTGGCTACTCACCGCCGTTGTGCCACAGTTCTTGCAGGTTTGACCGCTTAGGATCAGTTGCGGTATTGCGGCACACAGCTTCATCCAGGGTGTTTGCTTTGGTAGGTGGGACACATGTTGGATCGTGCCCACTCTCGTACTGTTATATTCTATTGTATCTAGATAAACTCCATCACATCACATCAGATCAGATCAGAGACTAGAATTGTATATTGGTAGACCTAGTTAGACTTAGGTATTGTGCGAGACTTAGAGCGATGGGTTTTATGATCGCTTTCTTGAGTTTGATGTCTTGCTTCTTTATTTGTTCTTTCTGGGTTGATCTTCGCCGTTAGGCGTCATATATATGTTATTGCGTGGTTGTGATTCCGCCAGTTGGCGAAGAGCTATCTCCCGCTTGGGGATGCCTATATATTTTTGTATATATGTTTTTGGATCAAAATACACAAGGGAGGTGCTGCCCAAATTTTAAAAGACAAAACATGATTTATTATACCTTATTTCAAAACTGCACCACTACTATTTTTCGCAAAAAGGTTTAGATTTTCTGGGCTTTGACTTACTTGATTTACGTTACTCCTTTTGATGTTGCGTGATTTAACTGTCGGTCACGTGCTAAATTAAACGTCATGACAAAGTTGGTATCAGAGCTTTAGGTTTAGCATTGGTTTGAGTTTGGGTATGACTATGCAGTGTCTAGGGCATTTATTTTTCAGAACCTAGGCTTGACCTTACGGAACTTAGACTTAACGGGTGGATAGTAGACCCGAACTTTCGTTTCATAGGTTGACCTTGATTGATGGAGTATGTAGCTTGAGTAGAGTGACGTACCGTACGTATGTTCTGCGGCATATTTACGATACGATACTCCACTTAAGAAACCTTAGGATGTACATATCTTGAGATCTTTGATACTATTCGTTCCTATGATCATATATCCTTTGGGATTTGTTGATTCTTTCATTTATTGATCTATCTTCTTCGATACCTGCTTGAGGTTCCTGTCACCATGATTTGAGCGCAGATTGAGCTGCTGCTAGTGTTGCGGTCAGGGCGAGCTCGTTATGGACGAGGACTGACCATGTTGTTTTCTGGTGACATAGGGACGTGTAGGTATAGTGTTGTGTTGTGACCTCTCGTTTGAGATGAGTGTTCGGTTTTGCACCGGATGACCGGGGCATTGATAGAGGCTTCCAGATTGAGAGGAATGTTGATGTACAGCCTACCTCAGAGATCGTGATGTTGTCTACCATGTAGACAGATGACCCAGCTATTGCTGAGATTGATGGGAAGTCGTTTCCAGAGTTTATGAGCTGAAACCGCTGGAGCTTCCAGACAGAGATGTGATAGGAGATAGCTATTCTATCTCGAGTGGAGCGACTGTTATGATTCGTCAGATTTGATGTGCTGATGCAGGCTCAGTTGAGTTGAAGAATTCTAGTCAAAGGATTTTATTCAGATCTAGAGTAGATCGATCAAGAGAGGACGTTGTTCGTTGGATGCTCCGATCTGAGATCGGTAAATTGACCAATTTCAGATCGAAGGACTTCACCCAGATGCGTTGTGAGTTGATTGAGAACGGATGAATAAAGTGTATTCCTCCGATGATTTGGATGAGTTCCCGAGGATGTGTTCGGCTATATATCTTCTACAGAGTGGTGAAGATACCGAGTACGTGATTTCGAGTCCGTTTGAGAGACTCCAGATTGACCGTAGCCGAGGACGAATTAAAATATGCAGACAGCTAGAGATGACATCGAAGTGGACGATAATAAAGACGAGTGGAACCAAAGGTTCGTGCGAGATGTTAACGAGCGGTCGTTACTCTCCGTTGATGCCATAGGATTGATATATGTGCAGAGGCGTTAGATACAGCCAAACTTCCAGAGGAAAGCCGTACTGAGGACACAGTTGTCCGGTTATGAGAAAATAGTTATGCTAGAGTGCCAACCTTCGTATAGCTCGGCATAGGTGAGATTAGAAGAAGCCATGAGCAGGTTCTTCCAGGACACTGCAGCGATAAAGACTTGCACCCAGGATTAGTTATATCGTGCGTATTCAGAGGGCTAGATGCCACCGTCAGTAATGTGCCGTTTGAGAGTGGTCATGTTGATTGTCCAAACGGTGATCAGAAGAGTTCCAGAGCGGGACTGTTCCGTTAGTACACCTGACCAGGTCGACGAGACGAAGGATTTCAAGATTGGTAATCCACAGAGAAAACGAGGACCCAGAGACCGGAGATGCCAGACCGTGAGCAGGAGGCAAGGAGATGATCTTGCTCTACCAGTTTGGGCGCACCGGCATATTTTTCGACATTGTAGGAGGTGTACCTCAATGTCAGTTATTGCGATTGTGTCTTGTGATCCGAGTATCACAGTTTTATCGCCTGGACTTGAGTTTCGATGATTGGGTTTCATGATTATATTTTTGTGCGCCATAGTTGCACCTATTGGAGATTTATATTTGTGCACAGTTATTGCACTCGATGTATGTTATATACACCGCTACATTGGTTTATGATTTGTGTATATTTATTGCACTTGGTATCGATTTGTGCCTTCGTTGCACGTATTTATGGTTTCGTGGATTCGATACTGTCTATTTCGATTTTGTGCATGTTATACGGACTTGATTTGATTTTTGCACTCGGTATAGCTTATATGTTCTTACAATGCATTGGGATGGATTTATGCACGCAGTTGCACACGTTTTTGATCTTATACACCTTGGTATGCTCGGTGTTATTTTTTTGTGATCATTTGGGATATTGATGAGTTTTCGTGCATTGGTTGCACTAGATTTGTATTTCGTGCATTAGTTGCACCAGATTTGTATTTCGTGCACTAGTTACACCAGATTGGTATTTCATGCATTGATTGCACTGGATTTATATTTTGTGCCTTTGTTGCACCAGATTTATGTTTTCGTGAGCGTCTGCACTTGATGTTCGTTATCGTGCATACAATTGCACTGGATGTTTATACGGACCTGACGCACTTGATTTGGATTCTCGCGCATATTGGACGCATGATATGAGATTTTGTGCACACCAGGATGCACATGATAGAAATTTATATTCGTGCATGTTGGATGCACTTGATTGGAATTTTCTTTCATGCATATTAGTTGCACTGGGTTGAGATTGCCGTGCACATCCATTGCACTGGACAGATGCTTTCGTGTACTATAGATGCATTTGATATTGTTGTCGTGCACATCCGTTGCACTGGACAGATGTTTTCATGCACACCCGTTGCACTTAGTTTTGCTTTTGTGCATATTTGTAGCACTTGTATTGGATTTGGTTTTCCGTGCGCACCAGACGCATATGATGTTAGATACGCCTTTTGAGGCTGATTTTATTTATGAGTATCGCGTTTTGATAATGTATACTATATTATATAGTAGTCGAGCAGGGCAGGTCTGAGAACAGTGCCTGAGTACTTCTGCATGCATGAAAAAGTTACCAAGAGGTTTTCAAAAAGGGGCTATAGTCTCGCTGCTTCTTACGTGTCCGCGAGTGACAAGAAATATTACAAGGAAAACCTTTTGGGATATTTGAAAAAGGCGGGACGTATAATTGAGCAAAAACATATATAAGTATATATTTATTACTTTACAAATGATCATCCGCCACTTGTGCCGTGAGCTACGCATAGCACGGAGATTTGGAAAAGATTTTGCATGTATTTCATTCAGTTTTTGAAATGGTTTTACAAAGATGCGTGCTATATACGTATTATGATTTGACTATAGTGCATTTGGATTCCTGTAACATTTCAGAGAAAAATATAAAATATTATTTTTGGAATTTAATATTTAAAATAATATATTTCGCGGAAACTACCCAATTTGCGAAATTGGGGTTTTCGTAAAAGTGGTATAAGTGTATACCAATATTTGGAAATTTATTGGAGATTAAAATGATTTATTTATTTTAATGATATTTATCGGAATTTTGGATAAAATCCGCGTTCATTTTTCATGATTTTGCACCATGTCATGTGCATGTGTGCATGTGTGTGTTTGTGTGTTTTGTGAGATAGAGAATGAGAAAGGAAATGAAAAGGAAAAGAAAAGAAAAGGAAATGAATTGAGTGTGAATGGAATATGAAGTTGATGCCATGAGATATTTTGTGAGTAAAACAAAAGAGATATTTGTTTTGTGAGAGAGTGAGTGTAGGAGAGGGTGAGGCTAAGAATGAGAGAGCCTTGGCTGCCCATTCCCCATTGTTTTCCCCATATTTCTCCATCTCCTTCAACCCTCACTAACTCCATGCATCACCTCCAATCCATTCTCAAAACCTCATGCCCTCTTCATTAAAAACATGCACACACCTATTCTAATACCTTAGAACTAACCAAGTTTGGATTTTGAAGACTTGGGCAACTCAAGAAAGTTCCTTGGTTGCTATTAAGGTAATCCATTCACTTTAGAATCGTATTTGCATTAAATATCGCATTTTGTAGTTAGAAATTGAGTTAAATAGGTTTGTGATCTTGGAAAATTATAAGTTGCTGTCAAGTGGCTAATTGAGGCGTAGGGAGTGTTTACAAGACATTAAAGATTGATTTAGAGGCCCGGAATTGAGTTTAGAACCCGATACACGAAGTTAGAATCGTTCTGTGTCGGTTTTGTGAAACCTTATGGCCTACAGGGAATCTGGGATGACCTGGGAAGTTTATGAGAGAAAAAAAACTCCAGAGACCTAGTTGGACCAATAGGAGACCACCCTGAGAAGACGAACCCCAACGGAGCAGAATGGGCCGAGCTCGCCGGATTTTTAATGTATGTGGCCAGCCCCTTGGTGGTGGTTGGTGTCTAGGTTGGTCCAGTAGCTCATATACTCCATATACAACACCCGATACTTGTTTGTTTTGTTCCTATGGACCTGAACCAAAATCTGGGAGCACATTGTGGGAGTTTTTGGTTATGTTTTCCATATTTTGGAATCCTTGGTTTTAGTATTGATAGTGTATTGGGTCGTTGGATGTTTGTACGTCAACAACGAGGGTTGTTTGGTTGCTTTTGCATGCGTAGGCTATAGGTTCTAACCTATAAGCGCACCGTGTGCCGTATCGGTTTTCGGACATTGATTTTAATAGTATTGCGAGATGTGTTGATATTGTAGGTACCGTCGCGTGGATTCCGAGACGATGAAGCGCATCGACTATGGCTAAGCAAGGAGTTTAGCAGATGAGTAGATTATATCTACGGAGGAAGTCAGGTGGATGGCGTATAGCACCCCCACAAACATTGATATGGAAGATCGTTTGATAATTATATTTTGATAAATGATATGCGACAGACATGATTGTACGATTTAGTAACGATAATATGATAGAAGTTGACACTAATGAACACATTGACATATGAGAATATGAAATGAGAAGTAAATCATGATAGGTACGAATTGAAAGAGAACAAGTATGAGTTGATAATGGTATGAGGTGTGTTCGAGATCGATAAACACGACATGGGATTGAGATAGCGGTGTTGTGAAATTAATAGGATATGACGTTTATACAAATGTGATTGAGATACTAATGTGATGAACGAGTATACGATGTGATATGATGACTTAGTGTGATATGTCATTATATGATGCGAGTCGATATGAGATAGTTGATACCTTTGCCGGTCCTCTGATATGAGATTGTTATGGATGCGACCTGGGATATAGGTATATATATATAATGTTGTGAATCATGAGTGATATGCCGTACAAGACGTTAGGTCCGTACCCTCATTATCATATAGGTTGATATGATCCCTAATTGTTTAATGCCGCCGTACGATGATTTACCGTACGTGATGAGTTTTATGATGATTGATCCGTACCCTTGACTAGAGGATGCCGTACGATGGATTATACCGTACGTGATGTTGTGAGGCTGGATGCCGATTGATAGATTCACCGACTCGGTCATGTTAGATACGTATACCTTATAGAATATAGCCGATGATGTACTTTATGCTACGTTCATGTCATTCCCTTTACATTACATATACCTGTGCTAGTACACCTACACCATTATCGATAATGCGTATGTTACACTTACACAGATTAGCCGGGTCACAAACTTTCATCATCGATAATTGCTATGTCACTTACACAGTAGAATTGCTATATCATGCTATGATATATTGCTATGCTCACATCACTATGCCATGTTGCATGATATACTTGCTATGTTCACATCATTACGATATGTTGCATGATATGCGGATATGCTCATATTTCGGTTATATGTTGGTATACATCATGCTTTACGATTATACGCATTGAGATGCCGTTTTTATGAGATTCTGGATTTGAGAACCGTTGTAATGTTTCAAAAGGAAGTATGTATTGTTTTAAAAACCCGGTTTCTCTTGATATGATATTTCAGTGCGTCCACCATGTGTTTTCTCGGTTATGAGATTGGTATATGAAACCCGATTCGAGGAGCGGTAGGCACCGTCTGCGGGTACATGGTGGACCTGGTGAGGTATCCCGGGGCAAGAAGACTCGTATTGTTAAGAGGTGAGCCTGGCAGGGGAGCATTACCTACCGGTGATAGTATTTGGACCCGTCGGATATCTGGAGGATACCGACCGGAGTCGGGAGATGGATATGGGCCGATCCGCCGGAGCCCGAGGGCCGATCCCACAGATTGACGGAGCCCGAGATATGAGGATTTACGTGTCGATGCTGGACTCGGGTATCATAATGTTTCGAGTGTCGATATTTGACACTCAGGTTCCATGATTTTGATGTGTCGCGAGTGACACACGTTGATTTATATCCTCATACTTTCATGCATATGCTTTTATGATATTTATATGCATGACGTTGTTGTATCATTGGTTGACACGTGGACAGGATCCACATGCATAAAGGCATTGATTATATGGTTGGATGATATCCACTTGCTAATAGGCATTGATTATGTTGTTGGCATCTATGCAGATATGATCACCCTAAATATCATAGTATTGCCTTTATGATATAGTTGTCCTAGGAATCGTTGTTTATTTTGATTTCTACCTAATAATTTTTTTTACTTACGAGTTGGCAACTCACCCCCGTTGTGTCACAGTTCTTATAGGTTGACCGCTTGGATCAGTAGCGGCATCGCCGGCACATAGCTTTCTTGCGGGTGATTTTCTTTGGTAGGTGGTACATGTTGGATCGTGCCACTCTTGTATTATTATTCCTATTGTATCTAGGCAACTCCATCAAATCAGAAAATAGTATTTGTATAACTAGTAAGACTTATCAAGAGTTGTAGTTGCGAGAATTGAGCGATGGGTTATATGTTTGCTTGGTGGGTTGATGTCTTGTTTTACTTTATCTTTTGTGGTGAACTTCACCGTTGGGCGTCGTATACATATATTCTGTCTTGCGTGGTTGTGATCCGCCGTTTGGCGAAGAGCTAGCTCCCGTTTGGGGATGCCTTTTATATTACCATGGATATGTGGTTTTGGATCAAAATATACTGTAAGTCCACGTTACCCGTCCCCGGTTCTTTAGGGTTGCGGAAATGGTCAAAAACGATTTTTTCGGTGGAGGTAACATGGACTCAAAAAAATGGATCTTTGATAAAAAAACTATCTAACAACCTAGCTAAGAGTTTAGCTACTATGTTAGGGGTTATACCTAATCTTGAACTCCTTCTCTTCAACTCCTTGTGGTGGTCGGATCGGCCTCACCTCGTCGTCTACTTATGCCGAAGATGGATCCACCCGAAAGCTTCTACCTTTGGCTCCAACCTCAATCTAGAGGAAACTAAAATCCTTGGCTTGCTAAACCTTGGACCTTAGGATGAGTAGAGAAGTGTTTTAGGGTTTTATCTCCAAGCCAAATGGTTCTCAACACATGAGATATTTTTGCCTTGAGCTAGAGGAAGAGGGAGAGCAAGAGGAAGAGGAGAGAGCTTGGATGAGAGAGAATCCAAAATGATAAAATGAGCAAGACTTTTACAACCATGCTCTCAAAAGGAAAATAATCATCATAATAATAATAATTAAAGTATTTTGTGATGGTTCATGTCAATGGCATTATCATTTCATGCACTCATGTTGTAAAGAACAACAAGCAAGCCAAAAGTCATAGCCATGAAGTGATAGCCATGCAATGATGATGGTCAACAAGTCCAAACTAGTCAACCGGTCAACAAAGTCAACAAGTCAACAAAGTCAAACTTTCAACCCAGCCATGGCACAATAATACTTAATTAATATTATTATTAATCATATTTCCTATTCTCATTAGGGTTTAGAAAAAGTCAACAGTCAACAACCCTAATGAGAATCCTCTGCCTCTGTCTCTGTCAACTGTGCATACACACCCGCATCCGTGTTTCGAGAAACACGAATACAAAGAGATCCTCTGCCTCTGTCTCTGTCAACTGCGCATACACACCTGCATCCGTGTTCCGAGGAACACGAATACAATGAGACAAAACCAATCCCAAAACGTATACTAGGATCTGGCTTAAACCAAAGCCCGCTAGTAATAACTGCCCGGACACCAAATGTGCACAAGTGCGCGGATGTGACCAAACCCTGTCGTAAAACCATGCGACCTCTACTCTTTTGCCTAAAGGCGAATAGCTCTCTGTGTGGGACTCTAAAGACTCGACACTACGCTGGCAGTGGGTTTAACCGCAGACCGCAAACGACACTAGCTGTGCGTAACGTCCCCCAGGCAGATGCCGATAAGAAGAAGGACGAGGTGAAACCCATCTGAACTCCTACAGGGCCTGAATGTGACAGACTTCGTACAGTCCGGTCTGTTCGTCTGAGAATATCGCATGGCGGGCCTAGGGGGCGGTAAACGTCAGTCCCCTAATAGCGGTACAAGTCGTGTCGGAGTGTAGCCCAGAACACCCTGAGATAACACTGGAAACCTACCAGTATATCTCGCTTGCCCTGGCCAGGGACGACTATGTGTAATGGCTCTCCATGACACAGCGCGATATCAACTCCCAATACCGGGAGAGACGAATCCTGTCTAACTGTCACTACCTCGAAGCGCTTCGGGACTGCACCCAACTACTACCTGTTTGCATGACTCCTTTGAGCCGTGGTAGGGTAGTAATCAAAGTACAGTGGGAACACACTCGAGGCGGAGTGACGGTGTCAAGTTAGCGGACTAAGCTGTACTCATGTCACCTGGGAACTGATAACTGACGATAGGTATAGTACCAACCAATCAGTTCCCGACGAGTCCTGTCTAGTGTACTCGTAACCTAATGAGCACCCGCATACTATCTCAAGTACGACGTACTGACGGCTGTGGGACAGACCGTCTCCCCTGCTGGGATGAGAAGCGCATACGCTAGTCTACTCCGGAGTATCGATGCCCTGTCTCGATAGTCCTACGACTAGGGACCTGTACATGGATGTGCTTGTGGATTACCCAGCCCCTACTGTGGGACTACGGTAGCTCCCCGGCCGTCTATCCGAGGCCAAAATGCGGAAACGAAAATTTTTCTTGACTTTTAAACCGGCACTACCGCATCCTATAAAACCCGGATCGTAACCATTAACCTACACCTAGCTAACAAGAGAAGGGATAGAATGCTATACCGAGCGATCCGTGTCCTTCGGTCTTTGGCCGCTATCCCGATCTCCCCGCGGCAACTCCGGTCTTCATCTCCTCGTCGGAAAGGGCACCACATCATCGGTTCTTTTTACGGGCCCCCGTTTCATCCGAAGCAACTCGGGCGCGAAGTGTGCTAGCCGACGCGTCCAAGGTGTTGTAGAGAATGTTGTGATCACTTTGTCTCTTGCATCCATGGCTTTGGATGGAGGTTGAAGGTGTTGCTATTGATGGAAACAATGAGTTAGAGGAAGAAGAAGAAGAACAAGAGCTTTTCTTTTTCTTTTCTTTTCTGTTGTTGTTATGATAGAATGAGAGAGTGAGGAAAATAATATGAGAGCTAACCATAACCCCATGGCAGCCCCTCTCTCTTTCTTCCTCTCATATCATCATAAATCAATCCATTAATGTGACACTTTTGCTAAAAAAGAGACCATGACTCATGATATAAGTCTATGTCAAATTAATGCATTGTCATGATGATTTCTAGCTCATTATTTCCTTAAGCAAACATTAATCCAAATGTTTGCCATAACAAAGAAAATCCGGCAACATCTAAAGTAAACTCGTGACGGATCACAAGGATACCCCTCACCTGTATATACATACCTGCACCCGCATTCCGACTGAATGCGAATGCGATGAGACTAAAGTAATCCAACAAATCTAATACTAGAATCCGGCTTAAACCAAAGCCCACTAGTATGATCCGTCCGATCATGATCCGTGCAATACCGCATGTACAAGATCGAACCCTGCCATATATCATACGACCTCTACAACGTTTCGCCCGAAACTTGAGAAACTGTTTGTGGGGGACTCTAAAGAATCGTCAATACTTTGGCTGTGGATTTAACCACTAGCACGTCAGAGGTATTAGCCGTACGTAACGGGCTACCAAGTATTGACTAAAAGGGAGGTCGATGAGTGAACTCATCCTGACACCCTACTGAGCCTGTTAGTGACAATATCCGTACAGTCCGGTCCGTTCGTCTATGAGTATCGCATGGCGGGCCTAGGGGGTTGGTAAAAGTCAGACCCCCATAAGCGGTACAAGTCGTGTCGGAGTGTAGCCCAGAACACCCTGAGATACTACTGGAATACCTACCAATAAATCTCCTGCCTCGGCCGAGGGCTTTGTGTAATGGCTCTCCTAGACACAGCGCGACCTCACCCCCAATACCGGGAGAGACGAACCCCTGCAGATCCGCTCACTGCCTCTATATGGCTCGGGGCTGTTCCCAACTAAAACCTGTTTGCACGACTCCTTTGAGCCGTGGTAGGGTAGTAATCAAAGCACAGTGGGAACTCACACGAGACAAATGATGATCTCAGGTCGATGAACTAACCTGTACACATGTCACCAGGGAACTGCTATCTGACGTCTGGTATAATCCCAACTAGCATGTTCCCGGCGAGTCCTGTCCGGTGTACTCATAACCCAATGAGCACCTGTATACATCTTAGGTGAACCAACTGACACCAGTAGCTTGTGAGACCGGCCACCGCCCCTCGTCGGGGTCTCGACTGTATACACTAGTCTACTAATGGAGTATCGATGCCCAGTCTCGAAACTCCCAAGACTAGGGACCACTTTAAGGATGTGCTTATAGATCCCAGCTCCCACGTATATGATCGCCATCATACTGCTGGCCGTCAAGAAAGAATCCTAAGGGCTCTATCAACGTGCAATAGTGACCTGTAAGGTCACCTAAAGCAGTACACTATGATAAAGATAAACCAGATAGCATACTATCATCTTGAGTAAGACTGTCCTATCGGTATAGGTCCTCCCTCAATCATTGCAATCACGTGCCTGTGATCCAATAATTGACTCTGAGGGCACTATCTCCAACAATCTCCCACTTCCACTCAAGGCTAATTATTGTGATGTCGCATACTCACAGCCCGTGTGATACCGAACACCCAACTCCTCTACTAGTCAGTCTCACAAAGCTCGTTTGTGAAACTATTGCGTTCGAGGAATAACCTCAGTGAGTGGATCCGCCCTAATGTTTCTTTCTGTGTCTCTCTTTATCTCAAGTTCGCGGAGAAACCCATCTCCCGAAATGAGCAATACCTGTCTTAGAATATGTCTGAATGTCTGATAGGACCTAGTTCATAAATGAACTCCAAATCCAAACTTCTTAGACTGTATCGTTAACTGAACTTAATCAGTATCCTGCGCCGTGCCTCCCTCAGTATCCTCCTGGACCACCTGTCCAAAATCCTGCCCTTCGTTAGTGGGAAAACTATAACTCTGACAGTCATTCTGTCATCCAAGTCACCTTGGAAGCCTGGAATGATAACTGTCTCCCGAATGAGGCTGTCGTTATCATATAATTAGAACATCAACTTATGTTCTAAAACTGCTTCCGAATGTTTCTCCAGGATTGGATCAATATCAGCTTATTGTACCTACTGCAAAAGCAACATTTGGTGTGGTACTTGACATCTCATGATTGACTCAATTGCCTAAGCAAGTGATCTTCCATTCATGCACATCCCTCTCTCCTTTAGTCTGTAAGACTCCTTTAGAGAGGGTGACTCCATCACCTGCAGGTATACTACCGTGCCAGGAGTCGTCCATTCAAAAACACCTTTAGAATGCTGTCTAAGTACCCAGATTGGGAAACTACCCAAATCTAGATCTAAAACCATAGATCTAGTAACCAGAATATCTGATATAATATCCAAGTCCTTTTTGGAGAAACCACTGTGTGACAACCAAAATATAACCGATCGTAGTATAGGAATTTTACTTCCTACTCTGTGTGTGTCATCCAAATACCAGGACATCACACCCTACTACCTTCTTAACAGATCTATCCCCTATTCTGATGAAGTCAAACCTATGACTGTCACATCAGAAATAGATGATCTATCTCCGCTATATCTGCTTTAGTCTATAAATAGACATAAGCCACTTGTCTACCAATGCTTCCGCTGCTCCCACTGACCACGACAACCCTCTGGCAGAGTCATATACACGTACACTTCTAAAACAAGTTTAGAACGACGCTATACTCATCCTCCTGCCGGATCTCATAGTCTGGAACAACATCAATGAAAAATCTGGGTAAACAAGAGCCTCCCTGCCACCGTCTTTGAGCATACCGAAGTACCTCTCGAGCGCCTGAGCTTACCCACCATATCTGCGGAGTGGCCAATGGAATGTCAAACCAGATTGAATCTTTAGGTTCTTATCAAATTTTCAGTAATCGTTTGCGGTTCTGGAATTACTTCCAGTTCTACCATACTCCCATTACTGTTTTCTGAAAAAATCCATTTTTATTAAAAACTGTGGCGGGTCTAGAACAATATCACTATTGATCTTCCTGATGGTAGAAAGTCAACCCTCATCATAGCCCGGGTCAACCCACAAACAGCCATTACAGAAACGTGCCTTGAGTTATCCGGAATCTGGTTTTACGCATAAGCCGGACAACTCCCCGTACCTTAACATCGTTAAGATATGAACTGTTCTATATCCAATATAGAACCAGAGGCACTGATTTAATTGAACCAGATTCAAATCATGCAGCTATCTCTAGCGCATGTCAACTAAATGGAAGGAGGCCGATCAACGTTACTTAACTTAGGAATGCTCCAAATTATGAGTAACCTGAAAGAGAAGCAAGTTCTCTTAATCATTACTATCAACTGAATACCATACACAAGTATCTACATCTTCGATCATCTTGAAGAATCCCGATACTTGCAACACCTGGTTCTCTACTCTATTCTTATACCTATAACTTCTCAAAACTTGGACCTTGTGTTTCTACGAAACACATGTCTAAGAACTAGAGAAGTCACAAGTTAACAGAATATAGTACGAGTACCAACCCCTTTGTCCAAATGGACACTGGACAACATACAATACACTGTATAAGTCCCCTGAGTCTAATAACTCATTCCCCGTGTGTCGTAGGTTGAAAAATGTACTTATGGTTAAGAAGAATTACACCGCTGTTTAATGCTCCTTACCTAACCATCCACTGATATAGATAAATGTCACCGACATAATTTCAAAAAAGGTATATCTCACTCTATAAAAATAGACGTACAGATATATCAATTTGAAATTGGTGCATAGCAACGGATATTCAAAACCAAATATTTGCCGACCGGCAAACAACCCAGGCGACTTCCTCAAATATCACGAATTACAACGAATTCCGATATAATGAGGATGATCACCTAATTCCCAATAACTTACTCCCACTCATCATCTGTAAAACCATATATATGTGAGAATCATACCTGGTAAATACATACCCTGGAGCAAGTGTCTAATTGGGAAATCAGTTTTCTATTAACAGTACACAGTGAAACTGAAACATTAAAATGTTTCGATGGGGTATCCGGGTATTCCTAGTAATGCCTCTTCCATTATCCAGATTCACAATTGTAACCGTATAATTCTTTGACATCTCTTCAAATCCCTAAATATGTCTTTAGTCATTACCTTCTGTACACCCTCTAAGGCTAAATGGTTTTCTTCCTTCCCTACCGTTCGGCACCAGCCTATGGTTGGGAAGAAGACTATCCAATAAGCATAATGGGTGTACTTTCCTAATCCTAGGAGCACTCTCCATGCGAGAGAAGGTGAAGATAAAAGACAACCAAATAAATCTTATTCCTTTTTCTCCTGAACCAGAATCCATCCTCGAACTGGAGCAAGTTTCTTTCGAGTTCGTATATAACCATACGATGGAGTATCCAAATAAACTGTGGATCTTCATAGTGATACGGAGTGTCCTGGAGAAATACAAAGGTGAATTGGGAGTGGTAATGAAATACTTGATTTGGTCGTGAATAGCAGTCACATTTTACTTTGCCCTCTTACTAATCATATGTCTTTACTTAATACCTTCTGTACACCTTAGTTAGGCTAATTGGTTTTCTTCATTCCCTACCGTTCGGCACCAGCCTAAGGTTTGGAAGAAGACTATCCAATTTGCGTAATAGGTGTATTATCTCCTAAACCAAGGAGTACTCGCAACCTGAGAGAAGGTAAAAGGAAATGACAACTGAATAGTCCTATCCGTTTTCTCCAGAACCGGAAACCATCCTCGAATAAATTCCTTCGAGTTCGTATATAACCATAAGATGGTTTTGTCCAATGGAAGTGGACTTTCGTAGTAATACGGGGTGTCCTGGAGAAAAGGGTAAAAGTAGGAGTGGCAATGAGGTTTGCAACTCTGACAATCCAAAAGCCAGTGTTTTAAGAAGGTTCGGTTAATCTTGGTCACTGAGTCATAGTCAAGGGTCGGGTCATGGTCGCTGCCAAAGAGAGAGAGAAAAGAAACACTCAGCGTGCACTCTAACCTAAATAAAAATGGTTATCAATTTATCCAATCAGGAAACCACCCACTGTAACCTCAAATTCTCCTCCAAACCTGAAAGAAGAATTACTCGGGATCACCCGAGGAGTAAACCAACTCATCAGTGGGAATCGGGATCCAACTATCATCGCATGATAACGTGACGGAATCCACTCACATTATCACACTCCAGAAGGTATGCGCATGCCTGGCAAGTTTCAGTTTCTTTAGAAACTCCCGATGTGATTTTTACCCCTAGGACCCAAATGACCATGACACAGTCAACAAATCAAAGAGTCCTAGTCAAGTTCAACCCGTCATTTTTCTGGATTGCATTAAACCCACCCGTACAAGCCCTTGACACAGTCAACAAGGCCGCACGACTGTCCTAACCAATCCCATTAACATGCTACAAACGAAAACAGCTTAGCTACCGTACACTACGCCTTGACACAGTCAACAAGCGCAGCACGAATACTAAGTAATATTTGTAAGAAATGACGGAGGGCTACGTCTAGTTTTTGGCGAAAAACCTTTAACGTAATGAACTTGATATCGTTAAAAGAACTGCATAGCTTTTTATAAAAAATATAGTGACGAAAACTTTTGCTAAAGAGGTCACTCCCGGTGAAGGGATCTTGGCACTTTCCCCGTAGAATGAGGTGCAGGATATTCAAACTGAATACCACGATGCAAAGCAAAAGGCAATCGGCTATAGTGAAGTTATTACCCAGACGCAAACTTCTGTCCAAGGGGTCACTTCCGGTGAAGAGATCTCGGCCCTTGCCTCGTTGATTAAGGTGCAGGATATTCCAACTGAATACCACTGTGCAAAACAAAAGAGAACGTCCTTGCAATAATAGCTTTTTGAAAAAATGTTCCAACAACATCAGAATAGGTTTGTTTAGCTTGCATTGATCCGAATCAACACAGTCCCATCAATTGATCACACCACAAAAGAACGAAAATAATGATGTACGTATATGCCATCCGCATTTGCCACTGGGTCCCGTCATCACCCGTTAAGTTACTTAACTAATGACAGAGCAGGGGCTGGACTAGCGCGGGTGCAAAACATGTACAACATCTACTAGTATATATTTCAATATATAATATTCTCTCAAGGCGTGATAAAATGCAACATCACAGAAATGTAATAAGCATCACAGAATATTACAGATAACTGGAAGCCCCAGGTTAACCCGACGTTCCCCTGGTCGTATGGATAGCCTGTGAAATGAAATCCTAGACCCCTACGGGCGCGGCAAGTTACCCGCCAAAACGTGAAGCGAGGCAGCCCCCTTCAGCAACGTGAATGGACCACCCGGCACTTCACGGAATCCGGTAACTTGGACACCCCTCCTTGGGTCAACCTGTACCCCCTACGAGTGCGGCGAATAGCCCGCCAATTCTAGAGTGAAGCCCCCTCCATCTCAAAGCCATAAGATGCGGGCCTGTTGCCCTCTAGAACTCGGCTATCCGTGCACCCCTCCGCGGGGTAATCCTAGTACAGAAAGTAAAATATACAACGGGTACATCGACCTCAATCCGGTCGTGCCCCAAAAGAATAATATACAAACAGGCAGTGACGGCAGTCCATATGTCGGACGCTCGCCCCGCAATATCAAATATACATAATAATACCAAACTGTACTAGCATTGCAACCAGGCTATCCACCACGACAGATCCGCAACATCACAGCACAACACAGAACATCAACGTGAATGTCACGTTTGCAAATCCGTCTAAAAGGGCTAAAGCAGATAGACTGGATTTACCGATCGAGTGACATTCACGGCCTCAGATATAATGTAAATACTGTGAACTAGTAACATATTTAAATTTTCGATCGACAAAAGTTCCCGAAGTAGGCCCCAAGCACAATTCCCAGTACTCAAATAAATCTGGGCCCAAACAGAATACTCAAAAACCCCCATTTCCCTGTCAGAGAGACACTGTACAAATTTGGTCCAATGAAGAGCTAGAACGGCGGCGGAACCGCGTCCAAAAGGGGGTTTAGGCCGCGGTTCCGCGGCGTTCCTATGGAATCAGTCCACCAAATTTCTGCAGTGCCCCTACAAAACCCTGCCTGATTTTCTGCAGTACACCAAATAATTTTTTGACAACAGAAAAATTTCGACAGAAACTGATATTTAGAAAATGCGGTTTTGGAATTTTTCGATCGATCGAACAAGTAAACACGTTGGAGGAAGCTAGTATAAGTTAATGGCGTGGCTCTGATACCATGTAGGACTACGGTAGCGCCCCGGCCGTCTATCAGAGGCCAAAATGCGGAAACGAAATTTTTTCTTGACTTTTAAACCGGCACTACCGCATCCTATAAAACCCGGATAGTAACCATTAACCTACACCTATCTAACAAGAGAAGGGATAGAATGCTATACCGTGCGATCCGTGTCCTTCGGTCTTTGGCCACCATCCCGATCTCCCCGCACCAACTTCGGTCTTCATCTCCTCGTCGGAAAGGGCACTACATCATCGGTTCTTTTTACGGGCCCCCGCTTCATCCGAAGCAACTCGGGCGCGAAGTGTGCTAGCCGACGCGTCCAAGGTGTTGTAGAGAATGTTGTGATCACTTTGTCTCTTGCATCCATGACTTTGGATGGAGGTTGAAGGTGTTGCCATTGATGGAAGAAATGAGCTAGAGCAAGAAGAAGAACAAGAGCTTTTCTTTTTCTTTTCTTTTCTTTTGTTGTTATGATAGAATGAGAGAGTGAGGAAAATAATATGAGAGCTAACCATAACCCCATGGCAGCCCCTCTCTCTCTCTTCCTCTCATATCATCATAAATCAATCCATTAATGTGACACTTTTGCTAAAAAAGAGACCATGACTCATGATATAAGTCTATGTCACATTAAAGCATTGTCATGATGATTTCTAGCTCATTATTTCCTTAATCAAACATTAATCCAAATGTTTGCCATAACAAAGAAAATCCGGCAACATCTAAAGTAAACTCGTGACGGATCACAAGGATACCCCTCACCTGTATATACATACCCGCACCCGCATTCCGACTGAATACGAATGCGATGAGACTAAAGTAATCCAACAAATCTAATACTAGGATCCGGCTTAAACCAAAGCCTACTAGTATGATCCGTCCGATCATGATCTGTGCAATACCGCACGTACAAGATCGAACCCTGCCATATATCATACGACCTCTACAACGTTTCGCCCGAAACTTGAGAAACTGTCTGTGGGGGACTCTAAAGACTCGTCAATACTTTGGCTGTGGATTTAACCACTAGCACGTCAGAGGTATTAGCCGTACGTAACGGGCTACCAAGTATTGACTAAAAGGGTGGTCGATGAGTGAACTCATTCTGACACCCTACTAAGCCTGTCAGTGACAATATCCGTACAGTCTGGTCCGTTCGTCTATGAGTATCGCATGGCGGGCTTAGGGGGTTGGTAAAAGTCAGACCCCCATAAGCGGTACAAGTCGTGTCGGAGTGTAGCCCAGAACACCCTGAGATACTACTGGAATACCTACCAGTAAATCTCCTGCCTCGTCCGAGGGCTTTGTGTAATGGCTCTCCTAGACACAGCGCGACCTCACCCCCAATACCGGGAGAGACGAACCCCTGCAGATCCGCTCACTGCCTCCATGTGGCTCGGGACTGTACCCAACTAAAACCTATTTGCACGACTCCTTTGAGCCGTGGTAGGGTAGTAATCAAAGCACAGTGGGAACTCACATGAGACAAATGACGATCTCAGGTCGATGAACTAACCTGTACACATGTCACCAGGGAACTGCTATCTGACGTCTGGTATAATCCCAACTAGCATGTTCCCGGAGAGTCCTGTCCGGTGTACTCATAACCCAATAAGCACCTGTATACATCTTAGGTGAACCAACTGACACCAGTGGCTTGTGAGACCGGCCACCGCCCCTCGTCGGGATCTCGACTGTATACACTAGTCTACTAATGGAGTATCGATGCCCAGTCTCGAAACTCCCATGACTAGGGACCACTTTAAGGATGTGCTTATAGACCCCAGCTCCCACGTATATGATCGCCATCATACTGCTGGCCGTCAAGCAAGAATCCTAAGAGCTCTATCAACGTGCAATAGTGACCTGTTAGGTCACCTAAAGCAATACACGATGATAAAGATAAACCAGATAGCATACTATCATCTTGAGTAAGACTATCCTACCGGTATAGGTCCTCCCTCAATCATTGCAATCACGTGCCTGTGATTCAATAATTGACTCTGAGGGCACTATCTCCAACACCCACGAGTGTGACTGCCATCACAACGCTGGTAATCAAGCAAAGATCCTAAGGGCTCCACTAATGTGTATAGGCGATATGTTAAAAGAAACACATGTACACACATTGAAGTAGAGACAAACCAAGTAGCATACTACTATTTTGAGCAAGATTGTCTATACAATAGTGAATATCCCAAGCTTCCATTAAGTAATATACAAACTAGTATGATACAGTAATGGCCTCTAGGGCATATACACTAACAATCTCCCACTTGCACTAAAGCCATGTACTGGCGTATCGGAGACCTATCATCTCGATCAGCCGCTCGAACTGAGTCTGGGGTAAGGCCTTCGTGAGTGGATCTGCAGTGTTATCTTCTGAATTTACTCTCTTCACCTTGATCTCTCGGCGATCTACGATCTCCCTGATCAGGTGGTACCGCCTCAAAATGTTCCTGGACTTCTGATGGGACCTGGGTTCCTTCGCTAAAGCTATAGCGACGTTGTTGTCACAATACAGTGGTATTGGATCAACAATGGTAAGAACCACCTGAAGCTCCGTAAGGAACTTCTTCATCCAGACAGCTTCCTTTGCGGCATCGCAAGCAGCTATGTACTCTGCTTCCATAGTTGAGTCAGCAACGGTTTCCTGCTTGGAACTCTTCCAGCAAACCGCCCCTCCATTGAGGGTAAAGACATAACCCGATATGGACTTGGAGTCATCCTTGTCACTCTGGAAGCTGGAGTCAGCAAAGGCCTCGATCTGGAGGTCTTTTCCGCTATACACCAAGAACATTTCCTTAGTCCTTCTCAGGTACTTGAGAATGTACTTTACTGCTATCCAGTGTTTCTTCCCTGGGTCCGACTGATACCGGCTTACAACGCTCAATGCGTATGCTACATCTGGTCTGGTACACAACATCGCATACATTATAGAGCCTACCGCAGGTGCGTAGGGTATTGATGACATGCGAGCCCTTTCCAAATCAGTCTTGGGAGACATCTCTTTGGAGAGGGTAATTTCGTGACAAGCCGGTAGGTTACCGCGCTTGGAATCTTCCATACTGAATCGTCTCAGTATGGTGTCGATGTACCTGGACTGCGAAAGTCCCAACATCCTCTTAGATCTATCACGATAGATCTAGATCCCCAGAATGTAGTTGGCATCGCCCAGGTCCTTCATGGAGAACCTCTGTGACAAGAATTCTTTGACTGACTGTAGCATAGGAATATCATTTCCTATTAGGAGAATGTCATCCACGTACAAGACGAGGAATACCACAGTTCTCCCTACAATCTTATTGTAAATGCATGGTTCATCTGGGTTTTTGATAAAGTAAAATTCTTTGACAGTATCATCAAAGCAGATGTTCCAACTCCGCAATTCCTGCTTCAGTCCATAGATGGACTTCAGCAACTTGCACACTTTACCGCTGCTCCCACTCTGAATGAATCCCTCCGGCTGGTCCATATAGACGCACTCTTCTAAATTTCCATTTAGGAAAGTCGTCTTTACGTCCATCTGCCAGATCTCATAATCGTGGAAGGCAGCAATGGCAAGAAGGATCCGAATGGATTTGAGCATAGCCACTGGAGAAAAGGTCTCGTCATAGTCCAAACCAGGTCTTTGACGAAAACCCTTTGCAACTAGCCTAGCTTTATAGGTTTCAACCTACCCATCTACACCAATCTTCTTTCTGAAGATCCATTTGCAGCCTATGGGTTTTACCCCTTCTGGAGCAAAGTCCAAAGTCCAAACTTTATTGGTGTACATGGACTCCATCTCGGTCCGCATTGCATCCAGCCATTTTACTGAGTCACCGCTCTTAATGGCTTGCTAGAAGCTAGTAGGCTCATCATGATCAATGACGCAATCCTCTCTATTCCCGTCCATGAGAAAACCGTATCTTTCGGGCGGATGAGACTGCCTACTACTCCTGCGGAGCGGCGCAGGAATGTCCGGTTCTCCTAAAACTTCTGGTTCTTCCAAGCTTTCAGTAATAGCTTGTGGTTCTGGAATTTCTTCCAGTTCTATTGCGCTCCCACTTATCTGATTTTCCAAAAATTCAGTTTCCAAGAAGTGGGCTTGCTGAGAAACAAAAACCTTTTGTTCCTCTGCGGAATAGAAAAGATACCCCTGGAGTTCTTTGGGTATCCCAAAAACTTACACGGTACTGAGCGTGCCTCGAGCTTGTCCGCATGCTGCTTCTTTACAAAAGCTAGACATCCCCATGTCTTAAGATACTTAAGACAGGGTTTCTTCCCACTCCACATCTGATATGGGGTGGTAGGCACAGTCTTGGTTGGAGCCTTGTTCAAGAGATATGCAGCTGTTTCTAGTACATAACCCCAGAAAGATTGCGGTAACTCAGCCTTACTCATCATGGAACGAACCATATCCAATAGGGTTCGATTCCGCCTTTCAGATACACCGTTGTGTTGTGGTGTGTATGGAGGAGTACGCTGAGAGAGAATTCCATTCTCTTTTAAGTAGTCCAGAAACTTGGCACTCAAGTATTCACCACCTCGATCAGATCTCAGTGTCTTTATACTTTTGCCTGTTTGTTTTTCAACTTCATTCTTGTATTCCCGAAATTTCTCAAAGGCCTCGGATTTGTGCTTCATCAGGAAGACATGTCCATACCTAGAGAAATCATCTGTGAAAGTAATGAAGTATGAATAACCACTTCGCGCATGTGTAGACATTGGACCATACACATCACTGTGTATGAGTCTCAAGAGCTCGCTCGCTCTTACTCCGTGTCCAGTGAACGGAGTCTTTATCATCTTTCCCATGAGACAAGATTCACAAGTGGCATAAGACTGATACTCGAACGGATTCAAGTATCCCTCTTTATGTAACTTAGTTAATCGTGTCTCATTAATGTGACCCAGTCTACAATGCCATAAGAAAACCAGATTTGTTTCCGGAGACTTTCTTTTAAGTGTGTTCTGGACACTGAAAATCTGAGCTTGATTCAATACGTATATCCCGTTATTTAATGTACCTGACCCAATCAGAACTTGATTTAGGTAGATGTGGACCACATCGCTTATAAAAGTAAAATCATATCCTTCCTTAGAAAGTAAGGATACAGATATGATATTACAAGTCGCACATGGTACATAAAAACAGTTACGCAGAATCAATATCTGCCCAGTTGTCAGTCCAAGATGATATTCCCCTACGAATTCAGCGTCCATGCTCATTCCGTTAGCAACCCTGAGAGTCATATCACCTTTCCTGATAACCCTACGGTTTCTCAAAGCCTGTAACGAATTACAGATGTGAGATCCTGATCCGGTATCCAATACCCAGGAAGTAGGGTTAACTGACATACAGTTCTCTACTACAAACACACCCGAAGCCGAAGCCACAACATGCTTCGAATTCTGGCTACTGGCTTTGCTAGCCCTGCAATACTTCTGCCAATGTTCATTCCCGTAACAATAGGAGCGTCCCTCTTTTACTACATCTAGTCCTGAAACTTTTGCCCTTCCCTTTCCTTCTACTTCCCTGGTTTCCTTCAGGGTATAAGCAGAGGGCAGAGACTGTAGAACAAAGTCAGTACATGAATCGTTCTTCAACATGGTCTTCAGGTCCGTGAGCTCAAGATAGCTGGTCTCTATAAGGACGTTGCCCCTACAGATGATTCGATAGCCAACCTCGCTTGAAGCAATTCGTTCGAGGTCTCATATCTTGCGATACGAGATTGCTCTCCATATAAATCTTTGTTATGGAGGAAGATAGAAACTAAGTCCATCTTCTCGTGCTGCCTCTGGTATGCACCATGAACTGAGGCTAACACGAGGCACTTGGCTTTCGCACAGTCTTTTTCCGATGTCTTACGGATATCACTATCCGTGACAGGGGAAACCGGTCCTGAGACGGCAGGGGTTTGATTAGTTATGAGGTGTCCCAGTTTGTCATGGGCAATGGACATCTGGACAGACCTTTGCCAATCATAACAGTCAGATTCAGTCATTTTATTACCTAGATGTAACCTATGTGTGGTCACTGGGTCACTGCAATTAAGAGAGAGAAGAAAACACTCAGCATGATGCTCTAGCAAGTTTAGATTGGTTTTTAATTTATCTAAACAGGATGGCTCCCACTGTTTCTCGAATCCCTCCTCAAACCAAAAAGGAAGAATTAGTCAGGATCAATCTCACAGTACAATACTTGCTTAACCGTTCAGCCAGGCCAGTGTCGGTACTTCGAGGGAGGTTTTCCAACGATTTCGCGAAGTTCCTTAATTAAATAACATCTTTTCCCTGGGGGCGTAGCCCCGCTAACACCTTTCTAGACACCTACTTGGTTTATAGCATTGATCGTTAAGTGAGAAAGTTCCCGAGGAGTAGCATATACTCACAGTAGGATCGGGATTCAAATATCATCGCGTCACAAAACTGAAGGAATCCTACCAGAATCATCACACTCCAAATGGTATGCAACGCTAGCAAGTTTCAGTTTCTTTAGAAACTCCCGATGTGGATTTTTGCCCCATGCACTTATGACCTTGACGAAGGTCAACAAATCATAAGTCACATTTCAAGTTCTACCCGTCATTGTCCAGGTTAATTTGAACCCACCCGTATATACCCTTGACGAAGGTCAACAAGGTAATACGACTGTCCCAAACCAACGCATCTATCTATGCTACATATGAATACCCAACAGCTACGAATCACTATGCCTTGACGAAGGTCAACAAACATAGCTTGAATACTATTGAATATTCATACGAAACGACAGAGGGCTACGAATGGTTTTGGCAAAACCATGAACGTAGTGAACTTGATATAATCGAAGGAACCTTGATAGCTTTTAAAAGGAGAGGCTTAAGCTCCGCGTTTAAAAGTTGTTTTTGAAAAGAAACCGAGTGGTTTTTGAAATTGTTCCAACGACTTTAACTTTGGTTTATTTTCTTGCATTAATTTTAATGAATCCCATCATTTAATCCTACCATTGCAGAAAACAACGAAAATATGACGTACGCATATGCCATCCGCATTCACCACGGGGCCCGTCATTACCCGTTAGGTTACTTAACTAACGACAGAGCGTGGGCTGGACTAGCGCGGATGCAAAACATAAGCAACGCCTAAATAAATATCATATATAGATATATACATTCGTCACATGCAATGATAGCCATTCCAGATCACAGATGAACACATTGGATATACTAGGAATCCGCATTCCGTACGAGCCTGTAACGAAAAGCGGATTACACGGTCGCGATGAATAGCCACTCCTCCACCCTAGACCCCACGGGTGCGGTAAACTACCCGCTAAGTACCCGAAGTGAAGCAACCTCCCTCAACAACGTGAGTAGGCCACTCGGCACTTCGAGATACCCGGTAGTTTGTGCACCCCACCTTGGGTCTATCCTAGGAGCAAAAACAGTAAAAGAAATTATACAATGGCGGCTACAACCTCATCCCGGATGTGCGGCCATATAAATAATATTACATCAATTACAAATTACATGAATTGAAAGATAAAGAAAACTCTCATCTCACAACCCCCGGAAATTCATCCGCGACAATCCAACGAATTCATATACACATACCAGCAACATTACAGATCACAGATATGTATAACCCCCACTAATCGACGTATAGCGATTAGCAGACGTTCAATATATATATCACATCACAGATATAACCCGTTAGCTAAAGTCTATAGAAGTTCAATCAAAATACGGATTTGTAACCACCCCAAAACACAAATTTGTTTTCTGGAAAATCTGGGCAGAAAAAACATATTGTAAAAATCCCAAAACACCCCACTGAACACACTGCAGGAAAAATTGCCCACGGCCGAGTCAACTCGGCCGCGGATCCGCGGCGGGAGCATGCTCCTGCCGCGGTTCCATGGCGCTTTGACCTAGTCGCTGGACCATTTTTCTTGGGTGTGCTTTAAAAACCCAGAGCCGATTTTTAGTGTATGATTTATTAATTTTTGAACAGAAAACAAAATCGGCAGAAAGTTGATATTTCGGGCATGTTTTGTGATTTTTTTCTCCGATCGAACTTCTAGTTACTTTGCTAACATGTTAGATAGTGTTTAGCTAGGCTCTGATACCACTGTAAGTCCACGTTACCCGTCCCCGGTTCTTTGGGGTTGCGGAAATGGTGAAAAACGATTTTTTCGGTGGAGATAACATGGACTCAAAAAAACGGATCTTTGCTAAACAATCTATCTAACAACCTAGCTAAGAGTTTAGCTACTATGTTAGGGGTTATACCTAATCTTGAACTCCTTCTCTTCAACTCCTTGTGATGGTCGGATCGGCATCACCTCGTCGTCTCCTTGCGCCGAAGATGGATCCACCCGAAAGCTTCTACTTTTGGCTCCAACCTCAATCTAGAGGAAACTAAAATCCTTGGCTTGCTAGACCTTGGACCTTAGGATGAGTAGAGAAGTGTTTTAGGGTTTTATCTCCAAGGCAAATGGTTCTCAACACAAAACGTATACTAGGATCTGGCTTAAACCAAAGCCCGCTAGTAATAACTGCCCGGACACCAAACGTGCACAAGTGCGCGGAAGTGACCGAACCCTGTCGCAAAACCATGCGACCTCTACTCTTTTGCCTAAAGGAGAATAGCTCTCTGTGTGGGACTCTAAAGACTCGACACTACGCTGGCAGTGAGTTTAACCACAGACCGCAAGCGGCACTAGCTGTGCGTAACGGCCCCCAGGTAGATGCAGATAAGAAGACGGACGAGGTGAAACCCATCTGAACTCCTACTGAGCCTGAATGCGACAGTCTTCGTACAGTCCGGTCTGTTCGTCTGAGAATATGGCATGGCGGGCCTAGGGGGCGGTAAACGTCAGTCCCCTAATAGCGGTACAAGTCGTGTCGGAGTGTAGCCCAGAACACCCCGAGATAACACTGGAAACCTACCAGTATATCTCGCTTGCCCTGGCCAGGGACGACTATGTGTAATGGCTCTCCATGACACAGCGCGATATCAACTCCCAATACCGGGAGAGACGAATCATGTCTAACCGTTACTGTCTCGAAGTGCTTCGGGACTACACCCAACTACTACCTATTTGCACGACTCCTTTGAGACGTGGTAGGGTAGTAATCAAAGTACAGTGGGAACACACTCGAGGCAGAGTGACAGTGTCAAGTCAGCAGACTAAGCTGTACTCATGTCACCTGGGAACTGATAACTGACGATAGGTATAGTTCCAACCAATCTGTTCCCGACGAGTCCTGTCCAGTGTACTCATAACCTAACGATCACGCACATACTATCTTAAGTACGACGTACTGATGGCTGTGAGACAGACCGTCTCACCTGCTGGGATGAGAAGCGCATACGCTAGTCTACTCCGGAGGATCGATGCCCTGTCTCGATAGTCCTACGACTAGGGACCTGTACAAGGATCTGCTTGTGGATTACCCAGCCCCCACGAGTGTGACTGCCATCACAACGCTGGTAATCAAGCAAAGATCCTAAGGGCTCCACTAATGTGTATAGGCGATATGTTAAAAGAAACACATGTACACACATTGAAGTAGAGACAAACCAAGTAGCATAATACTATTTTGAGCAAGACTGTCTATACAATGGTGAATATCCCAAGCTTCCATTAAGTAATATACAAACTAGTATGATACAGTAATGGCCTCTAGGAAATATACACTAACATATACGAGGGAGGTGCTGCCCGAAATTTTAAAAGACAAAACATGATTCATTATACGTTTATTGCAAAACTTCACCTCTTTTATTTTCTCAAAAAGGTTTAGATTTCCGGGTTTCGGGTTACTTAATTTACGTTGTGCCTTTAGAAGTTGCGTGATTTAAGTGCCGGTCACGAACTAAATTCGGGTCGTAACAATTCCAGTGGTGGACTCCGATGATTGCATGACGCTTGACGGAGTTCGATTTTGAGTTTCATACTCGTTTTCAGGTGCACATGATGCGCTGTGGTATTTCTGTATCTTCCGTGATTTCGGAACCCTGTTGATTTGAGCTGATTATTAAAATGTTTTAATATTTGGGGAGTTATAATTTAAATTCGGGGACCGAATTTATTTAAGGGGGGAAGACTGTAACATTTCAGAAATACAAAAATATTATTTTTGGAAATTTAATATTAAAATAATATATTTCGTTAAAACTATTCGATTTGCGAATAGGGATTTTTTGTAAAATGGTATAAGTATATACCAATATTTGGAAATTAATCGAAGTTTAAAATGACTTATTTATTTTAATGATATTTATTGGATTTTTGGCAAAATCCGTATTTTTACATTTTTTCCGTGACTTGTGAACATGTCATGTACATGTTGTGTTTGTATTTGTGTTTGTGACATATGAGTTGTGAGAGAAGAGAATGAGAAGAGAAAAGAAAGGAAAATAAAGAGTTAAGTATGAAAAGGAGTTATGAGTGAAAAACAAGAAGAGAGATGAAACAAAAGAGAGAGTGAGTGTAGGGGGAGATATTTGTGAGAGAGAGTGAGCCTAAGAATGAGAGTTGGCTGCCCCCTTTTCCTCCTTCCCCATTTCTTTTCTCCATTTCCCCCATCTTCTTCATTCCTCACTACTTCATGCATCATCTCCAATTCATATCCAAAACTCTATGCAACCTTCACAATAAACATGCACAAACCCATTCTAAACCTCTTGAACCATCCAAGTATCGATTTTGAAGACTTTGGGAAACTCTAGAAATTTCCTATGTGGCCAATGAGGTAATATCTTCATATCTAGATTAGTATTCGTGTTTAAATTTCCTAGTTTAGTTTAGAACTTGATTTAGTTAGGTTTTGTGATTTTAGAAATTACAAGTTGCTATTAAGTGGTTAAAGTGAGGTGTAGTGAGTGTTTGCATAACCTTAGAGGGTGTTTTTATTGGCCAGACCAGATACACGAACCCAAAACACGAACTTTGAATTTTGCCGATATCGTATTTTTTGTGATTTGTGATGATATACTGAGATCTGCTCTAACCCAGAGAACCTGAGATTTTTTTTGCGAACACAGAGAGATGAGCAGGCAATATAGAAGCTACCTTTGAAACCCGAGCCCATATACTTCACTTATGGCCGCAAATTAATTCATTGTGGCCGCAAATTGCGGCCACATCGTGGTGGAATCGTGTGATTTTTGTTCTGTAGCTTTCTTATCCTATATCTAGAGCAACTATATGTGCAAAATTGGCTAATTTTACCTGAGGCAAAATCTGGGATAGAATTCCTTAGTTGCTGAATTTCGTTTTCCTATTTCTAAAACGTGGTTTTTAGATTTGAGTTTAGATTCCGTCGTTGGACGTTTGTACGTCAACGGACGAGGGTTATTTGGTTGATTTTGCATGCGAAGCAATAGGTTTGAACCTATGAGGGTACCGTGTGCCGTATCAGTTTTCGGATTGGTTTTAATTGCATTGAGATTGTGTGTTGGATTGTAGGTATTTCGTGTGGACTTCCGCGACGACGAAGCACATCGACTCCGACTACGCGAGGAGAATTGCTGGTGAGTAGATTTATATCAACGGGGGAAGTCGGGTGGATGGCGTATAGCACCCCTCAACCTTTGATATGGAAGATCGTTTTATTTGAAATGGTTATAGGATTTAGTAAAAAAATGTTATAATTGAAATATGAGATTATGAAATGAGAAGTGAATCATGACAGGTACGAATTGAATGAGAACAAGTATGAGTTGATGATGATAGGATATGAGTTCGAGATCGATAAACACGACACGAGATTGAGATAGAGGTGTTGTGGATTTGATAAGATATGACATTTATACCAAAGTGATTTGAGATATATGTTTAGATATATATATATATATATATATATATTTATAAGTATAATGAGTAATATGCTGTACGAGACTTTAGATCCATACCTTCATTATTGTATAGCCTCATTGTTGTATAGGTCAATAGATTCCCTATTCTGTTTGATGTTACCGTATGATGGATTGCCATACGCGATATGTTTCACCGAATGATTGATCCGCGCTAGTGATTTGAGGATGATGATCGATGATTATTGTCATATCTGATGTTATGAGGCGGGATCGCCGATATATAGATTTCCACCTAAAACATACCTATTTTAAAGGTGACGATGTGTGTCGTTTAAAAGTGACCGTATGATTCGTGTGTAGATAGATATACCTACCCATTTATTGTTCATGCTCTGTAGGATATTACCTTCGTGATGTACATACCACGTGCCGGTATTTAATGCTATATGATATAATTGCTAGTACACCTGCACAATCACCGTTGATGCACATGTTACACATACAAAGATATGCCGGCTCACACACATTCTTCATCGGTAACATCCATGTCACTTACACAGTAGAACTGCCATGTCACTTATAAAGTAGGATTTCCATGTCACTTATACAGTAGGATTGCCACGTCACTTATAAAGTAGGATTGCCATGTCACTTACACAGGAGAACTGCCCTATCATGATATTAATCTTAAAATTAAAAGTACATTCATTGTTCAGTACTATCACTTGACATGCTTGCATAGTATACACGATATGCTCTTATTACTACTCTATGTTGCATACATCGTACCTTATGCTTATATGCTTGCATGATATACCCGATATGCTCATATTACTACTCTATATTGCGTACCTTGTATTTTATGGTTATATGCATTGAGATGCTGTTTTTATGAGATCTATGGATTAGAGAACCACAGTTTAATTTCAAAGGAAATCGTGTATTGTTTTAAAAACATGGTTTCTCTTGATATGATATTTTGAGACGTCCACCATGTGTTTGATCGGTTATGAGTTATGTGGTACCCGATTCGAGAAGCTGGATGAGGCCGTTTGCGGATACATGGTGGACCCGGTGTGGTACCCCGTGGCAAGCAGCTCGAGATGTAGACGATGAGCCTGGCAGGGGAGTACTACCTACCAGTGATAGTTTTGGGCTCGGCGGATATCTGGAGGATACCGACCGGAGTCGTGAGATGATATGGTCCGATCCGGACTGAGAGAGCCGTAGGTCAATCCGGACTGATGGAGTCCGAGGGACAGAGATATGAGGATTTACGTGTCGATGCTGGACACGGGTTTCATGATGTTTCGAGTGTCGGTGTTAGACACTCAGGTTCCATGATTTTGATGTGTCGTTGATGGACACACGTGGTTTATATCCTCACATATATATATGTATATACTGGCTTATGTTTTCATGATGTTCGAGTGTCGGTGTGGGACACTCAGGTTCCATGATATTGTTTGTGTCGTTGATGGACATGTTCAGTTGATAAAACTGCACATTTGTTATTACATTTTTCCTACTATTTCTATATTAGAAAAGGTGTTTATTATAATATATGATACATATGAGAGTTTATCTGTAAAAATACTATTTTCATGTGTTTATGTATTATAATTAACATTTGGTAGGAAAATGTATGCAAAAATATCATTGACCAAATCTTAATGTTGAAATTAATATCTCAATAAAACAAAACTCCACTAATATTATTTGTTAAGATTGTGCAGAATTTTTCAGGGGTAAAAATCAAGGGAATCAAAATTGTTAAGAGCAAACCTGCCTAATTAAGAAAGCAAGCTAAGAAATCAAATCGGGCAGAAACAAAGAAAGAATTTCCAGTTTACAAAGATTCCAACGATCACCACGTGTCATGAAGATGCAAGGCTGGAGACCAAATCAAACGATCCCACTGTTTGGCCGCGGATCCGTGGCCAAACCCTCCTATTGGCCGCGGATCCGCCGCGTGCCAGATGGGTTGGAAGCTGAGATTTCGTCTGTTGGATCTTAACTGATGGTTTCCAATTTAGGAAGCTAGATTTCTGGCTTTGGGACTATAAATAAAGACTGAGAGCCTCTTGGAAAAATTATCAAGTCGACGAGATCACGAAGTCCAAAGCGGCTCACGCATCCAGGCTGATCATCAATGGTTCACCTCCTTAGAAGAGATCGAGAAGCAAACTAGTATTTGTAATCATTTTCTAAGGAAATAAAGTGTAAATGAGTTTTGTAGATTAATAAAGGTAGTTCTTTTTCTTATTCTATTTCTTTGTTGTTTCATTATGAATTCTCTCTCCATCTCTTCTTCTCCCAACATGCGCGAGTAATTCTCCGCTTGTTAGGGTTCGTAGGATTAGGATAGGTTAATGGATGATGAAAATCCTTAAACTCTTTTTACGTCCTATAAAGTTTATAAACTTTATCAAAAGAATCATTAACATCCTAATCGGGCGCGCTACCAATTCATTGTTAGTCTCGACCGCGATTAGAGATTAGATTAATGTTTGATTTGGTAAAGGCTAGATATGAACGGATTTCCATGTCGAGATAGGGGTTAAGAGTGGGAACCCTTTTCCCTCCAGAAACCCTAATCCACATGCATCACTGTCGTTCTAGTTTTAAATCTATTAAAGGATAGAAAGAGTAATCTTTAATTAATCATCCATAACTACTAAATCCTAATGAACCCTACAAGCTCCCTTCTTATATAAACTTACCTCCGTAGTTAATCTAGATCTATATTTTGCATCAGTGTTTAACGTAGATCTAGATCCTACAACCATTCTTCAATATTCTTTATTCCTCATTTCTTTCTCAACATGCCTAAAGTAAGAATAAAAAATTCCACATTTCCCAGAGAACGACCCGTACTCATCTTTGTCTAGTTACACGCGACACCGTTATTGATTGCGGTTATTTAACAAACACTTTTTATACCAATCAAATGGCGTCGTTGCCGGGGATACGTGCGTAATTTCTGGTCTTACTATTTGTGTTGAATTTTTATTCGATCTATATCATAATTAAAACAAAACTGCAAATCGTATATTTAACGAAGTGTGTGAAATTTTTGCAAGGAGTTCTGGAGTCACAGACTTGAGGAAACAGGAGAAAGAGAAATTCATTGAGATCCAGAGGAGAACAGAAGGCCACGTAGCTAAAATCATCACCTGAACCCTCTGCCACGCGGCGGATCCGCGGCGAGAAGACCCATGTGGCGGCGGAAACGCGGCACAACTGAGGAGTAAGGGTTTCAAAATTCTCTGGTAAGATTCTAACCTCTTTCTCTCTCCTCTCAAATCCAATAAAATCTCTATTCTGCAGGATTCTTTGCAAAATATCGCCGCTCAAAAATCTTTTTGCAAAGTTTTGTGATTGGTCTGTTTTGCATATTTTAATACGGACTTTAAGGGGCAAAGACCAAATCCAGATTAGGTGGGGATTTCATCACCCTTCCTAAGCCCCACAAATCACAAACCGAGCATCTGCATCAACCCTACATTAATTTAAAAAAAATATCCAGACCGGACTCTAAGGACTGTCACGCTCAATAAGGATAGAGGAAGGTCGTAGGTAATCTATCGCTTATCCGCATTACTTTTGTGGTGTCTAGGAAAGTGTGTCTAAGGTAAGTGGTTACTTAATTAGGACTACTACTTACGTAGTGGACAACCTCCCACTTACTTGGCACTTACCTGGCTACAAGAGTAGTAAAGAGACGGTAGAGGATTGATCTTACGGCTTGTCCTTTGGAAGTCTAGGAGCGGTCTAGAGACTGGACCTAGGTAACCTTAGTTCTAGGGTTGTTTGTGCATTATTGAGCGATTTGTCTTAAGTCCCACTTTTTCAAAACAGACCAATTTTAAATCACACACACGCTGCCACTTGCGCTAAACCCGCTTAGTGCATGCTTGGCTGGACACGGGATTCTAGTGCCCATCTTGTCCGCGTTCCTGCTATCGACGCCGAATTCGGTACTTCTTTATCTTCTTTTCCCCAACCACACACCACAATCGAGATGGACGGCGCTCCATCAAATTATAACACCACGCTGCCACCGCCTGTAGGTAAGCAGAATCCACCGCGCATCTCTCTCCAAGAAAGATGCTATCCTATCTGTGGTCCCCTTCCTACTTGTCTATCCATTCCACCAGCTAACGGGGATAATTTTGAAATTAAACCCCACTACATCAATCTGTTGCCTAAATTTCACGGGCTTGAGTCGGAAGACGCGTACGTTTTCATCACTAAATTCGAAAACGTATGCGCAATGATGGGTACTTCACAACTGACTGTGAATGCTATGCGCTTGCGTCTTCTCCCATTCACTCTGTGCGATTTGGCAGAAAAATGGCTTTATAATACTGCTGCACACTCTATCACTAACTGGGATGAATTCGTAATAGCATTTCTTAAGAAGTTTTACCCAAACTATAAGACCGCCCGTGTTAGGAGCGAGATCAACCAGTTTACCCAGCTTCCCAATGAACCATTGTCGAAGTGCTTTGAACGTTTCAAGGATCTGCTTGTCCAGTGTCCTCATGATGGAATCAATAAATGGGATTTATGCTGAATTATATATGAGGGCATTAATCCAGCGACAAAGCAGATGCTTGAAACAATGTGTCAATGCAATTTCATGTCTAAAGATGACGGTGAAGCATGGAAATATCTGGAAGACCTCGCTGAAAACACTTTGCAGTGGGAAAGCGTAAGACCACCTTCATCTAGGGAAGGAATTCATCAGCTCGATGTTTCCATCGCAGTAAAAGCCGAAATGGCAGCGATGCAGAAGAAACTCGACGCTATTGAGAACAAATTTTCATTAGCCTCCCTAAACCAGGTTACGCTTCCTCAAACCATGTGTGGTTGCTGTTCAGATCCTTCACACTTGACGGAAGAATGTCCTATGAATGCATCGTTTCAAGGTCACGAGCAAACTAATGCTGCTTTTTAGCAGCGACCTAAAAACGATCCTTATTCTTCCACGTACAATCAAGGATGGAGGAATCATCCTAATTTTTCTTGGAACCAAAACCAACAAAGAAATTATCAAAGACCTCCTCCACAACAAACACAATCACAAAATCAGCAACCCTTTCAGTCACAAAATTTTCAAAATCCGGCCAACACTTCTGCACCGCAATTGGCCGGTTGATTGAAAGAATTAAAGTTAACCGCAATCAAGACGGTGTCGCTATGCAGCTAGCCGGTTGAGCACGGGTCGATCCACAGGGAGATGGTTGTATGTCCGTTCTTGTTTTAGACGAGTCAATAAAGAATTTGTATGTGTTTGTTCGATTCTATCCTAAGTGTATTATTTGCAAGTATAAAGTTGTTAAGAAAAAGATACGAGATTATAAGCTAAAGAAATCCGTACTCAAAACCTTTGAGCCGAGTCTTGACCAATTGAAGCTAGAGCAATCGGCAACAACGTGGATTAGGGGATTTAAGCGCGGTATTCATGGAATACGGCTTATTTACCCTTGTCCTTCCGTTCTTGTCTCTTGCTTTCGCCTCCGGCCAAACCGAACGCAACGGGTCGCGGTTAGGAATCACCGTTACCTTGTTAGGGTAGGGTGCCTAACGGAGCGCTTGCGTATCGTTTGGGCGGAGTTCAATGGAAAATACGGGAAAAGGAAATGGGCAAAGAAACGTTAACTTATAATATCGTATTTCTTCTTAACAATAATAATTACAACCATTCACAAAACAAATCAAAAAGAGCAAAAGAAAAGAACAAAGAATTACAAGTAATTAAGTGCATGAATATAAATTGCAAGAAAGTAAAGCAAGGTAATAAAAAGCAAGTAATAAATAAGCAATAAAAAGAACAAGAAAGTAATTACAAGAACATAGAACTCAAGACAAGCATGGGATCAATAGCCAACCCTTAAACTTGCAAGCTCAATCAAGAGGTTGCAAGATCAAGAGAAGGGTAAAGAACGCATGTGAAATGAAGCACTAATTCCATAAGAAAATATGACCCTTGAGATCAATAACAAACTCTTAACCTTTCAAGCTCAATGAAGAGGTTGAAAGATCAAGAGAAAGCAAGAATCTCAAGGGGAAGTTAAACAAAAGAGAATGATACAAAAGCCCTCATCTTCATTGATCTTCCACTCAAAAGCTCTCACTACAATTTTCATGGAGAAAAGATGAAGAAGAAGAAGAAAAAGACTAAATCCTAACAAAAAGAAGAACAAAGAATGAACACCTAAAGCTTGGCAAGTTCTGGGGTATTTATAGGAGGTGAACTGAAAACCTAGGGCAACAATCTGCCTCAATATGAAGTCCCCAAACTGCCCCCAAAATACGACAGAGAGAGGACCCCACATGGCCGCTGATCCGCGGCCGTATAAAGGAGTTGGGTTTTGGGTGTTTGTGGGTTTCCCTGGTTTGTAGTCCTCTTCAGTGTGGTATAGTACTTTTCTCAGAAACTCTTCACAATTATTCCAGAATTTTAGTAGAACAAAAGGTGATGTGATGTGGATCTTTTTCCATGATTTCCTCGAGCTCCGCGTAGATTTCTTGGATCTTGTGTTAACATTGAGCTTTATGCATGACATGACAATCGATTTGCCATTTTGTCCCTTAAACTGGTATGTGGCAACACACGGATAGAGAGCGGAGACCCGTGTTTTATCAGTTGTTGGTAGTAATCCAGAATTTGTCGTACTCTTCCATGATATTCACTGTTCAGAGCCGAGAACCTATATTCTGCAATTATGTAGCAAACACTGATCAAAAGCACCTACCTATAAACACACGAGCATAAGAATGGGTGGTATAAAATGCAATATTCTGGTATGAACACCGGTACTGATACATCTTCACTCGTACAAACTTTGGATTTGTTTATTAAACATTCCATTCAAATGTCGGCTGATATGAAGTCTTCTATTGATACCCTAACGAAAGACTCCGCCTCCCACGGTGAGAGTATTAAATCAATAGAAAACCAAATTGCACAATTGAACGCCGCAATGAGTGCGAGAGAGAAAGGGAAACCCCCATCTCAACCCATACCTAATCCTGGCTACTCACAAAGTTATAAAGTGAGTGCCTTTACTACGTTGAGATCGGGAAAAGTGTTGAATAACCGAGTGGGTGAGCAATGTGATGATGTTAGTGACACAAATGATACCCCAGCTTCTTCTTCTTCCCCTAATTCTTCTAGGCTCCCACCTTCATCCGAGCCTATTCTCCATTTTCCCCAAGGCTCGAACCCTTCGCCCATTTCCTCGAATCTACCTAAAACGATCCCCACTCCAATTCTGGGATCCACTCCATCCCCACAATCCTCTCCAATGTTGGAACAAACCCTTATTGATAAAGCACCTTATCCAAACAGGTTAAGGGGCAACAGACCAAGTCCACAAATGGAGAAGATTGTGGAAATTTTTAAGCAAGTTAACATAAACATTCCTCTCCTAGATGCTATTCAACAAGTTCCGTCATATGCGAAAATCCTAAAGGACTTGTGCACTAGGAAGAGAAAAGTTCAAGTACCTAAAAAAGTTTTCCTTACGAGTAATGTGAGCACTGCTTTTACACAACAACTACCCAAGAAACGAAAGGACCCCGGTCTACAATTTCTATTTCTATTGGGGGTAAAAATATCAATCGTGCTCTACTCGATTTAGGTGCTAGTGTTAACTAACTTCCGTATTCTGTTTATGAGCAATTAGGGATCGGAGAGTTAAAACCGGCGCATTGCACTCTTCAGATGGCCGATCGATCTATCACCTAACCTAGGGGTGAGCTAGAGGATGTGTTAATCAAAGTCGGGGAATTTATATTCCCTGTGGACTTTATTGTTTTAGATACACAGCCTGTGGCAAACCCACGCAATCAAATTCCGGTGATGCTCGGTCGACCCTTCCTAGCAACTTCCAACGCAGTAATCAATTGTAGAAACAGCTCTATGACCCTATCCTTTTGAAAGAAGTCAATTGAGCTTAACATTTACAAGTTGGGAAGTGAACCCTCCGAACCCTATGCTCATGTGTGTTCTGTTGAATTAATGGATGTCGACAACAGCGAATTTGATCAACCTCATGATACTGACTCTTTTCATATGTTGTTTCTTGACCCAACCATGTATTATACATATACGGACTCTTCCACCGAGTTGTCCGGGTCAACATCTAACGCTAATGATGAACTTTTTATAGAGTCTGACGATCACCCTGTTTTTCCTGATGACATTATTCTTCAGGGTATCGATGAAAGCTTTGAGGAAATTTTCGCTGATGAACTCGCATTTTTAAAAGATACGGGTGTTGAGATGAGTCAACTCCAAGATAAAGAAATTGAACCTCCACCCCTTCTTCTGGACAATCATGATAATGCGAGTAATCCAGCATTACTATCACTGTGTCGTTTCTCCAAATTGAGACGCAATCCTTTTCCATTACACCACTTATCACCTCCCCACTTCTTCACGTCGAAAGGTGACATGTTCTTCCACCAACCTTGGTGCTTCATCGATAAAATTTTTGAATGGTTGGTGTTGACCTTCGGTCTTAGCATAGCTTGGCATTAACCAATAACCTTGACCCCCTCGTGTGATTTTAAAAGATTAACATTGTTTAACTCAAGTTTGGGGGGGGTTATATTTTGGCTCTTGAAAGAAAAAGAATTTTTATAAGATTGTGAGCCAAAAATAAGTTTGGGGGAGGATTTCACTTGCATTATTTCTTGTCCCCTTTCTCCTCCCAAGTCTACAGGTTTTTGAGCTTAACGGATGACATCAGTGAGGACACTGCTGTAAACAGGTTTGGGGGAGGTTTGTGCTTATTTACACATCAATTTGCATCATATTTTGCATAAGCACAACATTTTCAAAAATTTTAAAAAAAAAATCTTTTATAACAAAAGAGTAGAAAGTGAAAAATTACATCCAAAAGATAGGAATAGTTTAAGAAAACCAAGAAAATTAGAAGTTTTCTTAAACGAACTAGTAATAAGTAGTTATGAGCTGTTGTCCCAAGGGTTAGTAAGATGAAGGAAGTCACTAATCTGAGGATAAAAATAAGTCTAAAAAATAGTTCCTATTCTGGAAGCCAAACATTTGAACGTTGATACCTTACTATACGCACTTACACACGTCTTGAAACTCAGGATAGTAGAGGATACCTTGAAATGCTCTTGTCTAAAAGACAAAGTATGAAGGAAATAATAAATGAAGAAAATATAAAAATGGTGAAAAGAAAAAAACGAACACTGGTTTTGTTATCGCCAAAGCAGCAATAAAAAAAATATAGCGAGGGTGCTTCATCACATAGTGCCTTAGACCAACTGGTCTGGGAGTCACTGCTAAGCCTTAGGTGGTGCAAGACGAGGAAATTACTATCACCTAATCAGCAAGCACATGAGTAATCGGTCGGTTAGTACCTCAAGAAGTATTAACGGTCGCATGAAAATTGTGTGAGCAAATTCAACTAAATATTCGTCAAATTAAAAAGTACTGAGGTAGATGGACAAGAGTATGATAGCTTGAATTGAATTCTCCAAGTGTAGGGATGTTCTATTCACACACGTAGGGGTATATGATCGATGTTTGGAAGAAAGGTAGGAATGAAGAATTAAGACGATATTTTATTGAGGGATGAAGTTATTTCTAACATCTTTTCATGACTATTAAGATAGGGCTCATGACAACTGAAAAGCTAGTGTAGTTGGAAACTCTAAATTTTCAAAGTATTTCTTTTATGGTTCTTATCTTTATATGTAAATTTCACCATCTCTCTTTTATTATAAGGATTTTGTGGGTTTAATCCGCTGAAAACCCTCAGGAGACAACACTCCTCCTACTAGGGACACCTACAGGTTTAACGGCTTGTTGCACGTGCTCAGTGCAATCGTGTTTGCCTACGAAAATGTGCTTAGTTTTCTCCTTTCTTCTTTGTCCTTCTCTTGAATAAACTAGTTTGCTCGGGACGATCAAAGATAAGTTTGGGGGTATTTGTTCAGTTGATAAAACTGCACATTTGTTATTACATTTTTCCTACTATTTCTATATTAGAAAAAGTGTTTATTATAATATATGATACATATGAGGGTTTATGTGTAAAAATACTATTTTCATGTGTTTATGTATTATAATTAACATTTGGTTGGAAAATGTATGCAAAAATATCACTGACCAAATCTTAATGTTGAAATTAATATCTCAATAAAACAAAACTCCACTAATATTATTTGTTGAGATTGTGCAGAATTTTTTAGGGCTAAAAATCAAGGGAATCAAAGTTGTTAAGAGCAAACCTGCCTAATTAAGAAAGCAAGCTAAGAAATCAAATCTGGCAGAAACAAAGAAAGGATTTCCAGTTTACAAAGATTCCAATGATCACCACGTGTCGTGAAGATGCAAGGCCAGAGACCAAATCAAACGATCCCACTGTTTGGCCGTGGATCCGCGGCCAAACCCCCCTATTGGCCGCGGATCCGCCGCGTGCCAGATGGGTTAGAAGCTGAGATTTCGTCTATTAGATCTTAACTGATGGTTTCCAATTTAGGAAGCTAGATTTCTGGCTTTGGGAGTATAAATAAAGACCGAGAGCCTCTTGGAAAAATTATCAAGTCGACGAGATCACGAAATCCAAGATGTCTCACGCATCCAGGCTGATCATCAACGGTTCATCTACCTCCTTAGAAGAGATCGAGAAGCAAACTAGTATTTGTAATCAATTTCTAAGGAAACACAGTGTAAATGAGTTTTGTTGATTAATAAATGTAGTTCTTTTTCTTATTCTATTTCTTTGTAGTTTCATTATTAATTCTCTCTCCATCTCTTTTTCTCCCAACATGCGCGAGTAATTCTCCGCTTGTTAGGGTTCGTAGGATTAAGGTAGGTTAATAGATGATGAAAATCCTTAAACTCTTTTTACGTCCTATAAAGTTTATAAACTTTATCAAAAGAATCATTAACATCCTAATCGGGCACGCTACCAATTCATTGTTAGTCTCGACCGCGATTAGAGATTAGATTAAGGATTGATTTGGTAAAGGCTAGATATGAACGGAGTTCCATGTCGAGATAGGGGTTAAGAGTGGGAACCCTTTTCCCTCCAGAAACCATAATCTACATGCATCACTGTCGTTCTAGTTTTAAATCTATTAAAAGATAGAAACAATAATATTTAATTAATCATCCATAACTACTAAATCCTAATGAACCCTACAAGCCCCCTTCTTATATAAACTTACCTCCGTAGTTAATCTAGATCTATATTTTGCATCAGTGTTTAACGTTGATCTAAATCCTCTAACTATTCTTCAATATTCTTTATTCCTCCTTTCTTTCTCAACACGCCTAAAGTAAGAATAAAAGATTCCACATTTCCCAGAGGACGACCCGTACTCATCTCGATCTAGCTACACACGACACCGTTATTGATTGCGGTTATTCTACAAACACTTTTTATACCAATCAGGACACATGGATGATATCCACATGCATACATGAATATGATGTCGGGTGTTTATTTATATATGTCATCTCATTGATAGATTGTTGACAATATGCATACTTGGTCACCCTAGATATTATAGTATTACCTTCAGGATATAGTGACCTAGGAAATCGTTGTTTTTATTCGATTTCTACTTTCTGATGTTTTCTACTCACGGTTGGCAACTCACCCCCGTTGTGCCATAGTTCTTGCAGGTTTGACCGCTTGGAATCTGTTGCGGTATTGCTGGCACACAGCTTCATCCAGAGTGTTTGCTTTGGTAGGTGGGACACGTGTTGGATCGTGCCCACTCTCGTACTGTTATATTCTATTGTATCTAAATAAACTCAATCACATCACATCAGATCAGATCAGAGACTAGAATTGTATATTGGTAGACCTAGTCAGACTTGGGTATTGTGCGAGACTTAGAGCGATGGGTTTTATGATCACTTTCTTGAGTTTGATGTCTTGCTTCTTTATTTGTTCTTTCTGGGTTAATCTTCACCGTTGGGCGTTGCATATATGTTATTGCGTGGTTGCGATTCCGCCAGTTAGCGAAGAGATAGCTCCTGCTTGGGGATGCCTATATATTGTTGTATATATGTTTTTGGATCAAAATACACAAGGGAGGTGCTGCCCAAATTTTAAAAGACAAAACATGGTTCATTATACCTTATTTCAAAATTGCACCCCCACTATTTTCCGCAAAAAGGTTTAGATTTTCTGGGCTTCGGCTTACTTGATTTGCGTTATGCCTTTTGACGTTGCGTGATTTAAATGTCGATCACAGCTAAATTACGGGTCATGACAATTAGCATACTAAGTAACCTAGTTACCTTAGTATAAAGGTAGGAGCTCAAAGTATACACTCTCGGGTGGATTTTCTTTGATGTGAGGAAGCCGTCGATCAAGCTCGATCATGGAGGCCACTAGGAACATGCTAAAGGAGAGGAGTGAAGACCCGAAGGACTCGAGTCTCTTGGTATAAACTTCTTTCACAGTAGATAGCTTCTTTTGTTGCTAGTTAAGTTTATAGTAGATCTGGTTTAGGGTTAGAGCCAAGTTTACATCGTTAGAAAAAATTTTGTTACGCAATCGTCCTCGGTTGATGGCCAGGGCATTAGCATAACCTTTCATGGTATCATAGCCAGCCCATAAACCCTACACTAGCAGGTTTAAACAATGTTAAACTAACGAAACCGAAATAACTCCGAAACACGAAATGAAAATCCAAGTTTCTGTCGAAATTTTCAGAGGCTTTAAATTTTTTTAAACAATTGCAGAGTGCTCGTTTTGTTGTGAGATGAACAAAACCCAAAAACGAGACAATTGCAATTGATCTTGGCTGGCCAAAGTCTAAAAATAACCGGCCCCACCGGTTCAACTATTGTGAAATTGGATCGTTTTTGTTTGGTTCTCTCTAACTCCTGGATTTAAGGTTTCAGGATATGTTTTTTTTGCCCAAGTTGGATATTTTTTTATCTTTGAGTTTGGAGAAATATGGAGTATTTCAAAGTAATTATTTTTAACACTGTTTAATAGTTTTTAGTGCATACACTTTTATCTGCGACTGTGAATGTCATTTGAGCGGTATAACTCGTCTGACTGCTATATGTTCTTTTTGGCGGGTTTGCGAACATGACACTCACATTGATGTTCTGTGTTTGTGCTGTGGTAGTGGATGGATAATCATTATGGATAGCTTGTGGTGCAATGTTAGTGGTACAGTTGAGATTCATTTGCACAGTTGTTATTGCAGAGCGAGCGTACGACATGTGGACTGCCGTCATTGTCGGGATGTATATTATTTGTTTGGGGCACGACCAGGTTGAGGTCGATGTCACCATTATACATATTATTTTCATTTTCTATACTAGGATTATTGGATATAGTGCCCTCAAAGTCAATTATTGGATCGCAGGCACGTGATTGCAATGATTGAGGGAGGACCTATACCGCTAGGACATTCTTACTCGAGAAGATAGTATGCTATCCGGTTTCTCTTTATCATCGTGTACATGCTTTAGGTGACATTACAGATCACTATTACACGTTGATAGAGCCTATAGGATTCTTTCTTGACTGCCAGCAGTATGATAGTGATCATATACGTCAGAGTTGGGTAGTCTATAAGCACATCCTTAAAGTGTCCTTAGTCGTGGGAGTTTCAAGATTGGGCATCGATACTCCATGAGTAGACTAGCGTATATGGATCGAGACCCCGACGAGGGGCGTTGGCCGGTCTCACAAGCCATTGGTGTCAGTTGGTTCACCGAAGATGCATACAGGTGCTCATTGGGTTATGAGTACACCGGACAGGACTCGCCGGGAACATGCTAGTTGGTATTATACCCGACGTCAGATAGCAGTTCCCTGGTGACATGTGTACAGGTTAGTCCATCGATCTGAGAACGTCTTTTTTCTCATGTGAGTTCCCACTGTGTTTTGACTACTACCCTACCACGGCTCAAAGGAGTCATGCAAACAAGTTTTAGTTGGGTACAGTTCCGAGCCATATGGAGGCAGTGAGCGGATCGGCAGGGGATTCGTCTCTCCCGGTATTGGGGATGAGATCGTGCTATGTTTGGAGAGCCATTACAAAAATTCCCTAGCCAGGGCAAGCGAGATTTACTGGTAGGTATTCCAGTAGTATCTCAGGGAATTCTGGGCTACACTCCGACATGACTTATACCGCTATTGGGGGTCTGACGTTTACCAGCCCTCTTGGCCCGATATGCGATACTCATAGACGAACGGACCGGACTGTACGGATATTGTCACTGACAGGCTCAGTAAGGTTTCAGGATGAGTTCGCTCATCGTCCTCCCTTTTGCTCAATACCTTGGAAGCCGTTATGTACAACTAGTGCCACTGACGTGCTTGTGGTTAAACCTACTGCCAGCATATTGACGAGTCTTTAGAGTCCCCCACAGAAAGTTTTCCAGTTCGGGCAAAATGATGTAGAGGTCGTATGGTTTTATGGCAGGGTTCGATCATATACGTGCACCTGTGCACGGATCATGATCAGACGGATCATATTAGTGGGTTTTGGTTTAAGCCGGATCATAGTATTAGATTGTTGGATTACTTTCGTCTCGTAGTATTTGTATTCAGTCGAAATACGGATGCGGGTATGTATATACGGATGTGGGGTAATATTGTAATTCGTTACAAGATTTTTGTAGTTGATGCGATTTTATTTTTATGGATTTAACATTTTAGTTTAAATGTTAATAATGGAAATTGTGACTCATTTTTGGCATGACTCATTTTTTGTCATGGCTAAGATATTTTTGTGTGAGCCTTAGATATTTATGTAATTGTGTGAGTGTAAAGATTTTTGGTGTGTGTGGGGCTCATTTGCACACTACATTATATCTAAATACTCATATGAATATTTTGGGACAGCCATCACATTATTTGAGCCATCTCATTTCTTTTGCTTGTTTTGCTCATTAGCTTTCTTCTTGAGCTCATAAGTTCTATCCATGTGTATCATCTTCAACCTCAACTCTATCCCTCTTATGTGCTGAGAATCCTATAGTGTATTGAGACAAAATAATCACACACTATCTCTAATTCATCTTGGACATGTCGGCTAGCAAACTTCATGTCCGAGTTGCTTCGGATTGAAGCGGGAGCCCGTATATAGAATCCTTGATGTGGAGCCACTTGGACGAGCGAGATCGGAGAGCGTACTTCATTGGAGCAGCCGCGAGGAGCTTGGGAAGAGGTTGAAGACCGAAGGACACGGATCGATCTGTATAATCTCTCCAAACTCTTTTATAGTTTTCTAGTTTACGATTAATGGAATGATCCGGGTTTTAAGGTTATGATAGCGCCGTTTTGAAAAGTTTTTATTCCGCATTTGGCCTCGGATTGACGGCCGGGACGCTACCGTAGACTTACATGGTATCAGAGCCAAACTATTAACCGTTTACCAGTTGGTGTAGATAATGTTAAAGTTTCGAAACCGAAACAACTACAATATACTGCCCTGCACATTCTTGGTACTGTCTATTTTGAAAGTATCTTCAAAAATTATTTAAACAATTGCAGAATACTACTGACATGAACACTAGAACACACTGCAAACATGAACAAAATACACCATTTTTTGGCCGGCCAGATGGCCTTGAAAACCGAGAAGGCCGGTTCTTTTAGGGCTTCAGGGTTTGATTTTTGCAGTGTGGTTTGGTCTCTGTAATGTTGGTGCAATGGTGTTGTTTGTTTAGCCCAGTTTGGATATGGTTTTATCTAGTTCTTTGGGGATATTCGGGGGTTATTTCGAAGTCGATATTTTCTAACAATGTTTAAAGTTTGCAGTACATACATTTCTATCTGCGACCGTGAATGTCATTCAAGTGGTAAATCTTGTCTAATTGCTAAAGCTCTTTTAGACGGGTTTGCGAACGTGACATTCACGTTGATGTTCTGTGTTGTGCTATGATGTTGCGGATTTGTCGTGGTGGATAGCTTGCATGCAATGGTAGTGCTGTTTGGATTTATTTGTACATTTGATATCGCAGGACGAGTGTCCGATATGTGGACTGCCGTCACTGCCTGTTTGTATATTATTCTTTTGGGGCACGACCGGGTTGAGGTCGATATACCCGTTGTACATATTTTCTTTTTTGTACTAGGATTACCCCGCGGTTGAGTGCACGGATCGCCGGGTTCTAGAGGGCAACGGGACCGCATCTCATGGCTTTGAGATGGAGAGAGCTTCACTTTAGAATTGGCGGGCTATTCGCCGAACTCGTAGGGGGTACTGGTTGACCCAAGGAGGGGTGGTCCAGTTACCGGATTCCGTGAAGTGCTGGGTGGTCCATTCGCTTTGCTGAAGGGGGCTGCCTCACTTCTGGTTTTGGTGGGTAACTTGCCGCACTCGTAGGGGTCTAGGTTTTTATTGCACAGGCTATCCACACGACCAGGGGAACGTCGGGTTTCAGTTGCGGCTCAAAGGAAACTCGAGACTCACAAATTATCTGTATTGTTCTGTGATGCTTATTACTTTTCTGTTATGTTGCATTTATCATGCCTGGAGCAATTATTATATATTGATATATATACTAGTAGATGTTGTATATGTTTTACACCTGCGCTAGTCCAGTCCCTGCTCTGTCGTTAGTTAAATAACCTAACTAGTGATGACGGGACCCAGTAGCGAATGCGGATGGCATATACGTACATCATATTTTCGTTCTTTTCTGGTGTGATTAATTGATGGGACTGCGTTGATTCAGATCAATGCAAGGAAAACAAACCTATTCGATGTTGTTGGAACAATTTTCAAAAAGCTATTATTACAAGGACGTGTTCTTTTGTTTTGCACAGCGGTATTCGGATATGAATATCCAGCACCTCATTCGACGAGGCAAGGTCCGAGATCCCTTCATCGGGAGTGATCCATTGGACAGAGGTTTACATCAATGTAATAACTTCAATATAGTCGTTTAATTTTTGCTTTGCATCGCGGTATTCAGTTGGAATATCCTGCACCTCATTCTACGGGGAAAGAGCCGAGATCTCATCACCGGGAATGACCTCTTTAGCAAAGGTTTTCGCCACTATATATTTGTAAAAAACTATCCGGTTCCTTCAACGATATCAAGTTCATTACGTTAAAGGTTTTTCGCCAAAAACCATCTGTAGCCCTCCGTCATTTCAGACGGGTAGCACTTAGTATTCATGCTATATTTGTTGACCTTCGTCAAAGCATAGTGTATGGTAGCTGCTTGTTACCTTTCTGTTGCATATTGCATAGATAGATGCGTTGGTTTGGGACAGTCGTACAGCCTTGTTGACCTTCGTCAAGGACGAGTACGGGTGGGTTCAAATTAACCTGGATAATGACGGGTAGAACTTGACATGTGACTTATAATTTATTGACCTTCGTCAAGGTCATAAGAGCATAGGGTAAAAATCACATCGGGAGTTTCAAAAATACAGGAAACTTGCCAGGCATGCACACACCTTATGGAGTGTGATAACGTGAGTGGATTCCATCATGCTACCATGCGATGATAATTGGATCCCGATTCCAACTGATGAGTTGGTTTACTCCTCGGTTGATCTCGACTAATTCTTCTTTCAGGTTTGGAGGAGAATTTGAGGATACAGTGGGAGACATCCTGATTAGATAAAGTGATTAACCATTCTGATCTAGCTTAGAGTGCACGCAGAGTGTTTCTTTTCTCTCTCTCTTTGGCAACGACCATGGCCCGACCTTAGACTATGACTCTGTGACCAAGTGAAGCTAAACTTTCTTAAAACACTGGCTTTTAGATTGTCTGAGTTGCATACAACATTGCCACTCCTTCTTTACCCTTTGCATTTCTCCAGAACATCCCGTATCACTACGAACATCCACCTCCATTGGATAAATCCATCGTATAGTTATATACGAACTCGAAAGAACTTGTTTCAGATTCGAGGATGGATTCTGGTTCTAGAGAGATTGAATAGGACTATTCAGTTGTCTTTTCCTTTTACCTTCTCTCAGGTTGTGAGGGCTCTTAGGATTAGGAGAGAGTACACCTATTATGCTTATTGGATAGTCTTCTTCCAAACCATAGGCAGGTGCCGAAAGGTAGGGAATGAAGAAAACCAATTAGCCTAAGTGTGGTGTACAGAAGGTAGGTGTACAGAAGGTAATAAGTAAAGACAAATAAAGAGATTAGAAAGAGGGCAAAGTAAATTGCGTCTGCTATCATTCACGACCAAACCAAGTATTTCATCGCCACTCCTATTTCACTTTTTTATTTCTCCAGAACACCCCGTATCACTACGAACATCCAATTCCATTGGATAAATCCATCGTATGGTTATATATGAACTCGAAGGAACTTATTCCAGTTTGAGGATGGATTCTGGTTCATGAGAAATAGGAATAAGGTTTTTATTCAGTTGTCTTTTATCTTTACCTTCTCTCAGATTGCGAGTACTCATAGGATTAGGAGAGTACACCTATTATGCTAATTGGATAGTCTTCTTCCAAACCATAGGCTGGTGCCGAACGGTAGGAAAGGAAGAAAACCATTTAACCTAAGGGGGTGTACAAAAGGTAATGAGTAAAGACAAATAAAGGGATTTGGAGAGATGGCAAATAAATATACAGTTATAGTCATGAATCTGGATAATTGAAGAGGAATTACTAGGAATACCCGCATACCCCTTCGAAACATTTTCATGTTTCAGTTTCACTATACGTTGTTAATTGAAAACTGATTTCCCAATTAGATCCTTACGCCAGAGTATGTATTTAACAGGTATGATTCTCACATCTGTATGGTTTTACAGATGATGAGTGGGAGTAAGTTATTGGGAATTAGGTGATCATCCTGATTATATCGAAATTCGTTGTAATTCGTGATATTTGAGGAAATCGCCTAGGATTTTGCCGGATGGCAGATGTTTGGTTTTGAATATCCATTGTTGTGCACCAATTTCAAACTGATATATTTATACGTTTATTTTATAAAGTGAAATATAACTTTTTGAAATTATGTTCATGACATTTACCTATATCAGTTGATGGTTCGGTAAGGAGCATACAACAGCGGTGTAATTCTTCATAACCATAGTACAGTTTTCAACCTACGACGCACAGGGTTTGAGTTATTCAACTCCATGGACTTATACAGAGTATTGTATGTTGTCCAGTGTCAATTAGGACAGAGGGGTTGGTGCTCGTTCTATATTCTGTTTACTTGTGACTTCTCTAGTTTTTAGACACGTGTTTTGTAGAAATACAATGTCCAAGTTTTGAGAGTTATATGTATAAGAGTAAAGTAGAGAACCACGTGTTGCAATTATCAGGATTCTTCAATGTGATCGAAGATGTAGATACTTGTGTGAGGTATTCAGTTGATTGTAATGGTTTTGAGAACTTGCTTCTCTTTCAGGTTACTCATAATTGGATGAACTCCTACGTTAAGTAATGCTGATCGACCCCTCTCCATTTAGTTGACATGCACTGGAGACAGCTGCGTGATTTGAATCTGGTTCCAATTATCTGTTTCTATATTGTATATAGAATAGTTAATATCTTAACAATGTTAAGGTATGTGGAGTTGTCCGGCTTATGCTTAAAACCAGACTCTGGATAACTCAAGGCACATTTATGTAATGGCAGTTTGTGGGTTAACCCGGGCTATGACGAGGGTTGATTTTCTACCATCTGGAAGATCAATAGTGATATTGTTCTTGACTCGCCACAATTTTAGTAAAATGGACTTTTTCAGAAAACGGTAGTGGGAGTATGGTAGAACTGGAAGCGATTCCAGAACCGCAAACGATTACTGAAAGTTTAATAAGACCTAAACATTCAATCAGGTTTGACATTCTATTAGCCACTCCGCAGATATGGTGGGTAACCTCAGGCACCCGAGTGGAACTCCTGTAGCCTCAAGGACGGTGACAGGGAGGTTCTTGTTTACCTAGACTTGCCATTACTGCTGTTCTAGACTATGAGACCCGGCAGGAGGATGAGTATAGCGTCTTTCTAAACTAGCTTTAGAAATGCACATGTATATGACTCTGCCAGAGGGTTGTTGTAGTTAGTGGGAGCAGCGGAAGCATAGTGGATAAGTAGCTTGTGTCTATTTATAGACTAAAGCAGATATAGCGAAGAAAGATCATCTGTTTTTGATATGACGATCATTAGATTTGACTTCATCAGAATATGGGATGGATCTGTTAAGAAGATAGTAGGGTATGATGTCCTAGTATTTGGATGACATACACATAGTAGGAAGTGAAATTTCTATACTAAGATCGGTTAAACTGCGGTTGTCACACAGTGGTTTCTCCACATAGGATATGAATATTATATCAGGCATTCTGGTTACTAGATCTATGGTTTTAGATCTAGATTTGGGTAGTTTCCCAATCTGTGTACTTAGATAATATTCTAAAGATATTTAAAATGGACGACTCCTGGCATGGTGGTGCACCTGCAGGTGATGGAGTCACCCTCTCTAAAGGTGTCTTACAGACTAAAGGGGATAGGGATGTGCATGATTGGGATATCACTTGCTTAGGCAATTGAGTCGATCATGAGATGTCAAGTACCACACCAGATGTTGTTTTTGCACTAGATGCTATAAGTTGAGATATTAATCCAATGCTAGAGAAACTTTCGGAAGCAATTTTAGAACATAAGTGGATGTTCTAGGGATATGATAATGACAGCCTCCTTCAGGAGACAGTTATCACTCCAGGCTTCCAAGGTGACCTGGATAACAGAGTGACTGTCAGAGTTATAGTTTTCCCTCTCACGAGGGACAGTAATTTGGACAGGTGGTCAAAGCGGATACTGAGGGAGGCATGGCGCAAGATACTGATTAAATTCAGTTGACGATACAGTCTAAGAATTTTGCTGGATTTGGAGTTCATTTGTGAATTAGGTCCCATCATATATTAGACATATTTTAAGACAGGTATTGCTCATTTCGGGATATGGCTTTCTCCGCGAACTTGAGAAAAAGAGAGACATAGAAAGAAACATCAAGGGGATCCACTCACTGAGGCTATTTCTCGAAAGCAATAGTTTCGCAAACAAGCTTTGTGAAACTGATTAGTAAAGGAGTTGGGTGTTCGGTATCACACAGGCTGTGAATATGCTACATCGCAATAATTATCCTTAAGTGCAAGTGGGAGATTTTTGGATATAGTGCCCTCAAAGTCAATTATTGGATCGCAGGCACGTGATTTCAATGATTGAGGGAGGACCTATACTGGTAGGACATTCTTACTCGAGATGATATTATGCTATCTGGTTTGTCTTTATCATCGTGTACATGCTTTAGGTGACACTACAGATCACTATTACACATTGATAGAGCCTATAGGATTCTTGCCTGACTATCAGCAGTATGATGTCGATCATATACGTGAGAGTTGGATAGTCTATAAGCACATCATTAAAGTGTCCCTAGTCGTGAAAGTTTCGAAACTGGGCATCGATACTTCATGAGTAGACGAGTGTATACGGATCGAGACTCCGACGAGGGGTGATGGCCAGTCTCACAAGCCACTGGTGTCAGTTGGTTCACCTAAGAAGTATACAGGTGCTCATTGGGTTGTGAGTACACCGGACAGGACTCGCCGGGAACATGCTAGTCGGTATTATACCTGACGTCCGATAGCAGTTCTCTAGTGACATGTGTAAAGGTTAGTCTATCGACCTGAGATCGTCATTTGTCTCCTATGAGTTCCCACTGTGCTTTGACTACTACCCTACCACGGCTCAAAGGAGTCTTGCAAACAGGTTTTAGTTGGATACAGTCCCGAGACACATGGAGGCAGTGAGCGGATCGGAAGGGGATTCGTTTCTCCCGGTATTGGGGGTGAGATCGTGCTGTGTCTGGAGAGCCATTACACAAAGTCCCTGTCCAGGGAAAGCGATATTTACTAGTAGATATTCCAGTAGTATCTCAGGGAGTTCTGGGCTACACTCTAACACGACTTATACCGCTATTGGGGGTCTGACGTTTACCAGCCCCCTAGGCCCGATATGCGATACTCATAGATGAACGGACCAGACTGTAAGGATATTGTCACTGACAGGCTCAGTAGGGTTTCAGGATGAGTTCGCTCATCGGCCTCCCTTTTGCTCAATTCCTTGGCAGCCGTTACGTACAGCTAGTGGCACTGACGTGCTTGTGGTTAAACCCACTACCAGCGTATTAACGAGTGTTTAGAGTCCCCCACAGAAAGTTTCCCAAGTTTGGACGAAACGTTGTAAAGGCCGTATGGTTTTATGGCAGGGTTCGATCATATACGTGCACTTGTGCACGGATCATGATCGGACGGATCATACCAGTGGGCTTTAGTTTAAGCCGGATCCTAGTATTGGATTGTTGGATTACTTTTGTCTTGTAGTATTCGTATTCAGTCGGAATACGGATGCGGGTATGTATATACGGATGTAGGGTAATCTTGTAATTCGTTACAAGATTTTTTTAGTTGATGCGATTTTATTTTTATGGATTTAACATTTTAGTTTAAATGTTAATAATGGAAATTGTGACTTATTTTTGGCATGACTCAATTTTTGTCATTGCTAAGATATTTTTGTGTGAGCCTTAGATATTTATGTAAGTGTGTGAGTGTAGAGATTTTTGGTGTATGTGTGTGGCTCATTTTCACACTACATTATATCTAAATACTCATATGAATATTTTGGGACAGCCATCACATTATTTGAGCCATCTCATTTCTTTTGCTTGTTTTGCTCATTAGCTTTCTTCTTTGAGCTCACGAGTTCCATCCATGGGCATAATCTTCAGCCTCCACTCTATCCCTCTCATGTGTTGAGAATCCTAGAGTGTATTGATACAAAGTTATCATACACTATCTCTACTTCATCTTGGACATGTCGGCTAGCAAACTTCATGTCCGAGTTGCTTCGGTTTGAAGCGGGAGCCCGTATAAAGAATCCTTGACGTGGAGCCACTTAGACGAGCGAGATCGGAGAGCGTACTTCATTGGAGCAGCCGCGGGGAGCTTGGGAAGAGGTTGAAGACCGAAGGACACGGATCGATCGGTATAATCTCTCCAAACTCTTTTACAGTTTTCTTGTTTACGGTTAATGGAACGATCCGGGTTTTAAGGTTACGATAGCGCCGTTTTGAAAAGTTTTTATCCCGCATTTGGTCTCGGATTGACGGCCGGGGCGCTACTGTAGACTTACAAGGATTACCCAGCGGTGGAGTGCATGAATAACCGGGTTCTAGAAGGCAACAAGCCCGCATCTCATGGCGTTGAGACGGAGGGGGATTCATTCTAGAATTGGAGGGCTATTCGCCACACTCGTAGGGGTATAGGATGACCTAAGGAGGGGCGCTCAAGTTACCGGATCCTGTGGAGTGCTGCGTAGCCTATTCCCTTTGTTAATTGGGGTTGCCAAACTTCTGGGATTGGTGGATAACTTGTCGCACTTGTAAGGGTCCAGGTTTTCATTGCACAAGCTATCCACACGATCAGGAACGTCGAGTCTTATTTGCGGCTCAAATGAAACCTGAGGCTCCAAGATTATCCACCATTCTTTGTTGCTTGCTAAGATTATGTGATGTTGCTTGTTATCATGCCTGGGAAGAATGTTATATAGATTTATATATATACTAGTAAATGTTGTATATGTTTTGCACCCGTGCTAGTCCAGCCCTCGCTCTGTCGTTAGTTAAGTAACCTAACGGGTGATGACGGGGCCCAGTGGCGAATGCGGATGGCATATACGTACATTGTATTTTCGTTCTTTTCTGGTGTGATAGGATTAATTGATGGGACCGCATTAATTTTGATTAATGCAAGGAAAAAAACCCTAAAAAGATGTTGTTGGAATAAATTTTGAAAAACCATAGATATATTCTTTAGCTTTCCATAGTGTTATTCAGTTGTGAATATCCAGCATCTCATTTCAGGAGGCAAGAGCTGAGATCCCTTCGCGGGGAGTGACCTCTTGAGCAAAAGTTTATACTATAGATTACTCGGTTTTCTTCAAAACCAGAAGTTTTCAAAAGCGGAGCTTAAATCACTCCTTTTCAAAACTGCTCAGGTTCCTTCAACGATATCAAGTTCATTACGTTACAGGGTTTCTCGCCAAAAACGCAGCCGCAGCCCTTCGTCATTTCAGATAAGTAGCAAGGGAAAGAGGATTGCATGAATTACTTGATGACCCCACGAAGAAGCATACTATTGCGTCTCCTTTATGTGTTTTTGTTATTGAGAACTGTTTTTCGGTCAATCCTACCTCCTGGGTACTAGATATCGGATCAGGATCTCATATCTGTAATTTATTGTAGGGACTGAGAAAAAGTAGAATAGTTGGACCTGGTGATATGTCCCTCAGAGTAGGGAACGGAGCACAAGTTAATGCTGCTGCCGTCGGTAAATATCACCTAGCATTGCCATGTGGCAATACTATAATTTTGAACAATTACTACTTTGTACCTTTTATGGTTTGCAACATCATATCAGTTTCTTTACATAATAAAGATGGATATAATTTTTTTCTTGATAGAAATATCATGAACATTTACCTTAATATGATATTGGTTGCAGAAGGTACACTGTTTAATGGTATCTATGTTCTAAATCAAAACGAAGTTTTCAATATACCTAACACACGCAAGAAAAAGAGTTCAGAAGAGAACGAATCCTACTTGTGGTATTGTAGACTTGGTCATAACGGTAAGAAAAGACTGAGTAAATTGCATAAGGATGGATATTTGAATACGTTCGAATTTTCATCTTATGAAACTTGTCAATCTTGTCTCAAGGGAAAAATGACCAAATCTCCGTTCACCGGACTTAGAGAAAAAGCAGCAGAGCTCTTGGGACTCATACACAGTGATGTGTGTGGTCCGATATCAATACATGCAAGGGGTGGGTTCTTGTACTTCATCACATTCACCGACGATCTCTCTAGGTTCGGGTATGTGTATCTTATGAAACATAAATCTGAAGCTTTTGAGAAATTCAAAGAATTCAGAAAGGATGTAGAGAACAAGACTGGCAAAAGAATCAAGATCCTCTGATCTGATAGATGTGGGGAGTACTTGAGCACAGAATTCTAGGGCTTTCTGAAAGAGAATGGTATTCTCTCTCATCTTACACCTCCGTATACACCACAACACAATGGTGTATCGGAGTGGAGGAACCGTACCCTATTGGACATGGTTCGCTCCATGATGAGTAATGCAGAATTGCCTCTTTCAATCTGAGGACTTGCGCTTGAAACAACAGCGTACCTATTGAATCAAGTTCCGTCTAAATCTATGCCTAAGACTCCATATGAAATATGGAATGGTAAAAGAACATGTCTTAAACGGGTTAAGATATGGGGTTGTCCCGCTTATCTGAAAAACCTAAATCCGGACAAGCTTTAGGCACGGTCAGTTTTATGTAAATTTGTAGGATATCCTAGGCATTCAAATGGATATTTGTTCTACCATGTCGATGAACAAAAGGTTTTTGTTTCTCAACACGCCACCTTTCATGAAAGTTTGTTTCTTGAAAAAGAAACAAGTGGGAGCATGGTAGAATTGGAAGAAATTTCAGAAGGACAAACTACAACTGAAGATTTAGTAGAACCAAAAGATTCAATAGTCCCATACGAACCTCAGCCACTCCGCAGATCTAGTAGAATTTCTCATCCGCCTGAGAGATACTACGGTTTTCTCATAGACGGGGATCGAGAGGATTGCATCTTGTAAAAAGATGATCCTACTAGTTATAGGCTGTCTATTATCAGTAGGGACTCTGATAAGTGGCTGAATGCTATGCAATCCGAAATGGAGTCCATGTACATCAATAAAGTATGGACCTTGGAAGTTTCTCCACCTGGGGTAAACCCCGTTGGATGCAAATGGATCTACAAAAGGAAGATTGGTGTAGATGGGCAGGTGGAAACCTATAAGGCTAGAGTTGTTGCAAAAGGTTTTCGTCAAAGACCAGGATTGGACAATGACGAAATTTTTTCTCCAGTGGCTATGCTCAAATCCATTCGGATCATACTTGCCATTGCTGCCTTCCATGACTATGAAATCTGGCAGATGGACATAAAAACAGCTTTTCTACCTTCTTTTTTTTTAGAAAGGGAGAGGGAGAAGAATGCGTTTATATGGATCGGCCAGAAGGTTTTATAGACAGTGGGAGCAGCAGGAAGGTGTGCATGTTGCTTAAATCCATTTATGGATTAAAGCAAGCATCGCGGAGCTGGAACATCTGTTTTGATGAAACAGTCAAGGAATTTGACTTCATCAAGAACGAAGTTGTGCCATGTATTTATAAGAAGATTGTAGGACGAACTGTCGTATTCCTAGTCTTGTAAATGGACAACATTCTTTTGATTGGAAATGATATTCCCATTCTACAATTGGTAAAGCTGTTCTTATCACAAAGGTTCTCCATGAAGGACCTGAGTGATGCCTCGTACATTCTAGGGATCAGGATCTACAGAGATAGATCGAAAAGATTACTGGGACTTTCGCAGTCCAGGTACATAGAGACCGTATTAAATAAGTTTAGTATGGAAGATTCCAAGCGCGGTAACATTCCCGCATTGCACTGAATCACCCTCTCCAAGCAGATGTCTCCCAAGACTGATGAGGAGAGGGTTCGCATGAGCAACCCTACACTTCGGCGGTAGGATCTATAATGTATGCAATGCTATGAAATAGACTAGATGTAGCTTATGTGCTAAGCGTGGCGAGACGGTATCAGTTGAACCTTGGTGAGAACCACTAGACAGTAGTGAAGAACATTCTCAAGTACCTAGGAAGGACTAAGGAGATATTCTTGGTTTTCGGTAATGGAGACCTCAAGGTCGAGTCCTTTACTGATTCAAGCTTCCAGAGTGACAAGGATGATAGCAAGTCTGTCTCGGGTTTTGTGTTTACCCTTAATGGAGGGGCGGTGTGTTGGAGGAGTTCCAAACAGGACACCGTCGCAGACTCGACGATGGAGGCTGAATACATTGCTGTGAGCGATGCCGCAAAAAAAGCGATCTGGATGAAGAAGTTCATTGCTGAATTTCTGGTAGTTCCGTCCATTGTTGATCCAATACCTTTGTATTGCGATAACAATGGGGCTATAGATTTAGCGAAGGAACCACGGTCCCATCAGAAATCCAGACACATGTTAAGGCGGTATCACCTGATCACGGAGATCATAGATCGCCAGGAGATCGAGGTCCAGAGAGTGGATACAAAAGAGAACATGGCGGATCCATTTACAAAGGTCCTCCCTCAAGCGCAGTTCGAGCGAATTTTTGAGATGTTAGGTATGCGGTACGCCAGCAGCTGGTCTCAGAGAAGACGTTGGGTATTCGGTACTCCAATAACCGGCCTTTAGTGCAAGTGGGAGATTGTTGGATATGTATGCCCTAGAGGCCATTATTGTATATGTATACATGTGGATGTTGGGGATATGTATGTGCATGACGATCTTGCTCAGTTATATAGTATATAATTTCAGTTGTCTTTATCAGGATATGTGTATTTGTTTTTATTGATACTTTATCCAGCTTGCACATATTGATTAAGAAATGATATAGTAGTATACTATTATGGTTTGACTTTATCTTAACATGGCATATGCCATACATGTTATTGCATATTGCGGTTACATGTTGATAAAGCCCGTAGGATCTTGCTTCACTACCTGCGTTGTGATGGCGATCATACTTATGGGAGCTGGGTAGTCTATAAACCCATCCTTAAATGTCCTAAGTCGCAGGAGTATTGAGATCGGGCATCTATACTCCAGAGTAGACTTGCATGTACATTTCTAAACCCCGAAGAGGGGCGGTGGTTGGTCCTATGGTTGGTCCCACAACCATTGGTGTGATCATCTAAGATTGTATATGGGTGCTCACTAGGGATGAGTACACTGGACGGACTCGCTGAGAACCTCTAGATGGTATTATACCTATCGTCAGATAGCGGTTCTCCTATGACATGTGTACAGGTTAGTCTTTAGACTTGAGATTGTCATTTTTCTCCTGTGAGTTCCCGCTGTGCTTTGATCACTACCCTACCATGGCTCTACTGTGTCGTGCAAACAGGTTTTGGTTGGGTATAGTCCCAAGCCACATGGAGGCAGTGACTGATTGTCAGGGATTCGTCTCTCCAGGTATTGGGAGTTGATATCGCACCGTGTTCGATTGGTCAGAACCATAAGACCTTGGCTAAGGCAGTTGGGATTTACTGATAGGTTGATCAGTAGTTTCCCGGATTGGTCCTGAGCCGAATCAACACGAATTATCGAGTTATTAGGGTCTGACGCTTACCACCCCCTAGATCCTGTATGCGATACTCTTAGACGAAAAGACCGGACTATACGGATATTGTCACAGATAGGCTCAATAGGGATCCGGATGAGTTTTCTCGTCGGTTTTCCTTTTCGACATATACCCGGGTAGCCGTTACGTATAGCTAGTGCCGCCGACGTGCTTGTGGTTATGGATTTATCCAGTAACGCACTACCGGCGTACTGTCGAGTCTTTAGAGTCCCACACAGAGGGCTTCTCTGCTTCGGGCGAAACGATGTAGAGGCCGTATGGTTTTACTGCAGGGTTCGATCACATATGTGTACTTGTGCACGTATGATGTTCGGGCGGATAATACTAGTGGGCTTTGGTTTAGCAGGATCCTAGTGCTATATTATTGGATTATTTTCGTCTCTTTTATTTTCTTATTTTTCGGAATACAGATACGGGTATGTATATACGGATGAGGGCATTCTTGTAATTTTGGACAAGAATGCTTCTAGAAGAAGACACCTTATTTGTTATTTAATATTTTTGATTAAATGTTAAAAGAGGTGGAGTTATGAGGTGTTGACTTTTATTAAATGAAGCATGGCTACTTGTTGACTCACTTAGTGAGTCATGGGTTACTATTGAGGTAAGGTAGCATCTAGATATTTTGTAGAAAATATCTAGATATTTTATGGTGGAGATATTTTTTTATTATTATCTTAGGATGCTTGCTTTATTAGTCATAATACTTAGCCATTCTTCACTCAATTCTTGGGTTGCTCTTTACAACACTCTCATCTCCTCCAAGCTTCTCTTCTTCTGCCTCAAACTCTAATAGTCTCATGTGTTGAGAAACCTAGGGTTCTTAAGACAAAACAATCCATCATCACTCTCTATATCCTCTAGGCTACTTAGATTAGCATACTAAGTAACCTAGTTAACTTAGTATAAAGGTAGGAGCTCAAAATAGACATTCTCGGGTGGATCATCTTTGACGTGAGGAAGCCATCGATCAAGCTCGATCATGGAGGCCACTTGGAGCATGCTAAAGGAGAGGAGTGAAGACCCGAAGGACTCAAGTCTATTGGTATAAACTTCTTTCACACTAGATAGCTTCTTTTTTTGCTAGTTAGGTTTATGGTAGATCTGGTTTAGGGTTATTCTAGCGCCAAGTTTACATCGTTAGAAAAAATTTTGTTCCGCAATCGGCCTCAGTTGATGGCCTGGGCGTTAGCATAACCTTTCATGAAAACGACATCAATTTTCCACCAAATTTCTGCAGAGTGTTTGTTAACAGTATTAGGGTCTAAACATCATGAGTTCTGCCATTTTAGATTTTATTTTCGCATAAGGTTCGCATCGAACACCTACGATAAACATTCGGTCATCGATCGAAACTAACGTTTCTTCTAACAAACTAAATTAGATGTTAAGCACTTAATTGATACATGTTACCAACACAGTAATAAGCCCTAGTCGGGCTCCACTCAAGTAAAACGGCACGATGGTTCGCTACAAAAAATTCATGTATAGACTTCGATCTAATTATATTTATTTATATATCTAGTTATAAAATAATTTCTTTAGCTAACGCTTTATTATAGCATGTTAAACAAGTGAATAGGGATTTCACATGCCTTAGGTCACTGAATTGGAAGTGACACGGACACGGAGATTGCTTGAACACACGAGATGGATAAGAACGTCGCGGAACCGGGCACGACGCGATGCAAGGCTCGAGCGCTATGCGGACTGCCGTGGACGTGTGCTGGCATTGCGACGGCTATAGTGCTGACGATGGTGAAGGTTACCTTGACCCAGGCCATGGCTTGGATAGCGACAAAGGCGATTGGAACAGAAGGAATCGCGACAAACGTACGTGTTCGAAATATCGGGCTTCGACTAGGCTTTGGTGATGGCAACAATTATGGAGACGGTGATGACGGTGATGAAAACTGCGATGATGGCTGTTATGGAGACAGCAGCAGTGGCTTGCACGGATGCAACAACACGGTGTCTCGGTTTGTGCCTGAAGGAAGGTGAGGCTCGCTGTTGCGCAGAGGGGCAAACTTGGCTAGGGCTTGGCTTGGAAGATAGTGCAGTGGAGACACGAGGCAGCAGCGTAACCCAGAAAGGTGGTTGTGGTGTAGGCACAGGTAAGATCTTGATGATGATGAGGGCTAAAGAGGAAGCTGGGGCAAGAAGAAGAGGTTGCAGGTTCTGGGTGAAAGTGCTCGGGTGTGAGGAGGCTAGGGTTCGGTTATGGAGGCGAGGAGGTAGGCTAGGGCTCCTCGGTTAGGGTTTTGAGATGAGGGTATGACGAAGACGACAGTGAGGTGTAAGGAGTCGGCGACGGTGATGGATATAGCCTTGGCTTCTAGGGTTGTGGTGATATGGTGTGGGTCGAGGAAGGTGGCGATGGTAAGGGTGTTCGGGGACGATGATTGGTTCTGTTTGTGAAAGGGATGCCGGTGATGGGTGTTGGTCGGAGCTTGCAGTGAGGGGAGTGGTGGGTTGTTGGACTCAGTGGTAGAGTTTGATGGTGGCTGAAGGTTTTTGAGGTCGGTGGTGTGGAGGTTGCTAGGAGTCGTGGATGGGGGGATCTCGTGGATGAGATCGCGGGCGATGTTGCGGCCGTTGGGGTAGGAGTAGGTCTCGCAGAGGAAGTGGGCGAGAAGGAAGGGGAAGGCGACATGGGGGCTTGGGAAAATAATTAGAGAATAGAGAAGATGAAGAAGGAGAGTGGGCCAGGTGTGGGGAGTTTGGGACGGGTCTGTTCGGGGTTGGGTGTAGGTAGTTTAGGGTTTCGGTTAGATTAGAAAAAAATAATCAAAATAAATATATATATATATATATATATATATAAAAAGTGCAAAAATAATAGGAAAAAAATATGGAAAAATATAATAAATATACGGAAAATATACATGGAACTGGGGATTTACATCATACCCCCCTGCAAAAATTTCGTCCTCGAAATTTAAAATAAACGATGAGCTATAAAATACCATGCGAAAAGCAACAAAAGTCAAATACTATTATATAACGATTTACGTAAAAGTAACTAGATGAAAATCAAATATTTATATATAAGAAAAGGCGCAGCTAAAAAGAACAGTCATAAGTAAGAACAAAGGCATAAAAATTAATAGTAATAAATTATGTATACAATACAAGGAGAATAGAATGACAACAAATAACAATGGTGAAAGATTGGCTGATAAGTTTTAAACCCCGGAACTACATTAGTAAAAGTACAAATCGGGCAGTTTTAAAATAGCTTAAGAATACTCATACTGAAAAATACAAGAGAAAATAAAACAAAATAGTATATGCGATGTTAGTTTGCACTATTGAAAATGTGAAGAATAGTAGAGCATTTAAAATAAGTAAAACAAAAGTAGTTAATAATATGCAATTTTTGAAAAACACAAAAATAGAGAAAACTAAATTTCGAATAACAAACATCACTGAATGTAATTACAGTAATAGGAAATAATATTATTAACGTATAAGAGACTAGCCAGGACATGGACTGCGGTAAGATATGGCCTAAATGAAGAGAAGTCGGGAATGCGATACTAGTCTTTAGCCCAGCAAACTGGGGGTCAGGTTACTACAAGGTTTAAGGTTGGGATGGAACTTAAGAAGGGAAAGAAATTATTATAAGAAGGAACAATCAATGCGTCACGCGGACCATAAATGTACAATACTCAAAGAAGATTCGCATGATCAAAAACTTTATTTTTTTCAGAAAAGTTTGACAAAGCACACTTGAAAGATAAAAGTGGTCCTAAGCTGCACATAGTTTTATTTGTCCAGAAGAAACATAAATAAGTCGCGTCAGTCGCGATTGTGGAAGTTCAATAGGTTACGATAAGCTCTCGCGCTAAGATAGGGGCGTCCATTTCCATAGCGCCTCGCAGGGATTGCTACAGAAGGTTCTTGAGCCTCGAGTTTCTCCTCACTCAAGATTTCATCCTCCGACTCTTCCTCAGCTAGGGCCTCATTTTCGGGCTCTTCTCTCACGGGGTTTCCTTTTCCTGGTCCTTCTTCCTTGGCGAGAGCTTCCTCATCGGGGTCCTCTTCCATATGATCCATCTCTTCTGGTTCATCTTCCACCGGGTCCTCCTCAGGATCTTTCTGTAAGTCGATGTCGCCCACCCCACGGGTTCGCGGGGAGGCGGAATTTTCAAAAAACGATTTTCAAACTTTGCAACAATGACTTGAACTCCAGGATCAATACGGAAACCTTAACTAACACAATAAACTGGAGGTTCTAACTACTATGAAAGAAACTTATACCTCCGTGAACTAAGTCCTTCTTTCTTGTTGTCCTCCTCCTCTTCTTGAGCTCCTGGAAGTGTGTATGGATCACACTTGATCGTCGGGCCCCTTGCGTCAAAGATGATCCACCCGAGAGTGTATACTTTGGGCTCCTACCTCTAAATCGAGGTAACTAGAGTACCTAATATGCTAGTCTAAGTAACCTAGAAGATGTAGAGAGTGATTAGGGATTGATTAGTCTCAAGAACCCTAGGTTTCTCAACTCATAAGACAAATTAGAGTTTGAAGAAGAAGAAGAGAGCTTGGAGGAAAGAGAGTGTTAAAGATAGAATGAAATGAATATGGCAAACTTGGATAACTTTGAAGCAAAACAATAATTCAAAAAAATATCTAAAATCAACCATGCCTTAATAGTCATCCCATGAGTCACAAACTGAGTCACCAAGTAGCCATGCTTCATTTATTGAAATATAACACCTCATACCTCCACCTCATTAACCATTTACCAAAAATGGTTATATAACAAATGAGGTTCTTCTTCTAGAAGCACTCTTGCAAAAAATTACAAGAATACCCCTCACCGTATATACATACCCGTATCCGTATTCCGAAAAATATGAATAAAAGAGGCAAAATAATTCGATAATCTAATACTAGAATCCGGCTTAAACTAAAGACCACTAGTATTATCCGTCCGATTCATGATCCATGCACAAGTACACGTATATGATCGCAACCTGCTGTAAAACCATACGCTCTCTACATCGTTTCGTCCGAAAGAGGGAAACCCTATGTGTGGGACTCTAAAGACTCGACAGTACGCTGGCAGTGGGTTTAACCACAAGCACATCAGTGGTACTACCTGCACGTAATGGCTACTCAGGTATTTATCGAAAAAAAGGCCGACGAGCGAACTCATCCGAACCCCTACTGAGCATGTCCGTGATAATCTCCATGCAGTCCAGTCTGTTCGTCCTAGAGTATCACATGTAAGGTCTAGGGGGGTAGAAAATGTCAGACCCCTAATAACCAGACAAATCATGTCGGTGTGGCTCAAGACCATCCGAGAATCTACCGGTCCAACCACCAGTAATTCTCAATCCGTCCTGGCCAGGGACTTATGGTGTTGACCAACTGATCACAGCGTGGCAACGACTCCCTATATCGAGAGTGACGAATCCACAACAGTCGCTCACTGCCTCCATGTGGTTCGGGATTGTACCCAACAAAAACCTGTTTGCATGACTTAGTAAAGGCGTGGTATGGTAGTAATCAAAGCACAGTGGGAACTCACACGACACAAATGACGACCTCAGGTCGACAGACTATCTGCACTCATGTCACCTGAGAACTGCTATCTGACGCTAGGTATAATACCATCTATCCAGTTCTCGGTGAGTCCTGTCCGGTGAACTCACACCCTGTGAGCATCTGTATACAATCTTAGGTGCACTTCACCAATGGTTGCGGGACCAATCCATCGCCCCTCGTCAGGGTCTAGATATGTATACACTAGTCTACTCTAGAGTATCAATGTCCAGTCTCGATACTCCTGCAGCTAGGGACATTTTAAGGATGTACCTATCGAGTACCCAGCTCCCATAAGTATGAATGCCATCACAATGCTGATAGTCGGGAAAAGAACCTACGGGCTTTATCAACATGTATACAAGATATGAAATACAGAGTAAAATACATCACATGTTAAGATAAAGACAAGCCAAATAGCGTACTATCATATCGAGCAAGATTGTCCTGTACATACATATCCTTAGCATCCTATACAATGAAGGCCTCTAGGGCATACAAATCCAACAATCTCCCACTTGCACTAAGGCCTGTAATTGGCGCAATAAGTACCCACTGTCAGCACTAGATCCAGTTGCTGGCGTACCACATGCCCAACATCTCGAACAGTTTCTCGAACTGGACTTGAGGGATGGCCTTGGTGAATGGATCCGCCGTATTGTATTTTATGTCCACTCTCCGTACCTCAATCTCCTAGTGATTTGTCTCAAAGAATATTTTATAACCGCAATCAAGAACGACGTCGCTTGGTAGCTAGCCGGTGAGTACGGATCGGTCCATAGGGATTTTGTGTATTTCCTAATTGCTCTAACGAGTTAATTCCGATTGTTGTCGGATTGATTAAATCCAAAAACTAAAGTTTATCAAGAGCAGGACTAGAATCTTGCTAGGGCTAGGTTTAGGTTAAGTTTGGAAATCAAAAGATTTCCCACCGCTTTCAATGCCTAAATTAGATCTCTTTAGGTGTTATGGTAATTATTAATAAAGGAGATTAGTAACATCGGGAAGAAACGGTGTTTCTTCCTCTAAGTTCTTGTCCTTCCTTTCTTAATCCTTACCCTAACCTCCATGGAAAACACTCTCAACCGGTTTTTTATACTACGGTATCACTGCTACCTCGTGGGATAGGGTGTCGTAGGGAGCGGTGTGTGCATGTATGCATGGAGTCCTATAAAAACGTGTGATGGGCAAGAAAGGGGTGAGAGATCTTCATCTCTCAAACCATCCCCAAATCTAACCCTAACAAGCGAGGAGACTACTCATTCATTAGGAATTGAAAAACATATTCTAAACTAATTAACTAGGGCAATTAATGAAATCTAAACTAGGGCAGAAAGGAAAATTATACTAGGGCAGATAATAAAATTAACTACGGCATGAATTGAAAACTTACTCTAATTTGATGCACTCTTCATAGTTTTCAAGAATTGAATTCTGAATTTTGAGATTTACAATGAGGCACAAGAAGATGCATAACCTAAAAAAGGTTTTAGGGCTTCTATTTATAGATTCATAGAAACCCTAGGGTTACAATCGATTCACGTCTGCAATTACAAGTTTACCCCCTAAGAAAAGAACTAGTCAACGCACGCCAGCCGCCTCAAAATTTCTGCACCGACACGGGCTTCACATGGCCGCGGATCCACGGCCAAAACCCATGTTTGGCCGCGGATCTCGGCCAAAAAGAGGGCTTATGGGCTCAATTTTCTTGGTATTCTTCTGTTGTATTTTTACTTCTATTTTCTTTAGTTGTTTTCTCGGATTGGCTTCTAGATTTCTTCCAGATTTCCACAGTGAATATAGTCGTGGATTTTACCGCTTGCTTCGTGAAGAAGTCTTGAACCTTGCACTGCCTTTGTTCTTTGTGAAATCATCAATTGATTTTCGTTTAGTCTTCAAACTGTAGGCTTGATCAAGATTCTTCCATTTGTTGGTCGTAGTCTCACTTTTGTATCGTCTTTTTATCTTTTTCACTGTTTTTGTTCCGAGAACCTGTAACCTGCAACTAAGTAGCAGACATGGGTCAAAAGCACCTGTTTATTCGTAAACTGAATAAGAATGGGGAATAAAATAATGCTAAATTATGGTATGAACAAATACCCCCAAACTTATCTTTTGCTCGTTCTCGAGCAAACCTAGTTTTATTCTCAACAAAATCCTAACCTCACTTTCGCAGGGAAACGCGATTGCACTGAGCTCGTGCAACAAGCCGTTAAACCTCTAGGTGTCCCTAGTAGGAGGAGTGTTATCTCCTGAGGGTTTTCAGCGAATACTTCCCACAAAATCCTATTAATTCGGCCCATTGACTTTTATTCTCCAATTAGGTTTTCTAACAAGAAACTCTATTATCTTCGACTCAGAAATTATCCACCTGTATTCTTCACGCTTGCTTATTATTTAACTTAAGATTATATATGTTCTGTAGACTTACTTAGCTTTTAGCATCTTTTAAGTTTTCTTTCTAGGGTTCTATCTCAACTTAGGAATTTTTATCATCTCTATTAAAAATATAAGTCATATTCTTCATTCCTATCTCTTATCTAAACCCCAATCACATACCCCCTACGTGTGTGTATATATCACCCCTACACTTGGAAATTCAAATCAAACTATCATACTCTTGTCCGTCGTCCAAATCATTTTTTAATTGGTGAAGTTTTAGATGAATTTCGCTCACACATCCTTCATGCGATTGTTAATACTTCTTGAGGTACCAACAACCGATTATAAAATGTGTTTGCACATTAAAGCGTAATTCCTAGTCTTGTAATACCTAAGGCTTATAGCAGTGACTCCCAAACCAGGTTGTTTAAGGCACTGGGTGATAAAGCACCCTCGCTAAATATTTTTTTAATGCAGCCTTAAGTAATCACAAAAACCAGTGTTCATTTTTTTATTATCTCTTTATTCACACTTGTATTTTTATTTTATTTTTCTTCGTACTAAGGACTTTAGACAAGAGCATTTCAAGGTCTCTTCTACTATTCCAAGTTTCAAGGTTCGTGTTTGTGCAATTTGTAGGGTATATATTTTCAGAATTTAGACTTAAGCTTAGAAATTATTTTTCAGACTTACACTTTAATAAAAACATCAATACTTTTCCCTTGTTTTAACTTAGCCCAAGAAGTCAACTCGAAATTTTCCTATTTCTAAATAAACTACAAAATCATATACTTTATACCGTTAAATTTTAAGAAAGGTTATTTTTAGGGTTTTTAATTTACTAAGTATAAGATCTAGTTGTTCCTAGCTAGTTAACCTTTTTGTCAAACTTAAGTCAACTATGACCAAAATTGAATACTTTAATTTTTATAATTTTTGAAAATTTTCAATTTTTATGGGTTTTAAAATAAGTATGCAAATGCAAAAATATACATATGAATGTGAAGGAAGAAAACTTACCGAGCACACCCTCAAACTTAAACTTGACAGTGTCCTTACTGTCAGGCTACACCAAGAGGGTTGAAAATGTCGGCACTCCCCTGTTTATTTATTTATAAAAAATTTTATTTTTTATTGTTAAAAGAAAAAAACAAATATATATATATATATAAATATACAACAAGGTTCTCCGCAAACTTAAGTGAAACAGTGTTTCCACTGTTTTAAGCGTTAAAGTTCAGAGTTAGGGAGGAGAAAAATCAAACTATACAAGGCCTTACACAGGCCAAAGGTTAGCACCAACCATTCAAAAATTCTATCGTGATAATGGTAGGGTTGGTGAAAGAATGGAGTGTAGAGAAAGGAGTTGAGAAACACACGTGACCGTATGGGAAGAGAGGTGGAATATGGTCTCGGTGGAGGAGAAGAATGGCGGAAAAGAGAAAGAAGTGTAGCACAAACATGAGGGCGTAAATTGAGTGAATAAATTAGCACAGTTTATGATGACCGATGTGTTAAAAGCGATTGTGCTAATCTATCAACCCGTCGAGAAATGGGGTCAAATACCTCAAGATTCGCAAGAAAACATGGGTACATTGAACTTGGTAAACCATCCATTGAAAATGGAAACGCGACGGATTCTTGTGTGATCGAAACGATAGGAAGGACGAAAGTGAGTAATTTAGGGATAGTCTTATTCTCACCTAAGTAATCTGTCTCGAACTTGAAGGATTCCATCAATGGTTCGAAACGACTGTAAGCAACCGAGTCTGATGGTTCAACTAACTCATCTGAAAATTCAAAGGACTCAAACTCGGGCGGTGAGTCTTCAAAATCGTTCGAAAAAGTGAAACACTCGTAATCATTATCGTCTGTGAGAACCGTGTCAGATTCAAAGAGGTACGCACTAGTAGTGTCCAAACTGCTGTGATCGAATAGAAATCTTTCAAGCTCACAGTCCTCCTGCATGATCTTTTGCGTGGTCGGAATAATGGAACGAAGGGGTGTCGATTGAGGAAGTATAACAGTTAAAGGTTCAGGAGGATGAATTGGAAAATCCGACACATCAAATAAAAATGGTTCATCCTCAATACTATCCTCAATACTCTCCTCAATACTATCCTCATAATTCTCCTCAAAATTTAGCTTATCCATGCCATTATCATCAAAATCAAGACGCATATGAAGTTCGGGAGAAACATTTAATAACCCGGGATAATGAATTGGAGATAAAATTTCAGTCAATTCTATGGGTTCATCATCCAAAATATTCCCGGCGTCAATATCCTCAATAAAGTGAAAATCAATTTTTCAGACACCTCATCAAAAGCATGGATATTTATCAATTTAGGTTCTAGATTGGAGGTGTAAAGTTCAAAAGGATTGGTGATGTTTTCACTCAAAAGGGACCCTTCACAATCGGGCAAATCAAGCACTACAAAGTCGCACAACTCATTAAATGTTTTATTTTAAACTGATGAATCATTTGGGACACTTGTTTGAAAACTGGAGTTGTGGAATTCAATTGGTAATGGGTAGGTTTGATTTGGAAAGGTGCACAGCTCACTCTCACCACTCCAATTCTCACTCTGTCCAACCTCCTCCTCATACATTGGAATTTTTGGAGCTAGTTGGAAACTAGCTACCGGTTCACTAGGTTGCATAAGGGCGGCCATGGACGCATCCACATTCCTTATCATTTGGTTTTTCACTACCATATAGGCTTCCAACGACTGTTCCAAACTAGACATGGGTTGTGAAGGGGTTTCGGTAAAAGATTCAAAATTGTTTGGATACGTGAAACTCCCAAATGGCTGTGTAGAACAATGTCTAGGGAAGGTGCGGAAGTCGGGTTGGACTGGTAGGAATTGAATGGTTGGACAGGAGTAGGATCAACATTTGGATAAAAAGGTGAATGGACTTGTTGATCCCAAGAACTGGATGTATTGAAAGGAGTGAAAGATCGGTTACGAGATTGTTTAATATGCTCAGCAATAGACATGGGTTTCGGAGTGACAATAGGACTCGAAAAAGGAGTATCAACGTAAGAAGGTGGTGAAGGTTGACATGGTTGATACAAAGTGGATTGCGTAGTCCAACTGTTTCTCCTAGACGCTTCTATTCGATCTTTCAAAGAAATTTTGGGTATGGAGGGGTCGTCCGTAATTTGACCAAAACAATTCGCGTAGGAAGCAAAGTTTAGTTCAGGATACCAAAGTTCGGCAAGAGTTTTATGAGATGGGGTACCCATGATGTAAGAAAGGGGAAGAAAAAGAATGTGGGGTGCACGGATTTCTTAGCGACAAAATTTTGCAAGATTTTATAAAAAAAAATTCTGTGTTTTTTTATGGAGCTTTTTGCAAAAAGATTTTCAATAAAAGGCTTAGACACACGTTCAATCTATTAGATCCACGTTACCCACCCTGGTTCTTTCGGGGAGGCGGAATGGGTAAAAATCAAAATTTTCTCATAAGGTGACATGGACCATCCATGAAGGATCTTTGCTAAACAAAAACTAACATACTAACTACAAGTTCTAGCTACTATATAGAATGGTTATACCTAGGTCTTGAACTCCTTCTCTTCTTGTTGTGGTCCTCCTTCTTGCTTGCTCCTTGGAGTGGCGTAGACGGCTCTTCCTCGTCGTCTTCTCTTTGCCGAAGATAGATCCACCCAAAGGCCTCTACCTTGAGCTCCTACCTCAAACAAGAGGTAACTAGAGTGCTTGGTTTGCTAGACAAAGAACCCTAGAAAGAGTAGAGAGATGCTTTGATGTTTTAGTCTCAAAAGCTTATGATTTCCAACACATGGAACACTTAAGCTTTGAGAGAGGAAGAGAGAGAAAGAGTATGATAGAATGAGAGAAATAATAGCCACCATCTCTCATATGAGAGAATTATGAATTAATAATAATAATTAAAGAAATTGTGATGGTTCATTTGGAATGACCGTTATCATTTCACATTAAATGAATTTTGCAAGAATCAAGAAGCATCTTTCATGTCAAATGATGATGGTCAATATGTCAACATAGGTCAACCGGTCAACCAAAGTCAAATGGTCAACAACCCTAACCGTGGCACAATTATCCTTAATTAATACCATTAATCATATTTCTCATTCTCATTAGGGTTTGGAAAAAGTCAACGGTCAACAACCCTAATGAGAATCCTCTGCCTCTGTCAACTGTGCATACACACCCGCATCTGTGTTCCGAGGAACACGAATACACTAAGACAAAACCAATCCCAAAACAAATACTAGGATCTGGCTTAAACAAAAGCCCGCTAGTAATAACTACCCGGACACCAAACGTGCACAAGTGCGCGGATGTGAACGAACCCCGTCGCAAAACCATACGACCTCTACTCTGTTTTGCCCAAAGACGAATAACCCTCTGTGTGGGACTCTAAAGGCTCGACACTATGCTGGCAGTGGGTTTAAACATGTTGGGTTCCTAGGCACACAAATGAGGTCTCACAAGGCATCAACCATGCCAATTTCATTAATTACGGTGCCGAGAAACCCTAGTGTACGGATCGTTGGCTAGAATTTTAGGCAAAAGATGCAACTAGCTAACAAATTAACTAAAAGTAAACGAACATACAACCTTTGTAGATCCATTTCTCTACCTCCATAGCTCCGCAATGAAGTCTCCTCGCTGTCCAAGTCGAACCCCGGGCTCTAGCGTCGGCTTCATCGGAGAATGGACGGGCTAGGTCATCGACGACGTGCCGAAGATGATCTACGTCGAAGCATCACTAGATCAAGCTCCACCTTCACCAAGCCATGAAAACTTGTGAAGGAAACACACTCTACTACCTGGCAAGAGGTAGAGGATGAAGAAATAGGAAGTGGGTAGACTTTAGAATTGGATTTCTCACACTTATGCACAAGATGCCATTGAAGTAGAAAGCTTTTCTTTCTTGCTCTTCAAGAAGAAGAAGAAAGAAATGAATATCATAAGTTAATTAAATCCCAAAGAAAAATGAATACTTATCATATTCAAACCATGGTTAAGTGTAGAGAATGAATCATGGTTAGTGGGAATGGTTAGGGTTTAGCATGGAGACAAAATGGTCACTAGGTCAAAGCTTCATGAAGCTTCAATATGAATCCAAAATTAGCAACCATTTTCTCTTTTCTTTTCCAAAATAAAATAAATGAAACAAATAAATAAATGAATAAGAAAAGGAAAACCCTAACCACTCATATAACCATGGTTTAATCTTTACACATACTCAAGTTAGCATGTATCATCAAACATGATACAATCATATGCACAAAAAGTATATCACATATACAACTTGTACATCCAAGTGAGAAAATCCATTTAAAGTGAACCAATACTAGTTAATGCAAAGTAATATATCAAATATATAATTATACATTAAATCATTAAATCAACACTTGATTTAACGATCCGGTCATATCGCATATAACCGACTAGTATCTTGTGTATCGGCTTATCGAATCAACCCTTGATTCGATAACTAGGTTATATCGCATACAACCAATCGATACATACATCGCGAGAATGAAATACGGTATCACATACACGCATTATTCTCGGTCCCGCACATATCTCATATGCGCTCCTATTTCATTTCGCATGTGCCAGGAAACCTCTGTGTAGGACTCTAAAGACTCGTCAATACGCCGGTAGCAGATGATGATCATATCAAGCATCCACAAGCCGCAAGCGGTCTGCTAAACGTAACGGCCACCTGGGTATTGAGCGATCAGAAGATCGACGAGCAAGCCCGCTCACACTCCAGTGAATCCAACCAGTAACACTACCGTACAGTCCGGTCTCGTCGTCTGATATGTCGCATATCTCGCCTAGGGGTGGTAAACATCAGACCCCAATAGCTCGATAAGTCGTGTCGATATGAGGTCTATAACAGTTCGAGAAACTACTGGTAACACTTACTAGTAAATCTCAGCAACCCTGGCCAGGGATTTCCGGTTATAGCCAATCGAACACAGCGCAACATCAACTCCCTATACCGGGAGAGACGAATCCCCTCCTATCGCTCATTGCCTTCATGTGACTCGGGACTGTACCCAAAAACCACCGTTTTGCACGCCCTCTTGGACGTGGTAAGGTGGAAATCAAAGCACAGTGGGAACCACACAAGACTCTATGACGATCTCGGGTCAACAGACTACTCTGTACCAGTGTCACCAGAGAACTGCCATCTGACGTAAGGTATAATACCATCTGGGAGTTCTCGGCGAGTCCGTCCAGTGTACCCAGTCTTTACTGAGCACCCGTATATCATCTCTGATGTCAAACACCAATGGATATGGGATCATCCATCGCCCATCTGTATGGGTCGAGAAGGTACACGCTAGTCTACTCTGGTATATCGATGCCCCGTCTAGATACACCCACGACTAGGGACTTTGAAGGATGTACTTATGGACTACCATGTCCCCACTAGTATGATCCGCATCATAGTCCAGGTAGTCAAGTACACATCCTAAGGGCTTTACCAACATGTAATAGAGAGACTATCTGTGTACACGTTAAGGTAAAGAGCAACCAGATAGCATACTATCATGTCGAGCAAGAAAGTCCTCCCTATATATGTCCCAGCATCCACTACAATATACATCCAATGTACAGTAATGGCCTCTAGGGCATACATATAACTAACAAAACATAGGCCGCAAGCGGTACTAGCTGTACGTAACGGTCCCCAGGTAGATGCCGATAAGAAGACTGATGAGGTGAACCCATCCGAACTCCTACTGAGCCTGAATGTGACAATCTCCGTACAGTCCGGTCTGTTCGTCTGAGAGTATCGCATGGCGGGCCTAAGGGGGTGGTAAACGTCAGTCCCCTAATAGCGGTATAAGTCGTGTCGGAGTGTAACCCAGAACACCCTAAGAAACTACTGGAAAACCTACCAGTAATTCTCGCTTTCCCTGGCCAGGGACGACTATATGTAATGGCTATCCTAGACACAGCGCGATATCAACTCCTAATACCGGAAGAGACGAATCCTGTCTAACCGTCACTGCCTCCAAGTGCTTCGGGACTGCACCCAACTACTACCTGTTTGCACGACTCAGTAGAGCCATGGTAGGGTAGTAATCTAAGAACAGTGGGAACACACTCGAGGCGAAGTGACAGTGTCAAGTCAGCGGACTAAGCTGTACTCATGTCATCTGGGAACTGTTAACCGACGATAGGTATAATACCAACCAATAGTTCCCGATGAGTCCTTATCAGTGTACTCGTAACCTAACGAGCACCTGCATACTATCTCCAGTATGACGTACTGATGGCTGTGGGACAGACCATCTCCCCTGCTGGGACGGGAAGCGTATGCACCAGTCTACTCTAGAGTATCGATGCCCTGTCTCGATAATCCTACGACTAGGGACCAAAATAAGGATGTGCTTATAGACTGCCCAGCCCCCACTAGTGTGATCGCCATCACAACGCCGATAGTCAAACAAAGACCCTAAGGGCTCCATTAATATATATTAGCGATATATTAAAAGAAACATATACACATATTAAGATAGAAACAAACCAAATTGCATACTACTATATCAAGCAAGACTGTCGTAAACCCGTATATATATCCCAAGCCTCCAAAATGTATTATACAAACTAATACTATACAATAATATCCTATAGGGCATACATATCCAACAATCTCCCACTTGCACTAAAGGCCAGTAATTGGTGTACCGCATACCCAACGTCTGCACTAAGGCCAGCTGCTGGCGTACCGCATACCCAATAGCTAAAAAAGTCGCTCGAACTGTGTTTGAGGGAGGGCCTTTGTGAATGGATCCGCCGTGTTGTCTTTTGTGTCCACTCTCCGTACCTCGATCTCCTGGCGATCAATGATCTCCCTGATCAGGTGATACCGCCTTAAGATGTGTCTGGATTTCTGATGGGACCTTGGTTCCTTTGCTAAAGCTATAGCCCCATTGTTATCGCAATACAAAGGTATTGGGTCAACACACGGAACCACCTGAAGTTCACTAATGAACTTCTTCATCCAGACCGCCTCTTTTGCGGCATCGCTTGCAGCAATGTATTTAGCCTCCATCGTCGAGTCTGCGACGGTATCCTGTTTGGAACTCCTCCAACACATCGCCCCTCCGTTGAGGGTAAATACAAAACTCGAGACAGACTTGCTGTCATCTTTGTCACTCTGGAAGCTTGAATCGGTAAAGGACTCGACCCTGAGGTCTCCATTACCGTAAACCAGGAACATCTCCTTAGTCCTTCTCAGGTACTTGAGAATGTTCTTCACTGCCGTCCAGTGGTCCTCACCTGGGTCTGACTGATACCGGCTCACCACGCTCAGCGCGTAAGCTACATCTGGTCTTGTACATAGCATCGCATACATTATAGATCCTACCGCCGAAGCGTAGGGTATAGTGCTCATGCGAACCCTCTTCTCGTCAGTCTTAGAAGACATCTTCTTGGAGAGGGTGATTCCGTGCAATGCGGGTATATTACCGCGCTTGGAATCTTCCATACTAAATCTCTTTAGTACGGTCTCTATGTACCTGGACTGCGAAAGTCCCAGTAATCTCTTGGATCTATCTCTGTAGATCTTGATCCCCAGAATGTACAAGGCATCACCCAGGTCCTTCATGGAGAACCATTATGACAAGAATAGCTTGACCGATTGTAGCATAGGAATGTCATTTCCTATCAAAAGAATGTCGTCCACGTACAAGACTAGGAACACGACAGTTCGTCCTACAATCTTCTTATAGACACAAGGTTCATCTTCGTTCTTGATGAAATCAAATTCCTTGATTGCCTCATCAAAACAGATGTTCCAGCTCCGCGATGCTTGCTTTAATCCATAAATGGATTTAAGTAACTTGCACACCTTCCCGCTGCTCCCACTGTCTACGAAACCTTCTGGCTGATCCATGTAAACGCACTATTCCAAACAGCGGTTTAGAAAAGCCGTTTTAACGTCCATCTGCCAGATTTCATAGTCATGGAAGGCAGCAATGGCAAGTAGGATCCGAATGGATTTGAGCATAGCCACTGGAGAAAAAGTTTCGTCATAGTCCACACCAGGTCTTTAACGAAAACCTTTTGCAACGAGTCTAGCCTTATAGGTTTCCACCTGCCCATCTACACCAAGTTTCCTTTTGTAGATCCATTTGCATCCAACGGGTTTTACCCCAGGTGGAGCAATATCCAAGGTCCATACTTTATTAGTGTACATGGACTCCATTTCGGATTGCATAGCATCCAGCCACTTATCAGAATCCCTACTGATAATGGCATGCCTGAAACTGGTAGGGTTATCTTCTTCCAAGATGCAATCCTCTTGATCCCTGTCTATGAGAAAACCGTAGTATCTCTCGGGCGGATGATAAATCCTACCTGATCTGCGGAGTGGCTGAGGTTCGTCTGGGGTTATTGAATCCAGTGGTTCCTCCAAATTTTTAGTTACATTTTGTGGTTCATGGATTTCTCCCAGTTCTACCGAACTCCCACTAGTTTCTTTTGCAAGAAACTCCCTTTCTAAAAAGTTAGCATGGCGAGATACAAACACCTTCTGTTCCTCAATTTGGTCGAACAGATATCCTAGTGAATCTTTAGGATATCCCACAAATTTTCATAAAACTGACCGTGCTACTAGCTTGTCCGGTTTCTGTGTTTTCACATAGGTCGGACAACCTCATATCTTAATAAATTTAAGACATGGTTTCTTACTGGTCCATATTTTATACGGAGTTTTTAGCACAGATTTGGACGGAACTTGATTCAAAAGGTATGCCGCTGTATAAAGCGCATGTCCCCAAAATGAAAGAGGCAACTCAGCACCACTCATCATGGAGCGAACCATATCCTATAGGGTACGATTCCTCCGCTCCGATACACCGTTGTGCTGTGGTGTATAAGGAGGAGTAAGCTGAGAGAGAATAACATTCTCTTTTAAGTAATCTAGGAATTCCGTGCTTAAGTACTCCCCTCCCCTATCTGATCGGAGGATCTTGATACTTTTGCCAGTCTGGTTCTGTACTTCGTTTCTGAATTCCTTGAATTTCTTAAAAGCTTCAGATTTGTGTTTCATCAGATACACATATCCGAACCTAGAGAGATCGTCAATGAATGTGATGAAGTACGAGAACCCACCCCTTGCATGTATAGACATTGGACCACATACATCACTGTGTATGAGTCCCAAGAGCTCTGCTGCCCTTTCTCCATATCCGGTGAACGGAGATTTGGTCATCTTTCCTTTGAAACAGGACCTACAAGTTTCATAAGATGAAAACTCGAACGTATTCAAGAGTCCATCTTTATGCAACTTACTTAGTCTTTTCTCTCCGATATTACCAAGTCTACAATGCCATAAGTAGGATTCGTTCGTATCTGAACTCTTCCTCTTGCGTGTGTTTTGTACATTGAGAACTGTATTCTGATTTAGAACATAGATACCATTACACAGTGTACTTTCTACAACCATTACCTTATGAAGGTAGATGTTCATGATATTTCTATCAAGAAAAAAGTTATATCCATCTTTATTAAGTAAAGATACTGATATTATGTTGCAAACTATGGAAGGTACATAGTAGCAATCGTTCAAAATCATAGTATTGCCATTTGGCAGCACTAGGTGATATTCACCGACGGCTGCAGCATTGACTTGTGCTCTGTTCGCTACCCTGAGAGACATATCACCAGGTACAACTTTCCTACTTTTTCTCAGTCCCTGCAATAGATTACAGATATGAGATCCTGATCGGGTATCAAGTACCCAGGAGGTAGGGCTGACCGTAAAGCAGTTCTCAATTACGAGAACACCTGAAGTAGATGCAAAACTATGCTTCTTCTTCAACTAGGTATCCTTGGAATCCATACAATCCTCTTTCCCTTGCTCATACTTATGACAGTTGTCATAAGTTAGAGCCGAACCAACGTTCCCCAGCCCCGAATAAGAATTCGGATCGGTTAAGCGATCCATTTTATTATCTTGATTAGGGCGTGAAATGGTTGCTACCTGGAGAGAGAGAAAAGAAACACTCAGCGTGCGCTCTTGCAAGATTAGATTGGTTTATTAATTTATCTAATAAGGATGGCTCCCACTGTTTCCTGAAATTCTTCTTCAAACCCTAAAAGAAGAACTAGTCAGGATTAATCGCACGTCACAATACTTGCTTAACCTTTCAGCCAGGCTAGTGTTGGTACTTCGAGAGAGGTTTTCCAATGCTTTCGCGAAGTTCCTTAATTAAATTTCTCTTTTCCCTGGAGGCGTAGCCCTGCTAACACCGTTCTAGACACCAACTTGGTTTATAGCGTTAAGTGAAATAATCTCCCGAGTGTAATCCAACTCATCAGTGGGATCGGGATCCAACAATCATTGTGTGATGACCTAGATGGAATCCACTCTAGTCACCACACTCCAGAAGGTATGCTAAATCTGCAAGTTTCAGTTTCTTTAGAAACTCCCGATGTGGATTTCTTCCCCTAGGACCCAAGTGACCTTGACGAATAATTAACAAATCAAAAGGTCCTAGTCAAGTTCAACCCGTCGTTATCCAGGATTGCATTAGACCTGCCCGCATGATCCTTGACGAATAATCAACAAAATCACGCGACCGTCCTAACCAATCGCATCTATCAGTGCAACAAAGAATTATTACTTAGCTACCGTTCACTGTGCCTTGACGAATAATCAACAAACGCAGCACGAATACTAAGTATTAATTATCTGAAACGACGGAGGGCTATGGCTGGGTTTTTGGCGATAAACCCATTAACGTAATGAACTTGATTTCGCTGAAGGAACCTGAGAGCCTTTTTAAAAATATAGTGGCGAAAACTTTTGCTAAAGAGGTCATTCCCTATGAAGGGATCTCGGCTCTTTCCTCGTCGAATGAGGTGCAGGATATTCCAATCTGAATACCTCGATGCAAAGCAAGAATAATCGACTATAGTGAAGTTATTACCCTGACGCAAACTTCTGTCCAAGGGGTCACTCCCGATGAAGGGATCTTGGCCCTTGCCTCGTCGAATGAGGTGCTGGGATCTTGGACCTTGCCTCTTTCAGGAGGCGGTTATCATTTTTGGCTTCCAAGATGACCTGGATGACAGAATGGCTGTCAGAGTTATAGTTTTCCCTCTTTTAAGGGGAAGTATGTTGGACAGGTGGTCCAAGCGGTAGGACAGTCTTACTCGAGATGATAGTATGCTTCCAGTTTGTCTTTATCATCGTGTACATATTTTAGGTGACATTACATATCACTATTACATGTTGATAGAGCCCATAGGATTCTTTCTTGACTACCAGCATTATGATGGTGATCATATACGTTGAAGCTGGATGGTCTATAAGCATATCCTTAAATGTCCCTAGTCGTGGGAGTATTGAGACTGGGCATTGATACTCGAGAGTAGACTAGTGTGTACTTATCGAGACCCCGATGAGGGGCGGTGGCCGGTCTCACAAACCATTGGTGTTAGTTATATAGGGTTAGCTTAGCACCTTAGCAAGGTTTTGGCAAGCATCAACCATGCAACTTTAAAAAAATTTGGGGTGCTTAACAAACCAACCAAGTAATCGAACTAGAGAATTAGGGTTAAACATGATATGTAAACTCTTTACATCTAAGTGAACAAGAAATACAACCTTTGTAGACCGGTCCTTCACTTCAATAGCTCCATGTAGTAGTCCCTTCGCTACCATCACGAACTTCCGGACTCTAGAAAGGCTCCCATGAAGAAACGAACAAACTTGCTTCGAAGTCTTCGAGGCCGATGATGATCTACGTCGAGGAGACACTAAATCATGCTCTCTCCTCACTAATTGTGTAGAATAGTGAAGCAAACACCCTAAACTAAATGGCTAATAGTATAGGATGATGAAGTAGGAAGTGGGCTCACTTTAGATTTATTTTTCTCACAAGTTTTCATCACTTAGAAAAACTAGCAAACTTTTTCAAGTGAGGAAAAAGAAGAAGTCATGATGAGATGAATGAATCCATGAGGTTAGAAATGCAACCATAGTTAGTGTATATCATGCACTAACCATTGTTGAGACTTAACCATAGATCTGAGTTAAGGGTTGGGTTGAAAAATATCTTAAGCTAGACAAACAAGTGGACTAAGTCAATATTTTCCGCAAGCTTCTCCAAGCTTCAACCATGACTCATTATCCAAATGTTTGAATTACTTAAAACAAATAAAACCCTAACTTAACCGTAGCATAGTATGAGTCTCATACATACATGTTGCATGTGTAACCTAGCATGACACAACAATATATATCACATATATATTTTATGCAAAAAGAAAACAATACATTTAACATATATCACATATATATCAATGTATCATAAAGTGAGAAAAGAAATCTTAAGTGAGCTAATATTAGTCAATGTAATTTAATATATCAAATATAATTATACATTAAATTATCAAATCAACTCTTAATTTATTAATCCGGCTATAATATATATAACCGACTAATATCAAATGAATCAACTTATCGAATCAACACTTGATCTGATAACCCGGCTATATCATATATACCCGACCAACATCACATATCGCGAGAATAGAATACGGTATCACATACTCATATTAATCTCGGTCTCGCACATATCACATATGTTCTCCTGCTCCGTTTCGCATGAACCAGGAAACCTCTGTGTAGGACTCTAAAGACTTGTTAATACGCCGACAGTAGGTGATGATCATATTAAACACCCACAAGCCGCAAGCGGTCTGCTAAACGTAATGGCCACCCGGGTATTGAGAGATCAGAAGATCAACAAGCAAGCCTGCTCATTCTCCTACGAATCCAATCAGTAACACTATTGTACAGTCCGGTCTCTTTGTCTGAAATGTCGCATATCATAGCCTGGGGGTTGTATAACGTCAGACCCCAATAGCCTGATAAGTCATGCCGATGCAAGGTCCATAACGGTTCGAGAAACTACTGGTAACACTTATCAGTAAATCTCAGCAACCCTGGCCAGGGATTTTCTGTTATGGCCAATCGAGCATAGCGCAACATCAACTCCCAATACCGGGAGAGACGAAACCCCTCCTATCGTTCATTGCCTCCATGTAACTCGGGACTGTACCCAAAAGCCACCGTTTTGCACGATCTCTTGACCGTGGTAACGGGTAAATCAAAGCACGGTGGGAATCACACACGACTCTATGACGATCTTGGGTCTACAGACTAAACTGTACCAGTGTCAGCAGAGAACTGCTATCCGAAGATAGGTATAATACAATCTAGGAGTTCTCGGCGAGTCCGTCCAGTGTATCCAGTCTCCACTGAGCACCCGTATACCTTCTCTGATGTCAAACACCAATGGATATGGGATCATCCATCGCCTATCATATGGGTCAAGAAGCGCAAACGCTAGTCTACTCTTGAGTATCAATGCCCTGTCTCGATACTCCCACGATTAGGAACATTTGAACGATATACTTATCGACTACCCTGTCCCCACTAGTATGATCTGCATCATAATCATGGTAGTAAAGTAATCATCCTATGGGCTTTATCAACATGTGATCACAAAACAGTATTTGTTTACATGTTAAGATAAAGTGCCACCAGATAGCATACTATCATGTCGAGCAAGAAAGTCCTCCCTATATATGTCCAAGCATCTACTACAATATACTTCGCATGTACAGTAATGGCCTCTAGGGCATACATATAACTAATAAGTTAGTCGCCTAAGATAGTATGCAGGTGCTCATCGGGTTATGAGTACACTGGACGAACTCGCCGGGAACATACTAGTTGGTATTATACCTATTGTCAGATAGCAGTTCCCTGGTGACATGTGTACAGTTTAGTCTGTCGACCTGAGAACGTCATTTGTCTCATGTGAGTTCCCACTGTACTTTGATTACTACCCTACCACGGCTCAAAAGAGTCGTGCAAACGGGTTTTAGTTCGGTACAGTCCCGAGCCATAAGGAGGCAGTGAGCGAATCGTCGGGGATTCGTCTCTCTCGGTATTGGGGGTTGATGTCGCTTAGTGCACGGATGACCATCACCAGAAATCATTTTAAGTTTATAAATCTAGCAATTTAGTCTCATTTGATCGGTTGCCATGGGATTTTGATGTGATCAAAAGTCCGTCGCAATTACGTAGTGTACGCGGATACTCGCTGGATAATCTTACTAGATAGCCACGCCCCATAGCCCCGACCAAGTGACTGTAGGAGAACCCCGTCGCCAAAAGCATCCGTTTGGGTGATCGCGGCCGCGGTGTTCTGCCTTAGTGCACTTCGTCGACGGTATCGGGGGGTGCGGCCGTCTACTAAAGTTTCCGACGAGCATTCGATCAGGTTATCGGGAATCTTGTTGAATTACCCGACAGGTTATTGGAAAGTGTTTTCAATATTGAGACTAAAATGCGGGGTTTATAATTGTTAGGCATGCGATGTCTAAGGAATTCATTTGGTTGGGCATGAAATCCAAAGTATGTGATACATTGGGTTTATGATGTCTAAGGTGGTTGCAGATTCCAACTGTTGTAGTTTTCACTTTCATTTCTACGACCGTAAGTGTAATATGTGGTGTATCGCCGGTTTCAGTGCTATATGTAAACGACAATTGGGATACGCATATTTACTTACGTTGATGACATGTGATGTTATGTGTTGCTGTGATATATTATATTGGATCGTCGTGTTTTGAATAGTCGGGTTTTTTTTTATGTGAGATGGGAGTTTTTCATTTTCATTCATGTAAAAGTTTGTATGTAATATTCTTTTATTGGGGAACTTCCTGGTTGGGGATGATGTCACCATTGATGTATATTATTTACTTTTCCGCATTAGGATAGACCTAAGGAGGGGAGCACAAGTAACCGGGTTCTAGAGTCCAGTGGGAGACCATCTCGAGGCGTCGAGACCGGGTTTCCTAACTCTAGATTTGGTAGGGTTGCTTGCCACTCTCGTGGGGGTCTAGGGATGTGGGTTTGACTATTCATCACGACCATGGAATCCGTGTTTTATACAGGCTTAATTTAATACCCGGAAATCCTAGTATATCCAATATTTCATATATTGATTTCTGCTGCGATATTCTGTGATGTTATCACTTTATATGATGTGATAGATACTGTATATAGTATATGTGATATATTATATAGACGTTTCTTATTTTTTGCACCCGCGCTAGCCTTGCCCTGCTCTGCCGTTAGTTACCTAACCTAACGGTGCATGACAGGACCTCGATGTGAATGCGGATGGCATAAGCATACGTTATATTTATCTATGATATTTAGGTAACTTAAAAAGATGGGACATTCATTAATGATATTAATGAAAGATAATAAACCTAAAGATGTTGTGGAATCGAATTTCCAAAAACTGGTAGCTCTAGTTGTTGCTTTGCATAGCGGTATTCCTTGTAGAATATCCAGCACCTTATTCGATAAGGAAAAAGCCGAGATCCCTTCACCGGGAGTGACCTCTTTAGCAATAACTGGAAGATGCAACAACCGTCGGTTTTGTCTTTTGATTGCTTTTCTAGTTCTTGCTTCGCATAGTGGTATTATGAATATCCTGCACCTAATTCGATAAGGAAAGAGCCGATATCCCTTCACCGGGAGTGACCTTTTTAACGAAACTAGTTAAAGCCTCAAAAATACTCCATTTTAAATCATTTGATTCTACAATGATATCAAGTTCATTACGCAAAAGGTTTTCTTAAATACATGTCATAGCCCTCCGTCATTTCAGGTAAGTCATACATAGTATTCGTGCCGCGTTTGTTGACCTCCGTCAAGGCGTAGTTTGCGGTAGCTGACTAGTATTTATCTGCTGCATATGATGCGATTGTTTTAAGGTAGTCGTACGACCTTGTTGACCTCCGTCAAGGGTCGTGCGGGTGGGTTTAATTCAATCAGGAAATGACGGGTTGAACTTGACTAGCAGCCTATGGTTTGTTGACCTCCGTCAAGGTCATAGGTCGCTAGGGGTAAAATATTATCGGGAATTTCAAGTGTTGAAATTTGCAATGAGATTGCATACCTTCTATGAGATAGTTGGATCTCGATACCGTTTGCGAGTAAGAGTTGCTCCTGGGAGAGTTTTGCACTTTACAATTAGCCGATAAAGTAGGAGTCTAGAAAGGTGTTAACGGGGTTACGCCCCTGGGAAAATAAGGTTTATTTTAATTAGGTCCATTCGAAAGCACAGGGAACCTCCCTCAAAGTACCAACACTGGCCTGGCCGAAAGAATGGCGAACTTGCAGAGTGTAATTAATCCCGGCTAGTCTTTCCTTTTAGGGTTTGGAGGAAGATTTGATAAAAACATTGGGATCCATCCTGATTAGATAAAATAATAACCAATTTAATATTGCAAGAGCATACGCTGAGTGTTTTCTTCTCTCTCTCTCTCTCCAGGTAGCGACCATGTCACGCCTTAATCAAGATAATAATATGGATGTATTGACCGAACCCGCTTGTTATACTGAGCTGGGGAACGTTAGTCCCGCTCCAACTTATATTTGTTATAAGACAGAGCAAGAAATAGGGTATTACCAGTATTCCCATGCCGTCCAAATGAAGAAAATGCTTGATGATGCATCTTCTTCGGGTGTGTTCATTACCGAAAACTGTTTCTCAGTATCCTCTACGTCCAAGGTATGAGATACCGGATCAGGATCCCACATATGTAATCTATTACATGGGTTATAGAGAGATAGAGAACTGGGAATGGGTGATAAGTGTTAAGAGTTAGAAACGGTGCAATTGTTGCAGCCAAAGAAGTTGGCAGTTATCACCCTGTATTACCAAATATATTGATTTTGAACGAATGTTATTAGATACCGAACCTGATATGCAACATTATATCAGTCTCTTTATTTAGCAAAGAAGGATATAATTTGTATTTTTGGATAATATTTTGAACAATTCCTATATCAAGAGTTGATCGGTTCAGGCACGTTATCTAAAAGCATATACGTTCTAAATCAAACTACAGTTCTTAACGTACAGAACACACATAAGAGGAAGAGTTCAGAAATGAACGAATCCTTCTTGAGGCATTATAGACTAGGTCATATCAATGCGACCCGACTAGCTAAGTTACATAAAGATGCATATTTTAATTAGTTTGAATTTACATCTTGTGAAACTTGCCAGTCATGTCACAAAGATAAGATGACCATAGCTCCGTTTATAGGAAACAGAGAAAGTGTTAGTGAACTCTTAGGATTGATACATGATGATGTATGTAGGTCCCCTATCTACACATGCCAGGACTGGTTTTTTGTACTTCATTACATTCACTGATGATCTCTCAAGATTCGCACATGTGTTCCTGTTGAAAAAAAGTCTGAAGCTTTTGAGAAATTCAATGAATATAAGTCAGAAGTAGAAAACCAAAACGGGTATAAGTATTATGTCCTTTGATGTGATCAGGGAGGAGAATACTTGAGCATAGGAGTTCTAGGACTATTCTAAAGGAGAATGAAATTCTCTCTCAGCATTACTCCTCCGAATACACCACAGTACGTCGGTGTATCGGGCAGGAGCAATCGCACCCTATTAGATATGGCGCGCTCTATGATGAGTACTACTGAGTTGCCTATTTCCTTTTGGGAGTTATGCACTTGAGAAGCTGCACTCCTATTGAATAGGGTTCCAACCAAATCAGGTGTCTACCACTCCATATATGATATGGTATGGGAAGAGCCCATGTCTTAAGTAAAGTTAAGATTTGGGGTTGTCCGGCCTATGTCAAAAGAAAGATCCGGACAAGCTCGAGGCAAGGTCAGTTCTGTGGAAGTTTGTTGGATATCCCAAGCATTCGCAAAGGAATATCTTCTACCACGCCGATGAACAAAAGGTGTTTTATTTCTCGGCATGACCACCTTTTTAGAAAATGAATTTATTTTGGAAACAAATTTGTGGTCATGAGGTAGAACTGGAAGGAGTTCCAGCTATACAAACTACATCTGATGATTTAGTAGAACCGGAGGATTCAATAGTTCCCGACGGACCTCTGCCTCTCCGCCGATCTGGTAGGGTTCCTCAACCACCTGAGAGATACTTGAGTTTTCTCTATGACAGTGGGAGCAAGGATTGCATCATGAGATGATGACCCAACTAGATTCGAGCAGGCCATCAAGAGTAGGGACTCTGTGAGAATGGCTATATGCTATTCGATAGGAGATGGAATCTATGTACACCAACAAAGTATGAACTTTGGTTGCTATATCTGAAGGGTTAAATCCCCATAAGGAGCAACTATATCTTGACAAGATTACTTGCTGTAGATGGAAAAGTTGAGACTTTCAAAGCTAGACTTGTTGCAAAAGGTTCTCGTCATCGACTAGGTGTGGTTTATGATAAAACCTTTTCTCCAGTAGCTATGCTTAAGTCCATCCGGGTCCTAGTTGCCAATGCTGCATACCATGACTACAATATCTGGTGGTTGGGTGTCATGACTGCTTTTCTAGATAGTGATTAGAAGAAAGCGTTTATAAGTACTGTTGGGTTACGGCAGCGTCCCGACCGTCAATCCGAGGCCAAACGCGGAACAAAAACTTTTTAAACTTAGTGCTACCACAACCATTCACCCGGATCGAACCATTAAACGTTATCTAGCTAACTGTAAAGTGAGTTCAGAGATTATACCGATCGATCCATGTCCTTCGGTCTTCAATCTCTGCGCCTAGCTCCTCGCCGGCTGCCCCGAACAAGTCCGCTCTCCGATCTCGCTCGTCGAAGTAGCTCCGCGTTGAGGATTCTTTATATGGGCTCCCGCTTCAAACCGAAGAAACTCGGACATGAAGTTTGCTAGCCGACATGTCCAAGGTGTAATAGAGAAGTGTGTGATTACATTGTCTCAATACACTCTAGGATTCTTAACAAATGAGAGGGTTAGAGTGGAGGTTAAAGATGAAGCCATAAGTGAAGAGTTGTGAGCACAAGAAAAAGCTTGTCAAGAAAATGGCAATGCCTGTTGTGTGAGATATTTTGTGAGAGCTCCCTTCCAAAAACTCAAGACCAAAACACCACCATGTGTGTCTGCCCTTTCTCTCCTCTACATAATATCCGACGCCTCAAATCAATAAAGAAATGGACATGGCATAAAAAATCACACCATGAGTCACCAAAATAGCACATGCCATAATCAATGCCCCAGGTTAAAACTTATGCTCACAATTTCCACCTAATTAAACGTTAAACCAAAAGTTTAATCCAAAAAGAGAATGGCAACTTCTTAAGTAAACTCGTGAAGGATCATAAGAATACCCCTCATCTGTATATACGTACCCGCATCCGTATTCCGACTGAATACGAATACTACAAGACGAAAGTAATCCAACAATCTAATACTAGGATCTGGCTTAAACCAAAGCCCACTAGTATGATCCGTTCGATCATGATCCATGCACAAGTGCACGTATATGATCGAACCCTGCTATAAAACCATACGGCCTCTTTAACGTTTTACCCGAACTTGGGAAACTTTCTGTGGGGGACTCTAAAGACTCGTCAATACGTTGGCAGTGGATTTAACCACAAATACGTCAGTGGCAATAGCTGTACGTAACGACTGCCCATGTATTGAGCGAACGGGAATCTGACGAGCGAACTCATCCTGAAACCCTACCGAGCCTATCTGTGACAATCTCCGCACAGTCCGGTCTGTTCGCATATGAGTATCGCATATCGGGCCTAAGGGGATGGTAAATGTCAGACCCCCAATAGCGGTATAAGTCATGTCGGAATGTAGCCCAGAACACCTTGAGAAACTACTGGAATACCTACCAGTAAATCTCATTTGCCTTGACCAAGGATTTTGTGTAATGGCTATCCAGACACAGCGCGATATCAACCCCCAATACTGGGAGAGACGAATCCTGTCTAACCGCCACTTCTTCCAAGTGCTTCAGGATTGCACCCAACCACTACCTATTTGCATGACTCCTTTGAGTCGTTGTAGGGTAGCAATCAAAGAACAGTGGGAACACACTTGAGGCAAAGTAGCAGTGTCAAGTCAACGGACTAAGCTGTACTCATGTCACCTGGGAACTGCTCCTGACGATAGGTATAGTACCAATCAACAGTGCCCCTGCGAGTCCGTCCGGTGTACTCATAACCCAATGAGCACCTGTATACTATCTTAGGTGAACCAACTGACACCAATGGCTTGTGAGACCAACCATCGCCCCTCGTCGGGGTCTCGATCCGTATACACTAGTCTACATATGGAGTATCGATACCCAGTCTCGAAACTCCCATGACAAGGGACACTTTAAGGATGTGCTTAAAGACTACCCAACTCTCACGTATATGATCGCCATCATACTGCTGGTAGTCAAGCAAGAATCCTATGGGCTCTATCAACGTGTAATAGTGATCTGTAATGTCACCTGAAGCATGTACACGATGATAAAGACAAACCAGATAGCATACTATCATCTCGAGTAAGACTGTCCTACCGGTATAAGTCCTCCCTCAATCATTGCAATCATGTGCCTGTGATCGAATAATTGACTTGGGGGCACTATAGCCAACAATATCCCACTTGCACTCAAGGCTAATTATTGCGATGTCGCATACTCACAGCCCATGTGATACTGAACATCCAACTTCTCTACTTATCAGTTTCATAAAGCTCGTTTGCGAAACTATTGCGTTCAAGAAATAGCCTCTGTGAGTGGATCCGCCCTGATGTTTCTTTCTATATCTCTCTTAATCTCAAGTTCGCGGAGAAAGCCAGCTTCCGAAAAGAGCAATACCTGTCTTAGAATATATCTAGATATCTGATGGGACCTAGTTCACAAATGAACTCCAAATCTAGTAAACTTCTTAGGCTATATCGTCAACTGAATTTAATCAGTATCCTGCGCCACGCCTCCCTCAGTATCCGCTTGGACCACCTGTCCAAACTACTGCCCCTCGTCAGTGGGAAAACTACAACTCTGACAGTCACTCTGTCATCCAGGTCACCTTGGGAGCCTGGAATGATAATCGTCTCCCGAAGGAGGCTGCCGTTATCATATCCCTAGAACATATCACTTATGTTCTAAAACTGCTTTCGAACGTCTCCAGGATTGGAATAATATGAACTTATTGCAGCTAGTGTAAAAACAACATCTGGTGTGGTACTTGACATCTCATGATTGACTCAATTGCCTAAGAAAGTGATATGTCAATCATGCACATCCCTCTCCCCTTTAGTCTGTAAGACACAATTAGAGAGGGTGACTCCATCATCTTCAGGTATACCACCATGCCAGGAGTCGTCCATTTTAAAATACCTTTAGAATACTGTCTAAGTACCCAGATAGGGAAACTACCCAAATCTAGATCTAAAACCATAGATCTAGTAACCAGAATGCCTGATATTATATCCATAACCTATATGGAGAAACCACTGTGTGACAACCACAGCATAACCGATCGTAGTATAGGAATTTAACTTCCTACAACATGCATGTCATCCAAATACCAGAATATCACACCCTACTACCTTCTTAACAGATCCATCTCCTATTTTGATGAAGTCAAAGCCTATGACTGTCACATCAAAAATAGATGATCTATCTCCGCTATATTTGCTTCAGTCTATAAATAGACACAAGCTACTTGTCCACTATGCATCCGCTGCTCCCACTGACTATGACAACCCTCTGGCAGAGTCATATACACATGCACTTCTAAAGCTAGTTTAGAACGACGCAATACTCATCCACCTGCCGGGTCTCATAGTTTAGAACAACAGTAGTGTGAAGTTTGGGTAAACAAGAACCTCCCTGTCACCGTCTTTGAGAATACCGAAGTACCTTTTGGGCGCCTGAGGTTACCCACCATATCTGCGGAGTGGCTAATGGAATGTCAAACCTTATTGAATCTTTATGTTCTTATTAAATTTTCAGTAATCGTCTGTGGTTCTGAAATCACTTCCAGTTCTACCATACTCCCACTACTGTTTTCTGAAAAAGTCCATTTTACTAAAAATGTGGCGAGTCAAGAACAATATAACTATTGATCTTCCAGATGGTAGAAAGTTTGTAAGTGCATGGCAGCGCCCCGGCCGTCATTCCGAGGCCAAAATGCGGAAACGAAACTTTTACAAAACTTGTAAACCGGCACTACCGCGCACTAAAAACCCGGATCGGGCCATTAACCTAACGCTAGCAAACTAGAAAACGGGAAGAATGCTATACCGAGCGATCCGTGTCCTTCGGTCTTCGGCCTCCATCCCGATCTCCTCGCGGAATCTCCGGTCTTCATCTCCTCGTCGGAACGAGCACCACATCGCCGGGTTCTTTTATGGGCTCCCACCTCTGGACCGAGGCAACTCGGGCACGAAGTTGGCGAGTCGACGTGTCCAAGAATGCTGTAGGCTAGTGTTGAATAGTTTGTCTCTATTGGGGTTGAAGTTGCCATTTGGATTGAGGAGATGAGAAGAACTTTTGGAGAAGGATGGTGTAATATTTTGCAAGCCAAAAATGAGAGATGAATAATTTTTCCCACTCAAAAAGGAATTCCTCTCCCACTCCCAAATTGTGGTCGGCCTCAATAACCAAGGGGAATATCAAAGGGGGGGATGAGCACAAGGGGAGAATGGAGGTAACCATAAAGAAATGGGATGATAACAAGAAATATAATCACATCAATTTCCAATCCAAAATCCTTACAATTCTCATCTCATTAATGCTAGCCATGATGAAAGAAAAAAGCAAAGATGCTTTGAATTATCATAATCTCTCTATTTACAAGAAACCCCCTCCACAATGCTAATTTGCACATTTGCAAATTAGCCCCTCTCCTCACAAAAATCCGGCCATGAAGGAACAAAGAAAAACTGGCCGAAACGGAATGCAAACTGGCAACTTCAAAAACCGATCCCGTAAAAAATTACAGGAAAACCCCGCGACCGTATATACATACCCGCATTTGTATTCCGACCGAATACAAATGCAAAGAGACAAAATCTATACTGTACAATACTAGGATCCGACTTAAACCAAAACCCGCTAGTATTATCCGTCCGATCTTGATCCGTGCAATAACTCACGTATAAGATCGAACCCTGCCATATCTCCATACGACCTCTACAGCGTTTCGCCCGAAACTTGAGAAACTGTCTGTGGGGGACTCTAAAGACTCGTTAATACTTTGGCTGTGGATTTAACCACTAGCACGTCAGATGTATTAGCCATACGTAACGGGCTACCAGGTATTGACCAAAAGGGACGTCGATGGGCGAACTCATCCTGACACCCTACTGAGCCTGTCAGTGACAATATCCGTACCGTCCGGTCCGTTCGTCTATGAGCATCGCATGGCGGGCCTAGGGGCTTGGTAAAAGTCAGACCCCTAAAAGCGGTACAAGTCGTGTCGGAGTGTAGCCCAGAACACCCTGAGATACTACTGGAATACCTACCAGTAAATCTCCTGCCTTGGCCAAGGACTTCGTGTAATGGCTCTCTTAGAAACAGCGCGACCTCACCCCCAATACCGGGAGAGACGAACCCCTGCAGATCCGCTCACTGCCACCATGTGGCTCGGGACTGTACCCAACTAAAACCTGTTTGCATGACTCCTTTGAGCCGTGGTAGGGTAGTAATCAAAGTACAGTGGGAACTCACACGAGACAAATGACGATCTCAGGTCGATGAACTAACCTGTACACATGTCACCAGGGAACTGCTATCTGACGTCAGGTATAAGACCAACTAGCAGGTTCCCGGCGAGTCCTGTCCGGTGTACTCATAACCCAATGAGCACCTGTATATATCTTAGGTGAACCAACTGACACCAGTGGCTTGTAAGATTGGCCACCGCCCCTCGTCGGGGTATCGACTGTATACACTAGTCTACTCTGGAGTATCGATACCCTGTCTCGAAACTCCCACGACTAGGGACCTTTTAAGGATATGATTATAGACCACAGCTCCCACGTATATGATCACCTTCATACTGCTGGCAGTCAAGCAAGAATCTTAAGGGCTCTATCAACGTGTAATAGTGACCTGTAAGGTCACTTAAAGCAGTACACGATGATAAAGATAAACCAGATAGCATACTATCATCTTGAGTAAGACTGTCCTACCGGCATAGGTCCTCCCTCAATCATTGCAATCACGTGCCTGTGATCTAACAATTGACTCTGAGGGGATTATATCCAACAATCTCCTACTTGCACTCAAGACTAATTATTGTGATGTCGCATACTCACAGCCCGTGTGATACCGAACACCCAACTCCTCTACTAATCAGTCTCACAAAGCTCGTTTGCGAAACTATTGCGTTCGAGGAATAGCCTCAGTGAGTGGATCCGCTCTGATGTTTCTTTCTATGTCTCTCTTTATCGCAAGTTCGCGGAGAAAGCCATCTCCCAAAATGAGCAATACCTGTTTTAGAATGTGTCTGGATATCTGATGGGACCTAGCTCATAAATGAACTCCAAATCCAAACTTCTTAGACCGTATCGTCAACTGAACTTAATCAGTATCCTGCGCCATGCCTCCCTCAGTATCCACCTGGACCACCTGTCCAAAATACTGCCCCTCGTCAGAGGGAAAACTATAACTCTGACAGTCATTCTGTCATCCAGGTCACCTTGGAAGCGTGGAATGATAACCGTCTCCCAAAAGAGGTTGCCGTTATCATATCCCTAGAACATCAACTTATGTTCCAAAACTGCTTCCGAATGTTTCTCCAGGATTGGATCAATATCAACTTATTGCATATGGTGCAAAAACAATATCTGGCATGGTACTTGACATCTCATGATCAACTCAATTGCCTAAGCAAGTGATCTGCCGATCATGCACATCCCTCTCCCCTTTAGTCTATAAGACACCTTTAGAGAGGGTGACTCCATCACCTGCAGGTACACTACCGTGCCTGGAGTCGTCCATTCTAAATACTTTTAAAATGCTGTCTAACTACCCTGATTGGGAAACTACCCAAATCTAGATCTAAAACCATAGAACTAGTAACCAGAATGTCTTATATAATATCCAAGTCCTATGCGGAGAAACCACTGTATGACAACCAAGGTATAACCGATCATAGTATAGGAATTTCTTTTCCTACTTTGTGTATGTCATCCAAATACCAGGACATCACACCCTACTACCTTCTTAACAGATCCATCCCCTATTCTAATGAAGTCAAACCTGTGACTGTCACATCAGAAATAGATGATCTATCTCCGCTATATCTGCTTTAGTCTATAAATAGACATAAGCCACTTGTCCACTATGCTTCCGCTGCTCCCACTGACTACGACAACCCTCTGGCAGAGTCATATAAACGTACACTTCTAAAGCTTGTTTAGAACGACGCTATACTCATCTTCCTGCCGGGTCTCATAGGCTGGAACAACAACAATGGAAAGTATGGGTAAACAAGAATCTCCCTATCACCATCCTTAAGCATACCGAAGTACCTCTCGAGTGCCTGAGGTTACCCACCTTATCTGCAGAGTGGCTAATGGAATGTCAAATCAGATTGAATCTTTAGGTTCTTATCAAATTTTCAGTAATCGTTTGCGATTCTGGAATCACTTCCAGTTCTACCATACTCCCACTACTGTTTTCTGAAAAAAATTACATTTTTATTAAAACTGTGGCTAGTCAAGAACAATATCACTATTGATCTTCCAGATGGTAGAAAGTCAACCCTCGTCTTAGGCCGAGTCAACCCACAAACAGTCATTACAGAAACGTGCCTTGAGTTATCCAGAGTCCGGTTTTAAGCATAAGCCGGACAACTCTCCGTACCTTAACATCGTTAAGATACGAACTGTTCTATATCCAATACAGAAACAGAGGCACTGATTTAATTGGAACCAGATTCAAATTATGCAGTTGTCTCCAGTGCATGTCAACTAAATGGAGGGAGGCCGATCAGCGTTACTCAACTTAGGAATGCTTCCAATTATGAATAACATGAAAGAGAAGCAAGTTCTCTTAATCATTACTATCAACTGAATACTATGCACAAGTATCTACATCTTCGATCATCTAGAAGAATCCCGATACTTGCAACATCTGGTTCTCTACTTTACTCTTATACCTATAACTTCTCAAAACTTGGACCCTGTATTTCTACGAAACACCTGTCTAAAAACTAGAGAAGCCATAAGCAAAACGAATATAGTACGAGAACCAACCCCTCTGTCCTAATGGACATTGGACAATATACAATACTCTGTATAAGTCCCCTGAGTCTAATAACTCATTCACTATGTGTCGTAGGATGAAAACTGTACTTATGGTTAAGAAGAATTACACCGCTGTTTAATGCTCCTTACCTAACCATCCACTGATATAGGTAAATGTCATGGACATAATTTCAAAAAGGTATATCTCACTCTATAAAAATAGACGTACAGATATATCAATTTGAAATTGGTGCATAACAGCGGATATTCAAAACCAAATATTTGTCGTCCGGCAAACAACCCAGGTGACTTCCTCAAATATCACCAATTACAACGAATCCCGATATAATGAGGATGATCACCCAATTCCCAATAACTTACTCCCACTCATCATCTATAAAACCATACAGATGTGAGAATCAAACCTGGTAAATACATACCCTGGAGTAAGAACTAATTGGGAAATCAGTTTTCTTTTAACAATACACAGTGAAACTGAAACATTGAAATGTTTCGTAAGGGTATCCGGGTATTCCCAGTAATGCCTCTTCCATTATCCAGATTTACAACTGTAACCGTATATTTCTTTGCTATCTCTCCAAATCCCTTCATATGTCTTTAGTCATTACCTTCTGTACATCCCTTTTAGGCCAAATGGTTTTCTTACTTCCCTACCGTTCGGCACCAGCCTATGGTTTGGAATAAGACTATCCAATAAGTATAATGGGTGTACTGTCCTAATCCTAGGAGCACTCGCAATGCGAGAGAAGGTAAAGATAAAAGACACCTGAATAAACCTTATTCCTATTTTTCCTGAACCAGAATCCATCCCCGAACTGGAACAAGTTCCTTTCGAGTTCGTATATAACCATACGATGGAGTATCCAATAAACTGTGGATCTTCATAATGATACAGAGTGTCATGGAGAAATACAAAGGTGAAGTGGGAGTGGTAATGAAATACTTGGTTTGGTCGTGAATAGCAGTCGCAGTTTACTTTGCCTTCTTACTAATCCCTTTATTTGTCTTTACATAATACCTTCTGTACACCATCGTTAGGCTAATTGGTTTTCTTCATTCCCTACCGGTCGGCACCTGCCTATGGTTTGCAAGAAGACTATCCAATTTGCGTAATAGGTGTACTGTCCTAATCCAAGGAGCACTCCCAACCTGAGAGAAGGTAAAAGGAAAAGACAACTGAATAGTCCTATTCGTTTTCTCCAGAACCGGAAACCATCCTCGAATAAATTCCTTCGAGTTCGTATATAACCATACGATGGTTTTATCCAATGGAAGTGGACGTTCGTAGTAATACGGGGTGTCCTGGAGAAAAGGGTAAAAGTAGGAGTGGCAATACGGTATGCAACTCTGACAATCCAAAAGCCGGTGTTTTAAGAAGGTTCGGTCAACTTGGTCACTGAGTCATAGTCAAGGGTCGGGTCATGGTCGCTGCCAAAGAGAGAGAGAGAAAAGAAACACTCAGCGTGCAATCTAACCTAGATCAGAATGGTTATCACTTTATCTAATTAGGAAACCTCCCACTGTAACCTCAAATTCTCCTCCAAACCTGAAAGAAGAATTAGTCGGGATCACCCGAGGAGTAAACCAACTCATCAGTGGGAATTAGGATCCAACTATTATCGCACGATAACGTGATGAAATCCACTCACGTTATCACACTCCAGAAGGTATGCGCATATCTGGAAAGTTTCAGTTTCTTTAGAAACTCCCGATGTGATTTTTACCCCATGCTCTTATGACCTTGACGAAGGTCAACAAATCATAAGTCACATGTCAAGTTCTACCCGTCATTTTTCAGGTTAATTTGAACCCACCCGTACAAGCCTTTGATGAAGGTCAACAAGGCTATACGACTGTCCCAAACCAACTCATCTATCTATGCAGCAGAAAGGTAACAAGCAGCTACCATTCACTATGCCTTAACGAAGGTCAACAAACATAGCATGAATACTACGTGCTACCCGCCTAAAATGACGAGGGCTACGAATGGTTTTTGGCGAAAAACCTTTAACGTAATGAACTTGATATCGTTGAAGGAACCGGATAGCTTTTTAAAAATATAGTGACGAAAAACTTTGCTAAAGAGGTCACTCCCGGTGAAGGGATCTCGGCTCTTTGCCCATAGAATGAGGTGCGGGATATTCCAACTGAATACCACGATGCAAAGCAAAAGTAATTGACTATAGTGAAGTTATTGCCCTGACGCAAACTTCTGTCCAAGGGGTCACTCCCGGTGAAGGGATCTCGGCCCTTGCCTCGTCGACTGAGGTGCTGGATATTCATAACCGAATACCACTGTGCAAAACAAAAGAGAACATCCTTGCAATAACAGCTTTTTGAAAAATTGTTCCAACAACATCAGTTAAGGTTTGTTTAGCTTGCATTGATCCGAATCAACGCAGTCCCATCAATTGATCACACCAATAAAGAACAAAAATAATGATGTACGTATATGCCATCCGCATTCGCCACTGGGTCTCGTCATCACCCGTTAGGTTACTTAACTAACGACAGAGCGGGGACTGGACTAGCGCGGATGCAAAACATATACAACATCTACTAGTATATATATCAATATATAATATTCGCTCAAGGCGTGATAAAATGCAACATCACAGAAATGTAATAAGCATCACAGAACAATACAGATGTCCGGGATCCCCGGGTTTCACAGAGCCGCTACTGAAACCCAACGTTCCCCTGGTCGTGTGGATAGCCTGTGCAATGAAATCCTAGACCCCTATGGGCGCGAAAAGTTACCCGCCAAAACATGAAGCGAGGCATCCCCCTTCAGCAACGTGAATGGACCACCCAACACTTCACAGAATCCGGTAACTTCGGCACCACACCTTGGGTCAACCTGTACCCCGTACGAGTGCGGCGAATAGCCCGCCAATTCTAAAGTAAAGCCCCCTCCGTCTCAACGCCATGAGATGCGGTCCCGTTGCCCTCTATAACCCGGCTACCCGTGCACCCCTTCGCGGGGTAATCCTAGTACAGAAAGTAAAATATATACAACGGGTACATCGACCTCATCCCGGTCGTGCCCCAAAAGAATAATATACAAACAGGCAGTGACGGCAGTCCACATGTCGGACGCTCGCCCCGCAATATCAAATGTACATATATAACGTAACTGTACTAACATTGCATCCAGGCTATCCACCACGATAAATCCACAACATCACAGCACACCACAGAACATCAACGTGAATGTCACGTTCGCAAATCCGTCTAAAAGGGTTATAGCAGTTAGACAGGATTTATCGATCAAGTGGCATTCACGGTCGCAGATATTATGTAAATACTGTGAACTAACATGTTTAAAATTTTCGATCGACTAAATTTCCCGAAAGCACAACTGTAGCACTCAAGATAAATCTGGGCCCAAACAGAATATACCCAAAACCCCAATTCCAACACAGAGACCTAATGAAGAAATTTGGTGCACTGTTGCTACAGTAAGGCCGCTGATCCGCCGCCAAAACGTTGTTTTGGCCGCGGATCCACCGCGCTAGAGTAAAATCAGCGAACCAAATTTTTCCAGAATTCTCAAAAAACTCTGCACGATTTTCTGAGATGCTCAAAACTATTTTTAGGGCGGTTTAAAAAATCGACAGAAACACAGAGCGCGGTTTTCGGAATTTTCGTTCGATCGAAGTTCTAGACACGTTAGAGCAAGCTAGACTAGGTTAATGGCGTGGCTCTGATACCATTGTAAGTGCACAGCAGCGCCCCGGCCATCATTCCGTGGCCAAAATGCGGAAACGAAACTTTGACAAAACTTGTAAACCGGCACTACCGCGCACTAAAAACCCGGATCGGGCCATTAACCTAACGCTAGCAAACTAGAAAACGGGAAGAATGCTATACCGAGCGAACCGTGTCCTTCGGTCTTCGGCCTCCATCCCGATCTCCTCGCGGAATCTCCGGTCTTCATCTCCTCGTTGGAACGGGCACCACATCGCCGGGTTCTTTTACAGGCTCCCACCTCTGGACCGAGGCAACTCGGGCACGAAGTTGGCGAGACGACGTGTCTAAGAATGTTGTAGGCTATTGTTGAATAGTTTGTCTCTATTGGGGTTGAATTGCCATTTGGATTGAGGAGATGAGAAGAACTTTTGGAGAAGGATGGTGTATTATTTTGCAAGACAAAAATGAGAGATGAATAATTTTTCCCACTCAAAAAGGAATTCCTCTCCCACTCCCAAATTGTGGCCGGCCTCAATAAGCAAGGGGAATATCAAAGGGGGGTGAGCATAAGGGGAGAATGGAGGTAACCATAATGAAATGGGATGATAACAAGTAAATATAATCACATCAATTTCCAATCCAAAATCTTTTCAATTCTCATCTCATTAATGCTAGCCATGATGAAAGAAAAACGCAAAGATGCTTTGAATTATCATAATCTCTCTATTTACAAGAAACCCCCTCCACAATGCTAATTTGCACATTTGCAAATTAGCCCCACTCCTCACAAAAATCCGGCCATGAAGGAACAAAGAAAAACTGGCCGAAACGGAATGCAAACTGGCAACTTCAAAAACTGATCCCGTAAAAAATTACAGGAAAACCCCGCGACCGTATATACATACCCGCATTTGTATTCCGACCGAATACAAATGCAAAGAGACAAAATCTACACCGTACAATACTAGGATCCGGCTTAAACCAAAGCCCGCTAGTATTATCCGTCCGATCTTGATCCGTACAATACCGCACGTATAAGATCGAACCCTGCCATATCTCCATTCGGCCTCTACAGCGTTTCGCCCGAAACTTGAGAAACTGTCTGTGGGGGACTCTAAAGACTCGTCAATACTTTGGCTGTGGATTTAACCACTAGCACGTTGGAGGTATTAGCCATACGTAACGGGCTACCAGGTATTGAGCAAAAGGGATGTCGATGAGCGAACTCATCCTGACACCCTACTGAGCCTGTCAGTGACAATATCCGTACGGTCCGGTCCGTTCGTCTATGAGCATCGCATGGCGGGCCTAGGGGTTTGGTAAAAGTCAGACCCCCAAAAGCGGTACAAGTCGTGTCGGAGTGTAGCCCAGAACACCCTGAGATACTACTGGAATACTTACCAGTAAATCTCCTGCCTTGGCCAAGGACTTCGTGTAATGGCTCTCCTAGACACAACGCGACCTCACCCCCAATACCGGGAGAGACGAACCCCTGCAGATCCGCTCACTGCCTCCATGTGGCTCGGGACTGTACCCAATTAAAACCAGTTTGCATGACTCCTTTGAGCCGTGGTAGGGTAGTAATCAAAGTACAGTGGGAACTCACACGAGGCAAATGACGATCTCAGGTCGATGAACTAACCTGTACAGATGTCACCAGGGAACTGCTATCTGACGTCAGGTATAAGACCAACTAGCAGGATCCCGGCGAGTCCTGTCCGGTGTACTCATAACCCAATGAGCACCTGTATACATCTAAGGTGAATCAACTGACACCAGTGGCTTGTGAGACCGGCCACCGCCCCTCGTCGGGGTCTCGACTGTATACACTAGTCTACTCAGGAGTATCGATGCCCTGTCTCGAAACACCCACGACTAGGTACCTTTTAAGGATGTGCTTATAGTCCCCAGCTCCCACGTATATGATCGCCATCATACTGCTGGCAGTCAAGCAAGAATCCTAGGGGCTCTATCAACGTGTAATAGCGACCTGTAAGGTCACTTAAAGCAGTACACGATGATAAAGATAAACCAGATAGCATACTATCATCTTGAGTAAGACTGTCCTACCGGCATAGGTCCTCCCTCAATCATTGCAATCACGTGCCTGTGATCCAATAATTGACTCTGAGGGCACTATATCCAACAAAGTTAACCCTCGTCATAGCCTGGGTTAACCCACAAACTGCCATTACAAAATAGTGGCTTGAGTTATCCAGATTCTGGTTTTAAGCATAAGCCGGACAACTCCATATACCTTAACATCGTTAAGATATGATCCATTCTATATACAATATAGAAACAGAGGCACAGATTCAATTGGAACCAGATTCAAATCATGCAGCTGTCTCCAGTGCATGTCAACTAAATGGAGAGAGGCCGATCAGCATTACTCAACTTAGGAGTGCATCCAATTATGAGTAACCTGAAAGAGAAATAAGTTTCTCAAAACTATTACTATCTACTGAATACCAAACACAAGTATCTACATCTTCGACCACCTTGAAGAATCCCGATACTTGCATCGCGTGGTTCTCTACTTTATTCTTGTACCTATAACTTCTCAAAACTTAGACTTTGTATTTCTACGAAACACTTATCTAAAAACTAGAGAAGTCACAAATAAACAGAATATAGTACGAGCACCAACCCCTTTATCCTAATGGACAATAGACAACATATAATACTTTGTATAAGTCTCCTGAGTTCAATAACTCAAAACCTGTGCGTCGTAGGTTGAAAACTGTACTATGGTTAAGAAGAATTACACCGCTGTTGAATGCTCTTTACCTAACCATCAACTGATATAGGTAAATATTATGGACATAATTTCAAAAAGTTATATCTCACTTTATAAAATAAATGTACAGATATATAAGTTTGAAATTGGTGCATATCAACGGATATTCAAAACCAAATATTTGCCGTCCGGGAAAAACCGAGGTGATTTTCCTCAAATATCACCAATTAAAACGAATTCCGATATAATGAGGATGACCACTTAATTCCAAATAACTTACTCCCACTCATCATCTGTAAAACCATACAGATGTACAAATCAAACCTGGTAAATACATACCCTGGAGCAAGGGCTAATTGGGAAATCAGTTTTCTAATTAACAACACACAGTGAAATTGAAACATGAATATGTTTCGAAGGAGTATCCGGGTATTCCTAGTAATGCCTCTTCCACTATCCAGATTCATGATTGTAACCGTATATTTCCATTGACATCTCTCCAAATCCCTTTATTTGTCTTTACTCATTACCTTCTGTACACCCCACTTAGGCTAAATGGTTTTCTTCCTTCCCTACCGTTTGACACCAGCCTATGGTTTGGAAGAAGACTATCCAATAAGTGTAATAGGTGTACTCTCTTAATCCTAAGAGTACTCGCAACCTGAGAGAATGTGATGATAAAAGACAACTGAATAAACCTTATTCTATTTCTCCTGAACCGGAGAAAAGCAAAGGTGAAGTAGGAGTGGCGACGAAATACGCGGTTTGGTCGTGAACGATAGCAGTCGCAATTTACTTTGCCCACTTTCTAATCCCTTTATTTTGTCTTTACTTATTATCTTCTGTACACCCAACTTAGGCTAATTGGTTTTCTCCTTTCCCTACCTTTCGGCACCTGCCTATGGTTTGGAAGAAGACTATCCAATAAGCGTAATAGGTGTACCCTCTCCTAATCCTAAGAGCCCTCACAACCTGAGAGAAGGTAAAAGGAAAAGACAACTGAATAGTCCTATTCATTCTCTCCAAAACCAGAATCCATCCTCGAAAAAGTTCCTTCGAGTTCGTATGTAATTATACGATGGATTTATCCAATGGAAGTAGCTGTCCGTAGTGATACGGGGTGTTCCGGAGAAAAGCGAAGGGTAAAAGAAAGAGTGGAAATTTTGTATGCAACTCAGACAATCCAAAAGCCAGTGTTTTAAGAAAGTTCGGTCAACTTGGTTACTGGGTTATAGTCCAGGGTCGGGCCATGGTCGCTTTCAAAGAGAGAGAGAAAAGAAACACTCTGCGTGCACTCAAACCTAAATAAGAATGGTTAATCATTTTATCTAATCAGGATGTCTCCCACTGTAACCTCAAATTCTCCTCCAAACCTGAAAGAAGAATTAGTCGGGATCACCCGAGGTGTAAACCAACTCATCTGTGGGTATCGGGATCCAACTATCATCGCATGATAACTTGATGGAATCCACTCAAGTCACCACACTCCAGAAGGTATGTGCATGCCTGGCAAGTTTCAGTTTCTTTAGAAACTCCCATGTGATTTTTATCCCTAAGATCCAAGTGACCTTGACGAATAATCAACAAATCAAAAGCTCCTAGTCAAGTTCAACCCGTCATTATCTTGATTGCGTTAAACCCACCCGCACGACCCTTGACGAATAATCAACAAAGTCTTATGACCGTCCTAACCAATCGACATATCCATGCGACAGAAAGCATTACAGAGCTACCGCACACTACGCCTTGGTGAATAGTAATGACAAACGTAGCTCGAATACTAAGCAATCCTAATCTAAAATGACGGAGGGCTACGTCTGGTTTTTGGCGAAAAATCTTTAACGTAATGAACTTGATATCGTTGAAGGAACAGGATAGCTTTTTACAAATATATAGTGGCGAAAACCTTTGCTAAAGAGGACAAAACCATTGCTAAAGAGGACACTCCCGGTGAAGGGATCTCGGCTCATTCCCCATAGAATGATGTGATATTCCAAACTGAATACCACGATGCAAAGAAAAAAGTAATCGACTATAGTGAAGTTATTACCCTGACGCAAACCTCTGCCCAAGGGGTCACTCCCGATAAAGGGATCTCGGCCTTTGCCTCATCGAATGAAGTGCTTGATATTCCAAACTGAATACCACTGTGCAAAACAAAAGAGAACGTCCTTGCAATAACAGCTTTTTTGAAAATTGTTCCAACAACATCGAATAGGTTTGTTTTTCTTGCATTGATTTGAATCAACGCAGTCCCATCATTTGATCACACCACAAAAGAACGAAAATATGATTTATGTATATGCCATCCGCATTCGCCACTGGGTCCCGTCATCACCCGTTAGGTCACTTAAATAACGAAAGAGCGGGGACTGGACTAGCGTGGGTGTAAAACATATACACCATCTACTAGTATATATATTAATATATAATAATCGCTCCATGCATGATAAATGTAACATCACAGAAAAGTAATAAGCATCACAGAACAATACAAATAATCTAGGAGCCCCGGGTTTCCTTTCAGCCGCAACTGAAAACCAGACGTTCCCCTGGTCATGTGGATAGCTTGTGCAATGAAAACCTAGACCCCTACGAGTGCGGCAAGTTACCCGCCAAAAGAAGAAGCGAGGCAGCCTCCTTCAGAAAAGTGAATGGACCACCCAGCACTTCACAGAATCCGGTAACTTGAGCACCCCACCCTCGGTCCACCTGTACCCCCTACGTGTTAGTGTATATGCCCTAGAGGCCATTACTGTATCATACTAGTTTGTATATTACTTGATGGAAGCTTGGGATATTCACCTTGTATAAACAATCTTGCTCAATATAGTAGTATGCTACTTGGTTTGTTTCTACTTCAATGTGTACTTGTGTTTATTTCAGTATATCACTTATACGCATTAGTGGAGCCCTTAGGATCTTTGCTTGATTACCAGCGTTGTGATGGCAGTCACAGTAGTGGGGGCTGGGTAATCTATAAGCACATCCTTATACAGGTCCCTAGTCGCAGGACTATCGAGACAGGGCATCGATACTCCGGAGTAGACTAGCGTATGCGCTTCTCATCCCAGTGTGGGAGATGGTCTGTCCCACAGCCATCAGTACGTCGTACTGGAGATAGTATACGGGTGCTCGTTGGGTTACGAGTACACTGGACAGGACTCGTCGGGAGCTGACAGGTTGGTATTATACCTATCGTCAGTTATCAGTTCCCAGGTGACATAAGTACAGCTTAGTCCGCTGACTTGACACTGGCACTTCGCCTCAAGTGTGTTCCCACTGCACTTTGATCACTACCCTACCACGGCTCAAAGGAGTCGTGCAAACAGGTGGTGGTTGGGTGCAGTCCCGAAGCACTTGGAGGCAGTAACGGTTAGACAGGATTCGTCTCTCCCGGTATTGGGGGTTGACATCGCGCTGTGTCTAGGAAAGCCATTACACGAGTAGTCCCTGGCCAGGGCAAGCGAGATATACTGGTAGGCTTCCTGTGTTATCTCAGGGTGTTTTGGGCTTCACTCCGACACGACTTGTACCACTATTGAGGGACTGACGTTTTACCGCCCCCTAGGCCCGACATGCGATGTATCAGACGAACAGACCGGACCGTACGGAGACTGTCACATTCAGACTCAGTAAGAGTACCGATGGGGTTTCACCCCGTCAGCCTTCTTGTCGACATCTACCTGGGGACCGTTACGCACAGCTAGTGCCGCTTGCGGTCTGTGGTTAAACCCACTGCCAGCGTAGTGTCGAGTCTTTAGAGTCCCACATAGAGGGTATTCGCCTCTGGGCAAAACAGAGTAGAGGTCGCATGGTTTTGCGACAGGGTTCGTTCTCATCCGCGCACTTGTGCACGTTTGGAGTCCGGACGGATATTGCCAGCGGGCTCTGGTTTGAGCCGGATACTGGTATATGTTTTGGGGTTGCTTTTATCTCTCAGTATTCATGTTCCTCGGAACAAGGATGCAGGTGTGTATGCACAGTTTTTTGAGAAAGAAGAAGAGGACTTTCATTAGGGTTTCGGAACGGGTGCGTATGCACAGTTGACAGTCGTCTTTTTCCAAACCCTAATGGATTTGTATTATATCAATTAATAATATATAATAAAATGAAATTGTGTTATGGTTGGTTTTTGTTGACTTGTTGACCATGGTTGAAGATTTGACCATCATCATTACAAAAGCAAGATGCTTTTTGATTCTTGCAAAACCATTTAATGTTTGAAATGATAATGGTCATTCAAAAACTTTCCATCAACCTTTTTCATTTTCATTATTATTATTATTTGATAATTCTTTTTCTTTTGCATTATGGTTGCAAGAAAGAAAAAGGATAGCTCATTCTATCATATTCATTCTCTCTCTTCACTTCATCTTCTTCTTCCTCTAGCTAAAGAGAACCCTTCTCATGTGTTGAGAATCCTTCTCTTTAAAAAGAAAAGCACCCCTTAGACACTCTCTACTCATTCTAGGTTTATGGTTTAGCAAGCCGGAAACCCTAGTTCACTCAAAGCACGAGGAAGAGCCCAAAGGTTGAACTCTCGAGGTGGATCCATCTTCGACGGAAGAAGGCGACAAGAAGAGAACCATCAACCTCTACAAAGTTTGAAGAAGAAGGAGTTCAAGTTTAGGTATAACCATCTCCATCCGAGTAGCTAACTCTCTTTAGCAAAGTATGCTAGTTTTAGTTTAGTTAAAGATCCCGACTTTGCTTAGTCCATGTTGCCCCTTGCGCTAAAAATTTGTCTTTTATACCGTTTCCGCCTCCCCGTAAGAACCGGGGGTCGCAACGTGGACTTACAGTGGTATCAGAGCCTAACTAAACTTAAACTAGATTGGTAGTGAAGTGTAACGAAGTTCGGAACCGAAAAAAATCACAAAACCGGAAAAACAAAACCCTAAGTTTCTGTTGAAATTTTTTCTGCTCTAAATGAAAAACTTTATACTTGTAAATTCGGCTCAGGGTTTTGTGTGAACACCCAAGAAAAACGATGCCCTAATTCGTTCAAACCGCCGCGCTTCCGCCGCACGAGGTAGGCATGTGCCGCGGAAGCGCCGCCGTTTGTCGTCTTCTGTGCATCGTTTTTCGTGCAGTGTGTGTCTGTGTTGGTTTTGGGATTTTTAAAATATATTATATGTGCCCAGATTTTCCAGAAAAGAAATTTACTTTTGGGGTCCTATAATTCCGTATTTTTTCCGAACTTCACTGCACTTTGACTATGATGGTTATATCTGTGATGCTTGCATGTATTGAACGTCGGCTAATCGCTATAAGACGATTAGTCGGGGTTATACACGATCTGTGTTTGATATTGGAATGTGTATATGAATGTGTTGGACTGTCGCGGGTGAATAGCCGGGGTGGATGTGAGATGAGCTCTTGTTTTTCTTTCATTCATTGTAAATGTAAATTGATGTAATAATTATTATTTGTTTGGCCGCACAACCGGGTCGGGGTTGTAGCCGTCATTGTATAATTCTTTTTACTGTTTTTGCTCCTAGGATAGACCCATGGAGGGGGTGCACAAACTACCGAGTACTTGGCGGGTAGTTTGCCGCACCCGTAGGGGTCTTGGGTGGGGTATTTGGCTATTCACCGCGACCGTGTTATCCGCTTTTCGTTCCAGGCTCGAAAGGATTGCGGATTGCTAGTATATCCAATGTATTCATCTGTGATCTGTAATGTCTATCATTGCTTTCTATTTAGGCGTTGCTTATGTTTTACAGCCGCGCTAGCCCAGCCCCCGCTCTGTCGTTAGTTAAGTAACCTAACGAGTGATGACGGGACCCCGTGGCGAATGCGAATGGCATAAGCGTACGTCATATTTTGGTTGTTTTCTGCAATGGTAGGAATTAAATGATGTGACGCATTAAAAGTACTAATGCAAGAATATCACGCATTAAAAGAACTAATGCAAGATAATAAACCAAGTTAAAATCGTTGGAACACTTTCGAAAAACCACTCGGTTCTTTTCAAAACTAACTTTTAAATGCGGAGCTTGATCCACTCCTTCTAAAAGCTATCTCGTTCCATCGATTATATCAAGTTCACTACGTTCACGGTTTCGCCAAAACCATTCGTAGCCCTCCGTCGTTTCGTATGAATGTTCAATAGTATTCAAGCTATGTTTGTTGACCTTCGTCAAGACATAGAGATTGGTAGCTGTTGGGTGTTCATATGTAGCATAGATAGATGCGTTGGTTTGGGACAGTCGTATTGCCTTGTTGACCTTCGTCAAGGGTATATACGGGTGGGTTCAAATTGACCTGGATAATGACGGGCAGAACTTGACATGTGACTTATGATTTGTTGACCTTCGTCAAGGTCATAAGAGCATGGGGCAAAAATCCACATCGGGAGTTTCATAAGTACCGAAACTTGCTAGATTTGCATACCATTTGGAGTGTGGTGATTCTGGTAGGATTCCTTCAGTTTCTTCACACGATGATATTTGGATCCCGATCCTACTGTGAGTATATGCTACTCCTCGGGAAATTTCTCACTAAACGATCAATGCTATAAACCTAGTAGGTGCCTAGAAAGGTGTTAGCGGGGCTACGCCCCCAGGGAAAAGAGGTTATTTAATTAAGGAACTTCGCGAAAGCGTTGGAAAACCTCCCTCGAAGTACCGACACTGGCCTGGCTGAACGGTTAAGCAAGTATTGTACGGTGGGATTGATTCCGACTAATTCTTCCTTTATGGTTTGAGGAGGGATTCGAGAGACAGTGGGAGCCATCCTGTTTAGACAAATTAAAAACCATTCTAAACTTGCAAGAGCATCGTGCTAAAGTGTTTCTTCTCTCCCCCCCTGCAGCGACCAAATCGAAATGACTGGACTTAAGTTACTTCTAGATAAAAACATTTTGACAGGGCCAAACTACAAAGATTGGCTCAGGAATGTCAAGTTGGCAATCACTTACGACAAGCTGGGGTATCTTCTTACCACCAAAGCTCCCCCCGTCCCAGGTCCCACCTCCAGCGTCGCGGATAAGGAAATCCGTAAGACTTGGGAGATTGACAGCGCGAAGGCCAGGTGCCTCGTACTTTCCTCAATGGACAACGATCATCAGAGGAGGCACGAGAATATGGATTTGGAATCCATATTTCTTCATACAAAAGAACTGTATGGAGAGCAGTCTCGTATCGCAAGATACGAAGTGTCGAAGAAGTTATTTTCGACAAAGTTGGCCGTCGGATCATCGGTAGCGGACCATGTGCTTAAGATGATTGGCTACACTGAGGAGCTCGCGGAACTTGGGACCACGTTGGACAGTGAACTCTATACGGATATAATTCTCCAGTCCCTTCCATCCACTTACGCCCAGTTCATACTGAATTTCAACTTACAAGAAAAGGAAGTTGAACTTTCAGAACTCCTCAACTTGCTAAGGAGCGCAGAGGGCACCCTACAGAAGGGTAGGGATACACCCGCTTTGTTTGTAGGAGGATCTTCTTCCTCCAGGTCCAAGGCGAAAGCCAAGGGAAAGAGGAGGAAAGCCCCCGCCAAACCAAGAGGCGGTGTTAGTAAAGTGGGTACGAAGGGAAAAGAATTGGCAACAAAGATTGTGGGGAAGCTTGTGGGAAAGGAGGAATGCTTCTATTGTCATAAGAGTGGACACTGGAAGAAAGATTGCAGGGCTTGGAAAGCCAGAACACAGGAACTGAAGCAGGTTGCGGCTTCAGCTTCAGGTGTGTATGTTATTGAAAACTGTCTTTCTATAAACTCTACTTCCTGGGTATTGGATACCGGATCAGGATCTCATATCTGTAATTCATTGCAGGCGTTGAGAAATCGTAGGTTTTTGAAGGAAGGTGACATGACCCTCAGAGTTGCAAACGGAGCTAGCATGGATGCTAAAGCCGTGGGGGACTATCACCTGGGAATGTCAGATGGGCATGTTTTGGTTTTGCGTAATTGCTTTTTTGTACCCAACGCAACTTGTAATATCATTTCTGTATCTTTGGTTTCTAAAGAAGGTTATGAATTTGCGTTTGTAAGTAATGTTGTAAACATTCACCTTAATCAAGTTCTGATTGGGTCAGGTACACTGAGCAATGGTATATACGTGTTAAACCAACCAAAGATTTTCAATGTCCAGAATACACACAAAAGAAAGTCTCCAGATATTAATCAGGCTTTCTTATAGCATTGTAGACTGGGTCACATCAATGAGACACGGTTGACTAAGTTACATAAAGAAGGATACTTGGATCCGTTTGAGTATCAGTCTTATGCCACTTGTGAATCTTGTCTCATGGGAAAGATGACAAAGACTCCGTTTACTGGACACGGAGAAAGAGCGAGCGAGCTCTTGGGACTTATACACAGTGACGTGTGTGGTCCAATGTCTACACATGCGCGAAGCGGTTATTCATACTTCATTACTTTCACAGACGATTTCTCTAGGTATGGACATGTCTTCTTAATGAAGCACAAATCCGAGGCCTTTGAGAAATTTCGGGATTACAAGAATGAAGTTGAAAAACAAACCGGCAAAAGTATCAAGATTCTAAGATCGGATCGAGGTGGAGAATACTTAAGTGCCGAGTTCCTGGACTATTTAAAAGAGAATGGAATTCTCTCTCAGCGTACTCCTCCATACACTCCGCAACATAACGGTGTATCGGAAAGGAGGAATCAAACCCTATTGGATATGGTTCGTTCCATGATGAGTAAGGCTGAGTTACTGCGATCTTTCTGGGGCTATGCACTAGAAGCAGCTGCATATCTCTTGAACAAGGCTCCCACCAAGACTGTGCCTACCACTCCATATCAGATGTGGAGTGGGAAGAAACCCTGTCTTAAGTACCTTAAGATATGGGGATGTCCAGCTTTTGTAAAAAAGCAGCATGCGGACAAGCTCGAGGCACGATCAGTACAGTGCAAGTTTGTGGGATACCCAAAGAACTCCAGGGGGTATCTGTTCTATTCCGCTGAGGAACAAAAGGTTTTTGTTTCTCAACATGCCCGCTTCTTGGAAACTGAGTTTTTGGAAACTCAGATAAGTGGGAACGCAATAGAACTGGAAGAAATTCCAGAACCACAAGCTATTACTGAAAGCTTGGAAGAGCCAGTGAGTTCAAAAGAACAGGACATTCCTACGCCGCTCCGCAGGAGTAGTAGGCAGTCTCATCCGCCCGAGAGATACTACGGTTTTCTCATAGACGGGGATAGAGAGGATTGCATCATAGATTATGATGAGCCTACTAGCTTCCAGCAGGTCGTTCAGAGCGTTGACTCGGTAAAATGGCTGGATGCAATGCGGACCGAAATGGAGTCCATGTACACCAACAAAGTATGGACGTTGGACATTGCTCCAGACGGGGTAAAACCCGTAGGATGCAAGTGGATCTTCAAAAGGAAGATTGGTGTAGATGGACAGGTTGAGACCTATAAAGCTAGACTTGTAGCAAAGGGTTTCCGTCAAAGACGTGGCTTGGACTATGACGAAACCTTTTCTCCAGTGGCTATGCTGAAATCCATTCGGATCCTTCTTGCCATTGCTGCCATCCACGATTATGAGATTTGGCAGATGGACGTAAAGACCGCTTTTCTAAATGGAAATTTAGAAGAGTGTGTCTATATGGATCAGCCACAGGGTTTCATTCAGAGTGGGAGCAGCGGAAAGGTGTGCAAGTTGCTTAAGTCCATTTATGGACTAAAGCATGCATCGCGGAGTTGGAACATCTGTTTTGATGAGACGGTCAAGGAATTTGGCTTTATCAAAAATCCAGATGAACCATGCATCTATAGTAGATTTGTAGCGAGAACTGTAGTATTCCTCGTTTTGTACGTGGATGACATTCTCTTAATAGGAAATGACATTCCTATGCTACAATCTGTCAAGGGGTTCTTGTCGCATAGGTTCTCCATGAAAGACCTGGGTGATGCCTCATACATCCTGGGGATTCGGATCCATCGTGATAGATCCAAGAGGATATTAGGACTTTCTCAGTCCAGGTACATCGACACCATAGTGAAGAGATTCAGTATGGAAGATTCCAAGCGCGGTAACCTACCGGCTTGTCACGGGATCACCCTCTCTAAAGAGATGTCTCCCAAGACTGATTTGGAGAGGGATCGCTTGTCTATTATACCCTACGCTTCTGCGGTAGGCTCTATAATGTATGCGATGTTGTGTACCAGACCGGATGTAGCTTATGCACTGAGTGTGGTAAGCCGGTATCAGTCAAACCCTGGGGAGAAACACTGGATAGCGGTAAAGAACATTCTCAAGTACCTGAGAAGGACTAAGGAGATGTTCTTGGTGTATGGCGGAAAAGACCTCCAGATCGAGGCCTTTGCTGACTCCAGCTTCCAGAGTGACAAGGATGATTCCAAGTCCATGTCGGGTTTTGTCTTTACCCTCAATGGAGGGGCGGTGTGTTGGAAGAGCTCCAAACAGGAAACCGTTGCAGACTCGACTATGGAAGCGGAATACATTGCTGCATCTGATGCCGCAAAAGAAGCTGTCTGGATGAGGAAGTTCTTAAAAGAACTTCAGGTGGTTCCGTCCATTGTTGACCCAATACCTCTGTATTGCGACAACAATGGGGCTATAGCTTTAGCGAAGGAACCCAGTTCCCATCAGAGATCCAGGCACATCTTGAGGCGGTATCACCTGATCAGGGAGATCGTGGATCGCAAGGAGATCGAGGTTCGGAGGGTTGCTTCAGAAGAGAACACTGCAGATCCATTCACCAAGGCCTTACCCCAGACTCAGTTCGAGCGGCTGATCGAGATGATTGGTCTTCGATACGCCAGTACATGGCCTTAGTGCAAGTGGGAGATTGTTAGTGTATATGCCCTAGAGGCCATTACTGTATCATACTAGTTTGTATATTACTTGATGGAAGCTTGGGATATTCACCTTGTATAAACAATCTTGCTCAATATAGTAGTATGCTACTTGGTTTGTTTCTACTTCAATGTGTACTTGTGTTTATTTCAGTATATCACTTATACGCATTAGTGGAGCCCTTAGGATCTTTGCTTGATTACCAGCGTTGTGATGGCAGTCACACTAGTGGGGGCTGGGTAATCTATAAGCACATCCTTATACAGGTCCCTAGTCGCAGGACTATCGAGACAGGGCATCGATACTCCGGAGTAGACTAGCGTATGCGCTTCTCATCCCAGTGTGGGAGATGGTCTGTCCCACAGCCATCAGTACGTCGTACTGGAGATAGTATACGGGTGCTCGTTGGGTTACGAGTACACTGGACAGGACTCGTCGGGAGCTGACAGGTTGGTATTATACCTATCGTCAGTTATCAGTTCTCAGGTGACATGAGTACAGCTTAGTCCGCTGACTTGACACTGGCACTTCGCCTCAAGTGTGTTCCCACTGCACTTTGATCACTACCCTACCACGGCTCAAAGGAGTCGTGCAAACAGGTGGTGGTTGGGTGCAGTCCCGAAGCACTTGGAGGCAGTAACGGTTAGACAGGATTCGTCTCTCCCGGTATTGGGGGTTGACATCGCGCTGTGTCTAGGAGAGCCATTACACGAGTAGTCCCTGGCCAGGGCAAGCGAGATATACTGGTAGGCTTCCAGTGTTATCTCAGGGTGTTTTGGGCTTCACTCCGACACGACTTGTACCGCTATTGGGGGACTGACGTTTTACCGCCCCCTAGGCCCGACATGCGATGTATCAGACGAACAGACCGGACTGTACGGAGACTGTCACATTCAGACTCAGTAGGAGTACCGATGGGGTTTCACCTCGTCAGCCTTCTTGTCGACATCTACCTGGGGACCGTTACGCACAGCTAGTGCCGCTTGCGGTCTGTGGTTAAACCCACTGCCAGCGTAGTGTCGAGTCTTTAGAGTCCCACACAGAGGGTATTCGCCTCTGGGCAAAACAGAGTAGAGGTCGCATGGTTTTGCGACAGGGTTCGTTCTCATCCGCGCACTTGTGCACGTTTGGAGTCCGGACGGATATTGCCAGCGGGCTCTGGTTTGAGCCGGATACTGGTATATGTTTTGGGGTTGCTTTTATCTCTCAGTATTCATGTTCCTCGGAACAAGGATGCAGGTGTGTATGCACAGTTTTTTGAGGAAGAAGAAGAGGACTTTCATTAGGGTTTCGGAACGGGTGCGTATGCACAGTTGACAGTCGTCTTTTTCCAAACCCTAATGGATTTGTATTATATCAATTAATAATATATAATAAAATGAAATTGTGTTATGGTTGGTTTTTGTTGACTTGTTGACCATGGTTGACTTGTTGACCATGGTTGAAGATTTGACCATCATCATTACAAAAGCAAGATGCTTTTTGATTCTTGCAAAACCATTTAATGTTTGAAATGATAATGGTCATTCAAAAACTTTCCATCAACCTTTTTCATTTTCATTATTATTATTATTTGATAATTCTTTTTCTTTTGCATTATGGTTGCAAGAAAGAAAAAGGATAGCTCATTCTATCATATTCATTCTCTCTCTTCACTTCATCTTCTTCTTCCTCTAGCTAAAGAGAACCCTTCTCATGTGTTGAGAATCCTTCTCTTTAAAAAGAAAAGCACCCCTTAGACACTCTCTACTCATTCTAGGTTTATGGTTTAGCAAGCCGGAAACCCTAGTTCACTCAAAGCACGAGGAAGAGCCCAAAGGTTGAACTCTCGAGGTGGATCCATCTTCGACGGAAGAAGGCGACAAGAAGAGAACCATCAACCTCTACAAAGTTTGAAGAAGAAGGAGTTCAAGTTTAGGTATAACCATCTCCATCCGAGTAGCTAACTCTCTTTAGCAAAGTATGCTAGTTTTAGTTTAGTTAAAGATCCCGACATTGCTTAGTCCATGTTGCCCCTTGCGCTAAAAATTTGTTTTTTATACCGTTTCCACCTCCCCGTAAGAACCGGGGGTCGCAACGTGGACTTACACTACGAGTGCGGAGAATAGCCCGCCAATTCTAGAGTGAAGCCCCCTCCGTCTCAGCGCCATGAGATACGGGCCCGTTGCCCTCCAGAACCCGACTATCCGTGCACTCCATCGTGGGGTAATCCTAGTACAGAAAAGAAAATATGTACAACGGTGACATCGACCTCAACCCGGTCGTACCCCAAAAGAATAATATACAAACAGGCAGTGACGGCTGTCCACATGTCGGACGCTCGCCCCGTGATATCAAATGTACAAATAATACTGAACTGTACAAACATTTCATCCAAGCTATCCACCACGACAATCCGTAACATCACAGCACAACACAGACATCAACGTGAATGTCACGTTCGCAAACCCGTCTAAAGGAACTATAGCGATTAGACAAGTTGTACCAATCAAATGACATTCACGGTTGTATATAGAAATGTATGTACTGCAAACTTTAAACAATGTTAGAAAATATCGACTTCGAAATAACCCCTAAATAGCCCCAAACAACTAGATAAAACCATATCCAAACTGGGCTAAACAAACAATACCACTAAACCAACATTCCAGAGACAAGACCACACTCCAAAAACGAAGTCCAGAAGCCCCTAAAGAACCGGCCTCCTCGGTTTTAAGAGCATTCTGCTCGGCCAAAAACAGGTGGATTTGGTTCGTGTTTGGGGTGTTGTCTAGTGGTCATGTCGGTAGTCTTCTGCAGTTGTGTAAAAAATTTTGAAGACACTTTTGAAATCAACAGAAACTAGAATGTTCAGGGGCAGTGTATCGGGTTTGTTTCGATTTCGGTAGTTTAACATTGTCTAAACAAGATAGCTAAGGGTTAATAGGCTGGCTCTGATACCATGTTGGGTTACGGCAGCGTCCCGACCGTCAATCCGAGACCAAACGCGGAAAAAAAAACTTATTAAACTTTGCGCTACCACAACCATTCACCCAGATCGAACCATTAACCGTTAACTAGCTAACTGTAAAGTGAGTTCAGAGATTATACCGATCGATCTGTGTCCTTCGGTCTTCAATTTCTGCACCTAGCTCCTCACCGGATGCCCCGAACAAGACCACTCTCCAATTTTGCTCGTCGAAGTGGCCCCACGTCGAGGATTCTTTATACGGGCTCCCGCTTCAAACCGAAGCAACTCGGACATGAAGTTTGCTAGAAGACATGTCCAAGGTGATGTAGAGATAGTGTGTTATTACATTGTCTCAATACACTCTAGGATTCTCAACACATGAGAGGGATAGAGTGGAAGTTGAAGATGAAGCCTTGAGTGAAGTGTTGTGAGCACAAGAAAAAGCAAGTCAAGAAAATGGCAATGCATGTTGTGAGAGATATTTTGTGAGAGCTCCCGTCCAAAAACTCAAGACCAAAACACCACCATGTGTGGCTGCCCTCTCTCTCCTATACATAATATCCCACACCCTAAATCAATAAAGAAATGGACATGGCACAAAAAATCACACCATGAGTCACCAAAATAGCACATGCCATAATCAATGCCCCAGGTTAAAACTTATGCTCACAATTTCCACCTAATTAAACTTTAAACCAAAAGTTTAATCCAAAAAGAGGATGGAAACATCTAAAGTAAACTCGTGACGGATCACAAGAATACCCATCATCCATATATACATACCCGCATCTGTATTTCGACTGAATACGAATACTACAAGACGAAAGTAATCCAAAAATCTAATACTAGGATCCGGTTTAAACCAAAGCCCACTATTATGATCCGTCCGATCATGATCCCTGCACAAGTGCACGTATATGATCAAACCCTTCCATAAAACCATACGGCCCCTTCAACGTTTCGCCCGAACTTAGGAAACTTTCTGTGGTGGACTCTAAAGACTCGTCAATACGCTGGCAGTGGGTTTAACTAGAAGCATGCCAGTGGCACTAGCTATACGTAATGGCTGACCATGTATTGAGCGAAAGGGAATCGGACGAGCGAACTCATCCAGAAACCCTACTGAGCCTATCTGTGACAATCTCCGTACAGTCCGGTCTGTACGACTATGAGTATCACATATCGGGCCTAGGGGATGGTAAATGTCAGCCCCCCAATAGCGGTATAAGTCGTGTCGGAGTGTAGCCCAGAACACCTTGAGAAACTACTGGAATACCTACCAGTAAATCTCACTTGCCTTGGCCAAGGACTTTGTGTAATGACTCTCCAGACACAGCAGGATATCAACCCCCAATACCGGAAGAGACGAATCCTGTCTAACCGTTACTGCAACCAAGTGCTTCGGGACTGCACCCAACTACTACTTGTTTGTACGTCTCCTTTGAGCCGTGGTAGGGTACAATCAAAGAACAGTGGGAACACACTTGAGACAAAGTAGTAGTTTCAAGTCAACGGACTAATCTGTACTCATGTCACCTGGGAATTGCTCCAGACGATAGGTATAGTACCAATCAACAGTGCCCCTGTGAGTCCGTCTGGTGTCCTCATAACCCAATGAGCACCTGTATACTATCTTAGGTGAACCAATTGACACCAATGGCTTGTGAGACCAGCCACCGCCCCTCGTCGGGGTCTCGATCCATATACACTAGTCTACTCATGGAGTATCGATGCACAGTCTCGAAACTCCCACGACTAGGGACACTTTAAGGATGTGCTTATAGACTACCCAACTCTCACGTATATGATCTCCATCATACTGCTGGTAGTCAAGCAAGAATCCTATGGGCTCTATCAACGTGTAATAGTGATCTGTACTGTCACCTGAAGCATGTACACGATGATAAAGACAAACCAGATTGCATACTATCATCTCGAGTAAGACTGTCCTACCGGTATAGGTCCTCTCTCAATCATTGCAATCACGTGCCTGTGATCCAATAATTTACTTGGGGGCACTATAGCCAACAAGTACACAGCCAGAGGGCTTCGTAGATAGTGGGAGCAGCGGAAACGTGTGCAAGTTGCTTTATGGGTTAAAGCAGGCATCGCGGAGTTGGAACATATGTTTTGATGTGGTAGTCCAAGTGTTTGACTTCATCAAAAAAGTAGATGAACCTTATATATACAAAAAGGTAATAGAGAGTATGGTGGTCATCCATGTATTGTACGTAGATGACATACTCTTGATAGGGAAGGTGTTTCCTATGCTACGCTCGGTCAATCTCCTATTATCATAAAGATTCTCCATATAGGATCAAGGTGATACCTCCTAAATCCTGGGTGTTGGATCTATGAAATAGATCTAAGTGGATGTTAGGATTCTCACTAGGAGTAGTGAGATGGTATCAATAGATCCTGAAGAGAACCACTGGATAGTTTTCAGGGTGGTAAGGTCGACTGAATGTCAGTCACAGGCATTGTCTTTACACTCAGTGGAGGGACGGTATGTTGGAAGAGTTCCAAGCTAGATACCATGGCATACTAGACGATAAAGGCTCGATACATAGCTACCAATGATACTACCAAAGAAGGAGTCTAGGTGTATATAAGTTCATGAGATGAACTTCGTTCCTACCATTGTGTGACAATGGAGCTGTAGCAAAGGCCTGGGAACCCCCATCCCATCAGATATCCAGACATATTCTAAGGCAGTATCACCTGATCATGGAGATAGTTGATCTCCAGGGAGATCGAGGTTAAGAGAGTAGACTCAGAGGACAACACGGCGGATCCACTCACGAAGGCCTTTTCCCAAGAGAGACTTTTATGGGATAGTTGTGTATGAGATACTACAACCACTGCTGATTGTTGGGTATTGGATACAACAACATATGGCCGTAGTGCAAGTGGGAGATTGTTAGTTATATGTTTGCCCTAGAGGCCATTATTGTACATATGATGTATATTATAGTGGATGCTTGGATATACATAGGAAGGACTTTCTTGCTCAACATGATATTATGCTATCTGGTTGCTCTTTATCTTAACATGTACACTGATTGTCTCTATGTTACATGTTGATAAAGCCCTTAGGATGAGTACTTGACTACCAGGATTATGATGCAGATCATACTAGTGGGGATAGAGTAGCAGGTAAGTATATCCTTCAAATGTTCCTAGTCGTAGGTGTATCGACAGGGCATCGATATACCAGAGTAGACTAGCGTGTAGCTTCTTGACCCATGTAGATGGGCGATGGATGATCCCATATCCATTGGTGTTTGACATTATACGGGTACTCAGTGGAGACTGGGCACACTGGACAGACTCGCCGAGAACTCCCAGATGGTATTATACCTCACGTCAGATGGCAGTCCTCTGGTGACACTGGTACAGGGTAGTTTGTCGACCCGAGATTGTCATAGAGCCTTATGTGATTCCCACCGTGCTTTGATTTCCACCTTACCACGTTCAAGAGAACGTGCAAAACGGTGGTCTTTGGGTACAGTCCCGAGTCACATGGAGGCAATTAGCGATATGAGGTGATTCGTCTCTCCCGGTATAGGGAGTTGATGTTGCGCTGTGATTGATTGGCTATAACAGGAAGTCCCTAGCCAGGACTGATTCCGAGATATACTGGTAAGTGTTATCAGTAGTTCCTAGACCCGCTATGAGCCCCACATCAGCACGACTTATCGAGTTACTAGGGTCTGATGTTTACCACCCCTAGACGAGATATGCGACATATCAGATGAAGAGACCGGACTGTACGGTAGTGTTACTGATTGGATTCGTAGGATTATGAGCAGGCTTGCTTGTTGATCTTCTGATCGCTCAATACCCAGGTGGCCGTTACGTTTAGCAGACCGCTTGCGGCTTATGGGTGTTTGATATGATCATCACCTACTGCCGGCGTATTGACGAGCCTTTAGAGTCCTATACAGAGGTTTCCTGGCTCAAGCGAAATGGAGTAGGAGCACATATGTGATATGTCCAGGACCAAGATTAATACTGTCACGGCCCGAAAGTACGGAACGTGACTGGCACTTAGATTACGAGACGTCTAAAGGCGTACCGTAACCTAAGTCAGCCAAAGCCCAGAAATCTAACCCAAAATCAAAAGAGAGTGAAGGAAAAACCTTTAATAAAGACGATTTTCAAATCAATTAAGTTGCAAAGAATCCCTTTTTAAAACATCCAAAATTTCTGAAAATTTTGGCAGAGTCTCCCCTGTATTTTCTATCCCCAAAAATGGGTACAACAAGATAATACATATGAAATCATAAAAATGGCATCCCCAAGCGGGAGCTAGCTCTTCGCCCAAGGCGGATCACAACCACATGCAGTATAATAGTAATATCAAGAAAAAGAGCATAAAAGAGATGCAAATACCAGATAACCCACGTCGGCTCAAGTGAGCTCGACCCAAAAGAACCACAAATATACAAGTCTCTCAGTCTCATCACTACGTCGCATATACAAAACAAGTGGTAGATGGAGAATACTAGATACAATGATAAAGCAAAAAGAAATAAAGTATACTCGCAACCCACCTACGGGCGATGTCGCGAGTCTGAGCAAAAGGAACTGATGACAAGATAGCCCGCCGCTACAAGACTGACGGGTCCGACCTGCAAGACACTGTGGCACAACGGGGGTGAGTTGCCAGCTCGTGAGTAAATATAACATCTAATAAGGCAATCGTAAGAATGCACGCAATGCGGAACAACATGTATGTCCATATGTGCTATAATGTCTCTAGTATGCATGCACAGGTATGCAATGTCATTTTTTAAGTCTTTAAGGGTTTTAATGCTAAGGTTATTGAATTCCTAACTTTAAAACATGAACATCTGTATAGTAGCTAAATATCATCAAGAAATCATCTGAAAACCTGTGTCAAGCATCGACACCAAAAAGGAATCATATCTGTCTCAATATCGGGCTCCGTCAGTCCGGATCGGCCCATATCATAAATCTCACGACAACGGTCGGTATCCTCCGGATATCCACCGCGCCAGACATCACCGGTAGGTAGTCTTCCCCTGCCAGGCTCATCGTCTACAACTCGATCTTCTTGCCCCGGGGTACCATACCGGGCCCACCATGTACCCGAGACGGTTCATCCACTCCTCGAATCGGGTCTCGAAATCCAACAGAAAACATGAAAACTCATGGTGGACGATACATACATCACGAGAAAACCGCAACTTTTGTTTTGAAAAGGATAAATATAAGGTTTTGTTAAATTCTTGCGGTTTTCCCCAAAAATCCAGAAATCACAGCAAAACTGAAATCCTCAAGAAAATCATAGTGTCCACATGTTATATATATGACCAATGTCTATGCTATCAATGTGTATGATGTAAATTTTGGCTCTAGTTCTATGCAATTATGATGATGATGCGAGATATGTGCATGCAATGCAGTTTTATATGTCAAGTATAAATGCAGGTGATGATATTAGGATAAACAGGTTCTATCGTGCACGTGACATGTCAATTACCAAAGGCGTGTGTCACCTGAATAGTGCGCGTGCAATAGATGCCAATGGTAAGGTGTTCGTGTCCTACGAAATTATATCGCATATGTATATATGAATGTCATATGAATGTCCATGCAATCTAGTATAGGGTTAGCTGTAAGGGTATGCAATGTACATAAATGGATAAGCTAGTTAACAATATAATTATTGCATAAAGTAGAGTAATCCTAACTAGGGGGGGGGCGCCTCGAGCCATCCAGACGATTCCCCCATAGATGAATATATCTACTCACCAGAAATCCCCGCTAATCTGATCCGGCCACCGCTTTGCCTTTTCGCGCCGTATCCGAAGTTTCCCCGACCGATCCTAGAATTGCATAACACAAAATATAAGGTTACAGATTTCTGAAATGATGCAACTCACACTATGAAAAGATCGACGCCCTCGAATTAATCACAACGTGCACTCGGTACGCGGAAAATACACGAAAATCGCTAAAACCTTAACTAAAATCGCCGTATGGGGGAAATCGATTAAACTACAACCCGACTAGACGAAACCCCACGTTCGCGCATTCTAATAATCCTATACGAAGCTAATAATATTGCTAACCTAACGCAAATTGACCGCCTTCTATTTCTACAAAAAATCTAGTAAGCGATTTCCTCACCGATTTGTTACAAACATCGAAATTTATCGATTTAGTAAGCATACCAATACACAATTCACCACTCTAATTAATTAGATAACCAAACCCCAACTTTAATACATCAACCATGCTTCAAACACTAATCCACAATCAAATCCCTTTTCTTGAATTTCATGAACAAGAAATTTCTATTAAATTGATACTTCAAAATTCTATTTTAGCACCTTTAAACTACAATTTGACAAAGAGATTAGAATTTTCACCTCACAAGCTTGAACCCTAGCTTGCTCAAGTCTCCAAGAAGCCTCCTTTCATCAACTTTTTAAACTAATTTGGGTTGAAGAGAGGGTGGATTAGGGTTTTACTTTGAATTGGAGAAGAAAATAATGTATTTTGTTAATTTTTTCATGATTTTAGAAGCAAGAAAAATGAGGAAAAAAATTGGGCTGAAGGAGGGATGCTCGGCCTGAGCTAGAGGGTGAGGGAGAGTGAGGGGAAAATGTGGAAGGTTCCAAGAAAAAGTCACTCTCAATTGTATTTAATGCTTAACATAACAATTTTTACAAAAAAACCTCTTTTTTGTTCATTTTTTCATTAAATTTCCAACCCAAAAACTAAAAATGTGAAAGTCATGAAACAATTTTATTAACACCATATTTTATCTTATAAAGACTCCTAATTAAGAAATTTACCTAAATAAATTTGTATTTATCCCTAATTAAATATATTTAAAAAGGCTTAAAATAATAAAAAAAAATAATTAATTACGAAAAAAAAATTATTTGACTAGAAAATTACAAATGACATTTTAGTGACAAAATTATAGTAATATCTTATTTAAATTTTGTATAATTAGGTCTACAATGAAAAATATCAATTTTGACTTTTTACGGAAAAAGCCGAAAAATTTGCCGATTACCGAAAAACTGCCTAAACGATTTTTGAAGGGTTACAATCTTCCCCCCTTAAAGAAATTCGGTCCCCGAATTTAGAATTTAACTACGCGTACCTTCAAAAAGATGGGGATATCTCTTCCTCATCTCGACCTCGGTCTCCCAGGTGACCTCCTCGCTGTTCGGGCCACGCCAAAGGACTTTGACAGACGGTATGACCTTCGACCTCAATTTCTTCACCTGCCGATCCAAGATGACCACCGGCTGCTCGGTGAAAGAAAGATCACGCTCTAACTGGATCGTCTGGTGCTGAATCCCCTGGGAAGGATCATGAAGGTACTTGCGGAGCATCGAGACATGGAATACGGGGTGAACATCGGGGAAGCTGGGCGGAAGGGCTAATCGATAAGCGACTGGACCAACACGCTCTAGGATCTCGAAAGGACCAACATATCTAGGACTCAGTTTTCCTTTCCGCCCAAATCTCATCACACCCTTCATCGGAGAGACCTTCAGGAGAACATGATCGCCAACAGCGAACTCGAGTCGGCGACGACGCCTGTCAGCATAAGATTTCTGCCTGCTCTATGCCGCTCTCATCCTATCCCGAATCAGCTGTATTTTCTCGGTCGTCTCCTGCACGATCTGCGGCCCTAAAATACTGCTCTCCCTGAGCTCTGTCCAACATACAGGCGATCGACATCTCCTCCCATATAAAGCCTCGAAAGGTGCCATCTGAATCGTCTCCTGGAAGCTATTATTGTAGGAAAACTCGATCAAAGGCAAATGACGATCCCAGCTACCACCGAAATCTAAAACACAAGCTCTGAGCATGTCCTCAAGAGTCTGAATCGTACGCTCCGACTGACCGTCAGTCTGCGGATGAAAGGCTGTGCTAAAACTCAATCGGGTGCCCAAAGCTTCCTGTAGTTTCTGCCACAATCGGCTGGTAAACTGGGTACCACGGTCAGACACGATGCAAGTCGGAACACCATGCAGTCGCACTATCTCATCAATATAAACCTGGGCGTACTGAGAAAATCCAAAAGTGGTCTTCACTGGCAGAAAGTGAGCCGCTTTCGTCAGTCGATCCACAATCACCCAAATAGAGTCATACCCTCGACTGGTCCTGGGTAGACCCACTACGAAGTCCATGGAGACCTGCTCCCACTTCCACTCAGGGATGGGCAAAGGCTGTAACTCGCCGGCTGGCCTCTGGTGCTCGGCCTTGACTTGCTGACAAGTCAGGCATCTCGACACAAAATCTGTAACATCCTTCTTCATCCCGTCCCACCAGTAAACCTCTCTCAAATCACGGTACATCTTGGTGGAACCTGGATGCACACTGTATACGGATCTATGTGCCTCCTCGAGAATATCACACCTCAGTCCCTCTGAATCTGGCACACACAGTCGAGTCCCAAATCGAAGTATCCCCTGATCATCAATCACGAACTCAGAAACTCTGCCCTGCCGAATCTGCTCAATAATCTCTAAGATACGGGCATCGCCGGACTGTACCTCGCGAATACGGTCAAGTAACTGTGGGCGTGCTCTGAAATGGGCCAGCTGTCCTCCTGTAGGAGTAAACTCGAACTGCACTCTGCTATCACATAAAACCTGCCAATCTGCCGTCGACTGCATCTGTACTGCGCTCAAACAAGATAGGCTACCTCCGGGCCTCCTACTCAAAGCATTTGCCACCACATTCGCCTTGCCCGGATGGTATAGAATCTCGCAGTCATAATCTTTCACCAACTCCATCCAACGGCGCTGTCTCAGGTTCAGGTCTCGCTGCTGGAAGATATACCTCAAACTCTTGTGGTCAGTGAATATCTGGCACGACTCACCGTATAGGTAATGTCTCCAGATCTTGAGTGCAAACACCACTGCAGCCATCTCTAAATCATGGGTGGGGTAGTTCTGTTCGTGCTTCCTCAGCTGCCGAGAAGCATACGCGATAACTCTGTCGTGCTGCATCAATACACATCCCAGCCCCACTCTAGAAGCATCACAATATACTACGAACCCGCCTAATCCTGAAGGCAATGCTAACACTGGAGCAGTAGTCAGACGAGTCTTCAACTGCTGGAAACTATCCTCACATGCCTGGGTCCAATCAACAGGAACCCCCTTCCGGGTCAACCCGGTCAACGGTGTAGCAATGTGGGAGAAATCCTGGACAAAACGTCGATAATAGCCGGCCAGACCTAGAAAACTGCGAACCTCTGTGACTGATACCGGTCTAGGCCAACGCTGAACTGCCTCGATCTTCTTCGGGTCCACGCAAATACCATCTCTCGTCACCACATTACCCAAGAAGTCGACACTGTCTAGCCAGAATGCGCACTTGGAGAATTTGGCGAACAGCTGATGCTCCCTCAAAGTCTGCAATGTGATACGTAAGTGCTGCTCATGCTCCTCCCGGCTCCGAGAATAAACCAAGATGTCGTCAATGAACACAATGATGAACTGATCGAGATACGGCCTGAATACGCGGTTCATCAAATCCATAAAAGCTGCCGGGGCATTGGTGAGCCCGAACGACATCACCAAGAACTCATAATGACCATATCGTGTACGGAAAGCTGTCTTCGGAATATCCTCCTTCCGAACCCGCAACTGGTGATAACCTGACCGTAAATCAACCTTCGAGAAAAACCCTGCACCCTGGAGCTGATCAAATAAGTCATCAATGCGGGGTAGGGGATATCTGTTCCACACAGTAACCCGGTTCAGCTGACGATAATCAATGCATAAACGCATACTTCCGTCCTTCTTCTTAACAAACAAGACGGGAGCACCCCAAGGTGACACACTCGGTCGGATGAGCCCTTTGTCCAGCAAGTCCTGTAACTGATCCTTTAGCTCTCTCAGCTCTGCCGGGGCCATCCGATAAGGCGGTATAGAAATAGGCCCCGTGCCAGGGATCAAGTCAATACAGAACTCAATCTCACGCACTGGTGGCAGACCAGGCAGCTCGTCAGGGAATACATCAGGAAACTCTCTCACAACAGGGACCTGGTCCAACGGAACCTCTGTGGAGCTAGTATCACAAACATAAGCTAAGAATCCCTGACACCCTTTCCTTAAGAGCTGACCAGCGCGAAGAGAAGAAATCAAGCTGGGAAGGGTAGCGCTACGATCTCCATGAATAATAAGAACCGGCTCACCAGGAAAACTGAATCTGACTGCTTTTTCACGGCAGTCCACGGATGCATAACAGGTGGCTAGCCAGTCCATACCAAGAAGAACGTCAAAGTCTAGCATATCGAGGAGAATCAAATCTACTGAAGAATCTCTCTCCCCGATACGAACGGAACAAGATCGGTACACAAAACGGGCAACAAAAGACTCGCCTACCGGGGTAATAACGACAAGCGGCTGATCTAACGGAGAAGACTCTCGGCCCAACCTCGGTGCAAAATACGTGGAAACATAGGAATGTGTGGATCCTGGATCAAATAATACCCGTGCATCAAAAGAACGTACTGGCAGAGTACCTGTCACGACGGCATTGGATGCCTGTGCATCCTGAGGAGTCAATGCGAACACTCGGGCCTGTCCACCACTAATAGCTGGCTGTGCTCTGCCTCTACCTCGGCCTCTGCCTCTGCCTCTGTCGCCTCGTCCTCTCTGAACCGGACCGCCTCGCCCACGGCCTCTAGAAGCATCTGTCTGGCGTGAAGCATCATCAGGCGTAGGAAGTAAAGCTCTCTGAGAAGGTGGTGAGGGTGGTAAGGTCACATGCGGGACTGTCGCCGCGCCCGGACGCCCCATGGTACAGTCTCTGATACGGTGGTACTGACTCCCGCACCGAAAACATCCTGGAGACGACTGCTGGGTCTGTGGATATGAACCAAATAACTGACCTCGTCTCAATCCTCTGCCTCCGCCATCCCCCGGAAATAATCTATCACGATGTCTGCCCATCTGCCGCTGAGCTGGCGTATCAGTACGGATCCTCTTCGGCCCAGAAGCGACCGGAGTCTCAGAAATACGCTCCTCCAAAAGTAAGGCTGCATCCATCGCGGCTGCGTATGTATCAAAGTGCTGGGTGCCGATGGCAAGGAATAGCTGTGTATCAAGCCCTCGTACAAACCTCTTTATCCTCTTCTCTTCTGTGTCGACTAGGTACGGTGCATATCGAGACAACTGGGTAAACTGTATATCATACTCCGACACTGTCATCCCAGGAGTCTTGCGCAAAGACTCAAAACTACGGGCTCGAGCATCTCGGACACTCTCCGGAAGAAAACGGGCAAGAAATGCAGATGTAAACTCATTCCAGGTCATAGAAGGCAGACCTGCAGCTCGGCCTCTCTCTACTAAGTCGTACCATGTCTGGGCAAGACCCTCCAGACGAAAACTCGCAAACTCCACCAATCTATCCTCAGAACACCTCAACGAACGGCCAATCCGTGCCATCCTATCGAGAAATGTCTGTGGGTCCTCTGTCGCATCTGTACCGGTAAAAGCTGGAGGTCTCAATCTCATGAACTCCTGTAGTGAAACAGGGATAGTCTCCGTAGTAGCAGCAGGAGTGACCATCTGTGCAGCAGGTACGATCGTGGTCTGTGCGGTGGAAGGAACGTCCTCGGATCTCTGTGCCCGGCTGGACTCAACTAAAGATCCCATCATCTGCCGCAACTCTTGCATGCCGGCCTCTAATCTGGCAATACGGTCAGGATGAGGCGGATCAGTAGGACCCTGAGGAGTAGGCGTATCCTCCCGCTCGATCCTCGCCTCAGACGAGCCCGCTCGAATCTCATCCCTAGCGGCAGCCCGCTGAGCTCTCGTAGTCTTTGGCGGCATCGAAGCTGAATAATAAACAGGACTGATAAGATCATTGCAATTGAATCAAGGAATGCAAGGAATCAAGAAAGGAAATACAAGCAATTATGTCCTAAGGTCACTTAGGCAGAGTACCGTATCGTAAGTATGCCGCGGATCATACCCACGCTACGCCACTCTGCTTAAGTCACCTACTCCATCTACCAAGGTCGTCCTATACTCAGAAAGGTAAAACCTACGCTCTGATACCAACTTTGTCACGGCCCGAAAGTACGGAACGTGACTGGCACTTAGATTACGAGACGTCTAAAGGCGTACCGTAACCTAAGTCAGCCAAAGCCCAGAAATCTAACCCAAAATCAAAAGAGATTGAAGGAAAAACCTTTAATAAAGACGATTTTCAAATCAATTAAGTTGCAAAGAATCCCTTTTTAAAACATCCAAAATTTCTGAAAATTTTGGCAGAGTCTCCCCTGTATTTTCTATCCCCAAAAATGGGTACAACAAGATAATACATATGAAATCATAAAAATGGCATCCCCAAGCGGGAGCTAGCTCTTCGCCCAAGGCGGATCACAACCACATGCAGTATAATAGTAATATCAAGAAAAAGAGCATAAAAGAGATGCAAATACCAGATAACCCACGTCGGCTCAAGTGAGCTCGACCCAAAAGAACCACAAATATACAAGTCTCTCAGTCTCATCACTACGTCGCATATACAAAACAAGTGGTAGATGGAGAATACTAGATACAATGATAAAGCAAAAAGAAATAAAGTATACTCGCAACCCACCTACGGGCGATGTCGCGAGTCTGAGCAAAAGGAACTGATGACAAGATAGCCCGCCGCTACAAGACTGACGGGTCCGACCTGCAAGACACTGTGGCACAACGGGGGTGAGTTGCCAGCTCGTGAGTAAATATAACATCTAATAAGGCAATCGTAAGAATGCACGCAATGCGGAACAACATGTATGTCCATATGTGCTATAATGTCTCTAGTATGCATGCACAGGTATGCAATGTCATTTTTTAAGTCTTTAAGGGTTTTAATGCTAAGGTTATTGAATTCCTAACTTTAAAACATGAACATCTGTATAGTAGCTAAATATCATCAAGAAATCATCTGAAAACCTGTGTCAAGCATCGACACCAAAAAGGAATCATATCTGTCTCAATATCGGGCTCCGTCAGTCCGGATCGGCCCATATCATAAATCTCACGACAACGGTCGGTATCCTCCGGATATCCACCGCGCCAGACATCACCGGTAGGTAGTCTTCCCCTGCCAGGCTCATCGTCTACAACTCGATCTTCTTGCCCCGGGGTACCATACCGGGCCCACCATGTACCCGAGACGGTTCATCCACTCCTCGAATCGGGTCTCGAAATCCAACAGAAAACATGAAAACTCATGGTGGACGATACATACATCACGAGAAAACCGCAACTTTTGTTTTGAAAAGGATAAATATAAGGTTTTGTTAAATTCTTGCGGTTTTCCCCAAAAATCCAGAAATCACAGCAAAACTGAAATCCTCAAGAAAATCATAGTGTCCACATGTTATATATATGACCAATGTCTATGCTATCAATGTGTATGATGTAAATTTTGGCTCTAGTTCTATGCAATTATGATGATGATGCGAGATATGTGCATGCAATGCAGTTTTATATGTCAAGTATAAATGCAGGTGATGATATTAGGATAAACAGGTTCTATCGTGCACGTGACATGTCAATTACCAAAGGCGTGTGTCACCTGAATAGTGCGCGTGCAATAGATGCCAATGGTAAGGTGTTCGTGTCCTACGAAATTATATCGCATATGTATATATGAATGTCATATGAATGTCCATGCAATCTAGTATAGGGTTAGCTGTAAGGGTATGCAATGTACATAAATGGATAAGCTAGTTAACAATATAATTATTGCATAAAGTAGAGTAATCCTAACTAGGGGGGGGGCGCCTCGCGCCATCCAGACGATTCCCCCATAGATGAATATATCTACTCACCAGAAATCCCCGCTAATCTGATCCGGCCACCGCTTTGCCTTTTCGCGCCGTATCCGAAGTTTCCCCGACCGATCCTAGAATTGCATAACACAAAATATAAGGTTACAGATTTCTGAAATGATGCAACTCACACTATGAAAAGATCGACGCCCTCGAATTAATCACAACGTGCACTCGGTACGCGGAAAATACACGAAAATCGCTAAAACCTTAACTAAAATCGCCGTATCGGGGAAATCGATTAAACTACAACCCGACTAGACGAAACCCCACGTTCGCGCATTCTAATAATCATATACGAAGCTAATAATATTGCTAACCTAACGCAAATTGACCGCCTTCTATTTCTACAAAAAATCTAGTAAGCGATTTCCTCACCGATTTGTTACAAACATCGAAATTTATCGATTTAGTAAGCATACCAATACACAATTCACCACTCTAATTAATTAGATAACCAAACCCCAACTTTAATACATCAACCATGCTTCAAACACTAATCCACAATCAAATCCCTTTTCTTGAATTTCATGAACAAGAAATTTCTATTAAATTGATACTTCAAAATTCTATTTTAGCACCTTTAAACTACAATTTGACAAAGAGATTAGAATTTTCACCTCACAAGCTTGAACCCTAGCTTGCTCAAGTCTCCAAGAAGCCTCCTTTCATCAACTTTTTAAACTAATTTGGGTTGAAGAGAGGGTGGATTAGGGTTTTACTTTGAATTGGAGAAGAAAATAATATATTTTGTTGATTTTTTCATGATTTTAGAAGCAAGAAAAATGAGGAAAAAAATTGGGCTGAAGGAGGGAGGCTCGGCCTGAGCTAGAGGGTGAGGGAGAGTGAGGGAAAAATGTGGAAGGTTCCAAGAAAAAGTCACTCTCAATTGTATTTAATGCTTAACATAACAATTTTTACAAAAAAACCTCTTTTTTGTTCATTTTTTCATTAAATTTCCAACCCAAAAACTAAAAATGTGAAAGTCATGAAACAATTTTATTAACACCATATTTTATCTTATAAAGACTCCTAATTAAGAAATTTACCTAAATAAATTTGTATTTATCCCTAATTAAATATATTTAAAAAGGCTTAAAATAAAAAAAAATAATAATTAATTACGAAAAAAATTTTATTTGACTAGAAAATTACAAATGACATTTTAGTGACAAAATTATAGTAATATCTTATTTAAATTTTGTATAATTAGGTCTACAATGAAAAATATCAATTTTGACTTTTTACGGAAAAAGCCGAAAAATTTGCCGATTACCGAAAAACTGCCTAAACGATTTTTGAAGGGTTACGAATACGATATGTGATACCGTATTATATTCTCACGATTTGTATTATCGGTCGGTTATATGAGATATAGCCGGGTTATTGAATCAATTGTTTATTCGATAAGATGATACACAAAATATTAGTCGGCTATATATGATATAGCCGGATTATTAAATCAAGTGTTGATTTAATAATTTAATGTATAATTATATATATATTTGATATATTAGATTACATTAACTAATATTCAGTCACTTAAGATTTCTTTTCTCACCTGTTTTGTGCATGTGTATATATGTGATATATATATATATATAAGTGTACAAAGTTTTGTACCATGCTTGATGATGCATGCATCTTGGGTGTGTGTATGACTTACACCATGCTTGGTTTAATCCTAGAGTTTTTAATGGGTTATGTAATTTAAAAAATAAATGATTTTGTCAAGGCATGAAGCTTGTAGAAGCTTGTTGTTTGCATTGACTAAGTCCACAAGTTTTGTTTTGCCTAAGATATTTATTAACCCAACCAATAATCCTAGCTATGGTTAATTCTCTACAAAGATTAAGTATATGATACTAAACTCACCTATGCTTGCAATTGACTACTTGATAATGATCATGAGAGTTTTCTTCATCTTCTTCCTCTCAAGCTTTCTACCTTCAATGGAAAATGAAGAAAATATGTGAGAAAATTATTTCTAAAGTGAGCAATATTCCTAATTCATCATCTTCTACTACTAGACATTTAGTATAGGGTGTTTGCTTAACTAATTCCACAATTAGTGAAGAGGTAGCTTAGGTTAGTGTCTCCTCGACGTAGATCATCTTCGGCCTCGAAGACTTCGAGCAAGCTTGTTCCGTACATCTTGCAGAGCCTCTCAAGAGTCTGGGAGTTCATGGATCGCAGCGAAGGGACTACTACACGGAGCTATTGAAGTGAAGGACCGGTCTACAAAGGTTGTATTCCTTGTTCACTTCTTTGCAAAGTTGTTTGCATATCGATTCGTCGGATTTTCTAGTAACGATTCTAGGGTTAGGGTTAGCTAGAACGGAAATTTTTTGAAATTGGTATGGACGATGCCACCCGAAACCTTGCTGCCGTGATAGACAACCCTTCAGTGTACGTGTATATGACTCTGCCAGAGGGTTGTTAAAGTCAGTGGGAGCAGCGGAAGCATAGTGGACAAATTGCTTATGTCTATTTATAGACTAAAGCAGGTATAGCGGATATAGATCATCTATTTTTAATATGACAGTCATAGAGTTTGACTTCATCAGAATAACGGATGGATCTGGTAAGAAGGTAGTAGAGAGTGATGTCCTGGTATTTGGATGACAAGCACTTAATTGGAAGAGATTTTCTTATACTACGATCGGTTATACTGTGGTTGTCATAAGGTGGTTTCTCCACATAGGATATGGAAAAAATATTAAGGATTCTGGTTACTAGATCTATAGTTTTATATCTAGATTTAAGAAGTGTCCCAATTCGGGTACATTGAAATTATTCTAAAGTGTGTTAGAATGGACGACTCCTGGTGTGGTGGTGTACCCGCAGGTGATGGAGTCACCCTCTTTAAAGAGATATCTTTTAGACTGATGAAGAGAGGGATTTGCAAGATTGACATATCATTTGCTTAGGCAATTGAGGCAATGATGAGATCTCAACTACAACACCAGATATTGATTTTGCACAGGCTGCAACAAGCATATATTAATCCAATCCTGGAGAAACGTTGGAAAGCAGTTATGAACATAAGTGGATGTTCTTGGTATATGATAACGGTAGCCTCCTTCAGGAGCCGGTTATCAGTTCTTGCTTCCAAGATGACCTGGATGACAGAATGACTGTCAGAGTTATAGTTTTCCCTCTTTTAAGAGAAAGTATGTTGGACAGGTAGTCCAAGCGGGAGGACAGTATTACTCGAGATGATAGTATGCTATCAGATTTGTCTTTATCATCGTGTACATGCTTTAAGTGACATTACAGATCACTATTACATGTTGATAGAGCCCATAGGATTCTTGCTCGACTACCAGCATTATGATGGCGATCACATACATGGGTGCTGGATGGTCTATAAGCACATCCTTAAATGTCTCTAGTCATGGGAGTATTGAGACTGGACATTGATGTTAGTGTATATGCCCTAGAGGCCATTACTGTATCATACTAGTTTGTATATTACTTAATGGAAGCTTGGGATATTCATCTTGTATAGACAATCTTGCTCAAAATAGTAGTATGCTACTTGGTTTGTTTCTACTTTAATGTGTACATGTCTTTAATTTAGTATATCACCTATACACATTAGTGGAGCCCTTAGGATCTTTGCTTGATTACCAGCGTTGTGATGGCAGTCACACTAGTGGGTGCTGGGTAATCCACAAGCACATCCTTATGCAGGTCCCTAGTCGTAAGACTATCGAGACAGGGCATTGATACTCCGGAGTAGACTAGCGTTTGCGCTTCTCATCCCAGCAGGGGAGACGGTTTGTCCCACAGCCGTCAGTACGTCGTACTTGAGATAGTATGCAGATGCTCGTTAGGTTATGAGTACACTGGACAGGACTCGTCGGGAACTATTGGTTGGTACTATACCTATCGTCAGTTATCAGTTCCCAAGTGACATGAGTACAACTTAGTCCGCTGACTTGATACTGTCACTTCGCCTCGAGTGTGTTCCCACTGTACCTAGATTACTACCCTACCACGGCTCAAAGGAGTCGTGCAAACAGGTAGTAGTTGGGTGCAGTCCCGAAGCACTTGGAGGCAGTGACGGTTAGACAGGATTCGTCTCTCCCGGTATTGGGGGTTGATATCGCGCCGTGTCTAGGAGAGCCATTACACAAAGTCCCTGGCCAGGGCAAGCGAGATATGCTGGTAGGTTTCCAGTGTTATCTCAGGGTGTTCTGGCCTACACTCCGACACGACTTGTACCGCTATTAGGGGACTGACGTTTACCGCCCCCCTAGGCCCGCCATGCGATGTTCTCAGACGAACAGACCGGACTGTACGCAGATTGTCACATTCAGGCTCAGTAGGAGTTCAGATGGGTTTCACCTCGTCCGTCTTCTTATCGGCATCTACCTGGGGACCGTTACGCACAGCTAGTGCCGCTTGCGGTCTTTGGTTAAACCCACTGCCAGCGTAGTGTCGAGTCTTTAGAGTCCCAGACAGAAAGCTATTCGCCTTTAGGCAAAAGAGTAGAGGTCGCATGGTTTTGCGACAGGGTTCGGTCACATCCGTGCACTTGTGCACGTTTAGTGTCCGGACAGTTAACACTAGAGGGCTTTGGTTTAAGCCAGATCCTAGTGTATGTTTTGGGATTGTTTTTATCTCGTTTGTATTCATGTTCCTCGGAACGCGGATACGGGTGTGTATGCACAGTTGACAGAGAGACAGAGGCAGAGGATTCTCATTGGGGTTGCTGACTGTTGACTTTTGCTAAACCCTAATGAGAATATTAAATATGATTAACAATAATATTAATTAAGTATTATTGTGACATGGTTGTTGAAGGGTTGACTTTGTTGACTTGTTGACCGGTCGACTAGGTTGGACTAGTTGACCATCATCATTACAATGGCTATCATTTCATGGCAAAGACTTTTGCTTGCTTGTTTCTTTTTGTAAAATGAGTGCATGAAATGATATGGCCATTTTGACTTGAATCATCACATAATACTCAATTACTATTATGGCTTATGATTATTTTGGATTATTAGAGCTTGGATGGCAAAAGTCTTGCTCATTCTTTCATTTCCTTTCTCTCTCATGCTTGAGCTCTCCCTCTTCCTCTTGCTCTCTCTCTAGTCTATGGTTCACTTGTCTCATGTGTTGAGAAGCAAGAACCATAGAGATAAAACCCAACACACTCCTCTACTCATCCTAGTTCACAAGGTTTAGCAAACTAAGTGTTCTAGTTTCTTCTAGTTTGAAGTGAAGCCAAAGGTAGAAGCTTTCAGGTGGATCCATCTTCGGCACAAAGAGACGACGAGGAGAGAACCATCCGACCACCACAAGGAGACCAAGAGAAGGAGTTCAAGTAAAGGTATAACCCCTAACCGAGTAGGTAAAACTCTTGTTAGGATTGTTAGATAGTTGTTTAACAAAGATCCGTATTTTGAGTCCATGTTACCGCCCAAAAGAAAAATCGTTTTTCATCATTTCCGCAAGCCCGTAAGTACCGGGAGAGGTAACGTGGACTTACAGTGGTATCAGAGCCTAGTTAAACACTATCTAACATGTTAGCAAAGTAAGTAGAAGTTCGATCGGAAAAAAAGTCGCGAAACATGCCCGTATTTTCAAGTTTCTGCCGATTATGTTTTCTGTTCAAAAAATAATTAATCTGACACTAAAAATCGGCTCAGGCTTTTTAAAACCCACACAAGAAAATTGGTCCACTGACTCGGTCAAAGCGCCGCGGAAACGCGGCGGGAGCATGCTCCCGCCGCGGTTCCGCGGCCAAGTTGACTCGGTCGTGGCACAATTTTCCTGCAGTGTTTTTCTGGGGCTATTTTGGGATTTTTGGAATATGTTTTTTCTGCCCAGATTTTCTAGAAAGCAAAATTTGTTTTTGGGGCTTAAAAATCCGTATTTTGATCGAACTTCTAAAGACTTAAGCTAACGGGTTATATCTGTGATGTGATATATGTATTGAACGTCTGCTAATCGCTATACGTCGATTAGTGGGGGTTATACATATCTGTGATCTGTAATGTTGATGGTATGTGTATATGAATTCATTGGATTGTCGCGGATGAATAGCCGGGGGGTTGTGAGATGAGAGTTTTTCTTTTTCTTTCAATTCATGTAATTTGTAATTGATGTAATATTATTTATATGGCCGCACAACCGGGATGGGGTTATAGCCGTCATTGTATAATTTCTTTTAATATTTTTGCTCCTAGGATAGACCCAAGGTGGGGTGCACAAACTACCGGGTATCTCGAAGTGCCGAGTGTCCTACTCACGGTGTTGAGGTAGGTTGCTTCGCTTCGGGTACTTGGCGGGTAGTTTGCCGCACCCGTAGGGGTCTAGGGTGGGGTCTTGGCTATTCATCGCGACCGTGTAATCCGCTCTTCGTTACAGGCTCGTACGGATTGCGGATTCCTAGTATATCCAATGTGTTCATCTGTGATCTGGAATGGCTATCATTGCATGTGACGAATGTGTATATCTATGTATGATATCTATTTAGGCATTGCTTATGTTTTGCATCCGCGCTAGTCCAGCCCCCGCTCTGTCGTTAGTTAAGTAAACTAACGGGTAATGACGGGGCCCCGTGGCGAATGCGGATGGCATAAGCGTACGTCATATTTTCGTTGTTTTCTGCAATGGTAGGATTAAATGATGGGACGCATTAAATTAATGCAAGAAAATAAACCAAAGTTTAGTCGTTGGAACACTTTCAAAAACCACTCGGTTTCTTTTCAAAAATAACTTTTAAACGCGGAGCTTAAGCCACTCCTTTTAAAAGCTATCTCGTTTCATCGATTATATCAAGTTCACTACGTTCACGGTTTCGCCAAAACCATTCGTAGCCCTCCGTCGTTTCACATGGATGGTCAATAGTATTCAAGCTATGTTTGTTGGCCAAAGTCAAGGCATAGTGATTGGTTGCTATTGGGTATTCATGTGCAGCATAGATAGATGTGTTGGTTTGGAACAGTCGTACTGCCTTGTTGGCCAAAGTCAAGGGTAGGTACGGGTGGGTTCAAATTAACCTGGAGAATGACGGGTAGAACTTGACATGTGACTTATGATTTGTTGGCCAAAGTCAAGGTCATAAGAGCATGGGGCAAAAATCCACATCGGGAGTTTCAAAAGAACTGAAACTTGCTAGCGCTGCATACCATTTGGAGTGTGATGATTCTGGTAGGTTCCTTCTGTTTTTTCATGCAATGATATTTGGATCCCGATCCTACTGTGAGTATATGCTACTCCTCGGGAAATTTCTCACTTAACGATCAATGCTATAAACCAAGTAGGTGTCTAGAAAGGTGTTAGCTAGGCTACGCCCACAGGGAAAAGAGGTTATTTAATTAAGGAACTTCGCGAAAGCGTTGGAAAACCTCCCTCGAAGTACCGACACTACCCTGGCTGAATGGTTAAGCAAGTATTGTACGGTGAGGTTGATCCTGACTGATTCTTCCTTTTTGGTTTGAGGAGGGATTCGAGAGACAGTAGGAGCCATCCTGTTTAGACAAATTAAAAACCACTTTAAACTTGCAGGAGCATCATGCTAAAGTGTTTCTTCTCTCTCTCCTAATTGCAGCGACCAAACATCATGACTGGACTTAAGTTACTACTAGATAAAAACATACTGACAGGGCCAAACTACAAAGATTGGCTCAGGAATGTCAAAATGGAAATCACTTATGACAAATTGGGGTATCTCCTCACCACCAAAGCTCCTCCTGTCCCAGGTCCCAAAACCAGCGTCGCGGATAAGGAAATCCGTAAGACATAGGAAATCGATTGCGCGAAGGCCAAGTGCCTCATGCTTGCCTCTATGGACAATGAACATCAGAGGAGGCACGAGAATATGGACCTTGAATCCATATTTCTCCATACAAAAGAACTGTATGGAGAGCAATCCCGTATTGCCAGATACGAAGTCTCGAAAAAGCTGTTTTCAGCGAGATTGGCCGTCGGATCATCTGTAGCGGAAAACGTGCCTAAGATGATTGGCTTCATTGAGGAGCTCGCGGACCTTGGAACCACGTTAGAGAACGAGCTCTACACGGACTTGATTCTCCAGTCCCTTCCTTCCACTTACGCCCAGTTTATCCTGAACTTCAACTTGCAAGAAAAAGAAGTTGAACTTTCAGAACTCCTCAACATGCTGAGGAGTGCAGAGGGAACCCTACAGAAAGGTAGGAAAACATCGACTTTGTTTGTAGGAGGATCTTCCTCTTCTAGGTCCAAGGCGAAAGCCAAGGGAAAGAAGAAGAAAGCCCCCGCCAAACCAAGGGGCGGTGTTAGTAAAGTGGATACGAAGGGAAAGATAAAGGCAACAAAGGTAGCGGGAAAGCTTGTGGGAAAGGAAGAATGCTTTTACTGTCACAAGAGTGGACACTGGAAAAAGGATTGCAGGGCTTGGAATGCCAGAACCCAGGATATGAAGCAAGTTGCGGCTTCAGCTTCAGGTGTGTATGTTATTGAAAACTGTCTATCAATAAACTCTACATTCTGGGTATTGGATACCGGATCAGGATCTCGTATCTGTAATTCATTATAGGCACTGAGAAGGCATAGGGTTTTGAAGGCAGGTGATATGACCCTCAGAGTTGCAAACGGAGCTGGCATGGATGCTGAGTCCGTGGGGGACTATCACCTGGGGTTGTCAGATGGACACGTTTTGGATTTGCGTGATTGTTATTTTGTACCCAATGCAACCTGTAATATCATAATTGTATCTTTATTATCTAAAGAAGGTCATGAATTTGCATTTGTAAGTAATGTTGTGAACATTCACCTTAATCAAGTTTTGATTGGGTTAGGTACATTAAGCAATGGTATATACGTATTAAACCAACCACAGATTTTCAATGTCCAGAATACACACAAAAGAAAGTCTCCGGAAACAAATCAGGCTTTCTTATGGCATTGTAGACTAGGTCACATCAATGAGAGAAGGTTGACGAAGTTACATACAGAAGGATATTTAGATCCGTTCGAATATCAATCATATGCAACTTGTCAATCCTGTCTCAAAGGAAAGATGACAAAGATTCCGTTTACTGGACACGGAGTAAGAGCGAGCGAGCTCTTGGGACTCGTACACAGCGACGTGTGCGGTCCAATTTCTACACATGCGCGAAGCGGTTATTCTTACTTCATTACTTTTACGGATGACTTTTCAAGGTACGGATATGTCTTCTTAATGAAACATAAATCCGAAGCCTTTACAAAATTCCAGGAATATAAGAATGAAGTAGAAAAACAAACAGGCAAAAGTATCAAGACACTGAGATCTGATCGAGGTGGTGAATACTTAAGTGCCGAGTTCCTGGATTATATAAAAGAGAATGGAATTCTCTCTCAGCTTACTCCTCCATACACTCCGCAGCATAACGGTGTATCGGAGAGACGGAACCGGACCCTATTGGATATGGTACGTTCCATGATGAGCAACGCTGAGTTACCGCGATCATTCTGGGGATATGCACTAGAATCAGCTGCATACCTTTTGAACCGAGTTCCAACTAAGACTGTGCCTACCACACCATATCAGATGTGCTGTGGGACGAAACCCTATCTTAAGCACATTAAGACATGGGGATGTCCAGCTTTTGTCAAAATGCAGCATGCGGACAAACTCGAGGCACACTCAGTACAGTGCAAGTTTGTGGGATATCCAAAGAACTCCAAGGGATATTTCTTCTATTGAGAAGAGGAACAAAAGGTTTTTGTTTCTCGTCATGCCCACTTCTTGGAAACCGAGTTTTTGGAAAATCAGAAAAGTGGGAGCGCAATAGAACTGGAAGAAATTCCAGAACCACGAGCTATTACTGAAAGCTTAGTAGAACCAGGCGAAAGATCAGGACATTCCTGCGCCGCTCCGCAGGAGTAGTAGGCAGTCTCATCCGCCCGAGAGATACTACGGTTTTCTCATAGACGGGGATAGAGAGGATTGCATCATTGATAGTGATGAGCCGACTAGCTTCCAGCAGGCCATTCAGAGCGTTGACTCGGTAAAATGGCTGGATGCAATGCGGACCGAAATGGAGTCCATGTACACTAACAAAGTATGGATGTTGGACGTTGCTCCAGATGGGGTAAAACCCGTAGGATGCAAGTGGATCTTCAAAAGGAAGATTGGTGTAGATGGACAGGTCGAGACCTATAAAGCTAGACTTGTTGCAAAGGGTTTTCGTCAAAGACCTGGTTTGGACTATGACGAAACCATTTCTCCAGTGGCTATGCTGAAATCCATTCGGATCCTTCTTGCCATTGCTGCCTTCCGCGATTATGAGATTTGGCAGATGGACGTAAAGACCGCTTTTCTAAATGGAAATTTAGAGGAGTGTGTCTATATGGACCAGCCAGAAGGTTTCATTCAGAGTGGGAGCAGCGGAAAGGTGTGCGAGTTGCTTAAGTCCATCTATGGACTAAAGCAGGCATCGCGGAGTTGGAACATCTGTTTTGATGAGACGGTCAAAGAATTTGGCTTTATCAAAAATCCAGATGAACCATGCATCTATAGTAGATTTGTAGCAAGAACTGTCGTATTCCTCGTATTGTACGTGGATGACATTCTTTTGATAGGAAATGATATTCCTATGCTGCAATCTGTCAAAGGGTTCTTGTCATACAGGTTCTCCATGAAAGACCTGGGTGATGCCTCGTACATTCTGGGGATCCGGATCTTTCGTGACAGATCCAAGAGAATATTAGGACTTTCACAGTCCAGGTACATCGACACCATACTGAAATGATTCAGTATGGAAGATTCCAAGCGCGGTAATCTACCGGCTTGTCACGGGATCACCCTCTCCAAAGAGATGTCTCCCAAGACTGATTTGAAAAGGGATCGCATGTCTGTTATACCCTACGCTTCTGCGGTAGGCTCTATAATGTATGCGATGTTGTGTACCAGACCAGATGTAGCTTATGCACTGAGTGTGGTAAGCCGGTATCAGTCAAACCCTAGGGAGAAGCACTGGATAGCGGTAAAGAACATTCTCAAGTACCTGAGAAGGACTAAGGAGATGTTCTTGGTGTATGGCAGAAAAGACCTCCAGATCTAGGCCTTTGCTGACTCCAGCTTCCAGAGTGACAAGGATGATTCCAAGTCCATGTCAGGTTATGTCTTTACCCTCAATGGAGGGGCGGTGTGTTGGAAGAGTTCCAAACAGGAAACCGTTGCTGACTCGACGATGGAAGCGGAATATATCGCCGCTGCAGTTGCCGCAAAAGAAGCTGTCTGGATAAGGAAGTTCTTAACAGAACTTCAGGTGGTTCCGTCCATTGTTGATCCAATACCTCTGTATTGTGACAACAACGGGGCTATAGCTTTAGCGAAGGAACCCAGGTCCCATTAGAAGTCCAGACACATCTTGAGGCGGTATCACCTGATCAGGGAGATCGTGGGTCGCCAGGAGATCGAGGTTCGGAGAGTTGCTACGGAAGATAACACTGCTGATCCACTCACGAAGGCCTTACCCCAGACTCAGTTCGAGCGGCTGATCGAGATGATAGGACTTCGATACGCCAGTACATGGCCTTAGTGCAAGTGGGAGATTGTTAGTGTATATGCCCTAGAGACCATTACTGTATCATACTAGTTTTTATATTACCTAATAGAAGCTTGGGATATTCACCTTGTATAGACAATCTTGCTCAAAATAGTAGTATGCTACTTGGTTTGTTTCTAATTTAATGTGTACAAGTGTTTATTTTAGTATATCACCTATACACATTAGTGGAGCCCTTAGGATCTTTGCTTGATTACCAGCGTTGTGATGGCAGTCACACTTGTGGGGGCTGGGTAATCCACAAGCACATCCTTATGCAGGTCCCTAGTCGTAGGACTATCGAGACACGGCATCGATACTCCAGAGTAGACTAGCGTATGCGCTTCTCATCCCAGCAGGGGAGACGGTCTGTCCCACAACCGTCGGTACATCGTACTTGAGATAGTATGCGGGTGCTCGTTAGGTTACGAGTACACTAGACAGGACTCGTCGGGAACTGTTGGTTGGTACTATACTTATCGTCAGTTATCAGTTCCCAGGTGACATGAGTACAGCTTAGTCCGCTGACTTGACATTGTCACTTCGCCTCGAGTGTGCTCCCACTGTACTTAGATTACTACCCTACCACGGCTCAATGGAGTCGTGCAAACAGGTAGTAGTTGGGTGCAGTCCCAAAGCACTTGGAGGCAGTGACGGTTAGACAGGATTCGTCTCTCCCGGTATTGGGGGTTGATATCGCGCCGTGTCTAGGAGAGCCATTACACAAAGTCCCTGGCCAGGGCAAGCGAGATATACTGGTAGGTTTCCAGTGTTATCTCAGGGTGTTCTGGGCTACACTCCGACACGACTTGTACCGCTATTAGGGGACTGACGTTTACCGCCCCCTAGGCACGCCATGCGATGTTCTCAGACAAACAGACCGGACTGTACAGAGATTGTCACATTCATGCTCAGTAGGAGTTCGGATGGGTTTCACCTCGTCCGTCTTCTTATCGGCATCTACCTAGGGACCGTTACGCACAGCTAGTGCCGCTTACGGTCTGTGGTTAAACCCACTCCCAGCATAGTGTTGAGTTTTTAGAGTCCCACACAGAAAGCTATTCGCCTTTAGGCAAAAGAGTAGAGGTCGCATGATTTTGCGACAGGGTTCGGTCACATCCGTGCACTTGTGCACGTTTAGTGTCCGGACAGTTAACACTAGCGGGCTTTGGTTTAAGCCAGATCCTAGTATACGTTTTGGGATTGTTTTTATCTCGTTTGTATTCGTGTTCCTCGGAACGCGGATACAGGTGTGTATGCACAGTTGACAGAGAGACAGAGACAGATGATTCTCATTGGGGTTGTTGACTGTTGACTTTTGCTAAACCCTAATGAGAATATGAAATATGATTAACAATAATATTAATTAAGTATTATTGTGACATGGTTGTTGAAGGGTTGACTTTGTTGACTTGTTGAATTTGTTGACCGGTTGACTATTTTGGACTAGTTGACCATCATCATTACAAAGGCTATCATTTCATGGCAAAGACTTTTGCTTGCTTGTTTCTTTTTTCAAAATGAGTGCATGAAATGATATAGCCATTTTGACTTGAACCATCACATAATACTCAATTACTATAATGGGTTATGTTTATTTTGGATTATGAGAGCTTGGATGGCAAAAGTCTTGCTCATTCTTTCATTTCTTTTCTCTCTCATGCTTGAGCTCTCCCTCTTCCTCTTGCTCTCTCTCTAGTCTATGGTTCACTTGTCTCATGTGTTGAGAAGCAAGAACCATAGAAATAAAACCCAACACACTCCTCTACTCATCCTAGTTCACAAGGTTTAGCAAACCAAGTGTTCTAGTTTCTTCTAGTTTGAAGTGAAGCCAAAGGTAGAAGCTTTCAGGTGGATCCATCTTCGGTACAGAGAGGAGACGAGTAGAGAACCATCCGACCACCACAAGGAGACCAAGAGAAGGAGTTCAAGTTAAGGTATAACCCCTAACCGAGTAGGTAAAACTCTTGTTAGGATTGTTAGATATTTGTTTAACAAAGATCCGTATTTTGAGTCCATGTTACCACCCAAAAGAAAAATAGTTTTTCATCATTTCCGCAAGCCCGTAAGTACCGGGAGAGGTAAGGTGGACTTACAATTGATACTCCAGAGTAGGCTAGAGTGTACTTATTGAAACCCCGATGAGGGGAGGTGGCCGGTCTCACAAACCATTGGTGTTAGTTAGTCGCCTAGATAGTATACAGGTCCTCATTGGGTTATGAGTACACTGGACGGACTCGCCGGGAACCTGCTAGTTGGTATTATACCTATTGTCAGATAGCAGTTCCCTGGTGACATATGTACAGGTTAGTCTATCGACCTGAGATTGTCATTTGTCTTATATGAGTTCCCGCTGTACTTTGATTACTACCCAACCATGGCTCAAAAGAGTCGTGCAAACGGGTTTTTGTTGGGTACAGTCCCGAGCCACAAGGAGGCAGTGAGCGGATCGTCGGGGATTCTTTTCTTTCGGTATTGGGGGTTGATGTCACGTAGTGCACGGGTGACCATCACCAGAAATCCTTGGCCAAGGTAGACGAGAATTACTGATTTGGATCAGTATTTTCTTAGTTGGTGATTGGCTTCATACCAACACGAAATATCGCGTTATTAGGGGTCTGACTTTATCCACCCCCTAGACTCGATATGTAATATTCTTAGACGAATTGACCGGACTATACAGAGATTGTCACGGACAGGCTCAGTAGGGGTTCAGATGAGTTTTCTTGTCGGCCTTCATTTCGCTCAATACCTGGGTAGCCGTTACGTACATCTAGAGTCGCTGACGTACTTATGGTTAAACCCACTGCCAGCGTATTGATGAGTCTTTAGAGTCCCATACAGAGGGTTTCCCTGCTTCGGGAGAAACGATGTAGAGGCTGTATGGTTTTACGGCAGGGTTCGATCATATATTTGCACTTGTGCACGTATCATGATCCGAACGAATAATACTAGTGTGCTTTGGTTTAAGCCGGATTCTAGTATTATATTATTGGATTATTTTCGTCTCTTTGTATTCGTATTTTTCGGTATACAGATACGGGCATGTATATACGGATGAGGGGTATTCTTGTAATTTATTACAAGGTGCTTCTAGAAGAAGACACCTCATTTAGATTTTACCATTTAGGATTAAATGGTTAACGAGGTGGAGGGATGAGGTGTTCTTTGGCTTAATATGAAGCATGGCTTTGTGGTGACTCATGAGGTGAATCATGGTTAACTATTGTGGCATACTTGATATTTATTATGTGTTGTGAGATATTTTGTGGGAGTGGATTTTCTTTGGTTCACAACACTTAGCTATTTTGTTATGGTTGCTTCACTCTCATCTCCTCTTGCTTCTTCTTCTACCTCCACCATAAAAGTCTCATGTGTTGAGAAACATAGGGTGTTTGGATACAAATTAATCCATCATTAGATTCTCCATCCTTTAGGCTATCTAGTTTAGTGAACTAGGTACCCTAGTTACCTCGATTATGAGGTTGGAGCTCGAATTACAAATCCTCCGGTGGATCATCTTCGTTAGAGGAAGACTGGCAATCAAGCTTGATCTTGGTAGCCTCTTGGAGCTTAGGAAGATGGTAGAAGACCGAAGGACTTGGATCATTCTGTATAACCATTCTAAACTCCTCTTTAGTTTACTAGCTTTAGGTTTATGGTAGATCCGGGTTATTGGGTTGTTCTAGAGCTAGTTTTGGAAATTTTTGTTCCGCAAACGGTCATGGTAGATAGACAGGTCGTTGGCATAACCCAACATAAGAACATGTGTCTTCTCATTTTTCAAGGAGCTCGCCTCTACCCGCAAAATGTTGAGAAGCTTTGGAAGATCAGCTTCCATATCATGCATGTTGAAGTTCAGCACGAACTAATAGAAGGTGTGGGGAAGGGACTGTAGAATCAAGTCAATGTATAACTTGTTTTCCCGCACACATCCTAAGTTTGCGAGTTTCTCAATAAGACTGAACATCTTTAGGACGTGCTCTCCTACAGGTGATCCTGGAGCTAACCTCATCTGGAATAATTTCCTTGATGTCTCGTATCTTGCGATACGAGAGTGCTCTCCATGAAAATCCTTGCAATGGAGAAAAATGGATTTGATATCTATACTTTGTGCTGCTTCTGGAGTTCATTATTCATGGACGCCAGCACGATGCACTTAGCTTTCTCGCAATCCAGATCCCAAGTTTTGCGGACCTCTTTGTCCGCAATTGAAGAATCTGGTCCTGGGACAGGGGGAGCAGTACTTGTGATGTCATATGCCACTTTGTCATAAGTGCAATGTTGACGTTACTCAGCCAATCTTTATATTTTGGCCTTGTCAGTGTTTTTTTTTCCAAGTAGTAGTTTAAGTTCTGTCATGGTAGCTGCCAGAGAGAGAGAGAGAGAAAAGAAACACTCAGCATATAGTCTTGCAAGTTTAGATTGGTTATTAGTTTATCTAAACAGGATGGCTCCCACTGTTTCCTCGAATTCTTCTTCAAACCTTAAAAGAAGAATTAGTCAGGATTAATCGCACGTCACAATACTTGGTTAACCTTTCGGCCAGGCTAGTGTTGGTACTTGGAGGGAGGTTTTCCAACGCTTTCGCGAAATTCCTTAATTATATAACCTCTTTTCCCTGGAGACATAGCCCCACTAACACCGTTTTACACACCTACTTGGTTTATAGCATTGATTGTTAAGTGAAATAATCTCCCAAGTGTAATCTACACATCGGTGGGATCGGGATCCAACTATCTGAAAGTGTGTCTTAGCACCTCAACTAAGTTTCCACATGCATCAAGTATGCAATTTTAAAAAATCTAGAGGTCTAAACTGCACTAACCTAGAATCGAACTAGAGAATTAGGATTTTATAAGAAAGTAAACAAGTTTTACGCTAAATGAAGAGGGTTACAACCTTTGTAGACCAAATCCTTCACTTCAATAGCTCCAAGTAGTAGTCCCTAAGCTCCAAGTAGTGGTCCTTAGAACTCTTCTTGGCTCCACTTGAAGAAACGATCGAGCTTGCTACGTCGTCTTCGAGGCCGAATATGATCCACCTTGAAGTTTCTCTAACTCAAACTATCTTTTCACTAATCAAGGAATTAGTGAAGCAAACAACCTAATCTTATCGGCTAGATGAGAGTAGGTTGATAAAATAGGAATTTAGCTCAATTTAGAAATTCTTTTCTCTTTGTCCTTTCCAACTCAAGAAAACCTAGAGACGATGAAGATGAACTTGGGTGAAGAAATATCTCAAGTGATAAGTGTAGGGTTGCTAGGCACGCTCACAAGGTTCTACAAGGCATCAATCATGCCCGATTAAAATTTTAGCCGTGCCGAACAACCCAAAGCCGGATCTTTAAACTAGAGTTTTTGGGAAAACTAACATGTTAAACACTTTAACACTAAGTGAGAGGGATTATAAACTTTGTAGATCCGGTCCTTCACTTCTTAAGCTCCATGTTGAAGTCCCTTCGCTGCGATCATCGTGTTCCGGACTCTCGAGAGGCTCCGCGAAGAGAAAGATGCAAACTTGCTTCCGATCTTCGATAACAAAGATGATCTACCTTGAAGTTTCATTAACACAAGCTAACACTCATAAAATGATGTGAACACCCTCATCTAAATGGCAAGGGTAGATGAGAATGATGAAGTAGGATTTTTGCTCTCTTTTATTTTCATTTACTCACACATTTTTCATCACCTTGAAAAAGCTCTATGAAAGAAAGAAGGAAGAAGATGAACAATGAACATTTCTTTTGTGATGAATAATGAAAGTGTGATAATGATTAATCTTGCAACCATGGTCAAGGATGACTCATGTAGATATTTAACTAGGGCTAGGGTTTGGGTTAGGTTAAGAATGAGTCACACATAAATATCAAGCATAATATCTCATTCAAGACAAAAGAAAAAACCTTCTAGAAACTTCCAGAAAGGACTAACCCAATTCAAACCCTAATCTTGTTTAATCTCGCATTAGTAATCATATCATGTTACAATATTATATATCACATATATAATATTTATTGTAACAAAATAAAATAATACAATTAACATATATCACATATATATCAATGTATTACCCGAGAGAGAAAAAGAATCTTTTAGTGAGATAATATTAGTTAATGTAATTTAATATATCACATATATTATTATACATTAAATTATCGAATCAACACTTGATCCGACAATCCGGCTATATCGCATATAACCGACTAATATCTCATTTACCGATTCATCGAATCAACACTTGATCCGATGACCCGGCTGATATCAAATATCGCGAGAATAGAATACGGTATCACATATCACATTATCCTCGGTCCCGCACATACCACATATGTTCTCCTACTCCATTTTGCCTGATTCAAGAAACCTCTGTGTAGGACTCTAAAGAATCGTCAATACGCTGGCAGTAGGTGATGATCATATCAAACACCCACAAGCTGCAAGCGGTCAGCTAAACGTAATAGCTACCCAGGTATTGAGCGCTCAGAAAATCAACAAGCAAGCCTGTACATTCTCCTGTGAATCCAAATAGTAACACTCACGTACAGTCCGGTCTCGTCGTCTGATATGTCGCATATCTCGCCTAGGGGTCGTATACGTCAGACCCCAGTAGCTCGATAAGTCGTGTTGATTTGAGGTCTATAACAGTTTGAGAAACTACTGATAACACTTACCAGTAAATCTCAGCAACCCTGGTCAGGGATTTCCAGTTATAGCAATTCGAACACAGCACAACATCAACTCCCTATACCGGGAGAGACGAATCCCCTCCTATCGCTCATTGCCTCCATGTGATTCGGGGCTGTACCCAAAAGCCACCTTTTTCACGCCCTCTTGGACGCGGTATGATGGAAATCAAAGCACAGTGGGAATCACACAAGACTCTATGACGATCTTGGGTCAACAGACTACGCTGTACCAGTGTCACCGGAGAACTGCCATCTGACGTGAGGTATAATACCATCTGAGAGTTCTCGGCGAGTCTGTCCAGTGTACCCAGTCTCTACTGAGCACCCGTACACCATACTTGGTGTCAAACACCGATGGATATGGGATCATCCATCGCCCATCATATGGGTCAAGATGCGTATACGCTAGTCTACTCTGGTGTATCGATGCCTTATCTCGATACACCCTCGACTAGGAACAGTTATAGGATGTACTCGTCGACTACCGTGGCCCCACTAGTATGATCTCATCATAGTCCCAGTAGTCGAGTACATATCCTAAGGGCTTTATCAACATGTAACATAGAACAATCAGAGTACATGTTAAGATAAAGTGCAACCATATAGCATACTATCATGTCGAGCAAGAAAGTCCTCCATATATATGTCCAAGCATCCATTACAATATACACTGTATGTACAGTAATGGCCTCTAGGCCATACATATAACTAACAATCTCCCACTTGTACTAGGGCCATCTATTGTGGTATCACATACCCAACAATTAGTTGTGGTTGAAGTATCTCATACTCAACCATCCCATAAAAGTCTCTACTGGGAAAAAGGCCTTCGTGAGTGGATCCGCGCTGTTGTCCTCTGTGTCTACTCTCCTAACCTCGATCTCCCTGGAGATCAACCATCTCCATGATCAGGTGATACTGCCTAAGAATTATATCTGGATTTCTGATAGGACGGTAGTTTCTTGGCATAAGCCACAACTCCATTGTCACACAATGGTAGGAACGAAGTTCATCTCATGAACCTATATATATCCAGACTGCCTCTTTGGTAGCATCCTTGGTAACGATGTATCTTGCCTTTAATCGTCTAGTATGTCACGGTATCTAGCTTGGAACTCTTCCAACATACCGTCCCTCCACTAAGGGTAAAGACAATGCCTGCGACTGACATTCAGTCATCCTTATCACCCTGGAACCTTTCCAGTGATTCTCCCCAGGATCGATTGATACCATCTCACTACAACTAGTGAGAATCCTAACATCCAATTAGATCTATCTCATAGATCCAAAACCCAGGATTTTAGGAGTTATCACATTGATCCTATATGGAGAATCCATGTGATAAGAGGAGATTGACCGAGTGTAGCATAGGAAACTCCTTCCCTATCAAGAGTATGTCATCCCCGTACTCTACGAGGATCGCCACCATACTCTCTACTACCTTTTTTTATATACAAGGTTCATCTACTATTTTGATGAAGTCAAACTCTTTGACTACAACATCAAAACAGACGTTCCAACTCCGCGATGCCTGCTTTATCATATAAAACATCTTGCACACATTTCCGCTGCTCCAACTGTCTACGAAGCCCTCTGGCTTTGTACTTATAGACGCTCTCTTCTAAAACATCATTTAGAAAAGAAGTCATGACACCCAACCACCAGATATCGTAGTCATGGTATGTAGCCGTGGCAAGTAGGATATGGATAGACTTAAGCATAACTTTGAAAGTCTCAACTTTTCCATGTACTCCAAGTAATCTTCTCAAGATATACTTGCTCCTGATGGGGATTTAACCCTTCAGATAAAGCAACCAAAGTCCATACTTTGTTGGTGTATAAGGATTCCATCTCAGATTGCTAAGCATCCATCCATTCTTACAGAGTCCCACTCCTGATGGCCAGCTCAAAATAAGTTGGGTCACCATCTCATGATGCAATCCTCGCTCCCACTGTCATAGATAAAACCGAAGTATCTCTCAGGTGGGTGAGGAACCCTACTAGATCGGCGGAGAGACTGAGGTTCGTTGGAAACTATTGAATCCTTTGGTTCTACCAAATCATCATCTGCAGTTTGTATAGCTGGAACCTTTCCAGTTCTACATAACAGTCCTTGCCTCGAGCTTGTCCGGATTTTTCTTTTAGACATAGGCCGGACAACCCCCAAATCTTAACAAACTTAAGATATGGGCTCTTCCCTTTCCATATCACATATGAAGTGGTAGGCAACTGATTTGATTTGAACCTTATTCAATAGGTATGCATCTTCTCAAGTGCATAACTCGCAAAAGGAAATAGGAACTCAGTAGTACTTATCATAGAGCATACCATATCAAATAGGGTGTGATTGCTCTGCCCCGATACACCGATGTGCTATGGTGTATACGGAGGAGTAATGCTGAGAGAGAATCTTATTCTCCTTTAGAATAGTCCAGGAATTTCGTGCTCAAGTATTCTTCTCCTTGATCTCATCAAAGGACATAATACTTATACCCAGTTTTTGGTTCTCTACTTCTAACTTATATTCTGTGATTATCTCAAAAGTTTCGGACTTGTGTTTCAACAGGAACATATGTCTGAATCTTGAGAGATCATCAGTGAATGTAATGAAGTACAAAGAACCGGTCTTGGCATGTGTAGACAGGGGACCTTCATACATCAGCATGTATCAATCCCAAGAGTTCACTAACTCTTTCTCTGTTTCCAATAAATGGAGCTGTGGTCATCTTATCTCTGTGACATGACCGGCAATTTTCATAAGATGTAAATTTAAACTAATTTAAATATGCATCTAAATGTAACTTGGCTAGTCGGGTAGTATTGATATGACCTAGTCTACAATACCTCAAGAAGGATTTGTTCATTTCTAAACTCTTCCTCTCGTGTGTGTTCTGTATACTAAGAACTGTAGTTTGATTTAGAACGTCAATGCTTTTAGATAACGTGCCTGAACCGATCAACTCTTGATATAGGAAATGTTCAAAACATTATCCAACAATACAAAATTATATCCTTTCTTTACAAATAAAGAGACTGATATGATGTTGTATATCAGGTTCGGTATCTAATAACATTCGTTCAGAATCAATGTATTCTGGTAATACAGGGTGATAGTGACCAAAAGACTTGGCTGCAACACTTGCACCGTTTTCTGTCTCATGAAACTTATCACCCATTTTCAGTTCTTTACCTATCTGTAGCCCATGTAACAAATTACATATGTGGGATCCTGATCCAGTACCACATACCCAGGACGTAAAGGTTACTGAGAAACAGTTCTCTATAATGAACACACCCGAAGATGATGCATCAGCATGCACTTTCTTCGTTTGGGCCGCACGGAAATTCTGTTAATCCCCTATATCCTGCTCTGTCTTATAACAATTATAATGTAACGTTTTGAAAATCGTTTCGGTGAAATTTCGAAAAAACGGTAAAATAAGGGAGTTTTCTGTAAAAATTCAAAATGCAAATATCTTTATTATAAAATTAAATATACATATTCTAACTATGTAATTACTAGTATTTGGTGTTTATTGAGCCACTGGTGAAATTTCAAATTTTTTGAAAAAATTATTATTTTAATATTATTTTAAGCCGGTAAGAAAATACATTAAATTGGCGATAAATACAAATTTAAATGGGCTAATTTTAATCTTTAAAATCATGTTAATTAAAATCTAGTCGTAATATAAATTTTTAGTATTTTATTTCAAGTTTTAATGGGTTTTTATTATGGAGAACAAAAAAATAATTAATTTAAGCTAAAACTTGCAATTTTGAGCTTGTGGGGGGTCTTTTTGCATGGAATTCTTTTTGTAATCACTCACACACACCCTCACCCCTCCATGGCCGAGCCCACCATCACCAGCCCACTTCTCCCCCTCAAAAATTTCTCCATCTCATTTGTATGGGTGAAATAGAGTTTATAGGTGTAGGTTAAGATGTATTGTTTTGGAGGCTCATTGTACCTTGATTTGAGGGGGGTTGACTTGACCAATTGTGCACAACACCCACACCATTCCCCCCATCACCCCATGACCAAAATTCTGCAGCCCTTCCCCCTTCACTTTCCTCTTTTCATTTCCTCCAATTTTAATCAAAAAAATTGCTCTAAAATCCAATTTAAATCTCACAAATTGATTTCCATTCTTCATCCCATTCTCCTTAGCTTTTATCACTTGGATCATGGTGTTATGAAGCCATCATTGGAGGCAAATTCTTCTTGCTAGATCACTAGATTTTAAGGTTTAATTTCTACCCATTTAAATTCTTATGTTTAGATTTATTTAATTGAGTTGTTTTAATGTTAATTTTAGTGCTATTTGCATACTAGTTTTTTTTTTAAAAGTTTATGGCTTGAGTTGAATTAGGGTTTTGTTGTGGAAATGGGTTATGATAAATTGTGCATGGTTTTGTGTTGTGGATTAACATCTTAAGTTTTATAGAAAGCTAATTTAGTTGTTAATTCCAAACCATTACTTATAAAATGCCCTAATTAAGTTATTTTGCTAACTAGAGTTTTGGAAAATTATTAAATGCTTTAGATTAAATTATAATTATGGTTTCATGTCATTATAGATAATATATTGAGTGGTTTAATGCTTTTAGTTCATGAAAATCCTAGCTAAATTGTTGTTTGTGCATTTTTGCTATAAATTGTTAAAAAATTGGGTATTTTGTAAACTAGAATTTTGGGGTTAATGGAATTTAATGAGATTAAATTATGGAAATTATTTTTATAACTTATTTAAGATATTTAATAAGTATTATGGCCACTAGATTTGTTTAAACATCATGTTTTGTACAAAAACGGCGAATTGTGCTTGCTAGATTTTCGGAAAAATGACTTTTTAAGTGAAATTGGGGTTTTTGTGAATTTTAACCTATTTTTTATTAAAATTAGTGTTCGTGAATGTGCAAATGAGTGTATTTGGGTTTTTCTCGATGATTTGGCGTTTGTACGCCGACGTCGAGGGTTTTTGGGTTGATTTGCGAAAGCAACCATAGGTTTTGACCTATGTGGGATTCGTGCGTTGTTTTGGTCATGAGTCGGATTTTAATACGATACGGTGCGTTATGATATGTAGGTACCCCATGTGGACTTCGAGACGACAAGCAAGCGCGTGGCGACGTCGACACCGGCGAACGAGGATCAGGTGAGTAGATTTATATCTACGGGGAGAAGTCGGGTGGATGGAGTATAGCACCCCCGCAGTTCGTGGTGATGTATACGAATACGTATACAAACAGATATTGATTATATGTTGTTGAGATTATTGATGATAAGATGGATATTTGGTATTTTTGGATTGGTTTAGTGTAGTTGCGAAACCCTAGAGTAGTGGTCGCACTCACACACGCACACACACACATACTTGCATATATTCTTTCTTTTATATGTGCGTATATGGGAGTATATATTTATGTGTTCACAAGGGTATGGGACTATGTGTTCATATTCTGGATTTGAGGATAGTATTTGGAATTTGAGATGAGTCGATGATATTGGGCTTGAGGCCAGAAGATCGGTGATGTGATTTGGTTCGTATTGAGATACGGCATGATGTTTTAGCGGATTTTTTGACGTAGCAATTCTTACACCTTTATGCATACTTAGGCGGTATCAGTATTGTACTAGACGTAGGACATTGTCCCGGATCATGATATTTGATAAAGAAGATACCAGATGAATAGTGTGATTGAATGTGATATTAACCCGTACCCAGATTTAGGGATGACGTACGACGGATTTACGTACGAGCTATATTTTGATGATTGATCCGCACTCTTGACTTGGGATGTCTGATTATAGATATGGTATCAGATATGATATTAGTGAGGCGGGATCACCGACTAATATATATACAGGTATGTATATGTATCGACTCAGATGTTAGGCAGTTTCCTTACCTGTAGTTCAGCTGGTTAGCTTAGACCTTTAGTTTAGTTTAGTTGTTAGATTAGATTCGATTCTTACCTATTTCAAAAACCAACGAATCGTGGGTATTTTAAAAGACAGCCTAAGGGATCCTACGAATATTTCAGAAGACGTATCTTTTCATGAAAACACCGTAGCCCCTATTTTCAAAACCCCATGATTCGTGTTATTTCAAAAGGCACCATTTGTAGGACTTATATTAGATTAATGCAGATTAGTTATAGTTGCGTCTAGTATTCAGCTCCCGCTCATTATTGTGGTTCGCTTCGCATCGCATGCTTATATTATGTTTCATACTCCATTATTGATATCATGCTGTTAGGACACCATCACCATGACCGATGATGCGTAGGTACCACGTACACTTACTTGCCGGCTCACACACATCTTCATCGGTAATTGCCATGTCACGTACACCTTAGAAAATATTATTGCTTGACATAGCCTGTTAGCTAATAGTTTAGACATTGTAGTTATTACCTGCTACTTCATGCATACTGTTATTCATTGTTATGCCGCATTCATGGATTCTCATGCATATATTCACTATTTTACGTGTTATTGAGGTTTTGGATTCGGATTCCATGAGATTTTCTGGATTTGGAGGAAAACCGCAAAAACATAAATAAACCTTTTCTCTCTTTTTAAATAAGAAGTGCGGTTTTCCCATGATGTATGAGTCGTCCACCATGAGTTTGCTGATGGATTTCGAGACCCGATTCGAGGAGTGGAGGAACCGTTTCGGGTATATGGTGGGCCCGGTGCGGTATCCCGGGGCAAGAGGAATGTGTTGTTGACGTTGAGCCCGGCAGGGGAGCACTACCGACCGGTGATATTACCCGACGCGTCGGAAATCCGGAGGATACCGTCGTGGTCTTGAGATGGATGGTACGGGCCGATCTGGATTGACGGCACCCTAGATATTGATTTTGAGATATTGAGGTACAGAGATTGTGATACAAAGATATCGAGATATTTGGACGCTTGTTTTGTGTTGATGCTGGGCACTGTTTTATGCTGATTTCATTATGATACCTCATTTTAAAAATACAAAGGAAATCTCATTAAATTATGAAAACAGTTCTTCATTTACATGTATTCTGTTTTCATGCATTCATACCTCATTCATATGATATATTGCTACCTGAGGCACTGACACGGGCACATGAGATTATACTCGGGTTAGATATTTACCCTAGCCTTGTTATAGGCTGCTGGTTATATATTTTGAGGATATATTATGATCGTATGACCTAGGATTGCATCATACATGTGATTTCTGTTCTTAGATGGTTTTCTATTCACGAGTTGGCAACTCACCCCCGTTGTGCCCCAGTTTCTTGCAGGTTTGCCGTACATGTTTCATTACGGCTTGCGGGCATAGTTTCCTTCGGGTGATTTGCTAGTAGGTGGGTTTATTGGTATCGTACCCATCATATTACCTTGTATTATATGATTCAGTTGTATCTAGTAAATTCCATCAACCAAACATGTATTTATTTTTGAGATAGAGACCAGTGATGTTATTCTTTCGACCTTAGAGTCGCGCGTCTATTTCTGCAGATTTCTTGTGGTTTTGAGTTTCCTTTGAGTTTTTGATCCTCGCCGTTGGCGTTGTATATTATATTGCTTGTGTGGTTGTGACCGTCGATTGACGAAGAGCTAGCTCCCGCTTGGGGATGCCTTTTTTTGATTTCGTATACTATTCATGTTGTATCCCGTTTGGGAGCCAGTATTTACAAAGGAGACTCTGCCGAAATTTTCAGAAAATACTTGATGTTTTTAAAAAACCCGCATAATTCGGCTTATGCTATTAAAACTTCTGGATTTAAATTGGTTTTCCTACTCTCTACTACTCTTCTTGGTTTGGATTTCTGGGTTTTCGTCTTACTTAGAATACGTACGCCTTGAGACGTTCGTAGTTTAAGTGCCGGTCATGTTCCGTACTTTCGGGTCGTGACAAAGTTGGTATCAGAGCGTTAGGTTTTACCTTCGGAGCGTAGGATGACCCTTGGTTGATGGAATAGGTGACTAAAGTAGAGTGACGTACCGTTGGTATGTTCCGCGGCATATTTACGATACGCTACTCCACTTAAGAAGCCTTAGGATATACATTTCTTTGCTCAGTATTATATTCATTCCGATCTAGCGTCATCAGTACCAGTTATGGTTTTGCTGCCACGATTACGGGCAGGGAGAGCTACAGCTAGAGTTGCGGTCAGCACGAGCTCGTCACGAATGAGGACTGACCAGGGCGAAATTCCGGCAACACACGATTGCAGAGATGTGTCTTTTTACTGTGTTTCCGCGCCACGAGCGTTTGGCGGATCGCTTTTATGAGGTTACTCGGATGTGCTGATCGACACTAGAGGATTGAGCCAATGATAGAGGCCAGCCAGATTTTGCTGACCGTTGGTGTGTTGCTTATTCATGATGATCGAGGTACTGTTCAGCGTGCATACGAGCGAGCCAGTTAATGCTGTGAATGACGAGATATTGCCCCAGATGCTGGAATTAGTGCAGAACGAGTTGTACTAAGAGATGATAGAAGGTCGCTAGTCATCGAGGATGAATGACTAGGACATGTGGATCGTTCGCCTACCCCGATGCGAGGTCATCAGATAGATTGATTCCAGCTAGAGACGACTTCACGCGGAGACGTTGGGAGTCGACAGAGACGATCGAATGTCAGAAACCTATTATTCCAAATTTAAAGTAGTCGGAAAGACATGCAGGAAATTCTATGGTCCCTCTAGAAGAATGAAACCCTAACTCGACTTAATGACCATGTGAAAGCCTTTGAACCTTCGGGTTTGCGGCAGTTCTACGGCGCCATTAGTGAGGCTTGGGTTTGCCCTTCTACGGCTGGACCATCGATGCTGTGGTATGTACTCGATACTATTATACTGTACCCAAGATGTTGAGCTCTTGGGGGATTATGAGGTTTTGACGACTCGATTGGATGGCTCGACTTAATTCGGATGCTAGGTGGTGAGATGCATTTCTTGGGAGACTCCCGATACGAGGATAGCCGTTGGAGCTCAGTCCATGCAGCCACGACGAGACGAGTCCGAAGCGGTCGACCTTAGAGAAAATTGGAGTAAGCGGTGCGTACGAGATCTTGATAAGATGATGTTCTACTCCGCCGACATCAGAGATGCGATACGCATGCCGAGGCATTGTACTTGGTTATACCTTCCAGAAGGAGTCGCGATGAGTATGCAGCTGTTCCGGAACAAGAAGCAGATATAGTAAAGGACGATGACTCCCGGACAGTTGGCAGAGATGAGACTGGAAGAGACCTTGAGTATGATTTCTTTCAGGACAATGCTGCAATAATATTTGCACCCAGGATCAGATGTGTCACGTGCATTTAGAGAGCCAAAGGCCGACTCCAGTGACATGTTGCTTTACGAGTGGTCGTGCGGATTGACCGAGAGATGACCAGAGAAGTGCCAAAACGGAATCGTCCCCGTTAGCACACCTGACAGGGCCGATGAGCCGGTGGATCGTGAGATTGGTAATCCACAAGGAAGAATTGAAACCAGGAGCGGTCATGTTACGCACACCAGCAGGCCAGAGTTCAGGATCGTCGATGAGACATGCTATGAGTGACCACGATAGTTGTCCAGAGATTCTTGGAGGATGCGCTTGAGCGGGACTATTCCGCCATACTTGTTTTCAGTATTGTTGGGCGATTTATTCGCTTGATTTGATTTTGATGATTGGGTTTCATGATATGTGTTTTCATGCACCATGGTTGTACTTACTGAGTATTTACGATTTTTGCACAGTTGTTGCACTTGATATCATTTTCGTGCTTGGTTTCACATGTTTGTGATTTTACGGTTTTAGACATTTGAGTTGATTTTGTGCGTATATACGCATTTGGTTTTTGCACGCGGTATAGTTCATGTATGCTTGCAGTGCAGTGTTACGTATGTTGTGCACTTAGATGCACTGGACTTCGATTTCGATTGGGATACTCGATATTGTTTTGTGCACCTTGTGCACCTGATTGGATTTTAGCGCATGTTGGGCGCATGTTATGAGATGCGATTTGGTGCACACCAGATGCACTAAATCGAGATTCTTCGTGCATGAGACGCACCTGTTTTTGCTGTCAGGCACACACTTGGCCAGGACAGATGTTTCGTGCACACCCGATACACTTAGATGTTGTTTCTGTGCGCAGGTATGGCACATATATGGATTTTGATTTTCGTGCGCACAAGACGCGCGTAGTATTCATACGCGTATTTTGGAATTGATTTTTCTTATAGAGCAGTACGTTTTTATGATATTGCTATGTGTTTTCGTACTGAGCAGGACTAGTCAGAGGACAGTACCTGAATATATTTTACATGTATAGTTTCGAGTTATATCATATTGGTTTTGCTTTGGATTTGGTATTGATGTCTTCCCTATGACTCCGATGATTGCGGGATGCTTGACGGAGATCTGATTTGAGTTATATGCTCATTTTTCATGCGCATGCGTTGCGCTACGATTTGTTTTATATATTTATGATTTCGGAGCCCCGGCGATTTGATGGTTTTGGCTGAAATATTTTAGTATTTGGGGGAAGTTTTAATTTAAATTCGGGGACCGAATTTCTTTAAGGGGGGAAGATTGTAACGTTTTGAAAATCGTTTCGGTGAAATTTCGAAAAAACGGTAAAATAAGGGGGTTTTCTGTAAAAATTCAAAATGCAAATATCTTTATTATAAAATTAAATATACATATTCTAGCTATGTAATTACTAGTATTTGGTGTTTATTGAGCCACTGGTGAAATTTCAAATTTTCTGAAAAAATTATTATTTTAATATTATTTTAAGCCGGTAAGAAAATACATTAAATTAGCGATAAATACAAATTTAAATGGGATAATTTTAATCTTTAAAATCATGTTAATTAAAATCTAGTTGTAATATAAATTTTTAGTATTTTATTTCAAGTTTTAATGGGTTTTTATTATGGAGAACAAAAAAATAATTAATTTAAGCTAAAACTTGCAATTTTGAGCTTGTGGGGGGTCTTTTTGCATGGAATTTTTTTTGTAATCACTCACACACACCCTCACCCCTCCATGGCCGAGCCCACCATCAGCAACCCACTTCTCCCCCTCAAAAATTTCTCCATCTCATTTGTATGGGTGAAATAGAGTTTATAGGTGTAGGTTAAGATGTATTGTTTTGGAGGCTCATTGTACCTTGATTTGAGGGGGGGTGACTTGACCAATTGTGCACAACACCCACACCATTCCCCCCATCACCCCATGGCCGAAATTATGCAGCCCTTCCCCCTTCACTTTCCTCTTTTCATTTCCTTCAATTTTAATCAAAAAAATTGCTCCAAAATCCAATTTAAATCTCACAAATTGATTTCCATTCTTCATCCCATTCTCCTTAGCTTTTATCACTTGGATCATGGTGTTATGAAGCCATCATTGGAGGCAAATTCTTCTTGCTAGATCACTAGATTTTAAGGTTTAATTTCTACCCATTTAAATTCTTATGTTTAGATTTATTTAATTGAGTTGTTTTAATGTTAATTTTAGTGCTATTTGCATACTAGTTTTTTTTTTTAAAAGTTTATGGCTTGAGTTGAATTAGGGTTTTGTTGTGGAAATGGGTTATGATAAATTGTGCATGGTTTTGTGTTGTGGATTAACATCTTAAGTTTTATAGAAAGCTAATTTAGTTGTTAATTCCAAACCATTACTTATAAAATGCCCTAATTAAGTTATTTTGCTAACTAGAGTTTTGGAAAATTATTAAATGCTTTAGATTAAATTATAATTATGGTTTCATGTCATTATAGATAATATATTGAGTGGTTTAATGCTTTTAGTTCATGAAAATCCTAGCTAAATTGTTGTTTGTGCATTTTTGCTATAAATTGTTAAAAAATTGGGTATTTTGTAAACTAGAATTTTGGGGTTAATGGAATTTAATGAGATTAAATTATGGAAATTGTTTTTATGACTTATTTAAGATATTTAATAAGTATTGTGGCCACTAGATTTGTTTAAACATCATGTTTTGTACAAAAACGGCGAATTGTGCTTGCTAGATTTTCGGAAAAATGACTTTTTAAGTGAAATTGGGGTTTTTGTGAATTTTAACCTATTTTATATTAAAATTAGTGTTCGTGAATGTGCAAATGAGTGTATTTGGGTTTTTCTCGATGATTTGGCGTTTGTACGCCGACGTCGAGGGTTTTTGGGTTGATTTGCGAAAGCAACCATAGGTTTTGACCTATGTGGGATTCGTGCGTCGTTTTGGTCATGAGTCGGATTTTAATACGATACGGTGCGTTATGATATGTAGGTACCCCATGTGGACTTCGAGACGACAAGCAAGCGCGTGGCGACGTCGACACCGGCGAACGAGGACCAGGTGAGTAGATTTATATCTACGGGGAGAAGTCGGGTGGATGGCGTATAGCACCCCCGCAGTTCGTGGTGATGTATACGAATACGTATACACACAGATATTGATTATATGTTGTTGAGATTATTGATGATAAGATGGATATTTGGTATTTTTGGATTGGTTTAGTGTAGTTGCGAAACCCTAGAGTAGTGGTCGCACTCACACACGCACACACACACACATACTTGCATACATTCTTTCTTTTATATGTGCGTATATGGGTGTATATATTTATGTGTTCACAAGGGTATGGGACTATGTGTTCATATTCTGGATTTGAGGATAGTATTTGGAATTTGAGATGAGTCGATGATATTGGGCTTGAGGCCAGAAGATCGGTGATGTGATTTGGTTCGTATTGAGATACGGCATGATGTTTTAGCGGGTCTTTTGACGTAGCAATTCTTACACCTGTATGCATACTTAGGCGGTATCAGTATTGTACTAGACGTAGGACATTGTCCCGGATCATGATATTTGATAAAGAAGATACCAGATGAATAGTGTGATTGAATGTGATATTAACCCGTACCCAGATTTGGGGATGCCGTACGACGGATTTACGTACGAGCTATATTTTGATGATTGATCCGCACGCTTGACTTGGGATGTCTGATTATAGATATGGTATCAGATATGATATTAGTGAGGCGGGATCACCGACTAATATATATACAGTTATGTATATGTATCGACTCAGATGTTAGGCAGTTTCCTTACCTGTAGTCCAGCTGGTTAGCTTAGACCTTTAGTTTAGTTTAGTTGTTAGATTAGATTCGATTCTTACCTATTTCAAAAACTAACGAATCGTGGGTATTTTAAAAGACAGCCCAAGGGATCCTACGAATATTTCAAAAGACGTATCTTTTCATAAAAACACCGTAGCCCCTATTTTCAAAACCCCATGATTCGTGTTATTTCAAAAGGCACCATTTGTAGGACTTATATTAGATTAATGCAGATTAGTTATAGTTGCGTCTAGTATTCAGCTCCCGCTCATTATTGTGGTTCGCTTCGCATCGCATGCTTATATTATGTTTCATACTCCATTATTGATATCATGCTGTTAGGACACCAGCACCATTACCGATGATGCGTAGGTACCACGTACACTTACTTGCCGGCTCACACACATCTTCATCGGTAATTGCCATGTCACGTACACCTTAGAAAATATTATTGCTTGACATAGCCTGTTAGCTAATAGTTTAGACATTGTAGTTATTACCTGCTACTTCATGCATACTGTTATTCATTGTTATGCCGCATTCATGGATTCTCATGCATATATTCACTATTTTACGTGTTATTGAGGTTTTGGATTCGGATTCCATGAGATTTTCTGGATTTGGAGGAAAACCGCAAAAACATAAATAAACCTTTTCTCTCTTTTAAAATAAAAAGTGCGGTTTTCCCATGATGTATGAGTCGTCCACAATGAGTTTGCTGATGGATTTCGAGACCCGATTCGAGGAGTGGAGGAACCGTTTCGGGTACATGGTGGGCCCGGTGCGGTACCCCGGGGCAAGAGGAATGTGTTGTTGACGTTGAGCCCGGCAGGGGAGCACTACCGACCGGTGATATTACCCGACACGTCGGATATCCGGAGGATACCGTCGTGGTCTTGAGATGGATGGTAGGGGCCGATCTGGATTGACGGCACCCTAGATATTGATTTTGAGATATTGAGGTACAGAGATTGTGATACAGAGATATCGAGATATTTGGACACTTGTTTTTTGTCGATACTGGGCACTGTTTTATGCTGATTTCATTATGATACCTCATTTTAAAAATACAAAGGAAATCTCATTAAATTATGAAAACAGTTCTTCATTTACATGTATTCTGTTTTCATGCATTCATACCTCATTCATATGATATATTGCTACCTGAGGCACTGACACGGGCACATGAGATTACACTCGGGTTAGATATTTACCCTAGCCTTGTTATAGGCTGCTGGTTATATATTTTGTGGATATATTATGATCGTATGACCTAGGATTGCGTCATACATGCGATTTCTGTTCGTAGATGTTTTTCTATTCACGAGTTGGCAACTCACCCCCGGTGTGCCCCAGTTTCTTGCAGGTTTGCCGTACAGGTTTCATTACGGCTTGCGGACATAGTTTCCTTCGGGTGATTTGCTAGTAGGTGGGTTTATTGGTATCGTACCCATCATATTACCTTGTATTATATGATTCAGTTGTATCTAGTAAATTCCATCAACCAAACATGTATTTATTTTTGAGATAGAGACCAGTGATGTTATTCTTTTGACCTTAGAGTCGCGCGTCTATTTCGGCAGATTTCTTGTGGTTTTGAGTTTCCTTTGAGTTTTTGATCCTCGCCGTTGGCGTTGTATATTATATTGCTTGTGTGGTTGTGACCGTCGATTGACGAAGAGCTAGCTCCCGCTTGGGGATGCCTTTTATTGATTTCGTATACTATTCATATTGTATCCCGTTTGGGAGCCAGTATTTACAAAGGAGACTCTGCCGAAATTTTCAGAAAATACTTGATGTTTTTAAAAAAACCGCATAATTCGGCTTATGCTATTAAAACTTCTGGATTTAAATTGGTTTTCCTACTCTCTACTACTCTTCTTGGTTTGGATTTCTGGGTTTTCGGCTTACTTAGAATACGTACGCCTTGAGACGTTCGTTGTATAAGTGCCGGTCATGTTCCGTACTTTCGGGTCGTTACATATAAGTTGGAGCGGGACCAACGTTCCCCAGCTTAGTATAACAAGCGGGTTCGGTCAATACATCCGTTTTATTATCTTGATTAAGGCGTGATATGGTCGCTACCTGGAGTGAGAGTGAAGAAAACACTCAGCGTATGCTCTTGCAAGATTAGATTGATTATCTAATATATCTAATCAGGATGTCTCCCACTGTTTTAGTCAAATATTCCTTCAAACCCTAAAAGGAAAGACTAGCCGGGATTAATTACACGCTACAAGTTCGCCAATCTTTCAGCCAGGCCAGTGTCAGTACTTTGAGGAAGGTCACCCGTGCTTTCGCACGAACCTAATTAAAGTAAACCTCGTTTTCCCAGATGCTTAACCCCGTTAACATCTTTCTAAACACCTACTTGATCGGCTAATTGTAATGTGTAAAACTCTTCCAGGAGCAACTCTTACTCGCAGCGGGTATCAGGATCCAACTATCTCATAGAAGGTATGCAATCTCATTGCAAATTTCAACACTTGAAATTCCCGATAATATTTTGCCCCTAGCAGCTATATGGCCTTAACATGGTCAACAAATCATAAGTGCTAGTCAAGTTCAACCCGACATTACCCGATTGATTTAAACCCACCCGCACGACCCTTAACATGGTCAACAAAGTCGCACGACTACCCTAATCCAATCGCATCATATGCTTATACAGATAATCACTAATCAGCTACCGCACACTACGCCTTAACATGGTCAACAAACGTAGCACGAATACTAACTAGTACTTATTTGAAATGACGGAGGGCTATGACAGGTTTTTAAGAAAACCCTTTGCGTAATGAACTTGATATCGTCGTAGAATCGAGTGATTTTAAATGGAGTGTTTTTTAGGCTTTTCTAGTTTTACTAAAGGGGTCACTCCCGGTGAAGGGATCGTCGGCCCTTTCCTCATCGAATAAGGTGCAGGATATTTCACAAATATCACTATGCAAAGCAAGAACTATAGAAGCAATCAAAAGACAAACCGAGTTTGTAGCATTTGCTAGTTTCACTAAAGAGGTCACTCCCGGTGAAGTGATCTCGGCTCTTTCCTTATCGAATAAGGTGCTGGATGTTCTACAAGGAACACCGCTATGCAAAGCAAAAACTAGAGCTACCGGTTTTTAAACAAGTTTCTACAACATCTTTAGGTTTCTTTTATTTCATTAATCTTATTAATGAAGTCCCATTTTAATATGCTTCACAAGCTGAAACGAAATCTGCAATATAACATATATCTCATATATATAATATAAACATTCGTCTCAGGCAGTAATATGATCTCATCACAGAACATTGCAGCAGAAGAACATATATGAAATATTGGATATACTAGGACGTCCGTGTTTGTAATACTAGCCTGTATAAAACACGGATTCCACGGTCATGATGAATAGCCAAACCCACATCCCTAGACCCTTACGAGAGAGGCAAGTAACACTGCAAATTCTAGGGTTAGGAGACCCGGTCTCGACTCCTCGAGATGGTCTCCCACTGGACCCTAGAACCCGGTTTCTTGTGCTCCCCGCCTTGGGTCTACCTAATGCGGAAAAGTAAATAATATACAATGGTAACATCATCCTCAGCCCGGAAGTGCCCCAATAAAAGAATATTACATACAAATGAATTTTACATGAATGAAAAAGAAAAACACTCATCTTACATAAAACCCCGGCTATTCAAACGCGACGATCCAATACAACATATCACAGCAACACATAATATCTCATATCATCAACGTAAGCAAGTATGTGTATCCCGATTGTCGTTGATGTATAGCAACGAAGCCGGCGATATACAACATACTACGCTTACGGTCACATAAAAGAAAGTGTAAAACTACAACAGTTGGAATCCGTAACCTCCTTAGACATCGCATGTCTAACCAAATGAATTCCTTAGACATCGCATGCCAAACAATTATAAACCCCGTATTTTTGTCTCATTATCGAAAACTCTTTTCAATATCAAGTCGGGCAATTCAACAAGTTTCCCGGCGTCCTGATCGAATGCTCGTCGCAAACTTTAGTAGACGGCCACACCCCCGATGCCGTCGACGAAGTGCACTAAAGCAGAACACCGCTGCCGCGAGCACCCGAACGGATGCTTTTGGCGACGGGGTTCTCCTACAGTCACTTAGTCGGGGCTATGGGGCATGGCTGTCTATTAAGTTTACCCGCCGAGTATCCGCGTACGCTACGTGATTGCGACGGACTTTTGATCACATCAAAATTCCGTGGCAACCGATCATCTGAGACTGAACTGCTAGATTTATAACATTCAAATTAGTTATCTCATAACTACCTGTGGATTCCAAATATTGTATCACATTCCAGATAAAAAGACAGTGTTAAACTTTCCGATCGAATAATCAAACACCCAAGATTTTCCTAATATATCTCAACACTTGAAATCAGTTTAAAAACATCCATCACATGCCATAGTACCAATGGTCCAGCCATAGAAGGGTCAAGCCAACGCCTCACATGTGGCACGCCGTACTGCCGCAAACCCTAAAGTTTAGAGGTAGTTCAATATGGTCATATAATCGAGTTAAGGTTTGTTTTCTTGTAGAGGGTCCACCGTGTTACTTGCACAACTTAGAACGTTCTTAAACACGAGGAAAAATCCAACTTTTGAAAATTTTCCGGCAGGGGAAAAAGTGAGTTATTGATATCCGGTCGAACTTTTTAACATGATCTATGAATTACCCGGACAAACTAAAAAAAGTTAAATTATCCGGTCGAATTAACGAGTCCCCAATACAACCCTAGAAAACTCAACACTTGAGTGGAATTAAAACATTCCCAGAAAAAATTGCTAAGAAAGGACCTAAGAATAAATATATGAAATTACAGGGACTAATTCAAAATATTGGCCGCGGAACAGCCGCCAAACCCTTTGTTTGGCCGCGGTTCCGGGGTCATGTGAGAGAATTAGTGGGCCGTACATCACAGTAATTCTTAGTTTTTCCTGCTTGTTTTTCTGAGTATTTTTAATGCTGAAAAAATCACATTTTTAGAAAATGTACAGAGAGGGGTATAAACCGGGTATTCGGAGTTCGATCGGACTTTAAACTTCGCCTAGACTTCGCCTAAATCTCTAGCTTGGCTCAGATGCCACTGTAGGGTTGCTAGGCACGCTCACAAGGTTCAACGAGACATCAACCATGCCCGATTAAAATTTTAGCCGTGCCGAACAACCCAAAGCCGGATCTTTAAACTAGAGTTTATGCGAAAACTAACATGTTAAACACTTTAACACTAAGTGAGAGGGATTACAACCATTATAGATCCGGTCCTTCACTTCTTAAGCTCCGTGTTGAAGTCCCTTCGATGCGATCATCGTGTTCCGGACTCTCGAGAGGCTCCGCGAAGAGAAAGATGCAAACTTGCTTCCGATCTTCGATAACAAAGATGATCTACCTTGAAATTTCATTAACACAAGCTAACACTCATAAAATGATGTGAACACCCTCATCTAAATGGCAAGGGTAGATGAGGATGATGAAGTAGGATTTTTACTCTCTTTTATTTTCATTTACTCACTCATTTTTCATCACCTTGAAAAAGCTAGAAAGCTTTTTCTATGAAAGAAAGAAGGAAGAAGATGAACAATGAACATTTCTTTTGTAATGAATAATGAAAGTGTGATAATGATTAATCTTGCAACCATGGTCAAGGATGACTCATGTAGAGATTTAACTAGGGCTAGGGTTTGGGTTGGGTTAAGAATGAGTCACACATAAATATCAAGCATAATATGTTATTCAAGACAAAAGAAAAAACCTTCTAGAAACTTCTAGAAAGGACTAACCCAATTCAAACCCTAATCTTTTTTAATCTCCGCTAAACATGTTGCATTAGTAATCATATCATGTTACAATATTATATATCACATATATAATATTTATTGTAACAAAATAAAATAATACAATTAACATATATCGCATATAAATCAATGTATTACCCGAGTGAGAAAAAGAATCTTTTAGTGAGCTAATATTAGTTAATGTAATTTAATATATCATATATATTATTATACATTAAATTATCGAATCAACACTTGATCCGACAATCCGGCTATATCGCATATAACCGACTAATATCTCATTTACCGATTCATCGAATCAACACTTGATCCGATGACCTGGCTGATATCAAATATCGCGAGAATAGAATACGGTATCACATATCGCATTATCCTCGGTCCCGCACATATCACATATGTGCTCCTACTCCGTTTTGCCTGAGTCAAGAAAGCTCTGTGTAGGACTCTAAAGAATCGTCAATATGCCGGCAGTAGGTGATGATCATATCAAACACCCACAAGCTGCAAGCGGTCAGCTAAACGTAACAGTTAACCAGGTATTGAGCCCTCAAAAGATCAACAAGCAAGCCTGTACATTCTCCTGTGAATCCAAACAGTAACACTCCCGTACAGTTCGGTCTCGTCGTATGATATGTCGCATATCTCGCTTAGGGGTGGTATACGTCAGACCCCAGTAGCTCGATAAGTCGTGTCGATTTGAGGTCTATAACAGTTCGAGAAACTACTGATAAAACTTACCAGTAAATCTCAGCAACCCTGGCCAGGGATTTCCAGTTATAGCCAATCGAACACAGCACAACATCAACTCCCTATACCGGGAGAGACGAACCCCCTCCTATCGCTCATTGCCTCCATGTGATTCGGGACTGTACCCAAAAGCCACCTTTTTGCACGCCTTCTTGGACGTGGTATGATGGAAATCAAAGCACAGTGGGAATCACACAAGACTCTATGACGATCTCGGGTCAACAGACTACGCTGTACCAGTGTCACCGGAGAACTGCCATCTGACGTGAGATATAATACCATCTGGGAGTTCTCGGTTAGTCCGTCCAGTGTACCCAGTCTCTACTGAGCACCCGTACACCATCCTTGATGTCAAACACCGATGGATATGGGATCATCCATCGCCTATCATATGGGTCAAGATGCGTATACGCTAGTCTACTCTGGTGTATCGATGCCCTGTCTCGATACACCCTCGACTAGGAACAGTTATAGGATGTACTCATCGACTACCGTGGCCCCACTAGTATGATCACATCATAGTCCCAGTAGTCGAGTACATATCCTAAGGGCTTTATCAACATGTAACATAGAGACAATCAGAGTACATGTTAAGATAAAGTGCAACCAGATAGCATACTATCATGTCGAGCAAGAAAGTCCTCCCTATATATGTCCAAGCATCCATTACAATATACATCGTATGTAAAGTAATGGCCTCTAGGGTATACATATAACTAACAATAAGTAGTGAGAGTTAACCATGGGCTAAAAATAATGGTTGGGTTATAAAATATCTAGAGTAAAACAAAATTAGTGAGATGAGTCATGACTTCTACATGCTTCTACAAGCATCAAAGCCATGCTCGTTTCCACTAATTTTTATTTTCCTCTTAATAAATAATCACCCCAATTATCTTTATCCTTGGTGTGAGTCTCATACACCCATGTTCTATGTATCATCCACCATGACACAATAGTATTTTATATCTAAATAAATATATATATATATCATTATATATAAACAAGAGAAGAAAATCATTAGTGAGCTATATTAATATATATATATATCAAATATATTAATATATATCAAATTATAAATCAACACTTGATTCAATAAGCCGGACATATCATATATAATCGAATAATATCATTTATATGTATATCATATTATCAAATCAACACTTGATTCAATAATCCGGTTATATCACATATAACCCAACCGATATCAAATATCGTAAGATTTGAAGGTAACACATACTCGTATTTAATCAAGCTCCCGCACATATTAGCATAAGTGCCCTACTTCGTTTCACATGAGCTAGGAAACATGTGTGTCGGACTCTAAAGACTCGTCAATACACCAGCAGTAGGTAATTATCACATCGATCACCCATAAGCCGTCAGCAGTACTAGCTAGACGTAACGGCTACCCAGGTACTGAGCGAATAGAAGATTAACAAGCAAGCTTGTCCAAACTCCCGCAATGCCTATAAGCAACACTTACCGTACAGTACAGTCTCTTCGTCTAATATGTCACATATCGAGTCTAGGGGTGGAATCGTCAGACCCCAGTAACTTGATAAGTCATGCCGATGTGTGGCCTTTAACCGTTCGAGAAACTACTGATAATACTTACCAGTAAATCTCATCAGCCCTGGCCAGGGACTTGCTGTTATATCCAATCAAGCATACCGCAACATCAACTCCCTATACCAGGAGAGACGAAACCCCTCCTATCGCTCATTGCCTCTATGTGACTCGGGACTGTACCCAAAATCCACCTGTTTGCACGACTCCTTTGAGCCGTGGTAGGGAGAAAATCAAAGCACAGTGGGAACCACACAAGACTCTGTAACGATCTCAGGTCTACAGACTAACCTGTACAAGTGTCACCAGAGAACAGCTATATGACGATAGGTATGGTACCATCTAGGAATTCTCGGCGAGTCATGTTCGGTGTACCCATTCTCTAATGAGCACCTGTGTACAATCTTTGATGTCAAACACCAAAGGATGTGGGATCAACCATCGCCCCATACAGGGTCAAGAAACGTACACACTAGTCTACTCTGTAATATCGATGCCCTGTCTTGATACTCTCTCGACTCGGAACTGTTTAAAGGATGTTCTTGTGGACTACACAAGCCCCACTAGTATGATCTGCATCATTGTCCTGATAGTCAAGCTAACATCCTAAGGGCTTTATCAACATGTATCAGAGAGACAGTATAATAATACTAGTGTGCATGTTAAGATAAAGAGCAACCAGATAGCATACTATCATGTCGAGCAATAAAGTCCTATATATATATATATGTCCAAGCATCCACTATATCATACAATATTGGCTTCTAGGGCATACATATTCCTAACAATCTCCCACTTGCAATAAGCCCAGTTGTAGTATCTCATACCCAACAACCCAAAAGTCTCTCAAATTGCGTCTGGGGGGGCCTTCGTGAGTGGATCCGCTGTGTTTTCCTTCGTGTCAACTCCCCTGATCTCGATCTCCCGGCGATCAACTATCTCCCGGATCAGGTAATACCGCCTAAGAATACATCTGGAACGCTGATGGGACCGGGTTTCCATGGCCAAAGTCACAGCTCAATTGTTATCACAATACAAGGGTATTGGATGCTCAATGGATGGAACCACACCAAGTTGAGCAATGAACTTCTTCATCCAGACAGCTTCTTTAGCAGCATCGTTGGCAGAGATGTATTCAGCCTCCATCGTCGAGTCTTCTATAGTATCTTTCTTGGACTTCCAAAATACTGCCCCTCCATTGAGGGTAAAGACAAAACCCGAGACCGACTTACTTTCGTCCTTATCACTCTGGAAGCTCGAATCAGTAAAGGACTCTATCTGGAGTTCACCGTTACCATATACCAAGAACATATCTTTAGTGCTTCTAAAGTACTTAAGAATGTTCTTCACAGCTGTCCAGTGCTTCTCACCAGGAACTAATTGATACCTGCTTACCAAACTTAAGTGCGTAAGCTACATCCGGTCCGGTGCATAACATCGCGTACATGATTAACCCAACTGAAGAAGCATAGGGTATCCCTTGCATGCGAGCCCTCTCCAAATCAGTCTTGGGAGACATCACTTTGGAGAGAGTGATTCCTGAGCAATCGGGTAAATTACCACACTTAGAATCTTCCATACTAAACCTCTTTAGTATGGTGTCAATGTACCTGGATTGGGACAATCCCAACATCCATTTAGATCTATCTCTATAGATCTTATTCCCCAGGATATAGGAGGCATCACCCAGATCTTTCATGGAGAACTTTTGTGATAAGAAGAGCTTGACCGAGTGTAGCATAGGAACATCATTTTCTATCAAGAGTATGTCATCCACGTACAATACGAGGAAGAAAACCTTGCTCTCTACAACCTTCTTGTATATACAAGGTTCATATATGTTTTTGATGAAGTCAAACTCTTTGACTGCTACATCAAAACAGATGTTCCAGCTCCACGATGCCTGCTTTAATCCTTAGATTGATTTAAGCAGCTTGCACACATTTCCGCTGCTCCCACTATCTACGAAGCCCTCTGGCTGTGTCATGTACACGCTCTATTCTAAATCACCATTTAGAAAAGCGGTCTTGACGTCCATCTGCCAGATTTCGTAGTTATGGTATGCAGCAATGGCATGTAGGATCCTGATTTACTTAAGCATAGCCACTAGAGAAAAATGTTTCATCATGGTCGACACATGGTCGTTGACGAAAATATTTTTCTACAAGTCTAGCTTTGAAGGTCTCAACCTTTCCATCTACACCAAGTTTCTTCTTAAAGATCCACTTGCTCCTAATGGGTTTTACCCCTTCAGGAGCAACTTCCAAAGTCCATACTTTGTTGGTGTACATGGATTCCATCTCAGATCGCATAGCATCTAGCCATTTCACAGAGTCCCCACTCATGATGGCCTGCTCGAAACTAGTTGGGTCATCATCTTCCATGATGCAATCCTCGCTCCCACCATCTATGAGAAAACCGTAGTATCTCTCAGGTGGATGAGGAACCCTACTAGATCTGCGGAGTGGCTGAGCTTTGTCGGGGACTATTGAATCCTCCGGTTCTATCAAATCATCAGTTGTTGTGTAGCTGGAATTTCTTCCAGTTTTACCTCATTACCACTAATTTCTTTCACAAGAAATTCCTTTTCTAAGAAGGTGGCATATTGAGAAGCAAACACTTTTTGTTCCTCAATTTGGTAGAAGATATATCCATATGAATTCTTTGGATATCCAACAAACTTGCAAATAACCGATCATTCCTCGAGTTTGTTCAGATTTGTTTTTTTAACATAGCCCAGACAACCCCATATCTTAACTCGTTTAAGATATAGTCTCTTTCCACTCCATATCTCATATGGTGTTTTAGGCACTTATTTAGATGGAACTTGATTCAATAGGTATGCAGCTGTCTTAAGTGCATAACTCCAAAAGAAAATAGGTAACTCAGCAATACTCATCATAGAGCGCACCATATCTAATAGGGTGTGATTCCTCCGCTCCGAAACTCTATTCTGTTGTGGAGTATACGGAAGAGTAAGATGAGAGAGAATCCCATTCTCTTTTAAATAGTCTCGGAATTCCGTGCTCAAGTATTCTCCTCCTCGATCAGATCGTAGGATTTTAATACTTTTACCCGTTTGGTTCTCTACATCGTACTTGCATTCCTTGAATTTCTCAAAAGTTTCAGATTTGTGTTTCAACAAGAACACATGTCCGAATATTGAGAGATCATCGGTGAATGTAATAAAGTACGAGGAACCATTCCTAGCATGCATAGACATAGGACCGCATACATCACTATGTATTAGTCCCAAGAGTTCAGTAGCACTTTCTCCGTGTCCAGTAAACAGAGTTTTGGTCATCATGTCTTTGAGACATGACTGGCATGTTTCATAAGATGTAAATTCAAACTGATTCAAATATCCATTTTTATGCAACTTAGCTAGTCTTGTCGCATTGATATGACCAAGTCTATAATACCACAAGAAGGATTCGTTCATTTCTGAACTTTTCCTCTTGTGTGTGTTCTGTATAATTAGAACTCTAGTTTGGTTTAGAACGTAAATACCGTTATACAACGTACCAAACCCAATCAGCACTTGATTTAAGAAAATGTTTATAACATATTTCTCTAATACAAAATTATATCCTTCTTTATCTAATAAATAAATTGATATTATATTGCACATCATTTTTGGTACGAAATAACAGTTGTTCAGAATCAATGTATTACCATTTGGTAATACTATGTGATATTCGCCAACTGCTTTGGCTGCAAAATTGCTCCATTCCTACTTTGAGAAACATATCACCCTTTCCCAGTTTTCTACTTCTTCTTAACCCATGTAACATATTACAAACGTAGGATTCTGATCCGGTATCCAATACCCAGGACGTTGAGCATACTGAGAAACAGTTCTCGGTAAGGAACACACCCGAAGAAGATGCATCATCATGCTCTTTCTTCGTTCGGATTGCGTGGGAATCCTGATATTCCCCTATTCCTTACTCAGACTTATGACAGTCATAAGTCTGAGCAGAACCAACGTTTCCTAGTCCAGTATAATAAGCGGGTTCGGTCAATACATCCATATTATTATCTTGATTAAGGCATGCCATGGTCGCTACCAGGAGAGAGAGAAGAAAACACTTTAGCGTGCGCTCTTGCAAGATTAGATTGGTTATTATCTTATCTAATCAGGATGGCTCCCACTGTTTTTATCAAATCTTCCTTCAAACCCTAAAAAGTAAGATTAGCCAGGATTAATTACACTCTACAAGTTCGCCAATCGGTCAGGCAGGCAGGTATTGGTACTCCGAGGGAGTCTCCCCATGGTTTCGCATGGAAAAAATTAAATAACCTCGTTTCTGCAGGGGCATAACCCCGTTAACACCTTTCTTAGACACCTACTGGATCAGCTAATTTTAATGTGGAAAACTCTCCTAGACGTAACTCTTACTCGCAGTGAGTATCGGGAACCAACTATCTCATAGAAGGTATGCACTCTCATTGTAAATTTCAACACTTGAAATTCCTAATATCTGTTTTTACCCCTAGCAACTTATTACCTTGGCTATGGTCAACAAATCATAAGCGCTAGCCAAGTTCAACCCGTTATTTCGTGATTTAATTAAACCCACCCGTACAACCATTGGCTATAGTCAATAAAGCCGTATTTTCAGTCGAAAATATTGCACATTTGATGGAACATTTTCCATACTTTTGTTATGTATTTAAAAGTATTTATTGTAATTATGGAACATATGAGGGTTTATCTGCAAAATACTCTTTATCATGTGTTTATATATTATAATTAATATTATGAAGGAAAATATATGCATATAATATTTACATGAATTATTTATAATTAAAATATGCATATCATATCATATAATCCGAATCAATATTCTTAAAATATTGTTTGATATATAAAATGATTATGATAATATCTCAAATATAACAAATATTACTAATACTATGAATTGATATCTTGTGCAGATTTAGCTCAGGTCAGCAGATCGAGATATTCGAGATGTCAGGAATAAAATTTGTCGATAAAATTGAATCAAAGCATAAAATCAATAATGGCAGAGACTTAGAGTCGATATGATGAATCCAAACCTTGAAGTAATCTCCATGTGTCAATATAAGCCATCAGAAGAATCCCCAAAACCCGATTCCACTACTAGGCCGCGGATGGGCGGCCAAACGCACGATTTGCGGCAGATCCGCGGCAGTATTGGGAAAGTAGTAATTGAGATTTTATGGCTTGAATTCTAACAGCAGATATTATCACGTGACATCTAGGGTTTCTGCTTCTAGGACTATTAAATGAACTGAGAGCTATACTTGGAAAACATCTCGAAACGGATCACTAAAATTATCACCTAATAGATCACCGACAAGATCAAGAGATCCAAGACAGGTCCACGAATCGACGTGATTAATCAACGCATCATCTACTTCCTACGAGACAAAGAACGGGAGCATAAACTAGGGTTCTTGTACTTTAAATTCGATGGATTTGTAAATGATAGTTGATTAATAAAAAGTTAGATCATTAGTTTAATTCTTTGCATTTTACTTTCTACATTTAATCTCCGCATTACTTTCTGCATTCACATTATGATCTCCTTCTCTAACTTCTCTTTTTCTTCTCAAAACATGCGTGAGTAATTCTAGGCTTGATAGGGTTCGTAGGATTAGCGTGGATCAATGGATGATAAACTCCCTTAACTTCTTTTACATCTTTTAAAGTTTAAAAACTTTAGCAAAACAATTGTTAAAATCCTTATCGGGTGCGCTACCAATTTATTAATAGTCTCAACCATGATTTAAGATTAGATTAACACTTGTTTTGGTAAAGGCTAGACATGAATAGAGGTCAATGAAAAGATAAGGGTTAAGAGTGGGAATGATATTCCTTCAAAAAAATCCTAATCTTCATTCACCACTATCGATCTAGTTTTAAATCTATTAAAAGAAAAAAGGAGTCATCTTTAATTAATCATCCATTACTACCAAATTCTATGAACCCTACAAGACTCTTCTTCATAAATTCTACATATGTGTTCAACATAGATGTACAAACAATCAACCCATATTTCAATCAACTCGTCTAAAGCAAGATAAAAGTTCCACATTTCCCTGAGGACGACCCGTACTCATCTCGGCTAGCTACGAGCGACACCGTTATTGATTGTGGTTACTACTTTACTTTACGAACACATCTTTTTCTAAACACTTCAATCAAATGGCGCCGTTGCCGGGGATACGTGCATAATTTTTTTCTTGCTATTCGTGTTGAATTTTTATAAAATCCAGAAAACATAGTATAAAAGAGAACCAAAACCGCATCTTGTGTATTTAACGATTATTGTGCAACTTTTGCGAGGAAATCTGGAGTCACTGGAGCAAAGAAATAGAGATTTAGAGATTTCCATCGAAGCCCAGAGGAGCAAAGGGGTGTGCACTGACGAGAAAGGAGAAAAAGAAACCACCATTGTGCCGCGGAAATGTGGCAATAGTGTGCGTTTGGCCGTGGTTGGGCGGCGGCTTAGTGTTGTTGTGCCCCCAAAATCTTTTGGTATATTGCTCATATACTTCTCTCTCCTCTACAAACTAATAATTTGATATTTTATGCAGGATTCTTTGCAAAAATCGCCGCTCAAAAATCTTTTTTCGTGTTTTGATATTGGATTGTTTGTGCATATTTCTAAATAGGACATTAAGGGGCAAAACTAAAATTCAGATTAGGTGGGGATTTCATCACCCTTCTTAGGCCCCACAAATCACAAAACGAGCATCTGCATAACCCTACATTAATTAAAAAATATCTAGACCAAGGCTCTAAGGACCGTCGTGCTCAAATAGGACAGAGAAAGGTTGTGAAAAATCTATCTCTTATCCGCATTACTTTTGTGGTGTCTAGGCAAGTGTGACTAAGGAAAGTGGTTACTTAATTAGGCCCGCTATTTTCTGTGATTCGTATAGCGGTTACCTCCTACTTACCTGGAACTTACCTGGCCACAAGAGTGATAAAGAGGTGGTAGAGGATTGATCCTGCGATTTGTCCTTTGGAAGTTTCGGAGCGGTCTAGTGACTTGACCTAGGTGACCTTAGTTGTAGGGTTGTTTGTGCATTTTTGTGATTTGTCGAGTCAAGCCTCACGTCCTGCACTTTTTGAAAACAAACCTTTTTAAATGTGTTCTCACACACGCTGCCATGTGCGCTAAACCCGCTTAGTGCAAGATAGGCTGGACACGGGATTCTAGTGCCCGTCATGTCCGCATTTTTTCTATGGACTCCGAAGTCGGTACTTCTTCATCTTGTTTTTCCCCTCCACCCACCACATAAACCAAGATAGATGGTTCTCCATCAGATTTTACCAACACACCCCTGCCACCACCTGTAGGTGCGCAGAATCCACTGCACATCTCTCTTCAAGAAAGATGCTACCCGATACGCGGTCCCCTTCCTACTTGTCTATCTATTCCACCATCCAATGGGGATAATTTAGAAATTAAACGCCACTTCGTCAACCTGTTGCCCAAATTTCACGGGCTTGAGTCTGATGACGCATACGTTTTTATAACCAAATTCGAAAACGTATGCGCAATGATGGGCATTACATAACTTTCTTTGGATGCTATGAGATTACTTCTTCTCCCTTTTACCTTGTGCGATCTAGCAGAAAAATGGGTTTATAACACTGCTGCACACTCTATTGCCAAATGGGATGAATTAGTTATAGCATTCCTTAAGAAATTTTATCCCAATCATAAGACCACCCTCGTTCGAAGCGAGATTAACCAGTTTACACAACTTCCCAACGAACCATTCTGGAAATGCTTTGAGCGGTTTAAGGATCTTCTTCTACAATGCCCCCATCACGGAATTGATAGATGGCAACTTTGTCGAATTATATATGAGGATGTTAATCCTGCCACGAAACAGATGCTTGAAACCATTTGTCAATGCCATTTCATGTCAAAAGATGATGGCGAAGCTTGGCAATTCCTGGAATATCTCACCGAACAAACCTTACAGTGGGAAAGCGTTAGACCAACTTCATCTAGGGCAGGTATTCATCAGCTTGATATTTCCATCGCAGTGAAAGCCGAAAAGGCCGCAATGCAAAAGAAACACGAAGCCATGGAAAAAAAAATTCTTATCAGCATCCCTAAACCAAGTTACGCTCCCAAAAACCGTGTATGGTTGCTGTTCTGACCCATCACATTTAACGGAAGAATGTCCTTTGAATTCTCCGTTTCAAGGTCATGAACAAACTAATGCTGCTTTTCAGCAACGACCTAGAAATGATCCTTATTCTTCTACATACAATCAGGGATGGCGGAGTCATCCTAATTTTGCTTGGAACTAAAACTAAACTCAAACTCAAAATAAGTTCTCAAGCAACTATTAAAGACCTCCCCCACAGCAACAGTAGCCACAACAACAAAATCAGCACCCCTTTCAACCACAACCTTTTCAAAACCCGGCCAACAATTGTGGTCCTTATAATAATATTTCAATAGCCGGTACCAAAAAATCCTCTGCACTCGAACGAAGCTTGGAAACGTTTATAAAACATTCCACACAAACGACGGCTAATTTAACGTCTTCTATCCAAACGTTAGTGCAACACACCGCTTCTCACGGTGAAAGCATAAAATCGATACAAGCACAACTTGCACAGTTAAATGCCGCGATGAGTGAGAGAGAGAAAGGGAAACTCCTATCTCAACCTCTACCAAGTCCTGGCCACTCACAAAGTCATAATGTGAGTGTAATAACCACATTGAGATTGGGAAGAGTGCTGAACAATCAAGTCGGCGAACATGTTGATAATGAGGAATCAATTGAAACCCCAGATTCTACTTCTAACCCTAATTCGTCTAGTCCACCACTACTTCCGAGCCTATTCTCTGTTTTCCACTAGGCTCGAACCATCAGCCCACTTCCTTGAGTCAACCTCAAACCATCCCAACTCTAATTCTTGGATCAATTCCATCCCCATAAACATCTCCTCAAAAGTTGGACCCAACCCTTATTAATAAAACTCCTTTTCCACATAGATTGAGGGCCAACAAACCAAGTCCCCAAATGGAGAAGATTGTGGATATTTTTAAGCAAGTTAACATAAATATCCCTCTCCTAGACGCTATCAAATAAGTTCCGTCATATGCAAAATTTTTAAAGGACTTGTGCACTAGGAAGAGGAAAACTCAAGTACCTAAAAAGGTTTTCTTAGCGAGTAATATGAGCAATTCTCTTACTCAATTGGTGCCCACGAAACGTAAGGACCCTGGTTGTCCTACAATATTTATAACTATTGAGGGTAAAAATATCAATCATGGTCTACTCGATTTAGGTGTTAGTGTTAACTTGCTTTCGTGTCCTGTTTATGAGCAATTAGGGATAGGAGAATTGAAACTTACGCATTGCACTCTCCAAATGGCCGATCAATCTATCATCCAACCGCGGGGTGAGCTAGAGGACGTGTTAATCAAAGTTGGGGAATTTATATTCCATGTGGACTTTATAGTTATAGATACACAGCCTGTAGCGAACCCACGAAACCAAATTATGGTGATCCCTGGTTGACCTTTCCTAGCAACTTCAAACGCGATAATCAATTGTCATAACGGTTCAATGAACCTATCTTTCGGGAAGATGACAATTGAGCTTAACATCTACAAGCTAGGAAGTCAACCATCAGAACCCTATGCTCATGTGTGCTCTGTCAAAAAGATAGCTTCCGACAGTTGCAAATTCAAGGACCTTCACGATACCGATCCTACTATTTATTATACACGTGAAGAACCTTCTGTCGACAAGTTCACACCTAAGTCCGAACCCATTGACTTGTCGAATGAGTTAGTCAAACTATCCGAGTATCATGACTTCTTTTCCGATGAGACTATCATTCTTAATCTCGATGGATGTTTTGAAGACATTTTTGCTGATGAACTCGCATTTCTCGAAAACATGGGAGTTGTGATGAATAAACCCCTACCCAAAGAAGTTGAATTGCCACTCGAGTATGCGAATATTCCATCCATTCCTTATCTTTCATATTCTTATTTTCAGCCACCATCACTGTTTCATCTCTACCAACCGAGACGTAAACATGTTCTATTACACCTCTTATCTCCTCCCCACTTCTTCTTTTCTATATATAGCATGATCTTATACTAACCTTGGCATTACATTGATAAAATCTTTGAATGGTTGATGTAGAACTTTGGACTTTGTAAAACTTTATATTGACAAATAACTTTAAGCCCCCCTTATAATTTTAAATGCTTAAATATTGTTTTACTCAAGTTTGGGGGGGGGGAATATTTTGGCTCTTGAAATAATTTTTTTATACGATTGTGAGCCAAAAATAACTTTGGGGGAGGATTTTAACTATCATTAATTCTTGTCTCCTTAATAACTTTTCCTCCCAAGTCTACAAGTTTTTGAGATTAAAAGATGACATCAGTGAGGACACTGCTACAAACAGGTTTAGGGGAGCTTTGTGCTTATTCACGCATCATTTTGCATTATACTACATAAAAGCACAAAATAAAATTTTTGATAATAAAAGTTAGAAAGTGAAAATTTACATATGAAAGATAGAAATAGTTCGAGAAAAGTAAGAAAATTAGATGTTTTCTTAAAAGAAGCTAGTAATAAGTGGTTATGAGTTGTTGTCCCAAGGGTTAGTAAGATGAAGGGAATTACTAATCTGAGGATAGAATTGAGTCTGAAAAATAGTCCATATTCTTGAGTCCAAACATTTGAACATTGATACCCTATTATATGCACTTACACACATCTTGAAACTTGGGATAGTAGAGGATACCTTGAAATGCTCTTTTCTAAAAGCCTTTGTATGAAGGAAACAGAAAATATAAATGGTGAAGGAAAAAAATGAACACCGGTTTTGTAATTACTTAAGGAAGCATAAAAAATATAGCGAGGGTATTTTATCACCTAGTGCTTTAGACCAACTGGTTTGGGAGCCACTGATAGGCCTTAGGTGTTGCAAGATGAGGATAATTACGTCTTAGCGAGTGAGCTCTCTTAGTAATCGGTTGGTTAGTACCTTAAAATGTATTAACGGTAGCATGAAGAATGTGTAAGCAATTCCATCTGAAAATATTCACCGACTAAAAAGTACTAAGGAAGATGGACAAGGGTATGATAGCTTGAATTGAATTATCTAAGTGTAGGGATATCTTTTACACATACGTAGGGGTATATGATCGATGTTCGGAAGAAAGGTAGGGAGGAAGACTAAAGGCGAAGTTTTATTGAGGGATGATGTGATTTCTGACATCTTTTCATGACCATTAAGATAGAGCTCATAGCAACTGAAAAGATAGTTTAGTTGGAAACTCTTATTTTCAAGTTCTTTCTTTTATAATTCTTATCTTTGTATGTAACTTTCAACTTCTTTCTTTTATTATAGGATTTTATGGGTGTAATCCGCTGAAAACCCTCATGAGACAACACTCCTCCTATTAGGGACACCTAGAGGTTTAAAAGCTTGTTGCACGTGCTAAGTGCAATCGTGAAAGTATGCTAGGTTTTTCTTTTCCTTTTTTCTCCCTCTCTTGAATAACTAGTTTGCTCGAGACGATCAAAATTAAGTTTGAGGCTATTTATTCAGTCGATAATATTGCACATTTGATGGAATATTTTCCTTACTTTTTGTTATGTACTTAAAAGTGTTTATTGTAATTATAGAACATATGAGGGTTTATCTGTAAAATACTCTTTATCATATGTTTATATATTATAATTAACATTATGAAGGAAAATATATGCATATAATATTTACTTGAATTATTTATAATTAAAATATGCATATCATATCAAATAATCCTAATCAATATTGTATCATATATAAAATGATTAGGATAATGTCTTAAATATAACAAATATTACTAATACTATGAATTGAGATATTGTGCAGATTTAGCTCAGGTCAGGAGATCGAGATATTCGAGATGTCGGGAATAAAATCTGTCGATAAAGTTAAATCAAATCGTTAAATCAATAATGGCAGAGACTCAGAGTCGATATGATGAATCCAGACATTAAAGTAATCTCCACGTGTCAACATAAGGCAGCAGAAGAATCCCCAAAACCCGATTCCACTACTAGGCTATGGTTGGGTGGCCAAACGCACGATTTGCAGCAGATCCGTGACAGTATTGGGGAAGTAGTAATTGAGATTTTATGGCTTGGATTCTAACAGCAAATATTATCACGTGGCATCTAGGGTTTCTGCATCTAGGGCTATTTAAAGGACCGAGAGCTATATTTAGAAAACATATCGAAATAGATCACTAAAATCATCACTTACAAGATCAAGAGATCCAAGAAAGGTCCACGAATCGACGTGATCAATCGACGCATCATCTACTTCCTACGAGAAAGAGATCGGGAGCATAAACTAGGATTCTTGTACTCTAAATTCGACAGATTTGTAAATGATAGTTGATTAATAAAAAGGTAGATCATTAGTTTAATTCTTTGCATTTTACTTTCTGCATTTAATTTCTGCATTACTTTCTGCATTCACATTATGATCTCCTTCTCTATCTTCTCTTCTTCTTCTCAAAACATGCGTGAGTAATTTTACGCTTGATAAGGTTCGTAGGATTAGGGTAGATCAATGGATGATAAAATCTCTTAACTTCTTTTACATCTTTTAAAGTTTATAAACTTTAGAAAAACAATTGTTAGCATCATTATCGGGAGCGCTACCAATTTATTAATAGTCTCGACCACGATTTGAGATTAAATTAACACTTGTTTTGTTAAAGGCTAGACATGAATATAGGTCAATGAAAAGATACGGGATAAGAGCAGGAACCTTATTCCCTCCAAAAATCCTAATCTTCATTCATCACTATCGATCTAGTTTTAAATCTATTAAAAGAAAAAAGGAGTCATCTTTAATTAATCATCCATTACTACCAAATTCTATGAACCCTACAAGCCTCTTCTTCATAAATCCTACATCCGTGTTCAATATAAATCTACAACCAATCAACCCATCTTTCAATCAACTCGTCTAAAGCAAGATTAAGGTTCCACGTTTTCGTGAGGACGACCCGTACTCATCTTGGCTAGCTACGAGCGACACCGTTATTGATTATGGCAACTACTTTACTTTATACAAACACTTCTTCAAATACAGACCAATCACCGTACGACTACCCTAATCCAATCGCTTCATATACGAAAATAAGCACCAATCAGCTACAACACACTACGCCTTGAAGGAGGCCAACAAACACAGCACGAATACTAAATAATCCTTATCTGAAATTACGGAGGCTACGACTGGTTTTGAAGAAAACATTTAACGCAATGAACTTGATATCGTTGTAGAATCTAGTGATTTGAAAAGGAGTGGTTTAAGCTCCGCTTTTAAAATCGAGTAATTTTCAAAAAAACCGAGTGGGTTGTAGCATCTGCTGGTTTTGCTAAAGTGGTCATTCCCGGGGAAGGGATCTAGGCACTTTCCTCATCGAATGAGGTGCTGGATATTCATAAAGGAATACTGCTATGCAAAGCAAAAACTAGAGCTACCTTTTTGAAAAATTTGATTCCATAACATCTTTAGGTTCCTTTTCTTTTCATTAATCTCATTAATGAAGTCCCATCATATATGTTTCTTAAACATCACGGAAGAAACGAAAATAGAATGTATGCTTATGCCATCCGCATTCGCCACGGGGCCCGTCATGCACCATTAGGATACTTAATTAACGGCAGAGCGGGGGCAGGACTAGCGTGGGTGCAAAACATAAGCAACGTTTATTATATATATCATATATATATATATATAGCATTCGTCTCACCCAGTTATATGATCACATCATAGAACACAGGCAGCAGAAACAAACATATGAAATATAGGATATACTAGGAGGTCCGTGTTTTAAATTAAGCCAGTAATAGAAAACACGGATTCCACGGTCGTGATGAATATCCAAACCTACATACCTTGACCCCTAGGAGAGCGACAAGTCACCCTGCCAATTCTAGAGTTAGGAGACCCAGTCTCGACTCCTCGAGATGGTTTCCCACTGGACTCTAGAACCCAGTCACTTGTGCTCTCCGCCTTGGGTGTATCCTAATGCGGAAAAGTAAATAATATGCATCAATGGTGACATCATCCTCAACCTGGAAGTGTTCCAAATAAAAGAATATTACATACAATTTATTACATGAATGAAAACATAAAAACTCTCATCTCACGTAAAAACCCGTGGCTATTCAATCACGACAATCCAATATAACATATCACAAGCAACACATAACATCGCATGTCATCAACGTATGTAAATATGTGTATCCCGAATGTCATTGACATATAGCAACGAGATTGGGGATACACCACATTTTACACTTACGGTCACAGAAAAGAAATGAAAACAACAATAATTAGAATCCGCATCAAACCTTAGACATCATAAACCCGGAATATCTCATATCTCGGATTTCATTCCTAACCCAACAAATCTTGCATTAAGTATCAAATTGAAAACACTTTTCAATAGTCAGTCGGGTAATTCAATAAGATTCCCGATGGAATGATCGAATGCTCATCGAGAAGTTTAATAGATTGTCTCACCCCCGAGGCCGTCAACGAAGTGCACTTAGGCGGAACACTGCGGCCGCGAGCAACCGAGTGGATGCTTTTGTCTACGGTGTTCTCCTATAATCACTTGGTCAGCGTAATGGGGCGTGGCTATCTAGTAGTGTTTTCCAGCGACTATTCACGTACAATACGAGATTGCGACGGAGTTTTGATCCGAATCGAAACTCCGTGGCAATCGATCAAAAGAGACTAAAACGCTAGATTTACGAAACACAAACTAGTTTTCACAAAACTAATTAATGTGGATTCCAAATATTGTATCACATATCTTAAAAAACTTGATGATGTTAAACTTTTCGATCAATTCATCAAACACCCACAAATCACAGAGTCCTCAACAACTTGAGACTCACTAAAAATACCCAGAAAGTGCAAAATAACACAATGGAACAGCACAAGAAACATGAGTCCCAAACTCACCTATGTTGCCGCGGAACAGCGGCTAAACCCTAGTTTATGCCGCGGTTACGCGGCCATTTCGTAGAGTTGGGCCCTCGTATTTCTTGGGGCTCCATTAAATACCCTACATGATTTTCTAAATATTTTTAATCCGCAAAATATCAACTTTTGAAAAAAGGACAGAAACATAAAAAATGCGGGGTTTTGAACTTTGATCGAATACTTTAAAGTCATCAGGACCCGCATAATGCTCTAAATTGGCTCTGATACCATGAAAGTGTGTCTTAGCACCTCAACTAGCTTTCCACATGCATCAAGTATGCAATTTTAAAAAATTTAGAGGTCTAAGCTACACTAACCTAGAATCAAACTAGAGAATTAGGATTTTATAAGCAAGTAAACAAGTTTTACGCTATGTGAAGAGGGTTACAACCTTTGTAGACCAAGTCCTTCACTTCAATAGCTCCAAGTAGTATTCCCCAAACTCCAAGTAGTGGTCCCTAGAACTCTTCTTTGCTCCACTTGAAGAAAGGATCGAGCATGCTACGTCGTCTTCGAGGCTGAATATGATCCACCTTAAAGTTTCTCTAACTCAAACTATCTCTTCATTAATCAAGGAATTAATGAAGCAAACAAACTAATCTTATGGGTTAGATGAGAGTAGGTTGATGAAGTAGGAATTTAGCTCACTTTAGAAATTCTTTTCTCTTTTTCCTTTCCAACTCAAGAAAACCTAGAGAGGATGAAGATGAACTTGGGTGAAGAAATATCTCAAGTGATATGTAGTGAGAGTTAACCATCGGCTAAACATAATAGTTGGGTTATAAAATATCTAGAGTAAAACAAAATTAGTGAGATGAGTCATGGCTTTTACATGCTTCTACAAGCATCTAAGCTGCATGCTCATTTCCACTAATTTTTATTTTCCTCTTAATAAATAATCATCATAATTATCTTTATCCTTGGTGTGAGTCTCATACACCCATGTTCTATGTATCATCCACCATGACACAATAGTATTTCATATATAAATATATATATATATATATATATATATATTGTCACGACCCGAAAGTACGGAACGTGACCGGCACTTAGATTACGAAGCGTCTAAAGGCGCCACGTGACCTAAGTAAGCCGAAACCCAGAAATCTAAACCATAAAAGAAGAAAAAGAAGAAAAGAAAAGAAAACAAGTATAAAAACATCAGCAAATTTTACCAAAAATTTCGGCAGAGTCTCCTCTGTAAAAACTGGCCCCCAAACGGGTACAACAAGTATAATATGAATAAACAATAAAAAGCATCCCCAAACGGGTGCTAGCTCAACGCCAACAGGCGGAAACAACCACAACAAACACAATAATATACAACGCCAAAGGGCGAGGCTCAAAACTCAAAAGAAAACAAAACCACCAGATTAGAATAATACATGCGCGACTCTAAGGTCGAAATAAAAGACTGGTCCAATAACTTATCAAGTAATACAAATATGGTTGATGGAGCTTACTAGATAAAAATGAATGAATAAATATACAATGGTGGTTCGGATACAAGTGAACCAACCTACCGTGCAAATCACCCTGAAGAAAAGATGTGCCAACAAGCTGCCCGGGAAACCTGTACATCGAACCTGTAATAAAATTTGGCACAACGGGGGTGAGTTGCCAACTCGTGAGTAGAAGACATCTACGAAAAGAAATCGAATGCACAACGCTATCCTAGGTCATAATAATGCACTAATATATCCCAAACATCTAGTAATAGCAGGGTAATACTACGTGTAAGTGCAACTACTCCGTGTCGTGTCAGTACCTCATATAATACTATGTCATATGAATGAAATGCATGCACCATGAATGCACAGTAACAAATCCTGAAATACAGATATATATGTATAAGAAATCTGAAATCTCAATAATGAAATCCATGGAAATCCGTGTCAAACATTGACACAACACATGTAATCTCAAGTCTCAATATCTCGGGCTCCGTCAGTCCGGATCGGCCCATATCATCAAATCTCACGACAACGGTCGGTATCCTCCGGATATCCGCCGTGCCAGACATCACCGGTAGGTAGCCTTCCCCTGCCAGGCTCATCGTCTACAACTCGATCTTCTTGCCCCGGGGTACCATACCGGGCCCACCATGTACCCGAGACGGTTCATCTACTCCTCGAATCGGGTCTCGAAATCCAACAGAAAACATGAAATACTCATGGTGGACGACACATACATCACGAGAAAACTGCATCTTATTTTAAAAAGAGAAGAGGAGAGAGAGAGAAGTTTTTATATATTTTTACGGTTTTCCCCAAAAACCCAGAAATCTCATAGAAATCCAAATCTCAAAATCATGAGTAACTATATGATAAGTGTCGACATATGCCCATAATACTGCATGATAACATGAAAATATGAATGCATGAATGTCTAAGTAATGAATATCATGTCTTATACTAACATCAGAGAGTGATCACAATATTATATCGGTTTGGTTGTTAACTGATTCTATCAATAAAAGATAATATGATCTAAAGTGTACGTGACATAGCAATTACCGATGATGATGTGTGTGAGCCGGCAAATAAGTGTGCGTGGAATATGCGCATCATCGGTAATGGTGCTGGTGTCCTAACAGGTAAAGTTTATATTGATTATAGCAACATATAAAAGAACATGCACCATGATGATTATAGTATGAATGTAAATACAGGTGTGCATTATCCACTCCTCTGCGAGATACGAGTACAACTACCACTATGTGAGTCGAACCTAAACCAGTGTCCATCTAACATCCTAAGGAACTAAACCTAATAGACTAGTCAGTAAGAAACTAGAGTCTACCTAAGGTCTAAATCAATATCTCTAATAGTCGGCGATCCTGCCTCCATAACGTCACGTACGTAGTACGGCTTCCTCGAATCAAGAGTGCGGATCGATCATCAAATCTAAGCCTCGTACGGTAACATCCATCGTACGGCATCCCAATATCGGGGTACGGTCAAGTATCTCATCTCCTAGGTGTCTCTTCATTCGTATAATGTCATCATCAACACATCTCATGATCAAGGTGCTAAACTGTGATCGCATACCTCAATCATATATCATTGCCATCATGATAAGCATCATTAGTTTATCCTCAGAAATATCATGTCATATGTATCATATTGTGACTAGGTCATTCTTATATGATACCGGCATCAGGTCACACCAATATAATGTCGTAATCAAGTTATACCTATATCATATCGTGTTCAGTCACAAGTTACAGTCCGAGTACTATTCTAGCGTCCCATGTACATCAATATCACCACCACTCTTTATAATTTATATATTCATGTTCATTATCTCATTCTCTAATGATCCGCTAACACTTTATTACGACTGTATAGTCAAGAATCACGGCATCAAGCCCAGTTATACTGTTTCATCATACCTCGGATATCATATCTCATCAATGAATCACCTATACGTGTTGTATATATATGTATATACCTATACCTTGTTCTATATATATACACATACACGTACCCCATGTCGAGTTTCAGTGTGTGCGTGGGTGTGTTTCTATCTGAAACCTACGAACCTCTTCCAAGGTACTCATCCTCTGATATGGTTTTCCTAAATCAGTCTAGTCCAGCCTAGGGTCAATACTAAGGTCCTACTAGGGTCACGTCTGGTTTCCTAATGTCAATAAGTACTATTCCTATTCTACGTTGCGGGGGTGCTAAACGCCATCCACCCGACTTCCCCCCGTAGATATGCATCTACTCACCTGGTCCATGTCTGCCGAAGACGGTGTCGCCATCCTCCTCTTCATCGCCCGCAGTCCACATGAGGGGTACCTAAACGCAAGCATATAAATAGCATCGTAAACCGAATCACATACAAAAGTCAAACGATACAAGGAACAAGCACATGTTAAAACCTATGTCCCGTCCACGCAAAAGAACCAAATACCGCTCGATATCGGCGTACAAACTCCGATGGATCGAGATAACATAATCAAACAACTTATAGTTTTAAAACACATTACTTATACCATAAAACACGATTAAATCCATCGAAACCCTAAAATCCATCAAACCGCCCAATTTCGCAAAAACCGAAATTGCCAATTTACCGTTTTTCATCAAAACTTGACATTTAAATGAAACCAATAGTTATAAAACTCATTATATAGCATTACTAGACTATACAAACCATTACTATATTTTTATTACATAATTTTGCATTTATTTGAAATTTCTAGTTTGCAACTTTTTAACAATTTTAACATTTTCCAAGCAAAATACCACAATTCCACCTCAAAACATGATTTTGCATAAACTAATGACTTAAACCACAATTTATGATGATAATGATATAATGAAACCAATATTATATTTTTAATCGCATTTATTTAGAAATTCCTAAATCTAGTTTGCAAAATAATAGCATTTTATTACTATTTTTCCAATTATCAAAGTAATCTAGTGATCAAACTAAGTTTTTCATTCAATTAATATGCTAATATTCTCACTAAAATTACCATCTAATGATAACACCCTTAATAAGAATTTTATTTTACCCACAACACATTTTAAAAAAATCTAGTTAGCTAAATAGTTTAATTAAAACAATTTCGATAAACAATTTATTATACCACCACCATGCAAGAATTTTCCACTCTAAAAGATGTTAAACTAGCTATTATAACCCTAATTAATTAACAAAAACCACCTCTTGAATTTGCAAACCCTAACTTGAATTTTAGAATTTGCAACTAGAATTAATCTAATTAATCTAATTATGCTTAAAAAGAAATATCTAATAGAAATAAAACAAAAGAGAAGAATTTATACCTCCACAACCTCATGTCCAAACTTGAAAATGAGCCTCAAAAATACATGCTTTCCCACTCCAAAATCCATATAAAGAAGAGTAGAGAATAAAGGGTATGAAATAATTAGGATTTTGTGGAATTTTAATTGGATTTTTGAAGTATTTTTGATGAATTTTGAAATAAAATGAAGTGGGAAATGGGGGGGGGGGCTGCCATGGATGAGTTGTGGCCGGCCATGGAGAGGGAGCAAGAGAAAAGAGTGAAGAAAAGTGTGGAAGTTTCAAGAAAGAATCATCATTTAAAGTCTTTTCATGGTTTTATTTATTTATTTATTTATTCCTTCACTATAGCAACTCAAGAAAACTCTAGAAAATAGCAAAAACTTGCAAATAATTTTTGCATGATACATACTAAATTCTAACATGCCATGGTTCATTTTTGCAAATTAAAACCATTTAAATTTGTAATTTACACTAATTTAGTGTAAAAATAAAGCTTATGTTAATATTTAAAATAGTTAATTTAGGAAAAATATTTTATTAAACTAAAAATTTATAAGTGGCTAAATAAACACTATTTACTAGTAATTACATAATTAAATAGGTATTTTTGAATTTATAATGAAAAACAATTGCGGTTTGGTTTTACGAAAAATACATTTTGCTTTACCGAAAATCATAAAATTCACTTAAACAATTTTATTCATTTAATTATTTTTAAAACGTTACAATCTTCCCCCCTTTAAGAAATTCGGTCCCTGAATTTAAATTAAAATTCCCCCTCCAAATACTAAAACATTTAGCAAAACACTCAAATCGTCGGGGCTCCGAAATCATCAACACATAACAAAAATCAACTCCGTCAAGCATAACGCAATCATCGGAGTTATGGCGAGAATAAAATATCCTAACCCAATATGAAAACCATTATAATATACATCAATCTATAACTTATATATAGTGTGCATCATAGTGAAACCGTACAAATATCCGGATAAGGAAATATGCAAACCCCTTTTTGAAAATTGCCGTGTGATGCACGTGTCACGGCATAACTAGCGGACGTTTATTTAAAAAAAATAACTATATATATATATATATATATATATATATATATATCTTTTATTTAACATACACGTCCCGCCTGGTTACTAAATCAAATAATAATGATTATGAAAATATACTGCTCAAACTGAAATCAATCCCAATCACATCAATAAAATGTCATGTGCGTCCGGTGCGCACTGAAATCGAAACCAAATGCAGAAACCATGAATACCCACAAAACAAAACTAAGTGCAACAGGTGTGCACCAAAAACATCTGTCAAGTGCAACGGGCGTGCACGACTCAAAATCAGGTGCATCTAATCTGCACAAAACCCCGATTTAGTGCATCTGGTGTGCACAAAATCGCATCAAGTGCGCCAAGTATGCGCAAGAATCCTAATCAGGTGCACATGGAGCACGAAAACATACATCGAATATCAGACTCGAATCACAGTACGAAAATGGATAAAAACTAGGTCGAAGCATATATCAAAATCATGTGTAACCCATATGCACGAAATCAAATCAAAAATCTCAAAATATATAAAACCAAATCAAGTGTACTGGGTGCGTACTAAACCACATCAATACAACTGATATATGAAACACAGATAGAATGAAGGTACACACAGGAAATTCCAATCGTAGAATAAAGTCCTCAAAATACAAAAATCCAATCAACGAAAAATAGGAAATTCAAATCACTAAATCACAATCGTAAACACTATCGTCAATGTGCGCCTCTTTCCTCTGATGTCGACTGCTTCGAACTCATTCTTTCATAGGTGTGCTGACTGCGCTACCAACGACAATACTCATGTCTAGAGTCTCCCACATAGTCGATCCCTTCACTTGATATCCGGACTACATTAAACTTTTCGATTGATCCATCAAAATCCCATAATTCCCCGAGAGCTCAACACTCAAGTACAGTTTAAAAATATCCGGTACATACCCCAGCATCGATGATCCAGCCGTAGAAGGGCAAACCCAAGCCTCACTAATGGCACCGCGGAACTGCCGTAAACCCTAAGGTTCAAGGGCGTTCTCGTGGTCATTATGTCGAGTTAGGGTTTCATTCTTCTAGAGGGTCCATCGAAATACCTGCATGTTCTTCCGAATACCTTAAACTTGGGAAAATGGTTTTCTGATAATCATTCGAACCCCATCCGGACGGCATGTGAATACCCTTCGTCCGCACGCTAAGCAATCCTTCAATCCTCAAGAATAACCAATACACTAATGGTTATCGCATTCGAGCCGCAGCTCCCTCTGCCCGTGCGCCCGTGGTAACAGAACCACCCTCCGACATCGACGAAGATAGATCAAAGGAATGAATGAAATACGGTGCAAACAAATGTACATCCTAAGGCTCCTTAAGCAGAGTAGCGTATCGTAAGTATGCCGCGGACCATACCCACGGTACGTTACTCTACCTAAATCGCCTACTCCATCAACCAAGGGTCACCTAGACTTATACCGGGTTAAACCTAGCGCTCTGATACCAACTTTGTCACGACCCGAAAGTACGGAACGTGACCGGCACTTAGATTACGAAGCGTCTAAAGGCGCCACGTGACCTAAGTAAGCCGAAGCCCAGAAATCTAAACCATAAAAGAAGAAAAAGAAGAAAAGAAAAGAAAACAAGTATAAAAACATCAGCAAATTTTACCAAAAATTTCGGCAGAGTCTCCTCTGTAAAAACTGGCCCCCAAACGGGTACAACAAGTATAATATGAATAAACAATAAAAAGCATCCCCAAACGGGTGCTAGCTCAACGCCAACAGGCGGAAACAACCACAACAAACACAATAATATACAACGCCAAAGGGCGAGGCTCAAAACTCAAAAGAAAACAAAACCACCAGATTAGAATAATACATGCGCGACTCTAAGGTCGAAATAAAAGACTGGTCCAATAACTTATCAAGTAATACAAATATGGTTGATGGAGCTTACTAGATACAAATGAATGAATGAATATACAATGGTGGTTCGGATACAAGTGAACCAACCTACCGTGCAAATCACCCTGAAGAAAAGATGTGCCAACAAGCTGCCCGGGAAACCTGTACATCAAACCTGTAATAAAATTTGGCACAACGGGGGTGAGTTGCCAACTCGTGAGTAGAAGACATCTACGAAAAGAAATCGAATGCACAACGCTATCCTAGGTCATAATAATGCACTAATATATCCCAAACATCTAGTAATAGCAGGGTAATACTACGTGTAAGTGCAACTACTCCGTGTCGTGTCAGTACCTCATATAATACTATGTCATATGAATGAAATGCATGCACCATGAATGTACAGTAACAAATCCTGAAATACAGATATATATGTATAAGAAATCTGAAATCTCAATAATGAAATCCATGGAAATCCGTGTCAAACATTGACACAACACATGTAATCTCAAGTCTCAATATCTCGGGCTCCGTCAGTCCGGATCGGCCCATATCATCAAATCTCACGACAACGGTCGGTATCCTCCGGATATCCGCCGTGCCAGACATCACCGGTAGGTAGCCTTCCCCTGCCAGGCTCATCGTCTACAACTCGATCTTCTTGCCCCGGGGTACCATACCGGGCCCACCATGTACCCGAGACGGTTCATCCACTCCTCGAATCGGGTCTCGAAATCCAACAGAAAACATGAAATACTCATGGTGGACGACACATACATCACGAGAAAACCGCATCTTATTTTAAAAAGAGAAGAGGAGAGAGAGAGAAGTTTTTATATATTTTTACGGTTTTCCCCAAAAACCCAGAAATCTCATAGAAATCCAAATCTCAAAATCATGAGTAACTATATGATAAGTGTCGACATATGCCCATAATACTGCATGATAACATGAAAATATGAATGCATGAATGTCTAAGTAATGAATATCATGTCTTATACTAACATCAGAGAGTGATCACAATATTATATCGGTTTGGTTGTTAACTGATTCTATCAATAAAAGATAATATGATCTAAAGTGTACGTGACATAGCAATTACCGATGATGATGTGTGTGAGCCGGCAAATAAGTGTGCGTGGAATATGCGCATCATCGGTAATGGTGCTGGTGTCCTAACAGGTAAAGTTTATATTGATTATAGCAACATATAAAAGAACATGCACCATGATGATTATAGTATGAATGTAAATACAGGTGTGCATTATCCACTCCTCTGCGAGATACGAGTACAACTACCACTATGTGAGTCGAACCTAAACCAGTGTCCATCTAACATCCTAAGGAACTAAACCTAATAGACTAGTCAGTAAGAAACTAGAGTCTACCTAAGGTCTAAATCAATATCTCTAATAGTCGGCGATCCTGCCTCCATAACGTCACGTACGTAGTACGGCTTCCTCGAATCAAGAGTGCGGATCGATCATCAAATCTAAGCCTCGTACGGTAACATCCATCGTACGGCATCCCAATATCGGGGTACGGTCAAGTATCTCATCTCCTAGGTGTCTCTTCATTCGTATAATGTCATCATCAACACATCTCATGATCAAGGTGCTAAACTGTGATCGCATACCTCAATCATATATCATTGCCATCATGATAAGCATCATTAGTTTATCCTCAGAAATATCATGTCATATGTATCATATTGTGACTAGGTCATTCTTATATGATATCGGCATCAGGTTACACCAATATAATATCGTAATCAAGTTATACCTATATCATATCGTGTTCAGTCACAAGTTACAGTCCGAGTACTATTCTAGCGTCCCATGTACATCAATATCACCACCACTCTTTATAATTTATATATTCATGTTCATTATCTCATTCTCTAATGATCCGCTAACACTTTATTACGACTGTATAGTCAAGAATCACGGCATCAAGCCCAGTTATACTGTTTCATCATACCTCGGATATCATATCTCATCAATGAATCACCTATACGTGTTGTATATATATGTATATACCTATACCTTGTTCTATATATATACACATACACGTACCCCATGTCGAGTTTCAGTGTGTGCGTGGGTGTGTTTCTATCTGAAACCTACGAACCTCTTCCAAGGTACTCATCCTCTGATATGGTATTCCTAAATCAGTCTAGTCCAGCCTAGGGTCAATACTAAGGTCCTACTAGGGTCACGTCTGGTTTCCTAATGTCAATAAGTATTATTCCTATTCTACGTTGCGGGGGTGCTAAACGCCATCCACCCGACTTCCCCCCGTAGATATGCATCTACTCACCTGGTCCATGTCTGCCGAAGACGGTGTCGCCATCCTCCTCTTCATCGCCCGCAGTCCACATGAGGGGTACCTAAACGCAAGCATATAAATAGCATCGTAAACCGAATCACATACAAAAGTCAAACGATACAAGGAACAAGCACATGTTAAAACCTATGTCCCGTCCACACAAAAGAACCAAATACCGCTCGATATCGGCGTACAAACTCCGATGGATCGAGATAACATAATCAAACAACTTATAGTTTTAAAACACATTACTTATACCATAAAACACGATTAAATCCATCGAAACCCTAAAATCCATCAAACCGCCCAATTTCGCAAAAACCGAAATTGCCAATTTACCGTTTTTCATCAAAACTTGACATTTAAATGAAACCAATAGTTATAAAACTCATTATATAGCATTACTAGACTATACAAACCATTACTATATTTTTATTACATAATTTTGCATTTATTTGAAATTTCTAGTTTGCAACTTTTTAACAATTTTAACATTTTCCAAGCAAAATACCACAATTCCACCTCAAAACATGATTTTGCATAAACTAATGACTTAAACCACAATTTATGATGATAATGATATAATGAAACCAATATTATATTTTTAATCGCATTTATTTAGAAATTCCTAAATCTAGTTTGCAAAATAATAGCATTTTATTACTATTTTTCCAATTATCAAAGTAATCTAGTGATCAAACTAAGTTTTTCATTCAATTAATATGCTAATATTCTCACTAAAATTACCATCTAATGATAACACCCTTAATAAGAATTTTATTTTACCCACAACACATTTTAAAAAAATCTAGTTAGCTAAATAGTTTAATTAAAACAATTTCGATAAACAATTTATTATACCACCACCATGCAAGAATTTTCCACTCTAAAAGATGTTAAACTAGCTATTATAACCCTAATTAATTAACAAAAACCACCTCTTGAATTTGCAAACCCTAACTTGAATTTTAGAATTTGCAACTAGAATTAATCTAATTAATCTAATTATGCTTAAAAAGAAATATCTAATAGAAATAAAACAAAAGAGAAGAATTTATACCTCCACAACCTCATGTCCAAACTTGAAAATGAGCCTCAAAAATACATGCTTTCCCACTCCAAAATCCATATAAAGAAGAGTAGAGAATAAAGGGTATGAAATAATTAGGATTTTGTGGAATTTTAATTGGATTTTTGAAGTATTTTTGATGAATTTTGAAATAAAATGAAGTGGGAAATGGGGGGGGGGGGGCTGCCATGGATGAGTTGTGGCCGGCCATGGAGAGGGAGCAAGAGAAAAGAGTGAAGAAAAGTGTGGAAGTTTCAAGAAAGAATCATCATTTAAAGTCTTTTCATGGTTTTATTTATTTATTTATTTATTCCTTCACTATAGCAACTCAAGAAAACTCTAGAAAATAGCAAAAACTTGCAAATAATTTTTGCATGATACATACTAAATTCTAACATGCCATGGTTCATTTTTGCAAATTAAAACCATTTAAATTTGTAATTTACACTAATTTAGTGTAAAAATAAAGCTTATGTTAATATTTAAAATAGTTAATTTAGGAAAAATATTTTATTAAACTAAAAATTTATAAGTGGCTAAATAAACACTATTTACTAGTAATTACATAATTAAATAGGTATTTTTGAATTTATAATGAAAAACAATTGCGGTTTGGTTTTACGAAAAATACATTTTGCTTTACCGAAAATCATAAAATTCACTTAAACAATTTTATTCATTTAATTATTTTTAAAACGTTACATACATATATATATATATCATTATATATATACAAGAGAAGAAAATCATTAGTGAATATATATACAAGAGAAGAAAATCATTAGTGAGCTATATTAGTTAATATATATATATATATATAATATTAATATATATCAAATTATTAAATAAACACTTGATTCAATAATCCGGTCATATCATATATAACCGACTAATATATTTATATGTATATCATATTATCAAATCAACACTTGATTCAATAATCCAGTTATATCACCTATAACCGACTAATATTGAATACTCAATATCAAATCGACACTTGATTCAATAATCCGGTCATATCATATATAATCGTCCAATATCAAATATATATATATATACATATATATAACAAATCATTGAATCAATACTTGATTCAATAATCCGGTTATATCATATATAACCTAACTGATATCAAATATCACAACATTAGAATATGGTATCACATACTCGTATTTAATCAAGCTCCCGCACATATCACCATATGTGCCCTACTTCGTTTCGCTTGAGCTAGGAAACCTCTGTGTGGTAATCTAAAGACTCGTCAATACGCCAGCAGAAGGTAATGATCATATCAGTCACCGACAAGCCGTCAGCGGTACTAGCTGGACGTAACGGCTACCCAGGTATTGAGCGAATAGAAGATCAACAAGCAAGATTGTCCAAACTCCTGCAAAGCCTATAAGCAACACTTACCGTACAGTCCGGTCTCTTCGTCTGATATGTCGCATATCGAGTCTAGGGGTGAAATCGTCAGACCCCAGTAACTTGATAAGTCATGCCGATGTGTAGCCTATAACCGTTCGAGAAACTACTGATAAAACTTACCAGTAAATCTCATCTTCCCTGGCCAGGGACTTGCTATTATAGCCAATCGAGCATAGTTCAACATCAACTCCCTATACCGGGAGAGACGAAACCCTTCCTATCGCTCATTCTCTCCATGTGACTCGGGACTGTACCTAAAATCCACCTGTTTTCATGGCTCCTTTGAGCCATGGTTGGGACGAAATCAAGCACAGTAGGAACCACACAAGACTATATTTCGATCTCGGGTCTACAAACTAACCCTTACAAGTGTCACCAGAGAACTGCTATCTGACGATAGGTATGGTACCATCTAGGAGTTCTCGGCGAGTCCTGTTCGGTGTACCCATTCTCTAATGAGCACATGTGTTCAATCTTTGATGTCAAACACTAATGGATGTGAAATCAACCATCGCCCCATACAGGGTCAAGAAACGTACACACTAGTCTACTCTTGAATATCGATGCCCTATCTCGATACTCCCTCGACTAGGAACTGTTTAAAGGATGTGCTTGTGGACTATACAAGCCCCACTAGTATGGTCTGCATCATAGTCCTGTTAATCAAGCTCACGTCCTTAGGGCTTTATCAATATATATCAGAGAGACGGTATAATAATACTAAGGTACATGTTAAGATAAAGAGCAACAAGACAGCATACTATCATGTCAAGCAAGAAAGTCCTCTCTCTATATATCCAAGCATCCACTATATCATACAATAATGGCCTCTAGGGCATACATATTCCTAACATTATCATTGTGTGTTGACCTAGATGGAAGCCACTCTAGTCACCATACTCCAGAAGGTATGCTAAATCTGCAAGTTTCCTTTATATTTGAGACTCCCGATATGATTTTTGCCCCAAGCTCTTATAACCTTGACGAAAGCCAACAAATCATAAGATGCAAGTCAAGTTCTTCCAGTCGTTGTCCTGATTAATTTAGACCCATCCGTACTCGCCCCTGACGAAGGCCAACAAGGCTGTACGACTGTCCTCAACTAATGCGTCTACTTATGCTACAAACAAGCAACACACCGCTGCCATTCACTATGCCTTGACGAAGGCGAACAAACATAGCATGAATACGATGTGCTATTCATTTGAAACGACGGAGGGCTACGGCTGGTTTTTGGCAAAACCATGAAGGTAATGAACTTGATATAATCGAAAGAACCATGATAACTTTTAAAGGAGTGGTTTAGGCTCCGCATTTAAAACTTGCTTTTTGAAGAAAACCGATTGGTTTTGAAACCGTTCCAACGATTTAGCTTTGGTTTGTTTTCTTTACATTAATCAATTAATGCCGTCCCATTATTTAATCCTATCATAGCAGAAAGAAACGAAAATACAACGTATGCTTATGCTATCCGCATTCGCCACGGGGCCTCGTCATGTACCGTTAGGTTACTTAACTAACGGCAGAGCGGGGGCTGGACTAGCGCGGGTGCAAAACATAAGCAACGTCTACTATATATCATATATATATATATATATATATATATATATATCCATTCGTCTCACGCAATAATAGGCATTCCAGATCACAGATGAATATATTTGATATACTAGGTATTCCGCGTTTCATTTAAGCCTATAACGAAAGACAGAATCCACGGTTATGATGAATAGCCAAAACCCCACCCTAGACCCCTACAGGTGCGGCAAACTACCCGCCAACTTTCCAAAGTGAAGCAACCTCTCTCAATAAAATTAGTAGGCCACTCGGCACTTCAAGAACCCAGTAGTTTGTGCATCCCACCTTAGGTCTATCCTTGGAGAAAAAAACAGTAAATGAAATAATACAACGGTGGCTACAACCTCAATCCGGATGTGCCCCGCAAAACAATATTACATCAAATTTACAAATTTACATCGAATGAAAGAAAAAACTCTCTTCTCACATCCCCCAGATATTCATCATCGACGATCCAATATTCCATATACACAAACCAACAACAACAGCAACACAGATATGTGCAAACCCCACTAATCGTCGTATAGCGATAGCGGACGTTTCGAAACACGTATATCAACTGAAAACTAGTAAACGACATTAAAACTGCGACTTTAAAAAACTCCATATTTCCCCAACAAAAAGATAACAGTATAAGCAATCTTGGCAAAAACAAACAACACCTGAAACACTAAATTCAAATAACAAGAACACAGAACAAAACTCAAGACCATTCCTTACTATAGAACTGGCCAGGCTGGTTTTTATAAGGTTTTGGCCAGCCAGAATGTGATGGAAATGTCTTTTTTTTTTTTGGTGTTCATCTCACAACCAAAGGAGCACTCTGCAATTGTTTAAAAATATTTTAGAGGCTCTGAAAATTTTGACAGTAACTTCGATCTTTGGTTTTGTGTTTCGGAGTTATTTCGGTTTTGTAGTTCTATCTATCGTTTAAATTGTTAGTTAAGGTTTAGTATGCTCTGATACCACAGTAATCGATGTCGCGCACCCCGCGGCTTCATGGGGAGGCGGAATTTTCAAAAAACGATTTTCAAACTTCGCAGTAATGACTTGAACTCCAGGATCAATACGGAAACCTTAACTAACACAATAAACTGGAGGTTCTAACTACTATGAAAGAAGTTTATACCTCCGCAAACCAAGCCCTTCTTTCTTGCTGTCCTCCTTCTCTTCTTGACCTCCTAGAAGAGTGTATGGATCACGCTTGATCGTCGGGCTCCTTGCGTCAAAGATGATCCACCCGAGAGTGTATACTTTGAGCTCCTACCTCTAAATCGAGGTAACTAGGGTACCAAGTATGCTAGTCTAAGTAACCTAGTAGATGTAGAGAGTAATTAGGGTTTGATTGGTCTCAAGAACCCTAGGTTTCTCAACTCATGAGACAAATTAGGGTCTGAGGAAGAAGAAGAGATCTTGGAGGATACAGAATGTTAAAGATATAATGAAATGAATATGGCTCACTTGGATAACTATGAAGCAAAACAATAATTCAACAAAATATCTAAAATAAACCATGCCTCAATAGTCATCCCATGAGTCACTAAGTGAGTCACCAAGTAGCCATGCTTCATTTATTGCAATATAACACCTCATACCTCCATCTCATTAACCATTTAACAAAATTGGTTATATAACAAATGTGGTGTCTTCTTCTAGAAGCACTCTTGCAAAAAATTACAGGAATACCCCTCACTGAATATCCGTATTCCGAAAAATACAAATACAAAGAGACAAAATAATCCAATAATCTAATACTGGGATCCGGCTTAAACCAAAGCCCACTAGTATTATCCGTCTGAATCATGATCCGTGCACAAGTACACGTATATGATCGAACCCTTCCATAAAACCATACGGCTTCTACATCGTTTCGCCTGAAGCAGGGAAACCCTCTGTGGGGGACTCTAAAGATTCGACAGTACGCTGGAAGTGGGTTTAACCACAAGTGCGTCAGCGGTACTAGCTGCACGTAACGGCTACCCAGGTATTTGTCGAAAAAGAAGGCCGACGAGCGAACTCATCTGAACCCCTACTAAGCCTGTCTGTGACAATCTCCGTGCAGTCCGGTCTGTTCGTCTGAGAGTATAGCATGTAAGGACTAGGGGGTGGAAAATGTCAGACCCCTAATAACAAGACAAATCATGTCGGTGTGGCTCAAGATCATCCGAGAATCTACTGGTCCAATCACCAGTAATTCTCAATCTTCCATGGCTAGGGACTTATGGTGTTGACTAACCGATCACAGCGCGACATCGATTCCCTATACCGGGAGTGACGAATACCCAATAATCGCTCACTGCCTCCATGTGGCTCAGGACTGTACCATACTAAAACCTGTTTACACGACTCAGTAGAGCCGTAGTAGGGTAGTAATCAAAGCACAGTGGGAACCCATACGAGACAAATGACGACCTCAGGTCGACAGACTATCTGCACTCATGTCACCTGTGAACTGCTATCTCACGCTAGGTATAATACCATCTAGCCAGTTCTCGGTGAGTCCTGTCCGATGAACTCACACCCTGTGAGCATCTGTATACAATCTTAGGTGCACCTTACCAATGGTTGCGGGACCAATCCATCGCCCCTCGTCAGGGTCTAGATATATATACATTAGTTTACTCTGGAGTTTCGATGCCCAGTCTCGATACTCGTGCGAATAGGGACATTTTAAGGATGTGCCTATCGACTACCTAGCTCCCACAAGTATGATTGTATACACTAGTCTACTTTGGAGTATCGATACCCAGTCTCGATACTCCTGCAACTAGGGACATTTTAAAGATGTGTCTATCGACTACCCAGCTCCCACAAGTATGATTGCCATCACAATGCTGGTAGTTAGGTAAAGATCCTATGGGATTTATAAACATGTATACAAGATATGAAATACAGAGTAAAACACATCACATGTTAAGATAAAGACAAACCAAATAGCGTACTATCATATCTAGAAAGATTGTCCTATACATACATATTCCTAGCATCCTACATAATGAAGGCCTCTAAGGAATATATATCCAACACTTCCTCTACTAGGTCTTCTTCGGGGTCCTCTTCTTCATCGTCAGAGTCACTGATCATATTGACTTCTGGAGCTGCGTCTACGACTCCCTCGTCCTCGGGATCGCTGTTGTCGAAAATAACTTGTGGGCCATCGACCTCATCATCTGAACTCATTAGTATGCAGTCAAAAGAAACACAGAACCGAGTGTCCCCATCGAGAAGCGGCGCTGCCCCAGGGTTGGTCATGGCCTGAAAAGAGAGGGTCACAGTCAGATAGTGGAACACACAAAAATAACTAAATATGTGAAGCACATGGAAACTATTAAGTGGGTAAAATTTAAAATCATAAACTTGAGCGTTGATGCGGTAAGTAATATATGGAAGTGAGTGGTAAGGAAACGATATACAAATCACAACCCACATTTTTTTATTTAAACCAAGGGATTCAACAAAATACAAGGTTCATACGAAAAGAAACGATTACTAAATAAAATAATAAGGTTTTTATTGAAAGCAGGACGGGTGACAACTCCGCGTTGATATCTAGATCTCTTATGATCTCGTAAAGCGGGTCTGGATCCTGTGTTAGGTCCGTACTATCCTCGAAACTCGAACTACGAAAACAACCAAGTTACTCAAGCATATATGGAAGGTGTTGACGAATCTCCTCCTTGCAGCTCTTTCCTTCTAGGGCAACCATTGACAAAATGTTCGCCGGATCCACAAATCAAGCACTGCCCTTTGGCCTGGCAACAGTCCTTTTGAAGGTGTCTCGGCCCCTTGCAATAACCACAACATTAGGTTCTCCGCTTCTTCTGTTGCTGAGGAACAAATGGGCGCTTCATCTGCACACCTCCTCTTTGTTTAACAAGGATCCCCTACAATTTGGGACTCCCGCTAGTGCCTGAGCCATTTTCTTTCTTAGTCCTTTAGCTAAGAGATCGTTTGTTCGCTCCTGGGCTTCCATCAAACCTTGCAGTACACTCAAAATCTCGACGGTCTGACTCTGAGTAGTGGAGGTGGAAGAAGAGTCGTTGGAAGCCATAGTCCTGAAACAACAATTTTCAAATGACAGTATAAGATATAAGAATCAAAACAAGATATAGAATTGACAATCGAAGAAAGAATATGTAGTGAGGTGATACTCAATCGAGCGGAAATCAAATGTAGAACTTCAAGTCACTCAAGCAGAGTGCTGCCTTGTAACTATGCTGCAGTTCATAGTTAGAACTACATAACTCTACTAACTCACCCAAAAACTTTACCGGATAAGATCAAAGTATATAGCAAGACACCTTAAAAGGATTCTAATCAAGTAGGAATTCCTAATCGGGAAACAAGGTTACAATCAAGACCGAATGGGTGACGTAAATTGTCAAGCCCTAGTCGGAAACTGAAATCTCATTCTAAACTAAACTGGCTTTGATACCAACAAAACCATGTCATGCCTCGCTTCCTAAAATATGGAATACGAGGGGTGATAAGGCCAGCCATGCTCCTTCGGTCAAGGAAATATCCTGTCGTAGTCACACTTCGGCTTCTTGCATTATGCGGTAATCAGTAATCATAGCACAAGTAATGAGAAATGAAGTCACTAATTCTATCAGACCGATGTAAAACTAACTATATAGAGTCAAAGGAAATTATAGCGCCGACGTCGCTAATCTAAATGTCCGCAGCATCCTCAAGATAAGACAGATCCTGATCCGAGCTAAGTCCACTTCTCACTCTGAGTATGCATACTCTGCTCGTCAGAACGACACAACAGCAATATATACATATATAATGTGCAACAATGATAAACATAAAGTAGTAAGTATAGAATAATAATGTGATCATGAAATAACCGGTACATGTAACGATAACGGATGTATATCAGATCAGTAATCAATGCAATGTCCATGTCACTAAAGCAATCAGTCTCTAAGTCTCAATGTCCAAGTCACTAGACCTATAGTCAGTCTAAGTGTGAGTGTCATCCACCACAGAAGTATCCCAAACGCAAGGGTAAGCCCCAGGGGCAAGGGAACACTGGCTCAAATCACTATCAGTAAAAATCAGAAACACTATCAGCACAACTCCTGAAATCACTAAATATGCCGGCAGTGGGACTCTTGAGATTCCGTTGATCGAACTCACATTCAAACTACCCCACACCCCACGGTATACATCAAACACCAACCATGAATATAAATATTAGTCGCTCCATGACAAGTCTACACGAGAACTGGAGACAGAGTCTCCATCAAGCATGTCTTGACTGGTATCCAAGATGAATGGACAGTGCTCAATGTCTTACCTATGATACTAATATAAGTGCTTCCATACCCGTCACATACCAGTTATAGTTACACTTATATATGTCCTATAGGCGTCGACAATGCAATAATTAACTGGTTCCGCTGATTGTGTACAAGTACGTGTCACTTTCACTATTCAATCACTCTTGTACACCAACATACTTGCCACAATCCAATCACTAATATTTATCACTTGATAAAGTAAAATGGTCACTACGATATTGATGCAAATGATCGCTATTTACAAGAGTATAACAGTCATGCAACATGATATGGATACATTAAATGCACTACTGAATACATAAGAGCAGCCGGTGTCGGTTGGATTTGAAAAATCACATAAAATCACACATACATAATTTGACAAAACAATATAAAAGGCATATGAAGTATACTTGTTTATATAAGTATTAAAATTAGTTTCAAGTCAATCGGGTTTTAGGTTTGTGAGTTATGGTCATTCCTTTTTAAGCGTTCTTTGATAGAAATCCAGTTTCAGAACTAGAAGTCCATCTCGTAACACGTTTTACTCGCTGTTGGGATCGTAATTAGGCGATGCTACTGTTCAACTAATTGTAGGGCTATGAGTTAAATTACAGAGCAGGATACGAATCAACAGTAGTCACCTTGTCTTAGGAGTTATGATCAGATTACCGATGAAGGGTGCAAGCTGAAATGACAGAAATCTGCAGTACATGTCATCATTTTAAAATATGATTTAAATACCAAATGATACTGGTATTTAGTGAAACCAGTACCATTGGAAATATAAAAAAAATTTATGCGTCGGTAATTGTATCCTCACACTATCACAATTAAATATTAAGATTTTAGGTGTATAAATGCATGTCAAGGGGTAAGTTCATGCACTGGACTGCGGTCCAAGGTCAGGAAAGTTCTTTGTTTTCGATGTTCAAAGGATACATCTAACAGTAAACCTACATGTTTTATTAAGGATTATGTAGTACCTTTCGCAATGAACCCTGGCACGCTGCGAATGGATTTTTCTGGAATTAATTATGAATTTAACGGTGTCAAGTATTCGGTAAAACGCAAGTCTCGGTATTGAAATTAGGACGTCACTTTATGTGTGAAAAAGACATCGATTTGCCACCAAATTTCTACATACTGTTTGTTAACAGTATTAGGTTCTAAACATCAGGAGTTCCGCCATTTTAGATTTCATTTTCACATAAAACACCTAAGATAAACATTCGGTCATCGATCGAAACTAATGTTTCTTCTAACAAACTAAATTAGATGTTAACCACTTAATTGATACGTGTTACCAACATAGTAATAAGCCCTAGTCGGGCTCCACTCAAGTAAAACAGCATGATGATTCACTACACAAAATTCAAGTATAGATTTCGATCTAATTATATTTATTTATAAATCTAGTTATAATATAATTTCTTTAGCTAACGCTTTATTATAGCATGTTAAACAAGTGAATAGGGATTTCACTTGCCTTAGGTCGCTGAATTGGAAGCAACACATACACGGAGATTGCCTCAACACACAAGACGATTAAGAACGTCGTAGAACCGGGCACGACGTGACGTAAGGCTCGAGCCCGATGCGGACTGTGGTGGACATACGCTGGCGTTGCGATGGCTACTCTGCTGAAGACGGTGAAGGTTACCTTGATCGAGGCCATGTCTTGGATGGCGACAAAGGCGATTGAAATAGCAGGAATCGCGACAAACGTACGTGTTCGACGAAATGTCGGGCTTCGACTAGGCTTTGGTGATGGCAACGGTTATGGAGACAATGATGACGGTGAATGAAAAAAGGACAATGGCTGTTACGGAGACAGCGGCAGTGGCTTTCACGGATCCAATGGCACGGTGTCTTGGTTTGTGCATGAAGGAAGGTGAGGCTCGCTGTTTCGCAGAGGAGCAAACTCGGCTAGGGCTTGGCTTCGAGGATAGTGCAGTGGCGACACGAGGCAGCAGCGCAACCCAGAAAGATAGTTGTGTGGCAGGCACAGGTGAGATCTTGACGAAGATGATGGCTAAAGAGGAACTGGGGCAAGAAGAACAAGGTGCAGGTTCTGGGTGAAAGTGCTCGGGTGTGAGGAGGCTAGGGTTCTATTATAGAGTCGAGGAGGTGGACTAGGGCTTCTCGGTTAGGGTATTGAGATGAGGGTACGACGAAGATGACGGTGAGGTGTAAGGAGTCGGCGGCGGTGATGGACATAGCCGTGGCTTCTAGGGTTGCGGCGATATGGTGTGGGTCGAGGAAGGTGGCGATGGAAAGGGTGTTCGGGGACGAAGATGGGTTCTCGGTTGTGAAGGGGACGCCGACGATGTGTGTTGGTCGGAGCTTGCAGTGAGGGGAGTGGTGGGTTGTTGGACTCGGTGGTGGTGTTCGATGGTGGCTGAAGGTTTTTGAGGTCGGTGGTGGAGAGGTTGCGAGGAGTCATGGATGAGGGGATCCCGTGGATGAGATCATGGGCGAGGTCACATCCATTGGCTAGGAATGAGTCTCATGGAGGACGTGGGCGAAATGGAAGGGGAAGGCAATGTGGGGGGGGGCTCAGGAAAAGAATTGGAGAAGAAGAGAAGATGAAGAAGGAGAGTAGGCCAGGTGTGGGGAGTTCGGGTCGGGTCTGGGTCGGGTCTAGGTGTTGGGTTTTGCTAGCGCCCTGGCCATCAAACCGTGGCCAATCGCGGAACAAAAATTTTAGAAACTGGTGCTAGAACAACCTACGAATACGGATCTACCATTAACACTAAACCTAGCAAGCTATATAAAGAGTTGAGATGGTTATACCGAACGATTCGTGTCCTTCTGTCTTTAACCTCCTTCCCAAGCTCCCAGTGGTCTCTATGATCATGTTTGGTCTCCAGTCTCCCTCCATCAAAGATGATCAACCTGAGAGTTTATGAATTGAGGTCCTACCTCATAACTGAGGTAACTAGGGACCTAGTTTGCCAAACTAGATAGCCTAGATGATGTAAAGTCTAATGATGGATTGATTTGTTTCTAAACACCCTAGGTTTCTCAACACATGAGACTATTAGGGTGGAGGAATAGGAAGAAGCCATGAGAGACGAGAATGTGAAGCAAAGAGCAACACATGAATAAAATGGCTAAGTGTTGTGAGAAGAATAATGAAGCATACAAGCAACTCAAGAAAAGATCTCATGTCTCTACAAAATATCTCACAATCACAACAAATATCAAGCATGCCTCAATAGTGTTTCCATGAGTCACACCCATGAGTGACCAAGTGAGTCATGCTTGAATAAATGATAAGCACACTCATACTTCCACCTCATTAAATCTTTTAAGAAAAATATTAAAGCAAAAATGAGGTGGCAACTTCTAGAAACTTTCTTGTAATAAATTACAAGAATACCCCTCATCCGTATATACATTCCCGCATCCGTATTCCGAAAAATACGATTATAAAGAGACGAAATTAATCCAACAATATAATACTAGAATCCGGCTTAAACCAAAGCCACCAGTATTAACCGTCCGAATGATACGTGCACAAGTGCACGTATATGATCGAACCTTGCCGTAAAACCATACGGCCTCTACATCATTTCACCTGAAGTAGGGAAACCCTCTGTGTGGGACTCTAAAGACTCGTCAATACGCTGGCAGCGGGTTTAACCACATGCACGTCATCGGCACTAGCTGTTCATAACGGCTACCCAGGTATTGAGCGAAAGGAAGGACGATGAGCAAACTCTGTAAGTCCATGTTGCCAACCCCGGTTCTTGCGGGGAGGCGGAAACGGTATAAAAAAACAAATTTTTGGCGCATTAGGCAACATGGACTAACAAAAGTCGGGATCTTTTCCTAAACTAAACTAGCTACCAAGCTAAAGAGAGTTAGTTACTCGGAAAAGATGTTATACCTCACTTGAACTCCTTCTTCTTGAAACCTTTGTAGAGCTTGGATGGTGCTTTCCTCGTTGCCTTCTTCCGTCAAAGATGGATCCACCTGAGGGTTCAACCTTCGGGCTCCTTTCTCGAACTTTGAGAGAACTAGGATCTTTGGCTTGGTAAACCTCTAACCCTAGAGTTTGTAGAGAGTGGCTTTGGGGTGTTTTTATCTCAAGGAGAGGGATTCTCAACACATGAGAAGAAGCTCCTTGAACTAGAGGAGGAGGAAGAAGAAGAGAGGAGAGAGAAGAGTTATGATAGAATGAAAATTTCCTTCTCATTTTACAACCATAACAAAATGAAAAGAATTATCAAATTAACAATAATAATAAAAATGAAATAGTTGATGGATGGTTTGGAATGACCATTATCATTACATTCATTAAATGATTTTGCTAGAATCAAAGAGCATCTTTGATATGTAATGATAATGGTCAAACTTTCAACCATGGTCAACAAGTCAACCTTGGTCAACAAGTCAACAAACCCAACCATGACACAATTTTATTTAATTAATATTATTAATTGATATATCATAAATTCATTAGGGTTTGGAAAAAGAAGACTGTCAATTGTGCATACACACCCGTTCCGAAACCCTAATGAAAATCCTCTTCCTCCGCCTCAAACAACTGTGCATACACACCCGCATTCTTGTTCCGAGGAACATGAACACAATGAGATAAAATCTACCCCAAAATATATACCAGTACCTGGCTCAAACCAGAGCCCGCTAGTAATATCTGTCCGGACTCCAAACGTGCACAAAGTGCGCGGATGAGAACGAACCCTGTCGCAAGACCATGCGACCTCTACTCAGTTTTGCCCAGAGGTGAATAGCCCTCTGTGTGGGACTCTAAAGACTCGACACTACGCTGGCAGTGGGTTTAACCACAGACCGCAAGCGGCACTAGCTGTGCGTAACGGTCCCCAGGTAGATGCCGATAAGAAGACTGACGAGGTGTACCCCATCTGAACTCCTACTGAGTCTGAATGTGACAGTCTCCGTACAGTCCGGTCTGTTCGTCTGATACATCGCAAGGCGGGCCCAGGGGGCGGTAAACGTCAGTCCCCTAATAGCGGTACAAGTCGTGTCGGAGTGAAGCCCAAAACACCCTGAGATAACACTGGAAACCTACCAGTATATCTCGATTGCCCTGGCCAGGGACTACTCGTGTAATGGCTCTCCTAGACACAGCGCGATGTCAACCCCCAATACCGGGAGAGACGAATCCTGTCTAACCGTCACTGCCTCCAAGTGCTTCGGGACTGTACCCAACTACTACCTGTTTGCACGACTCCTTTGAGCCGTGGTAGGGTAGTAATCAAAGTACAGTGGGAACACACTCGAGGCGAAGTGATAGTGTCAAGTCAGCGGACTAAGCTGTACTCATGTCACCTGGGAACCGATAACTGACGATAGGTATAATACCAACCTGTCAGTTCCCGACGAGTCCTGTCCAGTGTACTCGTAACCTAACGAGCACCCGTATACTATCTCCAGTACGACGTAATGATGGCTGTGGGACAGACCATCTCCCACACTGGGATGAGAAGCGCATACGCTAGTCTACTCCGGAGTATCGATGCCCTGTCTCGATAGTCCTGCGACTAGGGACCTGTATAAGGATGTGCTTATAGATTACCCAGCCCCCACTAGTGTGACTGCCATCACAACTCTGGTAATCAAGCAAAGATCCTAAGGGCTCCACTAATGCGTATAGGTGATATCATAAAATAAACACAGGTACACATTGAAGTGGAAACAAACCAAGTAGCATACTACTATATTGAGCAAGATTGTTTATACAAGGTGAATATCCCAAGCTTCCATTAAGTAATATACAAACTAGTATGATACAGTAATGGCCTCTAAGGCATATACACTAACAATCTCCCACTTGCACTAAGGCCATGTACTGGCGTATCGAAGACCTATCATCTCGATCAGCCGCTCGAACTGAGTCTGGGGCAAGGCCTTGGTGAATGGATCTGCAGTGTTTTCTTCTGAAGCGACCCTCCGAACCTCGATCTCCTGGCGATCCACGATCTCCCTGATCAGGTGATACCGCCTCAAGATGTGTCTGGATTTCTGATGGGACCTGGGTTCCTTCGCTAAAGCTATAACCCCGTTGTTGTCGCAATACAGAGGTATTGGATCAACAATGGACGGAACCACCTGAAGTTCTTTCAAGAACTTCCTCATCCAGACAGCTTCTTTTGCGGCATCAGATGCAGCGATGTATTCCGCTTCCATCGTCGAGTCTGCAACGGTTTCCTGTTTGGAACTCTTCCAACACACCGCCCCTCCATTGAGGGTAAAGACAAAACCCGATAAGGACTTGGAATCATCTTTATCACTCTGGAAGCTGGAGTCAGCAAAGGCCTCGATCTGGAGGTCTTTTCCGCCATACACCAAGAACATCTCCTTAGTCCTTCTTAGGTACTTGAGAATGTTCTTTACCGCTATCCAGTATTTCTCCCCAGGGTTTGACTGATACCGGCTTACCACACTCAGTGCATAAGCTACATCCGGTCTGGTACACAACATCGCATACATTATAGAGCCTACCGCAGAAGCGTAGGGTATAATAGACATGCGATCCCTCTCCAAATCAGTCTTGAGAGACATCTCTTTAGAGAGGGTGATCCCCTGACAAGCCGGTAGGTTACCGCGCTTGGAATCTTCCATACTGAATCTTTTCAGTATGGTGTCGATGTACCTGGACTGAGAAAGTCCTAATATCCTCTTGGATCTATCACGATGGATCCGGATCCCCAGGATGTATGAGGCATCACCCAGGTCTTTCATGGAGAACCTGTGTGACAAGAACCCCTTGACAGATTGTAGCATAGGAATGTCATTTCCTATTAAGAGAATGTCATCCACGTATAAAACGAGGAATACTACAGTTCTCGCTACAAATCTACTATAGATGCATGGTTCATCTCGATTTTTGATAAATCCAAATTCCTTGACCGTCTCATCAAAACAGATGTTCCAACTCAGCGATTCCTGCTTTAGTCCATAGATGGACTTAAGCAACTTGCACACCTTTCCGCTGCTCCCACTCTGACCCTCTGGCTGATCTATATAGACACACTCCTCTAAATTTCCATTTAGAAAAGCGGTCTTTACGTCCATCTGCCAAATCTCATAATCGTGGAAGGCAGCAATGGCAAGAAGGATCCGAATGGATTTCAGCATAGCCACTGGAGAAAAGGTTTCGTCATAGTCCAAACCAGGTCTTTGACGAAAACCCTTTGCAACAAGTCTAGCTTTATAGGTCTTAACCTGTCCATCTACACCAATCTTCCTTTTGAAGATCCACTTGCATCCTACGGGTTTTACCCCGTCTGGAGCAATGTCCAACGTCCATACTTTGTTGGTGTACATGGACTCCATTTCGGTCCGCATTGCATCCAGCCATTTTACCGAGTCGACGCTCTGAACGGCTTGGTGGAAACTAGTAGGCTCATCATAATCTATGATGCAATCCTCTCTATCCCCGTCTATGAGAAAACCGTAGTATCTCTCGGGCGGATGAGACTGCCTACTACTCCTGCGGAGCGGCGTAGGAATGTCCTGTTCTTTTGAACCTACTGGCTCTTCCAAGCTTTCAGTAATAGCTTGTGGTTCTGGAATTTCTTCCAGTTCTATTGCGCTCCCAATTATCTGGGTTTCTAAAAACTCAGTTTCCAAGAAGCGGGCATGTTGAGAAACAAGAACTTTTTGTTCCTCTGCGGAATAGAACAGATACCCCCTAGAGTTCTTTGGGTATCCCACAAACTTACACTGTACTGAACGTGCCTCGAGCTTGTCCGCATGCTGCTTTTTTACAAAAGCTGGACATCCCCATATCTTAAGATACTTAAGACAGGGTTTCTTCCCACTCCATATCTGATATGGGGTGGTAGGCACAGTCTTGGTTTGAGCCTTGTTCAAGAGATATGCAGCTGCTTCTAGCGCATAACCCCAGAAAGATCGCGGTAACTCAGCCTTGCTCATCATGGAACGAACCATATCTAATAGGGTTCGATTCCGTCTCTCCGATACACCGTTATGTTGCGGAGTGTATGGAGGAGTAAGCTGAGAGAGAATTCCATTCTCTTTTAAGTAATTCAGGAACTCGGCACTTTAAGTATTCTCCACCTCGATCCGATCTTAGAATCTTGATACTTTTGCCTGTTTGTTTTTCAACTTCATTCTTGTAATCCCGAAATTTCTCAAAGGCCTCGGATTTGTGCTTCATTAAGAAGACATGTCCATACCTAGAGAAATCATCTGTGAAAGTAATGAAGTATGAATAACCGCTTCGCGCATGTATAGACATCGGACCACACACGTCACTGTGTATGAGTCCTAAGAGCTCGCTCGCTCTTTCTCCGTGTCCAGTGAACGGAGTCTTTGTCATCTTTCCCATGAGACAAGATTCACAAGTGGCATAAGACTGATACTCGAACGGATCCAAGTATCCTTCTTTATGTAACTTAGTCAACCGTGTCTCATTGATGTGACCCAGTCTACAATGCCATAAGAAAGCCTGATTTATTTCCGGAGACTTTCTTTTGTGTGTATTCTGGACATTGAAAATCTGTGGTTGGTTTAATACGTATATACCATTGCTCAATGTACCTGACCCAATCAGAACTTGATTAAGGTGAATGTTTACAACATTACTTACAAACGCAAATTCATAACCTTCTTTAGAAACCAAAGATACAGAAATGATATTACAAGTTGCGTTGGGTACAAAAAAGCAATTACGCAAAACCAAAACATGCCCATCTGACATTCCCAGGTGATAGTCCCCCATGGCTTTAGCATCCATGCTAGCTCCGTTTGCAACTCTGAGGGTCATGTCACCTGCCTTCAAAACCCTACGGGTTCTCAACGCCTGCAAAGAATTATAGATATGAGATCCTGATCCGGTATCCAATACCCAGGAAGTAGAGTTTATTGAAAGACAGTTTTCAATAACATACACACCTGAAGCTGAAGCCGCAACCTGCTTCAATTCCTGTGTCCTGGCTTTCCAAGCCCTGCAATCTTTCTTCCAGTGTCCACTCTTATGACAATAGAAGCATTTTTCTTTACCTACAAGCTTCCCCGCTATCATTGTTGCCTTTGCCTTTCCCTTCGTATCCACTTTACTAACACCGCCCCTTGGTTTGGAGGGGGCTTTCCTCTTCTTTCCTTTGGCTTTCGCCTTGGACCTAGAAGAAGAAGATCCTCCTACAAACAAAGTGGATGTTTCCCTACTTTTCTGTAGGGTGCCCTCTGCGCTCCTCAGCATGTTGAGGAGTTCTGAAAGTTCAACCTCTTTTTCTTGTAAGTTGAAGTTCAGTATAAACTGGGCGTAAGTGGAAGGAAGGGACTGGAGAATCAAGTCCGTATAGAGCTCATTCTCCAATGTGGTTCCAAGTTCCGCGAGCTCCTCAATGAAGCCAATCATCTTAAGCACGTGTTCCGCTACCGATGATCCGATGGCCAACTTTGCCGAAAATAACTTCTTCGACACTTCGTATCTTGCGATACGAGATTGCTCTCTATACAGTTCTTTTGTATGGAGAAATATGGATTCAAGGTCCATATTCTCGTGCCTCCTCTGATGTTCGTTGTCCATCGAGGCAAGTACGAGGCACTTGGCCTTCGCGCTATCAATCTCCCAGGTTTTACGGATTTCCTTATCCGCGATGCTGGAGGTGGGACTTGGGACAGGGGGAGCTTTGGTGGTAAGAAGATACCCCAGCTTGTCGTAAGTGATTGCCATTTTGACATTCCTGAGCCAATCTTTGTAGTTTGGCCCTGTCAGTATGTTTTTATCTAGAAGTAACTTAAGTCCAGTCATGTCGATTGGTCGCTGCAATTAGGAGAGAGAAGAAGAAACACTCAGCATGATGCTCTTGCAAGTTTAGAATGGTTTTTAATTTTTCTAAACAGGATGGCTCCCACTGTCTCTCGAATCCCTCCTCAAACCATAAAGGAAGAATTAGTCGAGATCAATCCCACCGCACAATACTTGCTTAACCGTTCAGCCAGGCCAGTGTCGGTACTTCGAGGGAGGTTTTCCAACGCTTTCGCGAAGTTCCTTAATTAAATAACCACTTTTCCCTGGGGGCGTAGCCCCGCTAACACCTTTCTAGGCACCTACTAGGTTTATAGCATTGATCATTTAGTGAGAAATTTCCCGAGGAGTAGCATATACTCACACTAGGATCGGGATCCAAATATCATTGCGTGACGAAACTGAAGGAATCCTGCCAGAATCACCACACTGCAAATGGTATGCAAATCTAGCAAGTTTCAGTACTTATGAAACTCCTGATGTGGATTTTTGCCCCATGCTCTTATGACCTTGACGAAGGTCAACAAATCATAAGTCACATGTCAAGTTCTGCCCGTCATTTTCCAGGTTAATTTGAACCCACCCGTGTATACCCTTGACGAAGGTCAACAAGGCAATACGACTGTCCCAAACCAACGCATCTATCTATGCTACATATGAACACCCAACAGCTACCAATCTCTATGCCTTGACGAAGGTCAACAAACATAGCTTGAATACTATTTAATATTCATACGAAACGACGGAGGGCTACGAATGGTTTTGGCGAAACCGTGAACGTAGTGAACTTGATATAATCGATGGAACGAGATAGCTTTTAAAAGGAGTGGCTCAAGCTCCGCATTTAAAAGTTAGTTTTGAAAAGAACCGAGTGGTTTTTCGAAAGTGTTCCAACGACTTTTGCTTGGTTTATTATCTTGCATTAGTTCTTTTAATGCGTGATATTCTTGCATTAGTTCTTTTAATGCGTCCCATCATTTAATCCTACCATTGCAGAAAACAACCAAAATATGACGTACGCTTATGCCATTCGCATTCGCCACGGGGCCCCGTCATCACCCGTTAGGTTACTTAACTAACGACAGAGCGGGGGCTGGGCTAGCGCGGCTGTAAAACATAAGCAATGCCTAAATAGTTATAAATGTAAAGCAATGATAGACATTACAGATCACAGATGAATACATTGGATATACTAGGAATCCGCAATCCGTTCGAGCCTGCAACGAAAAGCGGATTACACGGTCGCGGTGAATAGCCAAAACCCCACCCAAGACCCCTACGGGTGCGGCAAACTACCCGCCAAGTACCCGAAGTGGAGCAACCTCCCTCAACGCCGTGAGTAGGCCACTCGGCACTTCGAGATACCCGGTAGTTTGTGCACCCCCTCCATGGGTCTATCCTAGAAGCAAAAACAGTGAAAAGAATTATACAATGACGGCTACAACCCCGACCCGGTTGTGCGGCCAAACAAATAATAATATTACAACAATTTACATTTTACAATGAATGAAAGAAAAAGAAAAGCTCATCTCACATCCACCCCGACTATTCACCCGCGACAGTCCAACGCATTCAAATACACATACCATCATCAAACACAGATCACAGATATGTATAACCCCGACTAATCGACATATAGCGATTAGCCGACGTTCAATACATGCAAACATCACAGATATAACATATTAGTCAAAGTATAGTGAAGTTCGATCCAAAAATACGGATTTATAGGACCCCAAAAACAAGTTTCTTTTCTGGAAAACCTGGGAACATATAAACCATCTTAAAAATCCCAAAACCCTACCAGAAGAACACTGCACCAAACCCGGTCGTGAGAGGAGCCTAAACGGCGGCGGTTCCGCGGCAAATGCATACCTATCGCCGCGGAACCGCGGCGGTTTGAGGGAATCAGGCGACCGTTTTTGGTGGGTGTCTTCACAAAACCCTGAGCCGATTTTAGGAGTAAAACTTTTTATCTTTTGAGCACAAAAAATTTCAACAGAAAGTTAGGGTTTTTATCTTTTAGGTTTTTGTGATTTTTCCGATCGAACTTCCGTACACTTTACTACTTAGCTAGTTTAAGTTTAGTTAGGCTCTGATACCACTGTAAGTCCACGTTGCCAACCCCGGTTCTTGCAGGGAGACGGAAAGGGTATAAAAAAAAAATTTTGGCGCATTAGGCAACATGGACTAACAAAAGTCGGGATCTTTTCCTAAACTAAACTAGCTACCAAGCTAAAGAGAGTTAGCTACTCGGAAAAGATGTTATACCTCACTTGAACTCCTTCTTCTTGAAACCTTTGTAGAGCTTGGATGGTGCTTTCCTTGTCGCCTTCTTCCGTCAAAGATGGATCCACCTGAGGGTTCAACCTTCGGGCTCCTTTCTCGAACTTTGAGAGAACTAGGATCTTTGGCTTGCTAAACCTCTAACCCTAGAGTGAGTAGAGAGTGGCTTTGGGGTGTTTTTATCTCAAAGAGAGGGATTCTCAACACATGAGAAGAAGCTCCTTGAACTAGAGGAAGAGGAAGAAGAAGAGAGGAGAGAGAAGAGTTATGATAGAATGAAAATTTCCTTCTCATTTTACAACCATAACAAAATGAAAAGAATTATCAAATTAACAATAATAATAAAAATGAAATAGTTGATGGATGGTTTGGAATGACCATTATCATTACATTCATTAAATGGTTTTGCTAGAATCAAAGAGCATCTTTGATATGTAATGATAATGGTCAAACTTTCAACCATGGTCAACAAGTCAACCTTTGTCAACAAGTCAACAAACACAACCATGACACAATTTTATTTAATTAATATTATTAATTGATATATCATCAATTCATTAGGGTTTGGAAAAAGAAGACTGTCAACTGTGCATACACACCCGTTCCGAAACCCTAATGAAAATCCTCTTCCTCCGCCTCAAACAACTGTGCATACACACCCGCATTCTTGTTCCGAGGAACATGAACACAATGAGATAAAATCAACCCCAAAATATATACCAGCACCTGGCTCAAACCAGAGCCCGCTAGTAACATCTGTCTGGACTCCAAACGTGCACAAAGTGCGCGGATGAGAACGAACCCTGTCGCAAGACCTTGCGACCTCTACTCAGTTTTTCCCAGAGGCGAATAGCCCTCTGTGTGGGACTCTAAAGACTCGACACTACGCTGGCAGTGGGTTTAACCACAGACCGCAAGCGGCACTAGCTGTGCGTAACGGTCCCCAGGTAGATGACGATAAGAAGACTGACGAGGTGTACCCCATCTAAACTCCTACTGAGTCTGAATGTGACAGTCTCCGTACAGTCCGGTCTGTTCGTCTGATACATCGCAAGGCGGGCCCAGGGGGCGGTAAACGTCAGTCCCCTAATAGAAGTACAAGTCGTGTCGGAGTGAAGCCCAAAACACCCTGAGATAACACTGGAAACCTACCAGTATATCTCGATTACCCTGGCCAGGGACTACTCGTGTAATGGCTCTCCTAGACACAGCGCGATGTCAACCCCCAATACCGGGAGAGACGAATCCTGTCTAACCGTCACTGCCTCCAAGTGCTTCGGGACTGTACCCAACTACTACCTGTTTGCACGACTCCTTTGAGCCGTGGTAGGGTAGTAATCAAAGTACAGTAGGAACACACTCGAGGCGAAGTGACAGTGTCAAGTCAGCGGACTAAGCTGTACTCATGTCACCTGGGAACCGATAACTGACGATAGGTATAATACCAACCTGTCAGTTCCCGACGAGTCCTGTCCAGTGTACTCGTAACCTAACTAGCACCCGTATACTATCTCCAGTACGACGTACTGATGGCTGTGGGACAGACCATCTCCCACACTGGGATGAGAAGCGCATACGCTAGTCTACTCCGGAGTATTGATGCCCTGTCTCGATACTCCTGCGACTAGGGACCTGTATAAGGATGTGCTTATAGATTACCCAGCCTCCACTAGTGTGACTGCCATCACAACGCTGGTAATCAAGCAAAGATCCTAAGGGCTCCACTAATGCGTATAGGTGATATCATAAAATAAACACAGGTACACATTGAAGTGGAAACAAACCAAGTAGCATACTACTATATTGAGCAAGAATGTTTATACAAGGTGAATATCCCAAGCTTCCATTAAGTAATATACAAACTAGTATGATACAGTAATGGCCTCTAGGGCATATACACTAACAAACTCATCCTGACCCTTACAGAGCCTGTCCGTGAAAATATCCGTACAGTACGGCCTCTTCGTCTAAGAGTATCGCATATCGATTCTAGGAGGTGGATAAAGTCAAACCCCTAATAATGCGACATTTTGTGTCGGTATGAAGCCCATCACAACCTGAGAAACTACTGATCGAAATCAGTAATTCTCGACTACCTTGATCAAAGATTTCTTGTGATGGCCACCCGTTCACTACGTGACATCAACCCCAATACCGGAAGAGACGAATCCTCGACGATCCGCTCACTGCCACCATGCGGCTCGGGACTATACCCAACTAAAACTTGTTTGCACGACTTCTTTGAGCCGTGGTAGGATAGTAATCAAAGCACAGTGGGAACTTACACGAGACAAATGACGATCTCAGGTCAACAGACTAATCAGTACACATGTCACTTGGGAACTACTATCTGACAATAGGTATAATACCAACTAGCATGTTCCCGGCAAGTCCATCCAGTGTACTCATAATCTAATGAGCACTTGCATACTATCTTAGATGAACAAACTAACACCAATGGTTTGTGAGACCGGCCACCGCCCCTCGTTGGGGTATCGATCAGTATACACTAGTCTACTCTAGAGTATCGATGCCCAGTCTCGATACTCCCATGACTAGGGACATTTAAGGATGTGCTTATAGACCACCCAGCTCCCACGTTTATGATCGCCATCATAATACTGGTAGTCAAATAAGAATTCTATGGGCTCTATCAACATGTAATACCACCAAAAGCATGCACATGATGATAAAGATAAACCAGATAGCATACTATCATCTTGAGTAAGACCGTTCTATCCGTATAGGTCCTCCCTCAATCATCATAATCACCTGCTTGTGATTACAATAATTTTGTTGAGGGCACTATAGCCAACAATCTCCCACTTGCACTTAAGGCTAATTATTGCGGTGTCGCATACTCGCAGCCCGTGTGATACCGAACACACAACTTCTCTAATAATCAGTTTTACAAAGCTCATTTGTGAAACTATTGCGTTCGAGAAATAGCTTCAGTGAGTGGATCCGCTCCAGTGTTTCTTTCTATAACTCTCTATATCTCAACTTCGCGGAGAAAGACTATCTCCCGAAATAAGCAATACCTGTCTTATAATTTGTCTGGATATCTGATGGGACCCAGTTCACAAATGAACTCCAAATCCAACAAACTTCTTAGACTGTATTATTAACTGAATTTAATCAGTATCCTTCGCCATGCCTTCCTCAGCATCCGCTTGGACTACCTGTCCAACATACTGCCCCTCAAAAGAGGGAAAACTATAACTCAGATAGTCTCTCTGTCATCCAGGTCACCTTGGAAGCCAGAAATGATAACCGTCTCCTGAAAGAGGCTGCCGTTATCATATTCTAAGAATATCCACTTATGTTCATAACTGCTTCCCAACGTTTCTCAAGGATTAGATTAATATATACTTTTTGCAGCCTGTGCAAAATCAATATCTGGTGTTGTACTTGACATCTCATGATTGACTCAATTACCTAAGCAAGTGATATGCCAATCATGCAAATCCCTCTTTTCATCAGTATAGAAGACATCTCTTTAGAGAGGGTGACTCCATCACCTGCGGGTACACCACCATGCCAAGATTCATCCATTCTAAAACACCTTTAGAATAATCTCAAAGTATCCAAATTGGGACACTTCCCAAATCGAGAACTAAAACCATATATCTAGTCACCAGAATCCGTGATATTACATCCATATCCTATTTGGAGAAACCACCTTGTGAGAACCATAGTATAACCGATCGTAGTATAGGAAGATCTCTTCCTATTTAGTGCATGTCATCCAAATACCAGGACATCACACCCTACTACCTTCATACCAGATCTATCTCTTATTCTGATGAAGTCAAACTCTATGAGTTTCATATCAAAAATAAATGATTTATCTTCGCTATACCTGCTTTGGTCTATAAATAGGCATAAACTACTTGCCCACTACGCTTCCGCTGCATCAACAATCCTCTGGCAGAGTCATATAAATGTGCACTTCTGAAGACAATTTAGAACGACGCTATACTCATCCTCATGCCGGATCTCATAGTCTAGAACAACAGTGGTGGCAACTTTGGGTAAACAAGAACTTCCCTGTCACCATCTCTGAGAAGACCGGAGTACCCGCGGGTGTCTGAGGTTACCCACCAAATCTACGGTGTGGCTAATGGAATGTCGAATCTAATTGAATCTTTAGGTCCTACTAAATTTTCAGTAATCGTTTATGGTTCTGGAATCACTTCCAATTCTATCATACTCCCACTAATGTTTTCTGAAAAAGAATCGATTTTACTAAAGCTGGTGGCGAGTCAAGAACAATATAACTATTGATCTTCCAGATGGTAGAAAGTTAACCCTCGTCAAAGCCCGGGATAACCCACAAACCGCCATTACTGAAACTTGCTTTGAGTTTTTCCATATTCTGGTTTTAAGCATCAGCCGGAAAACTCCATATACCTTAACATCGTTAAGATATGAATCTATTCTATATATCCAATATAGAAACAAAGACACTAATTTAATTGGAACCAGATTCAAAAATCATGCAGCTATTTCCAGTGTATATCAACCAAATGGAAGGAGGCCAATCAGCATTACTCAACAAGGAATGCATCCATATATGAGTAACCTGAAAGTGAAGCATGTTCTCAAAACCATTACTTACAACGGAATACCAAACACAAGTATTTACATTTTCGATCACCTTGAAGAATCCTGATACTTGCAACATATGGTTCTCTACTTTATTCTTATACCTATAACTTCTTAAAGTCTGGATCTTGTATATCAATGAAATACTTGTTTAAAACTAGAAAAGTCACAAGTAAACAGAATATAATACGAGTACCATCCCCTTTGTCCTAATGGACACTGGACAACATACAAGACTTTGTATAAGTCCTCTGAGTTTAATAACTCATACCTTGTGCGTCGTAGGTTGGAAACTGTACTATGGTTAAGAAGAATTACACTATTGTAGAATGATCCTTACCTAATCAGCAACTGATATAGGTAAATGTCATAGACATAATTTCAAAAGTTTATATCTCACTTTATAAAATAAACGTACAAATATATTAGTTTTAAATTGGTGCATAACAACGGATATTCAAAACCAATTATTTGCCGTCAGGCAAAACCCACGTGATTTTCTCAAATATCACTAATTACAAAAAATTCTGATATGTATTGAGGATCCAATCACCCAATTCCCAATATCTTACTCCCACCACCATCTATAACGTCATACAGATGTGAGAATCAAATCTGGTAAATACATACCCTGGAGTTAGAATCTAATTGGGAAAACAGTTTTCAATTAACACTGCACAGTGAAACTGAAACATGAAAATGTTTCGTAAGGGGTATCCGGGTATTCCTAGCAATGCCTCTTCCACTATCCAGATTCATTACTGTAACTGTATATTTCCTTGCCATCACTCCAACCCCTTTATATGACTTTACTTATTACCTTTTGTATAACGCACTTAGGCTAATGGTTTTCTTCCTTCCCGATCTTTCGGCACCAGCCTAAAATTTGGAAGAAGACTATCCAATAAGCGTAATAGGTGTACTCTCCAAATTCTAGGAGCCCTCGCAACGTGAGAGAAGGTAATGATAAAAGACAACCAGAATAATCCTATTCGATTTCCCCTGAACCAGAAACCATTCTCGAACTGGAACAAGTTCCTTCGAGTTCGTATGTATCTATACGATGGCGTATCCAATAAATGTGAATTTTCGTAGTGATACGGAATGTTCCGGAGAAATGCACAGGTGAAGTAGGAGGGGCGATGATATATGCGGCTTCGTCGTGAATGATAGCAGCCGCAGTTTCCTTTTGCCTTCTTTCAAATCCCTTTATATGTCTTTACTTATTACCTTCTGTACACCACACTTAGGCTAATTGATTTTCTTCCTTCCCTATCCTTGGACATCTGCCTATGGTTTGGAAGAAGACTATCCAATAAGCGCAATAGGTATACTCTCCTAAATACCAGGAGCTCTCGCAACCTGAGATAAGGTAAAGGGAAAAGACAACTGAATAATCATATTCTATTTCTCCAGAACCAGAAACCATTCTCGACCTGAAACAAATTTCTTCGAGTTTATATCTAATTATACGATAGCATATTCAATAAATGTGGATCTTCGTAGTGATATGGAGTGTTCCGGAGAAAAGCAAAGGGTAAAAGTAGGAGCGCCAAAGATATATGCGACTATGACAATCCAAAAGCCAAAGTGTTTTAAGAAGGTTCGGTTAACTTGGTTCATAAGTTTTTGTTTCGAGTCGGGAAATGGTCGCTGCCAAAGAGAGAGAGAAAAGAAACACTCAGCGTGCATTCTAACCTAGATTAGATTGGTTATTCACTTTATCAAATCAGGATGTCTCCCACTGTTTTCTCGAATTCTCCTCCAAACCCAAAAGGAGAATTAGTCGGGATCATCTAAAATCATCTTAGGAATGACATCTACTCATTAGTGAGAATCGGGATCCAACTATCATCGCATTATAACTTGATGGAATCCACTCAAGTCACCACACTCCAGAAGGTATGCGCATGCCTGGCGAGTTTCCTGTATGTTTGAAACTCCCGATGTGATTTTCACCCCTAGGACCCAAGTGACCTTGACGAATAATCAACAAATCAAAAGGTCCTAGTCAAGTTTAACGCGTCATTATCTTGATTGCGTTAAACCCACCCGCACGACCCTTGACGAATAATCAACAAAGTCATACGACTGTCCTAACCAATTCACATGTCCATGCGACAGAAAAGGATTACAGAGCTACTGCACACTACGTCTCGGCGAATAGCAACAACAAACGTAGCACGAATACTAAGCAATACTAATCTAAAATGATGGAGGGCTATGGCTGGTTTTTGGAGAAAAACCTTTAACGTAATGAACTTGATATTGTTGAAGGAACCGAGTGGTTTTACGAATATACAGTGGCGTAAACTTTTGCTAAAGAGGTCACTCCCTGTGAAGGGATCTTAGCTCTTTCCTCATCGAATGAGGTGCGGGATATTCATAATCGAATACCACGATGCACAGAAAAAGAATTGATTATAGTAAAGTTATTACGTTGACGCAAAACTTCTGCCCAAGGGTCACTCCGAGTGAATGGATCTCGGCCCTTGCCTCGTCGAATGAGGTGCAGGATATTCCCAATCGAATACCACTATGCAAAGCAAAAGCAAATGTCTGTAATGTCTGTTTTTAAAAACTTGGTTCCAACAACATCATATAGGTTTGTTTTTCCTTGCATTAATCAAAATTAATGCAGTCCCATCAATTAAACATATCACACCAGATAAAGGAACGAAAATATAATGTACGTATATGGCATCTGCATTCACCACTGGGCCCCGTCATCATCCGTTAGGTTACTTAACTAAGGGCAGAGCGGGGTCTGGACTAGCGCGGGTGCAAAACATATACAATATCTACTAGTATATATATAAATATATATAACAATCGTCCCAAGCATAATATAAGCAACATCACAGAATCTCAGCCAAGCAACAAAGAATGGTGGATAAACTTGGAGCCTCGGGTTTCACTTGAGCTGCAAATGAGACCCGACGTTTCTTATCATGTGGATTGCTTGTGCAATGAAAACCTAGACCCCTACGAGTGCGGCAAGTTTCCCGCCAATCCCAGAAGTGAGGCAACCCGAATCAACACCGTGAATGGGCCACCCAGCACATCACAGAATCTGGTAACTTGAGCACCCCTCCATAGGTCAACCTGTACCCCCTATGAATACGGCGAATAGCCCGCCAATTCTATAGTAGGCTCCCCTCCGTCTCAACGCCATGAGATGCGGACCTGTTGCCCTCTAGAACCCGGCTATTCGTGCATTTCCCCTTTGGGTAATCCTAGTACATAAAAGAAAATATATGTACAACGGTGACATCGACCTCAACCCGATGGTGCCCCAAAAAAATAATATACAAACGGGCAGAGAATGCAGTCCACAAGTCGGATGCTCGCCCCGTAATATCAAATGTACAAATGAAACTAAACTGTACTACCATTGCACCACTGGCTATCCACCACGACGATCCATCCACAACCACAGCACAACACAGAACATCAACATGAATGTCATGTTCGCAAACCCTTCGAAAATACATATAGCAATTAGACGAGTTGTACCGCTCTAATGACATTCACGGTAGCAGATATTAATGTATATACTAAAAACTTTTAAACAGTATTAAAAATAACGACTTCGAAATACTCTGTATTGCCCCCAAACAAAAAATAACATAATATCCAAGCTGGGCAAAAACAAACAATACGAAAGAACCAATATTCCAGAGATCAGAATGCCCACAAAAATCAAGTCCCAAATCACTTATTGGACCGGCCAGGCCGGTTTTTGAAGAAATCTCGCCGGCCAAAAGTAGGACTTTGGGGCTCGTGTTTTGTGGGTGTTCTAGTTGTCATATAAATAGCCTTCTGCAATTGTTTAAAAAAAAATTTGAAGACTAAAAAATTTCGACAGAAACTGGAACATTATGGGTATTGTTTCGAAGTTATTTCGGTTTCGATACTTTAACATCGTCTAAAACAGGTAGTAAATGGTTTATGGGTTGACTTTGATACCATGTTGGATTATGCCAGCGCCCTGGCCATCAAACCGTGGCCGATCGCAGAACAAAAATTTTAAAAACTGGAGCTAGAACAACCCACGAATATGGATCTACCATTAACCCTAAACCTAGCAAGCTATATAAAGAGTTGAGATGGTTATACCCAATGATCAGTGTCCTTCGGTCTTTAACCTCTTTCCCAAGCTCCCAGTGGCCTCCATGATCAAGTTTGGTCGCCGGTCTCCCTCCATCGAAGATGATCCACCTGAGAGTCTATGAATCGAGCTCCTACCTCATAACCGAGGTAACTAGGGTACTTAGTTTGACAAACTAGATAGCCTAGATGATGTAGAGTCTAATGATGGATTGATTTGTCTCTAAACACCCTAGATTTCTCAACACATGAGACTATTAGGGTGGAGGAAGAACAAGAAGCCATGAGAGATGAGAGTGTGAAGCAAAGAGCAACTCAAGAAAAAAATGGCTATGTGTTGTGAGAAGAATAATGAAGCATACAAGCAACTCGAGAAAATATCTCATGTCTCCACAAAATATCTCACAATCATAACAAATATTAAGCATGCCTCAATAGTGTTTCCATGAATCACACCCATGAGTCACCAAGTGAGTCATGCTTGAATAAATACTAAGCACACTCATCCCTCCACTTCATTAAATCTTTTAAGAAAAAGATTAAAGCAAAAATGAGGTGGCAACTTTTAGAAACTTTCTTGTAATAAATTACAAGAATACCCCTCATCCGTATGTACATACCCGCATCCGTATTCTGAAAAATACGAATACAAAGAGACGAAAATAATCCAACGGTATAATACTAGAATCCAGCTTATACCAAAGCCACTAATATTAACCGTCCGAATCATGATACGTGCACAAGTGAACGTATATGATCGAACCCTGCCGTAAAACCATCCAGCCTCTATATCGTTTCGCCCAAAGCAGAGAAACCCTCTGTGTGGGACTCTAAAGACTCGTCAATACGATGGCAGTGGGATTAACCACAAGCACGTCAGCGGCGCTAGCTGTACGTAACGGCTACCATGTATTGAGCGAAAGGAAGGCCGACGAGCAAACTCATCCTGATCCCTACTAAGCCTGTCCGTGACAATATCCGTACAGTACGGTCTATTCGTCTAAGAGTATCGCATATCGAGTTTAGAGGGTGGATAAAGTCAGACCCCTAATAACGCGACATTTCGTGTCGGTATTGTTAGTTATATGTATGCCCTAGAGGCCATTATTGTACATGTGATTTATATTATAGTGGATGCTTGGATATACATATGGAGGACTTTCTTGCTCGACATGATAGTATGCTATCTGGTTACTCTTTATCTTAACATGTACACTGATTGTCTCTCTGTTACATGATGGTAAATCCCTTAGGATGTGTACTTGACTACCTGGATTATTATGCAGATCATACTGGTGGGACAAAGGTAGTCGGTAAGTACATCCTTTAATATCCCTAGTCGTGGGTGTATCGAGACGGGGCATCGATATACTAGAGTAGACTAGCATATAGCTTCTCGACCAAAACAGATGGGCGATGGATAATCCCATATCCATTGGTGTTTGACATCAGAGATGATATACGGGTGCTCAGTGGAGACTGGGTACACTGGACGGACTCGCCGAGAACTCCTAGATGGTATTATACCTCACGTCAGATGGCAGTTCTCAGGCGACACTGGTACAGGTTAGTCTGTCGACCCGAGATCGTCATAGAGTCTTGTGTGATTCCCACTGTGCTTTAATTTCTACCTTACCATGTTCAAGAGAATGTGCAAAACGGTGGTTTTTGGCTACAGTCCTGAGTCACATGGAGGCAATGAGCGATAGGAGGGGATTTCGTCTCTCCCGGTATTGGGGGTTGATGTTGCACTGTGCTCGATTGTCCATAACAGTAAATCCCTGGCCAAGGCTGTTTTCTGAGATTTACTGGTAAGTGTTATCAGTAGTTTCTCGACCCGTTATGAGCCTCACATCGGCATGACTTATCGAGTTATTGGGGTCTGACGTTTACCACCCCCAAACGAGATATGCGACATATTGGACGAAGAGACAGGACTGTACGGTAGTATTACTGATTGGATTCGTAGGAGTATAAGCAGGCTTGCTTGTTGATCTTCTGATCGCTCAGTACCCGGGTGGTCGTTACGTTTAGCAGACCGCTTGCGGCTTGTGGGTGTTTGATATGATCATCACCTACTGCCGGCATATTGACGAGTCTTTAGAGTCCTACATAGAGGTTTCCTGGTTCATGTGAAATGAAGTAGGAGCACATATGTGATATGTGCGGGACCGAGATTAATGCGCATATGTGATACCGCGTTATATTCTCGCGATATATGATATCGGTCGGTTATATATGATATAGCCGAGTAATCGGATCAAGTGTTGATTTGATAGATTGTTACATTTGATATTAGTCGGTTATATGTGATATAACCGGATTATTAAATCAAGTGTTGATTTAATAATTTATTGTATAATTATATATTTGATATATTAATTTACATTAACTAGTATTAGCTCACTTAAACATTTCTTTTTCTCACTTGTGTGCATATAGTATATATGTGATATATATTAATGTACAGCTATTGTGTCATGCTTGATGCCACATGTGACATGGGTGTATGAGACTAACACCAAGCTTATGATAATGTATGATTTTATTTATTTAAAGTTAATCAAAATTAGTTGGTAATTAGTCACATGCTTGGAAGCTTGGAGAAGCTTGTAGCATCTTTGACTTAGTCTACTAATTTTGTTTTACTTATAGATATTTATTAACCTAACCATTATTGTTAGCCATGGTTTAATCTCTTCATGGGTTAGTGTATAACATTAACTCACCCATGGTTGCTATTCTCACCTCAATGAGTTCACTCTAATCCCTTGACTTCATCTTCTTCATCCTTGAGAAAAAGCTTTCTAGCTTTTGGAAAAGTGAGAAAATATTGTGAGAAAAATAAATCTAAAGTGAGCCCACTTCCTACTTCATCATCCTCTACTATTAGACATTTAGTTTAGGGTGTTTTCTTCACTAATCTACCATTAGTGAAGAGGTAGCATGAGCTTGAGTCTCATCGACGTAGATCATCTTCGGCCTCGAAGACTTCGAGCAAGCTTGTTCATTTCTCCGGAAGAACTCTTTCTAGAGTTCCGTTGTTCATGACTTCCAGCGAAGGGACTACTACACAGAGCAATAGAAGTGCAGGACCAGTCTACAAAGTTTGTATTCCTCATTCACTTAGATGTAAAGTAGTTTACATATGTTTTCGTCGGATTTTCTAGTCACTATTCTAGGGTTAGGGTTAGCTAGAACGGCAAATTTTTGAAATTGGCATGGACGATGCCTCCCAAAACCTTGCTGCCGTGCTAGACATTCCTACAGTGGTATCAGAGCCATGCTAGAAAATTAGACGATGTTTGTTAGATTACGAAACCGAAACGACTCCGAAACTTGAAAGACGAAAACTTAGTTTCTGTCGAATTTAAAAGGTCCTCAAAAAAATTTTAAACAGATGCAGAATGTTTTATGTGATATAACATGAACACTGTGAAAAATTGAAGCTATTTTGTACAAATGTGGCCGGTCACATAGGCATTAAAACCGGCGAGCTCGACCCATTTTTGGAGTTTGGGCTTCAAATTTTCATGGTGTTCCGGTCTCTGGGTTTTGGTGTTTCAGGTGTTGTTTGTTTTTGCTAAATTTTCATGTGATGTTAACTTTCTGCAAAGGCAATTCGGAGTGTTTCACAGTCGTAATTCTAACATGTATTCGGATTATTTAGACGTTGTTAAAAAGTTTGAACGGATATCAATAACCCATATTTTCCCTCACTGAAATATTCCGAGAGTTGGATTTTTCCGAGTTTAAAATTTTCAGAAAATCATGCAAGCGATTCTGTGGACACTCTAGAAGAACGATACCCAAACTCAACTTTTTTGGATTACGGAACCGCGGTCATACCCTAGGGTTTGCCGCCGTTCCGTGGTGACATGAGTGAGGAATGGGTCGGCCCTTCTACGGATGGTTCATAGGAGCTGTGGCAGTTTCTGGGAACTTTTTGAACTCCGCTCAAGTGTTGATCTTGTTGGGAAATTTTGGGTGCTTGCTTATTCGATCGAAAAGTTTAATTTCGTCTAGCTATCTGTGATTGTGATACAATAATTGGAATCTATTCAGTTGCGTGCAAGTTTAACATTTCAGTCTCGGGTGAAATCGGGAATCCTGTTGAATTACCCGACTACTTTTGAAAAGTGTTTTCATAGTTGAGACCTAAATGTAAGATTTGCATTGTTAGGCATGAAATCCAGAATATGTGATATTCCGGATTTATGATGTCTAAGGGCAGTGACGATTCCAATTGTTGTAGTTTTCACTTTCTTTTCTTCGTCCGTAAGTGTAATATGTGGTGTATCACCGGTTTCGTTGCTATATGTCAACGAAAATTGGGATACGTATATTTATTTACGTTGATGACATGAGATATTATGTGTTGCTATACTATATTATATTGGATCGTCGTTTTTGAATTGCCGAGGGTTTTTATGTGAGATGAGGGTTTTTCATTTTCATTCATGTAAAAACTTATATGTAATATTCTTTTATTGGGGTACTTCCGGGTTAAGGAAGATGTCACCGTTGATGTATATTATTTACTTTTCCGCATTAGGATAGACCCAAGGAGGGGAGCACAAGTAACCGTGTTCTAGAATCCAGTGGGAGGCCATCTCGAGGAGTCGAGTCCGGGTCTCCTAACTCTAGAATTGATAGGGTTGCTTGCCGCTCTCGTAGGGGTCTAGGAATGTCGGTTTGGCTATTCATCACGACCGTGGAATCCTTGTTTTATACAGGCTTAATATAAACCCGAAAATCCTAGTATATCCAATATTTCATATGTTGTTTTCTGCTGCGATATTCTGTGATGTGATCACTTTATATGATGAGATAGATATTGTATATAGTATATGTGATATATTATATAGACGTTGCTTATATTTTACACCCGCGCTAGCCCCGCCGCACTCTGCCGTTAGTTACCTAACCTAACGGTGCATGACGGGACATCAAGGCGAATGCGGATGGCATAAGCGTACGTTGTATTTATCTATGATGCTTAGGTAACTTAAATGATATGACATTCATTAATGAGATTAATGAAAGAAAATAAACCTAAAGTTGTTGTGGAATTGAGTTTTCAAAAATAGATAGCTCTAGTTCTTGCTTTGTATAGTGGTGTTCCTTGTAGAATATCCTGCACCTTATTCGATAAGGAAAGTGCCGAGATCCCTTCACTGGGAGTGACCTCTTTAGAAATAACTGGCAGATGCTACAACCCTCGGTTTCGTCTTTTGATTGCTTTTCTAGTTCTTGCTTTGCATAGTGGTATTGTAAATATCCTGCACCTCATTCGACGAGGAAAGAGCCAAGATCCCTTCACCGGGAGTGACCTCTTTAGCGAAACTAGCAAAGGCGTCAAAAACACTCTATTTAAATCATTTGATTCTACAACGATATCAAGTTCATTACGCAAAAGATTTTCTTAATAACCCGTCGTAGCCCTCCATCATTTCAGATAAGTAATAGTTAGTATTCGTGCTGCGTTTGTTGGCCTTTGTCAAGGCATAGTGTGCGGTAGCTGATTACTGCTTATCTGCTTGAGCATATGATACGATTGAGTTAGGGTAGTCGTGCGATCTTGTTGGCCTTTGTCAAGGGTCGTGCGGGTGGGTTTAATTCAATCAGGAAATGACGGGTAGAACTTGACTAGCATCCTATGGTTTGTTGGCCTTTGTCAAGGTCATAGGAGGTTAGGGGAAAAATATTATCGGGAATTCAAGTGTTGAAATTTGCAATGAGATTGCATACCTTCTATGAGATAGTTGGATCCCGATACCCACTGCGAGTAAAAGTTACTCCTGGGAGAGTTTTGCACATTACAATTAGCCGATCAAGTAGGTGTCTACAAAGGTGTTAACGGGGTTACGCCCCCGGGAAAACGAGGTTTATTTTAATTAGGTCCGTGCGAAAGCACGGGGAACCTCCCTCAAAGTACCGGCACTGGCCTGGCTGAAAGATTTGCGAACTTGTAGGGTGTAATTAATCCCGGCTAGTCTTTCCTTTTAGGGTTTGAAGGAAGATTTGACAAAAACAGTGGGAGCCATTCTGATTAGATAAAATAATAACCAATCTGATCTTGCAAGAGCATACGCTGAGTGTTTTTTTCTCTCTCTCTCGAGGTAGCGACCATATCACGCCTTAATCAAGATAATAATATGGATGTATTGACCGAACCTGCTTGTTATACTGAGTTGAGGAACGTTGGTCCCGCTCCAACTTATAATTATTATAAAACCGAGCAGGAAATAAGTGATTACCAAGATTCCCGTGCCACCCAAACGAAGAAAGTGCATGTTGATGCATCTTCTTCGGGTATGTTCATTACAGAGAACTGTTTCTCAGTGTCTTCTACGTCCTGGATATGAGATAACGGATCAGGATCCCATATATGTAATCTGTTACATGGGCTACAGAGAGGTAGAGAACTGGGAATGGGTATTAAGTTTCAAGAGTTAGAAATGGTGCAATTGTTGCAACCAAGATGTTGGCAGTTATCACCCTGTATTACTAAATATATTGATTCTGAACGAATGTTATTAGATACCGAGCCTGATATACAACATCATATCAGTCTCTTTATTTAGTAAAGAACTATATAATTTTGTATTGTTGGATAATGTTTTGAACATTTCCTATATCAAAAGTTGATCGGTTCAGGCGCGTTATCTAATGGCATATACGTTTTAAATCAAACTACAGTTCTTAACGTATAAAACATACACAAAAGGAAGGGTTCAGAAATGAACGAATCCTTCTTGAGGAATTGTAGACTAGGTCATATCAATGTGACCCGACTAGCAAAGTTACATTAAGATGCATATTTAAATCAGTTTGAATTTACATCTTATGAAACTTTCCAGTCATGTCACAAAGATAAAATGACCATAGCTCCGTTTACTGGAAACGGAGAAAGTGTTAGTGAACTCTTGGGACTGATACATAATGATGTATGTAGGTCCCCTGTCTACACATGCCAGGACCGGTTCTTTGTACTTCATTACATTCACTGATGATCTCTTAAGATTCAAACATATGTTCCTGTTGGAACACAAGTCTGAAACTTTTGAGAAATTCAATGAATATAAGTTAGAAGTAGAGAACCAAAAAGGGTATAAGTATTAAATATTTTGATGTCATCAGGGAAAAGAATACTTGAGCACGGAGCTCCTGGATTATTTAAAAAGAGAATGAGATTCTTTCTCAGTATCACTCCTCCGTATACACCACAGAACAACGGTGTATCGGGGCTGAGCAATTGCACCCTATTAGATATGGTACACTCGATGATGAGTACTACTGAGTTGCCTATTTCCTTTTGGGGATTATGCGCTTGAAGAAGCTGCATACCTATTGAATCGGGTTCCAACCAAATCGGGTGCCTACCACTCCATATGCGATATGGTATGGGAAGGGCCCATCTCTTAAGTAAGTTAAGATTTGGTGTTGTTCGGCCTATGTCAAAAGCAAAATCTGGACAAGCTCGAGGAAAGGTCAGTTCTGTAGAAGTTTGTTGGATATCCCAAGCATTCACAAGGGAATATCTTCTACCGCACTGAGGAACAAAAGGTGTTTTATTTCTCGGCATGCCACCTTTTTTAGAAAAGGAATTTATTTTAGAAAGAAATTTGTGTTCATGAGGTAGAACTGGAAGGAGTTCCAACTATACAAACTACAGCTGATGATTTGGTAGAACCGGAGGATTCAATAGTTCCCGACGAACCTCAGTCTCTCCGCCGATCTGGTAGGGTTCCACATCCGCCTGAGAGATACTTCGGTTTTTTCAATGACAGTGGGAGCGAGGATTGCATCATGAGATGATGACCCAACTTATTTCGAGCAGGCTATCAAGAGTAGGACTCTGTAAGAATGGCTGGATGCTAAGCGATCTTAGATGGAATCCATATACACCAATAAAGTATGGACTTTGGTTGCTATATCTGAAGGGTTAAATCCCCATCAGGAGCAAGTATATCTGCAGAAGATTACTTTGTGTAAAAGGAAAAGTGGAGACTTTCAATGCTAGACTTGTTGCAAAAGGTTCTCGTCATCAACCAGGTGTGGATAATGATGAAACCTTTTCTCCAGTGGCTATGCTTAAGTCCATCCAGATTCTACTTGTCATTGCTACATAACATGACTATGATATCTAGCGGTTGGGTGTCGTGACTGCTTTTCTAAATACTGATTTAGAAGAAAGCGTCCATAAGGACACAGCCAGAGGGCTTCGTAGACAGTTAGAGCAGCGGAAACGTGTGCAAGTTACTTTACGGGTTAAAGCATGCATCGCGGAGTTGGAACATCTGTTTTGATGTGATAGTCAAAGAGTTTGACTTCATCAAAATGATAGATGAACTTTGTATATACAAAAAAGGTTGTAGAGAGCATAGTAGTCATTCTCGTATTGTACGTGAATGACATACTCTTGATAGGAAAGGAGTTTCCTATGCTAAACTCGGTCAATCTTCTCTAATCACAAGGATTCTCCATATAGGATCAAGGTGACACCTTCTAAATCCTGGATTTTGGATCTATTAGATAGATCTAAGTGGATATTAGGATTCTCAGTAGGTGTAGTGTGATGGTATCAATCGGTCCTGGGGAGAATCACCGGATTGCTTCCAGGGTGGTAAGGTTGACTGAATGTCAGTCACAGGCATTGTCTTTACCCTCATTGGAGGGACGGTATGTTGGAAGAGTTCTAAGCTAGACACCGTGGCAAACTAGACAATAAAGGCTGGATACATCGCTACCTACGTCACTACCGAAGAGGCAATATGGGTGTATATATGTTCATTTGATGAACTTCGTTCTTACCATTGTGTGAAAATGGAGTTGTGGCTTATGCCTAGGAACTCCTGTCCCATTAGTGACCCAGACATATTCTAAGGTAGTATCACCTGATCATGGAGATGGTTGATCTCCAGGGGATCGAGGTTAGGAGAGTAGACTTTGAAGTTAACACGGCGGATCCACTCACAAAGGCCTTTTCTCAATAGAGACATTTATGGGATGGTTGACTATGGGATACAACCACTGCTATAGATGGCCCTAGTGCAAGTGGGAGATTATTAGTTATATGTATGCCCTAGAGGCCATTATTGTACATGTGATGTATATTATAGTGGATGCTTGGATATACATAGGGAGGACTTTCTTTCTCGACATGTGTTCATATCATAATTTTGCATTATTATATTCCGCATTCTTATTCATATTATAAATAAATAGGTGCTTTTGATCGATGTATGCTAAATAGTTGCAGGTTACAGCTTCTAAGAACAATACAGTGAAATGCATGAAAAGACGTTACAAAAGTGAGACAACAACCAACAAAAGATGAATCCGTATGATACTGCCTAACAGTTTATGGGACAAACAAAGATCAATGAACAGTTCAATTGCACAAAGCGCAAGGGCAGCACAAGATTCAAGACTTCAACGCGAAGCTTACGGTAAAAGTCCACAAATTCTGCACTATTGGAAATCTGGAAGAAATTAGAAAAGATTCTGAAGAACCAAGAGAAAAAAATAGAAGGAAACAGCAACATAAAACAACCCAGAAAAGAAGAGCCCATGAGCCCACCAAATGGCCGCGGATCCGCGGCCAAATAGGGCATTCTACCGCGGTTCGCGGTCATATAGTGCACGTGCAGTGCACGTGTGTCGGTGGGTGTCGGTGCTTTGACTCGGTCTTTGGGGTTGTTTTGTAATTTCATGTATGGATCAGAATGTAACCTAGGGTTTCTCCTATCTATAAATAGGAAAGCCTACAGCCTCTTTTGGGGTGTGCCTCTTTTTGGGTGCCTCTTTTGAGATGCCTCTTTTTATTTCTCTAATCTAAAATTTTCAGTTCCTTGTAATCGTCAAAGAGTGTATCAATAAAGAAGTAAGTTTTTTTTATCTTGCCTTAGTTATTTTAATTTCTTTTCTGCCCTAGTTATCTAGCAATTTTATTTCTCTGCCGTAGTTATAAATTTTTTTATCTGCCGTAGTTAATTAAAATAAAACCATAAAAATGAATTCTTTTATCAATTCCCTAATGAGTGAGTAATTCCTCACTTGTTAGGGTTAGGTTTGGGGAAGGTCTGAGAGATGAAAATCTCTCAACCATTTCTTGCCCGTTATACATTTTAAAGTAGGACTCTATGCATACATACACACACCGCTCACTACGGCATCCTATCCCACGAGGTAGCGGTGATACCATAGTTAAAGATCGGTTGTGATTGTTTTCCATGGAGGCTAGGGATAAGTGTTAAGAAAGGACAGACAAGGACCAAGAGGAAGAAACTTAGTTTCTTCCTGATCGTGCTAATCCCCTTTATTAACTATTAGCTTAACACCTAAAAGTTCTTAATTAGGGCAGAGAAAGCGGTGTGAATAATTAATTTTCTAAACTAACCTAATCTTAACCCTAGCAAGCTTTTTATAAACATTTATCTCATTCTTAGATCTTAAAAATTAAAACCAAAATGTTTTGGATTTAACTTGTTAAAAGATAAAGAAAAGGAATCCATCTCCCTGTGGACCGACCCGTACTCAACCGGCTAGCTACCAAGCGACACCGTTATTTATTGCGGTTAATTCTTTGATTTCGAAACGCACACGTAAAAACTCTATATCAATAAAATGGCGCCGCTGCCGGGAAGACGGTAGTCTCTTTCTTTGTGTAATTTCGGGTTAAAAAATAAAAAATAAAAAAATAAAAAATTTTAAAAATTGGAAAATTTTAAAACAAAAAAAATAAAATAAAATAAAAACTTCATCTTGTTCTTTTTGAGAGGTATTGTGTGAATTGTGCAAGAAAAGAAGACGGACAGATTCAGATCTGGAAAATTCCAGTGAACAAATTAAGAAACAGAGAATCTGAACAAACAGGGGAGAATCCAAACAACACAGAGAAATATTTTGGAGATCTAAACCAACTAAACCGCCGTGGAACCGCGACAGATTCAGGGATTTGACGACCGCGGAACCGCGGTCAACTGCTGACGTCGGCATCCAAAAATTCTCTGTAAGTATTTTTATCCTCTTTTCTACCCTCTGAACTCCAATGAAAAATTTTCCTGCAGGGTTCTTTGCGCAAAAATTTTTCTCCCTCTCCAATAAATTGTTTTTATGCAGGATTCTTAGCGCTGCAAAATAAAAAACAAATTTGAAGGTGTTTTAGATTTTTGGTGTGTTAAATGTTTTGCATATTTAAAACGGACTTTTAAGGGGCTATAACACCAATCAAGATTGGGTAGGGATTTCATTACCCTTCCTAAGACCCCAAAAATCACTAAAAGCATACGCATCACTCTTGAGCTTAATTAAAAAAAAATATTTAGACTCAGCCAACTAAGGATTGTCGCGCTCAATAGGACAAAGGAAAAGTTGTAGGCATCGGTCATTTATCTAAACCAGATTTTGTGGTGCCTACGCTAGACAAGTAGGAAAGGTAATTTTAAAAGGCCCGTCTCACGGTGAATCGTGAGCGGATCCTTCCTTTCTTTACTTGTGCTTACCTGGCCACAAATGGCGGTGAAGACGTGATTTGAGGATCTCACAACTTACCCTTTGGAACAGTTAGGAGCAGTCTAGTTGGCTTAGGAGACCCTAACTCTAGGCTTGATTGTGCAAGATTATATTGTGACTGTTTGAACGTGTGTAGTAGTCCGTACAAATTGTGGAAAAAACGTTTCTAAAAAAAACGTTCAAAAATTTAAAAAAACCAAAAACAAACAATTTTTTTTTTTAAAAAATTAAAAAAATACCAAAATAAAAAAAAAATAAAAATTCATCACATTCTTTTTCTTCTCCTTTCTTATATCATGGGTATCCCACCTCGCAAAACTCTTGCCGAACTTTGGTACCCTCAACCAGACATTAATTCCTATGCTCATCGTTTTGGTTGAATTACGGACGACCCCTCCATGCCCAAAATTTCTTTGAAAGATCGAATAGAAGTGTCTAGGAGAAACAGTTGGACGCCGCAATCCACTTTGTATCAACCATTTTAACCTTCACCAACTTCTTATGTTGATACTCCTTTTTCGAGTCCTGTTGTAATTCCGAAACCCATGTCTATTGCTGAACATATTGAACAATCTCGTAACTGATCTTTCACTCCTTTCAACACTTCCAGTTTTTGGGATCAATAAGTCCATTCATCTTTTTATCCAAATGTTGATCCTACTCCTGTCCAACCATTCAATTCCTACCAGTCCTACCCGACTTTCGCACATTCCCTAGATGTTGCATCTACACAGCCATTTGGGAGTTTCCAGTATCCAAAAAACTTTGAATATTTTACTGAAACCCCTTCACAACCGATGTCTAGTCTGGAACAGTCGTTGGAAGCTTATATTGTAGCGAAAAACCAACAGATGAGGGATTTGGATGTGTCCATAGCCGCCCTTATGCAACCTAGTGACTCGGTAGCTAGTTTCCAACTAGCTCCAAAAATTCCATTGTATGATGAGGCGGTTGGACAGATCGAGAATTTGAGTGGAGAGAGTAAGCTGTACACACTTCCAAATCAAACCTACCCATCCCCAGTTGAATCCCACAACTCCGGTTTTGAATGTCTATCAAGTGTCCCAAATGATTCACCAGTTGAAGATAAAACGTGTAATGAGTTGTGCGACTTTGTAGCGTTTGATTTACCTGATTATGAAGAGCCCTTTTCAAGTGAAACCATCACCAATCCTTTTGACCTCTACACCTCCACTCTCGAACCTGAATTGATTGATTTCCATGCTTTTGATGAGGTGTCTGAAAAAATTAATTTTCACTTGATCAAGGATATTGACGCTGGGAATATTTTGGATGATGAACCAGCAGATTTGACTGAATTTTTCTCTCCAATTCATCATCCCGAGTCATTAAATGTTTCTCCCAAACTTCATATGCGTCTTGATTTTGATGATAATTGCATGGATGAGATAACTGTTGAGGAGAATTATGAGGATAGTATTGAGGATGAACCAGTTTTGTTTGATGAGTCCGATTTTCCAATTCATCCTCATGAACCTTTAACTGTTATACTTTCTAAATCACCCACCTTCATCCTTTCATCGTTCTGACCACGCTAAAGACCGTATCGCTTTCATTTCCAATGTCTGGTTTACAAAGTTCGACGTACCCATGTTTGCTCACGAATCTTGAGGGATTTGACCTCATTTCTCAGTGGGTTGATAGATTAGCACAATCGCTTTTTACGCATCGGTCATTACAAAATGCGCTAATTTATACACTCCATCTCCACCCTCAAGTTCGTATTCAACTTCTTACTCCCACTTTCTCTGGTTCTTCTTCTAATCTTCCTTTAATGATACCGAGTGTTAATGAATCACAATCCGATATTTTGAGTTCGATGATTCTAGAAAAACAACTTGATTTAGACTCTTTTGAAAATAAGGTAAATGAGCCTTATCCTACCTTCGTAATTTTTGAAAAATCAAGTGTGTTGAATTCTGGCACGACACTTATTGACAATGAAACGTTCAATCGAACCTTCGATGAAAGTTTCGAAGATATTTTTGCCGACGAGCTCGCATTCTTAAACGACACGGATTTTGTGCTTCATCAACCTCCACCATTTCTTTTTCCCTTCTTCCATTCTTCTCCTCCACCAAGACCGTATACTGCTTTTATCTCCACACGGTCTCGTGTGCTTCTCATTTCTTTCCTCTACAATCCATTCATTCACCAACCAAACCATTATAATGATAAAATTTTTGAATGGTTGGTGCTAACCTTTGGCTTGTGTAAGGCCTTGTATAGCTTGATATTGTGTTTTTCTCCCCCCTAACTCTAAACTTTAACGTTTAAACAGTGGAAATACTGTTTCACTTAAGTTTGGGGGGGCCTTTTTGTATATATATGTTTTGTTTTCTTTTTCTGTTAATAATTAAAAAAAATTATTAAAAAAAAACAGGGGAGTGCCGACAATTTTGACCTCTTGATGTAGCATGACAGTGAGGACACTGTCAAGTTTAAGTTTGGGGGTGTGCTCGGTAAGCTTTCTTCCTTCGCATTCATGTGTATATTTTTGCATTTGCATACTTATTTTAAAACCCATAAAAATTGAAAAATTTTAAAAATTAAAAAAATTGAAAAGTTCAATTTTGGCCATATTTGACTTAAGTTCAACATGACGGTTGAATGGTAGGGAATTACTAGATCCTAAACTTAGTAAATTAAAAACCCTAAAAATAACCTTTCTTAAAATTTAACTGTAGAAAATATATGTCCTTGTAGTTCATTTAGAAATAGGCAAATTTTGAGTTCAGTTCTTGGGGTAAGTCAAAATAAGGGAAGATTATTGAATTTTTATTTGAAGTGTAAGTCTGAAAAATAATTCTGAATCTTAAGTCTAAATTCTGAAAATATATACCCTACAATTAGCACATACACGCACCTTGAAACTTGGAATAGTAGAGAATACCTTGAAATGCTCTAGTCTAAAATCCTTAGTATGAAGGAAAATAAAATTATAAGTGTGAATAAAGAGATATAAAAAAAATGAACACTGGTTTTGTAATTACTTAAGGCTGCGTAAAATAAAAAAAAATTAGCGAGGGTGCTTTATCACCTAGTGCCTTAGACCAACTGGTTTGGGAGTCACTGCTAAAGGCTTAAGTATTACAAGACGAGGAATTACGCCTTAATGCGCAAACAAATTTTGTAATCGGTCGTTAGTACCTCAATAAGTATTAACGGTCGTATGAAGGATGTGTGAGCAATTTCATCTAAAATTCACCAACTAAAAGTACTTTGGACGATGGACAAGAGTATAGTAGCTTGAATTGAATTTCCAAGTGTAAGGGTGATACATACACACACGTAGGGGTATATGATTGGGGTTTTGATGAGAGATAGGAATAAAAGATAGGGCTTATATCTTTAGTAGAGATGATAGAAATTCCTAAGTTGAGATGGAACCTTAGAAGGAAAATTCAAAAGAGGCTAAAAGCTAAGTAAATTTACAGAACATATACAATCTTAAGTTAAATAATAAGGAAGCGTGAAAAATACGGGTTGATAATTTCTGAGTTGAAGATAATAGAAGTTCTTGCTAGAAAACCGAATTGAAGAATAAAAGTCAATAGGCCAAATTGATAGGATTTTGTGGGTAGTATCCGCTGAAAATCCTCAGGAGACAACACTCCTCCTACTAGGGACACCTAGAGGTTTAACGGCTTGTTGCACGAGCTCAGTGCAATCGTGTTTCCCTACGAAAGTGAGGTTAGGATTTTTTGAGAATAAAACTAGTTTTGCTCGGGACGAGCAAATGATAAGTTTGGGGGTATTTGTTCATATCATAATTTTGCATTATTATATTACTCATTCTTATTCATATTGCAAATAAATAGGTGCTTTTGATCCATGTCTACTAAATAGTTACAGGTTACAGCTTCTCAGAACAATATAGTGAAATGCATGAAAAGACGTTACAGAAGTTAGACTACAACCAACAAAAGATGAATCCGTATAATACTGCCTAACAGTTTAAGGAACAAACAAAGATCAATAAACAGTTCAATTGCACAAAGCACAAGGGCAGCACAAGATTCAAAACTTCAACGCGAAGCTTACGGTAAAAGTCCACAAATTCTGCACTGTTGGAAATCTGGAAGAAAGTAGAAAAGATTTTGAAGAACCAAGAGAAGAAAAATAGAAGGAAACAGCAACATAAAACAACTCAGAAAAGAAGAGCCCATAAGCCCACCAAATAGCCGCGGATCCGCGGCCAAATAGGGCATTCTGCCGCGGTTCCGCGGTCATATAGTGCACGTGTTGGTGCACGTGTGTCGGTGCTTTGACTCGGTCTTTGGGGTTGTTTTGTAATTTCATATATGGATCAGAATGTAACCTAAGGTTTCTCCTATCTATAAATAGGAAAGCCTACAGCCTCTTTTGGGGTGTGCCTCTTTTTGGGTGCCTCTTTTGAGATAACCCTTTTTATTTCTCTAATATAAAATTTTCAATTCTTTGTAATCGTCAAAGAGTGCATCAATAAAGAAGTCAGTTTTTTTATCATGCCTTAGTTATTTTAATTTCTTTTCTGCCCTAGTTATCTAGCAATTTTATTTCTCTGCCGTAGTTATAAATTTTTTTATCTGCCGTAGTTAATTAAAAGAAAACCTTAAAAATGAATTCGTTTATCAATTCCCTAATGAGTGAGTAGTTCCTCACTTGTTAGGGTTAGGTTTGGGGAAGGTTTGAGAGATGAAAATCTCTCACCCCTTTCTTGCCCGTTATACATTTTAAACTAGGACTCTATGCATACATACACACACCGCTCACTACGGCACCCTATCCCATGAGGTAGCGGTGATACCATAGTTAAAGACCGGTTGTGATTGTTTTCCATGGAGGTTAGGGAAAAGAGTTAAGAAAGTACGGACAAGGACCAAGAGGAAGAAACATAGTTTCTTCCCGATCGTGCTAATCCCCTTTGTTAACTATTACCTTAACACCTAAATGTTCTTAATTAGGGCAAAGAAAGCGGTGAGAATAATTGATTTTCCAAACTAACCTAATCTTAACCCTAGCAAGCTTTTTATAAACTTTTATCTCAATCTTAGATCTTAAAAATTAAAACCAAAATCTTTTGGATTTAACTCGTTAAAACATAAAGAAAAGGAATCCATCTCCCTGTGGACCGACCCGTACTCAACCGGCTAGCTACCAAGCGACAACGTTATTGATTGCGGTTAATTCTTTGATTTCGAAACACACACGTAAAAACTTTATATCAATCAACATGATAGTATGCTATCTGGTTACTCTTTATCTTAACATGTACACCGATTGTCTCTCTGTTACATGTTGGTAAAGCCCTTAGGATGTGTACTTGACTACCTGAATTATGATACGGATCATACTAGTAGGGTAAAGGTAATCGGTAAGTACATCCTTTAATGTCCCTAGTCGTAGGTGTATCGCGGCGGGGAATCGATATACCAGAGTAGACTAGCGTATAACTTCTCGACCAATACAGATGGGCGATGGATGATCCCATATCCATTGGTGTTTGATATCAGAGATAGTATACAGGTGCTCAGTGGAGACTGGGTACACTGGACAGACTCGCCGAGAACTCCTAGATGGTATTATACCTCACGTCGGATGGCAGTTCTCAGGTGACACTGGTACAGGTTAGTCTGTCGACCCGAGATCGTCATAGAGTCTTGTGTGATTCCCACTGTGCTTTGATTTCGACCTTACCACATTCAAGAGAACGTGCAAAACGGTGGTTTTTGGGTACAGTCCCAAGTCACATGGAGGAAATGAGCGATAGGAGGGGATTTCTGTTAGTTATATGTATGCCCTAGATGCCATTACTATACATGAGATGTATATTGTAGTGGATGCTTGGACAAATATAGGGAGGAGTTTCTTGCTCGACATGATAGTTTTCTATCTGGTTACTCTTTAGCTTAACGTGTACACTGATTGTCTCTCTGTTACATGTTGGTAAAGCCCTTAGGATGTGTACTTGACTACCTGGACTATGCTGCAGATCATATTAGTGGGGACAGAGTAGTCCATAAGTACATCATTTAATGTCCCTAGTCGGGGGTGTATCGATACGGGGCATCGATATACCAGAGTAGACTAGCGTATATCTTCTCGACCCATATAGATAGGCGATGGATGATCCCATATCCATTGGTGTTTGGCATCAGAGAGGGTATACGAATGCTCGGTGGAGACTGGGTACACTGGACGGACTCACCGAGAACTCCCAGATGGTATTATACCTCACGTCAGATGGCAGTTCTCTGGTGACACTGGTACAGGTTAGTCTGTAGACCCAAGATCGTCATAGAGTCTTGTGTGATTCCCACTGTGCTTTGATTTCCACCTTACCACGTCCAAGAGGACATGCAAAACGGTGGTTTTTGGGTACAATCCCGAGTCACAAGGAGGCAATGAGCGATAGGAGGGGTTTCGTCTCTCCCGGTATTGGGTGTCGATGTTGCGCTGTGCTCGATTGGCCATAACAGGGAAGTCTCTGGCCAGGGATGATTTAGAGATTTACTGGGAGCCTCACCTCGGCATGACTTATCGGTTATTTAGGTCTGACGTTTACCATCCCTAGACTTGATATACGACATATCAGACGAAGAGACCGGATTGTACGGCAAGTGTTACTGTCTGGCTTTTGCAAGAGTTGGAGCGGGCTTGCTTGCTGATCTTCTGATCGCTCAATACCCGGATTGTCGTTACGTCCAGCTAGTACCGCTGATAGCTTGTGGGTGCTTGATGTGATCATCACCTACTGCTGGCGTATTGATGAGTCTTTAGAGTTCTACATAGAGGTTTTACTGGCTCAGGCAAAATGAAATAGGAGCACATATGTGATATGTGTGGGACCGAGAATAATGCGTGTATGTGATACCGTATTCTATTCTCGCGACTTTTGTATCGGTCGGTTATATGTGATATAGCCGGGTTATCGAATCAAGTGCTGATTCGATAAGTCGGTACATTTAGTGTTAGTCGGTTATATGTGATATAGCCAGATTATTAAATCAAGTGTTGATTTAATAATTTAGTGTATAATTATATATTTGATATACTAATTTACATTAACTAACATTAGCTCACTTAAGCATTCTTTTCTCACTTGTATGTACATGTAATATATATGTGATATATATTAATGTGCATTGTTTATTTTTATGTGTCATGGTTGTTGATACACACTACATTGGTGTATAAGACATACACCATTTTAATTATAATGGTGGGGTTTTAATATTCAAAGTAAATACAATATTGGCGGATAATTGTTCAAAGTATGAAGCTTGTAGAAGCTTGTGAGTGCTTTGACAAGTCCACCCATTTTGTTTTACATAGGATATTTATTGACCTAACCACTATAATTAGCCATGGTTATGTCTCTACGTGAGTTAGTATATGATACCCACTCACCCATGGTTACTAATCTCACTTTGGATTAAGCTCATTATCTTCTTCTTTCTTCATCTTCTACTTCCAAAAGATAAGCTTGCTAGGGTTTGATCCAAGTGAGGAAATATTGTGAGAAAAGAAATTCTAAAGTGAGCCCACTTCCCATTTCACCATCCTCTACTAGATTAGCACTTTAGTATAGGGTGTTTGCTTCACTTTAGTGAAGTAGTAGCTTGAGTTCGTACCCCCTCGACCTAGATCATCTTCGGCCTCGAAGACTTCAAGCAAGACCGTTGCTTTCTTCTCATGGAGCCGTCCAAGAGTCCAGGAGTACCATGATCGCGGCGAAGGGACTACTACAAGGTGCTTAAGAAATGAAGGACCGATCTACAAAGGTTGTATTTCCTTTTCACTTAGATGTAAAATGGTTTACATTTGTTTCCGTATAATATTCTAGTTATCGATTCTTGTTTAGAGTTCCTTGAAATGGCAAAATTTTGAAAATGGCATGGACGTACCTCCCGAAAGCTTGCTGCAGTCGATAGGAACCCTTCAATGGTATCAGAGCCTAGCTAGAAAATTATACGGATAATGTTAGATTACGAATACGAAACGAACTCCGAAACTTAAAACCCTAAACCCATGTTTCTATCGATTTTAAAACTAGCTCCAAAATTTTTTCAAACAAGTGCAGAATCATCTTTGAGAAAATATAGGAGCATGGAAGAAAGTTGGGACCCAGTGCTAGGATTTGGACCGAGCACGTAGGGTGAAAAACCGGGTTGGCCGGCCCTGGGATGTCTTCTGGGTCCTAAAATTTTTCCATGATCCGTGCTCTGGGATTTAGGGTTTCAGGTGTTGTTTATTTTTGCTACTTTTTCATGTGATGATTAACTCAATGCAAAGGAAACTTGAAGTGTTTCGTAGTCGTAATTTTAACTATTTTCGGGTTACTTTAGACGTTGTTAAAATGTTCAATCGGATGCCAAATACCCGCTTTAACCCTTGCCTGGAAATTTTCCAAGAGTTGGATTTTTCCCGTAGTTAATAAGTTTTCAAAGATCATGCAAGTTATTCGATGTACCCACTAAAAGAATAAAACCCTAACTCGAGATATGACCATGGAACTGCGACTAAACCTTAGCATTTACCATAGTTAGTGGGTCACAAATGAGGCTTGGATTTGCCCTTCTACGGCTGGTCCATTGGTACTGTGGCGTGTGCTGAATAACTTTAAACTGCGCTCAAGTGTTGATCTTTCTGGGTAATTGTGGGTGTTTGTTGATTCGATCGGAATGTTAACATCATCTAGTTTTTCTGCGACCATAAGTGTGATATGTGGTGTATCGCCGGTTTCGTTGCTATATGTCAACGACAATTAGGATACGCATATTTACTTACGTTGATGACATATGATGTTATGTGTTGCTGTATATGTTATATTGGATCTTCGTGTTTTGAATAGCCGGAGGTTTTTATGTGAGATGGGAGTTTTTATTTTCATTCATGTAAAATTAAATGTATGTAATATTCTTTTATTGGGATACTTCCGGGTTGAGGTTGATGTCACCATTGATGTATATTATTTACTTTTCCGCATTAGGATAAACTCAAGGAGGAGAGCACGAGTAACCGGGTTCTACAGTCCAGTGGGAGACCAACTCGAGGAGTCGAGTCCGGGTCTTCTAACTCTAGAATTGGTAGGGTTGCTTACCGCTCTCGTAGGGGTCTAGGGGTGTGGGTTTGGCTATTCATCGCGACCGTGGAATCCGTGTTTTATATAGGCTCAAAATAAAACACGTATCTCCTAATATATCCAATATTTCATATGTTTCTTCTTCTACGATATCTGTGATGTGATCATTTGATATGTTGAGATGGATACTGTATATAGTATATATGATATATTATATAGACATTACTTATGTTTTACACCCGCGCCAGCCCTGTCCCGCTCTACCGTTAGTTACCTAACCTAACGGTGCATGACGGGACATCGAGGCGAATGCGGATGGCATAAGTGTACGTCGTATTTATCTGTGATGTTTAGGTGACTTAAATGATGGGACTTCATTAATATGATTAATGAAAGAAAAGAAACCTAAAGATATTGTAGAAACTTGTTTTAAAAACTGGTAGCTCTAGTTCTTGCTTTGCATAGCGGTATTCCTTGTAGAATATCCAGCACCTTATTCGATGAGGAATGAGCCGAGATCTCTTCACTGGGAATGACCTCTTTAGAAAAACTGGCAGTTGCTACAACACACGGTTTGTCTTTTGATTGCTTTTGGAGTTTTGCTTTGCATAGTGATATATATGATATATCCCGCACCTTATTTGATGAGGAAAGAGCCGAGATCCCTTCACCAGGAATGACCTCTTTAGCAAAACCAATGAAAGCCTAAAAAACACTCCTTTTCAAAATTCACTTGTTTCTACAACGATATCAAGTTCACTACGCAATAGGTTTTCAGAAAAACCTACCGTAGCCCTCCGTCATTTCAGATAAATAGTAGTTAGTATTCGTGTTGCGTTTGTTGGCCTTTGTCAAGGCGTAGTGTGCGGTAGCTGACTATTGCTTATCTGCTAATGCATATGATGCAGATTGGGTTAGGGTAGTCGTGTGACCATGTTGGCCTTTGTCAAGGGTCGTACGGGTGGGTTTAATTCAATCAAGAAATGACGGGTTGAACTTGACTAGTATCCTATAGTTTGTTGGCCATTGTAAAGGTCATAGGAGGTTAGGGGCAAAATTATCGGGAATTTCAAGTGTTGAAATTTGCAATGAGATTGCATACCTTCTATGAGATAGTTAGATCCTGATACCCACCGCGAATAATAGTTACTCCTGAGAAAGTTTTGCACTTTACAATTAGCTGATCAAGTAGGTGTCTAGAAAGGTGTCAACGGGGTTACGCCCCTAGAAAAACGAGGTTTATTTTAATTAGGTCCGTGCGAAAGCATGGGGAAGCTCCCTCAAAGTATCGGCACTGGCATGGCTGAAAGATTGGCGAACTTGTAGGGTGTAATTAATCCCGGCTAGTCTTTCCTTTTAGGTTTTGAATGAAAATTTGATAAAAACAGTGGGTGCCATCCTGATTAGATAATATAATAACCAATCTGATCTTGCAAGAGCGCACGCAGAGTGTTTTCTTCTCTCTCTCTCTCTCTCCAGGTAGCGACCATGTCACGCCTTAATCAAGATAATAATATGGATGTATTGACAAAACCCGCTTGTTATACTGTGCTGGGGAACGTTGGTCCCGCTCCAACTTATAATTGTTGTAAGACAGTGTAGGAAATAGCGGATTACAAGGATTCCCGTGCCGCGCAAACGAAAACAGTGCATGATGATGCATCTTCTTCGGGTATGTTCATTACCGAGAACTGTTTCTAAGTATCCTCTACGTCCTGGGTATGAGATACCGGATCAGGATCCCATACATGTAATCTGTTACATGGGCAACAGACAGGTAGAGAACTGAGAACGGGTGATAAGTTTCAAAGAGTTGGAAACGGTGCAATTGTTGCAGCCAAGTTTGCTGGCAGTTATCACCCTGTATTACTAAATACATTGATTCTAAACGAATGCTATTAGATACCGAACCTGATATACAACATCATATCAGTCTCTTTATTTAGTAAAGAAAGATATAATTTTGTATTGTTGGATAATGTTTTGAACATTTCCTTTATCAAGAGTTGATCGGTTCAGGCATGTTATCTAAAAGCATATACGTTCTAAATCAAACCACAGTTCTTAACGTACAGAACACACATAAGGGGAAGAGTTCAGAAATGAACGAATTCTTCTTGATGCATTGTAGACTAGGTCATATCAATGTGACCCGACTAGCTACGTTACATTAAGATGCATATTTAAATCAGTTTGAATTTACATCTTGTGAAACTTGCCAGTCATGTCACAAAGATAAAATGACCATAGCTCCGTTTACTGGAAACAGAGAAAAAGTTAGTAAACTCTAGGGATTGATACATGATGATGTATGTAAGTCTCCTGTCTACACATGCCAGGACTGGTTCTTTGCACTTCATTACATTCACTGATGATCTCTCATAATTCGGACATATATTCCTGTTGAAACACAAGGCTGAAACTTTTGAGAAACTCAATGAATATAAGTCAGAAGTAGAGAACCAAAATGGGTATAAGTATTATATCTTTGATGTGATCTGGGAGGAGAATACTTGTGCACGGAACTCCTGGACTATTCTAAAGCAGAATGAGATTCTCTCTCAGCATTACTCCTCCGTATACACCACAGCACAACGGTGTATCGGGGTAGAGCAATTGCACCCTATTAGATATGGTGCGCTCTATGATGAGTATTACTGAATTGCCTATTTCCTTTTAGGGGTTATGCACTTGAGAAGCTGCATACCTATTGAATAGCGTTTCAACCAAATCCGGTGTCTACCACTCCATATGTGATATGGTATGGGAAGAGCCCATCTCTTAAGTAAGTTAAGATTTGAGGTTGTCCGGCCTATGTCTAAAATCAAAATCCGGACAAGCTCGAGGCAAGGTCAGTTCTGTGAAAGTTTGTTGGATATCCCAAGCATTCGCAAGGGAATATCTTCTACCGCACCGAGGAAAAAAAGGTGTTTTATTTCTCGGCATGCCACCTTTTTAGAAAAGGAATTTATTTTGGAAAGAAATTTGTGGTCATGAGGTAGAATTGGAAGGAGATCCAGTTATACAAACTACAGCTGATGATTTGGTAGAACCGGAGAATTCAATAGCTCCGAACGAAGCTTAGCCTCTCCGCCGATCTGGTAGGGTTCCTCACCCACCTGAGAGATACTTTGGTTTCTCTATGACAGTGGGAGCGAGGATTGCATCATAAGATGATGACCTAACTAGTTTCGAGCAGGCCATCAAGAGTGGGGACTCTGTAAGAATGGATGGATGCTATGCGATCTGATGGAATCTATGTACACCAACGAAGTATGGACTTTGGTTGCTATATCTAAAGGGTTAAATCCTCACTAGGAGAAAGTATATCTTGAGAAGATTACTTGGTGTACATGGAAAAGTTGAGACTTTCAAAGCTAAGACTTGTTGTAAAAGGTTCTCGTCATCAACCAAGTTTAGATAATGATGAAACCTTTTCTCAGGTAGCTATGCTTAAGTCCATCCGGATCCTACTTGCCATTGTTATATACCATGACTACGATATCTGGCGGTTGGGTGTCATGACTGATTTTATAAATAGTGATTTAGAAGAGAGCGTCTATAAGTACACAGCCAGAGGGCTCCGTAGATAGTGGGAGCAGCGAAAACGTGTGCAAGTTGTTTTATGGGATAAAGCAGGCATCGCGGAGTTAGAACATCTGTTTTGATGAAGTAGTCAAAGAGTTTGACTTCATCAAAATGGTAGATGAACCTTGTATATACAAAAAGGTAGTAGAGAGTAAGGTGGTCTTCCTCGTATTGTACGTGGATGACATACTCTTGATAGGGAAGGAGTTTCTTATGCTACACTTGGTCAATCTCCTCTTATCACATTGATTCTCCATAAAGGATCAAGGTGATACCTCCTAAATCCTGGGTTTTAGATCTATGAGATATATCTAAGTGGATATTAGGATTCTCACCAGGAGTAGAGAGATGGTATCAATCGATCCTGGGGAGAATCACTGGAAAGCATCCAGAGTGATGAGGTCGACTGAATGTCAGTCACAGGCATTGTCTATACCCTCAGTGGAGAGACGGTATGTTGGAAGCGTTCCAAGCTAAATACCGTGGCATACTAGACGATAAAGGCTGGATACATCGCTACCTAAGATGCTACCAAAGAGGCAGTCTGGGTGTATATTAGTTCATGAGATGAACTTCGTTCCAACCATTGTGTGACAATGGGGTTGTGGCTTATGCCTAGGAACGCCCGTCCCATCAGTGATCCAGATATATTCTAAGGCAATATCACCAGATCATGGAGATGGTTGATCTCCAGGGGATCGAGGTTAGGAGAGCAGACTCGGAGGACAACATGGCAGATCCACTCACAAAGGCCTTTTTCCCAAAGAGAGACTTTTATAGGATGGTTGAGTATGTGATACTACAACCACTGCTATCCGATGGCCCTAGTACAAGTGGGAGATTGTTAGTTATATGTATGTCCTAGAGGCCATTACTATACATGAGATGTATACTCTAGTGGATTCTTGGACATATATAGGGAGGACTTTCTTACTCGACATGATAGTATGCTATCTGGTTACTCTTTACCTTAGCGTGTACACTGATTGTCTCTCTATTACATGTTGGTAAAGCCCTTAGGATGTGTACTTGACTACCTGGACTATGATGCAGATAATACTAGTGGGGACAGAGTAGTCCATAAGTACATCCTTTAATGTCCCTAGTAGTGGGTGTATTGAGACGGGGCATTGATATACCAGAGTAGACTAGTGTATACCTTCTCGACCCATATAAATGGGCGATGGATGATCCCATTTCCATTGGTGTTTGACATCAGAGATGGTATACGAGTGCTCAGTAGAGACTGGGTACACTGGACGGACTCACCGAGAACTCCCAGATGGTATTATACCACACGTCAGATGGCAGTTCTCTGGTGACACTGGTACAGGTTAGTCTGTAGACCCGAGATCGTCATAGAGTCTTGTGTGATTCCCACTGTGCTTTGATTTCCACCTTACTACGTCCAAGAGGGCATGCAAAACGGTGGTTTTTGGGTACAGTCCCGAGTCACATGGAGGCAATGAGCGATAGGAGGGGTTTCGTTTCTCCCGGTATTGGGGGTTGATGTTGCGCTGTGCTCGATTGGCCATAACAGGGAAGTCCCAGGCTAGGGCTGATTTAGAGATTTACTGGTAAGTGTTACCAGTAGTTTCTCGACCCGTTATGAGCTTCACATCGGCATGACTTATCGGTTATTGGGGTCTGACGTTTACCACTCGTGGACTTGATATGCGACATATCAGACGGGGAGACGGGACTGTACGAGAAGTTTTACTTTCAGGCTTTTGCAGGAGTTGGAGCGGGCTTGCTTGCTGATCTTTTGATCGCTCAATACCCGGTTAGCCTTTACGTCGAGCTAGTACTGCTGACGGCTTGTGGGTGCTTGATGTGATCATCACCTACTGCCGGCGTATTGACGAGTCTTTAGAGTCCTACATAGAGGTTTTACTGGCTCAAGCAAAACGAAATAGGAGCACATATGTGATATTTGCGGGACCTAGAATAATGCGTGTATGTGATACCGTATTCTATTCTCGCGACTTTTTTATCAGTCGGTTATATGTGATATATCCGGGTTATCGAATGAAGTGTTGATTCGATAAGTTGGTACATTTAGTGTTAGTCGGTTATATGTGATATAGCCGGATTATTAAATCAAGTGTTGATTTAATAATTTAGTGTATAATTGTATATTTGATATACTAATTTACATTAACTAACATTAGCTCACTTAAGCATTCTTTTCTCACGTGTATGTATATGTAATATATATGTGATATATATTAATGTGCATTGTTTATTTTTGTGTGTCATGGTTGTTGATACACACTACATGGGTGTATAAGACATACACCATTTTAATTATAATGGTGGGGTTTTAATATTCAAAGCAAATACAAAATTGGTGGATAATTGTTCAAAGCATGAAGCTTGTAGAAGCTTGTGAGTGCTTTGACAAAGTCCACCCATTTTGTTTTACATAGGATATTTATTAACCTAACCACTATAATTAGCTATGGTTATATCTCTACGTGAGTTAGTATATGATACCCACTCACCCATATTTACTAATCTCACTTTGGATTAAGCTCATTATCTTCTTCTTTCTTCATCTTCTTCATTCTTCATCTTCTTCTTCCAAAAGAAAAGTTTGCTAGGGTTTGATCCAAGTGAGGAAATATTGTGAGAAAAGAAATTCTAAAGTGAGCCCACTTCCCATTTCACCATCCTCTACTAGATTAGCACTTTAGTATTGGGTGTTTGCTTCACTTTAGTGAAGTAGTAGCTTGAGTTCGTATCCCTTCGACGTAGATAATCTTCGGCCTCGAAGACTTCAAGCAAGACCGTTGCTTTCTTCTCATGGAGCCGTCTAAGAGTCCAGGAGTACCATGATCGCAGCGAAGGGACTACTATAAGGAGCTTCTGAAGTGAAGGACCGATCTACAAAGGTTGTATTTCCTTTTCACTTAGATAAAAAATGGTTTACATTAGTTTCAGTATAATATTCTAGTTATCGATTCTTGTTTGGAGTTCCTTGAAACGACAAAATTTTGAAAATGGCATGGACGATGCCTCCCGAAACCTTGCTGCAGTCGATAGGAACCCTTCAATTTCATCTCTCCCGGTATTGGGGGTTTATGTTGCACTGTGCACGATTGGCCATAACAGTAAGTCCCTGGCCAGGGCTGTTTTCTGAGGTTTACTGGTAAGTGTTATCAGTAGTTTCTCGACCCGTTATGAGCCTCACATCGGCATGACTTATCGAGTTATTGGGGTCTGACGTTTACCACCCCCAGACGAGATATGCAACATATCAGACGAAGAGACCGGATTGTACGGTAGTGTTACTAATTGGATTCGCAGGAGTATGAGCAGGCTTGCTTGTTGATCTTCTGATCGCTCAATACCCGGGTTGCTGTTATATTTAGCAGACCGCTTGCGGCTTGTGGGTGTTTGATATGATCATCACCTACTGCAGGCGTATTGACAGGTCTTTAAAGTCCTGCACAGAGGTTTCCTGGTTCATGCGAAACGAAGTAGGAGCATATATGTGATATGTGTTGGACCGAGATTAATGCGTGTATGTGATACCGCGTTATATTCTCGCGATATGTGATATGGGTCGGTTATATATGATATAGCCGGGTTATCGGATCAAGTGTTGATTCGATAGATTGTTACATTTGATATTAGTCGGTTATATGTGATATAGCCGGATTATTAAATCAAGTGTTGATTTTAATTATATATTTGATATATTAATTTACATTAACTAGTATTAGCTCACTTAAACATTTCTTTTTCTCACTTGTGTGCATATAGTATATATGTGATATATATTAATGTACAGCTATTGTGTCATGCTTGATGCCACATGTGACATGGGTGTATGAGACTAACACCAAGCTTATGATAATGTATGCTTTTATTTATTTAAAGTTAATCGAAATTAGTTAGTAATTAGTCACATGGTTGGAAGCTTGGAGAAGCTTGTAGCATCTTCGACTTAGTCCACTAATTTTGTTTTACTTGTAGATATTTATTAACCTAACCATTAATGTTAGCCATGGTTTAATCTCTACATAGGTTAGTGTATGACACTAACTCACCCATGGTTGCTATTCTCACCTCAATGAGTTCATTCTCATCTCTTGACTTCATCTTCTTCATTCTTGAGAAAAAGCTTTCTAGCTTTTGAAAAAGTGAGAATATATTGTGAGAAAAATAAATCTAAAGAGAGCCCACTTCTTACTTCATCATCCTCTACTATTAGCCATTTAGTTTAGGGTGTTTGCTTCACTAATCTACCATTAGTGAAGAGGTAGCATGAGCTTGAGTCTCCTCGACGTAGATCATCTTCGGCCTCGAAAAATTCGAGCAAGCTTGTTCATTTCTCCGGGAGAACCCTTTCTAGAGTTTGGTTGTTCATGACTTGCAGCAAAGGGACTACTACACGGAGCAATAAAAGTGAAGGACAGGTCTACAAAGGTTGTATTCCTCATTCACTTAGATGTAAAGTAGTTTACATATGTTTTCGTCGGATTTTCTAGTAACGATTCTAGGGTTAGGGTTAGCTAGAATGGCAAATTTTTGAAATTGACATGGACGATACCTCCCGAAACCTTGCTGCCGTGCTAGACAACCCTGCATGTATGAAGCCCATCACAACCTGAGAAACTACTGATCTAAATCAGTAATTCTCGACTACCTTGATAAAGGATTTCTGGTGATGGCCACCCGTGCACTACGCGACATCAACCCCCAATACCGGGAAAGACGAATCCCCGATGATCAGCTCACTGCCTCCATATGGCTCGGGACTGTACCCAACTAAAACCAGTTTGCATGATTCCTTTGAGCCGTGGTAGGGTAGTAATCAAAGTATGGTGGGAACTCACACGAGACAAATGACGATCTCAGGTCAACAAACAAATTTGTACACATGTCACCTGGGAACTACTATCTGACAATATGTATAATACCAACTAGCATGTTCCCGACGAGTCCGTCCAGTGTACTCATAACCCAATGAGCACCTGCATACTATCTTAGGTGAACAAACTAACACCAATGGATTGTGAGACCGGCCACCACCCCTCGTCGGGGTCTCGATCGGTATACACTAGTCTACTCTGAAGTATCGATGCCCAGTCTCGATACCCCCACGACTAGGGACATTTAAGGATGTGCTTATAGACCACCCAGCTCCCACGTATATGATCGCCACCATAATGCTGGTAGTTAAGCAAAAATCTTATGGGCTCTATCAACATGTAATAGTGATATGTAATACCACCTAATCATGTACATGATGATAAAGATAAAACAGATAGCATACTATCATCTTGAGTAAGACAGTTCTATCTGTATAGGTCATCCCTCAATCATCATAATTACTTGCCTGTGATTACAATAATTGCCTTGAGGGCACTATAGCCAACATGGGGTAGTTTAGGGTTTGGGTTAGATTAGAAAAAAATAATCAAAATAAATAAAAATATATAAAAATTGCATAAATAATAGGAAAAAAATCTTGAAAAATATAATAAATATACGGAATATATATATGGAACTGGGGATTTACAAGTATGCAGGCTTTGATAATGGTATATCCGGATTAAATATAAAAGGAAGCGCCGCCTTCACATTCTCAAGCAATAGGGTGATAACAATTGAATGACAAAAGATATTAAAGTGGAGAATATGGATGAGAGAATAAATTTTGTATTAATATTTCTTTCTGTTTGGGTTACATTTCTCATTACTTAACCCACTTATATATAGTGGTTACATGACTCTTCATCTTACATATGGGTCATAACAACAATAATTAAACCATATGACTCTTGAAATACCTAACAACGATATTTAAAGCATATGACTCTTGGAATTTCCAACTCTTAAAATTCCCAACAACTCTCAATTAATCAAGTTTATTATTTCAACATTCTCCCTTAAACTTGATTCACCATTCCGAGCATACTTCGCAGTAATGAGAATGTTTCAAACTTCAACAGCTTCGTAAATATGTCAGCGAATTGGTCTTGAGATTTTACATAATTCAACTCAACATCTTTATTCTTCACATGCACTGGGATGAAATAATAGTAAGTGTCTATATAACATTTCAGAAATATAAAATATTATTTTCGGAATTTAATATTAAAATAATATATTTCGCGAAAACTATTCGATTTGAGAATTTGGGGTTTTCGTAAAATGGTATAAATATATACCAATATTTATGAAATAATTGGAGATTAAAATGATTTATTCATTTAAAAATATATTTATCGAATTTGGGCATTTTTATAATTAATTATATGCATGTTTAAATTAAACTCGATTAGTGCACTACTGATCACGATTATGCCAGATCCGTATTTTTAATTAACCATGGCTAGTGCACCATGTCATGTTTGCAATTTGGTTGCATGTTGTTTTATTGTATTTGTGATATTTGGTTTAAAAAGAGAGAAAGAAAAGAAAAGAGAGATTAATTGAAGCGAGAGAGATGGGACCCATGATGAGGCATGGCATGCCATGTGAGGGCATGAGAGAGAGAGAGAGAGGCTTCTACCCTTGACCATTTCTCCCTATTCATTTTCCTTCATCACCTCATCTCCTTCATCTTCATCTTCATGCTTCCTCCACCTCCTCTAACCCATGAAAACATCTACAAATCTTCATCAAAACCTCATGCCACCTTCATTAAAAATGATCCCCATCTATTCCTAAACCCTATGGACCTTTCAAGTTTGGATTTTGAAGACTTTGGAAATCTAGGGTTTTTTCTTGAGTTGCTCCCATGAGATATAAATTCCACTTCTCATCTTGTAATTAGTTTCTTAACCTTATAGTTTAGTTTAGAGTTTATTTTAGTGTGAATTGTAATCTTAGAATTTTCCAAGTTGATGTTTAGTGAGAGACTTGACTTGTAAGTGGTAAATTGAAATGCAGTGAGTGTTTACAAGACTTAGGTGATGATTCTCTAGCCAGGACCAGAGACTAGAACCCAAAACACGAACTTAGAATTTGCCCGACATTGATTATTTGATAGTCTGTGATGGTATATGGGAATCTGGGATGACCCGAGACCACCATAAAATAAGTTCCCTTGACAGTGATACGTGCAGGCAACTTTGAAGCAACCCCTGAAACCTGATCCCCAAATACCCAAATCTGGCCGCAGATTTATTGCTTGTGGCCGCAAATTGCGGCCGCAAATGGTGTAATTCGATGATCTTTGGTCTATGGTTCCCTTATCTTATATCTAGACCAACCCTATATGCAAAATGTCTTGATTTGACTTAGGGTAGAATCTGGGAATGGTTTTCCTAAGTTCCTGTTTTCGTATTTTGGGATTCTGAAACTTGGTTTTGGTATTTGAGCTTGGATCTCGTTGTGGGACGTTTGTACGTCAACGAACGAGGATTATCTGGTTGTTTTTCATGTGTGGGCTATAGGTTCCAACCTATTAGCACTTCGTATGCCATATCGGTTTTCAGACTTGGTTTTCATAATGTTGCGATATATATTGATTTGTAGGTACCTCGTGTGGACTTCCGAGACGACGAAGCACATTGACTTCGGCTTAGCGAGGAGTATTGCAGGTGAGTAGATTTATATCTACGAGAGAAGTCGGGTTGATGGCGTATAGCACCGCCGCAATTATAAAATGGAAACCGATATATAGAATATAGTCGGAGAAACCTATACTAGGAAACTACGGATATGATCAAAAAGTTAATTGGAGATGATATGAATGATCGAATACAAATAGCGAGATATGAGACAAAAGATATAAGGATATGAATTGAGATCGATGAATATGATAAGATTGAGATAGATGTGTTACGGGATTGGTAAAATATGATAAAAATATATAAGATTACTTGATGTGAGATTTGATGTGATGAAAAGAGAATATGATGAGATAAGATGTCTTGCCGTAATATGTCGATATACGGATGAGAGGCGATATGAGAATATAGATATTGTTGCCAATACATGATAAGAGATTGATACGGATGTGACTTGAGATATATATATTTATGAGGATAATGAGTGATATACTGTATGAGACGTTTGATTAGTACCCTCATTTTTGTATAGGTTGATAGAATCCCTATTTGTTTAATGCCGTCGTACGATAGATTACCGTACGCGATGAGTTTTACCTGATGATTGATCCATACCCTTAACTCGAGGATGCCGTACGATGGATTATACCATACGTGATGCTATGAGGCTGGACTGCCGATTGATAGATTCATCGACTCGGATATGTTATAGATATTGTTAATCACTGTCTACACTACTTAGTTTAGCCCTTATGTAGATGATAGGTTAGATACGTATACATTATAATAGTGCGCTTACGATTTACTTCCTGCTACGTTTAAAATATTCTCATTGCATTATGTATACTTGTGCTTCCATTATTTGTTATGATATCGTCGGCTAGTACACCTGCACAATTATCGATGATGCGTATGTTACACTTACACAGATTGCCGGCTCACACACTTTCATCATCGGTAATTGCTATGTCACTTACACAGTCAACTTGCTATATCATGCTATTACTCTTAATTGTTTAGTATTATCACATGACTCATTTGCAATATATACTGATATGCTCACATCACTATTCTATGTTGCATGATATACTGATATGCTCACATTTCTGTTCTATATTTTCATACACCATACTTTACAATTATACGCATAGAGATGTTGTTTTCATGAGATTCTGGATTTGAGAACCGTGGTTGTATTTCAAAAGAATGTATGTATTGTTTTAAAAACCCGGTTTCTCTTGATATGATATTTCGATACGTCCACCATGAGTTTTCTCGGTTATGAGCTATATGATACCCGATTCGAGGAGCTGGATGAACCGTTTGCGGGTAGATGGTGGACCCGGTATGGTACCCCAGGGCAAGAAAGGTATGTTATGCAGTATACGATGAGCCTGGACGAGGGACTACTATCTACCGGTGATAGTTTGGACCCGGCGGTTATCCGGAGGATACCAACCAGAGTTGTGAGATGGATATGGGCCGATCCGGACTGAAGGAGCCCATGGGCTGATCCGGACTGACGGAGCCCAAGATATGAGGATTTACGTGTCGATGCTGGACACGGGTTTCATGATGTTTCGAGTGTCGGTGTTAGGCACTCAGGTTCCATGATTTTGATGTGTCGTTGATGGACACACGTTGGTTGATATCCTCATACATACATGCATATTCCTTTATGATGTTCCGAGTGTCGATATTGGACACTCAGGTTCCATGATGTTGATTGTGTCATTGATTGACACGTGGATGATATCCACCTGCATATAGGCATATGATTCAAATGTTTATTTGTATATGTCATTGGCATTGATTATATTGTTGACATATATGCATACATGGCCACCCTAGATTTCATAGTGTTACTTTCTTGATATAGTGACCTAGGAAATCGTTGTTTTATTCGATTTCAACCTGCTGATGTTTTCTACTCACGGGTTGGCAACTCACCCCCGTTATGCCACAGTTCTTGCAGGTTTGACCGCTTGGGATCAGTAGCGGTATCGCTGGCACATAGCTTGCATTCGAGTGTTTTGCTATGGTAGGTGGGACACATTGGGTCGTGCCCACTCTTGTATTTATTATTTCCTATTGTATCTAGATAAACTCGATCAATCAGAAACTAGACTTTGTATATTTAGTTGACTTAGACGGACTTGTGGTTGCGAGACTTAGAGCGATGGGTATATGTTCGCTATGTGTGGATTTAATGTCTTGCTTTATTCATATTATTCCATCTGGGTTGATCTTCACCGTTGGGCATCGTATACATTGCTTGCATGGTTGTGATTCCTCCATTTGGCAAAGAGCTAGCTCCCGCTTGGGGATGCCTGTTATTATTGTCATGTATATGTGGTTTCGGTTCAAAATATACAAGAGAGGTGCTGCCCAAATTTTAAAGACGAACAAGGTTCTCGACTTTAGTACTTTCTACTTGCGTTTTCTTATATCATTAGTTATGTATTTATAGATAAACTTTTTTCATTTTACCTTTATTTTCAAAACTGCACCCCCACTATTTTCCGTATAAAGGTTTAGATTTTCTGGGCTTCGGCTTACTTGAATTACGTTACGCCTTTGGACATTGCGTGATTTAAGTGCCGGTCACGTGCTAAATTATGGGTCGTGACAAAGTTGGTATCATAGCGTTAGGTTTAAGCTTGGTTTGAGTCTGGGTTTGACTATGCGAAGTCTAGGGCATATATATTTTGGAACCTAGGCTTGACCTTACGGAACTTAGACTTGACGGGGGGTATTAGACCCGAACTTTCGTTACTTAGGTTGACCCTGATTGATGGAGTAGGTAACTCAAGTAGAGTAATGTACCGTGCGTATATTCAGCGGCATACTTACGATACGATACTCCGCTTAAGTGACCTTAGGATGTATATTCTTGAGATCTGTTATTATATTCGTTTTAATGATCGTACTCCCATTGATTACGTTCCTACTTGTGATCATGTATCCATTTTGGATCTGTGATTTCTTTTGTTCCTATGATCTGTCTTCATCGATACCTGCTTGAGGTTTCTGTCACTATGGTTTGAGCGCAAATTGAGCTGCTGCTAGTATTGCGTTCAGAGCAAACTCATCACGGACGAGGGCTGACCATGATATTTTCTGGTGACATAGGAACGTGTAGGTATAGTGTTTGTATCGTGACCTCTCGTTTGAGGCGTGAGTTCGGTTTTGCACCGGATGATCGGGCCATTGATAGAGGTTAGCAGATTGAGAGGACTGTTGATGTACGACTTACCTCAGAGATCGCGATGTTGTCTACCATACAGACAGATTACCCAGCTAATGTTGAGATTGATGGGATGTCACCTCCAGAGTGTTAGAGTTTAGACCACTGGAGATTTCAGATAGAGATGTGATAGAGGACCGCTAGTACATCTTGAATTGTGAGATGAAGATGATTCTTTCGATTTGATGTGCCGACGCAGACTCGGATGAGTTGAAGAATTCCAGTTGAAGGATCTTACTCAGATCTGGAGTAGATCGATCAAGAGAGGACGTTGTTCATCAGATGCTCCGATGTGAGATCAGTAAGTTGACCAGTTTCGGATAGAACGACTACACCAAGATGCGTTGTGAGTCGATCGAGAATGGACGAATAAAGTGTATTCCTCCGATGATTTAGACGAGTTCCCAAAAAATTGTTTGGTTAGATATCTTCTGCAGAGTGATGAAGATACCGAGTTCATAATTTCGAGTCCGTGTGAGAGACTCCGGATTAACCGTAGCCAAGAACGAATTACAATATGCAGACAGCAAGAGATGATGTCAAAGTGGACGATAATGAAGACGAGTGGAACAAGAGGTTCGTGGGAGATGTTAACGAGCGGTTGTTACTCTCCGTTGATGCCAGAGGATTGATATGTATGCAAAGGAATTAGTTATGGCCGATTTAGAAGGAAGCCGTGCTTAGGACGCAGCTGTCCGGTTATGAGAAAAAGAATTTAGTAAAGAGTGCCAACCTCTGTCAGCTCAGCATAGGTGAGATCAGAAGAAACCATGAGCAGGTTCTTTCCAGGACACCACAACGATAAAGATTTGCACCTAGAGTTAGTCATTTCGCGCATATTCGGAGGGCCAGATACCACCGTCAGTAAAGTGTTGTTTTATGAGTGGCCGCGTTAATCGGCCAAGAAGGGATCAGAGGAGTGCCAGAACGGAACTGTTCGTTAGTACACCTAACCGGGCCGACAAGCCGAAAGGTTAAGAGATTAGTAATCCACAAAAGAAACAAGGACCTAGAGACCAAAGACGCCAGACCGTGATCAGGAGGCAAGTAGATGATCTTGCTCTGCCAGTTTAGGCGCAGGCATATTTTCGACATTGAAGGAGGTGTACCTCAATGTCATTTATTATGATTTGTGTTTTGTGATTCTGGTATCACACTTTTATCGCTTAGATTTTAGTTTCATGATATTGTTTTCATGCACCATGGCTGCACCTACTATAGATTACATTTTTGTGCACAATTATTGCACTCGATTTATGTTTATACACCGCTACACTGGTTTATGATTTGTGCATATCTATTGCACTTGATACTGATTTTGTGCCTTGGCTGCATATGTTTATGATTTCGTGGATTTCATACGGTTGATTTGATTTTGTACATGTGGTACGCACTTGATTTGATTTTTGCACTCGGTATAGCTCACAAGTGCTTGCAGTGCATTGATACGTGTTTTGTGCACGCAGTTGCACACATTTATGATTTTATACACCTTGGTACACTCGGTGTTGTTTTTATACTCATTTGAGATATTGATGGTATTTCATGTATTTGTTGCACCAGATTTGTATTTCGTGCATTGGTTGCACTAGATCTATACTACGTGCATTTGTTGCACCCGATTTATGCCTTGAGCATTTATTTCACCAGATTTATGTTTTCGTGCGCGTCTGCACTTGGCGTTCGTTATCGTGCATGCTACTGCACTAGATATTTTATACGGACCTGATGCACTTGGATTGGATTTTTCGCATATTAGGCGCATGGTGTGGGATTTTGTGCGCATCGGATGCACTTGATTGAGATTTTATTCATGCATGTCGGATGCACTTGATTGATATTTTATTCGTGCCCGTCAGATACACTTGATAGAGATTTTATTCGTGCATGTCGGATGCACTTGATTGAGATTTTATTCGTGCATGTCGGATGCACTTGATTGAGATTTTATTCGTGCATATCGGATGCACTTGATGGAGGCTTTATTTGTGAATGGTTGTTGCACTTTATTGAGATTTTCGTGCACTCTAGATGCACTTGATGTTGTTGTCATGCACACCAGTTGCATTTGACAGATGCTTTCATGCACACCCGTTGCACTTAGTTTGGCTTTTGTGCACATTCGTGGCACTTGTAATTAGCTTTGATTTCCGTGCCCACCAGCCGCACGTGATGATTGGATATGCCTTTTGAGGCTGAATTTTGCTCTTGAGCATTATATTTTGATGTTGGGTACTATATATATAATAATCGAGCAGGACTGATCTGAGGACAGTGCCTGAGTATTTTGGCATGCATCAAAAGTTTACCAAGAGGTTTTCAAAAATGAGCTATAGCTTCGCTATTTCTTAAGTGTCCGTAAGTTACACGAATCTTTACAAAGAAAAACCTCAGGGATATTTCAAAAAGGCGGAACGTATATTTTGAGCAAAACATATAGAGATATATTTACTACTTTACAATTGAGCGTCCGTCACTTGTACCATGAGTTACGCATCACACGGTGATTCAGAAAAGATTTAGCATGTGTTTTATCCAGTTTTAGAGGAAATTAAAGGGATGCGTACTATATACGTATTATGATTTTAACTATAGTATATTAGATTTCAGTAATGGATTTTGAGATCTATATCTCCATTGTAACTCCGATGATTGCGTTACGCTTGACGGAGTTCGACCTTGAGTTTTATATTCGTTTTCAAGCGCACTTTATGTGCTGTAGTATTTCTGTATCTTCCGTGACTTCGGAGCCCAATTGAGTGGAGCTGATTATTGAAATGTTTTAGTATTTAGGGGTTTAAATTTAAATTCAGGGACCGAAGTTATTTAAGGGGGGAAGATATCAACATTCCAGAAATATAAAATATTATTTTTGGAATTTAATATTAAAATAATATATTTCGTGAAAACTATTCGATTTGCGAATTTGGGGTTTTCGTAAAATGGTATAAATATATACCAATATTGGTGAAATAATTGGAGATTAAAATGATTTATTCATTTAAAAATATATTTATCGGATTTAGGCATTTTTATAATTAATTATATGCAAGTTTAAATTAAACTCGATTAGTGCACTACTAATCACGATTATGCCAAATCCATATTTTTAATTAACCATGACTAGTGCACCATGTCATGTTTGCAATTTGGTTGCATGTTGTTTTATTGTATTTCTGATATTTGGTTTTAAAAGAGAGAAAGAAAAGAAAAGAGAGAATAATTGAAGGGAGAGAGAGGGGGGCCATGATAAGGCATGACATGCCATCTGAGGGCATGAGAAAGAGAGAGAGGCTCCTCTACCCTTGACCATTTCTCCCACATTCATTTTCCATCATCACCTCATCTCCATCATCTTTATCTTAATACTTCCTCCACCTTCTCTACCTCATGAAAATATCTACAAATCTTCATCAAAATCTCATGCCACCTTCATTAAAAATGATCCCCGCCTCTACATAAACCCTATGGACCTTTCAATTTTGGATTTTGGAGACTTTGGGAATCTAGGGTTTTTCTTGCATTGCTCCCATGAGGTATAAATTCCACTTTTCATCTTGTAATTAGTTTCTTAACCTTATAGTTTTGTTTAGATTTCATTTTAGTGTGGATTGTGATCTTAGAATTTTCCAAGTAGATGTTTAGTAAGAGACTTGACTTGTAAGTGGAAAACTGAGATGTAATGAGAGTTTACAAGACTTAGGTCATGATTTTCAAGCCAAGGCTAGAGACTAGAACCCAAAACACGAACTTAGAATTTGTCCGAGATTGATTATTTTACAGTTTGTGATGGTATATGGGAATCTGGGATGACTCGAGACCACCATAAAATAAGTTCCCTTGACAGTGATATGTGCAGGCAACTTTGAAGAAACCCTTGAAACCTGAGCCCCAAATACGCAAATCTGGCCACAGATTTATTGCTTGTGGCCGCAAATTGCGGCTACATTGTGGTGAAATTCGATGATCTTTAGTCTATGGTTCCTTTATCTTATATCTAGACCAACCCTATATGCAAAATGTCTTGATTTGACTTAGGGTAGAATCTGGAAGTGGTTTTCCTAGGTTGCTCTTTTCGTATTTTGCGATTCTGAAACTTGGTTTTGGTATTTGAGCTTGGATCTCGTTGTGGGACGTTTGTACGTCAACGAACGAGGATTATCTGGTTATTTTGCATATGTGGGCTATAGGTTCTAACCTTTGAGCACTTCGTTTGCCGTATCGGTTTTCGGACTTGGTTTTCATAACGTTGCAATATGTGTTGATTTGTAGGCACCTCGCGTGGACTTCCGAGACGACGAAGGATATCGACTTCGGCTTAGCGAGGAGTATTGCAGGTGAGTAGATTTATATCTTCGGGGGAAGTCAGGTGGATGGCGTATAGCACCCCCGCAATTATAAAATGGAAACCGATATATAGAATATAGTCGGAGAAATTTATACTAGAAATCTACGGATATGATCAAAAAGTTAATTGGAGATGATATGAATGATCGAATACATATATCGAGATATGAGATGAAAGCTATAAGGATATGACATGAGATCGATGAATATGATAAGATTGAGATAGATGTGTTATGGGATCGGTAAAATATGATTAAAATATATAAGATTACTTGATGTGAGATGTTGATGTGATGAAAAGAGAATATGATGAGATAAGATGTCTTAGCTTAATATGTCAATATACGGATGAGAGGCGATATGAGAATATTGATACTATTGCCAAGACATGATATGAGATTGATACGGATGTGGCTTGAGATATATATATATATATATATATATATATATATATATATATTTATTATTTATTTATTTATTTATTTATGAGGGTAATATAACGTACGAGACGTTAGATCTGTACCCTCATTGTTGTATAGGTTGATAGAATCCCTATTTGTTTAATACCGCCGTACGATGGATTACCGTACGCGATGAGTTTTACCTGATGATTGATCCATACCCTTGACTCGAGGATGCCGTACGATGGATTATACCATACGTGATGATGTGAGGCTGGACTGCCGATTGATAGAATCATCGACTCGGATATGTTATAGATATTGTTAATCACTGTCTACACTGCTTAGTTTAGCCCTTATGTAGATGATAGGTTAGATATGTATACATTATAATAGTGCGCTTACGATTTACTTCCTGCTACGTTTACGATATTCTCATTGCATTACGTATACTTGTGCTTCCATTATTTGTTATGATATCATCGGCTAGTACACCTGCACAATTATCGATGATGCGTATGTTACACTTACACAGATTGTCGGCTCACACACTTTCATCATCGGTAATTGCTATGTCACTTACACAGTCAACTTGCTATATCATGCTATTACTCTTAATTGTTTAGTATTATCACATGACTCATTTGCAATATATACTGATATGCTCACATCACTATTCTATGTTGCATGATATACTGATATGCTCACATTTCTGTTCTATATTTGCATACACCATACTTTACAATTATACGCATAGAGATGATGTTTTCATGAGATTCTGGATTTGAGAACCGTGGTTGTATTTCAAAAGAATGTATGTATTGTTTTAAAAACCCGGTTTCTCTTGATATGATATTTCGATACGTCCACCATGAGTTTTCTCGGTTATGAGCTATGTGATACCCGATTCGAGGAGCTGGATGAACCGTTTGCGGGTAGATGGTGGACCCGGTATGGTACCCCAGGGCAAGAAAGGTATGTTATGCAGTATACGATAAGCCTGGACGAGGGACTACTATCTACCGGTGATAGTTTGGACCCGGCGGTTATCCGGAGGATACCAACCAGAGTCGTGAGATGGATATGGGCCGATCCGGACTGATGGAGCCCATGGGCTGATCCGGACTGACGGAGCCTAAGATATGAGGATTTACGTGTCGATGCTGGACACGGGTTTCTTGATATTTCGAGTGTCGGTGTTGGGCACTCAGGTTCCATGATTTTGATGTGTCATTGATGGACACACGTTGGTTGATATCCTCATACATACATGCATATTCCTTCATGATGTTGCGAGCCTCGATGTTGGACACTCAGGTTCATGATGTTTATTGTGTCATTGATGGACACATGAATGATATCCATCTGCATATATGCATATGATTCTGATGTTTATTTTATATGTCATTAGCATTGATTATATTGTTGACATATATGCATACATGGTCACCCTAGATATCATAGTATTACTTTCTTGATATAGTGACCTAGGAAATCTTTGTTTTATTCGATTTCTACCTGCTGATGTTTTCTACTCACGAGTTCACGAGTTGGCAACTCACCCCCGTTGTGCCACTGTTCTTGCAGGTTTGACCGCTCGGGATCAGTAGCGGTTGTTGGGATTCCTTAGCACCCTACTGGGTTTTCACCGCAACTACCATGCCAATTTCAAAATTTCTAGAGTGCTAATGAACCCTAACCTAGGATCTAGCTAGAGTGACGAGACAATATAAAGCATGTAATCAAACATTACAACAAGTGAATTTGGAATACAACCTTTGTAGACTGGTCCTTCACTTCAAAAGCTCCGTGTAGTAGTCCCTTCACTGTGAGTAAAGATCTCCCGAACTCTAGTATGGGTTCACTTGGAGAAATGAACAAGCTTGCTAGAACTCTTCGAGGCCGAAGATGATCTACGTCGAGGAGACTCAAACCCAAGCTACCTCTTCACTAGGTGATGAACTTTGTGAAGAGAACACCCTAAACTAAATCGCAAGTAGTAGAGGATGATGAAGTAGGAAATAGGCTCAATTTAGATTTTATTTTCTCACAATATTTTCTCACCATTTTGAAAGCTAGAATGCTTTCATGAGGAGGAGGAAGATGAAAAAGATCAAGATGAGAAAATGAAAACTAATGAGGTGAGAACAGCAACCATGGTTAAGTTAGTGTGATACACTAACTCATGTAGAGAATAGACCATGGTTTAAGATAATGGTTTAGTTAATAAATATTTTGAATAAGACAATATTAGTGGACTAAATCAAAGATGCTTTAAGCTTCTCCAAGCTTCTAAGCATGACATTTTTCCAACTAATTTTGAATTACCAAAATAAATAAAACCCTTACCATTATCTTAATCATGGTGTGAGTCTCACACACCCATGTTGCATGTGGCATCTAGCATGACACAAAAACATGTACACAAATATATATCACATATATACTATGTGCACAATCAAGTGAGAAAAGAAATCATAAGTAAGCTAATACTAGTTAATGTAAATTAATATATCAATTATATAATTATACATTAGATTATTAAATCAACACTTGATTTAATAATCCGACTATATTACATACAATCGACTAATATCATATGTATCAATTTATCGAATCAACACTTGATTCGATAACCCGGCTATATCGCATATAACCAACCGATGACACAAATCGTGAGAACAGAATACTATATCACATACTCATATTAATCTCGGTTCCGCACATATCACATATGTTCTCCTACTTCGTTTCGCTTGAGTAAGGAAACCTCTGTGTAGGACTCTAAAGACTCGTCAATACGCCGGCAGTAGGTGATGATCATATCAAACACCCACAAGCCACAAGAGGCCTGCTAAACGTAACGGCCACCCGGGTATTGAGCGATCAGAAGATCAACAAACAAGCCTGCTCATACACCTGCGAATCCAATCAGTAACACTACCGTACAGTCCGGTATGTTCGTCTGATATGTCGCATATCTTGCCTAGGGGGTAAACGTTAGAACCCAATAGCTTGATAAGTCATGCCGATGTAAGGTCCATAATGGGCATGAAACTCCTGATAACACTTACCAGTAAATCACATCTACCCTGGCCAGGGATTTCAGTTATGGCCAATCGAGCATAGCGCAACATCAACCCCCAATACCAGGAGAGACGAATCCCCTCCTATCGCTCATTTCCTCCATGTGACTCGGGACTGTACCCAAAAACTGCCTGTTTGCACGACTCAGTAGAGCCATGGTAGGGTAGGAATCAAAGCACAGTGGGAGACATACTAGACTCTATGACGATCTCGGGTCAACAGACTAACCTGTACCAGTGTCACCAGAGAACTGCTATCTGATGTGAGGTGTAATACCATCTAGGAGTTCTCGGCGAGTCCGTTCAGTGTACCCAGTCTCCACTGAGCACCCGTATACGATCTCTGATATCAAACACCAATGGATATGGGATCATCCATCGCCCATCACATGGGTCCAAAAGCATATACGCTAGTCTACTCTGGAATATCGATGCCTCGTCTCGATACTCCCTTGACTAGGAACATTGAAGGATGAACTCATGGACTACGTAGGCCCCACTAGTATGATCTGCATCATAATCCTGGTAGTCGAGTACATATCCTAAGGGCTTTATCAACATGTAACAGAGGGACAGTAAGTGTACATGTTAAGATAAAGAGCAACAAGATTGCGTACTATCATGTCGAGCAAGAAATTCCTCCGTATATATGTCCCAGCATCCACTATAATATACATCTCATGTACAATATTGGCATCTAGGGCATACATATAACTAACAGCGGTATCGCTGGCACACAGCTTGCATTCAGGTGTTTTGCTATGGTAGGTAGGACACATTGGATCGTGTCCACTCTTGTATTTATTATTTCCTATTGTATCTAGATAAACTCCATCAATCAGAAAGTAGACTTTGTATATTTAGTGGACTTAGACGGACTTGTGGTTGCGAGACTTAGAGTTATGGGTATATGTTCGCTATGTGTGGATTTAATGTCTTCCTTTATTCATATTATTCCTTCTGGGTTGATCTTCTCCGTTGGGCGTCGTATACATTACTTGCATGGTTGTGATTCCGCTATTTGGCGAAGAGCTAGCTCCCGCTTTGGGATGCCTTTTATTATTGTCATGTATATGTGGTTTCGGTTCAAAATATAAAAGAGAGGTGTTGCCCAAAATTTTAAAGACGAACAATGTTCTCAATTTTAGTACATTCTACTTGCGTTTTCTTATATCATTAGTTATGTATTTATAGATAAACTTTATTTCATTATACCTTTTTTTTCAAAACTGCACCCCCACTATTTTCGTAAAAAGGTTTAGATTTTCTGGGCTTCCGCTTACTTGAATTACGTTACGCCTTTGGACGTTATGTGATTTAAGTGCCGGTCACGTGCTAAATTATGGGTCGTGACAGTCTATGTGCTTGCTTCTTTCATGAAACACTGTATTTTTCGCAAGTGCAATTGCCGACTTATTATCGACATAAATCTTCGTCGGTTTCGTTTGGGCAAACCATAGGTTTTTAAGCAAGCTTCTCAGCCACAATACATGGCAAACTCTAGATGATGCAGCAACATACTCGGCTTCACAAGTTGAGAGGGAAAGTATCGGTTGCTTTTTCGAGTACCAGGTGATTGCAGTGTCACCCATCAAGAAAGCATAACTGGTTGTATTCTTTCGATCGTCAATATCTCCACTCCAATTGTTATCAGTGTATGCAACAAGTTCAAAAATGTCAGAATTTGAAAACAACAAACCATAATTTGTTGTACCTTTGATGTATCGGAGAATCCTCTTTGCCACTAACAAGTGTGAAGTTCTCGGATCTTCCATGTATCTACTAATGAGCCCAACACAATAAAGAATATTCGGTCTCATGCAAGTCAAGTAACGAAGACTTCCGACCAACCTCTTGAAATATATCGGATTAACTTTGCTTCCGCTATCAAATTTCAACAACTTGATGCCGCACTCGACTGGTGTGTTGACCGGGTTACTTTTCTCCATTTTGAACTTCTCAAGAATTGACTTCGCATAGCCTTCTTAGGTGTTAAAAATGCCATCACTACTTTACTTCACCTCGATGCCAAGATAATAAGACATGACCCCAATATCTATCATCTCGAATTCTTGAACCATGGAGTCCTTGAACTCCCCAAACATATGTGGATTGTTACATATAAAGATAAGATCATCCACATACAAACACACAACAAAAAAATCTAATATATCATTACTTAATCCACTTATATATAGTGGATACATGATACTTCTTAGTGGTTATATGACCCTTTACCTTGACTCTTCATCTTTCATATAGTTCATAACAATAACAATTAAACCATATGACTATTGAAATTACTAACAACAATATTTAAAGCATATGACTCTTGGAATTTCCAACTCTTAAATCAACAACTCTCAATTAATCAAGTTTATTATTTCAAAATGGGGCTATCTTCTCACTAAAAAAGAAGAACGAATGAGTCTCAAGATTCAACCTCTCCACCACAACTTTAATCAAATCCTAGTTGATTCAACGATCAAAGAAATTATGCAGAGCTAATGCATGACCATCCTTCATCTCATATGAAACTCGGGAACATGGGCGGAGCTAGGGTGGGTTGAGGCCAGGCACACGGCCCACCGGATCGAAAGAGACGGTATATATGTATATAATTTGTTTTTGATTATGTAAAATATTTAACACCATTTTTTCTTATGAGAACTAGTGAACTAGTGATCTTGTTATTGATCTTGGGCTTGCTTGGTTGAAGATACAAGTTCAAATTCAGCACAACAATTTTTCCTTTCAACATTGGTTGTGGGACACACACATTTTATTTTATTTTTTGCACCGGCCTGTGATACCTAACCTATGCACACGACACACACCCAGGGAATCATGAATTTGTGCCGAAAACGTTAATTTATGGACACTTTCTTTTCTGGGGCTCATGAGTTCGAAACCTGCACTCTGTCCAGAAAGGAAAGTACTCATATCAACTGAGCTATTGCATATTTCTTCTTTTCAATATTCACCGCCTTGTTTTTCTCCATATTTGCTGATCAATTTTTGAAAACCACCAACAAATCCTAGCTTTACACTTTTCTTACACCTTCTTGTAAAAGTACACTCTAATTAGTTATTGTTCATAGATTTAGAATCCAAACAATACTTGTAAATTAATTCTATATTCTATGTAAATTTAATTTATCTGGAAATATCCATATTATTAATATTGATATCCACTTTTTTTATATAACTATTGATTAGAAAAATAGTAATTTAACATAAATAAGAATTTTTGTTATGAAAATAACTCATTCTAATTAGATATTCACATCAGACAGAAAAAAAATAAAAATGTTATCTCTGTACCATTTTAAGTGTGCATTTTTTGCTTTTTCCGATTATAAGTGTTCTTTTATAATATCAATACTAATTTTTGTATTATCAATACAAATTTAAATTTTTCCTTATAGTAACCCTTGTTAAATGAGGTTAATATATAAGGTCAGTGTAGGAATTTAGTATTAGATGAGGTTAATATAGAAATTTGGCATCAAGCAAATCATAACTTTATAGATTTCCAAAGTTTTCTTAAAGAGAATGTAAAGCCAAAAACGAACATTTAGAATGGAACGGATATAGTAATTAATAGTATATTTTTATTGGTTTGTGGAAATAGAACTTTTATTTTATCAGCGCACGAGAATTGGTTTATATGATTAGAGAAACTATATAAGAAAACCAATTCACATTTCCAAATTTAGCTAAACTTTGAAGAGTGTTTGGGGTCCAAATTAATGTATAAAACACATGATACCTATTACTGTCTAATTAGCAAGATGCCCCCTCAATTTAGCTAATCAGACAAGGTGAAGAGGTATCCAACAATTTAGGAGGGGTATACTGCAACTTAATCCTTTAAAACCGTAAGTCAAGGTAGCATGCTCTACTAGGTTTGTAGAGAAGTGAAATTTCAAGAAACTCGATTTTGAAGCATGCAACAAAGACATAATCCCAAAATCTACCACAAATCCAAACTAGCAAGACTACATAGGTAATTATTCTATATCGTTAGAATGTTATACCTATCGGTTCGTGTCTTTCAGGTCTTAATTCCTCTTCTTAAGCTCCTTTTGGGGTCCTCGGTGTAGCTTGGTTGCCGATCTCCTGAATCCTAGATGATCCACCCGAAAGTCCTAGGTTCAAGTTTCAACTTTCAAAAGAAACTAACTTAACTAGCTAGTTTGCTAATCTATCTAGTTAAGATTGAGTGGAGAAGATTAGTGGTGAGTTTTCTATCTCAAGACCCTTGTTTCTCAACTCATGAGAATTGTAAGGTTTGAAGAAGAAAAGAAGGAAGAAAGAAAGAATGGCAACTCAAGAATGAGCAAAGAGAAAACTCTAACATGAAGAATGGCTTCATCACATAATATCAGGAAAAATTTAGCTAAACTTTGAAGAGTGTTTGGGATCCAAATTAATGTATAAAACACATGATACCTATTACTATCTAATTAGCAAGATGCCTCCCTCAATTTAGCTAACCAGATAAGGTGAAGAGGTATCCAACAATTTAGGAGGGGTATACTGCAACTTAATCCTTTAAAACCGTAAGTCAAGGTTGCATGCTCTACTAGGTTTGTAGAGAAGTGAAATTTCAAAAAACTCGATTTTGAAGTATGCAACAAAGACATAATCCCAAAATCTACCACAAATCCAAACTAGCAAGACTACATAGGTAATTATTCTATATCGTTAGAATGTTATACTTATCGGTTCGTGTCTTTCGGGTCTTAATTCCTCTTCTTAAGCTCCTTTTGGGGTCCTCGGTGTTGCTTGGTTGCCGGTCTCCTGGATCCTTGATGATCCACCCGAAAGTCCTAGGTTCAAGTTTCAACTTTCAAAAGAAACTGACTTAATTAGCTAGTTTGCTAATCTATCTAGTTAAGATTGAGTGGAGAAGATTAGTGGTGAGTTTTCTATCTCAAGACCCTTGTTTCTCAACTCATGAGAATTGTAAGGTTTGAAGAAGAAGAGAAGGAAGAAAGAAAGAATGGCAACTCAAGAATGAGCAAAGAGGAAACTCTAACATGAAGAATGGCTTCATCACATAATATCAGGCATTTCTTTTTTTTTTTTTAAAACAATCCATACTCCAATAGTGTTTGCAATAAATGCCCAACCCATGCGTCAAGCCATGCCTTCTTTACACTTCATTTTTCTCTTTATCAATAAATAGAAAATACACATTATGAGGTGTCCCCTTCTAGAAGTTATTTTGTATAAATAGAAATACTTTCTACTGTATATACATACCCGTATTCGTATCAAAAAACGAATACCCAAGAGATAGAATAATACCACTAAAAATAATACTAATATTAAATCAATATCTGATTTAATGAATCGGCTTAATCCTAAGCCCACTAGTATTAAAAAACTGTCCTTAAATTCCGCACAACTAGTACACGCAACCAATCGGATCCCTGCACGTATAAACATACGGCATCCACATTGTTTTGCCTTAACCAGAGAAAGCTTCTATGTGGGACTCTAAAGACTCGACAGCACGCTAGCAGTGGGTTTAACCAAAAGCGCGTTAGCGGTACTAGCTGTACGTAACGGCTATCCAGATATCTTTTGAAAAGAAGGCCGACGAGCAAACTCATCTGAACCACTACTGAGCCTAACCGTGACAATATCCATGCATTCTGGTCTGTTCGTCTGAGAGTATCGCATACCGGGTCTAGGGGCGGTTAACGTCAGACCCCTACTAACCCGGATAAGTTGTGCTAGTGTGGCTTAAGAACATTCGAGAAATAACTGATCTAACTATCAGTAATTCTTAACTGCCCTGGCCAAGGGCTTATGGCGTTGACCAACCAAACACAGTGCGACATCGACTCTGCTAGGTTCCCTATGTGGCCGTTGGGTTTCGGGAGGCATCGACCATGCCATTTTAAAAAAATTGGCGTGCTAAAGAACCCAAACGCTAGAATCTAAACTAGATATTTAGATGAACAAGCATGTAAACATCTTTACATCTAATTGAACAAGGAATACAAGCTTTGTAGACAGGTCCTTCACTTCAATAGCTCCGTGTAGTAGTCCCTTCGCTCCAAGTAATGATCTCCCGGACTCTAGTGAGGCTCCACAAGGTGAAATGAACAAGCTTTCTTGAACTCTTTGAGACTGAAGATGATCTACGTCGAGGAGACACAAACACAAGCAACCTCTTCACTAAGTGATGAACTTGGTGAAGAAACAACCCAATCTAAATGTCTAGTAGAGAAGAGGTTGATGAAGTATGAATTTTTCTCATTTTAATAATAATTTTCTCACTATTTTTCTTCATCTCCCATAAACTTAAAGAGCTAAGCTCTTGATGAAAAAGAAGATGAAGAGAGAAGAGAATGAAACTCATGAGGTGAGAATAGCAACCATGGGTGAGTTAGTGTCATACACTAACTCATGTAGAGAATAGACCATGGCTAACAATAATGGTTAGGTTAATAAATATCTACAAGTAAAACAAAAGTAGTGGACTTGGTTAATGGTTCCACAAGCTTCTACAAGTTTCAACCATGTGACTAAATTCTAACTAATTTGATTTACTTTAAATAAATAAAACCTTATCATTATTATAAGCATGGTGTGAGTCTCATACACCCATGTAGCATGTGGCATCAAGCATGACATAAAGATGTTTATTAATATATATCACATATATACTAAGTGTACACTAGTGAGAAAAAAAATCTTAAGTGAGATAATATTAGTTAATGTAAGATAATATATCAAATATATAATTGTACATTAAATTATTAAATCAACTCTTGATTTAATAATCCGGCTATATCACATACAACCGACAACTATCATATGTATCAACTTATCGAATCAACACTTAATTCGACATCCCGGTTATAACACGTATAACCGACCGATATCACATATCGCGAGAATAGAATACGGTATCATATACTTGTATTAATCTCGGTCCCGCACATATCACATATGTGCTTCTACTTCGTTTCGCTTGAGTCAGGAAACCTCTGTGTAGGACTCTAAAGACTTGTCAATACGCCGGCAGTAGGTGGTGATCATATCAGTCACCCACAAGCAGCAAGCGGTCTGCTAAATGTAACGGCCACCTGGATATTGAGCGATCAGAAGATCAACAAGGAAGCCTGCTCATACTCCTGCGAATCCAATCAGTAACACTACCGTACAGTCTGGTCTCTTCGTTTGATATGTCGCATATCTCAGCCTGGGGGTGGTATAACGTCAGACCCCAATAGCCTGATAAGTCATGCTGATGAAAGGCCCATAACGGTTCGAGAAACTACTGATAACACTTACCAGTAGATCTCAGCAACCCTAGCCAAGGATTTCCAGTTATGGCCAATCAAGCATAGCGCAACATCAACCCCTAATACCAGGAGAGACGAAATCCCCTCCTATCGCTCATTGCCTTTATGTGACTCGGGATTGTACCTAAAAACCACCGTTTTGCAAGATCTCTTGAGCATGGTAAGGTGGAAATCAAAGCACAGTGGGAATCACACAAGACTCTATGACGATCTCGGGTTGACAGATTAACCTGTACCAGTGTCACCAAAAAAATGCTATCTGACGATAGGTATAATACCATCTAGGAGTTCTCGGGGAATCCGTTCAGTGTACCCAGTCTCCACTGAGCACCCGTATACCTTCTCTGATTTCAAACACCAATGGATGTAGGATCATCCATCGCCCATCATATGGGTCAAGAAGCGCATACGCTAGTCTACTCTGGAGTATCGATGCCCTCGCTCGATACTCCCACGACTAGGAACAATTGAAGGATGTACTTACCGACTACCACTACCCCACTAGTATGATCTGCATCATAATCCTGGTAGTCAAGTACTCATCCTAAGGGCTTTATCAACATGTAATATATAGACAATAAGTGTACATATTAAGATAAAGTGCAACCAGATAGCATACTATAATGTCGAGCAAGAAAGTACTCCCTATATATGTCCAAGCATCCACTACAATATACATCGCATGTACAGTAATGGCCTCTAGGACATACATATAACTAACAATCTCCCACTTGCACTAAAGCCATTTTGTTGTAGTATCCCATACTCAACGTCCTATAGAAGTCTTTCTGAGGAAAGGCTTTTGTGAGTGGATCCGCCGTGTTATCCTTCGCGTCAATTCTCCTTACCTTGATCCCTTGGAGATCAACCATCTCCCTGATCAGGTGATACTGTCCTCAAAATATGTCTGGAACGCTGATGGGACCTGTGTTCCAAGGTCAAAACCACAACTCCATTGTTGTCACAATAACAATTATTGGACGCTCAATGGTAGGAACCATGTTCATCTTATGAACAAGAAATATCCAAACAACCTCTTTGGTAGTATCGTTGGTAGTGATGTATTCAGCCTTTATCGTTTAGTATGCCACAGTATCTAGCTTGGAACTCTTCCAACATACTGTCCCTCCACTGAGGGTAAAGACAAAGCCTGTGACTGAATTTCAGTCGTCCTTATCACTCTGGAAGCTCGAATTGGTAAAGGACTCCCACTGGAGTTTACCGTTACCAAAAACCAAGAACATTTCTTTACTTCTTCTCGAGTACTTAAGAATGTCCTTCACAGCTGTCCAGTGATTCTCCCAAGATCCGATTGATTCTTGATCACTACACATAATGAGTTACCTACATCTGGTCTGGTACATAATATCGCATACATGATAGAGCCTACTGCCGAAACATAGGATATCCCTTGCACGCGGGCTCTCTCCAAATCAGTCTTGGGAGACATCGTTTTGGAGAGAGTGATTCATGAGTAAGTGGGTGAACCACCACGCTTAGAATCTTCTATACTAAACCCCTTTAGTACGGTGTTAATGTACCTGGATTTGGGTCACTCCCAACATCCACTTAAATCTATCACCATAGATCATAAACCACAAGATGAAGTAAGTATCATCCAGATCTTCTATGGAGAATCCCCGTGATAAGAGGAGCTTTGACCGAGTGTAGCATAGGAAACCATTTCCTATCAAGAGTATGTGATCTACGTACAATACGTGAAAGACAACCTTACTCTCTACAACCTTCTTGTATATACAAGGTTCATCTACTTTTTTGATGAAGTCAAACACTTTGACTGCCACATCAAAATAGATGTTCCAACTCTGTGATGCGTGCTCTAATCCTGATGGACTTAAGCATAGCTTTGAAAGTCTCAACTTTTCCATCTACACAAAGAAACTTCTCAAGATCCACCTGCTCCCGATGGGTTTTACCCTTTAGGTGCAACATTCAAAGTCATACTTTGTTGGTGTATATGGATTGCATCTTTGATTGCATAGAATCCAGCCATTTCACAGAATCCCCACTTGTGATGGCCTGCCTGAACCTGATTAGGTCATCATCTACCATGTTGCAATCCTTGCTCCCACCGTCACCGAGGAAACCGTAGTATCTCTCAGTTGGAAGAGGAACCTTACCAGATTCGCGGAGAGGCTGAGATTCGTCGGAGACTATTGAATCTTTTGGTTTCACCAAATCATCAGCTGTTAGTTTGTCTAGCTGGAACTTCTTCCAGTTCTACCTCATGACCACAAATTTCTTCACAAGAAATTCCTTTTCTAAAAAGGTGGCATGCTGAGAAACTAAACACCTTTTGCTCCTCGGTTAGGTAGAAGATATACCCTCGCAAATATTTGAGATATCCAACAAACTTACAGGACTGACCTTGCCTCCAGCTTGTCTGCATTTTGTTTTTCAATATAGGCCGGACAACCCCATATCTTAATTCGTTTAAGACATGGTATGTTCCTATTCTATATCTCATATATAGTGGTAGGCACTGATTTAGATGGAACCCCATTCAATAGGTATGCAGCTTCTCAAGTGCATAACCCTCAAAAGGAAACAGGTAACCCAGTAGTACTCATCATAGAGTGCGCCACATCTCATAGGGTGCGATACCTCCGTCCCGATACACCGTTTTTGCCGTGGTGTACTCGAAGGAGTAAGCTGAGAGAAAATCCCATTCTCCTTTTAGAAACTCCAGGAACTCCATGTGCAAGTATTCCCTTCTCCGATCATATCGAAGGACTTAATACTTCTACCCTTCTGGTTCTTAACTTCAAGCTTATATTCCTTGAATTTCTCAAAATTTTCAGACCTGTGTTTCAACAGGAACATAAGTTCGAATCCTGAGAGATGATCAGTGAATATAATAAAGTACGAAGAACCAACCTTGGCATTTATAGACATAGGACCGTATACATCATCATGTATCCGTCCCAAGAGTTCAGTAACTCTTTCTATGTTTCCAGTAAACGGAGTATTGGTCATTTTACCTTTGAGACAATACTGGCAAGTATCATAAGATGAAAATTCGAACGGATTCAAATATTCATCCTTATGTAACTTAGCTAGTTGTGTCGCATTTATATGACATAGTCTACAATGCCACAAGAAGGATTCGTTCATTTCTGAACTACTCCTCTTGTGTGTGTTCTATATACTTTGAACTGTAGTTTGATTTAGAACGTATATGCCATTTCATAACGTGCTTGATCCAATCAACTCTTGATTCAGGAAAATATTCATAACATTATCCTCTAATACAGAATTATATCCTTCTTTAACTTGATAAAGAATCTGATGTAATGTTGTATATCAGCTTCGGTATGTAATAACATTTGTTCAGAATCAATGTATTTACCATTTGGTAATACAAGGTGATATTTGCCAACTGACTTGGCTGCAACAATTGCATCATTCTCTAACACTTAGAGACATATCATCCAATCTCAGTTCTCTACCTTTTTTTAGCCCATGTAACAATTTACATATGCGGGATCCTGATCCGGTATCTCATACCAATGACGTAGAGTATACTAAGAAACAGATCTCGGTAACGAACACACCCGAAGAATCTGCATCAACATTATTATTCTTCAATTATGTCGCAAGGAATCTGGATATTCCTCTATTTCTTTCTCGGACTTATAACAATTATAAGATAGAGTGGAACCAATGTTCCCCAGCTCAGTATAATAAGCAGGTCAGGTCAATGCATCCATATCATTATCTTCATTAAGGCGTGACATGGTCGCTACCTGGAGAGAGAGAGAAGAAAACACTCTGCGTGCGCTCTTGTAAGATTAGATTGGTTATTATTTTATCTAATAAGGATGGATCCTACTGTTTTTATCAAATCTTCCTTCAAACCCTAAAAGGTAATACTAGCCGGGATTAATTACACCCTACAGGTTTGCCAATCATTCGACCAGGCCAGTGTCGGTACTTTGAGGGAGGTTCCCCGTGCTTTCGCATGGACCTAATTAAAATAAACTTCATTTTCCCAAGGGTGTAACCCCGTTAATATCTTTCTAGACACCTACTTGATCGGTTAATTGTAATGTGTAAAACTCTCCCAGGAGTAACTCTTACTCGCAGTGGATATCGAGATCCAACTATCTCATAGAAGGTATGCAATCTCATTGCAAATTTCAACACTTAAAATTCCTGATAATATTTTACCCCTAGCCTCCTATGACCTTGACGGATGCCAATAAACCATAGGTTGCTAGTCAAGTTCAACCCATACATTTCATGATTGAATTAAACCCACCTGCACGACCCGTGACAGAGGCCAACAAAGTCGCACGACTATCCTAATACAATCTCATCTTATATTGCAGATAAGCACTAGTTAGCTACCGCACACTACGCCTAGACGGAGGCCAACAAACGTAGCACGAACACTAAGTAGTACTTATCTGAAATGACGGAGGGCTACGACAGGTTTTTAAGAAAAGCTTTTGCGTAATGAACTTTATATCGTTGTAGAATCGAGTGATTTTGAAAAGGAGTGTTTTTGAGGCTTTTACTAGTTTTGCTAAAGAGGCCACTCTCGGTGAAGGGATCTCGGCTCTTTCCTCATCGAATGAGGTGCTGGATATTTCACAAATACCACTATGCAAAGCATGAACTAAAAAGGCAATCAAAAGACAAAACCGAGTAGGTTGTAGCATCCGCCAGTTTCGCTAAAGAGGTCACTCCCGGTGAAGTGATCTTGGCCCTTTCCTTATCGAATAAGGTGCGGGATATTCTACAAGGAATACCTCTATGCAAAGCAAGAACTAGAGCTGCCAGTTTTTAAAACAAGATTCTGCAGCATCTTTACGTTTCTTTTATTTCATTAATCTCATTAATGAAGTTCCATCAATTATGCTTCCTAAGCATCACAGAAGAAACGAAAGCAGCAATAGGTATTATATATCATATATATAATATAAGCATTCGTCTCAACATATCAAGTGATCACATCATAGACTATCAGCAGCAGAAGAACACAAATGAAATATTGGATATACTAGAAATTCCGTTTTTTAATTAAGCCAATAAAAAACGCGGATTCTACGGTCGCGATGAATAGCCAAACCCACATTCCTAGACCCCTACGAGAGCGGCAAGCAACCCTCCCAATTCTAGAGTTAGGAGACCCGGTCTCGACTCCTCGAGATGGTCTTCCACTGGACTCTAGAACCCGGTTACTTGTGCCCTCCTCTTTGGGTCTATCCTAATGCCGAAAAGTATATAATATACATCAATGGTGACATCATTCTCAACCCAGAAGTTCCCCAACAAAAGAATATTACATACAACTTTTTACATGAATGAAAATGAAAAACTCTCATCTCACATACAAACCCCCGGCTATTCAAACACGACGATCCAATATAACATATCACAGCAACACATAGCATCACATGTCATCAACATAAGTAAATATGCATATCCCAATTGTCGTTGACATATAGCACCGAAACTGGCGATACACCACATATTACACTTACGGTCGCAGAAAAGAAAGTGAAAAACTACAACAATTGGAATCCGCAACCACCTTAGACATCATAAACCCAATGTATCACATACTTTGGATTTCATGCCTAACCAAATGAATTCCTTAGACATCACATGCCTAACAATTATAAACCCCGTATTTTAGCCTCGATATTGAAAACACTTTTCAATAACCGGTCGGGTAATTCAACAAGATTCCCGACAACTAGATCGAATGCTCGTCGGAAACTTTAGTAGACGGTCGCATCCCCGATACCGTCGACGAAGTGCACTTAGGAGGAACACCGCGGCTGCGAGCATCCGAACGGATGCTTTTGGAGACAGGGTTCTCCTACAGTCACTTGGTCGGGGCTATAGGGCGTGGCTATCTAATAAGGTTGCCCGGTGAGTATCCGCGTACACTACGTAATTTCGTCGGACTTTTGATCCACATCAAAATCCCGTGGCAACCTAGATTTATAAAATACAAATTAGTTTTCACAAAACTAAATATGTGGATTCCAAATATTGTATCACAATCACAGATAGCTAGACGATGTTAAACTTTTCGATCGAATCAACAAACACCCAAAATTTCCCAAAGAGCTCAACACTTGAGCGGAGTTTAAAAAATACACAGAACATACTACAGCACCTATGGACCAACCATAGAATGGTCAACCCTTACCTCACCTATGGCGCCGCGGAACTACCACAAACCCTAGAGTTTGGTGGCGGTTCCAACAGTCACAGAATCGAGTTAGGGTTTCGTTCTTCTAAAGGGTCCACAGAATCACCTGCATGATTTTCTGATTATTTTAAACACGGAAAAATCCAACTCGTGGAAAATTTCCAGTGAGGGAAAAAATAGGTTATTGATATCCGTTCGAACTTTTTAACGTAGTCCAAATAACCCGAATAGATGTTAGAATTACAACTACGAAGCACTCCGAATTGCCTTTGCACAAAGATAACATCACATGCAAATTTAGCAAAAAGAAGCAACACCTGAAACACCAAAACCCAGAGACTGGAACACCATAAAAAACTGAGGCCATAATTCCCTAACAAAACAGAGCAGGCCGGTTTTTCAAGACATGTGGCCGGCCATTTTCCGGCGAGGAGGGCTCAGGTTTCTGTGGTGTTCATGTTACATCTCATGTGACATTTTTCAATTGCTTAAAAAAATTTAGACTCTCTGAAAATTTTGACAGAAACGGGGTTTATATTTCGAGTGTTTCGGAGATGTTTCGGTTTTGTAATTCTACAACATCGTCTAATTCTCTGGCATGGTTTTGATACCACTACTGGGTTCCATATGCGGCCGCTGGATTTCGGGAGGCATCGACCATGCCATTTTTAAAAAAATTGGCGTGCTAAAGACCCAAAACGCTAGAATCTAAACTATAAAATTAGACGAAGAAGCATGTAAATATCTTTACATCTAAGTGAACAATAAATACAACCTTTGTACACCGGTCCTTCACTTCAATAGCTCCGTGTAGTAGTCCCTTCTCTCCATGTAGTGATCTCCCGGACTCTAGTGAGGCCCCACAAGGTGAAATAAACAAACTTTCTTGAAGTCTTCGAGACCAAAGATGATCTAGGTCGAGGAGACACAAACACAAGTTACCTCTTCACTAAGTGATGAACTTGGTGAAGAAACAACTCAATCTAAATGGCCAGTAGAGAAGAGGTTGATGAAGTATGAATTTTGCTCACTTTATAAATAATTTTCTCACTATTTTTCTTCATCTCCCATAAACCTAGAGAGCTAAGCTCTTGATGAAGAAGAAGATGAAGAGAGAAGAGAATGAAACACATGAGGTGAGAATAGCAACCATGGGTGAGTTAGTGTCATACAATAACTCATGTATAGAATAAACCATGGGTAACAATAATTGTTAGGATAATAAATATTTACAAGTAAAACAAAATTAGTGGACTTGGTTCCACAAGATTCTACAAGCTTCAACCATGTGACTAAATTCCAACTAATTTGATTTACTTTAAATAAATAAAACCTTATCATTATTATAAGTATGGTGTGAGTCTCATACACCCATGTAGCATGTGGTATCAAGCATGACACAAAATATGTACATTAATATATATCACATATATGCTAAGTGTACACTGGTGAGAAAAAGAAATCTTAAGTGAGCTAATATTAGTTAATATAAGATAATATATCAAATATATAATTATACATTAAATTATTAAATCAACACTTAATTTAATAATCCGGGTATATCACATACAACCGACTAATATCATATGTATCAACTTATCAAAGCAACACTTGATTCGACAGCCCGGTTATATCACGTATAACCGACTGATATCACATATCGCGAGAATAGAATACGATATCACATACTCGTAATTATCTCGGTCCTGCACATATCACATATGTGCTCCTACTGCATTTTTCTTTAGCCAGGAAACCTCTGTGTAGGACTCTAAAGGCTCATCAATACTCGGCAGTAGGTGGTGATCATATCAGTCACCCACAAGCCACTAGCGGTCTGCTAAACGTCACGACTGTTAGTTATATGTATGACCTAGAGGCCATTATTGTACACATGATGTATATTATAGTGGATGCTTGGATATATAGAGAGATGACTTTCTTGCTCGACATGATAGTATGCTATCTGGTTACCTTTATCTTAACAAGTAGACTTATATATTGTTATACTGTCATGCTCTCACATGTTGATAAAGCCCTTAGGATATATACTCGACTACCAGGACTATGATGGAGATCATACTAGTGGGTCCAGGGTAGTTCACAAGTACATCCTCTAATTGTTCCTAGTCGAGGGAATATCGAGACAGGGCATCGATATTTCAGAGTAGACTGGCGTATACGCTTCTTGACCCATATGATGGGCGATGGATGATCCCACATCCATTGGTGTTTTACATCAGAGATGGTATACGAGTGCTCAGTGGATACTGGGTACACTGAACAGGACTCACCGAGGACTCCTATGTGGTAGTATACCTATCGTCAGATAGCAGTCCTCTGGTGACACTGGTACAGGTTAGTCTGTAGACCCAAGATCGTCATAGAGTCTTATGCGGCTCCAACTGTGCTTTGATTTCCTCCCTACCACGCTCAAGAGGATTCATGCAAACAGGTGGATTTTGGGTACAGTCCCGAGTCGTATGGAGGCAATGAGCGATAGGAGGGGTTTCGTCTCTCCCGGTATTGGGGGTTGATGTTACGCTATGTTCGATTGGCTATAACTGGAAGTCCCTGGCCAGGGCTGCTGCCGAGATATACTGATAAGTGTTATCAGTAGTTTCTCGAACCGTTATAGGCCAGACATCAACATGACATATCACGTTACTGGGGTCTGACGATTTCCACCCCAAGACATGACATGCGACATATCAGACGAAGAGACCGGACTGTACGGTAGTGTTACTGATAGATTTCATGGAGACTGTGGACAGGCTTGCTTGTTGATCTTCATATCGTTCAATACCCGGGTAGCCGTTACGTCCAGCTAGTACAACTGACGGCTTGTAGGTGACTGATATGATCATCACCTACTGCCGGCGTATAGACGAGTCTTTAGAGTCCCACACAGAAGTTCCTTAGTTCAAGCGAAACGAAGTAGGACACATATATGATATATGTGTGGGCCCGATTAAATACGAGTATGTGATACCGTAATGTAATCCGGAAGTCATCTGTTAACGGTGCGGTTATATGTGATATAACCAAATTGTCGAATCAAGTGTTGATTCGATAATGTGATACACGGATAAATGATATTAGTCGGTCGTATATGATATAACCGGATTATTAGATCCAATGGTGATTTAATAATATGATATAAATTATATGTGATATAATTACATATTAACTAATATCATTAGCTCACTAATTAATCTTCATTAAATATATATTAATATATATGATATATATATATATATATATATTAAAATGAAGCATGTCATTTTCTTTTCTATTTTGTGAAAATAAAAATGAGGTGTAAAGTTGAAGCATGGTTGCAAGCATGGGTTATATACTTCTTTATTCATTCTTGACTCACTATTCAAGCATGGTTGCAATTTAATATTGAATAATTCCATGCTTGAATTAGTGAGGGGTCTTGATATTATTTTGATTCATGTTCATTCCAAAAGACTTAGCCATTTTCTCTCATGCTTGCTCCCATGCTTCTTCTTCCTCCTCCTGCTTTTCCTCAAGCTTCAACCCTCACATGTGATGTAAATCATGAAGCTTGAGCACAAATTAGTGAGCTCTTAACATCCCCTACTTCATCATCTCACACCATTCTAGCAAATTAGTGTGATGTGTTTCATACACTAAAGAGTTTAGTGTAGTGGTAGTTTGAACTAGTAGGTGCTTCGTGGTGGATCATCTTTGGCATGAAGGCAACGAAGGAAGCTTGTTCAAAGTCTCAAGAGAAGCCTTGTGGAGTCGCGGGACTATTACACGGAGCATATTGAAGAGAAGGACCGTCTACAAAGGTTGTATTCTTGATCCTTTTAGATGTAAAGATGTTTGCATTCTATTCCGACTAAATCTCTAGTTAACGATTCTACCGTAGGGTTCTTTGTAACGACAAATTTTTAAAAAAATGTCATGGATGATGCCACCTGAAACCTTGCGGTCATTGCTAGGAACCCTTCAGTGGTATCAGAGCCAAACTAGAGAATTAGACGGATTGCGTAGAATTACGAAACCGAAAAACTCCGAAACTTGAAACCCTAAAATTTCAGTTTCTTTCAAATTTTAAAAGTTGTCAAAAAATTATTTAAACAAGTGCAGAATGTTGTATGGGACAGTATAAGAACACAGTACAAACCTCACCCCAAGGGCTCAGTTTTTGGCCGGCGACCAAGCACTAAATTCCGGCGTCACCGGATTTCCCAAGGAGTTTGGGGATGGGTTTTGTACTGTGTTCTGGTCTCTGGATTTTGGTGTTTCATGTATTGTTTATTTTTTCTAAATTTGCATGTGATGTTTATTTACCAAAACAGCAACTCGGAGTATTTCGTAGTCGTAATTTTATCTGTTTTCGGGCTATTTTAGACGGTGTTAAAAAAGTTCGAACGGATAGCAAATATCCACTTTGACCCTCACTGTAAATTTATTCAAGAGTTGGATCTTTTCCGTAGTTTGAAACATTCAAATATCGTGAAAGTTATTCGATGAAACCTCTAGAAGAACGAAACCTTAACTCGATTATGTGACCGTCAGAACCCCCACTGAACCTTAGGGTTCATGATGGTTCAGCGGTGCTACATGTGAGGCATTGGTTGGCCCTTCTACGGCTGGTTCATTGGTACTGTGGCATGTGATGAATACTTTCAAACTACGCTCAAGTGTTGAGCTTATTGGATAATTGTGGGTGTTTGTTGATTCGATCGAAATGTTTAACATCGTCTAATATTTTGATGACATGCGATGTTCTTTGTTACTTGGATATGTTATATTGGATCGTCGCGTTTTGAATAGCCGGGAGTTTTATGTGAGATGAGAGTTTTTATTTTCATTCATGTAAAATTCATTGTATGTAATATTTTTTTATTGAAGCACTTCCGGGTTGAGGATGATGTCACCATTGTTGTATATTATTTACTTTTCCGCATTAGGATAGACCCAAGGAGGGGAGCACAAGCAACCGGGTTCTAGAGTCCAATGGGAGACCAACTCGAGGAGTCGAGTCCGGGTCTCCTAACTCTAGAATTGGTAGGGTTGCTTGCCGCTCTCGTAGGGGTCTAGGGGTGTGGGTTTGGCTATTCATCGCGACCGTGGAATCCGTGATTTATTCTGGCTTAACTTAAAACACGGAATTCCTAGTATATCCAATATTTCATATGTTATCTTCCGCTGCTGATGTTCTGTGATATGATCACTTTATATGTGCGATGTATTTTTGTTTCTTCTGTGATGCTTAGGAAGCTTAATTGATAGGACTTCACTAATGGGATTAATGAAAGAAAAGAATCCAAAAGATATTGTAGAATCAAATTTTCAAAAAGGGTAGCTCTAGTTTTTGCTTTGCATAGCGGTATTCCTTGTAGAATATCCAGCACCTTATTCGATAAGGAAAGAGCCGAGATCCCTTCACCGGGAGTGACCTCTTTAGCGAAACTAGCAAATGCTACAAATCACTCGGTTTAGTTTTTGATTGCTTCTATAGTTCTTGTTTTGCATAGCGGTATTCCTTGTAGAATATCCAGCACCTTATTCGATAAGGAAAGAGCTGAGATCCCTTCACCGGGAGTGACCTCTTTAGCAAAACTAGTAAAAGCCTAAAAAACACTCCTTTTAATAATCACTCGATTCTACAACGATATCAAGTTCATTACGCTCATGGTTTTTCTAAAACCTGCGTAGCCCTCCGTCATTTCAGATAGGTACTATTTAGTATTCGTGTTGCGTTTGTTGACCTTGTCAAAGCGTAGTGTGTGGTAGCTAATTAGTGCTTATCTGCTAAAACATGTGATACGACTGGATTAAGGTAGTCGTACGGCCTTGTTGACATTGTCAAAGGACGTAGGGGGGTTTAATTCAATCATGAAATGTACGAGCTGAACTTGACTTGCGATTTATGGTTTGTTGACCTTGTCAAGATCATAGATCGCTTGGGGCAAAAGTATTGTCGGGAATTTCAAGTGTTAAAATTTGCAATGAGATTTCTTACCTTCTATGAGATAGTTGGATCCTGATACCCACTGCGAGTAAGAGTTACTCCTGGGATAGTTTTACACAGGATAATTAGTCGATCAAGTAGGTGTCTAGAAAGGTGTTAACGGGGTCACGCCCTTGGGAAAACGAGGTTTACTTTAATTAGGTCTGTGCAAAAGCACGGGGAACCTCCCTCAAAGTACCAACACTGGTCTGGCTGAAAGATTGGAGAACTTGTAAAGTGTAATTAATCCCGGCTAGTCTTACCTTTTACGGTTTGAAGGAAAATTTGATAAAACCAGTGGGAGACGTCCTGATTAGATAAGATAATGACCAATCTAATCTTGCAAAGAGCGCACGCCAACGTGTTTCCTTCTATCTCTCTCTATGAAGCAATCAATGTCACGCCTTAATCAAGATAATAATATGGATGTATTGACCGAACCCGCTTATCATACTGAGCAGGGGAACGTTGGTCCCACTCTAACTTATAAGTGTTATAAGTCCGAGCAGGAAATAGGAACATATCCGGATTCCCACGCCACCCAAACGAAAATCAAGCATGTTGATGCATCTTCTTCAGGTGTGTTAGTTACAGAGAACTGTTTCTCACTACACTCTACGTCCTGGGTATTAGATACCGGATCGGGATCCCATATATGCAGTATGTTGCATGGGCTAAGGAAAGGTAGAGAACTGGGAAGAGGTGATCATACCCTAAAAGTAGGGAATGGTGCAAATATTGCAGCCAAAGCAGTTGGTGAATATCACCTTGTATTGCCAACATGGAGTACATTGATCCTGAAAGACTGTTACTACGTACCCTCTATGATATGCAATTTAATATCAATCTTTTTATTAGATAAAGAAGGATATAACTTTGTAGTAGAGAATAATGTTATGAACATTTACCTAAATCAAGTGTTGATTAGGTTTTGTGCGTTATGTAACGGATTGTAAGTTCTGAATCAAAACACAGTTTTTAACGTACAGAACACACACAAGAGTAAGAGTTCAGAAATGAACGAATCTTTCTTGTGGCATTGTAGACTAGGTCATATCAATACGACACGACTAGCTAAGTTGCAAAAAGATGGATATTTGAATCCGTTCGAATTTTTTCCTTATGACACTTTCCAGTCATGTCTCAAAAGCAAGATGATCAAAACTCCGTTTACAGGACACGGATAAAGAGCTACTGAACTCTTGGGACTAATACATAGTGATGTATGCGGTCCCATGTCTACGCATGCCAGGAATGGTTCTTCATACTTCATTACTTTCACTGACGATCTCTCAAGATTCGGTCATGTGTTCCTGTTGAAACACAAGTCTGAACCTTTTGAGAAATTCAAGGAATATAAATTCGAAGTCGTAAACCAAACAGGTAAAAGTATTAAAGTCCTTCGATCTGATCGAGGAGGTGAATACTTGAGCACGGAGTTCCTGGACTTTCTAAAAGAGAATGGGATTCTCTCTCAGCTTACTCCTCCATATACACCACAGCACAACGGTGTATCGGAGCGGAGGAATTGCACCCTATTGAATATGGTGCGCTCTATGATGAGCACCGCTGAGTTACCTGTTTCCTTTTGGGGTTATGCGTTTGAGACAGCAGCATACCTATTGAATCAAGTTCCATCTAAATCTGTGCCTACAACCCCATATGAGATATGGAGTGGGAAGAGGCCATATCTTAAACGAGTTAAGATATGGGGTTGCCCGGCCTATGTCAAAAGGTAAAACCTAGACAAACTCGAGGCACGATCAGTTCTTTGCAAGTTTGTGGGATATACAAAGAATTCATATGGATATTTTTTCTACCACAGTGAGGAGCAAAAGATGTTTGTTGCTCAACATGCCACCTTTTTAGAAAAGGAATTTCTTGTAAAAGAAATTAGTGGAAAAGAGGTAGAAATGGAAGAAGTTCTAGCTACACAAACAACAACTGATAATTTATTGGAACCAGAGGATCCAGTAGTCTCCAACGAACCCCAGCCTCTCCGCAGATCTAGTAGGGTTCCTCATGCACCTGAGAGAAACTATGGTTTTCTCATTGATGGTGGGAGCGAGGATTGCATCATGGAAGATGATGACCCAACTAGCTTCGAGCAGGCCATCACGAGTGGGGACTCTGTGAAATGGCTGGATGCGATGAGATCTGAGATGGAATCCATGTACACCAACAAAGTATGGACTTTGGAAGTTGCTCCTGAAGGGGTAAAACCCATTGGGAGCAAATGGATCTTTAAGAAGAAACTTGGTGTAGATGGAAAAGTTGAGACTTTCAAAGCTAGACTTGTTGCAAAAGGTTTTCGTCAACGACCAGGTGTGGATTATGATGAAACATTTTCTCCAGTGGTTATGCTTAAGTCCATCCGGATCCTACTTGCCATCGCTGCATACCTTGACTATGAAATCTGGCAAATGGATGTTAAGACCACATTTCTAAATGGTGATTTAGAAGAGAGCGTGTACATGACTCAGCCGGAGGGCTTCGTAGACAGTGGGAGCAGTAGAAAGGTGTGCAAGCTGCTTAAATTCATCTACGGGTTAAAGCAGGCATCACGGAGTTGGAACATTTGTTTTGATGAGGTAGTCAAAGAGTTTGACTTCATCAAAAACATAGATGAACCTTGTATATACAAGAAGGTTGCAGAGAGTAAGGTCGTCTTCCTCATATTGTACGTGGATGACATACTCTTGATAGGAAACGATGTTCCTATGCTGCACTTAGTCAAGCTCTTCTTATCACAAAGATTCTCAATGAAAGATCTAGGTGATGCCTCCTACATTTTAGGGATTAAGATCTATAGAGATAGATCTAAACGGATACTGGGATTGTCCTAGTCCAGGTATATAGACACCTTACTAAAGAAGTTTAGTATGGAAGAGTCCAAGAGTGGGAACATACCCACGATCTCTGGACTCACTCTCTCCAAAGAGATGTCTCCCAAGACTGATTTGGAGGGAACTCGCATGCAAGGGATACCCTATGCTTCGGCAGTAGGGTCTATCATGTATGCGATGCTATGCACCATACCCGATGTAGCATACTCATTAAGTGTAGTGAGTAGGTATCATGAAGATCCAGGAGAGAATCACTGAACAGCTGTTAAGAACATTCTCAAGTACTTGAGAAGGATTAAGGAGATGTTCTTAGTGTACGGTAACGATGAACTCCAAGTAGAGTCCTTTACCGACTTGAGCTTCCAAAGTGATAAGGACGACAGTAAGTCGGTCTCGGGTTTTGTCTTTACCCTCAACGGAGGGGCGGTGTGTTGGAAGTGTTCCAAGCAAGACACCGTTGCAGACTCGACGATGGAGGCTGAATACATCGCTGCCAACGATGCTGCCAAAGAAGCTATCTGGATGAAGAAGTTCATTGCTGAGCTTGGTGTGGTTCCATCCATTGAGCATCCACTACCTGTGTATTGTGATAACAATGGAGCGGTGGCTTTGGCCAAGGAACCCCGGTCCCATCAGAGATCGAGACATATTCTGAGGCTGTATCACCTAATCCGGGAGATAGTAGATCGCCGGGAGATCAAGGTCAGGAGAGTTGACATGAAGGACAACGTAGTGGATCCACTCACGAAGGCCCTTCCCCAGACGCAATTTGAGAGACTCTTTGGGATGTTGGGTATGAGATACTACAACACATGGCCTTAGTGCAAGTGGGAGATAGTTAGTTATATGCATACCCTAGAGGCCATTATTTTACACATAATGTATATTATAGTGGATGCTTGGATATATATAGAGATGACTTTCTTGCTCGACGTGATAGTATGCTATCTGGTTATCTTTATCTTAACATGTAGACTTATATATTGTTATACTGTCTTGCTCTCACATGTTGATAAAGCACTTAGGATATGTTCTCGACTACCAGGACTATGATGGAGATCATACTAGTGGGGCCAGGGTAGTTCATAAGTACATCCTTTATTTGTTCCTAGTCGAGAGAATATCGAGACAGGGCATCGATATTCCAGAGTAGACTAGCCTATACGCTTCTTGACCCATATGATGGGCGATGGATGATCCCACATCCATTGGTGTTTGACATCAGAGATGGTATACGGGTGCTCAGTGGAGACTGGGTATACTGAATAGGACTCGCCGAGGACTCCTATGTGGTAGTATACCAATCGTCAGATAGCAGTCCTCTGGTGACACTGGTACAGGTTAGTCTGTAGACCCGAGATATTCATAGAGTCTTGTGCGGCTCCCACTGTGCTTTGATTTCCTCCCTACCACGCTCAAGAGGAATCGTGCAAACAAGTGGATTTTGGGTACAGTCCCGAGTCGTATGGAGGCAATGAGCGATAGGAGGGGTTTTTTCTCTCCCGTTATGGGGGGTTGATGTTGCTCTATGTTCGATTGGCTATAACTGGAAGTCCCAGGCCAGTGCTGCTGCCGAGATAGACTGATAAGCGTTATCAGTAGTTTCTCGAAACCTTATAGGCCAGACATCGACTTGACTTATCACGTTACTGGGGTCTGACGATATCCACCCCTATACATGATATGCGACATATCAGACGAAGAGACCGGACTGTACGGTAGTGTTACTGATAGGCTTCATGGAAACTGTGGACAGGCTTGCTTTTTTATCTTCATATCGCTCAATACCCGGGTAGTCATTACGTCCAGCTAGTACCGCTGACGGTTTGTAGGTGACTGATATGATCATCATCTACTGCCGGCGTATTGACGAGTCTTTAGAGTCCCAAACAGAAGTTCCCTGGTTCAAGCGACGAACTAGGACACATATGTGATATGTTTGTGGGCCCGATTAAATTCGAGTATGTGATACCGTATTGTAATCTGGCAGTCATCTGTTAACGGTGCGGATATATGTGATATAACCAGATTGTCGAATCAAGTATTGATTCGATAATGTGATATACAGATAAATAATATTAGTCGGTCGTATATGATATAACCGGATTATTAGATCAAATGTTGATTTAATAATATGATATAAATTATATGTGATATAATTACATATTAACTAATATCATTAGCTCACTAATTAATCTTCATTAAATATATATTAATATATATGATATATATATATATATATATTAAAATGAAGCATGGCATTTTCTTTTCTATTTTGTGAAAATAAAAATGAGGTGTAAAGTTGAAGCATGGTTGCAAGCATGGGTTATATACTTCTTTATTCATTCTTGACTCACTATTCAATCATGGTTGCAATTTAATATTGCATAATTCCATGCTTGAATGAGTGAGGGGTATTGATATTATTTTGATTCATGTTCATTCCAAAAGACTTAGCCATTTTCTCGCATGCTTGCTCTCATGCTTCTTCTTCCTCCTCTTTCTTTTCCTCAAGCTTCAACCCTCACATGTGATGTGAATTATGAAGCTTGAGCACAAATTAGGGAGCTCTTAACATTCCCTACTTCATCATCTCACACCATTCTAGCAAATTAGTGTGATGTGTTTCATACACTAAAGAGTTTAGTGTAGTGGTAGCTTGAACTAGTAGGAGCTTCGTGGTGGATCATCTTTGGCGCGACGGCAACGAAGGAAGCGTGTTCAAAGTCTCAAGAGAAGCCTTGTGGAGTCGCGGTACTACTACACGGAGCATATTGAATAGAAGGACCGTCTATAAAGGTTGTATTCTTGATCCTTTTAGATATAAAGATGTTTGCATTCTATTCCGACTAAATCTCTAGTTAACAATTCTAGCATAGGGTTCTTTGTAACGACAAATTTTTAAAAAACGGCATAGATGATGCCCCCGAAACCTTGTTGTCGTTACTAGGAACCCTTCAACGGCCACCCGGGTATTGAGCGATCAAAAGATCAACAAGCAAGCCTGTTCATACTCCTGCAAATCTAATCAGTAACACTACCGTACAATCCGGTCTCTTCGTTTGTTATGTCGCATATCTCAGCCTAGGGGTGGTATAACGTCAGACCCTAATAGCCTGATAAGTCATGCGGATGAAATGTCCATAACGGTTCGAGAAACTACTGATTACACTTACCAGTAGATCTCAGCAACTCTGGCCAGGGATTTCCGCTTATGGCCAATCAAGCATAGCGCAACATGAACCCCCAATACCGGGAGAGATGAAATCCCCTCCTATCGCTCATTGCCTCCATGTGACTCGGGACTGTACCCAAAAACTACCGTTTTGCACGATCTCTTGAACGTGGTAAGATGGAAATCAAAGCACGGTGGGAATCACACAAGACTCTATGACGATCTTGGGTCGATAGACTAACCTGTACCAGTGTCACCAGAGAACTGCTATCTGACGATAGGTATAATACCATCTAGGAGTTCTCGGCGAGTCCGTTCAGTGTACCCAGTCTCCACTGAGCACCCGTATGCCTTTTCTAATGTCAAACACCAATGGATATGGGATCATCCATCGCCCATCATATGGGTCAAGAAGCGCATACGCTAGTCTACTCTGGAGTATCGTTGCCCTGTCTCGATACTCCCACTGCCACTGCCACACTAGTATAATCTGTATCATAATCCTGGTAGTCAAGTACTCATCCTAAGGGCTTTATCAACATGTAATAGAGAGACAATAAGTATACATGTTAAGATAAAGTGTAACCAGATAGCATACTATAATGTCGAGCAAGAAAGTCCTCCCTATATTTGTCCAAGCATCCACTACAATATACATCGCATGTACAATAATGGCCTCCAGGGCATACATATAACTGTAGGTCGATGCTACGCACCCCACATGTTCGCGAGAAGGCGGAGTTTGCAAAAAATTATTTTTATTAGCTTCGTAATATCGACAAAACTTCAGGATCGATACTAAACCCTAACTAACAATATAACAAAGAGGCTTAACTACTATGTGTGAGTGTTATACCTCAAGTTCTCACTGTCCTTCACCTCCTCGCTGTCCTTCTCCAAGTCGTGAGCTCCATGAACTGAGAACGGAATGCACCACCTCGTCGGCTTCTCCAAATCCTAGACGATCCACCTGAGAGATCCAACTTTGAGCTTTAAGCTCTATCTTGAGGCAACTAGGTCACTTGGTGTGCTAAACTTAGTAGCCTAGGATGTGTAGAGAGTGATGAGGAGTCTCGTAGTCTCACAAACCCTATGATTCTCAACTCATGAGATGGTTAGGGTTTGAATGGAGAAGGAGAAAGCTTGAGAAAAATAAGAGCAAGAAAATATCTGTTGTTTAAAGATTAGTGAATAATGGCTAGGGTTTTGTCTTTTAAACCTAGTGAAAATATCTCACAAATATCTCACAAAATATCTAAGTCAACAACTCACAAAAGGGTCCAAGAAAGTCAAAGCAAAACCTTAATCTTATTTCAATAAAATACCACAAAGTTTCCACTCTCATTTTCTCCACCTCATTAAAGAATTAATCATAAAAGAGAAACCCTAATGTGAGGTGTCATTGTAACGTTTTGAAAATCGTTCAGATGAAATTTCGGCTAATCGGTAAAATAACGGGTGTTTTCCGTAAAAATCAAGATATAAATACCTTTTAATATAAAATTAAATATACATATTCAAGCTATATAATTGCTAGTATTTGGTGTTTATTGAGCCACTTGTAAAATTTCTAATTTATTGAAAATTTTTCCGAAATTAATTATTTTAATATTATTTTAAGCCGTCACTAATACATTTAACTAGGGATAATTACAAATTGGAATGGGTTGATACAAATTTTGTGCATTATGACACATTAAATTAACTTGTAAAATATTATTTTTGAAATGAAATGAAATTGTCAAACGGTTTTAGAAAATATTGAAAAAAAGGCTTAAATAGTGAAATTAGTGTAAATAGAAATTGGGGTATAATATTTATCATTTCTTTCCTCACCCACACTCACCCACATCCTCTCACCCCCTCTCTATAGGTTTGGCCAGCCATGGGCTGCCCCCCACTCCTACTTTCCCCACTTAAAGATTTGGAAAGAAAAAAAAAAGAAAACAAGAAATAAGAAAGAAAATAGATAAGTGAGTGGGCTTTGACTTTTGTGTTGACTTTGGACTTTCCTTACTTGTTATTTCCTCACCTCACTCTCTCTCCTCTACCTCTAGATCTGGCCGAGCCTCCCCACAACAGCCCCCAAATTTCCCATCTCATTTTCTCTCAAAAATTCATCATTTTTTCCTCAAAAATGCAAATAAAACCTCATCAAATTCCAAATCTAATCCCTACCCATTTCTCATTGGCCAATCTAGTATGGATCTTGCAGAAAAGTTAGCACTTTTGAAGCTATGATTTTGCATATTTGATATCTTGATTTTGAGGTATAAAGTTTCATCTAAATTTGTTACTTGTTAATTGTATGTTTAGAATCTAATTTTAAATAGATATTATTATAACTCTAATTTCAAACTTTGAAATTCATGAAAGAGTTTTGAAAACAAATTAGGGTTTCTAGCATTGATTATGGTTGTGTGATGCAGTTTAACATGTTAATGATATGATAAAACTAATCTAGTTGCTAGTTTACTAATTGATGCTTTTAAATTGTTAAAATTGGAGTTTTAGCAAACTAGGTTTTGGTAATTAATTCAAAATTGAGCATTTAAAATATAGTAAGGGTTTCATCACATTATTAACATTATAATGAGTGATTTAATACTTTAGTTCATGTGAAACCAAGTTTAAGTGTTGATTTGTGAATTTTGCTTTAAAAAGTGTTAAAATTTGATATTTTTGCAAACTAGAATTTTGGAATTAATGCAAATTGATGAGAATAAATTATAGTAATGGTTTATATGACTTAGTTATGATATTTAGTGGATATTATGGCCGTTAGTTTTGTTAAAACATCAAGTTTCGAATTAAAACGAAAATTTAGTGCTTTCTAGGTTTTCGGAAATAAATCGATTTGATTTATTTTGAGGTTTTGATGAGTTGCAATCTACTTCATAGTAAAATTAGTGATTTGTGAAAACACGATTGGGGTGTTTGGGTTTTTCTCGATGGTTTGACATTTTTACATCGACATCGAGGGTTGGTTTGGCTATTCTTGCATGCGTAGGCGATCGGTTTTGACCTATGGGTGATACGCGTGCCGATTTCATTTTCGTATGCCGTTTCGATTTCGGATTGGGTTTTTATGCGATACGATATGTTGTGACTTGTAGGTACCCCCATGTGGACTTCGAGACGACAAGCATGCGCGAGGCGACATCGGTATCGGCAAGCGGAGATTGAGGTAAGTAGATTATATCTACGGGGGAAGTCGGGTGGATGGCGTATAACACCCTCGAAAAGTTTTGAGAAATGAGGTGATGTGGTAACGATATACTTTTATATGTTAGTGTGTGATATGGACCTTAGAAAGAAAAGCCTTAGGAGATTATAGATTGTGTTGGCGAGAATTGAAGAAAGGATTTAGACGGGTTCTTAGTCACGAACCCGAGTGTAAAGATTTGCATACACGCACACATACACCCTCGCATACATTTACATTCTTGTGCGTTTATGGGGATACGTGTATATACACACACACACACACACACACACATAGGTATGGGACTGTGTGTGTGTGTGTATATATATATATATATATATATATACGTATACCTATACTTGGATGATGAGAATATTATATGATATTTGGAGATGAGTCGATGAGATTGGATTTGATACCACGAGATCGGTGATGTGATTGGGATCATATTATGAGGCGCGACATGTGATGATAGAGGATTGGTGGGCGATGTGTTTCATACACACGCATTATATATATGTTGATGGTATCAGTTTGTACTAGACTGTAGGTCGGTACCCCTAATTCATGATGTGATGATAAGGATACCAGATAAATGATGAGATTGATGTGGTAGTTGACCTATACCAAGATTAGGATGCCGTTCGATGGATTTACCATACGAGCTATATATTGACAATAGATCCGCACTCTTGACTCGAGGGTGTCATATGATATGTTGTATCGTACGTGATATTATTGAGGAGGGATCACCGACTATATATATCTGTATATATATATCGACTCAGATTTAGGTGGTTTTCATACCCCTTTAGATAGGCTGTTAATTAGACCTGTAGCTTACCTAGTAGATGTTTGACTGGACCCGAGTCATACCTACTTCCAAAACTAACGAATTGTGAGGATTTTAAAAGACATGTCAAGGGATACTACGGATATTTCAAAAGACGTACATTTTCTTAGAAACACTGTAGCCCTTATTTTCAAAACACCACGATTCATACTATTTCAAACAGCAAAACAGTATAACACAGGTGTAGCGATGTAGATTCCTTATTGTTACGTTATCATTCATGTTCCGCATATTATAGTTGCAATTACTATTCATTGCCATTTATCATGTTGTTATCGTCTCATTACATGTTTATTGTGTACTTAATGATTATGAACCATGCTGTCAGGACACCAGTACCATTACCGATGATGCGTATGTTCCATATACACTTACTCGCCGGCTCACACACATCATCATCGGTAATTGCCGTGTCACGTACACTTTAGAAAATACTATTTCAATGACATAGCTTGCTAACTGATAGTTGCTACATGTTATAGCTTTCATATGCTAGTTTAATTATTGCATGATATCAGATGCATCCATATATTCATTGGTTATGCGCTATTATGGAGATTTATGCCGGTTTTCATTGTTATTGACATGGTGACTTGATGATTTCGGATTCATCTTGATATTTTCTAGATTTGGAAACCGCATGTGAATGTTTTGTAAACTGATGAACCATTTTAAAGAGAAAAATACGGTTTTCCTTGATATGTTAAGTATCGTCCACCATGACGTTTTCTCGGTTCGGAGATGTTTTCAAGAACCGATTCGAGGAGTTGGATGAACCGTCTCGGGTACATGGTGGACCCGGTATGGTGCCTCGGGGCAAGACGCTCGAGTTGTAGACAATGAGCCCGGCAAGGGCAGATTGCTTACCGGTGATTTTACCTGGCGTTGTGGATATCCGAAGGATACCGTTCGTGGTTGTGTGATTGATGATATGGGCCAATCCGGATTGACGGAGCCCGAGGTATTGAGATATTGAGGTTTATGTTTTGTGTCGATGCTTGACACGGATTTGATGTGGATTTCATTGATGATATCTCGATTTATATACATACAGAAATCTCATTAAATAAAAAAAATAGTTCTTTGATTCATGATGTACTTTGTTCTCATTATATGCATCTGCACATCATTTTAGTAATATATTGCTACCTGACATTTGTACATAATATTAGTGACATGTTGTTGCCTGAGACACTGACACGAGTTCTTGGTATTACACTATATGGATAGATATTTACCCTTTATCGTTATATTATGCTTCAGGCCATATTTATTATTTGAGGATATTACTGATCATATGACCTAGGATTGCGTTATACATGCGATTTCTGCTGGTAGATGTTTTCTACTCACGAGTTGGCTACTCACCCCCGTTGTGCCACAATTCCTTGCAGGTTTTTCCGTACAGGTTCTTTGCGGCTTTATTGGCACACATTTCCTTCCGGGTGATTGCTTTGACAGGTGGGTTATTTCCATCAGGAACACCATTGTATATTGTTATTTCAGTTGTATCTATTAAAACTCCATCAACCAGATTGTATATTTGATAGGGATAGAAGACCGAACTTGTTATTATTTCGACCTTAGAGTCGTGCGTTGTATTATTATGGTTTTCATGCTGATTTTGTGTTTTCTTTTGAGTTTTGATTCTCGCCCTACGGCGTTGTATATTATATTGCTTGCGTGGTTGTGACCGTAGATTGACGAAGAGCTAGCTCCCGCTTAGGGATGCCTTTTTATTTATTTCGTATACTATTCATGTTGTATCCCATTTGGGGCCAGTATTTACAAAGGAGACTCTACCGAAATTTTCAGAAAATACTTGAGATTTTAAAAATACACACTTCGGCCTATATTGTTAAAACTACTTGCTTTAAATTGGGTTTTTCTTCACTCTACTGCTTCTTTGGTTTTGATTTCTGGGTTTTGGCTTACTTAGATTACGTACGCCTCGAGACATTTCGTAATTTAGGTGCCGGTCATGTTCCGTACTTTTTGGGTCGTGACAAAGTTAGTATCAGAGCGTTAGGTTTTACCTTCGGAGTGTAGGATGAACCTTGGTTGATGGAGTAGGTGACTCAAGTAGAGTGACGTACTGTGTGTATGTTCCGCGGTATACTTACGATACGATACTTCGCTTAAGAAGCCTTAGGATGTACATTTCCTTGCACAATATTATATTCCTTCCTATGATCTAGCATCATCAGTACCAGTTATGGATTTGCTGCCACGATTACACGGGCAAAGAGAGCTACGGCTAGAGTTGCGGTCAGCACGAGCTCGTCACGAACGAAGACTGGCCACGGCGTGATTACAGGGACATACGATTGCATAGGGAGCCGTTGTTTTATTGCGTTTTCGCGCTACGAGCGTTTGATGGATCGCTTTTATAAGATTTCCCAGACGTGCAGATCAGCACCAGAGGATAGGGCCACTGCAAGAGGCCAGCCAGATTGTGATGACCGTCAAAGCACAGATTATTTTGATGATTGAGGCACTGTTCAGCGTGCAGACGAATGATCCAGTTGTTGCTGTGAATGACGAGATATCGCCCCAGATGTTGGAGCTAACGCCGCACGAGTTATACTTCGAGATATGATAGAAGATCGCTAGTCACCTAAGGATGAATGACTAGGACATGTGATTCATTTCCTACCCCGATGCGAGGTCATCAGATAGATTGATTCCATCTAGAGACGACTTCACGCTGATACATTGAGAGTCGATGGAGACGATCGAATGTCAGGAACCTATTTTCCAAGTTTAAAGTATTCGGAAGACAATGCAAGCAACTCTACGGACCCTCTAGAAGAATGAAACCGTAACTCGACTTAATAACCATGGAACGCCGGTGAACCTTACGGTTTGCGGCAGTTCAGCGGTGCCATTAGTGAGGCTTGGGTCTGCCCTTCTACGGTTGGTCCATAGGTGCTGTGGCATATATTCGATAGTATTAAACTGTACCCAAGATGTTGAGCTCTTGAGGGATTATGAGGTTTTGACAATCGATCGGATGGTTCGACCTCATTCGTATATTATGTGATGGGATACATTGCTTGGGAGACTCCACATACGAGTATGGTCGTTGGAGCGCAGTCCATGCAGCCACGAGGAGGCGAGTCCGAATCAGTCGACATTAGAGAAAAGTGGAGTAAGAGGTTCGTACGAGATCTTGATGAGATGACGTTCCACTCCGCCGACATCAGAGATGAGATACGCATTCAGAGTCATTGTATACATATATATCTTCCGGGAGGAGTCGTGATGAGTATGCAGCCGTTCCGGAACAAGAAATAGATTTGGTAAGGATGATAACTTCCGGGCAGTTCGGCAGAAACGAGACTTGGGAGAGACTTCGACAAAACCTTTCTGGGAATACTGAACGAGAAGACCTGGACCCAGGAGCGGTCATATGACGCACACATAGTAGGCCAGAGTTCGACATCGTCGACGAGACACGTTATGAGTAACCATGATAGTTGGCCAGAGATCGTTAGAGGATGTATTAGAACGGACTGCTTCCGTTATCGTTTCTATATTGGACTGTTGAGCCGAGGAGCTATGTACTTAGCAATCCGCAGTGAGAGACGAGAGCCTAAGGGCACTAGGCAACAGGCCATGATAAGGAGGCAAGTAGATACCTTGCTCTGCTAGTATTGGGTGCACCGACACCTTCTCGACCTTGAAGGAAGGACATCGACGACAGTATTTATGACTTGTGATTTTGTGATTGACTATCACGTATCCATTACTTTGGATTTCAGTATTTTTGGGTGATTTACTTCATGATTGAGTTTTGATGACCGAGTTTCATGATATTTAATTTCATGCCTAGGGCAAACATATGATTTGACTTATGCTTTCGGCATAGTTTTCATGCACTTTTAGTATTTTGATTTGCTTTTGTGCACGCCGATGCACAGGATGGTGAGATTTTATACCACGGTATACCTGATTGGGATTTTGATTGAAATGTGTAGTATACCGTCGATTTCGATTTTGATATTCGATATTGTTTTCGTGCACCTTATGCACTTGATTTGGATTCTTGCGCATATTTGACGCGCTTGATACGATTTAGGTGCACACTAGATGCACTAAATCGAGATTCTTTGTGTGTATCAGATGCACCTGGTTTTGCTGTCAGGCACACACGTTGCCCTTGACAGGTGTTTTCATGCAAATCCGTTGCACTTAGATTTGGTTTTATGCACATGTATGGCACATTCATGGATTTCGATTTCCGTGCACACCAGACGCACGTGGCATTCATATATATATTTAGGATTGATTTCTTTTGGAGCAGTATATTTTATGATACTTGCTATTTGGTTTAGTACTGAGCAGGACTAGTCAGAGGACAATACCTGAGTATATTTTTGCATGCATTGATAGTTATCGAAGGGATTTCCAAATAGGAGCTATAGTCTCAGTATTTACCTACGTGTCCATGATGACACGAAACTTTTACAAGGGAACCCCTTCTAAATTGCTTTCAAAACGGCGGGACGTGTATGTTAAACAAAGGATATATATATAGTTATTTTCTCATAATGGACGTCCGCCACTGTGCAGTGATACACACATCACACAGCGATTTGAAAAAGGTTTGGCATGCATTGCTTCCAGATGTTTTAATGACATATATCATGTTGGTTTTCGTATTGGATTTAGACATTGATGCCTTCTCCATAACTCCGATGATTGCGTGATGCTTGACGGAGTTTTGTTTTGGTTTATATATCTGTTTTTCATGCGCATGCAGTATGCTACGATATGTCTATGCATTGTTGATTTCTGTGCCCCGACGATTTGATTATTTTGCTGAAATATTTTAGTATTTGGGGGAATTTTAATTTAAATTCGGGAACCGAATTTCTTTAAGGGGGGAAGATTGTAACGTTTTGAAAATCGTTCAGGTGAAATTTCGGTTAATCGATAAAATAACGGGTGTTTTCCGTAAAAATCAAGATATAAATATCTTTTAATATAAAATTAAATATACATATTCTAGAAATGTAATTGCTAGTATTTGGTGTTTGTTGGGCCACTTGTAAAATTTCTAATTTATTGAAAAAAATTCCGAAATTAATTATTTTAATATTATTTTAAGCCGTCACTAATACATTTAACTAGGGATAATTACAAATTGGAATGGGTTGATACAAATTTTGTGCATCCTGACACATTAAATTAATATGTAAAATATTATTTTTGAAATGAAATGAAATTGTCAAACGGTTTTAGAAAATATTGAAGAAAAGGCTTAAATAGTGAAATTAGTGTAAATAGAAATTGGGGTATAATATTTATCATTTCTTTCCTCACCCACACTCACCCACACCCTCTCACCCCCTCTCCATGGGCTTGGCCGGCAATGGGATGCCCCCACTCCTACTTTTCCCCACTTAAATATTTGGAAAGAAAAGAAAAGAAAACAAGAAATAAGAAAGAAAATAGATAAGTGAGTGGGCTTTGACTTTTGTGTTGACTTTGGACTTTCCTCACTTGTTATTACCTCACCTCAATCTCTCTCCTCTATCTTTAGATCTGGCCGAGCCTCCCCACAACAGCCCCTAAATTTCCCATCTCATTTTCTCTCAAAAATTCATCATTTTTCCTCAAAAATGCAAATAAAACCTCATCAAATTCCAAATCTAATCCCTACCCATTTGTCATTGGCCTATCTAGTATGGATCTTGGAGAAAAGTTGGCACTTTGGAGGCTATGATTTTGCATGTTTGATCTCTTGATTTTGAGGTATAAAGTTTCATATAAATTTGTTACTTGTTAATTGTATGTTTAGAATCTAATTTTAAATAGATATTATTATAACTCTAATTTCAAACTTGAAAATTCATGAAAGAGTTTTGAAAACAAATTAGGGTTTCTAGCATTGATTATGGTTGTGTGATGTAGTTTAACATGTTAATGATATGCTGAAACTAATCTAGTTGCTAGTTTACTAATTGATTCTTGTAAATTGTTAAAATTGGAGTTTTAGCAAACTAGGTTTTGGTAATTAATTCAAAATTGAGAATTTAAAATATAGTAAGGGTTTCATCACATCATTAACATTATAATGAGTGATTTAATACTTTAGTTCATGCAAAACCAAGCTTAAGTGTTGAATTGTGAATTTTGCTTTAAAAAGTGTTAAAATTTGATATTTTTGCAAACTAGAATTTTAGAATTAATGCAAATTGATGAGAATAGATTATAGTAATGGTTTATATGAATTAGTTATGATATTTAGTGGATATTATGACCGTTAGTTTTGTTAAAATATCAAGTTTCGAATTAAAACGAAAATTTAGTGCTTTCTAGGTTTTCGAAAATAAATTGATTTGATTTATTTTGAGGTTTTGATGAGTTGCAATCTACTTCATAGTAAAATTAGTGATCTGTGAAAACACGATTGGGGTGTTTGGATTTTTCTCGATGGTTTGATGTTTTTACATCGACATCGAGGGTTGGTTTGGCTATTCTTGCATGCGTAGGCGATAGGTTTTGACCTATGCGTGATACGCGTGCCGATTTGGTTTTCGTATGCCGTTTCGATTTCGGATTAGGTTTTTATGCGATACGATACATTGTGACATGTAGGTACCCCCATGTAGACTTCGAGACGACAAGCAAGCGTGAGGCGACATCGGCATCGGCAAGCGGAGATCGAGGTGAGTAGATTATATCTACGGGGGAAGTCGGGTGGATGGCGTATACCACCCCCACAAAGTTTTGAGAAATGAGGTGATGTGGTAACGATATACTTTTATATGTTACTGTGTGATATGGACCTTAGAAAGAAAAGCCTAAGGAAATTATGGATTGTGTTAGCGAGAATTGAAGAAAGGATTTAGACGGATTCTTAGTCGCGAACCCGAATGTAAAGATTTGCATACACGCACGCATACATTTACATTCATGTGCGTTTATGGGGATACGTATACACACACACATACATAGGTATGGGACTATGTATATATATATATACACACGTAAATCTATACTTGGATGATGAGGATATTATATGATATTTGGAGATGAGTCGATGAGATTGGGCTTGATGCCAGGAGATCGGTGATTTGATTGGGATTATATTATGAGGTGCGACATGTGATGATAGAGGATCGGTAGGCGATGTGTTTCATACACACGCATTATATATATGTTGATGGTATCAGTTTGTACTAGACTGTAGGTAGGTACCCTTAATTCATGATGTGATGATAAGGATACCAGGTATATAATGAGATTGATGTGGTAGTTGACCTGTACCCAGATTAGGATGTCGTACGATGGATTTACCTTACGAGCTATATATTGACGATAGATCCGCACTCTTGACTCGAGAGTGTCATATGATATGTTGTATCATACGTGATATTCTTGAGGCGGGATCACCGACTATATATATATATGTATATATATATATATATATATATGTATATATATATATATATCGACTCAGATTTAGGTGGTTTCCATACGCCTTTAGATTGGCTGTTAGTTAGACCTGTAGCTTACCTAGTAGATGTTAGACTGGACCCGAGTCATTCCTATTTCAAAAACTAACGAATCGTGAGGATTTTAAAAGACATGTCAAGAGATACTACGGATATTTCAAAAGACGTACCTTTTCTTAAAAACACCGTAGTCCTTATTTTCAAAACACCACGATTCGTACTATTTCAAACGGCAAAACAGTATAACACAGGTGTAGCGATGTAGATTCCTTATTATTACGTTATCATTCATGTTCCGCATATTATTGTTGAAATTACTATTCATTTCCATTTATCATGTTGTTATCGTCTCATTGCATGCTTATTGTGTACTTAATGATTATAAACCATGCTGTCAAGACACCAGCACCATTACCGATGATGCGTATGTTCCACATACACTTACTCGCCTGCTCACACACTTCATCATCGGTAATTGCCATGTCACGTACACTTTAGAAAATACTATTTCAGTGACATAGCTTGCTAACAGATAGTTGCTACATTTTATAGCTTTCATATGCTAGTTTAATTATTGCATGATATCAGATGCATCCATATATTCATTGGTTATGCGGTATTATGGAGATTTATGCTGGTTTTCATTGCTATTGACATGGTGACTTGATGATTTTGGATTTTTCTTGATATTTTCTGGATTTGGAAACCGCATGTGAAAGTTTTGTAAACTGATGAACCATTTTAAAGAGAAAAATGCGGTTTTCCTTGATATGTTGAGTATCGTCCACCATGATGTTTTCTCGGTTCGGAGATGTTTTCGAGACCCGATTCGAGGATTTGGATGAACCGTCTCGGTTACATGGTGGACCCGGTATGGTACCCCGGGGCAAGAAGCTCGAGTTATAGACTATGAGCCCGGTAGGGGCAGACTGCCTACAGTTGATTTTACCTGGCGCGGCGGATATCCGGAGGATACCGTTCGTGGTCGTGTGATTGAAGATATGGGCCGATCCGGATTGACGGAGCCCGAGGTATTGAGATATTGAGGTTTATGTTTTGTGTCGATACTTGACACGGATTTGATGTGGATTTCATTGATGATATCTCGATTTATATACATACAGAAATCTCATTAAATAAAGAAAAACAGTTCTTTGATTCATGATGTACTTTGTTCTCATTATATGAATATGCACATCATTTTGTTGATATATTGCTACCTGACATTTGTACATCATATTAGTGACATGTTGTTACCTGAGGCACTGACACGAATTCTTGGTATTACTCTATATGGATAGATGTTTACCCTTTACCGTTATATTATACTTCAGGCCATATTTATTATTTGAGGATATTACTGATCGTATGACCTAGGATTGCGTTATACATGCGATTTCTGCTGGTAGATGTTTTCTACTCACGAGTTGGGAACTCACTCCCGTTATGCCACAGTTCCTTGCAGGTTTTGTCGTACAGGTTCTTTGCGGCTTTGCTGGCACAATGTTCCTTCCGGGTGATTGCTTTGATAGGTGGGTTCTTTGCATCAGGACCACCATTGTATATTGTTATTTCAGTTGTATCTAGTAAAACTCCATCAACCAGATTGTATATTTGATAGGGATAGAAGACCGAACTTGTTATTATTTCGACCTCAGAGTCGCGCGTTGTATTATTATGGTTTTCATGCTGATTTTGGGTTTTCTTTTGAGTTTTGATCCTCGCCCTTCGGCATTGTATATTATATTGCTTGCGTGGTTTTGACCGTCGATTGACGAAGAGCTATCTCCCGCTTGGGGATGCCTTTTTATTTATTTCGTATACTATTCATGTTGTATCCCGTCTGGGACCAGTATTTACAAAGGAGACTCTGCCGAAATTTTCAGAAAATACTTGAGATTTTAAAAATACATACTTCGGCCTATGTTATTAGAACTACTTGCTTTAAATTGGTTTTTCCTTTACTCTACTGCTTCTTTGGTTTTGATTTCTGGGTTTTGGCTTATTTTGATTACGTACGCCTCGAGACGTTTCGTAATTTAAGTGTCGGTCATGTTCCGTACTTTTCGGGTCGTGGCAGTCATTCTCCAAAAGAAATCTTGATCAAATCACAAGAATGCCCCTCCCGACCGTATATACATACCCGTATTCGTATTCCGAGATACACGAATACAATGAGACTAATCTAATCCAATAATCAAATACCAGGATCCGGCTTAAACCAAAGCCTACTGGTATTGTCCTCCCGAATATCATATCAGCACAAGTACACGTATGTGATCGAACCCTGTCGTAAAACCATACAACCTCTACACGTTTCACCCGAAGCCGGGAAACCCTCTGTGTGGGACTCTAAAGACTCGACAGTATGGTGGCAGTGGGTTTAACTATAAGCGCGTCAGTGGCACTAGCTGTACGTAACGGCTACCCAGGTATCCGTCGACAAGAAGGACGACGAGGAAACTCATCCGTACCTCTACTGAGCCTGTCTGTGGCAATCTCCGTACAGTCCAGTCTGTTCATCTAAGATTGTCGCATATCGGTCCTAGGGGCGGCAAGCGTCAGACTCCTAATAGTGAAATAAGTCATGTCGGAGTGCGTCCAAAAATACCCTGAGAAACTACTGGAATCCCTACCAGCAAATTTCGCTTGCCCTGGCCAGGGACTTTGTATAATGGCTTTCCGAACACAACGCGACATCAACCCCCAATACCGGGAGAGACGAATCCTATCTAGCCGCCACTGCCTCCAAGCGCTTCGGGACTGCACCCAACTACTACCTGTTTGCACGACTCAGCAAAGCCGTGGTAGGGTAGTAATCTAATAACAGTGGGAACACACTTGAGGTGAAGTAGCAGTGTCAAGTCGACGGACTAAGCTGTACTCATGTCACCTGGGAACTGCTACCTGACGGTAGGTATATTACCAACCAACAGTTCCCTACGAGTCCGTCCAGTGTAACTCATAACCAAATGAGCACCTGCATACTATCTCCAGTACGACGTACTGATGGCTGTGGGACAGACCATCTCCCCTGCTGGAAAGATAAGCGTATGCACTAGTCTACTCTGGAGTATCGATGCCATGTCTCGATAATCCTGTGACTAGAGACCTGTGTAAGGATGTGCTTGTAGATTACCCAGCCCCCACTAGTGTGCCTGCCATCACAACGCAGGTAGTCAAGCAAAGATCCTAAGGACTCTATCAATATGTATTAGCGATACATTAAAAGAAACATATACACATATTAAGATAGATACAAACCAAGTAGCATAATGCTATATCGAGCAAGACTGTCATAAATCCGTGTATATATCCCAAACTTCCAAAATGTAATATACAAACTAGTACTATACAATAATGGCCTCTAGGGCATATCACACTAACAATCTCCCACTTGCACTAAGGCCATGTGCTGGCATATCGCAGACCTATCATCTCGAATAGCCTCTCAAACTACGTCTGAGGGATGGCCTTTGTGAATGGATCTGTAGTGTTGTCCTCTTTAGCAACTTTCCGAACCTCGATCTCCCGGCGATCTACGATCTCCCTGATCAGGTGATACCGCCTCAAGATGTTTCTGGACTTCTGATGGGACCTGGGTTCCTTTGCTAAAGCTATAGCCCCGTTGTTGTCACAATACAGAGGTATTGGATCAACAATGGATGGAACCACCTGAAGTTCTGTTAATAACTTCCACATCCAGACTGCTTCTTTTGCGGCATCAGAAACTGCGATATACTCCGCTTCCATCGTCGAGTCAGCAACGGTGTCCTGCTTGGAACTCTTCCAACAGACCGCCCCTCCATTGAGGGTAATGACATAACCTGACATGGATTTGGAGTCATCCTTGTCACTCTGGAAGATGGAGTCAGCAAATGCCTCGATCTGGAAGTCTTTTCCGCCGTAAACCAAGAACATTTTCTTAGTCCTTCTCAGGTACTTGAGAATGTTCTTTACTACTATCCAGTGCTTCTCCCCACGGTTTGACTGATACCGGCTTACTACGTTTAGTGCATAAGCTACATCTGGTCTGGTACACAACATCGCATACATTATAGAGCTTACCACAGAAGCGTAGGGTATAATAGACATGCGATCCCTTTCCAAATCAGTCTTGGGAGACATCTCTTTGGAGAGGGTGATTCCGTAACAAGCCGGTAAATTATCATGCTTTGAATCTTCTATACTGAATCTTTTCAGTATAGTGTCAATGTACCTAGACTGTGAAAGTCCCAACATCCTCTTAGATCTATCACAATAGATCTGGATCCACAGAATGTAAGAGGCATCACCCAGGTCTTTCATGGAGAACCTTTGTTACAAGAACCCTTTGACAGATTGTAGCATAAGAATTTCATTTCCTATCAAGAGAATGTCATCCACGTACAAGACGAGGAATACAACAGTTCGTGCCACAATCTTACTATAAATGCATGGCTCATCTGGATTTTTGACAAAGTCAAATTCTTTGACCGTCTCATCAAAACAGATGTTCCAACTCCGCGATGCCTGCTTTAGTCCATAGATGGACTTAAGCAACTTGCACACTTTCCCGCCGCTCTCACTCTGAATGAAACTCTCTGGATGGTCCATATAGACACACTCTTCCAAATTTCCATTTAGAAAAGCGGTTTTTACGTCCATCTGCCAAATCTCATAATCGTGGAAGGCAGCAATGGCAAGAAGGATCTGAATGGATTTGAGCATAGCCACTGGAGAAAAGGTATCATCATAGTCCAAACCAGGTCTTTGACGAAATCCTTTTGCAACAAGTCTAGCCTTATAGGTTTCAACCAGTCCATCTACACCAATCTTCTTTCTGAAGTTCCATTTGCAGCCTACGGGTTTTACCCCTTCTGGAGCAATGTCCAAAGTCCATACTTTGTTGGTGTACATGGACTCCATCTCGGTCCGCATTGCATCCAGCCATTTTACCGAGTCAGTGCTCTGCATGGCTTGCTGGAAGTTAGTAGGCTCATCATTATCAATGATGCAATCCTCTCTATCCCCATCTACGAGAAAACCGTAGTATCTCTCAGGTGGATGAGATAGCATGCTACTCCTGCGGAGCGACGCGGGAATGCCCTGTTCTTCTGAAACTTCTGGTTCCACCAAGCTTTCAGTAATAGCTTGTGGTTCTGGAATTTCTTCCAGTTCTATTGCGCTCCCACTAGTTTCTTTTTCTAAAAAAATGATGTTCTAAAAAATGGGCAAGACGAGAAACAAAAACCTTTTATTCCTCTGCGTAATAGAAAAGATACCCCTTGGAGTTCTTTGGGTATCCCACAAACTTACACAGTACTGAGCGTGCCTCGAGCTTATCCGCATGCTGCTTTTTAAAAAAAGCTGGAAATCCCCATATCTTCAGATATTGAAGATTGGGTTTCTTCCCACTCCACATCTGATATAGTGTGGTAGACACAGTCATGGTAGGAACCTTGTTCAAAAGGTATGCAGCTGATTCTAGTGCATAGCCCCAGAATGATCGTGGTAACTCAGCGTTACTCATCATGGAACGTACCATATCCAATAGGGTTCTGTTCCATCTCTCCGATATACCGTTGTGTTGTGGTGTGTATGGAGAAGTAAGCTGTGAGAGAATTCCATTCTCTTTTAGGTAATCCAGGAACTCGGCACTCAATTATTGACCACCTCGATCAGATCTCAATGTCTTGATACTTTTGCCGGTTTGTTTTTCCACTTCATTCTTATATTCCCGGAATTTCTCAAAGGCCTCGGATTTATATTTCATCAAGAAAATATGTCCATACCTAGAGAAATCATCCGTAAAAGTAATGAAATAGTAATAACCACTTCTTCCATGTGTAGATATTGGACCACACACGTCGTTGTTTATGAGTCCCAAGAGCGAGCTCGCTCTTACTCCACGTCCAGTGAACGAAGTCTTTGTCATCTTTCCTTTGAGACATGATTGACAAGTTGCATAAGATTGATATTCGAACGGATCCAAATATTCTTCTTTATGTAACTTAGTCAACCTTGTTTCGTTGATGTGACCTAGTCTACAATGCCATAAGTAAGCATGCTTTATTTATGGAGTCTTTATTTTATGTGTGTTCTGGACATTGAAAATTTGTAGTTGGTTTAATACGTATATACCGTTGTTTAGAGTAACTGACCCAATCAGACCATGATTAAGGTGGATGTTTAGGACATCGCTTACAAATGTAAAATCATAACCTTCTTTAGATAACTGAGATACAGAAATTATATTACAAGTCAAACTGGGTATACAAAAACAGTTGCGCAAAACCAAAATATGTCCACTCGTCAATCCAAGGTGATATTCCCCTATGGACACAGCATCCACGCTCGCTCCGTTAGGAATACTGAGGGTCATATCACCGGTCTTCAGAACCCTACGGCTTCTCAGTGCCTGCAAAGAATTACAGATATGAGATCCTGATACGGAATCCAATACCCAGGAAGTAGAGTTGATTGACAGACAGTTTTCAATTACAAACACACCTGAAGCCGAAGCCACAACTTGCTTCAGGTCCTGGTTCTTGGCCTACCAAGCCCTGCAATCTTTCTTCCAGTGGCCCTTCTTATGACAGTAAAAGCATTCTTCTTTTCCTACTGTCGGCTCCGCTACTCTTGCCTTTCCCTTTGCTTCCACCTTACTAACACTGCCTCTCGGTTTTGTGGGGGCCTTCTTCTTCTTTCCTTTGGCTTTCGCCTTGGATCTAGAAGAGAAAGCTCCACCAACAAATAGAGCGGGTGTTTCCCTGGTTTTCTGCAGGGTGCCCTCAGCACTCCTCAACATGTTGAGGAGTTCTGGAAGTTCAACTTCTTTACCTTGAATATTAAAATTCAAGATAAACTGGGTATAGGTAGAAGGGAGGGACTGCAGAATTAAGTCTGTATATAGCTCATTCTCTAACATGGTCCCGAGGTCCGTGAGCCGATCATCTTAAGGACGTGTTCCCCTACAGATGATCTGATGGCCAACCTCGCCTGAAAAAGTTTCTTCGAGGTCTCGTATCTTGCGATACGAGATTGCTCTCCATATATTCCTTAGTATGGAGGAATATAGATTCAAGATCCATATTCTCGTGCCGCCTCTGGTGCTCATTGTCCATAGAGGCCAGCACGAGGCACTTGGCCTTCGCGCAGTCAATCTCCCAGGTCTTACGGATTATGTTATCCGCGACACTGGATTCTGGACCCGGGACGGCGGGGGCTTTAGTAGTGAGGACATAGCCCAACTTGTCATAAGTTATTGCCATCTTGACATTCCTGAACTAATCTTTGTAGTTTGGCCCTGTCAATATATTTTTATCTAATAATAACTTAAGGCCCGTCATCTTTGGTTGCTGCAATTAGGAGAGAGAGAAGAAACACTTTAGCATGATACTCTTGCAAGTTTAGATTGGTTTTTAGTTTATCTAAATAGGATGGCTACCACTGTTTCTTGAATCCTTCCTCAAACCAGAAAAGAAAAATTAGTCAGGATTAGTCTCACCGTACAATACTTGCTTAACCGTTCAGCCAGGCTAGTGTCGGTATTTTGAGGGAGGTGATCAGTCGAAAATACAGCATTTTTAACACGGCAATTTCCCTAACATTTGCACTCATCTAGAAGTGTTCGGTATTCATATTGCACATATTAGCAAAACATCTCTGAAATACCAGATTGCATGTGTTAAACGTTTAAACCAGCACTTTTAGGGAAATTGTGTGTTTATCATGGCATCGCATCATTCTTGTATAGCGCAACTCTTGTCTTGGAGTCTATGCAGGAAATTCCGGAAGCAAAGCCCAAAATTGAGAAAACAGTGCAGATAAAATACGCCAACTCAAAGGCTAAAGATCTGGAAGTGATTAAAGGCTAATTACAAGATTCAACATATCATAAAATGGCCCAAATATCAGCCCAAGATCACACTAGAAATCTCAAGCCCCAAGGCCCTCAAAGGACCGCGGATCCGCGGCCCAAACCCCCTTGGCGCCGTGGATCCGTGGTGGTATGACGTCATCCGAAGCTCCAATTTTCCCACGTGCTTACCTCTAACGGCCCAAGCTTCCAGAAGACCTCAGAAGCTCCACGTGGTGCATCTAGAAGACTCGGCTTAACAAATATTTCTAGAAGTCTCTCTTAACAAACTTTTGGAGGGAAAATTAAAATTTCAAATCCTAGATCTAGGGTTTGGAGTTCTATAAAAAGGAGCCTAGATCTAGGGTTGAGGTTGTTCAAGAATCACCCATCATCTTCTACCCACAAGTTGAGTAACACTACTTGTGCCTCAAAACCCTAACTCCAATTCAAAAATCAAGATCAAGATCCCGAGTACCATTCAAGCAAGAGAGCCTTCAACCTTTAGAAAGTGACGCCGGATTTCAACGGAGCAAGAGATTCAAGGAGATCCGCGACTCAAGGAGCCGAGCGAAACCGAAATCAACGATCTAGTTCCTTCCTTTTGTAAATTCAAAAGAGTTGTAACGAAATTTGTCGATAAATAAAGGTGAAATTTCTATATCTTACTTATCTTTTAATTCAAGTATTATTATTAGATCTCAATTTGTGATTGTGTTTGTGATCATAATGTTTGAGTAATCTCCGCTCGTATAGGAGTTTTGACGATCAATAGATGATGATGATTTAGACACTTTTACAATTCTTAAATCCTATAATGTTTGTAAATTCTAGTGAATCAAATGATGAATGACCTAGTTTTGAGATGATGCTTTCTTGATTATGTTCACTCGAAACTAGGGAACAACTATTGATCATTTGATTAACTAGAAGCTAGAATTTGAATGAGATTCATCGAAAGGACAAAGGATGAGTTGCGGAATCCTTAAATTCTCCGTAAGATCCTTAACCCTCGGTAAATTCTCATCGATCTAGTATCAATTCGTTAATGGATAAGAATGAGTAATCATTAGATCTCATCACATCTATAGATCCGATCTACTCCTACGAGCCATACTTCTAATCTTGATTGTTGGTTGGAAATTATCACACATCTCACTTCTTGATTTTAATGCTTTCTTTTAGATCTAGATTTTTCTAATTTTTGATATGAATTACAAATTATGAATTGTTTTCTTTTCTTTTCTCTAAATTTTCGACTCATCTAATTCGAAAAGTGAACGAATCTCACTTTCCCTGTGGACGATCCGCACTTACTAACGCGCTACATCCGACACCATTATTGATTGCGGTCAAAATATTTTTGGTTGTGCTATACACAATTTTCTAAACTACACGAACCGAAAAAAATCACTCAATCAAATGGCGCCGTTGCCGGAGATCGTGTGCTAATTTGTTCATTTTTTGAAATTTGAGTTGAAAAGTTTATTCCATCTAAAATTTTGAGATCAAAACTCGCGCAAAATACTAAACGAGTTGTTGTGGTTAATTAAAAGGAAATCTGGAGCTTGCTGTGCAATTGGAAAATTATTTGGAGAATTCCAGAGGACTCAAGGGCTAAACAGAAGCTCTCTGGAAAAATTTAGTGCAGAGATCACACTGTGCCACCGCGTTTCCGCGGCATAAGGGCTTCATTGCGGCGGTTCCGCGGCATCTTCAGGGCTTCGCTGCATAAAAAATTTTCAGGCACTTTCTAACTTTCTTATCTCCTTCCTCATCTACTCCAATTAACAATTTGTTGCAGGCTTCTTTGCAAAAATCGCAGCGCTGCAAGAAGAAAAATAAATTGTGCTTGTTTTTGATTTTATGGTTGTTTGCATAATTAATACGGACATTAAGGGGCACGGCCAAATCCAGATTAGGTGGGGAGTTCATTACCCTTCCTAAACCCCAAAAATCACAAACTTGCACCCGCATTACCCTCATTAACTAAAAAATATCTAGAGATGACTCTAAGGACCGTCGCGCTCACTTAGGACAGAAGAAGGCCGTGGGTAATTCATTGCTTATCCGCGTTTCTTTTGTGGTGTCTAAGGCAAGTGTGTCAAAGGCTAGTGGTTACTTAATTAGGCCCACTACTTACATAGTGGAGAACCTCCCACTTACCTGGCACTTACCTGGCCACAGGAGAGACAAAGAGGCAGTGGAGGATTGATCCTGCGACTTGTCTTTTGGAAGTTAGGAGCGGTCTAGAGCTTTGACCTAGGTGACCATAGATTTTAGAGTTGCTTGTTGCTTGTTGCATTTGTTGTGATCGCATCATATTTTCAAAATCCGTATCATTTTCAAAACAAATACCGCATTCATTCATTTCCCCTAATTATAAATCTACGCTGCCACTTGTACTAACCCTTTTTAGTGCAAGATAGGCTGGACACGGGATTCTAGTGCCCGACTTGTCCGCGTCCCTTCGATCGACTCCGAAGTCGGTATTTCTCCATTTACCTCTCTTTTACCCACCACCACACCCACACCGATGGATCAGTCTCCATCGAACCTCTTTACCGCAGTTCTGCCGCCATCCGTTGGTGCGCAGAATCCTCCCCGCATCTCTCTCCAAGAGAGGTTCTACCTTTTGCGAGGTCCTCTCTCGACCTGCTTATCCATTCCACCAGCCAACGGGGATAACTTTGAGATTAAACCACAATACATCAACCTTCTACCCAAATTCCACGGTCTCGAGACTGAAGACGCTTACGTTTTCATTACCAAATTTGAAAACGTATGCGCGATGATGGGTACGTCACAACTTTCTGTGGATGCCATGCGTCTACGACTTCTTCCATTTACCTTGTGCGATATTGCCGAGAAGTGGCTGTATAACACCACCGCACATTCCATTACGAATTGGGAAGAATTCTTTGTGGCATTCATTAAGAAATTCTACCCTATGCAAAAGACAGCTCGAATCCGTAGCGAACTATATCAATTCACCCAGCTTCCGGCTGAACCATTCTCAAAATGCTTTGAACGATTCAAGGATCTTTTGGTTCAATGCCCACATCACGGCATCCCGAGATGGGATCTTTGTCGAATCATATATGAGGGCATTAACCCTACCACTAAACAAAACCTTGAAAACATGTGTCAAGGCACCTTTATGACCAAGGATGATGGGGAAGCTTGGAGATATTTAGAAGAGTTCGCTGAAAAGTCCTTACAGTGGGAGAGTGGAACCCAGCCATCGACTAGGGATGGCGTACACCAAATAGACGTGCCCATAGGTGTTCGAGCTGAGATGGAAGCAATGCAAAAGAAGCTCGACGCTATGGAACACAAATTCTTAGCAGCCTCCCTAAACCCGATGTCGCTCCCCAAAACTGTATGTGGGTGCTGTTCTGATCCTTCTCACTTAACGGAAGAATGTCCATTAAACTCTCAGTTTCAAGGTCATGAGCATACCAATGCCGCATTTCAAAGACCTAGAAACGATCCATATTCTTCCACGTACAATCAGGGTTGGAGGAATCACCCAAATTTTGCTTGGAACCAATCACAATCCCAAAACACGGTTCCAAACCCAAATCAATTCCAACGGGTCCCTCCACCACAACAGCAACCACTTCAACTCACTCAGCACCCCTACCAGTCACAAAATTTCCAAAACCAGGTCAACCCTTCTGCACCGTCTAATCCTATGCAATCGACCTGTTCTGACGATTTCTCTCAATTCACTCAAACCAAGAAATCACTCCTTTCAAATTTCATGGAAGTGTCGGCTGAGGTTAGGTCTTCCGTCAGTGATATAAAGAAAAACTCAGCGTCCCAAGCTGAGAGTATCGGAACGATGGAAGCTGAAATTGCACGACTTAAAGCCGAAATGAGTGCGAGAGAAAAAGAGAAACTTCCATCTCAACCCCTACCGAATCCTGGGCATTACAATGTAAATGCCGTCACAACGTTGAGATCAGGAAGAGTGCTGAAAAACCATGTTGGGGAAGAAGTTGATGATATTGAAAATCCTATCAACACCCCGGCTGAGACCTTCTCTCACACACACACTTCTGCTTCTGATTCTTGTTCTTCTACCCCACCGCCTTCTCACGAGCCTATTCTCCATTTCCCTCTAGGCTCAACACCTCAGCCCACCTCTTCTAGTTCTTCACAGACGGTCCCCACTCCTCTTTTGGGATCACGTCTACCCCCAGTTCCTTCTCCTATGATGGACCCAGCACTCATTACTAAAGCTCCTTACCCGAATCGGTTAAGGGGTAACAGATCGAGTCCACATATGGAGAAAATTATGGAAATGTTCAAACAGGTTAACATCAACATCCCTCTCCTAGATGCGATTCAACAAGTCCCCGCTTATGCGAAAATTCTTAAGGACTTGTGCACTAGGAAAAGGAAGACTCAAGTGCCGAAGAAGGTCTTTATGTCCAATAATATTAGAACTGCTTTTATCCCGCAGCTACCAAAGAAACGTAAGGACCCAGGATGTCCTACGATATCGATTTCTATTGGGGGGTAAAAACATCAACCGTGCTCTTTTAGACCTTGGCGCAAGTGTTAACCTACTTCCATACTCTGTATATGAGCAGCTAGGGATTGGAGAGTTGAAACCTGCTCACTGCACTCTCCAAATGGCAGACCGTTCGATCACCAAACCTAGGGGTGAACTAGAGGATGTGTTGATAAAGGTCGGGGAATTTGTATTCCCTGTAGACTTCATTGTTCTCGATACACAGCCTGTAGCAAACCCCCGGAGCCAAATTCCGGTGATTTTAGGTCGACCATTCCTCGCCACTTCCAATGCGGTCATTAACTGTAGAAATGGTTCAATGAACTTATCATTTGGAAATATGACCATTGAACTAAATATCTTCAAAATTGTTTGACCTTGCACATGATCTTAGTGAGGATACCATTTCTACGCTTGAGTCTGCCACTCCTGACTCATCACCATCCGAGTCTGTATCTTTTATAGGCTATGAGCTCTTTTGTGACTCCGAAAATCGTTCGATGATCCCACCTTCTATTATTTCTCCGCCAGCATTAGATCTCAAAATTTTACCTTCTCATCTTAAATATGCGTATTTAGGTGAGAATGAGTCCTTACCGGTTATCATATCCGCTTCTCTAGCATCAAAGCAAGAGAATGCACTTTTATCGGTATTGAGATCTAATAGGGAGGCATTTGGTTGGACCATGGCGTACATCAAAGGGATTAGTCCCTTGATTGTCGAACATCATATACACTTGATGGATGATGCCAGGCCAACCCGAGAACCACAGAGACGGTTGAACCCCGTCATGAAGGAAGCAGTGATGAAAGAGATCGTCAAATGCCTTGATAGTGGTATCATATACCCAATCTCCGATAGCCAATGGGTGAGTCCTATACATGACGTCCCTAAGAAATCTGGCATCACTGTTATTACCAATGAGGCAAATGAGTTGATTCAGACACGCGCCCAAACTGGGTGGCCTGTATGTATTGATTACAGAAAACTCAATGCCGCCACGAGGAAAGACCACTTTCCTCTACCATTCATTGATCAGATGCTGGAACGCTTAGCTGGACGTGCGTATTATTGCTTTATGGACAGATACTCTGGCTATAATCAGGTCCCCATCGCCAAAAAGGATCAAGATAAAACCACTTTCACTTGTCCTTTTGGTACCTTTGCTTACAGACGCATGCCCTTTGGGTTGTGCAATGCTCCCGCTACCTTTCAGCGGTGTATGATGGGGATATTCTCTGACATAGTAGAGAATTTTCTGGAGATTTTTATGGACGATTTCTCGATTTTCGGAGACTCTTTTTCCGACTGCCTAACGAATCTTGACGCGGTTCTTACTCGTTGCAAAGAGAAGAACTTAATCTTGAATTGGGAAAAATGCCATTTCATGGTCCAAGAGGGAATTGTGCTTGGACATGTTATTTCACAGAAAGGCATTGAGGTTGACAGAGCTAAAATAGATGTCATTGAAAACCTCCCTCATCCCAAAAGCGTCAAAGATATTCGATCTTTCCTTGGCCATGCGGGCTTTTATAGGAGATTCATTAAGGATTTTAGCAAAATTGCTAGACCTTTAACTCTTCTCCTGGCCAAGGATACGACCTTCCACTTTGACTCGGATTGTGAGGCAGCTTTCGACTCACTCAAACACTCCCTTACTACAGCCCCCGTTCTATCGTCTCCAAATTGGGACTACCCCTTTGAGCTGATGTGTGATGCATCTGATTTTGCAGTTGGTGCAGTCTTAGGACAGCACATTGAAAAGATGCCACATGTGATCTATTATGCGAGTACAACCCTGAATGATGCTCAAATCAATTATACAACTACCGAAAAGGAACTTTTGGCGGTTGTATTTGCATTAGAAAAATTCAGGCCTTACTTGATTGGCTCTCCTATAGTTGTGTACACTGACCATTCCGCCTTAAAACATCTTCTGGCGAAGAAAGATGCAAAAGGTAGGCTAATACGTTGGATCCTTCTGTTACAAGAATTTGATCTTGTTATCAAAGATAAGAAAAGATGTGAAAACGTAGTAGCCGACCATCTTTCACGCATCTCTTCTTCCCCTGTGACCCTGCCGATCAATGATTCGTTTCCTGACGAACAACTCTTGAGCGTATCCAATGAACCTTGGTTCAGGGATATTGTGAACTATCTTGTCACGGGAATTATACCCAGCGATTTGTCAAAACAGGACAAATACCGTTTTTTATCGCAAGTAAAACACTTTTACTGGGATGATCTATATTTGTTTAAGTATTGTCCTGATCAGATCATTCGCCGGTGTGTCCCGAATGAAGAGTTCAAGAGTGTTCTTTGTTTTTGTCATGATCAGGCCTGTGGGGGTCACTTCGGTCCTAAAAAGACGGCGGAGAAGGTTTTGCAATGTGGATTTTATTGGCCGACCTTATTCAAGGACGCATTTGAGCATTGCAAAACCTGTACACAATGTCAGTACACGGGTAGAATTTCCCGGAGAAATGAAATTCCTCAGCAACCCATCTTGGTTGTTGAAATTTTCGATGTTTGGGGCATGGATTTTATGGGTCCCTTTCCCAACTCCTTTGGGAATTTGTACATACTGCTAGCGGTTGATTATATCTCAAAGTGGGTGGAAGCCGTTCCATGTCGCACTAATGACAGGAAAGTTGTCATTAAGTTCTTAAAAGAGAATATCTTTTCGTGATTTGGACACCCACGCGCTATCATTAGCGACAACGGGACACATTTCTGCAACAGGTCTTTTGAGACTCTGATGCAGAAATACTCAATCAACCACCGACTTTCTACACCCTATCATCCCCAAACGAGCGGGCAGGCTGAGATTTCAAATAGACAGATCAAACTAATCCTGGAGAAGACTATTGCTAAAAATAGAAAAGACTGGTCGACCAAACTGACGGATGCTCTTTGGGCATTCCGAACTGCATTTAAAACCGACCTAGGGATGTCTCCATATAGGATAGTGTTTGGGAAGGCATGTCATTTACCCGTCGAGATTGAGCATAAAGCATTGTGGGCCATTAAGGAAATAAATTTTGACCTAAACCAAGCCTGCAACTTTCGGAAGCTGCAAATAAATGAGCTAAGCGAACTCCGCGATGAAGCTTATGATAACGTTGTGATCGTAAAGAATAGGACTAAGGTTTTTCACGATAAAAACATTTTGAGGAAAACATTTTCACCTGGTCAACAAGTCCTTCTTTATGATTCACGACTACACCTTCACGCGGGTAAGCTCCGATCTCGGTAGAAGGGACCTTTTGTTGTGCGGTCTGTATACCCGCACGGGGCAGTAGAAGTAGAAAATGTTAAAAACGGCACATTTTTCAAAGTGAATGGACATAGACTAAAGCCGTATTTTTCCACTGACCCCACGGAGGAGCTCCTGTTCTTACAGGAGCCATTTTATTTGGATTAAAATTCCCCCGTCTCACCTTCATGTCATGTATATCATTGCATCATCTTTTAAATGGAGGTGAGTGAAAAGAGTAAGTTTGGGGGAGATTCTTCACTTATATATTTTGCCCCCACTAATAAATTCGTCCCAGACTTACAGGTTTTGTAGATATAGCGGTTGGCAACAGTGAGGACACTGTTGAAAACAAGTTTGGGGGAGGTTTGTGCTTAGTTTTGCATCATGTGCATATCATTTGCATAAGCACAAAACATTTTTTTTATAAAAAAACCTATAAAAATTTAAAAATTTTCAAAACCCATAAAAATTTAAAAATTTTCAAAATATAAAAATATTTAACATTTTTGTACATAAATAAGATAATAAAAGATTAGATAGTGAAAAAATACATCCATGAGATTAGAAAATTTTAAGAAAACTAAGAAAATTAGAAGTTTTCTTATACGAACTAGTAATAAGTAGTTATGAGCCGTTGTCCCAAGGGTTAGTAAGATGAAGGAAGTCACTAATCTGAGGATAAAAATAAGTCTGAAAAATAGTTTCTATTCTGGAAAGCCAAATATTTTGAACGTTGATACCCTGCTATTCGCACTTACACACGTCTTGAAGCCCGGGATAGTAGAGGATACCTTGAAATACTCTTGTCTTAAAGCCGATGTATGAAGGAAATAAAAAAAATGATGAAGAAAAATATAAAATGGTGAGAAAAATGGACACTGGTTTTGTTATCACCAAGGGCAATAAAAAAATATATATATAGCGAGGGTGCTTCTTCACCTAGTGCCCTAAGGCCAACTAGTCTGGGAGTCACTACTATACCTGAGGTGGTGCAAGACGAGGAAAATACACCAAATAAGCAAGCACATGAGTAATCGGTCGGTTAGTACCTCAAGAAGTATTAACGGTCGTATGAAAGTGTGTGAGCACATCTAAATATTCATTAATACTGAGGCTGATGGACAAGAGTATGATAGCTTGAATTGAATTCTCCGGGTGTAGGGATGTCCTTAACACACACACACAGGGTTATATGATCGATGTTTGGAAGAAAGATAGGAATGAAGAATAAGATGATGTTTTATTGAGGGAGGAAGTGATTTCTAACATCTTTTCATAACCATTAAGATAGGGCTCATGACAACCGAAAAGCTAGCTTAGTTGGAAACCCTAATTTTCAAGGCTTTTCTTTTACAATTCTTCTCTTTAAATGTAATATTCATGATCTTCCTTTTATTATTGGATTTTATGGGTGCAATCCGCAGAAAACACTCAGGAGACAACACTCCTCCTACAAGGGACACCTAGAGGTTTAAAGGCTTGTTGCACGTGCTCAGTGCAATCGTGTTGCCTACGAAAGTGTGCTAGATAGTTTTTCTCTTTCTTTATTTTCTCCTTCTCTTTTTAACAAAACAATTCGATCGAGACGATCGAAAATAAGTTTGGGGGAATTTGATCAGTCAAAAATACTGCATTTTTAATACGGCAATTTCCCTAACATTTGCACTCATCTAGAAGTGTTCGGTATTCATATTGCACATATTAGCAAAACATCTCTGAAATACCAGATTGCATGTGTTAAACGTTTAAACCAGTACTTTTAGGGAAATTGTGTGTTTATCATGGCATCGCATCATTCTTGTATAGCGCAACTCTTGTCTTGGAGTCTATGCAGGAAATTCCGGAAGCAAAACCCAAAATTGAGAAAACAGTGCAGATAAAATACGCCAACTCAAAGGCTAAAAATCTGGAAGTGATTAAAGGCTAATTACAAGATTCAACATATCATAAAATGGCCCAAATATCAGCCCAAGATCACACCAGAAATCTCAAGCCCCAATGCCCTTAAAGGACCTCGGATCCGCGGCCCAAACCCCCTTGGCGCCGTGGATCCGCGGTGGTATGACGTCATCCGAAGCTCCAATTTTCCCACGTGCTTACCTCTAACGGCCCAAGCTTCCAGAAGACCTCAGAAGCTCCACGTGGCGCATCTAGAAGACTCGTCTTAACAAACTATTTCTAGAAGGCTCTCTTAACAAACTTTTGGAGGGAAAATTTAAATTTCAAATCCTAGATCTAGGGTTTGGAGTTCTATAAAAGGAGCCTAGATCTAGGGTTGAGCTTGTTCAAGAATCACCCATCATCTTCTACCCACAAGTTGAGTAACACGACTTGTGCCTCAAAACCCTAACTCCAATTCAAAAATCAAGATCAAGATCCCGAGTACCATTCAAGCAAGAGAGCCTTCAACCTTTAGAAAGCGACGCCGGATTTCAACGGATCAAGAGATTCAAGGAGATCCGCGACTCAAGGAGCCGAGCGAAACCGAAATCGACAATCTAGTTCCTTCCTTTTGTAAATTCAAAAGAGTTGTAACGAAATTTTTCGATAAATAAAGGTGAAATTTCTATATCTGGCTTATCTTTTAATTCGAGTATTATGATTAGATCTCAATTTGTGATTGTGTTTGTGATCATGATGTTTGAGTAATCTCCGCTCGTATAGGAGTTGTGACGATCAATAAATGATAATGATTTAGACACTTTTACAATTCTTAAATCCTATAATGTTTATAAATTCTAGTGAATCAAATGATGAATGACCTAGTTTTGAGATGATGCTTTCTTGATTGTGTTCACTAGAAACTAGGGAACAACTATTGATCATTTGATTAACTAGAAGCTAGAATTTGAATGAGATTCATCGAAAGGACAAAGGATGAGTTGCAGAATCCTTAAATTCTCCGCAAGATTCTTAACCCTCGGTAAATTCTCATCGATCTAGTTTCAATTCGTTAATGGATAAGAATGAGTAATCATTAGATCTCATCACATCTATAGATCCGATCTACTCCTACGAGCCATACTTCTAATCTTGATTGTTGGTTGGAAATTATCACACATCTCACTTCTTGATTTTAATGCTTTCTTTTAGATCTAGATTTTTATAATTTTTGAAATTCAATTACAAATCATGAATTGTTTTCTTTTCTTTTCTCTAAATTTTCGACTCATCTAATTCGAAAAGTGAACGAATCTAACTTTCCCTGTGGACGATCCGCACTTACTAACGCGCTACATCCGACACCGTTATTGATTGCGGTCAAAATATTTTTGGTTGTGATATACACAATTTTCTAAACTACACTAACCGAAAAAAATCACTCAATCAGGAGGTTTTACGACGCTTTCGCGAAGTTCCTTAATTAAATAACCTCTTTACCCTGGAGGCGTAGCCCCGCTAACACTGTTCTAGACACCTACTTGGTTTATAGTATTGATCGTTAAGTGAAAAAAATCTCCAGAGGAGTAGCATATACTCACAGTAGGATCGGGATCCAAATATCATCGTGTGATAAAGTCGAAGGAATCCAACCAAAATTATCACACTCCAAATGGTATGCAACACTAGCAAGTTTCAGTTTCTTTAGAAACTCCCGATGTGGATTTTTGCCCCATGCTCTTATGACCTTGACGAAGGCCAACATATCATAAGTCATATGTCAAGTTCTACCCGTCATTATCCAGGTTAATTTGAACCCACCCGTACATACCCTTGACGAAGGCCAAAATAGCAGTACGACTGTCCCAAACCAACGCATCTATCTATGCTACAGATGAATATTTAGCAGCTACCAATCACTATGCCTTGGCGAAGGTCAAAATACATAGCTTGAATACTACTGAATATCCAACTGAAATGACGGAGGGCTACGAATGGTTTTGGCTAAACCGTGAACGTAGTGAACTTTATATAATCGAAGGAACCTGATAGCTTTTAAAAGGAGTGGTTTAAGCTCCGCATTTTAAAAGTTTTACTGTTTTGAAAAAACCGAGTGGTTTTAAAATTGTTCTAACGATTCAGCTTTGGTTTGTTTGCTTTGCTTTAATATAATGCAGTCCAATCATTTAACCTACCATTGTAGAAAAGACGAAAATACAACATACGCTTATGTCATCCGCATTCGCCACGGGGCCCCGTCTTACACCGTTAGGTTAGATAACTAACGACAGAGCTAGCGGCTGGACTAGCCCGGATGCAAAATATAAGCAACGTCTAATATAATATATATATATATATATATATATATATATATAATATCCATTCGTCAGACGTATTAATAGGCATTCCAGATCACAGATGAACACATTGGATATATTAGGAATTCCGCGTTTCGTTTAAGCATGTAACGAAAGATGGATTCCACGGTCGCGATGAATAGCCAAACCCCACCCCAGACCCCTACGGGTGTGGCAAACTACCCGCCAAATATCCGAAGAGAAGCAACCTCCCTCAACAACGTGAGTAGGCCTCTCGGCGCTTCAAAGTACCCGATAGTTTGTGCACCCCACCTTGGGTCTATCCTAGGAGCAATAAACAGTAAATGAAATAATACAATGGTGGCTACAACCTCAACCCGGATGTGCCCCGCGAAAAAATATTACAACAATTTACAATTTACATTTTAATGAAAGAATATAACACCTCACATCCCCGGCTATTCATTCACGACAATCCAATAAGTCCATATACACAAACAAACAACACAGAAATGTGCAACCCCCAACTAACCGACATATAGAAATTAGCGGAAGTTTACGAACACATTTATCACAACATGAAATATTAAACGATGTTAAACTGCGACTTCGAAACACCTCGTATTGCCACAATGAAGAATTGATAGTATATTCAAAATTGGCAAAAACAAACAACTCCTGAAACCCTAGATCCTAGTAACAAATCCGCAAAGCAAAACACGAATCATTTACCCACAACTAAACCGAGGAGGCCGGATTTTGAGGCTATGTGGCCGGTCTATTTTGCAAGGAAATGTCTCATTTTTGGTCTATGTTCACTTTACAAGTGAAGGAGTACTCTGCAGTTGCTAAAATAATTTTTAGAGCCTCGTAAAAATTCAACAGAAACTAGGATCTACGTTTCGATGTTTACGGGTTATTTCGGTTTCATAGTTTTAGTTGTCGTTTAATCTGTTAGCTGTGGTTTAGTCGTCTCTGATACCACTGTAAGTCGATGCCACGCACCCCACGTATTCGCGGGGAGGCAGAGTTTGCAAAAAACGATTTTTATTAGCTTCGTAACATCGACTAAACTCCAGGATCGATACTAAACCCTAACTAAAAATATATCAAAGAGGTTTAACTACTATGTATGAGCGTTATAACTCAATTTCTCGCTGTCCTTCACCTCCTCACTGCCCTTCTCCAAGTCGTGAGCTCCTTGAACTAAGAACGGAATGCACCACCTCGTCGTCTTCTCCAAATCGTAGAAGATCCACCCGAGAGATCCGATTTTGAGCTTTAACCTCTAACTTGAGACAACCAGGTCACTTGGTGTGCTAAACTTAGTAGCCTAGGATGTGTAAGAGTGATGAGGAGTCTAGTAGTCTCACAAACCCTATGATTCTCAACTCATGAGATGGTTAGGGTTTGAATGAAGAAGGAGAAAGCTTGAGAAAAATGAGAGTAAGTAAATATCTGTTGTTTTTCTTTTGTGTAAAGATTAGTGAATAATGGCTAGGGTTTTGGCTTTTAAACCTAGTGAAAATATCTCACAAAATATCTAAGTCAACAACTCACAAAAGAGTCCAAGAAAGTCAAAGCAAAACCCTAATCTTATTTCACTAAAATACCACAAAGTTTCTACTCTCATTTTCTCCACCTCATTAAAGAATTAATCATAAAAGAGAAACCCTAATTTGAGGTGTCATTCTCCAAAAGCAATCTTGATCAAATCACAAGAATTCCCCTCCCGACCGTATATATATACTCGTATCCGTATTCCGAGAAACACGAATACAATGAGACTAAACTAATCCAATAATCAAATAGCAAGATCCGGCTTAAACCAAAGCCCACTGGTATTGTCCGCCCGAACATCATATGCGCACAAGTACACGTATGTGATCCAACCCTATCGTAAAACCATACAACCTCTACACGTTTCGCCCGAAGCAGGGAAACCCTCTGTGTGGGACTCTAAAGACTCGACAGTACGCTGACAGTGGGTTTAGCCACAAGCGCTTCAGTGGCACTAGATGTACGTAACGGCTACCCAGGTATCTTTCGACAAGAAGGCCGACGAGAAAACTCATCCGTACCCCTACTGAGCCTGTCTGTGGCAATCTCCGTACAGTCCGGTCTGTTCGTCTAAGAGTGTCGCATATTGGTCCTAGGGGGTGGCAAGTGTCAAACCCCTAATAGTGCAATAAGTCATGTCGGAGTGCAGCCAAAATCACCATGAGAAACTACTGGAATCCTTACCAGCAAATCTCGCTTGCCATGGCCAGGGACTTTGTGTAATGTCTTTCCGAACACTGCGCGGCATCAACCACCAATACCGGGGGAGACGAATCCTATCTAAACGCCACTGCCTCCAAGTGCTTCGGGACTGCACCCAACTACTACCTGTTTACACGACTCAGCAGAGCCGTGGTAGGGCAGTAATCTAAGAACAGTGGAAACACACTTGAGGCGAAGTAGCAGTGTCAAGTCGACGGACTAAGCTATACTCATGTCACCTGGGAACTACTACCTGACGATAGGTATATTACCAACCAGCAGTTCCCTACGAGTCCGTCCAGTGTAACTCATAACCCAATGAGCACCTGCATACTATCTTCAGTACGACGTACTGATGGGTGTAGAACAGACCATCTCCCCTGCTGGAAAGAGAAGCATATACACTAGTCTGCTCTGGAGTATCGATGCCCTGTCTCGATAATCCTGCGACTAGGGACCTGTGTAAGGATGTGCTTGTTAACTATCCAGCCCCCACTAGTGTGACTGCCATCACAACGCTGGTAGTCAAGCAAAGATCCTAAGGGCTATATCAATATGTATTAGCGATACGTTAAAAGAAACATATACACATATTAAGATAGATACAAACCAAGTAGCATACTACTATATCGAGCAAGACTGTCATAAATCCGTGTATATATCCCAAGCTTCCAAAATATAATATACAAACTAGTATTATACAATAATGGCCTCTAGGGCATATCACACTAACAATAACTAACAGACTCCCAATACCGGGAGAGACGAGTCCCTAACGATCACTCACTGTCTCCATGTGGCTCGAGATTGTACCCAATTAAATCATGTTTGCATGTCTCCTTTAAGCCGTGATAGGGTAGTAATCAAATCACAGTGGGAACTCACACGAGATAAATGATGATCTTAGGTCTACAAACTACCTGTACACATGCCACACGAGAATTGCCATCTGACGCTAGGTATAATACCTTCCAGCAGTTCTCGGCAAGTCCGTCCAGTGTACCCACCCATAATAAGCACCTGTATACAATCTTAGGTGAAGCACACCAATGGCTATTAGACTAACTATCGCCCTTGTCGGAGTCTAGAAACGTATACACCAGTCTACTCTGAAATATCGATGCCCTGTCTCGATATTCCTACGACCGGGGACACGTTTAAGGATATGCTTATAGATTACCTAGCCCTCACAAGTATGACGGCCATCACAACGCTGGTAGTCAAGCACATCCCACGGGCTTTATCAACATGTATAAGTAGTACATAATAACAAGTAGAATATACGCACATGTTAAGATAAAGTCAAACCAGATAGCATATCATTTCGAGCAAGATTGTCATATATATATTTATATATCCATTACAAATAATGGACTCTAGGGCACATATATATCCTAATATATACATATCCATAGTACCTATTACAAATAATGGCCTCTAGGGCATATATATATCCTAAAATCTTCCACTTGCACTAGAGCTGGTTATTTGTATAATGCATCCCTAACATCTCAAACAGCCGCTCAGTGCTTAAGGTAAGACCTTCGTGAATGGATCTGTTGTGTTGTCTTTTATGTCCACTCTCCGAACATGGATCTCCTTGCGATCCACTATCTCCCTGATCAGGTGATACCGCCTCAAGATATGTCTGGATTTCTGATGGGACCTTAGTTCTTTTGCTAAAACTACAGACCAATTGTTATTGCAATATAAGGGTATTGGATTGACAATGGACAAAACCACATGAAGAACAAAAATGAACTTCCTCATCCAGACCACCTCTTTTGCGGCATCATTAGTAGCTATATACTCACCTTCCATCATAGAGTCTGTAACGGTGTCTTATTTGGAACCCTTCCAACACACCGCCCCTCCATTGAGGGTAAACACATAACCTGAGATGGATTTAGAGTCATCCTTGTCACTTTGGAAACTTGAATCGGTAAAAGTCTCGACTTGGAGGTCCCCATTACCGTATACCAAGAACATCTCCTTAGTCTTTCTCAAGTACTTGAGAATTTCTTTACTGCTATCCAATGCTTCTCTCCCGGGTTTGACTGATAGCTACTTACCATACTAAGTGCGTAAGCTACATCTGGTCTAGTACATAACATTGCATACATTATAAATCCTACCGCCGAAGCGTAGGGTATAATGCTCATGCGAGCTCTCTCTTCATCAGTGTTTTGAGACATTTCTTTGGAGAGGGTGATCCCGTAATAAGTGGGTAAATTACCACGCTTGGAATCTTCCATACTAAACCACTTCAGTATGGTGTCAATGTATCTGGACTGTGAAAGTCCCAACATTCTTTTAGACCTATCACGATAGATCTTAATCCTCAGAATATAGGAGGCATCACCCAAGTCTTTTATGGAGAACTTCTGTGACAAGAAGAGCTTGACTGATTGTAGCACATGGATGTCATTCCCTATCAGGAGTATGTCATCCACGTACAGTATGAGGAAGACTACTGCTCCTCCTACAATCTTCCTATAAATACATGGTTCATCTACATTTTTTATAAAGTCAAATTCTTTGACCGTGTTATCAAAGAAGATGTTCTAACTCTGCAATACTTGTTTTAATTCATAAATAGATTTAAGCAACTTGAACACCTTTCCGCTGCTCCCACTGTCTAAGAAATCCTCTGGCTGATTCATGTAAACACTTTCTTCTAAATTTCCATTTTGAAAAGCTGTTTTCACGTCCATCTGCCAGATGTCATAGTCATGGAAGGCAGCAATGGTAAGCAGGATCCGAATGGATTTAAGCATAGTCACCGGAGAAAAGATTTCATCATAGTCAAATCTGGTCTTTGACGAAAACCTTTTACAACAAGTCTAGCTTTGCCGGTTTTCACTTGTCCATCTACACCAATTTTCTTCTTGAAGATCCATTTGCATCCAACGAGTTTCACCTCAGGAGGAGCAAGTTCCAAAGTCCATACTTTGTTGGTGTACATGGATTCCATTTCGGATCTCATAGCATCCAGCCACTTCACCGAGTCTTTACTCGTGATAGCCTACTGAAAATTAGTAGGCTCATCATAATTGATAATGCAATCCTCTCGATCCCCGTCTACGAGAAACCCATAGTATCTCTCAGACGGATGAGAATTCCTACTAGATCTGTAGAGCGGCGTCGGTTCGTCGGGCTCTATTAAAACCTGAGGTTTTACTAAATCCTCAGCAGTACTTTGTGGTTCTGGAATTTCTTCCAGTTCTACCACGCTCCCACTAATTCCTTTTGCGAGAAATTCTCTCTCTAAAAAAGACTATGTGGTGAGCAAAAAACACCTTTTGTTCTTCAGTATGGTAGACAAGATATCCTCGTGAATTTTTTGGGTATCTCACAAGCTTGCATAAAACTGATCATGTCTCAAGTTTGTCCGGATTTTGCTTTTTGACAAAAACTGGACACCCCCGTATCTTAAGTCTCTTCCCACTCCACTTCTCATATGTGGTGGTAGGCACAGACTTAGTTGGAACCCTATTCAATAGATATGCATCTGATTTCAGGGCAAACCCCCAGAAGGAAAGTGGCAACTCAGCACTACTCATCATGGAACGCACAATATCGAGCAGTGTGTGATTCCTTCTCTCTGATACACCATTATGCTATGGTGTATATGAAGGAGTAAGCTGATAGAGAAGTCTATTCTCTTTTAAATATTCAAGGAAATTGGTACCAAGTATTCTGCACCTCGATCAGGTCGAAGTATCTTGATACTTTTACCTGTTTGTTTCTCCACTTCATTCTTATAGTCCTTGAATTTCTCAAAGGCCCCGGATTTATGTTTCATTAAGAATACATGTCCATACCATGATAAATCATCAAAAAAAATGATGAAGTAGGAGTGACCATTTCGTACATGTGTAGACATCGAATCATATACATCGCTGTGTATGAGCTCCAAGAGCTCAGTGGCTCTTTCTCTGTGTCCTATGAACGGAGATTTGGTCATCTTTCCTTTGATATATGATTGACATGTTGCATATGATAAATATTCGAACGGGTCCAAATATCCATCTTTATATAATTTAGTCAATCTTGTTTTATTAATAGGACCAAATCTACAATACCATAAGAAGGCTTGGTTTGAATCTAGAGCCTTTCTTTTGAGTGTGTTTTGGATGTTGAAAACTTGATGTTGATTGAGTACATATATGTCGTTATCCAGTGTGTTAGACTTAATCAGTTCTTGATTTAGGTGAATGTCCTTGATATTTCTATCAAGTGCAAAATTATATCCTTCATTAGATAACAAACATACTAATATAATATTACATAGCATATTGGGTACACAAAAACAGCTATACAACACCAAAATTATTAGGAATATGTATGCCCTAGAGGCCATTATTGTATGATATAGTGGATGCTTGGATATATATATAGAGGACTTTCTTGCTCGACATGATAGTATGTTATCTGGTTGCTCTTTATCTTAACATGTACACTTGTATTGTTATACTGTCTCTCTGATACATGTTGATAAAGCCCTTAGAATGTTAGCTTGACTATCAGGACTATGATGCAGATCATACTAGTGGAGCTTGTGTAGTCTGCAAGAACATCCTTTAACAGTTCCTAGTCGAGGGGATATCGAGACAGGGCATCGATATTCCAGAGTAGACCAGTGTGTACGTTTCTTGACCCTGTATGGGGCGATGGTTGATCTCACATCCATTGGTGTTTGACATCAAAGATTGTACATAGGTGCTCATTAGAGAATGGGTACACTGAACAGGACTCGCCGAGAACTCCTAGATGGTACCATACATATCATCAGATAGCAGTTCTCTGGTGACACTTATACAGGTTAGTCTGTAAACTCGAGATCGTCATAGTTTCTTGTGTGGTTCCCACTGTGCTTTGATTTCCTCCCTACCATGGCTCAAAGGAGGCGTGCAAACATGTGGATTTTGGGTACAGTCCCGAGTCACATGGAGGCAGTGAGCGATAGTAGGGGTTTCGTCTCTCTCTCGGTATAGGGAGTTGATGTTGCGCTATACTCGATTGGCTATAACAGCAAGTCCCTGGCCAGGGCTGATGAGATTTATTGGTAAGTGTTATCAGTAGTTTCTCGAATGGTTATAGGCCACATATCGGCATGACTTATCAAGTTACCGCGGTCTGACGATTCCAGCCATAGACTTGATATGCGACATATCAGACGAAGAGACCGGACTGTATAGTAAGTGTTGCTTATAGGCTTTGCGTGAGTTTGGACAAGCTTGCTTGTTGATCTTCTATTCGCTCAATACCTGGGTAGCTGTTACGTCCATCTAGTACCACTAACGGCTTGTGGGTGACTGATGTGATTAATGCCTACTGCTGGCGTATTGACGAGTCTTTAGATTCCCACACAGAGGTTTCCTAGCTCAAGCGAAACAAAATAGGGCACATATGGTGATATGTTCGGGAGCTTGATTAAATACGAGTATGTGATGTCGTATTATAATCTTGCGATATTTGATATCGGTTAGGTTATATGTGATATAACCGAATTGTTGAATCAAGTGTTGATTCAATGATATGTTATATGTATATATATTTGATATTGGCCGGTTATATATGATATGACCGGATTATTGAATCAAGTGTTGATTTGATATTGTATATTGAATGTTGTCGGTTATATTTGATATAACCGGGTTAGTGAATCAAGTGTTGATTGATAATATGATATACATATAAATGATATTAGTCGGTTATATATGATATAACCGGATTATTGAATCAAGTGTTGATTTAATAATTTGATATATATTAATATATTTGATATATGCATATATATATTAACTAATTTTAGCTCACTAATGATTTTCTTTTCTTGTTATATAATGATATATATATTTGATATATGTATTTATATATAATTGGATTATTGTATCATGCTTGACGATACAATGAACATGGGTATATGAGACTCACACATGACCTAATGATAATTGGGGATATTTATATTTAAAAGGAAATAAAAATGGGTGAAAAATGAGCATGGCTTGGATGCTTGTAGAAGCATGTAGAACCCATGACTCATCTCTCATTTTTGTTTTACTCTAAGATATTTTCTAACCCCATCTTTATCTTTAACTCTTGGTTTACTCTCTCTCTTAATTCCATCACAACTCTCACCCACCCAAGTTCATCTCCTTCTTCCTCAAGAGCTCACTAGGGTTTTTCTTCAGTTAGAAATAAAAAGAGAAATAAATTTCTTAAGTGAGAAAAATTCCTACTTCATCAACCTACACTATCTTAGCCCTTTAGTATAGGTTGTTTGCTTCACTAATTCCTTGATTAGTGAAGAGGTACTTGAGTTAGAGAGACTTCAAAGTGGATCATCGTCGGCTTCGAAAATCACGTAGCAAGCTCAATCCTTTTCTTCAAGTGGAGCGAAGAAGAGTTCTAGGGACTACTACTTAGAGCTTAGGGACTACTACTTGGATCTATAGAAGTGAAGGACTTGGTCTACAAAGGTTGTTATCCTCTTCACTTAGTTATAGAACTAGTTTTCTTGCTTAAAACCCTAATTCTCTAGTTCGATTCTTGGTTAGTGTAGCTTAGACCTCTACATTTTTAAAAATTGCATAATTGATGTATGTGGAAATCTTGTAGAGGTGCTAAGACACACTTTCATGGTATCAGAGCCAAGTTAGAGCATTAGGTATGGTCTAAACGATGTTAAAGTGTTCGATCGAAGTTCAAAACCCGTACTTTTCATAGTTTTTGTCCATTTTTTCAAAAGTTGATATTTTACTGATTAAAAATATGCAGAAAATTATGCAGGTTATTTAATGGAGCCCCAAGAAGTACGAGGCCATAACTCCTCCTAAACGTCGCGGAACCGTCGCCAAACACATGGTTTGGCCGCGGTTTCGCCGCACATTTGGAGAGTTGATGGCTCGTATTTCTTATGCTGCTCCATTTTGGTATTTACCACTTTCTGGGTATTTTTAGTGAAGCTCAAGTTATTGAGGTCTCTGTGATTTGTGGGTATTTGATATATCGATCGAAATGTTTAATATCGTCTAGATTATTATGATATGTAATAAAATATTTGGAATCCACATTAATTAGTTTTGTGAAAACTAGTTTGTGATTTGTAAATCTCGCATTTTAGTCTCTTTTGATTGATTTCCACGGAGTTTCGATTCGGATCAAAACCCCGTCGCAATCTCGTATTGTACGCGAATAGTCACCGGGAAACACTACTAGATAGCCATGCTCCATACTCCCGACCAAGTGACTTTAGAAGAACACCGTAACCAAAAGCATCCACTCAGGTGCTCACGGCCGCGGTGATCCGCCTAAGTGCACTTCGTTGACGTCATCGGGGGTGCGGAAATCTACTAAAGTTCCCGATGAGCATTTTGAATTACCCGACTTGATATTGAAAAGTGTTTTCAATTCGAGACATAAATGCAAGATTTAAAGGGTTAGGCATAAAATCCGAGATATGAGATATTCTGGGTTTATGATGTCTAAGAATGATACGGATTCTAATTATTGTAGTTTTCATTTCTTTTCTGCGACCGTAAGTGTAATATGTGGTGTATCTCCGATCTCGTTTCTATATGTCAACGATATTCGGGATACGCAAATTTACTTACGTTGATGACATGTGATGTTATAGTGTTGTTGTGATATATTATATTGGATAGTCGTGATTGAATATCCGGGGTTTTTTGCGTGAGATGAGATTTTTTCAATTTTCATTCATGTAAATGTTGTATGTAACATTCTTTTATTGGGACACTTCCGAGTTGAGGATGATGTCACCATTGATATATATTATTTACTTTTCCTAATTAGGATAGACCCAAGACGGGGAGCACAACTAACCAGGTTCTAAAGTCCAGTAGGAGACCAACTCGAGGAGTCGAGACCGGGTCTCTTAACTCTAGAATTAGCAGGGTCACTTTCCGCTCTCGTAGAGGTCTAGGGATGTGTGTTTGGCTATTCATCTCGACCGTGGAATCCGTGTTTTTCATTACTGGCTTAATTTAAAACACGGACCTCCTAATATATCCTATATTTCATATGTTTGTTTCTGCTGCCTGTGTTCTGTGATGTGATCATATAACTGCGTGAGACAAATGCTATATATATATGATATATATAATAAACGATGCTTATGTTTTGCACCCGCGCTAGTCCAGCCCCCGCTCTGCCGTTAATTAAGTAACCTAACGGTGCACGACGGGGCCCGTGGCGAATGCAGATGGCATAAGCATACGTTCTATTTTCGTTTCTTCTGTGATGTTTAGGAAACATAAATAACGGGATGTCATTATTGTGATTAATGAAAAGAAAGAAACCTAAAAGATATTGTAGAATCAATTTTTTTTAAAAAGGTAGCTCTAGTTATTGCTTTACATAGCAGTATTCCATTATGAATATCCAGCACCTCATTCGATGAGGAAAAATCCTAGATCCCTTCACCAGGAATGACCTCTTTAGCAAAACTAGCAGATGCTATAACCCACTCGGTTTGTTTTGAAAACTATTCGATTTTAAAAGCGGAGCCTAAACCACTCATTTTCAAATCACTAGATTCTACAACGATATCAAGTTCATTATGTTAAAGCTTTTATTCAAAACCAGTCATAGCCCTCTGTCATTTCAGAAAAGTGCTATTTAGTATTCGTGCTGCGTTTGTTGACCATAGCCAAGGCATAGTGTACGGTAGCTGATTAGTGTTTATCTGCAGCATATGATGCGATTGGATTAGGGTAGTCGTAGGGCTTTGTTGACCATAGCCAAGGGTCGTACAAGTGGGTTTAATTCAATCACGAAATGACGGGTTGAACTTGGCTAGCGCTTATGACTTGTTGACCATAGCCAAGGACATAAGTCGCTAGGGGGAAAAACATATATCGGGAATTTCAAGTGTTGAAATTTGCAATGAGATTGCATACCTTTTATGAGATAGTTGAATCCCGATACCCACTGCGAGTAAGTGTTACTCCTGGGAGAGTCTTCCACTTTACAATTAGCTGATCCAGTAGATTTCTAAGAAAGGTGTTAATGGGATTATGCCCCTGCGGAAACGAGGTTATTTAATTAGTTCCATGCGAAAGTGTAACACCTTAGAACGTGTTTGTAGCTAATTATATTTTAATATATGGTTTTTAATAAAAAGTTTACCAAATTGGTTTTCAATTATTTTATCTTATTTAATGAATATTTTATTAGATTTTTCGTAGGCTTGCACACACATGTGCATGTTAACTAGGGTGTTAATTTGGGGTTAAACCTTGATTAGCAATATGGTGGTTAACCATTCCCTAATCTAGTTTAATAATTTATATTAAGTGTTTTGGGTTTAATAGTGTATGGTTGTTTTTTTAAAAAGAAAATGAAAAATGAATTTAAAAAGGGTTTTATTTTGGGTTGAATGTTGACCTTGAGAGAGGGAGGGAGGCATGGTGCTATATGGCCAAACCATGCTTCATTAATTGTTGAGAGAGATTGAGAGGGGTGGCGTTTTGAGTGTTCTCTCTCATTTCTTTCAATTCTCTCATTTCTATCAAACACTCACACACACACACACCTCTTCAGCAGAAGGCAGCAGCAGAAAGCAGCACCAGAAGCAGCTTCAGCAGCAGACAGCAACAGCATCAGCAGCGTCTGGCAGCAGCAACAGGAGCTCCAGCAGCTGTAGCCACCCCTCATCTCCTCCATACACTTCTTCTCCTGCTCTCTAGGGTTCATTAGGGTATAATTTCTTAACCCGATTTCCTTGTTTGCTTAACTTGTGCGTAGTTTAGCGTCGGTTTGTGTTATTTGTGAGTTTAGTGCTAATTATGGTGATTTGTGAGATGTTGTGGAAAATTGATGATTGTGTTGGTAAACCCTACCTATTTTAGTGTTATTAAGGTCACATTAACTGAGTTTAACCCCAGGTTTCACTAAAATACCATAGGGTTTGCTTTTTGTGCAAAATTGGTGTTTTAATACGATATATTAGCTTTCTGTGATCTGCTATTGGCCCGGACTCTTCAGAATAAATTTGAGAATACTGGAGCATGCTCACTAGGTTTAGACAACACCACCAGAACACGAGCCCCTATCTCCCAATCATGGCCGCAGATTTAATCTTATTGGCCACAATTTGCGGCCAGGATAGGGTGTTGGGTCTTGGGGTTTTGGGTAGGGTTGTCTGCAGTGTTTTTTAGTATTTTGGCATGAATAGTTTTGTAATATTTGACCTATAGGAAAATCTGGGATGAAATACCGTTTTTCATGTCCGTTGTGTTTGCGTGATACGCGTGATACGTGAGTCGGTTCTGCGATCCAGCGTGTCGCGGCGTGTCGCGATAGTTTTAGACACGTATGCATACGTTTTAGCGTATCGTGCACACGCGCATTTAGTTCGCGACGCGAGTTTCTCTTTTGGGTTCGATATCGCGTTTTGCGGAATATTTGGCTTATATATGACTTCATGTCTAAATTGCAGGTTTGCAGGCGGGGACTACGGACACTGCTACAGGGGGAGCTGATGGTAGGATTCACCTAGCGTGGAGCGTAGGTGAGTAGATTTAACATCTACAGGGGAATCGCCCGCATGGCGTTATGCGTCAGGGCTAGAATTCTATTACTTGTCGCATATTCTACGTCATTGTTAGAATTGCGCCTTTACCTTATTTCCTTGATATAGTTGTACTGTGACTAGCAGCCGTATGACACTGCACATATTATTGACGGTTCATGTTGCACGAGCACGGATTGTATGCTACACACACACCGTCAATAATTGCCATGTCACACACAAACCATTATAGACATTTTATTGCTTAGTTAGGGACTTTACGACATCGATTCACATTACTTATCACGCTTTGACATTTAGTTACCGATATACCTTAATCACCTATTCCACTCATACCCGGAGGGGGTATACTTCATCAGTTCTTATAGGTAGATACCTATACATTGCTACACCTGTATGTTACACACATATTCAGTTGCAGTCACATATTTACCTTTACCGATGTTACTTAGTTGTACCTTATTGATTTCGCATACTTATGGTTTCAGCTACACATTCTCATCTATATGCTCGCATTTCAGATATATCGCATCTATTTATTCCTGGATTTGCGCATTGTTTATTGGGATTTTACATGATGTTTTTTGGATTTGGGAACCGCGGGAGTTCATGAAATTATGCATACATTGAAAAACCCGGTTTCCTTGATATGATATTTGCGCAGCCACCATGAGATTTATCGGTTCTGATTATATAGTCCATACGAGGTGTGGTTGCCGTATGAGGGTACATGGTGGGGCCCGGTATGGTTCCCCTCGGCAAGATGATCGATGGATTTTGCCGATTGACCCTGGAGGCGGGCGAGTACCTACCGGTGACAGTACTAATGACTCGGCGGGGATCATGGAGATACCGTTGGGAGTCATGCACGTATGCATACGTCTAAAGGCGAGGGTCAGAGCTAGGCACTCGTGCTTTCGGGATAGCGTATGATACGTACCTATCACTATTTCTGTGTTGATGCTTGGCACATTGTTTTCATGATATTTCCTTTAAACACCTTTGTATATATAACAAGGGATTTAGCCATTGTTATATATACCCTTACACCAATATTAGTGGAATGGGACGCTAATATATGTGTATTGACCCCATCATATTTATTTCTGCATATATATATTTAGGATGCTAGAATCTTACTTGAGATTTTGACTTGGGATATCAGGTGATTCATTGAGATTGGACATACATATGGGATTACTGATTTGTACATTCGGGCTATAGGAGATTACTCGATATTGTACATTGAGGAGACGTGAGACTTATATGATGTGAGAGCCCAACGTGGGGGCTGATTTGAGGAATTGGGATTTGAGTGTCTTGATGGATTGTGATCCTACCACGATGACAGGATTCCGTGGGATGACATATTTCACTCCATACCTCATACCTTTTCACTTATGCACTGTTCCATATTTTAGGAGTACCTGTTAGTGTGCTCTTCATGATTGCTGCATATTTGCATTCTCATATCCCTATTGCATGGTTATTGCATACTACTGTCATGTTACTATTGCTTCACATATTAATTGTACCTGCTAGTATACTTTCCATTATTCTGCATTCACATGACATGTTATTACTGTAATCGTATATCTTAGATTCATGATGTACGTACATTCCTGCGATTACCTGCATATGTTATCTACTATTCACGAGTTGAAAACTCACCCCCGTTGTGCCACAGGTGTTGCAGGTTGTTCCCCAGAGTAGTCGAGGCAGGCTATTCAGCTATTCATCTATCATCTTTTGCTACAGATACCGCATCAGCTCTCAGTACTATTTTTCTTAAGTGGGTTGCGATGATTATCTGTATTTCATATTGTACGTTCGTTGTATCTTGTACTCTCCATCTACTATTATGTTGTTGACTTAGAGACTTGGTGAGGACGATATTGTATATTATTTGTGGATTTGTTGTCTTTTATATACAGCTTTCTCTCTATTGTCTTTATTTCTTTGGTACGGCGTCGTATATTTGTGTTGTATTCATCTTGGGCTAGTTTTTACAAAAGGGGGTGTTGCCAAAATTTTAAAGAAAGAAAGTTAGACTTTTAAAGAATTTGGGTTGCGATTTCAAATGTTTCAAATACTTTTATTATCTTTTCCATATTTTCTTGGTTTAGATTTCTGGGTTTTGGCTTTCTTTTGCTGCGTTACGTCTTTAGGCGTTACGTAGTATTAGGGCCGTCACGTGCCAATTTCGGGTCGTGACAAAGTTGGTATCAGAGCGCTAGGTTTTACCTTTCGGAGTGTAGGATGACCTTAGTATGATGGAGTAGATAGCTTAAGCAAAGTAACGTAGTGTGTGTATGTCTGCAGCTTACCCACGATGCGGTACTTCGCCTAAAGTGACCTAAGTACAAATTGTTTGAAATTCCTTCGTTGATGATTCATATCCCTGAGATTCGATTCCTTATTCTCATCGAATCTTATATCTATTTATAGCCTTGCCGCCGATGACTATGGGGACTCAGAGTGATGCAGCTAGGGCCGAGGTCAGAGTTGGCTCGGATGAGACGAGTACTGACCAGGATGGCACTCTAGTTGCATAGGTGCAGACGGATCAGCCTATGACATATACTATTGATAGGCTTTTGGCAGAGATGCAGGACTTCCGCCAGACTATGAGTTCATTGGTTGATGTCGTTCGGGAGCTACGACAGGAGGTTGTTACCCCTGTTACTCAGTTGTCACTTACGATCAGCATGCAGCAGTCCGTCACCTACATAGCACCAGTGGTTACAGCTCCAGTTGACGAGGCGCATATTCCAGAGGCTCAGAGAGTTCCAGGACGGTGGAGGACTCGTACCAGTGTACCAGCCCAGAGACAGAGGTTTAGTCATCGAGACAGATTTCGTGGTCGTCGCGGGAGTAGCAGAGGCTTAGGACGAGGACAGTCGTTCAGCTCTCATTCCCAGGAAGGTCAGCAGTCAGCGCGTGGATGCTTTCGATGTGGGAGCCTTCAGCACTTCGTCAGGGATTGTTCCTTAGCACCTCGCCAGGATCGTTTTCAGAGAGGCCGTGGACGTAGAAGGTTCGCTCAGAGGGCTCAGTCTACCAGAGGAGTTCAGCCAGTTGCGGGTAGAGGGCAAACACAGGAGTTTGCTTCTACTCATCGGGACGCGCAGGCGTCCAATGTGGAGTTTTCAGGTATCCTTAATTTATATGTTCTTTTAATGTACTCGTTTGCTTTTCACACTTGTACCGTGGTTGAGTAGATTAGTCGTAGTTTGTTGTTTTAACTTCTGTCAGCGATTCTTTTGTTGCGCGACACGTATTTCAGTTGTGTACCAATCGGATAGGAGATAGAGATTCGTCCGTCGTTTTGGTCCTTCTAGAGATGTTGGATTTGACGTTCTCCTGGGCACGGACTGGTTGACTACGTGCTAGGCGTCTGTGGACTACCGTGAGGAAACAGTCAGGTTTGTTTTCCCGGCAGGTCAGTTCTTGTTGTGCAGGTGGATAGTTGTGCCGCCTCTCACAGCTTGAATTCAGCTTTTTTTTTTCTCTAATCGGCTACTGATGAGATGTCGTGGATTCTTGGCGTTCATTCGTGATACCGTAGCCACAGAGGGTTTGTAGGACCGGTGTTCCTTTCGTGCGAGAGTTTTTCCGACGTTGTTCCGGATGAGCCGGTGAAGCTTGGGAGCTAAAGGATCAGCTGCAGAGTTGTGGTTTGGGGAGTTTTGTGCGTCTGAGTGTTTCGCTTTTGGAAGCTCCTAATTATGTTCATCAAGGAGAAAGACGGCAGTTTAGGGTTGTGTATCGACGGATCATTAATTGAACCGGCTTACGGTACGGATAGGTATCCTTCACCTCGACGTGACGATTTCTTCGATCAGCTCCACAGTGCGAGACATTTTCTAAGTTTGTTTGGGATCGGGTCATCATTATTGCGGTTCGGAGTGATGGCATTCCGAAGACTGCCTTGTGCGTGCTACGGGCTTTGTGTGTTTTGGTGTGTCATTGGACTCACCAGTGGCCTAGCAGCATTCGTAGATATGATGAACCAGATTTCTGCAGGCCGTTCCTCGACCAGTTATTGTTGTGTTATTTATAACATTCTGGTCTATCTAATGTGTCTTGAGGAACAGGAGCAACACTTGAGGATTTGTTAGGCAGATACTGGGAGAGCCCCAGCGGTTGCTAGATTCTCGGAGTGTTTCTTCAGACCTGTTTTGTGTTGACTCCTAGGTCTTGTAGTCATGGGAGACGGTTTCGTATGGTTCCGAGGGAGATCGTGGCCGTACAGCTTAAACCCAGACATGTGTGCAGGACGGAGATCCGCAGATTTTTGGGCTTAGCAGGTCTTACCGCCGTTTCGTGCAGGATTGCTAGAGTAGTGCTGCACCGTCGACTGAAAGGACCGGAAAGGAGGTTTCTTTCTTTGCACTGAGGCATGTGTGCAGAGTTTTCAGTGGTTGAAGATTCTGTTAACAACTGCACCGGTTTCTTCCTTGCTTGTGGTTCGGGCGACCTTGTTGTTTAACTGTAATGTTTCTTGAGTGGGCTCGATGTGTGTACTGAGGTGACACTATAGAGTTATCGCTTTTGCTTCCCTACATTTAGAGGGAGTACGAGAAGGATATTCCACTCATGATCTGGAGATGGCCGCGGTGGTTTTGCGTTGGAGATTAGAGACACTACTTGTTCGAGAGTCTTGTCAGATTTTTCACGGACCACCAGAGCTTAATGTACATCTTCCTGCAATGGATTTTGATTGTTGTGATAATCTTCTGCAGATTACAGTTCTTGTGCGATCGTTGAGTACAGTTTAAGTTCGTCTCTACGGAGGGGACAGCTTGCTCATGTCCGCGCCCGACCACTTTTCTTAAATCGCATTCGCGAGACACTGCTCGCCGATGCTCGTTCGTCAGAGATACTTGAGCATACTCGGCTGGATAATGATTCGGAGTCCTTGATTTGTGACACGGTATGCTAAGTTAGGGACGCGTTGGTGTACCTGATGTTATCGGGTAGAGACGTGAAACCCTAGGACAGGCACATCAGTCAACTCTCTGTTTTCATTCAAGTCCCACCAACAGTGACGTGACTTGTGTGATAGTTACGGGTGGGCAGGGATATAAAGAGAAGTTTCAAGTTTCGTTTCAAGGTGTCTGTCTTTTGTGTGTTTGGGTTGAGCATCTGAGGCCGGCTGGAGAGTTGCAACCTTTTACCGTTCCGAAGTAGGAGTGGGAGCAGATCTCCATGAATTTCGTTATGGTGTCTACCCAGGGTTAGTCAGGGTGTGACTCCATTCGGATTCTTGTCGTCCGGTTATACTCAGTTCGCTCGGTTGTTCTTTGTTAAGTTGTGGGTTTGTGTTAGTTGTTTTCGGCAGTTGGGGATCGTCACTCGCCATTGCTAGGGTTCTTCTTCGATAGCTGTTATCAGGAGACGCTCCAATTGGCAACCTTTAGGCTTTGGGGTTAGGTCGTGTCAATCACCAGTCTGTTGTTTTTCTGACTCTGCGTAAGTAGGATTTTGGACCCCAGCTATGTCTAGAGACTTCGGAGATGGTCCAGTTGTGTTAGGTCAGGATGGAAATTGTCCATTGCGAACTGAGGTCTTATGCCGACTGTGTTGGTCGTAGACTCGAGTTCGCAGGGACAGATCATGTATTCCTACGGACTTTTCCGATGAATTGACGTGTTGGATTTTGGGAAGCTTGTCCCAGGATTTTAGGTTCTTTTGAGATCCTATAAGCGAGTTAGTTTCGTTGCCTTTAATTTGGCACTTCCGCCCAGATTATTGAATTTTCACCCCGTATTCCTTGTGATGATACTTTACAATTACCTTCATTACCTTTCTTACATGATTTGGCACCAGACCATTGGGCTTGGACGCGATCGTTTCGCTCACCGGCAGCCATTTGTGTTAATGGCCCGGCGGGTGGAGAAACGTCGGTCAAGGGTCTTGCCATCTGTGAAGGGCTTTCTTGGGCGTAGCCGTATAGTGAGGTAATCACTTGGGAGGCTGGGAGCGAGATTGAGAGTTGTAATCTTCTCTTTGAAGGTACGCGTAGCAGTATATTTTTAAATTCGGGGACGAATTTCTTTTAAGGGGGGACGATTGTAACACCTTAGAACGTGTTTGTAGCTAATTATATTTTAATATATGGTTTTTAATAAAAAGTTTACCAAATTAGTTTTCAATTATTTTATCTTATTTAATGAATATTTTATTAGATTTTTCCTAGGCTTGCACACACTTGTGCATGTTAACTAGGGTGTTAATTTGGGGTTTAACCTTGATTAGCAATATGGTGGTTAACCATTCCCTAATCTAGTTTAATAATTTATATTAAGTGTTTTGGGTTTAATAGTGTATGGTTGTTCTTTTAAAAAAAAATAAAAAATGAATTTAAAAAGGGTTTTATTTTAGGTTGAATGTTGAGCTTGAGAGAGAGAGGGAGGCATGGTGCTACATGGCCAAGCCATGCTTCATTAATTGTTGAGAGAGATTGAGAGGGGTGGATTTTTGAGTGTTCTCTCTCATTTCTTTCAATTCTCTCATTTCTCTCAAACACTCACGCACACACACACACACACACCCCTCTTCAGCAGAAGGCAGCACCAGAAGCAACTTCAGCAGCAGACAGCAACAGCATCAGCAGCTTCTGGCAGCAGCAACAGGAGCTCTAGCAGCTATAGCCACCCCTCATCTCCTCCATACACTTCTTCTCCTGCTCTCTAGGGTTCATTAGGGTATAATTTCTTAACCCAATTTCCTTGTTTGCTTAACTTGTGCGTAATTTAGCGTCGGTTTGTGTTATTTGTGAGTTTAGTGCTAATTATGGTGATTTGTGAGATATTGTGGCAAATTGATGATTGTGTTGGTAAACCCTACCTATTTTAGTGTTATTAAGGTCACATTAACTGAGTTTAACCCCAGGTTTCACTAAAATACCATAGGGTTTGCTTTTTGTGCAAAATTGGTGTTTTAATACGATATATTAGCTTTCTATGATCTGCTATTGGCCCGGACTCTTCAGAATAAATTTGAGAATACTGGAGCATGCTCACTAGGTTTAGACAACACCACCAGAACACGAGCCCCTATCTCCAAATCATGGCCGCAGATTTAATCATATTGGCCGCAATTTGCGGCCTGGATAGGGTGTTGGGTCTTGGGGTTTTGGATAGGGTTGTCTGCAGTGTTTTTTAGTATTTTGGCATGAATAGTTTTGTAATATTTGACCTGTAGGAAAATCTGAGATCAAATACCGTCTTTCATGTCCGTTGTGTTTGCGCGATACGCGCGATACGTGAGTGGGTTCTGCGATCCAGCGTGTCGCGGCGTGTCGCGATAGTTTTAGACGCGTATGCACACGTTTTAGCGTATCGTGCACACGCGCGTTTAGTTCGCGACGCGAGTTTCTCGTTTGGGTTCGATATCGCGTTTTGCAGAATATTTGGCTTATATATAATTTCCATGTCTAAATTGCAGGTTTGCAGGCGGGGACAACGGACACTGCTACAGGAGGGAGCAGATGGTAGGATTCACCTAGCGTGGAGCGTAGGTGAGTAGATTTAACATCTACAGGGGAATCGCCCGCATGCGTTATGCGTCTGGGCTAGAATTCTATTAATTGTCGCATATTCTACGTCATTGTTAGAATTGCGCATTTACCTTATTTTCTTGATATAGTTGTACTGTGACTAGCAGCCGTAGGACACTGCACATATTATTGACGGTTCATGTTGCACGAGCACGAATTGTATGCTACACACACACCGTCAATAATTGCCATGTCACACACAAATCATTATAGACATTGTATTGCTTAGTTAGGGACTTTACAACATCGATTCACATTACTTATCACGTTTTGAGATTTAGTTACCGATATACCTTAATCACCTATTCCACTCATACCTGGAGGGGGTATACTTCATCAGTTCTTATAGGTAGATACCTATACATTGCTACACCTGTATGTTACACACATATTCAGTTGCAGTCACATATTTACTTTTACTGATGTTACTTAACTGTACCTTATTGATTACGCATACTTATGGTTTCAGCTACACATTCTCATCTATATGCTCGCATTTCAGATATATGCATATATTTATTCCTGGATTTGCGCATTGTTTATTGGGATTTTACATGATGTTTTCTGGATTTGGGAACCGCGGGAGTTCATGAAATTATGCAAACATTGAAAAACCCGGTTTCCTTGATATGATATTTGCGCAGCCACCATGAGATTTATCGGTTCTGATTATATACTCCATACGAGGTGTGGTTGCCGTATGAGGGTACATGGTTGGGCCCGGTATGGTTTCCCTCGGCAAGATGATCGATGGACTTTGCCGATTGAGCCTGGAGGCGGGCGAGTACCTACCGGTGACAGTACTAATGACTCGGCGGGGATCATGGAGATACCGTTGGGAGTCATGCATGTATGCATACGTCAAAAGGCGAGGGTCAGAGCTAGGCACTCGTGCTTTCGGGATAGCGTATGATACGTACCTATCAGGATTTCTGTGTCGATGCTTGGCACATTGTTTTCATGATATTTCCTTTAAACACTTTTGTATATATAACAAGGGATTTAGCCATTGTTATATATACCCTTACACCAATATTAGTGAAATGGGACGCTAATATATGTGTTGTAGGGTTGCTAGGCACGCGCACAAGGGTCTACGAGGCATCAACCATGCCCGATTTAAAATTTAGCCGTGCCGAGCAACCCGAATACGGAACTTTAAACTAGAGATTAGGCGAAAACTATCATGCTAAACATTTTAACACTAAGTGAGAGGGATTACAACCTTTGTAGATCCGGTCCTTCACTTCATATGCTCCGTGTTGTGGTCCCTTCGCTGCGATCATCGGGATCCGGACTCTCGAGAGGTTCCACGAAGAGAAAGACGCAACCTTTGCTTCCGATCTTCGATACTAAGATGATCTACCTTGAAGTTTCTTTAACACAAGCTAACACTCATGAAATGATGTGAACACCCTCATCTAAATGGCAAGGGAAGATGAGGATGATGAAGTAGGATTTTTGCTCTCTTTATTTATCTTTTTCTCATATTTATCCATCACAAAAATCAAAGCAAGAAAGCATTTCAAGCAAAGAAGAAGAAGGAAGAAGATGAACAATCATTTGTGATGAATAGAAAGAATGTTATCATAATCATTTATGCAACCATGGTTGTAGTAACCATTGTAGAGAGTTTACTAGGGTTAGGGTTTGGGTTAGGTCAAAGGGTGAGTCAAAAGAAATATCTATCATAATATCTTAACAAAGACAAAGTAAAGCTTCTAGAATCAACTAGAAGGTTTAACCCTAATCCAAACCCTAATCATGTTTAAACTCCTTTAAACATGTTGCATTAATAATTATAATATGTTACAATATTATATATCACATATACAATATTTATTGTAACAAAATAAAATAATACATTTAACATATATCGCATATATATCAATGTATTACCCGAGTGAGAAAAAGAATCTTTTAGTGAGCAAATATTAGTTAATGCAATTTAATATATCAAATATATTATTATACATTAAATTATCGAGTCAACACTTGATCCGACAATCCGGCTATATCGCATATAACCGACTAATATTTATCCGTACCGATTCATCGAATCAACACTTGATCCGATGACCCGGCTGATATCAAATATCGCGAGAATACAATACGGTATCACATATCGCATTATCCTCGGTCCCACACATATCACATATGTGCTCCTACTCCGTTTTGCCTGAGCCAAGAAACCTCTGTGTAGGACTCTAAAGAATCGTCAATACGCCGGCAGTAGGTGATGATCATATCAAACACCCACAAGCTACAAGCGGTCAGCTAAACGTAACAGCTACCCAGGTATTGAGCGCTCAGAAGATCAAAAAGCAAGCCTGTAACTTCTCCTGTGAATCCAAACAGTAACACTCCCGTACAGTCCGGTCTCGTCGTCTGATATGTCGCATATCTCGCCTAGGGGTGGTAAACGTCAGACCCCAGTAGCTCGATAAGTCGTGTCGATATGAGGTCTATAATAGTTCGAGAAACTACTGATAACACTTACCAGTAAATCTCAGCAACCCTGGCCAGGGATTTCCGGTTATAGCCAATCGAACACAGCACAACATCAACTCCCTATACCGGGAGAGACGAATCCCCTCCTATCGCTCATTGCCTCCATATGATTCGGGACTGTACCCAAAAGCCTCCTTTTTGCACGCCCTCTTGGACGTGGTATGATGGAAATCAAAGCACAGTGGGAATCACACAAGACTCTATGACGATCTCGGGTCAACAGACTACTCTGTACCAGTGTCACCGGAGAACTGCTATCTGACGTATGGTATAATACCATCTGGGAGTTTTCGGCGAGTCCGTCCAGTGTACCCAGTCTCCACTGAGCACCCGTACACCATCCTTGATGTCAAACACCGATGGATATGGGATCATCCATCGCCCATCATATGGGTCAAGATGCGTATACGCTAGTCTACTCTGGTGCATCGATGCCCTGTCTCGATACACCCTCGACTAGGAACAGTTATAGGATGTACTCGTCGACTACCGTGGCCCCACTAGTATGATCTCATCATAGTCCCAGTAGTCGAGTACATATCCTAAGGGCTTTATCAACATGTAACATAGAGACAATCATGGTACATGTTAAGATAAAGTACAACCAGATAGCATACTATCATGTCGAGCAAGAAAGTCCTCCTTATATATGTCCTAGCATCCACTACAATATACATCGTATGTACAGTAATGGCCTCTAGGGCATACATATAACTAACAATCTCCCACTTGCACTAGGGCCATCTGTTATGGTATCGCATACCCAACAATTAGCTGCGGTTGAAGTATCTCATACTCAACCATCCCATAAAAGTCTCTACTGGGAAAAAGGCCTTTGTGAGTGGATTCGCGCTGTTGTCCTCTGTGTCTACTCTCCTAACCTCGATCTCCCTGGAGATCAACCATCTCCATGATCAGGTGATACTGCCTAAGAATTATATCTGGATTTCTGATGGGACGGTAGTTCCTTGGCTAAAGCCACAACTCCATTGTCACACAATGGTAAGAACGAAGTTCATCTTATGAACTTATATATATCCAGATTGCCTCTTTGGTAGCATCCTTAGTAACGATGTATCTTGCCTTTAATCGTCTAGTATGTCATGGTATCTAGCTTGGAACTCTTCTAACATACTGTCCCTCCACTGAGGGTATAGACAAGCCTGCGACTGACATTCAGTCGTCTTTATCACCCTGGAACCATTCCAGTGATTCTCCCCAGGATCGATTGATACCATCTCACTACAACTAGTGAGTATCCTAACATCCAATTAGATCTATCTCATTGATCCAAAACCTAGGATTTAGTAGGTATCACTTTGATCCTATATGGAGAATCCTTGTGATAAGCGGAGATTGACCGAGCGTAGCATAGGAAACTCCTTCCCTATCAAGAGTATGTCATCCACGTACTCTACGAGGATCATCACCATACTCTCTACTACCTTTTCGTATATACAAGGTTCATCTACCATTTTGATGAAGTCAAACTCTTTGACCACCACATCAAAACAGATGTTCCAACTCCGCGATACCTGCTTTATCATATGAAGCATCTTGCACACGTTTCCGCTGCTCCCACTGTCTACGAAGCCCTCTGGCTGTGTACTTATAGACGCTCTTTTCTAAAACATCATTTAGAAAAGCAGTCATGACACCCAACCACCAGATATCGTAGTCATGGTATGTAGCCGTGGCAAGTAGGATCTGGATGGACTTAAGCATAGATCCTTAGAAAAGGTTTCAACATAATCCATACCTGCTCTATGATGCATACCTTTAACAAGTCTAGATTTGAAAGTCTCAACTTTTCCATGTACACCAAGTAATCTTCTCAAGATATACTTGCTCCTGATGGGGATTTAACCCTTCAGATAAAGCAACCAAATTCCATACTTTGTTGGTGTATAAGGATTCCATCTCAGATCGATAAGCATCCAGCCATTCTTACAGAGTCCCACTCCTGATGGCCAGCCCGAAACTAGTTGGTTCATCATCTGTTGATGCAATCCTCGCTCCCACTGTCATAGAGAAACCGAAGTATCTCTCAGGTGGGTGAGGAACCCTACTAGATCGGCGGAGAGGCTGAGGTTCGTTGGAAACTATTGAATCCTTTGGTTCTACCAAATCATCAGCTGCTGTTTGTATAGCTGGAACCTTTCCAGTTCTACATAACAGACCTTACCTCGAGCTTGTCCGGATTTTGCTTTTAGACATAGGCCGGACAACCCCAAATCTTAACAAGCTTAAGATATGGGCTCTTCCCTTTCCATATCACATATGAAGTGGTAGGCAACTGATTTGATTTAAACCCTATTCAATAGGTATGCAGCTTCTCAAGTGCATAACTCCCAAAAGGAAATAGGCAACTCAGTAGTACTCATCATAGAGCACACCATATCACATAGGGTGCTATTGCTCCGCCCCGATATACCATCGTGCTATGGTGTATACGGAGGAGTAATGCTGAGAGAGAATCTCATTCTCCTTTAGAATAGTCCAGGAATTCCGTGCTCAAGTATTCTCCTCCTTGATCACATCAAAGGACGTAATACTTTTACCCGTATTTTGGTTCTCTACTTCTAACTTATATTCTGTGAATATCTCAAAAGGTTCAGACTTATGTTTCAACAGGAACACATGTCTGAATCTTGAAAGATTATCAGAGAACGTAATGAAGTAAAAAAGAACCGGTCTTGGCATGTGTAGACAGGGGACTTTCATACATCAGTATGTATCAATCCCAAGAGTTCACTAACTCTTTCTCTGTTTCCAATAAACAGAGCTGTGATCATCTTATCTTTGTGACATGACCGCCAAGTTTCACAAGATGTAAATTCAAACTAATTTAAATATGCATCTATATGTAACTTCAGCCAGTCGGGTCGCATTGATATGACCTAGTCTACAATGCATCAAGAAGGATTCGTTCATTTCTGAACTCTTCCTCTTGTGTATGTTCCTTATACTAAGAACTGTAGTTTGATTTAGAACGTCAATACTTTTAGATAACGTGCCTGAACCGATCAACTCTTGATATAGGAAATGTTCAAAACATTATCCAACAATACAAAATTATATCCTTTCTTTACTAATAAAGAGACTGATATGATTTTGTATATCAGGTTCGGTATCTAATAACATTTGTTCAGAATCAATGTATTCCGGTAATACAGGGTGACAGTGACCAACAGACTTGGCTGCAACACTTGCACCGTTTTCTGTCTTATGAAACTTATCACCCGTTCTCAGTTCTCTACCTATCTGTAGCCCATGTAACAGATTACATATGCGGGATCCTGATCCGGTATCACATACCCAGGACGTAAAGGATACTGAGAAACAGTTCTGTGTAATGAACACACCCGAAGATGATGCATCAGCATGCACTTTCTTCGTTTGGGCGGCACGGGAAATCTGGTATTCCCCAATTTCCTGCTCTGTCTTATAACAATTATAAGTTGGAGCGGGACCAACGTTCCCCGGCTCAGTATAACAAGCGGGTTCGGTCAATATATCCGTTTTATTATCTTGATTAAGGCGTGATATGGTCGCTATCTGGAGAGAGAGAGAAGAAAACACTCAGCGTATGCTCTTGCAAGATTAGATTGGTTATATAATATATCTAATCAGGATGTCTCCCACTGTTTTAATCAAATCTTCCTTCAAACCCTAAAAGGAAAGACTAGCCGGGATTAATTACACGCTACAAGTTCGCCAATCTTTCAGCCAGGCCAGTGTCGGTACTTTGAGGGAGGTCCTCCGTGCTTTCGCACGAACCTAATTAAAGTAAACCTCATTTTCCCAGAGGCGTAACCCCGTTAACACCTTTCTAGACACCTACTTGATCGGCTAATTGTAATGTGTAAAACTCTCCCAGGAGTAACTCTCACTCGCAGCGGGTATCGGGATCCAACTATCTTATAGAAAGTATGCAATCTCATTGCAAATTTCAACACTTGAAATTCCCAATAATATTTTGCCCCTAGCGATCTATGACGTTAACTAAGTCAACAAACCATAAATCGCAAGTCAAGTTCAACCCGTACATTTCCCGATTAAATTAAACCTACCCGTACGACCCTTAACTGAGTCAACAAAGCCGTACGAATACCCTAATCCAATCACATCTCATGTTTTAGCAGATAAACATTACTTAGCTACCGTACACTATGCCTTAACTAAGTCAACAAACATAGCACGAATACTAAATAATATATATCTGAAATGACGGAGGGCTACGCAGGTTTTTCAGAAAACCCTGAGCGTAATGAACTTGATATCGTTGTAGAATCGAGTGATTTTAAATGGAGTGTTTTTTAGGCTTTTCTAGTTTTGCTAAAGGGGTCACTCCCGGTGAAGGGATCGTCGGCCCTTTCCTCATCGAATAAGGTGCAGGATATATCATATATACCGCTGTGCAAAGCAAGAACTATAGAAGCAATCAAAAGACAAACCGAGTTTGTAGCATCTGCCAGTTATTGCTAAAGGAGTCACTGATTGATAGAGTACGTGCGTGTTCAAGTTTAGTTTTAAATACCGCAATCAAGACGGTTTCGCTTGTAGCTAGCCGGTTGAGTATGGGTCGTCCGCAGGGAGATAGGAGTCTTTTTCAATGTGCTTTAACGAGTTAAGTCCGGTTTTTCAGATTTTGTTGTGGTTATCTAAGTGTTGAGTTGATATTTAAAGCGAGCTTGTTAGGGTTAGGATTAGGTTAGTTTGAGTTAGGAGTCTCCACCTCTTTCGTTGCCCCTCTTAATATCGGTGTTACGGTAATCGGCAACAACGGGGATTAGCACGACTAGGAAGGAACTTGCGAGTATAAGCTAGGCTTTCCAACGCATAAGTCCTTCCTTTTGGTGCTTGTCCGTCCGTTCTTGGCTCTTAGCCATAACCTCCGGTTAATTCAACCACAACCGGTCTCACTACGGAATCACCGCTATCATGTAGGATAGGGTGCCGTGAGGAGCGGATTGTGGTTCAATTAACGGGAGTCGATTTAAGCTGTTGGGCAAGGAAAGAGTGAGAGAGATTTCCTTCTCTCAAACTTCCCTTATCCTACCCTAACAAGTATGAACTACTCACACATCATAATACGGAAAAATAAAACAAAACAAATGAGGAGGATAGAAAGAAAGAGATTAGAAGAATACGGCTAGATATTTGCGACCTCACCTTGGCGAGGATCGAGCGTAAGCATCATCGTCGTATGTAAGGATAAAGAAAAAAAGAGAAGAAAGAAACAACAAGGAAATAACAACAACTACTTAACGAATTTAAAGTTACAACAATTATAACAAAAGTAAGACAAGCATGATAATAAAATGATCTTCTTTATTCACCATTCCTCACTCACAAAGCTCACTACAAGTTTAATGGAGAAGAGATGAGAAGAAGAAGAACATGTAAACTAAAACCTAGCAAAAAGAAAATACAAGAATGGACCTTTTCCTTCACAAAGTTCTGGGCTATTTATAGGCCAAAAAATAAAACCCTAGGGCAACCACCAGAACCCAAACAGAATGACAAAAATACCCCCAAAATCCCTGCGCATGCGGCGCCTAGACGGCCGCGGATCCGCGGCCTAGACCCCCCCTTTAGCCGCGGATCCGCGGCCTTCTGGTTGAGTTGGGTCCCCCAATTTGCTGTGGTTCCCTGGTCCTCTGTGTCCTTTATTCTGGTATCTGTATTTTTTCATAATTTCTTCACGAATTTTCCAGAATTTCTGTTGAGGGAAAGGTGGACTTTTTGTCAAGATTTTGGCATGATTTGCTCGAGCTCCGCGTAGATCTCTTGGATCTTGTGCTACCATTGAGCCTTGTGCATGAGAATGACATTGATTTGACACTTTGTCTTCCTAACTGGTATCTGGCAACATACGGATGAAGAGCGGAGACCGTGTTTTATCTGTGGTTGGCAGGAACCCGGATTTTGTCGTATTTTCCATGAATTTCACCGTTTTAGAACCGAGAACCTGTATCCTGCAATTGACTAGCAAACACGGCTCAAGAGTATTTACGGATATGCAATGTGATAAAAATTGGGCGGTATGAAAATGCAAAAATCTGATATGAACAAATACCCCCAAACTTATCATTTGCTCGTCCCGAGCAAAGCCCATTTATTCACAAAAAATTTCCTAACCTCACTTTCGCAGGGAACGCGATTGCACTGAGCATGTGCAACAAGCCGTTAAACCTCTAGGTGTCCCTAGTAGGAGGAGTGTTGTCTCCTGAGGGTTTTCAGCGGATACTGCCCACAAAATCCGGTCAAGTTGGTTTTGTAAACTAACTAAGATTCAAACCCTAAAGTTTTGTTTCAGAAAATAACAATTCTATAATCCTAAGTCTAGACTATCGAACCTTTATTTTTCACACCTCGCTTCTTATTTAACTACATATTTATATGTCTTTACGTGCAGTGCAAATAGTGTCGTTAAGTTCTCGAAAGGTCGAATAAAGTCATCATGTCGCACAATAAAGCCCAGATAACAATTTTAAAAGGATCACATAAGTTTTATAAAGAGTTAAGCATTTTTCAAGTTTCGTTTTCCAGTAAGGTTTCAACTTCAGAATTTCTATCTTCCATAACAGGAAACTAAATCGTATTTTTCACTCCACCTTTTTCTTGTTTTCATTTCATACACACCTCTGTGAACGTGCAATAGTCTTTATCATAGAATAAAACCTTCATATCTCCGCTAAATTTTTTTTTATAAAAGCCTGTCTTTTATCAAGATTATTCTCACACAAAGAACCGTTAGGAATTTTAACTCGGAGAGAACACTTGCTTGACTTTGTTTTAAACTGGACTTTCTAGGCTTCTTAGCGAGCTTTGGGCCAATGCACCCAAACCAGTTGGTTTTAGGGCATTAGGTGTAGAAACACCCCAGCAGACTTAATTACTCAAGTTACCTAGGTCCAAAAACAAAAGACAGTTTGGCTTGAAAATCAGATGATTTAATACGAACGGAGATATAACCGGCAGTTCAATTATTTTTTTGGATAAAAGACGTGTTTAGTGGGTTTGGTGTGTAATCATTCCAATCAAGTTTCAGATGGGTTATTTTTCAGACTTAGCTCCAATTACGGCATCAATAGCATTCCTTCATATTCGCTTTACTTCATAAACTATTCTTGACATTACTTATTTCAGAACAAACCTATTTGATCCTCAGAAAATCATTTATCTGTTTAAAAGTTTAAACATGAAAGACTTGTCATCTAATTCCCAAAATCTTACGACACGTGTAGTGTGATGTAAAGACGTATATCAGCTATAGTTAACTTCAAATGAGAGTTATCTTTGAGGTTTTCAAAATCCAAACATAAGATTTAGTTATTCCTATTTTTTCAAACAAAAATCGTCGAATGTTGAATCAGAGTTATTCCACAAGCTAACTTGACAAAAAAGTTTTTATATTTTTTTAGAAAATTTTCAAATTTTTATGGATTTTATGGATATTAATATGCAGATGCAAAATATACATATGAATGCGAAGGTAAGAAATGCGTACCGAGTGTACCCCCAAACTTAAACTGGACAGTGTCCTCACTGTCGTTGCATGAAGAGAGCAGTTGGAAGGTTCAAAATTGTCGGTTAGCGAGACACAAATATTTATTTGTTTTTGTTTTTAAAGAAAAGACAAAGAATATACACAAATATATACAAAATGGTTTGTACATACCCCCAAACTTATTTGGAACAGTGTCCGCTGTTCTTGGCTGGATAACCGAAGTTTGGAGGTAGGCAGAGGAAGATCATTCAAGGTAAACCGGCTCCTGTAAGAACAGGAGCTCCTCTGTTGGTTCGGCGCTAAGGTACGGTTTGCATCGGTGTCCGTTCACTTTGAAAATTGAACCGTCCTTTGGATTTTCCAAATCCACCGCGCCCTGCGGATACACATTCCGCACAAAATACGGCCCATTCCAGCGAGATCTAAGCTTTCCAGGATGGAAGTGAAGTCGGGTGTCGTAAAGCAGTACCTGCTGACCAGGTACGAAGGTTTTGCGCAAAAGGTGTTTATCGTGAAACACCTTCGTTCGATTCTTAACGACAACCGCGTTATCGTAAGCCTCATCCCTAAGCTCGTTCAGCTCGTTCAACTGCAGCTTCCGATGGCTGCCCGCATCTTCAAGAGACAGATTCAGCTCCTTTATCGCCAAAAATGCGCGATGCTCTATTTCGACAGGTAAGTGGCAGGCTTTTCCGTACACAAGCCGATAGGGAGACATGCCAAGGTCGGTCTTATAAGCGGTTCTAAATGCCCAAAGGGCATCAGTGAGTTTCAGAGACCAATCCTTACGGTTCTTGGAAACCGTCTTCTCCAGTATCTGCTTGATTTGCCGATTTGAAACTTCGGCCTGCCCGCAGGTTTGGGGGTGGTAGGACGTAGAAAGCTTATGATTAATGGAGTATTTCCGCATCAAGGCCTCGAAAGTCCTATTGCAGAAATGACTTCCATTGTCGCTAATGATCGCTCGGGGGTGCCCAAACCGGGAGAAAATGTTTTCTTTAAGGAACCTAACGACAACCTTGTTGTCGTTAGTCCGGCTGGGCACAGCCTCGACCCATTTAGAGACGTAATCAACAGCTAGAAGGATGTACAAGTTCCCAAGAGAGCCGGGAAACGGCCCCATGAAATCTATCCCCCAAACATCGAAAATCTCCACAACCAAGATCGGTTGGAGCGGCATCTCGTTCCTCCGGGATATCCGGCCCATGTGTTGGCACCGGGAGCAAGTCTTGCAATAGTCATGAGCGTCTTTGAAAAGTTGTGGCCAGTAGAAACCACATTGCAAGATCTTCTCAGCTGTCTTTCTGGTCCCAAAATGCCCGCCACACGCTTGATCGTGGCAAAATGACAGCACACTCTTGAATTCCTCATCAGGGACACACCGAAGAAAAATCTGGTCGGGACAGTACTTGAACAAGTAGGGTTCGTCCCAGTAAAAGTGTTTTACTTGGGATAAGAAGCGAAGTCTGTCCTGACTTGACCATTCGGTCGGTAGTAATCCCGTGGCCAAATAGTTCACAATATCTGCGAACCAGGGTTCGCACGATACTGTCAAGAGTTGTTCATCCGGGAAAACGTCGTTGATCGGAATTGGAAGCGAAGGCGAAGAAAGAAGTCGTGAGAGATGGTCGGCAACTACGTTTTCACATCCTCTTTTGTCCTTAATGACAAGGTCAAACTCTTGAAGCAAGAGGATCCAACGTATTAACCGAGATTTTGCATCTTTCTTCGCAAAAAGATGGCGCAGAGCTGAATGGTCTGTGTAGACAATGACTGGAGAGCCGATGAGGTAGGGCCTGAACTTTTCTAGAGCAAATACAACAGCTAAGAATTCCTTCTCAGTTGTTGTATAATTGAGTTGGGCATCGTTCAGGGTTCGGCTTGCGTAATAGATTACGTGCGGCATCTTGTTGATGTGTTGTCCAAGGACAGCACCAATGGCAAAGTCGGATGCATCGCACATAATCTCGAATGGGTGCGTCCAGTCAGGTGAAGAAAGAACGGGAGCAGAAGTGAGTGAGCGTTTCAGTGACTCGAATGCAGTCACACAGCTCGAGTTGAAGTCGAATGGCGTGTCCTTGGCCAGCAAAAGCGTCAAGGGCCTAGCAATCTTGCTAAAGTCCTTGATAAACCGTCTATAGAAACCGGCATGGCCAAGGAAGGCTCGGATATCTCTGACGCATCGGGGAGGAGGAAGATTGGAAATGACCTCAATCTTTGCTTTGTCAACCTCTATGCCATTTTGCGAGATGATATGTCCTAAGACAATACCTTCGCGCACCATGAAGTGGCATTTCTCCCAGTTCAAAGTGAGATTCTTGTCCTTACATCGGGTAAGGACAGCGTCAAGATGCAGCAAACACTCGTCAAAGGAGTCGCCGAAGATGGAGAAGTCATCCATGAAAATCTCCAGAAATTTTTCCACCATGTCTGAGAAGATACCCATCATATACCTCTGGAAGGTAGCGGGCGCATTGCATAACCCAAAGGGCATACGTCGATATGCAAACGTGCCGAAAGGACAAGTGAAAGTGGTCTTGTCCTGGTCTTTTTCGGCGATGGGAATCTGATTATAGCCGGAGTAGCCATCAAGAAAGCAGTAGTACTCGTGTCCGGCCAATCGTTCAAGCATTTGGTCAATGAAAGATAGCGGAAAGTGGTCTTTCCGCGTTGCGGCATTGAGTTTTCTGTAATCAATGCAAACTCGCCACCCAGTTTGGATGCGAGTAGGGATTAACTCATTCGCCTCGTTAGTGATGACCGTGATGCCCGACTTCTTGGGGACAACGTGAATGGGGCTAACCCACTGGCTATCAGAGATAGGGTAAATGATACCACTATCTAGACATTTGACGATCTCCTTCTTCATAGCTTCCTTCATGACTGGATTAAGACGTCTTTGTGGATCCCGGGCTGGTTTGGCATCATCCATCAGATGAATGTGATGCTCAACGATGAGGGGACTAATCCCCTTGATGTCCGCCATGGACCAGCCAAAAGCTTGCCTGTTGCTGTGCAAGACCGCGAGAAGGGCTTTCTCTTGCTCGGGAGCTAGAGAGGCCGAGATGATGACAGGGAGGGTCTCGTTCTCACCTAAGTAAGCGTACTTAAGGTGAGACGACAAAGGCTTGAGTTCGAGCGTTGGAGGTGAAACGATAGAAGGCAAGACTGGTGCAAAGGTCTCGAACTCAAAGGACTCCAGCAAAGGTTCAAAATGAGTGTAGGCAACCGAGTCGGATGGTTCAGGTAACTCATCCGAAAATTCGAAAGATTCAAACTCGGGTTGTGCGCGGCTAAGATCGTTTGAAAACGTGAAACACTCGTAGTCGTTGTCGGGCGCAGAAACAGCAGCAGGTTCGAAGAGAAACGCACTGGTGTCGTCAAGATTATCGTGATCAAACAGAAACTCCTCGAATTCACATTCTTCTGGTGTGATCTCCTGGATCGAGTAGACGTCCAGTATATGAGCATTAGGTTCGGCGGGCTGATTCCCCAACCTAAAAATGTTGAGTTCAATCGTCATGTTTCCAAAAGAGAGGTTCATCGAACCATTGCGACAATTGATCACAGCATTTGAGGTTGCGAGAAATGGGCGACCGAGTATCACCGGAATTTGATTCCGGGGGTTAGCTACAGGCTGTGTGTCTAATACAATGAAGTCAACGGGGAATATGAAGTCCCCGACTTTTATTAACACATCCTCTAGCTCACCCCTAGGATGGGTGATCGATCGGTCGGCCATTTGGAGAGTGCAGTGCGTGGGTTTCAGCTCTCCGACGCCTAATTGCTCGTATACTGAATACGGAAGCAGGTTAACACTGGCACCAAGATCTAATAGTGCGCGGTTGATGTTCTTATCCCCAATGGTAATTGAAATCGTAGGACAGCCAGGATCCTTCCGTTTTTGTGGTAAAGATTGGGTAAGAGCATCACTCACAGCACTAGCCAAGAAAACTTTCTTGGGTACCTGAGACTTCCTCTTTTTCGTGCACAAGTCCTTTAAGATTTTTGCGTAGGACGGGACTTGTTGGACAGCATCTAAAAGAGGAATGTTAATGTTAACCTGCTTGAATAACTCCAGAATCTTCTCCATTTGAGGATTTTGTTTATTAGACCTCAACCGGTTTAGAAATGGAACATTTTGAAAATTGGTTGAGTCTAATGCTGGTGGAGGAGATTGTGGAGTTGGAACGGATCCCAGAATAGGTGTTTTCGTGGAGTGAGAAGTGGGTCCGTTCAGAGCAGAAGAAGAGGAAGGGGAGCCTTGTGAAGAACGGAGAATAGGCTCAGAAGACGAAGAAGAAGAAGGAGAAGAAGAAGAAGAAGAAGAAGCGGCGGCCGGGGTGTCATCGTTGATCCATTTGCCAATGTTGTTTTGCAGCATCCTCCCCGATCTCAGTGTAGTCACGGCACTCACATTATGGTTTTGTTGTTCAAGAGCAACATGTGCATTATGTGGGTGACCGGGATTTGGAAGTGGCTGGGACGGGAGCTTCCCCTTCTCTCGCTCGCTTAAGGCCGCGTTCAGCTGTGCAATCTGGGCCTCGATGGTCTTGATGCTTTGCCCGTGTGCGGCAGTGTGTTGCACTAAAGATTGAATGGAAGACTGGATGTTGGCGGTGGATTGAGTCGATTGTTTAACAAACGCCTCCAGACTTCGTTCGAGCGAGGAAACCTTATCGTTGTTTGACGGAACAAAGTTGTTTGGTGGAAAAGAATTGTTGGGTGCAAAGTTGTTCGTCTGATTTTGGAAAGGTTGGGGTTGGAAGGGCTGCTGATACTGAGTTTGTTGTTGCGCTTGTTGTTGCGGTGGAGGGGCCCTTTGGAAATTGTTGCCTTGGAATTGATTCTGATTCTGATTCCAGGCGAAATTGGGGTGGTTCCTCCAACCGGGATTGTAGGTGGAAGAGTATGGATCATTCCTCAGTCTTTGCTGGAAGGCAGCATTAACCTGATCCTGTCCTTGCGAGGGTGGATTGTAAGGACACTCTTCGGTCAAGTGAGAAGGATCGGAACAACAAGCGCAGATGGTACGAAGGGGGAGAACAGGGGCAGGAGCAGGAACAGAGAATTTGCTTTCTATCGCTTCAAGCTTTCTTGTTATAGCAGCCATTTCAGCTTTCATCGCAATAGAGACGTCAAGTTGGTGGATTCCTACCCTAGACTGACCGGTAGAAGTGGAAGTAGTAGAAGAAGAAGAAGTCGGTCTGGTGCTCTCCCACTGTAGCGTTTGCTCCGCAAGGTCGTCAAAGAACTGCCACGCTTCCTCGTCAGATTTCGATAGGAAGTGGCCCTGACAGATGGTTTCCAGCAACTGCTTCGTTGTTGGGTTCAGTCCCTTGTATAAGGTTTGGCAGAGCTGCCATTTCTCTATACCGTGGTGAGGACACTGAACAAGAAGGTCTTTGTACCGGTCAAAGCACTTCCAGAAGGGTTCAAAAGGAAGCTGGGAGAATTGGTTGATTTCATTTCGAATTCTTGCGGTCTTATGATTTGGATAGAATTTTTTCAGAAACGCTTTAACAAACTCGTCCCAGCTGGTGATTGAGTGGGAAGCGGTGCTATACAGCCATTTTTCAGCGAGATCGCATAAAGTGAACGGAATGACCCGTAGACGTATAGCATCGTCCGACAGCTGGGTTGTTTTCATCATGGCACAGACGTTTTGAAATTTATTGATGAAGATATAGGCATCTTCAGATTCAAGCCCATGAAAACGTGGAAGCATGTTGATGAAATGGGGCTTAATTTCAAAGTTGTCCCCATTGGCCGGAGGAAGAGAAAGGCAGGTGGGAAGTGCAGAACGGGTGGGGTAGAAACGATCCTGGAGCGCAATTCGCTGCGGCGCTACAACAGGCGGAGGTGGTGGGAGATTGGTCTCCGTAGGAGGTGGAGCCAATCCAGCGGTGGTCAAAGAGATGTTCGGATTAAATCCCGACATCGCGGAAGAAGAGGTTGGTGAATGTGAAGGTGAAGGTGAAGATGTATGAACAGAATTCCGGTCAACGTCGGAGTTGGCCGGCAAAGGAAGGGGTGAAAGAGGAGTGGACGGAGTATCGACTTCGGAGTCGATCGCGTAGTCGGTCGCGACTAACGTAACGCGGACTAGACGGGCACTAGTGTCCCGAGTCCAAGCGGACATACACTAAACGAGTTTAGTATAGTCAAAGCGGAGAAGGTGAGGGTAAGAAAACGTCAAAGGAGAAAGGCGATGGGTGGTGGGTGAAAAATGGAATTGGCGACAAAAAGGCAAGTTTTTATAAAAGTTTTTGATTTTTTTCTTTTTTTTTAGAAAGATTTTTATAAATATATGTACGGATATACGGCTTAAGTAATCACAACCAAGATATGCACAATCTCACCTAGATCTACGGTCGCCTAGGTCTACTAGACCTGCTCCTAACTGTTCCAGAGGGCTAGAAAAAGGACCTCAGACCGCTTCTTCTCCGTCTAATGCGGCCAGATAAGTGCCAGGTAAGTGGGAGGTTGTCCAACGCTTTCACGAAGTTCCTTAATTAAATAACCACTTTCCTTCGTCACACTTGCCTAGGCACCGCAAAAGTCAGATAGGATAAACGGCCGATGCCTGTAACTAGTCCTCTGTCCTAATGAGCGCGAAGTCCTTAGAGCTGAAGTCTAGTATTTTTTTAATTTACAATGGACAATGCATATGCTTTAGTGATTTTTGGGGTCCTGGGAAGGGTGATGAAATCCCCACCCAATCTGGATTGGTTTCAAGCCCCTTAAGTCCGTATTAAAGAAATGCAAAGCAGTAACAAATCAACTGCAAACAATTTTTATTTTGCGGCGCAAAGAATCCTGCACAAGAACAGTTTATTGGAAGGGGGAGAAGAATTTGCGCAAAGAAATCTGCAGAAAACACAGTTCAGTGGAGTCCAGAGGAGTGGAGAGGAGCAGAGAGACTTACAGAGAAAAGATGGCAGCCCAAGGGCACCAAGTGGCCGCGGATCCGCGGCCTAAGCTTGCTTATGCCGCGGAACCACGGCAATGTGGTGGAGTTGGGGCTTCAGCTTTGTTGTGTGGGTTCTGTTGGGTGTTCTCTGCTCTTCTGGATGTGTGGAATTCTGATTTGCTCACTGTATCTGCTCCAGATTTGTTCAGTTGACCGTTAACTTTGTTTTGTCCGTCGCGGTGTAGCCGCGAAATGTGGGTCTATCTTCCCACGTCTTTGGCACTGTACTTGAACTCCGTATTTTCAACGTCTTGGCCACTGAACTCGAACCTTGTATTTTCTGCACACTTGCACAAAAGCTAATCAAAAATAACAAGATGATTTTTTTTTATGAAGTATATTTTTTTGTTTTGTTTTTTTTTGGTTATATTCACAAGTTAACCCGAAATTACACAAGGAAATAAACTACCGTCTCCCCGGCAACGGCGCCATTTGATTGATAGAGTACGTGCGTGTTCAAGTTTAGTTTTAAATACCGCAATCAAGACGGTTTCGCTTGTAGCTAGCCGGTTGAGTACAGGTCGTCCGCAGGGAGATGGGAGTCTTTTTCAATGTGCTTTAACGAGTTAAGTCCGGTTTTTCAGATTTTGTTGTGGTTATCTAAGTGTTGAGTTGATATTTAAAGCGAGCTTGTTAGGGTTAGGATTAGGTTAGTTTGAGTTAGGAGTCTCTACCTCTTTCGTTGCCCCTCTTAATATCGGTGTTACGGTAATCGGCAACAACGGGGATTAGCACGACTAGGAAGGAACTTGCGAGTATAAGCTAGGCTTTCCAACGCATAAGTCCTTCCTTTTAGTGCTTGTCCGTCCGTTCTTGGCTCTTAGCCATAACCTCCGGTTAATTCAACCACAACCGGTCTCACTACGGAATCACCGCTATCATGTAGGATAGGGTGCCGTGAGGAGCGGATTGTGGTTCAATTAACGGGAGTCGATTTAAGCTGTTGGGCAAGGAAAGAGTGAGAGAGATTTCCTTCTCTCAAACTTCCCTTATCCTACCCTAACAAGTATGAACTACTCACACATCATAATACGGAAAAATAAAACAAAACAAATGAAGAGGATGGAAAGAAAGAGATTAGAAGAATACGGCTAGCTATTTGCGACCTCACCTTGGCGAGGATCGAGCGTAAGCATCATCGTCGTATGTAAGGATAAAGAAAAAAAAGAGAAGAAAGAAACAACAAGGAAATAACAACAACTACTTAACGAATTTAAAGTTACAACAATTATAACAAAAGTAAGACAAGCATGATAATAAAATGATCTTCTTTATTCACCATTCCTCACTCACAAAGCTCACTATAAGTTTAATGGAGAAGAGATGAGAAGAAGAAGAACATGTAAACTAAAACCTAGCAAAAAGAAAATACAAGAATGGACCTTTTCCTTCACAAAGTTCTGGGCTATTTATAGGCCAAAAAATGAAACCCTAGGGCAACCACCAGAACCCAAACAGAATGACAAAAATACCCCCAAAATCCCTGCGCATGCGGCGCCTAGACGGCCGCGGATCCGCGGCCTAGACCCCCCCTTTGGCCGCGGATCCGCGGCCTTCTGGTTGAGTTGGGTCCCCCAATTTGCTGTGGTTCCCTGGTCCTCTGTGTCCTTTATTCTGGTATCTGTATTTTTTCATAATTTCTTCACGAATTTTCCAGAATTTCTGTTGAGGGAAAGGTGGACTTTTTGTCAAGATTTTGGCATGATTTGCTCGAGCTCCGCGTAGATCTCTTGGATCTTGTGCTACCATTGAGCCTTGTGCATGAGAATGACATTGATTTGACACTTTGTCTTCCTAACTGGTATCTGGCAACATACGGATGAAGAGCGGAGACCGTGTTTTATCTGTGGTTGGCAGGAACCCGGATTTTGTCGTGTTTTCCATGAATTTCACTGTTTTAGAACCGAGAACCTGTATCCTGCAATTGACTAGCAAACACGGCTCAAGAGTATCTACGGATATGCAATGTGATAAAAATTGGGCGGTATGAAAATGCAAAAATCTGATATGAACAGTCACTCCCGGTGAAGGGATCTCGGTCCTTTCCTTATCGAATAAGGTGCTGGATGTTCTACAAGGAACACCGCTATGCAAAGCAAGAACTAGAGCTACCAGTTTTTATAAACAAGTTTCTACAATATCTTAGGTTTCTTTTATTTTCATTAATCTCATTAATGAAGTCCCATTTTAATTATGCTTCGCAAGCATCTCTTTTGAAAACGAAATCTGCAATATAACATATATCTCATATATATAATATAAACATTCTTCTCAGGCAGTAATATGATCTCATCACAGAACATTGCAGCAGAAGAACATATATGAAATATTGGATATACTAGGACGTCCATGTTTTCAATACGAGCCTGTATAAAACACGGATTCCACGGTCGCGATGAATAGCCAAACCCACATCCCTAGACCCCTACGAGAGCGGCAAGTAACACTGCCAATTCTAGGGTTAGGAGACCCGGTCTCGACTCCTCGAGATGGTTTCCCACTGGACCCTAGAACCCGGTTACTTGTGCTCCCCGCCTTGGGTCTACCTAATGCGGAAAAGTAAATAATATACAACGGTGACATCTTCCGCTACCTGGAAGTGCCCCAATAAAAGAAAATTACATACAAATGAATTTTACATGAATGAAAAAGAAAAAACTCTCATCTCACATAAAACCCCCGGCTATTCAAACGCGACGATCCAATACAACATATCACAGCAACACATAATATCTCATATCATCAACGTAAGCAAGTATGCGTATCCCGATTGTCGTTGATGTATAGCAACGAAGCCGGCGATACATCACATACTACGCTTACGGTCACAGAAAAGAAAGTGTAAAACTACAACAGTTGGAATCCGCAACCTTCTTAGACATCGCATGCCTAACCAAATGAATTCCTTAGACATCGCATGCTTAACAATTATAAACCCCGCATTTTAGTCTCATTATCGAAAACTCTTGTCAATATCAAGTCGGCCAATTCAACAAGATTCCCGACATCCTGATCGAATGCTCGTCGCAAACTTTAGTAGACGGCCGCACCCCCAGATGCCGTCGACGAAGTGCACTAAGGCGGAACACCGCTGCCGCGAGCACCCGAACGGATGCTTTCGGCGACGGGGTTCTCCTACAGTCACTTGGTCGGGGGTATGGGGCGTAGCTGTCTATTAAGTTTACCCGGCGAGTATCCGCGTACTCTACGTGATTGCGACGGACTTTTGATCACATCAAAATTCCGTGGCAACCGATCAACTGAGACTAAACCGCTAGATTTATAACATTCATTTTAGTTATCTCATAACTATTGTGGATTCCAAATATTGTATCACATTCCAGATAAATAGAAAAAGTTAAACTTTCCGATCGAATCATCAAACACCCAAGATTTCCCCAATATATCTCAACACTTGAAATCAGTTTAAAAACATCCATTACATGCCACAGTACCAATGGTCCAGCCGTAGAAGGGTCAAGCCAACGCCTCACATGTGGCACGCCGTACTGCCCCAAACCCTAAGGTTCAAAAGGCAGTTCAAGACGGTCACATAATCGAGTTAAGGTTTGTTGTCTTCTAGAGGGTCCACCGAGTTACTTGCACGACTTAGAACATTCTTAAACACGAGGGAAAAAAAAATCCAACTTTTGAAAAATTTTCCGACAGGGGAAAAAGTGAGTTATTGATATCCGTTCGAACTTTTTAACAGTTTCTAAAAGTTATCCGGAAAACCACATAGACAAAATCTGATACTCCGATCGAAACACCGAATCCCCAAAACAGCCCCAGAAAATTCAACTCTTGAATAAAAATTAAAAATTCCCAGAAAATCCAGAATAATAAAATAGGAGTTACTGTGCAAACAGGGGATGATGACGTCATCATTACGCCGCGGAACCGCCGCAGAAGGCATGCTTCTGCCGCGGTTCCGCCACGCTTTATACTGTTCATCGAAAACTTTTTGCACCGTAATTCTTATAATTCCCTGCTGAATTTTTTAAGCATTTTTAATGTGGAAAAATCCCAGTTTTTAGAAAATTTCCAGAGAGCATGTTTCGAGTTAGATTTTTGGTTCGATCGGACTTCAAACTCCGTCTAGACTTCGCCTAAAGCTCTAGCTTGGCTCTGATACCACTGTAGGGTTGCTAGGCACGCGCACAAGGGTCTACGAGGCATCAACCATGCCCGATTTAAAATTTAGCCGTGCCGAACAACCCGAATACGGAACTTTAAACTAGAGATTAGGCGAAAACTATCATGCTAAACATTTTAACACTAAGTGAGAGGGATTACAACCTTTGTAGATCCGGTCCTTCACTTCATATGCTCCGTGTTGTGGTCCCTTCGCTGCGATCATCGGGATCCGGACTCTCGAGAGGTTCCACGAAGAGAAAGACGCAACCTTTGCTTCCGATCTTCGATACTAAGATGATCTACCTTGAAGTTTCTTTAACACAAGCTAACACTCATGAAATGATGTGAACACCCTCATCTAAATGGCAAGGGAAGATGAGGATGATGAAGTAGGATTTTTGCTCTCTTTATTTATCTTTTTCTCATATTTATCCATCACAAAAATCAAAGCAAGAAAGCATTTCAAGCAAAGAAGAAGAAGGAAGAAGATGAACAATCATTTGTGATGAATAGAAAGAATGTTATCATAATCATTTATGCAACCATGGTTGTAGTAACCATTGTAGAGAGTTTACTAGGGTTAGGGTTTGGGTTAGGTCAAAGGGTGAGTCAAAAGAAATATCTATCATAATATCTTAACAAAGACAAAGTAAAGCTTCTAGAATCAACTAGAAGGTTTAACCCTAATCATGTTTAAACTCCTCTAAACATGTTGCATTAATAATTATAATATGTTACAATATTATATATCACATATACAATATTTATTGTAACAAAATAAAATAATACATTTAACATATATCGCATATATATCAATGTATTACCCGAGTGAGAAAAAGAATCTTTTAGTGAGCAAATATTAGTTAATGCAATTTAATATATCAAATATATTATTATACATTAAATTATCGAGTCAACACTTGATCCGACAATCCGGCTATATCGCATATAACCGACTAATATTTATCCGTACCGATTCATCGAATCAACACTTGATCCGATGACCCGACTGATATCAAATATCGCGAGAATACAATACGGTAACATATATCGCATTATCCTCGATCCCGCACATATCACATATGTGCTCGTACTCCGTTTTGCCTGAGCCAAGAAACCTCTGTGTAGGACTCTAAAGAATCGTCAATACGCCGGCAGTAGGTGATGATTATATCAAACACCCACAAGCTGCAAGCGGTCAGCTAAACGTAACAGCTACCCAGGTATTGAGCACTCAGAAGATCAACAAGCAAGCCTGTAACTTCTCCTGTGAATCCAAACAGTAACACTCCCGTACAGTCCGGTCTCGTCGTCTGATATGTCGCATATCTCGCCTAGGGGTGGTAAACGTCAGACCCCAGTAGCTCGATAAGTCGTGTCGATATGAGGTCTATAACAGTTCGAGAAACTACTGATAACACTTACCAGTAAATCTCAGCAACCCTGGCCAGGGATTTCCGGTTATAGCCAATCAAACACAGCACAACATCAACTCCCTATACCGGGAGAGACGAATCCCCTCCTATCGCTCATTGCCTCAATATGATTCGGGACTGTACCCAAAAGCCACCTTTTTGCATGCCCTCTTGGACGTGGTATGATGGAAATCAAAGCACAGTGGGAATCACACAAGACTCTATGACGATCTCGGGTCAACAGACTACTCTGTACCAGTGTCACCGGAGAACTGCTATCTGACATATGGTATAATACCATCTGGGAGTTCTCGGCGAGTCCGTCCAGTGTACCCAGTCTCCACTGAGCACCCGTACACCATCCTTGATGTCAAACACCGATGGATATGGGATCATCCATCGCCCATCATATGGGTCAAGATGCCTATACGCTAGTCTACTCTGGTGCATCGATGCCCTGTCTCGATACACCCTCGACTAGGAATAGTTATAGGATGTACTCGTCGACTACCGTGGCCCCACTAGTATGATCTCATCATAGTCCCAGTAGTCGAGTACATATCCTAAGGGCTTTATCAACATGTAACATAGAGACAATCAGGGTACATGTTAAGATAAAGTACAACCAGATAGCATACTATCATGTCGAGCAAGAAAGTCCTCCTTATATATGTCCTAGCATCCACTACAATATACATCGTATGTACAGTAATGGCCTCTAGGACATACATATAACTAACATGTGTATTGACCCCATCATATTTATTTCTGCATATATATATTTAGGATGCTAGAATCGTACTTGAGATTTTGACTTGGGATATCAGGTGATTCATTGAGATTGGACATACATATGGGATTACTGATTTGTACATTCGGGCTATAGGAGATTACTCGATATTGTACATTGAGGAGACGTGTGACTTGTATGATGTGAGAGCCCAACGTGGGGGCTGATTTGAGGAATTGGGATTTGAGTGTCTTGATGGATTGTGATCCTACCACGATGACAGGATTCCGTGGGATGACATATTTCACTCCATACCTCATACATTTTCACTTATGCACTGTTCCATATTTTAGGAGTACCTGTTAGTGTGCCCTTCATGATTGCTGCATATTTGCATTCTCATATCCCTATTGCATGGTTATTGCATACTACTGTCATGTTACTATTGCTTCACATATTGATTGTACCTGCTAGTGTACTTTCCATTATTCTGCATTCACACGACATGTTATTACTGTAATCGCATATCTTAGATTCATGTTGTACGTACATTCCTGCGATTACCTGCATATGTTATCTACTATTCACGAGTTGACAACTCACCCCCGTTGTGCCACAGGTGTTGCAGGTTGTTCCCCAGAGTAGTCGAGGTAGGCTATTCAGCTATTCATCTATCATCTTTTGCTACAGATACCGCATCAGCTCTCAGTACTATTTTGCTTAGGTGGGTTACGATGATTATCTATATTTCATATTGTACGTTCGTTGTATCTTGTACTCTCCATCTAATATTATGTTGTTGACTTAGAGACTTGGTGAGGACGATATTGTATATTATTTGTGGATTTGTTGTCTTTTATATACAGCTTTCTCTCTATTGTCTTTATTTCTTCGCTACGGCATCGTATATTTGTGCTGTATTCATCTTGGGCTAGTTTTTACAAAAGGGGGTGTTGCCAAAATTTTAAAGAAAGAAAGTTGGAATTTTAAAGAATTTGGGTTGCGATTTCAAATGTTTCAAATACTTTTATTATCTTTTCCGTATTTTCTTGGTTTAGATTTCTGGGTTTTGGCTTTCTTTTGCTGCGTTACGTCTTTAGGCGTTGCGTAGTATTAGGGCCGTCACGTGCCAATTTTGGGTCATGACAGAAAGCATGGTAAGACTCTCTCGGAGTACCAATACCTGCCTGGCTGACCGATTGGCGAACTTGTAGTGTATAATTAATCCCGGCTAATCTTACCTTTTAGGGTTTGATGAAAGATTTGATAAAAATAGTGTGAGACATCCTGATTAGATAAGATAATAACCAGTCTAATCTTACAAGAGCGCATGCTAAAGTGTTTTCTTCTCTCTCTATCTCCAGGTACCGTCCATGACACGCCTTAATCAAGATAATAATATGGATGTATTGACCGAACCCGCTTATTATACTGGACTGGGGAACGTTAGTTCCACTCTATCTTATGATTGTCATAAGTCAGAGAAAGGAATAGGGGAATATCAGGATTCCCACGCAACCAGAACAAAGAAAGAGCATGCCGATGCGTCTTATTCAGGTGTGTTCGTTATTGAGAAATGTTTCTCATTTTGCTTTACATCCTGGGTATTAGATACCGGATCATGATCCCATATTTGTAATCAGTTATAAGTGTTAAGAAAAGGTAAAGAACTGGGAAAGGGTGATATGTCTCTCAGAGTAGAGAACGGAGCAATTGTTGCTGCCGGAGCTATCGGCGAATATCACCTTGTATTTCCAAATGGTAATACATTGATTTTGAACGAATGTTATCTCGTACCGTCGATGATGTGCAATATAATATCCATTTTCTTAATAGATAAAGAAGGATATAATTTTGCACTAGAGAAAAATGTTATGATCATTTTCCTAAATCAAGTGTTGAGTGGGTATGGTATGTTATGTAACGGTATATACGTTCTAAATCAAAATACAGTTCTAAATATACAGAACACACATAAGAGGAAAAGTTCAGAAATGAACGAAGCCTTCTTATGGCATTGTAGACTTGGTCATATCAATACGACCAGACTAGCCAAGTTGCAAAAAGATGGATATTTGAATCCGTTCGAATTTATATCTTATGAAACTTTCCAGTCATGTCTCAAAGGCAAGATGACCAAAACTCCATTTACTGGACACAGAGAAAGAGCTACTAAACTTTTGGGACTGATACATAGTGATGTATGCGGTCCTATGTCTACTCATGCCAGAAATGGTTTCTCATACTTTATTACATTCACCGATGATCTCTTAAGATTCGGACATGTGTTCCTGTTGAAACACAAATCTGAAACTTTTGAGAAATTCAAGGAATATAAGTGCGAAGTAGAGAACCAGACGGGTAAAAGTATTAATGCCCTTCGATCTGATCGAGGAGGAGAATACTTGAGCACGGAATTCCGAGACTATTTAAAAGTGAATGGGATTTTATCTCAGCTTACTCCTCCGTATACACCACAGCACAATGGAGTTTCGGAGAGGAGGAATCGCATCCTGTTAGATATGGTTTGCTCTATGATGAGTATTGCTGAGTTACCTATTTTCTTTTGGGGTTATGCACTTGAGACAGCTGCATACCTATTGAATAGGGTTCAGACCAAATCCATTCCTACCACTCCATATGAGATATGGTATGGGAAGAGACCATCTCTTAAACGAGTTAAGATATGGGGTTGTCCGGTGATTGGTGTGTTTGAAAAAGTGTTGTAAATAAAGTAACTGCAATCAAGATGGTGCCGCTCGTAGCTAGCCGAGATGAGTACGGGTCGTCCTCAGAGAAACGTTGAACCTTTTACTTGCTTTAGACAAGTTGATTGAAATATGGAAGGTTTATTCTAGATCTATGATATACGGATGTAGATTTTATAAAGAAGAGGCTTATAGGGTTCATAGAATTTAGTAGTAATGGATGATTAATTAAAAATGACTCTTTTTATCTTTTAATAGATTTAAAACTAGATTAATAGTGATGAATGAAGATTAGGATTTTTGGAGGGAATAGGGTTCCCTCTCTTAACCCTTATCTTTTCATTAACCTCTATTCATATCAAGCCTTTACCAAAACAATTGTTAATCTAATCTCAAATCGCGGTCGAGATTATCAATAAATTGATAGCGCGCCCGATTAGGATGTTAACAATTACTTTGCTAAAGTTTATAAATTTTAAAAGATGTAAAAGGAGTTAAGAGATTTTATCATCCATTGATCTACTTTAATTCTACGGACCCTAGCAAGCGTAGAATTACTCACGCATGTTGAGATAGAAGAGAAGATAGAGAAGGTGAGCATAATGTAAATGCAGAAAGTAATGCAGAAATTAAATGCAGAAAGTAAAATGTAAAGAATTAAACTAAAGATCTACCTTTTTATTAATCAACTATCATTTACGAATGCGTTGAATTTATAGTTCAAGAACTCTAGTTTATGCTCCCGATCTCTGTTCTCGTTGGAAGTAGATGATGCGTCGATTGATCTCTTGGATTCGTGGATCACTGTGGACCTCTTGATCGCTTCGGATTGATCTTGTAAAAGGTGATAATTTTAGTGATCTATTTCGAGATTAGATAGATAATTTTCATATGAAGCTCTCGGTTCTTTAAATAGCACTAGAAGCAGAAACCCTAGATCCCATGTGTTAGGATTTGTTGTTGTGATCAGCCACAGAAAATATCAGATCCTACTGCCACGATAAGGCCGCGGATCTGCCACATATTGAGCATATTAGCCGCGGTTGGACGGCAGCATGGTGAAATCAGGATTCCCAAATTCTTGAACTTCCTCATGCTGACACGTGGAGATTGTTGTGATGTCTGGATTTTTTATATCTTCTCTAAGTCTCTGCCATTATTGATTTTACGATTTAATTCAACTTTATCGGCAGATTTTATTCCCGACATCTTGGATATCTCGATCTCTAGACCTGAGATCATATCTGCACAATATCTCAATTCATAGTATTAGTAATATTTGTTATCTTTTAGATATTATCCTAATAATTTTATATATGATACAATATTTTAAGAATATTAATTAGGAATATTTGATATGATATGCATATTTAAATTATTAAAATATCATATAAATATTATATGCATATATTTTCCTTCATGATGTTAAGTATAGTGTATAAACATATGATAAAGAGTATTTTGCAGATAAACCCACATATGTACCATAATTACAATAAACAACTTTAAGTACTTAACAAAAGTAAGGAAAATGTTCCATCAAATGTGCAATACTTTCGACTGAACATCCGGCCTATGTTAAAAAGCAAAATCCGGATAAGCTCGAAGCAAGGTCTGTTCTGTGCAAATTTGTGGGATATCCAAAGGATTCATATGGATATATCTTCTACCACACTGAGGAACAAAAAGTGTTTTTTTCTCAACATGCCAGCTTTTTAGAAAAGGAATTTCTTGTAAAAGAAATTAGTGGTGATGTGGTACAACTGGAAGAAGTTCCAGCTACACAAACTACAACTGATGATTTGGTAGAAGTGGAGGATTCGATAGTCCCTGACGAACCTCAGCCACTCCGTAGATCTAGTAGGGTTCCTCATCCACCTAAGAGATTCTACGGTTTTCTCATAAACGGTGGGAGCGAGGATTGTATCGTGGAAGATGATGACCCAACTAGTTTCGAGCAGGCCATCACAAGTGGGGACTCTGTGAAATGGCTGAATGTTATGCGATCTGAGATGGAATATATGTATACCAACAAAATATGGACTTTGGAAGTTGCTTATGAATGGGTAAAACCCATTTGGAGCAAGTGGATCTTTAAGAAGAAAATTGGTGTAGATGGAAAGGTTGAGACCTTCAAACCTAGACTTGTAGCAAAAGGTTTTCGTCAACGACCAGGTGTCGATTATGATGGAACCTTTTCTCCAGTGGCTATGCTTAAGTCCATCAGGATCCTACTTGCCATTGCTGCATACCATGACTACGAAATCTGGAAGATAGACGTAAAGACCGCTTTTCTAAATGGTGAGTTAGAAGAGAGCGTGTTCATGACACAGCCAGAGGGCTTTATAGATAATAGGAGCAGCAGAAAGGTGTGCAAGCTGCTTAAATAAATCTATGGATTAAAGTAGGCATCGCGGAGCTGGAACATCTGTTTTGATATAGTAGTCAAAGAGTTTGACTTCATCAAAAACGTAGATGAACCTTGTATATACAAGAAGGTAGTAGAGAGTAAGGTTGTCTTTCTCGTATTGTACGTAGATGACATACTCTTGATAGATAATGATGTTCTTATGCTACACTCGGTTAAGCTCTTCTTTTCACAAAAGTTCTCTATGAAAGATCTGGGTGATTCCTCCTATATCCTGGGGATAAAAACCTACAGAGATAGATCTAAAAGGATGTTGGGATTGTTCCACTCCGGGTACATTGATATCATACTAAAAAGATTTAGTATGGATGATTTTAAGCGTGGAAATTTACCCGCTTGCTCAGGAATCACTCTCTCCAAAGAGATGTCTCCCAAGACTGATTTGGAGAGGGCTTGCATGCAAGGTATCTCCTATGCTTCTGCAGTTGGGTCAATCATGTACGCGATGTTATGCACCAGACCGGATGTAGCTTACACACTTAGTGTGGTAAGTAGGTATCAATCAGATTCTGGGGAGAAGCACTGGACAACTGTGAAGAACATTCTTAAGTACTTAAGAAGGACTAAAGAGATGTTCTTGGTGTATGGTAACGGTGAACTCCAGGTGGAGTTCTTTACCGATTCGTGCTTCCAGAGTAATAAGGACGACAGCAAGTCGGTCTCGGGTTTTGTCTTTACCCTCAATGGAGAGGCGGTATGTTGAAAGAGTTCCAAGCAAGATATTATGGCATACTCGACGATGGAGGCCGAATACATCACTGCCAACGATGTTGCCAAAGAAGCTGTCTGGATGAAGAAGTTCATTGCTGAACTTGGTGTGGTTCCATCCATTGAGAATCCAATACCCTTGTATTGTGATAACAATGGAGCTGTGGCTTTGGCCAAGGAATCCCGGTCCCATCAGCGATCCAAACATAATCTTAAGCGGTATCACCTGATCCGAGAGATAGTTGATCGCCGGGAGATCGAGGTCGGAAGAGTTGACACGAAGGACAACACAGCGGATCCACTCACGAAGGCCCTCCCCCAGAAGCAGTTAGAGAGACTTTTTGGGATGTTGGGTATGAGATACAACAACAACTGGCCTTAGTGCAAGTGGGAGATTGTTAGGAATATGTATGCCCTGAAGGCCATAATTGTATGATATGGTGCTTACTTAGACATATATATAGAGGACTTTCTTGCTCAACATGATAGTATGCTATCTGATTACTCTTTATCTTAACATGTACACTTGTATTGTTATATTGTCTCTCTGATATATGTTGATAGAGCCCTTAGGATGTTAGCTTGACTACCAAGACTATGATGCAGATCATACTAGTGGGGCTTGTATAGTCCGCAAGCACATCCCTTAACAGTTCCCAGTCGAGGGGATATCGAGATAGGACATTAATATTCCAGAGTAGGTTAGTGTGTACGTTTCTTGACCCTGTATGGGGCGATGATTGATCCCACATCCATTGGTGTTTGAAATCAATGATTGTACACAGGTGCTCATTAGAGAATGGGTACACCGAACAGGGCTAGCCAAGAACTCCTAGATGGTACCATACATATCGTCAGATAGCAGTTCTATGGTGACACTTGTACAGGTTAGTCTGTAGACCCGAGATCGTCATAGTGTCTTGTGTGGTTCTCACTGTGCTTTGATTTCCTCCCTACCACGGCTCAAAGGAGTCATGCAAATAGGTGGATTTTGGGTACAGTCCCGAGTCACATGGAGGCAGTGAGCAATGGGAGGGGTTTCGTCTCTCCCGGTATAGGGAGTTGATGTTGCGCTAAGCTCGATTGGCTATAACAGCAAGTCCCTTGCCAGGGCTGATGAGATTTACTGGTAAGTGTTATCAGTAGTTTCTTGAACGGTTATAGGATACACATCGGCATGACTTATCAAGTTACTGGGGTATGACGATTCCACCCCTAGACTTAATATGCGACATATTAGACGAAGAGACCGGACTGTACGGTAAGTGTTGCTTATAGGCTTTGTGGAAGTTTGGACAAGTTTGCTTGTTGATCTTCTATTCGCTCAATACCTGGGTAGCCATTACGTCCAGCTAGTACCGCTGACGGCTTGTGTGTGACTGATGTGATCAATACCTACTGCTAACGTATTGACGGGTCTTTAGAGTCCCACACAGAGGTTTCCTAGCTTAAGTGAAACAAAGTAGGGCACAAATGGTTATATATGCGGGAGCTTGATTAAATACGAGTATGTGATACCGTATTCTAATCTCGCGATATTTGATATCGGTTAGGTTATATATGGTATAACCGGATTGTTGAATCAAGTGTTGATTCAATGATATGTTATATGTATATATATGTGATATTGGCCGGTTATATATGATATGACCGGATTATTGAATCAAGTGTTGATTTGATATTGTAGATTGAATGCTGTCGGTTATATTTAATATAACCGGATTATTGAATCAAGTGTTGATTTGATAATATGATATACATATAAATGAAATTAGTCGGTTATATATGATATAACCGGATTATTGAATCAAGTGTTGATTTAATAATTTGATACATATTAATATATTTGATATATGCATATATGTTAACTAATATTAGCTCACTAATGATTTTCTTCTCTTATTATATAATGATATATATATTTAATATATGTATTTATATATAATTGGATTATTGTATCATCCTTGATGATACATGAACATGGTTGTATGAAACTCACACATGACCTAATGATAATTGGGGATATTTATATTTAAGAGGAAATACAAATGGGTGGAAAATGAGCATGGCTTGGATGCTTGTAGAAGCATGTAGAACCCATGACTCATCTCTCATTTTTATTTTACTCTAAGATATTTTCTAACCCCATCTGTATCTTTAACTCATTGTTTACTCTCTCTCTCTTAATTCTATCACAACTCTCACCCACCCAAGTTCATCTCCTTCTTCCTCAAGAGCTCACTAGGGTTTTTCTTGAGTTAGAAATAAAAGAGAAATAGATTTCTAAAGTGAGAAAATTCCTACTTCATCAACCTACACTGTCTTAGCCTTTTAGTATAGGTTGTTTGCTTCACTAATTTCTTGATTAGTGAAGAGGTAGCTTGAGTTAGAGAGACTTCAAGGTGGATCATCTTCGGCTTCGAAGATCACGTAGCAAGCTCGATCCTTTCTTCAAGTGGAGCCAAGAAGAGTTCTAAGGACTACTACATGGAGCTTAAGGACTACTACTTGGAGCTATAGAAGTGAAGGACTTGGTCTACAAAGGTTGTTATCCTCTTCACTTAGTTATAGAACTAGTTTGCTTGCTTAAAACCCTTATTATCTAGTACGATTCTAGGTTAGTGTTGCTTAGACCTCCAGATTTCTAAAAATTGCATACTTGATGCATGTGGAAACCTTGTAGAGGTGCTAAGACACACTTTCAAAAATGTGTCCACATGTCAACACCGGGTGATAATCCCCTACCGCAACAGCATTCACGTTTGCTTCGTTGCTAACCCTGAGGGTTATATCACCTGCCTTCAGTACTCTACGGTTTCTCACCACCTGCAAAGAATTACATATGTAAGAACCAGAACCTGTATCTAGTACCCATGATTTAGAGTTTACTGAAAACAGTTTTGAATTACGAACACACCTGAAGCAGAGGTATTAGCTTGCTTCGTGTCCTTGCCCTTGGCTTTGAAAGCCTTGCGATCCTTCTTCCCGTGCCCCTTCTTGTGACAGTAGTAGCACTCGTCCTTTTCCGCTTTTGCTCTCCCCGATTTGTTCGTTCCTTGCACCTTTTTGACACCTCCTTTCGGCTTGGTAGTTGTCTTCTTCTTCTTCCCCTTAGCTTTCGCTTTGGATTTAGAAGAGTAATGATTCCCAAACAATAAGAACAGGTGTCTTCTCCTTCTTCAAAGAGCTCTCCGCTACCCTCAACATGTTGAGGAGTTTTGGAAGATTAGCTTTCATTCCGTGCATGTTAAACTTCAGCATGAATTGAAAGAAGGTGTGAGAAAGGGACTGTAGAATCAGGTCAATGTATAACTCATTCTCTAACACGCATCCCAGGTTTGTGAGTTCCTCAATGAGACTGATCTTCTTTAGGACGTATTTTCCTATAAGTGACCCGGCAGCTAACCTCATCTGAAATAATTTCCTTGAGGTCTCGTACCTTGCGATACGAGAGTGCTCTCCATACAAATCCTTGCAATGGAGAAAAACAGATTTGATGTCCATATTCTCGTGCTGCTTATGGAGTTCATTATTCATGAAATCCAGCATGATGCACTTAGTTTTCTCGCAATACAGGTCCCGCGTTTTGTGGACCTCGATATCCACAACCGAGGAGTCTAGTCCTGGGACAGGGGGAGCAGTACTAGTGAGGATGTATGCCACTTTGTCATAAGTAAGTGCAGTGTTGACGTTCTTCAGCCAATCTTTATAGTTTGGCCCAGTCAGTGTATTTTTTCGAGTAGTGGTTTAAGTTACGTCATGGTTGCTGCCAGAAAGAAAAGAAACACTCAGCGTATACTCTTGCAAGATTAGATTGGTTTATTATCTTATCTAACCAGGATGGCTCCCACTGTTTCCTCGAATTCTCCATCAAACCTTAAAAGGAGAATTAATCAGGATCATTTATACATTACAAGTTCGTTAACCGTTCAGCCAGGCGGGTATTGGTACTCAAAAGGGAGGTTCCTCGTGATCTCGCACGGACTTAATTAAAATAAACCTCATTTCCGCAGAGACGTAGCCCCGTTAACACTTTCTAGACACCTAATAGATTAGTTAATTGTGAAGTGAAAAGTATCTCCCAATAGTAACTACTCATCAGTAAGATCGGGATCTAACTATCATTGTGTGATGACCTAGATGGAAGCCACTCTAGTCACAACACTCCAGAAGGTATGCTAAATATGCAAGTTTCCTTTGTGTTTAAAACTCCCGATATGGTTTTTGCCCCAAACTCTTATGACCTTGACGAAGGCCAACAAATCATAAGATGCAAATCAAGTTCTTCCCATCGTTATCCTAATTAATTTAGACCCACCCATACTCGCCCTTGATGAAGGCCAATAAGGCCGTTCGACTGTCCTAAACCAATACATCTATTTATGCTACAAAAAGCAATACACCGCTACCATTCACTATGCCTTGATGAAGGCCAATAAACATAGCATGAATACGATGTGCTACTCATTTAAAACGATGGAGGGCTACGACTGGTTTTTGGCGAAAACCTTGAACGTAATGAACTTGATATCGTTGAAGGAACGATAGCTTTGAAAAGGAGTGGTTCAAGCTCCGCCTTTTAAACGAGTGTTTTAAAAAGAACTGAGTGGGTTTTCAAAATATTCCAACAGTATCTTTTTAGGTTTCTTATCTTGCATTAATGAGGATTAATGTGCTCCCATCAATTAATTCCTATCACACCAGAAAAGAACGAAAATAAAATGTACGTATATGCCATCCGCATTCGCCACGGGGCCCGTCATGCACCGTTATGTTACTTAACTAACGGTAGAGCAGGGACAGGACTAACAAGAATGTAAAATATATACAACATCTACTAGTGTGTGTGTGTGTGTATAACCATTCGTCCCAGGTATGATATAAGCAACATCACAGAAAACTAATAAGCAAAAAGGAATAGCGGATAATTTAGGAGCCCCGAGTTTCATTTGAGCTATAAATGAAACTCGACATTCCCTGTCGTGTGGATAGCCTATGCAATGAAGAACTTAGACCCGTACGAGCGTGGAAAGTTACCCGCCAATCCTGGAAGCGAGGCAACCCAATCAACAAAGTGAATGCCACCTAGCACTTCACGGAATCCAGTAACTTGAGCACCCCACCATGGGTCATCCTATACTCCCTACGAGTGCGGCGAGTAGCCCGCCAATTCTAGAGAAAGGCACCCCAGTCTCAACGCCATGAGATGGGGCCCCGTTGCCCTCTAGAACCCGGCTACTCGAGCACTTCTCCGTGGGATAATCCTAATAAAGAGAAAGAAAAAATATATACAATGGTGACATCGACTTCAATCCGGCCATGCCCCAATAAAAGAATATACAAACTGGCAGAAACAACAGTCCACATGTCGGACGCTCGCCCAGCAATAATGAACATACAAATGAATCAATACTGTATTACAACCATTGCACTATAGGCTATCCACCACGACAATCTATCCATAACATCAGTGCAACAGAGAACATCAACGCGAATATCATGTTCGTAAACCCGTCTGATTGTACATATAGAAATTAGTCGGATTATACCCTGTTATGATATTCACGGTCGTAAAAACAAATACACAGAAAAGCAAGAATTTAGAATTTCGGTCGATTAAAACTTTCCACATTTTTCCCCATGTACAAACCAGTACACAAACAAATCTGGGCAAAAACCAAATATACAAAAAATCACATTTCCATGAACAAAAATCCCAGAAAAAATTTGGGCCACCGTAGCCATAATTGGGCAGCGGATCCGCGGCCAAATGACATATTTGGCGGTCGATTAGCGGTCCAATTTTGTGATTAGGTGCCCAAAATTTGTTTTGGCTCTAATTTTGCTTGCACATTGTAGGGTTTCTAGGCACTCTCAAGAGGTCTCACAAGGTATCAACCATGCTAATTTCAAAAATACGGTGCCGAGAAACCCTTGACTACGGATCGTTGGCTAGAATTCTAGGCGAAACATGAAACTAGTTTACAACTAAACTAAAAGAGCGGAAATACAACCTTTGTAGATCCGGTCCTCCGCCTCCATAGCTCCGCAATGAAGTCTTCTCGCTGTCCAAATTGAAATCCGGGCTCTTGCGTCGGCTTCATCGGAGAAAAAGCGGGCTAGGTCATCGACGACGATGCCGAAGATGATCTACGTCGAGGCATCGCTAGATCAAGCTCCAACTTCACCAAGTCAAGAAACTTGTGAAGAAAACACACTCTACTACTTGGCAAGAGGTAGAGGATGAAGAAATAGGAAGTGGGTAGACTTTAGAATTGGATTTCTCACTTGTTTTTATCAATCACCATTGATGGACTCAAGGTTCTTCATCTTGAAGAAGAAGAAGAAGAAGATGATAATGATATGATAAGTTATTCAAAATAGAAAATAAATTGAATACTTATCATGTGGCAACCATGGTCAAGTGTAGAGAATAAATTATGGTTAGATGGAATGGTTAGGGTTAAGCATGAAGACAAAATGGTCACTTAGTCAAAGCTTCATGAACTTTCAATGTAAAACAAAACTAGCAACCATTTTCTTTTCTTTTGCCAAATAAATAAATAAATAAATGATTAAGAAAAAGAAAACCCTAATCATCAATTTAACCATGGTTTAATCTTTACACTTAACCAAGTTAACATGTATCATCAAACATGATACAATCATTTGCACAAAAAGTATATCATATATACACCTTGTACAACCAAGTGAGAAAATCCTTTTAAAGTGAACCAATACTATTTAATGCAAAGTAATATATCAAATATATAATTATGCATTAAATCATTAAATCAACACTTGATTTAATGATCCGGTCATATCGCATATAACCGACTAATATAAACAGTAACAACTTATCGAATCAACACTTAATCCGATATTCCGGCTATATCGCATATAACCGATCAATGTCATAAATCGCGAGAATCGAATACAGTATCACATACTGGTATCATTCTCGGTCCCGCACATATCTCATACGTGCTCCTATTTCATTTCGCTTGAGCCAGGAAACCTCTGTGTTGGACTCTAAAGACTCGTCAATACGCCGGCAGCAGATGATGATCATATCAAACACCCACAAGCCGCAAGCGGTCTGCTAAACGTAACGGCCACCCGGGTATTGAGCGATCAGAAGATCGACGAGCAAGCCCGCTCACACTCCTGTGAATCCAACCAGTAACACTACCGTACAGTCCGGTCTCGTCGTCTGATATGTCGCATATCTCGCCTAGGGGTGGTAAACGTCAGACCCCAATAGCTCGATAAGTCGTGTCGATATGAGGTCTATAACAATTCGAGAAACTACTGGTAACACTTACCAGTAAATCTCAGCAACCCTGGCTAAGGATTTCCTGTTATAGCCAATCGAACACAGCGCAACATCAACTCCCTATACCGGGAGAGACGAATCCCCTCCTATCGCTCATTGCCTCCATGTGACTCGGGACTGTACCCAAAAACCACCATTTTGCACGCCTTCTTGGATGTGGTAAGATGGAAATCAAAGCACAGTGGGAACCACACAAGACTCTATGACGATCTCGGGTCAACAGACTACTCTGTACCAGTGTCACCAGAGAACTGCCATCTGACGTAAGGTATAATACCATCTGGGAGTTCTTGGCGAGTCCGTCCAGTGTACCCAGTCTCTACTGAGCACCCGTATATCTCCTCTGATGTCAAACACCAATGGATATGGGATCATCCATCGCCCATCTGTATGGGTCGAGAAGGTACACACTAGTCTACTCTGGTATATCGATGCCCCATCTCGATACACCCACGACTAGTGACTTTCAAGGATGTACTTATGGACTACCATGTCCCCACTAGTATGATCCGCATCATAGTCCAGGTAGTCAAGTACACATCCTAAGGGCTTTACCAACATGTAATAGAGAGACAATCTGTGTACACGTTAAGGTAAAGAGCAACCAGATAGCATACTATCATGTCGAGCAAGAAAGTCCTCCCTATATATGTCCCAGCATCCACTATAATATACATCCAATGTACAGTAATGGCCTCTAGGGCATACATATAACTAACAATCTCCCACTTGCACTAGGGCCATCTGTAGTAGTGGTCGAAGCATCTCATACTCAACCATCCCATAAAAGTCTCTCTCTGGGAATAGGCCTTTGTGAGTGGATCCGCCGTGTTGTCCTCTGAGTCTGCTCTCCTAACCTCGATCAGCCTGGAGATCAACCATCTCCATGATCAGGTGATACTGCCTTAGAATATGTCTGGGTCACTGATGGGAACGGGGTTCCTGGGCCAAAGCCACAACTCCATTATCACACAATGGGAGGAACGAAGTTCATCTCATGAACCAATATACACCCAGACTTCCTCCTTGGTAGCATCTTAAGTAGCGATGTATCCAGCCTTTATCATCTAGTATGCCACGGTATCTTGCTTGGAACTCTTCCAGCATACCGTCCCTTTACTGAGGGTAAAGACAATGCCTGTGACTGACATTCAGTCTTCTTTATCACCCTGGAACACTTCCAGTGATTCTCCCCAGGACCAATTGATACCATCTCACTACAACTAGTGAGTATCCTAACACCCAAATGACATCTATCTCATAGATGAAGACTCAGGATTTAGAAGGTATCACTTTGATCCTATTTGGAGAATCCATGTGATAAGCGGAGATTGACCGAGCGTAGCATAGGAAACTTCTTTCTTATCAAGAGTATGTCATCTACGTACTCTACGAGGATCACTACCATACTCCCTACTACCTTTTTGTATATACAAGGTTCATCTACCATTTTGATGATGTCAAACTGTTTGACTAACTCATCAAAACAGAAGTTCCAACTCCGCGATGCCTGCTTCATCACATAAAACATCTTGCACACGTTTCCACTGCTCCCACTGTCTACGAGGCCCTCTGGCTGTGTACTTATAGAAGCACTCTTCTTAATCATTATTTAGAAAAGCAGTCTTGGCACCCAACCGCCAGATATCGTAGTCACGGTATGTAGCCGTGGCAAGTAGGATCTGGATGGACTTAAGCATAGATCCTTAGAAAAGGTTTCAACATAATCCATACCTGGTCAATGAAGCAAACCTTTAACAAGTCTAGCTTTAAAAGTCTCAACCTTTCTATGTACACCAAGTAATCTTCTCAAGATATACTTGCTCCTGATGGGGATTTAACCCTTCAGATATAGCAACTAAAGTCCATACTTTGTTGGTGTATATGGATTCCATCTCAGATCGCTAAGCATCCAGCCATTCTTACAGAGTCCCACTCTTGATGGCCAGTTCGAAACTAGTTGGGTCATCATCTCATGATGCATTCCTCGCTCCCACTGTCATAGAGAAACCGAAGTATCTCTCAGGTGGGTGAGGAACCCTACTAGATCGGCGGAGAGGCTGAGGTTCGTTGGAGTCTACTGAATCCTTTGGTTCTATCAAATCATCAGCTGCAGTCTGTATAGCCGAAACATTTCCAGTTCTACATAACAGATCTTGCCTCGAGCTTGTCCGGATTTTGCTTTTAGACATAGGCCGGACAACCGCAAATCTTAACTAACTTAAGATATGGGCTCTTCCCTTTCCATATCACATATGAAGTGGTAGGCAATTGATTTGATCGAAACCCTATTCAATAGGTATGCAACTTCATAAGTGCATAACTCCCTAAAGGAAATAGGTAACTCAGTAGTACTCATCATAGAGCACACCTTATCATATAGGGTGTGATTGCTCTGCCCCGATATACCATCGTGCTATGGTGTATACGGAGGAGTAATGCTGAGAGAGAATCTCATTCTCCATTAGAATAGTCCAGGAGTTCCGTGCTTAAGTATTCTCCTCCTCGATCACATCAAAGGACATAATACTTATACCCGTATTTTGGTTCTCTACTTCTATCTTATATTCTGTGAATATCTCAAAAGGTTTGGACTTGTGTTTCAATAGGAACATATGTCTGAATCTAAAGAGATCATCAGAGAATGTAATGAAGTACAAAGAACCGGTCTTGGCATGTGTAGACAGGGGACCTACATACATCAACATGTACCATCCTAAGAGTTCATTAACTCTTTCTCTGTTTCCAGTAAACAGAGCTATGGTCATTTTATCTTTGTGACATGACTGGCAAGTTTCATAAGATGTAAATTCAAACTGATTTAAATATGCATCTAAATATAACTTAGCTAGTCGGGTCGCATTGATATGACCTAGTCTACAATACCTCAAGAAGGATCCGTTCATTTCTGAACTCTTCCTCTTGTGTGTGTTCAGTATACTAAGAACTATAGTTTGATTTAGAACATAAATGCTTTTAGATAACGTGCCTGAACCGATCAACTTTTAATATAGGAAATGTTCAAAACATTATCTAACAATACAAAATTTTATCATTTCTTTACTAATAAAGAGACTGATATGATTTTGTATATCAGGTTCGGTATCTAATAACATTCGTTCAGAGTCAATGTATTGGTAATACAGGGTGACAGTGACCGACAGACTTGGCTGCAACTCTTGCCCCGTTTTCTGCCTCATGAAACTTATCACCCTTTCTCAGTTCTTTACGTATCTGTAGCCCATGTAACATATTACATATGCGGGATCCTGATCCGGTATCATATACCCAGGACGTAAAGGACATTGAGAAACAGTTCTGTATAATGAACACACCCGAAGATGATGCATCAGCAAGCACTCTCTTCGTTAGGGCGGCATGGGAATCTTGGTATTCCCCTATTTCCTGCTCTGTCTTATAACTATTATAAGTTGGAGCGGGACCAACGTTCCCCAGCTCAGTATAACAAGCGGGTTCGGTCAATTTATCCGTTTTATTATCTTGATTAAGGCGTGATATGGTCGCTACCTGGAGAGAGAGAGAAGAAAACACTCAGCGTGCGCTCTTGCAAGAATAGATTGGTTATTATTTTATCTAATCAGGATGGCTCCCACTGCTTTTTATCAAATCTTTCTTCAAACCCTAAAAAGAAAGACTAGCAGGGATTAATTACACACTACAAGTTCGCCAATCTTTCAGCCAGGCCAGTGTCGGTACTTTGAGGGAGGTGCCCCGTGCTTTCGCACGGACCTAATTAATGTAAACCTCGTTTTCCCAGAGGCGTAACCTCGTTAACACCTTTCTAGACACCTTCTTGATCGGCTAATTGTAATGTGTAAAACTCTCCCAGGAGTAACAATTACTCGCAGCGGGTATCGGGATCCAACTATCTCATAGAAGGTATGCAATCTCATTGCAAATTTCAACACTTGAAATTCCCGATAATATTTTGCCCCTAACGTGCTATGACCTTGACGAAAGCCAACAAACCATAGCCCGCTAGTCAAGTTCAACCCGTCATTTCTTGATTGAATTAAACCCACCCGCACGACCCTTGACGAAAGCCAACAAAGCCGCACGACTACCTTAATCCAATCGCATCGTATGCAGCAGATAAGCAGCATATAGCTACCGCACACTGCACCTTGACGAAAGCCAACAAATGCAGCACGAATACTATATACAACTTATCTGAAATGACGGAGGGCTACGACAGGTTTTTCTGAAAACCTATTGCGTAATGAACTTGATGTCGTTGCAGGATCGAATGAATTTTGAAATGGAGTGTTTTTTAGGCTTTTCTAGTTTTGCTAAAGGGGTCACTCCCGGTGAAGGGATCGTCGGCCCTTTCCTCGTCGAATGAGGTGCGGGATATATCATATATATCACTGTGCAAAGCAGAAACTATAAAAGCAATCAAAAGACAAACCGAGAGTTGTAGTATCTGCCAGTTATTGCTAAAGGAGTCACTCCCGGTGAAGGGATCTCGGTCCTTTCCTTATCGAATAAGGTGCAGGATGTTCTACAAGGAACACCGCGATGCAAAGCAAGAACTGTAGCTACCTGTTTTTAAGAAATTCGATTCCACAACATCTTAGGTTTCTTTTCTTTCATTAATCATATTAATGAAGTCCCATCATTTAAGTACCTAAACATCACAGATAAATACGACGTACACTTATGCCATCCGCATTCGCCTCGATGTCCCCTCGTGCACCGTTAGGTTAGGTAACTAACGGCAGAGCGGGGCAGGGCTAGCGCGGGTGTAAAACATATGTAACGTCTATATAATATATCATATATACTATATACTGTATCTATCACAGAACATCACATGATCACATCACAGATATCGCAGCAGAAGAAACATATGAAATATTGGATATACTAGGACGTCCGTGTTTTCAATATGAGCCAGTATAAAACACGGATTCCACGGTCGTGATGAATAGCCAAACCCACACCCCTAGACCCCTACGAGAGCGGCAAGCAACCCTACCAATTCTGGAGTTAGGAGACCCGGACTCGACTCCTCGAGTTAGTCTCCCACTGGACTCCAGAACCCGGTTACTTGTGCCCTCCTCCTTGGGTCTATCCTAGTGCGGAAAAGTAAATAATATACAAATGGTGACAACATCCGCTACCTGGAAGTGCCCCAATAAAAGAATATTACATACAAGTTTTTACATGAATGAAAATGAAAAAACACTCATCTCACATAAAAACCCCCGGCTATTCGAACACGACGATCCAATATAACATATCCAGCAACACATAACATCACATGTCATCAACGTAAGTAAATATGCGCATCCCAATTGTCGTTGACATATAGCAACGAAACCGGCGATATCACATATTACACTTACGGTCACAGAAAAGAAAGTGTAAAACTACAACAGTTGGAATCCGCAACCACCTCAGACATCGCATGCCTGACCCAATGAATTCCTTAGACATCGCATGCCTAACAATTATAAACCCCGCATTTTAGTCTCGTTATCGAAAACACTTTTCAATATAAAGTCGGGCAATTCAACAAGATTCCCGATAACCTGATCGAATGCTCGTCGCAAACTTTAGTAGGCGGCCGCACCCCCGATACCGTCGACGAAGTGTACCAAGGCGGAACACCGCTGCCGCGAGCAACCGAACGGATACTTTCGGCGACGGTGTTCTCCTACAGTCACTTGGTCGGGGCTATGGGGTGTAGCTGTCTATTAAGTTTATCCGGCGAGTATCCGCGTACGCTACGTGATTGCGACGGACTTTTGATCGCATCAAAATTCCGTGGCAACCGATCAAGTGAGACTAAACCGCTAGATTTATAACATTCATTAAGTTATCTCATAACTACTTGTGAATTCCAAATATTGTATCACATTCCGGATAAATAGAAAATGTTAAACTTTCTGATCGAACAATCGAACACCCAAGTTTTCCCGATACAGCTCAACACATGAAATAAGTCTAAAAACATTCAGTTCGTGCCTCAGTACCAACGGTCCAGCCGTAGAAGGGTCAAGCCAACGCCTCACATGTGGCACGCCGTACTGCCCCAAACCCTAAGGTTCAAAGGGCAGTTCAAGACGGTCACATAATCGAGTTAAGGTTTGTTGTCTTCTAGAGGGACCATCGCGTTACTTGCACTACTTAGAACGTCGTTAAACCACGGAAAGATCCAACACTTGGAAATTTCCCGACAGTGGAAAAATTGGGTATTTATATCCGGTCGAACTTTTTAACATATTCAACAAATTATCCGAAAAACACATAGACAAAGTTTGATAATCCGATCGAATCTACGAACTCCCAATACAACCCAGAAAACTCAACTCTTGAGTTAATATTAAAAATTCCCATAAAACTCAGCATTTAAATAAAGAAGTTACTGTGCAAAAATAGTTGACTGAAGAGACTAAATGAGCGCGGAACCGCCGCATTAGCATGCTAATGCCGCGGTTCCGCCGCGCATTAGAGACATCATTAGGTAATTTTTGCACCATAATTCTTAGAATTTCCTTCTGAATTTTTTAAGCATTTTTAATTTGGAAAAAACCCAGTTTTTGAAAAAAGTCCAGAGAGCATTTTAGAAGTAAGGTTTCGGTTCGATCGGGTTTCAAACGTCGTCTACACTTCGCCTAAGGCTCTAGCTAGGCTCTGATACCACTGTAGGGTTCCTAGGCACTCTCAAGAGGTCTCACAAGGCATCAACCATGCCAATTTCAAAAATACGGTGCCGAGAAACCCTAGACTACGGATCGTTGGCTAGAATTCTAGGCGAAACATGAAACTAGTTTACAACTAAACTAAAAGAGCGGAAATACAACCTTTGTAGATCCGGTCCTTCACCTCCATAGCTCCGCAATGAAGTCTTCTCCCTGTCCAAATCGAAATCCGGGCTCTTGCGTCGGCTTCATCGGAGAAAAAGCGGGCTAGGTCATCGACGACGATGCCGAAGATGATCTACGTCGAGGCATCGCTAGATCAAGCTCCAACTTCACCAAGTCAAGAAACTTGTGAAGAAAACACACTCTACTACTTGGCAAGAGGTAGAGGATGAAGAAATAGGAAGTGGGTAGACTTTAGAATTTGATTTCTCACTTGTTTTTATCAATCACCATTGATGGACTCAAGGTTCTTCATCTTGAAGAAGAAGAAGAAGAAGATAATGATATGATAAGTTATTCAAAATAGAAAATAAATTGAATACTTATCATGTGGCAACCATGGTCAAGTGTAGAGAATAAATCATGGTTAGATGGAATGGTTAGGGTTAAGCATGAAGACAAAATGGTCACTTAGTCAAAGCTTCATGAACTTTCAATGTAAAACAAAACTAGCAACCATTTTCTTTTCTTTTGCCAAATAAATAAATAAATAAATGATTAAGAAAAAGAAAACCCTAATCATCAATTTAACCATGGTTTAATCTTTACACTTAACCAAGTTAACATGTATCATCAAACATGATACAATCATTTGCACAAAAAGTATATCATATATACACCTTGTACAACCAAGTGAGAAAATCCTTTTAAAGTTAACCAATACTAGTTAATGCAAAGTAATATATCAAATATATAATTATGCATTAAATCATTAAATCAACACTTGATTTAATGATCCGGTCATATCGCATATAACCGACTAATATAAACAGTAACAACTTATCGAATCAACACTTGATCCGATATTCCGGCTATATCGCATATAACCGATCAATGTCACAAATCGCGAGAATCGAATACAGTATCACATACTGGTATCATTCTCGGTCCCGCACATATCTCATACGTGCTCCTATTTCGTTTCGCTTGAGCCAGGAAACATCTGTGTAGGACTCTAAAGACTCGTCAATACGCCGGCAGCAGATGATTATCATATCAAACACCCACAAGCCGCAAGCGGTCTGCTAAACGTAATGGCCACCCGGGTATTGAGCGATCAGAAGATCGACGAGCAAGCCCGCTCACACTCCTGTGAATCCGACCAGTAACACTACCGTACAGTCCGGTCTCGTCGTCTGATATGTCGCATATCTCGCCTAGGGGTGGTAAACGTCAGACCCCAATAGCTCGATAAGTCGTGTCGATATGAGGTTTATAACAATTCGAGAAACTACTGGTAACACTTACCAGTAAATCTCAGCAACCCTGGCCAGGGATTTCCTGTTATAGCCAATCGAACACAGCGCAACATCAACTCCCTATACCGGGAGAGACGAATCCCCTCCTATCGCTCATTGCCTCCATGTGACTCGGGACTGTACCCAAAAACCACCGTTTTGCACGCCCTCTTGGATGTGGTAAGATGGAAATCAAAGCACAGTGGGAACCACACAAGACTCTATGACGATCTCGGGTCAACAGACTACTCTGTACCAGTGTCACCAGAGAACTGCCATCTGACGTAAGGTATAATACCATCTGGGAGTTCTCGGCGAGTCCGTCCAGTGTACCCAGTCTCTACTGAGCACCCGTATATCTCCTCTGATGTCAAACACCAATGGATATGGGATCATCCATCGCCCATCTGTATGGGTCGAGAAGGTACACGCTAGTCTACTCTGGTATATCGATGCCCCATCTCGATACACCCACGACTAGGGACTTTCAAGGATGTACTTATGGACTACCATGTCCCCACTAGTATGATCCGCATCATAGTCCAGGTAGTCAAGTACACATCCTAAGGGCTTTACCAACATGTAATAGAGAGACAATCTGTGTACACGTTAAGGTAAAGAGCAACCTAGCATACTATCATGTCGAGCAAGAAAGTCCTCCCTATATATGTCCCAGCATCCACTACAATATACATCCAATGTACAGTAATGGCCTCTAGGGCATACATATAACTAACACACATAACTTTAATGTGACTTAAAATATTGTTTTAAAACCTTTAAAATTCAAACAGCAAGTAAGTTTTTGGAGATGCGATTCGGATAATTCTGTCGATCAAAACTCTAAATTAGTGCAAACTTGCTAGTTAAGGTTTATAGACCGGCTCTGATACCATGTAAGTTAAGATTGCATGCTCTACCAGGTTTGTAGAGAAGCAGAATTTCAAAAAAATCGATTTTGAAACATGCAACAAAGACATAATCCCAAAATCTACTACAAACCCAAACTAGCAAGACTACATATGTAATTATTCTATCTCGTTAGAATATTATACCTGTTAGTTATGTATATGCCCTAGAGGCCATTGTTGTACATATGATGTATATTATAATGGATGCTTGGTTATATATAGAGATGACTTTCTTGCTCGTCATGATAGTATGCTATTTGGTTTCACTTTATCTTAACATGTTGACTTGTATTGGTTTACTGTTTTACTCTCACATGTTGATAAAGCCCTTAGGATCTGTACTCGACTACTGGGACTATGATGAGATCATACTAGTGGGGCCACGGTAGTCGATGAGTACATCCTATAACTGTTCCTAGTCGAGGGTATATCGAGACAGGGCATCGATACACCAGAGTAGACTAGCGTATACGCATCTTGACCCATATGATGGGCGATGGATGATCCCATATCCATCGGTGTTTGACATCAGAGATGGTGTACGGGTGCTCAGTGGAGACTGGGTACACTGGACGGACTCGCCGAGAACTCCCAGATGGTGATATACCACACGTCAGATGGCAGTTCTCCGGTGACACTGGTACAGGGTAGTCTGTAGACCCGAGATCGTCATGGAGTCTTGTGTGATTCCCACTGTGCTTTGATTTCCACCTTACCACGTCCAAGAGGGCGTGCAAAACGGTGGCTTTTGGGTACAGTCCCGAATCACATGGAGGCAATGAGCGATAGGAGGGGATTCGTCTCTCCCGGTATAGGGAGTTGATGTTGTGCTGTGTTCGATTGGCTATAACTGGAAGTCCCTGGCCAGGGCTGATATAGGGATTTACTGGTAAGTGTTACTAGTAGTTTCTCGACCCGTTATGAGCCATACATCGACACGACTTATCGGTTACTGGGGTCTGACGTATACCACCCCTAAACTTGATATGCGACATATCAGACGAACAGACCGGACTGTACGGGAGTGTTACTGGTTGGATTCACAGGAGAACGCACAGGCTAGCTTGTTGATCTTCTGATCGCTCAATACCTGGGTGGCTGTTACGTTTAGCTGACCGCTTGCAGCTTGTGGGTGTTTGATATGATCATCACCTGCTACCGGCGTATTGACGATTCTTTAGAGTCCTACACAGAGGTTTCTTGGCTCAGGCGAAATAGAGTAGTAGCACATATGTGATATGCGCAGGAACGAGAATAATGCGATATGGGATACCGTATTATATTCTCGCGATATATGGATATGAACCGGGTCATCGGATCAAGTGTTGATTCGATAAATCGGTACATGATATATTAGTCGGTAATATTCGATATAGCCGGATCGTCGAATCAAGTGTTGATTCGATGATTTAATGTATAATAATATATATGATATATTGTATTACATTATCTAATATTGGCTCGCTTTATTATTTCATTTTCTCAGTGGATGATACATTGATATATATGCGATATATGTTAATTGTATTATTTTCTTTTGTTGCAAATATATAATATATATGTGATATATATTATTGTGACATGATATGATTAATTGTTAAACATGTTTAAGGATGATTAATTGAGGTTAGGGTTTGATTAGGGTTAGATGCTTCAAGTTCCTTCTAGAAACTATTTCTTTTGTCATGCTTAAGATATTTTTGTGATGACACATTATTAACTCAACCAAACCCTAACTCTAGTTGTTTCTCTACACCTTCTCATCCAATCATCCTTGATCATGGTTAATAATCAATCATATTGGTTTTATTCTATTCATCACAAAAGAAAGATAATTCATTATCTTTTCATTATCATCTTCTTCCTTCTTCAAGAAAGCTTGCTAGTTTTTCTTAAGTGATGAAATAAAATGAGAAAATGATATTAAAAGAAAGCTAAATTACTACTCTCTCATCCTCATCTCATCTAGCCCATGGGATTAGTGTGTTCTTCTCTTTTGAGTGAGAAAGCTTGAGCCGTAGCAACTTCAAGGTAGATCATCGGAGATTTGGAATACTTCGAGCTAGCATGGATCGTTCGAGTCGTGGAGCCTCTCATGAGTCCGGGAGATCGTGGATCGCGGCAAAGGGACTTCTACTCGGAGCTTGTGAAGTGAAGGAGTGGACTACAAAGGTTGTAATCCCTCACACTTAGATAAAAGTTATCATCTTGCATATTAAACCCTAATAATCTAGCAAAGATCCCGGCTTTGGGTTGTTCGGCACGTCTAAAATTTAATCCGGGCATGTTTGATGCCTTTTGAACCTTCACAAGAGTGCCTAGGAACCCTACAATACCTATCGGTTCGTGTCCTTCGGGTCTTGATTTCTCTTCTTAAGCTCCTTTTGGGGTTCTCGGTGTAGCTTGATTGCCGGTCTCCTGGATCCTAGATGATCCACCCGAAAGTCTTAGGTTCAAGCTTCAACTTTCTAAAGAAAGTGACTTAACTAGATAGTTTGCTAATCTAGCTAGTCAAGATTGAATGGAGAAAATTAGTGGTGAGTTTTCTATTTTAAGACCCTTGTTTCTCAACTCATGAGAATAGTAGGGTTCGAGGAAGAGGAGAAGGAAGAAGGAAAGAATGGCAACTCAAAAATGAGCAAAGAAAAAACTCTAAGATGTAGAATGACTGCATCACATAATATCAAGCATTTTTCTTTTTTCTTTTTAAAACAAGCCATACTCCAATAATGTTTGCAATAAATGCCCAAACCATGCTTCATGCCATGTCTTCTTTACACCTCATGCTTCTATTTATCAATAAATAGAAAATACACATTATGAGATGTCCCCTTCTAGAAGGTATTTTGTATAAATACAAAATAATTTTACCTTATATACATACTCGTATTCATATCAAAATATGAATACCCAAGAGATAGAATAATACCACTAAAAATAATATTAGTAATAAATCAATATCTTATTTAATGAACCGACTTAATCCTAAGCTCGCTAGTATTAAAAAAACTGTCCGATTAAATTCCGCGCAACTAGTACACGCAACCAATCGGAACCCTGCACGTATAAACATCCTCCATATCATTTCATTTGAACCAGAGAAACCTTCTTTATGAGACTCTAAAGACTCGGCAGCACGCTGGTAGTGAGTTTAACCACAAACGCGTCAGCGGTACTAGCTGTACATAACGGCTACCCAGATACCTGTCGAAAAGAAGGCCAACGAGCAAACTCATCTGAACCCCTACCGAGCCTAACCATGAAAATATCCATGCAGTTCGGTCTATTTGTCTAAGAGTATCGAATACCGGGTATAGGGGCGGTTAACGTCAGACCCCTACTAACCCTGATAATTTGTGCTGATGTGGCTCAAGACCATCCGAGAAATTACTGATCTAACTATAATAATTCTCAACTGCCTTGGTCAGGGGCTTATGTCGTTGACCAACCAAACACAGTGCGACATCGACTCCCAATATCGGGAGAGACGAATCCCTAACAATCAGTCACTGTCTCCTTGTGGTTTGGAACTGTACCCAATTAAAACCTGTTTGCACGACTCTTTTGAGCCGTGGTAGGGTAGTAATCAAAGTACAGTGGGGACTCACATGAGACAAATGATGATCTTAGGTTTACAGACTACCTGTACACATACCACACGAGAACTGCCATCTGACGCTAGATATAATACCATCCAGCAGTTCTCGACGAGTCCGTCCAGTGTACCCACCCACAGTGAGCACATGTATACAATCTTAGGTGAAACACACCAATGGCTGTGAGACTAACCTTCGCCTGTCGTTGGGGTCTAGAAACGTATACACCAATCTACTCTGGAATATCGATATTCTGTCTCGATATTCCTACGACTGGGGACACTTTTAAGGATATACTTATAGACTACCCAGCCTCACAAGTATGACCGCCTTCACAACGCTGGTAGTCAAGCACATCCTACGGGCTTTATCAATATGTATAGTAGCACATAATAAAAAGTAGAACATACGCACATGTTAAGATAAAATCAAATCAGATAGCATACTATCATTTCGAGTAAGATTGTCCTATATATCCATAGTATCCATTACAAATAATAGCCTCTAAGGCACATATATATCCTAATATATGCATAACCATAGTACCCATTACAAATAATGCTTCTAGGGCATATTTATCCTACAAAAACTTCTCCCTACTTGAATTAAAGTTCCGGCACAGCCACTGCTCAGGAATATTCCACAAAGAGTCATTCAACCATAACGAGTTTTTAAAATAAACGGTTTGGAGCAAAAAGCTTCAAAACCAGTTTTGATCACATCCGGACCCAGGGGACAATATACAGGATATGAAAAGTTAATATTATTTTCCATAGCAAAAATTAGGGGATTTTATTGCAATTTATTGCTGATAATTAAGTGGGCTAAAATTTTGGCAGAGTGCGGTCGAAAGAATTGACTGGTTTTGTTAGGAAGTCAATGAGGCGGGGGCCCACACTGGGGACTGCGGACCTGGCCTCATGTCTACAGGACACGTGGCGGTTCGGCGTGAGGACACCGGCCTCGTGAAGCAGCAGGGTGACGTAAGAATAGTGTCCTGATGGGGTGTGTGGGCCCAATTAGTTGGACTCTTTTTAATAGCTTACTTAATATCCATCCATATTTCACCTATTTTATTCTTAGGAAATAAATGTTTGAGGGCTATTTTTATCCTTCTCCTTGTTCTTCCTCCCTCGAATCGGCTATGAAACTTCTCTCATGTCATAACTGGCACTTAAAAGACTTATGTGCTATTTATTTAATTTTTTCAACAAACAAACAAATAAAGACGTTCAGAAATTTTTTACTTCTTTTACACAATTTTAGAGATGTCATCCCATCTCTCCCCCCCCTCTGATGATGCTCACAAGTGGTATCTTCTCAGATTACGACACGTGGCGGATGACGTGTCCCGGAGGCTACGGAGGTGGAATAAATGAGTTGTATTATTAGGATTCCTCGGGAATTCGTCTCGAGGAACGTGTCCGACCTTCCAGGAGACCTTCCCGAATACATTCCACCTTCACCTAGGAAACTACCAACAGCTCATCTCCGAGCTATCTCAGTCACCTTGCTCGTCTCCGAACCGTCTGACGTGCCGAGCTTCCTCAGCCTCCCGGTTCGTCTTCGAGCCCCTGACATGCTGAGCTTCCTCGGCCTCCCCCGATCAACCAGGAACGTGGATCCCAAGCGTCCCGCAACGGCTCCGCGTATATCGCCAGGGCGAGATATCCGCCTCCCAATGACCCGAATCCCACGCTAGCGCATTCCTCCATTAATGGACGCATCCTGCCATTCAAGACGAGAATAACGTTGGGGCATAACTGACGGCGATGATCTCGCGCGTGCTCGCTCCACGTGACCCTTATTGTAACGTTTTGAAAATCGTTTCGGTGAAAATTCGAAAAAACGCTAAATTAAGGGGATTTTCTGTAAAAAGTCAAAATACAAATATCTTTATTATAAAATTAAATTTACATATTCTAGCGATGAATTTGCTAGTATTTGGTGTTTATTGAGCCACTGGTGAAATTTCAAATTTTCTGAAATTTTTTCCGAAATTAATTATTTTAATATTATTTTAAGCCGTCACTAATATATTTAATTGGGGAAAATTACAAATTGGAATAGGTTGAAACAAATTTTGTGCATCATAAAACAATAAATAAAATTTTATCATGTGATTTTTGAAATGAAATCGTTTGCCAAAACGGTTTAGATTATATCGAAGAAAAAGGCTTTTTTCGGTGAAATTAGTGCTAATGGGAATTGGGGTATAGCATTTATCTTTTTCCTAACCCACACACCCACAGCTCACCCTCTCCCCATGTGGCCGGCCCCACCATGACAGCCCCCCTCTCTCTCCAATCACCTCACTTTCAAAAGAAAAGAAAAGAAAAGAAAAGAAAGTCAAAAGGGGGTATGGACTTTGACCTTTTCTCTCGACTTTCTCCACCTCACTCTCTTTCCTCCTCCCTCAAAAATTCTGGCCGAAACCCCTCCCTCTTGCTGCCCCCATTTTTTCTACTCTCATTTCATCACAAAAAATTCATCAAAATGCTTCAAATCCCTACAAATTCAAAGCAAAATCAAAATCTACTCACTACCCATTATTCCTTGGCTATACTATTATGGATCTTGGTGATAAGTTGGCATTTTGGAGAAATGTTGCATGTGGGATCTCATGATCTTTGAGGTATAAATCTTTGTTCCATGGTTTGATTATTGATTAGTTAGTAAATTGTTGCTATCATACTTCAAGTGAAGCTAATTAGGTGTGTATTAGGTTTATTTGCTTATTTAGAAAATTCCAGAAAGGGTTTTGAATTGCAATTAGGGTTCTTATCATGTAATCATGGTTAAAATGAGTGGATTAACATGTTAATGTGATGCTAAAACTAACCTAGTTGCTAGTTTGCTAATTGAGGCTTGTAATTGTTAAAATTGGAATTTTATGCAAACTAGGTTTTGGAAATTTATTGCAAATGTTAGACTAAAAATCTAATTAGGTTTTTCATGACTTTATTAACATTATTAAGTGTGGTTTAATGACTTTGGATCATGCAAAACCAAGCTTAATTGTTAAATTGTGAATTTTGCTTTAAAAAGAGTTAAAATCGGTATTTTTGCAAACTAGTTTTTTTGAACATATATGATTTGGTGAAATTAAATTATGGAAATGATTTATATGACTTATTTAAGATATGTAATAAGTATATTGGCCGCTACATTCAGTTAAACGTCGAGTTTTGTACTAAAACGGGTAATTTTTGCTTGCTAGATTTTCGGAAAAATGGCTTCTAAAGTGAATTTGGGGGTTTTTGTGAATTTTAACCTATTCTATATTTAAATTAGTATTCGTGAATGTGCAAATGAGTGTACTTGGGTTTTTCTCGATGGTCGGGCGTTTGCACGCCGACGTCGAGGGTTTTGGGGTTGGTTTGTGAGAGCAACCATAGGTTTTGACCTATGTGGGATTCGTGCGTCGTTTTGGTCATGAGCCGGATTTTAATGCGATATGGGCGTTTTGATATGTAGGTACCCCATATGGACTTCGAGACGATAAGCAAGCGCATGGCGACGTCGGCATCGGCGAGCGAGGACCAGGTGAGTAGATTTATATCTACGGGGAGAAGTCGGGTGGATGGCGTATAGCACCCCCGCAGTCCGTGGTGGTGTATACGGATGCGTATACACACCAACAATTATTATATGTTATTTGGGATTAATAACAATGTTTAGGATGGATTATTTTAGTGTTGCGAACCCTAGGTTAGTGTTGCACTACACATAAACACATACATACTTGCATACTTTCCTATTTATATGTGCTCATGGGATTCTTTATAGTTATGTGTTCACATGGGTATGGGACTATGTGTTCACATACGGATTTGAGGATGATACTTGGGATTGAGCTGAGTCGATGAGATTTGTTTTGTGGTTGTGATATCGGTGATATGGCAGGATTCGTACTTGAGGTACGTCCTGGTGTTATAGCGGATCTTGGTGCGGCGATACGGGTGAATAGTGTTATAAATAAAATGGTCGACATGTGATCGTGATATGAGGCATGATATGCTAGGATATTGATATTAGGCCGTATCGGGCGATGTATACCCCTTGATGATGATATGTGCTGACGGTATCGGTTGTACGAGATTGTCGATCTGTAGTCAGATCATGAGTATATTGAGGATATTAGTATTGTACTAGACATAGGTCAGTACCCTAGACTATGATCTTGAATAAAGAGGATACCAGAGGAATGGTGTGAGGAATATGATATTGACCCGTACCCAGATTTGGGGATGCCGTACGACGGATTTACGTACGAGCTATATCTTGATGTTTGATCCACACTCTTGACTTGGGATGTCTGATTGTAGATATGGTATCGGATATGATATTATTGAGGCGGGATCACCGACTAATATATATACAGGTATGTTTATGGATCGACTCAGATGTTAGGCGGTTTCCTTACCTGTAGTCCAGCTTGTTAGCTTAGCCCTTTAGTTTAGTTTAGTTGTTAGATTAGATTCGATTCTTACCTATTTCAAAAACTAACGAATCGTGGGTATTTTAAAAGACAGCCCAAGGGATCCTACGGATATTTCAAAAGACGTATCTTTTCATAAAAACACCGTAGCCCCTATTTTCAAAACCGCATGATTCGTGTTATTTCAAAAGGCACAATTTGTAGGACTTATATTATATTAATGCAGGTTAGTTACAGTTGCGTCTAGTATTCACCTCCCGCTTATTATTGTGGTTCGCTTCGCATCGCATACTTATGTTATAATTTCTTATTGAACTATTGATATCATGCTGTTAGGACACTAGCACCATTACCGATGATGCGTATGTACCACGTACACTTACTTGTCGGCTCACACACATCTTCATCGGTAATTGCCATGTCACGTACACCTTAGAAAATATTATTGCTTGACATAGCCTGTTAGCTAATAGTTTAGACATTGTAGTTATTACCTGCTACTTCATACATACTGTTATTCATTGTTATGCCGCATTCATGGATTCTCATGCATATATTCACTATTTTACGTGTTATTGAGGTTTTGGATTCGGATTTCCATGAGATTTTCTGGATTTGGAGGAAAACCGCAAAAACATAAATAAACCTTTTCTCTCTTTTAAAATAAAAAGTGCGGTTTTCCCATGATGTATGAGTCGTCCACCATGAGTTTGCTGATGGATTTCGAGACCCGATTCGAGGAGTGGAGGAACCGTTTCGGGTACATGGTGGGCCCGGTGCGGTACCCCGGGGCAAGAGGAATGTGTTGTTGACGTTGAGCCCCGCAGGGGAGCACTACCGACCGGTGATATTACCCTACGCGTCGGATATCCGGAGGATACCGTCGTGGTCTTGAGATGGATGGTAGGGGCCGGTCTGGATTGACGGCACCCTAGATATTGATTTTGAGATATTGAGGTACAGAGATTGTGATACAGAGATATCGAGATATTTGGACACTTGTTTTGTGTCGATGCTGGGCACTGTTTTATGCTGATTTCATTTATGGTACCTCACTTTAAAAATACAGAAATCTCACTGATTTATGAAAGCAGTTTTCGCCAGTACATGCATTCTGTTCCGTGCATTCATACCTCATTCATATGATATATTGCTACCCGAGGCACTGACACGGGCACATGAGATTACACTCGGGTTAGATATTACCCTAGCCATTGTTATAGGCTGCATGTTATACATATATTTGAGGATATATTATGATCATTGACCTAGGTTGCGTTATTTATGCGATTTCTGTGCGTAGATGTTTTTCTATTCACGAGTTGGCAACTCACCCCCGTTGTGCCCCAGTTTCTTGCAGGTTTGCCGTACAGGTTTCATTACGGCTTTGCGGGCATAGTTTTCTTCGGGTGATTTGCTAGTAGGTGGGTTTACTTGTATCGTACCCCCCATTATATAACTTGTATATTATTACTCTGTTGTATCTAGAAGTTCCATCAACCAACATGTATTTATTTTGAGATAGAGACCAGTAATGTTATTCCTTCGACCTTAGAGTCGCGCGTTATATTTCTGTGGTTTTCTTGCGGTTTTGAGTTTCCTTTTGAGTTTTGATCCTCGCCCTTGGCGTTGTATATTATATTGCTTGTGTGGTTGTGACCGTCGATTGACGAAGAGCTAGCTCCCGCTTGGGGATGCCTTTTTATTGATTTCGTATACTATTCATGTTGTATCCCGTTTGGGAGCCAGTATTTTCAAAGGAGACTCTGCCGAAATTTTCAGGAAATACTTGATGTTTTTAAAACCGCATAACTCGGCTTATGCTATTAAAACTACTTGATTTAAATTGGTTTTCCTTCACTCTACTACTTTTCTTGGTTTGGATTTCTGGGTTTTTTTCGGCTTACTTAGATTACGTACGCCTCGAGACGTTTCGTAGTCTAAGTGCCGGTCATGTTCCGTACTTTCGGGTCGTGACACTTATAAACACCCCTCTCTTAAACGACTCACGTATCTCGAATTTATTTCCAATACGCCGCTACTCTGCGCCTATACCTCGGCTCTAACTTGAGCTTCGGAGGGTCCTACGGTGGTCACCCACCCCGGGATTTCTTTGCAGGTAGCTCGGCGTCCAATACCAACCCATTAATATCCACACTCAATAGCTCCCAAACCAAAACTCAGCCGTCAAAGACTGCCATCGCAGGATCGACGGGGGACAACATTTGAAGGAGATCAAGAGCTCCATCAGTTGACGCCGTCTGTGGGAACGAAATACTTTTTTTGTTCCACCTCTAAAGTTGATCTTCCTCCCTCGATCCAATGGCGAGCAACGACCGCAACGATCCGAATACGAACCTTAACAGAGGCGGGAGCGGCTCGCCTCCCCCTCCTAATGCCATCCACGTCTTGTCCGCCCAGATAGACAGGCTCACTCGCTGGTGGATGCCCTCGTCCGCGTTCAACCGGCGGGCCCTACCCTCCAGACCACGGCTCCCCCTCCCCAGGATAACGACGTCCGCCGAAGGACGGACGGGCACCCTCAGGCCCTCGGTCTCCCTCACCCTCATCACAGCGCCACCGAGAGTCGGAGGGCAGACTCCGACCACCTTAACCCATACGCGGCGTTTGATTCCATGACCTGCTGGGCGCCGAACAGCTCCACGTCGCGGTCCCACGGAAGACTGGGTCGTCGCTCCAATGCCCGAGGTGCGTTCTCTCCCCCTGAGGAGGTGTTAGTCAGCTCGCCTACTTCCAGGCATGACTAACGCCCTCACTCTCGCCGGGATCGCGCGAATGACAAGCGCAGAAACTACTCGAGAAGGGCCTCACCCGAGGATTTAAGACACGTGATAGAGAGAAATCGAAGCCACAACCTCGCACAAACCCGAAGCGTGGGTAGCCACCACTCCGACTGTGCACAATCCTCGGGGTACCACCACTGACTTGAAGCCCTCAAGAAGAAAATCGAGGGCATACGACGGGACGTCCATGCATCCGACGAAGGGGCCAGATACTCCTCCGATTCACTAACGAGGCCCTTTACGGAAGATCTGCTAGCCGAGCACGTCTCATTCGGGAACAAGCCGCCAAAAGTGGCCCTCTTCGATGGGAAATTTGACCCGAAGGACCACCTAGACGCGTTTACGATGGGCATGAGCTTCCAGGATAACTCCGATGCGGCCCAAGGCCGAGCTTTCCCCACCACCCTGATCCGAATTGGTCGGGACTTGTTCCGAGGACTTGCGCCATGCTCCATCTCGACCTTTGACGAGCTGGCCTCCCAATTCCTCGGCTACTTTGTCGGGAACCGGCGACAGAAGGGACGGTCGACTTTCTGTTCACCGTCAAGAGCGGAGACAAAGAATCCTTCAAAGGATATGTCACCCGCTTCTACAATGCGCTCCTCGAGGTTCCTGTTCAGTTGATAAAACTGCACATTTAATATGACATTTTTCCTACCATTATTATATAATAAAAGGTGTTTATTATAATATATGATACATATGAGGGTTTATCTGTAAAAATACTATTTTCATGTGTTTATATATTATAAATAACATTTTGTAGGAAAAAGTAAGCATATAATATCCATGTAACATTTGGCCCATTAAAATATGCTTACCTTATTAATACCTTTGACCAATTCTTAATGGTTAAGTTAATATCTTAATAAAACAAACTCTACTAATATTGTTTGTTGAGTTATTGTATAGAATTTTCAGGGCTGAAATCAATGAAATCAAAGTTGGCAAATCAAATCTACCAAAGATATTCAAGAAACTAATTCTGGTAGAAATGTAGAAAAGATTTTCGAAGTCTAGATACTCAAAAGATTACCAAGTGTTACAGATATGAAACTACAAAAATTAGAGGCCATGATCTCACCAAAAGGGGGTGGATCCGCGGCCAAATCTATCCAATGGCCGCGGTTCTGCCGCGGATTTGAAGAGTTGAGATATGGGATTATGGTGGTTAGGATCCTAACAACTAGTTTCCATATTAGGAAACTAGGGTTCTGGCTCTGTGATTATAAATAAGGACCGAGAGCCTCTTGGAAAAATCATCAAGCCGACGAGATCACGAAGTCCCAGACGGCTCACGCATCCAGGCTGATCATCAACGGTTCATCTACCTCCTTGGAAGAGATCGAGAAGCAAACTAGTCTTTGTAATCATTTTCTAAGGAATCAAAGTGTAGATTGTTCAAGTTGATTAATAAAGGTAGTTGTTTTATTTAATTCTTTTGCATTTTATATTATGTTTTCCCTCTCTATCTTTTCATCTTCTTTTCCCAACATGCGCGAGTAATTCTCCGCTTGTTAGGGTTCGTAGAATTAGGGTAGGCTAATGGACGATGAACATCCCTAAACCCTTTTTAAGTCCTATAAAGTTTATGAACTTTATCAAAAGGATCATTAACATCCTAATCGGGCGCGCTAACAATTCTTTGCTAGTTCCGACCGCGATTAGAAATTAGATTAATGATTGTTTTGGTAAGGGCTAGATATGAACGAAGTTCCGTGTCGAGATAAGAGTTAAGAGTAGGATTCCTTTTCCCTCCAGAAACCCTAATCTACACGCATCACCGTCGTTCTAGTTATAAATCTATTAAAGGATAAAAATGGTAACTTTTAATTAATCGTCCATAACTACTAAATCCTAACGAACCCTATAAGCTTTCTTATTATATTATCTACATCTCTAAAATAATCTAGATCTATATTTTTGCATTCTTGCTTAACGTAGATCTAGAAACTTTTCACAAAATTCTTATTTCCTCCTCTCTTTTTCAACACATCTAAAGTAAGAGTAAAAGGTTCCACGTTTCCCTGAGGACGACCCGTAGTCACCTCGGTCTAGCTACGCGCGACACCGTTCTGATTGCGGTTAACTACAAACACTCTCTTTCGAACCAATCAGTTCTCGAGCACCGCGATGAAACGGTCATCACCGCGCTGAGGTCGGGTCTTAGGCATAAAGAGTAGCTCCACTCTTTTGCATTAATGCAACCTAAGACCATGGATGAGGTGAAAGCTTAGACCGAGCGAGAAATCCAACTCGAGTCCGAGGTGAACTCGAACCTACCCCGGGCCAACCAGACAGAAAGAAAAGGGACAGGGAGGAGAAAAAGAAGATCGATCGTCCGAAGCCTTACTCCCCAAGGTTTCAGAAGTATACCCCCCTGAATATCTCCCAGACCCACCCTGAATACCTCCAAGACCGAGCTGCTGGAGGAAGCTAATGGTGAGAGGTTCTTTAAGCTCCCGCCGGTCACCCAAAGGGAAGGCAAACACCTCTACGGCCTATACTGCGCCTTCCACAGGACGCAGGGCCACCCGACCGAGAATTGCAAACAACTCTGTGACTACATTGAGAAGTTGATCCGCTCAGGTCACCTGGCGAATTACCTGCGGAACAAGCGGCAGGCGGAGCAGGCGAACAAGGATCAAACCCCTCCTGGGGAATTAACGATCGGCCACATCATGGTCGTTACCTCGGATCTGGCTCGGGGAAGCAGGGGAGACCGCCGCATCCACCCAGTCGAGGGAGCGCGCGGCATGACACACAAGAGGTACAGAAGGTACGAGTCGATCATTTTCACCGATGAAGACCTCCACGGCATATCGTTCCCTTACAATGACCCTCTTATAATAACAGCCAGAGTCCACCGTTACGAGGTCCAGAGGATATTTGTCAACGCAGGGAGCTCATTGGATATCCTGTTCCATGACTGCTTCCAGCGTATGGGGCTAGGACCATCCGACCTTCGACCTACCTCCCACGTCCTCTTTAGGTTCACTAACTATTCCGTGCCTGCCGAAGGATTGGTCACCCTCCTCCTCAACATCGGAGAAGCGGGTAATACGCAGACCGTGCCAGTAGACTTCCTCGTCGCCTAGGTCTCTTCATCCTACAACATTCTCCTAGGACGTCCGACCATAAATGCTCTCCAAGCCCAGATCTCAACTTATCACCTTACGATCAAGTTTTCTTTAGATCAAGGGGGAATAGGCCGGGCCTATGGAGACCAGCAAACCGCTAGGATTTTCCTCGCCTCAACGTCCACCGCCGGAGATCAAGGCGAAGATTTTGAGGACATACCCGACTTCCAGGGGTTTTTAGATACACGCGACAACCAAATGGAAGTAAGAGGTGCCCCGGTAGAAGAATTAACAAAAGTATCTCTCGTAGAAGGGGTCGACGGCCGAACAGTCCAGATCGGCTCTCTTCTGACTGGGGATCGTCGTGATGAACTGGTCCAGTTCCCCCAAGATAATTCGGACGTTTTAGCTTGGGTGCCGGCGGACATGCCCGAAATCGACCCTAGAGTGATCTCCCACACGCTCAGGATCGACCCGAAAGCAAAACCCGTCCGACAAATGAAGAGAAGTTTTGCGCCGGCAAAATAAAAAGCAATAGAGGACGAGGTGGAGCGACAGCTCGCTGCTAACTTTATTAAGAACCTGGACTACTTTTATTGGCAAGCGAACATAGTCATGGTCAAGAAGGAGAACGGGAAATGGCGCATGTTCATCGATTTCATGGACTTAAATAAGGCCTGCCCCAAAGATAACTATCCCCTCCTTCGGATAGACCAGTTGGTAGACAGCTCGGCTGGCCACGAACTATTGAGCTTCATAGACGTCTTTTCAGGTTACAATCGGATCAGGATGAACCTGGCCGACGAAAAACTTACCGCCTTCACCACTGACCGGGGGGTATACTGCTACAAAGTGATTCCCTTCGGACTAAAGAATGCCGGGGCTACGTATCAGCGACTGGTCAACAAGCTTTTCAAACCTCAGATCGGCAGAAACATGGAGGTCTACGTCAACGACATGCTCGTAAAATCCGTCTTATCAGCAGTGCACATTAAAGACCTCGGGGAGACATTCGACGTCCTGTGCAAGTACAAACTGAAGCTGAATCCAGCTAAGTGCGCGTTCGGAGTCACCAGCGGGAAGTTCCTCAGGTTCATGGTAACCTACCGAGTAATCAAAGCAAACCCTGATAAGATCAGCGCCATCCTCAACATGGCAACGCCCAAGAGCAATGTCGAAATCATGCGTCTCCCGGGAAGCATCGCTGCTTTGAGTCGATTTACGTCCAGGTCCGGAGAAAAGTGCCTCCTGTTTTTTAAGGCCCTGAGGAAGATCCCTAAGTTTGAATGGTCTGAGGAATGCCAGAACGTATTCGAGCAACTTAAAACACATCTAGCAACCCCACCTCTACTCACCCGACCAGTTGAAGGTGATGAACTGTTGTTATATCTGGACGTCTCCGACCAGGAAGTAGGCTCGATGTTTGTCAGGGAATTCGAAGGAACATAGAGGCCAGTCTATTACGTGAGCCACGTTTTTAAGGACGCGGAAATGAGATACCCGGCTATAGAGAAGATAGTCCTGGCACTTGTCATCACCTCCAGAAAACTTCGACACTATTTTCAGGCACACACGATCCTCGTCCTTACCGAGCGACCTTTAACAGCGATCTTTGCCTCCCCCGAGTCATCAGGACTCCTGGAGAAATGGAGGTGGGAACTATCCTAATTCGATATCAAGTACGGACCCCGACAAGCTATCAAAGCACAGGTCTTGGTGGATTTCACTGTCGAATGCACCATCCCTGTAACAACCAAGTCCAGTTCTATAAATTTCAGTTACCGTATGTATGGTGTGTGGTATTTATTTCATTTGTCTTGCTTGACTGTTGCTAGTTGTATTTTACCCCGATAATTCAAATTCTTGCATATAACAATTTAAGTCTTTTAAAATAAATTAAAAAATACTTGTCATAGCCTGCTCGATACCCCTAACCCTGTGGTAGCGTCCTTGCATCGTGTTCTCGTCCCGTTCAGTGAAACGGACGTGTTTGGACGGCTACGCGCACGCACATGCGTCCATTCTTGGGGGTATGCTTTTTAATTATAAAGTCATTCATTTTAATTTTTGGAACCCGCCAATAAATTTCATATTTCAAATTCAAATTTTTGGACTCGACCCGGGCTCAATTCTGAAATATTTTGCATTTACGCCAAATCCTATTTTCTAAATTTCTTTTAAAAACCGGCCAAAATATATTCTTCAGCCTTTTCATCTTAGCCATCGATATTTCTTTAAATCCTAAAATCTTTCACTAATTTTCCCCTGAACAAATCAACACCTGATAGTCTTTTAAAATTTTTAATACCTAAACAAACCTGAACTCCCCAGCCAATCAAAACGTTTCCTTTAAACCCCGGGCCCCACGAGACCCCCTCTCTCCTTTCCCTTTCTCTTTCTCTCTCTTCCTATCTCTTCTTTCTCTCTCCTATCGCACTTTCTCTCTCCGCTCGCGAGTACTGTGAACTCCTCGATTCCCGTCACCGCGGGCGCGTTGTGGTCACCTCCCTTCACGTTTCTCCTTCTCCCTCCTTTAAACACCCCGCTGTTTCTCCTTCTCCTTCAAAAAAATAATAATAATAATCCCATAGCCTCGCGTAAACCCTAACCTTACTTCTCCCCGCTCCTAAACCCTCGTCGACCCAATCTACATCTCCTCGTCACCCTCATTTCCTTCCTCTCCTTCCTCACCAAACCCGAGCACCCGAAGCCTTCCCTGCAACCGAGAACCCATCACTGCAGACCATCCATCATCATCATCACCATCTCCTCCCTCTCCTCTGTTATCCCTCCAGCAACCTAAATCCAGCACACCAAAACCCCAGCAACTTCCACCCGAGCCCAAAACCCTACACAAACCCTAGATCTTCAGAAGCCTTTCGCCGGCGTTTCTCACCGCCGTCGATATTGCCGCTACTGCCAGCAAGCCCCTCGGCAACCCTATAAGCAACCCTCCTCTTCTTCTCCTTCCTCTTCTTCTTCTTTCTCTTCCTCCTCTTTCTCTTCTTTTCATTTTAGTTTTTCTTCTCTGTTAAATTTCTAGATCCTCTGTAGATCGCCGGAGCTCCGTAGACGACGCGACGACGACGCTATCATCTCCTGCAATCCAGTGAGTAAGTCTCCTTCGTAAATCCCCTCCACTCTCTTGCCTTCTTCTTGCTTCGTTTTCATGCATCTCTTGTCGATTACAATATTTATTTTTTTCTGTCCTGCAGGAATCCGATCGTGCCGGCGATGGTTCCCGACGCCCCAGCGAGGACCTCTGACCCGCGTGATTCCACTGTTCGTCGTTTGGGTTCTTTTCGTGAACCGTGCGCGCGTCGCAATTCGTCCCGCCGACGCGTAACGTTCCGTTTTCCGTTCCGCGAGCCGTCGAGGCAAGTAAAACTTGCAACATGCTAATTAATATATTACATATACATTTTACGGCTCATTAAACCCGTAGTCTAACCTTAGTACCATGATTTTCCTTTTTCATGCTCGATGTCGCGTTATATCATTTTATTTTCCAAACCTGAAACCTACCGTGTGTATTTACTTTACTAAACCCAATAACCACATTTATATGTTTAAATCACATTTTAACTATTGACACGGCCTATGGTATTCTCTATATATAGTTTTGCTCCATCGAACACTCATGTGCATTTTTAACCTGTCTTAGCTAGGATTTCATCCAGTGAACATATTTATATATCAATGCATCCCTAAAATTTCTTAATACCTGATAACATGAGTAAACATCCATTTTAGTTATGCTGTAGTTAAGTAATGTTGACACCATCCCTTAAACGCAAAGTGATAACCATGCATCGTTATAATTTAATCAGTACCTAATTGCTTATCATATCACCTGATCGGGTTTATTGTGCTGATATTACTCATGCTTGTTCATTTATAACCATAATTATGTTAGTTTGAGTTATGAGCACCCACATAGCATTTTGTGCTTCCTGACATGACCTGTTGCACTTCCTACGTGACACGACATGGTACCGTACGACTCTTGATATGTCACGACACTTATATACGCTACCCGGATTGACCTGATGTACCATGGTCTTACCTGTTACCTGATCTTGTGTCTAATGCCAACAAACCTGACATGTTGTCCTTACGGACCGTTCCTGTTGTCTATCCAGACAAACCTGTACCTGCCTGATCCTGAGTTGGCATTAGCCCCAGATTATTTAATACCTGACTTGAACACATATAACTTGGGGGTATGGGGAAATCAATGATGAAACCTGACTTGTAACTCGACAGTGTGCTACCTTTACCGACTAGTTTTAGAGGCTGGGCCAGCCTTGGGATGATGCTGCTGACATCATCCATCGTTATCCATTTCCTTTCAGAGGCTAGGCCAGCCTTGGGATGATGCCATGGACATCATTCATCTTTACCCTTTTCCCTTTAGTGCCTAGCGGCATGTCTCGGTTTCAGCCCGAGAATCTTCACCGTGATCCCGGGCACGCACGGGATACTATTGAGTTACATCGATGATTCATCAAATTGATTTCAAAGACTTTAGAGTAGAAAACCCAATAGAACAGTTTAGTTTACTCACTGCACACTACCCTGCACTGCCTGATTTATATTACTGTTACACCTGCTTTTCATTCATGTTTATATTTGCATTGCCCGTTATTCTGTTCATATTTTATCACTTGATGACATGATGCGCTGACGTCTGGGTTTTGCATGGCTCAGATCCTGTACCTTGCTGCAGTCCGAGCAGGAGTACTTCAGCCAGCAGGCTGAGCTGTGAGGTGTCAGCAGTAGTTAGTTCTTTTATTTTCTGCATTTTATTCCTGATATGAGCCCGTATTATGGGACATACATTCCAGTTATTTTGTATTGGATCTTTTGCTTCCGCACTTTTATTATTCTTGACTCATGTTATCTTGGCTTATGGACATGTTTTAGATAGTTTATTTTGTTCTTGATATCTCTACAGCCGTAATGTGACTGTGGGTGGATATTTCTGACCCACAGGTAGCATGGTTGGCTATGGCACGCGCCCAATTTAGCATACTCTGGGAAGCGGGGCGTGACATGGTTCTTTTGGTATCAGAGCCATAGGTTAGTCGGGTTGATTCTTTTGTAGTTGGGTATTTTACCCAATACACCAATCAGAATACCGTGTTTAGGAAACATATCCTGCCACCTTGCCGTTTTACCATTCTTGAATCAAGTTCTTCCTGATTATATCTTTTACGATGTGCAAACTTCCTTTGCATATCGACTCGAAAACCTGATTCCTTGTTATCTCTAGGACTTAGGCGACTTGGGTGGAGTTATGAAATTGTAGCTATGATACCGCGGCATAGTTACAATGCGGTACTCTATTTAAGTAACTTGGAGTTCTAGCCTTGATCTATAATTTAAATCTGTTATCATGCTAATCTTGGGTGTTTTGATTTCAGGAGTATGGCAGACAAGAATCCGAAGACGTACCAAAGGCGTGTTGACGAAGCCGCCATGCTTGGAGTGATACGGGGAATGCTGGAGAATCAAAAGAGGCAGACCGAGCTGATCCAGCAGCAAGCTGAATCGTTTCAGGAAGGTTTGTAGACCTTTCAACAGTCCGTGAACAATGTTGGAGCTAAACCGGTTGATCGTGTAGGGACCGTAGCAGATTTCAGGCGTTTGGGTCCGTATGTCTTTACTGGTTTGGAGGAGCCGTTGCCAGCAGAGCAGTGGCTAGTTGACACGGAGAACTTACTTATTGCGGCACAGATTCCAGATGATAAAAGAGTGGATGTGGTGCGCATTCAGTTAGTGGACTACGCCCGTGAATGGTGGCTTATGGAAGAGACCCGCTTGCCCAAGCCAATCAAGTGGGCGGATTTTTCGAAGAGTTTCCTAGGGAAGTTCTTCCCGCGGACTGCACGGGAGGAAATGGAAGAGAAGTTCATCAATCTGAAGCAGAATGGTGCGGCCGTAGATGTACATGCAGCTGAGTGGACACGGCTCAGTAGATTCGCTGGACCTTTAGTTGCCGACGATGCAGACAGGGCAAGGAGGTTCATGCGCAGCTTGGATGTGGACATCCAGAGGCAGATTGTCTCCCTGGGTTTGACCACTTTCTCACAGGTACTTACGGCAGCATGAGAAAAGCAGAGCTTATCGGGGAAGACCGGGAGTTCACAGCAGACAGCAATTACAGTACGGAAGCCGACTTTTGCACCGAACTGAGCACATGGACACAGGGGTATTCCAGTGAACCGTCGTGGCGTAACACCGATGAAGAAGTCTTCTGTTGTTGACTAGAGAAAGAGCGTGACTTGTAACTACTGCCATTTACCCGGTCATGTGCAAAGAGACTGTCGAAGGAGGCTAGGGCTTTGTTTGGTTTGTGGAGCGGCGGATCACACTATCAATGCTTGTTCGTCGAAGCTTCGTACGAGGGATGAGATTCAGAAGCCTCCGCAGAAACCGTTTCAGGGACAGAAGCAGCTGACTCAAGGACCTAATCAGGCTCGAGCTTTTACCTTGATGGCTGAGGAAGCTAAGGCTTCGAGAGAAGTTGTTTCAGGTACTCTACTCGTTCATGGTTTTCCCGCAATAGCATTATTTGATTCTGGTGCATCCCATTGTTTTATGTCGTCCAAGTTTTTAGCTACACACTCGATTACTTGCATGACCCTGTCTAGTTTCTGGGACATACACACTGGGAATGGGAAAATCATATCTAGTAGGGAATGTAAAGATTGTACAGTTGTTGTTTGCGGACGGGAGCTTTATGCAGATTTCTTGGTGATTGATACGGGAAGCTACGAAGTCGGCTTCGGAATGGATTTTCTTGGCACTTTCCACGCTCACATTGATTGTAGGGAAAAGAAAGTAATTTTCCAGATTCCCGGACATCCCGAGTTTACCTTCACTGGAGGAAGCAGTTCTGTCGGGCCAGTCGAGTTTAGGGCTAGGCCGAAAACTAATATTCTTGCAGCAATGGAGGTTGATAAAAGTGAAGAGATAGCTGTTGTTCGCGACTTTATGGACGTGTTTGAAGATATATCGGGATTACCGCCGAAGCGAGACGCGGAGTTCACAATTGATCTTATTCCTGGTGCAGCGCCAGTATCTAAAGCATATTATCCAATGGCACCAGCGGAGTTGGAAGAAGTCAAGAAACAGGTTGCTGAATTTCTTGAGAAGGGTTGGATTCGAAGCAGTAACTTGCCTTGGGGAGCTCCAGTTCTTCTAGTTAAGAAGAAAGATGGCACGAGAAGGATGTGCATCGACTACCGAGAATTAAACCGGGTGACTATTAAGAACAAGTACCCGATCCCTCGCATTGGCGAACTTTTTGAGCAGCTTAGTGGCGCGAGGGTATTCTCGAAGCTGGATTTGCGATCCGGATATCATCAGGTCCGAGTGAAAGCAGAAGATATTTGCAAGACGGTGTTCCGAACTCGGTATAGACATTACGAGTACTTAGTGATGCCCTTCGGAGTAACGAATGCACCGGCGATATTCATGGACCTGATGAACCGAATCTTTTCACCATTCTTGGACCAGTTTATTGTGGTGTTCATTGATGATATTCTGGTTTACTCGAAGAGTTTTGAAGAGCATGCTGAACATTTGAAGATCGCACTGTAGACGTTGAGACAAGAGAAGTTATATGCGAAGATGAGCAAGTGCGAGTTTTGGCTGGAGGAAGTAAAGTTTTTGGGGCATGTTGTGTCTGGCGATGGAATCGCCGTCGATCCAGAAAAGATTGCAGCAGTTCGAGATTGGCCGATTCCAAAGAATGTTGCGGAGATAAGAAGTTTTCTTGGACTCGCCGGGTATTACAGAAGATTTGTGGAGAACTTTGCTCGTCTGGCGGAGCCGTTGACCAAGCTTACGCGCAAGGAGGTACCTTTTGTGTGGATGGATAGATGTGCGTCAGCTTTTGAGGCGTTGAAGCAGAAATTGATAACCTCCCCTATTCTGACCGTGCCAGACAATTCCGGAGGATTGGTGATTCACAGCGACGTATCTGGGAAAGGATTGGGATGTGTTTTGATGCAGCATGGGAAGGTTGTAGCGTACGCATCAAGACAGTTGAAGACCCATGAGAAGAATTTCCTAACTCATGACTTGGAGCTTGCGGCTATGATTTTCGCTTTGAAGATTTGGAGACATTACCTTTTGGGCGAAATGGTCAAAGTTTTCACGGATCATAAGAGTTTGAAGTATGTGTTCACGCAGAAGGAGCTTAATATGAGGCAGCGTAGATGGTTAGAGCTGATGGCTGATTACGATCTTGATCTTAAGTACCATCCGGGGAAGGTTAATGTCGTACCGGATGCGCTCAGTCGGTTACCAGCAATTCAGATGTTGACTACGCAGAAGGAACTCGTTGAAGAATTTCGAAGATTTGATTTGGAGGTTGTGCTACCGCATTCTTCGGGACAGTTGATGCAGCTGCAAGTACATTCGTCGTTGATCGAGAATATTAAAGCAGCGCAATCGCAGGATCCTAGATTGCAAAAGTTTCGAGAACAGGTTGAAGCCAGACTACGAACAGATTTATTGATCCACGAAGATGGTTCGTTGAGGTATGGTAGACGTTTGTGTGTGCCTAAGGGAGATATTCGCGAAGAGCTTATGAAGGAGGCACACAGTTCAGCTTATTCAGTACATCCAGGAGGCACGAAAATGTACCGAGACTTACGACAGCATTTCTGGTGGGAAGGCATGAAATGGGAGATTGCTCGCTTTGTAGCAAAGTGCTTGGTGTGTCAGCAAGTTAAGGCTGAACATCAAAGGGTTGCTGGTTTATTGCAACCACTTTCGATTCCTCAGTGGAAGTGGGAACATATAACCATGGATTTTGTGACAGCTCTACCGCTGAGTCCAAAAGGCAACAATGCAGTATGGGTGATTGTTGATCGTTTGACCAAGGCAGCTCATTTTATTCCTTTTCGGGTTGGTCAATCAACAGAAACTTTGGAGGAGCGGTACATGCAGGAGATTGTAAAATTGCATGGAGTACCGGTGAGCATCGTGTCCTATCGGGACACTCGGTTCTTATCACACTTCTGGAGGAGTTTACAGGAAAGTTTGGGGACTCGATTGAAGTTTAGCACAGCTTATCACCCTCAAACTAATGGTCAGTCGGAGAGAACGATCCAAACTCTTGAAGATATGTTGAGAGCGTGCATGTTGGACTTCAAGGGTTCTTGGGAGGATCATCTACATTTGGTGGGGTTTTCTTACAACAACAGTTTCCAGGAAACTATCCAGATGGCTCCATTCGAAGCTCTGTACGGTCGCAAATGTCGTTCACCTGTTTGTTGGGACGATGTAGGTGAACGAAGATTGTTGGGACCAGATTTGGTTGTGCAGACAGTTGAGAAAGTTAACACTATCAGAAATCATATGAAAGCAGCCCAAGACCGACAGAAGAGTTGGGCAGATACGTCGAGGAGACCTCTAGAGTTCACCGTGGGTGATTTGGTATTCTTGAAGATATCACCGACTAGAGGGGTGATTCGTTTTGGAAGTCGAGGAAAGCTCAGTCCTCGATTCGTTGGACCCTTTGAGATCTTGGAGCGTGTTGGTGAGGTAGCGTATCGTTTGGCATTACCGCAGTCCTTGGCGAATGTACACGATGTGTTTCACGTATCTCAACTCCGTAGGTATGTTCGAGATGAAACACATGTGTTGGATCATTCGGAGCTGACGGTACGAGAAGACTAGACTTTTGAGGAGCGACCGGTTGAAATTGTGGATCGAAGGGAAAAGGTTCTTAAGAACAAGGTTATCCCACTTGTACTTGTTTCTTGGGGTAATCGCTCGCATGGAGAGTCCACTTGGGAACGAGAAGATGAAATCCGACAGAAGTTTCCTCATCTTTTCTTGTAGGTTGTTTTTCGTCTATCCTTTGTATTCTTGGAATTTCGAGGACGAAATTCTTTTTGTAGTTGGGTATAATGTAACAACCGAGTCCAGTTCTATAAATTTCAGTTACCGTATGTATGGTGTGTGGTATTTATTTCATTTGTCTTTCTTGACTGTTGCTAGTTGTATTTTACCCCGACAATTCAAATTCTTGCATATAACAATTTAAGTCTTTTAAAATAAATTAAAAAATACTTGTCATGGCCTGCTCGATACCCCTAACCCTGTGGTAGCGTCCTTGCATCGTGTTCTCGTCCCGTTCCGTGAAACGGACGTGTTTGGACGGCTACGCGCACGCACGTGCGTCCGTTCTTGGGGGTATGCTTTTTAATTATAAAATCATTCATTTTAATTTTTGGAACCCACCAATAAATTTCATATTTCAAATTCAAATTTTTGGACTCGACCCGGGCTCAATTCTGAAATATTTTGCATTTACGCCAAATCCTATTTTCTAAATTTCTTTTAAAAACCGGCCAAAATATATTCTTCAGCCTTTTCATCTTAGCCATCGATATTTCTTTAAATCCTAAAATCTTTCACTAATTTTCCCCTAAACAAATCAACACCTGATAATCTTTTAAAATTTTTAATACCTAAACAAACCCGAACTCCCCAGCCAATCAAAACGTTTCCTTTAAACCCCGGGCCCCACGAGACTCCCTCTCTCCTTTCCCTTTCTCTTTCTCTCTCTTCCTCTCTCTTCTTTCTCTCTCCTATCGCACTTTCTCTCTCCGCTCGCGAGTACTGTGCACTCCTCGATTCCCGTCACCGCGAGCGCGTTGTGGTCACCTCCCTTCACGTTTCTCCTTCTCCCTCCTTTAAAACACCCCGCTGTTTCTCCCTCTCCTTCAAAAAAAAAATAATAATAATCCCATAGCCTCGCGTAAACCCTAACCCTACTTCTCCTCGCTCCTAAAACCTCGTCGACCCAATCTACATCTCCTCGTCACCCTCATTTCCTTCCTCTCCTCTCCTTCCTCACCAAACCCGAGCACCCGAGGCCTTCCCTGCAACCGAAAACCCATCACTGCCTTCCATCGCCGCCGACCATCCATCATCGTCATCACCATCTCCTCCCTCTCCTCTGTTCTCCCTCCAGCAACCTAAATCCTGCACACCAAAACCCCAGCAACTTCCACCCGAGCCCAAAACCCTACACAAACCCTAGATCTTCAGAAGCCTTTCGCCGGCGTTTCTCACCGCCGTCGATATTGCCGCCACTGCCAGCAAGCCCCTCTGCAACCCTGTAAGCAACCCTCCTCTTCTTCTCTTTCCTCTTCTTCTTCTTTCTCTTCCTCCTCTTTCTCTTCTTTTCATTTTAGTTTTTCTTCTCTGTTAAATTTCTGGATCCTCTGTAGATCGATGGAGCTCCGTAGACGACACGCCGACGACGCTGTCATCTCCTGCAATCCAGTGAGTAAGTCTCCTTCGTAAATCCCCTCCACTCTCTTGCCTACTTCTTGCTTCGTTTCCATGCATCTCTTGTTGATTACAATATTTATTGTTTTCTGTCCTGCTGGAATCCGACCGTGCCGGCGACGGTTCCCGACGCCCCAGCGAGGACCTCTGACCCGCGTGATTCCACTGTTCGTCGTTTGGGTTCTTTTCATGAACCGTGCGCGCGTCACAATTCGTCCCGCCGACGCGTGACGTTCCGTTTTCTGTTCCGCGACCCGTCGAGGCAAGTAAAACTTGCTACATGCTAATTAATATATTACATATACATTTTACGGCTCATTAAACCCGTAGTCTAACCTTAGTACCATGATTTTCCTTTTTCATGCTCGATGTCGCGTTATATCATTTTATTTTCCAAACCTGAAACCTACCGTGTGTATTTACTTTACTAAACCCAATAACCACATTTATATGTTTAAATTACATTTTAACTATTGACACGGCCTATGGTATTCTCTATATATAGTTTTGCTCCGTCGGACACTCATGTGCATTTTTAACCTGTCTTAGCTAGGATTTCATCCGGTGAACATATTTATATATCAATGCATCCCTAAAATTTCTTAATACCTGATAACATGAGTAAACATCCATTTTAGTTATGCTGTAGTTAAGTAATGTTGACACCATCCCTTAAACGCAAAGTGATAACCATGCATCGTTATAATTTAATCAGTACCTAATTGCTTATCATATCACCTGATCTGGTTTATTGTGCTGATATTACTCATGCTTGTTCATTTATAACCATAATTATGTTAGTTTGAGTTATGAGCACCCACATAGCATTTTGTGCTTCCTGACATGACCTGTTGCACTTCCTACGTGACACGACATGGTACCGTACGACTCTTGATATGTCACAACACTTATATACGCTACCCGGATTGACCTGATGTACCATGGTCTTACCTGTTACCTGATCTTGTGTCTAATGCCAACAAACCTGACCTGTTGTCCTTACGGACCATTCCTGTTGTCTATCCAGACAAACCTGTACATGCCTGATCCTGAGTTGGCATTAGCTCCAGATTATTTAATACCTGACTTGAACACATATAACTTGGGGGTATGGGGAAATCAATGATGAAACCTGACTTGTAACTCGACAGTGTGCTACCTTTACCGACTAGCTTTAGAGGCTGGGCCAGCCTTGGGATGATGCTGCTGACATCATCCATCGTTATCCATTTCCTTTCAGAGGCTAGGCCATCCTTGGGATGATGCCATGGACATCATTCATCTTTACCCTTTTCCCTTTAGTGCCTAGCGGCATGTCTCGGTTTCAGCTCGAGAATCTTCACCGTGATCCCGGGCACGCACGGGATACCATTGAGTTACATCAATGATTCATCATATTGATTTCAAAGACTTTAGAGTAGAAAACCCAATAGAACAGTTTAGTTTACTCACTGCACACTACCCTGCACTGCCTGATTTATATTACTGTTACACCTGCTTTTCATTCATGTTTATATTTGCATTGCCCATTATTCTGTTCATATTTTATTACTTGATGACATGACGTGCTGACGTCTGGGTTTTGCATGGCTCAGATCCTGTACTTTTGCTGCAGTCCGAGCAGGAGTACTTCAGCCAGCAGGCTGAGCTGTGAGGTGTCAGCAGTAGTTAGTTCTTTTATTTTCTGCATTTTATTCCTGATGTGAGCCCGTATTATGGGACATACATTCCAGTTATTTTGTATTGGATCTTTTGCTTCCGCACTTTTATTATTCTTGACTCATGTTATCTTGGCTTATGGACATGTTTTAGATAGTTTATTTTGTTCTTGATATCTCTACAGCCGTAATGTGACTGTCGGTGGATATTTCCTACCCACAGGTAGCATGGTTGGCTATGTCACGTGCCCAATTTAGTGTACTCTGGGAAGCAGGGCGTGCCAATCCCCATTAAAGAAGGAGCGCCAACGCGGGGCCCCGAACCTCATCCCACGGTCAAGGAGGTGCCAGACCCCGTCCCGGATTGGGTGCTCTACGTGGATGGATCCTCTACCGAGGAAAGAAGCGGGGCTAGCCTGATCATTCGCGGCCCGAACGAAGCAGAAATGGAATAATCCTTAAAGATCGGGTTCAAAGCGTCAAACAACACCGCGGAATACGAGGCCTTGTTGGCAGGACTACGAATCGCCTCCGGAGTAGGACTGAAGACCATCAGAATTCACAGAGACTCCGCATTGGTCGTCGGCCAAGTAACCGGGCGCTTCCAAGCCCGGGAACCGCTTATGATAAAGTAGCTAGCCGAGGTAAAAAGGCTTCGGAAAAATTTCGACGAAGTCCAAGTGGAGAAAATCCCCAGGAACTTGAACACCCGGGCCGACGCTTTGGGCAAGCTCACTTCCTTCTACTCGGCCACTCATAAAAGAAACATCCTCTTCAAAGTCTTGCCATGACCCAGCGTAGAAGAAGGAGAGGTAATGCTCCAAATCTACGTAACCCAAGAAGAAGGCCAAGACTGGAGGAAACCCATTGTGGAGTTCCTGAAAAATGGTATACTTCCTGAAGACCAAGGAGAAGCTCGTCGGCTACGGGCCAAAGCACGCCATTTCGTCTGGAGCAACGGAAAACTATACAAGAAGTCGTACACCCAGCCTTTGCTCCGATGCACCGACCCCCACGAGGCAGACTACGTTCTACGAGATTTCAAGAAGGGGTCGGAGGAGCACATCAATGAGCCAATACCTTAGTTCAGAAGACGCTGATTCAAGGGTACTACTAGCCGAAGTTATACCAGGACGGTGAGAAGCTGGTCAGAAGATGCAAGAACTGCCAACTCTTCGGCAGCATACCTCGTCTTCCCGCCACAAAACTAATGCCACTCAGCTTCCCCTGGCCATTCACACAATAGGGGATAGACACAGTCGGTCAACTCCCCGCCGGCACGGGCGGACACAAGTTTATCCTCATCGCTATGGACTACTTCACAAAATGGATAAAGGCAGTACCCATCAGAAAATTGGACGCCGCCTCTACGATAAAGTTCCTGCAGAGCAACATAATTTCCCGATTCGGGATCCCGAGGTGTATAGTTACCGATCACGGGACCAACTTCGAAAATGATAAGGTCAAAGAGTTCTGCAATGACTACCACATACTAATGAAGTTTTCCGCAGTCGTGCATCCTCAATGCAACGGGAAGGCCGAGGTAGCGAACCGAGGCATCATCCGAGATCTCAGAGCCCGCTTGGAAGGAAGGCAGGGCGGCTGGGTCGAAGAGCTGCCGTGAGTGCTATGGGCCCTACGAACATCGAAGAAGACACCCATGGGAGAAACCCCTTTCAGCCTCTACTGCGGCACCGAAGCAATGGTCTCCGCGGAGATCAGACTGGCCAGTTACAGGGTCGAACACTTCGACGATGAAGACAATACTTCTACACTCCGAAGCAACTTGGACATCTTACTAGAGAAACGGGACCGAGCACAAATTAAAGCAGCCGCCTATCAGCAACAAACCGCTCGCTACTATAATGCCCGAGTTAAACATCGGGCCTTCAAGAGAGGAGACCCGGTCTTATAAAGAAACGAGTTCGTGGACCAAGGGAGACTGCAAAAATTCTTCCTGAAATGGGACGGACCATTCCTCATAATGGAAGCATTGCCCGGTAGAGCGTACCGCCTGCAAGACGCCAGGGGGCATAATTTTCCCCGACCTTATAAAGCAGAAAAGCTCAAATTGTATAAGTAAATATGTATCCTCTTTTGAAATAATGTAATTCCCTTTTGCATTTAACTAAGTCTTCCGGGCTAGGACCACCATAGGACTCCAGCCCTTTGTCTCTTTTCTCGATTCCGAAACCCCAAGGTTTATTCTAAGAAAAAAGTATAAAATGTACTGAAGAGATAAAAAGAGACAACACACTTCGGAGAAGGATAACTTTATTTGTTAAAAGGTATTGTGGGCTCCCCAGCCTTACAACCATTACAACAAAAGGGGGCGGGGGTTAAGGAAACACTGTTGGTGGTACACCGAGGAAAGCTCCACCAGCCGATCCCGAGCAGCTTCAACCCGCTCCCTCCGACGGTACTCACGGACCCTCAAAACCATGGATTCCCCGGGATCCTCTTCCGCTGAGTATGAAGCGATGACCAACCTTTGTTAGAAACTCTCAAGAAGTAGGTCCACCGAGCGATCCTGCCTACTCTTTGAGATCAAACCGAGACCATGGACCGTGTGCATTTTGTCGATCGCCTCGTCCATCAACCATGGGGACAGTGTGTTGTGCAGACCAGGCAAAGCCCTCCATATCGCATAAATCAACACCAGAAGTAGAGGAGATCTCCGGGGGAGTAAGTGCCCACAGTGGCCCTCCAAGCGGCTTATCACCGCCATGTACGTTTCCTCGGAACGATCAAAGTTGTAAAAATATACGTCATCATAGGAAACGATCTCCATAATAGTATACAAGCGGCCAGCCATCTTCAGGGAATGTGAGAATAGAAAGAAATCAACACGCATTCGCTATTTATAGCCTTAAAAAAATCTTTCAACAGCCAAGATTTACTCGTGCAACGACGTAAATCACGGAAAATCGCACTTTCCCGATGTGGCACTGCCACGTGTCATCCGCGACAGTCACCATTCCCGCCCTTTATGGGTCAAGGAAGATTGAACGACGCCCCAAGGACATACCGGAGAGATAATAAAGCCCTCTTCACGAGGCCACCGAGTAGCTTCCTGCTCAGTCCATCTGTAGTAGGTAGCTTCCTGCCCAACGGCGCTATGGATCAAAAACCCTCCTCACGAGGCCATCGAGTAGCTTCCTTTTTGGTCCACCTATAGCGGGTAGCTTTCTGCCCAACAACGCTGTGGATCAAAAGCTCTCTTCACTAGGCCACCGAGTAACTTCCTGCTCGGTCCATCTGCAACGGGTAGCTTCATGCCCATCAACGCTATGATCAAAAGCCCTCCTCATGAGGCCACCGGTAGCTTCCTGCTCGGTCCATCTGCAGGGGGTAGCTTCTTGTCCATCAACGCCGTGGATCAAAAGCCTTCCTCATGAGGCCACCGTTAGCTTCCTGCTCGGTCCATCTGCAGCGGGTAGCTTCCTACCCATCAATGCTACGGATCAAAGCACTCCTCGCGAAGCCACCGAGTAGTTTCCTGCTCGATCCATCTGCAGCGGGTAGCTTCCTGCCCATCAACGCTGCAGATCAAAGCCCTCCTCGCGAGGCCACCGATTAGTTTCCTGCCCGGTCCATCCATGGCGGGTAACTTCCTGCCCAACAACACTGTAGATCAAAGCCCTCACCACGAGGCAGCTGAGTTGAAAGGAAGGTATCGACCTTCCTATACTTGGCCACCAATGCATGATAGCAACCTCTGATCCGGGGAAAAGTAGGGTACCGACCTTCCTAAAGACCGCTATTGTTCAACTATGTTACTTACAAGATAAAATACCTATGAGCTAAAAATACTAGCAGAATGAAAATTCAAACAAAAGTATACGAGCTAAAGGCACTTGCACAGTGAGCAAACATTTGGACAATGAAGAAAAGGGTGCACATTATTTATGATCCGAAAATAAATACAAGGTATTCTGAGCTCCTCAGCCTTACCAAAATGCTCGGGGGCTTACAAAATTTTGAAAAAGAAAAAATCCCCAAGGAAGGAAAGCTCAGGCCGTCCGCTCGGGAAGGATCTTTGCCCTACTCAACGCCAGCCTCGGGACCAAAGCTGCGGCCTCTGGGTCGGCGCTTCCACCAACAACCTCACCCCCAACGGCCACCCCGGCAACTTCCTCCTGTGGCTCCTCCTCGGCCAGGAGATATTTAGCACGGAGCTCGCTGATATCAATCCCCAGCGCGGACTCCTTGACGGAGTTGAGGGCGTTTTGCCACACGACAGCAGCGGATTTAGCGAGATCGGTGTAGAATTGGTCCGACGCCTTGTACGCCTCTACGGCCTTCGCCGTCCGGCACTCGGCGAGCTTCACCGCGTCTAGAGCTACCCGGACATCCCTCTTGAGGGCATCCCCCAACTTCTTCACCGAGTGATAGAAGCCGTTCACCTCCTCCAACTTGGATTGAATAACCCGGTTGGACTCGTCCAGAAGCCTATGAGACTTCTTCAGCTTCGAGTTCATCAGCCCCTCGGCGACCATACGAGTGTCAAGGAGAGCAGCCTTCTCCTCCGCTTGCTATAGTTGGAGGCGTAGTTCCTCCTCCAGCTTCGAGGACTCGCCTGCCTTTTTGATGGCCAGGGCTACCTCCTCAGACTCCATAGCGACGAGGAGTGCGCAGTGGTAGAGGACTTGAAGAAAACATCAAATGGGTTAAAATGCTCAAACCGAGGAAATAAGACTTAAAAGAATTTTTTAGAAAAGTCAAGAATCGTCCTGAACCGCCTCCTGGGCTATGGCGGCCACCTGGGCCTTCATGGTCCCCCGGGGTATTTTAACCCCGGCCGCCTGCTCCATGTCGGAAACCAGGCTGTCGGCAATGGAGAGCCGTGAGGGCACCTCAATACAGAAGTCACCCTCCTGCATTGAGGTCCCGGAATGAGGTGGCCGGGAGACCATCCTCTTCTGCCTTTTGAGGGGGACCTCAGTGGGCCCAGCCTCCTCCTCCTCCTCTAACGCCCGGGGCACCGGGTCTCGTGAGTGCTTATGGCTCCCCCGCGGTGTTCTTGTGGAACTCGAGGAGTGAAGGAGGGCTTAGACGGTTGAGATGGCGTCACGGCCAAGCTTGGACCAGGTCGGGAGGAACTTGCACCCCCGGCCTTCTTTCCCTAGTTCTTGGTGGCCAAGGCGGCTTGGATCTTTGCACGGTCCATAGGCTCTGCAAAAAAAAGAGGGACACACAAATAAAGGGGGTTAGCAACACAAAAACTGGGAAAGAAATTTTATAAAGTCTAAACAGACCGTCGAAAGCCCTAACCCACCCAAGAAACGCACAGGACTGAGTCCAGTATAGCTCAATGCCTGCTCGGATAGCAGGACATCCGCCCGTTGGATCGGCTCCCACTAGGACACCACCCTTGCTTCGGGGGAAGTCGACTGCTTTGCCCTCGGGCAGTCAGCCGTGTGCAACTGCGTAGGCACAGGCCAATCCTCGCCCTCAGGCGAACCGACGAATATAAACTTCTCCTTCCATTCATAGATGGAAGAAGGGACTGCTACTACCCCTGACCTGGCCACTCCGCTCTTGTGTTTTTTGAATGAGAAATACACCCAGCTCGGCTCATCCTTACTGGTGCCGGGGTTATTCTTATAACAAAGGAAAGAGACAAGGAGATTCAAGCTGAAGGGGATATTTTCAAGTTTTAACCGGACCAGAAACCCAAGGAGAATTCTCCACCAGTTCGGCGCTAGATGGCCCGGTGTGAGATGAAAGCAATGAAGCACCCCGCAGACTTCAGTTGGGAAGGGCAGACAAATTCCTTCCCGGAACGCTTCCAAATACAGGGCAATCTCCTTGCCCTGCACCTGGTATGCCCGCTCATCCTCTCTAGCTAAATGGATGGAATAGTTAGAGGAGATGTGGAATCGAGCCTAAATTTCGGAAAGCTCGTCCAGACTCTTCAAAATGGATGGTGCATCACGGTGTTCCTGATGCGCACCTTAGGGGCCCTTGTCGCCGCCCGACGGCAAGCGATAGGGACGGCTCTGACTCTAGGGGATGAACCTAACACAGTGGACAAAGAAGAAGAAGAAGAACCCTCTTGGCTATCTGAAGCCAAAGAGGAGGAAGACCCACTGGACTCGGCCCCAACAACGGGAGCCTCATTGTCCGACACTACCCTTACAACCTCTACGGACACCTCAGATGAAGACATCAAACCTGATTCAAAGGAAAGGGCTCACCGAGAAAAAATCAACAGAGAACCCGATCTAAAGGAAGGAGCTGTTGGCTATAGTGCCCTCAAGTCAATTATTGGATCGCAGGCACGTGATTGCAATGATTGAGGGAGGACCTGTTGGCTATAGTGCCCTCAAGTCAATTATTAGATCGCAGGCACATGTTTGCAATGATTGAGGGATGACCTATACCGGTAGAACGGTCTTACTCAAGATGATAGTATGGTATCTGGTTTGTCTTTCTCATCGTATACATGCTTCAGGTGACATTGCAGATCACTATTACATGTTGATAGAGCCTATAGGATTATTGCTTGACTACCAGCAGTATGATGGCGATCATATACGTGAGACTTGGGTGGTCTATAAGCACATCCTTAAAGTGTCTCTAGTCGTGGGAGTTTCGAGACTGGGCATCGATACTCCAAGAGTAGACTAATGTATACGGATCGAGATCCTGACAAGGGGCGGTGGGCGGTCTCACAAGCCATTGGTGTCAGTTGGTTTACCTAAGATGTATACAGGTGCTCATTAGGTTATGAGTACACCGGACGGACTCGCCGGGAACATGCTAGTTAGTATTATACCTATTGTCAGATAGCAGTTCCCAGGTGACATGTGTACAGGTTAGTCTATCGACCTGAGATCGTCATTTGTCTCATGTGGGTTCCCACTTTGCTTTGATTACTACCCTACCACGGCTCAAAGGAGTCGTGCAAATAGGTTTTAGTTGGGCACAGTCCCGAGCCACATGGATGCAGTGAGCGGATCGTCAGGGGATTCGTCTCTCCCGGTATTGGGGGTTGATGCCGCGGAGTGCACGGATGGCCATCACCGAAATCCTCGGCCTGGGTAGACGAGAATTACCGATTTAGGATCGGTAGTTTCTCAGTTGGTGATAGGTTTCATGCCGACACTAAATGTCGCGTTTTTAGGGGTCTGACTTTATCCACCCCTAGACTCGATATGCGATACTCATAGACGAATGGACCCGACTGTACGAATATTGTCACGGTCAGGCTTAGTAGGGTTTCAGGATGAGTTTGCTCGTCGGCCTCTCTTTCGCTCAATACCTAGGTAGCCGCTACGTACAGCTAGTGCCATTGACGTGCTTGAGGTTAAACCCACTGCCAGTGTATTGATGAGTCTTTAGAGTGCTACACAGAGGGTTTCCCTGGTTTGGGCGAAACGTTGTAGAGACAGTATGGTTTTATGGCAGAGTTCTATCATATTCGTGCACTTGTGCATGGATCATGATCGTACGGATAATACTAGTGGGCTTTGGTTTAAGCCGGATCCTAGTGTTGTACTGTTGGATTATTTTTGTCTCGTTGTATTCGTATTCAGTCGGAATACGGATGCGAGTATGTATATACAGATGAGGGGTATTCTTGTAATTCATTATAAGATAACTTTAGGGTTGCCATTTATTTTCTTTCATATTGTATTAAACATTTAGAGTTTTTAAATGTTTAATATTGTTGTGAGGTGGAAATTGTGAGCATGGGTTTTGGCTTGGACTTTGGTCAGTCATGGTGCATTGTTGGCTTGAGGTAAGTTGTGAGATATGGTGAGGGATAGGCTGCTTTTTTTTTTAGGAAATGAAATTTATTTAGTGGCACAATTAAACTATTCAACACATACCTTATAACTTAAAAGGAAAACAAAAAGTGTGCAGCTGTTTTTTTTGGGGTGCAGGCTAATTTCGTGGCTGTTTTTGAGGAGAGAAATTTCTTGAGTTGCAAATCAAAAACATCTCACAACCCCGCTCAAGAAAAACAACAGCCACAACATTTTTCTTTCTAGACTTGGCCTGTCACGCCCCGCTTCCCGGTATACGGCGAAGGGGACGCGACGAGGCCCGTTACGTATTTACTCTGAAGTAAATACGCTAAGCGTATCTAAGCAATATAAAAGTAAAATCACAAGAGACAAGATATAAGATAACAACAACTTTATTTATTCACATTCTTTTGTACAATGCATGAAAAGTAAATACAACTGAATAAAAAACAATGCCTAAACAATGGTATAACAGAAATGAAAGTACTGAATTGAAAGTGTACAATGACTAGAGCTCGGGGTCTTCACTGAACTGATCCAAGTCTTCAGTAGTGGGCTCGATCTCTGACGGGTCCAAATCACCTGACGACATTCAAAGAAGAAAGAAAGAGAATGTAGTCAGCGAACAGATCGCTCGGTAAGTCCCAAAGATAAGAGGAGAAATAGAATAGACAGAGAGTAAGAGAGAGAGAGTAGCTTTTATAGTTGTAATATATTGCTATATTGTTGTATTTAGTGTTAACGCTGTTGTTTGTAGCTTGGTACAGAAGGATGCCAGTGTATACGAGAGGAGTCTCACTTGCCCCGGAGACTACGGTATCAGGAACTCAAGGAACCGTTATGCCATGATACAACAGCAATGGAATATAAGTTAGGTGTCTTATGGTTGCAGTCTCGTGCCACTTCTAACACCGTCCGTACCAATCTACCACTTAAACCCTGCGATGTCTTGATTGTATTGTTGTATTGTAAATTGTATTGATTGTACAATTGGATGACTGATCGAAACCATGATATCAGTAAACGGATATAACTATAAAATCATTTAAATAGAATAACTGTAGAATCATGTAAATTGATGTATATCCAAGGTTCGGTTCTGTCAAGTTGATAGATTGAATATATGGAATAATGGATTCATGTTGAATTGTAATATTGTAGATTGTAGATTGTAGCTTGTACTTGAATCATATTCAAGTCAGATTATAATAAGACTCACTCTGAGTCAGACGATTAGAAAAGTAAATTGAAGTCCTGATTGTTTTGATGTTATCGGTAACCGCTGCACAAGAGCGGCAGGATTTGTGTCTTTTTCAAAGACGATTACCGTATTGATAACACCGTTGTTAAGTTGTCTACCTTAGATAAGTAAGCACCCACTTCTCCGGCTCCCTGAGGCTCAAGAGATTGGTCCAGCTTAAACCTATATTAACTAGGGTCCTTAGGGTAATTAATCGAACTTGAGGGGGTTTTATGTAAAAATACTTTTATATACTTTTCAAAATACACCCCAAGTATTTATCATTCGTCTTTAGAGTTGTAATGAATGTAGATTTTACATTGCTATATTTCTAGTGAAAATATCCTATTTTCATAATAAATGGTATTTATTTGTAATATTGATTTGTATGGAATTCATGGTATTTTAGTGTAAAATGATTCTTCTGATTTTTGAAAAGAGTTGGAATATTTATATTATAACAAAATAGGTATTTTAATGATAAATATACATTTATTTATACAAAAATAATTTTAATATATATTTTATATTCTAAAAAATCTCATTTTCTTAAGATGTCGTATTTTAAATCTTTCGAAACCGAATACTCCTTGCAGAGGTTTAAATCTCGCACTACTAAGCCTGAGGATATGCGATAATCCGCACCATCCTGAACGGGTTCCCCAAAATGGGTTGTAGCAGCGCTTTGCAAAGATTATATAAATACTAAATGCTTTAGAAACGGTTTTATTAAGTAAATGGTATTTATTTGTAAAGATGTCAATTTCCCGTATTCTATGTTCTAGGGTCTCCTAAGTCAACTAGACTGCTCGTAACTGGTTCAAAACGACAAGTTGTGAGATATCCCTCAAATCGCCTCTTCACCACCAATTGTGGCCAGGTAAGTACAAGTGAAAAAATGAGGGATCCGCTCACGAATCACCGTGAGACGGGCCTTTTAAAGTTACCTTCTCACTTGTCTAGCCTTGACACCACAAAATCAGGTTTAGAGAGACGACTGAATGCCCACAACCTTCCTCTGTCCTAATGAGTGCGACAGTCCTTAATTGGCTGAGTCTAGATATTTTTTATTAGCTCAAAGGTTATTTATTTGTAAAGATGTATCAATACTAAATCTTTTAGAAATGGTTATATTAAGTAAAGGGTATTCAAATGAAAATGTTTGTTTTCCCGTATTCTAAGTTCTCGAGGGTATCGTGTTATGTTGCATATGAGTGTGTGAGGAGCTAGGTCATTACCTCGTGGTCTACTTAAAGGTATAGCAAGTTTAATCGAGTTAATTGTATAATTGAAACAATGTGGTATTTAAATAAAAAATACGATAAAATGAAATAGTCATTATTTTATGAAATGAAACTTGATCAATTTGGTTGATTAGTGTTTAATAGTCAACATGAGAGAGTTTAAGCATAATTGTATTAACGAGAAGTGAACTTTTGTAAGAAAACCGAAGCGGAGCTCAGATTTGTTCCGATTCCGTAGGGTTTTGTAAATCCGTAATTTTAGAATGGAAAAGAAATTTAGAATTGGGACTTACAGGTTTTGGACAATAACGAGAGTGAGATGGAAGGTGAGGAATCGCCGATGCGTCGCTTCGTCCCCGAGAGCTCCTAGATCGATTGCCGGAAGTTCGCCGAGAATTTCGCCTTAGCTTCACTTCATTCTCGTTTCCAAAGTACCCAAGTTTCTTGGAAATTATTTTTAGAGAGTTAGCTCAGAGTTTTGGGGTGAGAGGGTAGAGAGTAGGGGTGTATTTATAGGGTTAGGCTAGGGTTAGAGTAGATGAAGGGTTTTTAATAATAAAAAAATGTAAAAATGTAGGAAAAATCATTAAAAATGGAGTAAATGGTGGTTAATGGGGTCTCTGGAATTGGTCTGCAGATTTAAAGTATGCAGGGGAGTAGGGAATGCCAAAAGACACAAATTCCCAGTTGACGACTCGGCCGTCCGGCCGAGTCCGGCCGGTGGCGCCGGCCCGAGTCGGCCGGTCCGCCGGCCGACTCGGCCGAGTTTGGCCGAGTCAGGGGCTTAGGAGGTGGGGGGTCGCCTGATGAAGCCTCTGGTACCTTCAGTTTTTCAGGTTCAGTAGAAAGTTTGGGAGTTATCTCGTGTGGACTGTTGGGCTTCTATAAAATTTAAAACAAAATAAATATTAAAAATAATGTGGGGCATGAGATTTGAACTCTGGTTGCTTGGTTCAGCAGTGCAAGGTATTACCAATGAGCTACAAGCTCCTTCTTGTAATTATGGTGTTATTTAATTACTTAATGTAGTTACAGAAAATGTAAATACCCCAAGTATACATTAATTTTCAAGCAAATTTTTGTACACTAAAAATGGAGTTGTTACATTCTTTTATCTTTTAATTAAAAAGAAAAATAATTACTTATAACTTGTGCTCAGGCTAAAATACCCCTTTATGGATTTTGAAAAAAATATTTGAAAAAAATTGTATAGGAAAATTAGGGTTGTTACATTCTACCCTCCTTATAAAAATTTCGTCCTCGAAATTTGTAAAAGGAAAGTGTAACAGTTTGGTGACAGAACTAAAGATTGTAAAAAAGTTTTGGTCAAAGTTGTGAGAGAGTTACTTGGGTTACCTTGGTTCACAGTCTCAGGTTCTATGGCTGCTAAAGTAAATGTATGTCGCCGTAGTACATTCCTTCTAGCTGGGGGCACATTCTGTCCTTGAAGCCTGTTTCTCTGCCCTCGAGGCATGTCCCTCATTACCTGTTGGAATTGGCGAGTAGGCTATGCAGGAGTTCTGTTTGGAGGTGGTGCTAGGAGTGCAGGACGAGTTGCAGGAGCCTAGATAGCTGGCCGCTGCGGATAGTTGGTAGGTGTGTGAGCTGAGTTGTATCTATATGGACATGTCCCAATTCTGTGGTTGGACGCGCCACAAACTAGGCACATGCCTTTTGCGTGCCTACAGTCCTTTATCAAATGTCCATCTCTCTTGCAATGGAAACAGAAATGTGGTCTTGGCTGGTTATTGGGTTCTTCAGTTCTCCTGGGTTCGAACGTTGGCCTGGAAGAGGCTCCTCCTGCCATTTGAGTGGCAGGGCGTTTCAAACCGGCAGATTGAGGTCTTCCCTTCCTCTTTACTACTGCCTCAAATCTTCGGGCTGCCTTTAAAGTCAAATCATGGGTTGGGAAATCCCCTGTAGCCAGAGCATCTTGGATTTTCGGGTCCAACCCTTGTTGAAATCTTCTACCCTGATCTCAGCAGTCAGTATGAGATAGGCCACAAACCTGTTACGGTCTTGTGTTAGCTGTGTACTATGTGATATTAAAATCGAACACTGAGACCTGTCTTACCTGCTGAGCATGGTAAACTCAGCGCCATACTCATCTACCGACTTGGTCCATATTGAACCTTGTTGCAGATGTATGAACTGCTGTTCCATGTCAAACCTGGCAGTCTCAGGGAAGTACTTTGCATCGAACATGTCTCGGAAAGTCTTCCATTCGATAGGTTGGTCAAGACGGCTTTCTTCCGCCTTCCACCAGACCCGTGCATTGTCCGTGAGCTGTAATTTTGCAACACGAACCCAAGCTATTTCTGGCACTTGTACTGCGGCCAGATCATCTTCGATACCCTGAGCCCATTCCTCAGCTTCCAGTGGGCTCTCCTTTCCTGAGAACTGTTTGGGGTGCAAAGACATGAATTGCTTCACCCCAAGTGCTTCTGCCTCGGGACGGTTCATTAAAAGAGCAGTCTGCTGCTGCTGTCCCACTAGGAGGATTCGGATTGCCTCAAGTAGAACCGTCTGCTCATTGATCGGAGCAGGGACGGCAGGTGTGAGTGGTAGTGGTGGAGGTGTGTTGTTCACATTAGTGCTGGTGTTGTTCGGGGAATCCATAACCTTGAATGAAAAATTTAGGTTTGGACAGATTCAAAGTATATGATTCAAGGAATATGAAATTAATAAGATTCAAGGAATATGGATTGTAAAGAATGTTTTAGTTGCTGGTTCTTGTGTTATATTGCTTAGGTTGTTCACACAGAACAGAATTGCATAGTATGGTTCTATACAACTCTGACCTGCATGGGCCACCAACAAAACCTGTCACGCCCCGCTTCCCGGTATACGGCGAAGGGGACGCGACGAGGCCCGCTACGTATTTACTCTGAAGTAAATACGCTAAGCGTATCTAAGCAATATAAAAGTAAAATCACAAGATACAAGATATAATATAACAACAATTTTATTTATTCACATTCTTTTGTACAATGCATGAAAAGTAAATACAACTGAATAAAAAGCAATGCCTAAACAATGGAATAACAAAAATGAATGTTTTGAATGGAAAGTGTACAATGACTAGAGCTCGGGGTCTTCACTGAACTGGTCCAAGTCTTCAGTAGTGGGCTCGATCTCTGACGGGTCTAAATCACCTGACGACATTCAAAGAAGAAAGAAAGAGAATGTCGTCAGCGAACAGATCGCTCGGTAAGTCCCTAAGATAAAAGGAGAAATAGAATAGACAGAGAGTAAGAGAGAGAGAGAGAGAGTAGCTTTTACAGTTGTATTATATTGTTATATTGTTGTATTTAGTGTTTTAACGCTGCTGTTTGTAGCTTGGTACAGAAGGATGCCAGTGTATACGAGAGGATCTCACTTGCCCCGGAGACAAAGGTATCAGGAACTCAAGGAACCGTTATGCCACGGTACAACAGCAACGGAATATAGGTTAGGTGTCTTATGGTTGCAGTCTCGTGCCACTTCTAACACCTTCCGCACCAATCTACCCCTTAAACCCCGCGATGTCTTGATTGTATTGTTGTATTGTAAATTGTATTGATTGTATAATTGGATGACTGAACGAAACCATGATATCAGTAAACGGATGTAACTGTAAAATCATGTAAATGGAATAACTGTAGAATCATGTAAATGGATGTATATTCATGGTTCGGTTCGGTCAAGTTGATAGATTGAATATATGGAATAATGGATTCATGGATTCATATTGAATTGTAATATTGTAGATTATAGGTTTTACTTGAATCATATTCAAGTCAGATTATAATGAGACTCACTTTGAGTCAGACAATTAGAAAAGTAAATTGAAGTCCTAATTATTTTGATGTTATCGGTAACCGCTGCACATGGGCGGCAGGATTTGTGTCTTTTTCAAAGACGATTACCGTATTGATAGCACCGTTGTTAAGTTGTCTACCTTAGATAGGTAAGCACCCACTTCTTCGGCTCCCTGAGGCTCAAGAGATTGGTGCCGCTCAAACCTATATTAACTAGGGTCCTTAGGGTAATATATAGAACTTGAGGGAGTTTTATGTAAAAATACTTTTATATACTTTTCAAAATACACCCCAAGTATTTATTATTCGTCTTTAGAGTTGTAATGAATGTAGATTTTACATTACGATATTTCTAGTGAAAATATCCGATTTTCATAATAAATGGTATTTATTTGTAATATTAATTTGTATGGAATTCATGGTATTTTAGTGTAAAATGATTCTTGTGATTTTTGAAAAGAGTTGGAATATTTATATTATAATAAAATAGGTATTTTAATGATAAATATACATATATTTATATAAAAATAATTTTAATATATATTTTATATTCTAAAATATCTCATTTTCTTAAGACGTCGTATTTTAAATCTTTCGAGACCGAATGCTCCTTGCGGAGGTTTGAATCTCGCACTGCAAAGCCCGAGGATGTGCGATAATCCGCACCATCCCAAACGGGTTTCCCAAAATGGGCTGTAGCGGCGCTTTGCAAAGATTGTATAAGCACTAAATCCTTTAGAAACGGTTTTATTAAGTAAATGATATTTATTTGTAAAGATGTCAATTTCCCGTATTCTATGTTCCAGAGTCTCCTAAATCAACTAGACTGCTCCTAACTGGTCCAAAGCGATAAGTTGTGAAATATCTCTCAAATCGCCTCTTCGCCGCCAATTGTGGCCAGGTAAGTACAAGTGTAGAAAGGAGGGATCCGCTCACGAATCACCGTGAGAAGGGCCTTTTAAAGTTACCTTCCTCACTTGTCTAGCCTAGACACCACAAAATCAGGTTTAGATAAATGACTGAATGCCCACAACCTTCCTCTTTCCTAATGGGTGAGACAGTCCTTAATTGGCTGAGTCTAGATATTTTATATTAGCTCAAAGGTTATTTATTTGTAAAGATGTATCAATACTAAATCTTTTTGAAATGGTTTTATTATGTAAAGGGTATTTAAATGAAAATGTTTGTTTTCCCGTATTCTAAATTCTCGAGGGTATCGTGTTATGTTGCATATGAGTGTGTGAGGAGGTAGGTCATTACCCCGTGGTCTACATAAATGTATAGCAAGTTTAATGAAGTTAATTGTATAATTGAAACAATGTGGTATTTAAATGAAAAATACGATAAAGTGAAATAGCCATCATTTTATGAAATGAAACTTGATCAATTTGGTTGATTAGTGTTTAATAGTCAACATGAGAGAGTTTAAGCATAATTGTATTAACGAGAAGTGAACTTTTGTAAGAAAACCGAATCGGAACTCGGATTTGTTCCGATTCCGTCGGGTTTTGTAAATCCGTATTTTTAGAATGGAAAAGAAAATTAGAATTGGGACTTACGGGTTTTGGACAATAACAAAAGTGAGATGGAAGGAGAGGAATCGCCGGTGCATCGCTTCATCGCCGAGAGCTCCTAGAACAATCGCCGGAAGTTCGCCGGGAATTTCGCCGTAGCATCGCTTCGTGCTCGTTTCCAAAATACACAAGTTTCTTAAAAAATTTTTTAGAGAGTTGGTTCAGAGTTTTGGGGTGAAAGGGTAGAGGGTAGGGGTGTATTTATAGGGTTAGGCTAGGATTTGGCTAGATGAAGGGTTTTTAATAATAAAAAAAATGTAAAAATGTAGGAAAAATCATTAAAAATGGAGTAAATGGTGGTTAATGGGGTCTCTGGAAGTGGTTTGCAGATTTAAAGTATGCAGGGGAGTGGGGAATGCCAAAAGACACAAATTCCCACTTGACGACTCCGCCGTCTGGCCGAGTCCGACCGGCAGCGCCGGCCCGAGTCGGCTGGTCCGCCGGTCGACTCTGTCGTGTCGGGCCGAGTCAGGGGCTTGGGAGGTGGGGGGTCGCCTGATGAAGCCTTTGGTACCTTCAGTTTTTCAGGTTCAGTAGAAAGTTTGGGAGTTATCTCGTATGGACTGTTGGGCTTCTATAAAATTTAAAACAAAATAAATATTAAAAATAATGTGGGGCATTGTTCATACCATAATTTTGCATTATTATATTCCCCATTCTTGGTCATATTATAAATAAACAGGTGCGTTTGATCCATGTCTGCCACATAGTTACAGGTTACAGGTTCTTGGAACAAAAACAGTGAAAACGATGAAAAGATGATACAAAAGTGAGACTATGACCAACAAACGGAAATATCTTGATCATGCCTACAGTTTGAAGACTAAACGAAGATCAACAAACAAGTTCACAAAGCACAAAGGCAGTGCAAGGTTCAAAGACTTCGACACGAAGCGAACGGTAAAGTCCACTACATTATTTACTGTGGAAATCTGGAAGAGAACCAGAAGATATTCTGAAGTAAAAAGTGAAGAAATATAAGCAGAATCAACCCAAGGAAACAGAGCCAACAAGGCCCCTATATGGCCATGGAACCGCGGCCAAACAGGGGTTTTGGCTGCGGTTCCGCAGCCGTGAGTCGCCCGTGTCGGTGCAGAAAAGTTGTGTCGGTGCATCAGTGCATTATTTAGGTTTCTTAGGGGGTAAAATTGTAAAAGCAGATGTGCGTCAATTGTAACCCTAGGGTTTCTATGTTCTATAAATAGAAACCCTAAAACCTTTTTAGGTTATGCCTCTTGTTGTGCCTCATTGTAAATCTAAAAATTCAGAATTCAATTCTTGAAAAGTATGAAGAGTGCATCAAATTATTTTAATTTTTCTATTTTTGCCCTAGTTAATTTTATTATCTGCCCTAGTATAATTTTATTTTCTGCCCTAGTTTAGATTTTATTCTCTGCCCTAATTAGATAGTTAGAACATGTTTTTCAATTCCTTAATGAGTGAGTAGTCTCCTCGCTTGTTAGGGTTAGATTTGGGGAAGGCTTGAGAGATGAAGATCTCTCACCCCTTTCTTGCCCATCACACGTTTTTATAGGACTCCATGCATACATGCACACACCGCTCCCTACTGCACCCTATCCCACGAGGTAGCAGTGATACCGTAGTATAAACGACCGGTTGAGCGTGTTTTCCATGGAGGTTAGTGTAAGAATTAAGAAAGGAAGGACAAGAACCTAAAGGAAGAAACACCGTTTCTTCCCGATGGTACTAATCCACTTTATTAATTGTTACCATAACACCTCATAGATCTTAAATAGGGCATAGAAAGCGGTGAAGAATATTGACTTTCCAAACCTAACATAAACCTAACCCTAGCAAGATTCTAGTCCTAGTGTAGATCAAGCTTAGTTTTTTGAATTAATCAATCCGACACCAATCGGAATTAACTCGTTAGAACAAATCGAGAATACACAAAATCCCTGTGGACCGACCCGTACTCACCGGCTAGCTACCAAGCGATGCCGTTCTTGATTGCGGTTAACAAATTCTTTGATCAATCAAATGGCGCCGTTGCCGAGGATGGCGTTATTATTCTCTTTTTGTAATTTCGGGTTAATATAAAATTGAAAAAATCATAAAAACTGAAAAATAAAAAAAATTATAAAAATTTATCATCTCCACGTACGGCTCCATGAGAAGGTGGACAAAAATGGCCTTGTTGTACCTCACTCCCGTCTTCAATGGGGTCTGCTCTTTTTTTTTGGGAGAGTATGCCAATATGATCTTAATGAGGTGCGGGGCTTTGCGTCTGACATTCGTTGGGCTTCCCTCTGCGAGAGTCAGCGTCCCGGCGCTTTTGTGCAATAAACCCCTCCGGCCGAAGACTAGTGATAGGTGGTCCCGCGGAGCTTTCGGAGAAGGGTAGCCTAGTGTGTATTATTTTGTGAAGGGTATTTTCGTGTGAATTTTGCAGGATCGACGAACAAGTTCGGATCTGTAAAAATCCAGAGAGCAAAACAGAAAAGGCAGATCTGAACAGCAGAGGAAAATAATAACAGAGGAGCAGAAAATTTCTCGGGAACCGAACCTCCTAGAAGGCCGCGGAACTGCCTCGGGAACCCTACTTTGGCCGCGGAAGCACGGTTCTGTGGGTGACGTCATCATCTGCAAAAGCTCTGTAAGCTCCCATCTCTCCTTCTCTGAACCCCCTGATATCTCCTCTATAAATTTGCCTGCAGGATTCTTTGCGCTAAAAATCTCTCCCCCTTCCAATAATTGATCTTGTGCAGGATTCTTTGCGCCGCGCTAAAAATAAAAAAAATTGTTTCCAAGTGATTGTGTTTACTGCTTTGCATATTTTAACTTGACTTTAAGGGGCTTTTACACCAATCCAGATTCGGTGGGAATTTCATCACCCTTCTCAGGACCCCAAAAATCACACAAGGAATATTGCATTGACCTTCAATTAATTAAAAATGATTAGACTCAGCCCTAAGGACTTTGCGCTCAATAGGACAAAGGAATAGTTGTAGGCATCAACCGTTGATCCTAACCTGACTTTGTGGTGCCTAGGTTAGACAGGTAGTGAAAGGTAACTTTAAAAGGCACGTCTCACGGTGATTCGTGAGCGGATCCCTCCTTTCTCTAGTTGTGCTTACCTGGCCACAATTGGCGGTGAAGAGTTGGTTTGAGGTCCTACTTCTTGCCCTTTGGAACAGTTAGGAGCTGTCTAGCTGACCTACGCGACCCTAGATCTAGGCATGATTTGTGCATTTGTGGTTGATTGAACGTGTGTCTAAACCTTTTATCGAAAATCTTTTTTGCAAAAAGCTCCATAAAAAAACACAAAAAGAAAAAGAAAGAAATTTTTTTTTACAAAAACTTGCAACTTGTCGCTAAGAAATCCGTGCACCCCACATTCTTTTTCTTCCCCTTTCCTACATCATGGGTACCCCACCTCATAAGACTCTTGCCGAACTTTGGTATCCTGAACCAAACTTTGCTTCCTACGCGAATTGTTTTGGTCGAATTACGGACGACCCCTCTATGCCCAAAATTTCTTTGAAAGATCGAATAGAAGCGTCTAGGAGAAATAGTTGGACTCCGCAATCCACCGTGTATCAATCGTGTCAACCTTCACCACCTTCTTACGTTGATACTCCTTTTTCGAGTCCTATTGTAACTCCGAAACCCATGTCTATTGCTGAGCATATTGAACAATCTCGTAGCCGATCTTTCACTCCTTTCAACACATCCAGTTCTTGGGATCAACAAGTCCATTCATCTTTTTATCCAAATGTTGATCCTACTCCTGTCCAACCATTCAATTCCTACCAGTCCTACCCGACTGCCGCACCTTCCCTAAACATTGCTTCTATACAGCCATTTGGGAGTTTCACGTATCCAAACAATTTTGAATCTTTTACCGAAACCCCTTCACGACCCATGTCTAGTTTGGAACAGTCGTTGGAAGCTTATATTGAAGCGACAAACAAACAGATGAGGAATTTGGATGCGTCCATTGCCGCCCTTATGCAACCTAGTGAACCGGTAGCTAGTTTCCAACTAGCTCCAAAACTTCCAATATATGAGGAGGCGGTTGGACAGAGTGAGAATTTGAGTGGTGAGAGTGAGCTGTACACACTTCCAAATCAAACCTACCAATCACCAATTGAATCCCACAACTCCGGTTTTGAATGTCTATCAAGTGTCCCAAATGATTCACCAGTTGAAAATAAAACGTCTAATGAGTTGTGTGACTTTGTAGTGTTTGATTTACCAGATTGTGAAGGGCCCCTTTCGAGTGAAACCGTCACCAATCCTTTTGAACTTTACACCTTCAATCTAGAACCTGAATTGATAAATATCCATGATTTTGATGAGGTGTCCAAAAAATTGATTTTCACTTGATTGAGGATATTGACGCCGAGAATATTTTGGATGATGAACCCGTAAATTTGACTGAAATTTTATCTCCAATTCATCATACCGAGTCATTAAATGTTCCTCTCGAACCTCATATGCTTCTTGATTTTGATGATAATTGCATATATGAGATAACTTTTGAGGAGAATTATGAGGATAGTATTGAGGAGAGTATTGAGGATAGTATTGAGGATGAACCAGTTTTGTTTGATGTGTCGGATTTTCTAATTCATCATCCTGAACCTTTAACTGTTATACTTCCTAAATCACCCTCCCTCATTTCCATCGTTTTGACCACGCAAAAGATCACGCAGGAGGACTGAGCTTGAAAAATTTCTATTCGATCACAGTAGTTTGGACGTCACTAGTGCGTACCTCTTTGAATCTGACACAGTTCTCACAGACAATAACGATTATGAGTGTTTCACTCTTTCGGATGATTTTGAAGACTCACCGCTCGAGTTTGAGTCTTTTGAATTTTCAGATGAGTTAATTGAACCATCAGACTCGGTTGCTTACAGTCATTTCGAACCATTGATGGAATCCTTCGAGTTCGAGACAGTTTTCTTAGGTGAGAATAAGACTATCCCTAAATCACTCCCTTTCTTCCTTCCTATCATTTCGACTGAGCAAGAATTCGTCACGCTTCCACTTTCAATGTTTATTTTACCAAGTTCAACGTAACCATGTTTTCTCGCGAATCTTGAGGGATTTGACCCCATTTCTCGACTGGTTGATAAATTAGTACAATCGCTTTTAACACATCGGTCATCACAATTTGCGCTAATTTATTCACTCGATTTACACCCTCAAGTTCGTACTACACTTCTTTCTCTTTTCCGCCATTCTTCCCCTCCACCAAGACCATATTCCACCCTTCTTCCCATACGGTCTCGTGTCCTTCTTATTTCCTTTCTCTACATTCCATTCTTTCACCAACCCTACCATTATGACGATAGAATTTTTGAATGGTTGGTGCTAACCTTTGGTCTGTGTAAGGCCTTGTATAGTTTGATTTTTCTCCTCCCTAACTCTGAACTTTAACGCTTAGACAGTGGAAACACTGTCTCACTTAAGTTTGGGGGGATCTTTTTGTATATATATTTTTGTTTTTCTTTTAACAATAAAAAAATTATTATAAATAAATAAACAGGGGAGTGCCGACAATTTTGACCCTCTTGGTGTAGCATGACAGTAAGGACACTGTCAAGTTTAAGTTTGGGGGTATGCTCGGTAAGCCTTCTTCCTTCGCATTCATGTATATATTTTTGCATTTGCATACTTATTTTAAAACCCATAAAAATTGAAAATTTTCAAAAATTATAAAAATTGAAAAATTCAATTTTGGCCTTAATTGACTTGAGTTTCACAAATAGGTTAACTAGCTAGGAACAACTAGACCTTAGACTTAGTAAATTAAAAACCCTAAAAATAACTTTTCTTAAAGTTTAACGGTAGAAAATATATGTCTTTGTAGTTTATTTAGAAATAGGCAAATTTTGAGTTCACTTCCTGGGCTAAGTTAAAACAAGGGAAGAGTATTGATGTTTTTATTAAAGTGTAAGTTTTGAAAATAATTCCTAAGCTTAAGTCTAAATTCTGAAAATATATACCCTACAAATTGCACAAACACGAACCTTGAAACTTGGAATAGTAGAAGAGACCTTGAAATGCTCTTGTCTAAAGTCCTTAGTATGAAGAAAAATAAAATAAAAATATAAGTGTGAATAAAGAGATAAAAAAATGAACACTGGTTTTTGTAATTACTTAAGGCTGTATTAATAGAAAAAATATTTAGCGAGGGTGCTTTATCACCTAATGCCTTAGACCAACTGGTTTGGGAGTCACTGCTAAGGCCTTAGGTGTTACAAGACTAGGAATTACGTCTTAATGTACAAACACATTTTGTAATCGGTCGTTGGTACCTCAAGAAGTATTAACGGTCGCACGAAGAATGTGTGAGCAATTTCATCTAAAAATTCACCAATTGAAAAGTAATTTTGACGATGGACAAGAGTATGATAGCTTGATTTGAACATCCAAGTGTAGGGGTGATATACACACACGTAGGGGTATGTGATTGGGGTTTAAATAAGAGATAGGAATGAAGAATAGGACTTATATCTTTAATAGAGATGATAAAAATTCCTAAGTTGAGATAGAACCCTAGAAGGAAAACTTAAAAGATGCTAAAAGCTAAGTAAATTTACAAGAACATATATCATCTTAAGTTAAATGAGAAGGAGGCATGAAAAATACGGGTGGATAATTTCTGAGTCAAAGATAATAGAGTTTCTTGTTAAAAAACCTAATTGGAGAATAAAAGTTGATAAGCCGAATTGATAGGATTTTGTGGGTAGTATCCACTGAAAACCCTCAGGAGACAACACTCCTCCTACTAGGGACACCTAGAGGTTTAACGTCTTGTTGCACGAGCTCAGTGCAATCGCGTTTCCCTATGAAAGTGAGGCTAGGTCTTTTTCGAGAATAAAACTAGGTTTGCTCGAGGACGAGCAAGAGATAAGTTTGGGGGTATTTGTTCATACCATAATTTTGAATTATTATATTCCCCATTCTTGGTCATATTACAAATAAACAGGTGCATTTGATCCATGTCTGCTACATAGTTGCAGGTTATAGGTTCACGGAAAAAAAAAACAGTGAAAACGATGAAAAGATGATACAAAAGTGAGACTACGACCAACAAACGGAAAAATCTTGATCATGCCTACAGTTTGAAGACTAAACGAAGATCAACAAACAAGTTCACAAAGCACAAAGGCAGTGCAAGGTTCAAAGACTTCGACACGAAGCTAACGGTAAAGTCCACTACATTATTCACTGTGGAAATCTGGAAGAGAACCAGAAGATATTCTGAAGAAAAAAGTGAAGAAAACAGATGTTAAATGCAACCAGAATCAACCCAAGGAAACAGAGCCAACAAGGCCCCTATATGGCCGTGGAACCGCGGCCAAACAGGGGTTTTGGCCGTGGTTCCGCGGCCGTGCGTCGCCCGTGTCGGTGCAGAAAAGTTGTGTCGGTGCGTCGATGCATTATTTAGGTTTCTTAGGGGGTAAAATTGTAAAAGCAGATGTGCGTCGACTGTAACCCTAGGCTTTCTATGTTCTATAAATAGAAACCCTAAAACCTTTTTTAGGTTATGCCTCTTCTTGTGCCTCATTGTAAATCTAAAAATTCATAATTCAATTCTTGAAAAGTATGAAGAGTGCATCAAATTAGAGTAAGTTTTCTATTCTTGCCCTAGTTAATTTTATTATCTGCCCTAGTATAATTTTCCTTTCTGCCTTAATTTAGATTTTATTCTCTGCCCTAGTTAGATAGTTAGAACATGTTTTTCAATTCCCTAATGAGTGAGTAGTCTTCTCGCTTGTTAGGGTTAGATTTGGGGAAGGCTTGAGAGATGAAGATCTCTCACCCCTTTCTTGCCCATCACACGTTTTTATAGAACTCCATGCATACATGCACACACCGCTCCTTACGGCATCCTATCCCATGAGGTAGCGGTGATACCGTAGTATAAACGACCGGTTGGGCATGTTTTCCATGGAGGTTAGGGTAAGAATTAAGAAAGGAAGGACAAGAACCTAGAGGAAGAAACACCGTTTCTTCCCGATGGTACTAATCCACTTTATTAATTGTTACCATAACACCTCATAGATCTTAAATAGGGCATAGAAATCGGTGAGGAATATTGACTTTCCAAACCTAGTCTAAACCTAACCCTAGCAAGATTCTAGTCCTAGTGTAGATCAAGCTTAGTTTTTAGATTTAATCAATCCGACACCAATCGGAATTAACTCGTTAGAACAAATCGAGAATACACAAAATCCCTGTGGACCGACCCGTACTTACCGGCTAGCTACCAAGCGACGCCGTTCTTGATTGCGGTTAACAAATTCTTTGATCAATCAGGCATGGGATTGAACTCTGGTGGCTTGGTTCAGCAGTGCAAGGTATTACCAATGAGCTACAAGCTCCTTCTTGTAATCATAGCATTATTTAATTATTTAAAGTAGTTACAGAAAATGTAAATACCCCAAGTATACATTAATTTTCAAGCAAATATTTGTACACTAAAAATTGAGTTGTTACATTCTTTTAATTTGTAATTAAAAAGCAAAATAATTACTTATAACTTGTGCTCAGACTAAAATACCCCTTTATGGATTTTGAAAAAAATATTTGAAAAAATTTGTCTAGGAAAATTAGGGTTGTTACATGGCCAAAAACCAATGATTCACACTTCCTTCACCCCAATGGCAACTTCTTCAACCTCCACCCATTCTATCTCATGAGTTGAGAATCTTTGGGTGTTTTGAGACAAAATATTCACACACTATCTCTACTTCATCTTGGGTATCGAGGCTAGCAAACTGGATGCCCGAGTTGCTTCGGTTTTGAAGCAGGAGCCTGTATTACTAATCCACAACGTGGATCGTCTTCGACGAGGGAGACCAAAGAACAAACTTGATCAAGGAAGCCGCGAGGAGCTTGGGACAGAGGTTGAAGACCGAAGGACATGGATCGATCGGTATAACCTATCTAAACTCCTTTATGATAACTAGTTTAGGGTTAATGGTTCGATCCGTGAATCGGGTTCCGTTAGCGCCGGGTTTTAAAAATTTTTGTTCCACGTCTGGCCACAGATTGATGGCCAGGGCACTGGCGTAACCCTACATGGTATCAGAGCCAACCCATTAACCACTTACTAGTTTGTTTAGACAATGTTAAAGTATCAAAACCGAAACAACTAAGAAACAATACCCGTAGTATTCCAGTTTCTGTCAATTTTTTCTGAGTCTTCTAAAAAATATTTTAGCCACTTCAGAAGACTACTTGTATGACTACTAGAACATACCTCAAATACGAACCCATTTCACCTGTTTTCACCCGAGCACATGTTCAATGTTTCCGAGCTGACCGGCTTGGGGAAGGACTTTGGGCTTCGTATTGTAAGTCCACGTTACCTCTCCCGGTTCTTTCGGGCTTGCGGAAATGATGAAAAACGATTTTTCGGGTCATGGTAACATGGACTGTAAAATATGGATCTTTGCTAAACTACACACTAGCAACTAACAAGAGCTATTGCTACTCGGTTAGGGGTTATACCTCAACTTGAACTCCTTCTCTTAGGCTCTTTGTGGTGGTCGGACGGTTCGTTCCTCGTCTCCTTCTCTTGCCGAAGATGGATCCACCTGAGGGTCTCTACCTTGAGCTCCTTTCTCGAACTTGAGAAAACTAAAGTGTCCGGCTTGCTAGACCTTCAACCTTAGAATGAGTAGATAGTGGCTTTGATGTTTTATCTCCAAGGAAATGTTTCTCAACACATGAGAAGAATTTTCCTTGAGATATAGGAAGAGGGAGAGCAAAATGGAGGAGAGAGAATGGTTATGATAGAATGAGAATAGTTTTACAACCATAACAATATATGTGAATTATCTAATTAATAATATTAATCCAAAATGAAAAAGGTGATGGTTGGTTTGATAAGACCATTATCATTTCACATTAAATGTTTTTTGCAAAGATCAAATAGCATCTTTGGAAAGAAATGATGATGGTCAATGTTTCAACCTTGGTCAACAAGTCAACCTTGGTCAACAAGTCAACAAACCGTAACCATAACCCAATTTCATTTAAATAACATTATCAATTGATATTTCACATATTCATTAGGGTTTGGTAAACGACAACCGTCAACTGTGCATACACACCCGTACCAAACCCCTAATGAGAATCCTCTTCCTCTGCTTCAGTCAACTGTGCATACACACCCGCATTCGGGTTCCAAGGAGCACGAATACTATGAGATAAAACTAACCCCAAAGCATATACTAGGATCTGGCTCAAACCAGAGCCCGCTAGTAATAACTGTCCGGACACCAAACGTGCACAAGTGCGCGGATGTGAACGGACCCTGTCGCAAAACCATGCGACCTCTACTATGTTTTTCCCAAAGGTGAATAACCCTCTGTGTGGGACTCTAAAGACTCGACACTACGCTGGCAGTGGGTTTAACAACAGAACGCAAGCGGCACTAGCTGTACGTAAGGGTCCCCAGGTAGATGCCGATAAGAAGTCGGACGAGGTGAAACCCATCTGAACTCCTACTGAGCCTGAATGTGACAATCTCCGTACAGTCCGGTCTGTTCGTCTGAGAATATCGCATGGCGGGCCTAGGGGGGCAGTAAACGTCAGTCCCCTACTAGCGGTATAAGTCGTGTCGGAGTGTAGCCCAGAACACCTGAGATAACACTGGAAACCTACCAGTCTATCTCGCTTGCCCTGGCCAGGGACTTTGTGTAATGGCTCTCCTAGACACAGCGCGATATCAACCCCCAATACCGGGAGAGACGAATCCTGTCTAACCGTCACTGCCTCCAAGTGCTTCGGGACTGCACCCAACTACTACCTGTTTGCACGACTCCTTTGAGCCGTGGTAGGGTAATAATCTAAGTACAGTGGGAACACACTCGAGGCGAAGTGACAGTGTCAAGTCAGCGGACTAAACTGTACTCATGTCACCTGGGAACTGATAACCGACGATAGGTATAGTACTAACCAACAGTTCCCGACGAGTCCTGTCCAGTGTACTCGTAACCTAACGAGCACCCGCATACTATCCCAAGTATGACATACTGACGGCTGTGGGACAGGCAGTCTCCCAAGCTAGATGAGAAGCGCATACGCTAGTCTACTCCGGAGTATCGATGCCCTGTCTCGATAGTCCTATGACTAGGGACCTGCATAAGGATGTGCTTGTAGATTACCCAGCCCCCACGAGTGTGACTGCCATCACAACGCTAGTAATCAAGCAAAGATCCTAAGGGCTCTACTAATGTGTAAAGGCGATATGCTATAATAAACACATGCACACATTAAAGTAGAAACAAACCAAGTAGCATACTACTATATTGAGCAAGATTGTCAATACAAGGTGAATATCCCAAGCTTCCATCAAGTAATATACATACTAGTATGATACAGTAATGGCCTCTAGGGCATATACACTAACACGTATTTTGGGTGAGGTCTGGTGATCGCACGCTTTCTGCGTGTCGGAATTCAAACTTCTAAAGTTATAACCGTGATCAAGACGTTGTCGCTTTGTAATTAGCCGGTTGAGCACGGGTCGATCCGCAGGGAGATGGTTGTATGTCCGTTCTTATCTTAGACGAGTCAATAAAGAATGTATATGTTTGTGTTCAGTTCTATCCTAAGAGTTCGTATTTTATGTTCAAATAAATTTGTTAAGGTTAAGGTTGGTTAGTAGAGTTAGGATTAGTATTGTGCTTGTCTTTTTCCATTCTTAAAACGATGTTGGGATAATCGAAAGTAGCGGGGATTACGAGGACATAGGAATGTGATTTGCGAGTTTAAGCGAGCTTTCCAACGCTAAATCCATTCCTAGTGCCCCTTGTCCGTCCGTTAAATACGCTTATCCCAACCCTCGGCTAAACACCCGCAACCTTGTATCCAATTAAGTCATAACTACATGTCACGTTATAATGCGCTTAAAGGACTTCTCTACTTAGGTTGCGGCTACATGTCACGTATAGCATGCCTAAGTAAGGGGGTTGTGTTTGTTTGGTCGGGGTTCGTTTCAAAATGTTTGGCGAAGAGAAGCACAAGAAATTTTTCCGTCCCTCATACCACCTTCCTTAGCCTTAACAAGTGCGGAATTTATTCACACATTATAAAAGAAAGGAAAACAAAACAAGAAGGAAGAAAAGAGAGAAAAGGAAAATACGGTTTTACAAATGGTGCAAGCAAACTCTTGGGTCCTCACCTTAGCAAGGAACTCCGTCGAGTATCATTGCTTGAAAATAATACAGAAAAGAGAAGAGAAGGAAAAGAGAACAAGTAAAGAAATAACAACAACTACTTTAACAACAAGAAATAAAATTACACTAGAATTAAAATAACAATGCAAGAATTAAAAGATACAAGTTAAATAAAAACCTTCATCTTCATTTCATCATTCACTTAAGCTCTCACTTACACTTTAATGGAGAATACATGAAGAGGAAGAAGAAGAAGAAGAAGAACTAATACTACACTAATCCTAACAAAAAGAGGTATGAAAAGAAGACACCTGGCTTGGCACAAAACTGGGCTATTTATATGCTTAGTGCTGAAACCTTAGGGCCACATTCTGATCCCAAATGAAATGACCAAACTACCCTAAAAATACGAGTTGACACTGAGTCAACTCGGCCGCGGATTTGCCGCCGAGTCGCCACTTTGGCCGCGGTTCCGCGGTGTTTTGAGGGAGTTGGGTTGTCGTTTTTTCTGGGGTTTCTTGTGTTGCTATCCTGTGTTGTTCTACATGTTCCAAATTGCAAATTGCTTCCATAATTTCTTCAGATCTACAGCAGTCCAAAATGGCTTCAAAAATAATCCTTTTGACCTCATCTCCCTCGAGCTCCGCGCACCCATAGATTCTTGTGCTGCCCCTCTCGTGCTCCGGGCTTGTCCGAGACACGAATGACCACTGTTATTTGTATTGTCTCTGGAACTGGTACGCGGCACTGGATGGATATGGATGACCGGAACCCGGCTTTTATCTGTTGGCAACAGATGTTCTATATTTTGGCATAACTGTGGAGATTTTGTATCATTTGCGTTATTTTGGACTAGGATCCTGTAGCCTGTAAATATGTAACAAACACAGATTAAAAGAACCTGCCTATAAACAAACGAGTATAAGAATGGGCGGTAATAAATGCAATATTCTGGTATGAACAAATACCCCCAAACTTAACTTTTGCTCGTCCCGAGCAAAACCAATTATTCACAAAAAGTCCTAACCTCACTTTCGCAGGAAACGCGATTGCACTGAGCTCGTGCAACAAGCCGTTAAACCTCTAGGTATTTCTAGTAGGAGGAGTGTTGTCTCCTGAGGGTTTTCAGCGGATTACACCCACAAAATCCTGTCAAGCTAGTGTCATAAGTTAACATCGATTATATTCCTACAGTTTAGTATCTACGTTAGAAACTCTATTATTCTAAGTTAGAAATATCCAACCCTTATGTTTCACACCTCCTATCTATTTAACCTTAGATCCTATATGTTCCAAAAAAGTTTAGAAAGATGTTGGTATCTCCTGAGTTTTCCTTCTAAAGAGTGGTCTTAAATCAGGGATTTTTATCAACTTTACAGAATACATAAGTCTTATTCTTTATTTCTATCTTTTATCCAAACATCGATTGTATACCCCTACGTGTGTATATTATTTCACCCCTACACTTGAGAATTCAATTCAAGCTATAGTACCCTTGCCTTAATACCTAATACTACTTCTTTTCATTAAATGATGGACGGTGTTGCTCACACACCTTTCATGCGACTGTTAATGCTTCTTGAGGCACTAACAGCCGATTACTGAATGTGTAAGCTTAAAGCGTAAATAGCAGTTTCCGGGTCTTGACTTTATTTATTTATTTTCTTTTCTTTATTTTTCTTTTTCAAGACCGGATATATTTTTCAATATGCTTTTTTGGTGTTTAGCTTTAAATACCGTTTTTTCTTTCATACTAGGTTTTAAGGCAAGAGTATTTCTAGGTATCCTATACTATCCCAAGTTTCAAGGTGCGTGTAAGTGCAGTTTGTAGGGTATATAATTTCGAAATTTGGACTCAAGAATAGAAACTATTTTTCAGACTTATCCTTTAGTAAAGCTTTAATACTTTCCATTCATTTCGACTTAACTCAAGAACTGAACTCAAGATTACCTATTTCTCAAAAAAACTGTAAGGATGTATAATTACCAATGTTGAACATAAGGAGGGTTATTTTTAGGGTTTTCAATTCCTAAGCCTAGGATTTAGTTATTTCTAACGTATCAACTAAGCTTTCGGAATAAAAATCTAAGCTACCCTATTAGCTAACTTGACGATAAAGTTTTTATATTTTTGTAAATTTTTTGATTTTTGTTTGTTTTAATAAGTATGAGAATGCAAAATATACAAATGAATGCGAAGGAAGAAAGCTTACCGAGCACACCCCCAAACTTAAACTTGACAGTGCCCTCACTGTCAGGCTACACCAAGAGAGTCAAAATCGTCGGCGCTCCCTAAAAGAAAATTTATAAAAAACAAAAAGCAAACCAAAAAATATATACACAAAAAAGGTCCCCCCAAACTTAAGTGAAACAGTGTTTCCACTGTTTAAGCGTTAAAGTTCAGAGTTAGAGGGGCAGAGAACAGTATCTAGCTATACAAGGCCTTACACTGGCCAACAGTCAGCACCAACCATTCAAAAATTCTATCTCTGTAGTGTGCTCGTTGGTGAAAGAATACGACGAGGAACGAAATGGGGAATACGCGAGACCGTATGGGGATAGAAGTGGAATACGGTCTCAGTATATGAGAAGAAGAATGGCGGAAGGGAAAAAGAAACGGTGTACGAACTTGAGGGTGAAAATGAATTGAATAAATTAGTACAATCTGTAATGATCGATGTGTAAACAGCGATTGTGCTAATCTATCAACCCATCGAGAAATGGAGTCAAATCCCTCAAGATTCGTGAGAATAGATGGGTACGCCAAACTTGGTAAACCAGACATAGTAAATGAAAGTGATACGGTTTCTTGCACGGTCGGAACGATAGAAAGGATGGAGGGGAGTGATTGAGGAAGGTTATCGGTTATAGGTTCAGGAGGTTGTACATAGTCAGTGAAAGGGACAGGATGAATTGGAAAATCCGACTCATCAGGTAAAACTGGTTCATCCTCAATACTATCCTCAAAATTCTCCTCAAAATTCAGCTTATCCATGCAATTTTCATCAAACTCAAGACGCATATGAAGTTCGGGAAAAGAAGTTAATGACTCGGGATGATGTCCACACGGAAGTGAAAGTAAATGATGAATTTGAGAGACAAACTCATCCAAAGTTGTGGGTTCATCATCCGAAATATTCCCGGCATCGATATCCTCAATCAAGTGAAAATCAATATTCTCAGGCACCTCATCAAAAGAATGGATATTAATCAATTCAGGTTCTAAGATGGAGGTGTAGAGGTCAAAAGGTTTAGAATTGGTTTCACTTGGAATGGACCCTTCACAGTTGGGTAAATCAAACACTACAAATTCGTACAGCTCATCAAACGTTCTATCGGCAATTGGTAAATCATTTGGGATACTTGATAGACATTCAAAATCAGAGTTGTGGAATTCAATTGGGGATGGGTAGGTTTGATTTGGAAAGGGGTACATCTCACTCTCACCACTCAAATTCTCAACCCGTCCTACCGCCTCATCATACATTGGAAAATTTGGAGCTAGTTGAAAATTAGCTACCGGGTCACTAGGTTGTATGAGGACGGCCATGGATGCATTCAAATCCATCATATGTTTGTATGACGCTACCCGAAAGTCCTCCAACGACTATTCTAGACTAGACATGGGTTGTGAAAGGGTTTTATTAAAAGATTCGAAGTTGTTTGGATACTGGAAACTCCCAAAAGGCTGTTCAGAAGCAATGTCTAGAGAAGGTGCAAAAGTTGGGTAGGATGGATAGGAATTGAATGGTTGGACAGGAGTAAGATCAACATACGGATAAGAAGGTGAATGGAATTGTTGATCCAAAGAATTCGCAGTGGTGAAAGGAGTGAAAGATCGGTTACGAGATTGTTCAATACGTTCAGCAAGTGACATAGATCTTGGAGTTACAACTGGACTCTCAAAAGGGGTATCAACGTAAGAAGGTGGTGAAGGTTGAAATGGTTGATACAAGATGGATTGCGGAGTCCAATTGGTTGTCCTAGATGCGTCTATCCGATCTTTCAAAGATATTTTTTGTATGGATGGATCGTTCGACGTTCGGCCAAAGCAAGAACCGTAGGAAGTTATGTTTGGTTGTGGGTACCAAAGCTCGACAAGAGTTTTGCGAGGCGGGGTACCCATGTTAGAAGAGTGAAAAGGTAGGGAGGGAAGGAAGTGGTATTTTTTTAAAATGCTTGTTGTTAGAGTTTTAAAAATTGTTTGTTTGAAAGAATACGGAATTATGGGACTAAACTTTATATAAGCACAATCACAATCACAAAATGCATAAACAATCACCTAGAGTTAGGGTCTTTAAAGTCCAACTAGACCGCTCTTGGACTTCCAAGCGATAAGTTGCAGGATAACTCTCAAATCTACTCTTCACTGCCAATTGTGGCCAGGTAAGCACAAGTGAGGGAAGGAGGGTTCCGCTCACGAATTACCGTGAGACGGGCCTTTTAAAATTACCTCCTCGCTTGTCTAGCCTAGGCACCACAAAGCCAAATTTAGATAAATGACCGATTCCACGCAACCTTCACTTGTCCTAAATAAGCGCGAAAAGTCCTTAAAAGGTTTAGTCTAGATATTTTTTATTAGCTCAAGATAATACGTATGCTTTTAGTGATTTGTGGGGTCTTAGGAAGGGTGATGAAATCCCCACCCAATCTGAATTGGTGTTATAGCCCCTTAATGTCCGTATTAGTATATGAAGCGTGTAAACAAACAAAAATCTAAAACAACAAAACATTTATTTTGGCGGCGGCACAATTCTGTGCAAAGAAACCTGCATGAAATACAGTTAAGTGGAGTTTACAGAGGAGATTAGAAGAAAGAGAAGGGGTGAAAAAAATTGGGGTCAAAAACCCACAATAGGACTGCGGAACCGCCGCTAAACTCCCTCTTTGACCGCGGTTCCGCGGTCAAATTGCTGAGTTGGCGACTGAAACTTTGGTCAATGCACGTGCCTTTCTCTACACACCCTAATAAAAACCTCTGTTTATTGATTCACTTACAGTAATTGCTCCAGATCGCCTGCACACTTGCACAAAAAATATTAAAGATAACAAAAACATTATTTATTTATTTATAATTTTATATATATACAAAAAGAATATTAACCCGAATAAAAAGAAAGAAAATACGTTACCGTCTCCCCGGCAACGACGCCATTTGATCATACGCTTTGGGCGTGTCGGAATTCAAACCTCTAAAGTTATAACCACGATCAAGACGGTGTCGCTTTGCAGCTAGCCGGTTGAGCACGGGTCGATCCGCAGGAAGATGGTTGTATGTCCGTTCTTATCTTAGACGAGTCAATAAATAATGTATATGTTTTTGTTCAATTCTATTCTAAGTGTTCGTATTTTATGTTCAAATAAACTTGTTAAGGTTAAGGTCGGTTAGTAAAGTTATGATTAGTCTAATACTTGTCTTTTGCCATTCTTAAAACGATATTGGGATAATCGAAAGTAGCGGGGATTAGGAGGACATAGGAATGGGATTTGCGAGTTTAAGCGAGCTTTCCAACGTTAAATCCATTCCTAGTGCCCCTTGTCCGTCCGTTAAATACGCTTATCCCAACCCTCGGCCAAACACCCGCAACTATGTATCCAATTAAGTCACAACTACATGTTACGTTATAGTGCGCTTAAAGAACTTCTCGACTTAGGTCGCGGCTACATGTCACGTATAGCGCGCCTAAGTGAGGGGGTTGCGTTTGTTTGGTCGGGGTTCGTTTCAAGATGTTTGGCGAAGAGAAGCACAGGGGATTTTTCCGTCTCTCATACCACCTTCCTTAGCCTTAACAAGTGCGGAATTTATTCACACATTATAAAAGAAAAGAAAACAAAACAAGAAGGAAGAAAAGAGAGAAAAGGAAAATACGGTTTTACAAATGGTGCAAGCTAACTCTTGGGTCCTCACCTTAGCAAGAAACTCCATCGAGTATCATCGCTTGAAAATAATACGGAAAAGAGAATAGAAGGAAAAGAGAACAAGCAACGAAATAACAACAACTACTTTAACAACAAGAAATAAAATTACACTAGAATTAAAATAACAATGCAAGAATTAAAAGATACAAGTTAAATAAAAACCCTCATCTTCATTTCATTATCCACTCAAGCTCTCACTTATACATTAATGGAGAATACATGAAGAAGAAGAAGAACTAATACTACACTAAATCCTAACAAAAAGAGGTATGAAAAGAAGACACTTGGCTTGGCACAAAATTGGGCTATTTATAGGCTGAGTGCTGAAACCCTAAGGCCATATTCTGGCCCCAAATGAAATGACCAAACTACCCTAAAAATATGAGTTGACACTGAGTCAACTTGGCCGCGGATCCGCCGCCGAGTAGCCACTTTGGCCGCGGTTCCGCAGCATTTTGAGGGAGTTGGGTTGTCGTTTTTTCTGTGGTTTCTTGTGTTGCTATCCTCTGTTGTTCTACATGTTCCAAATTGCAAATTGCTTCCATAATTTCTTCAGATCTGCAACAATCCAAAATGACTTCAAAAATAATCCTTTTGACCTCATCTCCCTCGAGCTCCGCGCACCCATTGATTCTTGTGCTGCCCGTCTCGTGCTTTGTGCTTGTCCGAGACATGAATGACCACTGTCATTTGTCTTGTCTCTGGAACTGGTATGTGGCACTGGACGGATACGGATGACCGGAACCCGGCTTTTATCTGTTGGCAACAGATGTTCTGTATTTTTGCGTAACTGTAGAGATTTTATATCATTTGCATTATTTTGGACTAGGAACCTGTAGCCTGTAAGTATGTAGCAAACACATATTAAAAGCACCTGCCTATAAACAAACGAGCATAAGAATGGGCGGTAATAAATGCAATATTCTGGTATGAACATCTGGTCTTTGGAATATTGGTTCAGTGGTATTGCTTGTTTAACCCAGTTTGGATATTGTTTTATCTAGTTGTTTATGGCTATTCGGGGTTATTTCAAAGTCGATATTTCTAACATCGTTTAAAGTTTTCAGTACATGCATTACTATCTGCGACCGTGAATGTCATTAGATCGGTACAACTTTTCTAATTGCTATAGTTCTTTTAGACGGGTTTGCGAACTTACATTCACGTTGATGTTCTGTGTTGTGCTGTGTTTGTTGCGGATTTGTCGTGGTAGATAGCTTGGTTAAAATGATTGTACAATTTAGTTTCATTTGTACATTTGATATCGCGGGGTGAGCGTCCGACATGTGAACTGCCGTCATTGCCTGTTTGTATATTATTTATTTGGGGCACGGCCGGGTTGAGGTCGATGTCACCGTTGTACATATTTTCTTTTCTGTACTAGGATTACCCCGCGATGGAGTGCACGGATAGCCGGGTTCTGGAGGGCAACGGGTCCGCATTTCATAGCGTTGAGAAGGATGGCACCTCACTCTAGAATTGGCGGGCTATTCGCCGCACTCGTAGGGGGTACAGGTTGACCCAAGGAGGGGTGCTCAAGTTACCGGATTCCGTGAAGTGCTGGGTGGCCCATTAACTTCGATGAAGGGGGCTGCCTCGCTTCTGGTTTTGGCGGGTAACTTGCCGCGCTCGTAGGGGTCTAGGTTTTCATTGCACAGGCTATCCACACGACCATGGGAACATCGGGTTTCACTTGCGGCTCAAAGGAAACCAGGGGGTCCCAAATTATCTGTATTGTTCTGTGATGCTTATTGCTTATCTGTGATGTTGCATTTATCACGCCTGGAGCGATCATTATATATTGCTATATATATATACCAGTAGATGTTGTATATGTTTTACACCCGCGCTATTCCAGTCCCTGCTCTGTCGTTAGTTAAGTAACCTAACGGGTGATGACGGGACCCAGTGGTGAATGCGGATGGCATATACATACATCATATTTTCGTTCTTTTATGGCGTGATTAATTGATGGGACTGCGTTATGCAAGGAAAACAGACCTATATGATGTTGTTGGAACAATTTTAAAAAGCTGTTATTACAAGGACGTTTTCTTTTGTTTTGCACAGCGGTATTCGGTTATGAATATCCAGCACCTCATTCGACGAGGCAAGAGTCGAGATCCCCTCACCGGGAGTGACCTCTTGGGAAGAAGTTTGTGTCAGGGTATTAACTTCACTATAGTCGATTACTTTTTGCTTTGCGTCGAGGTATTCAGTTGGAATATCCTGCACTTCATTCCACGAGGAAAGAGCCGAGATCCCTTCACCGGGAGTGACCTCTTTAGCAAAGGTTATCACCACTATATATTTGTAAAAAGCTATCCGGTTCCTTCAACGATATCAAGTTCATTATGTTAAAGGTTTTTCGCCAAAAACCATTCGTAGCCCTCCGTCATTTCAGACGGGTAGCACTTAGTATTCATACTATATATGTTGGCCTTCGTCAAGGCATAGTGTATGGTAGCTATTTGTTACTTTTCTGTTGCATAGATAGATGTGTTGGTTTGGGACAGTCATACTACTATTTTGGTCTTCGTCAAGGGTATGTACGGGTGGGTTCAAATTAACCTGGATAATGACGGGTAGAACTTGACATGTGACTTATGATATGTTGGCCTTCGTCAAGGTCATAAGAGCATGGGGTAGAAACCACATCGGGAGTTTCAAACATACAGGAAACTTTCCAGGCAGGCGCATACCTTCTAGAGTGTGATAACTTGAGTGGATTCCATCAGGTTATCATGCGATGATAGTTGGATCGCGATACCCAGTGATGAGTTGGTTTACTCCTCGGTTAATTTTTAGATGATCCCGACTAATTCTTCTTTCAGGTTTGGAGGAGAATTTGAGGATACAGTGGGAGACATCCTGATTAGATAAAGTGATTGACCATTCTGATCTAGGTTAGAGTGCACGCTGAGTGTTTCTTTTCTCTCTCTCTTTGGCAGCGACCATGTCCCGACCCTAGACTATAACTCAGTAATCAAGTTAACCGAACCTTCTTAAGACACACTGGCTTTTGGATTGTCAGCGTTGCATACTTCATTGCCACTCCTACTTTTACCCTTTGATTTTCTCCGGAACATTCCGTATCACTACAAAGATTCAAATTTATGGATATGACCATCATATAGTTACATACGAACTCGAAGAAACTTGTTTCAGACTCGAGAATGGTTTCCGGTTCTGGAGAAATTGAATAGGACTATTCAGTTGTCTTTTCCTTTTAGCTTCTCTCATGTTGTGAGGGCTCTTAGGATTAGGAGAGAGTACACCTGTTGCGCTTATTGGATAGTCTTCTTCTAAACTATAGGCAGGTGCCGAAAGGTGGGGAAAGAAGAAAACCAATTAGCCTAAATGAGGTGTACAGAAGGTAATAAGTAAAGATAAATAAAGGGATTAGAAAGAGAGCAAAGTAAATTGCGACTGCTATCATTCACGACCAAACCGCGTATATCATCACCACTCCTACTTCATCTTTATATTTCTCCAGAACACCCCGTATCACTACGAAGATCCACTTATTGGATAATCCATCGTATATTTATATACGGACTCGAAGGAACTTGTTCCAGTTTGATTAGTGTGAAAAAGTGTGTGTTTGTAGTTAACCGCAATCAGAACGGTGTCGCGTGTAGCTAGACCGAGGTGAGTACGGGTCGTCCTCAGGAAAACGTTGAATCTTTTACTCTTACTTTAGATGTGTTGAAAAAGAGAGGATGAATAAAGAATTTTGTGGAAAGGTTTCTAGATCTACGTTAAGCAAGAATGCAAAATATATAGATCTAGATTATTTTAGGGATGTAGTTAATATAATAAGGGGGCTTGTAGGGTTCGTTAGGATTTAGTAGTCATGGACGATTAATTAAAAGTTACCCTTTTTATCCTTTAATAGATTTAAAACTAGAACGACAGTGATGCGTGTAGATTAGGGTTTCTGGAGGGAAAAGGAATCCCACTCTTAACCCATATCTCGACATGGAACTCCGTTCATATCTAGCCTTTACCAAAACAATCATTAATCTAATCTCTAATCGCGGTCGGGACTAACAATGAATTGTTAGCGCGCCCGATTAGGATGTTAATGATTCTTTTGATAAAATTTATAAACTTTATAGGACTTAAAAAGAGTTTAGAGATGTTCATCATGTTAGTGTATATGCCCTAGAGGCCATTACTGTATCATACTAGTTTGTATATTACTTAATGGAAGCTTGGGATATTCACCTTGTATAGATAATCTTGCTCAAAATAGTAGTATGCTACTTGGTTTGTTTCTACTTTAATGTGTGCATGTGTTTCTTATAGCTTATCGCCTTTACACATTAGTGGAGCCCTTAGGATCTTTGCTTGATTACCAGCGTTGTGATGGCAGTCACACTCGTGGGGACTGGGTAATCCACAAGCACATCCTTATGCAGGTCCCTAGTCGTAGGACTATCGAGACAGGGCATCGATACTCCGGAGCAGACTAGCGTATGCGCTTCTCATCCCAGCATGGGAGACGGTCTGTCCCACAGCCGTCAGTACGTCGTACTTGAGATAGTATGCGGGTGCTCGTTAGGTTACGAGTACACTGGACAGGACTCATCGGGAACTGTTGGTTGGTATTATACCTATCGTCAGTTATCAGTTCCCAGGTGACATGAGTACAGCTTAGTCTGTTGACTTGACACTGTCACTTCGCCTCGAGTGTGTTCCCACTGTTCTTAGATTGCTACCCTACCACGGCTCAAAGGAGTCGTGCAAACAGGTAGCAGTTGGGTGCAGTACCGAAGCACTTGGAGGCAGTGACTGTTAGACAGGATCCGTCTCTCCCGGTATTGGGGGTTGATATCGCGCTGTGTCTAGGAGAGCCATTACACAAAGTCCCTGGCCAGGGCAAGCGAGATATACTGGTAGGTTTCCAGTGTTATCTCAGGGTGTTCCGGGCTACACTCCGACACGACTTGTACCGCTATTAGGGGACTGACGTTTACTGCCCCCTAGGCCCGCCATGCGATATTCTTAGACGAACAGACCGGACTGTACGGAGATTGTCATATTCAGGCTCAGTAGGAGTTCAGATGGGTTCACCTCGTCAGTCTTCTTATCGGCATCTACCTGGGGACCGTTACGTACAGGTAGTACCGCTTGCGGCCTGTGGTTAAACCCACTGCCAGCGTAGTGTCGAGTCTTTAGAGTCCCACACAGAGGGTTATTCGCCTTTAGGCAAAACGAGTAGAGGTCGCATGGTTTTGCGACGGGGTTCGTTCACATTCGCGCACTTATGCACGTTTGGTGTCCGGACAGTTGATATTAGCGGGCTTTGGTTTAAGCCAGATCCTAGTATATGTTTTGGGATTGGTTTTATCTCATTGTATTAGTGTTCCTCGGAACATGAATACGGGTGTGTATGCACAGTTGACTGAGGCAGAGGCAGAGGACTTTCATTAGGGTTGATGACCGTTGTCTTTTTCTTAACCCTAATGTATATGTGAAATATGATCATTAATATTAATTAATTATAATTGTGTTATGGTTAGGGTTGTTGACCATTTGACTATGGTTGACTTGTTGACCTATGTTGACAAATTGACCATCATTATTTCACATGAAAGATGCTATTTGATTCTTGCAAAATTCATTAATGTGAAATGATAATGGTCATTTCAAGTTAACCATCACTATTATCTTTGATTAATTATTTAATTATCATAATTCACATATATGTGAGAATGGTTGATATTATCCTCATTCTCTCATGCTCATTCTCTCTCATCCTCTTCCTCTCTCTCAAAGCTCTCCCCTCTCATGAGTTGAGAACCATTTTGTTTTTGAGATAAAACACCAAAATTACTCTCTACTCATCATAAGGTTCTAGGTTTAACACACCAAGCACTTTAGTTATCTGTAGGTTGAGCTAGGAGCCAAAGGTAGAGGCCCTCGGGTGGATCTTACTTCGGCAAGAGAAGGCGACGAGGACGGCCCGTTCATCCCACTCCAAGGAGCAAGAAGAGAAGGAGTTCAAGACTTAGGTATAACCCTTTAACCGAGTAGCTAAATCTCTTAGCATGGTTGTTGGTTTTTGTTTAGCAAAGATCCTCCTTTTACTCCATGTTGCCTTGAGTTCTAAAAATCGAATTTTTTTACCATTTCCGCCTCCCCGTAAGCACCAGGGTGGGCAACGTGGACTTACAGTAGTATCAGAGCCTAGCTAAACACAAACTAGCAAGTTAGCAAAGTATCTAGAATTTCGATCGGAGAAAAATCGCAAAACACGTTTCAAAAACCTAACTTTCTGCCGATTTTTAAACCTGCTTTAAAAATAATAAATCATACACTAAAAATAGGCTCAGGGTTTTTAAAGAACACCCAAGAAAAACGATCCAGCATGTCGACCAACTCACCGCGGAACCGCGGCAAAGAGCATGCTCTTGCCGCGAATCCGCGGCCGAGTTGACTCGGCCGTGGGTCGTTTCTCCTGCAGTGTTCTTATATTGATGTTTTAGGATTTTTAGGATGGTTTGTTTCTGCCCAGATTTTCCAGAGAACAAATTTGTTTTTGGGGTGGTTACAAATCCGTATTTTGATCGAACTTCTCTAGACTTTGGCTAATGGGTTATATCTGTGATGTGATATATGTATTGAACGTCTGCTAATCGCTATACGTCGATTAGTGGGGGTTATACATATCTGTGATCTGTAATGTTGATGGTTTGTGTATATGAATTCGTTGGATTGTCGCGGATGAATAGCCGGGGGTTGTGAGATGAGAGTTTTCTTTATCTTTCAATTCATGTAATATGTAATTGATGTAATATTATTTATATGGATGCACAACCGGGATGGGGTTGTAGCCGTCATTGTATAATTTCTTTTACTGTTTTTGCTCCTAGGATAGACCCAAGGTGGGGTGCACAAACTACCGGGTACCTCGAAGTGCCGAGTGGCCTACTCACGTTGTTGAGGGAGGTTGCTTCACTTCGGGTACTTGGCGGGTAGTTTGCCGCACCCATAGGGGTCTATGGTGGGGTTTGGCTATTCATCGCGACCGTGTAATCCGCTGTTCGTTACAGGCTCGTACGGAATGCGGATTCCTAGTATATCCAATGTGTTCATCTGTGATCTGGAATGGCTATCATTGCATGTGACGAATGTATATATCTATATATGATATCTATTTAGGCGTTGCTTATGTTTTGCATCCGCACTAGTCCAGCCCCCGCTCTGTCGTTAGTTAAGTAACCTAACGGGTGATGACGGGACCCCGTGGCGAATGCGGATGGCATAAGCGTACGTCATATTTTTGTTGTTTTCTGCAATGGTAGGATTAAATGATGGGACGCATTAAAATTAATGCAAGAAAATAAACCAAGTAAAAGTCGTTGGAACACTTTCAAAACCACTCGGTTCTTTTCAAAAACCAACTTTTAAATGCGGAGCTTGGACCACTCCTTTTAAAAGCTATCTCGTTCTATCGATTATATCAAGTTCACTACGTTCACGGTTTCGCCAAAACCATTCATAGCCCTCCGTCGTTTCACATGGATAGTCAATAGTATTCAAGCTATGTTTGTTGGCCAAAGTCAAGGCATAGTGATTGGTAGCTATTGGGTATTCATGTGCAACATAGATAGATGTGTTAGTTTGGGACAGTCGTACTGCCTTGTTGACCAAAGTCAAGGGTAGGTACGGGTGGGTTCAAATTAACCTGGAGAATGACGGGTAGAACTTGACATGTGCCTTATGATTTGTTAGCCAAAGTCAAGGTCATAAGAGCATGGGGCAAAAATCCACATCGGGAGTTTCTAAAGAAACTGAAACTTGCTAGCGTTGCATACCATTTGGAGTGTGATGATTCTGGTAGGATTCCTTCAGTTTTGTCACACGATGATATTTGGATCCCGATCCTACTGTGAGTATATGCTACTCCTCCGGAACTTTCTCACTTAACGATCAATGCTATAAACCAAGTAGGTGTCTAGAAAAGTGTTAGCGGGGCTACGCCCACAGGGAAAAGAGGTTATTTAATTAAGGAACTTCGCGAAAGCGTTGGAAAACCTCCCTCAAAGTACCAACACTGGCCTGGATGAACGGTTAAGCAAGTATTGTACGGTGAGATTGATCCCGACTAATTCTTCCTTTTTGGTTTGAGGAGGGATTCGAGAGACAGTGGGAGCAATCCAGTTTAGACAAATTAAAAACCACTCTAAACTTGCAAGTGCATCATGCTAAATTGTTTCTTCTCTCTCTCTTAATTGCAGCGACCAAACATCATGACTGGACTTAAGTTACTACTAGATAAAAACATACTGACAGGGCCAAACTACAAAGATTGGCTCAGGAATGTCAAAATGGCAATCACTTATGACAAGTTGGGGTATCTCCTTACCACCAAAGCTCCCCCTGTCCCAGGTCCCAAAACCAGCGTCGCGGATAAGAAAATCCGTAAGACCCGGGAAATCGACTGCGCGAAGGCCAAGTGCCTCGTGCTTGCCTCTATGGACAATGAACATCAGAGGAGGCACAAGAATATGGACCTTGAATCCATATTTCTCTATACAAAAGAACTGTATAGAGAGCAATCCTGTATCGCCAGATACGAAGTCTCGAAAAAGTTGTTTTCGGCGAGATTGGCCGTCGGATCATCGGTAGTGGAACACGTGCTTAAGATGATTGGCTATATTGAAGAGCTCGCGGACCTTGGGACCACGTTTGAGAACGAGCTCTCCACGGACTTGATTCTCCAGTCCCTTCCTTCCACTTACGCCTAGTTTATCCTGAACTTCAACTTGCAAGAAAAAGAAGTTGAACTTTCAGAACTCCTCAACATGCTGAGGAGTGCAGAGGACACCCTACAGAAAGGTAGGGAAACATCCACTTTGTTTGTAGGAGGATCTTCCTCTTCTAGGTCCAAGACGAAAGCCAAGGGAAAGAAGAAGAAAACCCCCACCAAACCAAGGGGCGGTGTTAGTAAAGCGGATACGAAGGGAAAGGCAAAGGCAACAAAGGTAGCGGGAAAGCTTGACACTGGAAAAAGGATTTCAGGGCTTGGAAGGCCAGAAACCAGGACCCGAAGCAAGTTGCGGCTTCGGCTTCGGGTGTGTATGTTATTGAAAACTGTCTATCAATAAACTCTACTTCCTGGGTATTGGATACCGGATCAGGATCTCATATCTGTAATTCTTTGCAGGCACTGAGAAAGCGTAGGTTTTTGAAGGCAGGTGATATGACCCTCAGAGTTGCAAACGGAGCTAGCATGGATGTTGAGGCCGTGGGGGACTATCACCTGGGAATGTCATATGGACATGTTTTGGTTTTACGTAATTGTTATTTTGTACCCAATGCAACTTGTAATATCATTTCTGTATCTTTAATATCTAAAGAAGGTTATGAATTTGCATTTGTAAGCAATGTTGTAAACATTCACCTTAATCAAGTTCTGATTGGGTCAGGTACATTAAGCAATGGTATATACGTATTAAACCAACCACAGATTTTAAATGTCCAGAATACACACAAAAGAAAGTCTCCGGAAACAAATCAAGTTTTCTTATGGCATTGTAGACTGGGTCACATCAATGAGAAAAGGTTGACGAAGTTACATACAGAAGGATATTTGGATCCGTTCGAATATCAATCATATGCAACTTGTCAATCCTGTCTCAAAGGAAAGATGACAAAGACTCCGTTCACTGGACACGGAGTAAGAGCGAGCGAGCTCTTAGGACTCGTACACAGCGACGTGTGCGGTCCAATGTCTACGCATGCGCGAAGCGGTTATTCTTACTTCATTACTTTTACGGATGAATTTTCAAGGTACGGATATGTCTTCTTAATGAAACATAAATCCGAAGCCTTTGGAAAATTCCAGGAATAGAAGAATGAAGTAGAAAAACAAACCGGCAAAAGTATCAAGACACTGAGATCTGATCGAGGTGGTGAATACTTAAGTGCCGAGTTCCTGTATTACCTAAAAGAGAATGGAATTCTCTCTCAGCTTACTCCTCCATACACTCCGCAACATAATGGTGTATCGGAGAGACGGAACCGGACCCTATTGGATATGGTACGTTCCATGATGAGTAATGCTGAGTTACCGCGATCATTCTGAGGATATGCACTAGAATCAGCCGCATACCTTTTGAACCGAGTTCCAACTAAGACTGTGCCTACCACACCATATCAGATGTGGAGTGGGAAGAAACCCTATCTTAAGCTTATTAAGACATGGGGATGTCCAGCTTTTGTCAAAAAGCAGCATGCGGACAAACTCGAGGCACGCTCAGTACAGTGCAAGTCTGTGGGATATCCAAAGAACTCCAAGGGATATTTCTTCTATTGCGAAGAGGAACAAAAGGTTTTTGTTTCTCGTCATGCCCACTTCTTGGAAACTGAGTTTTTGGAAAATCAGATAAGTGGGAGCGCAATAGAACGGGAAGAAATTCCAGAACTACGAGCTATTACTGAAAGCTTAGTAGAACCAGAGGGTTCGAAAGATCAGGACATTCCTGCGCCGCTCCGAAGGAGTAGTAGGCAGTCTCATCCGCCCGAGAGATACTACGGTTTTCTCATAGACGGGGATAGAGAGGATTGCATCATTGATAGTGATGAGCCGACTAGCTTCCAGCAGGCCATTCAGAGCGTTGACTCGGTAAAATGGCTGGATGCAATGCGGACCGAAATGGAGTCCATGTACACCAACAAAGTATGGACGTTGGACGTTGCTCCAGATGGGGTAAAACCCGTAGGATGCAAGTGGATCTTCAAAAGGAAGATTGGTGTAGATGGACAGGTTGAGACCTATAAGGCTAGACTTGTTGCAAAGGGTTTTCGTCAAAGACCTGGTTTGGACTATGACGAAACCTTTTCTCCAGTGGCTATGCTGAAATCCATTCGGATCCTTCTTGCCATTGCTTCCTTCCACGATTATGAGATTTGGCAGATGGACGTAAAGACCGCTTTTCTAAATGGAAATTTAGAGGAGTGTGTCTATATGGACCATCCAGAGGGTTTCATTCAGAGTGGGAGCAGCGGAAAGGTGTGCAAGTTGCTTAAGTCCATCTATGGACTAAAGCAGGCATCGCGGAGTTGGAACATCTGTTTTGATGAGACGGTCAAAGAATTTAGCTTTATCAAAAATCCAGATGAACCATGCATCTATAGTAGATTTGTAGAAAGAACTGTCGTATTCCTCGTTTTATACGTGGATGACATTCTTTTAATAGGAAATGACATTCCTATGCTACAATCTGTCAAAGGGTTCTTGTCACACAGGTTCTCCATGAAAGACCTGGGTGATGCCTCTTACATTCTGGGGACCCGGATCTATCGTGATAGATCCAAGAGGATATTAGGACTTTCACAGTCCAGGTACATCGACACCATACTGAAAAGATTCAGTGTGGAAGATTCCAAGCGCGGTAATCTACCGGCTTGTCACGGGATCACCCTCTCCAAAGAGATGTCTCCCAAGACTGATTTGGAAAGGGATCGCATGTCTATTATACCCTACGCTTCTGCGGTAGGCTCTATAATGTGTGCGATGTTGTGTACCAGACCGGATGTAGCTTATGCACTGAGTGTGGTAAGCCGGTATCAGTCAAACCCTGGGGAGAAACACTGGATAGCGGTAAAGAACATTCTCAAGTACCTGAGAAGGACTAAGGAGATGTTCTTGGTGTATGGCAGAAAAGACCTCTAGATCGAGACCTTTGCTGACTCCAGCTTCCAGAGTGACAAGGATGATTCCAAGTCCATGTCGGGTTATGTCTTTACCCTCAATGGAGGGGCGGTGTGTTGGAAGAGTTCCAAACAGGAAACCGTTGCTGACTCGACGATGGAAGCAGAATATATCGCTGCTGCAGATGCCGCAAAAGAAGCCGTCTGGATAAGGAAGTTCCTGATAGAACTTTAGGTGGTTCCGTCCATTATTGATCCAATACCTCTGTATTCCGATAACAACGGGGCTATAGTTTTAGCGAAGGAACCCAGGTCCCATCAGAAGTCCAGACACATCTTAAGGTGGTATCACCTAATCAGGGAGATCATGGGTCGCCAGGAGATCGAGGTTCGGAGAGTTGCTACGGAAGATAACACTGCTAATCCATTCACAAAGGCCTTACCCCAGACTCGGTTCGAGCGGCTGATAGAGATGATAGGTCTTCGATACTCCAGTACATGGCCTTAGTGCAAGTGGGAGATTGTTAGTGTATATGCCCTGGAGGCCATTACTGTATCATACTAGTTTGTATATTACTTAATGGAAGCTTGGGATATTCACCTTGTATAGACAATCTTGCTCAAAATAGTAGTATGCTACTTGGTTTGTTTCTACTTTAATATGTGCATGTGTTTCTTATAGCTTATCGCCTTTACACATTAGTGGAGCCCTTAGGATCTTTGCTTGATTACCAGCGTTGTGATGGCAGTCACACTCGTGGGGGCTGGGTAATCCACAAGCACATCCTTATGCAGGTCCCTAGTCGTAGGACTATCGTGACAGGGCATCGATACTCCGGAGCAGACTAGCGTATGCGGTTCTCATCCCAGCATGGGAGACGGTCTGTCCCACAGCCGTCAGTACGTCGTACTTGAGATAGTATACGGGTGCTCGTTAGGTTATGAGTACACTGGACAGGACTCATCGGGAACTGTTGGTTGGTATTATACCTATCGTCAATTATCAGTTCCCAGGTGACTTGAGTACAGCTTAGTCCGTTGACTTGACACTGTCACTTCGCCTCGAGTGTGTTCCCACTGTTCTTAGATTGCTACCCTACCACGGCTCAAAGGAGTCACGCAAACAGATAGCAGTTGGGTGCAGTCCCGAAGCACTTGGAGGCAGTGACGGTTAGACATGATTCGTCTCTCCCGGTATTGGGGGTTGATATCGCGCTGTGTCTAGGAGAGCCATTACACAAAGTCCCTGGCCAGGGCAAGCGAGATATACTGGTAGGTTTCCAGTGTTATCTCAGGGTGTTCTGGGCTACACTCCGACACGACTTGTACCGCTATTAGGGGACTAACGTTTACAACCCCCCTAGGCCCGCCATGCGATTTTCTTAGACGAACAGACCAAACTGTACGGAGATTGTCATATTCAGGCTCAGTAGGAGTTCAGATGGGTTCACCTCGTCAGTCTTCTTATCGGCATCTACCTGGGGACCGTTACGTACAGGTAGTACCGCTTGCGGCCTGTGGTTAAACCCACTGCCAGCGTAGTGTCGAGTCTTTAGAGTCCCACACAGACGGTTATTCGCCTTTAGGCAAAACGAGTAGAGGTCGGATGGTTTTGCGACGGGGTTCGTTCACATCCGCGCACTTGTGCACGTTTGGTGTCCGGATAGTTGATACTAGCGGGCTTTGGTTTAAGCCAGATCCTAGTATATATTTTGGGATTGGTTTTATCTCATTGTATTCGTGTTCCTCGGAACATGAATACGGGTGTGTATGCATAGTTGACTGAGGCAGAGGCAGAGGACTTTCATTAGAGTTGATGACCGTTGTCTTTTTCTTAACCCTAGTGTATATGTGAAATATGATTATTAATATTAATTAATTATAATTGTGTTATGGTTAGGGTTGTTGACTATTTGACTATGGTTGACTTGTTGACCTATGTTGACAAATTGACCATCATCATTTCACATGAAAGATGCTCTTTGATTCTTGCAAAATTCATTAATGTGAAATGATAATGGTCATTTCAAGTTAACCATCACTATTATCTTTGATTAATTATTTAATTATCATAATTCACATATATGTGAGAATGGTTGATATTATCCTCATTCTCTCATGCTCATTCTCTCTCATCCTTTTCCTCTCTCTCAAAGCTCTCCCCTCTCATGAGTTGAGAACCATTTTGCTTTTGAGATAAAACACCAAAATTACTCTCTACTCATCCTAAGGTTCTAGGTTTAGCACACCAAGCACTTTAGTTACCACTAGGTTGAGGTAGGAGTCAAAGGTTGAGGCCCTCGGGTGGATCTTTCTTCGGCAAGAGAAGGCGACGAGGACGACCCGTTCATCCCACTCCAAGGAGCAAGAAGAGAAGGAGTTCAAGACTTAGGTATAACCTTTTAACCAAGTAGCTAAATCTCTTAGCATGGTTGTTAGTTTTTGTTTAGCAAAGATCCTCCTTTTAGTCCATGTTGCCTTGAGTTCTAAAAATCGATTTTTTATACCATTTCCGCCTCCCCATAAGCACCGGGGTAGGCAACGTGGACTTATAGATCATCCATTAGCCTACCCTAATCCTACGAACCTTAACAAGCGGAGAATTACTCGCGCATGTTGGGTGAAGAAGAGATGGAGAGAGAATTCATAATGAAACTACAAAGAAATAGTATAAGAAAAAGAAAACTACCTTTATTAATCAACAATATTCATTACACTTTGATTCCTTAGAAAATGATTACAAAGACTGGTTTGCTTCTCGATCTCTTCCTAGGAGGTAGACGAACAGTTGATGATCAGCCTGGATGCGTGAGCCATCTTGGACTTCGTGATCTCGTCTGCTTGATGATTTTTCCAAGAGGCTCTCGGTCTTTATTTATAGTCCCAAAGCCAGAAACTTAGCTTCTAAATTTGGAAGCTAGTAGTAAAGATTCACCCTAAAATTTCTGAGCTTGTAAACCTCCTTCACTGCCGTGGTTTCACGGCCAACAGGGGGGTTTGGCCGCGGATCCGCGGCCAAGGGTGTAGACCACTTGATCAATTTCCTGAGGCTTGCTCCTTGTGACATGTGGCGATATCTGGGACCTTTGGAACTTGGAAATCTTCTCGTAGTTGCTGCCAGACTTGATTTCTAAGTTTTGATTTCTTAATTAGGCAGGTTTGCTTTAATAACTTGATTTCCTTGATTTTAGACCTGAAAATTCTGCACAACAACTCAAATGATAATTAGTAGAGTTTGTTTTCTTAAGATTTAGTCAATGATATTATTTGCATACATTTTCCTACCAAATATTAATTATAATATATCAACACATGAAAAATAGTATTTTTACAGATAAACCCTCATATGTATCATATATTATAATAAACACCTTTTCTAGTATAGAAATAGTAGGAAAAATGTAATAACAAATGTACAGTTTTATTAACTGAACAAATACACCCAAACTTATCTTTGATCGTCCCGAGCAAACTAGTTTATTCAAGAGGAGGAGAAAAAGAAAGTAGAAAACTAAGCACACTTTCGTAGGCAAACACGATTGCACTGAGCACGTGCAACAAGCCGTTAGACATCTATGTGTCCCTGGTAGGAGGAGTGTTGTCTCCTGAGGGTTTTCAGCGGATTACACCCATAAAATCCTATAATAAAAGAGAGATGATGAAATTTACATATAAAGATAATAACCATAAAAGAAAGACTTTGAAAATTTAGAGTTTCCAACTACACTAGATTTTCAGTTGTCATGAGCCCTATCTTAATAGTCATGAAAAAATGTTAGAAATCACATCATCCCTCAATAAAACACCGTCTTTATTTTTCATTCATACCTTTCATCCAAACATCGATCATATACCCCTACGTGTGTGAATAGAACATCCCTACACTCGGAGAATTCAATTCAAGCTATCATACTCTTGTCCATCTGCCGCAGTACTTTTTAATTTGATGAATATTTAGATTTGCTCACACATTTTCATGCGACCGTTAATACTTCTTGAGGTACTAACCGACCGATTACTTATGTTCTTGCAGATTAGGTGATAGTATTTTTCTCATCTTGCACCACCTAAGGCTTAGCAGTGACTCCCAGACTAGTTGGTCTAAGGCACTAGGTGATGAAGCACCCTCGCTATATTTTTTTATTGCTGCCTTGGCGATAACAAAACCAGTGTTCATTTTTCTTTTCACCATTTTTATATTTTCTTCATTTATTATTTCCTTCATACTTTGGCTTTTAGACAAGAGCATTTCAAGGTATCCTCTACTATCCCGAGTTTCAAGACGTGTGTAAGTGAATATAGTAGGGTATCAACATTCAAATGTTTGGCTTCCAGAATAGAAACTATTTTTCAGACTTATTTTTATCCTCAGATTAGTGACTTCCTTCATCTTACTAACCCTTGTGACAACAGCTCATAACTACTTATTACCAGTTCGTTTAAGAAAACTTCTAATTTTCTTGGTTTTCTTAAACTATTCCTATCTTTTGGATGTAATTTTTCACTTTCTACTCTTTTGTTATAAATTTTTTTTTTAAAATTTTGAAAATGTTGTGCTTATGCAAAATATGATGCAAATTGATGTGTAAATAAGCACAAACCTCCCCCAAACTTGTTTTCAACAGTGTCCTCACTGTTGCTATCTGCTGGATCACAAAAACCTGTAAGCATGGGAGGACGTTATTAATGGGGGCAAGAATATATGAAAGTGAAAATCCTCCCCCAAACTTATTTTTGGCTCACAAATTTGAGGATAAAAGTTATGTTCAAGAGCCAAAAATATAACCCCCCCTCAAACATGAGTTAGACAATACGAAGCATTTTAAGAGGGGGTGATTCATTTGGTCAAAGTAAGACTTTATAAAGACCAAAAGTTAACACGAACCATTCAAAGATTTTATCAGTATAGCGTATAGGTTGGTGGAAGAATGTGTTGTATCGAGTCAAGAAAAAATGGGGAAGGGATAAGAGGTGGTCTGGAAAGGGTTTGAAATTAGAGAAAAGAAAGAATGAGGATGAATGTGAATGATTAGGAAGAAGGAATGGTGATGGTTCAACCTCTATAGGTGGAGATTGATTAATCACAAAATCCGTATTGTTTAAAAATTCAAGTTCGTCAGCAAAAAGTTCTTCAAAACTTTTATCAATGGTGTGATTGAACATTTTGCTATCAAAGAGTTTTGTGCCAGAATTTATCCTACTTGATTCATCAAAAATCATTGAGGTAGAGGACTCGAAAAACTCATCTACCTCATTTTCAAAAATATCCAAATCAAGTTAAATTTCTAATATTATTGAACTTGAATTAACGGATTGTGATTCATCAAAACTCACTGAAACTATAGGAACAGAAGAAGAACCGGAGAAAGTAGAAGGTGAAATGGGTAAACAAATTGGTGTGTCGAGTGTTGCTGAACCAGATGTGGAAGATGGAGGCTGTATTTCGGTCTGATCTTCGTGTATACAATTATCATCAACTTCAAGACATATTTGGGGTTCGGGAAGAATTAAAGGCTCAAGATGATGACCACAAGGAAGTGAAAGGATTTGATGAATTGGTGGGAAAAAATCATCCAAAATTTCGGGTTCATCAATCAATATATCCCCAACGTCAATCGCCTCATTCAAGTGAAGGTTAAAATTCTCAAACACCTTATCAAAAGTATGGTTTTCAATCAGTTTTGGTTCAAGAGTGGAGGTGTAGAGATCACAAGGGTTGGGTATGGTTTCACTTGAAATGGACCCTTCACAATCGGGTAAATCAAACACTACAAAATCACACAACTTATCAGAAATTCTATTTGGTGTACTTGATGAATCTATGAAACTGGAGTTGTGGATTTCAGTTTGGAATGGGGAGGTTTGATTAGTAAGGGTGTACAGTTCTGTCTCACTACCCAAATTCTCATTTTGTCCTATGCCCGAATCATATACTGAAAAATTTTGGGCAGGTTTGAAATTCTTTTCTTGCATCCACTCTGTTGTTTCCTTCCTAATTTGGTTCGACAATTCCAGAAATTTTTCTAATGTCTGCTCCAGACTAGTCTTGGGTTGATAAGGGGTTTCAGTATAAGATTGAAATTCCTGTGGATAATTAAAACTCCTAAATGACTGATTAGAAGAACTGTCTAGAGAAGGTGGAAAAGTCGGATTGGATTGATAGGAATAGAATGGTTGCGAAAATTGGGTGGGAGTAGGATCAATATTATGATAAGAAGAATATTGATATGGGTTGGTTGGTTGGCTGGCTATTTTAAATAGATATCTTATATGCCACAAACCGCCTATCAAACTCTTCTTTGGACAGTGGTGGTGATGGTTGATAATGGTCCGGGTTGAAACTTTGGCCTCTAGCCCTAGCTATATGCTCAGCAATGGACATTCGTCTAGGGGCTTCCTCACTCTGGGTATCAACTGAAACAGGTGTAGGATTAGGATACGGTTGATAGGACCTAGACTGACGTGGCCAACTGTTTCTTCCTGCTTGTTCTATATGATCTGTTAAGGACATGGAAGAGCCGGACGGTATAACGAAGGGATTACGAAAACAAGAGATATCTGGTTGTGGACAGCAAAGCTCGGCAAGTGTTCTTCTGTTTAGGTCACCCATTATAAGAAGAGAAGAATGGGGAAGGGTAAAAAGGGGTGAAAATAATTGGTTTGTTTTGAAAAATGACAGATTTAGACAAATCACACAAAAATGCACAAACAACCCTAGAACTATGGTTACCTAGGTCCAGTCTCTAGACCGCTCCTAGACTTCCAAAGGACAAGCCGCAGGATAAATCCTCTACCGCCTCTTTACTACTCTTGTAGCCAGGTAAGTGCCAGGTGAGTGGGAGGCTCCCCACTACGAAAGTAGTGGTCCTAATTAAGTAACCACTCGCCTTAGACACACTTGCCTAGACACCACAAAAGTAATGCGGATAAGCGATAGATTACCCACGACCTTCCTCTGTCCTTATTGAGCGCGACAGTCCTTAGAGTCTGGTCTAGATATTTTTTAAATTAATGTAGGGTTGATGCAGATGCTCGGTTTATGATTTGTGGGGCTTAGAAAGGGTGATGAAATCCCTACCTAGTCTGAATTTTGGTCTTTCCCCTTAAAAATCCGTATTAAAATATGAAATAACAAACCAATAACAAAACTTTGCAAAAAGATTTTTTGAGCGGCGATATTTTGCAAAGAATCCTGCAGAAAAGATATTTTTGTTGGATTTCAGAGGAGAGAGAAGGCGGTTAGAATCTTACCAGAGAAGATTGAAACCCTAGATCTCCTAACTGGCCGTGCTTCCACCACCGATGTGCACTTTCGGCCGCGGTTCCGCCGCAAGAGGGAGATATCAATTGATGAATTTTTTTCTGTGGCCTTCTCTACTTATCTGGATCTCAATGAATGTATCTGTCTCCTGTTTCCTCAAGTCTGTGACTCCAGATTCCCGCGCAAAATTCACACAATAATCGTTAAATATACAATTTGCAGTTTTGTTTTATTTATGATACATATCGTATAAGAATTCAACACAAATAGTAAGAATAAAAAATTACGCACGTATCCCCGGCAACGGCGCCATTTGATTAGTGTGAAAAAGTGTGTGTTTGTAATTAACCGCAATCAGAACGGTGTCGCGTGTAGCTAGACCGAGGTGAGTACGGGTCGTCCTCAGGGAAACGTTGAATCTTTTACTCTTACTTTAGATGTGTTGAAAAAGAGAGGAGGAATAAAGAATTTTGTGGAAAGGTTTTTAGATCTACGTTAAGCAAGAATGCAAAATATATAGATCTAGATTATTTTAGGGATGTAGTTAATATAATAAGGGGGCTTGTAGGGTTCGTTAGGATTTAGTAGTCATGGACGATTAATTAAAATTTACCCTTTTTATCCTTTAATAGATTTAAAACTAGAACGACAGTGATGCGTGTAGATTAGGGTTTCTGGAGGGAAAAGGAATCCCACTCTTAACCCATATCTCGACATGGAACTCCGTTCATATCTAGCCTTTACCAAAACAATCATTAATCTAATCTCTAATCGCGGTCGGGACTAACAATGAATTGTTAGCGCGCCCGATTAGGATGTTAATGATTCTTTTGATAAAATTTATAAACTTTATAGGACTTAAAAAGAGTTTAGAGATGTTCATCATGTTAGTGTATATGCCCTAGAGGCCATTACTGTATCATACTAGTTTGTATATTAGTTAATGGAAGCTTGGGATATTCACCTTGTATAGATAATCTTGCTCAAAATAGTAGTATGCTACTTGGTTTGTTTCTACTTTAATGTGTGCATGTGTTTCTTATAGCTTATCGCCTTTACACATTAGTGGAGCCCTTAGGATCTTTGCTTGATTACCAGCGTTGTGATGGCAGTCACACTCGTGGGGACTGGGTAATCCGCAAGCACATCCTTATGCAGGTCCCTAGTCGTAGGACTATCGAGACAGGGCATCGATACTCCGGAGTAGACTAGCGTATGCGCTTCTCATCCCAGAATGGGAGACGGTCTGTCCCACAGCCGTCAGTACGTCGTACTTGAGATAGTATGCGGGTGCTCGTTAGGTTACGAGTACACTGTACAGGACTCATCGGGAACTGTTGGTTGGTATTATACCTATCGTCAGTTATCAGTTCCCAGGTGACATGAGTACAGCTTAGTCTGTTGACTTGACACTGTCATTTCGCCTCGAGTGTGTTCCCACTGTTCTTAGATTGCTACCCTACCACGGCTCAAAGGAGTCGTGCAAATAGGTAGCAGTACCGAAGCACTTGGAGGCAGTGACGGTTAGACAGGATCCGTCTCTCCCGGTATTGGGGGTTGATATCGCGCTGTGTCTAGGAGAGCCATTACACAAAGTCCCTGGCCAGGGCAAGCGAGATATACTGGTAAGTTTCAAGTGTTATCTCAGGGTGTTCCGGGCTACACTCCGACACGACTTGTACCGCTATTAGGGGACTGACGTTTATTGCCCCCTAGGCCCGCCATGCGATATTCTTAGACGAACAGACCGGACTGTACGGAGATTGTCATATTCAGGCTCAGTAGGAGTTCAGATGGGTTCACCTCGTCAGTCTTCTTATCGGCATCTACCTGTGGACCGTTACGTACAGGTAGTACCGCTTGCGGCCTGTGGTTAAACCCACTGCCAGCGTAGTGTCGAGTCTTTAGAGTCCCACACAGAGGGTTATTCGCCTTTAGGCAAAACGAGTAGAGGTCGCATGGTTTTGCGACGGGGTTCGTTCACATTCGCGCACTTATGCACGTTTGGTGTCCGGACAGTTGATATTAGCGGGCTTTGGTTTAAGCCAGATCCTAGTATATGTTTTGGGATTGGTTTTATCTCATTGTATTAGTGTTCCTCGGAACATGAATACGGGTGTGTATGCACAGTTGACTGAGGCAGAGGCAGAGGACTTTCATTAGGGTTGATGACCATTGTCTTTTTCTTAACCCTAATATATATGTGAAATATGATCATTAATATTAATTACTTATAATTGTGTTATGGTTAGGGTTGTTGACCATTTGACTATGGTTGACTTGTTGACCTATGTTGACAAATTGACCATCATCATTTCACATGAAAGATGCTCTTTGATTCTTGCAAAATTTATTAATGTGAAATGATAATGGTCATTTCAAGTTAACCATCACTATTATCTTTGATTAATTATTTAATTATCATAATTCACATATATGTGAGAATGGTTGATATTATCCTCATTCTCTCATGCTCATTCTCTCTCATCCTCTTCCTCTCTCTCAAAGCTCTCCCCTCTCATGAGTTGAGAACCATTTTGCTTTTGAGATAAAACACCAAAATTACTCTCTACTCATCCTAAGGTTCTAGGTTTAACACACCAAGCACTTTAGTTACCTCTAGGTTGAGCTAGGAGCCAAAGGTAGAGGCCCTCGGGTGGATCTTTCTTCGGCAAGAGAAGGCGACGAGGACGGCCCGTTCATCCCACTCCAAGGAGCAAGAAGAGAAGGAGTTCAAGACTTAGGTATAACCCTTTAACCGAGTAGCTAAATCTCTTAGCATGGTTGTTGGTTTTTGTTTAGCAAAGATCCTCCTTTTACTCCATGTTGCCTTGAGATCTAAAAATCGATTTTTTTTTACCATTTCCGCCTCCCCGTAAGCACCGGGGTGGGCAACGTGGACTTACAGTAGTATCAGAGCCTAGCTAAACACAAACTAGCAAGTTAGCAAAGTATCTAGAATTTCGATCGGAGAAAAATCGCAAAACACGTTTCAAAAACCTAACTTTCTGCCGATTTTTAAACCTGCTTTAAAAATATTAAATCATACACTAAAAATAGGCTCAGGGTTTTTAAAGAACACCCAAGAAAAACGATCCAGCATGTCGACCAACTCACAGCGGAACCGCGGCAAAGAGCATGCTCTTGCCGCGGATCCGCGGCCGAGTTGACTCGGCCGTGGGTCGTTTCTCCTGCAGTATTCTTATATTGATGTTTTAGGATTTTTAGGATGGTTTGTTTCTGCCCAGATTTTCCAGAGAACAAATTTGTTTTTGGGGTGGTTACAAATCCGTATTTTGATCGAACTTCTCTAGACTTTGGCTAATGGGTTATATCTGTGATGTGATATATGTATTGAACGTCTGCTAATCGCTATACGTCGATTAGTGGGGGTTATACATATCTGTGATCTGTAATGTTGATGGTTTGTGTATATGAATTCGTTGGATTGTCACGGATGAATAGCCGGGGGTTGTGAGATGAGAGTTTTCTTTATCTTTCAATTCATGTAATATGTAATTGATGTAATATTATTTATATGGATGCACAACCGGGATGGGGTTGTAGCCGTCATTGTATAATTTCTTTTACTGTTTTTGCTCCTAGGATAGACCCAAGGTGGGGTGCACAAACTACCGGGTACCTCGAAGTGCCGAGTGGCCTACTCACGTTGTTGAGGGAGGTTGCTTCACTTCGGGTACTTGGCGGGTAGTTTGCCGCACCCATAGGGGTCTATGGTGGGGTCTGGCTATTCATCGCGACCGTGTAATCCTCTTTTCGTTACAGGCTCGTACGGAATGCGGATTCCTAGTATATCCAATGTGTTCATCTGTGATCTGGAATGGCTATCATTGCATGTGACGAATGTATATATCTATATATGATATCTATTTAGGCGTTGCTTATGTTTTGCATCCGCACTAGTCCAGCCCCCGCTCTGTCGTTAGTTAAGTAACCTAACGGGTGATGACGGGACCCCGTGGCGAATGCGGATGGCATAAGCGTACGTCATATTTTTGTTGTTTTCTGCAATGGTAGGATTAAATGATGGGACGCATTAAAATTAATGCAAGAAAATAAACCAAGTAAAAGTCGTTGGAACACTTTCAAAACCACTCGGTTCTTTTCAAAAACCAACTTTTAAATGCGGAGCTTGAACCACTCCTTTTAAAAGCTATCTCGTTCCATCGATTATATCAAGTTCACTACGTTCACGGTTTCGCCAAAACCATTCATAGCCCTCCGTCGTTTCACATGGATAGTCAATAGTATTCAAGCTATGTTTGTTGGCTAAAGTCAAGGCATAGTGATTGGTAGCTATGGGTATTCATGTGCAACATAGATAGATGTGTTAGTTTGGGACAGTCGTACTGCCTTGTTGACCAAAGTCAAGGGTAGGTACGGGTGGGTTCAAATTAACCTGGAGAATGACGGGTAGAACTTGACATGTGCCTTATGATTTGTTGGCCAAAGTCAAGGTCATAAGAGCATGGGGCAAAAATCCACATCGGGAGTTTCTAAAGAAACTGAAACTTGCTAGCGTTGCATACCATTTGGAGTGTGATGATTCTGGTAGGATTCCTTCAGTTTTGTCACACGATGATATTTGGATCCCGATCCTACTGTGAGTATATGCTACTCCTCCGGAACTTTCTCACTTAACGATCAATGCTATAAACCAAGTAGGTGTCTAGAAAAGTGTTAGCGGGGCTACGCCCACAGGGAAAAGAGGTTATTTAATTAAGGAACTTCGCGAAAGCGTTGGAAAACCTCCCTCAAAGTACCAACACTGGCCTGGATGAACGGTTAAGCAAGTATTGTACGGTGAGATTGATCCCGACTAATTCTTCCTTTTTGGTTTGAGGATGGATTCGAGAGACAGTGGGAGCAATCCTGTTTAGACAAATTAAAAACCACTCTAAACTTGCAAGAGCATCATGCTAATTTGTTTCTTCTCTCTCTCCTAATTGCAGCGACCAAACATCATGATTATTTTAGTGGAAAGAGAGGATGAATAAAGAATTTTGTGGAAAGGTTTCTAGATCTACGTTAAGCAAGAATGCAAAATATATAGATCTAGATTATTTTAGGGATGTAGTTAATATAATAAGGGGGCTTGTAGGGTTCGTTAGGATTTAGTAATCATGGACGATTAATTAAAATTTACCCTTTTTATCCTTTAATAGATTTAAAACTAGAACGACAGTGATGCATGTAGATTAGGGTTTCTGGAGGGAAAAGGAATCCCACTCTTAACCCCTATCTCGACACGAAACTCCGTTCATATCTAGTCTTTACCAAAACAATCATTAATCTAATCTCTAATCGCGGTCGGGACTAACAATGAATTGTTAGCGCGCCCGATTAGGATGTTAATGATTCTTTTGATAAAGTTTATAAACTTTATAGGACTTAAAAAGAGTTTAGAGATGTTCATCATCCATTAGAAAACCCTAATCCTACGAACCCTAACAAGCGGAGAATTACTCGCGCATGTTGGGAGAAGAAGAGATGGAGAGAGAATTCATAATGAAACTACAAAGAAATAGAATAAGAAAAAGAAAGCTACCTTTATTAATCAACAATATTCATTACACTTTGATTCCTTAGAAAATGATTACAAAGACTGGTTTGCTTCTCGATCTCTTCCTAGGAGGTAGACGAACAGTTGATGATCAGTCTGGATGCATGAGCCGTCTTGGACTTCGTAATCACGTCGGCTTGATGATTTTTCCAAAAGGCTCTCGGTCTTTATTTATAGTCCCAAAGCCAGAAACTTAGCTTCTAAATTTGGAAGCTAGTAGTAAAGATTCACCCTAAAATTTCTGAGCTTCTAAGCCTCCTTCACTGCTGCGGATCCGCGGCCAACAGGGGGGTTTGGCCGCGGATCCGCGACCAAGGGTGTTGATCACTTGATCAATTTCCTGAGGCTTGCTCCTTGTGACATGTGGCGATATCTGGGACCTTTGGAACTTGGAAATATTCTCGTAGTTGCTGCCAGACTTGATTTCTAAGTTTTGATTTCTTAATTAGACAGGTTTGCTTTAACAACTTGATTTCCTTGATTTTAGACCTGAAAATTCTGCACAACAACTCAAATGATAATTAGTAGAGTTTGTTTTCTTAAGATTTGGTCAATGATATTATTTGCATACTTTTTCCTACCAAATGTTAATTATAATATATCAACACATGAAAAATAGTATTTTTACAGATAAACCCTCATATGTATCATATATTATAATAAACACCTTTTCTAGTATAGAAATAGTAAGAAAAATGTAATAACAAATGTGCAGTTTTATTAACTGAACACAGTTCGAGGATGGATTCTGGTTCAGGAGAAATAGAATAAGATTTATTTAGTTGTCTTTTATCTTTATCTACTCTCAAGTTGCCAGTACTCCTAGGATTAGGAGAGTAAACCTATTACGCTTATTAGATGGTCTTCTTCCAGACCATAGGCTGGTGCCGAACGGTAGGGAAGGAAGAAAACCATTTAGCCTATGGATGGTGTACAGAAGGTAATGAGTAAATACAAATAAAGAGATTCAGTGAGATGGCAAAGAAATATACGGTTACAGTCATGAATCTGGATAATGGAAGAGGCATTACTAGTAATACACGGCTACCCCTTCGAAAAATTTTCATGTTTCAGTTTCACTATGCGTTGTTAATTGAAAACCGATTTCCCAATTAGATCCTTACTCCATGGTATGTATTTACCAGGTTTGATTCTCAAATCTGTATGGTTTTACAGATGATGAGTGGGAGTAAGTTATTGGGAATTAGGTGATTATATTCTCATTATATCGGAATTCATTGTAATTGGTGATATTTGAGGAAATTACCTGGGATTTTGCCTGACGGCAAATATTTGGTTTTGAATATCCGTTGTTATGCACCAATTTCGATCTGATATATCTGTACGTTTATTTTATAAAGTGAGATATAAACTTTTGAAATTATGTCTATGACATTTACCTATATCAGTTGATGGTTAGGTAAGGAGCATTAAACATCGGTGTAATTCTTCTTAACCATAGTACAGTTTTCAACCTACGACGCACAGGATTTGAGTTATTCAACTCAGGGGACTTATACAAAGTATTGTATGTTGTCCAGTGTCCATTAGAACAGAGGGGTTGGTCCTCGTACTATATTCTGTTTACTTGTGACTTCTCCCGTTTTAGACAAGTGTTTCGTAGAAATATAAAGTCCAAGTTTTGAGAAGTTATAGGTACAAGAATAAAGTAGAGAACTATGTGTTGCAAGTATCGGGATTCTTCAAGGTGATCGAATATATAGATACTTGTGTTTAGTATTCAATTGATAGTAATGGTTTTGAGAACTTGCTTCTCTTTCAGGTTACTCATTTCTTGATACACTCCTAGTTGAGGAATGTTGATCGGCCTCTCTCCATTTAGTTGACATGCACTGGAGACAGCTGGATGATTTGAATCCGGTTCCAATTAAATCAGTGCATCTGTTTTTATATTGTATATAGAATGGTTCATATCTTAACAATGTTAAGGTATATGGAGTTGTCCGGCTTATACTTAAAACTAGACTCTGGATAACTCAAGGCACGTTTCTGTAATGGCAGTTTGTGGGTTATCCCGGACTATGACGAGGGGTAACTTTCTACCATCTGGAAGATGAATAGTGATATTGTTCTTGACTCGCCACAGTTTTAGCAAAATGGATTTTTTCAGAAAATAGTAGTGGGAGTATGGTAAACAAGAAGAGATTCCAGAACCACAGACGATTACTGAAAATTTAATAGAACCTAAATATTCAATCAGGTTTGACAATCTATTAGCCAGTCCGCAGATATGGTAGGTAACCTCAGGCACCCGAGAGGTACTTCGGTATCTTCAAAGACGGTGGCAGGGAGGTTCTTATTTACCCATACTTGACACTACTGTTGTTCCAGACTATGAGACCCAGCAGGAGGATGAGTATAGCGTCGTTCTAAACTATCTTTAAAAGTGCACGTGTATATGACTCTGCCAGAGGGTTATTATAGTCAGTGGGAGCAGTGGGAGCAGTGGAAGCATAGTGGACAAGTAGCTTATGTCTATTTATAGACTAAAGCAAGTATAGTGGAGATAGATCATCTATTTTTGATTTAACAGTCATGGGCTTTGACTTCATCAGAATAAGATATAGATCTATTAAGAAGGTAGTAGGGTGGTATGTCCTGGTATTTGGATGAAATACACTTTGTCGGAAGTGAAATTCCTACACTACGATAGGTTATACTGTGGTTGTCACACAGTGGTTTCTCTACATAGGATATGGATATTATATAAGGCATTCTGGTAACTGGATCTATGGTTTTAGATCTAGATTTGGGTAGTTTCCCAATTTGGGTACTTAGACAGTATTCTAAAGGTCTTTTAGAATGGACGACTCCTGGCATGGTGGTATACCTGCAGGTGATGGAGTCGCCCTCTCTGAAGGTGTCTTAAAGACTAAAGGGGAGAGGGATGTGCATGATTGGTATATCACTTGCTTAGGCAATTGAGTCAATCATGAGATGTCAAGTACCACAACAGATGTTGTTTTTGCACTAGCTGCAATAAGTTTATATATTAATCCAATCCTAGAGAAACGTTCGGAAGTAGTTTATGAACATAAGAGGATGTTCTAGGGATATAGTAACGGAATCCTCCTTTAGGAGACAGTTATCATTCCAGGCTTTCAAAGTGACCTGGATGACAGAGTGACAGTCAGAGATATAGTTTTCCCTCTTTTGAGGGGCAGTAGTTTGGACAGTTGGTCCAAGATGATAGTGAGGGAGGCATAGCGCAGGATACTGATTAAATTCAGTTGATGATACAGTCTAAGAAGTTTACTGGATTTGGTGTTCATTTGTGAACTGGGTCCCATCAGATATCCAAGCATATTCTAAGACAGGTATTGCTCATTTCGGGAGATAGCTTTCTCCGCAAAATTGAGATAAAGAGAGACATAGAAATGAACATTGGAGCGGATCCACTCACTGAGGCTATTTCTTGAACACAATAGTTTTACAAACAAGCTTTGTGAAACTGATTAGTAGAGAAGTTGGGTGTTCGGTATCACACGGGCTGTGAGTATGCGACACCGCAATAAACAGTCTTAAGTGCAAGTGGGAGGTTGTTGGCTATAGTGCCCTCAATTCAATTATTGGATCGCAGGCACGTGATTGCAATGATTGAGGGAGGACCTATACCGGTAGAACAGTCTTACTCGAGATGATAGTATTCTATCTGGTTTCTCTTTATCATCGTGTACATATTTTAGGTGACATTACATATCACTATTAAATGTTGATAGAGCCCATAGGATTCTTTCTTGACTACCAGCAGTATGATGGCGATCATATACGTGAAAGTTGGGTGGTCTATAAACACATCCTTAAAGTGTCCCTAGTCGTGGGAGTTTCAAGACTGGGTATCGGTACTCCAAGAGTAGACTTGTGTATACGGATTGAGACCCCGACGAGAGGCGGTAGTCGGTCTCACAAGCCATTGGTATTAGTTGGTTCACCTAAGATGTATACAGGTGCTCATTGGATTATGAGTACACCGGACGGACTCGCCGGGAACATGCTAGTTGGTATTATACCTATTGTCAGATAGCAGTTCGTAGGTGACATGTGTACAGATTAGTCTATCGACCTAAGATCATCATTTGTCTCGTGTGAGTTCCCACTGTGCTTTGATTATTACCCTACCACGGCTCAAAGGAGTCATGCAAACAGGTTTTAATTGGGCACAATCCTGAGCCACATGGTGGCAGTGAGCGGATCGTCAGGGGATTCGTCTCTCCCGGTATTGGGGTTGATGTCGCGGAGTGCACGGGTGGACATCACCAGAAATCCTCGGCCGGGGTAGACGAGAATTACCGATCTAGGATCGGTAGTTTCTCAGTTGGTGATAGGTTTCATGCCGACACTAAATGTCGTGTTTTTAGGGGTCTGACTTTATCCACCCCTAGACTCGATATGCGATACTCATAGACGAACGGGCCGGACTGTACGGATATTGTCACTGTCTGGCTCAGTAGGGTTTCAGGATGAGTTTGCTCATTGGCATCCCTTTCGCTCAATACCTGGGTAACCGTTACGTATAGCTAGTGCGACTGATGTGCTTGTGCTTAAACCCACTGTCAGCGTATTGATGAGTCTTTAGAGTCCCACACAGAGGGTTTCCTTGGTTCGCGCGAAACGTTGTAGAGGCCGTATGGTTTTATGGCAGGGTTCGATCATATTCGTGCACTTGTGCACGGATCATGATCGGACGTATAATACTAGTGGGCTTTGGTTTAAGCCGGATCCTAGTGTTATACTGTTGGATTATTTTCGTCTCGTTGTATTCGTATTCATTCGGAATACGGATGCGGGTATGTATATACAGATAAGGGGTATTCTTGTAATTCGTTACAAGATAACTTTAGGTTTGCCATTTCTTTTCTTTCATATTGTATTAAACATTTAGAGTTTTTAAATGTTTAATATTGTTGTGAGGTGGAAAGTGTGAGCATGGGTTTTGACTTGGACTTTGGTGAGCCATGGTGCATTGATGGCTTGAGGTGAGTTGTGAGATATGGTGAAGGATGGGCTACTTTTTTTTAGGAAATGAAATTTCTTTAGTTGCACAATTAAACTATTCAACACATACCTCACAAATTAAAAGGAAAACAAAAAGTATGCTGCTATTTTTTTTTTGGGTGCAGGCTAATTTCGTGGCTGTTTTTTAGGAGTAAAATTTCTTGAGTTTCAAATCAAAAACTTCTCACAACCCCGCTCAAGAAAAACAACAGCCACTTCATTTTTCTTTCTAGACTTGGCCAAAAACCAATTATTCACACTTCCTTCACCCCAATGGAAACTTATTCAACCTCCACCCATTCCATCTCATGAGTTGAGAATCCTTGCGTGTTTTGAGAGAAAGTATTCACATACAATCTCTACTTCATCTTGGATATCTAGGCTAACAAACTGGATGCCCGAGTTGTTTCGGTTTTGAAGTGGGAACCTGTATTACTAATCCTCGACGTGGATCGTCTTCGATGAGGGAGACCAGAGAACAAACTTGATCGAGGAAGCCGCGAGGAGCTTGGGATAGAGGTTGAAGACCGAAAGACGCGGATCGATCGGTATAACCTCTCTAAACTCCTTTATGATAACTAGTATAGGGTTAATGGTTCGATCCGGGAATCGGGTTCCGTTACCTTTGGCCACGGATTGATGGCCGGGGCGCTGGCGTAACCCTACAGGAGCGCCGGGCAATCTTCAGCAATGAAAGAGAATTTGACCAAAGTAACAGCCCTAGGATGATCGTCTCCTATTTATACACCATAAAGGGGAACATCCTATGGCCTCGATTGATTCCCGCCAAAATGAAATGTCGCGCCGAGCGTCCGGCAGGGCTCCACATGGCGATCGGCTATTGGGGACTGTAAGTCGACGTTACACATCCCACGGGTTTGCGGGGAGGCGGAACGGGTAAAAAAACGATTTTTACAACAAGGTAACATTGACTTTAACATCAAGATCTCAGCTAAACCATAACTAACAAACTAACTAGAGGTATTATCTACTCGGTAAGAAGATTATACCTATAGTTCCAAGTCCTTCTCTTCTTTCCGCTGTCCTCCTTCTCCTTGCAAGCTCCTTGGAGTGGAAATGGAAAGCACTTCCTCGTCGGCTTCTCGAAGTAGTAGAAAATCCACCCGAGAGTTCCAACCTTCAGCTAAACCTCCAAGATGAAGCAATTAGATCACTTGGTGTGCTAGAATAAGTAACCTAGAGTGAGTAGAGTGTGATTTAGAGTAGCTTAGTCTCACTAAACCCTTGATTCTTAACACATGAGACACTAGGGTTTTGAGAGGAAGAAGAAGAGTGCAATCTTGAGGAGAGAGAATGTATTTTTGATAATGATTATAAATAATAGAATGGCTAACTTATATATGACGACATGACATGGAAAATATCTCACCAAAATATCTCACAAAATATCTAAGGTCAAAAATATCTCACAAAATATCTAAGGTTAACATGTCGATCCAAGTCAAGTGGTCAACATAAGTAGCCATGCCACAAAAAATCATTTATCAAAAATAACAAATACCTTTCCTTTTCGCATATTTGTTTTGACCAAGTCAATGGTCAAAACTCTAATGAGATGTCTTCATCTATACCCCCTCTCATCCGTATATACATACCCGTATCCGTGTTCCAAGAAACACGAATACAATGAGACGAAGCTAATCCAATAATCAAATACTAGGATCCGGCTTAAACCAAAGCCCACTAGTATTGTCCGCTCGAACACCACACGCGTACAAGTACACATATATGATCGAACCCTGTCGTAAAACCATATGACCTCTACGCGTACAATTACACTAACAATCTCCCACTTACACTAAGGCCATCTGCTGGCATATCGCAGACCTATCATCTTGAATAGCCTCTCGAACTGCGTTTGAGGGATGGCCTTTATGAATGGATCTGCAGTGTTGTCCTCTATAGGAACTCTCCGAACCTTGATCTCCCGACGATCTACGATCTCCCTGATCAGGTAATACCGCCTTAAGATGTGTCTAGACTTCTGATGGGATCTGGGTTCCTTTGCTAAAGATATAGACCCATTGTTGTCATAATACAGGGGTATTGGATCAACAATGGACGGAACCACCTGAAGTTTTGTTAAGAACTTCCTCATCCAGACTGCTTCTTTTGCGGCATCAGAAGCTGCGATATACTCTGCTTCCATCGTCGAGTCAGCAACTGTGTGCTTCTTGGAACTCTTCCAACAGACCGCCCTTCCATTGAGGGTAAAGACATAACCTGACATGGACTTAGAGTCATCCTTGTCACTCTGGAAGCTGGAGTCGGCAAAGGCCTCGATCTGGAGGTCTTTTCCGCTGTAAACCAAGAACATTTTCTTAGTCCCTCTCAGGTACTTGAGAATGTTCTTTACTGCTATCCAGTGCTTCTCCCTAGGGTTTGACTGATACCGGCTTACCACGCTCAGTGCGTAAGCTACATCTGGTCTGGTACACAACATCGCATACATTATAGATCCAACCGCAGAAGCGTAGGGTATAATAGACATACGATCCCTTTCCAAATCAGTCTTGGGAGACATCTCTTTGGAGAGGGTGATTTCATGACAAGCCGGTAAATTACCGCGCCTAGAATCTTCCATACTGAATCTTTTCAGTATGGTGTCGATGTACCTGGACTGTGAAAGTCCCAATATCCTCTTAGATCTATCACGATAGATCTGGATCCCCAGAATGTAAGAGGCATCATCCAGGTCTTTCATGGAGAACCTGTGTGACAAAAACCCTTTGACAGATTGTAGTATAGGAATGTCATTTCCTATTATGAAAATGTCATTCACGTACAAGACGAGGAATACAACAGTTCGTGCTACAATCTTACTATAAATGCATGGCTCATCTGGATTTTTAATAAAGTCAAATTCTTTGACCGTTTCATCAAAACAGATGTTCCAACTCCGCGATGCCTACTTTAGTCCATAGATGGACTTAAGCAACTTGCACACTTTTCCGCTGCTCCCACTCTGAATGAAACCCTCTGGCTAGTCCATATAGACACACTCTTCTAAATTTCCATTTAGAAAAGCAGTTTTTACGTCCATCTACCAAATCTCATAATCGTGGAAGGCAGCAATGGCAAGAAGGATCCGAATGGATTTGAGCATAGCCACTGGAGAAAAGGTTTCGTCAAAGTCCAAACCAGGTCTTTGTCGAAAATCCTTTGCAACAAGTCTAGCCTTATAGGTTTCAACCTGTCCATCTAACACCAATCTTCTTTCTGAATATCCATTTGCAGCCTACGGGTTTTACCCTTTCTGGAGCAATGTCTAAAGTCCATACTTTGTTGGTGTACATGGACTCCATTTAGGTCCGCATTGCATCCAGCCATTTTACCGAGTCGCCGCTCTGAATGGCTTGCTGGAAGCTAGTAGGCTCATCATTATTAATGATGCAATCCTCTCGATCCTCGTCTATGAGAAAACCGTAGTATCTATCAGGCTGATGAGATAGCCTACTACTTCTACGGAGAGGTGCGGGAATGTCGTGTTCTTTTGAAACTTCTGGTTTCACCAAGCTTTCAGTAATAGCTTGTGGTTCTGGAATTTCTTCCAGTTCTATTGCGCTCCCACTTGTTTCATTTTCTAAAAACTGATGTTCCAGAAAGTGGGCATGACGAGAAACAAAAACCTTTTGTTCCTCTGCTTAATAGAAAAGATACCCCCTGGAGTTCTTTGGGTATCCCATAAACTTACACAGTACTGAGCGTGCCTCGAGCTTGTCCGCATGCTGCTTTTTAACAAAAGCTGGACACCCCAATATCTTCAGATATTGAAGATAGGGTTTCTTCCTACTCCACATCTGATATGGTGTGGTAGGCACAGTCTTGGTAGGAACCTTGTTCAAAAGATATGCTGCTGATTCTAGTGCATAGCCTCAGAATGATTGCGGTAACTCAGCGTTACTCATCATGGAACATACAATATCCAATAGGATTCGGTTCCGTCTCTCCGATACACCGTTGTGTTGTGGTGTGTATGGAGGAGTAAGCTGAGAGAGAATTCCATTCTATTTTAGGTAATCCAGGAACTCGACACTTAAGTATTCACCACCTCGATCAGATCTTAGTGTCTTGATATTTTTTCCGGTTTGTTTTTCCACTTCATTCTTATATTCCCGGAATTTCTCAAAGGCCTCAGATTTATGTTTCATAAAGAAAATATGTCCATACCTAAAGAAATCATCCGTAAAAGTAATGAAATAGGAATAACCAGTTCTTGCATGTGTAGACATTGGACCCTACACATCGCTGTGTATCATTCCCAAGAGCGAGCTCGCTCTTACTCCGTGTCCAGTGAATGGAGTCTTTATCGTCTTTCATTTGAGACATGATTGACAAGTTGCATAAGATTGATATTCGAACGGATCCAAATATCCTTTTTTATGTAACTTGGTTAACCTTGTTTCGTTGATGTGACCTAGTCTACAATACCATAAGAAAGCCTGATTTGTTTTCCGGAGACTTTCTTTTAAGTGTGTTCTGGACATTGAAAATTTGCAGTTGGTTTAATACGTATATACCGTTGTTTAGAGTACCTGACCCAATCGGACCATGATTAAGATGGATGTTTACAACATCGCTTACAAAAGTAAAATCATAACCTTTTTTGGATAACAAAGATACAAAAATGATATTACAAGTCAAACTAGGTACACAAAAACAGTTGCGCAAAACCAAAATATGTCCACTCGTCAATCCAAGATGATATTCTCCTACGGACACAGCATCCACGCTCTCTCCGTTAGCAACCCTGAGGGTCATATCACCGGACTTCAGAACTCTACGGCTTCTCAGTGCCTGCAAAGAATTGCATATATGAGATCCTGATCCGGTATCCAATACCCAGGAAGTAAAGTTGATTGACAGACAGTTTTCAATTACAAACACACCTGAAGCTGAAACCACAACTTGCTTCGGCTCCTGGTTCTTGGCCTTTCAAGCCTTGCAATCTTTTTTCCAATGGCTCTTTCTATGACAGTAGAAACATTCTTCCTTTCCTACTATTGGCCCTGCCACTTTTGCCTTTCCTTTTGTTTCCACCTTACTAACACTGCCTCTCGGTTTGGTGGGGGCATTCTTCTTATTTCCTTTGGCTTTTGCCTTGGACCTAGAAGAGGAAGCACCACCAACAAATAGAGCGGGTGTTTCCCTTGCTTTCTGCAGGGTTCCCTCTGCACTCTTCAACATGTTGAGGAGTTCCAGAAGTTCAACTTCTTTTCCTTGAATATTGAAATTCAAGATAAACTGGGCGTAGGTGGAAGGAAGGGATTGGAGAATCAAGTCTGTATACAGCTCGTTCTCTAACGTTGTACCGAGGTCCGCGAGCTCTTCAACGTAGCCAATCATCTTAAGGATGTGTTCCCCTACAGATGATCCGACGGCCAACCTCGCTTGAAATAGCTTCTTCAAGGTCTCGTATCTTGCGATACGAGATTGCTCTCCATATAATTCCTTGGTATGGAGAAATATGGATTCAAGATCCATATTCTCGTGCCGCCTCTGGTGTTCATTATCCATAGAGGCCAGCACGAGGCACTTGGCCTTCGCGCAGTCAATCTCCCAGGTCTTGCAGATTTCCTTATCCGTGACACTGGATTCTGGATCTGGGACAGCAGGGGCTTTAGTAGTAAGGACATACCCCAACTTGTCATAAGTGATTGCCATCTTAACATTCCTGAACCAATCTTTATAGTTTGACCCTGTCAATATATTTTTATCTAATAGTAACTTAAGGCACGTCATGTTTGGTCGCTGCAATTAGGAGAAAGAGAAGAAATACTTTAGCATGATGCTCTTGCAAGTTTAGAATGGTTTTTAGTTTATCTAAACAGGATAGATCCCACTGTTTCTTGAATCCTTCCTCAAACCATAAAAGAAGAATTAGTCAGGATTAATCTCACCGTACAATACTTGCTTAACCGTTCAGCCAGGCCAGTGTCGGTACTTCTAGGGAGGTTTTACGACGCTTTCGTGAAGTTCCTTAATTAAATAACCTCTTTTCCCAGGGGGCGTAGCCCCGCTAACACCTTTCTAGACACCTACTTAGTTTATAGCATTGATCGTTAAGTGAAAAAATCTCCCGAGGGGTAGCATATACTCACAGTAGGATCGGGATTCAAATATCATTGTGTGATAAAGTCGAAGGAATCCTACCAAAATTATCACACTCTAAATGGTATGCAACACTAGCAACTTTCAGTTTCTTTAGAAACTCCCGATGTGGATTTTTGCCCCATGCTCTTATGACCTTGACGTAGGCCAACATATTGTAAGTCACATGTCAAGTTCTACCCATCATTATCCAGGTTAATTTGAACCCACCGGTACATACCCTTGACGAAGGCCAAAATAGCAGTACGAGTGTCCCAAACCAACGCATCTATCTATGCTATAGATGAATATTTAGCAGCTACCAATCACTATGCCTTGGCGAAGGACAAAATACATAGCTTGAATACTACTGAATATCCGACTGAAATGACGGACAGCTATGAATGGTTTTGGCGAAACCGTGAACGTAGTGAACTTGATATAATCGAAGGAACGTGATAGCTTGTAAAAGGAGTGGTTTAAGCTCCACATTTTAAAAGTTTTGTTGTTTTGAAAAAACCGAGTAGTTTTGAAATTGTTCCAACGATTCAACTTTGGTTTGTTTGCTTAGCATTAATATAATGCAGTCCCATCAATTAATCCTATGATTGCAGAAAACAACAAAAATACAACGTACGCTTATACCATCCGCATTCGCCACGGGGCCCCCTCATCACCCGTTAGGTTACTTAACTAACAACAGAGTAGGGGCTGGACTAGCGCGGATCCAAACATAAACAACGTCTACTAGATATCGTATATAGATATATACATTCGTCAGACGCAATGATAGGCATTCCAGATCATAGATGAACACATTGGATATACTAGGAGTTCGCGTTTCGTTTGAGCCTGTAACGAAAGACGGATTCTACGGTCGTGATTAATAGCCAAACCCCACCCTAGACCCCTACGGGTGCGGTAAACTACCCGCCAAATACCCGAAGAGAAGCAACCTCCATCAACAAAGTGAGTAGGCCACTCGGCACTTCAAAGTACCCGGTAGTTTGTGCACCCCACCTTGGGTCTATCCTAGGAGCTAAAACAATAAAAGAAATAATACAACGGTGGCTACAACCTCAACCCAGATGTGCCCTGCAAAATTAATATTACATCACTTTACAAATTTTATATCGAATGAAAAAATGAAAACCCTCATCTCACATTCCCGGCTATTCATCACGAAGAAACAACAAGTTCATATACACAAACCAATATAATCATCACAGAAATGTGCAACCCCCAACTAACCGACATATAGCAATTAGCGAAAGTTTACAAACACATTTAACAGAACTTGAAACATTAAATGACATTAAACTGCGACTTTGAAACACTCAGTATTTGCCACAGTAAAGAGTTTACAGTAAAATCAAAATTGGCAAAAACAAAGAACTCCTAAAGCCCTAGATTCAAGTAACAAAGCCAGACATTAAAATATGAAGCATTTCACCAAAAATGAACCGAGCTCGCCGATTTTTTGTGCATTGTGGCTGGCAAAGTTTAGGTAGAAATGTCTCATTTTTGTTCTGTATTCATTTAACAGTTCAAAGTGTACTCTGCAGTTGCTAAAATAATTTTTAGAGCCTCGTAAAAATTCGACAGAAACTTGAATCTACGCTTTGATGTTTTCGGGTTATTTCGGTTTTGTAGTTTTACTTGTCATTTAAACTGTTAGCTATGGTTTAGTCGGCTCTGATACCACTGTAAGTCGACGTTACACATCCCACGGGTTTGCGGGGAGGCGGAACGGGTAAAAATTGAATTTTACATCAAGGTAACATCGACTTTAACATCAAGATCTTAGCTAAACCATAACTAACAAACTAACTAGAGGTATTGTCTACTCGGTAAGAAGATTATATCTAAAGTTCTAAGTCCTTCTCTTCTTTCCGCTGTCCTCCTTCTCCTTGCAAGCTCTTTAGAGTGGAAATGGAAAGCACCTCCTCGTCGGCTTCTCGAAGTAGTAGAAGATCCAATCGAGAGTTCCAATCTTCAGCTAAACCTCCAAGATGAGGCAACTAGATCACTTGGTGTGCTAGACTAAGTAACCTAGAGTGAGTAGAGTGTGATTTAGAGTAGCTTAGTCTCACTAAACTATTAATTCTCAACACATGAGACACTAGGGTTTTGAGAGGAAGAAGAAGAGAGCAAGCTTGAGGAGAGAGAATGTATTTTTGATAATGATTATAAATAATAGAATGGCTAACTTATATATAACGACATGACATGGAAAATATCTCACCAAAATATCTCACAAAATATCTAAGGTCAAAAATATCTCACAAAATATCTAAGGTCAACAAGTCAGTCCAAGTCAAGTGGTCAACAAAAGTAGCCATGCCACAAAAAATCATTTATCAAAAATAACAAATACCTTTCATTTTCTCATATTTGTTTTGACCAAGTCAATGGTCAAAACCCTAATGAGATGTCTTCTTCTATACCCCCTCTCATCCGTATATACATACACGCATCCGTGTTTCGAGAAACGTGAATACAATGAGATGAAACTAATCCAATAATCAAATACTAGGATCCGGCTTAAACCAAAACCTACTAGTATTGTCTGCTCGAACACCACACGCGCACAAGTACACGTATGCGATCGAACCCTGTCGTAAAACTATACGACCTCTACTTGTTTCGCCCGAATCTGGGAAACCCTCTGTGTGGGACTCTAAAGACTCGACAGTACTCTGGCAGTGGGTTTAACTACAAGCACGTCAGTGATACTAGCTGCACGTTACGGCTACCCAGGTATCCGTCGATAAAAAGGCCGACAAGCAAGCTCATCCAAACTCCTACCGAGCCTATCTGTGGCAATCTCCGTACAGTCCGATCTGTTCGTCTATGAGTATCGCATATCGGGCTTAGGGGGGCGGTAAACATCAGACCCCTAATAGCGGTATAAGTCGTGTCGGAATGTAGCCCAGAACATCCTGAGAAACTAATGGAATACCTACCAGTAAATCTCACTTTCCCTGGCCAGAGACTTTATGTAATGGCTCTCCAAACACAGCGCGATACCAACCCCCAATACCGGGAGAGACGGATCCTACATAACCGCCACTGCCTCCAAGTGCTTCGGGACTGCACCCAACTACTACATGTTTGCACGACTCAGCAGAGCCGTGGTAGGGTAGTAATCTAAGAACAGTGGGAACACACTTGAGGCAAAGTAGCAGTGTCAAGTCAACGGATTAAGCTGTACTCATGTCACCTAGGAACTGCTACCTGACAACAGGTATAGTACCAACCAGCAGTTCCTAATGAGTCCGTCCAGTGTAACTCATAACCCAATGAGCACCTGCATACTATCTCCAGTATGACGTACTGATGGCTTTGGGACAGACCATCTCCCCTACTGAGATGAGAAGCGTATACACTAGTCTACTCTGGAGTATCGATGCCTTGTCTCGATAATCATACGACTAGAGACCTGTATAAGGATGTGCTTGTAGACTACCCAGCCCCCACTAGTGTCACTGCCATCACAACGCTGATAGTTAAGAAAAGATCCTAAGGGCTCTATCAATATGTATTGGCGATATATTAAAAGAAACATATACACATATTAAGATAGATACAAACCAAGTAGCATACTACTAGATCGAGTAAGACTGTCATAAATCCGTGTATATATCCCAAGCTTCCAAAATGTAATATACAAGCTGGTACTATACAATAATGGCCTTTAAGGCATATTACACTAACAGGGACGTCTTTTCGACTGCAGTAGTCAGGGACGGTTCGTCACATCTGCCAACCGACGCTCGAAACATGGCCCGTATCCCAACTGGTGAACGACTGAAACGGCGCCCCCTCTTTAAAGCGCGATCATTTCATTAATCCGCTGACGGCATCGGGGATACGCGTAAAGATTCAGGTACACGACGAGGCAACACGTGGGCCCAAAGATCGAAACAACGCAACCACCAAATGCCATGCCGTTCCCGGGTGATCCGCATTATGATTCTTGCCTCCAAACTGAGCAGAAGAAAAACCGAGCAGGCCACTCTCGATCCGACCCTTGAATAGGTCAGAACGAGAGTGGGGGGATAATGATGATGCTCACTGTTGGATATATGTATGCCCTAGAGGCCATTATTTGTATAGTGGATGCTTGGACATGTATATATATAGAGGACATTCATGCTCGACATGATAGTATGCTATCTGGTTGTTCTTTATCTTAACATGTTCACTAGATTAAGTTTACTGTTCATTTGAGACATGTTGATAAAGCCCTTAGGATATCAGCTTGACTACCATGACTATGATGCAGATCATACTAGTGAGGAATGTATAGTCTATAAGCATATCCTTAACTGTTCCTAGTCGAGGGAGTATCGAGACAGGGCATCGATATTCTAGAGTAGACTAGTGTATACATTTCTTGACCCAGTATAGGGGCGATGGACGATCCCATATCCATTGGTGTTTGACATCAAAGATTGTATACATGTGCTCATTGGAGACTGAGTACACTGAACGGACTCGCCGAGAACTCCTATATGGTATTATACCTATCGTCGAATAGCAGTTCTCTGGTGACACTTGTACAGGTTAGTCTGTAGACCCAAGATCGTCATAGTGCCTTGTGTGTTTCCTAATGTGCTTTGATTTCCACCCTACCATGACTCTACTGAGTCGTGCAAACATGTAGCTTTTGGGTACAGTCCCGAGACACATGGAGGCAGTGAGCGATATGAGGGGTTTCGTCTCTCCCGGTATTGGGAGTTGATGTTGTACTATGCGTGATTGGCTATAACTGAAAGTCCCTGTCCAGGGCAGATGAGATTTAATGATAAGTGTTATCGGTAGTTTCTCGACCTTCACGATGTTTCACAAGTCAACCCACTGCTCTCATGACTTATTGAGTTATTAGGGCTTGACGATTCCATCCCTAGACTCAATATGCAACATATCAGATGAAGAGACTGAACTGTACGGTAAGTGTTGCTTGTTGGCTCTACGGGAGTTTGAAAAAGTTCGCTTGTTGTTCTTCTGTTCGTACAATACCTTAGTAGCCGTTACGTCCAACTAATACCGCTGACGGTTTGTGGGTATCTGATATGATCGTTACCTACTGCTAGCGTATAGACGGGTCTTAAGAGTCCCACAATAGGGGTTTCCGAGCTCAAACGAAATGAAGTGGGGCTCATATGGAGATATTTGCGGGAGCTTGATTAAATGCGAGTATGTGATACCATATTTTAATCTAGCGGTTTTGATTAGTCGGATTATATGTGATATGACCGGTTTATTAAATCAAGTGTTGATTTAATAAAATGACTAATTGCTCGTTTATATTTCCTTTCTGTATGTATGCACATATGTATATAAATATTTATGTGTGTGTGTGTGCGCGCGCGTGTGTGTGTGTCATGGTGGATGATACATCGGACATGGCTATGCTAGACTCATGGAAATATATTTGATATTTAAATGTTTTTGAGAAAATGGAAATTGTAGTAATGAGTCATGGTTTCTACACTCCTCTAAAAATATCTCATCCATGGCTCATTATTTTAATCTCCACTCACATCTTAAATATCTAAGATATTTTTCCAAGGGTTCATTATCTTTCTTAAGCTAAGCCATTAGTTCATCTTCTTCCTCTAAGCTCTTTAGCTTTTCCTAGAAAGAAAAAGTGAAAGAAAAAGAAAGGTTTTTTTAGTGAGAAAAATCACACTTCATCAATCTATATTAGTTTAGTAAACTTGTATATGTCGTTAGCTTCACTTCTACTTAGTTTAGTGAAGTATGAGTTTGAGTGTAAGAAACTCCGGGTGGATCATCGTAGACATAGAAGACTTCAAGAGGAGTTGCTCGAACCTTCAAGTGGATCCAAGAGGAGCCTAAGGACTTCTGCATGGAGCCATTGAAGAGAAGGAGCAGTCTGCAAAAGTTGTAGTACTCTTTCACTTAGCTTTAGATACTCTTAGCTTTTGATAGTAACCCTAATCTTTTGTTAGATTCGCGGTTTGTGTGCTTTAGCTCTCTAATTTTTTAAAATCCTTCACATATTGATGTTTAAACCAAAGTAGAGGTGCTAAGACACACTTACATGGTATCAGAACCAAGCTAGAGCATTAAGGTAGTTTAGAAGACGTTAAAGTTGTTCAATCGAAATCAAAATCATGGTTTTTTACTTGTTTCTGTACATTTTTCCAAAAGTTGGTATTTTGTAGATTAAAAATAATCGTGCAGGGTATATAGTGGAGCCCCAAGAAATTCGAGGGCCTAACTCAATCAATTGTCCGCGGAACCGCGGCCTAACTTGGCGTTTTGCCGCGGTTGCACGGCAGTATTGATGAGTTGTAGACTCGTTCTTCTTGTGCTGCTACATAGTGATATTTGCACTTTTCTGGATACTTTTGGTAAGGCTAAAAGTGTTGAGGTCTCTGTAGTTTGAAGATATCTGTGATGTCAATCGAAATGTTTAATATCGTTTAGACAGTTACTATATGTGATATGATATTTGGAATCTACACTAATTAGTTTTATGAAAATTAATTAGTTGTTTGTGAATCTAACATTTCAGTCTCATTGATAATCGGGAATCTTGTTGAATTACCCGACTTCATTTTTGAAAAGTTGTTTTCAATTCGAGAATTAAATGTAAGATTTATGAGGTTAGGCATGAAATCCGGAATATGAGATAATCCGGGTTTGCGATGTCTAACGATTGTGCGGATTCCAACTGTTGTAGTTTTACATTTCTTTTTTTGCGACCGTAAGTGCAATATGTATGTCCCTAATCTCATTGCTATATGTCGACGACATTAGGAATACGCATATTTACTTACGTTGATGATCTGTGATGTTTATTCTGCTGCTATAATGATATGATGTATAGGATCGTCATGATTGAATAGCCGGTTTTTTTTATGTGAGATGAGAGATTTTCTTTTTTTCATGTAAATTCAATGTATGTAATATTCTTTTATTGGGACACTTCCGGGTTGAGGTTGATGTCACCATTGATGTATATTATTTACTTTTCCGTATTAGGATAGACCCAAGGTAGGGAGCACAAGTAACCGGGTTCTAGAGTCCAATGGGAGGCCATCTTAAGGAGTCGAGACCGGTCGCCAAACTCTAGAATTGGCAGGATTTCTTGCTGCTCTCGTAGGAGTCTAGGATTGTGGGCTTGGCTATTCATCACGGACATGGAATCCGTATTTTTTTATCATTGGCTTAATCTAAAATACGGACCTCCTCGTATATCCTATATTTTCATATATCTGATTCTGCTGCTATTACTCTGTGATGTGATCATATGAACTGCGTGAGATGAATGTTATTTATATATATAATATATAATAAACGTTGCTTATGTTTTGCACCCGCACTAGTCCTTCCCCCGCTCTGCCGTTAGTTAAGTAACCTAACGGTGCATGACGGGACCCCGTGGCGAATGCAGATGGCATAAGCGTACGTTCTGTTTCCATTTCTTCTGTGATATTTAGGAAACTTAAATGATGGGATAACAGTAATGAGATTAATGTAAAGAAAAGAAGCCTAAAGATGTTATAGAATCAAATTTGAAACATACTCGGCCTTTTTACGAAAAAGCAAATTTCAAAATACGGAGCTTAAGCCACTCCTTTTCAAATTATTTGGTTCTACAACAATATCAAGTTCAAAATGTTAAAGGTTTTCATCAAAACCATCTGTAACCCTCCGTCATTTTAGGAAGTAGAGTACTTAGTATTCGTGCTACGTTTGTTGACCATAGTTAAGGCGTAGTGTACGGTAGCTAAGTGATGTCTTCCTATACTGCATATGATGCGATTAATTAGGACATTCATATGACTTTGTTGACCATAGTTAAGGGTCATATGAATGGGTCTAATTTAATCATGAAATGACGGGTAGAACTTTACTAGTGCTTATGATTTGTTGACCATAGTTAAGGTCATAAGCTGCTAGGGGTAAAAACCATATCGGGAATTTTAAGAGTTGAAATTTGCAATGAGATTGCATACCTTCTATATTGATAATTGGATCCCGATCCCACTGTGAATAAAAGTTACTCCCGGGAGAGTTTTACACTTTACAATTAGTTAATCCAGTAGGTGTCTAGAAAGGTGTCAATGGGGTTAAGCCTCTAGGGAAGCGAGGTTTATTTTAATTAGGTCCGTATGAAAGCACGAGGAACCTCTCTCGGAGTACCGACATTGGCCTGGCTTACCGATTAGCGAACTTGTAGAATGTAATTAATCCTGGCTGATTTTATTTTTGAGGTTTGAAGGAAAATTTGATAAAAGCAGTGGGAGACATCGATTAGATAAGATAAATAACCAATTTAATTTTGCAAGAGCTTTCGCTGTGTGTTTTCTTTTCTCTCTCCTAATAGCAGATACCAATGACTGGACTTAAGCTTCTACTAGAGAAAAATAAACTGACGAAACCCAATTATAAAGACTGGCTGAGGAATGTAATCATTTCTCTTACAAACGATAAGGTTGCATATGTCCTCACTGCTCCAGCCTCTCCCATCCCAGTCCCTGATTTCTCTATTGCGAATAAGGAGATCCGCAAGACATGGGATATTGATTGTGTCATAACCAAATGCATCATGTTAGCTTCGATGGACAATGAACATCAAAAGCAACATGAGAAGATGGATGTTCAATCCATATTTTTCCATACAAAGGAGTTGTATAGGGAGCAATCTCGTGCTCTTCGTTACGAGACATCAAGAAAGTTGTTTCAGATGAAAATGGCTGCTGGTACATCGGTAGGATATCATGTCTTGAAGATGATAGGACTTATTAAAGAACTTGAGGACCTGGGATGGACTATGAAGAATGAACAATATATTGATATAGTTCTACAGTCTCCCCCTTGCTTATGCACAATTTATAGTGAACTTCAATATGCACAACATGGAGAAGTCACTTCCTAAACTTCTCAATATGTTGAGAAGTGCAGAGTGCACGCTCAAGCCAGCGAAAACTCCCTCTCAAATTATTAGGCCAACTTCTCTTTTCTTCCCAAAAACCAAGGCTAAAGGAAAGAAGAAGAAGAAACCTACTAAACTGAGAAGTGGAGTTAAAAAGGCAAAGGGGAAAGACAAATCAGGGGCCGCAATATTAGGGGCTGCAGTATCAGGGACCGCAGTATTGAGAAAGGGAGAATGTTTCTATTGCCACAAGTCAGGACACTGGAAGAGAAATTGTACTGAGTACCTCGCTGTTCTCAAGAAGAAGAAGCATAGAGATGCTTCCGCTTCAGGTGTGTTTGTCACCGAAAACTGATTTTCTATAAACTCTGCATCCTGGGTATTAGATACCGGTTCGGGTTCTCACATCTACAATTGTGTGGAGGGACTGAGAAATAACAAAGTTTTGAAGATAGGTGATCATACTCTCTGTGTTGGAAATGATTCTAATGTACATACTGTATCAGTGGGAGAGTATCACCTAGGGTTGCCTTCAAGATGTATATTAGTTTTGAACCCATGTTGTTTTGTACCAAGCATGCTATGTAATATAATATATGTTTTTTTGTTAGACAATGAAGGATATCATTTTGTGTTGCAAAATAATGTTATGAATATTAACCTAAATCAACAGTTGATTGGGTATGGTACACTAAATAACAGTATTTACGTCCTAAATCAACACACAGTTTTCAACGTACAACACACAAACAAAAGGAAAATTTCAGATATAAATGAAGCTTTTGTATTGCATTATAGACCTGGTCATATTAACGAAACAAGACTAACCAAGCTACATAAAGATGGGTATTTAAATCCTTTTGAATATAAATCTTATGCGACTTGTCAATCTTGCATCAAGGGTAAAATGACCAAAACTCTGTTTACTGGACACGGAGAGAGAGAGTTATTGAACTCTTAGGCCTCATACATAGTGATGTATGCGGACCAATGTCTACATATGCTAGAAACAGTTATTCATACTTCATAACTTTTACCGATGGTTTCTCGAGGTTCGGACATGTGTCTTGTTGAAACATAAGTCTGAAGCTTTCGAAAAGTTCAAAGAGTATAAACTTGAAGTAGAAAAACAAACTGGATTGAGCATCAAGAAACTTCGATCAGATCGAGGAGGAGAGTATTTGAGTACAGAGTTTTTAGATTTCCTAAAAAAGAAAGGGATTCTCTCTCAGCTCACTCCCTTTTGCACGCCAAAAAACAACGGTGTGTCACAACGGAGGAATCGTACCCTATTGGATATGATACGTTCAATGATGAGTGATGCTGAGTTGCTACTTTCCTTTTGGGGACATGCATTAGAGAATGCAGTATATCTCTTGAACAGGGTTCCAACCAAAACTGTGCCTACCACTCCATATGAGATATGGTATGGGAAGAGACCATCTATTAAACGGTTAGGATATGGGGTTGTCTTGCTTTTGTTAAAAAGTAGAATCTAGACAAACTCGAGACACGATCGGTTCTATGTACATTTGTGGGATATCCAAAATATTCATATGGATATCTTTTCTACCACAAGGAGGAACAAAGAGTGTTTGTTTCTCAGTATTCCATATTTTTAGAATATTAATTATTTACAAATAACACTGATGGTAAGGCGGTAGAACTAGAAGAAGTTCTAGAGACACAAATAACTACTGACGATTTGGTTGAACCTGAAGTTGCAATAGAACAGTACGAACCTCAGTCAATCCGTAGATATAGTAGGACTTCTCGCCCACCAGAGAGATATTATGGTTTCCTCATATATGGTGATAGAGAAGATTGCATCATGGATGATGATGACCTTACTAGTTTTCAGTAAGCTATCACGAGTGGTGACTCAGTGAAATAGCTAGATGCCATGCGATCCGAAATGGAGTCCATGCATACCAACAAAGTATGGACTTTGGAAGTTGCACCTTCTGGAGTAAAACTCGTAGGTGCAAATGGATCTTTAAGAAAAAGATTGGTGTGGATGGACGGGTAGAGACCTATAAAGCAAGAATTGTAGCGAAAAGATTCCGTCAAAGATCAGGATTGGACTATGACAAGACTTTTCTCTAGTCACAATGCTTAAATCCATTCAGATCCTACTTTCTATTGCTTCTTACTACGACTATGAAATATGGCAGATGGATGTTAAGACTGCATTTCTAAATGGTGAATTGGAAGAATGCGTTTTTATGGATCAGCCGGAAGGCTTCATTGACAGTGGGAGTAGCGAAAATGCATGTAGATTGCTTAAATCCATCTATGAATTACAGCAGGCATCACGGAGTTGGAACATCTGCTTTGATGACACAATCAAAGAGTTTGATTTTATCAAAAATGTAGATGAACCTTGCATTTATAAGAAAATTGTAGAGAGTACTGTCACGTTCCTTGTATTGTACATGGATGACATTCTCTTGATAAAAAATGATGTTCCTATGCTACAATAGGTCAAACTATTCTTATCACAAAGGTTCTCCATCGGCAAGCATCAAGTATGCTATTTTAAAAAATCTTGGGTGCCAAGCGAGCCCAACCAAGGATCTAACTAGAGAACTAGGGTATTTATAGCAAGTAAACAAACTTTGCACTAAGTGAAATAGGAATACAACCTTTGTAGACCGGTCCTTCACTTCTAAAGCTCCATGTAGTAGCCCCTTTGCTCAAAAGTAGTGGTGTCCTGGACACTCCTTAGGCTCCACAAGACGAAAGGAACAAGCTTGCTCAAAGATCTTCGAGGCCGAAGATGATCTACATCGAAGAATCGCTAACTCAAGCTACCTCTTCACTAATAGATGAATTGGTGAAGCAAACAACCTATACTAAATGGCTAGTTTGGTATAGATTGATAAAGTAGGAATTTTGGTCACTTTAGAATTATTTTTCTCCTTTTCTTTTTCTTCTCACTTGAAAGCTAGAGATCAAGAAAGGAGATGAGGAAGAAACTCAAGTGATCAAGTATGAACCATGGGTGAGAAAAATCTGATATAATCTCACTTGTAGAGACTTAACCATGTCTAAAGATAATGGTTGGGTTAATAAATATTCACAGTAAAACTAAATTAGTGGACTAAGTCAAGGATTCTACATGTTTCCACAAGTATCTTAAACCATGACATTTTCCACCTAATTTTGATTTATCCCTTAATTATTAATCACCCAAATTATTTTTAGTTAGGTATGAGTCTCATACATCCAAGTCCAATGTATCATCTAGCATGACACATAAATAAATACATTAATATATATCACATATATTTGTATGTATTTAGAGAAAATAGATTCTTAAGTGAGCTAATATTAGTTAATATATATTAATATGTCAAATATATAATTATATATTAAATTATTAAATCAACACTTGATTTAATAACCCGGCTATATCACATACAACCGACTAATATCATTTCCATGTATATCAAATATACATATAACAATTATTGAATCAACACTTGATTCAATAATCCGATTATATCATATATAACCTATATCGCGAGATTAGAATACTGCATCACATACAAGTATCAATCTCGGTCCCGCACATATCACATATGTGCCCTACTTCGTTTCGCTTGAGCTAGAAAATCTCTGTGTAGGACTCTAAAGACTCGTCAATACGCCGGCAGTAGGTGATGATCATATCAGTCACCCACAAGCCTTCAGAGGTACTAGCTGGACAGAACGGCTACCCAGGTATTGAGCGATCAGAAGCTCAACAAGAAAGCTTGTCCATACTCTCGTGAATCCAGTAAGTAACGCTACCGTACAGTCCGATCTCTTCGTCTGATATGTCACATATCAAGTCTAAGGGGTGGTAATCGTCAGACCCTAATAACTTGATAATTCATGCCGATGTGAGACTCATAACGGGTCGAGAAACTACTGATAACACTTACCAGTAAATCTCATCATCAGCCCTGGCCAGGGACTTCTTGTTATGGCCAATCGAGCACAGCGCAACATCAACCACCAATACCGGGAGAGACGAAACTCCTCCTATCACTCATTGCCTCCATGTGACTCGGGACTTTACCCAAAAAACCACCTGTTTGCACGCTCTCTTCAACGTGGTAGGGTGGAAATCAAAGCACAGTGGGAATCACACAAGACTCTATGACGATCTCGGGTCTACAGACCAACCTGTACCTCAACAGAGAACTGCTATCTGACGTTAGGTATAATACCATCTAGGAGTTCTCGGTGAGTCCTGTTCAGTGTACCCAGTGTCCACTGAGCACCCGTATACAATCTTTGATGCCAAACACCAATGGATATGGGATCATCCATCGCCCATCAAATGGGTCAAGAAACGTATACACTAGTCTACTCTGAAATATCGATGCCCCGTCTTGATACACCCACGACTAGGAACAATTAAAGGATGAACTTGTGGACTACTCTGGGCCCACTAGTATGACCTGCATCATAATCCTGGTAGTCAAGCACACATCCTAAAGGCTTTATCAACATGTGAAAGCAAGACAGTATCACTATACTAGTCTACATATTAAGATAAAGAGTAACCAGATAGCATACTATCATGTCGAGCAAGAACGTCCTCACTATATATGTCCAAGCATCCATTATAATATACAATCATGTACAATAATGGCCTCTAGGGCATACATACAACTAACAATCTCCCACTTGCACTAAGGCCAATTGTTGTAGTATCTCATACCCAACATCCCAAAGAAACTCTCATATTGTATCTGCGGGATGGCCTTCGTGAGTGGATCCGCCGTGTTATTCTTCTTGTCAACTCTCCTGACCTCGATCTCCCGGTGATCTACCATCTCTCTGATCAGGTGATACTTCCTAAGAATATGTCTGGATCACTGATGGGATCGCGGTTCCTATGCCAAATCCACAGCTCCATTGTTATCACAATACACAAGTATTGGATGCTTAATGGTAGGAACCTCACTAATTTCATCTCATGAACTTGTTCATCCAGACATCCTCTTTGGCAGCATCGTTGGTAGTGATGTATTCAGCCTTTATCATCGGGTTTGCTATGGTATCTAGCTTGGACCTCTTCTAACATACTGTCCCTCCACTGAGGGTAAAGACAAAACCCATGACTGTCTTACGGTCATCCTTATCACTCTGGAAGCTCGAATCGGTAAAGGACTCGACATGGAGTTCACCATTACCATATACCAAGAACAATTCTTTAGTCCTTCTCAAGTACTTAAGAATGTTTTTCACAGTTGTCCAGTGCTTTTCCCCAGGATCTGATTGAAACCTACTCACTAAACCTAATGAGCATGATACATCCTCTCAGATCTATCTCTATAGATCTTAATCCCTAGATGTAGGAGGCATCACCTAAATATTTCATGGAGAAACTGTGATAAGTAGAGCTTGACCGAGTGTAGCATAGGAACATCATTTCCAATCAAGAGAATGTTATCCACGTACAATACAAGGAAGTTAACGTTACTCTCTACAACCTTCTTATATATACAAGGTTCATCTACCTTTTTGATGAAGTCAAATTCTTTGCCTGCCACATCAAAATAGATGTTCCAGCTCCGCGATGGCTGCTTTAATCCGTAAATTTATTTAAGCAACTTGCACACATTTCCGCTACTCCCACTGTCTACGAAGCCCTCTGGCAGTGTCATGCACATGCTTTCTTCTAAATAACCATTTAGAAAAGCGGTCTTGACGTCCATCTGCCAGATTTCGTAGTCATGGTATGCAGCGATGGTAAGTAGGATCATGATGGACTTAAGAATAGTCACTGGAGAAAAAAAGGTTTCATGATAGTCCACACCTGGTCGTTGACGAAAATCTTTTGCTACAAGTCTAGCTTTGAAAGTCTCAACTTTTCCATCTACGCCAAGAATCTTCTCAAGATCCACTTGCTCCCGATGGGTTTTACCCCTTCAGGAGCAACTTCCAAAGTCCATACTTTGTTGGTGTACATGGATTCCATCTCAGATCGCATTGCATCCAACCATTTCACAGAGTCCCCACTCGTGATAGCCTGCTCGAAACTAGTTGGGTCATCATCTTCCATGATGTAATCCTCGCTCACACCATAATTAAGAAAACCGTAGTATCTCTCAAGCGGATGAGCAACCCTACTAGATCTGCGGAGAGGCTGAGGTTTATTGGGAACTATTGAATCCTCCGGTTCTACCAAATCATCAGCTGTTAATTTGTCTAGCCGGAACTTCTTCCAGTTCTACCTCATGACCACTAATTTCTTTCACATGAAATTCCTTTTCAAAAAAGGTGGCATTCCGAGAAACAGACACCTTTTGTTCCTCAGTATGGTAGAAGATATACCCTCGCAAATACTTGGGATATCCTACAAACTTGCAAATATCTTAACTCGTTTAAGAGATGGTCTCTACACATTCCATATCTCATATAGAGTGGTAGACACTGATTTGGATATAACTCTATTCAATGGGTATGTGTCTCCTCAAGCGCATAACCCTAAAAGGAAATAGGTAACTCAACAATACTCATCATAGAGTGCACCATATCTAATAGGGTGTGATTCCTCCGCTCCGATATACCGTTGTGCTATGGTGTATACGGAGGAGTAAGCTTGTTAGTTGTATGTATGCCCTAGAGGCCAGTATTGTACAGATGATGTATATTATATTGGATGCTTGGACATATATAGATATGACTTTCTTGCTCGATATGATAGTATGCTATCTGGTTTCTCTTTATCTTAACATGTACACTAGTCTCTTTAAACTGTCTTATAGTTACATATTGGTAAAGCCCTTAGGATGTGTACTTGACTGCCTGGACTATGATGCAGATCATACTAGTGGGGACATGGTAGTCCATAAGTACATCCTTCAAGGTCCCTAGTCGTAGGTGTATCGAGACGGGGCATCGATATACCAGAGTAGACTAGCGTATACGCTTCTCGACCCATGAGATGGACGATGGATGATCCCATATCCATTGGTGTTTGACATCAGAGATGATATACGGGTGCTCAGTGGAGACCGGGTACACTGGATGGACTCGCCGAGAACTCCCAGATGGTATTATACCTCACGTCAGATGGCAGTTCTCAGGTGACACTTGTGCAGGTTAGTCTGTAGACCCGAGATCGTCATAGAGTCTTGTGTGATTCCCACTGTGCTTTGATCTCCACCTTACCATGTCCATGAGGGCGTGCAAAACGGTGGTCTTTGGGTACAGTCCCGAGTCACATGGAGGCAATGAGCGATAGGACGGGTTTCGTCTCTCCCGGTATTGGGGGTTGATATTGCGCAGTGCTCGATTGGCCGTAACAGGGAAGTCCCTGGCCAGGGCTGATCAGAGATTTGCTGGTAAGTGTTACCAGTAGTTTCTCGACCCGTTACGAGCCTCACATCGGCACGACTTATCGGTTATTGTGGTCTGACGTTTACCACCCCTAGACTTGATATGCGACATATCAGACGAACAGACCGGACTGTACGGTAAGTGTTACTGGTTGGATTCACAGGAGTGTGAGCGGGCTAGCTCGTCGATCTTCTGATCGCTCAATACCCAGATGGCCGTTACGTTTAGCAGACCGCTTGCGGCTTGTGGATGTTTGATATGATCATCATCTGCTACCGGCGTATTGACGAGTCTTTAGAGTCCTACACAGAGGTTTCCTGGCTCAAGCGAAACGAAATAGGAGCGCATATGAGATATGTGCAGGACCGAGAATAATGCGTGTATGTGATACCGTATTCAATTCTCGCGATGAATGTATCGATTGGTTATATAAGATATAACCTAGATATCGAATCAAGGATTGATTCGATAAGCCGATATATAGGATACTAGTCGGTTATATGCGATATGACCGGATCGTTAAATCAAGTGTTGATTTAATGATTTAATGTATAATTATATATTTGATATATTGCTTTGCATTAACTAGTATTGGTTCACTTTAAATGGATTTTCTCACTTGATGTGCAAGTTGTATATGTGATATACTTTTGTGCACATCTTTGTATCATGTTTGATGATGCTTGCTCATTTGGTTAAGTGTAAAGAATTAAACCTAGGTTAAGAAAGTGATTAGGGTTTTAAATTATCCATTCTTTTATTTATTGATTTTGGAAAAAGAATGGGATAAGAATACAAAATGGTTGCTTTCATTCTTGAACCTTTGTGAAGCTTCATGAAGCTTTGACCAAAGTGACCAATTTGTCTTCATGCTTAACCCTAACCACTCTTCTAACCTTGGTCAATTCTCTACACCTAACCATGGTTCCAATTATGATATTTATTCATTTCTTTTTCATTTTTGATTAACTTATCATAATATTTCCTTCTTCTTGATCTTCTTCTTCAAGAAAGAAAGCTTGATGCCATCAATGGCAACTTGAGTTCTAAAGTGAGAAATCCAATTCTAAGGTGAACCCACCTCCTATTTCTTCACCCTCTACCTCTTGCCAAGTTGTTTTGGGTGTTTTCTTCACAAGTTTCACAAATTTGTGAAGTTGGAGCTTGAACTTGTGATGCCTCAACGTAGATCATCTTCGGCACGAAGCCGACGACCTAGTCCGCCCTTTTCTCCGATGAAGCCGATGCTTGAGTTCGGGATTCGAGACGGACAGCGAGAGGACGTCTACGTGGAGCCAAGGAAGTGGATATCCGGATCTACAAAGGTTGTAGCTTCTTATCTTTAGTTAAGTTGTTAACTAGATTCGTATTTCGCCTAAACTTCTAGTCAACGATCCGTATTAGGGTTTCTCGGCACCCGTAAAATTTGAAATTGACATGGTTGATGCCTTATGAGACCTCTTAAGAGTGCCTAGGAACCCTACAGTGGTATCAGAGCCTAGCTAGAGCCTTAGGCGAAGTCCAGACGGAGTTTGAAGTCCGATCGAACCGAAACCCTAATTCAAAACATGCTCTCTGTACTTTTTTCAAAAATGGGGTTTTTTCCATATTAAAAATATGCAGAGAAATCAGCAGGAGATTGTAAGATTTACTGTGAAATTCGATAGCATAATTCAATTAAACCGCCGCGGTTCCGCGGCACGAGCATGGCTCGTGCGGCGGTTCCGCGGCACGAGCATGGCTCGTGCGGCGGTTCCGCGGCCGTACGGCCCCATTGTACAAAAAATTTCACACAGTAATTCTTACTTTGCAGTGCTGGTTTTCCTGGGAATTTTTAATATATTCAAGAGTTGAATTTTCTGGGTTGTATTGGGGACTCGGTGTTTCGATCAGATTATCAAATTTTGTCTGTGTGGTTTTCCGGATAATTTTAGAATATGTTAAAAAAGTTCGACCGGATGTAAATACCCAATCTTTCCCCTGCCGGGAAATTTCCAATTGTTGGACTTTTCTGTTGTTTAAATGGCGTTCTAAGTAGTGCAAGTAACGCGATGGTCCCTCTAGAAGACAACAAACCTTAACTCGATTATGTGACCGTCTTGAACTGCCCTTTGAACCTTAGGGTTTGGGGCAGTACGGCGTGCCACATGTGAGGCGTTGGCTTGACCTTTCTATGGCTGGACCGTTGGTACTGAGGCATGAAGTGAATGTCTTTGAACTTATTTCATGTGTTGAGCGGTTTCGGGAAAACTTGGGTGTTCGAATGTTCGATCGGAAAGTTTAATATTTTCTATTTATCCGGAACGGGATACAATAATTGGAATTCACAAGGAGTTATGAGATAACTGAATGAATGTTATAAATCTAGCCGTTTAGTCTCACTTAATATTGAAAAGAGTTTTCGATAATGAAACTAAAATGCGGGGTTTATAATGGTTAGGCATGTGATGTCTAAGTATTTCATTTGATTAGGCATGTGATGTCTAAAGAGGTTGCGGATTCCAACTGTTGTAGTTTTACACTTTCTTTTCTATGACCGTAAGTGTAATATGTGATATCGCCGGTTTCGTTGCTATATGTCAACGACAATTGGGATGCGCATATTTACTTACGTTGATGGCATGTGATGTTATGTGTTGCTGGATATGTTATATTGGATTGTCGTGTTCGAATAGCCGGGGTTTTTTATGTGAGATGAGTGTTTTTCATTTTCATTCATGTAAAAACTTGTATGTAATATTCTTTTATTGGGGCACTTCCAGGTTGCGGAAGTTGTCACCTTTTGTATATTATTTACTTTTCCGCATTAGGATAGACCCAAGGAGGGGAGCATAAGTAACCGGGTTCTAGGGTCCAGTGGGAGACCATCTCGAGGAGTCGAGTCCGGGTCTCCTAACCCTAGAATTGGTAGGGTTGCTTGCCGCTCTCGTAGGGGTCTAGGGGTGTGGGATTGGCTATTCATCACGACCGTGGAATCCGTGTTTTATACTGGCTCGTATTGAAAACACGGACGTCCTAGTATATCCAATGTTTCATATATTTCTTCTGCTGCCATATCTGTGATGTGATTATGTGATGTTCTGTGATGGATACAGTATATAGTATATATGATATATTATATAGACGTTACTTATGTTTTGCACCCGCACTAGCCCTGCCCTGCTCTGTCGTTAGTTACCTAGCCTAACGGTGCACGAGGGGACATCGAGGCGAATGCGGATGGCATAAGTGTACGTCGTATTTATCTGTGATGTTTAGGTACTTAAATGATGGGACTTCATTAATGTGATTAATGAAAGAAAAGAAACCTAAGATGTTGTAGAATCAAATTTTAAATAAAAAAAGGGGTAGCTACAGTTCTTGCTTTGCACAGAGATATATATGATATATCCCGCACCTTATTCTATGAGGAAAGGACCGAGATCCCTTCACCGGGAGTGACTCCTTTAGCAGTAACTGGCAGATGCTACACACTCGGTTTGGTTTTGATTGCTTTTAAGAGTTTTTGCTTTGCACAGCGATATATATGATATATCCCGCACCTCATTCGACAAGGAAAGGACTGAGATCCCTTCACCGGGAGTGACTCCTTTAGCAAAACTAGAAAAGCCTCAAAATCACTCCATTTCAAAACTTCATTTTGATTCTACAACGATATCAAGTTCATTACGCAATAGGTTTTCAGAAAAATCTGTCGCAGCCCTCCGTCATTTCAGATGAGTAGTAGTTAGTATTCGTGCTACGTTTGTTGGCCTGCGTCAAGACGTAGTGTGCGGTAGCTAACTAGTATTTATCTGCTTATGCATATGATACAGATTGGATTAGGGTAGTCATGCGACTTTGTTGGCCTGCGTCAAGGGTCGTACGGGTGGGTTTAATTCAATCAGGAAATGACGGGTTGAACTTGACTAGCGCACTATGGTTTGTTGGCCTGCGTCAAGGTCATAGGACGCTAGGGGCAAAATATTATCGGGAATTTCAAGTGTTGAAATTTGCAATGAGATTGCATACCTTCTATGAGATAGTTGGATCCCGATACCCACTGCGAGTAAGAGTTACTCCTGGGAGAGTTTTGCACATTGCAATTAGCCGATCAAGTAGGTGTCTAGAAAGGTGTCAACGAGGTTACGCCTCTGGGAAAACGAGGTTTACATTAATTAGGTTCATGCGAAAGCACGGGGGACCTCCCTCAAAGTACCGACACTGGCCTGGCTGAAAGATTGGCGAACTTGTAGTGTGTAATTAATCCCGGCTAGTCTTTCCTTTTTGGGTTTGAAGGAAGATTTGATAAAAACCAGTGGGAGCCATCCTGATTAGATAAGATAATAACCAATCTGATCTTGCACGAGCATACGCTAAAGTGTTTTCTTCTCTCTCTCTCCAGGTAGCGACCATTTCATGCCCTAATGAAGATAATAATATGGATGTATTGACCGAACCCGCATGTTATACTGTGCTGGGGAACGTTGGTTCCGTTCTTTCTTATAAGAGTTATAGGAATGAACAGGATATAGGGGAATACCAGGATTCCCATGCCACCCGAATGAAGAAAGTACATGTTGATGCATTTTCTTCGGGTGTGTTCGTTACAGAAAACTGTTTCTCCATTTGCTCTACGTCCTGGGTATTAGATACCGGGTCAGGATCCCATATATGTAATCAGTTACATGGGCTAAGGAAAGGTAAAGAACTTGGAGAAGGTGATAAAGACATTAGAGTTGGAAATGGTGCAATTGTTGCAGCTAAGACTGTCGGGGAATATCACCTTGTATTACCAACTGGTAATACATTGGTTCTGAACGAATGCTATTACATGCCGAACCTGATATGCAACATTATATCGGTTTCTTTGTTGAGTAAAGAGGGATATAATTTTGTATTACAGGACAATGTTATGAACATTTTCCGTAACCAAAAGTTGGTTGGATCAGGCACGTTGTGCAATGGCATTTATGTTCTGAATCAATCAACAGTTCTGAGCATAACAAACACACACAAGAGGAAGAGTTCAGAACTGAACGAATCCTTCTTGTGGCATTGTAGACTAGGTCACATCAATGCGACACGATTAGCTAAGTTGCATAAGGATGGATATTTAAATCCGTTTGAATTTTCATCTTATGACACTTGCCAATCATGTCTCAAAGGAAAGATGACCAAAACTCCGTTTACGGGACACGGAGAAAGAGTTACCGAACTCTTGGGACTGATACATAGTGATGTATGCGGTCCCATGTCTACACATGCCAGGGATGGTTCTTCGTACTTCATTAAATTCACTGACGATCTCTCTAGATTCGGATATGTGTTCCTGATGAAACACAAATCAGAAGCTTTTGAGAAATTTAGAGAATATAAACAAGAAGTCGAGAACCAAACCGGAAAAAGTATTAAAATCCTTCGATCTGATCGAGGAGGAGAATACTTAAGCAATGAATTCCTGGACTTCCTAAAAGAGAATGGGATTCTCTCTCAGCTGACTCCTCCATATACACCACAACACAACGGTGTATCAGAACGGAAGAACCGCACTCTATTGGATATGGTGCGCTCTATGATGAGCACAGCTGAGTTACATATTTCCTTCTGGGGATATGCACTGGAAACAGCTGTAGACCTATTGAATATGGTTCCCACCAAAACCGTGCCAACCACTCCATATGAGATATGGAAAGGAAAGAGACCATGTCTTAATTATGTTAAGATATGGGGTTGTCCGGCATATGTAAAAACGCAAAATCCGGACAAACTCGCAGCAAGGTCCATTCTGTGTAAGTTTATTGGATATCCCAAACATTCACAAGGGTATATCTTCTACCACACCGAGGAACAAAAGGTGTTTGTTTCTCGACATGCCACCTTTTTAGAAAAGGAATTTCTTGAAAAAGAGATTAGTGGCAAGGAGGTAGAACTGGAAGAGGTACCAGCAATACAGACTGCAACAGAAGATTTGGTTGAACCAGAGGATTCAGTAGCTCCCGATGAACCTCAGCCTCTCCGCCGATCTAGTAGGGTTCCTCGCCCACCTGAGAGATACTACGGTTTTCTCATGGATGGTGGGAGCGAGGATTGCATCATGGAGGATGATGACCCAACTAGCTTCGAGCAGGCCATCACGAGTAGGGACTCAGTGAAATGGCTGGATGCTATGCGGTCCGAGATGGAATCCATGTACACCAACAAAGTATGGACTTTGGACGTTGCTCCTGAAGGGGTAAAACCCATTGGGAGCAAGTGGATCTTCAAGAAGAAACTTGGTGTAGATGGGAAAGTGGAGACTTTCAAAGCTAGACTTGTTGCAAAGGGTTTTCGTCAAAGACCAGGTGTGGACTATGACGAAACCTTTTCTCCAGTGGCTATGTTTAAATCCATCCGGATCATGCTTGCCATCGCTGCATATCATGATTACGAAATCTGGCAAATGGATGTTAAGACCGCCTTTCTAAATGGTGATTTAGAAGAGTGCGTGTACATGACTCAGCCAGAGGGCTTCGTAGATAGTGGGAGCAGCAGGAAGGTGTGCAAGCTGCTTAAATCCATTTATGGATTAAAGCAAGCATCGCGGAGTTGGAACATCTGCTTTGACGTCGTTATCAAAGAGTTTGATTTCGTCAAAAATCCAGATGAACCTTGTATCTACAAGAAGGTGGCAGAGAGTAAGGTAGTCTTCCTCGTATTGTACGTGGACGACATACTCTTGATAGGAAATGATATTCCTATGCTGCAATCGGTCAAGCTCTTCTTATCACAAAGATTCTCAATGAAAGATCTTGATGATGCCTCCTGCATATTGGGAATTAGGATCTATAGAGATAGATCCAAACGGATATTGGGATTGTCCCAATCCAGGTACATTGACACCATACTAAAGAGGTTTAGTATGGAAGAATCCAAGCGTGGGAACTTGCCCACGATCTCTGGAGTCACTCTCTCCAAAGAGATGTCTCCCAAGACTGATTTAGAGAGAGCTCGCATGCAAGGGATACCCTATGCTTCGGCTGTAGGCTCTATCATGTATGCGATGCTATGTACCAGACCCGATGTAGCATACTCACTAAGTGTAGTGAGCAGGTATCAAGCTGATCCTGGAGAGAGTCACTGGACAGCTGTGAAGAGCATTCTCAAGTACTTACGAAGGACTAAAGAGATGTTCTTGGTGTATGGTAACGGAGAACTCCAAGTGGAGTCCTTTACCAATTCGAGCTTCCAGAGTGATAAGGACGACTCTAAGTCGCAGTCAGGATTTGTCTTTACCCTTTACGGAGGGGCGGTTAGCTGGAAGAGTTCCAAGCAGGAAACCGTGGCAGACTCGACGATGGAGGCTGAATACATCGCTGCCAACGATGCTGCCAAAGAGGCTGTCTGGATCAAGAAGTTCATTACTGAACTTGGAGTGGTTCCATCCATTGAGCATCCAATACCTTTGTATTGCGATAACAATGGAGCGGTGGCTTTGGCCAAGGAACCAAGGTCCCATCAGCGATCCAGGCATATTATGAAGCGGTATCACCTGATCCGGGAGATAGTTGATCGCCGGGAGATCGAGGTCAGGTGGGTTGACACGAAGAACAACACGGCGGATCCACTCACAAAGGCCATTCCCCAGATACAGTTTGAGAGACTCTTCGGGATGCTCGGTATGCGATACTACAGCAGCTGGCCCTAGTGCAAGTGGGAGATTGTTAGTTGTATGTATGCCCTAGAGGCCAGTATTGTACAGATGATGTATACTATATTGGATGCTTGGACATATATAGAGATGACTTTCTTGCTCGATATGATAGTATGCTATCTGGTTTCTCTTTATCTTAACATGTACACTAGTCTCTTTAAACTGTCTTATAGTTACATGTTGGTAAAGCCCTTAGGATGTGTACTTGACTGCCTAGACTATGATGCAGATCATACTAGTGGGGACATGGTAGTCCATAAGTACATCCTTCAAGGTCCCTAGTCGTAGGTGTATCGAGACGGGGCATCGATATACCAGAGTAGACTAGCGTATACGCTTCTCGACCCATGAGATGGGCGATGGATGATCCCATATCCATTGGTGTTTGACATCAGAGATGATATACGGGTGCTCAGTGGAGACTGGGTACACTGGACGGACTCGCCGAGAACTCCCAGATGGTATTATACCTCACGTCAGATGGCAGTTCTCAGGTGACACTTGTGCAGGTTAGTCTGTAGACCCGAGATCGTCATAGAGTCTTGTGCGATTCCCACTGTGCTTTGATCTCCACCTTACCATGTCCATGAGGGCGTGCAAAACGGTGGTCTTTGGGTACAGTCCCGAGTCAAATGGAGGCAATGAGCGATAGGAGGGGTTTCGTCTCTCCCGGTATTGGGGGTTGATGTTGCGCAGTGCTCGATTGGCCGTAACAGGGAAGTCCCTGGCCAGGGCTGATCAGAGATTTGCTGGTAAGTGTTACCAGTAGTTTCTTGACCCGTTATGAGCCTCATATCGGCACGACTTATCGGTTATTGTGGTTTGACGTTTACCACCCCTAGACTTGATATGCGACATATCAGACGAACAGACCGGACTGTACGGTAAGTGTTACTGGTTGGATTCACAAGAGTGTGAGCGGGCTAGCTCGTCGATCTTCTGATCGCTCAATACCTGGATGGCCGTTACGTTTAGCAGACCGCTTGCGGCTTGTGGATGTTTGATATGATCATCATCTGCTACCGGCGTATTGACGAGTCTTTAGAGTCCTACACAGAGGTTTCCTGGCTCAAGCGAAACGAAATAGGAGCGCATATGAGATATGTGCAGGACCTTGAATAATGCGTGTATGTGATACCGTATTCAATTCTCGCGATGAATGTATCGATTGGTTATATAAGATATAACCTAGATATCGAATCAAGGATTGATTCGATAAGCCGATACATAGGATACTAGTCGGTTACATGCGATATGACCGGATCGTTAAATCAAGTGTTGATTTAATGATTTAATGTATAATTATATATTTGATATATTGCTTTGCATTAACTAGTATTGGTTCACTTTAAATGGATTTTCTCACTTGATGTGCAAGTTGTATATGTGATATACTTTTGTGCACATCTTTGTATCATGTTTGATGATGCTTGCTCATTTGGTTAAGTGTAAAGAATTAAACCTAGGTTAAGAAAGTGATTAGGGTTTTAAATTATTCATTCTTTTATTTATTGATTTTGGAAAAAGAATGGGATAAGAATACAAAATGGTTTCTTTCATTCTTGAACCTTTGTGAAGCTTCATGAAGCTTTGACCAAAGTGACCAATTTGTCTTCATGCTTAACCCTAACCACTCTTCTAACCTTGGTCAATTCTCTACACCTAACCATGGTTCCAATTATGAAAAGTATTCATTTCTTTTTCATTTTTGATTAACTTATCATAATATTTCCTTCTTCTTGATCTTCTTCTTCAAGAAAGAAAGCTTGATGCCATCAATGGCAACTTGAGTTCTAAAGTGAGAAATCCAATTCTAAGGTGAACCCACCTCCTATTTCTTCACCCTCTACCTCTTGCCAAGTTATTTTGGGTGTTTTCTTCACAAGTTTCATAAATTTGTGAAGTTGGAGCTTGAACTTGTGATGCCTTGACGTACATCATCTTCGGCACGAAGCCGACGACCTAGTCCGTCCTTTTCTTCGATGAAGCCGATGCTTGAGTTCGGGATTCGAGACGGACAGTGAGAGGGCGTCTACGTGGAGCCAAGGAATTGGATATCCGGATCTACAAAGATTGTAGCTTCTTATCTTTAGTTAAGTTGTTAACTAGATTCGTATTTCGCCTAAACTTCTAGTCAACGATCCGTATTAGGGTTTCTCGGCACTCGTAAAATTTGAAATTGGCATGGTTGATGCCTTGTGAGACCTCTTAAGAGTGCCTAGGAACCCTACAAAGCTGAGAGGGAATTCTATTCTCTTTTAAATAATCTAGGAACTCCGTGCTCAAGTATTCTCCTCCCCGATCAGATCGAAGGATTTTAATAATTTTCCCGTTTGGTTCTCTACTTCGCATTTATATTCCTTGAATTTCTCAAAAGTTTTGGACTTGTGTTTCAACAGGAATACATGTTCGTATCCTGAGAGATCATCAGTGAATGTAATGAAGTACGAGGAACCATTCCTGGCATGTGTAGACATGGGGCCGCATACATCACTCTGTATCAGTCCCAAGAGTTCTGTAGCTCTTTCTTCGTGTCCAGTGAACGGAGTTTTGGTCATCTTGCCTTTGAGACATGACTGGCAAGTTTGATAAGATGAAAATTCGAACGGATTCAAATATCCATCCTTATGTAATTTAGCTAGTCGTGTCGTATTGATATGACCTAGTCTACAGTGCCACAAGAAGGATTCGTTCATTTCTGAACTTTTCCTCTTGTGTGTGTTCTGTATGTTAAGAACTGTGGTTTTGATTCAGAACGTGTAAACCGTTACATAATGTACCAAACCCAAACAACACTTAATTTAGGAAAATATTCATAACATTTTTCTCTACTACAAAGTTATATCCTTCTTTATCTAATAAAGAAACTGATATTAAATTGCAAATCATAGATGGTACGTAATAACGGTCGTTCAAGATCAACGTATTCCTATTTTGGTAATACAAGGTGATATTCACCAACTGCTTTGGCTGCAACACTTTAATCATTCCCTACTTTTAGAGAATGGTCACCTTTTCCCAGTTCTCTACCTTTCTTTAGCTCATATAACATATTACATATGTGGGATCCTGATCAGGTATCTAATATCCAGGACGTAGAGCATACTGAGAAACAGTTCTCGGTAACGAACACACCCGAAAAAGATGCATCAATATGCTCATTCCTCGTTCGGGTCACGTGGGAATCCGAATATTCCACAATTTCTTTCTCAGACTTATAACAATTATAAGGTAGAACGGAACCAACGTTCCCCAGCTCAGTATAAAAAGCGGGTTCGGTCAATACATCAATATTATTATTTTGATTAAGTCATGTTATGGTCTCTACCAGGAGAAAGAGAGAAGAAAATACTTAACGTATGCTCTTGCAAGATTAGATTGGTTATTATCTTATCTAATCAGGATGGCTCCCACTGTTTTTATCAATTCTTCCTTCAAACCCTAAAAGGTAAAACTATCCGGGATTAATTACACCCAACAAGTTTGCTAACTGGTCAGCCAGGCCAGTGTCAGTACTTTGAGGGAGGTTTCCCATGCTTTCGTACGGACCTAATTAAAATAAACATCATTTTCCCATAGGCATAACCCTGTTGGCACCTTTCTAGACACCTACTGGATTAGCTAATCGTAAAGTGTAAAACTCTCCCAGGAGTAACACTTACTTCCAGTGGGTATCGGGATCCAACTATCTCATAGAAGGTATGAAATCTCATTGCAAATTTCAACACTTGAAATTCCCGATAATGTTTTTCCCCTAGCGTCCTATGACCTTGACGCAGGCCAAAAAATCATAGTCCGCTAGTCAAGTTCAACCCGTACATTTCGTGATTGAATTAAACCCACCCGCATGACCCTTAACGCATGCCAACAAAGTCGCACTACTATCCTAATCCAATCGCATCACATGCTGCAGATAAGCACTAATTAGCTACCGCACACTACGCCTTGACGCAGGCCAACAAACGTAGCACGAATACTAAATAGTACTTATCTGAAATGACGGAGGACTACGTCAGGTTTTTAAGAAAACCTTTTGCGTAATGAACTTGATATAGTTGTAGAATCGAGTGATTTAGAAAAGGAGTGGTTTAAGCTCCGCTTTTAAAATCGAGTGTTTTTCAAAATAAACCGAGTGGGTGTAACATCTGCTAGCTTTTACTAAAGAGGTCACTCCCGGTGAAGGGATCTAGGCTCTTTCCTCATCGAATGAGGTGCTGGATATTTATCAAGGAATACCACTATGCAAAGCCAGAACTAGAGCTACCCCTTTTGAAAATTTGATTCCACAACATCATTAGTTTTCATTTCATTTCATTAATCTCATTAATAAAGTCATCATTTATGCTTCCTAAGCATCACAGATAAAGAAACGAAAATACAACGTACGCTTATGCCATCCGCATTCGCCACGGGGTCCCGTCATGCACCGTTAGGTTAGTTAACTAACGGCAGAGCGGCGGCAGGACTAGCGCGGATGCAAAACATAAGTAACGTTTATTATATATCATATATATAATATAAAGCATCCGTCTTACGCAGTTATATGATCTCATTACAGAACATTGCAGTAGAAGACAACATATGAAATATTGGATATATTAGGAGGTCCGTGTTTTAAATTATGCCAGTAAAAAACGCGGATTCCACGGTCGTGATGAATAGCCAAACCCACATCCCTAGACCCGTACGAGAGCGACAAACAACCCTACCAATTCTAGAGTTAGGAGACACGGTCTCGACTCCTCCAGATGGTCTCCCACTGGACTCTAGAACTCGGTCATTTTTGCTCTCCGCCTTTGGTCTATCCTAATGCGGAAAAGGAAATAATATACATCAATGGTGACATCATCCTCAATCTGGAAGTGTCCCAATAAAAGAATATTACATGCAAGTTTTTACATGAATGAAAATGAAAAACTCTCATCTCACGCAAAAAACCCCGACTATTCAAACACGATGATCCAATATAACATATCACAGTAACACATAACATCACATGTCATCAACGTAAGTAAATATGCACATCCCAATTGTCGTTGACGTATAGTAACGAAACCGGCGATACACCACATATTATACTTACGGTCGCAGAAAAGAAAGTGAAAACTACAATGATTGGAATCCGCAACCACCTTAGACATCATAAACCCAAAATATCACATACTTCGGATTGCATGCCTAACCGTATAAACCCGGCATTTTAGTCTCAAATTGAAAACCCTTTTTAATATCCAGTCGGGCAATTCAACAAGATTTCCAACAGTTGATCGAATGCTCTTCAGAAACAATAGTGGACGGCCGCAACCCCGATGCTGTCGACAAAGTGAACTTAGGCGGAACACCGCGGCCGCGAGCACCCGAACGGATGCTTTTGGCTACGGGGTTCTCCTACAGTCACTTGGTCGGGGCTATGGGGCATGGCTATCTAGCAGTGTTACCCGGCGAGCGTTCACGTACTTTACGAGATTGCGATGGAGTTTTGATCCGAATCAAAACCCCGCCGCAGCCGATCAAAAGAGACTAAATTTCTAGATTTACAAAGTACTAATTAGTTTTCACAAAATTAATAATTGTGGATTCCAAATATTGTATCACATTCACAAATATCTAGACGATCTTAAATATTTCGATCGATCCATCAAACACCCAAAATTCCCAAAGACATCAACACTTGAGTCACTGTTAAAAATACCCAGAGAGTGTCCCAAGTACCTACGGACCAACACAAGAAAGCACGCTCCCTTCCTCACCAACGGCGCCGCGGAACCGCCGCCAAAAGCATGTTTTGGCCGCGCTTCCGCGGTCGTTTGGTCGAGTTGGGCCATCGTTTTTCTTGGGGATCCATAGAAAACCCTGCACAATTTTCTGAATATTTTTAATATGAAAAATTCTAACTTTTGAAATTTTTTCCAAAGAGTGGGTATTTCAGGTTTCGGAAAGTCGATCGAACACTTTAACTTCGCCTAGACAACTCCTAATACTCTAGCTTGGCTCTAATACCACTGCTGGGTTCGCTAAGCACCCCCGCTATGTTTCGACAAGTATCAAGTATGCTATTTTAAAAAATCTTGGGTGTCGAGCGAGCCCGACCAAGGATCTAACTAGAGAATTAGGGTTTTTATAGCAAGTAAACAAACTTTACACTACGTGAAATAGGAATACAACCATTGTAGACCGGTCCTTCACTTCTAAAGCTCCGTGTAGTAGTCCCTTTACTCTAAGTAGTGGTTTCCCGGACTCTCCTTAGGCACCATTAGGAGAAAGGAACGAGCTTGCTCAAAAATATTCGAGGCCGAAGATGATCGAAGAATCGCTAACTCAAGCTACCTCTTCACTAATAGATGAATTAGTGAAGCAAACAACCTATACTAAATGGCTAGTTTGGTATAGATTGATGAAGTAGGAATTTTGGTCACTTTAGAATTATTTTTCTCTTTTTCTTTTTTTTCTCACTTGAAAGATAGAGAGCAAGGAAGGAGATGAGGAAGAAACTCAAGTGATCAAGTATGAACCATGGGTGAGAAAAATCTCATATAATCTCACTTGTAGAGACTTAACCATGGCTAAAGATAATGGATGGGTTAATAAATATCCAGAGTAAAACTAAATTAGTGGACTAAGTCAAGACTTCTACATGCTTCCACAAGTATCTTAATCCATGACATTTTCCATCTAATTTTGATTTATCCCTTAATTATTAATCACCCAAATTATCTTTAGTTAGGTATGAGTCTCATACATCCAAGTCCAATGTATCATCTTGCATGCCACATAAATAAATACATTAATATATATCACATATATTTGTTTGTATTTAGAGAAAATAGATTCTTAAGTGAGCTAATATTAGTTAATATATATTAATATATCAAATATATAATTATATATTAAATTATTAAATCAACACTTGATTTAATAACCCGGTTATATCACATACAACCGACTAATATCATTTACATATATATCAAATATACATATAACAAATTATTGAATCAACACCTGATTCAATAATCCGGTTATATCATATATAACCTATATCGCGAGATTAGAATACTGCATCACATACAAGTATCAATCTCGGTCCCGCACATATCACATATGTGCCCTACTTCATTTCGCTTGAGGTAGGAAACCACTGTGTAGACTCGTCAATACGCCAGCAGTAGGTGATGATCATATCAGTCACCCACAAGCCATCAGAGGTACTAGCTGGACGTAATGGCTACCCAGGTCTTGAGCGATCAGAAGCTCAACAAGCAAGCTTGTCCATACTCCCGTGAATCCAGTAAGTAACGCTACTGTATAGTCCGATCTTTTCGTCTGATATGTCGTATATCGAGTCTAGGGTGGTAATCGTCGGACCCCAATAACTTGATAAGTCATGCCGATGTGAGGCTCATAACGGGTCGAGAAACTACTGATAACACTACCAGTAAATCGCATCATCTGCCCTGACCAGGGACTTGTTGTTATGGCCAATCGAACACGGCGCAATATCAACCCCTTATACCGGGAGAGACGAAACCCCTTCTATCGCTCATTGCCTCCGTGTGACTCAGGCCTTTACCCAAAAACCACCTGTTTGCACGCTCTCTTGAACGTGGTAAGGTGGAAATCAAAGCACGGTGGGAATCACACAAGACTCTATGACGATCTCGGGTCTACAGACTAACCTGTACCAGTGTCACCAGAGAACTGCGATCTGACATTAGGTATAATACCATGTAGAAGTTCTCGGCGAGTCCTGTTCAGTGTACCTAGTCTCCACTGAGCACCCGTATACAATCTTTGATGTCAAACACCAATGGATATAGGATCATCAATCGCCCATCAAATGGGTTAAGAAACGTATACGCTTGTCTACTCTGAAATATCGATGTCCCGTCTCGATACACCGACGACTAGGAACAATTAAAGGATGAACTTGTGGACTACTCTGGCCCCACTAGTATGATCTGCATCATAATCCTGGTAGTCAAGCACACATCCTAAGAGCTTTATCAATATATAAGAGCGAGACAGTATCACTATACTAGTCTACATGTTAAGATAAAGAGTAATCAGATAGTATACTATCATGTCAAGCAAGAAAGTCCTCCCTATATATGTCCAAGTATCCATTATAATATACAATTATGTACAATAATGGCCTCTAGGGCATACATACAACTAACAGGACTTGGGTGATGCCTCATACATTTTGGGCATTAAGATATATAGAGATAGATCTAAGAGATTGTTGGGATTGTCCCAATCTAAGTACATTAACACCATCCTAAAGAGATTTAGTATGGAAGATTCCAAGCGAGGTACTTTACCTTCTTATCACGGAATCACTCTCTCCAAAGACTTTTGTCCAAAATCTGATGAAAAGAGAGCTCGCATGAGTGTTATACCCTATGCTTCTGCTGTAGAATCTATCATGTATGTGATGCTATGTACTCGCCCTGATGTTGCTTATGCACTTAGTATAGTAAGAAGGTATCAATCCAATCCAGGGGAGAAGCACTGGACAGCTGTGAAGAACATTCTTAGGTACTTGCGAAGGACTAAAGAAATATTCTTGGTGTATGGTAATGGGGATCTCCAGATGGAGAACTTTACCGATTCCAACTTCCAAAGTGATAAGGATGACAGCAAATCTATCTCGGGTTTTGTATTTACCCCCAATGGAGGGGCGGTTTGTTGGAAAAGTTCCAAACAGGCGATGGAAGCTGAGTACATTGTTGCAAATGATGCTACAAAGGAAGCAGTCTGGATATGCAAGTTCATCTCAGAACTTGGAGTAGTTCCCACCATTATTAATCTAATACTATTGTATTGTGATAATAATGGGGCTATGGTATTGGCCAAAGAGCCCAGGTCCTATCAACGATCCGACATATCCTGAGACGATATCATTTGATCTGGGAGATAGTTGATCGCCGTGAGATCGATATTCAGAGAATAGATACAAAGAATAATACCGCGGATCCACTCACCAAGACCCTTCCACAGCCGCAACATGAGCGACTTTTTGAGATATTGGGTATGAGATACGCCAATAATTGGCCTTAGTGCAAATGAGAGATTGTTGGATATATGTATGCCCTAGAGGCCATTATTTGTATAGTGTATACTTGGACATGTATATATATAGAAGACTTTCTTGCTCGACATTATAGTATGCTATCTGGTTGTTCATTATCTTAACATGTTCACTTGATTATGTTTACTGTTCATTTGATACATGTTGATAAAGCCCTTAGGATATCAGCTTTACTACTATGACTATGATTCAGATCATACTAGTAGGGCATGTGTAGTCTATAAGCATATCCTTAACTATTCCTAGTCAAGAGAGTATCGACACAGGGTATCGATATTCCAGACTAAACTAATGTATACGTTTCTTGACCTAGTATAGGGGCGATAGATGATCCCATATCCATTGATGTTTGACATCAAAGATTGTATGCAGGTGCTCATTGGAGACTGAGTACACTGAACGGACTTGCCGAGAACTCCTATATGGTATTATACCTATCGTCGAATAGAAGTTCTCTGGTGACACTTGTACAGGTTAGTCTGTAGACCCGAGATCGTCAATGTGCCTTGTGTGTTTCCCACTGTGCTTTGATTTCCACCCTACCACGACTCTACTGAGTCGTGCAAACAGGTTGCTTTTAGGTACAGTCCCGAGACACATGGAGGCAGTGAGCGATAGGAGGGTTTCGTCTCTCCTGATATTGGGAGTTGATGTTGTACCATGCGCGATTGGCTATAACTGAAAGTCCCTGGCCAAGGCTGATGAGATTTACTAATAAGTGTTATCAGTAGTTTCTTGACCTATTATATGCCACACATCGGCATGACTTATTGAGTTATTAGGGCTTGATGATTCCATCCCCAGACACAATATGCAACATATCAGACGAAGAGACCAGACTGTACGGTAAGTGTTGCTTGTTGGCTGTACGGGAGTTTGAATAAATTCGCTTGTTGTTCTTCTGTTCATACAATACCTTCGTAGCCGTTACGTCCAACTAATACTGCTGACGGTTTGTGGGTATCTGATATGATCATTACCTACTGCTATCGTATTGACGAGTCTTAAGAGTCCCACAATAGGGGTTTCCGAGCTCAAACAAAACGAAGTGGGGCGCATATGGAGATATGTGCGGGAGCTTGATTAAATGCGAGTATGTGATACTGTATTTTAATCTAGCGGTTTTGATTAGTCAGATTATATGTGATATGACCGGTTTATTAAATCAAGTTTTAATTTAATAAAATGACTAATTTCTCATTTATATTTCCTTTCTTTATGTATGCACATATGTATGTGTGTGTGTGTGTGTCATGGTGGATGATATATTGGACATGGCGATGCTAGACTCACATGGAAATATATTAGATATTTAAATGTTTTTGAGAAAATGGAAATTGTAGTAATGAGTCGTGGTTTCTACACTCTTCTAAAAATATCTCAACCATGGCTCATTATTTTAATCTCCACTCACATCTTAAATATCTAAGATATTTTTCTAAGGGTTCATTATCGTTCTTAAACTAAGCCATTAGTTCATCTTCTTTCTCTAAGCTCTCTAGCAAGAAAAAGAGAAAGAAAAAGAATGGTTTTATAAGTGAGAAAAATCCCACTTCATCAATCTATATTAGTTTAGCAAATTTGTATAGTTTGTTAGTTTCACTTCTACTTAGTTTAGTGAAGTAAGAGTTTGAGTGTAAGAAACTCCGGGTGGATCATCGTAGACATCGAAGACTTCGAGCGGAGTTGCTCCAAGCTTGAAGTGGAGCCAAGAGGAGCCTAAGGACTTCTACACGGAGCCATTGAAGAGAAGGAGTGGTTTACAAAGGTTGTAGTCCTCTTTCACTTAGTTTTAGATACTCTTAGCTTTTGATAGTAACCCTAATCTGTAGTTCGATTCGCGGTTTGTGTGCTTTAGCTCTCTAATTTTTAAAAATCATTCACATATTGATGTTTAAACCGAAGTAGAGGTGCTAAGACACACTTACACTCACAAGTGGTATCTCCTCAGATTACAACACGTGGCGGATGACGTGTCCCGAAGGCTACGGAGGTGGAATAAATGAGTTTCAATATGAGAATTCCTCGGGATTTCGTCCCGAGGAACATGCCTGACCTTCCAGGAGACCTCCCTGAATACATTCCACCTTTACCTAGGAAACTTCCAACAGCTCATCTCCGAGCTATCTCAGCCTCCTTGCTCGTCTCCGAGCCGTCTGACGTGCCGAGCTTCCTCGGCCAACCGGCTCGTCTCCGAACCCCTGACATGCCGAGCTTCCTCGAGCTCCCGGCTCGTCTCCGAGCCCCTAACGTGCCGAGCTTCCTTAGCCTCCCCCGATCAACCAGGAGCACGGATCGCATGCGCCCTGCAACGGCTTCGTGTATGTCGTCAAGGCAAGATATCCGCCTCCCCACGATCCGAGTCCTAAACTAGCGCATCCCCCCATTAATGAGCGCATCCCACCATTCAAGGCGAGGATAACACCGGGGCGTAACTGACGGCGATGATCTCGCACATGCTCGGTCCACGCGACCCCTATATAAACCTCTCTCTCAGACGACTCAGGTATCTCGAATTTATTTCTAATACACCGCTACTCTGCGTCTATACCTCGACCCTAACTTGAGCGTCGGAGGGTCCTACGGTGGTCACCCATCCTGAGACTTCTTTGTAGGTAGCTCGGCGTCCAATATCAACCATTGAGATCCATACTCAACAACTCCCAAAACAAATCTCAGCCATCAAAGACTGCCATCGCAGAGTCGATAGAGGACAACATGTGAAGGAGATCCAGAACTCTATCACTCTCTTTTACGAATGAAAGAGACAAAATCATTCATCTTGAAATTAGAGGATTTATACAGGACCCCCATTTAAATCTTTTCCTAATAATTTAGTCCAACATCGCCATGTTATTTTAGTGTAGTTCAACCATAAATTTAACTATGATATCATCCATTTTAATATTGAATTCGACCATACATAAGATAAACTCAACTGCATTTAAACTGATTCTACTACAATTATCTAAAATCATCTATACATTTAAATATTGTTAGGAAACAAGATCCGTAGAGAGCATTTGCAAAACTAATATAATAACAATACCGATTTAACGCAATCATTGGATTGTTCCAAATGAATTGATATAATACTATCTATATTTGTTCATGAACTGTAGCATTATGATATTTTTCGATAACATAGCTGTGGCCTTATACCAAAAAGTTACGCAGAATAACTTTTTCTCGAAAACATAGGACGCTGGTTTGATTTCCTAAAACAAATTGTCAAAAACAAAAACTTGTCAGAAAAAACAAACCAGCCTCCGTGGCAAAAAAAAAAACCTTGTCAATTTTCTATTTTTATTCCAGGTAGCCCTATGCCCAAAAACCCTCGTCAAAAAACTCTTTATAGTTAAATATTACTTTGTTTTAGTCCTTTTTTAAATGAAAGACCCGGGCTTACAAAGCACATCTCATGCAAATTTTATTGAAACAAAAATACTCTGTTTTAGTCCTTCTAGTACATTATAATACATTAACTTATGTTTTAGTTCCTAAACTTAAATATTTTTTTGTTTTAGTGCTTATAGCAAATTACTAATGTGTTACATCAATATTGCCCTTTCAAATAAAGTGCTATATTTATTGATTAAATTAATATATTTATCTTATAAAATACTACATTTATGCCGAATCTACTATATTTCTTTTAAAATACCACATTTAACCTGAACCGCCATATCTATTGGAAGATAAATGTAGCAATATTACTAATAGATGTAATAGTTTCACTAGTTCTATGATAGTTTAGGTCAAATGTAATATTTTAACATATGGAGTAGTAATTTCAATATATTTATAAATATAGTAATTTATAAGATAAATATTGTAATTTATAAAATAAGTATAATACATCAAATAGTAAACATAGTAGCGTATTTAAAAGCACAGTGTTGGCCTATCATATATAAGTTAATGCGCAATGAAGATTAAAACAAAGAGGCCTTATTGCTTCCATAGTGCCGAAGATCCATCTTGCCCTTTTTTTTTCTTCTAATTATTATATAATAATAAGAACACATGAAATCAACAAAAAAAAAAGGATTCAAAAACCATTAATCATACAACCAGAAACAAAACTTTAGTACTAGATTTGAGCTTATGCATTGCAGGTTAAATACAAAATCCAATGCACATAAGAAATAAGAGTTAGCAGTTAAAAACAGGTCGGAAGGAATAGAAAGAGAACCGAAAGAATAATTAGAAAGCATTTCTCGATCTCTTGATATAGTACCCAATTTTTTTTTTATGCCAACCATCACATTGATGCTATCATTGATTCAAAATATCAACTTTAGTATACAATCTTCATCGCAAAGCACACAAAGCATGATATCTTCAAAAGAACAGTTTGAGTTAGCAAACTGCAATACACTGCTCAAAACACAAATAACATAACCAAAACATACCAGCATCAAATCCCGACAAAAAAAACATCTCTCCTTGCTTTTTGTGAGAAAACGGGCCGGATTCAACTATCAACTTAATGCTATACACTTTCCTCTAAAGGGAAAGTAAATGAAGATTACATATAAGAATAAGGAACAGATCTATATTCTTCAGTGTTGGCTATTGGGCTTCACCCTGTACAGTATCAATCCCTTCTAGTTGTATAGATAACTCTTGGGTTATTATCCTAGAGGGTTAATTAATTAGAGATTAAATAAGAGAAAGCTAGAGGGATCTTGGAGGTCCAACTTGTGAACCGTCATCTTCTTCCATCGTCCTTTTTCTACTATGGTTGGTTAGCGAGGATAACAATCCCACCATCGGATCAGGTTTATCAGTAAAACCCTTATCTAGATATGTAATTGCTTCTGCTATCATGGTTGTGTCATGTTTATGTATTTATCCACCTTTTCGCAACATTGGTAGCAGAGCTTGCTTGCGCACATTCATAGATCACTAGTTCTGTTTTTTTAACGATTGCAACTCGAAAGTTGCGGTTTTTTTGGTCTAAACTTAGATCAAAATTTTATTTTTTATTGATTTGACATATCTATGATTACTAGGGTTAACGTTTGTGATGGATCTTCATAGACATAAAATTTTTATTGCATCATAGGTCATAAATGATTAGATCTAAATTTTCGTTGAGGCTTTGATGTATAGCATTTGTTTCTTAATGTGGAATTGGCCATGGAACAAATTATAAGAATAATTTTTAAAAGATTGGATCTTCGTTTTGTGTAAAATTTTATTTCTTTTGGGGAGAATTTCATAACGCGTAGATCACAAAAGTTTCAAAAGCCCAACCCTAATTTTTGGAATAAGATAGTTGGAATTTTTTGATTTGGCAAGGCCAAATAAGCTTTTTTTCGAAAGAAAAATAAATTTAAAAACCGGACAAGATTTTTTTTTTTTGGATTTGGCAGAAACCAAATATTTTTTTTACAAAAATATATTTTTTGATGAAAGGGAATTTTCTGGTTTTTTTATTTGGCCAGGCCAAATATTTTTTTTTGAAAGAAAAATATATTTAAAATTAAGAAAAGATTTTTCGGGATTTAGAAGATTTTTTTCGGATTTTAATATTTTTTAATCTGAAAAACAAAAATACAGATTTTTTTTTAAATTTAGATTATGTTTTTGGAGCATGGCCTCCAACCGAGCTGAGCTCGGGAAGGAAGGGCCCAAACCCAAGTTGGGCTCCGGTTGCCCAAACCCGAGCTAGGTTCGGTGGCCTCCAATTCGAGCTGGGCTCGAGTTTTTTTAAAATATTAAAAAAAAAGAAAATCCAGAAAATTTCAGAAAATTAAGATTTTTTTTGAGTTTTCTATTTTGGATTTCCCACTCATACTATGGGTTAGTTGTATGGTTTTTGCCTTTAATTCTAGGAGTTATCATTTCGAAAAATTTTGTTGCTCACCTAAAAGTTTCAAAAATTTATTTGTATATAAAATTTTGGAGATTTAATGGGTAGGTGTTCCAGTGGGAGCGCCTGGGGTCTGCGCCAAATTTCATGAGAAATGGAAAACCTTAATAGAATGAATAAGATTAAATAGGATAGTTTAATAAACAATGAAATTTGTTAGATTTTCTGTAACATATTGTTGAGTTGCATACTTAATAAATAAAGACACATACTGCATTCATTAATAAAAATCTGACAAATTTCAAGTAGGAGATTTCGTGAGGAGACGTGAGTCTAGATTCAACTATCTGATCTACTCCGTTTCTAAAAAATCTATAATCCGTTATTCGATTATCTTATCACAATTTTAAGTTTTACACTTTTGGAGAATGAGATTGGGGCCTTAGATCTTCTTCTCTTCTTCAGGATGTATGTTTATTATTGTTGCGAAGAGAAATTGAAAACAGAATGTTCTTTTGGAAAGAACGATACTCCATTAAATACCATAATCTCAACACATCCATAATAAAGTTAAGATATCATCAACCTCACCAGGGGTGAGATGGTAGATGACGATAACATAATAAAACAGAAATATTAGTTTAATGTTACTTGAATAAGCTGAAAACGCTAGTGTCTACAAGGTTGCAGCGATGTAGCAGGGCTTCACGACGCAGCACCATCGATATACAGCGATCTTAGGAGGATTGGTGCATTTAGGATTGTTCTACGCGTTGAACGTGATGAAGAGCGATGTCATTAGTGATCATAGAATTTATTGCCAAGCACTCACAGTTTATACTGAGCGGTAGTTACAGGGTATCTGCACGCTAATGGATAAGTTGTGCGATGGTTACGGGGTAATCTACGCAGTGTGGTAACGTTACATTATTACCCGGTTTGCCTTTATTTCACATAAGGAGTCGAACTACGTAATGTGAATACACTTAAGAGTTATATCTTCATCGATCCGGGATTTGAATAGTACTGCTCTAGTTAGACTGTTGAGCGATAGCAATAGACGGTTACATATTTTTCTACTTAATATATGAAGCAGTTAGTTATACGAAAAGCGAATGTGATGACGTTTTCTAGTACGTTTGAGTAACTGAGACTTAAGGTTTAATCGTCAGGGGAGATAGAACTAAGAGCGCTACTGATATGTTGACGAGGTCAACAGTGGGCAAGGGCAGGCGCTCTAACGCAAGAAGATTTCAATCGAGCTAAGAAACCAGGAATAATGCGCCAACAATTTAAGTGATCTGACATGAGAAAATGTGCTGGCAATAATGAAAATAATAACTCCAAACGTTTGACTGTGGGAATTTGAGCCACCCCACTCGTCAGGATACTGAGTGGAAGTAGGTTTTCTGCTGGGAGCAGAAAAGTTTATGGAAGAAAATCATGTGTCGAGGACATATGAGTCTATTCTGCATTGGAGATGCAGATAACTTTTCATAAATCATTTTCCTGTCAGTTTCGGTTTAGAGTAATTTGTTAGCTTAATAGAACAATCTGTCTTATGAGTTACATATTGTTTTAAGAATTGACCTTTTTATAAATTTCATGAGTGGCATAATAGATTAGGTCAACAGGAAGATGGGATGACTTAACCACCTAGGATGGATTAGTTGGCATTTTTGCCAAAGTCAAACTATCTACTTGTAAGAGTTGCATTGGAAGCAAAACTACCAAAAGAAAATCATTTGGATATCCGTTGTAGATAATTCACTTCGATAAATACGGACCAATAAACCTGAAGACACGTAGTGGATTTTCCTAATTCAACACCTTCATTAATAATTACTCAATATGGCTACCAATCTCAGATGGAACTGAAACGTTGATTTGTATCAAACGTTGTATCAGTGAAGCGAAAATTCAGTTCACGGAAACAGAGTTGTGCATATTTTATGGAGCAGTTCTAGGAACTTCATGCAAGCCATGAGTATTTATTTTAGCAGTTCAGGAAACTGTATTAAGAAAAAGGAGTCGTCAGATAGCTGATGACACCGTAACCCTATAACAAAACGATGTTGTGGAAAGAAGAATTAGGAAATCAATAGATATGATAGAGAACATGATGGCAATGGCTAATCTTGTATACTGTTTGGAAGATGCGCTGTTGACATCGGTTTATGTTCTTGATCATGTGTTTTCAAAGTCGGTATAGTCAAAATAAATATTAACAAGACTTCTCGAGTCGAAATAAATATCGGCCGTAATCGGCAATCGATCCTCATCATATCACGTACGGAATAACCCTCAACCGATATCATCCAACTAATATAGTACAGATCTATAGTCGCGTACACCAATTTCATATCATATCATATCTTATTATATCGTCTCATCTCATATCATCTCATGTCATGTCATATCGTCTCATATCGTATCATATCGTCTCATATCTTCTCATATTATATCATACTATATCATGTATACTTATATTGTAAATATATTTATATATATGTATGTATGTATAACCTGATGGTAAGAAATAGAGACAAAGGGTATAATCATCTATTAAATATACTACTATCGTATATGGTTAGGCTATATATATAGTATCCTAATTACTATGGTTGCAGGGGTGCTATACACAATTCACCCGACTTTTCCGTAGATATATATCTACTCACTTCATATCCTCGTCCTAGTCAAAATCGATGAACGCCTTGCCCTTCTTCATCGTCTTGGAAGTCCACGCGATTGTACCTACAATCGAAATAATAACCAAAATCGCATACATACCCAAATCGAATTTGAAATTACGAGCGAAGTGCACATAGGTTAGAACCTATGGTCAATGCGTGCTAAAACGACAAAATACCCCCCGACGTCGACGTATGAACGTCGAACGACCAAGTCAAATCATGAAAATCCAAAAACCAAGTTTTCAAATATCGCAAAATATCGCCAAAACCAAGTAAAATGCTTCCAGATTCTTACTTAGGTGATCTGGAACTATTTAGCATATAGGGTAGGCTTAGTTATCGAGTGAGTGAGCTACAGAACAAACCCCACACCCTATCTCACTAACATGGCCGCAAATTGCGGTCCCAGGTAATAAATTGGAAATTTTGGCATGGAGTTCGGGGCTTGAGTTTCTACGGTGGTCTTCTACTGGTCCAAGTATCTCACTGTATTATCTAAATAATTTTCAGAGATATCTATTTGCTCCAAATTTGATTTGAACACACAAACTCAATGAAAACCTTGTTTTGAAACCTTGAATCTCTTTAAAACCAACAATACTTGCATTCTAATACCCTCTTCTATCACTAATTAGGTGGTAATCACTCATTATCCTTTTACTAGACCACCACTACAAGTTGTATCTATAAAAACTTTCTTTTGAATTTTCAAAACTTAGAAAACATGCACAAAGCCTCTAAGGCTAGTTTGTCAAAGCAAGATACTAACAATATGATTAAAGAGAGAAATGGTTGCCTTATGATGGCAACTAAGGAAAGTTCCAAGATGAAAAAAGATCTCAAAATAGAGACTTGCTTACAACATCGCGTTCAGGATGAAGATACGAACATTTTTTATGAAGGCCTCATGGTATTTTGAGGGGTTTTGGGTTGATATTTGGGATTGTAGTTTAGAGATGGAGAAGGTGGAGAAACATGAAGGGAGAAGAGGAAGAAGAAGAAGAATGAGGACAAAATGGTTGTATCCTAATCCATAACTCTCTTCTCTCTCTCTCTCACACCCATACCTCATATAATAATGCAACCATATTCTCATGTCACCCATGTCTCATTTTCTTTTCTTTTTCTTTTGTAAATATAAAACCATTCATAAATGCACAATGAAATATTGCCCTCTCATAAACATGTCATGCACACTTTAAAGTATGGTTAACAAATATAAAGCACGGTTTAGTACAGTATCTAGTAAAACACAAATTAATTTTAACATTAAACTTGTATGGATATATTTTATATACTAATTTAAGAAAATTCCAATTAAATAAATGCTTTCAAAAATAATTATTCCTTTTAAATTCCAATTAGTTTCCAAAAATAGAGGTATATAATTATACCAAATTACGAAAACTCAAATCCATACCCATATAATATCCGTAAAACTAATTATTTTATTATTTAAATTCCAAAATAATATTTTCCATCTTTTGAAATATTACAATCTTACCCCCTTAAATAAATTCGGTCCCCGAATTTAAATTTAAACCCTTAAGTTTTAAAACATTTCAGCAAACCAAATCAACAGGGCTCCAAAGTCACCGATAAGCTAGAAATATCATAGCGTAACGCGTGTGCATGATAACAAGGTGCAAAACTCAGATAACAAGGTGCGAAACTCAAATAACCGAAACTCTGACAAGTGACATGCGAATCATACAGCTATGAAGAAAATGCAATTTGCGAAATCAACCGTTTGAATCAATCATAAATATAATCAAGGCTGCAATACGTATATAGTACGCATCCAAGTAAAATCATCTAAGTCGCTGAAAAATGTATGCATAAAAAATCCTTTTCAAATCACCATACGATGTGTATACTACGGCACAAGTAGCCGTCCTTCATTTATGAAGAAATATTTATCTACATACGTTTCGCTTAAGATATATGTCCCTCTTTTTGAAATAATTTATAAGGGTTTTCTTTTGTAAAATCTTGTGTCGCATCCTGACACATAGGAAAATAATGAGACTATAGTTTTTTTGAAAACCTCTTCTGTAAATATCGATATATGCAAAAACATTCAGGCACTGTCTCTCAGACCAGTCCTGCTCGACTACCATATAACATAGTATATATATCACAAAAAAATACGATACTTGAAAAAGAAATCAACGTCAACCGGTGTGCACGATAACCAACCCACATGCGACTTGTGCGCATGAAAATCGACGTCAAATCCAAGTGCAATGAATGTGCACGTAAACGAAAACCGAGTGCAATGGGTGTGCATGAAAGTATCTGTCAAGTGCAACGGGTGTGCACAATAACAACATCAAGTGTATCTAGAGTACATGAAAATCTCAATCACGTGCAGCTGATGTACACGAAAATATCAATCGAGTACAACTGGTGTGCACCAAAAATCCCTAAGTGCATCAAATGTGCACAAAACCACATCAAATGCGCTGAGTGTGCGCGAAAATCTAAATCAAGTGCATCTTGTCTGCACAAAACATCAAGTGCAGTAGGATGCACGAAAATCAATATCAAATGCAACTAGGTGCACGAAAACATAAATATGTGCAACAGAGTGCACACAACAATATTGAGTGCAATGGATATGTACAAAAACATAAATCAAGTGTAACTGATGTATAAAAACATAAATCAAGTGCAACTGCTATGCATAAAGAAAAATATCCGTCAGGTGTAGCTACGGCGCACAAAAATATCAATCATGAAACTCAATCATCAAAACACATGAGCTAAAATGAAGAAAACGTGATACTCGAATCACCAAAACACAAATAAAAAACAAATGACATTGAGCTACACCTCCTTCAATGTCCAAAGGAGCCTGCGCACCCGGAGCTGGCAAAGCAAGAATCCCCACTTGCCTTCTACCCATGGTTTGGCATCCTATATCTCTAGGTCCTGGTTCTCTATGTAGACCACCAAATCCACGATCTCTGGGCTCGACATCCTGGTAAGGATTAGCGACAGAAACAGTCTCGTTCTGACACCTCTCTGAACATCTTTTAGCCAAGTAACCTGGCCACTCGCAATGTAGCACGTCAATGACGGTAGCCTCTGGCCCTCTGAGTACGTGCCATACAAATAATCCTGGGTCCAAATCTACCGATATCTTCTCTGCCGAACTGCCCGGAAACTGGCACTTTTAAACGAACCCGCTTCCATTCCGGAGCAGCTGCAATCTTATCAAGACTTTCCTATGGAAGTGTAGCCGTATCCAACGCCTCTGCATACATATCACATCTCTAGCATCAACGGAAAGGAACAACGACTCATCGAGATCTCGCATGAATCTCTTAATCCACTTCTCTTCAGTATCGACCAAATCAGAATCATATTTTGATTGCTGCGTAAACTGCAAACTACGGTCGTATTTGGAGTCTCACGCAAAGACTCGAAACTACGAACTCGACATCTCCATCACTCTGTGGAAGAAATCTGGCTAAATACGTCCTCGAGAACTCATTCAGTCATCGAAGGAATATACACTTCTCATCCTCTGTCGATCGACTCACACCATGTTTGAGCAAGACCCTTCAAACTGAAACTAGTTAACTCAACTGATCTCACATCAGGGCATCCAAATCAATAAAATATCATAGTCTCCCTTATCTAAGAATGACTAAGGACTCTCTATCACATCCCTGACAGTAAACTTATATGGCTTCAACTTTGTGAACTCTGGAAGCTACGTCTCCTCAATCTCAGCAACGGCTGGTACATCTGTTTGCACGGTAGATAACACAATGATCCTCGAAGTAGGATGTACGTCAACAGACCTCTCAATCCGATTGGCCTCAAGCAAAGATCCGACCATCCAGTGCTGATCCAGAACACTCGTTTCAAATGAGAAATCCTAGTATAAAAGGAGTAATTAACCAGTTCATGTGTTACCGGGATAATACCCTGGTCAGTCCTCATCCCTAACGAGCTCGTTTTGACCGTATCTCCAGCCGCAGCCTTCTCAGCTCGCGTTGCCATGGTGACAAGAACCACAAACAAGTATCGATGAGGATAGATCAAAGAACGAATAGAAGAAAGGATCGCAAGATATGCACATCCTAAGGTTACTTAAGACGAGTATCGTATTATAAATATGCAGCGAAATATACGTACGGTACGCCACTCTACTTGAGCTACCTACTCCATCAACCAAGGTCAACCTATATAATGGAAGTGTTGGCAATAGTGCCCTCATGTCAATTATTGTAATCGTAGTCACACGATTATGATGATTGAGGGAGGACCTATACGGGTAGAACAGTCTTACTCAAAATGATAGTATGTTATTTGGTTTGCCTTTATCATCATGTACATGCATTATGTGGTATTACAGATCACTATTACATGTTGATAGAGCCCATAGGATTCTTGCTTGACTACCAGCATTATGATGTCGATCATATACGTGGGAGCTGAGTGGTCTATAAGCACATCCTTAAATGCCCCTAGTGGCGGGAGTATCGAGACTGGGCATCGATACTCCGGAGTAGACTAGTGTATACTTATCAAGACCCCGACGAGGGGCGGTGACCGCTCTCACAAGCCATTGGTATATGTCAGTCACCTAAGATAGTATACATGTGCTCATTGGGTTATGAGTACACTGGACGGACTCGCTAGGAACATGCTAGATGGTATTATACCTATTTTCAGATAGCAGTTCCCAGGTGACATGTGTACAGGTTAGTCTATCGACCTGAGATCGTCATTTTTCTCGTGTGAGTTCCTACTGTGCTTTGATTACTACCCTACCACGGCTCAAAGGAGTCGTGCAAACATGTTTTTGTTGGGTACAGTGCCGAGCCACATGGAGGCAGTGAGTAGATCGTCGGGGATTCGTCTCTCCCGGTATTGGGGGTTGATGTCGCGCAGTGCACGGGTGGCCATCACTAGAAATCCTTGGCCAAGGTAGTCGGGAATTACTGATTTGGATCAGTAGTTTCTCAGTTGGTGATGAGCTTCATACTGACACGAAATATCGCGTTATTAGGGGTCTGACTCTATCGACCCCCTAGACCCGATATGCGATACTCTTAGACGAACAGAATGGATTGTACGGATATTGTCACTGACAGAATCAGTAGGGGTTCAGATGAGTTTGCTCATCGGCCTTCTTTTAGCTCAATACCTGGATAGCCGTTACGTACAACTAGTGGTGCTGACGTGCTTGTGGTTAAACCCACTGCCAGCATATGGACGAGTCTTTAGAGTCCCACACAGAGGGTTTCCTTGGTTCTAGCGAAATGATGTAGTAGCCGTATTGGATACGTGCAGGGTTCCGATCGAATGATTGTACTAGTTACCCGGACTTTCGATCGAACGGTTGATAATACTAGCCGGCTCGGGTTTGAGCCGGATTATTAAATCAGGTATTGATTTAATAATTTACGTATATATATTTCGATATTTTTATTCTAGTATTATGTTCTTTGTGTTATTCTATCTCTTCGGGTATTCATATTTTGGTACGAATACAGGTATGTATATACTGTAGAATGTAATCCACATTTTTTACAGATAACATTCTAGAAGGTGGACACCTCATTTTGGGTTTGACTATTTATTTTAAATGGATAATGAGGTGGAAAATATATGATGGGGAGTATGGTGAGAACCATGCTTGCATAATGAGCACAAATGAATTATTAATTCATTTGTGCAAACTATTCAAGCATGGATTTAATATTAAATGGAAAAACCGTGTTTTACAAACCCTAGCATGCTCATTTTCTCTCTCATGGATGGTTCATTTTCTTACTTGAGTTCTCTCTCACCATCATGCTTCACTCCCCTTTCTTGAGTTTTCATGAGTTCCCCCACCTTCAACCTCAATCTCCTCTCTACAATCTCATTAATTGAGAAGAAAGAGAGGAGGTGAGATAGATAAATAAATGGATCCATTCATTACATCCTAGGCACTCTAGATTAGCAACCTAGAGCCCCTAGTTTATTCACTTGCTTATAGTGTGGAGCTAGAGCTAAGAACTGCATCCCTCAGGTGGATCATCTTCGACGGAGGAAAACCGGCAGCCAAGTTCAGTCGAGGATGCCATCAGGAGTTTGGAAAGATGGTAGAAGACTGAAGGAATTGGTTCATTCGGTATTACCATTTCTTACCTTGTAGTTTAGCACTTTGTAGATTGCCAGTAAAGGTTTATGGTTCGATCTAGACGGATTCGTTAGCGCCAAAAATTTTTAACGCCGGTTTTTGTTCCGCACCGGCCATGATTGATGGCCAGGACGCTACCGCAACCTAACATGGTATCAAAGCCACCCCATAAACCATTACTAGCTAGTTTGTACAAGGTTAAAATATTGATCGACCAATTTTTCCGAATCGTATTTCCGATTGGGCATGCTTGCTGTCGATTTTTAAACGTGTTCAAAAAATCTTTCCGAGGGTCTTAAAAATACATGCATGCATTTATAGGGCACCAGAAGAAATTTCAGCACTTGAACCTTGAAACGTGCCGCGCAACCGCGGCATTACATGCCCATTGGCCGCAGTTCCATGGCCGTTTCATGGTAGCTTTGCGCGAAATTTCATCTGGCACCCTATTTAGTGGAAATATGATTCTTGTGATATTTGTTTTTGGCCCAGATTTGTTTGAGTGTTGGTTTGCATTTGGGGGCCAATTTAGAAATGTTTAGTCGATCGAAATTTTAAGTTCGTGCTTATCAGTGCATGTGAATATATCTACGACCGTGAATATCATTGAGCGGTACAACCCGACTAGTTGCTATATGTTCGACTAGACGGGTTTGCAAATATGATATTCACGTTGATGTTCTATATTGTGCTGATATTGTGGTTGGATTGTCATGGTGGATAGCCTATTTTGCAATGGTAGTAGTACAGTTCAGATTCATTTGTATATTTGTTATTGCGGGGCGAGCGTCCGACATGTGGACTTGGGACACGACCAGGTTGAGGTCGATGTCGCCATTGTATATATATATTTCTTTTCTGTACTAGGATATACCCCGCGGTGGAAAGCACGAATAGCCGGGTTCTAGAGGGCAACGGGCCCGCATCTCATGGCGTTGAGACGGAGGGGGCCTTAGTCTAGAATTAGCGGGCTATTCGCCACACTCGTACGGGGTATAGGACGACCTACATAGGGGTGCCCAAGTTACCGGATTCCGTGAAGTGCTGGGTGGCCCATTCACGTTGTTGATTAGGGTTGCCTCACTTCTGGGATTGGCGGGTAACTTACCGCGTTCGTAGGGGTCCATGTTTTCATTGCACATGCCATCCACACAACGGGGAACGTCAGGTTTCAGTTGCGGCTCAAAGAAAACCCGAGGCTCCAAGATTATCCACCATTTTGTGTTGCTTGTTGATGTTCTATGATGTTTCTTATATCATGCCTGGGACGAATGTTATATATATATATTTATATATACTAGTAGATGTTGTATATGTTTTGCATCCGCGCTAGTCCGGCCCCCACTCTGCCGTTAGTTAAGTAACCTAACGGTGTATGACAGGGCCCCATGGCGAATGCGGATGGTGTTAGTTGTATGTATGCCCTAGATGCCATTATTATATATGATTGTATTTTATAGTGGATGCTTGAACATATATAGAGAGGAATTTCTTGCTCGATATGTTAGTATGCTATCTGGTTGCTCTTTATCTTAATATATAGACTTGTATTGTGATACTGTCTTTCTCTCACATGTTGATAAAGCCCTTAGGATGTATACTTGACTACCAGGATTATGATGCAGATCATACTAGTGGGGCCAGGGTAGTCCATAAGTTCATCTTTTAATTGTTCCTAGTCAAGGGTGTATCGATACGGGGCATTGATATTCTGGAGTAGACTAGCGTGTACTCTTCTTGACCCATTTGATGGGCGATGGATGATCCCATATCCATTGGTGTTTGACATCAAAGATGGTATACGGGTGCTCAGTAGAGACTGGGTACACTGAACAGGACTCGCCGAGAACTCCTAGATGGTATTATACCTGACATCGGATAGCAGTTCTCTGGTGACACTGATACATGTTAGTTTGTAGACCCAAGATCGTCATAGAGTCTTGCCTGATTCCCACTGTGCTTTGATTTCCACCTTACCACATTTAAGAGAGCGTGCAAAACGGTGGTTTTTGGATACAGTCCCGAGTCACATGGAGGTAATGAGCGATAGGAGGGGATTCGTCTCTCCCGGTATTGGGGGTTGATGTTGCGCTGTGCTCGATTGGCTATAACAGGAAGTCCCTATCCAGGGCTGATACTGAGATTTACTGGTAAGTGTTATCGGTAGTTTCTCGTCCTGTTATGAGCCTCATATCGGCATGACTTATCTAGTTACTGGGGTCTGATGTTTACCACCCCTAGACTAGATATGCGACATATCAGAAGAAGAGACCAGACTGTACGGTAGTGTTACTGTTGGATTCACAAGAGTATGGACAGTCATGCTTGTTGATCTTCTGATCGCTTAATACCCGGGTAACCGTTATGTCCAGCTAGTACCGCTGACGGCTTGTGGGTGACTGATATGATCATCACCTACTGCCGGCGTATTGACGAGTCATTAGAGTCCTACACAGAGGTTTCCTAGCTCATGCGAAACGAAGTAGGGAACATATGTGATATTGTCACGACCCGAATATTTCGACTCGTGACCGGCACTTAACCACGCAACGTCTACAGGCGTAACGCGACTAAGTAAGCCGAACCCAGAAATCAAAACCATTTAAAAGTAGTGAGTGTTGAAAACATTCAATTTAAAACATTTAGAAAACCGTAATAGCTCAATGAAGTTCTTTTTAAAATTTAATTATCCTTAATATAATTTTGGCAGCATTTCCTTTGTAAAAGTAACCCCGAAATCGGGTATAAAACAGGATATAAGTGAAAATGATATATAATAAAATAAAGCATCCCCAACGGGAACAATCACGTCCAACGGCGGAAACCATCACCACAAAAGTAATATACGACGTCGTAGCGAAGAATGGGCAATAAGTAAACATCACAAAATAATAAACTGCAATATATAACAGTCGGCTCCCACGAGCTCGACACCAGAAAACAAAAATATGCATCATCGTCCTCACACTGTCACTAAGTCCAGTACATATATGGTAGATGGAGAATACTAGATACAAAAGTGGGTACAATAAAGTAACCATATACCATAACCCACCTAATAGCAAAATAGCTCTCGCACCAGCTGTATTGGTATCTGTAGCCAAAAGATGCAAAAAGGCAGCCTGTCGCGACTACTCTGAGGGGCAACCTGCAAATACTGTGGCACAACGGGGGTGAGTTGCCAACTCATGGATAGAGATAACATGTAAGGGTAATCACGAGCATGCACGTACTGCGCTCCGCTATCATATGCCATCAGGTAAATCTATATGCGATAAGCAGTAAGTGCAATAATCATGCAAATGCTCTGTCAGGTAAAATAACTACAGGATGAGATACATGATAATCACTGCTGAGCATGGGATAAACAACATCTACACGAATATCAATCGTGGAAAAATAATCGGTGCCCAAAGCTGCACCTAAATCCCAAATAAACTCAGGCGCCGGCACTCTCCTCGGCCCTCAAATCCTGCAAATCTCTGAGAATCACGAGTGCCCAACATCGGCACCCAAAATATCATAAATACTCGTGTCCAGCATCGACACGCAAATCCTCATACATCGGGCTCCGTAAGTCCGGATCAGCCCACGGGCTCCGTCTGCGGTATCGGCCCTCGGCCCCGGTAGTACGGATCATCCCGCATCCATCTCTCGACTCTGGTCAGTATCCTCCGGATAACCGCCAGGTCCAACCAATCACCGGTAGGTACTCGCCCGCCTCCAGGCTTAATCGGCAAAGTCCATCGATCATCTTGCCGAGGGGAACCATACCGGGTCCACCACGAACCCGCAAACGGATCATCCGCTCCACGAATCGGGTTTCAAGCACACGTCTGAGCACCGAGAAAACGCGTGGTGGACGCACCAAAATATCATATCACGAGGAACCGGGTTTTCAAATAGTGCATCTTTTCTTAAATAACTCCACGGTCCTCAAAACTAGAAATCACATAAAAATCCAACACCAACGAGTAGATCAAATACGATATGCTATGTACATCAAGTCATAATATAGGTACAAGGGAGAAACCGCTTTTCTTAAGATAGTTTCAGTTTTCAAGACAGCATGCGGCTTCTACTTTCTATGAAAATCATATCGAATCATATGTGAAATAAACTACAGTATATTGATCATGGCAATTCGACAGTGAGTGTGTCATGGAAATTACTAACGGTGTGTGTGTAACATGCAGATTAGTGCTCGTGCAACATGAACCGTTTGTAATAGTGCGGTGTTCTATCAATTCTAAGTTTTCATACATATAGCTGGGAATGCAGTATGCAACAACAGTATCCATGAACAGTCAATGTAGGTAAATGCAATATGTAGCTATAAGGTCCTATCAGCCCTGACGCATAACGCCATGCGGGCGATATCCCCATAGATGTTAATCTACTCACCGAAGTCTCGCGCCAAGTGTAGCCGACGACTTGCTTCCCCTTCTTCGCAGCGTCCGTCTTACTCGCTTGCGAACCTAGAATTACACAATATATCACACATAAGCTCAAATCTACCAAAAACGCAATATTAAGGTCAAACTAGAAACCCGCGTTGCAAACCAAGCGCTCGTGTGCGCGATATGCTAAAACGTGTGATTACGCTCCTGAAGCTAACCTGACGCGTCGCGATACGCAGCACAACCCAAACCCACACACGTATCACGTGTGTCGCGAAGATTTAAAATACTGAAAATAGGATAATAGGTCCCAGATTTTGATACAGAAAGAGTTTTATAAAAATAAATATACCAAAACACTCCATATACCAGCAGACACCAACCACCAAAACCCCAACCCATAATTCTCCCATCTGGCCACAAATTGCGGCCAGAATGAGTTTTTCGGCGGCCTGGATGGGGGGTGGGCTCCCGGGTTTGGTGTGTGCACTCTATACCCCATACACAAGCTATAGTAAATACAATTTTATTCTGAAGCACCCCGGGTAGTAGCAGTTTCAACAGAACCCAATTTCAAGTTAAAAAAATCACACTTTGCACTAAAATGATACTTTAGGGTATATTTGTGAAATCTGAAACAAACCCAAGTCTAAAACTATACTAATATCACATTACCAACCTAATCAAGCCATAAAAAGTTAATTTTTATCACAACCTCACTAAATCCATTTATATAGCACAAAACATGCATAAAATGTGATATTTTGCTAGAAATACTACAAGTTATGTAAAAGGGGTGTTAAGGGTGAGTTAATACCTTCAAAACGCCTTATGAAACACCAAAAATCCCTGCTTTTTCCTCAAGTGTGCAGATCCACCACCAAACACCTCAAAAGCTCATCTTTTTTCCATGGTTTGTGAAGGAAAAGTGTTGATTTGAGTAGGGTTTGAATGAGGGTTTAAAGAGAAATGGAAAGAGAAGAGAAAATGGAGAAAATGGTGTTGTTGTTGCTTCTTTTTCTACTGGAGCTCAGAAGTGAGGGAAAGAGAGAGAAAAGAGAGAGAAGCAATGGTCAAACAAAGTCAAATCCCATACCTAACCACCATACCTTCATTTCTATTTGAATTTGAATTATAAAAAGGGGGTTTTGACTTATTTAAATGGTTGGGATAAATAAAACCATGCAAGAAAAGAAAAAGGGTTAACATGATACATTTCCCATCTAATCTCAAAAAAAAAAAAAACTAAGTGTGCATGTGTGCTCCCAACACAAAATTTCACACTTAGGGTAAACTCGACTAAAATAATTAATAACCCTCTAAATATATATAAATATACCTAAATAAACACTTCACAACACAATTTCCACTAGCCAAGAAGGAAAATAAGATATCCGTTTTTACGAAAAACACGCACACTAGCTAAATAACGAGAAAACATCCTAAACGAATTTCAAGGCGTTACAATCTACCCCCCTTAAAGAAATTCGGTCCCCGAATTTAAAAGAAAAATCTAACTACACGTACCTTCGAAAAGATGGGGATACCTCTTCCTCATCTCGCTCTCGGTCTCCCAAGTGACCTCCTCGCCGCTCTGGCCACACCAAAGTACCTTGACTGACGGTATGTTCTTCGATCTCAATTTCTTCACTTGTCGATCCAAAATCATCACCGGCTGCTCTGCATAGGAAAGGTCGCGCTCAAGCTGGATCGTCGGGTGCTGAATCGCATGCGAAGGATCATAAAGATATCTGCGGAGCATCGAAACGTGAAATACCGGGTGCACGTCTGGAAAACAGGGCAGAAGGGCTAACCGATACGCAACCGCACCAACACGCTCGAGGATCTCGAAGGGGCCCACATATCTGGGACTAAGCTTCCCCTTCTTCCCAAATCTCATCACACCTTTTATTGGGGAGACCCTTAAGAAAACATGATCACCAACAGAAAACTCAAGTCTGCGCCGACGACGGTCCGCATAAGATCTCTGCCTACTCTGGGCTGCTCTCATCCTATCGCGAATCAACTGGATCTTCGCGGTCGTCTCCTCCACAATCTACGGCCCTAAGATACTGCTCTCACTGAGCTCTGTCCAACAGGCGGGCGATCTACATCTCCTCCAATAAAGAGCCTCAAACGGTGCCATCTGAATGGTCTGCTGGTAGCTGTTGTTATAGGAGAACTCTACTACGGGCAAATGATGATCCCAGCTACCTCCGAAGTCTAACACGCACGCTCTGAGCATGTCCTCGAGAGTCTGAATAGTCCGCTCTGACTGTCCGTCGGTCTGCGGATGAAATGTTGTGCTGAAACTCAAGCGGGTGCTCAAAGCCTCCTGAAGCCTCTGCCATAGTCGGCTGGTAAACTGGGTGCCTCTGTCGGACACGATACATGTCGGAACTCCGTGCAGTCATACAATCTCATCAATGTAAATCTGGGCATATTGAGCAAATCCGAAAGTCGTCTTCACCGGTAGAAAGTGAGCCGCTTTCGTCAAACGATCCACGATCACCCAGATAGAGTCATACCCTCGACTAGTCCTGGGTAGACCCATGATAAAGTCCATAGAAATCTGTTCCCATTTCCACTCCGGAATGGGCAACGGCTGTAGCTCTCCCGCGGGCCTCTGATGCTCAGCCTTGACTTCCTGACAAGTCAGGCATCTCGACACGAAATCTGCGATGTCCCTCTTCATCCCGTCCCACCAGTAAACATCTCTCAAATCGTGGTACATCTTGGTGGAACCTGGATGAACACTATACACCGATCGATGTGCCTCCTCGAGAATCTCGCGCCGCAGTCCCTCAGTATCTGGTATTGACAATCTGGTCCCAAATCGTAGTATCCCCTGATCATCGATCACGAACTCGGAAAATCTGCCCTGTCCCATCTGCGTCCTGATCTCTGAACAACGGTCATCACTGTGCTGCACCTCATGTATACGGTCAAGCAACTGTGGGCGTGCACGAATATGCGCAATCTGTCCTCCAATCGGCGTAAACTCGAACTGTACCCAGCTATCGCATAATGTCTTCCAGTCTGCCGACGACTGCCCCTGTACTGTGCTCAAACAAGATAGACTACCCCCGGGCCTCCTGCTCAAAGCATCCGCCACTACATTCGCCTTGCCCGGGTGATACAAGATCTCGCAGTCGTAGTCCTTCACTAACTCCATCCATCGGCGCTGTCTAAAGTTCAGGTCTCGCTGCTGGAATATATACTTTAAGCTCTTGTAATCAGTGAATATCTGGCACGACTCACCGTATAGGTAATATCGCCAGATCTTAAGTGCAAAGACCACTGCAGCCATCTCCAAATCGTGAGTGGGGTAGTTCTGTTCATGTTTCTTCAATTGCCGCGAAGCATACGCGATCACCCTGTCCTGCTGCATCAGAACACACCCTAGCCCCACTAGAGAAGCATCACAATATACCACAAATCCGCCTGACCCTGAAGGCAATGATAATACTGGCGCCGTAGTCAGTAGAGCCCGTAACTGCTGAAAACTTTGCTCACACTCCTCTGTCCAAACGAAAGGAACTCCCTTCCGGGTCAACCCAGTCAAAGGTGTAGCAATGCGAGAGAAATCCTGCACAAATCGCCGGTAGTTGCCGGCCAGCCCTAGAAAGCTGCGAATCTCCGTAACTGATGTGGGTCTGGGCCAACTCCGAACGGCCTCGATCTTCCTCGGGTCTACACATATACCGTCTCGTGAAATCACGTGCCCCAAGAAGTCTACGCTGTCCAGCCAGAAAGCACACTTGGAGAATTTGGCGAAAAGCTGATGCTCTCTCAAGGTCTGCAGTGTAATCCGCAGGTGCTGCTCGTGCTCCTCTCTACTCCGAGAATACACCAGAATATCGTCAATGAATACAATGATGAACAGATCAAGATACGACCGGAAAATACGGTTCATCAAATCCATGAATGCTGCTGGCGCATTGGTGAGTCCGAACGACATCACCAAAAACTCGTAATGGCCGTAGCGCGTGCGGAAAGCTGTCCTAGGAATGTCCTCCCGTCGAACCCGCAGCTGATGATAGCCTGATCGCAAATCGATCCTCGAAAAGTATCCTGCCCCCTGAAGCTGGTCAAACAAATCGTCGATACGTGGCAAATGATATTTGTTCCGCACTGTAACCCTGTTCAGCTGGCGATAGTCGATACACAGACGCAATCTGCCGTCCTTCTTCTTGACGAACAGGACTGGAGCACCCCAAGGAGAAACACTGGGTCGAATAAGTCCCTTATCCAGCAAATCTTGCAACTGGCCCTTCAATTCTCTAAGTTTCGCCGGGGCCATCCGATAAGGCGGTATGGAAATAGGCCCCGTGCCAGGAACCAAATCAATACAGAAAGAAATGTCGCGCTCGGGCGGTAGCCCAGGAAGCTCGTCAGGGAACAAATCAGGGAACTCGCTAACAACCGGGACCTGATCCAGAGGAACCTCTGTGGCTCTAGTATCACAAACATAGGCGAGAAATACCTGACATCCCTTCCTCAAAAGCTGTCTAGCGTGAAAAGAAGAAATCACACAGTGTGGGGCGGCACCACGGTCCCCCAACACAACAAAAACCGACTCGCCGGGAAAACAAAATCTAACTGTCTTCTCACGGCAGTCCACAGAAGCATAGCACGTGGCTAACCAATCCATGCCCAAAAGAACGTCGAAGTCCAACATCTCAAGAAGGATCAAATCGACAGGCAACTCTCTCTCGCCAATACAGACGGTACAGGATCGGAACACGTGCCTAGCAATAAACGACTCTCCCACAGGAGTAGTCACAACAAGCGGCTGATCAAGCAAGCCAGACTCTCTACCCAAACTCGGCACGAAGTGTGTAGATACGTACGAGTGCGTGGATCCGGGATCGAACAATTCGTGTACATCAACAGAACATACTGGAAGGATACCTGAGACCACCGCATTGGACGCCTGCGCGTCCTGATGCGTCAAAGCAAAAACTCATGCCTGCCCTCCACCTGTGACTGACTGTCCTCTGCCTCGGTCATCCCGTCCTCTCTGAGCAACTCCTCCATGCCCACGACCTCTCTGTGTATGAGTCTGACACGGAGTAACAGTAGGAACAACAGGCAACGCCCTCTGGGGTGGTGAAGGTGGTAAGGTGACGTGCGGTGCTGCTGTCTCCCTCTGGTGTATCTCAGGACAATCTCTGACGAGGTGAAGTAAACTGCCGCATCTATAGCAACCTCGCGACGACTGTTGACTCTCCCGTGGATACGAACTAAACATCTGGCCTCGTCTCGAATCTCTGCCACTCCTCGTACCTGAACGATACCTGTCGTGGCGTCTGAATGTCTGTCTCCGTGCTGCTATACCAGTACGAACTCTCTTCGGCTCTGGAACTACCGAAGTCTCAGCAAGGCGCTCCTCGACTAATAGAGCTGCATCTACCGCTGCTGCATATATCTCGTAGTGCTGCGAGCTAATCGCAAGGAACAGTGGTGTAAGCAAGCCTCGAATAAATCTCTTGACTCGCAACTCCTCGGTAGCCACTAGATACGGGGCATAGATAGATAGCTCTGTGAACAACACATCATACTTTGCCACTGACATCTCCGGAGTCTGGTGTAAGGACTCGAACCTGCGTGCTCTAGCATCTCTGACACTCAGTGGGAGAAAGCAGGCAAGGAATAGCGCCACGAACTCTGTCCAGGTCATAGGAGGAAGACCTGCTGCTCTGCCCTTCTCGACTGATTCACACCATTTCTACGCAAGACCTTCCAGGCGAAAGCTCGCGAACTCAACCCATCTCGCATCTGTGCATCTGAGGGAACGGCATATCCGAGCCATCCTATCAATGAAGGACTGTGGGTCCTCGGCTGCATCGGTGCCTGTGAAGACCGGAGGCTTCAGCCTCATAAACTCTGATAGCGATACCGAGATAACCTCTGTAGCTGCAGGGGCAACTGCCTGTACTGTGGGTACCACCGCGGTCTCAGTAACGGGTGGAACTACCTCTGGTCGCTGCGCTCAAAGTGTCTCTACTAGAGATCCCATCATCTGGCGCATCTCCTCCATACTGGATCCCACCGTCTGGCGCATCTCCTGCATACCAGACCCTAACATGGCAATCTGATCTGTCACGGGAGGAACAACCTTCTCGGGTACAACCGGTGTACTGCCCGGATCAGTACTCATCTCAGACGAATCAACTCGAATCTCGGCCCTCGCGGCCGCCCTCTGCGCCCTCGTACTCTTTGGCGGCATAATGGCTGAAAGGAAAATAGGATTCGATAAGGATGCAGATATCGAATCGCAAGAATGTATATAATCAAAAGGAATTTAAATCAATAAGTCCTAAGGTCGCTTTGGCGGAGTACCGTGTTGTGAGTATGCCGCGGAACATACGTACGCTACGCCACACTGCTTCAGCTACCTACTCCATCATACCAGGTAATCCTACACTCCGAAAGGTAAAACCTACGCTCTGATACCAACTTTGTCACGACCCGAATATTTCGACTCATGACCGACACTTAACCACGCAACGTCTACAGGCGTAACGCGACTAAGAAGCCGAACCCAGAAATCAAAACTATTTAAAAGTAGTGAGTGTTGAAAACATTCAATTTGAAACATTTAGAAAACCGTAATAGCTCAATGAAGTTCTTTTTAAAATTTAATTATCCTTAATATAATTTTGGCAGCATTTCCTTTGTAAAAGTAACCCCGAAATCGGGTAAAAAACAGGATATAAGTGAAAATGATATATAATGAAATAAAGCATTCCCAACGGGAACAATCACGCCCAACGGCGGAAACCATCACCACAAAAGTAATATACGACGCCGTAGCAAAGAATGAGCAATAAGTAAACATCACAAAATAATAAACTGCAATATATAACAGTCAGCTTCCACGAGCTCGACACCAGAAAACAAAAATATACATCATCGTCCTCACACTGTCACTAAGTCCAGTACATATATGGTAGATGGAGAATACTAGATACAAAAGTGTGTACAATAAAGTAACCAGATACCACAACCCACCTAATAGCAAAATAGCTCTCGCACCAGCTGTAGTGGTATCTGTAGCCAAAAGATGCAAAAAGGCAGCCTGCCGTGACTACTCTGAGGGGCAACCTGCAAATACTATGGCACAACGGGGATGAGTTGCCAACTCGTGAATAGAGATAGCATATAAGGGTAATCACGAGCATGCACGTACTGCGCTACGTTATCATATGCCAGCAGGTAAATCTATATGCGACAAGCAGTAAGTGCAATAATCATGCAAATGCTCTGTCAGGTAAAATAACTACAGGATGAGATACATGATAATCACTGCTGAGCATGGGATAAACAACATCCACACAAAATATCAATCGTGGAAAAATAATCGGTGCCCAAAGCCGCACCCAAATCCCAAATAAACTCAGGCGCCGGCACTCTCCTCGGCCCTCAAATCCTGCAAATCTCTGAGAATCACGAGTGCCCAACATCGGCACCCAAAATATCATAAATACTCGTGTCCAGTATCGACACGCAAATCCTCATACATCGGGCTCCGTAAGTCCGGATCAGCCCACGGGCTCCGTCTGCGGTATCGGCCCTCGGCCCCGGCAGTACGGATCATCCCGTATCCATCTCTCGACTCTGGTCAGTATCCTCCGGATAACCGCCAGGTCCAACCAATCACCGGTAGGTACTCGCCCGCCTCCAGGATCAATCGACAAAGTCCATCGATCATCTTGCCGAGGGGAACCATACCGGGTCCACCACGAACCCGCAAACGGATCATCCACTCCACGAATCGGGTTTCAAGCACACGTCTCAGCACCGAGAAAACGCGTGGTGGACGCACCAAAATATCATATCACGAGGAACCGGGTTTTCAAATAGTGCATCTTTTCTTAAATAACTCCACGGTCCTCAAAACCAGAAATCACATAAAAATCCAACACCAACGAGTAGATCAAATACGATATGCTATGTACATCAAGTCATAATATAGGTACAAGGGAGAAACCGCTTTTCTTAAGATAGTTTCAGTTTTCAAGACAGCATGCGGCTTCCACTTTCTATGAAAATCATATCGAATCATATGTGAAATAAACTACAGTATAATGATCATGGCAATTTGACAGTGAGTGTGTCATGGAAATTACTAACGGTGTGTGTGTAACATGCAGATTAGTGCTCGTGCAACATGAACCGTTTGTAATAGTGCGGTGTTCTATCAATTCTAAGTTTTCATACATATAGCTGGGAATGCAGTATGCAACAACAGTATCCATGAACAGTCAATGTAGGTAAATGCAATATGTAGCTATAAGGTCCTATCAGCCCTGACGCATAACGCCATACGGGCGATATCCCCGTAGCTGTTAATCTACTCACCGAAGTCTCGCGCTAAGTGTAGCCGACGACTTGCTTCCCCTTCTTCGCAGCGTCCGTCTCACTCGCTTGCGAACCTAGAATTACACAATATATCACACATAAGCTCAAATCTACCAAAAACGCAATATTAAGGTCAAACTAGAAACCCGCGTTGCAAATCAAGCGCGCGTGTGCGCGATACGCTAAAATGTGTGATTACGCTCCTGAAGCTAACCTGACGCGTCGCGATACGCAGCACAACCCAAACCCACACACGTATCACGTGTGTCGCGAAGATTTAAAATACGGAAAATAGGATAATAGATCCCAGATTTTGATACAGAAAGAGTTTTATAAAAATAAATATACCAAAACACTCCATATACCAGCAGACACCAACCACCAAAACCCCAACCCATAATTCTCCCATCTGGCCGCAAATTGCAGCCAGAATGAGTTTTTCGGCGGTCTGGATAGGGGGTGGGCTCCCGGGTTTGGTGTGTGCACTCTATACCTCATACACAAGCTACAGTAAATACAATTTTATTCTGAAGCACCCCGGGTAGTAGCAGTTTCAACAGAACCCAATTTCAAGTTAAAAAAATCACACTTTGCACTAAAATGATACTTTAGGGTATATTTGTGAAATCTGAAACAAACCCAACTCTAAAACTATACTAATGTCACATTACCAACCTAATCAAGCCATAAAAAGTTAATTTTTATCACAACCTCACTAAATCCATTTATATAGCACAAAACATGCATAAAATGTGATATTTTGCTAGAAATACTACAAGTTATGTAAAAGGGGTGCTAAGGGTGAGTTAATACCTTCAAAACACCTTATGAAACACCAAAAATCCCTGCTTTTTCCTCAAGTGTGCAGATCCACCACCAAACAACTCAAAAGTTCATCTTTTTTCCATGGTTTGTGAAGGAAAAGTGTTGATTTGAGTAAGGTTTGAATGAGGGTTTAAAGAGAAATGAAAAGAGAAGAGAAAATGGTGAAAATGGTGTTGTTGCTGCTTCTTTTTCTGCTGGAGCTCAGAAGTGAGGGAAAGAGAGAGAAAAGAGAGAGAAGAATTGGTCAAACAAAGTCAAATCCCATACCTAACCACCATACCTTCATTTCTATTTGAATTTGAATTATAAAAAGGGGGTTTTGACTTGTTTAAATGGTTGGGATAAATAAAACCATGCAAGAAAAGAAAAAGGGTTAACATGATACATTTCCCATCTAGTCTCAAAAAAAAACTAAGTGTGCATGTGTGCTCCCAACACAAATTTTCACACTTAGGGTAAACTCGACTAAAATAATTAATAACCCTCTAAATATATATAAATATACCTAAATAAACACTTCACAACACAATTTCCACTAACCAAGAAGGAAAATAAGATATCCATTTTTACGAAAAAACACGCACACTAGCTAAATAACGAGAAAACATCCTAAACGAATTTCAAGGCGTTACAGATATGTGCAGGACCGAGATTAATACATGTATATGATACCGTATTCTAATCTCGTGATATATGATATCGGTCGGTTATATATGATGTAGCCGGGTTATCGAATCAAGTGTTGATTCGATAAGTTGATACAAATGATATTAGTCGGTTGTATACAATACAACCGGGTTATTAAATCAAGTGTTAATTTAATAAATTAATGTGTAATTATATATTTGATATATTAATATACATTAACTAATATTAGCTCACTTAAGAAAATGTTTTCTCTTTGTACATTCAATATATATGTGATATATGTTAATGTATTTTATTTTTGTGTCATGCTAGATGACACATTGGACATGGGTGTGTGAGACTCATACCATACTTAAGATAATACGAGGTTTTAATTATTAAGGGTAAATCAAAATTAGGTGGAAAATTGTCGTGGTTGTGAAGCTTATAGAAACTTGTAGTAACCATTGACTTAGTTCACTAAATTTGTTTTATTCTAGATATTTATTAATCTAACCATTATCTTTAGCTATGGTTTAATCTCTACATGAGTTATATGAGATATTTACTCACCCTTGGTTCACACATGATCATTCTAGAGATCATTTTCTTCATCTCCTCCATTGCTCTCTAGCTTTAGAAAGAGAAGAAAAAGAAAGAAAGAAAAATAATTCTAAAGTGAGCAAAATTCCTACTTCATCAATCTACACTAGACTAGCCATGTAGTATATGTTGTTTGCTTCACTAATTCTCAATTAGTGAAAAGGTAGCTTGAGTTAGAGATTCTTCAACGTAGATCATTTTCGGCCTCGAAGAACCTTGAGCAAGCTCGTTCCTTTCACCTACTGGAGCCAATGGAGAGTCCGGGACACCACTACTTAAAGTAAAAGGGACTACTACACGGAGCTTTAGAAGTGAAGGACTGGTCTACAAAGGTTGTATTCCAAATTCACTTAGTGTAAAGTAGTTTACATGTTAGTTAAACCCTAATCTTCTAGTTAGATCCTTGGTTATGGGTTGTTTAGCACTTAGGTTTTTTTAAAATTTCATACTTGATGCCCTAGAAAACATAGTAAGGGTGCTAAGGAACCTTTCAGTGGTATCGGAGCCAAGCTAGAGAATTAGACGATATTAGTAGAATTACGAAACCGAAACAACTCCGAAATCTCGAAACAAAATACAGAGTTTCTGTCGATTTTTAAAAGTTCTCTGAAATTTTTTTAAACAAGTGCAGGATGTTACATATGATGTAACATGAACACCAGACAAAAACGAGCCCATTCCATCGGAATTTTCCCGGCAGGAACTTGCCAAAGACTGGCTAGGCCGGTTTTCTTGACTTATTTTTGCTTCATTTTTGTTTGATGCTCCATTCTCTGGGGTTTGGTGTTTCAGGTATTGTTTATTTTTACTAATATTGCATGTGATGTTATCTTTCTGTAAAGGCAATTCGGAGTGTTTCGTATTCGTAATTTTAATATCGTTTCGGGTAACATAGACGACATTAAAAAGTTTGATCGTCAAACACCACCTCAAGATTTCTCTCTGGAAATTTTTCAATAGTTGGAATTTTTGGGTTTAAAAATGTTCAGAAAATTGTGCAGTATTGTGTGGACCCCAAGAAAAACGAACCCCTAACTTGACCTAACGACCACGGAACTGCGGCCAAAAGGTGGTTTTGGCGACGGTTCCGCGGCGCCGTTGGTGAGGCTTGGGACGTGCTCTCTTGTGTTGGTCCGTATGTGCTTGTGGCACTGTCTGGGAATTTTTGAATCTAACTCAAGTGTTGAGTCCTCTGAGAATTTTGGGTGGTTGATCGATTGATCGAAAAGTTTAACATCGCCTAACTTTTATGAATGTGATACAATATTTGGAATCCACAGTAATTAGTTTTGTGAAAAATAGTTTGAATTTTGTAAACCTAGCAATTTAGTCTCAGATGATCGGTTGCCACGGGGTTTTGATATGGATCAATACTCTGTCGCAATCACGTAGTGTACGTGGATACTCGCCGGGTAACATTACTAGATAACCACGCCCCAAAGTCTCGACCAAGTGACTGTAGGAGAACCCTGTTGCCAAAAGTATCCTCCCGGGTGCTCGCGGCCGCGGTGTACCGTCTAAGTGCACTTCGTCGACGGCATTAGGGGTGCGGCCTTCTACTAATGTTTCTGACGAGCATTCGATCTAGCTGTCGGGAGTCTTGTTGAATTACCCGACTGGTTATTGAAAAGTGTTTTCAATGTTGTGACTAAAATGCGGGGTTTATAAGGTTAGGCATGAAATTCGGAATATGAGATATTCCGGGTTTATGATTTCTAAGGAATTCATTTGGTTAGGCATGAAATCCGAAGTATGTGATATTTCGGGTTATGATGTCTTAGGTGGTTGCGGATTCCAATTGTTGTAGATTTCATTTTCTTTTCTGCGACCGTAAGTGTAATATATGGTGTATCGCCGGTTTCTTTGCTATACGTTAACGACAATTGGGATACGCATATTTACTGTTAGTTATGTATATGCCCTAGAGGCCATTGTTGTACATATGATGTATATTATGATGGATGCATACAGAGAGGACTTTCTTGCTCGTCATGATAGTATGCTATTTGGTTTCACTTTATCTTAACATGTTGACTTGTATTGGTTTACTGTTTTTCTCTCACATGTTGATAAAGCCTTTAGGATTTGTACTCGACTAATGGGACTATGATGAGTTCATACTAGTGGGGCCATAGTAGTCAATGAGTACATCCTATAACTGTTCCTAGTCGAGGGTATATCGAGACAGGGCATCGATACACCAGAGTAGACTAGCGAATACGCATCTTGACCCATATGATGGGCGATGGATGATCCCATATCCATCGGTGTTTGACATCAGAGATGGTGTACGGGTGCTCAGTGGAGACTGGGTACACTGGACGGACTCGCCGAGAACTCCCAGATGGTGATATACCACACGTCAGATGGCAGTTCTCTGGTGACACTGGTACATGGTAGTCTGTAGACCCGAGATCGTCATAGAGTCTTGTGTGATTCCCACTGTACTTTTATTTCCACCTTACCACGTCCAAGAGGGCGTGCAAAACGGTGGCTTTTGGGTACAGTCCCGAATCACATGGAGGCAATGAGCGATAGGAGGGGATTCGTCTCTCCAAGTATAGGGAGTTGATGTTGTGCTGTGTTCGATTTTCTATAACTGGAAGTCCCTGTCCAGGGCTGATATAGAGATTTACTGGTAAGTGTTACTAGTAGTTTCTCGACCCGTTATGAGCCACACATCGACACGACTTATCGGTTACTGGGGTCTGACGTATACCACCCCTAGACTTGATATGCAACATATCAGACGAACAGACCGGACTGTACGGGAGTGTTACTGATTGGATTCACAGGAGAACGCACAGGCTAGCTTGTTGATCTTCTGATCGCTCAATACCTGGGTGGCTGTTACGTTTAGCTGACCGCTTGCAGCTTGTGGGTGTTTGATATGATCATCACCTGCTACCGGCGTATTGACGATTCTTTAGAGTCCTACACAGAGGTTTCTTGGCTCAGGCGAAACGGAGTAGAGGCACATATGTGATATGTGCAGGACCGAGAATAATACGATATGAGATACCGTATTATATTCTCGCGATATTTAGATATGAACCGGGTCATCGGATCAAGTGTTGATTCGATGAATCGGTACATGATATATTAGTCGGTAATATTCGATATAGCCGGATCGTCGGATCAAGTGTTGATTCGATGATTTTAATGTATAATAATATATATGATATATTGTATTACATTATCTAATATTGGCTCGCTTTATTATTTCATTTTCTTACTGGATGATACATTGATATATATGCGATATATGTTAATTGTATTATTTTCTTTTGTTGCAAATATATAATATATATGTGATATATATTATTGTGACATGATATGATTTATTATTAAACATGTTTAAGGATGATTAAAAGGGATTAGGGTTTGATTAGGGTTAGTTGCTTCATGCACTTTCTAGAAGCTTTTTCTTTTGTCATGGTTAAGATATTTGTTGATGACTCATTGCTAACCCAACCAAACCCTAACTCTAGTTTATTCTCTACATATTATTAGCCACTCATCCTTGACCATGGTTGATACATCAATCATATACTTTTATTTCTTTTCATCACAAAAGGAATTATCATTATCATTTTCCATGATCTTCTTCTTCTCTCTTGATTTTGAGCTCACTAGAAATTCCCTTTGTGATGATAAATTGTGAGAAAGTGAATTAAAAAGAAAGCATAAATACTACTCCTTCATCCTCATCTCATCTAGCCCATAAGATTAGTGTGTTCATCTTTTTAGAGTGAGAAAGCTTGAGTTATTGGAACTTCAACGTAGATCATCGGAGATTTGGAACACTTGAAGCAAGCATGGATCGTTCGAGTCGTGGAGCCTCTTTTGAGTCCGGGAGATCGTGGATAGCGGCGAAGGGACTTCTACTCGGAGCTTGTGAAGCGAAGGAGCGGACTACAAAGGTTGTAATCCCTCACACTTAGATAAAAAGATACTATCTTGCTTGCTTAACCCTAATAATCTAGCAAAGATCCCGGCTTTGGGTTGTTCGGCACGTCTAAATTTTTATCCGAGCATGTTTGATGCCTTATGAACCTTCTCAAGAGTGCCTAGGAACCCTACAGTGGTATCAGAGCTACTACGCATTGGATATCGACCTATGGGGGGTTCTCACTGTGTGACAGTGCGGCGAAGCATAGGCTCTTACCCCCAGGGTGTCCCGAGACCGGAAGGTGTTCCGGCGGGTTGTAGTCCTCGCGAGGGGGCATGCGTAAAAAGTAGCGGCTGAGGGACCCGTTGGTGCCACGGCGACCCCATTGGATGGGGTGGCTGCCTGACCTACAGTGGTATCAGAGCCTAGCTAGAGCATTAGGCGACATGTTTACGAAGTTAAAACTCCGATCGAACCCGAACCGACGAATTTAACCCCCTCTCTGGAAATTTTTCAAAATCTGGGATTTTTCTGAATTAAAAATACCTGAAAATACAGCAGGAAAAAATAAGAATTTCGGTGGAAAAAAAATCCACTGATCCGTACAAACCGCCGCGGAACCGCGGCCGTACCCTTGCTTGGGCCGCGGAACCGCGGCAGTTTAAAGAGATCAGGGCCCCATTTTTGCACAGTAATTCATAGTTCTCTGGTTTATTTTTTATGGGTATTTTTAATCTGTTTCAAGTGTTGAGATTTCTGGGGTTTGTTTTGTAATAGTAGATTCGATCGGAAAATTTAAATTCGTAATTCTTTCTAGATATTTAGAAATTGTTAAAAAGTTCGAACGGATATCATTAACACACTTTTTCCCGGCACGTAAAACTTTCAAGTGTTGAATTTTTATCGGGTTTAAATCTTTCGGAAAAATTGTACAAGTTAAGCGGTGGACCCTCTAGAAGACAACAAACCTTAACTCGATTATGTGACCGTCTTGAACTGCCTTTTGAACCTTCGGGTTTGGGGCAGTACGGCGTGCCACATGTGAGGCGTTGGCTTGACCCTTCTACGGCTGGATCACCGATACTGTGACATATTCTGGGATTATTTGAACTCCGCTCAAGTGTTGAGCAATTTAGGAAATTTTGGGTATTTGATTATCTGTTCGGAAAGTTTAATATTGTCTATTTATCTGGAATGTGATACAATATGTAGAATTCATAGAGTTAGGCATGAAATGCGAAGTATGTGATATTTCGGATTTACGATGTCTAAAGTGATTGTGGATTCCAAATATTGTAGTTTTACACTTTCTTTTCTGTCACCGTAAGTGTAATATGTGATATCGCCGGTTTCGTTGCTATATGTCAATGACAATTGGGATGCGCATATTTACTTACGTTGATGATATGTGATATTATGTGTTGCTGTGATATGTTATATTGGATCGTCGCGTTCTGAATAGCCGGGGGTTTTATGTGAGATGAGGGTTTTTATTTTCATTCATGTAAAATTCATTTGTAATGTAATATTCTTTTATTTGGGGCACTTCCAGGTTGAGGTTGATGTCACCAGTGTATATTATTTACTTTTCCGCATTAGGTAACCCAAGGAGGGGAGCACAAGTAACCGGGTTCTAGGGTCCAGTAGGAGGCCATCTCGAGGAGTCGAGACCGGGTCTCCTAACCCTAGAATTGGCAGTGTTACTTGCCGCTCTCGTAGGGGTCTTGAGATGTGGGTTTGGCTATTCGTCGCGACCGTGGAATCCGTGTTTTATACAGGCTCGTATTGAAAACACGGACGTCCTAGTATATCCAATATTTCATATATATTCTTTTGCTGCAATGTTCTGTGATGAGGTCATATTACTGCCTGACCTTTCATTGGTATATATGATATATCCTGCACCTTATTCGATGAGGAAAGGGCCGACGATCCCTTCACCGGGAGTGACCCCTTTAGCGAAACTAAGAAAAACCTCAAAAACACTCCTTTTTCAAAAACTACTTGATTCTACGACGATATCAAGTTCATTACGCTTAGGGTTTTCTAAAAAACCTGCGTAGCCCTCCGTCATTTCAGATAGATATTATTTAGTATTCGTGCTATGTTTGTTGACTTAGTTAAGGCATAGTGTACGGTAGCTAAGTAATGTTTATCTGCTAAAACATGAGATGTGATTGGATTAGGGTATTCGTACGGCCTTGTTGACTCAGTTAAGGGTCATACGGGTGGGTTTAATTCGATCGGGAAATGTACGGGTTGAACTTGACATGCGACTTATGGTTTGTTGACTTAGTTAAGGTCATAGATCGCTAGGGGAAAAATAGTATCGGGAATTTCAAGTGTTGAAATTTGCAATGAGATTGCATACCTTCTATGAGATAGTTGGATCCCGATACCCACTGCGAGTAAGTGTTACTCCTGGGAGAGTTTTACACAGGACAATTAGTCATTCAAGTAGGTGTCTAGAAAAGTGTTAACGGGGTTACGCCTCTGGGAAAACGAGGTTTACTTTAATTAGGTCCGTGCGAAAGCACGGGGAACCTCCCTCAAAGTACCGATACTGATCTGGCTGAAAGATTGACGAAATTGTAGGGTGTAATTAATCCCGGCTAATCTTACCTTTTAGGGTTTGAAGGTAGATTTGATAAAAACAGTGGGAGACATCCTGATTAGATAAGATAATAACCAATCTAATCTTGCAAGAGCATACGCTAAAGTGTTTTTCTTCTCTCTCTCTCCAGGTAGCGACCATGTCAGGCCATAATCAAGATAATAATATGGATGTATTGACTGAACCCGCTTATTATACTGAGCAGGGGAACGTTGGACCCGTTCTTTCTTATAAGAGTTATAAGACTGAACAGGAAACAGGAGAATGTCTGGATTGTCACGCCGCCCAAAAGAACATGCATATTGATGCATCTTCTTCAAGTGTGTTAGTTATTGAGAACTGTTTCTCAGTTCACCCTACGTCCTGGGTATTAGATACCGGATCAGGATCCCACATATGTAAATTGTTACATGGGCTACGAAAAGGTAGAGAACTGGGAAAAGGTGATCATTCCGTTCAAGTAGGGAACGGTGCAAGTATTGTAGCCAAAGCAGTTGGCGAATATCACCTTGTATTACCAAGTCGTAATACACTTATTCTGAATGAGTGTTATTACATACCGAACATGATGTGCAACATTATATCAGTTTCTTTATTAAGTAAAGAAGGATATAATTTTGTAGTACAGGATAATGTTATGAACATCTTCCTATATCAAAAGTTGATTGCATCAGGCTCGTTACATAATGGCATATTCATTCTCAATCAAAATACAGTCCTCAATATACAAAACACACACAAGAGGAAGAGTTCAGATATGAACGAATCCTTCTTATGGCATTGTAGACTTGGTCATATCAATGCGACACGACTGGCTAAGTTGCATAAAGATGGATATTTGAACCCGTTCGAATTATCATCTTATGATACTTGCCATTCATGTCTCAAAGGAAAAATGACCAAAGCTCCGTTTAATGGACACGGAGAAAGAGTTACAGAACTCTTAGGACTGATACATAGTGATGTATGCGGTCCCATGTCTATGCATGCTAGGAACGGTTCTTCCTACTTCATTACATTCACTGACGATCTCTCTAGATACGGACATGTGTTTCTGATGAAACACAAGTCTGAAGCTTTTGAGAAATTCAGAGAATATAAGCACGAAGTAGAGAACCAAACGGGCAAAAGTATTAAGATTCTTCGATCTGATCGAGAAGGTGAATACTTAAGCAGTGAGTTCCTAGATTATCTAAAGAGAATGGGATTCTCTCTCAGCTTACTCCTCCTTATACTCCTTTTTCAAAATCACTCGATTCTACAACGATATCAAGTTCATTATGTAAAAGGTTTTCTTAAAAACCTGTCGTAGCCTTCCGTCATTTCAGATAAGTACTATTCAGCATTCGTGCTATGTTTGTTGACTATGTTAAGGCATAGTGTGCGGTAGCTGATTAGTGCTTATATGTTAAAGTATGTGATGCGATTGGATTAGGGTAGTCGTACGACTTTATTGACTGTGTTAAGGGTCGTACAGGTGAGTTTAATTCAATCACGAAATAACAGGTTGAACTTGACTATCACTTATGATTTGTTGAGTATGTTAAGGTCATAAGCTACTAGGGGTAAAAATACTATCGGGAATTTCAAGTGTTGAAATTTGCAATGAGATTGCATACCTTCTATGAGATAGTTGGATCCCGATACCCACTACGAGTAAGAGTTACTCCTAGGAGAGTTATACACATCATAATTAGCCGATCAAGCACGTGTCTAGAAAGGTGTTAACGGGATTACGCCCCTGGGAAAATGAGGTTTATTTTAATTTGGTCCGTGCGAAAAAACGGAGAACCTCCCTCAAAGTACCGACACTGGCCTGGCCGAAAAATTGGCGAACTTGTACGGTGTAATTAATCCCAGCTAATCTTACCTTTTAGAGTTTGAAGGAAGATTTGATAAAAACAGTAGGAGCTATCCTAATTAGATAAGATAATAACCAATCTAATCTTCCAAAAGCATACGCTAAGTGTTATCTTCTCTCTCTCTCTCTCCAGGTAGAGACCATGATATGCCTTAATCAAGATAATAATATGGATGTATTGACCGAACCCGCTTGTTATACTGAGCCGGGGAACGTTGGTTCCGCTCTATCTTATAATTGTTATAAGTCTGACCAGGAAATAGGGGAATACCAGGATTCCCATGCCACCCGATCGAAGAAAGAATACGTTGATGCATTTTGTTCGGGTTTGTTTATTACCGAGAACTGTTTAGCAGTACACTCTACGTCCTGGGTATTAGATACTGGATCGGGATCCCACATATGTAATATGTTACATGGGCTAAAGAAAGCTAGAGAACTGGGAATAGGTGATCATTCTGTAACAGTAGGGAATGGTGCAAATGTTGCAGCCAAAGCAGTTGGCGAATATCACCTTGTATTACCAAATGATAATACATTGATTTTGAATGAATGTTATTACATACCGAACCTGATATGCAATATTATATCAGTTTCTTTATTAAGTAAAGAAGGATATAATTTTGTATTGCAGGATAATGTTATGAACATTTTTCTGAATCAAAAGTTGATTGGATCAGGCTCGTTAAATAATGACATATACATTTTAAATCAAACCACAGTTCTTAACGTTCAGAACACACACAAGAGGAAAAGTTCAGAAATGAATGAGTCCTTCTTGTGGCATTGTAGACTAGGTCATATCAATGCGACATGACTAGCTAAGTTACATAAATATGGTTATTTAAATCAGTTTGAATTTACATCATATGAAACTTGCCAGTCATGTCTTAAAGGTAAAATGACCAAAAATCCGTTTACTGGACACGGAGAAAGAGGTACGGAACTCTTGGGACTGATACATAGTGATGTATGCGGTGCCATGTCTATACATGCCAGGGATGGTTTCTCGTACTTCATTACTTTCACTGACGATTTCTCAAGATTCGGACATGTGTTCCTGTTGAAACACAAGTCTGAAGCTTTTGAGAAATTCAAAGAATATATGCATGAAGTTGAGAACCAGACGGGTAAAAGTATTAAAATCATTCTATCTGATCGAGAAGGAGAATACTTGAGCACAGAGTTCCTGAATTATTTAAAAGGGAACGGGATTCTCTCTCAGCTTACTCCTCCTTATACACCACAGCACAACGGTGTATCGGAGCGGAGGAATCGCACCCTATTAGATATAGTGCGCTCTATGATGAGTACTGCTGAGTTGCCTGTTTCCTTTTAGGGTTATGCGCTTGAGACAGCTGCATACCTATCGAATCAAGTTCCATCTAAATCAGTGCCTACAACACCATATGAGATATTGAGTGTAAAGAGACCGTATCTTAAATGAGTTAAGATATGGGGTTGTCCGGCCCATGTCAAAAGGCGAAATCCAGACAAACTCGAGGTACGATCAGTTCTTTGCAAGTTTGTGGGGTATCCAAAGAATTCACAAGGATATATTTTCTACCACGCTAAGGAACAAAAGGTGTTTGTTTCTCAACATGCCACCTTTTTAGAAAAAGAATTTTTTGTAAAAGAAATTAGTGGCAAAGACGTAGAGCTGGAAGAAGTTCCAACCGCACAAACTACAACTGATCATTTAATGGAACCTGAGGATTTGGTAGTTCCCAATGAACCTCAGCCTCTCCGCCGATCTAGTAGGGTTCCTCATCCACCTGAGAGATACTAATGTTTTCTTATTGATGGTGGGAGCGGGGATTGCATCATGGAAGATGATAACCCAACTAGCTTCGAGCAGGCTATAACGAGTGGGGACTTTGTGAAATGGCTGGATGCAATGCGATCTGAGATGGAATCCATGTACACCAACAAAGTATGGAATTTGGAAGATGCTCCTGAAGGGTTAAAACCCATCGGGAGCAAGTGGATCTTCAAAAAAAAACTTTGTGTAGATGGAAAAGTTGAGACTTTCAAAGCTAGACTTGTAGCAAAGGTTTTCGTCAACGACCATGTGTGGATTATGATGAAACCTTTTCTCCAGTGGCTATGCTTAAGTCCATTCAGATCCTACTTGCCATCGCTGCATACCATGACCATGAAATCTGACAAATGGACGTCAAGACCGCTTTTCTAAATGGTGATTTAGAAGAGAGCGTGCACATGACTCAGCCAGAAGGCTTCGTAGATAGTGGGAGCAGCGAAAAAGTGTTCAAGCTGCTTAAATCAATCTACGGGTTAAAGCAGGTATCGTGGAGTTGGAACATCTGTTTTGATGTGGCAGTCAAAGAGTTTGACTTCGTCAAAAACATAGATGAACCTTGTATATACAAGAAGGTGGCAGAGAGTAAGGTCGTCTTCCTCGTATTGTACGTGGATGACATACTCTTGATAGAAAATGATGTTGCTATGCTACACTCGGTCAAGCTCTTCTTATCACAAAGATTCTCCATAAAGGATCTGGGCGATGCCTCCTACATCCTGGGGATTAAGATCTACAGAGATAGATCTAAACGGATGCTGGGATTGTCCCAATCCAGGTACATTGACACCATACTAAAGAGGTTTAGTATGGAGGATTCCAAGCATGGGAATTTTTACCCACGATCTCAGGAATCACTCTCTCCAAAGAGACGTCCCCCAAGACTGATTTGGAGAGTGCTCGCATGCAAGGTATACCCTATGCTTCGACAGCCGGGTCTATCATGTATGCGATGTTATGTACCCGATCGGATGTAGCGTAAGCACTGGATGTTGTAAGTAGGTATCAATCAGATCCTGGGGAGAATCACTAGATAGCTGTGAAGAACATTCTTAAGTACTTGAGAAGGGCTAAAGAAATGTTCTTGGTGTATGGTAACGGTGAACTCCAAGTGGAGTCCTTTACCGACTCGAGCTTCCAGAGTGATAAGGACGACTCTAAGTCAGTCTCGGGTTTTGTCTTCACCTTTAATAGAGGGGAGGTTTGTTGGAAGAGTTCCACGCAAGAAATCATGGCAGACTCGACGATGGAGGCTGAATACATCGCTGCCAATGATGCCGCCAAAGAGGCCGTATGGATGAAGAAGTTCATAACTTTACTTGGAGTGGTTCCATCCTTCGAGCATCCAATACCTTTGTATTGTGATAATAATGGAGCTGTGGCTTTGACCAAGGAACCCAGGTCCCATCAGCGATCCAGGCATATTCAGAGGCAGTATCCCTGATCCGGGAGATAGTTGAACGCCGAGAGATCGAGGTCAGGAGAGTTGACATTAAGAATAACACGGCGGATCCATTCATGAAGGCCATACCCCAGATACAATTTAAGAAACTGTTAGGGATGTTGGGTATGAGATACTACAACAACTGGCCTTAGTGCATGTGGGAGATTGTTAGTTGTATGTATGCCCTAGAAGCCATTATTGTACATGATTTTATATTATAGTGGATGCTTGGACATATATATAGAGGACTTTCTTTCTCGACATGATAGTATGCTATCTGGTTGCTCTTTATCTTAACATGTAGACTTGTATTGTGATACTGTCTTTCTCTCACATGTTGATATAGCCCTTAGGATGTATACTTGACTACCAGGATTATGATACAGATCATACTAGTGGAGCCAGGGTATTCTATAAGTTCATCCTTTAATTATTCCTAGTCGAGGGTGTATCGAGAGGGGGCATCGATATTCCGGAGTAGACTGGCTTATATGCTTCTTGACCCATTTGATGGGCGATGGATGATCCTATATCCATTGGTGTTTGATATCAAAGATGGTATACGAGTGCTCAGTGGATACTTGGTACACTGAACAGGACTCGCCGAGAACTCCTAGATGGTATTATACCTAACGTCAGATAGCAGTTCTTTGGTGACACTGGTACATGTTAGTCTGTAGACCCAAGATCGTCATAGAGTCTTGTGTGATTCCCACTGTGCTTTGATTTCCACCTTACCACGTTCAAGAGAGCGTGAAAAACGGTGGTTTTTGGGTACAGTCCCGAGTCACATGGAGGAAATGAGCGATAGGAGGGGATTCGTCTCTCCCGGTATTAGGGGTTGATGTTGCGCCATGCTCGATTGGTTATAACAGCAAGTCCCTGGCCAGGGCTGATACTGAGATTTACTGGTAAGTGTTATCAGTAGTTTCTCGACCCGTTATGAGCCTCATATCGGCATGACTTATCAAGTTACTGGGGTCTGACATTTACCACCCCTAGACTAGATATGCGATATATCGGACGAAGAGACCGAACTGTACGGTAGTGTTACTGTTGGATTCACAGGAGTATGGACAGGCATGCTTGTTGATATTCTGATCGCTCAATACCCGGGTAGCCATTACGTCCAGCTAGTACCGTTGACTACTTGTGGGTGACTGATAGGATCAACACCTACTGCTGGCGTATTGACGAATCATTAGAGTCTTACACAGAGCTTTCCTAGCTCATGCGGAACGAAGTAGGGCACATATGTGATATGTGCGGGACTGAGATTAATACGTGTTTGTGATACAGTATTCTAATCTCGTGATATGTGATATCGGTCGGTTATATATGATATAGCGGGTTATCGAACCAAGTGTTGATTCGATAAGCTGATACAAATGATATTAGTTTGTTGTATGCGATACAGCCGGGTTATTAAATCAAGTGTTGATTTAATAATTTAATGTGTAATTATATATTTGATATATTAATATACATTAACTAATATTAGCTCGCTTAAGAAAATGTTTTCTCTTTGTACATTCAATATATATGTAATATATGCTAATGTATTTATTTTTGTGTCATGTTAGGTGATACATTGGACATGGGTGTATGAGACTCATACCATACTTAAGATAATATGAGGTTTTAATTATTAAGGGTAAATCAAAATTAGGTGGAAAATTGTCATGGTTGTGAAGCTTGTAGAAGCTTGTAGTAACCATTGACTTAGTTCACTAATTTTGTTTTATTCTAGATATTTATTAACCTAACCATTATCTTTAGCTATGGTTTAGTCTCTACATGAGTTATATGAGATATTTATCCACTCATGGTTCACACATGATCATTCTAGAGATCATTTTCTTCATCTCCTCCATTGCTCTCTAGCTTTAGAAAGAGAAGAAAAAGAAAGAGAGAAAAATAATTCTAAAGTGAGAAAAATTCCTATTTCATCAATCTACACTAGACTAGCTATTTAGTATAGGTTTTTTGCTTCACTAATTCTCAATTAGTGAAGAGGTAGCTTGAGTTAGAGATTCTTCGACGTAGATCATCTTCGGCCTCGAAGATCCTTGAGCAAGCTCGTTCCTTTCACCTAGTGGAGCCAATCGAGAGTCCGGGACACCACTACTTGGAGCAAAAGGGACTACTACACGGAGCTTTAGAAGTGAAGGACCGGTCTACAAAGGTTGTATTCCAAATTCACTTAGTGTAAAGTAGTTTACATGTTAGTTAAACCCTAATCCTCTAGTTATATCCTTGGTTATGGGTTGCTTAGCACTCTAGGTTTTTTAAAATTGCATACTTGATGCCCTAGAAAACATAGTAAGGGTGCTAAGGAACCTTTCAGATGGTATATATGTACATTGTATTTTCGTTCCTTTTTCTGGTGTGATATGGATTAATTGATGGGACTTCATTAATTCTGATTAATGCAAGGAAAAGAAACCTATATGAAGTTGTTGGAACCAATTTTTTTGAAAACTGATATTATAAATGTTTCCTTTTGCTTTGCATAGTGGTATTCGATTATGAATATCCAGCATCTCATTCGACGATGCAAGAGCCGAGATCCCTTCATAGAGAGTGACTGCTTGGGCGAAAGTTTGCTTCAGTGTAATAATTTCACTAATTAGATTCTTTTGCTTTGCATCGTGGTATGTAGTTAAAAATATCGTGCACCTCATTCGATGAGGAAAGAGCCGAGATCCCTTCACAGGGAGTAACCTCTTTACCAAAAGTTTGCGTTACTATATATTTGTAAAACCACTGGGTTCCTTCAATGATACCAAGTTCATTACGTTAAAGGTTTTTCGCCAAAAACCAGCCGTAGCCCTTCGTCATTTCAGATTAGTATTGCTTAGTATTTGTGCTACGTATGTTTATTCGCCGAGACGTAGTGTGTGGTAGCTCTGTAATACTTTTCTGTTGCATAGATAATGCGATTGGTTAGGATAGTCGTGTGACTTTGTTGATTATTCGTCAAGGTTCATGCGGGTGGGTCTAATGCAATCTTGGATAATGACGGGTTGAACTTGAATAGGACCTTTTGATTTGTTGATTATTCGTCAAGGTCACTTGGGTCCTAGGGGTAAAAACCATATCGGGAGTTTCAAACATACAGGAAGCTTACCAAGCATGCGCATACCTTCTGGAGTGTGGTGACTTGAGTGGCTTTCATCAAGTTACCATGCGATGATAGTTGGATCCCGATTCCCACTGATGAGTGGGTGTTACTCCTCGGGTGATTTTAGATGATCCCGACTGATTCTCCTTTTAGGGTTTGAGGGAGAATTCGAGGAAACAGTAGGAGCCATCCTGATTAACCAATCTAATTTAGGTTAGAGTGCACAATGAGTGTTTCTTTTCTGTTTCTCTTTAGCAGTGACCATGACCTGACCATAAACTAAAACTCTTGAACCAAGTTAACCGAACCTTTTTAAAACATTTTGGCTTTTAGATTATCATCTAGTCGCATATATCATTGCCACTCCTATATCCCCTTTGAATTTCTTCAGAACACCCCGTATCACTACGAAGATCCATATTTATTGGATATTCCATCGTATAGTTACATACGAACTCGAAGGAAATTGTTCCAGTTCGAGAATGGATTCTGGTTCTGGAGAAATTGAATAGGATTATTCAGTTGCCTTTTCCCTTTACCTCCTCTCAGGTTGCGAGGGCTCATGGTATAAGGAGAGTACACCTATTACGCTTATTGTATAGTCTTATTCCAAACCTTAGGCTGGTGCTGAAGGGTAGGGAAGGAAGAAAACCAATTAGCCTGAGTGTGGTGTACAGAAGGTAATAAGTAAAGACATATAAAGAGATTAGATTGAGGGCAAAGGAAATTACGACTAATATCATTCATGAAAAAGATGCGTATACCCCTACCACCCCTACTTCCCCTTTGCATTTTTCTAGAACACTCCATATCACTATGAAGATCCACTTTTCTTGGATATGCTATCGTATAGTTACATACGAACTCGAAGGAACTTGTTCCGGTTCGAGGATAAATTCTGGTTCTGGAGAAATTGAATAGGATTATTCAGTTGTCTTTTTGCTTCACCTTCTCTCAGGTTGCGAGGGCTCCTAGTATTAGGAGAGTACACCTATTACGCTTATTGGATAGTCTTCTTCCAAACCGTAGGCAGGTGCCGAAGGGTAGGGAAGGAAGAAAACCAATTAGCCTAAGTATGGTGTACAGAAGGTAATAAGTAAAGACAAATAAAGGGATTGGAGTGAGGGCAAGGAAATATACGGTTATTTTCATGAATCTGGATAGTGGAAGAGGCATTACTAAGAATACCCGTCTATCCCTTCGAAACTTTTTCATGTTTCAGCTTGACTGTGCGATATTAATTGAAAACCGTTTTCCTAATTAGATTCTGACTCCAGGGTATGTATTTACCAGATTTGATTCTCATATCTGTATGGCGTTACAGATGATGAGTGGGAGTAAGATATTGGAAATTGGGTGATTAGATCCTCAATATATATCAAATTTTTTTGTAATTGGTGATATTTGAAGAAATTACCTGGGTTTTTCCTAACAACAAATATTGGGTTTTGAATATCCGTTGTTATGCACCAATTTCAAACCGATATATCTGTACATTTATTTTATAAAGTGAGATATAACCTTTTGAAATTATGTCTATGAAATTTACCTATATCAGTTATTGGTTAGGTAAAGAGCATTCAATAACGGTGTAATTCTTCTTAACCATAACACAGTTTTCAACCTATGATACACAGGGTTTGAGTTATTGAACTCAGAGAACTTATACAAAGTATTGTATGTTGTCTGATGTCCATTAGGACAAAGGGGTTAGTACTCGTACTATATTCTGTTTACTCATAACTTCTCTAGTTTTAGACAAATATTTTGTTGAAATACAGGATCCAAATTTTGAGAAGTTATAGGTATAAGAATAAGGTAGAGAACCATATGTTGCAAGTATTAGGATTCTTCAAGGTGATCGAAAATGTAGATACTTGTGCTAGGTATTCCGTTGTAAATAATAGATTTAAGAGATTGATTCTCTTTCAGGTTACTCATACGTGGATGCATTCTTTGATGAGTAATGCTGCTTGGCCTCCTTCCATTTGGTTGATATGCACTAGAAACAGCTGCATGATTTTTGAATCTGGTTCCAATTAAATTAATGCCTTTGATTCTATTTTGGATATAGAATGGATTCATATCTTAACGATGTTAAGGTATATGGAGTAGTCCGGCTGATGCTTAAAACTAGAATCTGGACAAACTCAAGGCACGTTTCAGTAATGGCAATTTGTGGGTTATCCCGGGCTTTGACGAGGGTTAACATTCTACCATCTGGAAGATCAATAATTATATTGTTCTTTACTCACCACAGTTTTAGTAAAATGGATTCTTTTCAGAAAACATTAGTGGGAGTATGGTAGAACTGGAAGTGATTCCAGAACCACAAACGATTACTGAAAATTTAGTAGAATATGATGATTCAATTGGATTCGACGATCCATTAGCCACTCCGCAGATTTGGTGGGTAACCTCAGGCGCCCGAGAGGTACTTCGGTCTCCTCTAAGACGGTGACAGGGAGGTTTTTGACTACCCAAACTTGCCACTACTGCTGTTCTAGACTATGAGGTCTGGCGGGAGGATGAGTATAACGTCGTTCTAAATTGGTTTTAGAAATGCACGTGTATATGACTCTACCAGAGGGTTGGTGTAGTCAGTGGGAGCAGCGGAAGCATGGTAGGCAAGTAGCTTATGTCTATTTATAGACTAAAGCAGGTATAATGGAGATAGATCATCTAGTTTTGATGTCACAGTCACAGAGTTTGACTTCATCGGAATAACATATGGACCTGGTAAGAATGTAGTTGGGAGAGATGTCTTGGTATTTGGATGACATGCTCTTGATAGGAAGTGATATTCCTATACTACGATCAGTTATACTGTGGTTGTCACAAGGATTTTCTCCACACAGTATCTGGATAAAATATCAGGGATTTTGGTTACTAGATCTATGGTTTTAGATCTAGATTTGGGAAGTATCCTAACTCGGGTAATTTGACACTATTCTAAAGTGTTTTAGAATGGACGGCTCTTGGCGTGGTGGTGTATGTTGCGCCACGGCAGCGCCCCGGCCTCTTGCTCGAGGCCAAAATGCGGAATAAAAATTTTCCTTACCCGAAAACCGGCGCTACCGCGGACAATGAAAAACCCGGATCGTTTACCATTAACCTAAAGCTAGCGGTTAAGATATAGGGTAAGAAGTATACCGAGTGATCCGAGTCCTCCGGTCTTCTCGTCATCGTCCCGATCTCCCGCGGAAAGTGTTGTCTCCATATCGTCGCCTCCTCGCCGGAAAAGGCACCACATCGCCTTCTTCTTTTACGGGCTCCCGCCTCAATACCGAGGCAACTCGCGCATGAAGCCGGCAACTCGACATGCTCAAGATATGCTGTAGAATGTGTAGTGTAGAGGGTATGTCTCTTTTGGGGTTTGTTGCCATGGTGATGGAGGAATTAAGAATAGAAAAATGGTGCTTGCATTTTTCTAGCAAGAAAATGAGATCAAGAAAGAAACTATGAAGCTCTCTTCTTCTTCTTCTCTCTTTCTTTTTTTCTTCTCTCTTTCTTTTTCTTTCTTCTCACTTATGAAAAAACTTATCATCTCAAAAGAGAATGGTGGAGGGATATGAAACAAAATCAAGATGGAGGTGAGTGTAGGAGAATAGAAGAGGTGACCATATCCAAAGACAAAGAAACATCAACCATGCTTCTCACTTTAAACCCATACCCTCTCAATAATGCAAGTGATGGTGGAAAATAAAAGATACCATCATAATCTCTCATCTTACAAATAAACCCTCCATAAAATATTATTTGCAAACTTGCAAATAACCCCCTCCATCGGAAAAGTCCGGCCGGGAAAGAACAAAGAAAAACCGGCCGGAACGGAATGCAAACTGGCAACTCCAGAAAACTGGTCCCGTAATAAATTACAGGAAACCCCCATACTGTGCATACACACCCGCATCTGTATTCCGTCCGGATACAAATGCAATGAGACAAAATCTACACTGTACTAAATTAGGACCGGCTTAAACCAAAGCCGGCTAGTAATATCCGTTCGATCCTGATCCGTGCAATACCGCACGTATCAGATCGAACCCTGCCATATAACTATACGGCTACTAGTACAAAACTGTCCGATCCTGATCCGTGCAATACCGCACGTATCTGATCGGATCCTGCCATATCTCCATACGGCCTCTACAGCGTTTCGCCCGAAAGCTTGAGTAACTGTAAGTGTGGTGGACTCTAAAGACTCGTCAATACTATGGCTGTGGATTTAACCACTAGCACGTCAGAGGTATAAGCCAATACGTGACGGGCCACCAGCTATTGACCAAAAGGGACGTCGATGAAGAAGCTCACCCCGACACCCAACTGAGCCTGTCAGTGACAATATCCGTACAGTTCGGTCCGTTCGTCTATGAGTATCGCATGGCGGGCCTAGGGGGTTGGTAAAAGTCAGACCCCCAAAAGCGGTACAAGTCGTGTCGGAGCGTAGCCCAGAACGCCCTGAGATACTACTGGAATACCTACCAGTAAATCTCCTGCCTCGGCCGAGGGCTTTGCGTAATGGCTCTCCTAGACACAGCGCGACCTCACCCCCAATACCGGGAGAGACGAACCCCTGAAGATCCGCTCACTGCCTCCATGTGGCTCGGGACTGTACCCAACTAAAACCTGTTTGCACGACTCCTTTGAGCCGTGGTAGGGTAGTAATCAAAGCACAGTGGGAACTCACACGAGACAAATGACGATCCTCAGGTCGATGAACTAACCTGTACACATGTCACCAGGGAACTGCTATCTGACATCTGGTATAAGACCAACTAGCATGTTCCCGGCGAGTCCTGTCCGGTGTACTCATAACCCAATGAGCACCTATATACATCTTAGGTGAACCAACTGACACCAGTGGCCTGTGAGACCGGCCACCGCCCCTCGTCGGGGTCTCGACTGTATACACTAGTCTACTAATGGAGTATCGATGCCCTGTCTCGAAACTCCTACGACTAGGGACCTTTTAAGGATGTGCTTGTAGACCACCAGCTCCCACGTATATGATCGCCATCATACTGCTGGTAGTCAAGCAAGAATCCTAGGGGCTCTATCAACGTGTAATAGCGACATGTCAGGTCACCTGAAGCAGTACACGATGATAAAGATAAACCAGATAGCATACTATCATCTCGAGTAAGACTGTCCTACCGGGATAGGTCCTCCCTCAATCATTGCAATCACGTGCCTGCGATCCAATAATTGACTCTGAGGGCACTATCTCCAACAATCTCCCACTTGCACTCAAGGCTAATTATTGCGATGCCGCATACTCACAGCCCGTATGATACCGAACACCCAACTTCTCTACTAGTCAGTCTCACAAAGCTCGTTTGCGAAACTATTGCGTTCGAGGAATAGCCTCAGTGAGTGGATCCACTGTGATGTTTCTTTCTATGTCTCTCTATATCTCAAGTTCGCGGAGAAAGCCATCTCCCGAAATGAGCAATACCTGTCTTAGAACGTCTGGATGTCCGATGGGACCTAGCTCATAAATGAACTCCAAATCCAAACTTCTTAGACTGTATCGTCAACTGAACTTAATCAGTATCCTGCGCCATGCCTCCCTCAGTATTGCCTTGGACCATCTGTCCAAAATACTGCCCCTCGTCAGAGGGAAAAATATAACTCTGACAACCTCCTTGTCGTCCATGTCACCTTGGAAGCCTGGAATGATAACTGTCTCCCAAATAAAGCTGTCGTTATCATATCCCTAGAACATTCACTTATGTTCTAAAACTGCTTCCGACTGTTTCTCCAGGATTGGATCAATGTCAACTTATTGCATTTAGTGCAAGAACAACATCTGGTGTGGTACTTGACATCTCATGATTGACTCAATTGCCTAAGCAAGTGATCTGTCAATCATGCGTATCCCTCTCCCCTTTAGTCTGTAAGACACCTTTAGAGAGGGTGACTCCATCACCTGCTGGTACATTACCATGCCAGGAGTCGTCCATTCTAAATACTCATAGAATGCTGTCAAGGTACCCAGATTGGGAAACCACCCAAATCTAGATCTAAAACCATAGATCCAGTAACCAGAATGTCTGATATAATATCCAAGTCCTGTAAGGAGAGAACACAGTGTGACGACCAAAGTATAACCGATCGTAGTATAGGAGTGTCACTTCCTACTACCTTCTCAACTGATCCATCCCCTTATTCTGATGACGTCAAACCTATGACTGTCACATCAGAAATAGATGATCTATCTCTGCTACATCTGCTTTAGTCTATAAATAGACATAAGCCTGATGTCCACCAATGCTTCCGCTGCTCCTACTGACTACGACAACCCTCTGCCAGAGTCATATAGACGCGCACTTCTAAAACTAGTTTAGAACGACGCTATACTCATCCCCTTGCCGGGTCTCGCAGCCTGGAACAACAACAATGGCAAGTGTGGGTAAACAAGAACTTCCCTGTCACCGTCCTTGAGGCTACCGGAGTACCTCTCGGGTGCCTGAAGTTACCCATCTTATCTGTGGAGTGGCCAATGGAATGTCAAATCAGATTGAATCTTTAGGTTCCTTATCAAATCTTCAGTAATCGTTTGCGGTTCTGGAATTACTTCTAGTTCTACCATACTCCCACTACTGTTTTCTGAAAAAATCCATTTCTTTTAAAAATTGTGGCGAGTCTAGAACAATATTGCTATTGTTCATCCAGATGGTAGAAAATCAACCCTCGTCATAGCCTGGGTCAACCCACAAACAGCCATTACAGAAACGTGCCTTGAGTTGTCTAGTGTCTGGTTTTAAGCATAAGCCGGACATCTCCCCGTACCTTAACATCGTTAAGATATGAACTGTTCTATATCCAATATAGAACCAGAGGCACTGATTCAATTGAACCAGATTCAAATCATGCAGCTATCCCCAGTGCATGTCAACTAAATGGAAGGAGGCCGATCAGCGTTACTCAACTTAGAAATGCTTCCAATTATGAGTAACCTGAAAGAGAAGCAATTTCTCTTAATCATTACTATCAACTGAACACCATACACAAGTATCTACATCTTCGATCACTTTGAAGAATCCCGACACTTGCTACACCTGGTTCTCTACTCTATTCAAATACCTATAACTCCTCAAAACTTAGACCCTGTGTTCCTCCGAAACACATGTCTAAGAACTAGAGAAGTTAAAAGTAAACAGAATATAGTATGAGGACCAACCCCTCTGTCCTAATGGACACTGGACAACATACAATACTCTGTATAAGTCCGCTGAGTCTAACAACTCTTTCACTGTGCGTCGTAGGTTGAAAACTGTACTTATGGTTAAGAAGAATTACACCGCTGTTTAATGCTCCTTACCTAACCATCCACTGATATAGGTAAATGTCATCGACATAATGTCAAAAGGTATATCTCACTCTATGAAAATAGACGTACAGATATATCAATTTGAAATTGGTGCACAACAGCGGATATTCAAAACCAAATATTTGCCGACCGGTAAACAGCCCAGATGATCTCCTCAAATATCACCGATTACAACGAATCCCGATATAATGAGGATGATCACCCAATTCCCAATAACTTACTCCCACTCACCATCTGTAAAACCATACAGATGTGAGAATCAAACCTGGTAAATACATACCCTGGAGCAAGTGTCTAATCAGGAAATCAGTTTTCTTTTAACAGTACACAGTGAAACTGAAACATTGAAATGTTTCGGTGGGGTATCCCGGTATTCTTAGTAATGTCTCTTCCATTATCCAGATTCACAACTATAACCGTATAATTCTTTGCCACCTCTCCAAATCCCTTCATATGTCTTTAGTCATTACCTTCTGCACACCCCTTTAGGCCAATTGGTTTTCTTCCTTCCCTACCGTTCGGCACCAGCCTATGGTTTGGAAGAAGACTATCCAATAAGCATAAAGGGTGTACTGTCCTAATCCTAGGAGCACTCGCAACGCGAGAGAAGGTGAAGATAAAAGACACCTGAATGTACTTTATTCCTATTTCTCCTGGACCGGAATCCATCCCCGAACTGGAACAAGTTCCTTTCGAGTTCGTATATAACCATACGATGGAGTATCCAATAAACTGTGGATCTTCATAGTGATACGGAGTGTCCTGGAGAAATACAAAGGTGGTTTAGGATTGGCGAAGAAATACTTGGTTTGGTCGTGAATATCAGTCGCAATTTACTTTGCCCTCTTACTAATCCCTTGCTTTGTCTTAATCTTAATACCTTCTGTACACCGTTTAGGCTAACTGGTTTTCTTCATTCCCTACCGGTCGGCACCAGCCTATGGTTTGGAAGAAGACTATCCAATTTGCGTAATAGGTGTACTACTCCTAAACCAAGGAGTACTCGTAGCCTGAGAGAAGGTGAAAAGAAAAGACAACTGAATAATCCTATTCGTTTTCTCCAGAACCAGAAACCATCCTCGAAGTCCTTCGAGTTCGTATATAACCATACGATGGTTTTGTCCAATGGAAGTGGATGTTCGCAGTAATGCGGGGTGTCCTGGAGAAAAGGGTAAAAGTAGGAGTGGCAATGAGGTCTGCAACTCTGACAATCCAAAAGCCAGTGTTAAGAAGGTTCGGTCAACTTGGTCACTGAGTCATAGTCTTAGGGTCGGGTCAATGGTCACTGCCATAGAGAGAGAGAAAAGAAACACTCAGTGTGCACTCTAACCTAGATCAGAATGGTTATCACTTTGTCTAATCAGGAAACCTTCCACTGTACCTCAAATTCTCCTCCAAACCTGAAAGAAGAATTAGTCGGGATCGCCCGAGGAGTAAACCAACTCATCAGTGGGAATCGGGATCCAACTATCATTGCATGATAACGTGACGGAATCCACTCACGTCACCACACTCCAGAAGGTATGCGCATGCCTGGCAAGTTTCAGTTCTTTTGAAACTCCCGATGTGTGTTTTTACTCCTAGGACTCAAGTGACCTTGACGGAGTCAACAAATCAAAGAGTCCTAGTCAAGTTCAACCCGTCATTATCTGGATTGCATTAAACCCACCCGTACGTGCCCTTGATGGAGTCAACAAGGCCGCACGACTGTCCTAACCAATCCCACTTATGCAACAAACAAGCACCACTTAGCTACCGTACACTACGCCTTGACGGAGTCAACAAACGCAGCACGAATACTAAATAATACTCATAAGAAATGACGGAGGGCTACGAATGGTTTTTGGCGAAAAACCTTTAACGTAATGAACTTGATATCGTTGAAGGAACTGCATAGCCTTTTATAAAAATATAGTGACGAAAACCTTTACTAAAGAGGTCACTCCCGGTGAAGGGATCTCGGCTCTTTCCCCGTAGAATGAGGTGCAGGATATTCCAAATGAATACCACGATGCAAAGCAAAAGTAATTGGCTATAGTGAAGTTAATGCCCTGACGCAAACTTCTGTCCAAGGGGTCACTCCCGGTGAAGGGATCTCGGCCCTTGCCTCGTCGACTGAGGAGCAGGATATTCCAAATGAATACCACGATGCAAAACAAAAGTGAACGTCCTTGCAATAACAGCTTTTTGAAAAGTGTTCCAACAACATCAGAATAGGTTTGTTTATCTTGCATTGATCCGAATCAACGCAGTCCCATCAATTAATCACACCACAAAGAACGAAAATATACCGACGTACGTATATGCCATCCGCATTCGCTACTGGGTCCCGTCATCACCCGTTAGGTTAGCTAACTAACGGCAGAGCGGGGACTGGACTAGCGCGGATGTAAAACATATACAACATCTACTAATATATATACCAATATATTATATTTCGCTCAAGGCGTGATAAGAAATGCAACATCACAGAAATGTACATCATCACAGAACAATACAGATATCTGGAAGCCCCGGGTTTCACAGAGCCGCTGCTGAAACCCGACGTTCCCCTGGTCGTGTGGATAGCCTGTGCAATGAAATCCTAGACCCCTACGGGCGCGGCAAGTCACCCGCCAAAACCTGAAGCGAGGCAGCCCCCTCCAGCACCGTGAATGGACCACCCAGCACTTCACGGAATCCGGTAACTTGGGCACCCCTCCTGGGTCAACCTGTACCCCCTACGAGTGCGGCGAATAGCCCGCCAATCCTAGAGTGAAGCCCCCTCCGTCTCAATGCCATGAGATGCGGGCCCGTTGCCCTTTAGAACCCGGCTATCCGTGCACCCCACCGCGGGGTAATCCTAGTACAGAAAGTAAAATATACATACACCGGGTATATTGACCGCAACCAGGTCGTGCCCCAAAAGAATAATACAAACAGGCAGTGACGACAGTCCACATGTCGGACGCTCGCCCCGCAATATCAAATGTACATAATACAACAAAACTGTACTAGCATTGCATCCAGGCTATACCCCACGACCGATCCGCAACAACACAGCATAAACATAGAACATCAACGTGAAAGTCACGTTCGCAAATCCGTCTAACCGGGCTATAGCAGTTAGACCGGATTTACCGATCGAGTGACATTCACGGTCGCAGATATAATGTAAATACTGTGAAATAATGTGTTTAAAATATCCGATCGATCAAAAATTAACAAGTGGGCCCCCAATCAAAACTGTAGCACTCACAGAAATCCTGGGCCCAATTTTTATATTCCAAAACCCATATTTTAAGCCCAGAAGGCCTCTGTAAAAAATTGGTGAAGTGATCTCCACAGTGCGCGGCGGAAGGGCGGCGGGAAGGGGGTTTTCGCGGCGGTTCCGCGCTCCCACTGTGGAGTTACTTCGTCGAATTTTTACAGAGCTCTTAGATTTTCGAGTACATCAATATTTTACAACCTGAAAAATTTTTAGACACCAAAAAATTCCAACAGAAAACTGATGCAAAGGAAAATGTGGTTTTTGGGATTTCGGTCGATCGGAAATGCAAAACACATTAGAACAAGCTAGGCAAGGTTAATGGCGTGGCTCTGATACCATGTTGCGCCACGGCAGCGCCCCGGCCTCTTGCTCGAGGCCAAAATGCGGAATAAAAATTTTCCTTACCCGGAAACCGGCGCTACCGCGGACAATGAAAAACCCGGATCGTTTACCATTAACCTAAAGCTAGCAGTTAAGAGATAGGGTAAGAAGTATACCGAGTGATCCGAGTCCTCCGGTCTTCTCGTCATCGTCCCGATCTCCCGCGGAAAGTGTTGTCTCCATATCGTCGCCTCCTCGCCGGAAAGGGCACCACATCGCCTTCTTCTTTTACGGGCTCCCGCCTCAATACCGAGGCAACTCGCGCATGAAGCCGGCAACTCGACATGCTCAAGATATGCTGTGGAATGTGTAGTGTAGAGGGTATGTCTCTTTTGGGGTTTGTTGCCATGGTGATGGAGGAATTAAGAATAGAAAAATGGTGCTTGCATTTTTCTAGCAAGAAAATGAGATCAAGAAAGAAACTATGAAGCTCTCTTCTTCTTCTTCTCTCTTTCTTTTTTTCTTCTCTCTTTCTTTTTCTTTCTTCTCACTTATGAAAAAACTTATCATCTCAAAAGAGAATGGTGGAGGGATATGAAACAAAATCAAGAGGGAGGTGAGTGTAGGAGAATAGAAGAGGTGACCATATCCAAAGACAAAGAAACATCAACCATGCTTCTCACTTTAAACCCATACCCTCTCAATAATGCAAGTGATGGTGGAAAATAAAAGATACCATCATAATCTCTCATCTTACAAATAAACCCTCCACAAAATGTTATTTGCAAACTTGCAAATAACCCCCTCCATCGGAAAAGTCCGGCCGGGAAAGAACAAAGAAAAACCGGCCGGAACGGAATGCAAACTGGCAACTCCAGAAAACTGGTCCCGTAATAAATTACAGGAAACCCCCATACTGTGCATACACACCCGCATCTGTATTCCGTCCGGATACAAATGCAATGAGACAAAATCTACACTGTACTAAACTAGGACCGGCTTAAACCAAAGCCGGCTAGTAATATCCGTTCGATCCTGATCCGTGCAATACCGCACGTATCAGATCGAACCCTGCCATATAACTATACGGCTATTAGTACAAAACTGTCCGATCCTGATCCGTGCAATACCGCACGTATCTGATCGGACCCTGCCATATCTCCATACGGCCTCTACAGCGTTTCGCCCGAAAGCTTGAGTAACTGTAAGTGTGGTGGACTCTAAAGACTCGTCAATACTATGGCTGTGGATTTAACCACTAGCACGTCAGAGGTATAAGCCAATACGTGATGGGCCACCAGCTATTGACCAAAAGGGACGTCGATGAGGAAGCTCACCCCGACACCCAACTGAGCCTGTCAGTGACAATATCCGTACAGTCCGGTCCGTTCGTCTATGAGTATCGCATGGCGGGCCTAGGGGGTTGGTAAAAGTTAGACCCCCAAAAGCGGTACAAGTCGTGTCGGAGCGTAGCCCAGAACGCCCTGAGATACTACTGGAATACCTACCAGTAAATCTCCTGCCTCGGCCGAGGGCTTTGCGTAATGGCTCTCCTAGACACAGCGCGACCTCACCCCCAATACCGGGAGAGACGAACCCCTGAAGATCCGCTCACTGCCTCCATGTGGCTCGGGACTGTACCCAACTAAAACCTGTTTGCACGACTCCTTTGAGCCGTGGTAGGGTAGTAATCAAAGCACAGTGGGAACTCACACGAGACAAATGACGATCCTCAGGTCGATGAACTAACCTGTACACATGTCACCAGGGAACTGCTATCTGACGTCTGGTATAAGACCAACTAGCATGTTCCCGGCGAGTCCTGTCCGGTGTACTCATAACCCAATGAGCACCTGTATACATCTTAGGTGAACCAACTGACACCAGTGGCTTGTGAGACCGGCCACCGCCCCTCGTCGGGGTCTCGACTGTATACACTAGTCTACTAATGGAGTATCGATGCCCTGTCTCGAAACTCCTACGACTAGGGACCTTTTAAGGATGTGCTTGTAGACCACCAGCTCCCACGTATATGATCGCCATCATACTGCTGGTAGTCAAGCAAGAATCCTAAGGGCTCTATCAACGTGTAATAGCGACATGTCAGGTCACCTGAAGCAGTACACGATGATAACGATAAACCAGATAGCATACTATCATCTCGAGTAAGACTGTCCTACCGGGATAGGTCCTCCCTCAATCATTGCAATCACGTGCCTGCGATCCAATAATTGACTCTGAGGGCACTATCTCCAACAGTGTACCTGCAGGTGAGGGAGTTACCCTCTCTAAAGAGATGTCTTCTAGACTGATGAGAAGAGGGGTTTTCATGATTGGCATATCACTTGCTTAGACAATTGAGTCAATCATGAGATGTCAAGTACCACACCAGATATTGTTTTTGCACTGGCTGCAATTAGCGTATATATTAATCCAAGCTTGGAGAAACATTAGGAAGCAGTTATGAACATAAGTGGATGTTCTTGGTATATGGTAACGACGGCCTCCTTTGAGAGGCGATTATCATTTTAGGCTTTCAAGGTGAACTGGATGACAGAGTGACTGTCAGAGTTATAGTTTTCCCTCTTTTGAGGGGCAGTATGTTGGACAGGTGGTCCAAGCGGATACTGTGAGAGGCATGGCACAGGATACTGATTTAATTCAGTGCACGATACAGTTTAAGAAGTTTGTTGGATTTGGAGTTCATTTATGAACTAGGTCCCATCAGATATCCAGACAAGTTCTAAGATAGGTATTACTCATTTCGGGAGATAGTCGGTCTCCGCGTAGTTAAGATATATAGAGATAAAGATGGAAACATTGGAGCGGATCTACTCACTGAGGCTATTTCTTGAACACAATAATTTCACAAACGGGCTTTGTGAGACTGATTAGTAGAGAAGTTAGATGTTCGGTATCACACGGGCTGTGAGTATGCGACACCGCAATAATTAGCCTTAAAGGCAAGTGGAAGATTGTTGTCTATAGTGCCCTCAAGTCAATTATTGTAATCGCAGGCATGCGATTGTGATGATTGAGGGAGGATCTATACGGGTAGAACAGTCTTACTCAAAATGATAGTATGCTATCTGGTTTGCCTTTATCATCATGTACATCCATTATGTGGTATTACAGATCACTATTATATGTTGATAAAGCCCATAAGATTCTTTCTTGACTACCAGCATTATGATGGCGATCATATATGTGGAAGCTAGGTGGTCTATAATCACATCCTTAAATGTCCCTAGTCGCGGGAGTATTGAGACTGGGCATCGAAACTCCACAGTAGACTAGTGTATACTTATCGAGACCCGACGAAGGACCGTGGCCAGTCTCACAAGCCATTGGTGTCTGTCAGTCAACTAAGATAGTATATAGGTGCTCATTGGGTTATGAGTACACTGGACGGACTCGCCGGGAACATGCTAGATGATATTAAACCTATTATCAGATAGCAGTTCCTAGGTGACATATATATAGGTTAGTCTGTCGACCTGAGATCGTCATTTGTCTCGTGTGAGTTCCCACCGTGCTTTGATTACTACTCTACCACGGCTCAAAAGAGTCGTAGAATAGGTTTTAGTTAGGTACAGTCCCGAGCCATATGGAGGCATTGAGCGGATCGTCGGGGATTCGTCTCTCCCGGTATTGGTGGTTGATATCGCGCAGTGCACGGGTGGCCATCACCAGAAATCCTTGGCCAAGGTAGTCGAGAGTTATTGATTTGGATCAGTAGTTTCTCAGTTGATGATGGGCTTCATACCGACACGAAATATCGCGTTATTATGGGTCTGACTTTATCCACCCCCTAGACCCGATATGCAATACTCTCAGACGAACAAACCGGATTGTATGGATATTGTCACTGACGGGCTCAGTAGGGGTTCGGATGAGTTTGTTCGTCGGCCTTCCTTTCGCTCAATACCTGGGAAGCCGTTACATACAACTAGTGCCGTTGACTTGCTTGTGGTTAAACCCACTGCCAGCATATTGACGAGTCTTTAGAGTCCCACATAGAGGATTTCTCTAGTTCTGGCGAAATGATGTAGTAGCCGTATTGGATACGTACAGGATTCCGATCGAATAAGTGTACTAGTTACCAGGACTTTCGATCGGACGGTTGATAATACTAGCCAGCTCGGGTTTGAGCCGGATTAATAAATTAGGTATTGATTTAATAGTTTAGGTATATACATTTCGATATGTATATTCTAGTATTATGTTCTTTGTGTTATTCTATCTCTTCGGGTATTCGTATTTTGGTACGAATACAGGTATGTATATACCGTAGAATGTAATCTGTATTTTTTACAGATAACATTCTACAAGGTGGACACCTCATTTTGGGTTTAACTATTTATTTTAAATGGATAATGAGGTGGAAAAGATATGATGGGGAGTATGGTGAGAACCATGCTTGCATAGTGTGCACAAATAAATTATTAATTCATTTGTGCAAAATATTCAAGCATGGATTGAATATTAAATGGAAGAATTGTGTTTTACAAAACCTAGCATGCTCATTTTATCTTTCATGGATGGTTGATTTTCTCACTTGAGCTTTCTCTCACCATCTTGCTTCACCCCCTCTCTTGAGTTTTCATGAGTTTCTCCACCTTCAACCTCAACCTCCTTTCGACAATCTCATGAGTTGAGAATCAAGAGAGGAGGTGAGATAGATAAATACATGGATCCATTCACTACATTCTAGGCACTCTAGATTAGCAACCTAGAGTCCCTAGATGCTTCACTTTCTTATGGTGTGGAGCTAAAGCCAAGAACTACATCCCTCAGGTGGATCATCTTCGACGGAGGAAGACTGGTGGCCAAGTTCAGTCGAGGACGCCTTCAGGAGTTTGGGAAGATGGTAGAAGACCGAAGGACTTGGTTCATTCTGTATAACCATTTCTTACCTTATAGTTTAGCACTTTGTAGATTGCTAGTAAAGGTTTATGGTTCAATCTAGACGGATTCGTTAGCACTAAAAATTTTAAATGCCAGTTTTTGTTCCCCACCGGCCACGGTTGATGGCTAGGGCGCTACCGTAACCCAACAGAAAGTTCGGGTCTAATACCCCCAATGTCAACTCTATGTTTCGTAAGATCAAGTCTAGGGTCCGAAATATATGCCCTAGACTCCACATAGTCAAATCTAGACTCGAACAAAGGTTAAATCTAACGCTCTGATACCAATTTTGTCACAACCCAAAAATGGCACATGACCGGCACTTGAATCATGTGAAGCCTATAGGACCCCACTGTAACCCAAGTAAGCCGAAAACTAAGAATCTAAACCTTTTAAAAGTAAATAGCGGAGCTGAAGTTTTGGAAAATGCTTATTTAATGAAATCAAGTTCCGCTTTTTAGAGTATAAGTAAAGTTTATAGAAATACAAGTGGATTGTATACTATAGTTTGAAAACATTTTCGTCATTTGAAATTTGGGCATCACCTCCTTCGTAAATTTTGATAAAAACCAGTACATATATAAATATAATCTGCACCCCCAATCGGGAGATATCTCATAGCCAATCGGCAGAATCACAATCACTCAATATATATACGACACCCAAGGAGAAGATTAACTTAAGAAAAGTAAAAGAAAAACCAAATACATTATCAAATTAACTATATCCAACTCAACATAAAGATTACATACAAGTCTCGTCTCTAAATTCCAAAGAATATACAAGTCCCTAAGTCCACAAAATATACAAGTCTAGTTGATGAAGTTTTTAACTAGATTACAAATGAATAAAAATATACAAGCAACGGTTACGATCTGTAATGTAACCCACCGACCAAGCAATCACCCGAAGAAGAAGTGTGCCAGCAAGTCGCTACTGATCCGAGCGGCCAGTCCTGCAAGAAAAATATGGCATAACGGGGGTAAGTTGCCAATTCGTGAGTAGAAAACATCATCAGATAGAAATCGAAAGCTTAACGATCTACCTAGGTCATGCAGTAATATAATATCATACCGTGTGGTAACGAAGGAGAACGTGTGTGTGTGTATAATATCGTGTCTGTATCAATACGTGGAATAATTTCATCCATAATATATATATATATATATATATATATATATATATATATATATCATCAAATGAGTGCCCATCAACGACACTTGAAATCCTCATAAAATAACTAAGTGTCCAGCATCGACACTCGAAATATTTATAAATCCCGTGTCCAGTATCGATACGTAAATCCTCATATCTCAGGCACCATCTTATCGGACCGGTACTTATATCCATCTATATCATATCACTCCGGTCGGTATCCTCCGGATATCCACCAAGTCCCATACTGTCACCGGTAGGTAATGTTCCCAGCCAGGCTCAACGCCTTTCTGTATGATCTTCGTTCCCCTGAGTACCGTATCGGGTCCACCATGTATTCGCATACGGTGACTCCTCACTCCTCGAATCAGATAATAATCATTTCTCAGAATCGAGAAAACTCATGGTGGACGCTGAAATATCATATCAAGAGGAAACCGCATTTTTAAAACACTCACAAGTTTTTTAAAATGATATCCGTGGTTCCTCAAATCTCAGAATTCTCATGAAAACATAATCCCATAAAAACATGGCAATAATGGAACAACATGTAAAGGTACAGAACAGTAATATAATGCATGAGAAGTGTGCTCATATCAGCGTGTTCGGATAAGCAATGTAAAGAAAGTACAATATCTGAAACAATATGTGGTGCTGGGTACTAACAGAAATCTAAAATGCTAACATGGTATAGTGTGATAGGTTGATATAGCAAGTTTTATCTGTGTACGTAGCATGGCAATTAAAGATGATGTGTGTGTGAGAATACGAGTATGTGTACGTGCAACACGTAAGTCATCGGTAATGGTCGCGTGTCCTAACAAACTGTCATGGCCCAAATTTAAACACGTGACCGGTACTTAACCACGTGACGCCAACAGGCGTAACGCAATTTAAGTAAGCCGAAAACCCAGAAATCTAAACCATCAAAGAAGTAATTGATAAAAACATTTGGAAATCTCAAGTCAAAATCTTAAATCTTAAGTTTATTTTCTTACAAATTTCGGTAGCACCTCCTTTGTAAAAACAGCCCCGAAACGGGTACAAACATAGTATAAGAATAAAGCATCCCCAAACGGGAGAAAATCACGCCCAAAGGCGGAAACAACCACCACAAGCATATATACGACGCCGTAGCAAAGAAATAGATAATATAAATGAAAAACAGCATAAAGAGGTAAAACTATATAATAAAGGTCGGCTCACACGAGCTCGACACCCAGAGTCATAAAATATACAATATCGTCCTCACAACTCATCTCTAAGTCAATACATGAAAGTGGTAGATGGAGAGTACTAGATACCATAAGAGATACAATTGATATAATCGGATAACTACAACCCACCTACAGCAAAAAGGCTCACGGCCAACCGTAGCGGTATCCACTGAAAAAGATACAATAAGAAGCCCTGTCGCGACTACTCTGAGGGTAAAGCCTGCAAAACACTGTGGCACAACGGGGGTGAGTTTCCAACTCGTGAATAGTAAGTAACATCATATAGATAATCGCATGTATGCACGGACAACGATAATCTATCACATGCAATCTAGTAGCATAAGTATGGCAATATGGATATGCAACAATCATGATCAAGGTACACCATCAGGTTACACTACTACATGAAACAATGCATATCTAATAAATACTGAGTATCGCATAAAACATATCATCATTAATGAATCATCATCGTGGAAAATCCCGGTGTCTATCAACGACACCCTAAATCCCAATACCTCAGGCGCCGTCACTCTGATCGGCCCTCATATCTGTAAATCTCATGGAAAATGAGTGCCAAACATCGACACTCGAAACATCATGAAATACTCGTGTTCAACATCGACACGTAAATCCAAATAACTCGGGCTCCACAGTCTGGATCGGCCCACATCCATCTCACGACTCCGGTCAGTATCCTCCGGATAACCGCCGGGTCCAAACCATCATCGTTAGGTAGTGCTCCCCTGCCAGGCTCACCGCATAACTATACAAATCTTCTTGTCCCGGGGTACCTCACCGGGTCCACCATATACCCACAGACGGTGCCTACCACTCCTCGAATTGGGTAAACTCATAGCTCAAAACCGAGAAAACTCATGGTGGACGCATCAAAATATCATATGAAGAGAAACCGGGTTTTCAAAACAATGCATACTTTCTTGAAATATCACCACGGTTCTCAAATCCATAAATCACATGAAATCCGTATCTCAATGCGTAAATCCATGAAATATAATGTATGCAACATAGAACAGTAATATGAGCATATCAAGGGAAAACCGCTCTTTTAAATGAATCAAGTTTGTAAATATATCATGTGATTCCCACATTCTCCAAAATCAAATGCAACATCATATAAAGGTGTATATGCAGCTATAGCAAGGTATGTGTGTATACATGTAGATATGTATGCATGATACATTTCATATGCGCAATAGAACAAGAATCAACGTTTCAATGTCAATAATGAATACAATACCACATATGTGTATATGTTGTGCGTGTTATGGCAATTACCAATGGTGTGGGTGTAGCATACAATTTAGTGCTCGTGCAACATGAACCGTCAGTAATTGTGCAGTGTCCACTGGGTACTAAGTCAAGGTACAATAAGTAATGGTATGCAATGATGCTCATGCACAATCAACTCAAATGCATATAATATATGGCTATAATATTATATATGTAAGGTTCTTAGGCACAACCACAAGGTTCCACAAGGCATGAAACACGCCATATTTAAAAATTTAGTATGCCAAACAACCCTAACCTAGGATCTAACTAGAGTTTTAGGAGCTAAACTAGAAAGTAAACTACTTTACATCTAAGTGATAACGAAATACAACATTTGTAGACCGATCCTTCACTTCAATTTCACCTTGTAGTGGTCCCTTTGCTACGATCATGGAACTCCCGGACTCTTTGTCACAACCCGAAAAGTACGGAACATGACCGGCACTTAAATTACGAAACGTCTCGAGGCGTACGTAATCTAAGTAAGCCAAAACCCATAAATCAAAATCAAGGAAGCCGTAGAGTGAAGGAAAAACCAACTTAAAGCAAGTAGTTTTAATAGTATAAGTTGAATTATGCGTTTTGAAAACATCAAGTATTTTCTGAAAATTTCGGCAGAGTCTCCTTTGTAAATACTGGCCCCCAAACGGGATACAACATGAATAGTATACGAAATCAGTAAAAAGGCATCCCCAAGCGGGAGCTAGCTCTTCGTCAATCGACGGTCACAACCACGCAAGCAATATAATATACAACGCCAAGGGCGAGGATCAAAACTCAAAACAACATGAAAAACATAATAATACAATGCGCGACTCTAAGGTCGAAAGAATAACAGGTCTGGTTTTCTATCTCTCTCAAATATGCAATCTGGTTGATGGAGTTTCTAGATACAACTGAAATAATAATAAATAATGGTGGTCCTGATGCAAAGAACCGACCTGCCAAAGCAATCACCCGGAAAGAATAGTTTGCCAGCAAAGCCGCAAAGAACCTGTACGGCAAAACCTGCAATGAACTGTGGCACAACGGGGGTGAGTTTTCAACTCGTGAGTAGAAAACATCTACGAGTAGAAAATCGCATGTATGACGCAATCCTAGGTCATACGATCAATATATAATCCTCAAATGATAAAGTCTGAAGCATGAAAAAGTGGCAAGGGTAAACATCTATATATAAGTGTAATCCCATATGCTCGTGTCAGTGCCTCAGGTAGCAACATATCATATGAATGAGGTATGAATGCATGAAAACATAATACAAGTAAATGAAGAAACTGCTTTCATAACTTAGTGAGATTTTTGTATATTTAAAACGAGGTATCATCAAGGAAATCAACATAAACAGTGTCTAGCATCGACACAAAACATAAATCCCAATATCTCAATATCTCAAGCTCCGGCTACCCGGACTGGCCTGTATCATCAACTATACCTCAATATCTCAAAATCCCAGTGTCTCAAATCTCACTATCTAGGGCATCGTCAGTCCGGATCGGCCCCTAACATCAATCATACGACCACGACGGTATCCTCCGGATATCCGACGCGTCAGATAAAATCACTGGTAGGCAGTCTTCCCCTGCCGGGCTCATTGTCTACTACTCGATCTTCTTGCCCCGGGGTACCTTACCGGGTCCACCATGTACCCGCAGACGGTTCATCCAACTCCTCGAATCAGGTCTCGAAATCCATCTCATAACCGAGAAAACATCATGGTGGACGACTCATACATCATGAGAAAACCACACATTTCATTTTAAAAAGAGAGAGAAGTTTATAAATATTCTTGCAGTTTTCTCCCAAATCCAGGAAATCTCATGAAAATCCGAAATCCAATCATCAATAGCATGTAAACAGTGAATATAGTCATAAAACTTCATAATACTGCATAACAGTGAATAATAATATGCATGAAATAGCAATTAATAACTGCAATGTCTAAACTGGCGTATATGGCAAGTACACTAATATCATATCAAAACTATCAGCTAACAAGCTATGTCAATGAAATAGTATTCTCTAAAGTGTACGTGACATGGCAATTACCGATGATGATGTGTGTGAGCCGGCAAGTAAATGTACGTGGAATATACGCATCATCGGTAATGGTGCTGGTGTCCTGACAGCATGATATCTATAATGGTATATGAAATCACAATATAAGCATGCGATGCGAAGCGAACAGCAATAATGTGCAGGAGCAGAATGATAAACACAATGATAACTAATCTGCATTTAATATAAATATAAGTCATACAGTGGTGCATTTGAAATAACACGAATCGTGGTGTTTTGAAAATAAGGGTTACGGTGTTTTTAAGAAAAGATACGTCCTTTGAAATATCCGTAGAATCTCTCGGCCTGTCTTTTAAAATACCCACGATTCGTTAGTTTTTGAAACAGGTAGGAATCGAATCTAGTCTAACAGCTACAATAAACTATAGGGCTGAGCTAACAGGCTAAACGAAAGGTAAGGAAACCGCCTAACATCTGAGTCGATACATATATATATATATATATATATATATATATATATATATATATATAGTTGGTGATCCCGCCTCAATAGTATCACATATGATACAATATCTATAATATGACATCCTCAAGTCAAGAGTGCGGATCTATCATCAATATATAGCTCGTACGTAAATCCGTCGTACGGCATCCCAAATCTGGGTACGGGTCAAATATCACATTCATCACATTATTCATCTGGTATCCTCTTTATCAAAGATCATAATCCGGGATACTGATCTACGTCTAATACAATACTGATACCAATCTAAGTAAATGCATGCGTGTGTATGAAAACACTATGTTAAAGGACCCGCTAAAACATCATGTCGTATCTCAAATATGAACCCTGTCATATCACCGATCTCACGGCCTCAAATCCAATCTCATCGACTCATCTGCTATCCCAAGTACTATTCTTATAATCCAGTATATGTACACATAGTCTCATACCCATGTGAATACATATACATATATCCCCATATACGCACATGTAAAAGGATGAATGTAAGAAAGTGTGTGTGCGTGTGTGGGTGCAACAACTACTCTAGGGTTTCGCAAGTAATACTACAAATCCATGAACACATAACCATATCCTGAATATCATCCACATATCATAAATCACATATATATATCCATTATATAAGTTATATTACGAACTGCGGGGGTGTTATACGCCATCCACCCGACTTCTCCCCGTAGATATAAATCTACTCACCTGGTTCTCGCTCGCCGGTGCCGACGTCCCCACGCGCTTTCTTGTCGTCTCGAAGTCCACATGGGGGTACCTACATGTCATAACGTATCGTGTCGCATAAAAACTCAATTCGAAATCGAAACGGCATATGAAAACCAAATCGGCACGCGTATCGCGCATTGGTCAAAACCTATCGCCTACGGATGCAAGAATAGCCAAACCAATCCTCAATGTCGAGGTACAAACGTCAAACCATCGAGAAAAACACCAAACGTATCAATCATGGTCTTACAACTCGCTAAAAATCTACGAAATAGGATGCAAATCATCAAAACTAATAGATTGATTAAATCGATTTATTACAAGAAACCTAGTAAGCATCAATTAGCCGTTTTAAAACAAAACTTGATGTTTTAACAATTCTAATGGCCATAATACTCATTAAACATCTTAAATAAGTCGTACAAACCATTTCCATAATTTAATGTCATAAATTTCCATTAACCCCAAAAACCTAGTTTGCAAAATATCCAATTATAACACCTTTTAAAGCAAAATTTCACAACTCATCAACTAACTAAGTTTTGCATGATCTAAGTTTGCTAAACAACAACTAAAATTTTAATAATGCCATGAAAACCATAATTAGATTTTTCTCTGAATTAATTAATAATTTTCCCAAAACCTAGTTAACAAAATTAGCATAATTAGCAAAAATACTTAATTTGGACATTTTAAATGTTACAATTTGGAAAATAGCAACTAGATCAATTTTGCATAGCATTAACATATTAAATACATCACACAATCATAATCTCACAACACAAAACCACAATTTGAATTCAAACCCTTATCTAGAATTTCCAAGTTATCAAGCAAGACCCTAATTAAGCATCTAATTAGCTAATTTCAAGCAATTACCAACAAATTTACCAAAGGGTCTAAATTATACCTCCCAATTTTGTAGATCTCTCTTGAATTCTAGCCATCCAAAATGCTCTCTTTTCACCACAATCCATGCATGTTAGGCTAAACTAAAATGGGTAAGAGCTTGATTTGGATTTTGGGATTTTTTTGATGGATATTTGATGAATTTTTGAAGCAAAAGAGATGGGAAAATGGGGGGGAAAGAGGGGGCTGCTGTAGCAAGGGTTTTGGCCTGGGTATGGATGGGGGAGAGTGAGGGAGAATGGTGTTAAAATTCCAAGTCAAAGCCCCTCCCAATTACCATAATACCCCCATCCAAAATAAAAATAATAAACCCTTTATTTTAACCTTTCTTTTCACATGAAAGAAGACAAAAAGGAGGAGGGAAGTGAGTGGACTGCTGTTGGTGGTGGTGGGGCCGGCCACATGTGGAGGTGAGTGTGTGTGAGAGAGTGTACAAAAAGATTCCATGCAAAAAGAACCCCTCAAGTTACCAAATTGCAAGTTTTAGTTAAATTATTTAAATTTTAGTTTCCCCCTTAATTATAACCAATTAGAACTTGAAATAAATTGCTAAAAATTTATATTACTAACTATATTTTAGTTGTTATGGTTCTATAGTGTGTAATTAGCCTATTCAAATTTGTATTTATCGCTAATTTAATGTATTTTTTACAGCTTAAAATAATATTAAAATAATTAATTTAGGAAATTTTTTCAGAAAATTAGAAATTTTACCAGTGGCTCAATAAACACCAAATACTAGCAATTACATAGCTAGAATATGTATATTTAATTTTATATTAAAAGATATGTATAGTTTGACTTTTTACGGAAACCCCCCTTATTTTACCGATTTTCCGTAATTTCACCGAAACGATTTTCAAAACGTTACACTCTTGCATGTCTTTTCAAGGTGAATGGAATGATCTTGCTTGATGTCTTCGAGACCGAAAATGATCTACGTCGAGAAGACACTAACTCAAGCTACTACTTCACTAATGAGATATTAGAGAAGCTAACACCCTATACTAAATTGCTAATCTAGTAGAGGATGATGAGTAGGAAGTAGGCTCACTTTATTTTTATTTTTCTCACAAAATTTTCTCACTTTGGAAAAAACTAGCAAGCTTTTTCTCAAGGATGAAGAAGATGAAATTAAGAGATGAGAATGAACTAATGAGGTGAGAGAATCAACCATGGATGAGTTTGTATCATATATCTAACTCATATAGAGACATAACCATGGCTAAATTATAATGGTTAGGTTAATAAATATATTTAGTAAAACAAAATTAGTGGATCAAGTCAATACATCCACAAGTTTCTACAAGCTTCATGCATATGACTAATTATCCACTAATTTGGATTTGCTTTAAATATTTAAACCCTACATTATAATTAGTATGGTGTAAGTCTCATACACCCATGTAGTGTATATCATCAACCATGACACAAAAAAGAACACAATTAATATATATATCACATATATATTAAGTGTGCATATATGAGAAAATAAATGCTTAAGTGAGCTAATATTAGTTAATGTAAACAAGTAGATCAAATATACAATTATACACTAAATTATCAAATCAACACTTGATTTAATAATCCGGCTAAATCACATATAACCAACTAATATTATATGTACCAACTTATCGAATCAACACTTGATTCAATAACCCGACTATACCACATATAACCGACAGATACAAATATCGCGAGAATAGAATACGGTATCACATACTCGTATTATTCTCGGTCCCGCACATATCAGATATGTGCTCCTACTTCGTTTTGCCTGAGCCAGTAAAACCTCTATGTAGGACTCTAAAGACTCGTCAATACGCCGGCAGTAGGTGATGATCACATCAAGCACCCACAAGCCGTCAGCGGTACTAGCCGGACGGAACGGCTACCCGGGTATTCAGCAATCAGAAGATCAACAAGCAAGCCCGCTGTAGCTCCTGTAAAGCTAACACTACAGTACAGTCCGGTCTCTTCGTCTAGGATGTCGCATATCAAGTCTAGGGTTGGTAAACGTCAGACCCCAATAACTCGATAAGTCATGCCGATACGAGACTCATAACGGGTCGAGAAACTACTGATAACACTTACCAGTAAATCTCTAAATCAGCCCTGGCCAGGGACTTCCCTGTTATGTCCAATCGAGCACAGCGTAACATCAACCCCAAATACCGGGAGAGACGAAACCCCTCCTATCGCTCAATGCCTCCATGTGACTCGGGACTGTACCCAAAAACCACCGTTTTGCACGTCCTCTTGAACGTGGTAAGGTGGAAATCAAAGCAAAGTGGGAATCACACAAGACTCTATGACGATCTCGGGTCTACAGACTAACATGTACCAGTGTCGCCAGAGAACTGCCATCTGACGTGAGGTATAATACCATCTGGGAGTTCTCGGCGAGTCCGTCCAGTATACCCAGTCTCCACTGAGCACCCGTATACCATCTCTGATGTCCAACACCAAGGGATATGGGATCATCCATCTCCCATCTCATGGGTCGAGAAGCATATACGCTAGTCTACTCTGGTATATCGATGCCCCATCTCGATACACCCACGACTAGGAACATTAAAGGATGAACTTATGGACTACCATGGCCCCACAAGTATGATCTGCATCATAATCCTGGTAGTCAGGTGCACATCCTAAGGGCTTTATCAACATGTAACCATAAGACAGTAAGAGACAGGTTTACATGTTAAGATAAAGAGCAACCAGATAGCATACTGTCATATCGAGCAAGAAATTCCTCTCTATATATGTCCAAGCATCCACTATAATATACATTATATGTACAACAATGGCCTCTACGGCATACATACAACTAACAATCTCCCACTTTCACTAGGGCCATCTGCTGTAGTATCGCATACCCAACATCCCGAAGAGTCTCTCGAACTGTATCCGGGGAATGGCCTTCGTGAATAGATCCGCTGTGTTGTTCTTCGTGTCAACTCTCCAGACCTCGATCTCTTGGCGATCAACTATCTCCCGGATCAGGTGATACCGCCTCAGAATATGCCTGGATCGCTGATGGAACCTGGGTTCCTTGGATAAAGCCACCACTCTATTGTTATCACAATACAAAGGTATTGGATACTCAATGGATGGAACCACTCCAAGTTTAGTTATGAATTTCTTCATCCAGACAGCCTCTTTAGCAGCATCGTTGGCAGCGATGTATTCAGCCTCCATCGTCGAGTCTGCCACAGTTTCCTGCTTGGAGCTCTTCCAGCATACCACCCCTCCATTGAGGGTAATGACAAATCCCGAGTGCGACTTAGAGTCGTCTATCACTCTGGAAGCTCGAATCGGTAAAGGACTCCACTTGGAGCTCTCCGTTACCATACACCAAGAGCATCTCTTTTGTCCTTCTTAAGTACTTGAGAATGCTCTTCACAGCTGTCCGGTGACTCTCTTTAGGATCTGCTTGATAGCTACTCACTACACTTAGTGAGTGTGCTACATCGGGTCTGGTACATAGCATCGCGTACATGATAGAGCCTACTGCCGAAGCATAGGGTATCCCTTGCATGCGAGCTCTCTCCAAATCAGTCTTGGGAGACATCTCTTTGGAGAGAGTGAGTCCTGAGATCGTGGGTAAAAACTGTAAGTCCATGTCACCCACCCCACGAGCTTGCGGGGAGGCGGAATATATGAAAACCAATTATCAAAGCTTCGTAACACGGACTTGAGCACACGGATCGTGTCTAAACCATTACTAGCAAACTACGAAAGGGTTAACTACTCGGATTTGAAGTTATACCTCACGTTACTTGTCCTTCGGATCTTCATCGCTGTCCTCCCCACCTCGTAGGCTCTACGGAACGTCGGCACCTCAACGGCCTCCTCGAGTCAAAGACGATCCACCCGAGAGCTACTACTCCAAGCTTGACCTCTAACTTAAGGTAACTAGGTTACTCAAAGTGATAATCTAAGCAACCTAGGGGATATAGAGTAGGATTATGGATTAGTAAGTCTTGCTAACCCTTGATCTCAACACATGAGAGGTTAGGGTTAGGGTTTGAAGAGAGAGAGCTTGAGGAGAGAGAAGGTGAGAATGAGCATCCTTTTGGAATGATGATATCATTTGAATATATGAAGCATATGATATAATTAAAATGAATAACAAATAAATATGTGTCATCATGCTTCATTAATTCATAGAGTGATTCATCTCATGAGTCATTTAAAACATTAATGCAACATTAACTCCATGGATGATTCACTCTCATGACTCATCAATCCAATAAATGCAAATGCCACCTTAGCCTCCAAGTTATCATACTTCTAGAAGCTTCTCGAAGAATTACGAGAACGCCCCTCCTATCCGTGAAAACACGGAAAAACTTTAGACTATATAAATCCAATAATCCGATACTAGAATCTGGCTTAAACCAAAGCCAGCTAGTAAAAAACTGTCCGAACATCGTACGTGCGTAAAAACACGTATGCGTCCGAACCCTGTCGTAAAACCATACGACCTCTATATCGTTTCGCCCGAAGCAGGGAAACTCTCTGTGTGGGACTCTAAAGACTTGACACTACGCTGGCAGTGGGTTTAACCACAGACCGCAAGCGGCACCAGCTGTACGTAACGGTCCCCAGGTAGACGTCGATAAGAAGGCCGATGAGAAAACCCATCCGATCTCCTACTGAACCTGATGTGACAATCTCCGTACAGTCCGGTCTGTTCGTCTAAGACTATCGCATATCGGGCCTAGGTGGGCGGTAAACGTCAGACCCCTAATAGCGGTATAAGTCGTGTCGGAGTGAAGCCCATTACAGCTTGAGAAACTACTGGAAGCCACCAGTAAATCTCGCTTGCCCTGGCCAGCGACTTTGCGTAATGGCTCTCCATACACAGCGCGATATCAACCCCCAATACCGAGAGAGACGAATCCTGTCTAACCGCCACTGCCTCCAAGTGCTTCGGGACTGCACCCAACCACTACTTGTAAGTCCATGCTACCCTTCCCCGGTACTTACGGGGTTGCGGAAGTGGTGAAAAACGATTTTCAAGAGGATGGTAATATGGACTACAAATACGGATCTTTGTTAAACAACTAACTAACAACCTAACTTGAGTTTTACCTACTCGGTTAAGGGGCTATACCTTTCTTGAACTCCTTCGTCTTCAACTCCTCCCGGTGTATGAATCGGCCTCACCTCGTCGTCTCCTTGCGCCGAAAATGGATCCACCCGAAAGCTTCTACCTTTGGCTTCTTCTTCGAACTTTGAAGAAACTAGAACACTTGGCTTGCTAGGCCTTGTGAACTAGATTGAGTAGAGGATGGTTTTGGTGTCTTTTTATCTCTAAGGCAATGAGTCTCAACACATGAGAATGGTTTCCCTTGAGCTAGAGAGAGCAAGAGGAAGAGGGAGAGCTTGAGCAAGTGATGGCAAGAGAGAGAAATGAAATGAGTGAATGAGAAAGTCTTTTGCCAACCTCTCTCCCATAATCCAAAAAGAATAATAATAATAATAATAATAATAATAATAATAATTGAGTATTATGTGATGGTTCATATCATATCAAGTGGCATTATCATTTCATGCACTCATATTGCTAAGCATAACAAGCAAGCAAAAGTCTTTGCCATGAAATGATAGCCGTTGCAATGATGATGGTCAACTAGTCCAACCTAGTCAACCGGTCAACAAAGTCAACAAGTCAACAAAGTCAACCCCTCATCTCAACCATGACACAATAATACTTAATTAATATTATCATTAATCATATTTCTTATTCTCATTAGGGTTTAGCTAAAAGTCAACAGTCAACAGTCAACAACCCCAATGAGAATCCTCTGCCTCTGTCTCTCTGTCAACTGTGCATACACACCCGCATCCGCGTTCCGAGGAACACGAATACAAACCAGATAAAACCAATCCCAAAACGTACACTAGGATCTGGCTTAAACCAAAGCCCGCTAGTGTTAACTGTCCGGACACCAAACGTGCATAAGTGCACGGATGTGACCGAACCCTGTCGCAAAACCATGCGACCTGTCGCAAAACCATGCGACCTGTCGCAAAACCATGCGACCACTACTCTTTTGCCTAAAGGCGAATAGCTTTCTGTGTGGGACTCTAAAGACTCGACACTACGCTGGCAGTGGGTTTAACCACAGACCGCAAGCGGCACTAGCTGTGCGTAACGGTCCCTAGGTAGATGCCGACAAGAAGACTGACGAGGTGAAACCCATCTGAACTCCTACTGAGCCTGAATGTGACAATCTCTGTACAGTCCGGTCTGTTCGTCTGATACATCGCATGGCGGGCCGAGGGGGCGGTAAACGTCAGTCCCCTAATAGCGGTACAAGTCGTGTTGGAGTGAAGCCTAGAACACCCTGAGATAACATTGGAAACCTACCAGTATATCTCGCTTTCCCTGGCCAGGGAATACTCGTGTAATGGCTCTCCTAGACACAGCGCGATGTCAACCCCCAATACCGGGAGAGATGAATCCTGTCTAACCGTCACTGCCTCCAAGTGCTTCGGGACTGCACCCAAAAACTACCTGTTTGCACGACTCCTTTGAGCCGTTGTAGGGTAGTAATCAAAGTACAGTGGGAACACACTCGAGGCGAAGTGACAGTATCAAGTCAGCGGACTAAGCTGTACTCATGTCACCTGGGAACTGATAACTGACGATAGGTATAGTACCAACCAACAGTTCCCGACGAGCCTTGTCCAGTGTACTCGTAACCCAACGAGCACCCGCATACTATCTCAAGTACGATGTACTGACGGCTGTGGGACAGACCGTCTCCTACACTGGGATGAGAAGCGCATACGCTAGTCTACTCCGGAGTATCGATGCCCTGTCTCGATAGTCCTGCAACTAGGGACCTGCATAAGGATGTGCTTATAGATAACCCAGCCCCCACTAGTGTGACTGCCATCACAACGCTGGTAATCAAGCAAAGATCCTAAGGGCTCCACTAATGTGTATAGGTGATATACTAAAATAAACACATGTACACATTGAAGTAGAAACAAACCAAGTAGCATATTACTATATTGAGCAAGAATGTCTATACAAGGTGAATATCCCAAGCTTCCATTAAGTAATATACAAACTAGTATGATACAGTAATGGCGTATACACTAACAATCTCCCACTTGCACTAAGGCCATGTACTGGCGTATCGAAGACCTATCATCTCGATCATCCGCTCGAACTGAGTCTGGGGTAAAGCCTTTGTGAGTGGATCAGCAGTGTTATCTTCCGTAGAAACCCTCCGAACCTCGATCTCCTGGCGACCCACGATCTCCCTGATCAGGTGATACTGCCTCAAGATGTGTCTGGATCTCTGATGGGACCTTGGTTCCTTCGCTAAAGCTATAGCCCCGTTGTTGTCGCAATACAGAGGTATTGGATCAATAATGGACAGAACCACCTGAAGTTCAGTTAAGAACTTCCTTATCCAGACAGCTTCTTTTGCGGCATCTGCAGCAGCGATATATTCTGCTTCCATCGTCGAGTCAGCAACGGTTTCCTGTTTGGAACTCTTCCAACACACCGCCCCTCCATTGAGGGTAAAGACATAACCCGACATGGACTTGGAATCATCCTTGTCACTCTAGAAGCTGGAGTCAGCAAATGCCTCGATCTGGAGATCTTTTCCGCCATACACCAAGAACATCTCCTTAGTCCTTTTAGATACTTGAGAATGTTCTTTACCGCTATCCAGTGTTTCTCCCCAGGGTTCGACTGATACCGTCTTACCACACTCAGTGCATAAGCTACATCTGGTCTGGTACACAACATCGCATACATTATAGAGCCTACCGCAGAAGCGTAGGGTATAATAGCCATGTGATCCTTTTCCAAATCAGTCTTGGGAGACATCTCTTTGGAAAGGGTGATCCCGTGACAAGCCAGTAGATTACCGCGCTTGGAATCTTCCATACTGAATCTTTTCAGTATGGTGTCGATGTACCTGGACTGTGAGAGTCCTAGTATCCTTTTGGATCTGTCACGATAGATCCGGATCCCCAGAATGTATGAGGCATCACCCAGGTCTTTCATGGAGAACCTGTGTGACAAGAACCCCTTGACAGATTGTAGCATAGGAATGTCATTTCCTATTAAGAGAATGTCATCCACGTATAAAACGAGGAATACTCCAGTTCTCGCTACAAATCTACTATAGATGCATGGTTCATCTGGATTTTTGATAAAGCCAAATTCTTTGACCGTCTCATCAAAACAGATGTTCCAACTCCGCGATGCCTGCTTTAGTCCGTAGATGGACTTAAGCAACTTGCACACCTTTCCGCTGCTCCCACTCTGAATGAAACCCTCTGGCTGGTCCATATAAACACACTCCTCTAAATTTCCATTTAGAAAAGCGGTCTTTACGTCCATCTGCCAAATCTCATAATCATGGAAGGCAGCAATGGCAAGAAGGATCCGAATGGATTTCAGCATAGCTACTGTGGAAAAGGTCTCGTCATAGTCCAAACCAGGTCTTTGACGAAAACCCTTTGCAACCAGTCTAGCTTTATTGGTCTCAACCTGTCCATCTACACCAATCTTCCTTTTGAAGATCCACTTGCATCCTACGGGTTTTACCCCATCTGGAGCAACGTCCAACGTCCATACTTTGTAGGTGTACATGGACTCCATTTCGGTCCGCATTGCATCCAGCCATTTTACCGAGTCAACGCTCTGAATGGCCTGCTGGAAGCTAGTCGGCTCATCATAATCAATGATGCAATCCTCTCTATCCCCGTCTATGAGAAAACCGTAGTATCTCTCGGGCGGATGAGACTGCCTACTGCTCCTGCGGAGTGGCGTAGGAATGTCATGATCTTTCGAACCCTCTGGTTCTACTAAGCTTTCAGTAATAGCTCGTGGTTCTGGAATTTCTTCCAGTTCTATTGCGCTCCCACTTATCTGATTTTCCAAAAACTCAGTTTCCAAGAAGTGGGCATGATGAGAAACATAAATCTTTTGTTCCTCTTCGCAATAGAAGAAATATCCCTTGGAGTTCTTTGGATATCCCACAAACTTACACTGTACTGAGCGTGCCTCGAGTTTGTCCGCATGCTGCTTTCTGACAAAAACTGGACATCCCCATGTCTTAATGTGATTAAGATAGGGTCTCTTCCCACGGCATATCTCATATGGTGTGGTAGTCACAGTCTTAGTTGGAACTCGGTTCAAAAGGTATGCAGCTGATTCTAGTGCATATCCCCAGAATGATCGCGGTAACTCAGCGTTACTCATCATGGACCGTACCATATCCAATAGGGTTCGGTTCGGTCTCTCCGATACACCGTTATGTTGCGGAGTGTATGGAGGAGTAAGCTGAGAGAGAATTCCATTCTCTTTTAAGTAATCCAGGAACTCGGTACTTAAGTATTCACCACCTCGATCCGATCTCAGTATCTTGATACTTTTGCCGGTTTGTTTTTCTACTTCATTCTTATATTCATGGAATTTTCCAAAGGCTTCGGACTTATGTTTCATTAAGAATACATAACCGTACCTTGAAAAGTCATCCGTAAAAGTAATGAAGTAAGAATAACCGCTTCGCGCATGTGTAGACATTGGACCGCACACGTCGCTGTGTACGAGTCCCAAGAGCTCGCTCGCTCTTACTCCGTGTCCAGTGAACGGAGTCTTTGTCATCTTTCCTTTGAGACAGGATTGACAAGTGGCATACGATTGATATTCGAACGGATTCAAATATCCTTCTGTATGTAACTTCGTCAACCTTCTCTCATTGATGTGACCCAGTCTACAATGCCATAAGAAAGTCTGATTTATTTCCGGAGACTTTCTTTTGTGTGTATTCTGGACATTGAAAATCTGTGGTTGGTTTAATACGTATATACCATTGCTTAATGTACCTGACCCAATCAGAACTTGATTAAGGTGAATGTTTACAACATTACTTACAAACGCAAATTCATAACCTTCTTTAGAAATCAAAAATACAGAAATGATATTACAAGTTGCGTTGGGTACAAAAAAGCAATTACGTAAAACCAAAACATGTCCATCTGACATTCCCAGGTGATAGTCCCCCACAGTCTTAGCATCCATGCTAGCTCCGTTTGCAACTTTGAGGGTCATGTCACCTGCCTTCAAAACCCTACGGTTTCTCAACGCCTGCAAAGAATTACAAATATGAGATCCTGATCCGGTATCCAATACCCAGGAAGTAGAGTTTATTGATAGACAGTTTTCAATAACATACACACCTGAAGCTGAAACCGCAACATGCTTCAGATCCTGTGTTCTGGCTTTCCAAGCCCTGCAATCTTTCTTCCAGTGTCCACTCTTGTGACAGTAAAAGCATTCTTCCTTATCCACAAGCTTTCCCGCTACCTTTGTTGCTTTTGTCTTTCCCTTCGTATCCACTTTACTAACACCGCCCCTTAGTTTGGCGGGGGTTTTCTTCTTCTTTCCCTTGGCTTTCGCCTTGGACCTAGAAGAGGAAGATCCTCCTACAAACAAAGTGGATGTTTCCCTACCTTTCTGTAGGGTGCCCTCTGCACTCCTCAGCACGTTGAGGAGTTCTGAAAGTTCAATTTCTTTTTCTTGCAAGTTGAAATTCAGGATGAACTGGGCGTAAGTGGAAGGAAGGGACTGAAGAATCAAGTCCGTATAGAGCTCATTCTCCAACGTGGTCCCAAGGTCCATGAGCTCCTCAATGAAGCCAATCATCTTAAGCACGTGTTCCGCTACCGATGATCCGATGGCCAACCTTGCCGAAAATAACTTCTTCGACACTTCGTATCTTGCGATACGAGATTGCTCTCCATACAGTTCTTTTGTATGGAGAAATATGGATTCAAGGTCCATATTCTCGTGCCTCCTCTGATGTTCGTTGTCCATAGAGGCAAGCACGAGGCACCTGGCCTTCGCGCAATCGATCTCCCAAGTCTTACGGATTTCCTTATCCGCGACGCTGGAGGTGGGACTTAGGACAGGGGGAGCTTTGGTGGTAAGGAGATACCCCAACTTGTCATAAGTGATTTCCATTTTGATATTCCTGAGCCAATCTTTGTAGTTTGGCCCTATCAGTATGTTTTTATCTAGTAATAACTTAAGTCCGGTCATGATGTTGGTCGCTGCAATTAGGAGAGAGAGAAGAAACACTTTAGCATGCTGCTCTTGCAAGTTTAGAGTGGTTTTTAATTTGTCTAAACAGGATGGCTCCCACTGTCTCTCGAATCCTTCCTCAAACCAAAAAGGAAGAATTAGTCAGCATCAATCTCACCGTACAATACTTGCTTAACCGTTCGGCCAGGCTGGTGTCGGTACTTTGAGGGAGGTTTTCCAACGCTTTCGCGAAGTTCCTTAATTAAATAACCTCTTTTCCCTGGGGGCGTAGCCCCGCTAACACCTTTCTAGACACCTACTTAGTTTATAGCATTGATCGTTAAGTGAGAAATTTCCCGAGGAGTAGCATATACTCACAGTAGGATCGGGATCCAAATATCATTGCGTGACAAAACTGAAGGAATCCTACCAGAATCATCACACTCCAAATGGTATGCAGCGCTAGCAAGTTTCAGTTCTTTTGAAACTCCCGATGTGGATTTTTGCCCCATGCTCTTATGACCTTGACTTTGGCCAAAATATCATAAGTCACATGTCAAGTTCTACCCGTCATTCTTCAGGTTAATTTGAGCCCACCCGCACATACCCTTGACTTTGGCCAAAATGGTAGAAAGACTGCCCCAAACCAACACATCTATCTATGCTGCACATAGATACCCAATAGCTACTAATCACTATGCCTTGACTTTGGCCAACATACATAGCTTGAATACTATTGACTATTCATGTGTAACGACGGAGGGCTACGAATGGTTTTGGCGAAACCGTGAACGTAGTGAACTTGATATAATCGATGGAACGAGATAGCTTTTAAAAGGAATGGCTTAAGCTCCGCGTTTAAAAGTTATTTTGAAAAGAAACCGAGTGGTTTTGAAAGTGTTCCAACGAATTTTACTTGGTTTATTTTTCTTGCATTAATTCCAATGCGTCCCATCAATTAATCCTACCATTGCAGAAAACAACCAAAATATGACGTATGCTTATGCCATCCGCATTCGCCATGGGGCCCGTCATTACCCGTTAGGTTACTTAACTAACGACAGAGCGGGGGCTGGACTAGCGCGGATGCAAAACATAAACAACGCCTAAATAATATCATACATAGATATATTGCAATAATAGCCATTTCAGATCACAGATGAATACATTGGATATACTAGGAATCCGCAATTTGTACGAGCCTGTAATGAAAAGAGGATTACACGGTCGTGATGAATGGCCAATACCCCATCCTGGACCCCTACGGGTGAGGAAAACTACCCGCCAAATATCCGAAGCGGAGCAACCTCCCTCAACGACGTGAGTAGGCCACCCGGCACTTCGAGTACCCGGTAGTTTGTGCACCCCACCTTGGGTTTATCCTAGGAGCAAAAACAGTAAAAGGAAATTATACAATGACGGCTACAACCCCAACCCGGTTGTGCGGCCAAAAATAATATTACATCAATTTACATATTACATGAATTGAAAGATAAAAGGAAAAACTCTCATCTCACAAACCCCCGGCTATTCATCCGCGACAATCCAAAGAATTCATATGCACATACCATCAACATTACAGATCACAGATATGTATAACCCCCACTAATCGACGTATAGCGATTAGCGGACGTTCAATACATATAACACATCACAGATATATACCCGTCAACTTAAGTCTTTAGAAGTTCGATAAAAATACAGATTTTCAAGCCCCAAAAACAAATTTTTCTTTCTGGAAAATCTGGGCAGAAAAAACATATTGTAAAAATCCCAAAATACCCCCAGAAACACACTGCAAGAAATTTGAGCCACGACCGACTCAACTCGGCCGCGGATCCGCGCCAGGAGCGTGCTCCCGTCGCGGTTCTGCGGCGCTTTGAATGGTTCTCTGGACCAAATTTCTTGAGTGTCTTTTAAAAAGCCTGAGTAGATTTTTGGAGTATGATTTATCATTTTTTGAACAGAATACAGAATCGACAGAAACTTCATTTTCCGGGTGTTTTTCGTGACTTTTTCTCCGATCGAACTTCTACTTACTTCGCTAACATGTTAGATAGTGTTTAACAAGGCTCTGATACCACTGTAAGTCCATGCTACCCTTCCCCGGTACTTACGGGGTTGCGGAAGTGGTGAAAAACGATTTTCAAGAGGGTGGTAACATGGACTACAAATACGGATCTTTGTTAAACAACTAACTAACAACCTAACTTAAGTTTTACCTACTCGGTTAGGGGGCTATACCTTTCTTGAACTCCTTTGTCTTCAACTCTTCCCGGTGTACGAATCGGTCTCACCTCGTAGTCTCCTTGCGCCGAAGATGGATCCACCCGAAAGCTTCTACCTTTGGCTTCTTCTTCGAACTTTGAAGAAACTAGAACACTTGGGTTGCTAGGCCTTGTGAACTAGAATGAGTAGAGGATGGTTTTGGTATCTTTTTATCTCTAAGGCAATGAGTCTCAACACATGAGAATGGTTTGCCTTGAGCTAGAGAGAGCAAGAGGAAGAGGGAGAGCTTGAGCAAGTGATGGCAAGAGAGAGAAATGAAATGAGAGAATGTGAAAGTCTTTTTCCAACCTCTCTTCCATAATCCAAAAACAATAATAATAATAATAATAATAATAATTGAGTATTATGTGATGGTTCATATCATATCAAGTGGCATTATCATTTCATGCACTCATATTGCAAAGCATAACAAGCAAGCAAAAGTCTTTGCCATGAAATGATAGCCATTGCAATGATGATGGTCAACTAGTCCAACCTAGTCAACCGGTCAACAAAGTCAACAAGTCAACAAAGTCAACCCTTATCTCAACCATGACACAATAATACTTAATTAATATTATCATTAATCATATTTCTATTCTCATTAGGGTTTAGCCAAAAGTCAACAGTCCACAGTCAACAGTCAACAGTCAACAGTCAACAACCCCAATGAGAATCCTCTGCCTCTGTCTCTCTGTCAACTGTGCATACACACCCGCATCCGCGTTCTGAGGAACACGAATACAAACGAGATAAAACCAATCCCAAAACGTACACTAGGATCTGGCTTAAACCAAAGCCCGCTAGTGTTAACTGTCCGGACACCAAACATGCACAAGTCCACGGATGTGACCAAACCCTGTCGCAAAACCATGCGACCACTACTCTTTTACCTAAAGGCGAATAACTTTCTGTGTGGGACTCTAAAGACTCGACACTACGCTGGCAGTGGGTTTAACCACAGACCGCAAGCGGCACTAGCTGTGCGTAACGGTCCCCAGCTAGATGCCGACAAGAAGACTGAAGAGGTGACACCCATCTGAACTCCTACTGATCCTGAATGTGACAATCTATGTATAGTCCGGTCTGTTCATCTGATACATCACATGGCGGGCTTAGGCGGCGGTAAACGTCAGTCCCCTAATAGCGGTAGAAGTCGTGTCGGAGTGAAGCCCAGAACACCCTGAGATAACACTGGAAACCTACCAGTATATCTCGCTTGCCCTGGCCAGGGACTACTCGTGTAATGGCTCTCCTAGACACAGCACGATGTCAACCCCCAATACCGGGAGAAACGAATCCTGTTTAACCGTCACTGCCTCCAAGTGCTTCGGGACTGCACCCAAAAACTACCTGTTTGCACGACTCTTTTGAGCCGTGATAGGGTAGTAATCAAAGTACAGTGGGAACACACTCGAGGCGAAGTGACAGTGTCAAGTCAGCGGACTAAGCTGTACTCATGTCACCTGGGAACTGATAACTGACGATAGGTATAGTACCAACCAACAGTTTCCGACGAGTCCTGTCCAGTATACTCGTAACCCAACGAGCACCCGCATACTATCTCAAGTACGACGTACTGACGGCTGTGGGAAAGACCGTCTCCTACACTAGGATGAGAAGCGCATACGCTAGTCTACTCCGGAGTATCGATGCCCTGTCTCGATAGTCCTGCGACTAGGGACCTGCATAAGGATGTGCTTATAGATTACCCAGCCCCCACTAGTGTGACTGCCATCACAACGCTGGTAATCAAGCAAAGATCCTAAGGGCTCCACTAATGTGTATAGGTGATATACTAAAATAAACACATGTACACATTGAAGTAGAAACAAACCAAGTAGCATACTACTATATTGAGCAAGATTGTCTATACAAGGTGAATATCCCAAGTTTCCATTAAGTAATATACAAACTAGTATAATACAGTAATGGCCTCTAGAGCATATACACTAACACTACCTGTTTACATGACTCCTTTGAGCCGTGGTAGGGTAGTAATCTAAGTACAGTGGGAACACACCCGAGGCGAAGTAGCAGTATCAAGTCGACGGACTAAGCTGTACTCATGTCACCTGGGAACTGCTATCTGACGATGGGTATAAATCCAACCTGCAGTTCCTGGCGAGTCCTGTCCGGTGTACCCGTAACCTAACGAGCACCTGTATACTATCTCCAGTACGACGTACTGATGGCTGTTGGACAGACCATCTCCCCAACTGGGATGAGAAGCGTACACGCCAGTCTACTCCGGAGTATCGATGCCCTGTCTCAATAATCCTACGACTAGGGACCTGTATAGGATGTTGCTTATTGACTACCCAGCCCCCACTAGTGTGACTGCCATCACAACGCTGGTAATCAATCAAAGATCCTAAGGGCTCTACTAATATGTATAAGCGATACGTTACAAGAAACATATGCACATATTAAAGTAGACATAAACCAAGTAGCATACTATCATTTTTAGCAAGACTATCAATACAACTGTGAATATCCCAAGCTTCCATTAAGTAATATACAAGCTTGTATGATACAATAATGGCCTCTAGGGAATAAACACTAACAATCTCCCACTTGCACTAGGGCCATGTACTGGCATATCGCAGACCTATGATCTTGAATAGCCTCTCGAACTGCGTCTGAGGAATGGCCTTTGTGAATGGATCAGCATTATTATTCTCCGTATCAACTCTCTTTACCTCGATCTCCCGGCGATCTACGATCTCCCTGATCAGGTGATACCGTCTTAAGATGTATATGGACTTCTGATGGGACCTAGGTTCCTTTGCTAAAGCTATAGCGCCGTTGTTGTCGCAATACAGAGGTATTGGACCAACTCTTGTAGGAACCACCTGAAGTTCTGTAAGGAACTTCTTCATCCAGACAGCTTCTTTTGCGGCATCGCAAGCAGCTATGTACTCCGCTTCCATCGTTGAGTCAGCAACGGTCTCCTGCTTGGAACTCTTCCAACAGTCCGCCCCTCCATTAAGGGTAAAGACATAACCCGACATGGACTTAGAGTCATCCTTGTCACTCTGGAAGCTGGAGTCAGCAAAGGCCTCGATCTGGAGATCTTTTCCGCCATACACCAAGAACATCTCCTTAGTCCTCCTCAGGTACTTGAGAATGTTCTTTACTGCTATCTAGTGCTTCTCCCCTGGGTTTGCCTGATACCGGCTTACAACGCTCAATGCGTATGCTACATTTGGTCTGGTACATAACATCGTATACATTATAGAGCCTACCACAGAAGCGTAGGGTATAATCGACTTGCGATCCCTTTCCAAATCAGTCTTGGGAGACATCTCTTTGGAGAGATTGATTCCATGACAAGCCGGCAGGTTACCGCGCTTAGAATCTTCCATACCGAATCTTTTCAATATGGTGTCTATGTATCTGGACTGCGAAAGTCCCAACATCCTCTTTGATCTATCACGATAGATCTAGATCCCCAGAATGTAGGTGGCATCACCCAGGTCCTTCATGGAGAACTTCTGTGACAAGAATCTTTTGACTGACTGTAGCATAGGAATATCATTTTCTATTAGGAGAATGTCATCCATGTACAAGACGAGGAATACAAAAACTCTCCCTACAATCTTACTGTATATCCATGGTTCATCTGGATTCTTGATAAGGTCGAATTCTTTGACAGTATCATCAAAACAGATGTTCCAACTCCGTGATGCCTGCTTTAGTCCATAAATGGACTTAAGCAACTTGCACACTTTACCGCTGCTCCCACTCTGAATGAATCCCTCTGGCTGATCCATATAGACGCACTCTTCCAAATTACCATTTAGAAAGGCCGTCTTTACGTTCATCTGCCAGATCTCATAATCGTGGAAGGCAGCAATGGCAAGAAGGACCCGAATGAATTTGAGCATAGCCACTGGAGAAAAGGTTTCGTCATAGTCCAAACCAGGTCTTTGACGGAAACCCTTTGCAACAAGTCTAGCCTTATAGGTTTCAACCTGTCCATCTACACCAATCTTTTTTCTAAAGATCCATTTGCATCCTACGGGTTTTACCCCATCTGGAGCAATGTCCAAAGTCCATACTTTGTTAGTGTACATGGACTCCATTTCGGTCCGCATTGCATCCAGCCATTTTACCGAGTCGCCGCTCTGAATGGCTTGCTGGAAGCTAGTAGGGTCATCATTATCAATGATGCAATCTTCTCGATCCCCGTCTATGAGAAAACCGTAGTATCTCTCGAGCAGATGAGAATGCCTACTACTTCTGCGGATAGGCGCTGGTATGTCCCTTTCTTCTGAAACCTCTGGTTCTACCATACTTTCAGTAACAGCTTGTGGTTCTGGAATTTCTTCCAGTTCTAGTGCGCTCCCACTATTCTGATTTTCTAAAAATTCAGCTTCAAAGAAGTGGGCATGACGAGAAACAAAAACCTTTTGTTCCTCTGCGTAATAGAAACAATATCCCTTGTTGTTCTTTTGATATCCCACAAACTTACACTGTAATGAGCGTGCCTCGAGCTTGTCCGGATTCTGCTTTCTTACAAAAGCTGGACATCCCCATGTCTTCAGGTACTAAAGATAGGGTTTCTTCCCACTCCACATCTGATATGGTGTGGTAGGCACAGTCTTGGTTGGAACCTTGTTCAAAAGATATGCAGTTTATTCTAGTGCATAACCCCAGAAAGATCGTGGTAACTCAGCCTTACGCATCATAGAACGAACCATATCCAATAGGGTTTGATTCCGCCTTTCCGATACACCGTTGTGTTGTGGTGTGTATGGAGGAGTAAGCTGAGAGAGAATTCCATTCTCTTTTAAGTAACCCAGGAACTCGGCACTTAAGTATTCACCACCTCGATCAGATCTCAGTGTCTTAATACTTTTGCCTGTTTGGTTTTCCACTTCATTCTTGTATTCCTGGAATTTCTCAAAGGCCTCGGATTTATGCTTCATCAAGAAGATATGTCCATACCTAGAGAAATCATCCATAAAATTAATGAAGTAGGAATAACCACCTCGCGCATGTGTAGACATTGGACCACACACGTCACTGTGTACGAGTCCCAAGATCTCGCTCGCTCTTACTCCTTGTCTAGTAAACGGAGTCTTTGTCATCTTTCCCATGAGACAAGATTCACAAGTAGCATAAGATTGATATTCGAACGGATTCAAATATCCTTCTCTATGTAACTTAGTTAATCGTGTTTCATTGATGTGACCTAGTCTACAATACCATAAGAAATCCTGATTTATTTCTGGAGACTTTCTTTTAAGTGTGTTCTAGACATTGAAAACCTGAGCTTGACTCAATATGTATATACCGTCATCTAATGTACCAGACCCAATAAGAACTTGATTTAGGTGGATGTGAACTACATCACTTACGAATGTAAAATCATATCACTCTCTCGAAAGTGAGGACACTGATATGATATTACAAGTCAAACTAGGTACATACAAACCGTTACGTAGAATCAATATCTTCCCACTTGTCAAACCTAGGCGATATTCTCCCACGGATTCAGCGTCCACGCTCATTCCGTTTGCAACTCTGAGAGACAAATCACCTACCCTTATAACTCTACGGTTTCTCAAAGCATGTAATGAATTACAGATATGAGATCCTGCTCTGGTATCTAGTACCCAGGAAGTAGAGTTAATTGACAAACAGTTCTCAATTACAAACACACTTGAGGCCGAAGACACAACATGCTTCGTATCCTGGCTACTGGCTTCCAAAGACCTGCAATCCTTCTGCCAATGCCCGTTCCTATAACAATAGGAACATCCCTCCTTACCTACACCAAGTCCCGAAACTTTTGCTCTTCCCTTTCCTCCTACTTTACCGACACCGTATATCGACTTTGTAGAGGTCTTCTTCTTTTCACCCTTTGCTTTCACCCTGGATGTAGAAGAAGAAGGTCCCCCATTAAGCAGAGCTTGTGTCTCCCTGGTTTCTTTCAGGGTGTAAGTAGAGGGTAGGGACTGTGGAAATAAGTCAGTGTATGACCTGTTCCCCAATGTGGTCTCCAGGTCCTTGAGCTCATCAATATAGCTAGTCATCGTAAGGACGTCGTCCCCTACAAATGACTCGACAGCCAACCTCGCTTGAATTAATTCGTTCGAGATCTCATATCTTGCGATATGAGATTGCTCTCCATATAAATCTTTGTTATGGAGAAAGATGGAAACTAAGTCCATCTTCTCGTGCTGCTTCCGGTATACACCATCAACTGAAGCTAACACGAGGCACTTGGCATTCGTATTTTCCTTTTCCCTTGTCTGACGGATATCCATATCCGTGACGGTAGAAACTGGACTTGGTACGGCGGGATCTTGAGTAGTAATAGGGTGGCCTAGCTTGTCATAGGCAATGGACATCTGGACAGACCTTTGCCAGTCATATAAGTCAGATTCAGTCAACTTGTTATCTAGATGTAACCTAGTCATGGTCACAAGGTCGCGGCAATGAGAGAGAGAGAAGAAAACACTTTAGCATGATGCTCTTGCAAGTTTAGATTGGTTTTTAGTTTATCTAAACTGGATGGCTCCCACTGTTTCTCGAATCCTTCCTCAAACCATAAAAGAATAATTAGCCAGGACTGATCTCACCGTACAATACTTGCTTAACCGTTCAGCCAGGCCGGTGTCGGTACTTCGAGGGAGGTTTTCCAACGCTTTCGCGAAGTTCCTTAATTAAATAACCTCTTTTCTATGGGGGCGTAGCCCCGCTGACACCTTTCTCGACACCTACTTGGTTTATAGCATTGATCGTTTAAGCGACGAATCTCCTGATAAGTAGCATATACTCACAGTAGGATCGGGATCCAAATATCATCGTATGATAATGTTGAAGGAATCCTACCAACATTCATCAAACTCCAAATGGTATGCAACACTAGCAAGTTTCAGTTTCTTTAGAAACTCCCGATGTGGATTTTTGCCCCGTGTTCTTATGACCTTGACGAAGGCCAACAAATCATAAGTAACATGTCAAGTTCTGCCCATCATTATCTTGTTAATTTGAACCCACCCGTACATACCCTTGACGAAGGCCAACAAGGTAATACGACTGTCCCAAACCAACTCATCTATCTATGCAACAAATGAATACCCCAGCAGCTACCAAATACTATGCCTTGACGAAGGCCAACAAACATAGCTTGAATACTACTGACCATCCATAAGAAATGACGGAGGGCTACGACTGGTTTTGGCAAAACCGTGAACGTAGTGAACTTGATATAATTGAAGGAACCTGATAGCTTTTTAAAAGGAGTGGTTAAAGCTCCGCAATTAAAAATTCTGCTCTTTTAAAATAACCGAGTGGTTTCTTTTAAATTTGTTCCAACGATTCAACTTTGGTTTATTTTCTTTGCATTAATATAATGTGTCCCATCAATTAACCTATCATTGCAGAAAACAACGAAAATACAATGTCCTCTTATGCCATCCGCATTCGCCACTGGGTCCCGTCATCACCCGTTAGGTTACTTAACTAACGACAGAGCGGGGGCTGGGCTAGCGCGGGTGTAAAACATATGTGACGTCTAAATAGCTATCATATATAGATATTGTACATTCGTCAGACGCAATAATAGGCATTCCAGATCACCGATGAACATTATTGGATATGCAAGCAATCCGCGTTTCCTTCGAGCCTGCAACGAAACATGGATTACACAGTTGTGATGAATAGCCATTACCCCATCCTAGACCCCTACGGGTGCGGCAAACTACCCGCCAAGTACCCGAAGTGAAGCGGTCTCCCTCAACAACGTGAGTAGGCCACTAAACACTTCAAAGTACCCGGTAGTTTGTGCACCCCACCTTGGGTCTATCCTAGGAGCAAAAACAGTAAATGAAATAATACAACGGTGGCTACAACCTCAGCCCGGATGTGCCCCGCAAAAGAATATTACATCATATTACAATTTACATCGAATGAATGAATATAAAAACTAATCTCAAACCCCGGCTAATTATCATAACGATCCAATCAAGTTCATATACACAAACAGTATAAACATTACAGAAATGTGCAACCCCCTGCCAACCGACATACTAGCAGTTAGGGAAGGTTTACGAACACATTAAACATTACAGATAAAACCCGATTAGCAAATAACTTAGAATATCGATCGACAACCATTTTCCGTGTCTACCCCAGATGCAAGCCAGCACTGAAGTAACCTGGGCAGAAACAGAATATACTGGAAAACAAAACACCACAAAATAAGAATTACTGTGAAAATCCGAGCCAACTCGGAGTTGACTCGGCGGCGGATCCGCGGCCAAAAGCACTATTCCGCGGCGGATCCGCAGCCTTATTACCGAGTTAGCAGCTCGTGTTTTCCCAGATTTCTTATAATCCCCTGCTGTTAATTTTCGGGCCTATCAAATAATTTTTTCGACACGTTTAAATTTGACAGAAACTTGAGGGGTCCGGGGTTATGTTTTCGCGTTTTTCCGATGATCGAAGTTCTAATTAGTTGCTAACAAGCTAGTAAAGGTTTAGGTAGGCTCTGATACCACCGTAAGTCCATGTCACGCACCCCACGAGCTTGCGGGGAGGCGGAATATATGAAAAACAATTATCAAAGCTTCGTAACACGGACTTGAGCACACGGATCGTGTCTAAACCATTACTAGCAAACTACGAAATGTTTAACTGCTCGAATTCGAAGTTATACCTCACGTTACTTGTCCTTCGGGTCTTCATCGCTGTCCTCCCCACCTCGTAGGCTCTACGGAACGTTGGCACCACAACGGCCTCCTCGAGTCAAAGATGATCCACCCGAGAGCTACTACTCCAAGCTTGACCTCTAACTTGAGGTAACTAGGTTACTCAAAGTGCTAATCTAAGCAACCTAGGGGATATAGAGTATGATTATGGATTAGTAAGTCTTGCTAACCCTTGATCTCAACACGTGAGAGATTAAGTTTTCATGGTCCGACGTTAGGCAAGGAGGCATATCCAAGCAAGACAACAGGGAAAAAAAGAATAAGATTCGAACTTAGGGCTAGGGTTTGAAGAGAGAGAGCTTGAGGAGAGAGAAGGTGAGAATGGGCATCCTTTTGGAATGATGATATCATTTGAATATATGAAGCATATGATATAATTAAAATGAATAAAAAATAAATTTGTGTCATCATGCTTCATTAATTCATAGAGCGATTCATCTCATGAGTCATTTAAAACATTAATGCAACATTAACTCCATGGATGATTCACTCTCATGACTCATTAATCCAAATGCAAATGCCACCTTAGCCTCCAAGTCATCATACTTCTAGAAGCTTCTCGAAAAATTACGAGAACGCCCCTTTTATCCGTGAAAACACGGAAAAACTTTAGACTGTATAAATCCAATAATCCGATACTAGAATCTGGTTTAAACCAAAGCCAACTAGTAAAAAACTGTCCGAACATCGTACGTGCGTAAAAACACGTATTCGTCCGAACCCTGTCGTAAAACCATACGACCTCTATATCGTTTCGCCCGAAGCAGGGAAACTCTCTGTGTGGGACTCTAAAGACTCGACACTACGCTGGCAGTGGGTTTAACCACAGACCGCAAGTGGCACTAGCTGTACGTAACGGTCCCCAGGTTGACGTCGATAAGAAGGCCGATGAGAAAACCCATCCGAACTCCTACTGAGCCTAATGTGACAATCTCCGTACAGTCCGGTCTGTTCGTCTAAGAATATCGCATATCAGGCCTAGGGGGGCGGTAAACGTCAGACCCCTAATAGCGGTATAAGTCGTGTCGGAGTGAAGCCCATTACACCTTGAGAAACTATTGGAAGCCACAAGTAAATCTCGCTTGCCCTGGTCAGGGACTTTACGTAATGGCTCTCCATACACAGCGCGATATCAACCCCCAATACCGGGAGAGACGAATCCTGTCTAACCGCCACTGCCTCCAAGTGCTTCGGGACTTCACCCAACTACTACCTGTTTGCACGACTCCTTTGAGCCGTGGTAAGGTAGTAATCTAAGTACAGTGGGAACACACCCGAGGCGAAGTAGCAGTATCAAGTCGACGGACTAAGCTGTACTCATGTCACCTGGGAACTTCTATCCGACGATGGGTATAAATCAACCTGCAGTTCCCGGCGAGTCCTGTCTGGTGTACCCGTAACCTAACGAGCACCTGTATACTATCTCCAGTACGACGTACTGATGGCTATGGGACAGACCATCTCCCCAACTGGGATGAGAAGCGTACACACTAGTCTACTCCGGAGTATCGATGCCCTGTCTCGATAATCCTACGACTAGGGACCTGTATAGGATGTTGCTTATAGACTACCGAGCCCCCACTAGTGTGACTGCCATCACAACGTTGGTAATCAATCAAAGATCCTAAGGGCTCTACTAATATGTATAAGCGATACGTTACAAGAAACATATGCACATATTAAAGTAGACATAAACCAAGTAGCATACTGCCATTTTTAGCAAGACTGTCAATACAACTATGAATATCCCAAGCTTCCATTAAGTAATATACAAGCTAGTATGATACAATAATGGCCTCTAGGGCATAAACACTAACAAAAACCCACACTTGGATTCTTCCATACTAAACCTCTATAGTATGGTGTCAATGTACCTAGATTGGGACAATCCCAGTATCCGTTTAGATCTATCTTTATAGATCTTAATCCCTAAGATGTAGGAGGCATCCACTAGATCTTTCATTGAGAATCTTTGTGATAAGAATAGATTGACCGATTGCAGCATAAGAATGTCATTTCCTATCAAGAGTATGTCATTCACGAGTCTAGCTTTGAAAGTCTCAACTTTTCCATATACACTAAGTTTCTTCTTAAAGATCCATTTGCTCCCAATGGGTTTTACCCCTTCAGGAGCAACTTCCCAAGTCCATACTTTGTTGGTGTACATGGATTCCATCTCAGATCGCATTGCATCTAGCCATTTCACAGAGTCCCCACTCATGATGGCCTGCTCGAAGCTAGTTGGGTCATCATCCTTCATGATGCAATCCTCGCTTCCACCATCAATGAGAAAACCATAGTATCTCTTAGGTGGATAAGGAACCCTACTAGATCGGCGGAGAGGCTGGGGTTCGTTGGGAACTATCGAATTCTCGGGTTCCACTAAATCTTCAGTTTCAGTTTGTATAGCCGGAATTTCTTCCAGTTCTACCTCGTTGCCACAAATTTCCTTTGCAAGAAATTCCTCTTCTAAAAAGGCGGCATGTCGAGAAACAAACACCTTTTGTCCCTCGCCATGGTAGAAAAGATATCCATATGAATGTTTGGGATATCCCACAAGCTTCCATAGAACTGACTGTGCCTTGAGTTTGTCCGGATTTTGCCTTTTGACATAGGCCGGACAACCCTATATCTTAACTCGTTTAAGACATGGTCTCTTTCCACTCCATATCTTATATGGTATGGTAGGTACAGATTTAGATGGAACTTGATTCAACAGGGATGTTGCTGTCTCAAGCGCATAACCCCAAAAGGAAATAGGTAACTCAGCGGTGCTCATCATAGAGCGCACCATATCTAATAGGGCGTGATTCCTCCATTCCGATACACCGTTGTGCTATGGTGTATACGAAGGAGTAAGCTGAGAGAGAATCCCATTTACTTTTAGATAATCCAAAAACTCATTGCTCAAGTATTCTCCTCCTCGACCAGATCGAAGAATTTTAATACTTTTACCCGTTTGGTTCTCGACTTCGGATTTATATTCCTTGAATTTCTCAAAAGCTTCAGACTTATGTTTCAATAGGAACACATGTCCGAATCTTGAGAGATCGTCAGTGAATGTAATGAAGTATGAGGAACCATTCCTGGCATGTGTAGACATGGGACCACATACATCACTATGTATCAGTCCCAAGGGTTCACTAGCTCTTTCACCGTGTCCTGTAAACGGAGTTTTGGTCATCTTGCCTTTGAGACATGACTGGTAAGTGTCATAAGATGAAAATTCGAATGGATTCAAACATCCATCCTTATGCAACTTAGCAAGCCGTGTCGCATTGATATGACCGTCTACAATGCCATAAGAAGGATTCGTTCATTTCAGAACTCTTCCTCTTGTGTGTGTTTTGTACATTAAGAATTGTAGTTTGATCTAGAATGTATATGCCATTATTTAACGAGCCTGATCCAATCAACTTTTGATTCAGAAAGATGTTCATAACATTATCCTGTACTACAAAATTATATCCTTCTTTACTTAGTAAAGAAACTGATATAAGATTGCATATCAGGGTCGGAATGTAATAGCATTCATTCAGAATCAATATATTACCATTTGGTAATACAAGGTGATAGTCGCCAACTGCTTTGGCTGCAATATTTGCACCATTCCCTACTCTTACGGAATGATCACCCATTCCCAGTTCTCTACCTTTCCTTAGCCCATGTAACATATTACATATGTGGGATCCTGATCCGGTATCTAATACCCATGATGTAGAGTGAACTGAGAAACAGTTCTCAATAACTAACACACCCAAAGAAGATGCATCATCATGCTTATTCTTCTTTTGGGTGGCATGGGAATCCGGATATGTCCTTATTCCCTGCTCAGTCTTATAACAATTATAAGAAAGAACGGAACCAACGTTCCCCTGCTCAGTATAACAAGCGGGTTCGGTCAATACATTCATATTATTATCTTGATTAAGGCCTGACAGGGTCGCTACCTTGAGAGAGAGAGAGAAGAAAACACTTTAGCATATGCTCTTGCAAGATCAGATTGGTTATTATTTTATCTAATCAGGATGGCTCCTACTGTTTTTATCAAATTTTCCTTCAAACCCTGAAAGGAAAGACTAGCCGGGATTAATTACACCCTACAATTTCGCCAATCTTTCATCCATGACAGTGTTCGTACTTTAAGGGAGGTTCCCCATGCTTTCGCACATACCTAATTAAAATAAACCTCGTTTTCCCAAAGGCTTAACCCCGTAAACACCTTTCTAGACACCTACCTGATCGGCTAATTGTCTTGTGTAAAACTCTCCCAGGAGTAACACTTACTCGCAGTGGGTATCGGGATCCAACTATTTCATAGAAGGTATGCAATCTCATTGCAAATTTCAACTCTTGAAATTCTCGATAATATTTTGCCCCTAAGCCCCTATGACCTTGACAAAGGCCAACAAATCATACGATGCTAGTCAAGTTTAACCCGTCATTTACTGATTGAATTAAACCCACCCGCACGACCTTTGACAAAGGCCAACAAGGTCGTACGACTACCCTAATCCAATCTGCATCTCATGCATAAGCAGATAAGCACCATTCAGCTACCCACACTATGCCTTGACAAATGCCAACAAACGCACCACGAATACTAAACAGTCCTTATCTGAAATGACGGAGGGCTACGACAGGTTTTTCAGAAAAACTTTTGCGTAATGAACTTCATATCGTTGTAGAATCGAGTGATTTTGAAAAGGAGTATTTTTTAGGCTTTCACTAGTTTTGGTTAAGAGGTCACTCCCGGTGAAGAGATCTCAGCTCTTTCCTTATCGAATAAGGTGCGGGATATTTCATAAATATCACTATGCAAAGAAGAAAATATAAAAGCAATCAAAAGACAAACCGAGTGTTGTAGCATCTTCTAGCTTTTGCTAAAGAGGTCACTCCCGGTGAAGGGATCTCGGCTCTTTCCTTATCGAATAAGGTGCTGGATATTCTACAAGGAATACAGCTATACAAAGCAAAAAACTAGAGCTACCCTTTTTGAAAATTTTATTCAGCAATATCTTTTAGGTTTCTTTTCTTTCATTAATCACATTAATGAAGTCCCAACATTTATGCTTCCTAAGTATCACAGAAGAAATGAAAATACAACGTACGTTTATGCCATCCGCATTCGCCACAGTATTCCGTTATGCACCGTTAGGTTACTTAACTAACGGCATAGCGGGACGGGACTAGCGCGGGTGCAAAACATAAGAAACGTCTACTATATATCTCATATATAATGTATATCCATCCGTCTCAGAATCCACATTCATCACATCACAGAATAGCAGAAGAAACATATGAAATATTGGATATATTAGGAGGTCCGTGTTTTATTTTGAGCCTGTATAAAACACGGATTCCATGGTCACGATGAATAGCCAAACCTACATCCCTAGACCCTTACGAGAGCGGCAAGCAACCCTACCAATTCTAGAGTTAGGAGACCCGGACTCGACTCCTCGAGTTGGTCTCCCACTGGACTCTAGAACCCGGTTACTTGTGCTCCCCTCCTTGGGTCTATCCTAATGCGGAAAAGTAAATAATATACAACAATGGTGACATCATCCTCAACCCGGAAGTGCCCCAATAAAAGAATATTACATACAATGAATTTTTACATGAATGAAAATAAAAACTCTCATCTCACATAAAACCCCGGCTATTCAAAACACGACGATCCAATATAACATATACAGCAACACATAACATCACATTTCATCAACGTAAGTAAATATGCGTATCCTAATTGTCGTTGACGTATAGCAACAAAACCGGCGATACACCACATACTACACTTACGGTCGCTGAAAAGAAAATGAAAAAACTACAACAATTGGAATCGTAACCCCCCTTAGACATCATAAACCCGAGATATCTCATATCCAAGATTTCATGCCTAACAATTTAAAGCTCGCATATAGGTCTCACCCATGAAAACACCTTTTCAAAATAAGTCGGACAACTCAACAAGATTTCCGATTATACCCGAGACCGAAATGTTAGATTTACACGCAACAAATATATTTGTGGATTCCAATTATTGTATCTCATTACAGAAAGCTAGACGATGTTAAACAATTCGATCGAATCAACGAATTCCCAAAATTCCTAAAAAGCTCAACACTTGACCAGTGTTAGAAGTACCCAGAACCATACCACAGTGCCCATGGACCAGCAGCTGAAGGCCCGTCCCAAGCCTCTCAAGTGGCAACGCGGAACCGCCGCCAAAACCATATTTTGTCCGTGGTCACTTAGACGAGTTAGGGACTCATTCTTCATGTAGTTCCATGGAATTACCTGCATGATTTTTAGAGTATTTTTAACAAGAAAAATTTCAACTTTTGAATTTTTTTCCATAAAGTAGGAAATATCGGGTTTTCGGAGTTCGTTCAAACTTCTAACTTCGCCTAGACAACTCCTAATGCTCTAGAAAGGCTCTGATACCACTGTAAGGTTCTTAGGCACAACCACAAGGTTCCACAAGGCATCAAACATGCCGTATTTAAAAATTTAGTGTGCCAAATAACTCTAACCTTGGATCTAACTAGAGTTTTAGGAGCTAAACTAGAAAGTAAACTATTTTACATCTAAGTGATAACATAATACAACCTTTGTAGACCGGTCCTTCACTCCAATAGCTCCTTGTAGTGGTCCCTTTGCTATGATCATTGAACTCCTGGACACTTGCATGGCTTCTCAAGGTGAAAGGAATGATCTTGCTTGAAGTCTTCGAGGCCGAAGATGATCTACATCGAGCAAACACTAACTCAAGCTACTACTTCACTAATGAGAGATTAGTGAAGCTAACACCCTATACTAAAGTGATAATCTAGTAGAGGATGATGAAGTAGGAAGTGGGCACACTTTAATTTTATTTTTCTCACAATATTTTCTCACTTTGGAAAAAGCTAGCAAGCTTTTTCTCAAGGATGAAGAAGATGAAGTCAAGATTTGAGAATGAACTAATGAGGTGAGAGAATCAACCATGAGTGAGTTTGTATCATATATCTAACTCATGTAGTGACATAACCATGGCTATATTATAATGGTTAGATTAATAAATATCTTTAGTAAAACAAAATTAGTGGACCAAGTCAATGCATCCACAAGCTTCATGCATATGACTAATTATCCACTAATTTGGGTTTACTTTAAATATTTAAACCCTGCATTATAATTAGTATGGTGTAAGTCTCATACACCCATGTAGTATGTATCATCAACTATGACACAAAAAAGAACACAATTAATATATATCACATATATATTAAGTGTGCACATGTGGGAAAATAAATGCTTAAGTGAGCTAATATTAGTTAATGTAAACTAGTATATCAAATATACAATTATACACTAAATTATCAAATCAACACTTGATTTAATAATCCGGCTATATCACATATAACCGACTAATATTATATGTACCAACTTATCGAATCAACACTTGATTCGATAACCCGGCTATATCACATATAACCGACCGATACAAATATCGCGAGAATAGAATACGGTATCACATACTCGTATTATTCTCGGTCCCGCACATATCACATATGTGCTCCTACTTCGTTTTTCCTGAGCCAGTAAAACCTCTATGTAGGACTCTAAAGATTCGTCAATACGCCGGCAGTAGGTGATGATCACATCAAGAATCCACAAGCCGTCAGCGGTACTAGCTGGACGTAACGGCTACCCGGGTATTGAGTGATTAAAAGATCAACAAGAAAGCCTATTCTAGCTCCTGTAAAGCTAACACTACGGTACAGTCCGGTCTCTTCGTCTAGGATGTCGCATATCAAGTCTAGGGGTGGTAAACGTCAGACCCCAATAACTCGATAAGTCATGCCGATACGAGGCTCATAACGGGTCGAGAAACTACTGATAACACTTACCAGTAAATCTCTAAATCAGCTCTGGCCAGGGACTTCCCTGTTATGGCCAATCGGGCACAGCGCAACATCAACCCCCAATACCGGGAGAGACGAAATCACTCTTATCGCTCAATGCCTCCATATGACTCAGGACTGTACCCAAAAACCACCGTTTTGCACGTCCTCTTGAACGTGGTAAGGTGGAAATAAAAGCACAGTGGGAATCACACAAGACTCTATGATGATCTCGGGTCTACAGACTAACCTGTACCAGTGTCGCCAAAGAACTGCCATCTGACGTGAGGTATAATACCATCTGGGAGTTCTCGGCGAGTCCGTCCAGTGTACCCAGTCTCTACTGAGCACACGTATACCATCTCTGATGTCCAATACCAATGGATATGGGATCATCCATCACCCATCTCATGGGTCGAGAAGCGTATACGCTAGTCTACTCTGGTATATCAATGCCCTGTCTCGATACACCCACGACTAGGAACATTAAAGGATGAACTTATAGACCACCATGGCTCCACTAGTATGATCTGCATCATAATCCTAGTAGTCAAGCACACATCCTAAGGGCTTTACCAACATGTAACCATAAGACAGTAAGAGACAAGTATACATGTTAAGATAAAGAGCAACCAGATAGCATACTATCATGTCGAGAAAGAAAGTCTCTATATATGTCCAAGCATCTACTATAATATACATCATATATACAATAATGGCCTCTAGGGCATATATACAACTAACAATATCTAGCCCTTACGCTTAACTCCATACGGGAGATTTCCCCGTAGATGTTAAATTTACTCACCGATGATCTCGAGCTAGGTAAATCCAACCACCCGCTTTCCCTTCTTCGTAGCGTCTGAAGTCCCCACATTCGCTCCTAATATCACACAGAACATACAAGTGCAACTTAGAAACCTTTCAATAATACATACAAACTATGTTTAGATTGATGCACCAACTCCAACAAACTCTCAAGTGTTCTCTTAGTGGCTAACGTGTGTGGCGACGTTCTAATTCAACCCTAAGTGCAGCAAGCTACACCAAGAACGCGAACCGTGTCGGATATCGTAACGCGCATAGTCGAAAAACTATAAAATTAGCTAAGTGGTCCCAGATTTTACATACAGTCAATATATAAAAATCTAGCTGTACCAAACACCCCAAAACACCTACAGACAGCTACCCTAAAAATCCCAACTCCCCAGTCGCCTACAAAATCGAGCTCGCCGGATTTTGGCGTGATTTCGCTGGATGAACAGTGAAGGGTGGGGTTAGGGTTTCAGGTGAACACTCAGGGCCTTTAGTAAAACACTACTACATTGCTAGATTTTCCAGTAACAACTCGTGGTTATAGTAGATCACAGACACCACAAAATGACACTATAAATACGATATGTGCACAAAACTAAAACTTTAGTGTTCTAAATGATAACTACTAAGCAACGCAACACAATAAACACCTAATTAACAGTTAGAGATCATTACCTATCCACACTTGCTCAAAAATCCTAGCTTTCCATGCTCCAAGTCATTTTAGTGGCTTAACTAGGCTTTGTGAAGGGTTTTGTGAAGATTTGCTTGGGTTTGTGATGATTTTTGGTAGGGTTTCAGTTGAGGGGGGGGGGGGGAGAGGAGATGAGGAAAATAAGTGAGAATGAGAGTGAGGTGAGAATGAGAGTGAGGTGAGAATGAGAGATTGAATAAGTGAAGGCTGAGAGTGGTGAAGACAAATGGGGTGTGAGTTTAGATGGATCCATGCCCCCTTCTCTCTCCTCATTAAATGCAAGCCATGCTTTCCCCATGCCTCATGATCCCATTGTCAACCCCCCCTCTCTCTCAAGTCAACCCAATTCAAAACCTTTCTTATTTTTAAAACTAAATAATTAAATAAAAACATACAACTAAATGAAATGAGGTTTAAGGTGCCATGGCTACTTAAGCATGGTTTAACACTAATTAACCCTAGGTTAACATGCACAAGTGTGTGCAAGCCCAAAATAAATAATAATAAAATATTAATTAATTTTTATAAAATATGTGAAAATTATTTTGGTTAACTTTTTATTAAAAAGCCGCATTATCGCTTAATTAACACTAATCGCATTCTAAGGTGTTACACAAACGAAATCAAGTAGAGCTAAAGGTATAAACGTAATATATATATATATATATATATATATATATATATATATATATATATATATATATATATATATATCATGAATGATCGAAGCGTGAGCGTATGCAGAAATAAGAAATCAAAATGCGAGCTTATACAGAATAATGAAATCGCAACGTGAAAAAGTATTAAAATATCAAACTACGTATGTGCCATACAGTTATAAATTAAAATAGCACAAAACATTGTTTTAGAAATAGGGGACTACGATGTTTTATGAAATAGATACCATTTGAAAATTCGTAGCGCACCCTTGATGTTATCATTTAAAAGTACGTAACAAATCATTAGTTTTGAAATTAGGTAGGACTCTAAACATCTCATATTTTCCACTTTGAAATATTAACAAGACTCCTCGAGTCGAAATAAATATCGACCGTAATCGGCAATCGATCCTCATCATATCACATACGAAATAACGCTCATAAGATATCATCTAGTCAATATGGTACGTATCTATATTTGCGTACACCAATCTCATATTATATCATATCGTCTCATCTCATCTCATATCGTCTCATATCATATCATATCGTCTCATATCGTATCATATCATCTCATATCGTATCATACTATATCATGTATACTTATATCATAAATATCCTTATATATATCTCGGTATATATATAGCCTAATTGTATGAAATAGAGACTAAGGGCATAATCATCTACTAAGTATACTACTATCGTATAAGGTTAGACTAGGTATATAATTATAGTATATATATAGTATCCTAACTACTACGGTTGCGGGAGTGCTATACGCCATCCACCCGACTTCCTCCGTAGATATATATGTACTCACCTCATATCCTCGCCCTAATCGAAGTCGACAAATGTCTTTCCCTTCTTCGCCGTTTTGGAAGTCCACACAATTGTACCTACAATCGAAATCATAACCAAAATCACATAAAATCCAAATCGAATTTGAAATCACGAGCGAAGCGCACATAGGTTAGAACCTATGGTCAAAGGGTGCTAAAACGACAAAATACCCCCCGACGTCGATGTACGAACGTCGAACGACCAAGTCACATCATGAAAATCCAAAAACAAAGTTTTCAAATATAGCAAAACATTGCCAAAACCAAGCAAAATGCTTCCAGATTTTTAATCAGGTGATCTGGAATTATTTAGCATATAAAGTAGGCTTAGTTATCGAGTGTGTGGGCTACATAACAAACCCTACACCCTAAATCACCAACTTTGCCATAAATTGCGGTCTCAGGGAATAAATTGGCGGTTTTAGCATGGAGTTGGGGGCTCGGGTTTCTACAGTGGTGTTCACCGCCGAAAACGTGGACGAACCGCGTAGGTCGTCTTGCCTGAATTTGGGGGCATATGCTATTTGGATTTATCCTTCCACCTCTCCGAAGATGCTAAATTGATTTACGGCACTGTATATCAGAGGTTTGGAAGGATGCGGCCGCTGTAGCAGACTTCGTCAGATTCCCCCTCGTTTACGAGGGTTTTTGATTGTGGGGACGCTCTTCTCTGCAGGCGCATGCCCCTAAAGTTAATTATGTTACCGCATCGCGATAACCATTTTCTCCTGCTCAAGAAGTTCAGTTCGTCGTGTGTATTTATTTTATTTTTTGGTTGCCCGTGGATTGTATACGGAGACTAATTTAAGTTGTCGCCCGTAGGACGTAGATTAGTCCAATTCCATATATCTTAGATTTGGGTTTGGGTTGATTTAAGGATCATTAATCTCGTTTGAGATTAAGATCAACTTAAATTTTTGGTAAGGATATGGTAGTCCAATTTGAGACTAAGATCTACTTAACAGGGTTTTAGGATCATCCAGATCCAACAAAATAGCATTTGGGCTCTATTGTTTTAGTTTAAGGACGTTACGGCCCGTTGTTATTTTAAGGACGTTTCGGTCCGCAGATCACCATTTTTGAGGTGAGGGTTTAGTTTAAGGACGTTTCGGTCTGTAGTAGTTTGAGGACGTTATGGTCCGTAAGTTACTATTTTTGAAGTGAGGTTTTAGTTTAAGGACATTACGGTCCGTTGTTAGTTTAAGGACATTTCGGTCCGTAGATCACCATTTTTGAGGTGATGATTTTGTTTAAGGACGTTACGGTCCGTAGTCACCATCTTGGATACAACGTTGTAGTTTGAGGACATTTTGGTTAGTAGATCACCATTGCATGCATGTGCATTTGTCACGTGACGGGATGTATGGCGATGATGTGGGATACACCTATTTGGGGTGTGGTTTGGTTTAAGGTGTGCACGTCAGCTTGGAAAGTGCACCCAAAAGCAGTTGGTTATTGGGACCCGCCACCTCTCTGAAGACGTTGAGGAATTACAACGACATGCATCAGAGGTATGGAGAGATGTACCCTTGAACCAATTCCCATGTCTGAGGGAAGAGATCATGGTGGACCATCTAAGAATCATTAGCCATTTTTGGGGAACTAAGATTAACTTAGGAAATGTGGGATGAACATCATATTGGATATCATGAGTCATGTTTAGGAAGCAATGAACCCATGGGCTCAGTTGATCTGAATTGGGGATCTAGTCAACTTGGGGTTGGCCCACTCAATTTTATTTTATTTGAAAGAAGTGCTAAGCACTTGTTATGGCTCAGTCCCTCTTTTTTGTGCAAACAGTGCTGAGCACTTTTGTTAGTTCTGACACCCACACTTTACTTTACTTTACTTTTTTGTCTCTTTATGGAGGTTTGAGCACTCTTTATGGCGCCCATGTGCGAAGCACGTGAGGCGCTAGGCGCTTCCTGGTGAGTGTCAAGCACTTTTATGTTCTGTGGCGCCCACGTTAGGGGCACGTAAAGCGCTGGGCGCTGGGTTCCGCACACTGAGTGCTAAGCGCTCCTTTATTTTGTAGAACCCACGTGAGAGGCACGTGGAGCGCTAAGCGCCAGCCACTGAGTGCTAAGCACTCCTTATTGAGCGGCGTCCATGTAAGGGGCACTTGAAGCACCGGGCACTGAGTGCCAACTACTGAGCGCTAAGCACTCCTAATTGAGTGGCGCCCATGTGAGGGGCACGCGAGAGGCTGGGCGCTGATTGCTCCTTTTATATTTTATTCTGAGGAGTTCAATTTCCTTGTTCTTTTCTGAATTTTTTATCTCCAAGAACAAGTTCGTCCTGATGAGAATTAAATTCTCAACTTGTGGGAGACTTGTCTTGTGGATCTCAGATCCAGAGAAAGAACTAAGTGCTTGTTTTTAAAAGGGTTAAACCCTTCAATAGGTAAAGGAGATGCTTTGATCTCTCCTCTTTTTTATTTATCTAGAGCTTTTTCTGAGAAGGGAGATCTTCTTCTTTCTTCTTTTTTGAAGCTTTCTACTTTATTTTTCTCGAAGCTTATGGGGGGAGGGTTCTTCCGTATTGGACTTGAAGTCTTGGATCCTTTATATAGTAGAGGCAAGTCTGTTGATTAGTTGAAGAAATCTATCATTGAAAGATCCTAATTGATTTGGGGATTTTACCCACCGTCGGATCTTTGATCCAGAGACTTCTGTTTTACAGAAGATATTTTTCTTGTTTTCAACAAGATTAAGGAAATATTTTATCACACAGAATTTATTCTGTAGATTGGTGATTCTTTAATCACCATTGGATTTTTAATCCATCGGTACTCTGTTTTACAGAGAGTAATCTTTCTTATTTAGAAAGATTTGAGGAATATTTCCTCAACAGAATTTAATTATGCATTCTGATAATTTATCATCTTCGTTGGATTTTTGATCCAACGACTCTGTTAACAGAGAGTAGAATTTAATTTTACTAGGCGCCGGCGCTCACGTGCTGTGCACGTGCGGCGCCAATAAGAGTTTTTAACTCTGGCGCCGGCGCCCTCGTGGCAGGCACATGAGGTGCTGCCTCTTGAGTTTTGTGTGCTTTGCACACGAACGCTGCTCATATAAGAGTTTTGAACTCTGGTGCTAGCGCCCTCGTGGCAGGCACGTGAGGCGCTGCCTCTTTAGTTTTGAACAGAGCTTTGCTCTTTTATTGGGAAAACAAATGCCTCCCTACCGCTGCGCTCACGTGGCTCACATGTGAGTGCAGTGGTGGCATCTTTTCCACCGTTGGATCTTCTCGGAAGTGGAACCGTCTCCCTGTGCCTATAAGTAGGGCCTTTGGCCCTTGAGATGACTGTTGTTCATCTTCCCTAAACTTATCCTTTCTGAGAATTTAATTATCTTTCCAGAGCTTAGATCCCTTCCTAAAGAAACTCTTTTAGAGTCAGAACTTTGCCAAAAACTTGGTAAGGATTATGATCGAACCCATTAACAGAGCTTTGCTCTTCTTAGATCGTAGATCTTAAAAACATGTTTTAGGGTTTCTTAACACGTTAATCAGAGCTTTGCTTATCTTTCATAAAGAACTCTTAGAGTTTTTAGGATTCTTCTTGCAGATCTTAAAGATCTTTGGGGTTTTACCCTGTCAAAAAGCTTTGCTTTTGAGGGTTCTGGTATATTACCCTTTTTTTTACAGAGCATGGCTCTAAGAAATTTTGGGGAATTTTATTCCCCTCTTAATTTTCCTGACAGATGTGAAATCTGTTTGCAGAGCACAGCTCTCGAGGGAGTTTAACTCCTTAGTCCAATGATATTTCTCATTAAATGAGAATCCTTTTGAATTCTATTCTTAATGAGTGACCGCCCGATCATTGATGTGGCGTTACCTTAATTTTGTGGGCCCCCTAGTCCCTTTCTTTTGCACTGCAATCAGTACAAAATTTTTAAGTATCAAAGAGCGTTAAAGTTCTGAACATAACGTCAATAGCTGAACCTTCTCCTTTTATGCAGGTGCTATGGCTTTCGACTCTTCCTTCCCTTTCGTATGTTCAGAGAGCGCTTTTGCCGACGTGCCCATCGATCGAGAAGTCTTTGCGCTTATTAAAGATCATGACCCGGAGCAAAAATCTCTTCACCTGTAGGGGTCATGGTATAATCAGATTATCCGGGGTCGGCGCAGTTTTTCTTGTGTAGCGCCCTCGGAGCCAATTTCAGCGATTCATTATGCTGATTCGCCTCAAGTGACTTATGATGTAGAAGAGGTCAACTGGATCTCGAAAGGTCGCCTTCAGCCCTCCATGGAATCAATACCCGTACAACCACCGATGGCCTTGAACATTTTCGGGCGGCGCATATGCCAAGGCGAGTCGCGTCCTTGGGGGCAAGTTTATATGATAGGATTGACTCCTCGCTATTCAACCGGCTACCTGCAGTGGGTTCGGTATATCCTGTCGTCCAAGAAGTTGCTGCTGCTAAAGCTTGTCCTGCAATCTATGCGTTCCTTTTTCAATATCCCGCGCCTCATGTATGGTGGGTCAAGGTTTTTCTGGAAAAGTGGAACATCCCTACCCACACATTTCTTCTATCGGACCTGGAGGTCTCAATTTTCTTAGAGGAGTTTGCGGAAATTTCCGGCTTACCCGTCAGAGGGGAACATTATGAGGAGATACTTCCCTCTGATGAGTATATCTTTGCCACCAAATCAGTGGTGATGGGTTTCACTCCAGAGAATGCCGTTCAACACCGGTTCCCGAGCCCAATCAAGGTGTTGAACATTTATGAGAGTTTGTTCTTAGAGTCTGGAGGGCACGAAGTCGGCTTTGCAGATTTCATCGCCCGCTTTCTTCGCCCAGAAGTCTTGTCTAAACAAGCTGCGAAATTCGCCAAGCTTGAAGACCCGTTCTATTTTGGTTTGGATAACCTGCCGACGGCAGAGGCGGATTTAAATAATTTCTTCATTCCAGAGATTCTGGTCATCCCTTTTGTAGAGCTCGCTACTACAGACGTCAATGAAGAGACGTTCTTTCTGGGGTTCATCGGCCTGTGGTTTATTTGGTTTATGCTTCCGACGCACCCTCACCATATGAGGCCGTCTGTCTTTTATCCGGCCCACCTCATGGTCGCAGGGACGTGTATGGTCATTGAGATCGCAGGGCTGGCTCATCTATATCATAGACTGAGCTTAGCGGCAGACACTACTCAACCGGGGGTAAAGCCCATACATCTTCTGTTGCATTACTTCACGTCATGGATCGAGATGCACGTTCTAGGTGCTTTCGGTGTTCACAAACGACCCCGCTTCTACGAAAGCTACAACTTTCCTCACATCATGTATTTGGTTGATGCTTCTACGTCAGACTCGTCGCAGCGAGAGGCTCGGCGACTGGTCCTCCGCCCGCGTATGGTTTAGGATAGCATGACCTTTGTCGATAGTGTCTTGACTATCGACAAGGAATATACTGAGGTGGTGCAACCGTTGCGTGACACTTTCAAAGACAGGGCTTCCACGTTGAGGGCTCGGGAAATCTTGCATCTGTATTCTATCAGGCCGGGCTTTTAAGTATTTAGACAGAATGCATCGGTACTGTTTATAAGGTGCAACCCGCACCGCTTCGCTCAACAGTCGGGTTATAATCAGGGTGTTCCTCTCGAGGCATTCTTAGTCGAGTTGGCTGCTACGGAGGAGGGTATTCGCAGCGCACTGCACCATTTTATGGGATTAAATACGGGGTCCCATTTTCTCATTAGCGAGCTGAGCTATGTGCCGAAAGCTTCGAACGCTTACGTGGCGTGGTACCAGCATCCAACGAGTGCTATTATCACGGAGGAAAGGCGGCTATTTCTCGATCACAAGGATGCAGTCCCAGCTGTTAATCCAGCGGTCCCTTTAAAGCGACGGACCGCCGTTCGTCCCTCCTTAAGAGAAGTTACTACATATGTGGCCCCACGAGCTTTCCCTGAGAATCTTCAATCGGGTGTTCCCGCAACTGCGGTAGCCATGGCATCCCCGGAATATGGCATTGGTTCAGAAATCGGGACCCGCCGCCCGAAGATGCCTGTCAAGCGAAAGCTCTTATCGTCGTCCGTTGGTGTCCGTTCGCAGAAAAAGAAGAAGTCTTTATTCTCTGACGACGTCGTATTCGGCCAAGAGCCCCATGCTCCCAACAGTGAGGGCTTATGCGAATACGACACCAATGAAGGTTTGTTCGATACGCCTGTGACCGATACTGATCTACAGGCTGCCCTCGCAGCTTCCGAACGACTGGCTCGCGAGGAAGCAGCGTTGATCTCTATTGAGAAGTCAGGTATACTTCAGTTACATTCTTCTGCGCCTATACCTTCTCTCCTTATTATGATTTTATTAACGCTTTCTTCTTCAACAGGTATTTCTGCCGAAGAGGCTCTCGCGGCTTCCCTCAGGACGTTCGAGAAGGTAGAGAGGCTCCGCACTTCTTTGGGCCTTGGTATAATTCGTTTCATTACGCCTTTACTCTTTTTATTCATGCTATAACCCTTCTCTTCACCCTATTATAGGAACTACCGCAACCCAGGTTGTTTCAAGTGTAGTGCCAATCCCAAGCGGCTATGCAGCAAAGCTTCCAGAGACACCGACTATGGCCACGACCATCCTAAAGTTACCACAGGAGGCATTGCTGAAGCAGCCGATGATGGACGCCGTAGCGGCTCCGGAGGCAGAGCTCGGTTCGGACGACGACGTCCCCCTATCGGAAGACTTAAGGGGGCCAGTTCTCACTGCTCATGCTGAGAGGAGGCGCAGAAAGCACACAGCGAGGGAACACGATGGTGTTTTGGCCGCGGGTGCAAACTCAAGCAGTATTCCTCCTACTGACATTCTTTCGGTAGATGTTCCTTCTGCCCTGTCTACTGACCATAGATAGGTTGAACGTGCAGCTCAGGAAGAAACTGAAAAGCTACTTCAAGGTAACGTAACACCCAGTCCCTTATTAGAACTTCGTCCTCGAATTCTGACATACGCATTTTCTTTTAAGCAGGGCCAAGTCCTGACGATGGTATGGCAGGTGACACGACGATGATTACAGAGCTCGAAGTGGCCACTCTTTCTCGGGAATCTGGGACTGTCCAGACTGCTGCTCTTTCTCCTTGTGGCTCCTTGGTATCAGCGAGTTTTGCAAGCATTATGATGGCCCTCGTCGAGTCAGGGGATGAAGCTATGGGTGCAGAATCTATTCCTTCAAGAGAGAGATGGGAAGCCGTTACACTTGGTGACGCTTCCGGCGCGGTTTCGGTCTCTGATTTATCAGGTACTCCTTGGGTTGTTGTTTTTTGAGTTTTTTCAATCCTGTTAATCCCTTCTAATGATATTTCGTTTGAATTGAGCATAGGCGCGGTAAATCTGAAGCTATGCCGGCTGAAGAAGTGCCGTCGGCCACCACCTTTACAGTCGCGGTCCCTTTGCATTCTTCTGCGCTTCCTCAAATCTTGGAAGGTATGGGTTTCTCAGTTATTTGTTTCACTGTGGATACAATCCTCCTTGTATTGACTGTATATTGTCGTGACTCTGCAGGATTACTTTTCGACCATTTGTACCAGGTGTTAAACCCGCATTTTTTCCTTTCAGTCGGAAATCGTTCCACCTTTTGGTATTGGTCAATATATTCTTCACCTAATGTTTCTCCTTTTATTTATGAGTAGACTTATTGTTGCTAAGCCTTCCTTATATTGACCACAGTATCACAGGTCGAAGGAGTAAGCGAAAGAATAGTCATGCCTCCGGTACATCCTGTTCTGCCGCCTGCAATAGCCGGTACGATAGATTCCATGTCTAGGGTATTTTCTTTGTCTTTTGAGTTGAAATTTGACCGTAATTCATTTTGCAGCGATTATACCAGCTCCAGCTCCTTTTGAGTCTCGCATTCCCATGCCTGCGGGGTCCTTCGCTAAACGTACATCCTCCACGGGTGCAACGAATAGCCGGCGAACGTTAAGCGAGTTTATCGAAGATCTCAATGCCGAGGCCCTCACTTCTGCTATGGATTTTGCCGACGAAGTCAATCCAATGTTGGCGACGCTCGTGAACATCCATAATAAAGATCTCATCGGTTCTTGGGTTGATTATTGCAGGAAGATCGAGGCTTGCCTGCACGAGATTGAACTTAAGCGTCTCTGTCATGACCCGAAATTGGCACGTGACGGCCCTAATACTATGCACCGTCTACAGGCATAACGTAGTAAAAGAAAGCCAAAACCCAGCAATCTAAACCATCAAAAGAAATAAGAAAGTGATAATAGTATTTTCAAAACCTTTGAAATCACAACCCAAATTCTTTAAAATTTTGGCAGCACCTCCTTTGTAAAACAAGCCCCAAAATAGGTACAACATAAATATAAAGTAAAGCATCCCAAACGGTAGCAAAATCCACGTCCAACGGCGGAAAACAATAACCACAACAGATATACGACGCCATAGCGAAGAAAGAGACGATATATATAAAACTGCATAAAAACCTCCAAATCACAAAATAATATACAATATCGTCCTCACACCAAGTCACTAAGTCATACATAATACTGGTAGATGGAGAGTATATGGATACAACGAATATACAATACAACATCGGATAACCAAAAAACCCACCTGGCAAAACTGCACACTGTCAGGCGAAGTGGTATCCGCAGCAAAGGATGATACCAAGGATGGAAATAGCCTGCCTCTAACTATCCTGAGGAACACCTGCAAACACTGTGGCACAATGGGGGTGAGTTGCCAACTCGTGAAAAGTAAATAACATATGCAGGTAATCGCGAGTATGTACATACAACGTGAATCTAACATAAGCATTTAATATCAATGAATAGTCATATGTAATACAATAATCATGAAAGGTACACTAACAGGTACAACTACAGATGAAGCGGTAATAATATGACAATCCATATGCAGCATCATGTAAGGTACTATATCGGTACTACTAATACATGAAGAAATGATATGAATAAAGGTATGTAAATGCAACAATCATGGAAGGTACTCTAACAGGTACACTAATGCATGAAGCAGTGCATAAACAGTAAATGTGGAGTATGGAATACAACATGTCATTTCCACAGAAATCCTAACCACGTGGTAGAAACAAAATCCAACAAGACAGTCCAATTCCCAATTTCGACAAATCAGCCCCCAAACTGGCTCTCATATCATGTAAATCTCATATATCCTGAATGTACAACATCAAGAAGATCTCACATATCTCGTATGTACAATATCAAGTATATCTCACATCTCTCGAATGTACAATATCAAGTAGATCTCACATATGCCATATGTACAATATCAAGTATATCTCATATATCTCGAATGTACAATATCAAGTAGATCTCACATATCCCGTATGTACAATATCAAGTATATCTCAAATGTCCTAAATCCAATGTCAATGATTCCTTTACATTCTAGGTATATTTGCATGAATAAAAATATGACGATGTATATAAATTAATGTCAATACACATATATTAGCGTCCCATTCCACTAATATTGGTGTAAGGGCATATATAACAGCGGCCTAATCCCCTGTTATATATACAAAGGAGTAAGAAGAAATATCATGAAACCAATGTGTCAAGCATAGACACAGAAATACAGATCTATCAGGTGTTGTCACCACGACTGGCCCCCTGATAGGTACGTATCATACGCTACCCCGAAAGCTCGAGTGCCTAGCTCTGACCCTCGCCTCTCGACGTATCCATACGCACATGACTCCCGTCGGTATCCCCATGATAACCGCCGAGTCATTGGTAATGTCACCGGTAAGTATGGTTCCCCCACTAACTCATCTCCTCACTGAGATTCTTGCCCCGGGGTACCTCCGGGCCCCACCATGTACCCTCACACGGATCCCTCTTTTCCTCGCGTGGGGTATATATATATCCGTACCGATAAATCTCATGGTGGCTGCTGAAATATCATATAAAGGGAAACCGGGTTTTTCAAATAATGCATAATTTCATGAACTCCCACGGTTCCCAAATCCAGAAAACATGATGAAAAATCTATATCTCAATGCGAAAATCCATGAATATAATATACGCCTCATAAATCTGAAATCCGAGCATATAAAGGAAAAGCCGCAATTAACTGTAACAAGTTAATATATAAAACATGCGGTTCCTAATATCTCCAATTTTTAATAATACAACAATAAGGGTAAATACGTAGCTATAGCCAGATATATGTGAACACATGAAAGTATAGCAGAAAATATAGGTATCTACCTATTAGTAATGATGTGATATACCCTCCAGGTATAAGTGAAGTATGAAATGCAAAGTACACCTGCAGCTATGTCCTGAAGTGTGTATGTACCTATCGCTAATGGTACGATACCCTATAGGTATATAGGTAACTAGCATGTCAAAACATATGAGTAAGCATGTAGGTATACAGGTATGCTATATGTCATATACGATAAGAAATATGAATCAATGTCACAATGTCCCTTACCAGACAATATAAATTCTATATGTGGGTTGTGCGTGACATGGCAATTATTGAAGGTGTGTGTGGCAAAAAATCAGTGCTCGTGCAACACGAGCCGTCAATAATAGTGCAGTGTCCTAAGGATACTAGTCCAAGCACAATAATTTACTAAGCAGTAGGGTAAGTGCGCAATTCTAAATATGACATAGAATATGCGACAAGTCTAATCATTTCTAGCCCAGACGCATAACGCCATGCGGGCGATTCCCCTGTTGATGTTAAATCTACTCACCAACACTCCTGGCTAAGTGTAGCCAACCACCGGTTTTCCCTTTGTAGCTGTGTCCGTAGTCCCCACCTGAGAACCTACAATATTAAGACAATAAAACAAGTGTATATTAATAATAACCCTAAAACACGTACACACTATATTAGACCGACGCAACAACACAAAGCTTACTCTCAAGTGTCCGTATTGTGGCTAACATACGTAGCGACACGACGAAAACAAATTAAGAGCAAAACCACACAAAGTGCACGATCCGTGTTGTATAACGTATCGCGCGGACACAAAACACTACAACTTACCTAAATGATCCCAGATTTTGCATACAGTGAAAACTAAACAAACAAACAAGACCAAATACACCCAACCAACAGCAGACAACTACCCAGAAAAACCCAACACCCAACTCCAAACCCTAGCCGATCTCGCCGGAATCCTCTTCAGATGTCGCCGGCCCTGGCCGGTGGGATGGGTCCCGTGCTCTAGGTGAGGTCCTATGGTCACAGGTACATCACAACTAAACTGTTTGGTTTTCTAGTATTATCTCGGAATCATAGCAGGTCACATATATCGCAAACCGACACTAAAATACGATATTATGCATTAAACTAAACTTTAAACACTTAAAACTGAAACTAACTAACTACAAAGCACAAAAACTAAATAAAGAACAGATAGGGATTATTACCTATCCTCAAGAACTCAAAGATCCAAGCTTTGCATGCTCCTAAGCATCCAAGAGGCAAAAGATAAGATTTTTGATGAAGTTTGTGAAGAATTGTGGATTTGTGAAGGATTTTGTGAGGAAAAGAGAGAAAGAAATGGCTAAGGGCAGAAGAGAGGGGGAGAGCTCGGCCAAGGAGGAAGTGGGGAGGGAATTGACTAGCAATTACAAACATTTAATGCATTAAATGCATTCACACCACATTCATGTATCTCTTTTCTATTTCTTTTCTTTTCTTTTCTTTTAAATTAAACCTTAAACCCAAACAAATATCTAGATATTATGTGGATTTTGGTTAACTCAAGCATAAGAGAAAGAAAAGATCACAAAAGAGAAATTTCCCAAAATGTGAATACCGCATTAAAATAATATTAAAATTGGGAAAAATCCAAATTGAACCAAAACGTCCCATATACCCCCCAAGCTTGCGTACTAGCTTTATTTTAGCTAAACTAGGTGCTGGCAAGTCTATATGGCCGTTTGATCAAAGTCGGTTAAAAATAGAAAATACCGACAAATTTTACCCAAAAACGGAAATATTCACATAACGATTTTTAAAACGTTACAATCTCCCCCCTTATAAAAATTCGTCCCCGAATTTAAAATTCTCACTAAGCGTACCTTCGAAGAGAAGATTACAATTTCTCATATCTCGCTCGCAGCCTCCAAAGTGATCACCTCACTATACGGCTACGTCCAAGAAAACTCTCCACAGATGGCAAGACCCTTGACCGAAGTTTCTCCACCTGCCGAGCCACTAACACAATGGCTGCTAGTGAACGAAAAGATCGCGTCAAAGCTAATGGTCTGATGCTGAATCATGTGAGAAGGTCATGAAGGTAATTGCAAAGTATTAACACAAAGAAAACGGGGTGAATAGTCAAAAATCTGGGCGGAAGTGCCAAGTTATAGGCAACGGAACCAACTCGCTTTAAGGATATCAAAAGGACCTATGATCCTGGGATAAGCTTCCCAAAACTCAACACGTCATTCATCGGAAAATCCGTAGGAATACATGATCTCCCACTGCGAACCCAAGTCTGCGACCACCATGGTCGGCATAAGACCTCTGTCCGCACAGGACTGTCATCATCCTGACCTGAACTAACTGGATCATATCCGAAGTCTCTAGACTAGCTGGGGTCTAAAAATCCTACTCACGCAGAGTCAGAAAAACAGAATGGCGATCGACACAACCGAATAACAAAACCTAAAGGTTGCCAATTGGATAGTCTCCTGATAACAACTATCGAATGAGAACTCTAACAATGGCAAGTGACGATCCCAACTGCCGACAACAACAACTACATACGCACAAGCATAACAAAGAACAACTGAGAAAACTGAGAATAACCGGACAACAAACACCCTAAATGGAGTCACACCCTGACTAAATCTGGGTAGACGCCATAACGCAAATTCATAGAGATCTGCTCCCATTCCCTCACCGGAACGGTTAAAGGTTGCAACTCTCCAACCAGTCTCAGATGCTCAACCTTAGCTCACAACAACACAGACACCTTGAAACGAAACCCGAAACTTCTCTTTACATCCCTGCCCACCCGTAACTATCTCACAAGTCACGTCAATATTGGTGGAACTTGAATGAACACCGAAGCTGACTGATGTGCCTGTGCTAGGATTTCGCGTCTCTTCCTATCAGAAACAGGTACACAACGTATCCCTAAACATAGCACACCCTGGTCATAAATACAGGACTCCGAATCATTAACCAGCCGAGTATGCTCAATTATCTCTAACGAACGAGCGTCGGCGGGCAGTGCCTCGTGAAAGCGATTAAAGAAGAGTGGTCAGGCGCGTACATGAGCAAGCTGTCCCCTCAGAAAAGGAGAACCTAAGCTGTACTCCACTATCACACAAGAACTGTAAATCTACATAAGATTGTCTCTGAAATGTGCACAACTGGAACAAGCTAACCCCGGGCCTACGACTCAAGCATTAGCTACCACAATCGCCTTGCCACGGGTAACAAAAGGATCTCATAAAACACAATCCTCTACAAGTTCCATCCCACGAAGCTGTCTCTACAATCATAACCCACTGCAGGAAGATGTACATTAAGCTCTGGTGGTCCGTGGAAAACTGACACGACTCTCCGAACAAGTAGCGTCCTCGGATCTTCAACGCACGACCACCGCGGCCATCTCCAGACCATGAGTGGGACATCCTGCTCGTACTTCCTCCAACTGTCGGGAAGCAAAAGCGATAACGCTATAGTGTCACCTCAGTACACAGTCGAGCCCCACTCGTGAAACATCACAGTTAAACAACAAAGCTGCCCGAACCAGAAAGCAAGAAGAACTGGTGCAGTTGTCAACCGAATCTCCAACTGCTGGAAAACTCTGCACGCATGCCTCGGTCCCAAGAAAAAGAACCTCCTTTCAGGTCAGTTCAGTCAACGGTGCAGTGATACACTAGCAATCCTGTACGAAACGGAGGTAAAACCTGCTAAGCCCTAAAGCAGCGGACCTCCGTCCGTACACCAGTCTGGGCCAAAGCTGTACGGTCGCGATCTCCCTCGGAACCATACGAAACCGTCTCCCGTAACTACAAGATCTAGGAGTCAACACAAACAAGCTTGAAGGAACACTCCGAGAATCTTGCAAATAGCTGGGGCTCTCCCAATGTCTACAAACAAATCCTCAAGTGCTAAATCTGTTCCTCATGATACAAGGAAAAAGACCAGAATGTTATCATGACACAACAATAACTGGTCGAGAAACGGCTTGAAGAAATCTGGTTCATCACATCCACAAATGTTGTTAGGGCACTGGTGAGTCCAACGACACCACCCAAAACACATAAAGCCCATAGCACACACAAGGCAGACTTCGGAATGCCCTCACTCCGGACCCGCAACAATGATGACCTGATCGAAGAAATCGTCAATGCGAGGTAAATGATACCTAATCGGACCGTAAGCTGGTTCAATTGACGATCCATCAATACACAAACTCAAATTGTCGTCCTGCTCCTTGACGAACAGAAATAGGAGCTCCTCAAAGCGAAACACTCAGATGCACAATCCTCCCAACAACCAACTCTGCAGCAGATCCTTAAGCTCCCTAAGCTTCGCCGGCTCATCTGGAACAACGTCGGAAAACTTTCGCACGAAAGAAAACCGGTCCAATAAACCTACTGTGGCTACGGTATCACGAATGAACGCCAAGAATCCTCGACATCTTCTTCTCAAAAGACGACTAGCGAAAAAGGCAGCATTCAAGATGTGAGAGGCGGCACCACTGTCCACCTGCACAACAAGAACTGACTTGCCGGGAAAACAAACCTGATTGTTTTCTCGCGGTAGTCTACAGACGCCTTGTACGTAGCTAACCAGTCTGTGCCCAGGAGAACAACAAATCCAACATCTCTAGAAAGATCTCAACGACGGATGAATCTCCATCTCCTAACCGATTGGCACATGACTGAAATACGTACTGCGTAACAAAAGAATTGCTGACAGAAATTAACACAACAACGATTGATCTAGCATACACAACCCTCAGCCCAACAAAGGCACAACGTGTGTATACAACAAGTGCAAAGATCCCGAACAACATTAACCTATGAATCAAAAGAACAAACAAATTAAGAATACCTGAAAACTCTGCACTGGACGCCTGTGCGTCCCGATGAGTAGAAACAAACTCTCGTGTCTGCCTTCTACCCGGAAATGTCAGAACTCTTCCTCTGCCAGACCGTCCTTTCGTAACCAATCCTACGCGACCACGACCTCTCTGAACATAGGTCTGACGCGGTACTAAGGAACAATCCCTGATGTGGTGATGAAGGCTCCCGTATCAAAAACATCCATACGATGGCTGCTGACCCTCCTGGGGATGAGAGCTGAACGACTGTCCTCGTCCCAAGCCTCTACTACTCCCACGAAGATCACAAAATCTGTCTCGACTCCTAAGCCTCTGTCTATGGGCTGGCACACCTGCATGATCCCTCCTCTTATCCAAAACTCCTAAAGTCTCTAGAAGACGTGTCTCGTCTACTAGGGCTGCATCCACTGGTGCTGTGTAGGTGATGGAATACTGTGTGCTGACCGCAAGGAACAACTGGGTAACAGGGGTGGCAACCTCTTATCGCTGGGCTCGAATGGCCTCAACCAATGAACTCATCGTCTGGCGCAAGTCCTGCATCTCTGCCACAAGCCTAACGATACTATCAGTCGAAGGCAAAACCGTCTGTACCTGTGCAACAAGCGTGCCATCCTAGTCAGTCCTCGTCTCACCCGAGTCAATCTTGACCTCGGCTCTCGCTGCATCACTCATAGTCCCCATAGTCGTCGGCGGCAAAGGCTATAAATAGAATGTAAGATTCGATAAGAACACGGTAATCGAATCACAAGAATATTTATCATCAAGGAAGGAATTTCAAGCAATTTGTACTTAGGTCACTTTAGGTGGAGTACTGCATCGTGAGTATGCTGCAGACATACACACTACGTTACTCTGCTTAAGCTACCTACTCCATCATACCAAGTTCATTCTACACTCCGAAAGGTAAAACCTAGCGCTCTGATACCAACTTTGCCACGACCCGAAATTGGCACATGACGGCCCTAATACTACGCAACGTCTACAGGCGTAACATAGTAAAAGAAAGCCAAAACCCAGCAATCTAAACCATCAAAAGAAATAAGAAAGTGATAATAGTATTTTCAAAACCTTTGAAATCACAACCCAAATTCTTTAAAATTTTGGCAGCACCTCCTTTGTAAAACAAGCCCCAAAATGGATACAACATAAATATAAAGTAAAGCATCCCAAACGGGAGCAAAATCCATGCCCAACGGTGGAAAACAATAACCACAACAGATATACGACGCCGTAGTGAAGAAAGAGACGATACATATAAAACTGCATAAAAACCTCCAAGTCACAAAATAATATACAATATCGTCTTCATACCAAGTCACTAAGTCATACATAATACTGGTAGATGAAGAGTACATGGATACAACGAATATACAATACAATATCGAATAACCACAAAACCCACCTGGCAAAACTGCACAATGTCAGGCGAAGTGGTATCCGCAGCAAAGGATGATACGAAGGATGGAAATAGCCTACCTCTGACTATCCTGAGGAACACCTGCAAACACTGTGGCACAACGGGGGTGAGTTGCCAACTCGTGAAAAGTAAATAACATATGCAGGTAATCACGAGTATGCACGTACAACGCGAATCTAACATAAGCATTTAATATCAATGAATAGTCATATGTAATGCAATAATCATGAAAGGTACACTAACAGGTACAACTACACATGAAGCGGTAATAATATGAAAATCTGTATGCAGCATCATGTAAGGTACTATATCGGTACTACTAATACATGAAGAAATGATATGAATAAAGGTATGTAAATGCAACAATCATGGAAGGTACTCTAACAGGTACACTAATGCATGAAGCAGTGCATAAACAGTAAATGTGGAGTATGGAATACAACATGTTATTTCCACGTAAATCCGAACATCGTGGTAGGAACTAAATCCAACAAGACAGTCCAATTCCCAATTTCCACAAATCAGCCACCAAACTGGCTCTCATATCATGTAAATCTCATATATCTTGAATGTACAACTTTAAGTAGACCTCACATATCCCGTACGTACAATATCATGTATATCTCACATATCTCGAATGTACAATATCAAGTAGATCTCACATATCCCATATGTACAATATCAAGTATATCTCACATATCTCGAATGTACAATATCAAGTAGATCTCATATATCCCGTATGTACAATATCAAGTATATCTCAAATGTCCTAAATCCAATGTCAATAATTCCTTTACATTCTAGGTATATTTGCATGAATAAAAATATGACGATGTATATAAATTAATGTCAATACACATATATTAGCGTCCCATTCCACTAATATTGGTGTAAGGGCATATATAACAGCGACCTAATCCCCTGTTATATATACAAAGGAGTAAGAAGAAATATCATGAAACCAATGTATCATGCATCGACACAGAAATACAGGTCTATCAGGTGCTGTCACCAAGACTGGCCCCCTGATAGGTACGTATCATACGCTACCCCGAAAGCTCGAGTGCCTAGTTCTGACCCTCGCCTCTCGACGTATCCATACGCACATGACTCCCGTCGGTATCCCCATGATAACCGCCGAGTCATTGGTAATGTCACCGGTAAGTATGGTTCCCCACTAACTCATCTCCTCACTGAGATTCTTGCCCCGGGGTACCTCCGGGCCCCATCATGTACCCTCACACGGATCCCTCCTTTCCTCGCGTGGGGTATATATATATCTGCACCGATAAATCTCATGGTTGTTGCTGAAATATCATATCAAGAGAAACCGGGTTTTTCAAATAATGCATAATTTCATGAACTCCCACGGTTCCCAAATCCAGAAAACATGATGGAAAAATCCATATCTCAATGCGAAAATCAATGAATATAATATACGCCTCATAAATCTGAAATGCGAGCATATAAAGGAAAAGCCGCAATTAACTGTAACAAGTTAATATATAAAACACGCGGTTCCTAATATCTCTAATTTTTAATAATACAACAATATGGGTAAATACGTAGCTATAGCCAGATATATGTGAACACATGAAGGTATAGCAGAAAATATAGGTATCAACCTATCAGTAATGATGTGATATACCCTCTAGGTATAAGTGAAGTATGAAATGCAAAGTACACCTGTAGCTATGTCCTGAAGTGTGTATGAACCTATCGCTAATGGTACGATACCCTATAGGTATACAGGTAACTAGCATGTCAAAACATATGAGTAAGCATGTAGGTATACAGGTATGCTATATGTCATATACGATAAGAAATATGAATCAATGTCACAATGTCCCTAACCAGACAATATCAATTCTATATGTGGGTTGTGCATGACATGGAAATTATTGACGGTGTGTGTGTTATACAATCAGTGCTCGTGCAACATGAGCCGTCAATAATAGTGCAGTATCCTAAGGATACTAGTCCAAGCACAACAATTTACTAAGCAGCAGGGTAAGTGCGTAATTCTAAATATGATATAGAATATGCGACAAGTCTAATCATTTCTAGTCCAGACGTATAACGCCATGCGGGCGATTCCCCTGTAGATGTTAAATCTACTCACCAACACTCCTGGCTAAGTGTAGCCAACCACCTGTTTTCCCTTTGTTGCCGTGTCCGTAGTCCCCACCTGAGAACCTACAATATTAAGACAATAAAACAAGTGTATATTAATAATAACCCTAAAACACGTACACACTACATTAGACCGACGCAACAACACAAAGCTTACTCTCAAGTGTCCGTATTGTGGCTAACGTACGTAGCGACACGACGAAAACAACTTAAGAGCAAAGCCACGCAAAGTTCACGATCCGTGTCGTATAACGTATCGCGCCGACACAAAACACTACAACTTACGTAAATGATCCCAGATTTTGCATACAGTGAAAACTAAACAAACAAAAAAGACCAAATACACCCAACCAACAGCAAACAACTACCCAGAAAAACCCAACACCAAACTCCAAACCCTAGCCGATCTCGCAGGAATCCTCTTCAGATGTCGCCGGCCCTGGCCGGTGGGATGGGTCCCGTGCTCCAGGTGAGGTCCTATGGTCGCAGGTACATCACAACTAAACTGTTTGGTTTTCTAGTATTATCTCGGAATCATAGCAGGTCACGTATATCGCAAACCGACACTAAAATACGATATTATGCATCAAACTAAATTTTAAACACTTAAAACTGAAACTAACTAACTACAAAGCACAAAAACTAAATAAAGAACAGATAGGGATTATTACCTATCCTCAAGAACTCAAAGATCCAAGCTTTGCATGCTCCTAAGCATCCAAGAGGCAAAAGATATGATTTTTGATGAAGTTTGTGAAGAATTGTGGATTTGTGAAGGATTTTGTGAGGAAAAGAGAGAGAGAAATGGCTAAGGGAAGAAGATAGGGAGAGAGCTCGGCCAAGGAGGAAGCGGGGAGGGAATTTCCTAGCAATTACCAACATTTAATGCATTAAATGCATTCACACCACATTCATGCATCTCTTTTCTATTTCTTTTCTTTTCTTTTAAATTAAACCTTAAACCCAAACAAATATCTAGATATTATATGGATTTTGGTTAACTCAAGCATAAGAGAAAGAAAAGATCACAAAAGAGAAATTTCCCAAAATGTGAATACCGCATTAAAATAATATTAAAATTGGGAAAAATCCAAATTGAACCAAAACGTCCCATATACCCCCAAAGCTTGCGCACTAGTTTTATTTTAGCTAAACTAGGTGCTGGCAAGTCTATATGGCCGTTTGATCAAAGTCGGTTAAAAACAGAAAATACCGACAAATTTTACCCAAAAACGGAAACATTCACATAACGATTTCTTAAACGTTACTGTCTCCCTCCTGAGGTGTTGGTCTCGATTTCTCAGCGGGCTGCGTGGGTCGAGCAGAGTGTATCTTTCATTCGCTATTTTGAACAAGAGACAGCATTGAGGCGAAAGGAACATGAGGCGGCTTCCGGCGAATCCTTCCAATTGTTTGCCCGGGTTGAAGAGAATGCTGTGCATCTAAAAGCTATTTTCGGCAACCTCCAACGATGTATTTTGGATGGGTTGACGCTAAGGCAGAAGCTTGACTTCACTGAGTGATTCACGCAGGACTGTGAAGCTGCCAAGCAAGAAATCAATGAAAAGCTTTCATCTTGTTTGCAGCAACGGACTCAAATCGAAGCGGAGTTGGCCGCTGTAGTTGAACACGAGAAGGAATTGAGGGGAGCGCGTGAGCGGTTCGTCAGTTTGTTGAAGACGTCTTCTCCTTAATAAATGTCATTGTACCCCCTTCATTGTACTGATTGTATTCTTCTGATTCATGAATAAGACATATTTTATTTTATACCGGCATTTCTATTTTCTTTGATATCTTGATCTGGTGTGAAGTAGTTTATATACTCATTTCGGAGTATGTAGTTTATTTACTCATCCCGGAGTCTCTAGTTTATGAACTCATTTCGGAGCTTGTTTAGTTTACCTTCCTTGGGCTTGTAGGCAACCCTGTCCTAACGTCACAGTTAACCCCTACTCTTTACGAGAGAGGTCCATTAGGGTCTGTGATACTAGGGTTTTTGTCCGTCGTACCATCATGTTGGCTAATGCATTCCACGATATGCAGACTTTACGCTGTTGTTCGAGTAGCCCCGCAACTGTCGTGTCTCTGTTCCCTTCGGGGGCTGGGCAAGACGTCTTCAAGTAATCTCCTTAGACTATATTACCGTCGAGAGAGCAAGTGGTAAGAATTTTGCCATACCGCTTTTTACGTGAGGTTAGGCTCAGTTTGGGAGCCCCGATGAGTCATAGCAACTCCGTGCTGGTGTGGGATGATCTCCGATAGTCTTTCAGGTTTTATTTGAGTTGCCGTCAAGACCATGAAGATAGGAATTTGGCTTTCGCTTCTTTTGCCGATACCGCGTCTGCTGTAATAAGGTGAATGTCGAGGTGATCTCTAGGTTGTTTGTGAACCGTCGAGACTTGGAACTAGGTACTTTGCCATGGCTCCATTTTTTTGACCCTGGGGTCGTTTGTTGACGTCGCATCTGCATCCTGCTGGAGTGAGAAGAAACGCCGTTGTTGACACTATGTCCGATGTAACGAGAAGAATATCGACGTGGTCTCTAGGTTGTTTATGAACCGTCGAGACTTGGAACTAGGAACTTTTCCATGGCTCCGCTTTGTTTTGACCCTAGGGTCGCTTGTTGACGTTGCGTTTACATCCTGCTAGAGTAAGAATAAACGTAGTTGGTGACAATGCGTCTGCTGTAACGAGATGAGTGTCGAGGTGGTCTCTAGGTTGTTTGTGAACCGTCGAGACTTGGAACTAGGGACTTTGCCATGGCTCCGCTTTATTTTGACCCTAGGGTCGATTGTTGACGTCGCGTCTGCATCCTGCTGGAGTGAGAACAAACGCCGTTGGTGACACTGCGTCTACTGTAACGAGATGGATGTCGAGGTGGTCTCTAGGTTGTTTGTGAACCGTCGAGACATAGAACTAGGGACTTTTCCATGGCTCCGCTTTGTTTTGACCCTAGGGTTGCTTGTTGACGTCGCGTCTGCATCCTGCTGTAGTAAGAAGAAACATCGTTGTTGACACTGTGTCTGCTGTAACGAGACGAATGTCAAGGTGGTCTCTAGGTTATTTGTGAACCATCGAGACTTGGAACTAGGGACTTTGCCATGGCTCCATTTTGTTGACGTCGCGTATGCACCCTGCTGGAGTGAGAAGAAACGTCGTTGTTGACACTATGTCTGCTTTAACGAGACGAGTGTCGAGATAGTCTTTAGGTTGTTTTGTGAACCGTCAAGACTTGGCTCTCCCTTTTACGGAGCCTGGTGGGAAAGTATGGTTCCCTTTTCGTTTATGCCCATGGATTGTATACAGGGGTTGGTGTAAACTCACATGCAGGGGAAAAGTTTCATTTTTTTTATTTCTTTCCACGATGCTCTATCATTTCAGCTTTTTATATTGCGAGAGTCGCAATTGCCCAATCATTTCGGCTTTTTATCGCGGTGCCCAATTATTTCGGCTATTTTTCTTTTTACTTGCTTCTCTTTATTGTGAGTTACCCAAACATTTCGGCTGTTTTTATATGCATATATTTTGCTCGCTGATTTTTATTGCTAGTTGCCCCTTCATATCGGCTATTTCATATGCATTTATTTTTTCTCATTGATTTTTGTTGCGAGTATGGAACTTGAGATCTGATACCAATCATGGCATCAACAGCGCTGCGACTGGGAATATTTCCTGGAGCGAATCATCATTTTCAGTAAAATGACTTGGAATTTGACACCGATTTAGGCATCAGTATCGCTGGAACTATGATATTGCCAGGAGCGAATCATCATTTGCCTTGAAAGGACATGGAGTTTGACACCGATTTAGGCATTAGCATCGCTGCAACTAGGATATTGCCAGGAGCGAATCATCAATTGCCTTTGTCAACCTGAACAAAGATGGCTTAGTAAACAGGGTTAGGATCCTGTCGACTAAGACTTTTAGAATTTATGAGCCATAAGGGTCTCATTAAATTATTTCTCCCTATGAGTAGTGAGGATCTCATAGGCGTATTTTCTCCTTAGGGGTTGTGGAGATTCCTAAGTGTGTGTTCTCTTATAAGTTGTAAGGATCTCATAAGAGTATTTTCTTCTTATAAGTCGAGAGGATCTACAAGTGTCGATCACAACATGAGGAAATTTCTCATCATTGGTGGAACTTGATGGGGAAATCGTTTATTTGTGCCCGTGGATTGTATACAAGGGCTAATATTGGACCGCCTGTAGGGCAACTTGGGGAATACGATGACTTAAGAATAGATTTGGATCCATGTAACTTAAGACTTTATAATTCTATGAGCCGTGAGGGTCTCATAGGGGGAGTTTTCCTTGTAAGTTGAGAGGATCTCGAAAGTGAAAATTTTACAAGATCGCGCCCTTTCGGGTTTTCATAAGCTCGCCGATAGCCCTGCTGTTATTACTCACGGCGCCCTTTCGGGTTTTCATCCGTGCCCATTTTTCTTGTGGATGTACCTTTTTTTAACAACGAGATTGCGCCCTTTCAGGTTTTCACAGGATCGCCTGTAGCCTTGCTGTTTTGACTCACGGCGCCTTTTCGGGTTTTCATCCATGCCTATTTTGTAGGGTTCCTAGGCACTCCTGTGAAGGTTCATAAGGCATCAAACATGCCTGGATAAAAATTTAGACGTGCCGAACAACCCAAAGCCGGGATCTTTGCTAGATTATTAAGGTTTAACATGCAAGATAACAACTTTATTACTAAGTGTGAGGGATTACAACCTTTGTAGTCCGCTCCTTCGCTTCATAAGCTCCGAGTTGAAGTCCCTTCGCCGCGATCCACGATCTCCCGGACTCAAGAGAGGCTCCACGACTCGAACGATCCATGCTAGCTTGTGGTATTCCTTTCTCCGATGATCTACGTCGAAGTTGCAATAACTCAAGCTCTCTCACTCTAAAGAGGTGAACACCCTAATCTAATGGGCTAGATTAGATGAGGATGATGGAGTAGTATTTATGCTATCTTTTTATATCATAATCTCACATGAAATCATCACAAAAGAAATTTCTAGTAAGCTTTCTCAAAGCTAAAGAGAAAGGAAGAAGATGAATAATGAGATAATTCCTTTTGTCATGAATAATGTAAATGGGTATATGAATAATAATGCAACCATGGTTAATGATGACTAGGATAACCCTTGTAGAGAGTTAACTAAGGCTAAGGTTTGGTTGGGTTAAGATATGAGTCATAAGAAAATATCTATCATAATATCTTCTTCATGACAAAAGAAAAACTTCAAGAAGGTGCATGAAGCAACTAACCCTAATCAAACCCTAACCTCATTTAATCATCACTAAACATGTTTCATTATTAATCATATCATGTTACTTTAATATATATCACATATATATTATATATTTGTAACAAAAGAAAATAATACAATTAATATATATCGCATATATATCAATGTATTATCCGGTGAGAAAATGAAATAATAAAGCGAGCCAATATTAGATAATGTAATACAATATATCATATATATTATTATACATTAAATCATCGAATCAACACTTGATCCGACAATCCGGTTATATCGAATATAACCGACTAATTTATTATGTACCGATTCATCAAATCAACACTTGATCTGATGATCCGGTTCATATCTAAATATCGCGAGAATATAATACGGTATCTCATATCGCATTATCCTCGGTCCTGCACATATCTCATATGTGCCTCCACTCCGTTTTGCCTGAGCCAAGAAACCTCTGTGTAGGACTCTAAAGAATCGTCAATATGCCAGTAGCAGGTGATGATCATATCAAACACCCACAAGCTGCAAGCGGTCAGCTAAACGTAACATCCACCCAGGTATTGAGAGATCAGATGATCAATAAGCTAGCCTGTACATTCTCCTGTGAATCCAACCAGTAACACTCCCGTACAGTCCGGTCTCTTCGTCTGATATGTCGCATATCAAGTCTAGGGGTGGTATACGTCAGACCCCAGTAACCGATAAGTCGTGTCGATGTGTGGCTCATAACGGGTCGAGAAACTACTAGTAACACTTACCAGTAAATCTCTAGATCAGCCCTGGCCAGGGACTTCCAGTTATAGCCAATCGAACACAGCACAACATCAACTCCCTATACCGGGAGAGACGAATCCCCTCCTATCGCTCATTGCCTCCATGTGATTCGGGATTGTACCCAAAAGCCACCGTTTTGCACGCCCTCTTGGACGTGGTAAGGTGGAAATCAAAGCACAGTGGGAATCACACAAGACTCTATGACGATCTCGGATCTACAGACTACCCTGTACCAGTGTCACCGGAGAACTGCCATCTGACGTGTGGTATATCACCATCTGGGAGTTCTCGGCGAGTCCGACCAGTGTACCCAGTCTCCACTGAGCACCCGTACACCATCCTTGATTTCTAACACCGATGGATATCGGATCATCCATCGCCCATCATATGGGTCAAGATGCGTCTACGCTAGTCTACTCTGGTATATCGATGCCCTGTCTCGATATACCCTCGACTAGGAACTGTTATAGGATGTACTCATCGACTACCATGGCCCACTAGTATGATCTCATCATAGTCCCAGTAGTCGAGTACAGATCCTAAGGGCTTTATCAACATGTGAGAGAAAAATAGTAAACTAATACAAGTCAACATGTTAAGATAAAGTGAAACCAAATAGCATACTATCATGACGAGCAAGAAAGTCCTCTCTATATATATCCAAGCATCCATTATAATATACATCATATGTACAACAATGGCCTCTAGGGCATATACATAACTAACAATCTCCCACTTGCACTAAGACAGCTGTTGTAGTATCTCATACCTAGCATCCCGAATAATCTCTCAAACTGTATCTGGGGAATAGCCTTTGTGAATGGATCCGCAGTGTTGTCCTACGTATCTACTCTCCTGACCTCGATCTCCCGGCGATCAACTATCTCCCTGATCAGATGATACAGCCTCAGAATATGTCTGGACTTTTGATGGGACCTGGGTTCCTTCGCCAAAGCCACAGCTCCATTGTTATTGCAATACAGAGGTATTGAATGCTCAATGGATGGAACCGCACCAAGTTCATTAATGAACTTCTTGATCCAGACAGCCTCTTTGGCAGCATCGTTGGCAGCGATGTTTTCAGCCTCCATCGTCGAGTCTGCAACGGTATCCTGTTTGGAACTCTTCCAACATACCGCCCCTCCATTAAGGGTAAAGACAAATCCCGAGTGCGACTTAAAGTCGTCCTTATCACTTTGGTAGCTCGAATCGGTAAAGGACTCCACCTGGAGTTCTCCGTTACCATACACCAAGAACATCTCCTTAGTCCTTCGTAAGTACTTGAGAATGTTCTTCATAGCTGTCCAGTGATTCTCTCCAGGATCTGCTTGATACCGACTCACTACACTTAGTGAGTATGCTACATCGGGTCTGGTACATAGCATCACATACATGATAGAGCCTACTGCCGAAGCATAGGGTATCCCTTGCATGCGAGCTCTCTCCAAATCAGTCTTGGGAGACATCTCTTTGGAGAGAGTGAGTCCAGAGATCGTGGGTTGGTTCCCACGCTCGGATTCTTCCATACTAAACCTCTTTAGTATGGTGTCAATGTACCTGGATTGGGACAATCCCAGTATCCGTTTAGATCTATCTCTATAGATCATGATTCCCAATATGCAGGAGGCATCACCTAGATCTTTCATTGAGAATTTTTGTGATAAGAAGAGCTTGACTGATTGCAGCATAGGAATATCATTTCCTATCAAGAGTATGCCATCCACGTACAATACGAGGAAGATACAAGGTTCATCTATATTTTTGATGAAGTCAAACTCTTTGACTACAACATCAAAACAGATGTTCCAACTCCGCGATGCTTGTTTCAACCCATAAATGGATTTAAGAAGCTTGCACACCTTTCCGCTGCTCTCACTATGTACGAAGCCGTCTGGCTGAGTCATGTACACGCACTCTTCTAAATCACCGTTTAGAAAGGCGGTCTTAACATCCATTTGCCAGATTTCGTAGTCATGGTATGCAGCAATGGCAAGTAAGATCCGGATGGACTTAAGCATAGCTACTGGAGAAAAGGTTTCGTCATAATCCACACCTGGTCGTTGACGAAAACCCTTTGCTACAAGTCTAGCTTTGAAAGTCTCAACTTTTCCATCTACACCAAATTTCTTTTTAAAAATCCACTTGCTCCCAATGGGTTTAACCCCTTCAGGAGCATTTTCCAAAGTCCATACTTTGTTGGTGTACATGGATTCCATCTCAGATCGCATTGCATCTAGCCAATTCATAGAGTCACCACTCGTGATGGCCTGCTCGAAACTAGTCGGGTCATCATCTTCCATGATGCAATCTTCGCTTCCACCATCAATGAGAAAACCGTAGTATCTCTCAGGTGGATGAGAAACCCTACTAGATCGGCGGAGAGACTGGGGTTCGTTGGGTACTACTGAATTCTCTGGTTCCACTAAATCTTCAGTTGCAGTTTGTGTTGCTGGAACTTCTTCCAGTTCTACCTCAGAGCCACTAATCTCTTTTGCAAGAAATTCCTTTTCTAAAAAGGTGTCATGCTGAGCAATAAACACCTTTTATTGTTCACTGTGGTAGAAAAAATATCCATTTGAATGTTTAGGATATTCCACAAACTTACATAGAACTGACCGTGCCTCGAGTTTGTCTGGATTTTGCCTTTTGACATAGGCCAGACAACCCCATATCTTAACTCGTTTAAGACATGGTCTCTTCCCACTCCATATCTCATATGGTGTGGTAGGTACAGATTTAGTTGGAACTTGATTCAATAAGTATGCTGCTGTCTCAAGTGCATACCCCCAGAAGGAAATAGGTAACTCAGCTGTACTCATCATAGAGCGCACCATATTTAATAGGGTGCGATTCCTCCGCGCCGATACACCGTTGTGCTGTGGTGTATAAGGAGGAGTAAGCTGAGAGAGAATCCCATTCTCTTTTAGATAATCTAGGAACACATTGCTTAAGTATTCTCCTCCTCGATCAGATCGAAGGATCTTAATACTTTTGCCCGTTTGTTTTTCTACTTCGTGCTTATATTCTCTGAATTTCTCAAAAGCTTCAGACTTGTGTTTCATCAGGAACACATGTCCGAATCTAGAGAGATCGTCAGTGAATGTAATGAAGTAGGAAGAACCGTTCCTGGCATGCGTAGACATGGGACCGCATACATCACTATGTATCAGTCCTAAGAGTTCAGTAACTCTTTCTCCGTGTCCACTAAACGGAGCTTTGGTCATTTTTCCTTTGAGACATGAATGGCAAGTATCATAAGATGATAATTCATACGAATTCAAATATCCATCCTTATGCAACTTAGCCAGTCGTGTCGCATTGAGATGACCAAGTCTACAATGCCACAAGAAGAATTCGTTCATTTCTGAACTTTTCCTCTTGTGTGTGTTTTGTATATTGAGGACTGTATTCTGATTTAGAATGAATATGCCATTATGTAACGAGCCTGATGCAATCAACTTTTGATCTAGGAATATGTTCATAACATTATCCTTTACTACAAAATTATATCCTTCTTTACTTAATAAAGAAACTGATATAATGTTGCACATCATGTTCGGTATATAATAGCACTCATTTAGAATCCGTGTATTACGATTTGGCAATACTAGGTGATATTTGCCAACTGCTTTGGCTACAATACTTGCACCGTTCCCTACTTGAAAAGAATGATCACCTTTTCCCAGTTCTCTACCTTTACGTAGCCCATGTAACATTTTACATATGTGGGATCCTGATCCGGTATCTAATACCCAGGACGTAGGGTGAACTGAGAAACAGTTCTCAATAACTAACACACCTGAAGAAGATGCATCAACATTCATGTTCTTTTGGGCGGCTTGAGAATCCAGATATTCTCCTATTCCCTGTTCAGTCTTATAACTCTTATAAGAAAGAACGGGTCCAATGTTCCCCTGCTCAGAATAATAAGCGGGTTCAGCAAATACATCCATATTATTATCTTGATTATGGCCTGACATGGTCGCTACCTGGAGAGAGAGAGAAGAAAACACTTTAGCGTATGCTCTTGCAAGATTAGATTGGTTATTATCTTATCTAATCAGGATGTCTCCCACTGTTTTTATCAAATCTTCCTTCAAACCCTAAAAGGTAAGATTAGCCGGGATTAATTACACCCTACAATTTCGTCAATCTTTCAGCTAGATCAGTGCCGGTACTTTGAGGGAGGTTCCCCGTGCATTCGCACGGACCTAATTAAATTAAACCTCGTTTTCCTAGAGGCGTAACCCCGTTAACACTTTTCTAGATACCTACTTGATCGGCTAATTGTCCTGTGTAAAACTCTCCCAGGAGTAACTCTTACTCGCAGTGGGTATCGGGATCCAACTATCTCATAGGAGGTATGCAATCTCATTGCAAATTTCAACACTTGAAATTCCCCATAATATTTTGCCCCTAGTGTGCTATGACCTTGACAGAGGTCAACAAACCATAGTGCACTAGTCAAGTTCAACCCGTCATTTCTTGATTGAATCAAACCCACTCGCACGACCCTTGACAGAGGTCAACAAGGTCGTACGACTACCCTAATCCAATCACATCATATGCTTTACAGATAATTACTAGTCAGCTACGGCACACTACGCCTTGACAGAGGTCAACAAACGCAACACGAATACTAAATAGTCTTTATCTGAAATGACGGAGGGCTACGACAGGTTTTTCTGAAAACCTATTGTGTAATGAACTTGATATCGTCGTAGAATCATGTGATTTTGAAAAGGAGTGTTTTTGAGGCTTCTAGTTTCGCTAAAGAGGTCGCTCCCGATGAAGGGATCTCGGCTCTTTCCCCATCGAATAAGGTGAAGGATATATCATATATACCGCTGTGCAAAGCAAGAACTATATAAGCTGTCAAAAACTAAACCGCGAGTTTGTAGCATCTGCCAGTTTCGCTAAAGAGGTCACTCACGGTGAAGGGATCTCGGCTCTTTCTTCATCGAATAAGGTGCAGGGCATATCATATATACCGCTATGCAAAGCAAAACTGTAGCTACCCTTTTTATAAAGTTTTGATTCTACAACATTTTTTAGGTTTCTTTTCTTTTTATTAATCTTATTAAGAAAAATCCCATCAGCTTATGCTTCCTAAGCATCACAGAAGAAACGAAAACAGTAATATTTATATATCAGCATATATATATAGTATAAGCATTCGTCTCAGGTAGTAATATGATCTCATCACAGAACATTGCAGTAGAAGAACATATATGAAATATTGGATATACTAGGATGTCCGTGTTTTCAATACAAGCCGGTATAAAACACGGATTCCACGGTCGTGATGAATAGCCAAACCCACATCCCAAGACCCCTACGAGAGCGGTAAGTAACACTGCCAATTCTAGGGTTAGGAGACCCGGTCTCGACTCCTCGAGATGGCCTCCCACTGGACCCTAGAACCCGGTTACTTATGCTCCCCTCCTTGGGTCTACCTAATGCGGAAAAGTAAATAATATACAATGGTGACATCAACCTCATCCTGGAAGTGCCCCAAAAAAAGAATATTACATACAGTAGAATTTTACATGAATGAAAATAAAAAAACTCTCATCTCACATAAAAAACCCCGGCTATTCAAAACGCGACGATCCAATATAACATATCACATCAACACATAATATCTCATATCATCAACGTAAGCAAGTATGCGTATCCCGATTGTCGTTGATGTTTAGCAACGAAGCCGGCGATACACCACATACTACGCTTACGGTCACAGAAAAGAAAGTGTAAAACTACAACATTTGGAATCCACAATCACTTTAGACATCGTAAATCCGAAATATCACATACTTCGCATTTCATGCCTAACTTTATGAATTCCACATATTGTATCACATTCCAGATAAATAGACAGTATTAAACATTCCGAACAGATAATCAAATACCCAAAATTTCCTAAATAGCTCAACACTTGAGCGGAGTTCAAATAATCCAAGAATATCTCACAGTACCGGTGATCCAGCCGTAGAAGGGTCAAGCCAACGCTTCATATGTGGCACTCCGTACTGCCCCAAACCCTAAGGTTTAGAGGCAGTTCAAGACGGTCACATAATCGAGTTAAGGTTTGTGTTCTTCTAGGGGGTCCACCGCGTAACTTGTACAATTTTCCGGAAGATTTAAACCCGATAAAAAATTCAACACTTGAAAGTTTTACGTGCTGGGAAAAAGTGAGTTAATGATATCCGTTTGAACATTTTAACAGTTTCTAAATATCCGGAAAAAACACAAAATTAAAATTTCCGATCGAATCAACGATTACAAAATAAACCCCAGAACACTCAACACTTGAGTCAGTTTAAAAATACCCAGCAGCAGCAACAAGTACCTACGGATATTACCCTGAAGCCACGTGTCCCAATACCAAAAATCGGCCGCGGAACCGCCGCGGGAAGCAGGTTCCCACCCCAGTTCCGCGGCGACTTCATCGAATTGGGAGCTCGTATTTCATGATAATTCTAATAATTCCCTGCTGATTTTTTTGAGTATTTTTAAATCTGAAAAATCACAGTTTTTAAAAAATATCCAGAGAGGGGTTCATTATTGTCGGTTCGGGTTCGATCGGAGTTTTAACTTCGTAAACACGTCGCCTAATGCTCTAGCTAGGCTCTGATACCACTATAGGTTTCCTAGGCACTCTTGTGAAGGTTCATAAGGCATCAAACATGCCCGGATAAAAATTTAGACGTGCCGAACAACCCAAATCCGGGATCTTTGTTAGATTATTAGGGTTTAACATGCAAGATAACAACTTTATTACTAAGTGTGAGGGATTACAACCTTTGTAGTCCGCTCCTTTGCTTCATAAGCTCCGAGTAGAACTCCCTTCGCCGCGATCCATGATCTCCCGGACTCAAGAGAGGCTCCACGACTCGAACAATCCATGCTATCTTGTGGTATTCCTTTTCTCCGATGATCTACGTCGAAGTTGCAATAACTCAAGCTCTCTCACTCTAAAGAGGTGAACACCCTAATCTAATGGGCTAGATTAGATGAGGATGATGGAGTAGTATTTATGCTATCTTTTTATATCATAATCTCACATGAAATCATCACAAAAGGAATTTTAGTAAGCTTTCTCAAAGCTAAAGAGAGAGGAAGAAGATGAATAATGAGATAATTCCTTTTGTCTTGAATAATGAAAATGAGTATATGAATAATAATGCAACCATGGTTAATGATGACTAGGATAACCCTTGTAGAGAGTTAACTAAGGCTATGGTTTGGTTGGGTTAAGATATGAGTCATAAGAAAATATCTATCATAATATCTTCTTCATGACAAAAGAAAAGCTTCTAGAAGGTGCATGAAGCAACTAACCCTAATCAAACCCTAACCTCAGTTAATCATCACTAAACATGTTTCATTATTAATCATATCATGTTACTTTAATATATATCACATATATATTATATATTTGTAACAAAAGAAAATAATACAATTAATATATATCGCATATACATCAATGTATTATCCGGTGAGAAAATGAAATAATAAAGCGAGCCAATATTAGATAACGTAATACAATATATCATATATATTATTATACATTAAATCATCGAATCAACACTTGATCCGACAATCCGGTTATATCGAATATAACCGACTAATATATCATGTACCGATTCATCAAATCAACACTTGATCCGATGATCCGGTTCATATCTAAATATCGTGAGAATATAATACGGTATCTCATATCGCATTATCCTCGGTCCTGCATATATCTCATATGTGCTTCCACTCTGTTTTGCCTGAGCCAAGAAACGTCTGTGTAGGACTCTAAAGAATCGTCAATATGCCGGTAGCAGGTGATGATCATATCAAACACCCACAAGCTGCAAGCGGTCAGCTAAACGTAACAGCCACCCAGGAATTGAGCGATCAGAAGATCAACAAGCTAGCCTGTACGTTCTCCTGTGAATCCAACCAGTAACACTCCCGTACAGTCCGGTCTCTTCGTCTGATATGTCGCATATCAAGTCTAGGGGTGGTATACGTCAGACCCCAGTAACCGATAAGTCGTGTCGATGTGTGGCTCATAACGGGTCGAGAAACTACTAGTAACACTTACAAGTAAATCTCTATATCAGCCCTGGCCAGGGACTTCCAGGTATAGCCAATCGAACACAGCACAACATCAACTCCCTATATCGGGAGAGACGAATCCCCTCCTATCGCTCATTGCCTCCATGTGATTCGGGACTGTACCCAAAAGCCACCATTTTGCCCGCCCTCTTGGACGTGGTAAGGTGGAAATCAAAGCACAGTAGGAATCACACAAGACTCTATGACGATCTCGGGTCTACAGACTACCCTGTACCAGTGTCACCGGAGAACTGCCATCTGACGTGTGGTATATCACCATCTGGGTGTTCTCGGCGAGTCCGACCAGTGTACCCAGTCTCCACTGAGCACCCGTACACCATCCTTGATGTCTAACACCGATGGATATGGGATCATCCATCGCCCATCATATGGGTCAAGATGCGTATACGCTAGTCTACTCTGGTGTATCGATGCCCTGTCTCGATATACCCTCGACTAGGAACTGTTATAGGATGTACTCATCGACTACCATGGCCCCACTAGTATGATCTCATCATAGTCCCAGTAGTCGAGTACAGATCCTAAGGGCTTTATCAACATGTGAGAGAAAAACAGTAAACCAATACAAGTCAACATGTTAAGATAAAGTGAAACCAATTAGCATACTATCATGACGAACAAGAAAGTCCTCTCTATATATATCCAAGCATCCATTATAATATACATCATATGTACAACAATGGCCTCTAGGGCATATACATAACTAACATATTTCGCTTGTGGACATACCATTTTTTCTTTTTTTCTTTTTTTTACCCATTGGTTTGCCAATAGGACTTGGGTTGCAGTATTCACCGTTGGAGCTTTGATTACAATATAGATCTCAAGAGAAGATATCGCCGTATTTAGGGCGATGCATCGTGTTTGAGGCGGAGCACTAGTTTAGGGACATTTCGGTCCATTGTTATTTTAGGGACATCTCGGTCCATGGCCAATTTAAGGACGTAGTGGTCCATTATCACCATTTTTGAGGTGAAGCTTTAGTTTGAGGACATTACGGTCCGTTGTCGCCATGTTTGAGGCGAAGTTTTTCCGAATACCACTTAGAGTTTTGACTCAGGAAGATAGTGAGCGGACACGAGCGTCGTTATCTATCATTGACCTAAGTCGTGACTCGTCAAGCATGGTATTTCTTGAGGAATCGACCGTTTATTGGCCGGAAAGGTCTTTCGCAATGTATATCCATGAGCAAATAGGCCCCACCTTGGTAGACCTTGTTTATGATGTACGGGCCTTCATAGTTCAGCTCAAATTTCCCCTGTTTTGCACGATTGGAGATCATAGGTCTTTTGATGACTAACACGAGTTTGCCTTGGCGGAATGTTCTCGGCCTAGTTAGTTTTTCGAATGAGCACGTCATCCTTGCCTTGTAAGCTTCTAGGTTTTGCTGCGCCATGAGGCGAGTTTCATCGAGGGCGTCGAGCTCCTCAAGTCGATGCTGGGCATTTTCGTCATCTGTTAGCTCGTATCGAATCGCTACTCGGAGAGAAGGGAGTTTTATTTCCAAAGGAAGGACTACTTCAGTGCCGAATACCAACGCGTATGGTGTTGTATTCGTAGCCGTTTTGAACGTCGTTCGGTACGCCCAAAGGTCTTCGTTCAGTCTCTCGTGCCAGTCCTTTTTGTTTCTGGACACCGTTTTCTTTATAATCTTGGTCAAGGTCTTGTTGAAAGCTTCAGCTAGACTGTTGGCTCGGGGATTATAGACAGAGTAGTTATTAGTTATATGTATGCCCTAGAGGCCATTACTGTACATACGATTTATATTGCAGTGGATTCTTGGACATATATATGGAGGAATTTTTTGCTCGAGATGATAGTATGCTATCTAGTTGCTCTTTATCTTAACATGTACGCTGATTGTCTCTATGTTACATGTTGATAAAGCTCTTAGGATGAGTACTTGACTACCAGGACTATGATGCAGATCATACTAAGGGGGACAGACTAGTCGTTAAGTACATCCTTCAAATGTTCCTAGTCGAGGGTTTATCGAGACAAGGCATCGATATACCAGAGTAGACTAGCGTATAGATTCTCGACCGATGTAGATGGACGATGGATGATCTTATATCCATTGGTGTTTGACATCAGAGACAGTATACGGGTGCTCAGTGGAGACTAGGTACACTGGAAGGACTCGCCGAGAACTCCCAGATGGTATTATACCGCATGTCAGATGGCAGTTCTTTGGTGACATTGGTACAGGTTAGTCTGTAGACCCGAGATCGTCATAGAGTCTTGTGTGATTCCCACTGTGCTTTGATTTCCACCTTACCACGTTCAAGAGAACGTGCAAAATGGTGGCTTTTGGGTACAGTACTGAATCACATGGAGGCAATGAGCGATAGGTGGGGTTTCGTTTCTCCCGGTATTGGGAGTTGATGTTGCGCTGTGCTCGATTGGCTATAACAGGAAGTCCTTGGCCAAGGCTGCTTCAGAGATGTACTGGTAAGTGTTATCAGTAGTTTCTCGATACGTTATGAGCCTCGTATCGACACGATTTATCGAGTTACTGGGGTCTGACGTTACCACCCCTAGACGAGATATGAGACATATCAGACGAAGAGACCGGACTGTACGGTAGTGTTACCGATTGGATTCGCAGGAGTGTGAGCAGGCTTGCTTGTTGATCTTCTGACCGCTCAATACCCGGATGGCCGTTACGTTTAGTAGACCGCTTAGGGCTTGTGGGTGATTGATATGATCACCACCTACTGCCGGCGTATTGACGAGTCTTTAGACTCCTACACAGGGGTTTCCTTTCTCAAGCGAAACGGAGTAGGAGCACATATGTGATATGTGCGGGACTTAGATTGATACGATATGAGATACCGTATTCTATTCTCGTGATATGAGATATCGGTCGGTTATATATGATATAGCCGGGTTATCGGATCAAGTGTTGATTCGATAAGTTGATTCATATGATATTAGTCGATTATAGGTGATATAGACGGATTATTAAATCAAGAGTCGATTTGATAATCTAATGTATAATTATATATTTGATATATTATATTACATTAACCAGTATTAGCTCACTTATGTTTTCTTTTCTCACTTTGGATACATTGATGTATATGTGATATATGTTAAATGTACTATGCTAGGTTACAAATGCAACTAGGATTTATGAGAGTTGAACCATGCTAGGGTTAAGATTAGGGTTTTATATTTATCATTAAGTTATTCAAAATTGTGGATTTTATCATGGTTGATATTTGTTGAAAGCTTGTAGAAGCTTGTAAGCATATTTGAGTTTGTCCACTCTTTTGTCTAGCTTAGGATATTTATTTAACCCAACCCTTTAACTTATGGCCATGGTTAACTCTCTACAAGGGTTAAGCATGACATACTTAACCCTTGATTGAATTTTTAACCTCGACCATAATTTACTCTCTGTTGATAATTGATCATCTTCGGCCTCGAAGACATCAAAGCAAGCATGTTCGTTTCTTCGTAGGAGCCTCTCTAGTGTCCGGAGTTTACGATAGCAGCTAAAGGGACTACTACACGGAGATATTGAAGTGAAGGACCGGTCTACAAAGGTTGTATTCCTTGCTCACTAGACTTGCAAAGTGTTTGCATTTTTTATTCCGTCGATTTCTAGTTAACGATTCTTAGTTAGGGTTAGCTAAAACGGCAAATTTTTTAATTTGGCATGGACGATGCCTCCCGAAACCTTGCTGCCGTCTTAGGGAACCCTACGGTGGTATCAGAGCCATGCTATAAAATTATACGGATTTTGTTAGAATTATGAAACCGAAACAACTCCGAAACTTGCAACGCGAAACCTTTGTTTCTGTCGATTTTAAAAAGCTTTCAGAAATTTTTTTAAACAAGTACACAGCGATGTATGAGATATATCATGAACACTGTGAAAATTTCAGGGGGTTTCATGAAAAAATGGCCGGCCACATACACCCACATCTCGGCCAAAACCGAGCCCCTCCCCCTGAAAATTTTTGTGTGTTCCAGTGACTTGGGTTTGATGTTTCAGGTGTTGTTTGTTTTTACTAATTTTGCATGTGATGTAATCTTACAGTATAAACAATTCGGAGTGTTTCGTATTCGTAGTTTTTACATTGTTTCGGGTTATTCGCATGTTATCTAGGTGAAGTTAAAAAGTTCTATCGAATATCAAAAACCCATTTTTCCAAGTTTAACGTATTCGGAAAAAACATGCAATTAATCCTATGAACCCTCTAGAAGAATGAAACCCTAACTCGACTTTTTGGATCGCGGAGCCGTGATCATACCCTAGGGTTTGTCGTAGTTCCTTGGCGACATGAGTGAGGCTTGGGTTTGCCTTTGTACGGCTGGTGCATAGGTACTGTGGCATATTCTGGGTATTACTAAAACTGTGCTCAAGTGTTGAGTCGTCGGGAAATTGTGGGATTTTGATGAATCGATCGAAAAGTTTAACGTCGTACGGATATTATGTGATATGATACAATAATTGGAATCCACAAATGTAGTTATGAGATAACTAATTTGAATGTTATAAATCTAGCAATTTAGTCTCATTTGATCGGTTGCCACGGGATTTTGATGTGATCAAAAGTCCGTCGCAATCACATAGTGTACGCAGATACTCGCCGGGTAACATTATTATATAGCCACGCCCCATAGCCCCGACCAAGTGTCTGTAGGAGAACCCCGCCAAAAGCATCCGTTCGGGTGCTCACGGCAGCGGTGTTCTGCCTTAGTGCACTTTGTCGACGGCATCAGAGTGTGCGGCCATTTACTAAAGTTTCCGACGAGAATTCGATCAGGATGTCGGGAATCTTGTTGAATTGCCCGACTAGATATTGAAAAGTGTTTTCGAGATCGAGAATAAAATGCGGGGTTTATAATTCTTAGGCATGCAGTGTCTAAGGAATTCAATTGGTTAGGCATGAAATCCGAATATGAGATATTTCGAGTTTATGATGTCTAAGGTGGTTGCGGATTCCAACTGTTGTAGTTTTTCACATTCTTTTCTGCGACCGTAAGTGTAATATGTGGAGTATCACCAGTTTCGGTGCTATATGTCAACGACAATTAGGATACGCATATTTACTTGCGAAGATGTCTTGTGATGTTATGTGTTGCTGTGATATGTTATATTGGATCGTCGTGATTGAATAGCCGGGGGTTTTATGTGAGATGAGAGTTTTTCATTTTCATTCATGTAAAATTCATTGTATATAATATTCTTTTATTGGGACACTTCCGGGTTGAGGATGATGTCACCATTGTATATTATTTACTTTTCCGCATTAGGATAGACCTAAGGTGGGGAGCACAAGTAACTGGGTTCTAGGGTCCAGTGGGAGACCATTTTGAGGAGTCGAGATTGGGTCTCCTAACTCTAGAATTGGTAGGGTTGCTTGCCGCTCTCGTAGGGGTCTAGGGATGTGGGTTTGGCTATTCATCACGACCGTGGAATCCGTGTTTTATACAGGCTTAAAATAAAACAAGGAAATCCTCGTATATCCAATATTTCATATGTTGTTTTCTGCTGCGATATCTGTGATGTGATCATTTGATATATTGATGAGATGAATACAGGATATAGTATATGTGATTATTATATAGACGTTGCTTATGTTTTACACCCGTGCTAGCACTTCCCCGCTCTGCCGTTAGTTACCTAACCTAACGGTGCACGAGGGGACATCGAGGCGAATGCGGATGGCATAAGCGTACATTGTATTTATCTGTGATGTTTAGGTAACTTAAAATGATGGGATTTCATTAATGAGATTAATGAAATAAAAGAAACCTAAAGATGTTGTGGAATCGAATTTTCAAGAACAGGTAGCTCTAGTTGCTGCTTTACATAGCAGTATTCCTTGTAAAATATCCAGCACCTTATTCGATAAGGAAAGAGCTGAGATCCCTTCACCGGGAGTGACCTATTTAGCAATAACTGGCAGATGCTACAACCCTCGGTTTCGTCTTTTGATTGCTTTTCTAGTTCTTTCTTTGCATAGTGGTATTTGTGAAATATCCTGCACCTCATTTGATGAGGAAAGAGCCGAGATCCCTTCACCGGGAGTGACCTCTTTAGGAAAACTAGTAAAAGCCTCAGAAACACCCCATTTAAATTATTTGATTCTACAAAGATATCAAGTTCATTACGCTAAAGGTTTTCTTAAAAACCTGTCGTAGCCCTCCATCATTTCAGATAAGTACTTCATAGTATTCGTGCTACGTTTTTTGGCTTTCGTCAAGGCGTAGTGTGCGGTAGCTATTTATGCTTATCTGCATAAGCATATGATGCGATTGAGTTAGGGTAGTCATGCGACTTTGTTGGTTTTCGTCAAGGGTCGTGAGGGTGGGTTTAATTCAATCAGGAAATGTATGGGTTGAACTTGACTAACACCCTATGGTTTGTTGGCTTTCGTCAAGGTCATAGGATGCTAGGGGTAAAATATTATCGGGAATTTCAAGTGTTGAAATTTGCAATGAGATTGCACACCTCCTATGAGATAGTTGGATCCCGATACCTACTGTGAGTAAGAGTTACTCCTGGGAGAGTTTTACACATTACAAATAGCTGATGAAGTAGGTGTCTAGAAAAGTATCAACGAGGTTACGCCCCTAGGAAAACGAGGTTTATTTTAATTAGGTTCGTGCGAAAGCACAGGAAACCTTCCTCAAAGTATCGGCACTGGCCTGGCTGAAAGATTGGCGAACTTGTAGGGTGTAATTAATCCCGGCTAGTCTTTTCTTTTAGGGTTTGAAGGAAGATTTGACTAAAACAGTAGGAGCCATCCTGATTAGATAAATTAATAACCAATCTAATCTTGAAAGTGCATACGCTGAGTGTTTTCTTCTCTCTCTCTCCAGGTAGCGACCATGTCACGTCTTAATCAAGATAATAATACGGTTGTATTGACCAAACCCGCTAGTTATACTGAGCCAGGGAACGTTGGTCCCACTCCAACTTAAAATTTTTATAAGACCGAGCAGGAAATAGGGGATTACCAGGATTCCCGTGCCGCCCAAACGAAGAAAGTACATGATGATTCATCTTCTTCGGGTGTGTTCATAATAGAGAACTTTTTTCAGTATCCTTTACGTCCTGGGTATGAGATACCGAATCAGGATCCCACATATGTAATCTGTTACATAGGCTATAGATAGGTAGAGAACTGAGAACGGGTGATAAGTTTCAAGAGTTGGAAATGGTGCAAGTGTTGCAACCAAGTATGTTAGCAGTTATCACCCTGTATTACCAAATACATTGATTCTGAATGAATATTATTAGATACCGAACCTGATATACAATATTATATCAGTCTCTTTATTTAGTAAAGAAGGATATAATTTTGTATTGTTGGATATTGTTTTGAACATTTCCTATATCAAAAGTTGATCGGTTCAGGCACGTTATCTAAAAGCATATACGTTCTAAATCAAACCAAAATTCTTAACGTACAGAACACATACAAGGGGAAGAGTTCAGAAATGAACGAATCCTTCTTGAGCCATTGTAGACTAGGTCATATCAGTGCGACCCGACTAGCTAAGTTACATATAGATGCATATTTAAATCAGTTTGAATTTACATCTTGTGAAACTTGCCAGTCATGTCACAAAGATGAGATGACCATAGCTCCGTTTATTGGAAACAGAGAAAGAGTTAGTGAACTCTTAGGATTGATACATGATGATGCATGAGGTCCCCTGTCTACATATGCCAGGACTGGTTCATCGTACTTCATTACATTCACTGATGATTTCTCAAGATTCGCACATGTGTTCCTGTTGAAACAAAAGTGTGAAGCTTTTGAGAAATTCAAAGAATATAAGTTAGATGTAGAGAACCAAAACGGGTAAAAGTATTATGTCCTTTGATGAGATCAGGGAGGAGAATACTTGAGCATGGAATTCCTGGACTATTCTAAAGGAGAATTAGATTCTCTCTCAGCATTACTCCTCCGGATACACCACAGCACGTTGGTGTATCGGGGCAGAGCAAACGCACCCTATGTGATAAGGTGTGCTATATGATGAGTACTACTGAGTTTTCTATTTCGTTTTGCGGATTATTCACTTGTGAAGATGCATACCTATTGAATAGGGTTCCAACCAAATCAGGTTTCTACCACTCTATATGTGATATGGTATGGGAAGAGTCCATCTCTTAAGGATGTTAAGATTTGGGGTTGTCTGGCCCATGTCAAAAGAAAAATCCGGACAAGCTCGAGGCAACGTCAGTTCTGTGAAAGTTTGTTGGATATCCCAAGTATACGCAAGGGAATATCTTCTACCACACCGAGGAGCAAAAAGTGTTTTGTTTCTTAGCATGCCACCTTTTGGAAAGGGAATTTCTTATGAAGAAATTAGTGGTCATAAGGTAGAACTTGAAGGAGTTCCAGCTATACAAACTACAGCTGATGATTTAGTAGAACCGGAGGATTCAATAGTTCCCAACGAACCTCAGCCTCTCTACCGATCTAGTAGGGTTCCTCATCCACTTGAGAGATACTTCGGTTTCTCTATGACAGTGGGAGCAAGGATTGCATTATGAGATGATGACCCAACTAGTTTTCGAGCAGGCCATCAGGAGTGGGGACTCTGTGAGAATGGCTGGATGTTATGCGATTTGAGATGGAATCCATATACATTAACAAAGTATGGACTTTGGTTGCTTTATCTGAATGGTTAAATTCCCATCAGGAGAAAGTATTTCTTGAGAAGATTACTTGGTGTACGTGGAAAAGTTGAGACTTTCAAAGCTAAGACTTGTTGTAAAAGGTTCTCGTCATTGACCAGGTATGGATTATGATGAAACCTTTTCTCCAGTGGCTATGCTTAAGTCCATCAGGATCCTACTTTCCATTGCTACATACCATGACTACAATATCTGGTGGTAAGGTGTCATGACTGCTTTTCAAAATGGTGATTTAGAAGAGAGCGTCTATAAGTACACAGCCAGAGGGCTTCGTAGACAGTGGGAGCAGCAGAAACGTGTGCAAGTTGCTTTAATGTGTTAAAGAAGGCATCGCGGAGTTGGAACATCTGTTTTGATGTGGTAGTCAAAGAGTTTGAATTCATCAAAATGGTAGATGAACCTTGTATATACAAAAAGGTAGTAGGGAGTATGGTGGCGTTCCTCGTATTGTACGTGGATGACATACTCTTGATAGGGGAGTAGTTTTCTATGCTACGCTCGGTCAATCTCCTCTTATCACAAGGATTCTCCATATAGGATCAAGGTGATACCTCCTAAATCCTAGGTTTTGGATCTATGAGTTAGATCTAATTGGATATTAGGATTCTCACTAGGTGTAGTGAGTTGGTATCAATTGATCCTGGGGAGAATCACTGGATAGATTCCAGGGTGATAAGGTCGACTGAATGTCTGTCACAGGCATTGTCTTTACCCTTAGTGGAGGGACGGTATGTTGGAAGAGTTCCAAGCTAGATGCCGTGGCAAACTATACGATAAAGGCTGGATACATTGCTACCATGGATGCTACCAAAAAGATAGTCTGGATGTACACTAGTTCATGAGATGAACTTCGTTCCTACCATTGTGTGGCAAGGGAGTTGTGGCTTAGGCCTAGAAACCCCCATCCCATCTATGAACCAGAGATATTCTTAGGCAATATCACCTGATCATGGAGATGGTTGATCTCCAGGGAGATCGAGGATAGGAGAGTAGACGCAGAGGACAACGGTGCTGATCCACTCACAAAGGCCTATTCCCAGGAGAGACTTTTATGGGATGGTTGAGTATGTGATACTTCAACCACTGCTGATTGTTGGATATGAGATACTACAAAAGATGGCCCAAGTGCAAGTGGGAGATTGTTAGTTATATGTATGCCCTAGAGGCCATTACTGTACATACGATGTATATTGTAATGGATGCTTGGACATATATATGAAGGACTTTCTTGCTCGACATAATAGTATGCTATCTGGTTGCTCTTTATCTTAACATGTACGCTGATTGTCTCTATGTTACATGTTGATAAAGCCCTTAGGATGAGTACTTGACAACCAGGACTATGATGCAGATCATATTAGTGGGGACAGAGTAGTCGTTAAGTACATCCTTCAAATGTCCCTAGTCGAGGGTGTATCGATACAGGGCATCGATATACCAGAGTAGGCTAGCGTATAGCTTCTCGACCCATGTAGATGGGCGATGGATGATCCCATATCCATTGGTGTTTGACATCAGAGACAGTATACGGGTGCTCAGTGGAGACTAAGTACACTGGACGGACTCGCCGAGAACTCCCAGATGGTATTATACCTTACGTCAGATGGCAGTTCTCTGGTGATACTGGTACAGGTTAGTCTGTAGACCTGAGATCGTCATAGAGTCTTGTGTGAGTCCCACTGTGCTTTGTTTTCCACCTTATTACGTTCAATAGAACATGCAAAATAGTGGCTTTTGGGTACAGTCCCGAATCATATGGAGGCAATGAGCGATAGGAGGGGTTTCGTCTCTCCCGGTATTGGGAGATGATGTTGCGCTGTGCTCGATTGGCTATAACAGGAAGTCCTTAGCCAAGGACGCTTCAGAGATATACTGGTAAGTGTTATCAGTAGTTTCACGACCCGTTATGAGCGTCATATTGGCATGACTTATCGAGTTACTGGGGTCTGACGTTTACCACCCCTAGACGAGATATGCGACATATCAGACGAAGAGACCGTACTTTACGGTAGTGTTACTGATTGGATTCGCAGGAGTGTGAGCAGTCTTGCTTGTTGATCTTCTGATCACTCAATAGCCGGGTGGCCATTACGTTTAGCAGACCGCTTGCGGCTTGTGGGTGATTGATATGATCATCACCTACTGTCGGCGTATTGACGAGTCTTTAGAGTCCTTCACAAGGGTTTCCTGGCTCAAGGGAAACGGAGTAGGAGCACAAATGTGATATGTACGGGACCGAGATTGATACGATATGAGATACCGTATTCTATTCTGGCGATATGAGATATCGTTCGGTTATATATGATATAGCCGGGTTATCGGATCAAGTGTTGATTCAATAAGTTGATTCATATGATATTAGTCGGTTATAGGCGATATAGCCGTATTATTAAATCAAGAGTCGATTTGATAATCTAATGTATAATTATATATTTGATATATTACATTACATTAACCAGTATTAGCTCACTTATGATTTCTTTTCTCACTTTGGATACATTGATGTTTATGTGATATATGTTAAATGTATCATGCTAGGTTACAAATGCAACTAGGGTTTATGAGACTTGAACTATGCTATGGTTAAGATTTGGGTTTTATATGAAGGGTTAGCATAGCACCTTGTGAAGGTTTTGGTAAGCATCAATCATGCTACTTTAATATTTTTGGGGTGCTAAACAAACCCTAACCAAGATCTTAACTAGTGAATTAAGGTTAACTTGCATGTAAACAACTTTACATCCAAGAGAGACGGATTACAACCTTTGTAGTCCGTTCCTTCACTTCATAAGCTCCGAGTAGTAGTCCCTTCGCCGCGATCCATGAACTTCCGGACTCTAGAGAGGCTCCACAAGTCGAATGATCCATGCTTGCTAGAAGTCTTCCGTTTCGAAGATGATCTACCTTGAAGAATCTCAAACTCAAGCTCTCACTTCTCTAATCAAGTATTAAAGAAATGAACACCCTAATCTAAGTGGCTAGAATAGATGAGGATGATGAAGTAGGAATTTTTCTCTCTTTTGTTTTCATTTTCTCACTTTAAATCATCATTCCACAAAAAACTAGAATGTTTTTTCAAGGAGGAGGAAGAAGAAGAAAGCTTTTGTGATGAATAATGAATTATTGTTGTGGTTACAAATGACAACCATGAGTTAATAAATGAAGGCCTTAACTCATGTAGAGAATAAACTAAAGTTAAGGGTTTGGGTTGGGTTAACAAAATATCTTCACAAAATATCAAGCTAGAAAACAAAAAGGAAAGCTTCATGAAGCTTCATGAAAAAGCTAACCAAAAAGCTAACCCAAATCCAAAACCTAACTTTGTTTAAACTTAACAACCATGTTGCATTTGTAACCCTAACTTGTTACGATATTATATATCACATATACAATATATTTTGTAGCAAAAGAAAATAATACAATTAACATATATCGCATATACATCAATGTATTATCCAATGAGAAAATGAATCTATAAAGAGAGCATATATTAGTTAACGTAATGTAATATATCACATATATAATTATACATTAAATTATCGAATCAACTCTTGATCCGACAATCCGGCTATATTGCATATAACCGACTAATATAACATGTACCAATTCATCGAATCAACCCTTGATCCGATGACCCGGCCATATCAAATATACCCGACCGATATCTCATATCGCGAGAATAGAATATGGTATATCATATTGTATTATTCTCGGTCCCGCACATATCACATATGTGCTCCTACTTCGTTTTGCCTGAGCCAGGAAACCTCTGTGTCGGACTCTAAAGAATCGTCAATACGTCGGCAGTAGGTAATGATCATATCAAACACCCACAAGCTGCAAGCGGTCAGCTAAACATAACATCCACCCGTGTATTGAGCAATCAGAAGATCAACAAGCAAGCCTGTACATTCTTCTATAAATCCAATCAGTAACACTCCCGTACAGTCCGATCTCTTCGTCTGATATGTTGCATATCTAGTCTAGGGGTGGTAAACGTCAGGCCCCAGTAACCGATAAGTCGTGTCGATGTAAGGCTCATAACGGGTCGAGAAACTACTGATAACTCATACCAGTAAATCTCCATATCAGCCCTGGCCAGGGACTTCCAGTTATAGCCAATCGAACACAGCACAACATCAACTCCCTATACCGGGAGAGACGAAAACCCTCCTATCGCTCATTGCCTCCATGTGATTCGGAATTGTACCCAAAAGACACCATTTTGCACGCCCTCTTGTACGTGGTAAGGTGGAAATCAAAGCATAGTAGGAATCACACAAGACTCTATGACGATCTCGGGTCTACAGACTAATATGTACGAGTATCACCGGAGAACTGCTATCTGAAAATAGGTATAATACCATCCAGGAGTTCTCGGCGAGTCCGTTCAGTGTACCCAGTCTCCACTGAGCACCCGTACACCATCTTTGATGTCCAACACCAATGGATATAGGATCATCCATCGCCCATCATATGGGTCAAGATGCGTGTACACTAGTCTACTCTGGAGTATCGATGCCCTGTCTCGATACACCCTCGATTAGGAACAGTTATAGGATGTACTCGTTGACTATCCTGGACCCACTAGTATGATCACTTCATAGTCTTAGTAGTCGAGTACATTTCCTAAGGGCTTTATCAACATGTGATCACAAAACATTATTTGTTAACACGTTAAGATAAAGTGAAACTAGATAGCATACTATCATATCGAGCAAGAAAGTCCTCTCTATATATATCCAAGCATCCATTATAATATACATCACATGTACAACAATGGCCTCTAGGGCATATACATAACTATCAATCTCCCACTTGTACTAAGGCCAGCTGTTGTAGTATCTCATACCCAACATCTCGAAGAGTCTCTCAAATTGTATTTGAGGAAAGGCCTTTGTGAGTGGATCCGCAGTGTTGTCCTTCGTATCAACTCTCCTGACCTCGATCTCCCGGCGATCAACGATCTCCCGGATCAGGTGATACCGCCTCAGAATATGTCTGGACTTCTGATGGGACCTGGGTTCCTTGGATAAAGCCATAGCTCCATTGTTATCACAATACAGAGGTATTGGATGCTTAATGGACGGAACCACACCAAGTTCAGTGATGAACTTCTTTATCCAGACAGCCTCTTTGGCAGCATCGTTGGCGGCGATGTATTCAGCCTCCATCGTCGAGTCTGCCACGGTTTCCTTTTTGGAACTCTTCTAACACACTGCCCCTCCATTGAGGGTAAAGACAAATCCCGAGTGCGACTTAGAGTCATCCTTATCACTCTGGAAGCTCGAAACGGTAAAGGACTCCACCTGGAGTTCTCTGTTACCATACACGAAGAACATCTCTTTTGTCCTTCTCAAGTACTTGAGAATGTTCTTCACATCTGTCCAGTGATTCTCTCCAGGATCTGCTTGATACCTACTCACTACACTTAGTGAGTATGCTACATCGGGTCTGGTACATAGCATCACGTACATGACAGAGCCTACTGCCGAAGCATAGGGTATCCCTTGCATGAGAGCTCTCTCCAAATCAGTCTTGGGAGACATCTCTTTGGAGAGAGTGAGTCCAGAGATCGTGGGTAAATTCCCACGCTTGGATTCTTCCATACTAAACCTCTTTAGTATGGTGTCAATGTACCTGGATCGGGACAATCCCAGTATCCGTCTAGATCTATCTTTATAGATCTTAATTCCCAAAATACAGGAGGCATCACCTCGATCTTTCATTGAGAATCTATGTGATAAGAAAATCTTGACCGAGTGCAGCAGAGGAATATCATTTCCTATCAAGAGTATATCATCCACGTACAATACGAGAAAGACAACCTTACTCTCTGCCACCTTCTTGTATATACAAGGTTCATCTATGTTTTTGATGAAGTCAAACTCTTTGACTACCACATCAAAACATATGTTCCGACTCCGCGATGCCTGCTTCAACCCATTGATGGATTTAAACAGCTTGCATACCTTTCTGCTGCTCCCACTGTCTACAAAGCCCTCTGGCTGAGTCATGTACACGCACTCTTCCAAATCACCATTTAAAAGGCGGTCTTAACATCCATTTGCCAGATTTCGTAGTCATAGAATGCAGCAATAGCAAGTAAGATCCGGATGGACTTAAGCATAGCCACTTGAGGAAAGGTTTCGTCATAATCCACACCTGGTCGTTGACGAAAACCCTTTGCAACAAGTCTAGCTTTGAAAGTCTCAACTTTTCCATCTACACCAAGTTTCTTCTTAAAGATCCATTTGCTTCCAATGGGTTTTAGCCTTTCAGGAGCAACTTCCAAAGTCCATACTTTGTTGGTGTACATGGATTCCATCTCAGATCGTATTACATACAGCCATTTCACAGAGTCCCCACTCGTGATGGCCTGCTCGAAGCTAGTCGGGTCATCATCTTCCATGATGCAATCCTCGCTTCCACCGTCAATGAGAAAACCATAGTATCTCTCAGGTGGATGAGGAACCCTGCTAGATCGGCGGAGAGGCTTGGGTTCGTCGGGGACTACTGAATCCTCTGGCTCCACCGAATCTTCTATCGTAGTTTGTGTTGCTGGAACTTCTTCTTGTTATACCTCCTCGCCACTAATTTCCTTTGTAAGAAATTCCTTTTCTAAAAAGGTGGCATGTCGAGAAATAAACACCTTTTGTTCCTCAGTGTGGTAGAAGATATACCCTTGTGAGTTCTTGGGATATCCTACAAACTTGCATAGGATAGACCTTGCCTCGAGTTTGTCCGGATTGTGCGTTTTGACATAGGCCGGACAGCCCCATATCTTAACATACTTAAGAGATGGTCTCTTCCCCTTCCATATTTCATATGGAGTGGTAGGCACTAATTTGGTAGGAACCATATTCAATAGGTGTATGGCTGTCTCAAGTGCATACCCCCAGAAGGAAATAGGCAACTCAGCATTGCTCATCATAGAGCGCACCATATCTAATAGGGTGCGATTCCTCCGCTCCGATACACCGTTGTGCTGTGGTGTATAAGGAGGAGTAAGCTGAGAGAGAATCCCATTCTCTTTTAAATAGTCCAGAAACTCATTGCTCAAGTATTCTCCTCCTCGATCAGATCGAAGAATTTTAATACTTTTTCCCGTTTGGTTCTCGACTTCGTGTTTATATTCCCTTAATTTCTCAAAAGCTTCAGACTTGTGTTTCAATAGGAACACATGTTCGTATCTTGAGAGATCATCAGTGAACGTAATGAAGTACGAGGAACCATTCCTGGCATGTGTAGACATGGGACCGCATACATCACTATGTATCAGTCCCAACAGTTCTGCAACTTTTTCTCCGTGTCCACTAAACGGAGTTTTGGTCATTTCTCCTTTGAGACATCAATGGCAAGTTTCATAAGATGATAATTCGAACGCATTTAAATAACCATCTTTATGTAACTTAGCTAGTCGTGCCGCATTGATATGACCAAGTCTACAATGCCACAAGAAGGATTCATTTATTTCTGAACTTTTCCTCTTTTGTGTGTTCTGTATATTAAGAACTGTGTTTTGATTTAGAACATATATGCCATTATTTAACGAGCCTGATCCAATCAACTTTTGATTTAGGAAGATGTTCATAACATTATCCTGTATTACAAAATTATATCCTTCTTTACTTAATAAAGAAACTGATATAATGTTGCATATCATGTTCGGTATATAATAGCATTCGTTCAGAATCATTGTATTACCACTTGGTAATACAAGGTGATATTTGCCAACTGCTTTGGCTACAACATTTGCACCATTCCCTACTCTTACGGAATGATCACCCATTCCCAGTTCCCTACCTTTCTTTAGCCCATGCAATATATTGAATATGTGGGATCTTGATCCGATATCTAATGCCCAGGACGTAGAGTGAACTGAGAAATAGTTCTCAGTAACTAACACTTCCGAAGAAGATACATCAACATGTTTATTCTTCGTTTGGGTGACGTGTGAATTCTGGTATTCCCCTATTTCCTATTCAGTCTTATAACAATTATAAGAAAGAACGGAACCAACGTTCCCCTGCTCAGTATAACAAGCGGGTTCGGTCAATACATCCATATTATTATCTTGATTAAGGCCTGACATGGTCGCTACCTGGAGAGAGAGAGAAGAAAACACTTTAGCATGCGCTCTTGCAAGATTAGATTGGTTATTATCTTATCTAATCAGGATGGCTCCCACTGTTTTAATTAAATCTTCCTTCAAACCCTAAAAGTTAAGATTAGCCAAGATTAATTACACCTTACAAGTTCACCAATCTTTCAGCCAGATCAGTGTTGGTACTTTGAGGGAGGTTCCCCGTGCTTTCGCACGGACCTAATTAAAATAAACCTCGTTTTCCCAGAGGCATAACCCCGTTAACACCTTTCTAGACACCTACTTGATCGGCTAATTGTCATGTGTAAAACTCTCCCAGGAGTAACTCTTACTCGCAGTGGGTATCGCGATCCAACTATCTCATAGAAGTTATGCAATCTCATTGCAAATTTCAACACTTGAAATTCCCGATAATATCTCTTACCCCTAACGTGCTATGACCTTGACGAATGCCAACAAACCATAGTCCGCTAGTCAAGTTCAACCCGTACATTTCTTGATTGAATTAAACCCACCCGCACGACCCTTGATGAAAGACAACAAAGCCGTATGACTATCCTAACCCAATCGCATCATATGCTGCAGATAAGCAGTAAATAGCTACCGCACACCGCGCCTTGACGAAAGCCAACAAACGTAGTACGAATACTAAATATTACTTATCTGAAATGTCGGAGGGCTACGCAGGTTTTTCTGAAAACCATGAGCGCAATGAACTTGATATCGTTGTAGAAACAAGTGATTTTGAAAAAGAAATGTTTTGAGGCTTTTCTAGTTTCGCTAAAGAGGTCACTCCCAGTGAAGGGATCTTGGCTCTTTCCTCATCGAATAAGGTGCAGGATATTTTATAAATACCGCTGTGCAAAGAAATAACTATAGAAGCAATCAAAAACTAAACCGTGAGTTTGTAGCATCTGCCAGTTTTGCTAAAAAGGTCATTCCTGGTGAAGGGATCTTGGCTCTTTCCTTATCGAATAAGGTGCTGGATATTCTACAAGGAATACCTCTATGCTAAGCAAAAACTGTAGCTACCCTTTTTGAAAATTTGATTCTACAACATCTTTTAGGTTTCTTTTCTTTTATTAATCTTATTAATAAAACCCATCATTTAAGCTTCCTAATCATCACAGAAGAAACGAAAGCAGCAATATTTATATATCAACATATAGTATAAGCATTCGTCTCAGGCAGTAATATGATCTCATCACAGAACATTGCAGCAGAAGTCAACATATGAATATTGGACATACTAGGACATCCGTGTGTTATTTTGAGCCGGTATAAAACACGGATTCCACAGTTGCGATGAATAGCCAAACCCTTATCCATAAACCCCTACGAGAGCGGCAAGTAACCCTGCCAATTCTAGGGTTAGGAGACCCGGTCTCGACTCCTCGAGATGGCCTCCCACTGGACCCTAGAACCCGGTTACTTGTGCTCTCCGCCTTGGGTCTATCTTAATGCGGAAAATTAAATAATATACAATGGCGACATCAACCTCAATCCGGAAGTGCCCCAATAAAAGAATATTACATACAAATAAATTTTACATGAATGAAAAAGAAAACTCTCATCTCACATAAAACCCCCGGCTATTCAATACACAACGATCCAATATAACATATCACAGCAACACATAAACATCACATATAACTAGGAAAAGTTAGATAATTCGAGAGATACAATGAATTCCCAAAATACACCAGTGAGCTCAACACTTGAGCAGAAAATAAAAATTCCCAGTAGCATGCCCCAGCACCTATGGACCGTCGTTGAAGTGCCCGTCCTAAGCCTCCACAGTGGCGCCGCGGAACCGCCGCCAAAACCAGGTTTTGGACACGGTTATGCGGTCACTGTAGCGAGTTAGGGAATCTTTCTTCAGGTGGGTCCATAAAATTCCCTGCATGATTTTCTGAGTATTTTTAATATGAAAAATTTCCAGCAAGGGGTCAATTCTCGGTGTTTCGGGGTTCGATCGGACTTCTAACTTCGTCTAGACAACGCCTAATACTCTAGCTTGGCTCTGATACCACTGAAGGGTTATCATAGCACCTTGTGAAGGTTTTGTCAAGCAACAATCATACTACTTTAAAAATTTTGGTGTGCAAAACAATCCCTAACCGAGATCTTAACTAGAGAATTAGGGTTAACTTGCATGTAAACAACTTTACATCTAAAAGAGAAAGATTACAACCTTTGTAGTCCGTTCCTTCTCTTCATAAGCCCCAATTAGTAGTCCCTTCGCCGCGATCCATGAACTCCCAGACGCTAGAGAGGCTCCACAAGTCGAATGATCCATGCTTGTTAGAAGTCTTCCTTTTCGAAGATGATCTACCTTGAAGAATCTCAAACTCAAGCTCTCACTTCTCTAATCAAGTATTAATGAAGTGAACACCCTAATCTAAGTGGCTAGAATAGATGAGGATGATGAAGTAGGAATTTTTCTCTCTTTTATTTTCATTTTCTCACCTTAAATCATCACTCCACAAAAAACTAGAATGCTTTTTCAAGGAGGAGGAAGAAGAAGAAAGCTTTTGTGATGAATAATGAATTATTGTTGTGGTTACAAATGACATCCATGAGTTAATAAATGAAGGCCTTAACTCATGTAAAGAATAAACTAGAGTTAAGGGTTTGGGTTGGGTTAACAAAATATCTTCACAAAATATCAACCTAGAAAACAAAAAGGAAAGCTTCATGAAGCTTCATGAAAAAGCTAACAAAAAAGCTAAACCAAATCCAAAACCTAACTTTGTTTAAACTTAACAACCATGTTTCATTTGTAACCCTAACTTGTTACAATATTATATATCTCATATACAATATATTTTGTAACAAAAGAAAATAATACAATTAACATATATCACATATACATCAATGTATTATCCAGTGAGAAAATGAATCAATAAAGCGATATATATATTAGTTAACGTAATGTAATATATCACATATATAATTATACATTAAATTATAGAATCAACTCTTGATCCGACAATCCGGCTATATGGCATATAACCGACTAATATAACATGTACCAATTCATCGAATCAACACTTGATCCGATGACCCGGCCATATCAAATATACCCGGCCGATATCTCATATCGCGAGAATAGAATATGGTATCTCATATCGTATTATTCTCGGTCCCGCACATATCACATATGTGCTCCTACTCCGTTTTTCCTGAGCTAGGAAACCTCTGTGTAGGACTCTAAAAAATCGTCAATACGCTGGCAGTAGGTGATGGTCATATCAAACACCCACAAGCTGCAAGCGGTCAGCTAAACGTAACAGCCACCCGTGTATTTAGTAATCAGAAGATCAATAAGCAAACCTGTACATTCTCCCGCAAATCCAATCAGTAACATTATTGTACAGTCCGATCTCTTCGTCTGATATGTTGCATATCTAGTCTAGGGATGGTAAACGTCAGACTCCAGTAACCGATAAGTCGTGTCGATTTAAGGCTCATAACGGATTGAGAAACTACTAATAACTCTTACAAGTAAATCTCCATATCAACCCTGGCCAGGGACTTCCAGTTATAGCCAATCGAACACAGCACAACATCAACTCCCTATACCGGGAGAGACGAAACCCCTCCTATCGCTCATTGCCTCCATGTGATTCAGGATTGTACCCAAAAGCCACTGTTTTGCATACCCCCTTGGATGTGGTAAGGTGGAAATCAAAGCACGGCGGGAATCACACAAGACTCTATAACGATCTCGGGTCTACAGACTAACCTATACCAGTGTCACCGGAGAACTGCTGTGTGAAGATAGGTATAATACCATCCAGGAGTTCTCGGCGAGTCTGTTCAGTGTACCCAGTCTCCACTGAGAACCCATACACCATCTTTGATGTCCAACACCAATGGATATGGGATCATCCATCGCCCATCATATGGGTCAAGATACGTGTACGCCAGTCTACTCTGGAGTATCGATGCGCTGTCTCGATACACCCTCGACTAGGAACAGTTATAGGATGTACTCGTTGACTACCCTGGCCCCACTAATATGATCTCATCATAGTTGTCACGACCCAAGTTTGGATGTGACAGGCACTCAGATTGTATCATATCTAAAGATATGTACAAATCCAAGTAAGCCAAAAACCAAGATCAAAATACCTTATTCGGAATTATTTATGAAAGTTTAGTTTTTAAGTAGAAATCTCAAGTTATGAATTTAAATCAGTAAACAATTAACAAGGTTAAGTTTAGTTGCATTCCGAGTTGGAATCAACAATATCAATAATAAACATGAATATACATATAATGAACATCACTGAATCTCATAAAGAAAGAAGCTATGAAACTGATCAACCGATCTCAACTGTATATATACATACCATCTCTCATTTCTAAGTCAAATACAAGTCTGATGGAGTCTTTCTAGATACAAAAGTACAAAATGGAAGGTTACTACACATGTAACCTACCTATCAAAAGATGGAATACAACAGCAAAAGTGATCCTGCCTCGCAGCTACCCGTCCACTCTATCCCTGCAAGGAACTGTGGCACAACGGGGATGAGTTGCCAACTCAGTGAATACGACTAACATATAACGGCGAATAAAGTAAATATGACCATCCTGACAATGAATATGAATCAATATGATATATGAGTATATGTGAAATCCAACAATAAATCTCATTATACTTCTGAAATCACAACTCAAGTAAATCATCTCTCGGTGTCTATCAACGACACAAAACTTTCATTTCTCATAGGCATCATTCCCCGAATGATCCTATACTCATAATATCGGTCGTTATCCTCTAGATACACGCCGTATTTCTATAACCAACTCCGGTATCGAGTAACCTCGCTAGGCTCCCCCGTCTCAATACGGCTATCCTGCCCCTCGGTCTCGACCGGGTCCACCCTGTATCCAACTGTATATCTCCCCCACTCAGTATGGATAACGTAAATCCGCGACCGTATATCTCCCCCACTCGGTCCGGAATAAAACCAAAAACAGAAATCATCTCAGGGTGGACATGTCACATCAATCATGAAAACTGGATTTATGTAGTAGTATTCAAAAACTCAAAATCATAAATCCTCAATTCTGCATCTATCTCATATCCAACATGGAAGTACGCATAAAGCAACAGGATGTAATTAATGAATTCTACCAATATAATTGACATATGAAATACAATATAATCCATGTTAATAAGTATGATATTTAAGTGTATGTGACATGGCAATATCGACGAGGTGTGTGTAGCATATAAGATGTGCACGTGGCATGACTCGTCGATACTTGTGAAGTGTTCTAACAACTAAGCAATATACACATATTTTAATGCATGAAATTCTAACATTTAAACATGATGATATGAATATCACATTAAGAAAAACCATGGGCGAAATACGCCATCTTTACTAAATTCCCCGGTAGATGTTTAGTCTACTCACCGGAAAGTCGAATCTACTCCGGAATCGCTAATCCTTTCCTTTTCCTCGCGGCTTCCGTACTTCTCGTATCCGCGTCTAAATATACCAAGTTACGTGTATAAGCAAAACGACTATTCCGATATAACGGAAATAGAAACACGTTATCCCTTTTGCTAGTTATCTATTATTAGGTTATATCAAGTTGTTTAACACTTAGTCTTGCTGAATTTTAGTCTAAAACTGCACTGTTTCAGAAATTAACACGCGACGTAGTTTCGTCGTGTCGTATTTAGCGTTTTACGATTCTTTTTCCGATATAGCATTCCAGATTTTAATTACAGTGAAACTAAGTTAAATCAACAGTGCCAAAATAGCCTAAATAGTATACTGCAGACACCCCAACAGACAAAATCCCGAAAGCCCTCACCATGGCCGGCGACGCCGGCCATACTTCCTCTGTCGCCGGCCCAAAACCGGCCCCCTCCTGTCGTTTTCTTGTGGTTCACTCTATTAGTTACCTACATCATTTTTACCCTGTTGAATTTATTTATTTAAGTTCCAGATTAAAGCAGATTCTAGCAGACTATAAGTTTAGCTAAAAATACAATATTATGTGACATGTTTAATCTGTTTTAACTGATCTACAGAACCAATTAACCTACTGTGAATAAGAACCTTACCCTCCTATATTGCTGTAGGAATAACCCCCCAAAGATCTACAAGTTCCTCCTAGCTTGAAGATGAACCAACTCCAAGAACAAGCTCCATCTTCTTCTCTTTCCTCTTGTTCTTCTTGTTCTTTCTTTTCTCTCTTTATTTTTCTTTTCTTTTGATTTTCTTTTTCAGTTCATTTGAAGTTTTAATCTGATGCTTAACTGAAATGGAGCTATTTAAGTGAAGGTATAAAGAGATAAGGGAAGGAGGAGGTGTCTTAAGCTAATGTGTGCATGTTTCATGCAAGGAGGAGGTGGAGATGAGAGAGTGCAAGAAAGCTTGAGGTGGTTTAATGAATTATCTTCTATTTTCCTTTTTAAATTTCAATTAAATTCTGAACCAAATTTAAATTTACACTCACATTCACTTACATCCACCACAATTTCATAATTGCATAAAACCTAAACTTTACAATTTAACCCCTCACAACTTACTTATTAGAAAACACATCTTTTGTTAAAATGAAGCTAAATTTTCCATTAAAACCCTTATAACTCATTTAATTTACATTCAAAAATTTTAATTTAATTTGTATTACATATAACTTATGAAGATTAACATATTTGATTTTAACCATTTTGTGATTTATCAGCTTATTCTAACTTTAATTACATTTATTTATTTCTAGCTTTTTCCTAATTGTTACAATATTCCCCCCTTAAGAAAATTCGGTCTCCGAATTTAAATTAAATACTATACATACCTAAGAAAAGATGTGAAAATTTCTTTCGCATCGCGTCCTCCGTCTCCCAAGTAACATCCTCACGATCCTTTCCTTGCCAGAGAACCTTTACTGATGGCAGTATCCTCGATCGTAGTTGCTTTGCCTGCCTGTCCAGAATAGCGACGGGCTGCACTGTGTAGGATAGATCTGGCTCAAGCTGTAGAGTCTGATGCTGGATAGCATGAGATGGATCGTGAAGATATCTGCGAAGCATCGAAACATGGAACACCGGATGTACGTCGGGAAACCCAGGTGGAAGTGCTAACCGATAAGCCACAGCGCCCACTCTCCCTAAAATCTCTTAAGGTCCAACATATCTGGGGCTGAGCTTCCCTTTCTTCCCGAAGCGCATCACACCTTTCATTGGAGATACTCGAAGGAACACATGATCTCCCACATCAAACTCCAGTTTGCGTCGTCTTCGATCTGCATATGACTTTTGTCTGCATTGAGCCGCTTTCATTCTATCTCGTATTAATTGGATCTTCTCTGTAGTTTCTTGTACTATCTGCGGTCCCAATATACTACTTTCACTAAGTTCCGTCCAGCAAACAGGTGATCTACATTTCCTTCCATACAAAGCTTCAAAGGGTGCCATCTGGATCGTCTCTTGAAAACTGTTGTTATATGAGAATTCTACCAAAGGTAGGTGACGATCCCAACTACCACCGAAATCTAAGCTACAAGCCCGAAGCATATCCTCTAGTATCTGAATTGTCCGCTCCGACTGACCGTCTGTCTGTGGGTGGAAAGCTGTACTAAAACTCAGTCGTGTACCAAGAGCGTCTTGAAGTTTCTGCCATAGCCTGCTCGTGAACTGGGTACCTCGATCTGATACTATGCATGTCGGCACTCCATGTAGACGTACAATCTCATCGATATAAACCTGTGCATACTGAGCAAATCCATATGTCGTCTTCACTAGAAGAAAATGAGCTGCCTTCGTCAGCCTGTCTACAATCACCCAAATGGAATCGTACCCTCTGCTAGTCCTGGGTAGACCCACCACAAAATCCATGGAAATCTGTTCCCATTTCCACTCTGGAATGGGTAACGGTTGCAGCTCTCCGGCTGGCCTCTGGTGTTCTGCTTTGACTTGCTGACAAGTCAAGCATCTGGAAACAAAATCCGTAACATCCTTCTTCATTCCTTCCCACCAATAATTATCCTTCAAATCACGATACATTTTGGTGGAACCAGGATGAATACTATATACTGATCTGTGGGCATCCTCCAAAATCTCACGCCTCAATCCGTCAGACTCTGGCACACAGAGACGAGTCCTAAAACGTAGTACTCCATGATCATCAATCACGAACTCCGTCTCCTTGCCCTGCCTAACATGATCCATAATCTCCATCACGCGAGTATCTGTAGGCTGCGCATCTCGAATACGATCCAATAGCTGAGGTCTGGTGCGAACATGTGCTAACTGACCTCCTGCCGATGTAAACTCAAACTGTATACGGCTATCACATAAGATCTGCCAGTCTGTAGAAGACTGTCTCTGCAAAATGCTCAAATGAGATAAATTGCCTCCAGGCCTCCGACTCAAGGCATCTGCTACAACATTTGCTTTGCCTGGATGGTACAAAATCTCACAGTCGTAATCTTTCACCAATTCCATCCATCTACGCTGCCTGAGGTTCAGATCCTTCTGTTGAAAGATATACTTTAAACTTTTATGATCTGTGAAGATTTGACACGTTTCTCCATACAAGTAATGTCTCCAAATCTTCAATGCGAATACTACAGCAGCCATCTCTAGATCATGAGTGGGGTAATTTTGTTCATGCCTCTTTAACTGTCGAGAAGCATATGCTATAACCTTGCCGTGTTGCATCAACACACAGCCTAAGCCCACTCTAGAAGCATCGCAATACACGACTAAACCCCCTGACCCGGAAGGTAAAGATAATACAGGTGCAGTCGTCAAACGCATCTTCAGCTGTTGGAAACTCTGCTCACAAGCATCTGTCCACTAAAATGGAACTTCCTTCCTAGTCAATCCTGTCAAAGGTGCCGCTATCCGTGAGAAATCCTGTACGAAGCGTCTGTAATAAACTGCCAGACCTAAGAAACTCCGAACCTCTGTAACTGACATAGGCCTGGGCCAGTGTTGTACCGCTTCAATCTTCTTTGGGTCAACGCATATACCTTGTCTTGTAACTATGTGACCCAAGAACTCCACACTATCGAGCCAAAAAGCACACTTAGAAAATTTAGCATACAGCTGATGCTCTTTCAAGGTCTGCAATGTGATACGTAAATGCTGCTCGTGCTCCGTCTGACTCCGAGAATATACAAGAATATCATCTATGAATAATATAATAAACCGATCGATAAATGGTCTAAAGATACGGTTCATCATATCCATAAAAACTGCTGGAGCATTGGTGAGTCCGAACGACATCACCAGAAATTCATAATGCCCATATCTCGTACGAAACGCCGTCTTCGGAATATCGTCCTTCCGAACCCTCAACTGATGATATCCTGACCTCAAGTCAATCTTTGAGAAAAATCCGTCTCCTTGTAATTGATCGAACAAGTCATCTATTCGTGGTAATGGATACCTGTTTCGCACCGTGACGCGATTCAGCTGTCAGTAGTCGATGCACATTCTCATACTACCGTCCTTCTTCTTCACAAATAACACAGGAGCTCCCCACGGTGAAACACTGGGACGAACAAGTCCTCTATCTAACAACTCTTGCAACTGGCCTTTGAGTTCTTTCAATTCCGTCGGTGCCATTCGATATGGTGGTATAGAAATAGGCCCTGCACCCGGAATCAAGTCGATACAGAATTCAATATCTCGATCAGGTGGCAATCCTGGTAACTCAGCAGGAAATACCTCAGGAAATTCTCGTATGATCGGGATTTGGTCCAATGGAACTTCAGCGACCCCTATGTCCTGAATAAAAGCCAAGAACCCAAGACAACCCTTCTTCAATAGCCGCCCCGCACAAAAAGCAGAAATCATGTTGACAGGGGTTAACTTGCAATCCCCCTGCACAACAAACACTGGTTCACCTGGAAAACAGAAGCTAACCGCTTTTCCTCTACAATCTACATAGGCATGACAAGCGGCTAACCAATCCATCCCAAGAAGTATATCAAAATCCAACATGTCCAGGAGAATCAGATCAACTAGTGAATCTCTATTACCAATACGCACCGAACACGATCTAAATACGTGCCGAGCTATAAAGGAATCTCCAACTGGAGTAATCACTACCAATGGTAACTCTAATAATGACGACTCCTTCCCCAACAAAAGTGCGAATCGTGAAGATACATAAGAATGTGTAGAACCGGGATCAAATAAAACATGTGCCTCTAATGAGCATACTGTAAGAGTACCTGTCACGACTGCATTTGATGCCTGGGCATCCTGTGGAGTCAGCGCAAAAACCCGTGTCTGGCCCCTGCCCGCATCCTGTCGTCCTCTACCTCTATCTCCTCTACCTCTCTGAGCACGTCCCGCATAGCCTCTACCTCGTGGTGCAACTGCCTGGCGTGTAGCGCCAACTGGGGGAGGAAGTAAAGCCATCGGTGTAGGAGGTGGAAGGGGTAAAGCAGCCTGTGGAGTAACGGTCCCTCCCTGAGATCTACAATCTCGCGCAAAGTGCCCGGGAAGTCCACAACTATAACAAGTAGCTGGTGGTCTCTGATCACCAGGATAAGAACTGAACATCTGGCCCTGTGTCCAACCTCGTCCAACACTGCGGCCTGGATATGATCCTCTACCTCTACCAAACTGTCTATTTGTCGGCACGAATGGTCTACTCCTCTTTGGCTCCGGAACAACTCCTGACTGGCTCAACCGCTCCTCTACTCGTATTGCCGCATCCATGGCCTGTGCATATGTATCAAAATGCTGGGAGCCTATCGCCAGATACAACTGTGTGTCCAAACTCCTTAGGAACCTTTTCACCCGAAGCTCCTCAGTAGGTACTAAGTATGGGGCATATCGCGATAGCTGGGTGAATCGTAAGTCATAATCTGCTACTTACATACTTGCTGATTTCTTCAACGCTTCGAAACTGCTAGCTCTAGCATCCCTCACACTCTCGGGAAGAAATCTGGCAAGAAAGACTGTAGAAAACTCGGTCCACGTCATCGGAGGAAGATTCGTAGCTCGTCCTCTCTCCATCGACTCACACTACTCCTGTGCAAGTCCTTCCAAACGAAAGCTAGTCAGCTCAACTGACCTCGCATCAGAACATCGCAATGATCTGCCGATCCTCGCCATCCTATCAAGAAAAGACTGAGGATCTTCCGCCACATCGGTCCCTGTGAATACCGGTGGTCTCAATCTCATAAACTCCGCAAGTGATACCTCCATCACTCTCGTATCTACTGGCGCTACCGTCTGTGTAGGCTGTACCTCGGACTCGGCTACGGTCGGTGCTGGATCTGATCTCAAAGCTCGAGTGGTCTCAGCTAACTGTCCTACCACTCGCTGTAATCCCAACATACCCTCCTCGATCCTAGTCATGCGATCTGGAGGAGGAGGATCAGCATGCTCATGCACCTCCTGCACGTCCGGTGTACCAGTCCTCGTCACAGGCGGACTCGCCCTAGCTGCATTCCTAGCTGCGGCTCGCCTAGCCCGCGTAGCCATAGCAACTGGAACAAGAAACGAGAGTTGATAAGGTGTGGTAACAGAAGCAATCAATAACGGAGAATCAACGGGAGAATAGATCAAGATAACCATCCTAAGGTTAGTTAGGCTGAAAACGATAACGTAAATATGCCGCGGAACATACGTACGGTACTGCATTCGTCCTAATTCACCTACTCCATCAAACCAAAGGTCATCCTAACTCTCAGACTTACTTCAACCTATTGAAATTCCTTACTGAATTCCGTAAGGTTACTCCTAAGCTCTGATACCAACTTTGTCACGACCCAAGTTTGGATGTGACAGGCACTCAGATTGTATCATATCTAAAGATATGCACAAATCCAAGTAAGCCAAAAACCAAGATCAAAATACCTTATTCGGAATTATTTATGAAAGTTTAGTTTTTAAGTAGAAATCTCAAGTTATGAATTTAAATCAGTAAACAATTAACAAGGTTAAGTTTAGTTGCATTCCGAGTTGGAATCAACAATATCAATAATAAACATGAATATACATATAATGAACATCACTGAATCTCATAAAGAAAGAAGCTATGAAACTGATCAACCGATCTCAACTGTATATATACATACCATCTCTCATTTCTAAGTCAAATACAAGTCTGATGGAGTCTTTCTAGATACAAAAGTACAAAATGGAAGGTTACTACACATGTAACCTACCTATCAAAAGATGGAATACAACAGCAAAAGTGATCCTGCCTCGCAGCTACCCGTCCACTCTATCCCTGCAAGGAACTGTGGCACAACGGGGATGAGTTACCAACTCAGAGAATACGACTAACATATAACGGCGAATAAAGTAAATATGACCATCCTGACAATGAATATGAATCAATATGATATATGAGTATATGTGAAATCCAACAATAAATCTCATTATACTTCTGAAATCACAACTCAAGTAAATCATCTCTCGGTGTCTATCAACGACACAAAACTTTCATTTCTCATAGGCATCATTCCCCGAATGATCCTATACTCATAATATCGGTCGTTATCCTCTAGATACATGCCGTATTTCAATAACCAACTCCGGTATCGAGTAACCTCGCTAGGCTCCCCCGTCTCAATACGGCTATCCTGCCCCTCGGTCTCGACCGGGTCCACCCTGTATCCAACTGTATATCTCCCCCACTCAGTATGGATAACGTAAATCCGCGACCGTATATCTCCCCCACTCGGTCCGGAATAAAACCAAAAACAGAAATCATCTCAGGGTGGACATGTCACATCAATCATGAAAACTGGATTTATGTAGTAGTATTCAAAAACTCAAAATCATAAATCCTCAATTCTGCATCTATCTCATATCCAACATGGAAGTACGCATAAAGCAACAGGATGTAATTAATGAATTCTACCAATATAATTGACATATGAAATACAATATAATCCATGTTAATAAGTATGATATTTAAGTGTATGTGACATGGCAATATCGACGAGGTGTGTGTAGCATATAAGATGTGCACGTGGCATGACTCGTCGATACTTGTGAAGTGTTCTAACAACTAAGAAATATACACATATTTTAATGCATGAAATTCTAACATTTAAACATGATGATATGAATATCACATTAAGAAAAACCATGGGCGAAACACGCCATCTTTACTAAATTCCCCGGTAGATGTTTAGTCTACTCACCGGAAAGTCGAATCTACTCCGGAATCGCTAATCCTTTCCTTTTCCTCGCGGCTTCCGTACTTCTCGTATCCGAGTCTAAATATACCAAGTTACGTGTATAAACAAAACGACTATTCCGATATAACGGAAATAGAAACACGTTATCCCTTTTGCTAGTTATCTATTATTAGGTTATATCAAGTTGTTTAACACTTAGTCTTGCTGAATTTTAGTCTAAAACTGCACTGTTTCAGAAATTAACACGCGACGTAGTTTCGTCGTGTCGTATTTAGCGTTTTACGATTCTTTTTCCGATATAGCATTCCAGATTTTAATTACAGTGAAACTAAGTTAAATCAACAGTGCCAAAATAGCCTAAATAGTATACTGCAGACACCCCAACAGACAAAATCCCCAAAGCCCTCACCATGGCCGGCGACGCCGGCCATACTTCCTCTGTCGCCGGCCCAAAACCGGCCCCCTCCTGTCGTTTTCTTGTGGTTCACTCTATTTGTTACCTACATCATTTTTACCCTGTTGAATTTATTTATTTAAGTTCCAGATTAAAGCAGATTCTAGCAGACTATAAGTTTAGCTAAAAATACAATATTATGTGACATGTTTAATCTGTTTTAACTGATCTACAGAACCAATTAACCTACTGTGAATAAGAACCTTACCCTCCTATATTGCTGTAGGAATAACCCCCCAAAGATCTACAAGTTCCTCCTAGCTTGAAGATGAACCAACTCCAAGAACAAGCTCCATCTTCTTCTCTTTCCTCTTGTTCTTCTTGTTCTTTCTTTTCTCTCTTTATTTTTCTTTTCTTTTGATTTTCTTTTTCAGTTCATTTGAAGTTTTAATCTGATGCTTAACTGAAATGGAGCTATTTAAGTGAAGGTATAAAGAGATAAGGGAAGGAGGAGGTGTCTTAAGCTAATGTGTGCATGTTTCATGCAAGGAGGAGGTGGAGATGAGAGAGTGCAAGAAAGCTTGAGGTGGTTTAATGAATTATCTTCTATTTTCCTTTTTAAATTTCAATTAAATTCTGAACCAAATTTAAATTTACACTCACATTCACTTACATCCACCACAATTTCATAATTGCATAAAACCTAAACTTTACAATTTAACCCCTCACAACTTACTTATTAGAAAACACATCTTTTGTTAAAATGAAGCTAAATTTTCCATTAAAACCCTTATAACTCATTTAATTTATATTCAAAAATTTTAATTTAATTTGTATTACATATAACTTATGAAGATTAACATATTTGATTTTAACCATTTTGTGATTTATCAGCTTATTCTAACTTTAATTACATTTATTTATTTCTAGCTTTTTCCTAATTGTTACAATAGTCCTAGTAGTCGAGTACATATCCTAAGGGCTTTATGAACATGTGATCACAAAACAGTATTTGTTAACACATTAAGATAAAGTGAAACCAGATAGCATACTATCATATCGAGCAAGAATGTCCTCTCTATATATATCCAAGCATCCATTACAATATACATCACATGTACAACAATGGCCTCTAGGGCATATACATAACTAACATTATATTTATCATTATGTTATTCAAAATTGTGGATTTTATCATGGTTGATATTTATTGAAAGCTTGTAGAAGCTTGTAAGCATCTTTGACTTTGTCCACTCTTTTGTCTAGCTTAGGATATTTATTTAACCCAACCTTTTAACCCATGTCCATGGTTAACTCTCTACAAGGGTTAAGCATGACATACTTAACCCTTGGTTGCATTTTTAACCTCAACCATAATTTACTCTCTCTTGATAATCGATCATCTTCGGCCTCGAAGACATCGAAGCAAGCATGTTCGTTTCTTCATGGGAGCATCTCTAGAGTCTGGAGTTCACGATCGCAGTGAAAGGGACTACTACATGGAGCTATTGAAGTGAAGGACCGGTCTACAAAGGTTGTATTCCTTGCTCACTAGACTTGCAAAGTGTTTGCATTTTTTATTCCATCGACTTCTAGTTAACGATTCTTAGTTAGGGTTAGCTAAAATGGCAAATTTTTGAATTTGGCATGGACGATGCCTCCCGAAACCTTGCTGCCGTCTTAGGTAACCCTACAGTAGTATCTGCAGTCTATTTCATGTTGTTCTACGAATCGGCTGATTTTATGGCTCCCATAGGCTTTCCCATTATCCGAGATTATCCGTCGCGGAGTTTCGAACTGGTAGATGACATGTGTCTTGAAGAAATGGAGAATATTCTCCGTCTTCACATCCCTTAGTGGTACTACTTCCACCCACTTAGAAAAGTAGTCGGTCATTGCTAGTATGAACCGGTGTCCTTCGGATGACGCTGGTTCAATGGGGCTATTTATTTCGGTTCCCCACATTTCGAACGGCCAGTTGGTTACTGTTGGGAGGAGTGGATTTGGATGTTGGTGGATGAATTTTCCGTGAATTTGGTACGAGTGACACTGCTTCGCATATTCGAGGCAGTCCTGAATCATCGTGGGCCAATAGTAACCCATTCTCTTGATCTTTAGCTTCATCTTTGGCCCGCCTTGATGAGAACCACATGTCCGCCATTGGTTTCTTTAACAACTCTCCTTGCTTCTTCTGGTCCCAGGCACCTTAGCCACAAACTGTCGAACGATCTCTTATATAGAGTATCGTTGACGAAGGAAAAAGACAGATCTCGTTTCATGAGATGATGTCTTAAAGATGCATTTTCGGGTGTTCGATGGGATTTGAAGTAATATATGAAGACTTCCCTCCAATCTTCGGCCTTTTCTTCGTCCTCTATTCGGAAGAATGCTTGTTCAGTCACTTCCTTTCTTTCAGACGTCTCCGGAGATATTTCTGCTAGCGCGAGAACTCGGCGGCTTTGCACAATGATCCTTACGTCATCGAGGTTTTCGTCGGCCAGTTCTTTAGCGAGCTTGGTGTAACAACCCTAATTTTCCTATACACTTTTCTATACAATTTTTTTTAAAATTTTTTTAATATCCATAATGGAGTATTTTAACCTGAGCACAATATATATATATATATATATATATATAAGTAATTATTTTGTTTTTAAATAATTCCATTTTTAGTGTACATAAAATTGTTTTAAATTTAAGTGTACTTGGGGTATTTAGTGTTGCTGTTACCACTTTAAGTAGTTAATTTCCCACAATAATTACAAGAAGGAGCTTGTAGCTCATTGGTAACACCTTGCACTGCTGAACCAAGCCCCCATAGTTCAAATCGCATGCCCCACATTATTTTTGTATTTATTTTGTTTTAATTTTTTTGGAAGTCAACGGTCAAAAGGCCATAACTCCCAAAATATGTACAGGACAACAAAAAGTAAATATACCAAATTGTACCCCCGAAGTTTCTCCGGCCTCTGGTGGCCTGACTCGGCCCGACTCGGCACCGCCAGCCGGCGACTCGGCCGACTCGGTCCGGCGCCGCCGGCCGGACTTGGCCGGACGGCCGAGTCACTAACTGAGAAAAGTTGTGTTATGACTTGGTCAACCCTCCTGCTCACTTATTATACCTGGATCGGTTTTAAATTGCCCAATAAATCCCTTTTACTCCTATGTTTAATGAATTTTTAATGATCTTGTATATTTTTATATTTTTTTATTAAAAACCCTAACCCTAGCCTAACCTTATATAAACCCCCATACCCTCTACCCTCTCACCCTACATTCCTAAGTCCACTCTCTAAAAATTTCAAGAGAACTTGGTACGTGAGAAAACGAGCGAAAGGCGAAGCGCTGACGAAATAGACGGCGAAATCCCGGTGATCGTGCTAAGACCTCTCGACGACGTTTCGACGCACCGGAAAACCCTCTACCTCCCTCTCACTCTCTAGCGTTGTCCAAACCCGTAAGTCCCTCTTTTCTACCTTTCTTTTCTTCCATTATAATACGACTTTTCAAACCAGACGGAAATCGGAACAAACTGATTTCCGATTCGGTTTTCTATCAAATCTCACTTATCACTAATTCCATAATGCTTAAACATCTTCATGTTGACTACTAATCACTTAAAAATTAATTTGAAAAAGTTTTCACACATAAAATGATAGCTTTTGCAATATACCGTATTTTTGCACTTAAATACCACCATGTTTAGTTTATCACATTTAACCCTTTAACATTGCTATACCTTAAAGTAGATCACGAGGTAATGACCTACCTCCACACACATGCAAATACAACCCTAATTGATATCATCAAAACATAGAATACGATAATACAAGATTTTACATTAAAATACCATTTTCTTTATAAACCTTTTCTAAAAGTTCTAAGTTATATATAATTTTAAAACCATATCTTTTAATAGGAAATACGAAAGTTATGGACATCGATCGTTTATCTAAACCTGACTTTGTGGTGTCTAGGCAAGTGTGTCTCAGGCGAGTGGTTACTTAATTAGGACCACTACTTGTAGTGGAGAGCCTCCCACTCACCTGGCACTTAGCTGGCCGCAATTGGCGGTGAAGAGGCGATTTGAGGCTTCTAATGACTTGTCGTTTAGACCATTTAGAAATAGGCTAGTTGTCTTAGGAAACCCTAGAATCTAAAATACGGAAATTTACACCTTTTATAAATAAATACCTTATCTTTATAAAACCGTTTTCTAAATGACTAGTATTTATTAAATCTTTGTAAAGCGCCACTACAACCCACCTTTGGAGAACTCGTTAGGGATAGTATGGTTTATCGTGCACCCTCGGGCTTAGTAGTGCGAGATTCAGACCTCCGCAAGGAGCATTCGGTCTCGAAAGGTTTAAAATACGACATTTAAGAAAAAAGAGATTTTTGGAAAATAAAATATTTATTAAAAATTATTCTTGTATAAACATATGTATATTTATCATTTAGACACCTATTCTATTATAAGATAAAGTTTTCACCTTTTCTAAAAATTACAAGATTAAAAGTTACATTAAAATACCATGAATTTCAAATAAATCAATATTATAAATTAATACCATTTAATTATGTAATTAGGATATTTTCACTAGAAATAACACAAAATAAAATTACACTCATTATAACTATAAAGATGAATAATAAATACTTGAGGAGTATCTTGAAAACTATACAAACGTATTTTTACATAAAACCCCCTCAAGTTTTTATAAATTACAATAAGGACCCTAACAAATATAGAACCTCGACTTACATTTCTTTTGGTCCAACTCGGGTTTGAGTCTGATTATTTCTGACTTGAATATGATTCAAGTCAATCTACATTCTTTAAAACTCCAACTCAATATGAACACATGAATCCCAGAATCCAGTTATCAATTTATACAACTTGACTAAAACAAACAATGGATATACATCCATTATTCCGTTATTCCATTTACCTGATTATGCAGTTACAATCTGTTTACTGATATCATGGTTTTGGTCAGTCATCCAACTTATACAATGCAAAACAACAATACAATCAAAACATTACGGGGTTTAAGGGGTAGATTGGTACGGAAGGTGTTAAAGGTAGCACGAGGCGGTAAGATTAAGACATCTAACATGAATCCAATTGCCGTTGTTCCAGGTTGTACAACGGAGCCTTGTACTCTATATTCCGTTTTCCATGGTCTCTAGCATATAGAGACCCCTCTCGTATACACGGGCATTCTTCTGTACCAAGCTACAAACAACAGCGTTAATACAACATTACAACAATACAATACAACATTTAAAGCTACTCACTCTCTCCTACTCTTTGTCTATTTCTCCCTTATCTTTGCGAATTACCGAGCGACCTGTTCGCTGACGACATTCTATTTCTTTTTTTTTTGAATGTCGTCAAGTGTTTTGGACCCAGCAGAAATCGAGCCCACCGGTGAAGACTTGGATCAGTTTCACGAAGACCCCAAGCTCTAGACATTGTACCTTGTTCTATTCAGTATTTTCATTTCCTGTTATGCCATTGTTTAGGCATCGCTTTTCATTCCAGTTGTATTTACTTTTCATGCATTGTACAAAAGAATGTTATTAATAAAGTTGCTGTTATTTTATATCTCTTGTCTCTTGTGATTTACCTTTATATTGCTTAGATACGCTTAGCGTATTTACTTCACAGTAAATAAGTAGCGGACCTCGTCGCATCCCCTTTGCCGTATACCAGGAAGCGGGGCGTGACACTTGGCTAACGCATCCGCCTTGCTATTTTCCACACACGGTATGCTTTCCAGGATGTATGAGGGAATTTGTGTCAGCAGTTGCTGCACTCTTTCGCCATATTTTACCAACTCCACTTTACACGCCTGATAGCCACCATTTACTTGGCTAACGACTAGCTGGGAGTCTCCATATATAAGGAGATCTTCGATTCCCAGGTCGACAGCGATCTCAAGACCCGCTATCAAAGCTTCATATTCAGCCTCATTATTTGTTCTTGGTTCCGTTAAGCAATGTGAGAAACACATTATCCCTCCTTGCGGAGTCACGAAGATGAGGCCACCCCGGCTTTAATTATAGGGGCGTTATGCTTCCGCTTCTTCATGGAAGATGCTCCATCGAAGTAGAGTTCCCATTGGACATTATTTTATTCCTTCTCCCCTTCGATTGTATCGAACGTGTGTTCGTCTGGCATTTCGCAATTTAAGGGCGAATCGGCTGGTATCAGATGCTCAACGAAAAAGTCGGCGACTGCCCGACCTTCACTACCTTGAGGGGTCGATACATTATCGAGAACTCCATTAAGAGGAGGGCCCATTTGGCAAGCCTTCCTATTAGTATGGCTCTTGACATCAAATATTTAAGAGGATCCACTTTTGATATGAGATGGACCTCATGTGCCAAGGCATAATGTCGAAGCTTCGTTATCGCGAAGATCCGTGCCAAGCAATGTTTTTCAATGGGGGAGTAGTTGTTTTCTACCCCCAGAAGAACTCGACTCAAATAGTAGAGAGCTCTCTCCTTCCCCTGGTCGTTCTCATGTGCCCATAGCGGTTCTAAAGAACCTTCAAGGGTTGTTGTATACAGGATGAGGGGATTTCCTTTGACCAGAGCGGTCAGTACCGGCGGGTTTTGCAGATATTGCTTGATTTCATCCAGTGCACTTTGGCATTTATGATCCCAGACAAATGGGGTCCCTTTCTTCATTAGATGGTTGTAGGGGCGGCATTTTCCGGAAAGATTAGCTATGAACCGTCGGATATATGCGAGCTTTCCTTGGAGAGACAGCAATTGTTTGAGAGTTCTTGGCGTGGGCATTTCCATAATCGCCTTGATTTTTGATGGGTCTATTTCGATGTCTCGGTGTCGTATGATGAATGCTAAGAATTTTCCTGAGGAGACTCCAAACGCACATTTTAGTGGATTCATCTTCAAATTGTACTTCCGAAGACGCTGGAATTCTATGTTCAGATGTTCCCAGTGCTCCTCATACGATTTTCTTTTCACCACAAGGTCATCAATGTAGCATTCAACAATCTCATGGATAAGGTCATCGAAGATCTTCGTCATGCCCCTCTGGTAGTTAGCGCCTGCGTTCTTCAAGCCGAAGGGCATCACCTTATAGCAGAATATGCCTAGCGGAATCTGGAAGGCGGTGTGCTTTTGGTCTTTAGGATGCATTTTTATTTGATTATACCCCGAAGATCCATCCATGAAGGAGAAGACCTCATGGGTGGACGTGTTATCGATCATCAGCTCGGTAACAGGTACTGGGAAGTCATCCTTCGAACAAGCTTTGTTAAAGTGCCGGAAGTCCACGCAGATGCGCACTGTCCCATTTTTCTTCATCACTGGAACAATGTTGGCAATCCAGTCAGGATATTGAACTTCTTAGATGAAGCCAGAGTCAAGAAGTTTCTTCAATTCGGCATTGATACTCATCTCGAGTTCGAGCCGCATTCTTCTTGGCGCTTGCTTGAGTGGCTTAACGTCCGGCGATATCTCCAGTTTATGCACCGCTATTTCTGGATCTAGTCCTCGCATCTCGGAATAGTTCAATGCAAAGCAGTCATTATATTGCATAAGCACGTCCTTTAATGTGTCCACCTGTGTTTTAGACTATAGCCCACCGACGAACGTTGGCCTTGGATCGTTTTCCGTTCCCAAGTTAATTTTCCTTAGATTATCCGTCGTAGTGTGTATCCCATCCACCAGCTCTTTTGGCGCCGATGGGAATTCTGAGATCACCTCATCCTTATTCTTATTTTCGAAGAACTGGGAGATGTCGTTGATATTCTCGTGCTCTCCCTCGTTTGAGATTGTTATCACGTGGCAGGTATGAGTTCGTTTCCAAGACCAATGTTGATCTGGTTCTACTATCGCAATATAGGTTGCTTTTGGCTCATGCTTTCGTGGTGTGGTTATCCTCCAACTATCGGATATAGCAAACCTGCCTTGCTGATACTGGTCTTCGACCCAGTCTTTAAAGGTGAAGCAGTCTTCCAGAGGATGTCCTATTGCTCGGTGGTAAGAGCAATAAGTCGGGTGATGGACCTCGTTTATTTGTTTGGGGTGCCGAGACTCCGGGAGCGTCATCATTTGATGCTTAATGATAAGGTTGAATATTTTCCTTATCTTGTTGATTGAATGAATTCTCGGTTCATGCGGGTAGAAAATGTGTAAAAATCACAACCAAAAATATTTGACCGCAATCAATAACGGTGTCGAATTGTAGCGCGTTAGTAAGTGCGGATCGTCCACAGGGATTGTGAGATTCGTTCGTATTTGTTTTGTTTGAATTGAAAATTAAGAGAAAAGAAATGAAAGCGATTCAAGATTCATATCAATGAATTTCGAGAGTTATCTATATCTAATAAAAAATCAAGAAAGCATTAAAAATCAAGAATCAAGAAGTGATAGAATTCCAATCGATTTAAGTTTCAAGAATTGAAGTGAAGCTCGTAGGAGTCGATTAAATCTATAGACGTGAAGAGGACTAGCGATTACTATTTCTTATCCATTAACGAATTGATACTAGATCGATGACGATTTATTGAGGCTTAAGGATCTTGCGGGTTTCCTCATCTCATCCTTTGTCTTTTCAATGAATCTCATTCACAAACTAGCTTTTAGTAAATGAAATGATCGATCGTTGATCTCTAGTTCCGAGCGAAAATAATCAAGAACACATTTCGTATCGAAACTAGATCATCGATCATTTGATTTTCAAGAATTTACAAATGTTATAGGACTTAAGAAATGTTTCAAGATTCTTCAACTTCATCATTTATTGATTCTTTCGACTCCTCCACGAGCGGAGTTTTACTAAAGCATCATCACAAAGAACACATTCAAGAATCTAGATTGAATCATAATGCTTGAATTAAAAAGATAAGCAAGATAAAAGAATTTCACCTTTATTTATCGACAAATTCGTTACAACTCTCTTGAAATTTACAAAAGGAAGGAACTAGATCGTCGATTTTGGCTTCGCTCGGCTCCTTGAGTCGTGGATCGGCTTTGATCACTTACTCCGATGAAGTCCGGCTTCGCTTCTAAAGGCTTTGAAGAAATCTTGCTTCGATTGAACTCGGAGATCTTGAACTTGTTGGCTTTTTGATTGGATTAGTTTTAGGGTTTGAGGCACAAGTTGTGTCACTCAACTTGTGGAGGAGATGATGGAATTGTTGAACAACCCTTGAAAGTGAAGCTTAGGGTCCCTTTTATAGCCTTAAGAATTTTTAGCTTCCTTAAGAATCTAAGATTAAGATAGCTTCTCCCATAAGCTTAGTAGTTAGGAGGAAGGTTCTAGAATTAGTTAGTTAGGGTTAGCTTCCTTCATAAGCTTGGAGCTTAGGGAGAAGCTTCTAGGCTTTAAGGTAGTTAAGGGGGAAGTTTGCTTTGGAAGCTTGGAGTGTTTAGCTTTGATCAAGGAGCCTTGCTGATCTGGTAGAATGTTCTGGAGTGTTCTGGAAATTGCAGTGGCTTAAAGGAGTTCTAAAGCTGAGAGGAGAATAATGAAGCAGAGACTTTCTGTGACGTGGCAACATAACCGCGGATCCGCGGCACGTGCCTGCTCAGGCCGCGGATCCGCGGTCACGTGAGGGAATCTCTGTGTGGTTTTCAGTGTTTTGCTTCCCCTTGTCTTTAGGTATATTTTCTGATATGTTGATTCCCAAAATTCCTTCTAGATCATTGCCAGATCTCAGATCTTTGAGTTGGCGTATTTTTTTATCAGCAATTTGACAATTTTGGGCTCGGTTCCTGAAATTTCCTGCACAGACTTCGAAACAAGTGTTGCGCTACTCAAGAATGATGTGATGCCTTGATAAACATACAATTTCCCTCAGAAATGTCGGTTTTAGTATACAACACAGGTAATCTGGTATTTTACAGCTGTTTTGCTATTATGTGTAATATGCAAACCGAACACTGCTAGATGAGTGCAAATGATAAGGAAATTGACGTGTTAAAAATACAATATTTTCGACTGATCAAATTCCCCCAAACTTATTTTCGGTCGTCTCGAGCGAATTGTTTTATTAAAAAGAGAAAGAGAAAATAAAGAAAAAGAAAAACTAACTAGCACACTTTCGTAGGCAACACGATTGCACTGGGCGCGTGCAACAAAACTTTAAACCTCTAGGTGTCCCTAGTAGGAGGAGTTTTGTCTCCTGAGGGTTTTCAGCGGATTGCACCCACAAAATCCAATAATAAAAGGAAAACTGTGAAAGTTACATATAAAGATAAGAATCGTAAAAGAAAGACTTTGAAAATTAGAGTTTCCAATTATGCTAGCTTTTCGGTTGTCATGAGCCCTATCTTAATAGTCATGAAAAGATGTCAGAAATCACATCATCCCTCAATAAAACATCGTCTTTATTCTTCATTCCTATCTTTCTTCCAAACATCGATCATATAACCCTACGTGTGTGTAATATACATTCCTACACCCGGAGAATTCAATTCAAGCTATCATACTCTTGTCCATCTGCCTCAGTACTTTTTAATTAATGAATATTTAGATGAATTTGCTTACACACTTTCATGCGACCGTTAATACTTCTTGAGGTACTAACCGACCGATTACTCATGTGCTGACTTATTAGGTGTTTTTCCTCGTCTTGCACCACCTAAGGCTTAGCAGTGGCTCCTAGACCAGTTGTCCTTAGGGCACTATGTGAAGAGGCACCCTCGCTATATTTTTTTTATTGCTTCCTTGGCGATAACAAAACTAGTGTTCATTTTTCTCACCATTTAATATTTTATTCATTTTTTTTATTTCCTTCATACTTTTGGCTTTTAGACAAGAGCATTTCAGGGTATCCTCTACTATCCCGAGCTTCAAGACGTGTGTAAGTGCGAATAGTAGGGTATCAACGTTCAAAATGTTTGGCTTCCAGAATAGGAACTATTTTTCAGACATATTTTTATTCTCAGATTAGTGACTTCTTTCATCTTACTAAACTTTGGGACAACGGCTCATAACTACTTATTACTAGTTCGTATAAGAAAACTTCTAATTTTCTAGGTTTTCTTAAATTTTTCCAATCTTTTGGAAGTAATTTTTCACTATCTAATCTCTTATAATCTTATTTATGTACAAACAATTTTTATTTTTTGAAATTTTTGAAATTTTTATAGTTTTCAAAATTTTTAAATTTTTATAGGTTTCAAAATTTTTAAATTTTTATAGGTTTTCAAAAAAAAAAATGTTTTGTGCTTATGCAAATGATATGCAAATGATGCGAAAATAAGCACAAACCTCCCCCAAACTTGTTTTCAACAGTGTCCTCACTGTTGCCAACCGCTATATCTACAAAACCTGTAAGTCTGGGAGGAATTTATTAGTGGGGCAAAATATTTAAGTGAAGATCCTCCCCCAAACTTATTCTTTTCACACACCTCCATTCAAAAGATAATGCAGTATTTTACAGGACATGGATGTAAGTCCACGGTAGCGCCCCGGCCGTCTAACAGACGCCAAATGCGGAACAAAAACTTTTACAACTGGCGCTATCGCGTACTTTAACCCGGATCTGCCATTAAAGCTAAACTAAAAAACTACAAAGTGGGTTGGAATGTTATATCGAACGATCCGAGTCCTTCGGTCTTCAACCATCATCCCACGCTTTGTTGCGGCTGCTCCGATCTCCTGAATCTCCAGTCTTCTCGTCCAGGTGGCACCACGTCGACGGATCTTTAAACGGGCTCCCGCCTCTGAACCGAAGCAACTCGATCATCAAGTTTTCTAAAAGAGATGACCAAGATTGATGTAGAGAATGAGTAGAACACTTTGTCTCGCTTCGTCCAAAGCTATGGGCGAACGGTTAATGAAGTTGCCTTTTGGATCGGGTAAATGGGAAAAGAGTAGATTAATTTCCATGAACCATAGTCTTTTTTATCAAATGAACAACCATCTCTTTTCAAGGAGAGGGGCCGGCCACTATATAGGATGAGGGAGGTGAGTGTAGGAGAGGGGGGTGACCACAACAATAAATGAGAAAGAATGATTCATAATACACCTTGTATAAACACATTTAATGCAAACAATGAATCATCTTAACCTAGTCACCCTTGCATTAAATGAATCATTAAATGCACTAATGAGTCACTTAACACCTCACCATCCTAGTCATCATCTAGAAGCTTCCACACTCATCTCAAGAAAAGATAAATCCGTCTTTAACCGAACGTTAAAGACGGGCGATAGAAAACTGGAAACTGGCAACTTTCAAAAGTGATCCCGAAACGAATTTCTGGATAACTCCGTAACAGTATAAACATACCCGCATTTGTATTACAGCCGAATACAAATGCAACTGAGACAAAGATATTATATCTACACGGTATAATACCGGGATCCGGCTTAAACCAAAGCCTACCAATATTATCTGCCCGAAAAATTACACGTGCGAAAACGCACGTGCATTTTCCGAACCCTGCCATAAAACCATACGGCCTCTACAACGTTTCGCCCGAACTTGGGAAACAGTCTGTGGGAGACTCTAATGACTCATCAACACACCGGCACGGGTATAACCACTAGCACGTCAGAGGTACAAGATGTACGTAACGGTTGCCTATGATTGATTGGAAGGGAAGCTGACGAGCGAACTCATCCATAAACCCTACTGAGCCTAACAGTGACAATATCCGTACAGTCCGGTCCGTTCGTCTAAAGAGTATCGCATATCGAGTCTAGGGGGTGGATAAAGTCAGATCCCTAATAACACGATAAATCGTGTCGGCATGAAGCCCATCGCCACCTGAGAAACTACTGATCCAAATCAGTAATTCTCCACTACCTCGGCCGAGGATTTCTAGTGATGGCCACCCGTGCACTGTGCGACATCAACCCCCAATACCGGGAGAGACGAATCCCCGACGATCCGCTCACTGCCTCCATGTGGCTCGGGACTGTACCCAAAAAATACCTGTTTGCACGTCTCCTTTGAGCGTGGTAGGGTAGTAATCAAAGCACAGTGGGAACTCACACGAGACAAATGACGATCTCAGGTCGACAAACTAATCTGTACACATGTCACCTGGGAACTGCTATCTGACGATATGTATAATACCAACTAGCATGTTCCCGGCGAGTCCTGTCTGGTGTACTCATAACCTAATGAGCATCTGTATACATTTTAGGTGATCCAACTTACACCAGTGGCTTTTGAGACCGGCCACCGCCCCTCGTCAGGGTCTCGACTGTATACACTAGTCTACTCTGGAGTATCGATGCCCTGTCTCGAAACTCCCACGACTAGGGACACTTTAAGGATGTGCTTATAGAACCCAGCTCCCACGTATATGATCACCATCATACTGCTGGCTGTCAAGCAGAATCCTATGGGCTCTATCATTATGCAATAGTGAACTAAAGCATGTTTACGATGATAAAGACAAACCAGATAGTATACTATCATCTCGAGCAAGACTGTAATATCGGTATAGGTCCTCCATCAATCATTGCAATCGCGTACCTGCGATCCAATAATTGACTTTGAGTGCACTATATCCAACAATCTCCCACTTGCACTTAAGGCTAATTATTGCGATGTCGCATACTCACAACCCGTATGATACCGATCATCCAACTCCTCTACTAATCAGTTTCACAAAGCTAGTTTGTAAAACTCCTGTGTTCGAGAAATAGCCTCAGTGAGTGGATCCGCCCTGATGTTTCTTTCTATGTCTCTCTTAATCTCAAGTTCACGGAGAAAGACATCTCCCGAATCGAGTAATTCCTGTCTTAGAATATGTCTGAATATCTGATGGGACCTAATTCATAAATAAACTCCAAATTCAAACTTCTTAGACTGTATCGATAACTGAACCTAATCAGTATCCAGCACCATGCCTCCCACAGTATCCTCTTGGACCACCTGTCCATAATACTGTTCCTCGTCAGAGGGAAAACTATAACTCTGACAATCACTCTGTCATCCATGTCACCTTTGAAGCCTGGAATGATAACCTTCTCCCCGAAGGAGGCTGCCGTCATCAAATCCTTAGAACATGCACTTATGTTCTAAAACTGCTTCCTTATGTTTCTTCAGGATTGGATTAATATAAACTTATTGCATCTAGTGCAAAAAACAACATCTGGTGTGGTACTTGACATCTCACGATTGACTCAATTGCCTAAGCAAGTGATGTGCCAATCATGCACATCCCTCTACTCTTTCTAAGACACCTTTAGAGAGGGTAACTCCATCACCTGCAGGTACACCACCATGCCAGGAGTCATTTATTCTAAAATACTATTCAAAATATTGTCAAAGTACCCATATTGGGAAACTACCCAAATCTAGATCTAAAACCATAGATCTAGTAACCAGAATATCTGATATTATATCCATATCCTTGTGGAGAAACAACTGTGTGACGACCAAAGTATAACCGATCATGGTATAGGAATTTTACTTCCTACTCTGTGTATGTCATCCAAATACCAGGACATCACACCCTACTACCTTCTTAACAGATCCATCCCCTATTCTGATGAAGTCAAAGCCATGACTGTTACATCAAAATTAGATGATCTTATCTCCGCTATATCTGCTCAAGACTATAAATAGACATAAGCTACTTGCCCACTATGCTTTCGCTGCTCCCACTGACTACGACAACCCTCTGGCAGAATAATATATACGTATACTTCTAAAGCTAGTTTAGAACGACGCTATACATATCTTCCTGCCGGGTCTCATAGTCTGGAACAACAGTAGTGTCAAGTCTGGGTAAACAAGAACCTCCCTGTCACCGTCCTTGAGGCTACCGGAGTACCTCTCGGGTGTCTGAGGTTACCCACCATATCTGCGGAGTGGCTATTGGAATGTAAAACCTGATTGAATATATAGGTCCTATTAAATTTTCCGTAATCGTTTGCGGTTCTGGAATCTCTTCCAGTTCTACCATACTCACACTACTGTTTTCTGAAAAAGTCCATTTTAATAAAACTGTGGCGAGTCAAGAACAATATCACTATTGATCTTCCAGATGGTAGAAATGTCAACCCTCGTCAAAGCCAGGGTCAACCTATAAACTGCCATTACAGAAACGTGCCTTGAGTTATCCAGTGTCTGGTTTTAAGCATAAGCTGGACAACTCCCCATATCTTAACATCGTTAAGATATGAACCATTCTATATACAATATAGAAAAAGAGGCGCTAATTTAATTAGAACCAAATTCTAATCATGCACCTGTCTCCAGTGCATATCAACTTAATAGAGAGAGGCCAATCAGCATTACTCAACTTAGGAATACATCCATATCTGAGTAACCTGAAAGAGAAACTAGTTTCTCCAAACCATTACTATCAACTGAATACCTATCATAAGTATCTACATCTTCGATCTCTTTGAAGAATCCCGATACTTGCGACATCTGGTTCTCTACTTTATTCTTATACCCACAACTTCTCAAAACTTAGACATTGTATTTCTAAGAAACACTTGTCTAAAAACTAGAGAAGTCATAAGTAAACAGAACATAGTACGAGGACCTACCCCTTTGTCCTGATGGATACTGGAAAACATACAATACTCTGTATAAGTCCGCTGAGTCAAATAACTCAAAACCTACGCATCGTAGGTTGAAAAACTGTACTTATGGTTAAGAACTACTCCGTTGTTCAATGCTCCTTACCCAATCGTATCTGATATAGGTAAATGTCACGGACATAATCTCAAAAAGTTATATCTCACTTTATAAAAATAAACGTACAGATATATCATTTTGAAATTGGTGCACAACAACGGATATTCAAAACCAAATACATGCCGTCCGGCAAAAACCCAGGCGACTTCCTCAAATATCACCAATAACAACGAATTCCGATATAATGAGGATGATCACCTTATCCCCAATAACCTACTCCCACTCATCATCTGTAAAACCATACAGATGTGAGAATCATACCTGGTAAATACATACCCTGGAGTAAGTATATAATCGGGAAATCAGTTTTCCTTTAACAATGCACTGAAACATGAAAATGTTTCGTAGGGGTATCCTGGTATTCCTAGTAATGCCTCTTCCACAATCCAATTCATGACTTTAACCGTATATTTCTTCGCCTTCTCTCCAAATCCCTTTATTTGTCTTTAGTCGTTACCTTCTGTACACCATCGTTAGGCTAAATGGTTTTCTTCCTTCCCTACCGTTCGGCACCAGCCTATGGTTTGGAAGAAGACTATCCAGTAAGCATAATAGGTGTACTCTCCTAATCCTAAGAGTACTCGCAACTTGAGAGAAGGTGATGATAAAAGACAACTAAATAATACCTTATTCTATTTCTCCCAAACTGGGAAAAAAGCAAAGGTGAAATAGGAGTGGCGATGAAGTACGTGGTTTGGTCGTGAATGTTTAGCACTCGCAATTTACTTTGCCCTCTTTCTAATCCCTTTAATTTTGTCTTTAGTTATTACCTTCTGTACACCCTACTTAGACTACTTGGTTTTCTTCATTCCCTACCTTTTGGCACCCGCCTATGGTTTGGAATAAGACTATCTAATAAGCGTAATAGGTGTACTCTCCTATACTAAGGAGCCCTCGCAATCTGAGAGAAGGTGATAATAAAAGACTACTGAATAAACCAATTCTATTTCTCTTGAACCTGGATCCATCCTCGAAGAAGTCTTTCGAGTTCGTATATAACCATACGATGGATCTATCCAATGGAAGTGGATGTCTGTAGTAATACGGGGTGTTCTGAGAAATTGCAAAGGGTAAAAGAAGGAGCGGCAATGACTTATGCAACTCGGACAATCCAAAAGCCAGTATTTTAAGAAGGTTCGGTCAACTTGGTCACTGAGTCATAGTCTAGGATCGGTCAAAGGTCGCTGCCCAAGAGAGAGAGAGAGAGAAAAGAAACACTCTGCGTGCATTCTAACCTAGATCAGAATGGTTATCACTTTATCTAATCAGGAAACCTTCCACTGTAATCTCAAATTCTCCTCCAAACCTGAAAGAAGAATTAGTCGAGATCACCCGAAGAGTAAACCAACTCATCAGTGAGAATCAGGATCCAACTATCATCGCATGATAACTTGATGGAAGCCACTCAAGTTATCACACTCCAGAAGGTATGCGCATGCTTGGCAAGTTTCCTTTATGTTTGAAACTCCCGATATATATTTTTGCCCCATGCTCTTATGACCTTGACTACGGGCCAAAAATCTCATAAGTCACATGTCAAGTTCTATCCATCATTATCCAGGTCAATTTGAACCTACCCGTACATACTCTTGACTAAGGGCCAAATATAGTAATACGACTGTCCCAAACCAACGCAACTATCTATGCAACATGTGAACACCCCAGCAGCTACCAATCACTATGTTTTGACTAAGGGCTAAATATACATAGCTTGAATACTACTGACCATCCATAAGAAATGACGGAGGGCTACGACTGGTTTTTGGCGAAAAACCTTTAACGTAATGAACTTGATCTCGTTCAAGGAACCTGATAGCTTTTTATAAAGATATAGTGACGAAAACCTTTTGCTAAAGAGGTCACTCCCGGTGAAGGGATCTCGGCTCTTTCCTCGTGGAATGAGGTGCAGGATATTCTAACTGAATACCGTGATGCATAGCAACTTGTAATCGACTATAGTGAAGTTACTACCCTGATGTAAACTTCTGCCCAAGGGGTCACTCCCAGTGAAGGGATCTCGGCCCTTGCCTCGTTGAATGAGGTGCAGGATATTCCAACTGAATACCGCTATGCAAAACAAAAGGAAACATCTTTGTAATAACTCCTTTTAAAATTTATTCCAACAACATCAAATATAGGTTTGTTTTATCCTTGCATTGATAAGAATCAATGCAGTCCCATCAATCAATCACACCAGAAAAGAACGAAAATATAATGTACGTATATGCCATCCACATTCGCCTCTGGGTCCCGTCATCACCTGTTAGGTTACTTAACTAACGATTGAGCGGTGACTGGACTAGCGCGTGTGTAAAACATATACAACATCTAATAGTATATATACCAATATACAGTAATCGCTCCAGGCGTGATAATATGCAAAATTACAGAAAAGTAATAAGCATCACAGAACAATACAGATAATCTGGGATCCCCGGGTTTCACAGAGCCGCTACTGAAACCCGACGTTCCCCTGGTCGTATGGATAGCCTGTGCAATGAAAACTAGACCCCTACGGGTACGGCAAGTTACCCGCCAAAACCTGAAGCGAGGCAGCCCCCTACAACAAAATGAATGGACCACTCGGCACTTCACGGAATCCGGTAACTTGAGCACCCCTCCTTGGGTCAACCTGTACCCCCTACGAGTGCGGAGAATAGTTTGCCAATTCTAGAGTGAGGCCCCTCTGCCTCTCAAAGCCATGAGATGCGGACCCGTTGCCCTCCAGAACCCGGCTATCCGTGCACCCCGTCGCGGGGTAAACCTAGTACAGAAAATAAAATATGTACAAAGGATACATCGACCTCAACCCGGTCGTACCCCAAAAGAATATTATACAAACAGGCAGTGACGGCAGTCCACATGTTGGACGCTCGCCCCACAATATCAAATGTACAAATAAATCCAAATAGCACTACCATTGCACACTGCTATCCACCACGACAAATCCGCAACATCACAGCACAACACAGAACATCAACGCGAATGTCACGTTCGCAAATCCGTCTAAAAGAGCTATAGCAATTAGACGCAATTTATCGCTCAAATGACATTCCCGGTCGGAGATATAATATAAGTACTGTAAACTAACAAGTTTAAAATTTCGATCGACAAAACTTCCCGAAGTGGGCCCCACGTACATCTGGTGTACAGTAATAAAATTTGGGCCCAAAAGAAATATTCCATAAACAACAATTTTACAAGAAAAACCTACTGTAGAAAAATGGTTTACTGTAGCTCCAAAACGGCGGCGGAACCGCGGCCAAACTAGGGTTTGCGCGGCGGTTCCGCGGCGCTTTGGAAGCTTCCGTTGACCAAATATCACCATAATTCTTTAAAAAGCCTGCTCTCTTTTCTGTGATATGCAAAATAATTTTTAGACCCTTTTAAAAATCGACAGAAACTTTAACCCAGAAAATTACAGTTTTCGAAATTCCGTTCGATCGATGTTTTAAACGCGTTAGCACAAGTTAGTAAAGCTTAATGGTGAGGCTCTGATACCACTGTAAGTCCACGGTAGCGCCCCGGCCGTCTAACAGACGCCAAATGCGGAACAAAAACTTTTACAACTGGCGCGATCGTGTACTTTAATCCGGATCTGCCATTAAAGCTAAACTAACAAACTACAAAGTGGGTTGGAATGTTATACCGAACGATCCAAGTCCTTCGGTCTTCAACCATCATCCCATACTTTGTTGCGGCTGCTCCGATCTCCTGAATCTCCAGTCTTATCTTCCAGGCGGCACTACGTCGACGGATCTTTAAACGGGCTCCCACCTCTGAACCGAGACAACTCGATCATCAAGTTTGCCAAAAGAGATGACCAAGATTGATGTAGAGAATGAGTAGAACACTTTGTCTCGCTTTGTCCAAAGCTACGGACGAACGGTTAATGAAGTTGCCTTTTGGATCGGGTAAATGGGAAAAGAGTAGATTAATTTCCATGAACCATAGTCTTTTTTATCAAATGAACAACCATCTCTTTTCAAGGAGAGGGGCCGGCCATTATATAGGATGAGGGAGGTGAGTGTAGGAGAGGGGGGTGACCACAACAATAAATGAGAAAGAATGATTCATAATACACCTTGTATAAACACATTTAATGCAAACAATGAATCATCTTAACCTAGTCACCCTTGCATTAAATGAATCATTAAATGCACTAATGAGTCACTTAACATCTCACCATCCTAGTCATCATCTAGAAGCTTCCACACTCATCTCAAGAAAAGATAAATCCGTCTTTAACCGAACGTTAAAGACGGGCGATAGAAAACTGTAAACTGGCAACTTCCAAAATTGATCCCGAAACGAATTTCAGGATAACCTCGTAACAGTATAAACATACCCGCATTTGTATTACGACCGAATAAAAATGCAACTGAGACAAAGATATTATATCTACACGGTATAATACTGGGATCCGGCTTAAACCAAAGCCTACCAGTATTATCTGCCCGAAAAATGACACGTGCGAAAACGCACGTGCATTTTCCGAACCCTGCCATAAAACCATACGGCCTCTACAACGTTTCGCCCGAACTTGGGAAACAGTCTGTGGGGGACTCTAATGACTCATCAACCCACTGGCACTGGGTATAACAACTAGCATGTCAGAGGTACAAGATGTACGTAACGGTTGCCTATGTATTGATTGGAAGGGAAGCTGACGAGCTAACTCATCCATAAACCCTACTGAGCCTGACAGTGACAATATCCGTACAGTCCGGTCCGTTCGTCTAAAGAGTATCGCATATCGAGTCTAGGGGGGTGGATAAAGTCAGGTGCCTAATAACGTGATAAATCGTGTCGGCATGAAGCCCATCACCACCTGAGAAACTACTGATCCAAATCAGTAATTCCCCACTACCTCGGCCGAGGATTTCTAGTAATGGCCACCCGTGCACTGTGCGACATCAACCCCCAATACCGGGAGAGACGAATCCCCGACAATCTGCTCACTGCCTCCATGTGGCTCGGGACTGTACCCAAAAAATACCTGTTTGCACGTCTTCTTTGAGCGTGGTAGGGTAGTAATCAAAGCACAGTGGGAACTCACACGAGACAAATGACGATCTCAGGTCGACAAACTAACCTGTACACATGTCACCTGGGAACTGCTATCTGACGATATGTATAATACCAACTAGCATGTTCCCGGCGAGTCATGTCCGGTGTACTCATATCCTAATGAGCATCTGTATACATCTTAGGTGATCTAACTGACACCAGTGGCTTGTGAGACCGGCCACCGCCCCTCGTCGGGGTCTCGACTGTATACACTAGTCTACTCTGGAGTATCAATGCCCTGTCTCGAAACTCCCACGACTAGGGACACTTTAAGGATGTGCTTATAGACCCCAGCTCCCACGTATATGATCACCATCATACTGCTGGCTGTCAAGCAGAATCCTATGGGCTCTATCATCATGCAATAGTGAACTAAAGCATGTTTACGATGATAAAGACAAACCAGATAGCATACTATCATCTCGAGCAAGACTGTCTTATCGGTATAGGTCCTCCATCAATCATTGCAATCACATACCTGCGATCCAATAATTGACTTTGAGGGCACTATATCCAACAATGGAGGTGAGACGGAGGAATTTTACTCAAGATAAACTGGCTCCTGTAAGAACAGGAGCTCCTCCGTGGGGTCAGTAGAAAAATACGGCTTTAATCTATGTCCATTCACTTTGAAAAATGTGTCGTTTTTAACATTTTCTACCTCTACTGCCCCGTGCGGGTATACAGACCGCACAATAAAAGGTCCCTTCCACCGAGATCGAAGCTTACCCGCGTGAAGGTGTAGTCGTGAATCATAAAGAAGGACTTGCTGGCCAGGTGTAAATGTTTTCCTCAAAATGTTTTTATCGTGAAGTACCTTAGTCCTATTCTTTACAATTACAGCGTTATCATAAGCTTCATCGCAGAGTTCGCTTAGCTCATTTAATTGCAGCTTCCGAAAGTTGCAGGCATGATTCAAGTCAAAGTTGATTTCTTTAATAGCCCACATTGCTTAATGCTCAATCTCGACTGGCAAGTGACAAGCCTTCCCAAACACTAACCTATATGGAGACATCCCTAGATCGGTTTTATATGCTGTTCGGAATGCCCAAAGAGCATCCGTCAATTTGATCGACCAATCTTTTCTGTTCTTCACAACAGTGTTCTCCAGGATTTGTTTGATCTGTCTATTCAAAATCTCATCCTGCCCGCTCGTTTGGGGATGATAAGGTGTAGAAAGTCTGTGGTTGATTGCGTATTTCCGCATCAAAGTCTCGAAAGACCTGTTGCAGAAATGTGTCCCGTTATCGCTAATAATAGCGCGTGGGTGTCCAAATCGCGAAAAGATGTTTTCCTTTAAGAACTTAATGACAACCTTTTTGTCATTAGTGCGACATGGAATAGCTTCAACCCACTTTGAGACGTAATCAACCGCAAGCAGTATGTACAGATTCCCAAAGGAGTTGGGAAAGGGACCCATAAAGTCAATACCCCAAACATCGAAAATTTCAACCACTAAGATGGGTTGCTGTGGCATCTTATCTCTCCGGGAAATCCTACCCGTGTGTTGACACTGCGTACAGGTTTTGCAATGATCAAATGCGTCTTTGAACAAAGTCGGCCAATAAAAACCGCATTGCAAAACCTTCTCCGCCGTCTTTTTAGGACCGAAGTGACCCCCACATGCCTGATCATGAATAAAAGATAGAACACTCTTGAACTCCTCATTCGGGACACACCGGCGAATGATCTGATCAGGACAATACTTAAACAGATATGGTTCATCCCAGTAAAAGTGTTTTACTTGGGATAGAAAACGATGTTTGTCCTATTTTGACCAATCGCTGGGTATAAGTCCCGTGACAAGATAGTTCATAATATCCCTGAATCAAGGTTCATCAGATACGTTCAAGAGTTGTTCGTCCGGAAAAGAATCATCGATCGGCAGGGTCACAGGTGAAGAAGAGATGCGTGAAAGATGGTCGGCTACAACGTTTTCACATCCTTTCTTATCTTTGATAACAAGATCAAATTCTTGTAATAGAAGGATCCAACGTATTAACCTACCTTTAGCATCCTTCTTCGCCAAAAGATGTTTTAAGGCGGAGTGGTCAGTGTACACAACTATTGGTGAGACAATCAAGTAAGGCCTGAATTTTTCTAATGCAAATACAACTGCCAAAAGTTCTTTTTCGGTGGTTGTATAGTTAATTTGAGCATCGTTGAGGGTCTTACTTGCATAATAGATCATGTGTGGCATCTTTTCAATGTTCTGTCCTAAGACTGCACCAACTGCAAAATCTGATACATCACACATAAGCTCAAAAGGGTGGTCCCAATCTAGAGATGATAGAACGGGGGCTATAGTGAGGGAGTGTTTGAGTGAGTCGAATGCTTCCTCACAATCCGAGTCAAAGTGGAAGGTCGTATCCTTGGACAAGAGAAGAGTTAAGGGTCTAACAATTTTGCTAAAATCCTTAATGAATCTCCTGTAAAAGCCTGCATGGCCAAGAAAAGATCAGATATCCTTGACACTTTTGGGATGAGGAAGGTTTTGAATGACATCTATCTTAGCTCTGTCAACCTCAATGCCTTTTCTCGAAATAACATGTCCAAGCACAATTCCCTCTTGGACCATGAAATGGCATTTTTCCCAATTCAAGGTTAAGTTCTTCTCTTTGCAACGAGTAAGAACCGCGTCAAGATTAGATAGGCAGTCAGATAAAGAGTCTCCGAAAATAGAGAAATCGTCCATAAAAATCTCTAAAAAATTCTCGACCATGTCAGAGAATATCCCCATCATACACCGCTGAAAGGTAGCGGGAGCATTGCATAATCCAAAGGGCATGCGACTTTAAGCAAAGGTACCAAAAGGACAAGTAAATGTGGTTTTATCTTGATCCTTTTTGGCAATGGAGACCTGATTATAGCTGGGGTTTAATGATTTTGGGGATCCGAATCTCCGGCAGCCGCGGACTAAGCTACCGTTAGTTACCCCTCGCCTTTGGAGCAAGGGAACCTCCGATTGACGGGTTAAACTGGTCATGCGAACTCAATGTGCAGTGTTGTGTTTTGAAGGGGTTTTGGATATATCGGGGGGCCCGCAGAGTTTTCACGGGGGTCCCGCTACCCGGATAGCGGGCTGGGGGTCAAGGGGGCTAGCAGCCTCCTTGCGGGGTGCGGGGCAGCGTCCCGTTAGAAATTTTTTTCTAACAGGGACAGTGTCGTGGTGTATGTGTGTGTGCACATATGTATGCATATGTGTGTATATATATATATGTGTGTGTATATATGTATATATATATATATAAAAGAAAGATGGGGAAAAGGCATCCAAAGAATGCGTGGGGCCAGCGCCTTGGGCGCTGTGCGCCCAGGTGCTATGCGCTCAGGCGCTAGCATGCCACGTGTCAGCACGTGGACGCTCTGCGCTTGAACGAAAGGCACTGTAAGGCAAGCGCACCACGTATCGGCACGTGGGCGCTTTGCGCTTCAGTGCCTGACGCTTGAGCGCAAGCACGCCACGTGTCGGCACGGGGAGGACTTGCGCCAGAGCGCTGTGCGCTTGAGCGCAAGCGCGCCACGTGTCGGCACTGGGGCGACTTGAGCTCGAGCGCTTGAGCTTGAGCGCAAGCGCGCCATGTGTCGGCACGTGGGCGCTTTGTGCTCGAGCGCAGGGCGTTGTTGTGCAAGCGCGCCACGTGTCGGCACGTGGGCGCTTTGCGCTTGAGCGCTGAGCGCTGGAGCGCAAGCGCGCCCCATGTCGGCACGTGGGCGCTCTGCGCTTGAGCGCCGGTGAGGAAAAGAGGCTTTTAGCCTAAAAAGATTCTCGGAAGAGAAATCAGAGTGGAGTTGGACTCCTAAGTGTGTTTTTGGGGTTAATGGAAGGAGTTCTTCTTCTTCCTCCTCTGTTAGCTAGATGTTGAAGATCAAGAGATGTGAGATCTCAAAATCTCTCCTTTTTGGGATCTAAAGACAAATCCATGTTCCCCTTTGTGGGTTTGGTAGTGAAAAACTATCTTGTTTTTGAAAAGGAAGAGTAAAACTCTTGATTTAATTCAAAAGAAAGAAGAAGGTTTGAGACCTTCAGAAAAGGGAAAGAAATACAAACCCTAGGTTTTTTTTTGAAAGAATGAAAGTGTTATTTTTTATTCATCATCATGTTGCCTTATATAGGCTTACATATTTACATATAGCCCCTTCGACTTTACAAAAATGGCATTATAGCCATCCCATGGCTCATGTGCTATTTCATTTTTGCACAAAAGCCATGGGCTTACAAAATATTAGCTTTATGCCCATTTTGTTTACATTCATGCATAAAAAATTACATAAAAATTATTTATTACATGGTCTATATTTTGGCATGGAGGAGGCTGGCCGCGGGCTCGACTTAGGCATGGGCCCGGTTGACCTGGGCTTGGGCCCACCTAGCTTGGGGGTTGACCCTGACTTTGACTCGGTCAACCGGGGTGTAAATTTTTACCCCAACAAAGTGCCCCCCATCAATAAATGCACACCGCACATTTGAGTTGTGTGCATCAAATTGATGGATCTTGAAGTTGGACTTTGAGGTAGAACATCATTCCAGGGGCGGAGCATCATCCCGGGGAGCATGATTCCCGGGGATCGGAGCATCATTCTGATTCGTGGAGCATAATTCCAGAGATCAGAGCATCGTTCTGAAGGGGGGAGCATAATTCCAGGGTTCGGAGCATCGTTCCGAAGGGCGGAGCATAATTCCAGAGATCGGAGCATCGTTCCGAAGGGCGGAGCTTGATTCCAGAGTTCGGAGCATCTTTCCGAAGAGCGGAGCATAATTCCAGGATTCGGAGCATCATTCCGAAGGGCGGAGCATGATTCCATAGTTTGGAGCATCTTTCCGAAGAGCGGAGCATAATTCCAGGGTTCGGAGCATCATTCCGATGGGCGGAGCATAATTCCAGAGATCGGAGCATCATTCCGATGATCGGAGCATGATTCCAGGATTCAGAGCATCATTCCGAAGGGCGGAGCATGATTCCAGAGTTCGGAGCATCTTTCCGAAGAGCGGAGCATAATTCCAGAGATCGGAGCATCGTTCCGATGGGCGGAGCATAATTTCAGAGATCGGAGCATCATTCCGATGATCGGAGCATGATTCCAGGGTTCAGAGCATCTTTCCGAAGAGCGGTGCATGATTCCAGGATTCAGAGCATCATTCCGAAGGGCGGAGCATGATTCCAGAGTTCGGAGCATCTTTCCGAAGAGCGGACCATAATTCCAGGGTTCGGAGCATCATTCCGATGGGTGGAACATAATTCCAGGATTCGGAGCATCATTTCGAAGGGCGGAACATGATTCCGGAGTTCGGAGCATCTTTCCGAAGAGCGGAGCATAATTCCAGAGATCGGAGCATCGTTCCGATGGGAGGAGCATAATTCCAGAGATCGGAACATCATTCCGATGATCGGAGCATGATTCCAGGGTTCGGAGAATCTTTCCGAAGAGCGGAGCATAATTCTAGGATTCGGAGCATCATTCTGAAGGGTGGAGCATGATTCCAGAGTTCGGAACATCTTTCCGAAGAGCGGAGCATGATTCCATGATTCGGAGCATCGTTCCGAAGGTCGGAGCATAATTCCTGAGATCGGAGCATCATTCCGATGATCGGCAGACATTCTGACCGAAGCATGATTTTGATGCAGAGGTAGATTCCTAGGCGAAATATAATTCCAACAAGGGAGGCAAATATTCCGAGGCGAAGCATGATTTCAACACGAGGTATATTCTGAGATGGAGCATGATTCCGGCGCAGAGCTTGTTGGCTGACTTGATTCCGAGACGAAGCATAATTTCGACAGGGAAGGCAGGTACACCGAGGCGAAGCATCATTTTGACACGGGGTGTATTCTGAGACGAAGCATAATTCCGACGAGGAGGTCGTTATCCCGAGGCGAAGCATGATTTCGATACGGGGTAAATTCTGGGACGAAGCATGATTCCGCCGCAGAGGTTGTTGGTTTGATTTGATTTGGGTTGACATCAGCATCGCTACACTGGGATATGGTACTATGAGAGAATCATCATTTGTCATGAGAGGATTTAGGGATTGGTTTTTTTGTTTGGCATCAGCATCGCTACACTGGAATATGGTACCAGGAGCGAATCATCATTTGCGTTTGCTTATTAGGAAACGATGGCTTAGGAGACAGGTTTTAGGTCCCTATCTCCTAAGACTTTTCAACTTTGTGAGCCGTAAGGGTCTCACAAAGCATTTTCTCCCTACAGGTCGTAAGGATCCCGTAGGTGTATTTTCTCCTTAGGAGTCATGGGGACTCCTAAGTGTGTTGCTCCTTTGTGAGTCATAAGGATCTCACGCGGGAATTTTTTCCTCACAAAGTCGAGAGGACTTTGCGAGTGCATTTCATCTCTTTTTCACAAGCTTGCGCCCTTTCGGGTTTTCACAAACTCGCCGGCAGTCCTGCTATTTTTACTCACGGAGCCCTTTCGGGTTTTCATCCGTGCCCATTTTGCTTGTGGACATACCATTTTATTTATTTTATTTTATTTTTCAAATTTTTTTTTGGACTTTGAATGCGGTCTCACAAGTAGGACTTGAGAGAGGTTGGGATCGTTTTACGCCCGTGGATTGTATACGGTTTTGTAGGATGTATGATCCAGACCCTAGGGCTGGAAAATTTTTGGGACTTTGTTGGCGTCTGCATCGCTGCACTGGAATATGGTACCAGGAGCGACTCATCATTCGCCGTTGTGGTATGGGATTTGGAATTTGGTTGGCGTCTGCATCGCTGCACTGGAATATGGTACCAGGAGCGACTCATCATTCGCCACTTGGGGATTGAGGAGCGATGGCTTAGGAGACAGGTTTAGATCCCTATCGCCTAAGGCTTTTCAATTTTATGGGCCGTGAGGGTCCCATAAAAGAATTTTCTCCCTACGGGTCGTAAGGATCCCGTAGGTGTATTTTCTCCTTAGGAGTCGTGAGGACTCCTAAGTGTGTTTTTCCTTCGTGAGTCGTAAGGATCCCACAAAGGTTTGTTCTCCTCATGTATCGTGAGGACACATGAGTGGGTCTTCTCAATGGAGTATAATTCCAAAGGCGGAGACCAGCCGCGTAACAGGTGATTACGGTGGGGCATGGGTATGATGAGAATTATTTGAGCCCGTGGATTGTATACGGTAGTCAATTTGGGGACTAGCCGTAGGGCCAGGAGAATTTTGAAAAATTGGATTTTGGTTGGCGTCTGCATCGCTGCACTGGAATACGGTATCAGGAGCAACTCATCATTCGCCGCTGTTTTTTTTGTTTGTTTTACCGCGATTGCTCTATCATTTCATCTTTTCTTATCGCGAAGATCGCGATTGCCCCATCATTTCAGCTTTTATTCGCGGTTGCCCCATCATTTCGGCTTTATTTTCATCTTTATTTTACTCGCTGATTTTTATTGCGAGTTGCCCCATCATTTCGGCTTTTATTTATTTTTCTTTTATTACACATTTTTTGTTTATTTACATATATATATATATATATATATTTTTACATTCCCAGTTTAACGACTTAGAGGTCGATTATTCCCAGTTTAATGATGTGGCGGTCGACTGTTCCCAGTTTAATGACGTGGTGGTCGATTGTTCCCAAAGGAAGGCAGATGTCTAAGAGAATCAATTTCACGAAGAACTTTGGTCTCCGTTTGTATGAAATTGACGGTCGCATCTTGACTGTTTACTAACACGCCTTTGGACAGTTCTATCTCTCCTGCCTTATATTACTTTTCGACCCAATCTTTGAAGACGAAGCAGTCCTCAATGGCATGACCTATCACTTTGTGATAGGGGCAGTATTTGGGGCCGTCGGTCCTATTCGCTTCCTGCGGTCTTTTTGACTCTGGCAGTTGTAGACCGTTCTTCACGGCGTCTTTGAATATTTTACGGATTTTTTCCCTTCTGAAAGAATAGACCTTATCCAGCTTCTCTTTCAGTGGAGATTCTCCTCCCTCTCCGAACACTGGCTTCCGAGGCTGGTTGGCGCTAGGCCCGCTCATCCCTTGCTTATTTCGGTTAGCCGAAATGTTGAAAGATCCAGAATCATCGGAGTTTCCTCTTTTGCGATTATTGTCCTTTCGGTTTCTCCACGACCTATTGTTATTTTGAGAATCCAAGGAGGACTCCTATTTTGAGCGCTCCAGCATCTGGACTTTCCTGGTCAGCTCTTGGAATGTTTTGAGACCCGCGGTGCATAAAAACGGGGCCATCCAATTGTTGAGATTTCCGACGAGGAGACTGACAGATTGGTCCTGCTCTATCGGCGGTTCGCATTTGACGGAGAGATTGCGCCATCGGGTTATAAAATCCGTGCTGCTTTCGTCGCTTTTGGGCTTGGTCCTTACGAGCTCGGCAATGGTAATCTTATCGCAGACGCTCATGAACCTCTGCCGAAACTGAGACTCCATTTGGACAAAAGTTGTGACGGAGCCATCCGGTATGCTCGCATACCAGTCGAAAGCAACATCGGTCAAGCTATTAACGAACTGGCGGAGGAGAAGCGCATCGTTTCCCTCATTGTTCCCGCATGAGGCTTTGAAGTGGGCGATATGCTGATTCGCATTTCCCGTCCCATCGAATCTTCCGAATTTGGGGATGACATAGCCGCTAGGAAATTCCACCAGATCATACTGAGTAGGATATGTTCTCCCACTACTGCTGATATCTTTTTGCGCTTCGGCTTCAGCTACCAATGTTTTGACTTTGCTGGCAACTAAATCCATGATTTGATCTTGAGTTAGCGGGCTACTTCCATCGGTAGCCAAAACATTTCCCGAGATAGGATGCGACTGATTTTCATGTAGTTCGCCCACTTTTGGATTTGAGGGGATAGGCGTCGGCTGCTTTGGGACACCATTTCCCGGTTCACGAGCAGAGCCCTCCGCTTGATTGGGCAGCTGAGAGGCAAGTCGGTCCATGAGCTGCATCACGACATTCGTCAAGTCATCGAATGTAGAGTTTGGCCATCTCCTTGTCTTTGTCTCTGATCTGCTTTCGGAGCTCTTGAAGCAGCTCTTGCTCCGCGGTCCTGGGGCGGAAAGTAGGCTCTTCTTCGCTTTCCGAGCCCGACTCCTCATGGACCGAAGGGACTTTCTACTTATCAGGCTCACTGGGAAGGTCTTCATTACCTTCCAGAGGAGGCTGGCCTTGGGATGTGGCAGCCATATTCACGCCAGATTGGATTTGGGATGTGGTGGCCCCGTCCTTGCTCTTGCTGCGCGTGCCCACCATGTAGACAGTGTGGACCTCATATCCAGTCGTCTCTTTCTCATTGGCGGGGAGCTTAAAAAAGACACCCGATCGAGCAGTGGTCAAGAGAACCGCTGGAGCATGCTCGGGACGCGTTGTAGCTTTGTTGGTGTTGATGGCCTTGCCCCCAGCTGGGGCCAAGAAAAGTCATTCAGACACCGACTTGCGTTTGGGTTGGGTCGCCCTTGAGATCACCACATTTGGTCTCCTGCCTTTCGAGACCGGTTTGTCTGCCACCGGGGCTTGAGGAGCTGGGATGGAGGCAACTGGCATAAACATAATAGAGACGAATGGTAGCAGCGGCTCCTCCCATTGTCGCCCGATACTGGCCGGAAGGACCGTCCTAGAGTCTATCCTCATCGTGTAGAAGACGGGAGCTGAGTTCATCATCGAAGACATCGTCGGAAGGTGATTGCTTGACAATCTGCATGAAAAAGCATTATTTTTAGTATAAATACAGGTATGTATATTGATTAAGTTCGCATGAACGCTTAACCCGAAATATGGGACGAGAGATTGGTCCCACCGGGCGTGCCAAAATCTGTAGGGTGTTTTTCGTCACCCCATTGAGATGGGAATACGCGCGCGCTTGTCAGGCGCATTACAGATTCCCCTGCCTAAGGTAGGCTGGGGTTTAATGATTGTGGGGATCCGAAACTCCGGCAGCCGCGGACTAAGCTGCCGTTAATTACCCCTCGCCTTTGGAGCGAGGGAACCTCCGATTGACGGGTTAAACTGGTCATGCGAACTCAATGTGCAGTGTTGTGTTTTGAAGGGGTTTTGGATATATCGGGGGCCCCGCAGAGTTTTCATGGGGGTCCCGCTATCCGGATAGCGGGCTGGGGGTCAAGGGGGCTAGCAGCCTCCTTGCGGGGTGCGGGGCAGCGCCCCGTTAGAAATTTTTTTCTAATAGGGACAGTGTCGTGGTGTATGTGTGTGCGCACATATGTATGCATATGTGTGTATATATATATGTTAGTGTATATGCCCTAGAGGCCATTACTGTATCATATTGGTTTGTATATTACTTGATGGAAGCTTGGGATATTCACAGTTGTATATACAATCTTGCTCGAAATGGTAGTATGCTACTTGCTTTGTCTCTGCTTTAATATGCGCAAGTGTTTCTTTTAGCATATTGCTGATATACATATTAGTAGAGCCCTTAGGATCTTTGCTTGATTACCAGCGTTGTGATGGCGCTCGCACTCGTGGGAGCTGGGTAGTCTATAAGCACATCCTTATACATGTCCCTGGTCGTTGGACTATCGAGACAGGGCATCGATACTCCGGAGTAGACTAGCGTATGCGTTTCTCATCCCAGTGTGGGAGACGATCTGTCCCACAGCCGTTAGTATGTCGTACTTGGGATAGTATGCGGGTGCTCGTTAGGTTACGAGTACACTAGATAGGACTCGTTGGGAACTGTTGGTTGGTAGTATACCTATCGTCAGTTATCAGTTCCCAGGTGACATGAGTACAGCTTAGTCCGCTGACTTGACACTGTCACTTCGCCTCGAGTGTGTTCCTACTGCACTTTGATTACTACCCTACCACGGCTCAAAGGAGTCGTGCAAACAGGTAGTTTTTGGGTGCAGTCCCGAAGCACTTGGAGGCAGTGACGGTTAGACAGGATTCGTCTCCCCCAGTATTGGGGGTTGACATCGCGCTGTGTCCAGGAGAGCCATTACACGAGTAGTCCCTGGCCAGGGCAAGCGAGATATACTGGTAGGTTTACAGTGTTATCTCAGGGTGTTCTGGGCTACACTCCGACATGACTTGTACCGCTATTAGGGGACTGACGTTCACCGCCCCCTAGGCCCGCCATGCGATGTATCAGACGAACAGACCGGACTGTACGGAGATTGTCACATACAGGCTCAGTAGGAGTTCAGATGGGGTTCACCTCGTCAGTCTTCTTATCGACATCTACCTGGGGACCGTTACGTACAGCTAGTGCCGCTTGCGGTCTGTGGTTAAACCCACTGCCAGCGTAGTGTCGAGTCTTTAGAGTCCAACACAGAGAGCTATTCGCCTTTAGGCAAAATGAGTAGAGGTCGCATGGTTTTGCGATAGGGTCCGTTCACATCCGCGCACTTGTGCACGTTTGCTGTCCGGACAGTTTTTACTAGCGGGCTTTGGTTTAAGCCGGATCCTTGTATATGATTTGGGATTGGTTTTTCTCATTGTATTCGTGTTCCTCGGATCACGAATGCGGGTGCGTATGCACAGTTGTTTCAGACCGAGGGAGAGGACCTTGATTAGGGTTAATGGCTATTGTCATTTTATTAACCCTAATGCTTATGTGTGTATTATAGTTAATTGATAATTAGTTTAATAATTGTGCATGGTTATGGTTGTTGACCATTTGACTTCCTTGACTTGTTGACCTAGGTTGACACTTTGACCATCATCATTTCTTTTGGAAGATGCTTTTTGATCCTTGCGAATTGAAATGATAATGGTCATGTCATGATTAACCATGACAATTATCTAGCTAATTATTTAATTAAAATAATATGCACATATTAGTGAGAATGGCTCACATTATTCTCATTCTATCATTTCATTTCTCTCTCTTGTTCCTCCTCTCCCTCAAGCTCTCTCCCTCTCATGTGTTGAGAAACACTTGAGCTTGAGAAAAACCCTCTCTTGATCATCTCTACTCTCATCTAGGGTTCAAGGACTAGCACTTCTTGCACCCTAGTTACTTCTAGCTTGGAGTTGAAGCCAAAGGTTGAGGCTTTCGGGTGGATCTTTCTTTGACGGGAGAAGACGACCAAGGTGACCTCCTTCCACCACTCCAAGGAGCAAGGAGAGAAGGACTTAAAGCCCAAGGTATAACCTTTCTAGCACTTAGCTAGTTTGTAGTTAGCTTTAGCAAGTTTTTGTTTAGAAAAGATCCTTTAAAGTCTATTCCATGTTGCCTAAGTTGATAAAAATCCGATTTTTATTCCGTTTTCCGCCTCCCCGCAAGTACCGGGGTGGGCAACGTGGACTTACAGTGGTATCAGAGCCTAACTAAACATAAACTAGCTAGGTAGCAAAGTGTAACGAAGTTCGAAACCGAAAAATCCAAAAATCGAGTTTTCAAAAACCCTAGTTTCTGTTAAATTTTTTTCTGGTCAAAACAAAATTTGTTATACTCCTAAAATCGTCTCAGGGTTTTTTAAAGAAAACCACCAAACCCGGTCCAGTGATTCGTCTAAACCGCCGCGTTTCCGCGGCAATAGCAAGCTATTGCCGTGGAACCGCCGCCGTTTGGACTCCTCACTGAGTCGAGTTTGGTGCAGTTTTCTTATGGCTTGGTTTTAAGATTTTTGAGATATGTTATATGTGCCCAGATTTTCCAGAATAAAAATTTATTTTTGGGGGCCTATAAATCCGTATTTTTTTCGAACTTCACTACACTTTGACTACAAAGGTTATATCTGTGATGTTTGTATGTATTGAACGTCGGCTAATCGCTATATGTCGATTAGTCGGGGTTATACATATCTGTGATCTGTGATTGATGATGGTTTGTGTATATGAATGGGTTGGATTGTCGCGGGTGAATAGCCGGGGTGGATGTGAGATGAGTGTTGCTTTTTCTTTCATTCATTTGTAACATGTAAATTGATGTAATATTATTATTTGTATGGCCGCACAACCGGGTCGGGGTTGTAGCCGTCATTGTATAATTCGTTTTACTGTTTTTGCTCCTAGGATAGACCCATGGAGGGGGTGCACAAACTACCGGGTATCTCGAAGTGCCGAGTGGCCTACTCACGGTGTTGAGGGAGGTTGCTTCGCTTCGGGTACTTGGCGGGTAGTTTGCCGCACCCGTAGGGGTCTTGGGTGGGGTATTGGCTATTCACCGCGACCGTGTAATCCGCTTTTCGTTGCAGGCCCGAACGGATTGTGGATTCCTAGTATATCCAATGTATTCATCTGTGATCTGTAATGTCTATCATTGCTATATACTTATATATGATAACTATTTAGGCGTTGCTTATGTTTTACAGCCGCGCTAGCCCAGCCCCCGCTATGTCGTTAGTTAAGTAACCTAACGGGTGATGACGGGGCCCCGTGGCGAATGCGAATGGCATAAGCGTACGTCATATTTTGGTTGTTTTCTGCAATGGTAAGATTAAATGATGGGACGCATTAAAAGAACTAATGCAAGAAAATAAACCAAGTAAAAGTCGATTGGAACACTTTGAAAACCACTCGGTTCTTTTCAAAACTAAACTTTTAAACGCGGAGCTTGAACCACTCCTTTTAAAAGCTATCTCGTTCCATCGATTATATCAAGTTCACTACATTCACGGTTTCGCCAAAACCATCCGTAGCCCTCCGTCATTCCACATGAATGGTCAAAAAGTATTCAAGCTATGTATTTTGGCCAAAGTCAAGGCATAGTGATTGGTAGCTATTGGGTATTCATGTGCAGCATAGATATATGCGTTGGTTTGGGACAGTCGTGCTGCCATTTTGGCCAAAGTCAAGGGTAGGTACGGGTGGGTCCAAATTAATCAGGAGAATGACGGGTAGAACTTGACATGTGACTTATGATATTTTGGCCAAAGTCAAGGTCATATGAGCATGGGGAAAAAATCCACATCGGGAGTTTCATAAGTACTGAAACTTGCTAGCGTTGCATACCATTTGGAGTGTGATGATTCTGGTAGGATTCATTCGGTTTTATCACGCGATGATATTTGGATCCCGATCCTACTGTGAGTATATGCTACTCCTCGGGAAAACTCTCACTTAACGATCAATGATATAAACTTAGTAGGTGTCTAAAAGGTTTTAGCGGGGCTACGCCCACAGGGAAAAGAGGTTACTTAATTAAGGAACTTCGCGAAAGCGTTGGAAAACCTCCCTCGAAGTACCGACACTGGCCTGGCTGAACGGTTAAGAAAGTATTGTACGGTGAGATCGATCCTGACTAATCCTTTCTTTACGGTTTGAGAAGGGATTCGAGAGACAGTGAGAGCCATCCAGTTTAGAAAAATTAAAAACCACTCTAAACTTGCAAGAGCATCATGCTAAAGTGTTTCTTTTCTCTCTCCTAATTGCAGCGACCATTCAAGATGACCGGACTTAAGTTATTACTAGATAAAAATATACTGACAGGGCCAAACTACAAAGATTGGCTCAGGAATGTCAAGATGGCAATCACTTATGACAAGTTGGGGTATGTACTTACCACCAAAGCTCCCCCTGTCCCAGGTCCCACCTCCAGCGTCGCGGATGTAGAAATCCGTAAGACATGGGAGATAGATTGCACGAGGGCCAGATGCCTCATACTAGCCTCGATGGACAACGAACATCAGAGGAGGCACGAGAATATGGACCTAGAGTCCATATTTCTTCATACAAAAGAACTGTATGGAGAGCAGTCTCGTATCGCAAGATCGAAGTGTCGAAGAAGCTTTTTTCGGCAAGGTTGGCCGTAGGATCATCGGTAGCGGAACACGTGCTTAAGATGATTGGCTACATTGAGGAGCTCGCGGACCTTGGGACCACGTTGGAGAATGAACTCTATACTGATTTGATTCTCCAGTCCCTTCCTTCCACTTACGCCCAGTTCATTCTTAACTTCAACATGCAAGGAAAGGAGGTTGAACTTTCCGAACTTCTGAACATGTTGAGGACTGCTGAGGGCACCATACAGAAGGGTAGGGAGACATCCACTTTGTTTGTAGGAGGATCTTCCTCTTCTAGGTCCAGGGCGAAAGCCAAGGGCAAGAAGAAGAAAGCCCCCGCCAAACCAAGAGGCGGTGTCGGTAAAGTGGATACGAAGGGAAAAGGAAAAGCAACAAAGATAGCGGGGAAGCTAGTGGGGAAGGAAGAATGCTTCTATTGTCACAAAAGTGGTCACTGGAAACAGGATTGCAAGGCTTGGAAGGCCAGAACACAGGATTTGAAGCGAGTTGCAGCTTCAGCTTCAGGTGTGTATGTTATTGAAAACTGTCTATCAATAAACTCTACATCCTGGGTATTGGATACCGGATCAGGATCTCATATCTGTAATTCTTTGCAGGCGTTGAGAAAGCGTAGAGTTTTGAAGGCTGGTGACATGACCCTCAGAGTTGCGAACGGTGCTAGCATGGATGCTGAGGCCGTGGGGGACTATCACCTGGGATTGTCGGATGGACATTTTTTGGTTTTGCGTAGTTGTTATTATGTACCAAATGCAACCTGTAATATCATTTATGTATCTTTATTGTCTAAAGAAGGTTATGAATTTGCATTTGTAAGTAATGTAGTGAACATTCACCTTAATCAAGTTTTGATTGGGTCAGGTACATTGAACAACGGTATATACGTACTAAACCAACCACAGATTTTCAATGTCCAGAATACACACAAAAGAAAGTCTCCAGAAATAAATAAAACTTTCTTATGGAATTGTAGACTGGGTCACATCAATGAGAGAAGGTTGACTAAGTTACATGGAGAAGGATATTTGGACCCGTTCGAATATCAATCGTATGCAACTTGTCAATCCTGTCTCAAAGGAAAGATGACAAAGACTCCGTTTACTGGACACGGAGAAAGAGCGAGCGAGCTCTTGGGACTCGTACACAGCGACGTGTGCGGTCCAATATCTACACATGCACGAAGCGGTTATTCTTACTTCATTACTTTTACGGATGACTTTTCAAAGTACGGTTATGTCTTCTTAATGAAACATAAATCCGAGGCTTTTGAAAAATTCCAGGAATATAAGAATGAAGTAGAAAAACAAACAGGCAAAAGTATAAAGACACTGAGATCTGATCGAGGTGGTGAATACTTGAGTGCCGAGTTCCTGGTTACTTAAAAGAGAATGGAATTCTCTCTCAGCTTACTCCTCCATACACTCCGCAACATAATGGTGTATCGGAGAGACGGAACCGAACCCTATTGGATATGGTACGGTCCATGATGAGTAACACTGAGTTACCACGATCGTTCTGGGGATATGCGCTAGAATCAGCGGCATACCTTTTGAACTGAGTTCCAACTAAGACTGTGCCTACTACGCCATATCAGATGTGGTGTGGGAAAAGACCCTATCTTAATCACATTAAGACATGGGGATGTCCAGCTTTTGTAAAAAAGCAGCATGCGGACAAGCTCGAGGCACGCTCAGTACAGTGCAAGTTTGTGGGATATCCAAAGAACTCCAAGGGATATTACTTCTATTGCGAAGAGGAACAAAAAGTCCTTGTTTCTCGCCATGCCCACTTTCTAGAACACCAGTTCTTAGAAAAAGAAATAAGTGAGAGCGCAATAGAACTGGAAGAAATTCCAGAACCACAAGCTATTACTGAAAGCTTAGTAGAACCAGAGGGTTTGAAAGATCAGGACATTCCCACGCCACTCCGCAGGAGTAGTAGGCAGTCTCATCCGCCCGAGAGATACTACGGTTTTCTCATTGACGGGGATAGAGAGGATTGCATCATAGATTGTGATGAGCCTAATAGCTTCCAGCAGGCCATTCAGAGCGTCGACTCGGTAAAATGGCTGGATGCAATGCGGACCGAGATGGAGTCCATGTACACCAACAAAGTATGGACGTTGGACAATGCTCCAGACGGGGTAAAACCCGTAGGATGCAAGTGGATCTTCAAAAGGAAGATTGGTGTAGATGGACAGGTTGAGACCTATAAAGCTAGACTGGTAGCTAAGGGTTTTCGACAGCGACCTTTTTTGGACTATGAAGAAACCTTTTCTCCAGTAGCTATGCTGAAATCCATTCGGATCCTTCTTGCCATTGCTGCTTTCCACGATTATGAGATTTGGCAGATGGACGTAAAGACAGCTTTTCTAAATGGTCATTTAGAGGAGTGTGTCTATATGGACCAGCCAGAGGGTTTCATTCAGGGTGGGAGTAGCGGAAAGGTGTGCAAGTTGCTCAAGTCCATTTATAGACTAAAGCAGGCATCGCGGAGTTGGAACATCTGTTTTGATGAGACGGTCAAGGAATTTGGCTTTATCAAACATCCAGATGAACCATGCATCTATTGTAGATTTGTAGTGAGAACTGTAGTATTCCTCGTTTTATACGTGGATGACATTCTTTTAATAGGAAATGACATTCCTATGCTACAATCTGTCAAGAGGTACTTGTCACACAGGTTCTCCATGAAAGACCTGGGTGATGCCTCATACATTCTGGGTATCCGGATCTACCGTGACAGATCCAAGAGGATATTAGGACTTTCGCAGTCCAGGTACATCGACACCATACTGAAGAGATTCAGTATGGAAGATTCCAAGCGCGGTAATCTACCGGCTTGTCACGAGATCACCCTCTCCAAAGAGATGTCTCCTAAGACTGATTTGGAGAGGGATCGCATGTCTATTATACCCTACGCTTCTGTGGTAGGCTCTATAATGTATGCGATGTTATGTACCAGACCGGATGTGGCTTATGCACTGAGTGTGGTAAGCAGGTATCAGTCAAACCCTGGGGAGAACATTGGATAGCAGTAAAGAACATTCTCAAGTACCTGAGAAGGACTAAGGAGATGTTCTTGGTGTATGGCGGAAAAGACCTGCAGATTGAGGCCTTTGCTGACTCCAGCTTCCAGAGTGACAAGGATGATTCCAAGTCCATGTCGGGTTTTGTCTTCACCCTCAATGAAGGGGAGGTGTGTTGGAAGAGCTCCAAACAGGAAACCGTTGCTGACTCGACTATGGAAGCGGAATACATCGCTGCATCTGATGCCGCAAAAGAAGCTGTCTGGATGAGGAAGTTCTTGAGAGAACTTCAGGTGGTTCCGTCCATTGTTGACCCAATACCTCTGTATTGCGAGAACAACGGGGCTATAGCTTTAGCGAAGGAACCCAGGTCCCATCAGAAATCCAGACACATCTTAAGGCGGTATCACCTGATCAGGGAGATCGTGGATCGCCAGGAGATCGAGGTCCGGAGGGTTGCATCAGAAGATAACACTGCAGATCCATTCTCCAAGGCCTTGCCCCAGACTCAGTTCGAGCGGCTGATCGAGATGATAGGTCTTCGATACGCCAGTATATGGCCTTAGTGCAAGTGGGAGATTGTTAATGTATATGCCCTAGAGGCCATTACTGTATCATACTGGTTTGTATATTACTTGATGGAAGCTTGTGATATTCACAGTTGTATATACAATCTTGCTCGAAATGGTAGTATGCTACTTGGTTTGTCTCTGCTTTAATATATGCATGTGTTTCTTTTAGCATATTGCTGATATACATATTAGTAGAGCCCTTAGGATCTTTGCTTGATTACCAGCGTTGTGATGGCGCTCGCACTCGTGGGAGCTGGGTAGTCTACAAGCACATCCTTATACAGGTCCCTGGTCGTTGGACTATCGAGACAGGGCATCGATACTCAGGAGTAGACTAGCGTATGCGCTTCTCATCCCATTGTGGGAGACGGTCTGTCCCACAGCCGTTAGTACGTCGTACTTGGGATAGTATGCGGGTGCTCGTTAGGTTACGAGTACACTGGACAGGACTCGTCGGAAACTGTTGGTTGGTAGTATACCTATCGTCAGTTATCAGTTCCCAGGTGACATGAGTATAGCTTAGTCCGCTGACTTGACACTGTCACTTCGCCTCGAGTGTGTTCCCACTGCACTTTGATTACTACCCTACCACGGCTCAAAGGAGTCATGCAAACAGGTAGTTTTTGGGTGCAGTCCCGAAGCACTTGGAGGCAGTGACGGTTAGACAGGATTCGTCTCTCCCGGTATTGGGGGTTGACATCGCGCTGTGTCCAGGAGAGCCATTACACGAGTAGTCCCTGGCCAGGGTAAGCGAGATATACTGGTAGGTTTCCAGTGTTATCTCAGGGTGTTCTGGGCTACACTCCGACACCACTTGTACCGCTATTAGGAGACTGACGTTCACCGCCCCCCTAGGCCCGCCATGCGATGTATCAGACGAACAGACCGGACTGTACGGAGACTATCACATACAGGCTCAGTAGGAGTTCAGATGGGGTTCACCTCGTCAGTCTTCTTATCGACATCTACCTGGGGACCGTTACGTACAGCTAGTGCCGCTTGCGGTCTGTGGTTAAACCCACTGCCAGCGTAGTGTCGAGTCTTTAGAGTTCCACACAGAGAGCTATTCGCCTTTAGGCAAAATGAGTAGAGGTCGCATGGTTTTGCGACAGGGTCCGTTCACATCCACGCACTTGTGCACGTTTGCTGTCCGAACAGTTTTTACTAGCGGGCTTTGGTTTATGCCGGATCCTAGTATATGATTTGGGATTGGTTTTTCTCATTGTATTCGTGTTCCTCGGATCACGAATGCGGGTGCGTATGTACAGTTGTTTGAGACCGAGGGAGAGGACCTTGATTAGGGTTAATGGCTATTGTCATTTTATTAACCCTAATGCTTATGTGTGTATTATAGTTAATTGATAATTAGTTTAATAATTGTGCATGGTTATGGTTGTTGACAATTTGACTTTCTTGACTTGTTGACCTAGGTTGACACTTTGACCATCATCATTTCTTTTGGAAGATTCTTTTTGATCCTTGCAAATTGAAATGATAATGGTCATGTCATGATTAACCATGACAATTATCTAGCTAATTATTTAATTAAAATAATATGCACATATTAGTGAGAATGGCTCACATTATTCTCATTCTATCATTTCATTTCTCTCTCTTGTTCCTCCTCTCCCTCAAGCTCTCTCCCTTTCATGTGTTGAGAAACACTTGAGCTTGAGAAAAACCATCTCTTGATCATCTCTACTCTCATCTAGGGTTCAAGGACTAGCACTTCTTGCACCCTAGTTACTTCTAGCTTGGAGTTGAAGCCAAAGGTAGAGGCTTTCGGGTGGATCTTTCTTTGACGGGAGAAGACGACCAAGGTGACCTCCTTCCACCACTCCAAGGAGCAAGGAGAGAAGGACTTAAAGCCCAAGGTATAACCTTTCTAGAACTTAGCTAGTTTGTAGTTAGCTTTAGCAAGTTTTTGTTTAGCAAAGATCCTTTAAAGTCTAGTCCATGTTGCCTAAGTTGATAAAAATCCAATTTTTATTCCGTTTTCCGCCTCCCCGCAAGTACCGGGGTGGGCAACGTGGACTTACAATATATGTGTGTATATATGTATATATATAAAAGAAAGAGGGGGAAAAGGTATCCAAAGGATGCGTGGGGCCAGCGCCTTAGGCGCTGTGCGCCCAGGTGCTATGCGCTCAGGCGCTAGCGTGCCACGTGTCGGCATGTGGGCGCTCTGCGCTTGAGCGCATGGCGCTGTAGCGCAAGCGCACCACGTGTCGGTACGTGGGCGCTTTGCACTTCAGCGCCTGACGCTGTAGCGCAAGCGCACCACGTGTCGGCACGTGGGCGCTTTGCACTTCAGCGCCTGACGCTTGAGCGCAAGTGCGCCATGTGTCGGCACGGGGGCGACTTGCGCTTTAGCGCTGGGCGCTGGAGCGCAGGTGCGCTTTAGCGCTGGGCGCTGGAGCGCAGGTGCGCCACGTGTCGGCATGGGGGCGACTTGCGCCAGAGCGCTGTGCGCTTGAGCTCAAGCGCGCCACGTGTCGGCACGGGGACGACTTGCGCCAGAGCGCTGTGCGCTTGAGCGCAAGCGCGCCATGTGTCGGCACTGGGGCGACTTGCGATCGAGCGCAAGCGCGCCATGTGGGCGCTTTGCGCTCGAGCGCAGGGCGCTGTTGTGCAAGCGCGTCACGTGTCGGCACGTGGGCGCTTTGCGCTTGAGCGCTGAGCGCTTGAGCGCAAGCGCGCCACGTGTCGGCACGTGGGCGCTCTGCGCTTGAGCGCCGGTGAGGAAAAGAGGCTTTTAGCCTAAAAAGATTCTCGGAAGAGAAATCAGAGTGGAGTTGGACTCCTAAGTGTGTTTTTGGGGTTAATGGAAGGAGTTCTTCTTCTTCCTCCTCTGTTAGCTGGATCTTGAAGATCAAGAGATGTGAGATCTCAAAATCTCTCCTTTTTGTGATCTAAAGACAGATCCAAGTTCCCCTTTGTGGGTTTGGTGCTGAAAAACTATCTTGTTTTTGAAAAGGAAGAGTAAAACTCTTGATTTAATTCAAAATAAAGAAGAAGGTTTGAGACCGTCAGAAAAGGGAAAGAAATACAAACCCTAGGTTTTTTTTAAAAAAATGAAAGTGTTATTTTTTATTCATCATCATGTTGCCTTATATAGGCTTACATATTTACATATAACCCCTTCGGCTTTACAAAAATGGCAATTTAGCCATCCTATGGCTCATGTGCCATTTCATTTTTGCACATAAGCCATGGGCTTACAAAATATTGGCTTTATGCCCATTTTGTTTACATTCATGCATAAAAAATTACATAAAAATTATTTATTACATGGTCTATATTTTGGCATGGAGGAGGCTGGCCGCGGGCTCGACTTGAGCATGGGCCCGCTTGACCTGGGCTTGGGCCCACCTAGCTTGGGGGTTGACCCTGACTTTGACTCGGTCAACCGGGGTGTAAATTTTTGCCCCAACGACGATAGAACGGGGGCTGTAGTGAGGGAGTGTTTGAGTGAGTCGAATGCTGCCTCACAATCCGAGTCAAAGTGGAAGGTCGTATCCTTGGCCAAGAGAAAAGTTAAGGGTCTAGCAATTTTGCTAAAATCCTTAATGAATCTCCTGTAAAAGCCTGCATGGCCAAGAAAAGATTGGATATCCTTGAAGCTTTTGGGATGAGGAAGGTGTTGAATGACATCTATCTTAGCTCTGTCAACCTCAATGCCTTTTCTCGAAATAACATGTCCAAACACAATTCCTTCTTGGACCATGAGATGGCATTTTTCCCAATTCAAGGTTAAGTTCTTCTCTTTGCAACGAGTAAGAACCGCGTCAAGATTCGATAGGCGGTCAGAAAAAGAGTCTCCGAAAATCGAGAAATCGTCCATAAAAATCTCCAAAAATTTCTCGACCATGTCAGAGAATATCCCCATCATACACCGCTGAAAGGTAGCGGGAGCATTGCATTCCCAAAGGGCATGCGACTATAAGCAAAGGTACCAAAAGGACAAGTAAATGTGGTTTTATCTTGATCCTTTTTGGCAATGGGGACCTGATTATAGCCAGTGTATCCGTCCATAAAGCAATAATACTCGCGTCCAGCTAAGCGTTCCAGCATCTGATCAATGAAAGGTAGAGGAAAGTGGTCTTTCCTCGTTGCGGCATTGAGTTTTCTATAATCAATACATACACGCCACCCAGTTTGGGCGCGTGTCTGAATTTACTCATTTTCCTCATTGGTAACAACTGTGATGCCAGATTTCTTAGGGACGACATGAATTGGACTCACCCATTGGCTATCGGAGATTGGGTAAATAATACCCTTGTCAAGGCATTTGACGATCTCTTTCTTCACCGCATCTCATGACGGGGTTCAGCCGTCTCTGAGGTTCTCGGGTTGGTTTGGCATCATCCATCAAGTGTATATGATGTTCTACAATCAAGGGACTAATCCCTTTGATGTCCGCCATAGTCCAACCAAACGCCTGCCTATTAGATCTCAATACCGTCAAAAGTGCATACTCTTGCTCTGATCCTAGAGAAGAGGATATGATAACCGGTAAAGACTCATTCTCACCTAAATATGCATATTTAAGATGAGAAGGTAAAAGTTTAAGATCTAATGCTGGCGGAGAAATAATAGAAGGTGGGATTATCGAATGATTTTCGGAGTCACAAAGAAGCTCAAAGCCTGTGAAAGATACAGACTCGGATGGTGATGAGTCAGGAGTGTCGGACTCAAGCGTGGAAAATGTGTCCTTGCTAAGATGTGTAAGATCAAACATTGATGTAGTAGTGTCGTCGAGATCTTCAAAGCAAAGTTCATCAACTCCGCAACTTTCGGGAGCAATCTCGTGGACAGAGCACACATCAAGTATATGAGCAGAGGGTTCAGATGGCTGACATCCAATTTTGTAGATGGTCAGTTCAATTGTCATATTTCCAAAGGATAAGTTCATTAAACCGTTTCTACAGTTAATGACAGCATTGGAAGTGGCAAGGAATGGTCGACCCAAAATCATCGGAATTTGACTTCGTGGATTTGCTACAGGTTGTGTATCAAGAACAATAAAGTCCACAGGGAATACAAATTCCCCGACCTTTATCAACACATCCTCTAGTTCACCTCTAGGTTTGGTGATTGAACGGTCTGGCATTTGGAGAGTGCAGTGAGCTGGTTTCAACTCTCCAATCCCTAACTGCGCATAAACAGAGTATGGAAGTAGGTTAACACTTGCGCCTAGGTCTAAAAGAGCATGGTTGATGTTTTTACCCCCAATAGAAATCGATATCGTAGGACATCCAGGGTCCTTACGTTTCTTTGGTAGCTGTGGGATAAAAGCAGTGCTAATATTATTAGACATGAAGACCTTCTTTGGCACTTGAGTCTTCCTCTTCCTAGTGCACAAGTCTTTAAGAATTTTCGCATAAGCGGGGACTTTTTGAATAGCATCTAGGAGAGGGATGTTGATGTTAACCTGTTTGAACATTTCCATAATCTTCTCCATATTTGGACTTGATTTGTTACCCCTTAATCGATTCGGATAAGGAGGTTTAGCAATAAGTGCTGGGTCCATCATAAGAGAAGGTGGTGTGTGTAGACGTGATCCCATAATAGGAGTGGGGATCGTCTGTGGTGGACTAGAAGAGGTGGGTTGAGGTAACGAGCCTTGTAGGAAACGGAGAATAGGCTCGTGAGAAAGCGATGGGGTAGAAGAACAAGGATCAGAAGTAGAAGTGTGTGTGTGAGGAAAGGTCTCAGCCGAGGTATTATTGATAGATTTTTCAGTATCATCAATCTCTTCCCCAACATGATTATTCAGCACTCTTCCTGATCTCAACGTTGTGATGGCATTTACATTGTAATGCCCAGGATTCGGTAGGGGTTGAGACGGAAGTTTCCCTTTTTCTCTCGCACTCATTTCGGCTTTTAGTCGTGCAATTTCTGCTTCCATCGATTTTAAACTCTGAGCCTGGAGGTCAGAGTTTTTCTCAAATTTATCGAGGGAAGACTTAACTTCAGCCGACATTAGTTTCATGTATGTTTCAAAAGTCCGTTCGAGTGAAGCAGAGAGATCAGTACCAGTCAACTGTGCAGGTGCATGTGTGTTGACTGGATCTTAAAAGTTTTGTGATTGGTAGGGGTGCTGAGTTAGGTGAAATGGCTGCTGTTGTGGTAGAAGAGCCCTTTGAAAATTGTTTTGGTTTGGAACCGTGTTTTGATTGTGTTGTTGGTTCCAAGCAAAATTAGGGTGATTCCTCCAACCTTGATTATATGTGGAAGAATAAGGATCGTTTCTATGTCTTTGAAATGCAGCATTGGTATGCTCATGACCTTGAAACGGACATTCTTCCGTCAAGTGAGAAGGATCAGAACAGCATCCACATACAGTTTTGGAGAGTGACATTTGATTTAGGGCGGCATCTAAAAATTTGTTTTCCATAGTCTCGAGTTTCTTGTGTATAGCTGAAATGTCAGCTCTAACTCCTATGGAAACATCCGATTGGTTATTGCACCCCTAAACGATGGATTCTCCCACTGTAAAGATTTTTCAGCGAAATCTTCTAAGTATTTCCAAGCTTCCCCATCTTCTTTGGTCATAAAATTGCCTTGACACATGTTTTCAAGGCTATGTTTAGTGGTAGGGTTACTGCCCTCATATATGATTCGGCACAGTTCCCATCTTCGGATTCCGTGATGTGGACATTGAACCAACAGATCCTTGAAGCGGTCAAGACATTTTGAAAATGGTTCATTTGGAAGCTGGGTGAATTAATTTATTTCGCTACGGACTCGAGCTGTCTTGTGATTATGGTAGAATTTCTTAAGGAACGCTGCAACGAATTCTTCCCAATTCGTAATGGAATGTATGGTAGTGTTATACAACCACTTCTCGGCTATATCGCACAAGGTAAATGGAAGAAGACGTAGACGCATAGCATCCACAGAAAGCTGTGAGGTACCCATCATTGCGCATACATTTTCAAATTTGGTAATAAAGACATATGCGTCTTCAGTCTCGAGACCGTGATATTCGGGTAGAAGGTTGATGTATTGGGGTTTAATCTCAAAATTATCCTCATTGGCTGGTGGAATGGATAAGCAGGTCGAAAGAGGACCTCGCATAGGATAGCACCTCTCTTGGAGAGAGATGCGGGGTGGATTCTGCGCACCAACGGATGGCGGCAGATTAGTGGTAAAGAAGTTTGATGGAGAAGGATCCATCGATGTGGGTGTGGTGGTGGGTAAAGAAGAAGTAAACGTAGAAATACCGACTTTGGAGTCGATCGGGGGAACGCGGACTAAACGGGCACTAGAATCTCGTGTCCAGCCTATCTTGCACTAAAAAGGGTTTAGTACAAGTGGCAGCGTAGATATAATTAGGGGAAATGATATGATTGGTGTTTGTTTTGAAAATATACGGATTTTTGAAAAAATGATGCAAATCACAACAAATGCAACAAGAAACCCTAAGTCTAGTGGTCACCTAGGTCAAGGCTTTAGACCGCTCCTAACTGCCAAAAGACAAGTCACAGGATCAATCCTCCACTGCCTTTTTGTCTCTCCTGTGGCCAGGTAAGTGGGAGGTTCTCCACTACGTAAGCAGTGGGCCTAATTAAGTAACAACTTGGCTTAGACACACTTGCCTTAGACACCACAAAAGAAACGCGGATAAACAATGGATTACCCACGGCCTTCTTCTGTCCTAAGTGAGCGCGACGGTCCTTAGAGTCATCTCTAAATATTTTTTTTGTTAATGAGGGTAAATGCAGATGCAAGTTTGTGATTTTTGGGGCTTAGGAAGGGTAATGAACTCCCCACCTAATATGGATTTGGCCGTGCCCCTTAATTTCCGTATTAATAAGAAAACAACCAAAAATCAAAACACGCACAATTTTTATTGCTTTTTGCGGCGCTGCGAATTTTGCAAAGAAACCTGCAGCAAATTATTAATTGGAGCAGATTGAGGAGGAGATAAGAAAGTGTAGAATTCACCTGAGAAAAATGCAACAGTAACTCTACAGTAGCGCTGCGGTTGTGCGGCAATTAGGACCTTAAACCGCGGATCAGCGGCGGTTTGAACTGTTCACTGCACACAAAATTCACAGAAAGCCTCTGTTCACTTCCTCAGTCCTCTGGAATATTCCAAATATTTTTTCAATTGCACAGCAAGCTCCAGATTTCCTTGCAACAATTCACAACGAGTTGTTTAGTATTTTGCGTGAATTTTGATCTCAAAGTTATAATGGAATAAATCTTTCAACTCAAATTTTAAAAAAAAAAGAACGAATTAGCGCACGATCCCCGGCAACGGCGCCATTTGATTGAATGAATTCTCGGTTCGTGTCGGTAGAAAATATGTAGAAATCACAACCAAAAATATTTGACCGCAATCAATAACGGTGTCGAATTGTAGCGCGTTAGTAAGTGCGGATCGTCCACAGGGATTGTGAGATTCGTTTGTATTTGTTTTGTTTGAATTGAAAATTAAGAGAAAAGAAAAGAAAGCGATTCAAGATTTATATCAATGAATTTCGAGAGTTATCTAGATCTAATCAAAAATCAAGAAAGCATAAAAAATCAAGAATCAAGAAGTGATAGAATTCCAATCAATTTAAGTTTTAAGAATTGAAGTGAAGCTCGTAGGAGTCGATTAAATCTATAGACGTGAAGAAGACTAGCGATTACTATTTCTTATCCATTAACGAATTGATACTAGATCGATAACGATTTATTGAGGTTTAAGGATCTTGCGAGTTTCCTCATCTCATCCTTTGTCCTTTCAATGAATCTCATTCACAAACTAGCTTCTAGTAAATCAAATGATCGATCGTTGATCTCTAGTTCCGAGCGAAAATAATCAAGAACGCATTTCGCATCGAAACTAGATCATCGATCATTTGATTTTCAAGAATTTACAAACGTTATAGGACTTAAGAAATGTTTCAAGATTCGTCAACTTCATCATCTACTGATTCTTTCGACTCCTCCACGAGCGGAGTTTTACTCAAGCATCATCACAAAGAACACATTCAAGAATCTAGATTGAGTCATAATGCTTGAATTAAAAAGATAAGCAAGATAAAAGAATTTCACCTTTATTTATCGACAAATTCGTTACAACTCTCTTGAAATTTACAAAAGGAAGGAACTAGATCGTCGATTTTGGCGTCGCTCGGCTCCTTGAGTCGCGGATCGGCTTTGATCACTTGCTCCGATGAAGTCCGGCTTCGCTTCTAAAGGCTTTGAAGAAATCTTGCTTCGATTGAACTCGGAGATCTTGAACTTGTTGGCTTTTTGATCGGATTAGTTTTAGGGTTTGAGGCACAAGTTGTGCCACTCAACTTGTGGAGGAGATGATGGAATTGTTGAACAACCCTTGAAAGTGAAGCTTAGGGTCCCTTTTATAGCCTTAAGAATGATTAGCTTCCTTAAGAAGCTAGGATTAGGTTAGCTTCTCCCATAAGCTTGGTAGTTAGGGGAAGGTTCTAGAATTAGTTAGTTAGGGTTAGATTCCTTCATAAGCTTGGAGGTTAGGGAGAAGCTTCTAGGCTTTAAGGTAGTTAAGGGGGAAGTTTGCTTTGGAAGCTTGGAGTGTTTAGCTTTGATCAAGGAGCCTTGCTGATCTGGCAGAATGTTCTGGAGTGTTCTGGAAATTGAAGTGGCTTAAAGGAGTTCTGAAGCTGAGAGGAGAATAATGAAGCAGAGACTTTCTGGTGACGTGGCAATACAACCGCGGATCCGCGGCACGTGCCTGCTCAGGCCGTGGATCCGCGGTCACGTGAGGGAATCTCTATGTGGTTTTAAGTGTTTTGCTTCCTCTTGTCTTCAGGTATATTTTCTGATATGTTGATTCCTAAAATTCCTTCTAGATCATTGCCAGATCTCAGATCTTTGAGTAGGCGTATTTTTTTATCAACAATTTGACAATTTTTGGCTCGGTTCATGAAATTTCCTGCACAGATTTCGAAAAAAGTATTGCTCTACTCAAGAATGATGCGATGCCATGATAAACACACAATTTCCCTCAGAAATGTCGGTTTTAGTATACAACACAGGTAATCTGGTATTTTACAGCTGTTTTGCTAATATGTGTAATATGCAAACCGAACACTTCTAGATGAGTGCAAATGATAGGGAAATTGACATGTTAAAAATATAATATTTTCGACTGATCACTTGTCTTAGGGGAAAGAATATTCCTGACCTATCTTCTTCATCAACGATGGATTCCAGCTAACCTTTTCTCGGTCGCGTGGCTTCTTTGATCCCCATCGCCATTTTAGAACGTCGTTCTCGTTCTTCACCTTGTTGTTGCCTTTGCGTTAGGCTTTTTCCTTGCTACGGGAGCGCACAGCGGGTTGAGGGTGAAGGGAATCATAGTCTTTTCTTCCCGCAGACTGCTGAGTGAGACGCTGCGTCCTAGCTTTCTCGTAAATGGTCATTTAGCGGCTGTGGTCATCCCGATCCTTTTGACCTGCTTCTCTCATTAGCTTATCAATTTGCTCTTTGAATGAAGGACTTAGTATTCTTACGGCGGGCTCTTGCACTGGTTCAATATCAGCGCTATCTGGAAAAGCATTTCCTTCTTTATCGGAGTTATTTATGACATGGAAGCTATGGAATCGCTCCCGTTTCTTGGACCGAAAGTATCCAAGCTTAGTCGTCTTCATCCTCCTTTGGGCATCTTTCGCCGAGTCCCGGGAACGTACCAAATCTTGTTGTAGAACTGGGCTTGTCAAGTAGTTTATTTAAAAGGTACGTCTTGACATCTTAATAGCCTTTTCAATCTCTCTGCGTAATATCTGGGCAGACGGATTGGTTGAAGCCTGTCAAGCGCAAGTTCAGCCCCATGCCAGACTTATTTTTCCACTTTGGGCTCCGTAGATCGATAGAAGAGAATCGCCTCTTCGCCTGGGAGGGACGTAGAAAGTATGCAGCTCTTATATGCTGTATGTATCAAGCGCATCGAGTTATCTTCGCCTGGGAGGGACGTAGAAAGTCTGCAGCTCTTGTATGATGTATGTATCAAGCGCATCGAGTTCTTTGTAATGCCGTGGCGGAACCATAGTGATCTGCAAACTCTGATCAGCTCCAGTAATAGTTTATACTGACCGGCGAGTGGAGAACACGGCGTTGACTTCATCCTTAGAGTCACTGCCAAAGACCAAAATAGGCGTAGATGGTCCTGGCCTGTTACTTTGGGGTTGCCCCGAGTAGACTATCTTCGCATCTTCTTCGGTATCGCACCTAAAGACCGGGATAGTGGCGACGCCTTTTTGTTGGCTCTCCGGCTTATGACATATTTTCTTGTCTTTGAAGTCTGGTAAGAAGTACTTTGTGTCTTCATATTTGCGGACTTAATTTACGGAGAATGGATTTAGCCCCCCCCGTAACGGTGTACTCGAAGCCGTCTTTTAAATACTTCATACACTTATGTTGTGTAGAAGGGATGACGTTGTACTCGTATAACCAAGGCCGGTCGAGCAGAGCGTTGTAGCTGGTCTTGGCGTCGATGACATGAAATTTGATGTCAGTGACGAGAAGCCCAAAGCGTAATGTCAATATTACGGACCGCAGCATCCGTGATGACTGTGAATCGAACCCAGAGATGGTAATTTTTTCCCGAGCCAGGTGCTGAACGTCCATGCAGATCTCCTTCAGCACCTTTACATTAAGGACGTTTATGGAGGACCCATTATCGACCAGGATCTTCCCTATCTTAATGTCGTAGTAGTACCTGGTGACATACAGAGGACAATTGTGCTCGCACGTTCCGAGGAGGAGATCTTCATCCCCGAATGTGATGTCAGCTGTATGAACCTATGCCAACTCGTCCTTCATCTTTTCTTCCGCAAAGAATGCTTGGAACTGATCAGGTTCTTGCAGTGCCTTGATTAGAGAATCTCGTTCCTCTTTGGACAGGAGGAGAGCATCCAATATTCTCAGTTGTGAAGATATCTTCCTCAGAAGTGCCAGGACATTGTAATCTACCTTGTTTTTCTTAGGCAGATCCTTGGCTCGAGCTTTTTGACGGCTCCATCATCGAGGGAAATTTACTCAGGGAATTTTTCCTTCCCCTTGTCACTTTTGCACGAACCTTTGATTGAGGGTCTGAGGTTCTTTTTGGCAACGTACGGTTACACAGCTGAATGTTCTCGCAGTTCTTCACCTCTTCTTCTTTTCCAGAGTTGGATTCTTTGAAGAGAAGGCTGAGGGTTATTTCTTCGTCCGAATCGCTCCCGAAGGTAAGAACTTGAGATTTTGTTCTTGTCGAATTGGTATCAACCATATGAGAATTTCCAGCCGTTCCTTCACGCTCATCTGTCATGCTTCTCTGCTGCTGACGGGCTTTGCGCTTTATCCGCTTGAAGTGTTGTCGGTGGGAAACGTATCCTTGCCACCACTTCTTGAAGGCATTGCACTCTTTGGTGGGGTGTGTAACCTTCCGATGGTATAAGCAGTAGTTCGGATGTACATCCGCTTCGTTGAGGCGCGTACTCCCAAGAGTGTTTTCCTTGAGAAGTGGAACCTTCATTCCCATTGACAGAGCTTTGGCGAACCGCTTCCCTATCTTGATCATGCTCTTGTTAGTGGCAAGTGTGCTTTGGCTCGGTTGGAGTACTTTACTACTCATCCTTACCGCAGCTTCTTCAGCCTGACGCTGACGTGTGGCCATTTTGTATATGGCCGTTTCACGTTCTCGGTCAGCTTTGCTCTTTTGAAGGGCTTCGTTTAGCAGCCTGTCAATTTGGACTTCTGGCAGTTCCAGGAATTTTAGCGCCGATCCTGCCCCCAGTTCCTCTGTGTTTCTTTCCGACGACGAGAGAGTTTCTTTGTTATTTAACGACGAATGAGAAACCATGTGGCAACTTGCTACATAATCTTCGGTTTCTCCCAACGAATCATTTCCCTCATCCTCGTCATTATCTCCGTTCTCAAGTATATGGTTGAGAAACTCTTCGAGGGTGACTGGGGTCCGCGCCTTTTGGTTGTACTCCTCCAGTGCGTCGATATATTTTTGCAGGTCCGTGCGCTTGTCTTCAGTCTGCATAGGATTCTTGGTCTTCTTCTTTTTCTTCGAAGACCTCGAAGGCTTGGCCTGGAGGTCTTGCCCATCGTTACCATTTTTCGGTATTGGGCACGGTTTAAGCATCCCCTCAATAATCTCGGGATTTAGCGGGCTTTTCCATTTGATTGTCGAACATGCTTGAAGATCCTTCAGCATTCTTTTAGTTTTAGCTGAAAGGACCACCTCCCAAGGAGCTTCTTCCACAAACGAGCATGATGCCTGATTTATCTCAAAACTATCTATTAACCACAATCAAGAACGGCGTCGCTTGGTAGATAGCCGGTGAGTACGGGTCAGTCCACAGGAAATTTGTGAATTTCTTAATCGCGCTAACGAGTTAATTCCGATTGTGGTCGGACAGATTATTAAATCTAAAAAATAAATCTATCTATACTAAAATTATCTAGATCTAAATCTTGCTAAGGTTAGGTTTAGGAATGGTTTGGAAATATAAATAAATCTCAACGCTTTCTATACCCAAATTAGGATCTAAGAGGAGTTATGGTAATTATCAATAAAGGGGATTAGATCCATTCGGGAAGGTGTTTCTTTCTCTACGTTCTTGTCCTTCCTTTAGAGATCCTTACCCTAACTTCCATAGAAAACGCGCGCAACCGGGCCTTTATACTACGGTATCACTGCTACCTGAAGGGATAGGGTGCCGTAGGGCGCGGTGTGTGCGTGTATGCATGGAGTCCTATAGATTATATGTGATGGGTACGAAAGGGATGAGAGATCTCATCTCTCAAAATCCTTCCCCAAAACTAACATCTAAGGCAAGGAATTAAAATCTAAACTAGAGCAATTAAATAAAACTACTTACAGATGGCTCTCTCCAAACATCAACACAGGATTGTCAGATCTGAATTCATGAATTGAAAAGAGGCACCGATGCTCTCCAAAAGAATTCTAAAATTTATTAATGAGGGGAGGCATAGCCTTTAAAATTATTTAGAGTTCCTATTTATAGAGGATAGGAAACCCTAGGTTACAATTGATTCGCATGTCTACATTTACTAAAATATCCTTAGGAAGACCTAGTCAAAGTAGACATCAAGCTTTGGTAAAATTTATGTCTCTGTCTCTTTAAAAGGAAGTATTGGGCCTTGAAATTTCCTTTGTTGGCTCTTCTGTCTTTGGGCTTCCTTATTATTTGGTTCTTTTATTAAAATAGCTTCTATGTTTCTTCCAGATCTCCAGTGAATAATTGCGGTGGACTTTTAACCGTTCGCTTTGTAATCTTGGACCTTGCATTGCCTTGTACTTTGTGAATTTTATCTTTGATGTAGGCTTGATCAAGAGTCTTCTGTTTTTTGGTCAAAGTCCACTTTTGCATCGTCTTTTCATCGTTTTCACTGTTTTCTGTCCAAGAACCTGTAACCTGTAATATGTAGCAGATATGCGTCAAAAGCACCTGTTTATTTATAAAACGAATAAGAATGGGGAATATAGTAATACAATATTATGGTGTGAACAAATACCCCCAAACTTATCTTTTGCTCGTCCTCGAGCAAAATTATTTTTTTATTCTCGACAAAAAACCTAAGCGCACTTTCGCAGGGAAACGCGATTGCACTGAGCACGTGCAACAATTCGTTAAACCTCTAGGTGTCCCTGGTAGGAGGAGTGTTGTCTCCTGAGGGTTTTCAGCGGATACTACCCACAAAATCCTATCAATTTGGCTTTTCGACTTTAATTCTCCAATTAGGTTTTCTAACAAGGAATTCTATTATCAACTCATAAATCATCCACCCATATTCTTCACACTTCATCATCATTTAACTTAAGATTATACATGTTCTATAGACTTACTTAGCTTTCGGCATTTCTTAAGTTTTCCTTCCAGGGTTCCATCTCCACTTAGGAATTTCTATCAACCCTTACTAAAGATACAAGTTCTATTCTTCACTCCTATCTCTCATCTAAACTCCAATCACATATCCCCACGTGTGTGTATAGATCACCCCTATACTTGGAAATTCAAATCAAGCAATCATACTGTAAGTCTACGCTAGCGCCCCGGCAGTCTACAGACGCCAAATGCGGAACAAAAAACTTTTAACTGGCGCTATCGTATACTTTAACCCGGATCTGCCATTATTGCTAAACTAACAAACTGTAAAGAGTGTAGGAAAGTTATACCGAACGATCCGAGTCCTTCGTTCTTCAACCATCATCCCACGCTCCGTTGCGGCTGCTCCGATCTCGTCGATCTCCGATCTCCTCGTCGAGGTGGCACCACATGATCGGTTCATTAAACGGGCTCCCGCCTCTGACTCGAGGCAACTCGATCGTCAAGTTTGCTAAAAGAGACGACCAAGAATGATGTAGAGAATGAGTAGATGACTTTGTCTCACTTCGTCCAAATCCGTGGACGATCGGTTAATGAAGTTGCCGTGGAAATCGGGTGATGGAATGAAATGAACTGTAAAATTCCATACACCCCGAATACTATCATAATCTTTTCTAATCAAAATGAAACATCAAGTGAGAGAGTGAATGAGAGAGGAGGCCATCCATTCATATATGAAGGAGGAGGGTGAGTGTAGGAGCAAGTGGTGACCTTAAGAAAGCTTCTCACTTCAAAAGATCAAGAAGAAAATATCCTTAAGTAAACAAAAAGCTTTAAAGATAATGCATGATTCACAAACCTAGTCATCATGCATTAATGAACCATTAAATGTAACCAATGAAAACTCAACACTAATTAATCCTATTCACCTCTTCTAGAACCTTCTAGAAGCTTCCACACTCATCCCAAGAAAAGATAAATCCGTCTTTAACCGAATGTTAAAAGGCGGCTGATAGAAAACTGGAAACTGGCAACTTCCAAAAGTGATCCTGAAACGACTTTCAGGATAACCCCGAAACTGTATAAATATACCCGCATTTGTATTACGAACGAATACAAATGCAACTGAGACAAATATATTATACCTACTCAATATAATACTCGGATCCGGCTTAAACCAAAGCCGACCAGTATTATCTGCCCGAAAAAATAACACGTGCGTAAACGCACGTGCATTTTCCGAACCCTGCCATAAAACCATACGGCCTCTACAACGTTTCGCCCGAACTTGGGAAACTTTCTGTGGGGGACTCTAATGACTCGTCAGCACCCTGGCAGTGGGTTTAACCACAAACCGTCAGCGGCACTAGCTATGCGTAACGGCTGCCCATGGACTGACCTCAAGGGTGGCCGAGGAGCGAACTCAAGGGAGACCGATGAGCGAACTCCTCCGAAAAACCCTACTGAGCCTAACAGTGACAATGTATATACAGTCCTGTCCGTTCGTCAATGAGTATCGCATATCTGCCTAGGGGGCTAGCAACGTCAGACCCCCAATAGCAGTATAAGTCGTGTCGGAGTGAAGCCCAAATACACCCTGAGATACTACTGGAGTACCTACCAGTAAATCTCCTACCATGGCCATGGATTTGTGTAATGGCTCTCCTAGACACAGCACGATCTCGCCCCCAATACCGGGAGAGACGAATCCCCTGCCGATCCGCTCACGTGCCTCCATATGGCTCGGGACTGTACCCAAAAGCTACCTGTTTGCACGACTCCTTTGAGCCGTGGTAGGGTAGAAATCAAAGCACAGTGGGAACTCACACGAGACAAATGACGACCTCAGGTCGATGAACTAACCTGTACACATGTCACCAGGGAACTGCTATCTGACGGTAGATATAATACTAACTAGCAGATTCCCGACGAGTCCTGTCCGGTGTACTCATAACCCAATGAGCACCTGTATACATCTTAGGTGATCCAACTGACACCAGTGGCTTGTGAGACCGGCCACCGCCCCTCGTCGGGGTCTCGACTGTACACACTAGTCTACTCCGGAGTATCGATGCCCTGTCTCGAAACTCCCACGACTAGGGACCACAATTAAGGATATGCGTATAAACTACCCAACTCTCACGTATATGATCGCCATCATACAGTTGATAGTAAAGCAAGATCCTAAGGGCTCTATCAAAGTGTAACATGCAATCAGTCACCTGAACATGTACACGACTGATAAAGGCAAACCAGATAGCATACTATCATTTCGAGTAAGACTGTCATACCGGGATAGGTCCTCCGCAATCATTGCAATCACGTACCTGCGATCCAATAATTGACTATGAGGGCACTATCTCCAACACATACTCTCATCCGTTGTCCAAAGCATTTATTAATTGGTGAATTTTTAAATGAATTTTGCTACACATCCTTCATGCGACCGTTAATACTTCTTGAGGTACCAACGACCAATTACAACATGTGTTTGCACTTTAAAGCGTACTTCCTAGTCTTGTAACACCCAAGGCTTTTTAGCAGTGGCTCCCAAACCAGTTGGTCTAAGGCACTAGGTGATGAAGCACCTTCGCTAAATATTTTCTATTTTTACAGCCTTAAGTAATCACAAAAACCAGTGTTCATTTTTTTTTCTTTATTCACACTTGTATTTTTATTTTTCATTGTACTAAGGACTTTAGACAAGAGCATTTCAAGGTCTCTTCTACTATTCCAAGTTTCAAGGTGCGTGATTGTGCAAATTGTAGGGTATACATTTTCAGAATCTAGACTTAAGCTAGGAACTATTTTTCAAACTTATACTCTAATAAGAACATCAATACTTTTCCTTTGTTTCGACTTAGCCCAAGAACTGAACTCAAAATTTGCCTATTTCTAAATAAACTACAAAAACATATACTTTCTACCGTTAAACTTTAAGGAAGGTTATTTTTAGGGTTTTTAATTTACTACGTCTAAGATCTAGTTGTTCCTAGCTAGTTAACCTATCTGTCAAACTCTAGTCAAATAAGCCAAAATTGAATACAATAATTTTTATAATTTTTCAAAAAATTTCAATTTTTATGGGTTTTCAAATAAATATGCAAATGCAAAAATATACATATGAATGCGAAGGAAGAAGACGTACCGAGCATACCCCCAAACTTAAGCTTGACAGTGTCCTCACTGTCATGCTACACCAAGAGGGTTGAGAATGTCGGCACTCCCCTGTTTATTTATTTATAAAAGTTTTTATATATTTTTTTTAATGTTTTGAATTTTTTTTATTTTTTATAGAAAAAGAAAACAAAAAATTTATATACATATATACAACAAGGTTCCCCCCAAACTTAAGCTTGGCCTTACACAAGCCAAAGGTGAGCACCAACCATTCAAAAATCTTATCGTGGTAATGGTAGAGTTGGTGAAAGGAGGGAGTGGAAAGAAAAGAAATGAGAAGCACACGAGACCGTATGGGAAGAAGGGTAGAATATGGTCTCGGTGGAGGAGAAGAATGGCGGAAAAGAGAAAAAAGTGGAGTACGATCTTGAGGGTGTAAATTTAGGGAATAAATCAGTGCAATTTGTGATGACCGATGTGTTAAAAGAGATTGTGCTAATCTATCAACCCATCGAGAAATGGGGTCAAATCCCTCAAGATTCGCAAGAAAACATGGGTACGTCGAACTTGGTATAGGAGATGAAAGCGTAACGGTCACTTGCACGGTCGTAACAATAGAAGGTAGGGAAGGGAGTGAATTAGGGATAGTCCTATTCTCACCGTAGTAAACTGTCTCAAAATGGAAAGATTCCATCAATGGTTCGAAACTACTGTAAGAAACCGAGTCTGATGGTTCAACTAACTCATTTGAAAATTCAAAGGACTCAAACTCGGGCGGTGAGTCATCAACATCGTCCGAAAAAGTGAAACACTCGTATGTGTCATCGGCTGTGAGAACCGTGTCAGATTCAAAGGAAAAGTTTTCAAGCTCACAGTCGTCAAGCGTGATCTTGTGCGTGGTCGGAACGATGGAAAGGAGGGAGGGTGATATAACAGTTAAAGATTCAGGAGGATGAATTGGAAAGTCCGACACATCAAAGAAAAATGGTTCAACCTCAATACTATCCTCATAATTCTCCTCAATATTTAGCTCATCCATGCCATTATCATCAAAATCAAGACGCATATGAAGTTCGGGAGAAACAATTAATGACTCGGGATGATGAATTGGACATAAAAGTTCAATCAAATCGACAGGTTCATCATCCGAAATTTTCCAGGGGTCTATATCCTCAATCAAGTGAAAATCAATATTTTCTGACACCTCATCAAAAGCATGGATATTTATCGATTTAGGTTCTAGAGTGGAGGTGTAAAGGTCAAACTGATTAGGTGCTGTTTCACTCGAAAGGGGTTCCTCACAATTTGGCAAATCAAGCACTACAAAGTCGCACAACTCATCATTTTGGACACATGTTTGAAAATTGGAGTTGTTGGATTCAATTGGGTATGGGTAGGTTTGATTTGGAAATCCTCTCACATTCTCACTCTGTCCAACCGTCTCCTCATACATTGAAAAATTTGAAGCTAGTTGGAAACTAGCTACTGGTTCAGCAGGTTGCATAATGGCGGCTATGGACGCTTCCATATTCCTAACCATTTTGTTTGTTGCTGCAATATAAGCTTCCAACGACTGTTCCAAACTAGACTTGGGTGGTAAGGGGGTTTCGGCAAAAGATTCAAAAAATTTTGGATACGTGAAACTCCCAAAAGGCTGTGTAGAAACAGTGTCTAGTGAAGGTGGGAAAGTCGGGTAGGACTGGTAGGAAGTGGGTGGTTGGACAGGGGTAGGGTCAACATGTGGATAAAAAGGTGAATAGACTTGTTGATTCTTAGAACTAGATGAGGGGAGAGGGGTGAAAGATCGGCTACGAGATTGAGCGTTATGCTCAGCAATGGACATCGGTTTAGGAGTTACAACAGGATTTGAAAAAATGGTATCAACATATGAAGGTGGTAAAGGTGGACATGGTTGACACAAAATTGGTTGCAAAGTCAAACTGTTTCTCCTAGACGCTTCTATTTGATCTTTCAAAGATATTTTTGGCATGGAGGGATCTTTTTTAAATCGACCGAAACAATTGACGTACGACGCAAAGTTGGGTTCAGGATACTAAAGTTCGGCAAGAGATTTATGATGTGGGGTACCTATGATAGAAGAAAGAGAAGAGAAAGATGGTGGGTGGTGCAAGTGGGGTGCAAGGATTTCTTAGCGACAAAATTTTGCAAGTTTTTAAAAAAAATTACCTTTTTTTTAGAACGTTTTGCAAAAAAGATTTTCGATAAAGGGCTAAGACACACTTTCGATCAACCAAAAATGCACAATCAGGCCTAGATCTAGGGTCACCTAGGTCAGCTAGACAGCTCCTAACTGTTCCAATGGGCTAGAAATAGGACCTCAAACCGCCTTTTCACCGCCAATTGCGGCCAGGTAAGTGCCAGGTGAGTGGGAGGCTCCCCGCTACAAGTAGTGGTCCTAATTAAGTAACCACTCTCCTTGGACACACTTGCCTAGACACCGCAAAGTCAGGTTAGGATTAACGGCTGATGTCTATAACTAGTCCTCTTTCCTATTGAGCTCGAAGTCCTTAGGGCTGAGTCTAGTATTTTTTAATTAAGATATGGTCAATGCAAAAGCCTTATGTGATTTCTGGGTTCCTGGGAAGGGTGATGAAATCCCCACCCAATCTGAATTGGTCAAAAGCCCCTTAAAGTCAGTTTTAAAGATATGCAAAACAGAAAAATCACTTGCAATCAAATCTTTTTATTTTATGCCCGGCGCAAAGAATCCTGCAGAAAATCAATTTATTGGAAGGGGAAGATTTTTAGCGCAAAGAATCCTGCCGAAGATTTGACAAAAGATATATAGGGATTGGCAGAAGAGGGAAAAAGGGAGCAAACATTGCAAAAGTCGCGCGTTGACGTGGCAAATGGGCCGCGGAACCTCGGCGGGAGCGCGCTTGTGCGGCGGATTAGCGGCGGTATGGAGCCTTCAGGTCTCTAAAAAAATTGAGTTGTTCTGCTGTTATAACCTCTTTCTGTTCTGATGTATCTTTTTCTGTTTCGAACTCTGGATTTTTCCAGATCCGTAGATCCTGCAGAGATTAAAAAAAAATACCTTTTCCAAAAAATAACATATGATATATTTTTATATATGTTTTTTATTTTTCAGTTTTTATGATTTTTTTAATTAAGATTAACCCGAAATTGCAAAAAGGAAATAACACGCCATCCCCGGCAACGGCACCATTTGATTTATCCCAAAACTATCTATTAACCGCAATCAAGAACGGCGTCGCTTGGTAGCTAGCCGGTGAGTACGGGTCGGTCCACAGGGATTTTGTGAATTTCCTAATCGCGCTAACGAGTTAATTCCGATTGTGGTCGGACAGATTATTAAATCTAAAAACTAAATCTATCTATACTAAAATTATCTAGATCTAAATCTTGCTAGGGTTAGGTTTAGGAATGGTTTGGAAATGTAAATAAATCTCAACGCTTTCTATACCCAAATTAGGATCTAAGAGGAGTTATGGTAATTATCAATAAAGGGGATTAGATCCATTCGGGAAGGTGTTCCTTCCTCTAGGTTCTTGTACTTCCTTTAGAGATCCTTACCCTAACCTCCATGGAAAATGCGCGCAACCGGGCCTTTATACTACGGTATCACTGCTACCTCGAGGGATAGGGTGCCGTAGGACACGGTGTGTGCGTGTATGCATTGAGTCCTATAAATTATATGTGATGGGTACGAAAGGGATGAGAGATCTCATCTCTCAAAAGCCTTCCCCAAAGCTAACATCTAAGGCAAGGAATTAAAATCTAAACTAGAGCAATTAAATAAAACTACTTACAGATGGCTCTCTCCAAACATCAACACAGGATTGTCAGATCTGAATTCATGAATTGAAAAGAGGCACCGATGCTCTCCAAAAGAATTCTAAAATTTATTAATGAAGGGAGGCATAGGGAGGCATAGCCTTTACAATGGTTTAGAGTTCCTATTTATAGAGGATAGGAAACCCTAGGTTACAATTGATTCGCACGTCTACATTTACCAAAATATCCTTAGGAAGACCTAGTCAAAGTAGACTTCAAGCTTTGGTAAAATTTATGTCTCTGTCTCTTTAAAAGGATGTATTGGGCCTTGAAATTTCCTTTGTTGTCTCTTCTGTCTTTGGGCTTTCTTATTATTTGGCTCTTTTATTAAAATAGCTTCTATGTTTTTTCCAGATCTCCAGTGAATAATTGCGGTGGACTTTTAACCGTTCGCTTTGTAATCTTGGACCTTGCATTGCCTTGTACTTTGTGAATTTTATCTTTGATGTAGGCTTGATCAAAAGTCTTCTGTTTGTTGGTCAAAGTCCACTTTTGCATCGTCTTTTCATCGTTTTCACTGTTTTCTGTCCAAGAACCTGTAACCTGTAATATGTAGCAGACATGCGTCAAAAGCACCTGTTTATTTATAAAACGAATAAGAATGGGGAATATAATAATGCAATATTATGGTGTGAACAATGCCCCTGGCGTGTCTACCTTTTTAGGAGTGTGCCTTTGTGGAGGGTTCACTCTCCAGTTCTTTGACAGCGCGAATTTCCCTTGACGGTACTGGTCCTCGATCCAGTTTTTGAAGATGTAGCAATCCTTAATTGGGTGACCCACTACTCTGTGGTAGGAGCAGTAGTTGGGACTGTTGACGTCACCGGGCTGCAGTGGATGTCTCGGATCTGGCAGTGTGATGAGTTTGTTGCGCATTGCTAGTTCGAACAATCTCCTCATTTTATTACGGGGGAATGAGAAAGAACGTCCTAGCTTCTCTTCCAGGGATTGGCGCGGGCGCGCGTTGTTTTGGCGAGCAACCGGTTTCGGGTCACTCGGTTGCTGTTGAGTGTTGGCAACGAAGGCCGCTTTCCCTTTACCCTTAGCATTCCAAGGGTCCATTTTTTATGAGGAAGGCCCGTGGCCCATCTGGTCCATTTGGGCCAGCTTGTCGATCAAATCCTGGAAGGTGGTCGGCTTGAAGAAAATCATAAACTGGGATACAGTTGCCTGAGGATCGAGGGTCCCTATGAACATGCCCACGGCCGGAGCTTCTTCAATACGTTGTTCGCATTTCGACCATAAGTTCCGCCATCGAATTGCGTATTGAACCCAGGTCTCTCCTGGCTTCACCTTGGAATTGATTAATGCCGTGATCAGGGTGCGCTCGCTTACGCTGGCGAACCGCTTCGTGAATAGAAGTTCCATTTCCGTGAATGTTTTGACGGAGTCATTTGGGAGCTTCGAGTAGCATTCGAACGTCGTTTCTGATAGGCTTCTAATGAACCGGCGAAGCAGCAATTTATCGTCGCCTCCAGTATTGCTGCATAGAGCTCTGAACTGAGCAACGTGCGGATGAGGATTGCCTTTCCCCTTATACACGTGGAACTTGGGGATGGTATATCCCGGCGGGTATTTGATTTGATCGTACCATCCTGGTACGGTCGCCCGGTTCTGATGATTTGGCCGGCCACTTCATTCGCTTGATGAGCACGTATTTGTTGTGCTATATATTCATCGAGGGCAGCCCTGGAGATCTGTAACATTTTAGAAATATAAAATATTATTTTTGGAATTTAAATATTAAAATAATATATTTCGCGAAAACTATTCGATTTGCGAATAGGAGTTTTTCGTAAAATGGTATAATTATATACCAATATTTGGAAAATAAGTGGATATTAAAATGTTTCATTTATTATAAAGATATTTATTGGATTTTGGCATTTTTATAATTAATTATATGCGAGTTTAAATTAAACTTGATTAGTGCACTATTAATCACGATTTGGCCAAATCCGTATTTTTACATTTTCCATGGTTAGTGCACCATGCCATATGCATTTTTGTTGCATGTTGTTTTATTTTGTTTGTTTCATTTGTGACTTGTGATTTGCGTGAGAAAAAAAAAAGAAAAACAAGTTATGAGAGAGAGAGGAAAACAAAATAGATATTTTGAGAGAGTGAGTGTATGGGATATTTTGAGAGAGAGTGAGGTTAAGAGAGAGAGAGAGAGACCTTTGACTTCTTTATTCTTCTTCTTCATTCCATTTCTTCTCTTCTTCATCTCCTTCTCCTCCTCCTTCACCCTTCTCTACCTCCATGCATCATCTCCAATTCATCACCAAAACCCCATGCCACCTTCCTTAAATAGATGGACAACCTTATCCTAAACTCTTTGTACCAAACAAGTTTGGATTTTGAAGACTTTGGGCAACTCAAGAATTTTCGTTACTTGCTAATTGAGGTATATTTCCTCTACTTTAGTTAAGTTATTGTTCTTTATGTATCCTTGTTTTAGTTTAGAATTCGTATTAGTTAGATTGTGATCTTGGAAATTTCCAAGTTGATGTTTAGTGGGAGACTTGACTTATAAGTGGTAAATTGAGGTGTAGTGAGTGTTTACATGATCTTAGTGACACTTTTCCTGACCTGGACCTGAGACTAGAACCTAAACACGAAGTTAGAATTTGTCCCGTGTCGGTTTTGTGAAGTTTTGTTAGCCTACAGGGAATCTGGAGTTATCTGGGACGTTTTTTTATAAACTAACAAGTCCATTGACCTAGAAAAAACATTAGAAGACTACCACCAAAGTACGAACCCATTTGACCCTATACAAACCGGTGTGGCCGGGAATTTTGATGGTTTCGCCGGATCGACCTTGGGTGTTGGTGATGGGGTTTGACCAGTAATCTCAAACTCCTTATACACTAGCCCCTGTACTTGTTAGTTTGGTCCATTTTGACCTGAGCCAAAATCTGGGAGCAGTTTATGAGTGATTTGGCAAAGTTTTTCGATATTTGCATTCTTGGTTTTTATATTTGAGATTTGATTTGGTTGTTGGACGTTTGTATGTCAACAACGAGGGTTGTTTGGTTGTTTTTGCTTGCGTAAGCGATAGGTTCTAACCTATAAGCAATCCGTGTGCCGAATCAGTTTTCAAATATTGGTTTTAATAATATTTCGATTGTATTGATATGTAGGTACCTTCGCATGGACTTCCGAGACGACGAAGCACATCGACTTCGGCTAAACAAGGAGTTTAGCAGGTGAGTAGATTATATCTACGGGGGAAGTCGGGTGGATGGTGTATAGCACCCTCGCAACCATTGTTATGGAAGATCATTTTAAGAATTATAATTTTGAGAAAGGATATGCTCCGAACTTACGGACATGATTATAGTCTTTAGTATGAGATGATTTGATAAAAGTTGACACCAATGAATATATATTTATATATGAGAAATTCATATATATATATATATATATATATATACAGGATAACGTGATGTGAGATATTGAGATGATGGATATAGATGACTCGGATTGATATATGAGAATATGAAACGAGAAGGCGAATCGTGATAAGTACAAATTGAAAAGGGACAAGTATGAGATTTATAGTGACTTGATATGAGATCGAGATCGATACGACTTGAGATTTATAAGATATGACGTATATATACTAATGTGACTTGAGATATATGTGTGTCTATATATATATTTATTTATTTATGAGGATAAAGAGTGATATGTTGTACGAGATTTTAGATCCCTACCCTTATTGATCAATAGGATGATAGAATCCATATTCTGTTTGAAGATACCGTATGATGGATTACCGTACGCGATGAGTTACCGGATGAATGATCCGCGCTAGTGATTTGAGAATGATGATTGAGGATTGTTTTCATATCGGATGTTATGAGGCGGGATCGCCGATGTAAAGATGCCATCTGAACCATACCTATTTCCAAAACTGACGAATCGTATGCATCTTTTAAACAGAAACCTCAAGGGACGCTACGGATTTTCAAATGGTTTCTTTTCCTTAAAACACCGTAGCCCCCACTTTCAAAACTACGATTCGTATCTTTTAAAAGTGACCGTATGGTTCATATGTAGATAGATATACCTTTTGATTCTCCATGTTCTGTAGGATATTACCCCTCGTGATGTACATACCATATTCCGGTATTTAATGCTATATGATATCATTTGCTAGTACACCTGCATAATTACCGTTGATGCGCATGTTACACTTACACAGATTTGCCGGCTCACACACATTCATCATCGGTAATTGCCATGCCACTTACACAATAGAACTGCCATATCATGATATTATTATTAAACGTAAAAGTACATTCATTATTCAGTACTATCACTTAACATGCTTGCATGATATACTCGATATGCTCATGTTACTACTCCATATTGCATACATCGTACTTTATGGTTATATGCTTGAGTTGCTTTTTTCATGAGATCTCTGGATTTGAGAACCGCAGTTATATTTCAAAGGGAATTATGTATTGCTTTAAAAACGCGGTTTCTCTTGATATAATATTTCTAGACGTAACCATGAGTTTCTCAGTTCTGAGCTATGAGTATACCCGATTCGAGGAGCGGTAGGCACCGTCTGCAGGTTCTTGGTGGGCCCGGTGAGTTACCCTGGGCAAGAAGACTCGTATAGAAAGGCGGTGAGCCCGACGGAGGGAATACTACCTACCAGTGATTGTATAGAACTCGGTGAATATCCAGTGGATACCGTTTTAGAGTTATGATATGAGATGGATATGAGGACCGATCTGAGGATGCGGTGCCTGAGATATGAGGATTTACGTGTCGATATTGGACACGGGTTTCATGATGTTTTGAGTGTCGGTGTTGGACACTCAGGTTCCATGATTTTGATGTGTCGTTGAAGGACACACGTGGTTGATATCCTCAAACTTACAGGCACATGTTTTCATGATGATTTGAGTGTCGATGTTGGATACTCAGGTTCCATGATATTGTTTGTGTAGTTGATGGACACGTGGATGATATCCACATGCATACAGGCATATGCTGTCGGATGTTTATTTATATATGTCATTGCATTGGTCGATTGTTGATATATATGCATATGCGGTCACCGAAGATATCATAGTATTACCTTCATGATATAGTATAATAGGAAATCGTTGTTTTATTCGATTTTTACATGCTGATGTTTTCTACTAACGAGTTGGAAACTCACCCCCGTTGTGCCATAGTTCTTGCAGGTTTGACCGCTTGGGATCAGTTGCGGTATCGCTGGCACACAGCTTCTTCTAGGGTGTTTTTCTTTGGTAGGTAGGACACATGTTGGATCGTGCACACTCTCGTACTTTTATATTCCTTTGTATCTAGATAAACTCCATCAAATCAGAAACTAGAAATTGTATAATGGTAGACCTAGTCAGACTTGGGTATTGTGCGAGACTTAGAGCGATGGGTTTATGTTCGCTTCTTGAGTTTTGATATCTTGCTTATTTATTGTTCTTTCTGGGTTGATCTTCGCCGTTGGGCATCGTATATATGTTATTGCGTGATTATGATTCCGCCAGTTGGCGAAGAGCTAGCTCCCGTTTGGGGATGCCTATATATAGTTGTGTATGTGGTTTTGGATCAAAATATACAAGGTTGGTGCTGCCCGAATTTTTAAAAGACGAAACATGTTTCCAACAATAGTGTAATCCACTTGCATTTTCATGTTTCATTATCTATGCATTTAAAGAAAAACTTGATTTCATTATACCTTTATTTCAAAACTGCACTCCCCACTATTTTCCGCAAAAAGGTTTAGATTTTCTGGGTTTTGGCTTACTTGATTTACGTTACGCCTTTAGACGTTGCGTAATTTAAGTGCCGGTCATGTGCTAAATTATGGGACGTGAAAAAGTTGGTATCAGAGCATTAGGTTTAACCTTGGTTTGAGTCTGGGTTTGATTATGCGGAGTCTAGGGCGTATATATTTCGGAACCTAGGCTTGACCTTACGGAACTTAGACTTGACGGGGGGGAGGGGGTATTAGACCCGAACTTTCGTTTCATAGGTTGACCTTGATCGATGGAGTAGGTAGCTTGAGTAGAGTGGCGTACCATGTGTATGTTCCGCGGCATACTTACAATACGATACTCCACATAAGTAACCTTAGGATGTACATATCTTGAGATCAGTGATACTATTCGTTCCTATGATCATATATCCATCTGGGATCTGTTGATTTCTTTCGTTCATTTGATCTATCTTCATCGATACCTGCTTGAGGTTCATGTCACCGTGGTGTGAGCGTAGAGAGAGCTGCTACTAGAGATGCGATCGGGGCGAGCTCTTCACGGACGAGGACTGAGCATAATGTTTTCTGGTGACATAGGAACGTGTAAGTATAGTGTTGGTGTTGAGATCTCTCGTTTGAGGCGAGTGTTCGGTTTTGCACCGGATGATCGGGCCATTGATAGAGGCTGCCAGATTGAGAGGACTGTTGATGTACAGCCTACCCCTGAGGTCGTGATGTTGTCTACCGTGCAGACAGATGACCCAGCTGTTGCTGAGATTGATGGGATGTCGTTTCCAGAGTCAATGAGCTGAAACCACTGGAGCTTTCAGACAGAGATGTGATAGAAGAGAGATAGTCCATCTTGAGTTGAGTGACTGATATGATTCGTCAGACTTGATGTGCTGATGCAGGCTCAGCTGAGTTGAAGAATTCCAATTGAAGGATCGTACTTGGATCTATAATAAATCGAGCAAGAGAGGATATTGTTCGTTGGATGCCCGATGTGAGATCGGTATGTTGTAGAAGGACCTCACCCAGATGCGTTGTGAGTTGATCGAGAATGGACGAATAAAGTGTATTCCTCGGATTATGGGGACGAGTTCCCGAGGACGTGTTCGGCTAGATATCTTCCACGGAGTGGTGAAGATACCGGGTTCGTAATTTTGAGTCCGTGTCAGAGACTCCGGATTGACTGTAGCCGAGAATGAATTGCAATACGCAGACAGCAAGAGATGACATCGAAGTGGACGATAATAAATACGAGTGGAACAAGAGGTTTGTGCGAGATGTTAACGAGCGGTTGTTACTCCCCATTGATGTCAGAGGATTGATATGTGTGTAGAGGCACTAATACGGCCAAATTTCCAGAGGAAAGACGTGCTGAGGACGCAGCTGTCCGGTTATGAGAAAAGAGTCAAGCAAGAGTGCCAATCTTCGTATAGTTCAGCATAGGTGAGATCGGAAGAAGCCATGAGCAAGTTCTTTCCAAGGCACCGCAGCGATAAAGATTTACACCCAGGATCAGTTATATCACGCATATTCAGAGGGCCAGATGCCGCCGTCAGTAATGTGCCGTTTGAGAGTGGTCATGTTGATTAGCCAAACGTTGATCAGAGGAGTTCCAAAGCGGAATTGTTCCGTTAGTACACCTGACCGGGCCGACGAGCTGAAGGATCGTGAGATTGGTAACACAGAGAGTAAACGAGGACCCAGAGACTGAAGACGCCAGACCGTGAGTAGGAGGCAAGTAAATGATCTTGCTTTTCCAGCTTGGGCATACCGATATTTTTCGACATTGAAGGAGGTGTACCTCAATGTCATTTATTGCGATTGCGTTTTGTGATCCGAGTATCACACTTATATCGCTTGGATTTGAGTTTCGATGATTAAGTTTCATGATATTGTTTTCGTGCACCATGGCTGCACCTATTGGATATTTACATTTTGTGCACAGATATTGCACTTGATTTATGTTTTATATATCGCTACATTGGTTTATGATTTGTGCATATCTATTGCACTTGGTATCGATTTGTGCCTTCATTGTACGTATTTATGGTTTCGTCGATTCGATACTGTCGATTTGATTTCGTGCATGTTGTATGCACTTACCTTTACTTATGCACTCGGTATAGCTTATATGTGCTTGTAGTGCATTGGGATGGATTTTGTGCACGCAGTTGCACACGTTTATGATTTTATACACCTTGGTACACTCGATGTTATTTTTGTGAGTATTTGGAATATTGATGAGTATTCGTGCATTTGTTGCACTAGATTTGTATTTCGAGCATTGGTTGAACCAGATTTATGTTTTTGTGAGCGTTTGCACTTGACGTTCTTTTTCGTGCGCTTTACAGCACTAGGCATTTTGTGCGGACCTGACGCACTTAATTTGGATTTTGAGCATATTGGGCCACGGCAGGGGATTTTGTGCACACCGGATGCACTTGATTGAGATTTTTATTCGTGCATGATAGTTGCACTGGATTGAGATTTTCATGCACTCTAGATGCACTTGATATTGTGATCGTGCACATCCTTGCACTGGACAGATGCGTTCGTGCACACCCGTTGCACTTAGTTTTGCTTTTGTGCACATTCGTGGCACTTGTGTTTGGTTTGGATTTCCGGAAGCACCAGACGCACGTGATGTTGGATACGCCTTTGGAGGCTGATTTTTACTCATGAGCATCGTATTTTTTCATAATAAGGTACTATATTATATTGTAAGTTATATGTATGCCCTAGAGGTCATTACTGTACATGTGATGTATATTTTAGTGGATGCTTGGACATATAGAGGGAGGACTTTCTTGCTCGACATGATAGTATGCTATCTGGTTGCACTTTATCTTAACATGTACACTTATTGTCTCTCTATTACATGTTGATAAAGCCCTTAGGATGAGTACTTGACTACCAGGATTATGTTGCAGATCATACTAATAGGGACAGGGTAGTCGGTAAGTACATCCATCAAATGTTCCTAGTCAAGGGAGTATCGAGACAGGGCATCGATACTCCAGAGTAGACTAGCGTATACGCTTCTTGACCCATATGATGGGCGATGGATGATCCCATATCCATTGGTGTTTGACATCAGAGAAGGTACACGGGTGCTTAGTGGAAACTGGGTACACTGGACGGACTCGCCGAGAACTCCTAGATGGTATTATACCTATCGTCAGATAGCAGTTCTCTGGTGACACTGGTACAGGTTAGTCTGCCGACCGAGATCGTCATATAGTCTTGTGTGATTCCCACTGTGCTTTGATTTCCACCTTACCACGTTCAAGAGATCGTGCAAAACTGTAACGTTTTGAAAATCGTTTCGGTGAAATTTCGGAAAATCGGTAAAATGAGGGGGTTTTCTGTAAAAAGTCAAAATACAAATATCTTTATTATAAAATTAAATATATATATTCTAGATATGTAATTGCTAGTATTTGGTGTTTATTGAGCCACTGGTGAAATTTCAAATTTTCCGAAAAAATTTCCGAAAATAATTATTTTAATATTTTTTTAAGCCGTCACTAATACATTTAATTAAGGAAAAATTACAAATTGGAATGAGTTGAAATAAATTTTGTGCATCATAACACATTAAACAAAATTTTAACACGTTTTTGAACTGAAATGAAGTTGTTAATTGGTTATAGAAAATAATGAAGAAAAAGGCTTTTTTTGGTAAAATTAGTGTAAGTGGAAGTGGCGCATAACATTTATCTTTATTTCTCACCCAAACAAAACCCACACCCATCCCCAAAATTTTTGGGCCGAGCCCATGCTGTCCCCCTCCATCTCACACTTCTATTTGGTTTGAAAAGAAAACAAGAGAAGAAAAGGAAATGAAAGGATAAAAGAATATATAAGAATGGGCTTTTGACTTTATCTTTGACTTTGAAACCAACACCCTCTCTCTCTCACTCTCCCACTCACCTCACCCCTCCCCACTCTCGGCCAGAAATCAGCCCCCCCATTTTCTCCAAGTATCCATCTTCCTTCACATCCATTTTCCTTCAAAAAAATCAACAAAAATCAACACAAACCCTCACAAAATCAAAATCCGACTCCTATCCATTTCTCATTAGCCAAAATTGCATGGATCTAGGGAACAAGATTTCAATTTGGGAGGCTATGTGTGCTTGTGGATCTTAAACTTTTTTGGGTATAAATTCTAACCCTTTTTGCTTAATTTGTTAGTTAATTTCTTAAAGCTAAGCGATTTAAGTGTTAATTAGGCTTTAGTTGCAAGTTTGGAATTTCTAGAATTGGGTATGGATCAAGTTAGGGTTTTATATCATTAGAACATGGTTTAAGTGTATAATTTAACATATTATGGCATGTAAAATCTTACCTAGTAACTAGTTTGCTAATTGTTAATTTAAAATTTTACTAATTAAGCTATTTTGCTAACTAGGGTTTTTGGAAAATTATTAAATGCTTTAGATTAAATATAATTAAAGTTTCATATGATTATTAATATTATAATGAGTGGTTTAATACCTTTGGATCATGCAAAACCAAGCGTAGTTGTTGTTTTGTGCATTTTCACTCGAAATTGTTAAAATTAGATAAATTGCAAAACTAGCATTTTTTGTTTTATAAGAATTGATGAGATTAATTTTTGAAATGGGTTGTATGACTTATTTAAGATGTTTAATAAGTATTATGTCCATTAGAAATGTTAAAATATCAAGTTTTGTACTAAAACGGTAAATTTTTGCTTGCTAGATTTTCGGAAAAATGGCTTTTAAAGTGAGTTTGGGGTTTTTGTGAGTTTTAACCCATTTTATATTATAATTAGTGTTCGTGAATGTGCAAATGAGTGTGTTTGGGTTTTTCTCGATGGTTTGATGTTGTACATCGACATCGAGGGTTGGTTTGGCTATTCTTGCATACGTAGGCGATAGGTTTTGACCTATGCGTGATACGCGTGCCGATTTGATTTTCGTATACCGTTTCGATTTCAAATTTGGTTTTTAATGCGATACGGTGCGTTATGACATGTAGGTATCCCATGTGGATTTCGAGACGACAAGCAAGCGCGTGGCGACGTCGGCACCGGCGAACGAGGACCAGGTGAGTAGATTTATATCTACGGGGAGAAGTCGGGTGGATGGCGTATAGCAACCCTGTAGTTCGTGGTGATGTATACGAATACATATACACACATATATATTGAATATATTGTTGAGTTTATTGATGATAAAGATAGATTTTAGGTGTGATTGGATAGGTTTAGTGTTGCGAAACCTAGAGTAGAGGTCGCACCACATTTACACACACACACATACTTGCATACATTTTTCTTTTATATGTGTCTTTATGAGGTTATATTGTTATGTGTTCACATGGGTAAGGGACTATGTGTTCACATACTGGATTTGAGGATAGTATTTAAGATTTGAGATGAGTCGATAAGATTTGACTGAGACCGCGAGAACGGTGATATAGCAGAATTCGTACTTGAGATACGTCCTGATGTTATAGCGGATCTTGGGACGACGATACGGGTGAATAGTGTTATAAATTGAATGGTTGGCTTGTGATCGTGATATGATATAAGATATGTTAAGATATTCATAATAGGTCGCATTAGGCGATGTATACCTTTTTATGACGATATATGATGATGATATCGGTTTGTATGAGGCTGTAGATCAGCAGTCAGATCATGATTAGATTGATGATATTAGTATTGTATTAGACGTAGATCGTATCCCAGATTATGATCTTTGATAAAGAGGATACCAAATGGTTAATTTGATGAATGTGATACTGACTCATACCCAGATTTGGGATGCCGTACGACGGATTTACGTACGAGCTATATTTTGATGTTTGATCCGCACTCTTGACATGGGAATAATTGATTATAGATATGGTATCGGATGTAATATTATTGAGGCGGGATCACCGACTAATGTATATATATACATACATATATATATATATCGACTCAGATGTTAGGCGGTTTCCTTACCTTCAGTTACCCTGTTAGCTTAGCCCTATAGTTTAGTGTAGTTGTTAGACTAGGTTTATAGTAAATGCAGATTAGTTATTGTTGTGCCTAGTATTCAGCTCCCGCTCATTATTGTTGTTCTCACCGCATCGCATACTTACATTGCAATTTCATATTGCATTGTTGATATTATGCTGTTAGGACACCAGCACCATTACCGATGATGCGTATGTACCACATACACTTACTTGCCGGCTCACATACATCTTCATCGGTAATTGCCATGTCACGTACACCTTAGAAAATATTATTGCTTGACTTAGCTTGTTAGTTAGTAGTTTGACATGATATTAGTGTAACTGCCTTATATGCCAGTTTAGACATTGTAGTTATTATTTGTCACTTCATGCATACTGTTATTCATTGTTATGCCGCATTCCTAGATTTTCATGACTATATTCATGGTTTTACGTGCTATTGATGATTTGGATTCGGATTTCATGAGATTTCTTGGATTTGGAGGAAAACCGCAAAAACATAAATAAACTTCTTCTCTCTCTTTTTAATAAAAAGTGCGGTTTTCCCATGATGTATGAGTCATACACCATGAGTTTGCTGATGGATTTCGAGACCCGAGTTCGAGGAGTGGAGGAACCGTTTCGGGTACATGGTGGACCCGGTGCGGTATCCCGGGGAAAGAGGATCGCAGATGATGGCGTTGAGCCTGGCAGGAGAGCACTACCGACCGGTGATTTTACCCGACGCGTCGGATATCCGGAGGATACCATCGTAGTCTTGAGATGGATGGTAGGGGCCGGTCTGGACTGACGGCGCCCTAGATATTAAGATTGAGACATTGAGATTTCAAGATATTGAGGTACTGAGATTTGATGATACAAGCCAGTCCGGATAGCCGGAGCCTGAGATTTTGAGACATTGAGATTCATGTTTTGTGTCGATGCTAGACACTGTTTATGCTGATTTCATTTATGATACCTCTTTTAAAAAGATACAGAAATCTCACTAATTTATGAAAGCAGTTTTTTTCAGTACATGCATTCTGTTTCATGCATTCATACATCATCCATATGATACATTGCTACCTGAGGCACTGACACGAGCACTTGGTATTACCGTTGTTTAGAGGTATACCCTAGCCATTGTTATAGGCTGCTGGTTATATATTTGAGGATATATTATGATTGTATCACTTAGGATGCGTTGTTCATGCGATTTCTGTTCGTAGATGTTTTTTCTACTCACGATTTGGCAACTCACCCCCGTTGTGCCACAGTTTCTTGCAGGTTTTGCCGTACAGGTTTCATTACGGCTTGCTGGCACTACTTCCATTTTCCGGGTGATTTGTTAGTAGGTGGGTTTATTTGTATCGTATCCCTCATTATATACATTGTATATTATTATTCAGTTGTATCTAGAAGTTCCATCAACCAAACAAGTATTTATTTTTGAGATAGAGACCAGTGATGTTATTCTTTCGACCTTAGAGTCGCGCGTTATATTTCTGTGGATTTCTTGTTGTTTTGAGTTTCCTTTTGAGTTTTGATCCTCGCCCTTGGCGTTGTATATTATATTGCTTGCGTGGTTGTGAAGGTCGATTGACGAAGAGCTAGCTCCCTCTCAGGGATGCCTTTTATTGATTTCGTATACTATTCATGTTGTATCCCGTTTGGGAGCCAGTTTTTACAAAGGAGACTCTACCGAAATTTTCATGAAATATTTGATGTTTTTAAAAAACGCATAATTCGGCTTATGCTATTAAAACTACTTGATTTAAATTGGTTTTCCTTCACTCTACTACTTCTATTGGTATGGATTTCTGGGTTTTCGGCTTACTTAGATTACGTACGCCTCGAGACGTTTCGTAGTTTATGTGCCGGTCAAGTTCCGTACTTTCGGGACGTGACAAAGTTGGTATCAGAGCGTTAGGTTTTACCTTCGGAGCGTAGGATGACCCTTGGTTGATGGAATAGGTGACTAAAGTAAAGTGACGTACCGTGGTATGTTCCGCGGCATACTTACGATACGCTCCTCCATTTAAGGAGCCTTAGGATATACATTTCTTTGCTCAGTATCATATTCATTCCTGATCTAGCCTCATCGGTACCAGTTACGGTTTGCTGCCACGATTACGGGCAGGGAGAGCTACGGCTAGAGTTGCGGTCAGCACGAGCTCGTCATGAGCGAGGACTGACCAGGGCGTAATTCCGGCGACACACGATTGCGGAGATGTGTCTTTTTACTGTGTTTTCGCTCCACGAGCGTTTGGCGGATCGCCTTTACGAGATTTCTCGGACGTGCCGATCAGTACCAGAGGATTGAGCCAATGATAGAGGCCAGCCAGATTTTGATGACCGTTGGTGTATTGCTTACTCCTGATGATTGAGGCACTGTTCAGCGTGCAGACGAGTGAGCTAGTCATTGCTGCGAACGACGAGATATCGCCCCAGATGTTGGAGCTATTGCAGTACGAGTTGTACTATGAGATGATAGAAGGTCGCTAGTCACCAAGGATGAATGACTAGGACATGTGGTTCGTTCGCTACCCCGATGCGAAGTCATCAGATAGATTGATTCCAGCTAGAGACGACTTCACGCGGAGACATTGAGAGTCGACAGAGACGATCGAATGTCAGCAACCTATTATTCCAAGTTTAGATTATTCGGAAAGACATGCATGCAATTCTATAGACCCTCTAGAAGAATGAAACCCTAACTCGACTTAATGACCGTGTGAAAGCCTTTGAACCTTAGGGTTTGCAACAGTTCCGTGGCATTATTAGTGAGGCTTGGGTTTGCCTTTCTACGGCTGGACCATCGATGAAGTGGTGCGTACTCGATACTGTTAAACTATACCCAAGATGTTGGGCTCTTGGGGGATTATGAGGTTTTGAAAAATCGATCGGATGGTTTGACTTCATTCGGATGCTAGGTGGTGAGATGCAATCTTGGGAGACTCCAGATACGGGGATAGCCGTTGGAGCTCAGTCCATGCAGCCATGACGAGACGAGTCCGAAGCAGTCGACATCAGAGAAAAGTGGAGTAAGAGGTTCGTACGAGATCTTGATGAGACGAAGTTCCACTCCGCCATCAGAGATGCGATACGCATGCCGAGGCATTGTACTTGGATATACCTTCCAGAAGGAGTCGCGATGAGTATGCAGTCGTTCCGGAACGAGAACATATCTAGTAAGGGACGATGACTTCCGGATAGTTCGGCAGAGACGAGATTTGGGAGAGATTTCGACAGGACCTTTCTGAAATGAATTACGAGAAGACTTGGACCCAGGTGTGGTCATGTTACGCACACCGGCAGGCCAGAGTTCAGGATCGTCGACGAGACATGCTATGAGTGACCACGACAATTAGCCAAAGGTTCTTAGAGGAAGTGCTTGAGCGGGGACTATTCCGCTATATTTGATTCGGTATTTTGGGCGATCTATTCGCATGATTGATTTTGATGATTGAGTTTCATGATATTTGTTTTCATGGACCATGGTTGCACTTGCTGAGTATTTGCGATTTTTGCACAGTTGTTGCACTTTATCTCGTTTTCGTGCCTTGGTTTCTCACGTTTATGATTTTATGGGTTCCATACAGTTGAGTTGATTTTGTGCGTATATACACACACGATTTGGTTTTTGCACTCGGTATGATTCACATATGCTTGCAGTGTAGTGATACGTATTTTGTGCACTTAGATGCACCGGACTTCGATTTCGATTGTGATACTCGATATTTGTTTTGTGCACCTTGTGCACCTGATTTGATTTTGTACATGTTCGGCGCTTGATATTGGATTTCATGATTTCGTGCATGATGGATGCACCTGGTTTGGATTTTCGCGCATGTTTTGAGAAGCGATTTTGGTGCACACCAGATGCACTAAATCGAGATTTTTCGTGCGTGTCAGACGCACATGTCCTTGCTTTCAGGAACACACGTTGCCTATGACAGATGTTGTGTGCACACCCGATGCACTTAGATGTTGTTTCTGTGTGCATGTATGGCACATATATGGATTTTGATTTCCGTGCGCACCAGACGCACATAGCATTTACATGCATATTTTGGGATTGATTTCTTATGGAGCATTACGTTTTTATGATGATTGCTATGAGTTTTTATACTGAGCAGGACTAGTCAGAGGACAGTACCTGAATATATTTTGCATGCATTAATAGTTATTGAAGGGATTTCCAAAAAGCGAGCTATAGTCTCAGTATTTACCTACGTGTCTGATATACCACGAAATGTTTAAAACAAGGAGACCCTTCTAAATTGTTTCCAAAACGGCGGAACGTATATATTAAACAACGGATATATATATATATATATATATATATATATATATGTAGTTATTTTCTTACAATAGACGTCCGCCACCGTGCAGTGCTGCGAGCATCGCACAACGATTTAAAGAAGATTTGTCATGCATTGCTTCTAGAAGTTTTAATGATGTATATCATATTGATTTTCATTTTGGATTTAGACATTGTGTCTTCACCATGACTCCGATGATTACGGGATGCTGGATGGAGTTTTGATTTTGAGTTACATTCTCATTTTTCATGCGCATGCGCTGCTCTACGATTGTTTTATGTACTTATAACTTCGGAGCCCCGACGACTTGATGGTTTTGCTTAGATGTTTTAGTGTTTGGAGGGAGTTTTAATTTAAAATCCGGGGACCAAATTCCTTTAAGGGGAGAAGATTGTAACGTTTTGAAAATCGTTTCGGTGAAATTTCGGAAAATCGGTAAAATGAGGGGGTTTTCTGTAAAAAATCAAAATACAAATATCTTTATTATAAAATTAAATATACATATTCTAGCTATGTAATTGCTAGTATTTGGTGTTTATTGAGCCACTGGTGAAATTTCAAATTTTCTGAAAAATTTTCCGAAAATAATTATTTTAATATTATTTTAAGCCGTCACTAATACATTTAATTAGGGAAAAATTACAAATTGGAATGAGTTGAAATAAATTTTGTGCATCATAACACATTAAACAAAATTTTAACACGTTATTTTTGAAATGAAATGAAGTTGTTAATCGGTTTTAGAAAATATTGAAGAAAAAAGGCTTTTTTTGTGAAATTAGTGTAAGTGGAAGTGGGGCATAACATTTATCTTTGTTTCTCACCCAAACAAAACCCACACCCATCCCCAAAATTTCTGGGCCGAGCCCATGCTGTCCCCCTCCATCTCACACTTCTATTTGGTTTGAAAAGAAAACAAGAGAAGAAAAGGAAATGAAAGGATAAAAGAATATATAAGAACGGGCTTTTGACTTTATCTTTGACTTTGAAACCAACACCCTCTCTCTCTCACTCTCCCACTCACCTCACCCCTCCCCACTCTCGGCCAGAAATCAGCCCTCCCCCCCCCCCCATTTTCTCCAAGTATCCATCTTCCTTCACCTCTATTTTCCTTCAAAAAAAATCAACAAAAATCAACAAAAATCAACACAAACCCTCACAAAATCAAAATCCGAATCCTACCCATTTCTCGTTAGCCAAAATTGCATGGATCTGGGGAACAAGATTTCAATTTGGGAGGCTATGTGTGCTTGTGGATCTTCAAATTTATTGGGTATAAATTCTAACCCTTTTTGCTTAATTTGTTAGTTAATTTCTTAAAGCTAAATGATTTAAGTGTTAATTAGGCTTTAGTTGCAAGTTTGGAATTTCTAGAATTGGGTATGGATCAAGTTAGGCTTTTATATCATTTGAACATGGTTTAAGTGTATAATTTAACTTATTATGGCATGTAAAATCTTACCTAGTAACTAGTTTGCTAATTTTTATTTTAAAATTTTACTAATTAAGCTATTTTGCTAACTAGGGTTTTTGGAAAATTATTAAATGCTTTAGATTAAAAATAATTAAAGTTTCATGTCATTATTAATATTATAATGAGTGGTTTAATGCCTTTGGATCATGCAAAACCAAGCGTAGTTGTTGTTTTGTGCATTTTCACTCAAAATTGTTAAAATTAGATAAATTGCAAAACTAGAATTTTTAGTTTTATAAGAATTGATGAGATTAATTTTTGAAATGGATTGTATGACTTATTTAAGATGTTTAATAAGTATTATGGCCATTAGAATTGTTAAACAATCAAGTTTGGTACTAAAACGGTAAATTTTTGCATGCTATTTTGTCGGAAAAATGGCTTTTAAAGTGAGTTTGGGGTTTTTGTGAGTTTTAACCCATTTTATATTATAATTAGTGTTCGTGAATGTGCAAATGAGTGTGTTTAGGTTTTTCTTGATGGTTTGATGTTGTACATCGACATCGAGGGTTGGTTTGGCTATTCTTGCATGCGTAGGCGATAGGTTTTGACCTATGCGTGATACCCGTGCCGATTTGATTTTCGTATGCCGTTTCGATTTTGAATTTGGTTTTTAATGCGATACGGTGCGTTATGACATGTAGGTACCCCATGTGGACTTCGAGACGACAAGCAAGCGCATGGCGACGTCTGCACCGGAGAACGAGGACCAGGTGAGTAGATTTATATCTACGGGGAGAAGTCGGGTGGATGGCGTATAGCACCCCCGCAGTTCGTGGTGATGTATACGAATACGTATACACACATATAAATTGATTATATTGTTGAGTTTATTGATGATAAAGATAGATTTTAGGTGTGATTGGATAGGTTTAGTGTTGCGAGACCTAGAGTAGAGGTCGCACAACATTTACACACACACATATTTGCATACATTCTTCTTTCATATGTGTCTTTATGAGGTTATATTGTTATGTATTCACATGGGTATGGGACTATGTGTTCACATACTGGATTTGAGGATAGTATTTGGGATTTGAGATGAGTCGATAATATTTGACTGAGACCGCGAGAATGGTGATATGGCAGGATTCGTACTTGAGATACGTCCTGATGTTATAGCGGATCTTGGGACGACGATACGGGTGAATAGTTTTATACATTGAATGGTTGGCTTGTGATCGTGATATGAGATAAGATATGTTAAGATATTCATAATAGGTCGCATTAGGCGATGTATACCTCTTTGTGGCGATATATGATTATGATATCGGTTTGTATGAGGCTGTAGATCAGCAGTCAGATCATGATTACATTGATGATATTAGTATTGTACTAGACGTAGATCGGTACCCCGGATTATGATCTTTGATAAAGAGGATACCAAATGGTTAATTTGATGAATGTGATACTGACCCGTACCTAGATTTGGGATGCCGTACGACAGATTTACGTACAAGCTATATTTTGATGTTTGATCCGCACTCTTGACATAGGAATAATTGATTATAGATATGGTATAGGATGTGATATTATTGAGGCGGGATCACCGACTAATGTATATACATACATTCATATATATATATATATATATATATATGTATATATATATATATGTATATATATATATATGTATCGACTCAGATGTTAGGCGGTTTCCATACCTTCAGTTAGCCTGTTAGCTTAGCCCTATAGTTTAGTGTAGTTGTTAGGCTAGGTTTATATTAAATGCAGATTAGTTATTGCCGTGCCAAGTATTCTGCTCCCGCTCATTATTGTTGTTCACTCCGCATCGCATACTTACATTGCTATTTCATATTGCATTGTTGATATTATGCTGTTAGGACACCAGCACCATTACCGATGATGCGTATGTACCACGTACACTTACTTGCCGGCTCACACACATATTCATCGGTAATTGCCATGACACGTACACCTTAGAAAATATTATTGCTTGACATAGCTTGTTAGTTAGTAGTTTGACATGATATTAGTGTACCTGCCTTATATGCCAGTTTAGACATTGTAGTTATTACTTGTCATTTCATGCATACTGTTATTCATTGTTATGCCGCATTCCTAGATTTTCATGCCTATATTCATGGTTTTACGTGCTATTGATGATTTGGTTTTGAATTTCATGAGATTTCTTGGATTTGGAGGAAAACCGCAAAAACATAAATAAACTTTTTCTCTCTTTTAAATAAAAAGTGCGGTTTTCCCGTGATATATGAGTCGTCCACCATGAGTTTGCGATGGATTTCGAGACCCGAGTTCGAGGAGTGGAGGAACCGTTTCGGGTACATGGTGGGCCCGGTGCGGTACCCCGTGGCACGAGGATCGCAGATGATGGCATTAGCCTGGCAGGGGAGCACTACCGACCGGTGATTTTACCCGACGCGTCGGATATCCTGAGGATACCGTCGTAGTCTTGAGATGGATGGTAGGGGCCGGTCTGGACTGACGGCGCCCTAGATATTGACATTGAGACATTGAGATTTCGAGATATTGAGGTACTGAGATTTGATGATACAAGCCAGTCCGGATAGCCGGAGCCTAAGATTTTGAGATATTGAGATTTATGTTTTGTGTCGATGCTAGACACTGTTTATGCTGATTTCATTTATGATACCTCTTTTAAAAAGATACAGAAATCTCACTAATTTATGAAAGCAGTTTTCTTCAGTACATGCATTCTGTTTCATGCATTCATACATCATCCATATGATACATTGCTACCTGAGGCACTGACACGAGCACTTGGTATTACCGTTGTTTAGAGGTATACCCTAGCCATTGTTATAGGCTGCTGGTTATATATTTGAGGATATATTATGATTGTATCACTTAGGATGCGTTGTTCATGCGATTTCTGTTCGTAGATGTTTTTTCTACTCACGATTTGGCAACTCACCCCCGTTGTGCCACAGTTTCTTGCAGGTTTTGCCGTACAGGTTTCATTACGGCTTGTTGGCACTACTTCCATTTTCCGGGTGATTTGTTAGTAGGTGGGTTTATTTGTATCGTATCCCTCATTATATACATTGTATATTATTATTCAGTTGTATCTAGAAGTTCCATCAACCAAACAAGTATTTATTTTTGAGATAGAGACCAGTGATGTTATTCTTTCGACCTTAGAGTCGCGCGTTATATTTCTGTGGATTTCTTGTTGTTTTGAGTTTCCTTTTGAGTTTTGATCCTCGCCCTTGGCATTGTATATTATATTTCTTGCGTGGTTGTGACCATCGATTGACAAAGTGCTAGCTCCCTCTTAGGGATGCTTTTTATTGATTTCGTTTACAATTCATGTTGTATCCCGTTTGGGAGCCAGTTTTTAAAAAGGAGACTCTGCCGAAATTTTCATGAAATATTTGATGTTTTTAAAAAACGCATAATTCGGCTTATGCTATTAAAACTACTTGATTTAAATTGGTTTTCCTTCACTCTACTACTTCTATTGGTTTGGATTTCTGGGTTTTCGGCTTACTTAGATTACGTACGCCTTGAGACGTTTCGTAGATTAAGTGCCGGTCATGTTCCGTACTTTCGGGACGTGACAAAATTGGTATCAGAGCGTTAGGTTTTACCTTCGGAGCGTAGGATGACCCTTGGTTGATGGAATATGTGACTAAAGTAAAGTGACGTACCGTGGTATGTTCCGCAGCATACGTACGATACGCTACTCCACTTAAGGAGCCTTAGGATATACATTTCTTTGCTCAGTATCATATTCATTCCTGATCTAGCCTCATCGGTACCAGTTACGGTTTGCTGCCACGATTACGGGCAGGGAGAGCTACGGCTAGAGTTGCGGTCATCACGAGCTCGTCACGAGCGAGGACTGACCAGGGCGTAATTCCGGCGACACACGATTGCGGAGATGTGTATTTTTACTGTGTTTTCGCGCCACGAGCGTTTGGAGGATCGCTTTTACGAGATTTCTCGGACGTGCCGATCAGTACCAGAGGATTGAGCCAATGATAGAGACCAGCCAGATTTTGATGACAGTTGGCGTATTGCTTACTCCTGATGATTGAGGCACTGTTCAGCGTGCAGACGAGTGAGCCAGTCATTGCTGCGAACGACGAGATATCGCCCTAGATGTTGGAGCTATTGCAGTACGAGTTGTACTAAGAGATGATAGAAGGCCGCTAGTCACCAAGGATGAATGACTAGGACATGTGGTTCGTTCGCTACCCCAATGCGAAGTCATCAGATATATTGATTCCAGGTAGAGACGACTTCACGCGGAGACGTTGAGAGTCGACAGAGACGATCGAATGTCAGCAACCTATTATTCCAAGTTTAAAGTATTCGGAAAGACATGCAGGCAATTCTATGGACCCTCTAGAAGAATGAAACCCTAACTCGACTTAATGACCGTATGAAAGCCTTTGAACCTTAGGGTTTACGACAGTTCCGCGGCGCCATTAGTGAGGCTTGGGTTTGCCCTACTACGGCTGGACCATCGATGCTGTGGTACGTACTCGATACTGTTAAACTGTACCCAAGATGTTGAGCTCTTGGGGGATTATGAGGTTTTGACAAATCGATCGGATGGTTCGACTTCATTCGGATGCTAGGTGGTGAGATGCATTCTTGGGAGACTCCAGATACGGGGATAGCCGTTGGAGCTCAGTCCATGCAGCCATGACGAGACGAGTCCGAAGCAGTCGACATCAGAGAAAAGTGGAGTAAGAGGTTCGTACGAGATCTTGATAAGACGACGTTCCACTCCTCCATCAGAGATGCGATACGCATGCCGAGGCATTGTACTTGGATATACCTTCCAGAAGGAGTCGCGATGAGTATGCAGCCGTTCCGGAATGAGAACAGATCTAGTAAGGGACGATGACTTCCGTACAGTTCGGCAGAGACGAGATTTGGGAGAGATTTCGACAGGACCTTTCTGGAATGAATTACGAGAAGACTTGGACCCAAGAGTGGTCATGTTACGCACACCGGCAGGCCAGAGTTCAGGATCGTCGACGAAACATGCTATGAGTGACCACGAAAATTAGCCAGAGGTTCTTAGAGGAAGTGCTTGAGCGGGGACTATTCCGCCATGTTTGATTCGTTATTTTGGGCGATCTATTCGCATGATTGATTTTGATGATTGAGTTTCATGATATTTTTTTTCATGGACCATGGTTGCACTTGCTGAGTATTTGCGATTTTTGCACAGTTGTTGCACTTGATCTCGTTTTCGTGCCTTGGTTTCTCACGTTTATGATTTTATGGGTTCCATACAGTTGAGTTGATTTTGTGCATATATACGCACACGATTTGGTTTTTGCACTCGGTATGATTCACATATGCTTGCAGTGTAGTGATACGCATTTTGTGCACTTAGATGCACTGGACTTCGATTTCGATTGTGATACTCGATATTTGTTTTGTGCACCTTGTGCACCTGATTTGATTTTGCGCATGTTTGGCGCTTAATATTGGATTTCATGATTTCGTACATGATGGATGCACCTGGTTTGGATTTTCACGCATGTTGAGCGCATGTTTTGAGAAGCGATTTTGGTGCACACCAGATGCACTAAATCGAGATTTTTCGTGCATGTCAGACGCACCTGTCCTTGCTGTCAGGCACACACGTTGCCTATGACAGATGTTGTGTGCACACCCGATACACTTAGTTGTTGTTTCTGTGCGCATGTATGGCACATATATGCATTTTGATTTCCGTGCGCACCAGACACACATAGCATTTATATGCATATTTTGGGATTGATTTCTTATGGAGAAGTACGTTTTTATAATGATTGCTATGAGTTTTTGTACTGAGCAGGACTAGTCAGAGGACAGTACCTGAATATATTTTGCATGCATTGATAGTTATTGAAGGGATTTCCAAAAAGCGAGCTATAGTCTCAGTATTAACCTACGTGTCTGATATGACACGAAATGTTTAAAACAAGGAGACCATTCTAAATTGTTTCCAAAATGGAGGAACGTACATATTAAACAATGGATATATATATATATGTAGTTATTTTCTTACAATAGACGTCCGCCACTGTGCAGTGCTGCGAGCATCGCACAGCGATTCGAAGACGATTTGGCATGCATTGCTTCCAGATGTTTTAATGATGTATATCATATTGATTTTTATTTTGGATTTAGACATTGTGTCTTCACCATGACTCCGATGATTGCGGGATGCTGGATGGAGTTTTGATTTTGAGTTACATGCTCTTTTTTCATGCGCATGCGCTGCGCTACGATTGTTTTATGTACTTATGACTTCGGAGCCCCGACGACTTATTGGTTTTGCTTAGATGTTTTAGTGTTTGGGGGGAGTTTTAATTTAAAATTCGGAAGACGAATTTCTTTAAGGGGAGAAAATTGCAATGTTTTGAAAATCTTTTCGGTGAAATTTCGGAAAATCGGTAAATGAGGTGGTTTTCTGTAAAAAGTTAAAATACAAATATCTTTATTATAAAATTAAATATACATATTCTAGCTATGTAATTGCTAGTATTTGGTGTTTATTGAGCTACTGGTGAAATTTCAAATTTTCTGAAAGTTTATCCGAAAATAATTATTTTAATATTATTTTAATCCGTCACTAATACATTTAATTAGGGAAAAATTACAAATTGGAATGAGTTGAAACAAATTTTGTGCATCATAACACATTAAACAAAATTTTAACACGTTATTTTTGAAATGAAATGAAGTTGTTAATCGGTTTTATAAAATATTGAAGAAAAAGGCTTTTTTTGTGAAATTAGTGTAAGTAGAAGTGGGGCATAACATTTTTCTTTGTTTATCACCCAAACAAAACCCACACCCATCCCCAAAATTTCTGGGCCAAGCCCATGCTGTCCCCCTCCATCTCACACTTCTATTTGGTTTGAAAAGAAAACAAGAGAAGAAAAGGAAATGAAAGGATAAAAGAATATATTAGAATGGGCTTTTGACTTTATCTTTGACTTTGAAACCAACACCCTCTCTCTCTCACTCTCCCACTCACCTCACCCCTCCCCACTCTCGGCCAGAAATCAGCCCCCCCATTTTCTCCAAGTATCCATCTTCCTTCACCTCTATTTTCCTTCAAAAAAATCAACAAAAATCAACACAAACCCTCACAAAATCAAAATCCAACTCCTACCCATTTCTCATTAGCCAAAATTGCATGGATCTAGGAAACAAGATTTTAATTTGGGAGGCTATGTGTGCTTGTGGATCTTCAAATTTATTGGGTATAATTTCTAACCCTTTTTGCTTAATTTGTTAGTTAATTTCTTAAAGCCAAGTGATTTATGTGTTAATTAGGCTTTAGTTGCAAGTTTGGAATTTCTAGAATTGGGTATGGATCAAGTTAGGGTTTTATATCATTTGAACATGGTTTAAGTGTATAATTTAACATATTATGGCATGTAAAATCTTACCCAGTAACTAGTTTGCTAATTGTTAGTTTAAAATTTTACTAATTAAGCTATTTTGCTAACTAGGGTTTTTGGAAAATTATTAAATTCTATAGATTAAATATAATTAAAGTTTAATTTCATTATTAATATTATAATGAGTGGTTTAATGCCTTTGGATCATGAAAAACCAAGCGTAGTTGTTGTTTTGTGCATTTTCACTCGAAATTGTTAAAATTAGATAAATTGCAAAACTAGAATTTTTAGTTTTATAAGAATTGATGAGATTAATATTTGAAATGGGCTGTATGACTTATTTAAGATGTTTAATAAATATTATGGCCATTAGAATTGTTAAAACATCAAGTTTGGTACTAAAACGGTAAATTTTTGCTTGCTAGATTTTCGGAAAAATGGCTTTTAAAGTGAGTTTAGGGTTTTTGTGAGTTTTAACCCATTTTATATTATTATTAGTGTTCGTGAATATGCAAATGAGTGTGTTTGGGTTTTTCTTGATGGTTTGACGTTGTACATCGACATCGAGGGTTGGTTTGACTATTCTTGCATGCGTAGGCGATAGGTTTTGACCTATGCGTGATACGCGTGCCGATTTGATTTTCGTATGCCGTTTCGATTTCGAATTTGGTTTTTAATGCGATACGGTGCGTTATGACATGTAGGTACCCCATGTGGACTTCGAGACGACAAGCAAGCGCATGGCGGCGTCGGCACCGGATAACGAGGACCAGGTGAGTAGATTTATATCTACGGGGAGAAGTCGGGTGGATGGCGTATAGCACCCCCGCAGTTCGTTGTGAGGTATACGAATACGTATACACACATATATATTGATTATATTGTTGAGTTTATTAATGATAAAGATAGATTTTAGATGTGATTGGATAAGTTTAGTGTTGCGAGACCTAGAGTAGAGGTCGCACCACATTTACACACACACATAGTTGCATACATTCTTCTTTCATATGTGTCTTTATGAGGTTATATTGTTATGTGTTCATATGGTATGGGACTATGTGTTCACATACTGGATTTGAGGATAGTATTTGGGATTTGAGATGAGTCGATAAGATTTGACTGAGACCGCGAGAACGGTGAATTGGCAGGATTCGTACTTGAGATACGTCCCGATGTTATAGCGGATCTTGGGACGACGATACGGGTGAATAGTTTAATACATTGAATGGTTGGCTTGTGATCGTGATATGAGATAAGATATTCATAATAGGTCGCATTAGGCAATGTATACCTTTTTATGACGATATATGATGATGATATCGGTTTGTATGAGGCTGCAGATCAGCAGTCAGATCATGATTACATTGATGATATTAGTATTGTACTAGACGTAGATCGGTACCCCGGATTATGATCTTTGATAAAGAGGATACCAAATGGTTAATTTGATGAATGCGATACTGACCCGTACCCAGATTTGGGATGCCGTACGACGGATTTACGTACGAGCTATATTTTGATGTTTGATCCGCACTCTTGACATGGGAATAATTGATTATAGATATGGTATAGGATGTGATATTATTGAGGCGGGATCACCGACTAATGTATATATATACATACATATATATATATGTATCGACTCAGATGTTAGGCGGTTTCCTTACCTTCAGTTAGCCTGTTAGCTTAGCCCTATAGTTTAGTGTTGTTGTTTGACTAGGTTTATATTAAATGCAGATTCGTTATTGTTGTGCCTAATATTCAGCTCCCGCTCATTATTGTTGTTCGCTCCACATCGCATACTTACATTGCTATTTCATATTGCATTGTTGATATTATGCTTTTAGGACACTAGCACCATTACCGATGATGCGTATGTACCATGTACACTTACTTGCCGGCTCACACACATCTTCATCGGTAATTGCCATGTCACGTACACCTTAGAAAATATTATTGCTTGACATAGCTTGTCAGTTAGTAGTTTGACATGATATTAGTGTACCTGCCTTATATGCCAGTTTAGACATTGTAGTTATTACTTGTCACTTCATGCATACTGTTATTCATTATTATGCCGCATTCCTAGATTTTCATGCCTATATTCATGGTTTTACGTGTTATTGATGATTTGGATTCGGATTTCATGAGATTTCTTGGATTTGGAGGAAAACCGCAAAAACATAAATAAACTTCTTCTCTCTCTTTTAAATAAAAAGTGCGGTTTTCCCATGATGTATGAGTCGTCCACCATGAGTTTGCTGATGGATTTCGAGACCCGAGTTCAAGGAGTGGAGGAACCATTTCGGGTACATGTTGGACCTGGTGCGGTACCCCAGGGCAAGAGGATCGCAGATGATGGCGTTGAGCCTGGCAGGGGAGCACTACCGACCGGTGATTTTAACCGACGCGTCGGATATCCGGAGGATACCGTCGTAGTCTTGAGATGGATGGTAGAGGCCGGTTTGGACTGACTGCGTCCTAGATATTGAGATTGAGACATTGAGATTTCGAGATATTGAGGTATTGAGATTTGATGATACAAGCCAGTCCGGATAGCCGAAGCCTGAGATTTTGAGACATTGAGATTTATGTTTTGTGTCAATGCTAGACACTGTTTATGCTGATTTCATTTATGATACCTCTTTTAAAAAGATACAGAAATCTCACTAATTTATGAAAGCAGTTTTCTTCTGTACATGCATTCTGTTTCATGCATTCATACATCATCCATATGATACATTGCTACCTGAGGCACTGACACGAGCACTTGGTATTACCGTTGTTTAGAGGTATACCCTAGCCATTGTTATAGGCTGCTGGTTATATATTTGAGGATATATTATGATTGTATGACTTAGGACGCGTTGTTCATGCGATTTCTGTTCGTAGATGTTTTTTCTACTCATGAGTTGGCAACTCACCCCCATTGTGCCACAGTTTCTTGCAGGTTTTGCCGTACAGGTTTCATTGCGGCTTGCTGGCACTACTTCCACTTCCGGGTGATTTGCTAGTAGGTGGGTTTATTTGTATCGTACCCCTCATTATATACATTGTATATTATTATTCAGTTGTATCTAGAAGTTCCATCAACCAAACATGTATTTATTTTTGAGATAGAGACCAGTGATGTTATTCTTTCGACCTTAGAGTCGCGCATTATATTGCTGTGGATTTCTTGTTGTTTTGAGTTTCCTTTTGAGTTTTGATTCTTGCCCTTGGCGTTGTATATTATATTACTTGTGTGGTTATGACCGTCGATTGACGAAGAGCAAGCTCCCGCTTGGGGATGCCTTTTATTGATTTCGTATACTATTCATGTTGTATCCCGTTTGGGAGCCAGTTTTTACAAAGGTGACTCTGCCGAAATTTTCATGAAATATTTGATGTTTTTAAAAAACGCATAATTCGGCTTTTGCTATTAAAAATACTTGATTTAAATTGGTTTTCCTTCACTCTACTACTTCTCTTGGTTTGGATTTCTAGGTTTTCGGCTTACTTAGATTACGTACGCCTCAAGACGTTTCGTAGTTTAAGTGTCGGTCATGTTCCGTACTTTCGGGACGTGACAAAGTTGGTATCAAAGCGTTAGGTTTTTACCTTCGGAGTGTAGGATGACCCTTGGTTGATGGAATAGGTGACTAAAGTAAAGTGACGTACCGTGGTATGTTCCGCGGCTTACTTACGATACGCTACTCCACTTAAGGAGCCTTAGGATATACATTTCTTTGCTCAGTATCATATTGAATCCTGATCTAGCCTCATCGGTACCAGTTACGGTTTGCTGCCACGATTACGAGCAGCGAGAGCTACGGCTAGAGTTGCGGTCACACGAGCTCGTCACGAGCGAGGACTGACCAGGGCGTAATTTCGGCGACACACGATTGCGGAGATGTGTCTTTTTACTGTGTTTTCGCGCCACGAGCGTTTGGCGGATCGCCTTTATGAGATTTCTCGGACGTGCCTGTAACACCTTAGGATGTGTTTAGTGGCTAATTATATTTAAATAAAGGGTTTTTAATAAAAAGTTTACCAAATTGGGTTTCAAATACAAATTTAATAATTATTTTCCTAGTATTTTCCTAGGCTTGCACACACTTGTGCATATAAACTAGGGTTTAAAATGAGATTATACCATGATTAGCAACCATGGTGGGTTTAATAATGGGGATTAAGTCTTTTGGGTTTTAATTAAGTCTATTTAGTTATTTGTTGGTTGTTTTAATTTGAATTTTTGTTTTGGGGTGTTGACTTGAGAGAATGAGAGAGAGAGAGAATGCATCATGGCAAAGCCCATGCTGTGCCGCTGCAGCAGCACAACACAGCAGTAGCAGCAGTGAGCAGCGGCAACAGCAACAGCAACAACTTCAGCTGCAGCTCCTTTCCTCTACTCCTTCTTCTTCCTCCTGCCTCCCAGGGTCGAGTGTGGGGTATACTTCTTGAACTTACCCCCTAGTTTGCTTAGTTAGTGAAGTTTAGCTTCGATTAGTGATTAATTGTGCGTTTTAGTGCTAAATGTGGTGTGTAGTGTGAACTTTGGTTAGGTGAGGTTAGTATTGCTTAGACTAAGTTAATTAAGTGCTGTTAAGGCCATGTTAACCTAGCTTAGCCCCCAATTTCACTAAAATACCACCAGATTTATGTTTGATGCAAAATTCATCGTTTTAAGCAAATTCTAGCTTCCTGTAATCTGCTATCGACTCAGTGAGTTCAGAATAAATCTGAGTTAACTTCAGTATAGTTGTTAGGTGCTGATCCTATGTGTAGAACACGACCCCCATTTTCCATGTTTGGGCCGTCGAAATTTTAGTTATGGCCGCAATTTGCGGCCAGATGAGGGGGGCATGGGTTTGGGTCTTGCTCTATTGGTGTCTGCTGCTATTCTAAGACTCATGGTATGTGCAATTTTATTTAATTCTTGTTGTAGAAAAATCTGGAGTTAAATACCTGTTTCTCGTATTTTTAAACCTTCACGACACGCGTGATACGTGTGGTGGGTTTGGGGTTTCTGCGTATCGCGACGCTTCGGGGTAGTTTCAGGCGCGTAATCACACGTTTTAGCGTATCGCGCACTACGCGTGCTTGGTTTGCGACGCGGGTTTCTAGTTTGACCTTAATATCGCGTTTTGTGGATTTGAGCTTATGTGTGATATATTGTGTAATTCTAGATTCGCAGGCGAGTGAGACGGACGCTGAGAAGAAGGGGAAGCAAGTCGACGGCTACACTTAGCGCGAGACTTTGGTGTGTAGATTTAACATCTATGGGGATATCGCCCGCATGGCGTTATGCGTCAGGGCTGATAGGACCTTATAGCTATATGTTGCATTTACCTACATTGATTGTCATGGATACTGTTGTTGCATACTGCATTTCCTGCTATATGTATATAAACTTAGAATTGATAGAACACCGCACTATTACTAATAGTTCATGTTGCACGAGAACTAATCTGCATGTACACACACACCGTTAGTAATTCCCATGACACACTCACTGTAGAATTGCCATGGTTATTATGCTGTAGTTCATTTCACCTATGATTCGATATAATTTTCATAGAAATTGGGAGCCGCATGCTGTCTTTGAAAACTGAAACTATTTAAGAAAAGCGGTTTCTCCCTTGTACCTATATTATGGCTTGATGTACATAGCACATCACATTTGATTTACTCATTGGTGTTGGATTTTCATGTGATTTATGGTTTTGAGGACCGTGGGATTTTTTAAAGAAAAGATGCACTATTTGAAAACCCGGTTCCTCGTGATATGATATTTTGGTGCGTCCACCACGCGTTTTCTCGGTGCTGAGACGTGTGCTTGAAACCCGATTCGAGGAGTGGATGATCCGTTTACGGGTTCGTGGTGGACCCGGTATGGTTCCCCTCGGCAAGATGATCGATGGACTTTGCCGATTGAGCCTGGAGGTGGGCGAGTACCTACCGGTGATTGGTTGGACCTGGCGGTTATCCGGAGGATACTGACCATAGTCGAGAGATGGATGCAGGATGATCCGTACTGCCGGGGCCGAGGGCCGATACCGCAGACGGAGCCCGTGGGCTGATCCGGACTTACGGAGCCCGATATATTAGGATTTGCATGTCGATGCTGGACATGAGTATTTTATGATATTTTGAGTGCCGATGTTGGGCACTCGTGATTTGAGGGCCGAGGAGAGTGCCGGCGCCTGAGTTAATTTGGATTTGGGTGCAGTTTTGGGCACCGATTATTTTTCCACGTTGATATTCCGTGTAGATGTTGTTTATCCTATGCTCAGCATTGATTATCATGTATCTCATCCTGTAGTTATTTTACCTGACAGAGCATTTGCATGATCATTGCACCTACTGCTTGTCGCATATAGATCTTGCTTGCTGGCATATGATAGAATAGCGCAGTACGTGCTTGCTCGCGATTATCTTTATATGTTATCTCTATTCATGAGTTGGAAACTCACCCCCGTTGTGCCACAGTATTTGCAGGTTGCCCCTCAGAGTAGTCACGGCAGGCTGCCTTTTGCATCTTTTGGCTACAGATATCACTACAGTTGGTGCGAGAGCTGTTTTGCTATTAGGTGGGTTGTGGTATCTGATTACTTTTATTGTACCCCCCTTTTGTATCTAGTATTCTCCATCAACCATATATGTACTGGACTTAGAGACAGTGTGAGGACGAGATGTATATTTTTGTATTCTGGTGTCGAGCTCGTGGGAGCCGACTGTTTATATATGGAGTTTATTATTCTGTGATGTTTACTTATTGCTCATTCTTCGCTACGACGTTGTATATTACTCTTGTGGTAATGGTTTCCGCCGTTGGGCGTGATTGCTCCCGTTGGGGATGCTTTGTTTCATTATATCTCATTTCACTTATATCCTGTTTTATACCCGATTTCGGGGTTACTTTTACAAAGGAAATGCTGCCAAAATTATTTAAATGATAACTTAACCTTAAAAGAACTTTATTGAACTATTTAAGGTTTTTTAAATGTTTTAATTAAATGTTTTCAACACTCACTACTTTTAAATGGTTTTGATTTCTGGGTTCGGCTTACTTAGTCGCGTTACGCCTGTAGACGTTGCGTGGTTAAGTGCCGGTCACGAGTCGAAACATTCGGGTCGTGACAAAGTTGGTATCAGAGCCTAGGTTTTACCTTTCGGAGTGTAGGATGACCTTGGTATGATGGAGTAGGTAGCTGAAGAAGAGTGGCGTAGCGTGTGTATGTTCCGCGGCATACTCACGACACGGTACTCCGTCATGGCGACCTTAGGACTTATTGATTTAAATTCCTTCTTGAGTATATATATTCTTGCGATTCGATTTCCGTATTCTTATCGAATCCTAATTTCCTTTCAGCCATTATGCTGCCAAAGACTACGAGGGCGCAGAGAGCGTCCGCGAGGGCCGAGATGCGAGTTGATTCGTCTGAGACGAGGACTGATCAGCGCAGTACACCGGTTGTACCCGAGCAGGCTGTTCCTCCTGTGATAGATCAGATCGCCACGCTAGGGGCAGGTATGCAGGAGATGCGCCAGACGGTGGGATCCAGCATGCAGGAGATGCGCCAGATGATAGGATCGCTAGTTGATACGCTTCGAGTGCAGCGACCAGAGGTAGCTCCACCTGTTACAGAGACCGTGATGGTACCTACCGTACAGCCAGTTTCCCCTGCAGCCACGGAGGTGATTACAGTATCGCTATCAGAGTTTATGAGGCTGAAGCCTTCGTTCTTCACTGGCACCGATGCAGCCGAGGACCCACAGTCTTTCATTGATAGGATGGCTCGGATATGTCGTTCCCTCAGATGCGCAGATGCTAGATGGGTTGAGTTCGCGAGCTTTTGCCTGGAAGGTCTTGCGCAGAAATGGTGCGAATCAGTTGAGAAAGGCAGAGAAGCAGGTCTTCCTCCTATGACCTGGACAGAGTTCGTGGCACTATTCCTTGCCCGCTTTCTCCCACTGAGTGTCAGAGATGCTAGAGCACGCTGGTTTGAGTCTTTACGCCATACTCCGGAGATGTCAGTGGCAGAGTATGACGTGCTGTTTACAGAGCTATCAGTTTTTGCCCCGTATTTAGTGGCTACCGAGGAGTTGCGAGTTAAGAGATTTGTTCGAGGCTTGCTTACACCACTGTTCCTTAAGATCAGCGCGCAGCATTACGAGACATATGTAGCAGCGGTAGACGCAGCCCTATTAGTCGAGGAGAGCCTTGCTGAGACTTCGGTAGTTCCAGAGCTGAAGAGAGTTCGTAGTGGTATATCAGCACGGAGACAGACATTCAGACGCCGCGGCAGGTATCGTTCAGATACGAGGAGTGGCAGAGATTCGGGACGAGACCAGATGTTTAGTTCGTATCCACGGGAGAGTCAGCAGTCGTCGTGGGGTTGCTATAGATGCGGCAGTCTACTTCACCTCGTCAGAGATTGTCCTGAGATACACCGGAGGGAGACAGCAGCACCGCATGTTACCTTACCACCTTCACCACCCCACAGGGCATTGCCTATTGTACCTATTGTTGCTCCGCGTCAGACTCATACATAGAGAGGTCATGGGCGTGGAGGAGTTGCTCAGAGAGGACGGGATGACCGAGGCAGAGGGCAGTCAGCCATCGGTGGAGGACAGGGGCGGTTTTTTGCTTTGACGCATCAGGACGCGCAGGCGTCCAATGCGGTAGTCTCAGGTATCATTCCAGTATGTTCTGTTGATGCACACGTGTTGTTCGATCCCGGATCCACGCACTCGTACGTATCCACACACTTTGTGTCGAGTTTGGGTAGAGAGTTCGGTTTGCTTGATCAGACACTTGTTGTGACCACTCCTGTAGGAGAGTCGTTTGTTGCTAGGCACGTGTTCCGATCCTGTACCGTCTTTATTGGAGAGAGAGAGTTGTCTGTCGACTTGATCCTTCTTGAAATATTGGACTTCGACGTTCTATTGGGCATGGATTGGTTAGCCACGTGTTATGCTTCTGTGGAGTGCCGTGAGAAGACAGTTAGATTATGTTTTCCCGGCGAATCGGTTTTTGTTGTGTTGGGGGACCGTGGTGCCACCCCTCACAGTGTGATTTCTTCTTTTCGCGCTGGACAGCTTTTGAGGAAGGGATGTCAGGGATTTCTCGCCTATGATTGCGATGCTAGCTCTACAGGGGTTCCGTTGGATCAGGTTCCAGTTGTTAGCGAGTTTCCTGATGTGTTCCCTGACGAGCTTACTGGGCTACCACCCGAGCGCGACATTTCTTTCTGTATTGATTTGGTTCCGGCACGGGGCCTATTTCCATACCGCCTTATCGGATGGCCCCGGTGGAACTTCGAGAATTGAAGGGTCAGTTGCAAGATTTGCTGGATAAGGGACTTATTCGACCCAGTGTTTCTCCTTGGGGTGCTCCAGTCCTGTTCGTCAAGAAGAAGGATGGCAGTTTACGTCTGTGTATCGACTACCGCCAGCTGAACAGGGTGACAGCGGAACAGATATCCTTTGCCATGTATCGACGATTTGTTCGACCAGCTTCAGGGGGCAGGATACTTTTCGAGGATTGATTTACGATCGGGCTATCATCAGCTGCGGGTTCGACAGGAGGACATTCCTAGGACAGCTTTCCGTACGCGCTACGGCTATTATGAGTTTTTGGTGATGTCGTTCGGACTCAACAATGCGCCAGCAGCATTCATGGACTTGATGAACCGTATTTTTCGGCCATATCTGGATCTGTTCATCATAGTATTCATTGACGATATCTTGGTGTATTCCCGGAGTAGTGAGGAGAACGAGCAGCACCTGCGGATTACACTACAGACCTTGAGGGAGCATCAGCTTTTCGCCAAATTCTCCAAGTGTGCTTTCTGGCTGGACAGCGTAGACTTCTTGGGGCATGTGATTTCACGAGACGGTATATGTGTAGACCCGAGGAAGATCGATGCCGTTCAGTGTTGGCCCAGACCTACATCAGTTACGGAGATTCGGAGCTTTTTAGGGTTGGCCGGTTACTACAGGCGATTTGTGCAGGACTTCTCCAGTATTGCTACACCTTTGACCGGATTGACCCGGAAGGGAGTTCCTTTCGATTGGACGGAGGAGTGTGAGCACAGTTTTCAACAGCTACGGACTCGGCTGACTACGGCACCGGTGTTATCATTGCCTTCAGGATCAGGCGGATTTGTGGTCTTTTGTGATGCTTCTCGAGTGGGGCTAGGGTGCATATTGATGCAGCATGAAAGGGTGATCGCGTATGCTTCGCGACAATTGAAGAAACATGAACAGAACTACCCCACTCACGATTTGGAGATGGCTGCAGTGGTCTTTGCACTTAAGATCTGGCGACATTACCTATATGGCGAGTCATGCCAGATATTCACCGATCACAAGAGCTTGAAGTATATATTTCAGCAGCGAGACCTGAACCTTAGACAGCGCCGATGGATGGAGTTAGTGAAGGACTACGATTGCGAGATCTTGTACCACCCGGGCAGGGCTAATGTAGTGGCGGATGCTTTGAGAAGGAGGCCCGGGGGCAGTCTATCTTGTTTGACCGCAGTACAGGGGCAGTCATCGGCAGATTGGCAGATTTTATGCGACAGCCGGGTACAGTTCGAGTTCACGCCGATCGGAGGATAGATTGCGCATGTTCGTGCACGCCCACAGTTGCTTGACCGTATACATGAGGCACAGCACAGTGATGACCGATGTTCAGAGATCAGGACGCAGATTGGACAGGGCAGATTTTCCGAGTTCGTGATCGATGATCAGGGGATACTGAGATTTGGGACTAGACTGTGCATACCAGATGCTGAGGGGCTGCGACGTGAGATTCTTGAGGAGGCACATCGATCGGTGTACAGCGTCCATCCCTGTTCCACCAAGATATATCATGATATGAGAGATGTTTACTGGTGGGACGGAATGAAGAGGGACATCGCAGATTTTGTGTCGAGATGCCTGACTTGTCAGCAAGTCAAGGCCGAGCACCAGAGGCCCACGAGAGAGCTACAGCCGTTACCCATTCCGGAGTGGAAATGGGAGCAGATTTCGATGGATTTCGTTGTGGGTCTACCCAGGACTAGGAGAGGGTATGACTCCATTTGGGTGATCATGGATCATTTGACGAAAGCGGCTCACTACCTGCCAGTGAAGACGACTTTCGGATTTGCTCAGTACACCCAGATTTACATCGACGAGATAGTACGACTGCATGGAGTCCCGACATGTATCGTGTCCGACAGAGGCACCCAGTTTACCAGCCGACTATGGCAGAGACTTCAGGAAGCTTTGGGCACACGCTTGAGTTTCAGCACAGCATTTCATCCGCAGACCGACGGCCATTTAGAGCGGACGATTCAGATTCTCGTGGACATGCTCCGAGCGTGCGTTTTAGACTTTGGTGGTAGCTGGGATCATCATTTACCCTTGGTGGAGTTCTCCTACAACAATAGTTTCCAGGATACTATTCAGATGGCACCTTTCGAGGCTCTGTATGGGAGGAGATGTAGATCGCCCGTCTGCTGGACAGAGCTCGGTGAGAGTAGTATTTTGGGGCCCCATATCATACAGGAGACGACCGAGAAGATACAGTTGATTCGAGACAGGATGAGGACAGCTCAGAGAAGGCAGAGATCGTATGCTGACAGGCGCCACCGCAGATTAGAGTTCGCAGTTGGAGATCACGTTTTTCTGAGGGTCTCTCCGATGAAGGGAGTGATGAGGTTTGGACGGAAGGGGAAGCTTAGCCCCAGATTCATAGGTCCCTTCGAGATCCTCGAGCGTGTGGGCGCAGTAGCTTATCGTTTGGCTCTTCCACCCGACTTTCCAGATGTTCACCCCGTGTTCCACATGTCGATGCTTCGCAGATACCTACATGACCCTTCGCACATGATTCAGCATCAGACCGTTCAGCTCGAGCGCGACCTTTCATTCATCGAGCAGCCAGTCGTGATATTGGACCGGCAGGTGAAGAAACTTAGATCGAAGGTCTTGCCATCAGTGAAGGTGCTTTGGTGCAACCCGAATGGCGAAGAGATCACTTGGGAGGCCGAGGGCGAGATGCGGAACAAGTTCCCTCATCTCTTTGAAGGTATGCGTAGCTTTATATTTTTAAATTCGGGGACGAATTTTTTTTAAGGGGGAGAGATTGTATCACCTTAGGATGTGTTTAGTGGCTAATTATATTTAAATAAAGTGTTTTTAATAAAAAGTTTACCAAATTGGGTTTCAAATATTTTTCCAAATTTAATAAATATTTTCCTAGAATTTTCCTAGGCTTGCACACACTTGTGCATGTAAACTAGGGTTTAAAATGAGGTTATACCATGATTAGCAACCATGGTCGGTTTACAAATGGGGATTAAGTCTTTTGGGTTTTAATTAAGTCTATTTAGTTATTTGTTGGTTGTTTTAATTTGAATTTTTGTTTTGGGGTGTTGACTTGAGAGAATGAGAGAGAGAGAGAATGCATCATGGCAAAGCCCATGCTTGCATTTAATGATGAGAGAGAAAGGAGGGGTTGACATTGGGAGTTATCATTTTCCTCTCATTCTTGTGCTCATTTCTCTCAACGTCACACTCTCATACTCACACACCCATACTCCCAGCAGCAGCAGCAAGCACAGCAGCGGCACAGCACAGCAGCAGCAACACAGCACAGCAGCAGCAGCAGCACAGCACAGCACAGCAGTAGCAGCAGTGAGCAGCAGTAACAGCAACAACTTTAGCTGCAGCTCCATTCCTCTACTCCTTCTTCTTCCTCCTGCCTCCCAGGGTCAAGTGTGGGGTATACTTCTTGAACTTACCCCCTAGTTTGCTTAGTTAGTGAAGTTTAGCTTCGATTAGTGATTAATTGTGCGTTTTAGTGCTAAATGTGGTGTGTAGTGTGAACTTTGGTTATGTGAGGTTAGTATTGGTTAGACTAAGTTAATTAAGTGTTGTTAAGGCCATGTTAACCTAGCTTAGCCCCCAATTTCACTAAAATACCACCAGATTTCTGTTTGATGCAAAATTCATCGTTTTTAAGCAAATTCTAGCTTCCTGTAATCTGCTATCGACTCAGTGAGTTCAGAATAAATATGAGTTAACTTCAGTATAGTTGTTAGGTGCTGATCCCATGTGTAGAACACGACCCCCATTTTCCATGTTTGGGCCGCCGAAATATTAGTTCTGGCCGCAATTTGCGGCCAGATGAGGGGGGCATGGGTTTGGGTCTTGCTCTATAGGTGTCTGCTGCTATTCTAAGACTCATGGTATGTGCAATTTTATTTAATTCTTGCTGTAGAAAAATCTGAAGTTAAATACCTATTTCTCGTATTTTTAAACCTTCGCGACACGCGTGATACGTGTGTGGGTTTGGGGTTTCTGCGTATCGCGACGCGTCGGGGTAGTTTCAGGCGTGTAATCACACGTTTTAACGTATCGCGCACACGCGCGCTTGGTTTGCGACGCGGGTTTCTAGTTTGACCTTAATATCGCGTTTTTGTGGATTTGAGCTTATGTGTGATATATTGTGTAATTCTAGGTTCGCAGGCGAGTTAGACGGACGCTGCGAAGAAAGGGAAGCAAGTCGTCGGCTACACTTAACGCGAGACTTCGGTGAGTAGATTTAACATTTACGGGGATATCGCCCGCATGGCGTTATGCGTCAGGGCTGATAGGACCTTATAGCTATATGTTGCATTTACCTACATTGACTGTCATGGATACTGTTGTTGCATATTGCATTCCCTGCTATATGTATGTAAACTTAGAATTGATAGAACACTGCACTATTACCAATAGTTCATGTTGCACGAGCACTAATCTGCATGTTACACACACACCGTTAGTAATTGCCATGACACACTCAATGTAGAATTGCCATGGTTATTATGTTGTAGTTCATTTCACCTATGATTTTAATAGAAATTGGGAGCCGCATGCTGTCTTTGAAAACTGAAACTATATTAAGAAAAGCGGTTTCTACCTTGTACCAATATTATGGCTTGATGTACATAGCACATCGCATTTGATTTACTCATTGGTGTTGGATTTCCATGTGATTTCTGGTTTTGAGGACCGTGGGATTTTTTTAAGAAAAGATGCACTATTTGAAAACCCGGTTCCTCGTGATATGATATTTTGGTGCGTCCACCATGCGTTTTCTCGGTGCTGAGACGTGTGCTTGAAACCCGATTCGAGGAGTGGATGATCCGTTTGCGGGTTTGTGGTGGACCCGGTATGGTTCCCCTCGGCAAGATGATCGATGGACTTTGCCGATTGAGCCTAGAGGTGGGCGAGTACCTACCGATGATTGGTTGGACCTGGCGGTTATCCGGAGGATACTGACCAGAGTCGAGAGATGGATGCGGGATGATCCGTACTGCCGGGGCCAAGGACCGATACCGCAGACGGAGCCCGTAGGCTAATCCGGACTTACGGAGCCCGATATATGAGGATTTGCGTGTCGATGCTGGACACGAGTATTTTATGATATTTTGAGTGCCGATGTTGGGCACTCGTGATTCTCAGAGATTTACAGGATTTGAGGGACGAGGAGAGTGCCAGCGACTGAGTTAATTTGGGATTTGGGTGCAGTTTTGGGCACCGATTATTTTTCCACGTTGATATTCCGTGTAGATGTTGTTTATCCCATGCTCAGCATTGATTATCATGTATCTCATCCTGTAGTTATTTTACCTGACAGAGCATTTGCATGATCATTGCACCTACTGCTTGTCGCATATAGATCTTGCCTGCTGGCATATGATAGAGTAGCGAAGTACGTGCATGCTCGCGATTACTTTTATATGTTATCTCTATTCACGAGTTGGCAACTCACCCCCGTTGTGCCACAGTATTTGCAGGTTGCCCCTCAGAGTAGTCGCGGCAGGCTGCCTTTTGCATCTTTTGGCTACAGATATCACTACAGTTGGTGCGAGAGCTGTTTTGCTATTAGGTGGGTTGTGGTATCTGATTACTTTTATTGTACCCCCTTTTGTATCTAGTATTCTCCATCTACCATATATGTACTGGATTTAGAGACAGTGTGAGGACGATGATGTATATTTTTGTATTCTGGTGTCGAGCTCGTGGGAGCCGACTGTTTATATATGCAGTTTATTATTCCGTGATGTTTACTTATTGCTCATTCTTCGCTACGGCGTCGTATATTACTCTTGTGGTGATGGTTTCCGCCGTTGGGCGTGATTGCTCCCGTTGGGGATGCTTTGTTTCATTATATCTCATTTTCACTTATATCCTGTTTTATACCCGATTTCGGGGTTACTTTTACAAAGGAAATGTTGCCAAAATTATTAAAATGATAACTTAACCTTAAAAGAACTTTATTGAACTATTTAAGGTTTTCTAAATGTTTTAATTAAATGTTTTCAACACTCACTACTTTTAAATGGTTTTGATTTCTGGGTTCGGCTTACTTAGTCGCGTTACGCCTGTAGAAGTTGCGTGGTTAAGTGCCGGTCACGAGTCGAAACATTCGGGTTGTGACAGTGCCGATCAGTACCAGAGGATTGAGCCAATGATAGAGGCCAGCCAGATTTTGATGACCGTTGGCGTATTGCTTACTCCTGATGATTGAGGCACTGTTCAGCGTGCAGACGAGTGAGCCAGTCATTGCTGCGAGCGACGAGATATCGCCCCAGATGTTGGAGCTATTGCAGTACGAGTTTTACTAAGAGATGATAGAAGGTCGCTAGTCACCAAGGATGAATGATTAGGACATGTGGTTCGTTCGCTACCCCGATGCGAAGTCATCAGATAGATTGATTCCGGCTAGAGACGACTTCACGCGGAGACGTTGAGAGTCAACAGAGACGATCGAATGTCAGCAACCTATTATTCCAAGTTTAAAGTATTCGGAAAGACATGCAGGCAATTCTATGGACCCTCTAGAAGAATGAAACCCTAACTCGACTTAATGACCGTGTGAAAGCCTTTGAACCTTAGGGTTTGCGACAGTTCCGCGACGCCATTAGTGAGGCTTGGGTTTGCCCTTCTACGGCTGGACCATCAATGCTGTGGTACGTACTCGATACTGTTAACCTGCACCCAAGATGTTGAGCTCTTGGGGGATTATGAGGTTTTGAAAAATCGATCGGATGGTTCGACTTCATTCGGATGCTAGGTGTGAGATGCATTCTTGGGAGACTCCAGATACGGGGATAGCTGTTGGAGCTCAGTCCATGCTAGCTTCTCTCAAGGTGAGAAAATGTTGTGAGAAAATAAAATCTAAAGTGAGCCTATTTCCTACTTCATCATCCTCTACTATATTAGCCATTTAGTTTAGGGTGTTTGCTTAACTAATCTACCATTAGTGAAGAGGTAGCGTGAACTTGAGTCTCCTCGACGTAGATCATCTTCGGCCTCGAAGACATCGAGCAAGCTTGTTCATTCCTTCATGTGAACCCTTACTAGAGTTCGGGTGTTCACTACTTGGAGAGAAGGGACTACTACATGGAGCATTAGAAGTGAAGGACCGGTCTTCAAAGGTTGTATTCCTCATTCACTTTGTATGAAAAGTTGTTTGCATGTTGTTTTGTTTAATTCTCTAGTTAAGATTCTAGAGTTAGGGTTGTTTAGCATTGCAAAAATTTGAAAACGGCATGGACGATGCATCCTGAAACCTTGCTGCCGCGCTACGTAACCCTACAGTTGTATCAGAGCCAAGCTAGAGATTTAAACGATATTTGTTAGATTACGAAACCGAAACAACTCTGATACACCCGATATAAAATCTAGTTTCTGTCGAATTTTTTAAGGTGTCAAAAAATTTTTAAGCAGCTGCAGAATGTTGTAAGTGATATAACATGAACAATATGAAAATTTGAAGCAATTTGGTGAGAATTTGGCCGGCCACATGCATGCAAAATCCGAGCTCACCGGGTCATTTGTGTCTTTTAGGCATCAAATTTTCATGGTGTTCCAGTCTCTGGGTTTTGGTGTTTCAGGTGCTTCTTGTTTTTGCTAAATTTGCTTGTGATGTTAACTTTCTGCAAAGGCAATTCGGAGTGTTTCGTAGTCGTAATTCTAACATCTATTCGGGTTATTTAGACGACGTTAAAAAGTTCGAACGGATATCAATTACTCAGATGTTCCCTCGCTGGAAATTTTCCAAGAGTTGGATTTTTTTCAAGTTTAAAATCTTCAGAAAATCATGCAAGCAATTCTGTGGACCCTCTAGAAGAACGATACTCAAACTCGACTTTCTGGATCGCGGAACCGCGGTCATACTCTAGGGTTTGCGGCAGTTCCATGGTGACATGAGTGAGGCATGGGTCGGCCCTTCAACGGATGGTTCATAGGAGCTGTGGCATGTTCTGGGTACTTATTGAACTCCGCTCAAGTGTTGAGCTTTTCGGGAAATTTTGGGTGTTTTTTTATTCGATCGAAAAGTTTAACATCGTCTACCTATCTGTGATTGTGATACAATATTTGGAATCCACATAATTAGTTATGACATAACTAGTTTGAATTTTATAAATCTAGCAGTTTAGTCTCATTTGATCGGTTGCCACGGAATTTTAATGTGGATCAAAAGTCCGTCGCAATTACGTAGTGTACACGGATACTCGCCCGGTAAACTTACTAGATAGCCACGCCCCATAGCCCCGACCAAGTGACTGTAGGACAACCCCGTCGCCAAAAGCATCCGTTCGGGTGCTCGCGGTCGCGGTGTTCCGCCTTAGTGCACTTCGTCGACGGCATCGGGGGTGCGACCGTCTACTAATGTTTCCGACGAGCATTCAATCAGATTATCGGGAATCTTGTTGAATTACCCGACAGGATATTGGAAAGTGTTTTCAATATCGAGACTAAAATGCGGGGTTTATAATTGTTAGGCATGTGATGTCTAAGGAATTCATTTTGTTGGGCATAAATTCAAAGTATGCGATACATTGGGTTTATGATGTATAAGATGGTTGCAGATTCCCATTGTTGTAGTTTTTCACTTTTTTTCTAGGGCCGTAAGTGTAATATGTGGTGTATCACCGGTTTCGTTGCTATATGTCAACGACATTTGGGATACGCATATTTAATTACGTTGATGACATGTGATGTTATGTGTTGCTGTGATATGTTATATTGGATCATCGTGTTTTGAATAGCCGGTTTTTTTATATGAGATGAGAGTTTTTCATTTTCATTCATGTAAAAGCTTGTATGTAATTAATCTTTTATTGGGGCACTTCCGGGTTGAGAATGATGTCACCATTGATGTATATTATTTACTTTTCCGCATTAGGATAGACCCAAGGCGCGGAGCACAAGTAACCGGGTTCTAGGGTCCATTGGGAGACCATCTCGAGGAGTCGAGACTGGGTCTCCTAACTCCAGAATTGGTTGGGTTGCTTTTCGCTCTCGTAGGGGTCTAGGGATGTGGGTTTGGATATTCATCGCTGTAAGTCTACAGTAGCACCCCGGCCGTCTGTCCGAGGCCAAAATGCGGAAACGAAAACTTTTCAAACTAGAAACCGGCGCTATCGTATACTTTAAATCCGGATTGAACCATTAACCTACAACTAGAAACTATAGAAAGGGTTGGAAAGCTATACCGATTGATCCATATCCTTCGGTCTTTGGCCACCATCCCAAACTCCTCGCGGCATCTCCGGTCTCGATCTCCTCGTCGGAAAGGGCACCACATCTTCGAGTCTTTTTACGGGCTCCCGTTTCATCCGAAGCAACTCGGGCACGAAGTTCGCTAGCCGACGTGTCCAAGGCGCAGTAGAGAATGTTTGTGACAAATTTGTCTCTTGCATCCATTGCATCGATAGAGGTTAGAGATGATGCCATTAATGGAGGTTGTGAGCTAGAGGAAGAAGAAGAAGAAAAGGAAGAATAAGAAGTCCCCTTTTCTTTTCTTATGTCTTGTGATGATAATGAGAGTGTGAGAGTGTGAGATCAAAAATACAATACCAAACATTATCATATGGCAGCCCCTCTCTCTCCTTCTCATTTCAAAACTCAAATCCATCAAATAAAGTGACATATGCACAATAAAAGAGACCATGAGTCACCCATGAAGTCTATGTCACATTAAATGCACAAAATGATGATTTCTAGCTCACAATTTCTATTTGTAAACATTAATCCAAATGTTTACATCAACAAAAAGATACGGCAACATCGAAAGTAAACTCGTGACGGATCACAAAGATACCCCTCACCTGTATATACATACCTGCATCCGCATTCCGACTGAATGCGAATGCGATGAGACTAAAGTAATCCAACAAATCTAATACTAGGATCCGGTTTAAACCAAAGCCCACTAGTATGATCCGCCCGATCATGATCCATGCACTACTGCACGTATATGATCGGACCCTGCCATATATCATACGGCCTCTACAATGTTTCGCCCGAAACTTGAAAACTGTCTGTGGGGTACTCTAAAGACTCATCAATACTTTGGTTGTGGATTTAACCACTAGCACGTCAGAGGTACTAGCCGTACGTAACGGGCTACCAGGTATTGACCAAAAGGGAGGTCGACGAGCGAACTCATCCTGACACCCTACTGAGCCTGTTAGTGACAATATCTGTACAGTCCGGTCCGTTCGTCTATGAGCATCGCATGGCGGGGCCTAGGGGGTTGGTAAAAGTCAGACCCCCAAAAGCGGTACAAGTCGTGTCGGAGTGTAGCCCAGAACACCCTAAGATACTACTGGAATACCTACCAGTAAATCTCCTACCTTGGCCAAGGACTTCGTGTAATGGCTCTCCTAGACACAGCGCGATCTCACCCCCAATACCGGGAGAGACGAAACCCCTGCCGATCCGCTCACTGCCTCCTTGTGGCTCGGGACTGTACCTAACTAAAACCTGTTTGCACGACTCCTTTGAGCCATGATAGTGTAGTAATCAAAGCACAGTGGGAACTCACACGAGACAAATGACGATCTCAGGTCGATGAATTAACCTGTACACATGTCACCAGGGAACTGCTATCTGACGTCAGGTATAATACTAACTAGCATGTTCCCGGCGAGTCCTGTCCGGTGTACTCATAACCCAATGAGGACCTGTATACATCTTAGGTGATCCAATTGACACCAATGGCTTGTGAGACCGCCCCCCGCCCCTTGTCGGGGTCTCGACTGTATACACTAGTCTACTAATGGAGTATCGATGCCCAGTCTCGAAACTCTCACGACTAGGGACCACTTTAAGGATGTGCTTATAGACCCCAGCTCCCACGTATATGATCGCCATCATACTGCTGGCCGTCAAGCAAGAATCCTAAGGGCTCTATCAACGCGCAATAGGGACCTGTAAGGTCACCTGAAGCAGTACATGATGATAAAGATAAACCAGATAGCATATTATCATCTCGAGTAAGACTGTCCTACCGGCATAGGTCCTCCCTCAATCATTGCAATCACGTGCCTGTGATCCAATAATTGACTCTGAGGGCACTATATCCAACAATCGCGACCGTGGAATCCGTGTTTTATACTGGCTTAATTAAAACACGTAATTCCTTGTATATCCAATATTTCATATGCGTTCTTCTGCTGCTGATATTGTGTGATGTGATCACTTGATATGTTATGAGACGAATGCCTATATTATATATATGATATATAATAACTATTGATGCTTTCGTTTCTTGTGTGATGCTTAGGAATCATAATATGATGGGATATCATTAATGAGATTAATGAAATAAAAGAAACCTAAAAGATGTTGCAGAATCTTGTTTTTAAAAAAAATGGTACCTCTAGTTCTTGCTTTGCATAGCGGTATTCCTTGTAGAATATCCAACACCTTATTCGATAAAGAAAGAGCTGAGATCCCTTCACCGGGAGTGACCTCTTTAGCGAAACTAGCAGATGCTACAACACACATGGTTTATTTTCTGATTGCTTCTATAGTTTTTGCTTTGCATAGTTGTATTTGTGAAATATCATGCACCTTATTCGATAAGAGAAAAGCAAAGATCCCTTCACCGGGAGTGACCTCTTTAGCAAAACTAGTAAAAGCCTCAAAAGCACTCCTTTTAAAATTCACTCGATTCTACACCGATATCAAGTTCATTACGCAAAGGGTTTTCTTAAAAACCAGCCGTAACCCTCCGTCATTTTAAAAAGTAGAGTACTTAGTATTCGTGCTACGTTTGTTGACCATAGTTAAGGCGTAGTTAGCGGTAGCTAAGTGATGTCTTCCTACACAGCATATGATGCGATTATTTAGGACAGTCAAGTGAGTTTGTTGACCATAGTTAAGGGTCATGTAGGTGGGTCTAATTAATCAGGAAATGATGGGTAGAACTTGACTAGTGCTTATGATTTGTTGACCATAGTTAAGATCATAAGTCACTAGGGGTAAAATATTATCGGGAATTTCAAGTATTGAAATTTGCAATGATATTGCATACCCTTTATGAGATAGTTGGATCCCGATTCCCACTATGATTAAGAGTTACTCCCGGTAGAGTTTTGTACATTATAATTAGCCGATTAAGTAGGTATCTAGAAAGGTGTTAACGGGGTTACGCCCCTGGAAAAATGAGGTTTGTTTTAATTAGGTCCGTGCGAAAGCACGGGGAACCCCCCTCAAAGTACCGACACTGGCCTGGCCGAAAGATTAGCGAACTTGTAGGGTGTAATTAATCCCGGATAGTCTTACCATTTAAGGTTTGAAGGAAGATTTCATAAAAACAGTGGGAGCCATCGTGATTAGATAAAATAATAACCAATCTAATCTTACAAGAGCGCACGCTGAGTGTTTTCTTCTCTCTCTCTCCTGGTAGCGACCATGTCATGTCTTAATCAAGATAATAATATGGATGCATTGACCGAACCTGCTTATTATACTGAGCTGGGGAACGTTGGTTCCGCTCTATCTTATAATTGTTATAAGTCCGAGCAGGAAATAGGGGAATATCCGGATTCCCATGCCACCCAATCGAAGAAAGTGCATGTTGATGCATCTTCTTCGGGTATGTTCATTATCGAGAACTGTTTTTCAGTATCCTCTACGTCCTGGGTATGTGATAGCAAATCAGGATCCCGCATATGTAATATGTTACATGGGCTACAGAAAGGTAGAGAACTGGAAATGGGTGATATGTCTCTAAGTGTAGAGAATGGTGCAAGTGTTGCAGCCAAATCAGTTGGCAAATATCACCTTGTAATACATTGATTCTGAACGAATGTTATCATATACCGAACCTGATATACAACATTATATCGGTTTCTTTAATGAGTTAAAGAAAGATATAATTCTGTATTTGAGGACTATGTTGTGAACAATTTCCTGAATCAAGAGTTGATTGGATCGGGCACGTTATATAATAGCATATACGTTCTAAATCAAACCACAGTTCAAAGTATATAGAACACACACAAGAAGAATAATTCAGAAATGAACGAATCCTTCTTGTGGCGTTGTAGACTATGTCATATCAATACGACACAACTAGCTAAGTTACATAAGGATGAATATTTGAATCTGTTCGAATTTTCATCTTATGATACTTGCCAGTATTGTCTCAAAGGTGAAATGACCAATACTCTGTTTACTAGAAACAGAGCAAGAGTTATTGAACTCTTGGGTCGGATTTATGATGATGTATACGGTCATATTTCTACAAATGCCAATGTTGGTTTTTTGTACTTCATTATATTCATCGACTATCTCTCAAGATTCGGACATGTGTTCCTATTGAAACACGAGTCTGAAACTTTTGAGAAATTCAAGGAATATAAGCTTGAAGATTAAGAACCAGACGAGTAGAAGTATTATAGTCCTTCAATGTGATCGAGGAGGCGAATACTTGTGCATGGAGTTCCTGGAGTTTCTAAAAGGAGAATAGGATTCTCTCTCAGCTTACTCCTTCATATACACCATAGCACAACGGTGTATCGGGGTGGAGGTATCGCACCCTATGAGATATGGTGCGCTCTATGATGAGTACTCCCGAGTTACCTGTTTCCTTTTTAGTGTTTTGCACTTAAGAAGTTGCATACCTATTGAATGGGGTTCCTTCCAAATCAGTGCCAATCATTACATATAAGATATAGAATGGGAAGAGACCATGTCTTAAACGAGTTAAGATATGGGGTTGTCCGGCCTAAGTTGAAAAGCAAAATCCGGATAAGCTTGAGGTAAGGTCAGTTCTGTATAAGTTTGTTAGGATATCCCAAACATTTGTGAGGGTATATTTTCTACCACACCGAGGAGAAAAATGTGTTTTGTTTCTCAGCTTGCCACCATTTTAGAAAATGAATTTCTTATGAAGAAATTTGTGGTCATAAGGTAGAACTAGAAGGAGTTCCAGCTAGACAAACTAACAGCTGATGATTTGGTGAAACCAAAGGATTCAATAGTCTCCAATGAACCTTAGCCTCTCTGCGAATCTGGTAGGGTTCCTCATCCACTTGAGAGATACTACAGTCTTCTCGGTGACAATTGGAGCGAGGATTGCATCATGGTAGATGATGGCCCAACTTGGTTCAGGCAGGCCGTCACTAGTGGGGACTCTGTGAAAAGGCTGGATGCTATGCAATCAAAGATGGAATCCATATACACCCACAAAGTATGACTTTGAATATTGCACCTGAAGGGGTAAAATCATTGGGAGCAATAGGATCTTGAGAAGATTCTTGGTGTAGATGGAAAAGTTGAGACTTTCAAAACTATGCTTAAGTCCATCAGGATCAATGCATGCATCGCGGAGTTGGAACATCTGTTTTGATGTGGCAGTCAAAGAGTTTGACTTCATCAAAAAGGTAGATGGACCTTGTATATACAAGAAGGTCGTAGAGAGTAAGGTTGTCTTACACGTATTGTACGTAGATGACATACTCTTGATAGAAAATGGTTTCCTATGCTACACTCGGTCAAGCGTCTCTTATCACAAGGATTCTCAATAGAATATCTGGATGATACCTACTACATCTTGTGGATTATGATCTATGATGATAGATCTAAGTGGATATTGGGAGTGTCACAAATCCAGGTACATTAACACCATACTAAAGAGGTTTAGTATGGATGATTCTAAGAGTGGTGGTTCGCCCACTTACTCATGGATCTTTCTCTCCAAAAAGATGCCTCCCGAGATTGATTTGGAGAGAGCTCGCATGCAAGAGATATCCTATGCTTCGGCAGTAGGCTCTATCATGTATGTGATGTTATGTACCAGACCAGACGTAGATAACTCACTAGTTGTAATGATCAGGAATTAATAGGATCTTGGGAGAATCACTAGACAGCTGTGGAGGACATTCTTAAGTACTTGAGAAGCACTAAATGAATGTTATTTGTTCGAGCTTCCAGAGTGATAAGGTCGACTGAAAGTCATTCGCAGGCTTTATCTTTACCCTCAGTGGAGGGACGGTATGTTGGAAGAGTTCCAAGCTGGATACCGTGACACACTAGACGATAAAGGCTGAAAACATCGCTACCAACGATGCTACCAAAGAGGTTGTGTGGGCATTTCTTGTTCATGAGATGAAAAAGGTTCTTATCATTGGGCGTCCAATAAATGTTATTGTGACAACAATGGAGTTGTGGCTTTGGCCTAGGAACGCAGGTCCCATCAGCGTTCCAAACATATTCTGAGGCAAGTATCACCTGATCTGGGAGATGGTTGATCTCCAAGGGATCAAGGTTAGGAGAGTAGACCCGAAAGATAACACAGCGGATCCACTCACAAAGTCCTTACCCTAGAGAGACTTCTATAGGACGTTGAGTATGATATACTGCAACAAATGGCCTTAGTGCAAGTGGGAGATTGTTAGTTATATGTATGCCCTAGAGGCCATTACTATACATGTAATGTATATTGTAGTGGATGCTTGGACATACATAGGGAGGACTTTCTTGTTCGACATGATAGTATGCTATCTGGTTGCACTTTATCTTAACATGTATACTTATTGTCTCTCTATTACATGTTGATAAATCCCTAAGGATGAGTACTTGATTACTAGGATTATGACGTATATCATACTAATGGGGACAGGGTAGTCGGTAAGTACATCTTTCAAATGTTCCTAGTCGTGGGAGTATCGAGATAGGGTATCGATACTCCAGAGTAGACTAGCGTATACGCTTCTTGACCCATATGATGGGCGATGGATGATCCCATATCCATTGGTGTTTGACATCAGAGAAGGTATATGGGTGCTCAGTGGAGACTGGGTATACTGGACGGACTCGCCGAGAACTCCTAGATGGTATTATACCTATCGTCAGATAGCAGTTCTCTGGTGACACTGGTACAGGTTAGTCTGTCGACCCGAGATCGTCATAGAGTCTTGTGTGATTCCCACTGTGCTTTGATTTCCACCTTACCATGTTCAAGTGATCATGCAAAACGGTGGTTTTTGGGTACAGTCTCGAGTCACATGGAGGCAATGAGCGATAGGTGGGGATTCTTCTCTCCCGGTATTGGTAGTTGATGTTGCGCTATGCTTGATTGGCCATAACAGGAAATCCCTGGCAAGGGTTGCTGAGATCTACTGGTAAGTGTTATCAGTAGTTTCTCGAACTGTTATGGACCTTCCATCGACATGACTTATCAGGCTATTGGGGTCTGACGTTATACCACCCCCAGGCTGTGATATGCGACATATCTGACGAAGAGACTGGACTGTACGGTAGTGTTACTGATTGGATCCGCAGGAGTATGAGCAGGCTTGCTTGTTGATCTTCTATTCGCTCAATACCTGAGTGGCCATTACATTTAGCGACCGATTGCGGCTTGTGGGTGTTTGATATGATAATCACCTACTGCCGGCGGATTGATGAGTGTTTAGAGTCCTACACAGAGGTTTCCTTGTTCATGCAAAACGAAGTAGGAGCACATATGTGATATGTGCGGGACCGAGATTAATGCGCGTATGTGATACCGGATTTTATTCTTGCGATATGTGATATCGGACAATTATATGAGATATAGCCGGGTTATCGGATCAAGTGTTAATTCGATAGATTGTTACATTTGATATTAGTCGGTTGTATGTGATATAGCCGGATTATTAAATCAAGTGTTGATTTGATAATTTAATGTATAATTATATATGTGATATATTAACTTACATTAACTAATATTTGCTCACTAAACATTTCTTTTTCTCACTTGTGTGCATATAGTATATATGGGATATATATTAATGTATATTTTATTGTGTCATGCTTGATGCCACATGATTCATGGGTGTATGAGACTTACACTATACTTAGGATAATTCTAGGGTTTTTATTTATCAAAGTAATTCAAACTTGGTGGAATTATTAATGGCTAGAAGGTTTGAGAAAGCTTGTGGATAACCATTGACTAAGTCCACCATTTTTGTTTTGCTAAAGATATTTATTAACCTAACCATTATCCTTACCTATGGTTAACTCTCTACATGAGTTAGTGTATGACACTAACTTACCCATGGTTTCTATTCTCACCTCATGAGTTCATTCTCATCTCCATCTTCATCTTCTTCTTCATTGAGAAAAAGCTTGCTAGCTTTTCTCAAGGTGAGAAAATATTGTTAGAAAATAAAATCTAAAGTGAGCCCATTTCTTATTTCATCATCATCGACTATATTAGCCATTTAGTTTAGGGTGTTTTTTTCACTAATCTACCATTAGTGAAGAGGTAGCATGAGCTTAAGTCTCCTCGACGTAGATCATCTTCGGCTTCGAAGACATCGAGAAAGCTTGTCCATTTCTTCATGTGAACTATTACTAGAGTTCGGGTGTTCACTACTTGGAGCGACGGGACTACTACACAGAGCTTTAGAAGTGAAGGACTAGTCTACAAAGGTTGTATTCCTGATTCACTTTGTATGCAAAGTTGTTTGCTTGTTGTTTTTCTTTAATTCTCTAGTTAAGATTCTAGGGTTAGGGTTGTTTAGCATGGAAAAAATTTGAAAACGGCATGGATGATGCCTCCCAAAACCTTGCTTCCGCGCTACGTAACCCTATATATATATAGTAGCTGAGCAGGATTAATCTGAGGACAGTGCCTGAGTTCTTTTGCATGCACAAAAGTTTTCCAAGATGTTTTCAAAAAGGAGCTATAGTCTCGCTATTTCCTACGTGTCTACGAGTGATACGAAATTTTACAAGAAAAACCTTCTGGGATATTTCAAAATGGCGGGAGATATAATTTGAGCAAAACAAATATAGGTATATATTTACTACTTTACAAACGATCGTCCGCAACTTGTGCCGTGAGCTACGCATAGCACGGCGATTTGGAAAAGATTTTGCATGTATTTTATTCATTTTTAGAGGATTTTACGAGTATGCGCACTATTTACGTATTATGATTTGAGTATAGCATAATTGAGTATGGTATTGGATTTCGAGATTTGCATCTCCTATATAACTCCGATGATTGCGTGACGCTTGACGGAGTCCGATTTTGAGTTCCGCACTCGTTTTCATGCGCACATGATGCGTTGTGATTTTTCTGTGTATTTCGTGATTTCGGAACCCCGTTAATTTGAGCTGATTATTGAAATGTTTTAATATTTAGGATTTTAAATTTAAATTCGGGGACCGAATTTATTTAAGGGGGGAAGATTGTAACATTTCAGAAATACAAAATATTATTTTTGGAATTTAAATATTTAAATAATATATTTCACGAAACCTATTCGATTTGCAAATAGGTGTTTTTCGTAAAATGGTATAATTATATACCGATATTTGGAAAATAGGTGGAGATTAAAATGATTCATTTATTATAAAGGTATTTATCGGATTTTGGTATTTTTATAATTAATTATATGCGAGTTTAAATTAAACTTGATTAGTGCACCATTAATCACGATTTGACTAAATCCGTATTTTTACATTTTCCATGGTCAGTGCACCATGTCATGTGCATTTTTGTTGCATATTGTTTTATTTTGTTTGTTTCATTTGTGACTTGTGATTTGTGTGAGAAAAAAGAAAAGAAAAACAAGTCATGAGAGAGAGAGAGAGGAAAACAAAATAGATATTTTGAGAGAGTGAGTGTAAGGGATATTTTGAGAGAGGGTGAGGTTAAGAGAGAGAGAGAGAGAGAGACCTTTGACTTATTTATTCTTCTTGTTCATTCTATTTCTTCTCTTCATCATCTCCTTCTCCTCATCATTCCCCCTTCTCTACCTCCATGTATCATCTCCAATTCATCACCAAAACCTCATGACGCCTTCCTTAAATAGATGCATAGCCTTATCCTAAACCCTTTGGACCAAACAAGTTTGGATTTTGAAGACTTTGGGCAACTCAAGAATTTTCTTGACTTGCCAATTAAGGTATATTTCATTTCCTTTAGTTAAGTTATTGTGTTTTATGATCCTAGTTTTAGTTTAGAATTCGTATTAGTTAGATTGTGATCTTGGAAATTTCCAAGTTGATGTTTAGTGGGAGACTTGACTTGTAAGTGGTAAATTGAGGTGTAGTCAGTGTTTACATGACCTTAGTAACACTTTTCCTGACCTGGACCTGAGACTAGAACCTAAACACAAAGTTAGAATTTGTCTCGTGTCGGTTTTGTGAAGTTTTGTTAGCCTAGAGGGAATCTGGAGCTATCTGGGAAGTTTTTGAGATAAACAAACAAGTCCTTTGACCTAGATAAAAAACTAGAAGACCACCACCAAAGTACGAACCCATTTAACCCTATACAAACCGGTGAGGCCGGGAATTTTGATGTTTTATCCGGACCGACCTTGGGTGTTGGTGATGGGGTTTGACCAGTATCTCAAACTCCCTATACACTAGCCCTTGTACTTGTTAGTTTGGTCCTTTTTGACCTAAGCCAAAATCTGGGAGCTGTTTATGAGTGCTTTGACAAAGTTTTCCGATATTTGAATTCTTAGTTTTTATATTTGAGATTTGATTTGGTTGTTGGACGTTTGTACGTAACGATGGTTGTTTGGTTGTTTTTCATGCGTAAGCGAAAGGTTCTAACCTATAAGCAATTCGTGTGCCGTATCGGTTTTCGGATATTGGTTTTAATAATATTATGATTGTGTTGATATGTAGGTACCTTCACGTGGACTTCCGAGACGACGAAGCACATCGACTTCGGCTAAAAAAGGAGTTTAGCAGGTGAGTAGATTATTTCTACGGGGAAGTCGGGTGGATGGCGTATAGCACCCCCGCAACTATTGATATAGAAGATCGTTTTATGAATTATAATTTTTAGAAAGGATATGCTACGAACTTACGGATATGATTATAGTCTTTAGTATGAGATGATATGATAAAAGTTGACACTAAAGAATATATATTGATATATGAGAAATTGATATATATATATATATACAGGATAACGTGATGTGGGATATTGAGATGATAGATATAGATGACTCGAATTGATATATGAGAATACGAAACAATTAGGTGAATCGTGATAAGTACAAATTAAAAAGGGAAAAGTATGAGATTTATAGTGACTTGATGTGAGATCGAGATCATTACGATTTAAGATTTATAAGATATGACGTATATATACAAATGTGACTTGAGATATATGTGTATGTATATATTTATTTATGAGGACAAAGAGTGATATGCTGTACGAGATTTTAGATCCGTACCTTTATTGATGAATAGGACGATAGAATCCCTATTCTGTTTGATGTTACCGTATGATGGATTACCGTATGCGATGAGTTACTGGATGAATGATCCGCGCAAGTGATTTGAGAATGATGATCGATCATATCGGATGTTATGAGGCAGGATCGTCGATGTAAAGATGCCACCTGAACCATACATATTTCCAAAACCGACGAATCGTATGCATCTTTTAAACGGAAAGCTCAAGAGACGCTACGGATTTTCAAATAGTGTCTTTTCCTTAAAACACCGTAGCCCCCACTTTCAAACTACGATTCGTATATTTTAAAAGTGACTATATAGTTCATGTGTAGATAGATATACCCATTGATTCTCCATGTTGTGTAGGATATTACCCCTCGTGATGTACATACCACGTTCCGGTATTTAATGCTATATGATATCATTTGCTAGTACACCTGCACAATTACCATTGATGTGCATGTTGCACTTACACAGATTTTCTGGCTAACACACATTCATTATCGGTAATTACTATGCCACTTACACAATAGAACAGACATATCATGATATACTCGATATGCTCATGTTACTACTCCATGTTGCATACATCGTACTTTATGGTTATATGCCTGAGATGTTGTTTTCATGAGATCTGTAGATTTGAGAACCGCAGTTATATTTTAAAGGGAATTATGTATTGCTTTAAAAACACGGTTTCTCTTGATATGATATTTCGAGACATCCACCATGAGTTTTCTCAGTTCTGAGCTATGAGTATACCCGATTCGAAGAGCGATAGGCACCGTCTGCATGTTCATGGTGGGCCCGGTGAGGTGCCCCGGCGCAAGAAGACTCGTATAGAAAGGTGGTGAGCCCGACGGAGGGAGTACTACCTACCGGTCATTGTATAGAACTCGGCGGAGATCCGGTGGATACTGTTTTGGAGTTATGATATGAGATGGATATGAGGACCGATCTGAGGATGAGGCGCGTGAGATATGAGGATTTACGTGTCGATATTGGACACGGGTTTCATGATGTTTCGAGTGTCCGTGTTGGACACTCAGGTTCCATGATTTTGATGTGTCGTTGATGGACATACGTGGTTGATATCCTCATACATACAGGCACATGTTTTCATGATGATTAGAGTGTCGATGTTGGACACTCAGATTCCATGATATTGTTTATGTCGTTGATGGACACGTGGATGATATCCACATGCATACAGGCATATGATGTCGGATGTTTATTTATATATGTCATTGAATTGATCGATTGTTGACATATATGCATATGCGGTCACCCCAGATATCATAGTATTACATTCATGATATAGTATGACTTAGGAAATCGTTGTTTTATTCGATTTCTAGCTGCTGATGTTTTCCACTCACGAGTTGGTAACTCACCCCCGTTGTGCCACAGTTCTTGCAGGTTTGACCGCTTGGGATCAGTTGCGGTATCGATGGTACACAGCTTCTTCCAAGGTGTTTTGCTTTGGTAGGTGGGACACATGTTGGATCGTGCCCACTCTCGTACTTTCATATTACTTTTTATCTAGATAAACTCTATCAAATCAGAAACTAGAAATTGTATATTGGTAGACCTAGTCAGACTTGGGTATTGTGCGAGACTTAGAGCGATGGGTTTATGTTCGCTTCTTAAGTTTTGATGTCTTTCTTATTTATTGTTCTTTCTGGGTTGATCTTCGCCGTTGGGCGTCGTATATATGTTATTGCGTGGTTATGATTCCTTCAGTTGGCGAAGAGCTAGCTCCCGCTTGGGGAGGCCTATATATTGTTGTGTATATGGTTTTGGATCAAAATATACAAGGGAGGTGCTGCCCGAAATTTTAAAGGACGAAACATGTTTCCAACTATAGTATAATCTACTTGCATTTTCATGTTACATTATCTATGCATTTAAAGAAAACTTGATTTCATTATACCTTTATTTCAAAACTGCACTCCCCACTTTTTTCCGCAAAAAGGTTTAGATTTTCTGGGCTTCGGCTTACTTGATTTACGTTACGCCTTTAGAAATTGTGTAATTTAAGTGCCGGTTACGTGCTAAATTACGGGTCGTGACAGATCGTCTCCTCCCTGGCTGTCGATAAAGGTGGAAGAGGGTTTGATGTTTTCCCTCTACCATCCTCGATAATTATCGGCGGGTCTTCAGCTGGAGGTTCTGGTTGGATCATCATCCCCAACATGTCTTGGAACAGGAGCACCATCTGTTTTATATTAGCCGCTTGTTCTATAGCCTCCTTATTCTTCCTTTCCAGCACCCTTCGCAGGAACTCCGTATCGGTCTCCTTCTCCTGGCGCTGTTCAGACGCTGCTTCCGGGCTTTCTTTCTGCCCGGTGAGTGCTGCAATTTTCGTCAGCATCTCCTGGAGCTTTTGTTGATGCTCCTGAGCTTTTTTCAACGACCGAGTATGCGGCCGATGAGCCACGGAAGCACGGCTCTCCTCTTTTCCAGATGCCATGTAAACCGTGGGCACGATCATGCCCCAGACTTAGGGCGTTTGGATCCATCACCCTTAGGATTTGCCGCCGGCAGTGGGAGATTCTCTGGCCTTTTCTTTTTGTGAGAAGTCAAAGTCGAAGGAGCCATTGTAACAGGCGCATGGGTGAAAGAAGTCCCTCGATGTATGCTGGAAGGATGATTTTCCTCTTGTCGAACCTTCATTTTCTCCGGTTGACGAGAGTGGTTGTTGTTGATCACAGAATCATGGACTTTGCGCTAGACCCTGTGAATTTGGGAGGACAGCCGTTGAGGGGGCTGCTCCGGCTTCGCCTGCTTCATGCTTCCAGCTGGTGGGGGAGATTTCTTCAGCACTGCGGTTGGGGAGTTCCTCCATACCCTGCCAAGCTGTTCAAAGCTGTTCCCAGTTGGAACAACATCGTCAACTTCCACCGTTAGAGCTGGTGGAGTAAGTCCAGTGGGAGAGTTACCCCCAGCTTTTCTCACTCGGCGCTAGTGGCGACATAGAGCGTGCCTTGCAGATGGGACTGCCTCAGTTGTGGGGGTGTCTTCATCATGCCCCATGCTTTGGTGAAAGGCTACTGCTGGTGCCAGCCTGTCAAAGACCGACATCTGTTGAGAGGGAACGGCCAATCTTTCGAAGACCGACTTTTTGGTAGGGGAAGCACTTTTGAAGACCTCACCCGTAGCAGGAATTGGAACGGCCAATCTTGCAAAGACCGATCCTTTAGTAGGAGAAGCCCCTTTGAAGACTTCACCTGCCGGAGCTGGAATAGCTATCCGTTTCGGGATAACCCTTTCAGGTATTGCGAGCCTCTTTACGGGCCCACTTGAGCTTTGGTTCAGCCTGTTGAAGACTGAGATGGCAGACTTGGACGACCCCTTGAGAAGGGCTGTGGTGGTTGCAAGTCGATTAAAGACCGAATTCTTTGGAGCTTCTTGTGATGGCACTAGGGTGCTGAAGTTTGCTGGCGGGAGAATGGTCCTGAAGAACAATCCAGTGGTGACCTGAGTCATCTATTCCACCAGCATTGAAAAGATGCAGGCCGCATTTGGCCTGTATGTCACTCCTCCAGCGGGGATGGAGCGGGAGTTGCTGTTGCAGCTTGTGCAGCTTGAAGCCATTGATGTTCACTTCTTCTTTATGCACAGGAGCAAGACACCAAATCTTAGTACCCCGAATCCAATGGCAACCATAGCAAACTGCGATTTTGTTCGTGAGCACGACACACGAAGTGTGGAGTGGAAAGAGGAAAAGGTCCTACCGGGCGTGCCAGAATCTGTTCACCGCCGAAAACGGGGATGAACCGCGTAGGTCGTCTTGCCTGAATTTGGGGACAGATGCAATTTGGATTTATCCGTCCACCTCTCCGAAGATGACCAGTTGATTTCTGGCACCGTATATCGGAGGTTTGGACGGATGCGGCCGCTGTAGCAGACTTCATCTGATTCCCCCTCGTTTCCGAGGGGTTTTTGATTGTGGGGACACTCTTCCCTGCAGGCGCAAGCCCTTGCAGTTAATTACGTTACCGCATCGCGATAACCACTTTCTCCTGCTCCAGAAGTTCACTTCGTGTCATGTGTGTTTATATTATTTTTTGGTTGCCCGTGGATTGTATACGGAGACTAATTTATGTTGTTGCCCGTAGGACGTGGATTAGTCCAAATCTGTATATCATAGATTTGTGTTTGGGTTGATTTATGGATCATTAATCTCGTTTGATATTAAGATCAACTTAAACTTTTTTAAGAATACGTTAGTCCAATTTGAGACTAAGATCTACTTAACAGGGTTTTAGGATCATTCAGATCCAACAAAAGAGCATTTGGGCTCTAATGTTTTAGTTTAAGGACGTTATGGCCCGTTGTTAGTTTAAGAACGTTTCGGTCCATTGATCACCATTTTTGAGTTGAGGGTTTAGTTTAAGGATGTTTCGGTCCGTAGTAGTTTGAGGAAGTTACGGTCCGTAGATCACCATTTTTGAGGTGAGGTTTTAGTTTAAGGATGTTACGGTCTGTTGTTAGTTTAAGGACATTTCCGTCCATAGATCACCATTTTTGGGGTGAGGATTTAGTTTAAGGACATTACGGTCCGTTGTCACCATCTTGGAGACAACGTTGTAGTTTGAGGACATTTCGGTCCATAGATCACCATTGCATGCACGTGTATTTGTTACGTGACGGGATGTACGGTGATGATGTGGGATACACCCATTTGGGGGTGTGGTTTGGTTTAAGGTGTGCACATCAGCTTGGAAAGTGCATCCAAAAGCAGTTGGTTGTCGGGACCCACCACCTCTCTGAAGACGTTGAAGAATTACAACGACATGCATCAGAGGTATGGAGAGATGTACCCTTGAACCAATTCCCGTGTCTGAGGGAAGAGATCATGGTGGACAATCTAAGAATCATTAGCCATTTTTGGGGAACTAAGATTAACTTAGGAAATGTGGGATGAATATCATTTTGGATATTATGAGTCATGTTTGGGAAGCAATGAACCAATGGGCTCAGTTGATCTGAATTAGGGATCTAGCAAACTTGGGCTTGGCCCACTCAATTTTCTTTTATTTGAATGAAGTGCTAAGCACTTGTTAGGGCTCAGTCCCTCTTTTTTGTGCAAACAGTGCTGAGCACTTTTGTAAGTTCTGACGCCCACACTTTACTTTACTTTTTTGCCTATTTATGGAGTGTTAAGCACTCTTTATGGTGCCCATGTGTGAAGCATGTGAGGCGCTAGGCGCTGCCTGGTGAGTGTCAAGCACTTTTATGTTCTATAGCCCCCACGTGAGGGACACGTGAGGCGCTGGGCGCTGGGTGCCGCACACTGAGTGCTAAGCACTCCTTTATTTTGTAGCGCCTACGTGAAAGGCACGTGGGGCGCTGGGCGCTGAGTTCCAATCACTGAGTGCTAAGCACTCCTTATTGAGCGGCGCCCACGTGAGGGGCACATGAAGCGCTGGGTGCTGATGTAAGGGTCGCTAGCACGACAGCAAGGTTTTAGGAGGCATCGTCCATGCCATTTTAAAAAAAATTGTCATGCTAAACAACCCTAATCCTAGAATCTTTAACTAGAGATTTAGACAATACCAAATGTAAACTACTTTACATCTAGAGAACAAGAATACAACCTTTGTAGTTTGAGTCCTTCTCTTCTAAAGCTCAGGTTGAAGTCTACGCGACTCTACAAGGCTTCTCTTCGAGTTGAACGACCCTCCTTCATGATCTTCGCACCAAAGAAGATCCACCCAAAGTTCCTCTAGATCAAGCTAACACTACACCAAACTTCTTTAGTGTATGAAACACACCACACTAAATTGCTAGTTTGGTGTGGGATGATGAAGTAGGGGATATGATAAGCTCACTTGGTGTCTCACAAGCTCAATGATTCATATCTCATGTGAGGGTTTGAGCTTGGAGGTGAGATGAAGAAATTGTAGAGATCAAGAGGAAGAAGAAGCTCAAGGAAAAATGGCTAAGGCATTAAGCATGAAGCAAGTATAGAAACAATAATATGAATCATCTCTCTCCTCACTAATTCAAGCATGGAATAAATTGCATTTCCAAATTGCAACCATGCTTCAATAGTGGGTCAAGGCTAATAAAAAACCATATAAGCCCATGCTGTAGGGTTCCCAGGCACTCTCAAGAGGTCTCACAAGACATCAACCATGCCAATTTCAAAAATGACGGGTGCCTACAAACCCTAATACGGATCGTTAACTAGATTTAGGCGAAACTAGAAACTAGCTAACAACTTAACTAAAGAGAAAACGGAAATACAACCTTTGTAGATCCGGTTCTCCACCTCCATGGCTCCGCGATGAAGTCTCCTCACTGTACAAATCGGATCTTGGGCTCTAGCGTCGGCTTCATCGGAGAAAAGGCGGGTTAGGTCATCGACGACGATGCCGAAGATGATCTACGTCGAGGCATCACTAGATCAAGCTCCAACTTCACCAAGTCAAGAAAACTTGTGAAGGAAACACATTCTACTACTTGGCAAGAGGTAGAGGATGAAGAAATAGGAAGTGGGTTCACTTTAGAATTGGATTTCTCACTTGATTTCTCAAGTTGCCATTGATGGAGGCATGCTTCTTCTTGAAGAAGAAGAAGAAGAAGATGAAGATATTATGATAAGTTAATTAAAAAGGAAATGAAAAAGAATACTTATCATAATAATAACCATGGTCAAGTGTAGAGAATAAACTAGGGTTAGGTCAATGGTTAGGCTAGGCATGAAACAAAAATGGTGGACTTTTTCAAACCTTCATGAAGCTTCTATGTAAAACAAAGCAAGCCACCATTTCTTTTCTTTTGCCAAAATGAAATAAATAAATAAATAAATAAATAAATGAGTAATTAAATAAAATCATAACCCTAACCATCACATAACCATGGTTTAATCTTAACATATACTTAAACTATCATGTATCATCAAACATGATACAATCAAATGTACAAATGTATATCACATATACAATGTGCACAAACAAAGTGAGAAAATCCATTTAAAGTGAACCAATACTAGTTAATGCAAAGTAATATATCAAATATATAATTATGCATTAAATCATTAAATCAACACTGATTCAATGATCCGGTCATGTCGCACACAACCGACTAGTATACAATGTATCGACTTATCGAATCAATCCTTGATTCGATAACTAGGTTATATCGCATACAACCATTCGACACATTCATCGCGAGAATGAAATACGGTATCACATACACGCATTATTCTCGGTCCCGCACATATCTCATATGCGCTCCTATTTCGTTTCGCTTGAGCCAGGAAACCTCTGTGTAGGACTCTAAAGACTCGTCAATACGCCGGCAGCGGATGATGATCATATCAAACATCCACAAGCCGCAAGCGGTCTGCTAAACGTAACGGCCACCCGGGTATTGAGCGATCAGAAGATCGACGAGCAAGCCCGCTCACACTCCTGTGAATCCAACCAGTAACACTTACCGTACAGTCCGGTCTGTTCGTCTGATATGTCGCATATCTCGCCTAGGGGTGGTAAACGTCAGACCCCAATAGCTTGATAAGTCATGCCGACATGAAGTCCATGACATGTGTGAAACTACTGATAACACTTACCAGTAGGTCACTGCAACCCTGGCCAGGGATTTCCTGTTATGGCCAGTCGAGCATAGCGCAACATCAACCCCCAATACCGGGAGAGACGAATCCCCTCCTATCGCTCATTGCCTCCATGTGAATCGGGATTGTACCCAAAAACCACCTGTTTGCACAACTCAGTAGAGCCGTGGTAGGGTGGAAATCAAGGCACAGTGGGAGACACACAAGACTCTATGACGATCTCGGGTCAACAGACTAAGCTGTACCAGTGTCACCAGAGAACTGCCATCTGACGTGAGGTATAATACCATCTGGGAGTTCTCGGCGAGTCCGTTAAGTGTACACAGTCTCCACTGAGCACCCGCATACCATCTTCGATGTCAAACACCAATGGATATGGGATCATCCATCGCCCATCGCATGGGTCGAGAAGATATGCGCTAGTCTACTCTGGAATATCGATGCCCCGTCTCGATATTCCCACGACTAGGAACAATGAAGGATGTACTCATTGACTACTCAGGCCCCACTAGTATGATCTGCATCATAGTCCTGGAAGTCGAGTACACATCCTAAGGGCTTTATCAACATGTAATCAGAGAGACAGAAAGTATACATGTTAAGATAAAGGGCAACCAGATAGCGTACTATCATGTCGAGCAAGAAAGTCCTACCTATATATGTCCCAGCATCCACTACAATATACATCCAATGTACAGTAATGGCCTCTAGGGCATACATATAACTAACAATCTCCCACTTGCACTAGGGCCATCTGTAGCAGTGGTCGCAGTATCTAATACTCAACCATCCCATATGAGTCTCTCTCTGGGAAAAGGCCTTCGTGAGTGGATCCGCCGTGTTGTCCTCTGAGTCTTCTCTCCTAACCTCGATCACCCTGGAGATCAACTATCTCCATGATCAGGTGATGCTGCCTCAGAATTTGTCTGGGTTACTGATGGGACCAGTGTTCCAGGGCCGAAGCCACACTTCCATTGTCATACAATGGCAGGAACCTAGTTCATCTTATGAACCAATATACACCCAAACTGCCTCTTTGGTAGTATCTTTAAAAGCGATGTTACCAGCCTTTATCGTCTAGTTTGCCACGGTATCGAGCTTGGAACTCTTCCAACATACCGTCCTTTCACTGAGGGAAAAGACAGTGCCCGTGACTGACATTCAGTCGTCTTTATCACCCTGGAACTCTTCCAGTGATTCTCCCCAGGATCGACTGATACCATCTCACTACATCTAGTGAAAATCCTTAGCATCCAATTACATCTATCTCATAGATGAAAACTAAAGATTTAGGAGGTATCACTTTGATCCTATTTGGAGAATCCTTGTGATAATAGGAGATTGACCGATCGTAGTATAGGAAACTCTTTTCCTATCAAGAGTATGTCATCCACGTCCACTACGAGGATCATTACCATACTCCATACTACCCTTTTGTACATACAAGGTTCATCTACCATTTTGATGATGTCAAACTCTTTGACTACCACATCAAAACAGATGTTCTAACTCCGCGATGCCTGCTTCATTATGTAAAGCAACTTGCACACGTTTCCGCTGCTCCCACTGTTTACGAAGACCTCTGGCTGTGTTCTTATAGACGTTCTCTTCTAAATCAGTATTTAGAAAAGCAGTCAGGGCACCCAACCACCAGATATCGTAGTCATGGTATGTAGCAATGTTAAGTAGGATCCGGATGGACTTAAGCATAGTCACTTGAAAAAGGTTTCATCATTATCCATGCCTGGTTGATGACTAAAACCTTTAATAAGCCTAGCTTTGAAAGTCTCAACTTTTCCATATACACCAAGTAATCTTCTCAAGATATACTTGCTCCTGATGGGGATTTAACCCTTCAGATGTAGCAGCTAAAGTCCATACTTTGCTGGTGTATATGGATTCCATCTCAGATCGCTAAGCATCCAGCCATTCTTAAAGAGTCTCTACTCTTGATGGCCTGATCGAAACTAGTTGGGTCATCATCTCATGATGAATTCCTCGCTCCCACTGTCATCGAGAAACCGAGGTATCTCTCAGGCAGGTGAGGAACCCTACTAGATCGGCGGAGAGGCTGAGGTTTGTTGGGAACTATTGAATCCTTTGGTTCTGTCAAATCATCAGCTGCAGTTTGTATAGCTGGAACATTTCCAGTTCTACATAACAGACCTTGCCTCGAGCTTGTCCGGATTATGCTTTTAGACATAGGCCGGTCAATCCCCAAATCTTAACTAGCTTAATACATGGGCTCTTCCCTTTCTATATCACATATGAAGCGGTAGGCAACAGACTTGATTCGAACCTAATTCAACAGATACGCAGCTTCTCAAGCGCATAACTCCAAAAGGAAATAGGTAACTCAGTAGTACTCATCATAGAGCACACCTTATCATATAGGGTGTGATTGCTCCGCCCCGATATACCATCGTGCTATGGTTTATACGGAGGAGTAATGCTGAGGGAGAATCTCATTTTCTTTTAGAATAGTCCAGGAATGCCATGCACAAGTATTCTCCTCCCTGATCTTATCATAGGAAATAATACTTATACCCTTATTTTGGTTCTCTACTTCTAACTTATATTCTGTGAATACCTCAAAAGCTTCAGACTTATGTATCAACAGGAACATATGACTGAATCTTGAGAGATTATCAGAGAATACAATGAAGTATAAAGAACCAGTCCTGGCATGTGTAGACAGGAGACTTTACATACATCATCATGTATCAGTCCCAAGAGTTCATTAACTCTTTCTCGGCGTCCAGTAAGCAGAGCTGGTGTCATTATATCTTTGTGACATGACTGGCAAGTTTCACAAGATGTAAATTCAAACTGATTTAAATATACATCTAAATGTAACTTCAGCTAGTCGGGTTGCATTGATATGACCTAGTCTACAATACCTCAAGAAGAATTTGTTCATTTCTGAACTCTTCCTCTTGTGTGTGTTCAGTATACAAGGAACTGTAGTTTGATTTAGAACGTCAATTCTTTTAGATAACGTGCCTGAACCGATCAACTTTTGATATAGGAAATGTTCAAAACATTATCCAACAATACAAAATTATATCCTTCTTTACTAATAAAGAGACTGATATGATTTTGTATATCAGGTTCGGTATCTAATAGCATTTGTTAAGAATCAATGAACTGGTAATACAGGGTGACAGTGACCAACAGACTTGGCTGCAACACTTGCCCCGGTTTCTGTCTCATGAAACTTATCACCCGTTCTCAGTTTTTCTACCTTTTGTAGCCCTATGTAACAGCTTACATATCTGGGATCCTGATCCGGTATCATATACCCAAGATGTAGAGGATACTGAGAAACAGTTCTTTGTAATGAACACACACGAAGGAGATGCATCTCATGCACTTTCTTCGTTTGGGCGGCATGGGAATCCTGGCATTCCCCTATTTCCTGCTCTGTCTTATAACAATTATAAGTTGGAGCGGGACCAACGTTCCCCAGCTCAGTATAACAAGCGGGTTCGGTCAATACATCCATATTATTATCTTGATTAAGGCGTGATATGGTCGCTACCTGGAGAGAGAGAGAGAAGAAAACACTCAGCGTGCGCTCTTGCAAGATCAGATTGGTTATATATTTTATCTAATCAGGATGGCTCCCACTGTTTTTATCAAATCTTCCTTCAAACCTTAAAAGGAAAGACTAGCCGGGATTAATTACACTCTACAAGTTCGCTAATCTTTCAGCCAGGCCAGTGTCGGTACTTTGAGGGAGGTTCCCCGTGCTTTCGCACGGACCTAATTATTGTAAATCTCGCTTTCCCAGAGACGTAACCCCGTTGACACCTTTCTAGACACCTACATGATCGGCTAATTGCAAAGTGCAAAACTCTCCCAGAAGTAACAATTACTCGCAGTGGGTATCGGGATCCAACTATCATATAGAAGGTATGCAATCTCATTGCAAATTTCAACACTTGAAACTCACGATAAAGGTTTTTACCCCTAGCACCTATGACCTTAACTATGGTCAACAAATCATAAGTACTAGTCAAGTTCTACCCGTCATTTCGTGATTAATTAGACCCACCCACATGACCCTTAACTAAGGTCAACAAAGTCACGCGACTGTCCTAACTAATCGCATTATATGCGGTGTAAGAAGACATCACTTAGCTACCGTACACTGTGCCTTAACTAAAGTCAACAATCACAGCACGAATACTAAGTACTCTACTTCCTAAAATGACGGAGGGTTGCGAATGGTTTTTGTGAAAACCTTTAACGCTTTGAACTTGATCTCGTTGCGGAATCAAATGGTTTTTAAATGGAATGTTTTTTAGGCTTTTCTAGTTTTGCTAAAGGGGTCACTCCCGGTGAAGGGATCGTCGGCCCTTTCCTCGTCGAATGATGTGCGGGATATATCATATATATCACTGTGCAAAGCAGAAACTATAGAAGCGATCAAAAGACAAACCGAGGGTTGTAGCATCTGCCAGTTATTGCTAAAGGAGTCATTCCCGGTGAAGGGATCTCGGTCCTTTCCTTATCGAATAAGGTGCAGGATGTTCTACAAGGAACACCGCGATGCAAAGCAAGAACTGTAGCTACCTGTTTTTATTTTGAAATTCGATTCCACAACATCAATTAGGTTTATTTTCTTTCATTAATCTCATTAATGAATATCCCATCATTTAAATTACCTAAACATCACAGATAAATATGATGTACACTTATGCCATCCGCATTCGCCTCGATGTCCCCTCGTGCACCGTTAGGTTAGGTAACTAACGGCAGAGCGGGGCAGGGATAGCGCGGGTGTAAAACATAAGTAACGTCTATGTAATATATCATATATACTATATATTATATCTATCACAGAACATCATATGATCACATCACAGATAACGCAGCAGAAGAAACATTTGAAATATTGGATATACTAGGAAGTCCGTGTTTTCAATACGAGCCAGTATAAAACACGGATTCCACGGTCGTGATGAATAGCCAATCCCACACCCCTAGACCCCTACGAGAGCGGCAATCAACCCTACCAATTCTAGGGTTAGGAGACCCGGACTCGACTCCTCGAGTTGGTCTCCCACTGGACCCCAGAACCCGGTTACTTGTGCTCCCCTCCTTGGATCTATCCTAATACAGAAAAGTAAATAATATACAAATGGTGACAACATCCGCAACCTGGAAGTGCCCCAATAAAAGAATATTACATACAAGTTTTTACATGAATGAAAATGAAAAACACTCATCTCACATAAAAACCCCCGGCTATTCAAACACGACGATCCAATATAACATATCCAGCAACACACAACATCACATGTCATCAACGTAAGTAAATATGCGCATCCCAATTGTCGTTGACATATAGCAACGAAACCGGCGATATCACATATTACACTTACGGTCACAGAAAAGAAAGTGTAAAACTACAACAGTTGGAATCCGCAACCTCTTTAGACATCGCATGCCCAATCAAATGAATTCTTTAGACATCGCATGCCTAACAATTATAAACCCCGCATTTTAGTCTCATTATCGAAAACTCTTTTCAATATCAAGTCGGGCAATTCAACAGGATTCCCGACATTCTGATCGAATGCTCGTCGCAAACTTCAGTAGACGGCCGCACCCCCGACGCCGTCGACAAAGTGCACCAAGGCGGACCACCGCTACCGCGAGCACCCGAACGGATGCTTTCGGCGACGGGGTTCTCCTACAGTCACTTGGTCGGGGCTATGGAGTGAGGCTGTCTATTAAGTTTACCCGGCGAGTATCCGCGTACGCTACGTGATTGCGACGGACTTTTGATCACATCAAAATTCCGTGGCAACCGATCAAGTGAGACTAAACTGCTATGTTTATAATATTCATTCCGTTATCTCATAACTATTTGTGAATTCCAATTATTGTATCAAATTCCGGATAAATAGAAAATGCTAAACTTTTTGATCGAACAATCGAACACCCAAGTTTTCCCGATACAGCTCAACACATGAAATAAGTCTAACAACATTCAGTTCGTGCCTCAGTACCAACGGTCCAGCCGTAGAAGGGTCAAGCCAACGCCTCACATGTGGCACGCCGTACTGCCCCAAACCCGAAGGTTCAATGGGCATTTCAAGACGGTCACATAATCGAGTTAAGGTTTGTTATCTTCTAGAGGGACCATCGCGTTACTTGTACTACTTAGAACGTCTTTAAACCACGGAAAAATCCAACACTTGGAAATTTTCCGGCAGGGGAAAAGTTGGGTATTTATATCCGGTCGAACTTTTTAACATATTCTAAGATTATCCGGAAACGCACACAGACAGAATTAGACAATCCGATCGATACACCGAGTCCCCAATACGACCCAGAAAATGCAACTCTGGAAAAAAATATTAAAAATTCCCAGGAAAACCAGCCCTACAAAATAGGAATTACTGTGCAAAATTCAATGGGAGATAAGACAAAAGGGCCGCGGGACAGCCGCATTAGCACGCTAATGCCGCGGTTCCGCCGCACTTTAGAAAGATCATTAGGTAATTTTTGCATTGTAATTTTTAGAATTTCCTGCTGAATTTTCTGCATATTTTTAATATGGAAAAAACCCATTTTTTGGAAAAAGTCCAGAGAACAAATTAGGGTTTGGGTTTCGGTTCGATCGGACTTCCAATTCCGTCTACGCATCGCCTAAGGCTCTAGCTAGGCTCTGATACCACTGTAGGGTTCCCAGGCACTCTCAAGAGGTCTCACAAGGCATCAACCATGCCAATTTCAAAAATGACGGGTGCCTACAAACCCTAATACGGATCGTTAACTAGATTTAGGCGAAACTAGAAACTAGCTAACAACTTAACTAAAGAGAAAACGGAAATACAACCTTTGTAGATCCGGTTCTCCACCTCCATGGCTCCGCGATGAAGTCTCCTCGCTGTACAAATCGGATCTTGGGCTCTAGCGTCGGCTTCATCGGAGAAAAGGCGGGCTAGGTCATCGACGACGATGCCGAAGATGATCTACGTCGAGGCATCACTAGATCAAGCTCCAACTTCACCAAGTCAAGAAAACTTGTGAAGGAAACACACTCTACTACTTGGCAAGAGGTAGAGGATGAAGAAATAGGAAGTGGGTTCACTTTAGAATTGGATTTCTCACTTGATTTCTCAAGTTGCCATTGATGGAGGCATGCTTCTTCTTGAAAAAGAAGAAGAAGAAGATGAAGATATTATGATAAGTTAATTAAAAAGAAAATGAAAAAGAATACTTATCATAATAATAACCATGGTCAAGTGTAGAGAATAAACTTGGGTTAGGTCAATGGTTAGGTTAGGCATGAAACAAAAATGGTGGACTTTTTCAAACCTTCATGAAGCTTCAATGTAAAACAAAGCAAGCCAACATTTCTTTTCTTTTGCCAAAATGAAATAAATAAATAAATAAATGAGTAAGTAAATAAAATCATAACCCTAACCATCACATAACCATGGTTTAATCTTAACATACACTTAAACTATCATGTATCATCAAACATGATACAATCAAATGTACAAATGTATATCACATATACAATGTGCACAAACCAAGTGAGAAAATCCATTTAAAGTGAACCAATACTAGTTAATGCAAAGTAATATATCAAATATATAATTATGCATTAAATCATTAAATCAACACTGATTCAATAATCCGGTCATGTCGCACACAACCGACTAGTATACAATGTATCGACTTATCGAATCAATCCTTGATTCGATAACTAGGTTATATCGCATACAACCATTCGACACATTCATCGCGAGAATGAAATACGGTATCACATACACGCATTATTCTCGGTCCCGCACATATCTCATATGCGCTCCTATTTCGTTTCGCTTGAGCCAGGAAACCTCTGTGTAGGACTCTAAAGACTCGTCAATACGCCGGCAGCGGATGATGATCATATCAAACATCCACAAGCCGCAAGCGGTCTGCTAAACGTAACGGCCACCCGGGTATTGAGCGATCAGAAGATCGACGAGCAAGCCCGCTCACACTCCTGTGAATCCAACCAGTAACACTTACCGTACAGTCCGGTCTGTTCGTCTGATATGTCGCATATCTCGCCTAGGGGTGGTAAACGTCAGACCCCAATAGCTTGATAAGTCATGCCGACATGAAGTCCATGACATGTGTGAAACTACTGATAACACTTACCAGTAGGTCACTGCAACCCTGGCCAGGGATTTCCTGTTATGGCCAGTCGAGCATAGCGCAACATCAACCCCCAATACCGGGAGAGACGAATCCCCTCCTATCGCTCATTGCCTCCATGTGAATCGGGATTGTACCCAAAAACCACCTGTTTGCACAACTCAGTAGAGCCTTGGTAGGGTGGAAATCAAGGCACAGTGGGAGACACACAAGACTCTATGACGATCTCGGGTCAACAGACTAAGCTGTACCAGTGTCACCAGAGAACTGCCATCTGACGTGAGGTATAATACCATCTGGGAGTTCTCGGCGAGTCCGTTAAGTGTACACAGTCTCCACTGAGAACCCGCATACCATCTTCGATGTCAAACACCAATGGATATGGGATCATCCATCGCCCATCGCATGGGTCGAGAAGATATGCGCTAGTCTACTCTGGAATATCGATGCCCCGTCTCGATATTCCCACGACTAGGAACAATGAAGGATGTACTCATTGACTACCCAGGCCCCACTAGTATGATCTGCATCATAGTCCTGGAAGTCGAGTACACATCCTAAGGGCTTTATCAACATGTAATCAGAGAGACAGAAAGTATACATGTTAAGATAAAGGGCAACCAGATAGCGTACTATCATGTCGAGCAAGAAAGTCCTACCTATATATGTCCCAGCATCCACTACAATATACATCCAATGTACAGTAATGGCCTCTAGGGCATACATATAACTAACAATCTCCCACTTGCACTAGGGCCATCTGTAGCAGTGGTCGCAGTATCTAATACTCAACCATCCCATATGAGTCTCTCTCTGGGAAAAGGCCTTCGTGAGTGGATCCGCCGTGTTGTCCTCTGAGTCTTCTCTCCTAACCTCGATCACCCTGGAGATCAACTATCTCCATGATCAGGTGATGCTGCCTCAGAATTTGTCTGGGTTACTGATGGGACCAGTGTTCCAGGGCCGAAGCCACACTTCCATTGTCATACAATGGCAGGAACCTAGTTCATCTTATGAACCAATATACACCCAAACTGCCTCTTTGGTAGTATCTTTAAAAGCGATGTTACCAGCCTTTATCGTCTAGTTTGCCACGGTATCGAGCTTGGAACTCTTCCAACATACCGTCCCTTTACTGAGGGAAAAGACAGTGCCCGTGACTGACATTCAGTCGTCTTTATCACCCTGGAACTCTTCCAGTGATTCTCCCCAGGATCGACTGATACCATCTCACTACATCTAGTGAAAATCCTTAGCATCCAATTACATCTATCTCATAGATGAAAACTCAAGATTTAGGAGGTATCACTTTGATCCTATTTGGAGAATCCTTGTGATAATAGGAGATTGACCGATCGTAGTATAGGAAACTCTTTTCCTATCAAGAGTATGTCATCCACGTCCACTACGAGGATCATTACCATACTCCATACTACCCTTTTGTACATACAAGGTTCATCTACCATTTTGATGATGTCAAACTCTTTGACTACCACATCAAAACAGATGTTCTAACTCCGCGATGCCTGCTTCATTATGTAAAGCAACTTGCACACGTTTCCGCTGCTCCCACTGTTTACGAAGACCTCTGGCTGTGTTCTTATAGACGTTCTCTTCTAAATCAGTATTTAGAAAAGCAGTCAGGGCACCCAACCACCAGATATCGTAGTCATGGTATGTAGCAATGTTAAGTAGGATCCGGATGGACTTAAGCATAGTCACTTGAAAAAGGTTTCATCATTATCCATGCCTGGTTGATGACTAAAACCTTTAATAAGCCTAGCTTTGAAAGTCTCAACTTTTCCATCTACACCAAGTAATCTTCTCAAGATATACTTGCTCCTGATGGGGATTTAACCCTTCAGATGTAGCAGCTAAAGTCCATACTTTGCTGGTGTATATGGATTCCATCTCAGATCGCTAAGCATCCAGCCATTCTTAAAGAGTCTCTACTCTTGATGGCCTGATCGAAACTAGTTGGGTCATCATCTCATGATGAATTCCTCGCTCCCACTGTCATCGAGAAACCGAGGTATCTCTCAGGCAGGTGAGGAACCCTACTAGATCGGCGGAGAGGCTGAGGTTTGTTGGGAACTATTGAATCCTTTGGTTCTGTCAAATCATCAGCTGCAGTTTGTATAGCTGGAACATTTCCAGTTCTACATAACAGACCTTGCCTCGAGCTTGTCCGGATTATGCTTTTAGACATAGGCCGGTCAATCCCCAAATCTTAACTAGCTTAATACATGGGCTCTTCCCTTTCTATATCACATATGAAGCGGTAGGCAACAGACTTGATTCGAACCTAATTCAACAGATACGCAGCTTCTCAAGCGCATAACTCCAAAAGGAAATAGGTAACTCAGTAGTACTCATCATAGAGCACACCTTATCATATAGGGTGTGATTGCTCCGCCCCGATATACCATCGTGCTATGGTTTATACGGAGGAGTAATGCTGAGGGAGAATCTCATTTTCTTTTAGAATAGTCCAGGAATGCCATGCACAAGTATTCTCCTCCCTGATCTTATCATAGGAAATAATACTTATACCCTTATTTTGGTTCTCTACTTCTAACTTATATTCTGTGAATACCTCAAAAGCTTCAGACTTATGTATCAACAGGAACATATGACTGAATCTTGAGAGATTATCAGAGAATACAATGAAGTATAAAGAACCAGTCCTGGCATGTGTAGACAGGAGACTTTACATACATCATCATGTATCAGTCCCAAGAGTTCATTAACTCTTTCTCGGCGTCCAGTAAGCAGAGCTGGTGTCATTATATCTTTGTGACATGACTGGCAAGTTTCACAAGATGTAAATTCAAACTGATTTAAATATACATCTAAATGTAACTTCAGCTAGTCGGGTTGCATTGATATGACCTAGTCTACAATACCTCAAGAAGAATTTGTTCATTTCTGAACTCTTCCTCTTGTGTGTGTTCAGTATACAAGGAACTGTAGTTTGATTTAGAACGTCAATTCTTTTAGATAACGTGCCTGAACCGATCAACTTTTGATATAGGAAATGTTCAAAACATTATCCAACAATACAAAATTATATCCTTCTTTACTAATAAAGAGACTGATATGATTTTGTATATCAGGTTCGGTATCTAATAGCATTTGTTAAGAATCAATGTACTGGTAATACAGGGTGACAGTGACCAACAGACTTGGCTGCAACACTTGCCCCGGTTTCTGTCTCATGAAACTTATCAACCGTTCTCAGTTTTTCTACCTTTTGTAGCCCTATGTAACAGCTTACATATCTGGGATCCTGATCCGGTATCATATACCCAAGATGTAGAGGATACTGAGAAACAGTTCTTTGTAATGAACACACTCGAAGGAGATGCATCTCATGCACTTTCTTCGTTTGGGCGGCATGGGAATCCTGGCATTCCCCTATTTCCTGCTCTGTCTTATAACAATTATAAGTTGGAGCGGGACCAACGTTCCCCAGCTCAGTATAACAAGCGGGTTCGGTCAATACATCCATATTATTATCTTGATTAAGGCGTGATATGGTCGCTACCTGGAGAGAGAGAGAGAAGAAAACACTCAGCGTGCGCTCTTGCAAGATCAGATTGGTTATATATTTTATCTAATCAGGATGGCTCCCACTGTTTTTATCAAATCTTCCTTCAAACCTTAAAAGGAAAGACTAGCCGGGATTAATTACACTCTACAAGTTCGCTAATCTTTCAGCCAGGCCAGTGTCGGTACTTTGAGGGAGGTTCCCCGTGCTTTCGCACGGACCTAATTATTGTAAATCTCGCTTTCCCAGAGACGTAACCCCGTTGACACCTTTCTAGACACCTACATGATCGGCTAATTGCAAAGTGCAAAACTCTCCCAGAAGTAACAATTACTCGCAGTGGGTATCGGGATCCAACTATCATATAGAAGGTATGCAATCTCATTGCAAATTTCAACACTTGAAACTCACGATAAAGGTTTTTACCCCTAGCACCTATGACCTTAACTATGGTCAACAAATCATAAGTACTAGTCAAGTTCTACCCGTCATTTCGTGATTAATTAGACCCACCCACATGACCCTTAACTAAGGTCAACAAAGTCACGCGACTGTCCTAACTAATCGCATTATATGCGGTGTAGGAAGACATCACTTAGCTACCGTACACTGTGCCTTAACTAAAGTCAACAATCACAGCACGAATACTAAGTACTCTACTTCCTAAAATGACGGAGGGTTGCGAATGGTTTTTGTGAAAACCTTTAACGCTTTGAACTTGATCTCGTTGCGGAATCAAATGGTTTTTAAATGGAATGTTTTTTAGGCTTTTCTAGTTTTGCTAAAGGGGTCACTCCCGGTGAAGGGATCGTCGGCCCTTTCCTCGTCGAATGATGTGCGGGATATATCATATATATCACTGTGCAAAGCAGAAACTATAGAAGCGATCAAAAGACAAACCGAGGGTTGTAGCATCTGCCAGTTATTGCTAAAGGAGTCATTCCCGGTGAAGGGATCTCGGTCCTTTCCTTATCGAATAAGGTGCAGGATGTTCTACAAGGAACACCGCGATGCAAAGCAAGAACTGTAGCTACCTGTTTTTATTTTGAAATTCGATTCCACAACATCAATTAGGTTTATTTTCTTTCATTAATCTCATTAATGAATATCCCATCATTTAAATTACCTAAACATCACAGATAAATATGACGTACACTTATGCCATCCGCATTCGCCTCGATGTCCCCTCGTGCACCGTTAGGTTAGGTAACTAACGGCAGAGCGGGGCAGGGATAGCGCGGGTGTAAAACATAAGTAACGTCTATGTAATATATCATATATACTATATATTATATCTATCACAGAACATCATATGATCACATCACAGATAACGCAGCAGAAGAAACATTTGAAATATTGGATATACTAGGAAGTCCGTGTTTTCAATACGAGCCAGTATAAAACACGGATTCCACAGTCGTGATGAATAGCCAATCCCACACCCCTAGACCCCTACGAGAGCGGCAATCAACCCTACCAATTCTAGGGTTAGGAGACCCGGACTCGACTCCTCGAGTTGGTCTCCCACTGGACCCCAGAACCCGGTTACTTGTGCTCCCCTCCTTGGATCTATCCTAATACAGAAAAGTAAATAATATACAAATGGTGACAACATCCGCAACCTGGAAGTGCCCCAATAAAAGAATATTACATACAAGTTTTTGCATGAATGAAAATGAAAAACACTCATCTCACATAAAAACCCCCGGCTATTCAAACACGACGATCCAATATAACATATCCAGCAACACACAACATCACATGTCATCAACGTAAGTAAATATGCGCATCCCAATTGTCGTTGACATATAGCAACGAAACCGGCGATATCACATATTACACTTACGGTCACAGAAAAGAAAGTGTAAAACTACAACAGTTGGAATCCGCAACCTCTTTAGACATCGCATGCCCAATCAAATGAATTCTTTAGACATCGCATGCCTAACAATTATAAACCCCGCATTTTAGTCTCATTATCGAAAACTCTTTTCAATATCAAGTCGGGCAATTCAACAGGATTCCCGACATTCTGATCGAATGCTCGTCGCAAACTTCAGTAGACGGCCGCACCCCCGACGCCGTCGACAAAGTGCACCAAGGCGGACCACCGCTACCGCGAGCACCCGAACGGATGCTTTCGGCGACGGGGTTCTCCTACAGTCACTTGGTCGGGGCTATGGAGTGAGGCTGTCTATTAAGTTTACCCGGCGAGTATCCGCGTACGCTACGTGATTGCGACGGACTTTTGATCACATCAAAATTCCGTGGCAACCGATCAAGTGAGACTAAACTGCTATGTTTATAATATTCATTCCGTTATCTCATAACTATTTGTGAATTCCAATTATTGTATCAAATTCCGGATAAATAGAAAATGCTAAACTTTTCGATCGAACAATCGAACACCCAAGTTTTCCCGATACAGCTCAACACATGAAATAAGTCTAACAACATTCAGTTCGTGCCTCAGTACCAACGGTCCAGCCGTAGAAGGGTCAAGCCAACGCCTCACATGTGGCACGCCGTACTGCCCCAAACCCGAAGGTTCAATGGGCATTTCAAGACGGTCACATAATCGAGTTAAGGTTTGTTATCTTCTAGAGGGACCATCGCGTTACTTGTACTACTTAGAACGTCTTTAAACCACGGAAAAATCCAACACTTGGAAATTTTCCGGCAGGGGAAAAGTTGGGTATTTATATCCGGTCGAACTTTTTAACATATTCTAAGATTATCCGGAAACGCACACAGACAGAATTAGACAATCCGATCGATACACCGAGTCCCCAATACGACCCAGAAAATGCAACTCTGGAAAAAATTATTAAAAATTCCCAGGAAAACCAGCCCTACAAAATAGGAATTACTGTGCAAAATTCAATGGGAGATAAGACAAAATGGCCGCGGGACAGCCGCATTAGCACGCTAATGCCGCGGTTCCGCCGCACTTTAGAAAGATCATTAGGTAATTTTTGCATTGTAATTCTTAGAATTTCCTGCTGAATTTTCTGCATATTTTTAATATGGAAAAAACCCATTTTTTGGAAAAAGTCCAGAGAACAAATTAGGGTTTGGGTTTCGGTTCGATCGGACTTCCAATTCCGTCTACGCATCGCCTAAGGCTCTAGCTAGGCTCTGATACCACTGTAGGGTTCCCAGGCACTCTCAAGAGGTCTCACAAGGCATCAACCATGCCAATTTCAAAAATGACGGGTGCCTACAAACCCTAATACGGATCGTTAACTAGATTTAGGCGAAACTAGAAACTAGCTAACAACTTAACTAAAGAGAAAACGGAAATACAACCTTTGTAGATCCGGTTCTCCACCTCCATGGCTCCGCGATGAAGTCTCCTCGCTGTACAAATCGGATCTTGGGCTCTAGCGTCGGCTTCATCGGAGAAAAGGCGGGCTAGGTCATCGACGACGATGCCGAAGATGATCTACGTCGAGGCATCACTAGATCAAGCTCCAACTTCACCAAGTCAAGAAAACTTGTGAAGGAAACACACTCTACTACTTGGCAAGAGGTAGAGGATGAAGAAATAGGAAGTGGGTTCACTTTAGAATTGGATTTCTCACTTGATTTCTCAAGTTGCCATTGATGGAGGCATGCTTCTTCTTGAAGAAGAAGAAGAAGAAGATGAAGATATTATGATAAGTTAATTAAAAAGAAAATGAAAAAGAATACTTATCATAATAATAACCATGGTCAAGTGTAGAGAATAAACTTGGGTTAGGTCAATGGTTAGGTTAGGCATGAAACAAAAATGGTGGACTTTTTCAAACCTTCATGAAGCTTCAATGTAAAACAAAGCAAGCCAACATTTCTTTTCTTTTGCCAAAAAGAAATAAATAAATAAATAAATGAGTAAGTAAATAAAATCATAACCCTAACCATCACATAACCATGGTTTAATCTTAACATACACTTAAACTATCATGTATCATCAAACATGATACAATCAAATGTACAAATGTATATCACATATACAATGTGCACAAACCAAGTGAGAAAATCCATTTAAAGTGAACCAATACTAGTTAAAGCAAAGTAATATATCAAATATATAATTATGCATTAAATCATTAAATCAACACTTGATTCAATGATCCGGTCATGTCGCACACAACCGACTAGTATACAATGTATCGGCTTATCGAATCAATCCTTGATTCGATAACTAGGTTATATCGCATACAAACATTCGACACATTCATCGCGAGAATGAAATACGGTATCATATACACGCATTATTCTCGGTCCCGCACATATCTCATATGCGCTCCTATTTCGTTTCGCTTGAGCCAGGAAACCTCTGTGTAGGACTCTAAAGACTCGTCAATACGCCGGCAGCGGATGATGATCATATCAAACATCCACAAGCCGCAAGCGGTCTGCTAAACGTAACGGCCACCCGGGTATTGAGCGATCAGAAGATCGACGAGCAAGCCCGCTCACACTCCTGTGAATCCAACCAGTAACACTTACCGTACAGTCCGGTCTATTCGTCTGATATGTCGCATATCTCGCCTAGGGGTGGTAAACGTAAGACCCTAATAGCTTGATAAGTCATGCCGACGTGAAGTCCATGACATGTGTGAAACTACTGATAACACTTACCAGTAGGTCACTGCAACCCTGGCCAGGGATTTCCTGTTATGGCCAGTCGAGCATAGCGCAACATCAACCCCCAATACTGGGAGAGACGAATCCCCTCCTATCGCTCATTGCCTCCATGTGAATCGGGACTGTACCCAAAAACCACCTGTTTGCACAACTCAGTAGAGCCGTGGTAGGGTGGAAATCAAGGCACAGTGGGAGACACACAAGACTCTATGACGATCTCGGGTCAACAGACTAAGCTGTACCAGTGTCACCAGAGAGCTGCCATCTGACGTGAGGTATAATACCATATGGGAGTTCTCGGCGAGTCCGTTCAGTGTGCCCAGTCTCCACTGAGCACCCGCATACCATCTTCGATGTCAAACACCAATGGATATGGGATCATCCATCGCCCATCGCATGGGTCGAGAAGATATGCGCTAGTCTACTCTGGAATATTGATGCCCGGTCTTGATATTCCCACGACTAGGAACAATGAAGGATGTACTCATTGACTACCCAGGCCCCACTAGTATGATCTGCATCATAGTCCTGGAAGTCGAGTACACATCCTAAGGGCTTTATCAACATGTAATCAGAGAGACAGAAAGTATACATGTTAAGATAAAGGGCAACCAGATAGCGTACTATCATGTCGAGCAAGAAAGTCCTACCTATATATGTCCCAGCATCCACTACAATATACATCCAATGTACAGTAATGGCCTCTAGGGCATACATATAACTAACAATCTCCCACTTGCACTAGGGCCATCTGTAGCAGTGGTCGCAGTATCTAATACTCAACCATCCCATATGAGTCTCTCTCTGGGAAAAGGCCTTCGTGAGTGGATCCGCCGTGTTGTCCTCTGAGTCTTCTCTCCTAACCTCGATCACCCTGGAGATCAACTATCTCCATGATCAGGTGATGCTGCCTCAGAATTTGTCTGGGTCACTGATGGGACCAGGGTTCCAGGGCCGAAGCCACACTTCCATTGTCATACAATGGAAGGAACCTAGTTCATCTTATGAACCAATATACACCCAAACTGCCTCTTTGGTAGTATCTTTAATAGCGATGTTACCAGCCTTTATCGTCTAGTTTGCCACGGTATCGAGCTTGGAACTCTTCCAACATACCGTCCCTTTACTGAGGGAAATGACAGTGCCTGTGACTGACATTCAGTCGTCTTTATCACCCTGGAACTCTTCCAGTGATTCTCCCCAGGATCGACTGATACCATCTCACTACATCTAGTGAAAATCCTTAGCATCCAATTACATCTATCTTATAGATGAAAACTCAGGATTTAGGAGGTTTCACTTTGATCCTATTTGGAGAATCCTTGTGATAATAGGAGATTGACCGATCGTAGTATAGGAAACTCTTTTCCTATCAAGAGTATGTCATCCACGTGCTCTACGAGGATCATTACCATACTCTATACTACCCTTTTGTATATACAAGGTTCATCTACCATTTTGATGATGTCAAACTCTTTGACTACCACATCAAAACAGATGTTCCAACTCCGCGATGCCTGCTTCATTATGTAAAGCAACTTGCACACGTTTCCGCTGCTCCCACTGTTTACGAAGACCTCTGGCTGTGTTCTTATAGACGTTCTCTTCTAAATCAGTATTTAGAAAAGCAGTCAGGGCACCCAACCACCAGATATCGTAGTCATGGTATGTAGCAATGTTAAGTAGGATCCGGATGGACTTAAGCATAGTCACTTGAAAAAGGTTTCATCATTATCCATGCCTGGTTGATGACTAAAACCTTTAATAAGCCTAGCTTTGAAAGTCTCAACTTTTCCATCTACACCAAGTAATCTTCTCAAGATATACTTGCTCCTGATGGGGATTTAACCCTTCAGATGTAGTAGCTAAAGTCCATACTTTGCTGGTGTATATGGATTCCATCTCAGATCGCTAAGCATCCAGCCATTCTTACAGAGTCTCTACTCATGATGGCCTGATCGAAACTAGTTGGGTCATCATCTCATGATGCATTCCTCACTCCTATTGTCATTGAGAAAACGAGGTATCTCTCAGGCAGGTGATGAACCCTACTAGATCGGCGGAGAGGCTGAGGTTAGTTAGGAACTATTGAATCCTTTGGTTCTGTCAAATCATCAGCTGCAGTTTGTATAGCTGGAACATTTCCAGTTCTACATAACAGACCTTGCCTCGAGCTTGTCCGAATTATGCTTTCAGACATAGGCCGGTCAATCCCCAAATCTTAACTAGCTTAATACATGGGCTCTTCCCTTTCCATATCATATATGAAGCGGTAGGAAACAGACTTGATTCGAACCTAATTCAATAGATACGCAGCTTCTCAAGCGCATAACCCCAAAAGGAAATAGGTAACTCAGTAGTACTCATCATAGAGCACACCTTATCATATAGGGTGTGATTGCTCCGCCCCGATATACCATCGTGCTATGGTTTATACGGAGGAGTAATGCTGAGAGAGAATCTCATTTTCTTTTAGAATAGTCCAGGAATGCCATGTACAAGTATTCTCCTCCCTGATCTTATCATAGGACATAATACTTATACCCTTATTTTGGTTCTCTACTTCTAACTTATATTCTGTGAATACCTCAAAAGCTTCAGACTTATGTATCAACAGGAACATATGACTGAATCTTGAGAGATTATCAGATAATACAATGAAGTATAAAGAACCAGTCCTGGCATGTGTAGACAGGAGACTTTACATACATCATCATGTATCAGTCCCAAGAGTTCATTAACTCTTTCTCGGCTTCCAGTATGCAGAGCTGGTGTCATTATATCTTTGTGACATGACTGGCAAGTTTCACAAGATGTAAATTCAAACTGATTTAAATATACATCTAAATATAACTTCAGCTAGTCAGGTCGCATTGATATGACCTAGTCTACAATACCTCAAGAAGAATTTGTTCATTTCTGAACTCTTCCTCTTGTGTGTGTTCAGTATACAAGGAACTGTAGTTTGATTTAGAACGTCAATGCTTTTAGATAACGTGCCTGAACCGATCAACTTTTGATATAGGAAATGTTCAAAACATTATCCAACAATACAAAATTATATCCTTCTTTACTAATAAAGAGACTGATATGATTTTGTATATCAGGTTCGGTATCTAATAGCATTTGTTCAGAATCAATCTACTGGTAATACAGGGTGACAGTGACCAACAGACTTGGCTGCAACACTTGCCCCGGTTTCTGTCTTATGAAACTTATCACCCGTTCTTAGTTTTTCTACCTTTTTGTAGCCCTATGTAACAGCTTATATATCTGGGATCCTGATCCGGTATCATATACCCAAGATGCAGAGGATACTGAGAAACAGTTCTTTGTAATGAACACACCCGAAGGAGATGCATCTCATGCACTTTCTTCGTTTGGGCGGCATGGGAATCCTGGCATTCCCCTATTTCCTGCTCTGTCTTATAACAATTATAAGTTGGAGCGGGACCAACGTTCCCCAGCTCAGTATAACAAGCGGGTTCGGTCAATACATCCATATTATTATCTTGATTAAGGCGTGAAATGGTCGCTACCTGGAGTGAGAGAGAAGAAAACACTCAGCGTGCGCTCTTGCAAGATCAGATTGGTTATAAATTTTATCTAATCAGGATGGCTCCTACTGTTTTTATCAAATCTTCCTTCAAACCATAAAAGGAAAGACTAGCCGGGATTAATTACACTCTACAAGTTCGCCAATCTTTCAGCCAGGCCAGTGTCGGTACTTTGAGGGAGGTTCCCCGTGCTTTCGCATGGACCTAATTATTGTAAACCTCGCTTTCCCAGAGGCGTAACCCCGTTGACACCTTTCTAGACACCTACTTGATCGGCTAATTGCAAAACTCTCCCAGGAGTAATAATTACTCGCAGTGGGTATCGCGATCCAACTATCATATAGAAGGTATGCAATCTCATTGCAAATTTCAACACTTGAAACTCCCGATAAAGGTTTTTACCCCTAGCACCTATGACCTTAACTATGGTCAACAAATCATAAGTACTAGTCAAGTTCTACCCGTCATTTCGAGATTAATTAGACCCACCCACATTACCCTTAACTAAGGTCAACAAAGTCACGCGACTGTCCTAACTAATCGCATCATATGCGGTATAGGAAGACATCACTTAGCTACCGTACACTGTGCCTTAACTAAAGTCAACAAACACAGCACGAATACTAAGTACTCTACTTCCTAAAATGACGGAGGGTTGCGAATGGTTTTTGTGAAAACCTTTAACGCTTTGAACTTGATCTCGTTGCGGAATCAAATGGTTTTTAAATTGAATGTTTTTGAGACTTTTCTAGTTTTGCTAAAGGGGTCACTCCCAGTGAAGGGATCGTCGGCCCTTTCCTCGTCGAATGAGGTGCGGGATATATCATATATATCACTGTGCAAAGCAGAAACTATAGAAGCGATCAAAAGACAAACCGAGGGTTGTAGCATCTGCCAGTTATTGCTAAAGGAGTCATTCCCGTTGAAGGGATCTCGGTACTTTCCTTATCGAATAAGGTGCAGGATGTTCTACAAGGAACACCGCGATACAAAGCAAGAACTGTAGCTACCTGTTTTTATTTTGAAATTCGATTCCACAACATCAATTAGGTTTATTTTCTTTCATTAATCTCATTAATGAATATCCCATCATTTAAATTACCTAAACATCACAGATAAATATGACGTACACTTATGCCATCCGCATTCGCCTCGATGTCCCCTCGTGCACCGTTAGGTTAGGTAACTAACGGCAGAGCGGGGCAGGGCTAGCGCGGGTGTAAAACATAAGTAACGTCTATGTAATATATCATATATAATATATATTATATCTATCACAGAACATCACATGATCACATCACAGATAACGCAGCAGAAGAAACATATGAAATATTGGATATACTAGGACGTCCGTGTTTTCAATACGAGCCAGTATAAAACACGGATTCCACGGTCGTGATGAATAGCCAATCCCACACCCCTAGACCCCTACGAGAGCGGCAAGCAACCCTACCAATTCTAGGGTTAGGAGACCCGGACTCGACTCCTCGAGTTGGTCTCCCACTGGACCCCAGAACCCGGTTACTTGTGCTCCCCTCCTTGGGTCTATCCTAATACAGAAAAGTAAATAATATACAAATGGTGACAACATCCGCAACCTGGAAGTGCCCCAATAAAAGAATATTACATACAAGTTTTTACATGAATGAAAATGAAAAACACTCATCTCACATAAAAACCCCCGGCTATTCAAACACGACGATCCAATATAACATATCCAGCAACACACAACATCACATGTCATCAACGTAAGTAAATATGCGCATCCCAATTGTCGTTGACATATAGCAACGAAACCGGCGATATCACATATTACACTTACGGTCACCGAAAAGAAAGTGTAAAACTACAACAGTTGGAATCCGCAACCTCTTTAGACATCGCATGCCCAATCAAATGAATTCTTTACACATCGCATGCCTAACAATTATAAACCCCGCATTTTAGTCTCATTATCGAAAACTCTTTTCAATATCAAGTCGGGCAATTCAACAGGATTCCCGACATTCTGATCGAATGCTCGTCGCAAACTTCAGTAGACGGCCGCACCCCCGACGCCGTCGACAAAGTGCACCAAGGCGGACCACCGCTACCGCGAGCACCCGAACGGATGCTTTCGGCGACGGGGTTCTCCTACAGTCACTTGGTCGGGGCTATGGAGTGAGGCTGTCTATTAAGTTTACCCTGCGAGTATCCGCGTACGCTACGTGATTGCGACGGACTTTTGATCACATCAAAATTCCGTGGCAACCGATCAAGTGAGACTAAACTGCTATGTTTATAATATTCATTCCGTTATCTCATAACTATTTGTGAATTCCAATTATTGTATCAAATTCCGGATAAATAGAAAATGCTAAACTTTTCGATCGAACAATCGAACACCCAAGTTTTCCCGATACAGCTCAACACATGAAATAAGTCTAACAACATTCAGTTCGTGCCTCAGTACCAACGGTCCAGCCGTAGATGGGTCAAGCCAACGCCTCACATGTGGCACGCCGTACTGCCCCAAACCCGAAGGTTCAATGGGCAGTTCAAGACGGTCACATAATCGAGTTAAGGTTTGTTATCTTCTAGAGGGACCATCGCGTTACTTGTACTACTTAGAACGTCTTTAAACCACGGAAAAATCCAACACTTGGAAATTTTCCGGCAGGGGAAAAGTTGTGTATTTATATCCGGTCGAACTTTTTAACATATTCTAAGATTATCCGGAAACGCACACAGACAGAATTAGACAATCCGATCGATACACCGAGTCCCCAATACGACCCAGAAAATGCAACTCTGGAAAAAAATATTAAAAATTCCCAGGAAAACCAGCCCTACAAAATAGGAATTACTGTGCAAAATTCAATGGGAGATAAGACAAAAGGGCAACGGGACAGCCGCATTAGCACGCTAATGCCGCGGTTCCGCCGCACTTTAGAAAGATCATTAGGTAATTTTTGCATCGTAATTCTTAGAATTTCCTGCTGAATTTTCTGCATATTTTTAATATGGAAAAAACCCAATTTTTGGAAAAAGTCCAGAGAACAAATTAGGGTTTGGGTTTCGGTTCGATCGGACTTCCAATTCCGTCTACGCATCGCCTAAGGCTCTAGCTAGGCTCTGATACCACTGTAGGGTTCCCAGGCACTCTCAAGAGGTCTCACAAGGCATCAACCATGCCAATTTCAAAAATGACGGGTGCCTACAAACCCTAATACGGATCGTTAACTAGATTTAGGCGAAACTTGAAACTAGCTAACACCTTAACTAAAGAGAAAACAGAAATACAACCTTTGTAGATCCGGTTCTCCACCTCCATGGCTCCGCGATGAAGTCTACTCGCTGTACAAATCGGATCTTGGGCTCTAGCGTCGGCTTCATCGGAGAAAAGGCGGGCTAGGTCATCGACGACGATGCCGAAGATGATCTACGTCGAGGCATCACTAGATCAAGCTCCAACTTCACCAAGTCGAGAAAACTTGTGAAGGAAACACACTCTACTACTTGGCAAGAGGTAGAGGATGAAGAAATAGGAAGTGGGTTCACTTTAGAATTGGATTTCTCACTTGATTTCTCAAGTTGCCATTGATGGAGGCATGCTTCTTCTTGAAGAAGAAGAAGAAGAAGATGAAGATATTATGATAAGTTAATTAAAAAGGAAATGAAAAAGAATACTTATCATAATAATAACCATGGTCAAGTGTAGAGAATAAACTAGGGTTAGGTTAATGGTTAGGTTAGGCATGAAACAAAAATGGTGGACTTTTTCAAACCTTCATGAAGCTTCAATGTAAAACAAAGCAAGCCACCATTTCTTTTCTTTTGCCAAAATGAAATAAATAAATAAATAAATGAGTAAGTAAATAAAATCATAACCCTAACCATCACATAACCATGGTTTAATCTTAACATACACTTAAACTATCATGTATCATCAAACATGATACAATCAAATGTACAAATGTATATCACATATACAATGTGCACAAACCAAGTGAGAAAATCCATTTAAAGTGAAAAAATACTAGTTAATGCAAAGTAATATATCAAATATATAATTATGCATTAAATCATTAAATCAACACTTGATTCAATGATCCGGTCATGTCGCACACAACCGACTAGTATACAATGTATCGGCTTATCGAATCAATCCTTGATTCGATAACTAGGTTATATCGCATACAACCATTCGACACATTCATCGCGAGAATGAAATACGGTATCACATACACGCATTATTCTCGGTCCCGCACATATCTCATATGCGCTCCTATTTCGTGTCGCTTGAGCCAGGAAACCTCTGTGTAGGACTCTAAAGACTCGTCAATACGCCGGCAGCGGATGATGATCATATCAAACATCCACAAGCCGCAAGCGGTCTGCTAAACGTAACGGCCACCCGGGTATTGAGCGATCAGAAGATCGACGAGCAATCCCGCTCACACTCCTGTGAATCCAACCAGTAACACTTACCGTACAGTCCGGTCTGTTCGTCTGATATGTCGCATATCTCGCCTAGGGGTGGTAAACGTCAGACCCCAATAGCTTGATAAGTCATGCCGACGTGAAGTCCATAACATGTGTGAAACTACTGATAACACTTACCAGTAGGTCACTGCAACCCTGGCCAGGGATTTCCTGTCATGGCCTGTCGAGCATAGCGTAACATCAACCCCCAATACCGGGAGAGACGAATCCCCTCCTATCGCTCATTGCCTCCATGTGAATCGGGACTGTACCCAAAAACCACCTGTTTGCACAACTCAGTAGAGCCGTGGTAGGGTGGAAATCAAGGCACAGTGGGAGACACACAAGACTCTATGACGATCTCGGTTCAACAGACTAAGCTGTACCAGTGTCACCAGAGAACTGCCATCTGACGTGAGGTATAATACCATCTGGGAGTTCTCGGCGAGTCCGTTCAGTGTACCCAGTCTCCACTGAGCACCCGCATACCATCTTCGATGTCAAACACCAATGGATATGGGATCATCCATCGCCCATCGCATGGGTCGAGAAGATATGCGCTAGTCTACTCTGGAATATCGATGCCCCGTCTCGATATTCCCACGACTAGGAACAATGAAGGATGTACTCATTGACTACCCAGGCCCTACTAGTATGATCTGCATCATAGTCCTGGAAGTCGAGTACACATCCTAAGGGCTTTATCAACATGTAATCAGAGAGACAGAAAGTATACATGTTAAGATAAAGGGCAACCAGATAGCGTACTATCATGTCGAGCAAGAAAGTCCTACCTATATATGTCCCAGCATCCACTACAATATACATCCAATGTACAGTAATAGCCTCTAGGGCATACATATAACTAACACATGCATCATCCATACCCAAAATATCTCCACAATTTACACCTCATTTTTCTATTTTCTAAAAATAGAAAAATATGCCATGCTTCATATAATAATATATATATATATATTTATTTATATATATCAAATATACATTAATATATATATATAAAACAATTAGTGAGCTAATGATATTAGTTAAGATATAATTAGATCACATATAATATATATCACATTATTAAATCAACACTTGATCTAATAATCCGGTTATATCATATATAACCGACTAATATCATTTATCTGAAAATCACATTATCAAATCAACACTTGATTCGATAATCTGGTCATATCACATATGACCTAACCGATACCAGATAACTGCTAGATTACAATACGGTATCATATACACGTATTTAATTAGGCCCACGCACATATTACATATGTGCCCTACTTCATTTCGCTCGAACCAGGAAACTTCTGTGTGGGACTCTAAAGACTCGTCAATATGCCGGCAGTAGGTGATTATCACATCAGTCACCTACAAGCCGTCATCGGTACTAGCTGGACGTAACTGCTACTCGGGTATTGAGCGATATGAAGATCAACAAGCAAGCTCGTCCATACTCTCCATGAAGCCTATCAGTAACACTACCGTACAGTCCGGTTTCTTCGTCTGATATGTTGCATATCATGTCTAGGGTGGAAATCGCCAGACCCCAGTAACGTGATAAGCCATGTCGATATCTGGCTTATAACGGTTCGAGAAACTACCGATGACAATTATCAGTAAATCTCGGCAGCAACCCTGGCTGGGGACTTTCAGTTATAGCCAATCGAGCATAGCGCAACATCAACCCCCAATACCGGGAGAGACGATACCCCTCCTATTGCTCATTGCCTCCATACGACTCGGGACTGCTGTAAGTCCACGTTGCCCACCCCGGTGCTTACGGGGAGGCGGAAAACAAAATAAAAATTGGATTTTTATCAACTATAGGCAACATGGACCAAGTTTTACGGATCTTTGCTAAACAAAAACTAGCTAACCCTAACTAGTAACTAGCTAAGTGATGGAAAGGTTATACCTTGAGCTCAAAGTCCTTCTCTCCTTGCTCCTTGGAATGGTAGAAAGAGGTCACCTTGCTTGTCTTCTCCCGTCAAAGAACGATCTACCCGAAAGCCTCGACCTTTAGCTTCAACTCCAAGCTAGGAGTAACTAGAGTGCAAGAAATGCTAAGACTTGAATCCTAGAAGAGAGTAGAGAAGATCAAGTGAAGGTTTTTCTCAAGCTTTTTGTTTCTCAACACATGAGAGGGAGAGAGCTTGAGGGAGAGGATGAACAAGAGAGAGAAATGATATGAGAGAATGAATTATTTGTGAGCCATTCTCACTAATATGTGTGTAATATTTTAATTCAATAATTTGCTTGAAAATTGTCATGGTTGTAGCAAGACATGACCATTATCATTTCAACATTAATGCAAATTGCAAAGATCAATGAGCATCTTCCAAATGAAATGATTATGGTCAAGTTGTCAACTAGGTCAACAAGTCAAAGAAGTCAAAAGGTCAATAACAACAACCATGCACAATTATTAAGCTAATTATCAATTAACTATAATACACACAAAAGCAATGGGGTTAATAAAATGACAATAGTCATTAACCCTAAACAAGGTCCTCTCCCTCAATCTCAAGCAACTGTGCATACGCACCTGTATTCGTGATCCTAGGAACACGAATACACTGAGAAAAACCAATCTCAAATCATATACTAGGATCTGGCTTAAACCAAAGCCCGCTAGTATAAACTGTCCGGACAGCAAACGTGCACAAGTGCGCGGATGCGAACGAACCCTGTCGCAAAACCATGCGACCTCTGCTCATTTTGCCTAAAGGCGAATAGCTCTCTGTGTGGGACTCTAAAGACTCGACACTACGCTGGCAGTGGGTGTAACCACAGACCGCAAGCGGCACTAGCTGTACGTAACGGTCCCCAGGTAGATGTCGATAAGAAGACTGACGAGGTGAACCCCATCTGCACTCCTACTGAGCCTGTATGTGACAGTCTCCGTACAGTCCGGTCTGTTCGTCTAATACATCGCATGTCGGGCCTAGGGGGCGGTAAAACGTCAGTCCCCTAATAGCGGTACAAGTCGTGTCGGAGTGAAGCCCAAAACACCCTGAGATAACACTGGAAGCCTACCAGTATATCTCGCTTGCCCTGGCCAGGGACTACTCGTGTAATGGCTCTCCTAGACACAGCGCGATGTCAACCCCCAATACCAGGAGAGACGAATCCTGTCTAACCGTCACTGCCTCCAAGTGCTTCGGGACTACACCCAACCACCACCTGTTTGCACGACTCCTTTGAGCCGTGGTAGGGTAGTGATCAAAGTGCAGTGGGAACACACTCGAGGCGAAGTGCCAGTGTCAAGTCAGCGGACTAAGCTGTACTCATGTCACCTGGGAACTGATAACTGACGATAGGTATAATACCAACCTGTCAGTTCCCGAAGAGTCCTGTCCAGTGTACTCGTAACCCAACGAGCACCCGTATACTATCTCCAGTACGACGTACTGATGGCTGTGGGACAGACCATCTCCCACACTGGGATGAGAAGCGCATACGCTAGTCTACTCCGGAGTATCGATGCCCTGTCTCGATAGTCCTGCGACTAGGGACCTGTATAAGGATGTGCTTATAGATTACCCAGCCCCCACTAGTGTGACTGCCATCACAACGCTGGTAATCAAGCAAAGATCCTAAGGGCTCCACTAATGCGTATAAGTGATATACTGAAATAAACACAAGTACACATTGAAGTAGAAACAAACCAAGTAGCATACTACTATATTGAGCAAGATTTTTTATACAAGGTGAATATCCCAAGCTTCCATCAAGTAATATACAAACTAGTATGATACAGTAATGGCCTCTAGGGCATATACACTAACAATTTCCCACTTGCACTAAGGCCATGAACTGGCGTATCGAAGACCTATCATCTCGATCAGCCGCTCGAACTGAGTCTGGGGTAAGGCCTTGGTGAATGGATCTGCAGTGTTCTCTTCTGAAGCAACCCTCCGAACCTCGATCTCCTTGCAATCCACGATCTCCCTGATCAGGTGATACCGCCTCAAGATGTGCCTGGATCTCTGATGGAACCTGGGTTCCTTCGCTAAAGCTATAGCCCCGTTGTTGTCGCAATACAGAGGTATTGGGTCAACAATGGACGGAACCACCTGAAGTTCTTTTAAGAACTTCCTCATCCAAACAGCTTCTTTTGCGGCATCAGATGCAGCGATATATTCCGCTTCCATAGTCGAGTCCGCAACGGTTTCCTGTTTGGAGCTCTTCCAACACACCACCCCTCCATTGAGGGTAAAGACAAAACCTGACATGGACTTGGAATCATCCTTGTCACTCTGGAAGCTGGAGTCAGCAAAGGCCTCGATCTGTAGGTCTTTTCCGCCATACACCAAGAACATCTCCTTAGTCCTTCTCAGGTACTTGAGAATGTTCTTTACCGCTATCCAGTGTTTCTCCCCAGGGTTTGACTGATACCGGCTTACCACACTCAGTGCATAAGCTACATCCGGTCTGGTACACAACATCGCATACATTATAGAGCCTACCGCAGAAGCGTAGGGTATAATAGACATGCGATCCCTCTCCAAATCAGTCTTGGGAGACATCTCTTTAGAGAGGGTGATCCCGTGACAAGCCGGTAGGTTACCGCGCTTGGAATCTTCCATACTGAATCTCTTCACTATGGTGTCGATGTACCTGGACTGAGAAAGTCCTAATATCCTCTTGGATCTATCACGATGGATCCGGATCCCCAAGATGTATGAGGCATCACCCAGGTCTTTCATGGAGAACCTGTGCGACAAGAACCCCTTGACAGATTGTAGCATAGGAATGTCATTTCCTATTAAGAGAATGTCATCCACGTATAAAACGAGGAATACTACAGTTCTCGCTACAAATCTACTATAGATGCATGGTTCATCTGGATTTTTGATAAAGCCAAATTTCTTGACCGTCTCATCAAAACAGATGTTCCAACTCCGCGATGCCTGCTTTAGTTTATAGATGGACTTAAGCAACTTGCACACTTTTCCGCTGCTCCCACTCTGAATGAAACCCTCTGGCTGATCCATATAGACACACTCCTCTAAATTTCCATTTAGAAAAGCGGTCTTTACGTCCATCTGCCAAATCTCATAATCGTGGAAGGCAGCAATGGCAAGAAGGATCCGAATGGATTTCAGCATAGCCACTGGAGAAAAGGTTTCGTCATAGTCTAAGCCAGGTCTTTGACGGAAACCCTTTGCTACAAGTCTAGCTTTATAGGTCTCAACCTGTCCATCTACACCAATCTTCCTTTTGAAGATCCACTTGCATCCTACGGGTTTTACCCCGTCTGGAGCAATGTCCAACGTCCATACTTTGTTGGTGTACATGGACTCCATTTCGGTCCGCATTGCATCCAGCCATTTTACCGAGTCAACGCTCTGAACGGCCTGCTGGAAGCTAGTAGGCTCATCACAATCTATGATGCAATCCTCTCTATCCCCGTCTATGAGAAAACCGTAGTATCTCTCGGGCGGATGAGACTGCCTACTACTTCTGCGGTGTGGTATAGGAATGTCCTGTTCTTTTGAACTTACTGGCTCTTCCAAGCTTTCAGTAATAGCTTGTGGTTCTGGAATTTCTTCCAGTTCTATTGCGTTCCCACTTATCTGGGTTTCCAAAAACTCAGTTTCCAAGAAGCGGGCATGTTGAGAAACAAAAACCTTTTGTTCCTCAGCGGAATAGAACAGATACCCCCTGGAGTTCTTTGGGTATCCCACAAACTTGCACTGTACTGAGCGTGCCTCGAGCTTGTCCGCATGCTGATTTTTTACAAAAGCTGGACATCCCCATATCTTAAGGTACTTAAGACAGGGTTTCTTCCCACTCCACATCTGATATGGAGTGGTAGGCACAGTCTTGGTGGGAGCCTTGTTCAAGAGATATGCAGCTGCTTCAAGTGCATAGCCCCAGAAAGATCGCGGTAACTCAGCCTTACTCATCATGGAACGAACCATATCCAGTAGGGTTCGATTCCTCCTTTCCGATACACCGTTATGTTGCGGAGTGTATGGAGGAGTACGCTGAGAGAGAATTCCATTCTCTTTTAAATAGTCCAGGAACTCGGCACTCAAGTATTCTCCACCTCGATCCGATCTAAGAATCTTAATACTTTTGCCTGTTTGTTTTTCAACTTCATTCTTGTAATCCCGAAATTTCTCAAAGGCCTCGGATTTGTGCTTCATTAAGAAGACATGTCCATACCTAGAGAAATCGTCTGTGAAAGTAATGAAGTATGAATAACCGCTTCGCGCATGTGTAGACATTGGACCACATACGTCAGTGTGTATGAGTCCCAAGAGCTCGCTCGCTCTTAATCCGTGTCCAGTGAACGGAGTCTTTGTCATCTTTCCCATGAGACAAGATTCACAAGTGGCATAAGACTGATACTCAAACGGATCCAAGTATCCTTCTTTATGTAACTTAGTCAACCGTGTCTCATTGATGTGACCCAGTCTACAATGCCATAAGAAAGCCTGATTGATATCTGGAGACTTTCTTTTGTGTGCATTCTGGACATTGAAAATCTGTGGTTGGTTTAACACGTATATACCATTGCTCAGTGTACCTGACCCAATCAGAACTTGATTAAGGTGAATGTTTACAACATTACTTACAAACGCAAATTCATAACCTTCTTTAGAAACCAAAGATACAGAAATGATATTACAAGTTGCGTTGGGTACAAAAAAGCAATTACGCAAAACCAAAACATGCCCATCTGACATTCCCAGGTGATAGTCCCCCACGGCTTTAGCATCCATGCTAGCTCCGTTCGCAACTCTGAGGGTCATGTCACCTGCCTTAAAAAACCTACGGTTTCTCAACGCCTGCAAAGAATTACAGATATGAGATCCTGATCCGGTATCCAATACCCAGGAAGTAGAGTTTATAGAAAGACAGTTTTCAATAACATACACACCTGAAGCTGAAGCCGCAACCTGCTTCAGGTCCTGTGTCCTGGCCTTCCAAGCCCTGCAATCTTTCTTCCAGTGTCCACTCTTATGACAATAGAAGAATTCCTCTTTACCCACAAGCTTCCCCGCTATCATTGTTGCCTTTTCCTTTCCCTTCGTACCCACTTTACTAACACCGCCTCTTGGTTTGGCGGGGGCTTTCTTCCTCTTTCCCTTGGCTTTCGCCTTGGACATAGAGGAAGAAGATCCTCCTACAAACAAAGCGGGTGTTTCCCTACCTTTCTGTAGGGTGCCCTCTGCGCTCCTCAGCATGTTGAGGAGTTCTGAAAGTTCAACTTCCTTTTCTTGTAAGTTGAAGTTCAGTATAAACTGGGCAAAAGTGGATGGAAGGGACTGGAGAATTAAATCCGTATAGAGTTCACTTTCCAACGTGGTCCCAAGTTCTGCGAGCTCCTCAATGTAGCCAATCATCTTAAGCACGTGGTCCGCTACCGATGATCCGACGGCCAACTTTGCCGAAAACAACTTCTTCGGCACTTCGTATCTTGCGATACGAGACTGCTCTCCATACAGTTCTTTTGTATGAAGAAATATGGATTCCAAATCCATATTCTCGTGCCTCCTCTGATGTTCATTGTCCATCGAGGCAAGCACGATGCACCTGGCCTTCGCGCAATCAATCTCCCAAGTCTTACAGATTTCCTTGTCCGCGACGCTGGAGGTGGGACCTGGGACGGGGGGAGCTTTGGTGGTAAGAAGATACCCCAGCTTGTCGTAAGTGATTGCCATCTTGACATTCCTGAGCCAATCTTTGTAGTTTGGCCCTATCAGTATATTTTTATCTAGAAGTAACTTAAGTCCAGTCATGTCGATTGGTCGCTGCAATTAGGAGAGAGAGAAGAAACACTTTAACACGATGCTCTTGCAAGTTTAGAGTGGTTTTTAATTTGTCTAAACAGGATGGCTCCCACTGTCTCTCGAATCCCTCCTCAAACCATAAAGGAAGAATTAGTCGGGATCAATCCCACCGCACAATACTTGCTTAACCGTTCGGCCAGGCCAGTGTCGGTACTTCGAGGGAGGTTTTCCAACGCTTTCGCGAAGTTCCTTAATTAAATAACCTCTTTTCCCTGGGGGCATAGCCCCGCTAACACCTTTCTAGGCACCTACTAGGTTTATAGCATTGATCGTTTAGTGAGAAATTTCCCGAGGAGTAGCATATACTCACAGTAGGATCGGGATCCAAATATCATCGCGTGACGAAACTGAAGGAATCCTACCAGAATCACCACACTCCAAATGGTATGCAAGTCTAGCAAGTTTCAGTACTTATGAAACTCCCGATGTGGATTTCTGCCCCATGCTCTTATGACCTTGACGAAGGTCAACAAATCATAAGTCACATGTCAAGTTCTGCCCGTCATTTTCCAGGTTAATTTGAACCCACCCGTATATATATACCCTTGACGAAGGTCAACAAGGCAATACGACTGTCCCAAACCAACGCATCTATCTATGCTACATATGAACACCCAACAGCTACCAAACTCTATGCCTTGACGAAGGTCAACAAACATAGCTTGAATACTATTGAATATTCATACGAAACGACGGAGGGCTACGAATGGTTTTGGCGAAACCGTGAACGTAGTGAACTTGATATAATCGATGGAACGAGATAGCTTTTAGAAGGAGTGGCTCAATCTCCGCATTTAAAAGTTAGTTTTGAAAAGAACCGAGTGGTTTTTCGAAAGTGTTCCAACGACTTTAACTTGGTTTATTATCTTGCATTAGTTCTTTTAATGCGTGATATTCTTGCATTAGTTCTTTTAATGCGTCCCATCATTTAATCCTACCATTGCAGAAAACAACCAAAATATGACGTACGCTTATGCCATATGCATTCGCCACGGGGCCCCGTCATCACCCGTTAGGTTACTTAACTAACGACAGAGCGGGGGCTGGGCTAGCGCGGCTGTAAAACATAAGCAACGCCTAAATAGAAAGCAATGATAGACATTACAGATCACAGATGAATACATTGGATATACTAGTAATCCGCAATCCTTTCGAGCCTGGAACGAAAAGCGGATTACACGGTCGCGGTGAATAGCCAATACCCCACCCAAGACCCCTACGGGTGCGGCAAACTACCCGCCAAGTACTCGGCAGTTTGTGCACCCCTCCATGGGTCTATCCTAGGAGCAAAAACAGTAAAAAGAATTATACAATGACGGCTACAACCCCGACCCGGTTGTGCGGCCAAACAAATAATAATATTACATCAATTTACATTTACAATGAATGAAAGAAAAACAAAAGCTCATCTCACATCCACCCCGGCTATTCACCCGCGACAGTCCAACACATTCATATACACATTCCAATATCAAACACAGATCACAGAGATCTATAACCCCGACTAATCGACTTATAGCGATTAGCCGACGTTCAATACATACAAGCATCACAGATATAACCGATATAGTTAAAGTGTAGTGAAGTTCCGAAAAATACGGATTTATAGGTCCCCAAAAGTAAATTTTAGTTCTGGAAAATCTGGGCACATATAACATATCCTAAAAATCCCAAAACCAACACAGAAACACACTGCACCAAAAACGATGCAGAGAGGGGACAAGACGGCCGCGCTTCCGCGGCAAGAGCTTCCTATTGCCGTGGATCCGCGGTCCTTTAGTCGCCTCTCTGGTTCGTTTTTGGCGGTTTTCTACACAAAACCCTGAGATAATTTTTGGTGTATAACAAATTTTATTTTGACCAGAAAAAAAATTAACAGAAACTTGGGGTTTTGCGATTTTGGTTTTTCGATTTTCCGGTTTCGAAACTTCGTTACACTTTACTACTTAGCTAGTTTGTGTTTAGTTAGGCTCTGATACCACTGTAAGTCCACGTTGCCCACCCCGGTGCTTACGGGGAGGCGGAAAACATAATAAAAATTGGATTTTTATCAACTATAGGCAACATGGACCAAGTTTTACGGATCTTTTCTAAACAAAAACTAGCTAACCCTAACTAGTAACTAGCTAAGTGATGGAAAGGTTATACCTTGAGCTCAAAGTCCTTCTCTCCTTGCTCCTTGGAATGGTAGAAAGAGGTCACCTTGCTTGTCTTCTCCCGTCAAAGAACGATCCACCCGAAAGCCTCGACCTTTAGCTTCAACTCCAAGCTAGGAGTAACTAGAGTGCAAGAAATGCTAAGACTTGAACCCTAGAAGAGAGTAGAGAAGATCAAGTGAAGGTTTTTCTCAAGCTTTTTGTTTCTCAACACATGAGAGGGAGAGAGCTTGAGGGAGAGGATAAACAAGAGAGAGAAATGATATGAGAGAATGAATTATTTGTGAGCCATTCTCACTAATATGTGTGTAATATTTTAATTCAATAATTTGCTTGAAAATTGTCATGGTTGTAGCAAGACATGACCATTATCATTTCAACATTAATGCAAATTGCAAAGATCAATGAGCATCTTCCAAATGAAATGATTATGGTCAAGTTGTCAACTAGGTCAACAAGTCAAAGAAGTCAAAAGGTCAATAACAACAACCATGCACAATTATTAAGCTAATTATCAATTAACTATAATACACACAAAAGCAATGGGGTTAATAAAATGACAATAGTCATTAACCCTAAACAAGGTCCTCTCCCTCAATCTCAAGCAACTGTGCATACGCACCCGTATTCGTGATCCGAGGAACACGAATACACTGAGAAAAACCAATCTCAAATCATATATTAGGATCTGGCTTAAACCAAAGCCCGCTAGTAAAAACTGTCCGAACAGCAAACGTGCACAAGTGCGCGGATGCGAACGAACCCTGTCGCAAAACCATGCGACCTCTACTCATTTTGCCTAAAGGCGAATAGCTCTCTGTGTGGGACTCTAAAGACTCGACACTACGCTGGCAGTGGGTTTAACCACAGACCGCAAGCGGCACTAGCTGTACGTAACGGTCCCCAGGTAGATGTCGATAAGAAGACTGACGAGGTGAACCCCATCTGCACTCCTACTGAGCCTGTATGTGACAGTCTCCGTACAGTCCGGTCTGTTCGTCTAATACATCGCATGTCGGGCCTAGGGGGCGGTAAAACGTCAGTCCCCTAATAGCGGTACAAGTCGTGTCGGAGTGAAGCCCAAAACACCCTGAGATAACACTGGAAGCCTACCAGTATATCTCGCTTGCCCTGGCCAGGGACTACTCGTGTAATGGCTCTCCTAGACACAGCGCGATGTCAACCCCCAATACCGGGAGAGACGAATCCTGTCTAACCGTCACTGCCTCCAAGTGCTTCGGGACTACACCCAACCACCACCTGTTTGCACGACTCCTTTGAGCCGTGGTAGGGTAGTGATCAAAGTGCAGTGGGAACACACTCGAGGCGAAGTGCCAGTGTCAAGTCAGCGGACTAAGCTGTACTCATGTCACCTGGGAACTGATAACTGACGATAAGTATAATACCAACCTGTCAGTTCCCGACGAGTCCTGTCCAGTGTACTCGTAACCCAACGAGCACCCGTATACTATCACCAGTACGACGTACTGATGGCTGTGGGACAGACCATCTCCCACACTGGGATGAGAAGCGCATACGCTAGTCTACTCCGGAGTATCGATGCCCTGTCTCGATAGTCCTGCGACTAGGGACCTGTATAAGGATGTGCTTATAGATTACCCAGCCCCCACTAGTGTGACTGCCATCACAACGCTGGTAATCAAGCAAAGATCCTAAGGGCTCCACTAATGCGTATAAGTGATATACTGAAATAAACACAAGTACACATTGAAGTAGAAACAAACCAAGTAGCATACTACTATATTTAGCAAGATTGTTTATACAAGGTGAATATCCCAAGCTTCCATCAAGTAATATACAAACTAGTATGATACAGTAATGGCCTCTAGGGCATATACACTAACAACTGTACCGAAAATCCACCTGTTTGCACGTCTCTTTTGAGCGTGGTAGGGAGGAAATCAAATAACAGTGGGAGCCGTACAAGACTCTATGACAATCTCGGGTCTACAAACTAACCTGTACCAGTGTCACCAGAGGACTGCTATCTGACAATAGGTATACTATCAAATAGGAGTCCTCGGCCAGTCCTGTTCAGTGTACCCAGTTTCCACTGAGCACCCGTATACCATCTTTGATGTCAAACACCAATGTATATGGGATCATCCATCGCCTATCATATGGGTCAATAAGCGTATATGCTAGTCTACTCTGGAATATCGATGCCCTGTCTCGATATTCCCTCGACTAGGAACAATTAAAGGATGTACTTGTGAACTACCTTGGCCCCACTAGTATGATCTCCATCATAGTCCTGGTAGTCAAGTACATATCCTAAGGGCTTTATCAACATGTGAGAGTAAGACAATATCACAATACAAGTCTACATGTTAAGACAAAGAACAACCAGATAGCATACTATTATTTCGAGCAAGAAAGTCCTCTATATATATATCCAAGCATCCACTATAATATACACCATATGTACAATAATGGCCTCTAGGGCATACATATAACTAACAATCTCCCACTTGCACTAAGGCCATGTGCTGTAGTATCTCATACCCAACATCCCAAAAAGTCACTCAAATTGTGTCTGGGGGAGGGCCTTTGTGAGTGGATCAGCTACGTTTTCCTTCTTGTCAACTCTCCTGACCTCGATCTTCCGGTGATCAACTATCTCCCGGATCAGGTGATACCGCCTCAGAATATGTCTGGATCTCTGATAGGACCTGGGTTCCTTGGCCAAAGCCACCGCTCCATTGTTATCACAATACACAGGTATTGGATGCTCAATCGATGGAACCACACCAAGCTCAGCAATGAACTTCTTTATCCAGACAGCTTCTTTGGCAGTATCGTTGGCAGCGATATATTCAGCCTCCATCGTCAAGTCTGCAACGGTGTCTTGCTTGGAACTCTTCCAACACACCGCCCCTCCGTCAAGAGTAAAGACAAAACCCAAGAACGACTTACTTTCGTCCTTATCACTCTAGAAGCTCGAGTCGGTAAAGGACTCCACTTGGAGTTCACCGTTACCATACACTAAGAGAATCTTTTTAGTCCTTCTCAAGTACTTAAGAATATTCTACACAGTTGTCCAGTGATTCTCTCCTGGATCTGCTTGATACCTACTCATTACACTTAGTGAGTATGGTACATCGGGTGTGGTACATAACATCGCGTACATGATAGAGCCTACTGCCGAAGCATAGGGTATCCCTTGCATGCGAGCTCTCTCCAAATCAGTCTTGGGAGACATCTCTTTAGATAGAGTGAGTCCTGAGATCGTGGGTATATTCCCACGCTTGGAATCTTCCATACTAAACCTCTTTAGTACGGTGTCAATGTACCTGGACTGGGACAATCCCAGTATCCGTTTAGATCTATCTCTATAGATCTTAATCCTCAATATGTAGGGGCATCACCTAGATCTTTTATTAAGAATCTTTATGATAAGAAGAGCTTGACCGAGTGCAGCATAGGAACGTCATTTCCTATCAAGAGTATGTCATCTACGTACAATATGAGGAAGACGACCTTACTCTCTGCGACCTTCTTGTATATACAAGGTTCATCTACGTTTTTGATGAAGTCAAACTCTTTGACTACCACATCAAAACAGATGTTCCAACTCCACGATGCTTGCTTCAACCCGTAGACTGATTTAAGCAGCTTGCACACCTTTCCGCTGCTCCCACTGTCTACGAAGCCCTCTAGCTTAGTCATGTACATGCTCTCTTCTAAATCACCATTTAGAAAGGCGGTCTTAACATCCATTTGCCAGATTTCGTAGTCATGGTATGCAGCGATGGGAAGTAGGATCCGGATGGACTTAAGCATAGCCACTGGAGAAAAGGTTTCATCATAATCCACACATGGTCGTTGACAAAAACCTTTTGCAACAAGTCTAGCTTTGAAAGTCTCAACTTTTCCATCTACACCAAGTTTCTTCTTAAAGATCCATTTGCTCCCAATTGGTTTTACCCCTTCGGGAGCAACTTCCAAAGTCCATACTTTGTTGGTGTACATGGATTCCATCTCAGATCGCATTGCATCCAGCCATTTCACAGAGTCTCCACTCGTGATGGCCTGCTCGAAGCTAGTTGGGTCATCATCTTCCATGATGCAATCCTCGCTCCCACCATCAATGAGAAAACCGTAGTATCTCTCAGTGGATGAGGAACCCTACTAGATCTGCGGAGAGGCTGGGGTTCATTGGAGACTACTGAATCCTCTGGTTCCAATAAATCATCAGTTGTAGTTTATGTAGCTGGAACTTCTTCCAGCTCTACCTCTTAGCCACTAATTTCTTTTACAAGAAATTCCTTTTCCAAAAAGGTGGCGTATTGAGAAACAAACACCTTTTGTTCCTCAGCATGGTAGAAGATATATCCTTGTGAATTCTTTGGATATCCCACAAACTTGCAAAGAACTGATCGTGCCTCAAGTTTGTCCGGATTTTGCCTTTTGACATAGGCCGGACAAACCCATATCTTAACTCGTTTAAGATATGGTCTCTTTCTACTCCATATCTCATATGGTGTGGTAGGTACCGATTTAGATGGAACTTGATTCAATAGGTATGCTGCTGTCTCAAGCGCATAACCCCAAAAGGAAATAGGTAACTTAGCGGTGCTCATCATAGAGCGCACCATATCCAATAGGGTGTGATTCCTCCGTTCCGATACACCGTTGTGCTGTGGTGTATACAGAGGAGTAAGCTGAGAGAGAATCCCAATCTCTTTTAGATAGTTACGGAATGCTGTGCTCAAGTATTCTCCTCCCCGATCAGATTGAAGGATTTTAATAATTTTACCCGTCTGGTTCTCAACTTCATTCTTATATTCTTTGAATTTCTCAAAATCTTCAGACTTGTGTTTCAGTAGGAACACATGACCGAATCTTGAGAGATCGTCAGTGAATGTAATGAAGTACGAGGAACCATTCCTGGCATGTATAGACATGAGACCGCATACATCGCTATGTATCAGTCCCAAGAGTTCCGTAACTCTTTCTCCGTGTCCTGTAAACAGAGTTTTGGTCATCTTTCCCTTGAGACATGACTGGCAAGTTTCATAAGATGAAAGTTCGAACGGATTCAAATATCCATCTTTATGTAACTTAACTAGTCGTGTCGCATTGATATGACCTAGTCTACAGCGCCACAAGAAGGATTCGTTCATTTCTGAACTTTTCCTCTTGTGTGTGTTCTGTACGTTAAAAACTGTGTTTTGATTCAGAACGTATAATCCGTTATATAACGCACCAAACCCAATCAACCCTTGATTTAGGTAAATGTTCATAACATTATTCTCTACTACAAAGTTATATCCTTCTTTATCTAATAAAGAAATTGATATTAAATTGCATATCATAGAGGGTACGTAATAACAGTCATTCAGGATCAATATATTCCCTCTTGGCAATACAAGGTGATACTCACCAACTGCCTTGGCTGCAACACTTGGACCATTCCCTACTTTTAGAGAATGATCACCTTTTTCCAGTTCTATACCTTTTCTTAGCCCATGCAACACATTGCATATGTGGGATCCCGCTCTGGTATCTAATACCCAGGACGCAGAGTGTACTGAGAAACAGTTCTCAGTAACTAATACACCCGAAGAAGATGCATCAACATGCTTATTCTTCGTTTGGGTGGCGTGGGAATCCGGATATGTTCCTATTTCCTGCTCGGACTTATAACACTTATAAGTTGGAGCGGAACCAACTATCCCCTGCTCAGTATAACAAGCGGGTTCGGTCAATATATCCATATTATTATCTTGATTAAGGCGTGACATTGGTTGCTACCTGGAGAGAGAGAGATGGAAACGCGTTAGCGTGCGCTCTTTGCAAGATTTGATTGGTTATTATCATATCTAATCAGGACGGCTCCCACTGTTTTTATCAAATCTTCCTTCAAACCCTAAAAGGCAAGACTAGCCGGGATTAATTACACCTTACAAGTTCGCAAATCTTTCAGCCAGGCCAGTGCTGGTACTTTGAGGGAGGTTCCCCGTGCTTTCGCACGGACCTAATTAAAATAAACCTCGTTTTGCCAGGGGCGTGACACCGTTAACACCTTTCTAGACACCGAATTGATTGGCTAATTGTGATGTGTAAAACTCTCCCATGAGTAACTCTTACTCGCAATGGGTATCGAGATCCAACTATCTCATAGAAGGTATGCAATCTCATTGCAAATTTCAACACTTGAAATTCTCGATAATACTTTTGCCCCTAGCAACTTATGACCTTAACATAGTCAACAAATCATAAGCGCTAGCCAAGTTCAACCCGTCATTTCCTGATTGAATTAAACCCACCCGTACGACCCTTAACATAGTCAACAAAATCGTACGACTACCATAATCCATTCACATCTCATGCTTTAGCAGATAAGCACTAATTAGCTACCACACACTACGCCTTAACATAGTCAACAAACGTATCACGAATACTAAGTAGTACCTATCTGAAATGACGGAGGGCTACGACAGGTATTTATGAAAACCTTTTGCGTAATGAACTTGATATCGATGCAGAATCGAGTGATTTTGAAAAGGAGTGTTTTTGAGAATTTTACTAGTTCCGCTAAAGAGGTCACTCTTGGTGAAGGGATCTCGGCTCTTCCCTTATCGAATATGGTGCTGGATATTCTACAAGGAATACCGCTATGCAAAGCAAGAACTAAAAATGCAATCAAAAACAAAACCAAGTAGGTTGTAGCATCTGCTAGTTTCTCTAAAGAGGTCACTCCCGGTGAAGGGATCTCGGCTCTTTCCTTATCGAATAAGGTGCTAGATATTCTACAAGGAATACCGCTATGCAAAGAAAAAACTAGAGCTACCATTTTTGAAAATTTGATTCTACAACAACATTTTGGTTTCTTTTCTTTCATTAATCTCATTAATGAAGTCACATCAATTATTCTTTCTAAGCATCATAGAAGAAAAGAAAATACAACGTAAGGTTATGCCATCAGCATTCGCCACAGTATCCCGTTATGCACCGTTGGGTTACTTAACTAACGGCATAGCGTGGCGGGACTAGTGCGGGTGAAAAACATAAGCAACGTTTATTATATATCATATATACAATAATAAATCATTCGTCTCACGCATATAAAGTGATCACATATAAAGTGATCACATCACAGAATATCAGCAGCAGAAGATAACATATGAAATATTGGATATACTAGGAATTCCGTATTTTATATCAAGCCAGTATAAAACACAGATTCCACGGTCGTGATGAATAGCCAAACCCACATCCCTAGACCCCTACGAGAGCGGCAAGCAACACTACCAATTCTAGAGTTAGGAGACCAGGACTCGACTCTTCGAAATGGTCTCCCACTGGACTTTAGAACCCGGTTACTTGTGCTCCCCTCCTTGGGTCTATCCTAATGCGGAAAAGTAAATAATATACAACAATGGTGACATCATCCTCAACCCGGATGTGCCCCAATAAAAGAACATTACATACTATGAATTTTACATGATGAAAATAAAAACTCTCATCTCACATAAAACCCCCGGCTATTCAAAACACGACGATCCAATATAATATATCCAAGCAACACATAACATCACATGTCATCAAAAAGTTAGACGATGTTAAACATTCCGATCGAATCAACAAACACCCAAAATTTCCCAAAAAGCTCAACACTTGAGCGCAGTTTAAAAATACTCAAAACATGCCACAGTACCAATGGACCAACCGTAGAAGAGCCAACCCTTACCTTACCTATGGCACTGCGGAACTACCGCAAACACGAGGGTTTGGCGGCGGTTCTTACAGTCATAGAATCGAGTTAGGGTTTCTTTCTTTTAGAGGGTCCATCGAATCATCTGCATGTTATTTGAGTGTTCTTTAACTACGAAAAAATCCAACTCTTGGAAAATTTTCCAGTGAGGGTTAAAGTGGGTATTTGATATCCGTTCGAACTTTTTTAACACCGTCTAAATAACCCGAAATATAGTTAGAATTACGACTACGAAACACTCCGAATTTCCATTATAGAAAATTAACATCACATGAAATTTTTAGCAAAAACAAACAACACCTGAAACCCCAAAACCCAGAGCCTGGAACACAAAAAAAATTTGAACCCAAAATTCCCATAAGGGGCCGGCCTGCTCGGATTTAGGGTATAGTGCTCGGCCAAAAACCAGCCAAATGAGTTCAAAATTCTTCTGTGTTTATGACATATCAAATACAACATTCAGCAGTTGTTTAAAAAAATTTTAGAGTCCATTTAAAAATCGATAGAAACCATGTTTTCATGTTTTAAGTTTCTGAGCAGTTTCGGTTTCGTAATCCAACAAACATTGTCTAAATCTTTGGCTTGGCTCTGATACCACTGTAAGGGTCCCTAGCACGATAGCAAGGTTTCGAGAGGTATCGTCCATGCCTTTTTAAAAAAAATTGTCATGCTAAACAACCCTAATCCTAGAATCTTTAACTAGAGATTTAGACAATACCAAATGTAAACTACTTTACATCTAGAGAACAAGAATACAACCTTTGTAGTTCGATTCCTTCTCTTCTAAAGCTCCGGGTTGAATTCCATGCGACTCTGCAAGGCTTCTCTTCGAGTTGAACGACCCTCCTTCGTGATCTTCACGCCAAAGACGATCCACACGAAGTTCCTCTAGATCAAGCTAAACTACATTAAACTTCTTTAGTTGTAACACCTTAGGATGTGATTAATGGATAATTATATTTTAATATATGGTTTTTAATTAAAAAGTTTACCAAATTGATTTTTTATATATTTTATCAAATTTAATGAATATTTTATTGGATTTTTCCTAGGCTTGCACACACTTGCGCATGTAAACTAGGGTTAAACCATGTTTAGCAACCATGGTAGACTAACCCTTCCTTGTTAAGTTTATTTGGTTTTAATTAAGATTTTTTTATGGAAAAACCATTTGAATTTTAGTTGACTTGGGGAGTGAGAGAGAGAGAGTGGGCATCATGGCAAGTGCCATGCTTGCATTAAATGAAGAGAGAGGGGGGTTGACTAGCTTAACTCCCATTTCTTTTGTTACTACACTCATTTCTTCTCACATCTCTCTCACTCTCACTCACACACACACACACAACACAACACCAGCAGCAGCACCAGAAGAAGAAGCAGCAGCATCAGCAGTCTCAGCAGCAGCAGCAAGCAGCAACAACAGCAACAGCATGAAGCAGCAATAGCTCCAGCAGCAGCTGCAGCAGCAATAGCTCCAGCAGCAACAGCAGCATTAGCTCCAGCAGCAACAGCAGCAGCATCAAATCTTCTTCTTCTAGTCCTTCTCCTGCTTCCTAAGGTCTTTTGGGGTATATTTCTTAAACCCAATTCCTAGCTTGCTAAACTTAGGTGTTAAATAGCTTCGGTTAGTGTTAAATGTGCGTTTTTGTGCTAAATATGGTGATTAGTGTGGACTTTTGGTTAAGTGATGTTAGTGATGGCTAGACTAACTTAGTTAAGTGTTGTTAGGGCCACTTAAACCTAGTTAAACCCCAGATTTCACTAAAATACCCTAGATTTCCATTTTGTGCAAAATATAAAGTTTTTAAGTGAATCTTTAGTTTTCTGTGATCTGCTTTAGACCCGGTGGTTTTAGATAAAATTGAGTTAACTGGAACATACTTGGTAGACCTTGATCATACTACCAGAGCACGAACCCCAGACACCCAACCCAGGCCGCCATTTTATCCTTTCTGGCCGCAAATTGCGGCCAGACAGGGGACTTAAGGGTTAGGGTTTTGGCTAGAGGAGTCTGATATATATCCTAGTAGTGTGGTATGTACAATTTTGTAAGTTTTCACCTGTATCAAAATCTGGAACCATATATCATTTTTCAAATACGTTTTGTTTGCGCGACACGTGTGATACGTGAGTGGGTCTGTCATCCAGCGTGTCGCGACGTGTCGGGATAGTTTTAGACGCGTATACACACGATCTAGCGTATCGTACACACAGGCGTTCAGTTCGCGACGTGAGTTTCTCGTTTGATTTCGATATCGCGTTTTGCGAGATATTTTGCTTATATATGGAGTCCTTGTGTAAATTCCAGGTTCGCAGGCGGGTACGCCAGACGCCGCAAAGAAAGGGAAGCAAGTGGTCGGCTACGTGTAGCACGCGACCAGGTGAGTAGATTTAACATCTACGGGGAAATCGCCCGTATGGCATTAAGCGTCAGGGCATGATAGGATATTTAGTCGTAGATGTTCATATGGACTATTGTAGCATACCTTCTTGTTGCATATAGAATTGGTAGTATATAACATTGCACTGTCACTAACGGTTAAAGCTGCACGAGCACTATTTGTATGTTACACTCACACCGTTAGTGATTGTTATGACACTTGCACCATAGGATTGCTACGAACTGTAGGGTTCCTAGGCACACTAATGAGGTCTCACAAGGCATCGATCATGCCAATTTCAAAAAATCTAGGTGCCGAGAAACCCTAATACGGATCGTTGGCTAGATATCTAGGCGAAAATGAAACTAGTTAACAACTTAACTAAAGGAATACGGAAATACAACCTTTGTAGATCCGGTGCTCCACCTCCATAGCTCCGCAATGAAGTCCCCTCGCTGTCCTAGTGAATTCCGGGGCTCTAGCGTCGGCTTCATCGGAGAATAGGCGAGCTAGGTCGTCGATGTCCATGCCGAAGATGATCTACGTCGAGGCATCGCTAGATCAAGCTCCAACTTCACCAAGTCAAGAAACTTGTGAAGAAGACACACTCTACTACTTGGCAAGAGGTAGAAGATGAAGAAATAGGAAGTGGGTAGACTTTAGAATTGGATTTCTCACTTGTTTCATCAATCCACCATTGATGAAGAAAGCTTTCTTCTTTGAAGATGAAGAAGAAGAAGCATAATATTATGATAAGTTATTTAGAAAAAGTAAATAATAAGAATACTTATCATAATGTAACCAGGGTAATGTGTAGAGAGTTAATCATGGTTGAATGGAATGGTCAAGGTTAAGCATGAGACAAAATGGTCACTTGGTCAAAGTCTTCATGAAGCTTCATAATACATACAAAGAAAGCCACCATTTTCTCATTATGCTAATTATTTTCCAAAACTAATAAATAAATAAATGAATGAATAAATAATCATAACCCTAACCATTCATATAACCATGGTTCAATCTTCACACAAACACAAGTAAACATGTATCATCAAACATGATACAATCAAGTGCACAAAACTATATCGAATATACAATGTGCACATCCGAGTGAGAAAATCCATCTTAAGTAAACCGATACTAGTTGATGAAAAGTAATATATCAAATATATAAATATGCATTAAATCATTAAATCAACACTTGATTCAATGATCCGGTCATGTCGCACACAACCGACTAGTATACAATGTATCGGCTTATCGAATCAACGCTTGAATCGATAACTAGGTTATATCGCATACAACCATTTGATACATTCATCGCGAGAATGAAATACGGTATCACATACACGCATTATTCTCGGTCCCGCACATATCTCATATGCGCTCCTATTTCGTTTCGCTTGAGCCAGGAAACCTCTGTGTAGGACTCTAAAGACTCGTCAATACGCCGGCAGCAGGTGATGATCATATCAAACACCCACAAGCCGCAAGCGGTCTGATAAACGTAACGGCCACCCGGGTATTGAGCGATCAGAAGATCGACGAGCAAGCCCGCTCACACTCCAGTGAATCCAACCAGTAACACTACCGTACAGTCCGGTCTCGTCGTCTGATATGTCGCATATCTTGCCTAGGGGTGGTAAACGTCAGACCCCAATAGCTCGATAAGTCGTGTCGATATGAGGTCTATAACAATTCGAGAAACTACTGGTAACACTTACCAGTAAATCTCAGCAACCCTGGCCAGGGATTTCCTGTTATAGCCAATCGAACACAGCGGAACATCAACTCCCTATACCGGGAGAGATGAATCCCCTCCTATCGCTCATTGCCTCCATGTGACTCGGGACTGTACCTAAAAACCACCGTTTTACACGCCCTCTTGGACGTGGTAAGATGGAAATCAAAGCACAGTGGGAACCACACAAGACTCTATGACGATCTCGGGTCAACAGACTACTCTGTACCAGTGTCACCAGAGAACTGCCATCTGACGTGAGGTATAATACCATCTGGGAGTTCTCGGCGAGTCCGTCCAGTGTACCCAGTCTCTACTGAGCACCCGTATATCATCTCCGATGTCAAACACCAATGGATATGGGATCATCCATCGCCCATCTGTATGGGTCGAGAAGGTACACGCTAGTCTACTCTGGTATATCGATGCCCCGTCTCGATACACCCACGACTAGGGACTTTGAAGGATGTACTTATGGACTACCATGTCCCCACTAGTATGATCCGCATCATAGTCCAGATAGTTTAGTACACATCCTAAGAGCTTTACCAACATGTAATAGAGAGACAATCTTTGTACACGTTAAGGTAAAGAGCAACCAGATAGCATACTATCATGTCGAGCAAGAAAGTCCTCCCTATATATGTCCCAGCATCCACTACAATATACATCCTATGTACAGTAATGGCCTCTAGGGCATACATATAACTAACAATCTCCCACTTGCACTAGGGCCATCTGTAGCAGTGGTCGAAGTATCTCATACTCAACCATCCCATAAAAGTCTCTCTCTGGGAATAGGCCTTCGTGAGTGAATCCGCCGTGTTATCCTCTGAGTCTGCTCTCCTTGCCTCGATCACCTTGGAGATCAACCATCTCCATGATCAGGTGATACTGCCTTAGAATAAGTCTGGATCACTGATGGGACCGGCGTTCTTTGGCATAAGCCACAACTCCATTGTTTCATAATGGTAGGAACATAGTTCATCTCATGAACCATTATACATCCAAACAGCCTCTTTGGTAGCATCTTAAGTAGCGATGTATCCTGCCTTTATCGTCTAGTATGTCACGGTATCTAGCTTGGAACTCTTCCAACATACCGTCCCTTTACCGAGGGTAAAGACAATGCGTGCGACTGACATTCAGTCGTCTTTATCACCCTCGAACACTTCCAGTGATTCTTCCCAGGATCGATTGATACCATCTCACTACAACTAGTGAGTGTCCTAATATCCAATTAGATCTATCTCATATATCCAAAATCCAGGATTTAGTAGGTATCACTTTGATCCTACACGGAGAATCTTTGTGATAAACGGAGATTGATCGAGCGTAGCATAAGAAACTCCTTTCTTATTAAGAGTATGTCATCCACGTACTCTACGAGGATCACTACCATACTCCCTACTACCTTTTTGTTTATACAAGGTTCATCTACCATTTTGATGATGTCAAACTCTTTGACTAATCTATCAAAACAGATGTTCCAACTCCGCGATGCCTGCTTTAATCCTATAAAGCATCTTCCACACGTTTCCGCTGCTCCCACTGTCTACGAGGCCCTCTGGCTGTGTACTTATAGACTCACTCTTCTAAATCAGTATTTAGAAAAGCAGTCATGACACCCAACCGCCAGATATCGTAGTCATGGTATGTAGCCGTGGCAAGTAGTATCTGGATGGACTTAAGCATAGGTACTGGAAAAGGTTTCATCATTATCCACACCTGGTCAATGATGCAAACTTTTAACAAGTCTAGCTTTAAAAGTCTCAACTTTTCCATCTACACCAAGTAATCTTCTCAAGATATACTTGCTCCTGATGGGGATTTAACCCTTCAGATATAGCAACCAAAGTCCATACTTCGTTGGTGTATATGGATTCCATCTCAGATAACTAAGCATCCAGCCATTCTTACAGAGTCTCACTCCTGATGGCCAGCTCAAAACTAGTTGGGTCATCATCTCATGATGCAATCCTTGCTCCCACTGTCATAGAGAAACCGAAGTATCTCTCAGGTGGGTGAGGAACCCTACTAGATCGGCGGAGAGGCTGAGGTTCATTGGAATCTACTGAATCCTTTGGTTCTGTCAAATCATCAGCTGCAGTTTGTATAGCTGGAACATTTCCAGTTGTACATAACAGACGTTGCCTCGAGCTTGTCCGGATTTTGCTTTTAGACATTGGCCGGACAACCCCAAATCTTAACTGACTTAAGAGATGGGCTCTTCCCTTTCCATATCACATATGAAATGGTAGGCTACTGATTTGATTGGAACCCTATTCAATAGGTATGCAGTTTCTCAAGTGCATAACTCCCTAAGGAAAAAGGTAACTCAGTATTACTCATCATAGAGCACACCATATCAAATAGGGTGTATCTGCTCCGCCCCGATATACCATCGTGCTATGGTGTATACGGAGGAGTAATGCTGAGAGAGAATCTCATTCTCCTTTAGAATAGTCCAGGATTTCCGTGCTCAAGTATTCTCCTCCTTGATCACATCAAAGGACATAATACTTTTATCCGTATTTTGGTTCTCTACTTCTAACTTATATTCTGTGAATATCTCAAAAGGTTCAGACTTGTGTTTCAACAGGAACATATGTCTGAATCTAAAGAGATCATCAGAGAACGTAATGAAGTATAAAGAACCAGTCCTGGCATGTGTAGACAGGGGACGTTACATACATCAACATGTATCAATCCCAAGAGTTCACTAACTCTTTCTCTGTTTCCAATAAACAGGGCTATGGTCATTTTATCTTTGTGACATGACTGGTAAGTTTCATAAGATGTAAATTCAAACTGATTTAAATATGCATCTAAATGTAACTTCAGCCAGTCGGGTCGCAGCGATCTGACCTAGTCTACAATACCTCAAGAAGGATTCGTTCATTTCTGAACTCTTCCTCTTGTGTGTGTTCTGTATACTAAGAACTGTAGTTTGAATTAGAACATCAATGCTTTTAGATAACGTGCCTGAACCGATCAACTTTTGATATAGGAAATGTTCAAAACATTATCCAACAATACAAAATTTTATCATTTCTTTACTAATAAAAAGACTGATATGATTTTGTATATCAGGTTCCGTATCTAATAACATTCGTTCAGAATCAATGTATTGGTAATACATGGTGACAGTGACCAACAGACTTGGCTGCAACTCTTGCCCCGTTTTCTGTCTCATGAAACTTATCACCCGTTCTCAGTTTTTCTACCCTTTTGTAGCCCTATGTAACAGATTACATATCTGGGATCCTGATCCGGTATCAAATACCCAGGATGCAGAGGATACTGAGAAACAATTCTTTATAATGAACACACCCGAAAATGATGCATCATATGCACTTTCTTCGTTAGGGCGGCACGGGAAATCTGGTATTCCCCAATTTCCTGCTCTGTCTTATAACAATTATAAGTTGGAGTGGGACCAACGTTCCCCAGTTCAGTATAACAAGCGGGTTCGGTCAAATATCCGTTTTATTATCTTGATTAAGGCGTGATATGGTCGCTACCAGGAGAGAGAGAGAGAAGAAAACACTCAGCGTGCGCTCTTTCAAGAATAGATTGGTTATTATTTTATCTAATCAGGATGGCTCCCACTGCTTTTTATCAAATCTTCCTTCAAACCCTAAAAGGAAAGACTAGCCGGGATTAATTACACACTACAAGTTCGCCAATCTTTCAGCCAGGCCAGTGTCGGTACTTTGAGTGACACGACCCGAAAGAGCACGTGACTGGCCCTTGAACCATATGAAGTCTATAGGACTCCATCTGATCCAAGTAAGCCAAAAGCCCAGAAATCTAAAACCATTTTAAGAGTAAGTAAAGAAAACTGGTTTAAAGAAGTGAAGGAAACGTGTTTTGAAAATCAAGGTTTTTTTTAAAAAACTAAGCCGATTATGCATTTTTTTTAAAAATGTGTAACCTTTCCTGAAAATTTCGGCAGAGTTTCCTTTGTAAAAACTGGCCCTGAACGGGGTACAACAAGAATAACATAAATATGCAATGATAAAAGGCATCCTCAAGCGGAAGCTAGCTCTTCGTCAATCGACGGTCACAACCACGCAAGCAATAATAATATACAACGCCAAAGGGCGAGGATCAAACTCAAAAAGAAACTCAAAACAGCCAGAAAACCTTATTACTACTAGCGCGGCTCTAAGGTCGAAATAATACAACACTGTCTCTAAGTCTGAACAATATACAAGTTTTGGTTGATGGAAATTCTAGATACAATAGATAATACATGAACAATGGCGATTCTGATACAAAAGAACCCACCTACCAACACAAGTCACCCATATGGAAGCAGTGTGCCAGAAATGCCGCTATAGAATCTGTACGGCAAAAACCTGCAAGAACTGGGGCATAACGGGGGTGAGTTGCCAACTCGTGAATAGAAAATATCTACTAGCAGAGATCGAATGCATGACCATCCTAGGTCAATACGATCAGATATAAATAAACCTCAATATGAATAAAGCTGAAGCATGCTAAACTGGCAATGTAATCTCTATACATGAGTGTAGTGCCAAGTGCTCGTGCTAGTGCCTCAGGTAATAGCATGTCATGAATATGAGGTATGATCAATGTAATCAAATCTGCACACACGTGGATCCCGTCCACTCGTCACCCAATGGCAATAACCATCATGCAAGTAAATATCATAAAACCTGTACATGGAAATATGAGGATATAACCCACCCGTGTCCCTCGCGACACATCAATATCATGGAACCGGAGTGCCCAGCATCGGCACTCGAAAACATCATGAAAATTGTGCCCAGCATCGGCACAAAACATAAGTCTCAGTAGCTCGATACCTCTGTATCTCGAAATCTCAATGTCTCAATCACAAAATCTAGGGCGCCGTCAGTCCAAATCGGCCCCTACCATCCATCTCATGACTACGACGGTATCCTCCGGATATCCGACGTGTCCGGTAATATCACCGGTAGGTAGTGCTCCCCTGCACAGGCTCAACGCCATCATCTGCGATCTTCTTGCCCCGGGGTACCGCACCGGGTCCACCATGTACCCGCAATCGGTCTCATCCGCCTCCTCGATTCGGGTTTCACATGTCGCTCTCAGCACCGAGAAAACACATGGTGGACGCACTGAAATATCATATCAAGGGTAACCGGGTTTTTAAAGAAATGACATATCCTCTTTTGAAACACCCTCGGTTCCCAAATCCAGAAATATCATAGAAACAACATATCTCAATGCGTATAATCAAAAGCATGAAGTATGCGACATGTAAAGGAAGGTATGCACATCATCATGTCATGCAAGGATCATATACTGAATGTAATAGTACTACAGTGTAGTGGCATGGCAATTATCGATGATGAGTGTGTGAGCCGGCAACAAGTGTACGTGGAAATATACATCATCGATAATGGTGCTGGTGTCCTAGCAGCATGACTGAAATATAACCACAGTACAAGCAATGCAATGCAAATAGCAGGAATATGCGGAAACGAATAATCAACGCAAAAGCACAGAACCTGCCCCAATAGATATGTCATGCAACCTTACCTTTTGAAATAAGACGAATCAGGGCTTTTGGTAAAGTAAGGGCTACAGTGTTTTAAGAAAATATGCATCATTTGAAAATATCCGTATAACCTTTCTGCTTATCTTTAAAATATCCCCGATTCGTTAGTTTTGAAATAGGTATATCTCGGCTCAGTCTAAGGTCTACTAAGTAATCTAGACAGGAGGGATATGAAACCACCTACATCTGAGTCCATATATATAAATATAATAGTCGGTGATCCCGCCTCAATAACATATCGTAAGATATCCTCGAGTCATGAGTGCGGATCTATCATCAATATCGGCTCGTACGGTAAATCGTCGTACGGCATCCCAATAGCTGGGTAGGGGTCAATATCACACTATCTCATCACATATCAGGTATCAATATCATCAGATCGCATAATATGGGGTACTACTCCAAGTCTAGTACAAAACGATACCATCTATAAGAATATGAATGCGGGTAAAGCACATGTCCAAAGGCCCGCTAAAACTATCATATCGCACCTCAAGGGCAACTATGTCATATCGCCGATCTCACGGCCTCACATCAAGTATCATCTCAACCCACGTATCATCCTCAAATCCCGTATATGATCACATAGTCCCATACCCATGTGTAGATATACGCATCATCATATGCACATAAACCAATGAAAGAATGTATGCAAGTATGTGTGTAAGTGTATGTGTGGGTGCAACCACTACTCTAGGGTTCGCACTATACTAAACCAATACATTCCGATCATCAATAATACCATTATTACCATCACTAATCTAAACCACACATAATAAATATACATGTGTATACGTATTCGTATACAACACCACGGACTGCGGGGGTGCTATACGCCATCCACCCGACTTCTCCCCGTAGATATAAATCTACTCACCTGAATTCTGCGTGTCGGTGTCGATATCACCGTCATCTTCTGCATCGCCTCGGATCGTCGTGGGGTACCTACACATATCACAAGTATCGCATCGCATCAAAACCAAATCAAAACTTGAAACGACACGCTAAAACCAATACAATTCGCTAAAAGGCTTATAGGTTAGAACCTATGGTTAGCCTTCGCAAAACAACCCGAAATCACTCGATGCAGTCGTACAAACGTCACACGATCGAGATAACGTACAAACACCAAATTATGGAAATCAAAATACGTAAAACCAAATACTGAAAGTAAGGCAGCAACCCAAGAAAACGATCCCAGATTTCATCTCGGGTCAAATTTAGCCAAATAAACAAGTCCAGGGTGATGTATATGATATATTTGAGCTACTGGACCAACCCCGAAGCATTCCATCACTACTTGGCCGGCCACAACCTTCCCAAAACCGGCCTGGCCGGCCCCCCTATGTCCATTGGGGTCCGTCTGGTCAGGGTGGCCTCCTATGGTCTCAATTGGGTCCCTGGTGTTGTTTAATTTGCCTGAAAAAGTCCCAGTACATTCCAGATTTCCCTGCACACTCTAAACACTCACAAACCGACATGAAAGTCCCGTAATTCCATATTTTTGGGTTTCAGGTTGTGTCAGGTCAGGGGCTTGGTCAAAATAGGGTCTAAGGTTACCATTAGAGTCTAATTGCACAGCCACATCTCAACTTTACCCTAACCCTCTCTAGTTTTGTCCAAAGTGCACAAAATCACACGATATCGATATGAAACTTGAATTAAAGACTAAGCACAAGAATTACAGCACTTAATGTGAAGGAAATACCTCAATAAACCCTCATGAATCCTTAACAGCGCCAAAACACCATCTTTCTTGGTCCATTGCGTAGATCTCAAGCTTGTGCATGTTTTTAATGAAATGAGGGTGGGGTTTTGGAGTGATTTGTGAGATGATTTGGGGCTTGAAGATGGGGGAAAAAATGAATGGCAGGAGCAGCAGCAGCAAATGGTGGGAGAGGGAGAGAAATGAGGAGGAGAATGAAGAGAAAAGTCTAAGTTTTATGTCAAAGCCCTCACCTACTCTCTCTCTCACCATACCTATTTCTTATCCCTTTCTCTTTTCTTTTTCTTTTCCTTTAATCCAAATTCTTCTTACACCAATAGTAAACCAAAGTAACATGGTGGAAAATGTAACACAAGTGTAGGAAAAAGATATGTGCACATTTTGCACAAAAAGCCAAAAAAATCCGATTAGCGGTTTTTAATCGCGATTAGCACTAAATTAGCATATAATTGATCACAAACACTTAAAAATGGCATAATTCCAATAAATACCCCATTTTAGAATTTTCCATAATTTTCCATAATTTTTCTTCATTTATTTGTATTTAATTACACCCGAATATTAAAATATTCATTAAAATAATATTAAATTATAAAAATTCCCGAAAATAATATTTTATTATTTTAGAAATGTTACAATCTACCCCCCTTAAAGAAATTCGGTCCCCGAATTTAAATTTAAAATCCCCAAGTACTAAAACATTTCAATACAAATTTCCAAGTCGTCGGGGCTCCGAAATCATCTATACATAAAACGTCACAGCGCAATGCATGCGCAGGAGTAATGAGTAGATAACTCAAAAGAAAAACTCCGTCAAGCATCCCGCAATCTTCGGAGTCATGGTAAAGACAGAAATGTCAAATCCGATACAAAACCAATAGGATATAAATCAGAACTATACATGTAGACATCCAATCTATACATGTAAATAGCTGATGTAGAAGCATGCCAAATCTTTTTAAGTCGCTGTGCGATGCGCGTAACACTGCACAGTGGCGGATGTTCTTCATAAGAAAATAACTATATATATATATCCTTTGTTTAATAAGCACGCTCCGCCGTTTTGAAAACAATCAGAAGGGTTTCCTTGTTTTTAAAACGTTTCGTGTCATATCGGACACGTAAGTATATATATATCGAGACTATAGCTCGCTCCTTGGAAATCCCTTCAAACAATCAATGCATGTAAAATATATCCAGGTACTGTCCTCTGACTAGTCCTGCTCAGTATGAAAACAAATATCCAATATCATAAAAATATACTGCTCCAAAAGGAATAAATCCCAAAAATGCACATAACACAATCCTGTGCGTCTGGTGCGCACGGAAATCAAAAATCCATATATGTGCCAAATAGGTGCACAAAACAGCATCTAGGTGCAACGGGTGTGCATGAAGCATCTGTCATAGACAACGTATGTGCCTGACAGCCAAAATTCCGGTGCATCTGACATGCACGAAGAAATCTCGATTTAGTGCATCGGGTGTGCACCAAAATCGTATCTCAAAACATGCGCCCAACATGCGTGAAAATCCAAATCGGTGCATCCATCGTGCACGAATGAAAATCTAAACCCTGCGCACTCAACATGCACGGAATCACGAAATCCAATAGCAACCGCCGAACATGCGTAAGTCAAACCAAAAGCACGGAGTGCAAGAATCAATCATCAGTATCAGGGTCAAAATCGACGATAAAATGCGGCTCAATCAAAGTCAAGTGTACCGCAAAGGAAATCTCACAACCGTGTGCATCAGCGTGCACAAATCAAATCAAAACACTAGAAGTGCATGAAAACTATGCTGGAAGCGTAAATCAAATCACCGGCATAAGGTAGGAACGAAATCACAATCAATACCTCAAGAATAACAACTATGCACAAGGTATAAATATCCAATAAGTGCAACCATGGTGCACGAAAACAGAAATCATAGAAATCAGTCATCAAAACCAATCATGCAAATGGATCGCCAAAATACCGAAATCCCAACTGACAGATACGTGATAATCGAATCACAAAATCACAATCATAAATACTGTCATCGGTATATCCTCCCTCGAAGTCGAGAAGGTGCCGATACATCCAATTCTAGCAGCGCAATATCTCCACTTGCCTCTTGCTCGCGGCTGGCGTCCTCTGCCTCTGGTTCCTGATCTTTCCTGTAGATTACCAATCTCGCAATCCATCAGCTCACCGGCCCGGTCAGGAGTGCTGACAGGAACGATTCCGTTCTGGCACTTCCTTGGTAACCTCTCGGTCAATCCTCACGACTGCTCGTAAAGCAATATGTCACTGGCGTCGGCCTCTGGCTCTCTGAATGCTCATTACACATCTGATCCTGGGCGCAAACATCATGGCAGCAATGTCCTGGAAGGAATCCTGCTCAAAGTCTCTGCCGATCTTGCCTATGCCGATCTGTACGGAGGCTGGTACTCTTGCATAGTCTCTTCTCGTCCAATGGACATCTGTGTCCTCAGCACAGCATTTCCTCGGAAATTGATCGCATCCCTACGCCTCTGTAAGCATATCTGACCTCTGGTCTCGACGGAAAGTAAGGACAGCTCATCAGCGTCTCGCACGAACCTCTTGTCCCGCTTGTCTGTATCATCGTCCATTTCAATATCGCGTCTCTGTCTACGCACTGCAATGCCTTCGGCTACGGTCCATCCGAAGTCACTCACGCGGACTCGAAATCACAACTCGGTATCTCCCTTACTCAGTAGAAGATATCTAGACGAACACGTCCTCAGCGTGCCTATCGCATCTCTGATGTCAGCGGAGTGGAACGCCATCTCGTCGAAATCTCGTGCGAACTCTTTACTCCACCTTGCTTCAATATCGACTGATTCAGACTCATCTCATCATGACTACACGGACTGCGCTCCGACGACTATGCTCGTATCTGGAGTCTCCCAAGCAGTGTCCCATCACATGATATCCGAATGATGTTGAATCATCCGATCGACTCGTCAGAACCTCACAATCCCCCAAGAGCTCAACATCTCGGGTACAGTTTAATAGTATCGAGTACATACCACAGCATTGGTGGTCCAGCCGTAGAAGGGCAAACCCAAGCCTCACTAATGGCACCGTGGAACCGCCGCAAATCCTAAGGTTCAAAGGCTTTCACACAGTCATTAAGTCGAGTTAGGGTTTCATTCTTCTAGAGGGTCCATAGAATCACCTGCATGTCTTTCCGTATACTTTAAACTTGGAAAATGGGTTCCTGACCTTCGATCGTCTCTATCGACTCTCAACAAATCTGCGTGAAGTCGCCTCTAGCTGGAATCAATCTATCTGATGACCTGGCATCGGGGTAAGCGAACGAACCACATGTCCTAGTCATTACTCCTCGGTGACTAGCGACTCGTTATCATATCTCTATGAATATGCTCATGCTGCAGTAGCTACAATCATCTGGGCGATATCTCAACATTCGCAGCAACAACTAGCTCATTCGTCGGTACGCTAAGCAGCGCCTCAACCATCATGAATAAGCGATATATCAACAGTCATCACATCCTGGCTGGCCTCCATCAGTGGTTCAATCCTCTGGTGCCGATCAGCACAACCAGAAAATCTCGCAACTGCGATCTTTCAAACGCTCATAGAGCGGAAACACAAAATACGAAGCCTCAATGCAACCGTATGTCTCGGAAATCATGCCCTGGTCAATCCTCGTACACGACGAGCTCATGCTGACAACTCGAGCCGTAGCTCACCCTGCCCGTGCAATCGCGGCAGAAAAACCATAACCAGTATCGATGAGGATAGATCATAGGAAGGAATATGACATAATGCAAGGAAATGTACAACCTAAGGTTTCTTAAGCGGAGTGGCGTGTCGTAAGTATGCCGCGGAACATACCAACGGTACGTCACTCTACTTTAGTCACCTATTCCATCAACCAAGGGTCATCCTACACGACGAAAGTTCGGGTATAACAACCCCTCGACTAAGTCTAAGTTCCGTAAGGTCAAGCCTAATTTCCGTATATATAACGCCCTAGGCTCCACATAGTCAAACTCAGACTCGAACCAAGGTCAACCTCGCTCTGATACCAACATTGTCACGATCCGAAAGAGCACGTGACTGGCCCTTGAACCATCTGAAGTCTATAGGACTCCATCTGATCCAAGTAAGCCAAAAGCCCAGAAATCTAAAACCATTTTAAGAGTAAGTAAAGAAAACTGGTCTAAAGAAGTGAAGGAAACGTGTTTTGAAAATCAAGGTTTTTTTTAAATAACTAAGCCGATTATGCATTTTTTTTTAAATGTGTAACCTTTCCTGAAAATTTCGGCAGAGTTTCCTTTGTAAAAACTGGCCCCGAACGGGGTACAACAAGAATAACATAAATATGCAATGATAAAAGGCATCCCCAAGCGGGAGCTAGCTCTTCGTCAATCGACGGTCACAACCACGCAAGCAATAATAATATACAACGCCAAAGGGCGAGGATCAAACTCAAAAAGAAACTCAAAACAGCCAGAAAACCGTATTACTACTAGCGCGACTCTAAGGTCGAACTAATACAACACTGTCTCTAAGTCTGAACAATATACAAGTTTTGGTTGATGGAAATTCTAGATACAATAGATAATATATGAACAATGGCGGTTCTGATACAAAAGAACCCACCTACCAACGCAAGTCACCCATATGGAAACAGTGTGCCAGAAATGCCGCTATAGAATCTGTACGGCAAAAACCTGCAAGAACTGGGGCACAACGGGGGTGAGTTGCCAACTCGTGAATAGAAAATATCTACAAGCAGAGATCGAATGCATGACCATCCTAGGTCAATACGATCAGATATAAATAAACCTCAATATGAATAAAGCTGAAGCATGCTAAACTGGCAATGTAATCTCTATACATGTGTGTAGTGCCAAGTGCTCGTGCTCGTGCTAGTGCCTCAGGTAATAGCATGTCATGAATATGAGGTATGATCAATGTAATCAAATCTGCACAAACGTGGATCCCGTCCACTCGTCACCCAATGGCAATAACCATCATGCAAGTAAATATCATAAAACCTGTGCATGGAAATATGAGGATATAACCCACCCGTGTCCCTCGCGACACATCAATATCATGGAACCGGAGTGCCCAGCATCGGCACTCGAAAACATTATGAAAAATGTGCCCAGCATCGGCACAAAACATAAGTCTCAGTATCTCGATACCTCTGTATCTCGAAATCTCAATGTCTCAATCATAAAATCTAGGGCGCCGTCAGTCCAGATCGGCCCCTACCATCCATCTCATGACTACAACGGTATCCTCCGGATATCCGACGTGTCGGGTAATATCACCGGTAGGTAGTGCTCCCCTGCACAGGCTCAACGCCATCATCTGCGATCTTCTTGCCCCGGGGTACCGCACCGGGTCCACCATGTACCCGCAATCGGTCTCATCCGCCTCCTCGATTCGGGTTTCACATGTCGCTCTCAGCACCGAGAAAATACATGGTGGACGCACTGAAATATCATATCAAGGGTAACCGGGTTTTTAAAGAAATGACATATCCTCTTTTGAAACACCCTCGGTTCCCAAATCCAGAAATATCATAGAAACAACATATCTCAATGCGTATAATCAAAAGCATGAAGTATGCGACATGTAAAGGAAGGTATGCACATCATCATGTCATGCAAGGATCATATACTGAATGTAATAGTACTACAGTGTAGTGGCATGGCAATTATCGATGATGAGTGTGTGAGCCGGCAACAAGTGTACGTGGAAATATACATCATCGATAATGGTGCTGGTGTCCTAGCAGCATGACTGAAATATAACCACAGTACAAGCGATGCAATGCAAATAGCAGGAATATGCGGAAACGAATAATCAACGCAAAAGCACAGAACCTGCCCCAATAGATATGTCATGCAACCTTACCTTTTGAAATAAGACGAATCAGGGCTTTTGGTAAAGTAAGTGCTACGGTGTTTTAAGAAAAGATGCATCATTTGAAAATATCCGTATAACCCTTCTGCTTATCTTTAAAATATCCTCGATTCGTTAGTTTTGAAATAGGTATATCTCGGCTCAGTCTAAGGTCTACTAAGTAATCTAGACAGGAGGGATATGAAACCACCTACATCTGAGTCCATATATATAGATATAATAGTCGGTGATCCCGCCTCAATAACATATCGTAAGATATCCTCGAGTCATGAGTGCGGATCTATCATCAATATCGGCTCGTACGGTAAATCGTCGTACGGCATCCCAATAGCTGGGTAGGGGTCAATATCACACTATCTCATCACATATCAGGTATCAATATCATCAGATCGCATAATCTGGGGTACTACTCCAAGTCTAGTACAAAACGATACCATCTATAAGAATATGAATGCGGGTAAAGCACATGTCCAAAGGCCCGCTAAAACTATCATATCGCACCTCAAGGGCAACTATGTTACATCGCCGATCTCACGGCCTCACATCAAGTATCATCTCAACCCACGTATCATCCTCAAATCCCGTTTATGAACACATAGTCCCATACCCATGTGTAGATATACACATCATCATATGCACATAAACCAATGAAAGAATGTATGCAAGTATGTGTGTAAGTGTAAGTGTAGGTGCAACCACTACTCTAGGGTTCGCACTATACTAAACCAATACATTCCGATCATCAATAATACCATTATTACCATCACTAATCTAAACCACACATAATAAATATACGTGTGTATACGTATTCGTATACAACACCACGGACTGCGGGGGTGCTATACGCCATCCACCCGACTTCTCCCCGTAGATATAAATCTACTCACCTGAATTCTGCGTGTCGGTGTCGATATCACCGTCATCTTCTGCATCGCCTCGGATCGTCGCGGGGTACCTACACATATCACACGTATCGTATTGCATCAAAACCAAATCAAAACTTGAAACGACACGCTAAAACCAATACGATTCGCTAAAAGGCTTATAGGTTAGAACCTACGGTTAGCCTTCGCAAAACAACCCGAAATCACTCGATGCAGTCGTACAAACGTCACACGATCGAGATAACGTACAAACACCAAATTATGGAAATCAAAATACGTAAAACCAAATACTGAAAGTAAGGCAGCAACCCAAGAAAACGATCCCAGATTTCATCTCGGGTCAAATTTAGCCAAATAAACAAGTCCAGGGTGATGTATATGATATATTTGATCTACTGGACCAACCCCGAAGCATTCCATCACTACTTGGCCAGCCACAACCTTCCCAAAACCGGCCTGGCCGGCCCCCCTATGTCCATTGGGGTCCGTCTGGTCAGGGTGGCCTCCTATGGTCTCAATTGGGTCCCTGGTGTTGTTTAATTTGCCTGAAAAAGTCCCAGTACATTCCAGATTTCCCTGCACACTCTAAACACTCATAAACCGACATGAAAGTCCCGTAATTCCGTATTTTTGGGTTTCAGGTTGTGTCAAGTCAGGGGCTTGGTCAAAATAGGGTCTAAGGTTACCATTAGAGTCTAATTGCACAACCACATCTCAACTTTACCCTAACCCTCTATAGTTTTGTCCAAAGTGCACAAAATCACACGATACCGATATGAAACTTGAATTAAAGCCTAAGCACAAGAATTACAGCACTTAATGTGAAGGAAATACCTCAATAAACCCTCATGAATCCTTAACAGCGCCAAAACACCATCTTTCTTGGTCCATTGCGTAGATCTCAAGCTTGTGCATGTTTTTAATGAAATGAGGGTGGGGTTTTGGAGTGATTTGTGAGATGATTTGGGGCTTGAAGATGGGGGGAAAAATGAATGGCAGGAGCAGCAGCAGCAAATGGTGGGAGAGGGAGAGAAATGAGGAGGAGAATGAAGAGAAAAGTCTAAGTTTTATGTCAAAGTCCTCACCTACTCTCTCTCTCACCATACCTATTTCTTATCCCTTTCTCTTTTCTTTTTCTTTTCCTTTAATCCAAATTCTTCTTACACCAATAGTAAACCAAAGTAACATGGTGGAAAATGTAACACAAGTGTAGGAAAAAGATATGTGCATATTTTGCACAAAAAGCCAAAAAAATCCGATTAGCGGTTTTTAATCGCGATTAGCACTAAATTAGCATATAATTGATCACAAACACTTAAAAATGGCATAATTCCAATAAATACCCCATTTTAGAATTTTTCATAATTTTCCATAATTTTTCTTCATTTATTTGTATTTAATTACACCCGAATATTAAAATATTCATTAAAATAATATTAAATTATAAAAATTCCCGAAAATAATATTTTATTATTTTGGAAATGTTACATTGAGGGAGGTGCCCCGTGCTTTCGCACGGACCTAATTAATGTTCAACCTCGTTTTCCCAGAGGCGTAACCTCGTTAACACCTTTCTAGACACCTACTTGATCTGCTAATTGTAATGTATAAAACTCTCCCAGGAGTAACTCTTACTCGCAGCGGGTATCGGGATCCAACTATCTCATAGAAGGTATGCAATCTCATTGCAAATTTCAACACTTGAAATTCCCGATAATGCTTTTGCCCCTAGCGTCCTATGACCTTGACGGAGGCCAAACAACCCATAGTGCGCTAGTCAAGTTCAACCCGTACATTTCTTGATTGAATTAAACCCACCCGCATGACCCTTGACGGAGTCCAAACAACGCCGTACGAATACCCTAATCCAATCGCATCATATGCTAGCAGATAAGCACTAGTTAGCTACCGTACACTACGCCTTGACGGAGGCCAAACAACCGCAGCACGAATACTAATTAGTACTTATCTGAAATGACGGAGGGCTACGACAGGTTTTTCTGAAAACCTATTGCGTAATGAACTTGATATCGTTGTAGGATCGAATGAATTTTAAAATGGAGTGTTTTTTAGGCTTTTCTAGTTTTGCTAAAGGAATCACTCCCGGTGAAGGGATCGTCGGTCCTTTCCTCGTCGAATGAGGTGCGGGATATATCACATATATCACTGTGCAAAGCAAAAACACTTAAAAGCTATCAAAAGACAAACCGAGTGTGTAGCATCTGCCAGTTATTGCTAAAGGAGTCACTCCCGGTGAAGGGATCTCGGTCCTTTCCTTATCGAATAAGGTGCAGGATATATCGTATATACCGCTGTGCAAAGCAAGAACTGTAGCTACCTGTTTTATTTTGAAATTCGATTCTACAACATCTTAGGTTTCTTTTATTTCATTAATCACATTAATGAATTCCCATCATTTAAATACCTAAACATCACAGATAAATACGACGTACACTTATGCCATCCGCATTCGCCTCGATGTCCCCTCGTGCACCGTTAGGTTAGGTAACTAACGGCAGAGCAGGGCAGGGCTAGCGCGAGTGTAAAACATAAGTAACGTCTATATAATATATCATATATACTATATACTGTATCTATCACAGAACATCACATGATCACATCACAGATATCGCAGCAGAAGAATCATATGAAATATTGGATATACTAGGACGTCCGTGTTTTCAATACGAGCCAGTATAAAACACGGATTCTACGGTCGTGATGAATAGCCAAACCCACACCCCTAGACCCCTACGAGAGCGGCAAGCAACCCTACCAATTCTAGAGTTAGGAGACCCGGACTCGACTCCTCGAGTTGGTCTCCCACTGGACTCCAGAACCCGGTTACTTGTGCCCTCCTCCTTGGGTCTATCCTAGTGCGGAAAAGTAAATAATATACGACGGGTGACATCTTCCGCAACCTGGAAGTGCCCCAATAAAAGAATATTACATACAAGTTTTTACATGAATGAAAATGAAAAACACTCATCTCACATAAAAACCCCCGGCTATTCAAACACGACGATCCAATATAACATATCCAGCAACATATAACATCATATGTCATCAACGTAAGTAAATATGCGCATCCCAATTGTCGTTGACATATAGCAACGAACCGGCGATATCACATATTACACTTACGGTCACAGAAAAGAAAGTGTAAAACTACAACAGTTGGAATCCGCAATCTCTTCAGATATCGCATGCCTGACCAAATGAATTCCTTAGACATCACATGCCTAACTATTATAAACCCCGCATTTTAGTCTCATTATCGAAAACACTTTTCAATATCAAGTCGAGCAATTCAACAGGATTCCCGAAAAACTGATCGAATGCTCGTCGCAAACTTCAGTAGACGGCCGCACCCCCGATACCGTCGACGAAGTGTACCAAGGCGGAACACCGCTGTCGCGAGCACCCGAACGGATGCTTTCGGCGACGGGGTTCTCCTACAGTCACTTGGTCGGGGCTATGGAGTGAGGCTGTCTATTAAGTTTATCCGGCGAGTATCCGCGTACGCTACGTGATTGCGATGGACTTTTGATCACATCAAAATTCCGTGGCAACCGATCAAGTGAGACTAAACTGCTATGTTTATAACTTTCATTCAGTTATCTCATAACTTATTGTGAATTCCAATTATTGTATCCCATTCCGGATAAATAGAAAATGTCAAACTTTCCGATCGAACAATCGAACACCCAAGTTTTCCCGATACAGATCAACACATGAAACAAGTCTAAAAACATTCAGTTCGTGCCTCAGTACCAACGGTCCAGCCGTAGAAGGGTCAAGCCAACGCCTCACATGTGGCACGCCGTACTGCCCCAAACCCGAAGGTTCAAAGGGCAGTTCAAGACGGTCACATAATCGAGTTAAGGTTTGTTGTCTTCTAGAGGGTCCATTGCGTTACTTGCACTACTTAGAACGTCGTTAAACTACGGAAAGATCCAACACTTGGAAATTTCCCGACAGGGGAAAAATTGGGTATTTATATCCGGTCGAACTTTTTAACATATTCAAAATTTATCCGGAAAGCCACATAGACAAAATCTGATACTCCGATCGAAACACCGAATCCCCAAAACAACTCCAGAAAATTTAACTCTTGAATAAATTTTAAAAATTCCCAGAAAACTCAGAATCTGACAACATGAATTACTGTGCAAACAGTTACCGCTGACGTCACAATGCTGCCGCGGAACCGCCGCATAAGCTAAGCTTATGCCGCGGTTCCGCCGCCGATTACACTGTTCATGCAATAATTTTTGCGCCGTAATTCTTAGAATTCCCTGCTGCGTTTTCTGCATATTTTTAATTTGTAAAAATCCACGATTTTAGAAAAAGTACAGAGAGCAAGTTTGTGATCGGGTTTCGGGTTCGTTCGGACTTCAAACTCCGTCTAGACTTCGCCTAAGGCTCTAACTAGGCTCTGATACCACTGTAGGGTTCCTAGGCACACTAATGAGGTCTCACAAGGCATCGATCATGCCAATTTCAAAAAATCTAGGTGCCGAGAAACCCTAATACGGATCGTTGGCTAGATATCTAGGCGAAAATGAGACTAGTTAACAACTTAACTAAAGAAATACGGAAATACAACCTTTGTAGATCCGGTGCTCCACCTCCATAGCTCCGCAACGAAGTCCCCTCGCTGTCCTAGTGAATTCCCGGGCTCTAGCGTCGGCTTCATCGGAGAATAGGCGAGCTAGGTCATCGATGTCTATGCCGAAGATGATCTACGTCGAGGCATCGCTAGATCAAGCTCCAACTTCACCAAGTCAAGAAACTTGTGAAGAAAACACACTCTACTACTTGGCAAGAGGTAGAGGATGAAGAAATAGGAAGTGGGTAGACTTTAGAATTGGATTTCTCACTTGTTTCATCAATCCACCATTGATGAAGAAAGCTTTCTTTGAAGATGAAGAAGAAGAAGCATAATATTATGATAAGTTATTTAGAAAAAGGAAATAATAAGAAAACTAACTTATCATAATGTAACCATGGTAATGTGTAGAGAGTTAATCATGGTTGAATGGAATGGTCAAGGTTAAGCATGAGACAAAATGGTCACTTGGTCAAAGTCTTCATGAAGCTTCATAATACATACAAAGAAAGCCACCATTTTCTCATTATGCTAATTATTTTCCAAAACTAATAAATAAATAAATGAATGAATAAATAATCATAACCCTAACCATTCATATAACCATGGTTCAATCTTCACACAAACACAAGTAAACATGTATCATCAAACATGATACAATCAAGTGCACAAAACTATATCGAATATACAATGTGCACATCCGAGTGAGAAAATCCATCTTAAGTAAACCGATACTAGTTGATGCAAAGTAATATATCAAATATATAAATATGCATTAAATCATTAAATCAACACTTGATTCAATGATCCGGTCATGTCGCACACAACCGACTAGTATACAATGTATCGGCTTATCGAATCAACGCTTGAATCGATAACTAGGTTATATCGCATACAACCATTCGATACATTCATCGCGAGAATGAAGTACGGTATCACATACACGCATTATTCTCGGTCCCGCACATATCTCATATGCGCTCCTATTTCGTTTCGTTTGAGCCAGGAAACCTCTGTGTAGGACTCTAAAGACTCGTCAATACGCCGGCAGCAGGTGATGATCATATCAAACACCCACAAGCCGCAAGCGGTCTGCTAAACGTAACGGCCACCCGGGTATTGAGCGATCAGAAGATCGACGAGCAAGCCCGCTCACACTCCAGTGAATCAAACCAGTAACACTACCGTACAGTCCGGTCAGATCGTCTGATATGTCGCATATCTTGCCTAGGGGTGGTAAACGTCAGACCCCAATAGCTCGATAAGTCGTGTCGATATGAGGTCTATAACAATTCGAGAAACTACTGGTAACACTTACCAGTAAATCTCAGCAACCCTGGCCAGGGATTTCCTGTTATAGCCAATCGAACACAGCGCAACATCAACTCCCTATACCGGGAGAGACGAATCCCCTCCTATCGCTCATTGCCTCCATGTGACTCGGGACTGTACCCAAAAACCACCGTTTTGCACGCCCTCTTGGACGTGGTAAGATGGAAATCAAAGCACAGTGGGAACCATACAAGACTCTATGACGATCTCGGGTCAACAGACTACTCTGTACCAGTGTCACCAGAGAACTGCCATCTGACGTGAGGTATAATACCATCTGGGAGTTCTCGGCGAGTCCGTCCAGTGTACCCAGTCTCTACTGAGCACCCGTATATCATCTCCGATGTCAAACACCAATGGATATGGGATCATCCATCGCCCATCTGTATGGGTCGAGAAGGTACACGCTAGTCTACTCTGGTATATCGATGCCCCGTTTCGATACACCAACGACTAGGGACTTTGAAGGATGTACTTATGGACTACCATGTCCCCACTAGTATGATCCGCATCATAGTCCAGATAGTCAAGTACACATCCTAAGGGCTTTACCAACATGTAACAGAGAGACAATCTTTGTACACGTTAAGGTAAAGAGCAACTAGATAGCATACTATCATGTCGAGCAAGAAAGTCCTCCCTATATATGTCCCAGCATCCACTACAATATACATCCTATGTACAGTAATGGCCTCTAGGGCATACATATAACTAACACGAATTACATATCGTTTTGATTGCCGCATCATTGATGATTGTCATGACTTGTCGCATATTCACATATATTGATATCTTCATACCTGCGCACATGCACACTGTATATTCATACCAGTGCACACATATATTGATATCTTCATACCTGCGCACATGCACACTGTATATTCATACCAGTGCACACATATATTGATATCTTCATACCTGCGCACATGCACAATGTATATTCATACCAGTGCACACATATATTGATATCTTCATACCTGCGCACATGCATACTGTATATTCATACCCGTGCACACATATATTGATATCTTCATACCTGCGTACATGCACACTGTATATTTATACCAGTGCACACATATATTGATATCTTCATACCTGCGCACATGCACACTGTATATTCATACAAGTTCACACATATATTGATATCTTCATATTTGCGCACATGCACACTGTATTTTCATAGTAGTGCTACACTCATATTTGCGTATATATCCTTTTGCACATCCATACCTAAATATGCTACATACATGGATGATATCGATTTGATTTCATGAATAATAGGGACCGCATGAGATATTTTCAAAACTGGATTCTTTTAAAAGAGCGGTTTTCCCTTTTTACTCTTAGTGTTATACGACACATTGCATGGATTTACGCATTGAGTTTGGATTTATGGGATTTCTGGATTTTGAGAACCATGGTATTATTTTAAGAAAATACGCACTTTTTTAAAACCCGATTTATCTTCATATGATATTTCAGTGCATCCACCATAAGTTTTCTCGGTTCCAAAGAGCATGCGTGAGTATACCCAATTCGAGGAGCGATAGGAACCGATTGCGGGTACATGGTGGACCCGGTACGGTACCCGGGGCAAGAAGACTCGTACTGTTAGACGGTGAGCCCGGCGGAGGGACTACTACCGGTGATTGGTTGAACCTGGCGGTTATCCTGAGGATACCGACCAGAGCCGATAGATGGATACGAGACGATGCGTACTGCTGGGGCCGAGGGCCGATTCCGCAGACGGAGCCCGTGGGCCGATCCGACTGACGGAGCCCGATACTTGAGGATTTGCGTGTCGATGCTAGACACGGCGATTTTATGATATTTCGAGTGCCGATGTTGGGCACTCACGATTCTATGAGATTTACAGGATTTGAGGGCCGATGAGGATGGAGACGCTTGAGTTTTACTGGGATTTGGGTGTATTGATGGACATCGATTATTTTCCACGTTGACATTCCGTATATATGTTATTTATTCCCATGCTCAGCATTCAGTATTATACATCTCATCCTGTACCTGTAGTACCTGATAGAGTACATTTGCTATGCACGACTATTGGATACCCTGCTCACCCTATATAGTAGTTATTAGATTGCATTTGCTATGCATGACTATTGCATACCCTGCTCACCCTATATAGGTGTTATTAGATTGCATTTGCTATGCACGATTATTGCATACCCTGCTTATCATATAGAGATGTTATTAGATCGCACTTGTTGCATGATTATTGCTCATCTAGCTCATCATATAGATGTTATCTGTTGGCATATGTTAGAGTATCGCAGCACGTGCATACTCGCGATTACCTTTATATGTTATCTACTATTCACGAGTTGGCAACTCACCCCCATTATGCCACGGTGTTTGCAGGTTGCCCCTCAGATTAGTCACGACAGGCTGTTTTATTGCATCTTTTGATACAGATACCACAGCAGTTGGCGTGCGAGCCCTTTGCTGATAAGTTGGTTTTGTGTAGTATCTGTTTATTTTCCAGTTGTATTCATCATTGTATCTAGTATTCTCCATCTATTTTCATGTATTGAATTAGAGACCAGTTGTGAGGACGATGTCTATTATTTTGTACTCTGGTGTCGAGCTCGTTATGAGCCGACTTTATTTATGGAGTTTTATTTTTCATGATATTTGTTTTCACTTATACTGCACATTTCTTCGCTACGGCGTCGTATATTATATTATGGTGATTGTTTCCGCCGTTGGGCGTGATTGCTCCCGTTTGGGATGCTTATTTCTAAATGTACATCATTTTACTTATACATTGTTTTGTACCCGATTTCGGGGCTAGTTTTCACAAAGGAAATGCTGCCAAAATTTTTAAGATTATAACTTGAACTTTAAAGAATTTTACTAAGTTACTTAAGGTTTTCTAAACGTTTTAACAAATGTTTCTATTAATTGTTTAAACACTCAATACTTTTAATGGTTTTGATTTCTGGGTCTCGGCTTACTTAGTCGCGTTACGCCTGTAGACGTTACATGGTTAAGTGCCGGTCACGGGCCGAACTTTGGGTCGTGACATTAGTGTATGAAACACACCACACTAAATTGCTTGTTTGGTGTGGGATGATGAAGTAAGGGTATGATAAGCTCACTTGGTGTCTCACAAGCTCAATGATTCACATCTCATATGAGGGTTTGAGCTTGGAGGTGAGATAAAGAAATTGTAGAGATCAAGAGAAAGAAGAAGCTCAAGGAAAAATGGCTAAGGCATTAAGCATGAAGCAGGTGTAGAAACAATAATATGAATCATCTCTCTCCTCAATAATTCAAGTATGGAATAAATTGCAATTCTAAATTGCAACCATGCTTGAATAGTGAGTCAAGACTAATAAAAAACCAAATAAACACATGCCTCATCCATACCCAAAATATCTCCACAATTTACACCTTATGTTTCCATTTTCTAAAAATAGAAAAATATGCCATGCTTCATACAATAATATATATATATAAATATTTATATATATTTATATATATCAAATATACATTAATATATATATATATATAAAGCAATTAGTGAGATAATGATATTAGTTAAGATAAAATTATATCACATATAATATATATCACATTATTAAATCAACATTTGATCTAATAATCCAGTTATATCACATATAACCAACTAATATCATTTATCTAAATATCACATTATCAAATAAACACTTGATTCGATAATCTGGTCATATCACATATGACCTAACCGATACTGGATAACTACCATATTACAATACGGTATCACATACACGTATTTAATCAGGCCCACGCACATATCATATATGTTCCCTACTTCATTTCGCTCGAACCAGGAAACTTCTGTGTGGAACTCTAAATACTCGTCAATACGCCAGCAGTAGGTGATGATCACATCAGTCACTTACAAGCCGTCAGCGGTACTAGCTGGACATAACGGCTACCCGGGTATTGAGCGATATGAAGATCAACAAGCAAGCTCGTCCATACTGTCCATGAAGCCTATCAGTAACACTACCGTACAGTCCGGTCTCTTCGTCTGATATGTCGCATATCATGTCTAGGGGTGGAAATTGTCAGACCGCAGTAACGTGATAAGTCATGCCGATATCTAGCCTATAACGGTTCGAGAAACTACTGATAACACTTATCAGTAAATCTCGGCAGCAGCCCTGGCCAGGGACTTCCAGTTATAGCCAATTGAGTATAGCGCAACATTAACCCTGTATACCAGGAGAGAAAAAACCCCTCCTATCGGCCATTGCCTCCATACGACTCGGGGACTGTACCTAAAATCCACCTATTTGCACGTCTCCTTTGAGCCTGGTAGGGAGAAAATCAAAGCACAGTAGGAGCCGCAGAAGACTCTATGACGATCTCGGGTCAACAGACTAACCTGTACCAGTGTCACCAGAGGACTGCTATCTGACAATAGGTATACTACCACATAGGAGTCCTCGGTGAGTCCTGTTCAGTGTACTTAGTCTCCACTAAGCACCCGTATACCATCTTTGATGTCAAACACCAATGGATGTGGGATCATCCATCGCCCATCATATGGGTCAAGAAGCGTATACGCTAGTCTACTCTGTAATATAGATGCCCTGTCTCGATATTCTCTCGACTAGGAACAATTAAAGAATGTACTTGTGAACTACCATGGCCCCACTAGTATGATCTCCATCATAGTCCTGGTAGTCAAGTACATATCATAAGGGCTTTATCAACATGCGAGAGCAAGACAGTATCACAATACAAGTCTACATGTTAAGACAAAGAACAACCAGATAGCATACTATTATATCGAGCAAGAAAGTCCTCTCTATATATATCCAAGCATCCATTATAATATATATCATATGTAAAATAATGGCCTCTACGGCATACATATAACTAACAGCTGAGCGCCAACTACTGAGTGCTAAGCACTCCTAATTAAGTGGCGCCCACGTGAGGGGCACGTGAGAGGCTGGGCGCTGATTGCTCCTTGTATATTTCTAATATTTCAGAAAAATATAAAATATTATTTTTGGAATTTAATATTAAAATAATATATTTCGCGAAAACTACCCGATTTGTGAATTTGGGGTTTTCGTAAAATGGTATAAATATATACTGATATTTGGTAAATAATTGGAGATTAAAATGATTTATTCATTTAAAAATATATTTATTGGATTTGGCATTTTTATAATTAATTATATGCAGTTTAAATAAAAATTGATTAGTGCACTACTAATCGCGATTAAGCCAAATCCGTGTCTCTACATTTTTCCTTGGTTAGTGAACCATGACATATTGCATTTGGTTGCATGTTGTTTCATTGGTATTTGTTGATATTTGGATTTAGAAAGAAAATGAATTATTGGAGAGAGAGAGAGAGGGTGACATGGCATGTGATGAGAGATAGAGAGTGAGGGTAAGAAAGAGAGTGAGAATAAGAGAGAGAGAGGGGCTACCTGATTTTCTTCCTCCATTTGTTTTCTTCATCTTCTTCATCCTCATATTCCCTCCACCTTCATCTCAATTTCTTCTCTAAAACCCAATACTCCCTTCATTAAAAAGATGCACCACTTTATCCTCAACCTATTGGACCAATCAAAGTTGGATTTTGAAGACTTTGAGCAACTCAAGAATTTTCTAGAGTTGCCAAATGAGGTATAATTCTAGAATTTAGTTAAGTAATCATGTTTAGTTTATCCTAGATGTGGTCTAGAGTTAAACAAGTGTGGATTGTGATCTTTGAAATTTCCTAGATGAGGTTTAGGGTATGAGTTGCGTTGTGGTGATGTGTAGTGGATGTTACAAGACCCTAGTGTTAGAATTCTGGACAAAAATAGAGACTAGACACCAAGATGCGAACTTTAGATTTGCCGATATCGGGTTTTTGTGGAATTAGTGATGGTATTTAGAGATCTGCTGCTACCCTGAGACCCTAAAAAATTTATAGCGATTACAGTGAGTCGTGCAGGCAATCTTGAAGCTACCTTAGAGCCCCGAGCCCTTAATTCTTTATCCTGGCCGCAAATAATTCCTTTCTGGCCTCAAATTTCGTCCTTGGTGTGAGCAAATGGGTTTGTGCTTGGTCTTTAGCTCCTATATCTTCTAATTAGACCTTCCCTGTATGCAAAATTGTCTAATTGTATTTGAGGCAAAATCTGAAGGTGTTTTCCTTAGTTGCTGATTTGTGTTATGCGATTTGTGAAACTTGGTTTTTAGATTTGAGTTTGGATTCCGTCGTTGGACGTTTGTACGTCAACGGACGAGAGTTATTTGGTTGATTTTGCATGCGTAGGCTATGGGTTCTAACCTATAGGCGATCCGTGTGCCGTATCGGTTTTCGGAATTGGTTTTAATAGAATTGTGATTGTGTATTGATTGTAGGTACCTTCATGTGGATTCCGAGACGACGAAGCACATCGACTACGACTGAACAAGGAGTTCCGCAGGTGAGTAGATTTATATCTACGGGGGAAGTCGGGTGGATGGCGTATAGCACCCCCGCAATTATAAAATGGAAACCGATATATAAAATATAGTCGGAGAAACCTGTACTAGGAACCTATAGATGTGATTAGAGGTTTAGTATGAAATGATATGATTGATTAGGATGTCTCAAAGTGATATATAAGGATGTGAAACATAAATGTGAATCACGATATATAAATATGTATAGTGCACGAGAACAAGTATGAGATTTTGAGTAGCATGACATGAGATTTATAAGATAGAATGTATATGTAAGATGACTTGATGCGAGATATTGATGTGATGAAAAGAGTATACGATGAGATATGATGACTTGGTTGATATGTCGTTATACGGATGCGAGTCGATATGAGATTATTGATACCTTTGCCGGTCTCATGATATGAGATTGATACAAATATGGCCTGAGAGATAGGTATATATATATATATAATGATGTGACTAATCAGTGATATGTCGTACGTGACGTTAGGTCCGTACCCTCATTGTCATATTGGTTGATAGAATCTCTAATTGTTTAATGCCGCCGTACGATGAATTACCGTACGTGATGAGTTTTATCTGATGATTGATCCATACCCTTGACTAGAGGATGCCGTACGATGGATTATACCGTACATGATGTTGTGAGGCTGGATGCCGACTGATAGATTCACCGATTCGGTTATATTATAGATACGTATACCTTATAGCATTTCGCTGACGATATACTTCATGCTACGTTCATGATATTATCATTGCATTACATATGCCTGTGCTAGTACACCTACACCATTATCGATGATGCGTATGTTACACTTACACAGATTGGCCGGCTCACACACTTTCATCATCGATAATTGCTATGTCACTACACAGTAGAATTGCTACATCATGCTATTACTCTTAATTGTTCAAGTACTGTCACATGACTTATTGGCATGATATACTTGATATCCCCACATTTCTGTTCTATGTTTGCATAAATCATGCTTTACGAATATATACATTGAGATGATGTTTTCATGAGATTCTGGATATGAGAACCGTGGTTAAATTTCGAAGGAAATTATGTATTGTTTTAAAAACCCGGTTTCTCTTGATATGATATTTCGAGGCGTCCACCATGAGTTTTCTCGGTTCTGAGATTGGTTTGTGATACCCGATTCGAGGAGCGGTAGGCACCGTCTGCGGGTATATGGTGGACCCGGTGAGGTACCCGGGGGCAAGAAGACTAGTATAGTTAGGCGGTGAGCCTGGCAGGGAAGCACTACCTACCAGAGATAGTATTTGGACTCAGCGGTTATCCGGAGGATACCGACCGGAGTCATGAGATGTTATGGGCCGATCCGGAATTATGGAGCCCATGGGCAGATCCGAACTGACGGAGCCCGAGATATGAGGATTTACGTATCGATGCTAGACACGGGTTTCATGATGTTTCGAGTGTCAATGTTGGACACTCAGGTTCCATGATTTTAATGTGTCGTTGATGGACACACGTTGGTTGATATCCTTATATTTACATGCATATGCTTTCATGATATTTCCAGTGTCGATGTTGGACACTCAGGTTCCATGATGTTGTTGTGTCATTGATGGACACTTGGATGTTATCCACATGCATACAAGCATTGATTATATTATTGGCATATATGCAGATACGGTCACCCTAGAAATCATAGTATTACCTTTATGATATAGTTGACCTAGGAATCGTTGTTTTATTCGATTTCTACCTAATGATGTTTTCTACTCATAAGTTGGCAACTCACCCCCGTTGTGCCACAGTTCTTACAGGTTGACCGCATGGACCAGTAGCGGCATCGCTGGCACACAGCTTGCATTCGGGTGATTTTCTTTGGTAGGTGGTGCATATTGGATCGTTCCACTCTTGTATTATTATTCCTATTGTATCTAGTCAACTCCCTCAATTAAAAACTAGTATTTGTATAAATAGTAAGACTTAGAAAGACTTGAGGTTGCGAGATTTAGAGCGATGGGTTATATGTTCGCTTGGCGGGTTTGATATTTTGATTTATTCTTTATTCTTTGTGTCGATTTTCGCCGTTGGGCGTCGTATACATATATTTCTGTCTTGCGTGGTTGTGATTCCGCTGATTGGCGAAGAGCTAGCTCTCGCTTGGGGATGCCTTTTATATTATCATGTATATGTGGTTTTGGATCAAAATATACAAAGGAGGTGCTGCCCAAATTTTTAAAAGACGAAACATGTTTTTTTTCAACTAGTAAAAATCCACTTGCATTTTCATGTTCCATTATCTATGCATTTAAGAAAACATTTGATTTCATCATACCTTTATTTCAAAACTTCACCTCTTTTATTTTCTTTAAAAGGTTTAGATTTCTGGGCTTCGGCTTACTTAATTTACGTTACGCCATTAGACGTTGCGTGATTTAAGTGCCGGTCATGAACTAAATTTCAGGTCATGACAATATTTTATTCTGAGGAGTTCAATTTCCTTGTTCTTTTCTAAATCTTTGATCTCCAAGAACAAGTTCGTCCCGATGAGAATTAAATTCTCAACTTATGGGAGACTTGTCTTGTGGATTTCAAATCCAGAGAAAGAACTAAGTCCTTCCTTTTAAAACGGTTAAACCCTTCAATAGGTAAACGAGATGCTTTGATCTATTCTCTTTTTTATTTACCTAGAGCTTTTTTTTAGAAGGGAGATCTTCTTCTTTCTTCTTTTTTGAAGCATTCTGCTTTGTTTTTCTCGAAGCTTATGGGGGGTTCTTCCGTATTGGACTTGTCTAATTGTTTAATGCCGACGTACGATGAATTACCGTACGTGATGAGTTTTACCTGATGATTGATCCACACCCTTGACTAGAGGATGCCGTACGATGGATTATACCATACATGATGTTGTGAGGCTGGATGCCGACTGATAGATTCACCGATTCGGTTATATTATAGATACGTATACCTTATAGCATTTCGCTGACGATGTACTTCATTCTACGTTCATGATATTATCATTGCATTACATATGCTTGTGCTAGTACACCTACACCATTATCGATGATGCGTATGTTACACTTACACAGATTGGCCGGCTCACACACTTTCATCATCGATAATTGCTATGTCACTACACAGTAGAATTGCTACATCATGCTATTACTCTTAATTGTTCAAGTACTGTCACATGACTTATTGGCATGATATACTTGATATCCCCACATTTCTGTTCTATGTTTGCATAAATCATGCTTTACGATTATATACATTGAGATGATGTTTTCATGAGATTCTGGATATGAGAACCGTGGTTAAATTTCGAAGGAAATTATGTATTGTTTTAAAAACCCGATTTCTCTTGATATGATATTTCGAGGCGTCCACCATGAGTTTTCTCGATTCTGAGATTGGTTTGTGATGCCCGATTCGAGGAGCGGTAGGCACCGTCTGCGGGTACATGATGGACCCGGTGAGGTACCCCGGGGTAAGAAGACTCGTATACTTAGGTGGTGAGCCTGGCAGGGAAGCACTACCTACCAAAGATAGTATTTGGACTCAGCGGTTATCCGGAGGATACCGACCGGAGTCATGAGATGATATGGGCCGATCCGGAATTACGGAGCCCATGGGCAGATCCGGACTGACGGAGCCCGAGATATGAGGATTTACGTATCGATGCTGGACACGGGTTTCATGATGTTTCGAGTGTCAATGTTGGACACTCAGGTTCCATGATTTTGATGTGTCGTTGATGGACACACGTTGGTTGATATCCTCATATTTACATGCATATGCTTTCATGATATTTCCAGTGTCGATGTTGGACACTCAGGTTCCATGATGTTGTTGATTCATTGATGGACACTTGGATGTTATCCACATGCATACAAGCATTGATTATATTATTGGCATATATGCAGATACGGTCACCCTAGATATCATAATATTACCTTTATGATATAGTTGACCTAGGAATCGTTGTTTTATTCGATTTCTACCTAATGATGTTTTCTACTCATAAGTTGGCAACTCACCCCCGTTGTGCCACAGTTCTTGCAGGTTGACCGCATAGACCAGTAGCGGCATCGCTGGCACACAGCTTGCATTCGGGTGAATTTCTTTGGTAGGTGGTGCATATTGGATCGTGCCACTCTTGTATTATTATTCCTATTGTATCTAGTCAACTCCATCAATTAAAAACTAGTATTTGTATAAATAGTAAGACTTAGAAAGACTTGAGGTTGCGAGATTTAGAGCGATGGGTTATATGTTCGCTTGGCGGGTTTGATATTTTTCTTTATTCTTTATTCTTTGTGTCGATCTTCGCCGTTGGGCGTCGTATACAAATATTTCTGTCTTGCGTGGTTGTGATTCCCCTGATTGGCGAAGAGCTAGCTCCCGCTTGGGGATGCCTTTTATATTATCATGTATATGTGGTTTTGGATCAAAATATACAAGGGGAGTGCTGCCCAAATTTTTAAAAGACGAAACATGTTTTTTTTCAACTAGTAAAAATCCACTTGCATTTTCATGTTCCATTATCTATGCATTTAAGAAAACATTTGATTTCATCATACCTTTATTTCAAAACTTCACATCTTTTATTTTCTTTAAAAGGTTTAGATTTCTGGGCTTCGGCTTACTTAATTTACGTTACGCCATTAGACGTTGCGTGATTTAAGTGCCGGTCATGAACTAAATTTCAGGTCGTGACAATATTTTATTCTGAGGAGTTCAATTTCCTTGTACTTTTCTAAATCTTTGATCTCCAAGAACAAGTTCGTCCCAATGAGAATTAAATTCTCAACTTATGGGAGACTTGTCTTATGGATTTCAAATCCAGAGAAAGAACTAAGTCCTTCCTTTTAAAACGGTTAAACCCTTCAATAGGTAAACGAGATGCTTTGATCTATTCTATTTTTTATTTACCTAGAGCTTTTTTTTAGAAGGGAGATCTTCTTCTTTCTTCTTTTTTGAAGCTTTCTGCTTTGTTTTTCTCGAAGCTTATGGGGGGGTTCTTCCGTATTGGACTTGAACTCTTGGGTCCTTTATATAGTAGAGGCAAGTCTGTTGATTAGTTAAAGAAATCTCTCATTGAGAGATCCTAATTGATTTAGGGATTTTACCCACCGTTGGATCTTTTGATCCAATGACTTCTGTTTTACAGAACGTATTTTTCTTGTTTTTAACAAGATCAGGGAATATTTTTCCACACGGAATTTATTCTGTAGATCGGTGATTCTTTAATCACCATTAGATTTTTAATCTATCGGTACTCTGTTTTAAAGAGAGTAATCTTTCTTGTTTACAAAGATTTGAGGAATATTTCCTCAACATAATTTAATTATGCATTCTTATGATTTATCATCTCCGTTGGGATTTTGATCCAACGGCTCTGTTTAACAGAGAGTAGAATTTAATTTTACTATGCGCTGGCGCTCACGTGCTATGCACGTGTGGCGCCAATAAGAGTTTTTTACTCTGGAGCTGGCGCCCTCATGTCAGGAACGTAAGGTTCTGCCTCTTGAGTTTTGTGTGCTTTGCACACAGGCGCTGCTCATATAAGAGTTTTTAACTCTGGCGATGGCGCCCTCGTGGCAGGCTCGTGAGGCACTGCCTCTTGAGTCTTGAACAGAGCTTTGCTCTTTTATTGGGGAAACAGGTGGTTTTCTACTTGGTCCAAACATCTCACTATATTTTCTAAATAATTTTCAGAGATCCCTATTTTCTCCAGATTTGATTTGAACACAAAAACTTAATGAAAACCTTATTTTGAATCCTTGAATCTCTTTAAAACCAACAATAATTGCATTTTAATACCCTTTTCTATCACTAATTAGGTGGTAATCACTCACTATCCCTCTACTAGACCACCACTATAAGTTGTATCCATAAAAGCTATCTTTTGAATTTTCAAAACTTAGAAAACATGCACAAAGGCTCCAAAGCTAGTTTGTCTAGGCAAGATACTAACAATATGGTTAAAGAGAGAAATTTTTACCTTATAATGGCAACTAAGGGAATTTCTATGATGGGAAAAGATCTCAAAATGGAGACTTTCTTACAACATCACATTTCAGATGAGGATACGAACATTTTTTTTTGATGGCCTCATGGTATTTTGAGGGGTTTTGGGTTAATGATTGGGGTTGTAGTTTGGAAATGGAGGAGATGGAGAAACGTGAAGGAGAAGAGGAAGAAAAAGAAAAATGCGGAAAGAATGGTTGTATCCCAAGCCATGACCCTCTCCCTCTCTTTCATACACCCATACCTCATATAATAATGCAACCATACTCTCATGTCCCCCATGTCTCATTTTCTTTTCTTTTGTAAATATAAAATCATTCATAAAAGCACAATAAATTATTGCCCTCTCATAAACATGCCATGCACAGTTTAAAGCATGGTTAACAAAATTAAAGCATGGTTTATTATAGTAACTAGTAAAACACAAATTAATTTTAACATTAAATTTCTATGGATATATTTTATATACTAATTTAAGAAAAACCCAATTAAATAAATACTTTCAAAAATAATAATTTCTTTTAAATTCCAATTATTTTCCAAAGATAGAGGTATATAATTATACCAATTTACGAAAACTCAAATCCATACTCGTATAATATCCGTAAAACTCATTATTTTATTATTTAAATTCCAAAATAATATTTTCCATTTTCTGAAATGCTACATAGATAGATGTTGATTTTTTGTGCATTAGAAGTAATTGGTTAGAACAGTCATGTGGCCTTATTGACCTCTGTCAAGGGCTCGTGCGGGTATGTTTAATGCAATCAAGATAATGATGTATTGCACTTGACTCGGACCTTTGACTTGTTGACCTCTATCAAGGTCTTTGGGTACGAGGGGTAAAAATCTATATCGGGTGTTTCAAACATAAAGGAAACTTGCCAATTATACGCATACTTTCTGGAGTGTGGTGACTTAAGTGGCTTCCATCAAGTTATCACGTGATGATAGTTGGGTCCCGATTCCCACTGATGAGTAGTCATTACTCCTCGGATTAACCAGACTAGTTCTCCTTTTAGGGTTTGAAGGAGAATTCGAGAAAACGGTTGGAGCCATCCTGATTAGATAAAATAATTAACCAATCTAATTTAAGTTAGAGTGCACGCTGAGTGTTTTTTTTCTCTATCCCTCAAAGCGACCTTGAACCGCCTTAAACTAAAACTCATAACCTAGTTAACCGAACCTTTTACCATTCGACTTTGGATTGTCTCGATTCACGACAAAGTCACAAATATTCTTGCACTCCTACTTTACCTTTAGCTTTCTCTCGAATATTTTGTATCACTTGAAGATCCATATAAAATGGATAAAACCATCTCGTATAGTTACATACGAACTCACAGAAATTTATTTCAGTTCGAGAATGGTCCCCGGTTCTGGGGAAATTGAATAGGATTATTCGATTGTCTCATCCCTTTATCTTATCTTAGATTGCTAGAGCTCCTTGTATTAGAAGATTACACCTATTATACTTATTGGATAGTCTTCTTTCAAACCTTAAACTGGTACCAAAAAGAAAGGAAGGAAGAAAACCAATTAGCCTAAGTAAGATGTACAGAAAGTAAGAATTAGAGACATATAAAGGGATTGCAGCGAGGGCAATGAAAATTGTAACTAGTGTCATAAATCTGATATTGGAAGAGGCATTACTAAGAATATCCGGCCACCCACTTAAAACAGTTTCATGTTTCAGTTTTCCTGTACAGTAGTTATTAAAAACCGCTTTCCCAATTACATTTTGACTCCAGGGTATGTATATACCGGTTTAGATTCTTACATTTGTATGGTGTTACAGATGAGGAGTGTGCGTAGAATATTGGGAATTGGGTGATTATATCCTCAATATCAGAGTTCGTTATAATTGTTGATGTTTGAGAAAATCACCCGGGTTTGCCTAATGGCGAGTTGTTGTTTTTGAATATCCGTTGTTATACACCAATTTCAAACTAATATATCTGTATGTTTATTTCATAAAGTAGATATAACTTTTTGAAATTATGCTTACAACATTAACCTTTATCAGTTGATGATTAGGTAAGGTGCATTCAATAACGGTGTAATTCTTCTTAACAAAAATATATAGTTTTCAACTTACGATACACAGAGTTTGAGTCGGTAAAGTCAGGGACTTATACAAGGGATTGTATGTTGTCCAGTGTCCATAAGGACAAGGATTTGGTACACATACTATATTCCGAATACCAATAACTTCTCTTATTCTAGACACGCATTTTAAAAAATGTAAGGTCCCAAATTATGAGAAGTTTATAAGTATAGAATAAAGTAAAGAATCATACGTTGGAAGTATCAGGATTCTTCAAGGAGATCGAAATATAGATACTTATGCTAGGTATTCCGTGATAGTATTCTATATTAGGTTACTTATCCGTAAGTGCGCTCCTTGATGAGTAATGATGCTTGGCCTTCTTCCATTCAGGTGACGTGCACTGCAAACAGCTGCATACTATTTGAATCTGGTTTCATTTAAATCAGTGAATTTGTTTCTATATTGGATATAGAATGGATTCATATCTTAACTATATTAAGGTTAATGAGAGTATTGGATATAGAATGGTCCATATTTATGACATGATGACCCTAATCAAGTTCTTAAAAACTTGTTGACACTATTCGCACAACCACGAAATGACGTGTATAAGCTTAGGTTAAATAAATTGTGAGGAGTGAAAAATAGGATTTGACGTTTCTAACTAAGATGATAGAGATTCTAGCTTTGATCCTTAACTTTAAGATTAGAATCAACAGTTTTTTCAAGACACTAACCTGACAAGATTTTTTGGGTGTAATCTGCTGAAAACCCTCAGAAGACAACACTCCTCCTACTAGGGACACCTAGAGGCTTAACGGCTTGTTGCACAAGCTCAGTGCAATCACGTTCCCTACAAAAGTGTGGCTAGGATTTTTGTTTTTCTCGGGACGAGCAAAAGATAAGTTTAGTGGTATTTGTTCATCACAGAAAACTGCATTTTAATACTACTCATTCATTATCTATTTTGTTCATTATCGGTATTATTAACCAGTGTCTGCTCAGTAAATACAGATAACAGGTATTCGTGACAAAATACTGGAAAACATACTCAAAGACACTGATATAACATTTATGAGCCGGCACTGCAATCAGAACAGAGAACCGATCGATATTCAAAGAGCTCTTTTGCAAATAAACTTGTGTACACAAGTTTGGTCCAACACATTACAAGTTTGCACATGCTCTTTGATCCTAGGACCTAGGTGGGGGCTGCCATGGTGCAAGTGGGCACAACAAAATTGTGCAAGTGGGCACATGTGGGGACATGAATGATAAATGCAAAAAGGTGTGATGTGAAATAAAGCATCAAGTTTCCCTCCAAAATCCCTGAGTATTAACCATAAGTTTATAAAGAAATCAAATAGAACCAGGATGATATTAGAGAGCACTCGAGTTCACCATGCCAGCAGAAACCCCATTTCCCTGACTTGGACCGGCGACATTCTCAAAAAGACCGGCATCACCGGGCCCCCTATCTCCAAATGTCCCCATTTTTCTTCTTGTTGTTTATTAGGGTCACATCATCTTATTTATATAGTTTGTTTATTCTGGAATGAGGCCTATAAATACCAGAACAGATTGAGAGAGAGATGTATGTAAAAATGTATATTCCATAGTTCATTTTAGTTTTTGGTTTAGCTTTTGAGAGTTGTGAGAACTTAAGCTCGGTTTCTTCTTCTTCTTCCCTCTTGGAGTTTTCTTTTGAGAGCTTCATTATGGAGGTTGAACAAGTAACCAACACCATGTATCTCAACTCATTTCTTTGCTTATATAATTGTCTTTGCTTTGTTTATTTGCTTTCTTCTTTTTGGTTACTTGCTATTCTTTTCATGTTGTTTAACTAATCTCTTGGCTGTGGTGATGGTGAGGATATGAGATGAATGGCTTTGCCTTCCTCCTCCTATTTTGATTGTTTAAAATGCTTAATTGCGATTGTTAGCTTAAGATTGCTAAATGGAAGTGTTTGATATGATATGATGATTTCGATGGTTATTTGTAACATTTATCTCATATCCTATTCCTTCATATTCACCATTTGCAAGGTTAAGCTTAGAATTAATTGTGTGTTAAACTTACTAGGTAGTTGAGATATGGTAACTTGCTTATGTTTCTTGACATCTTTCATTCAAGCATATACCATATATTCTCACCCACCTACCTAGCAAGAGTAATACATACTTTTACTTCTTATTTGCAAATTGATTTGTATTGATGTTGTATGCTTGCTAACCCTTATTCTTAGTGTTGATACATCATGCATAGACATAAGAATGGTAGGTAAGAACGTAACGGAATTTTTTTTGTTTTGCGTCGAATATCGGCAACTTGATGACTTGTACTTCGCAACCGTCTTGACAAGTCATGCTTTATGACGGGATCGACACAAGGACGGACAACTCATGAGCAAGGGAGCGTCAAAGAAACCGCCGCGATTCAACCATCCGAGCGAAAAACATGGCCACTTCTTCTTTGCTTGTTTTCTTGTTTTCGTATTTTTATTATTTTTGTGACAATCAAACCAATTCTTTGTTTCTCGAACCTTAAGCGACAACACCTAATCTCCAATTCCCTGCGGATTGACTCGTACTTGCCAGCTCGCTACAATGTGCCGTGCACTTGCGGTTTTTATAAATTTTAAAACGAGGCCGAGCTCACGTGCGCAACTATTTCTCAAAACAACCCCTATTCCAAAACACGCACGTTTGCGCGCGCCGTGAGGCCCCAACAAGTTTTTGGCGCTGTTGCCTGGGAGTTGGTAGTAATTACGTATTGTTATTTCTAGTTCTTTCTAACAAACTAACTACTAACTCAAAATTCTTTCAAAACTAACAAAACGATAATTTCTAACTCTTTGTTCTCTGTCCTTGTAACCTGCTATCACCTTGCTATTAAACTGAAAAATCAAAGTATACAAGTAGAATACTAATATAGCTTAGAGAAGCCATACAAAATTCTAGCACCACTGGATTTCATTTGACCGATGACATTTAAGAAAAATCCGGTGCCGCCGGTCCCCATGTGGTATTTTGGGTGTTTTCTTTTTGTGGTGTCTCAAGTGCTTTGTCAGTACACTATTCGTATTGTTTGATTTTTATAATTATGTGTGTGCAGGAATTGGGGCAGATATATCGCTTTTGGAACTAAATATCGTATTTTCCGATATTTCATATTTCGACGGGATTACAAGAATCGATTGTGCGGAGCGAGATTCAAATTCAATTGCAGGACGTTAGTGAAGTATAGTGCCAAAGATCCGGGTAGGTTGACCCGCTCAAGCGAACATTCAAATACCCATAATCACTTCAAAGGGTTTTTCTTTAACCAAAATCACATCGGTACGTATTTTTCCAACACCTTCGCTCAAATCCGATGCATTCTAATATTCTATCTTCTGCAGGATTCTTCGCACAATTTGCCACAATTGCACAGAGAACTAACCCGTATTTGTTTCAGCGCTTAAGCCTAAACAAAAAAGAATCGCTTTATTGATTAAATTCTTTTATTGATTTGCGTATTTGCATCTTAATACGGATATTAAGGGCACGAAACCAAACAAGATACGGTAAAGGATTTCATCACCTTTCTCCATGGCCCACAAATCACAAAACTGCATTCTTGCATACCCCCGGTAATTTTAAAATCAACCAGAACTCTGACTTTAAGGATTTCGCGCTCATTAGGAGAAGTTAACTACGTTTAGAACACCGCTTAACGGCATATTGTTCAGAGGGTGTCTAGGCATGTGTTCACGAGAAAGGGTTATTCTAATTAAGGAACTTCGTGAAAGCGTTGGAAAACATCCCCTTATCTCTGGACTTACCTGGCTTTGTGATCCGTATATCTTGAGCCCGCTTCTCGACACAGTTTTACTTCGACAATCAGGTTCTTGAGCATGTCTAGTTGACTTATCATAACATAGACTGCTAGGGGTGTGATATTCTTTGTTTTTGTGATATTTGTGAATTCTTGTTAATATGGGTGATACACAGTTCGATTCAATTTTCACGATTCTTATTCTTTTGTTTATACTCATTCCCAATTCATTTGTTCAAATTGCCAAGATTCTTCCCACATTCATGAAAACTGTCCTATCCTAAGGGGTGACCAACCGTCCCAGAGTTTTTATAACGGTCACCCACCTAACACTCTTGAACCCAGTCCCACTTCAAACATAGACCAAATGATTGAAAATTTAAAGAAAGAGGTCGACAAGATAACTGCTTTAGCATCACCACCGTCACAACCCTCCTTTCCTGAAACAAATGACCCATCATTAGGGAGTGATTGTGAGATGGATGCTAGGTTGACCGCTTTAGAGAAGGGTATTGAAGTGATAACTGCAGTCTGAGCAATTGTTTCATACTCAAGCTCAATCTTTGGCTAGAATCGAAGAACATGTAGCTGTAAGGATTCTAAGGAGTGAACACAGTCAATTAGAACCAGATAATGTCATTGTCTGTCATCTAGGAAGTCACCCGAGTGAGATAAACGATCAAACAAATTTTGATGATTTCATAGATGATGATATGATTGAATTAACCGAGAATTATCAGGACACACAAGAAAACCCTCTAGGTCAATGCAATACTAGCCTTTAGGTACCAACTGAACCTCTTGTCACTTATGATTTAGAGGTTGATTTAACTGAAGTACTACTTGAAGAGGAAATTCTTGAACCGGATGATTTTTGCACTACAATTTTAGAGGAGGGAGCTTGTGAATTTGACGGGTATGGTTGGGATAGATTGTTAGAGGAAATCAAGGATCAGGAACCCACAATTTTTGTATCACCTATTGATATTGTTTCGGAAGAAACGTTAGTGTGGGAACCTGCATTTTTAGATAACATGAACCTACCCATTTGTGAATGTGATGAAGGAGAACTCATTTTGGGAATAGTGAGCTGTAGCAACAAGAATAGGATTGTGCAGGATTATAGGGAGGAAGACAGACTTGAAAAACATTCTTTCGTGCGGAGTTTTAAGGAAATATTTGCGGATGTACTTGATATTCTTTCTGAGTTTGAGTTAGGATCAATTTGGGAACATCCTAAGAACCTTTTTTTTGCTGAAATTTTTGAGGATGAACTCCAGTTTTTAAACTAACTTGACTTCGAAACTCAGCATATACTTCTTGAATGTTCTATTCATCCGGACAAAAATTCTTTGACTCCTTCAAAACTTCATCTCTACATTCAGCGTCTTCTGATCCCTACTTTTACACACCCAAGCCCTTCATTAACATCTAACATATTCTTTTTCTTTTTCTTTTTCTTTTTTATATACATATTCTTTTACCAGTCCTTGCATTATATAGACAAAATTTTTAAATGGCTGGTATTAATTTCTGGACTAACCCAATCTTTTAACTTGTATATGTTGTAATTAGTCTTAGGTTTTTTCTTTTTCTTTGAATAAAATTCTCACCCTGATGTCTAAGTCTAGCTACCGAAGATGGGGGAAACGATGAGGAAATTGTAAAACTCAGGTTTGGGGGTGAGCACTTCGTTTATTTTGCTGCATCATGTGTATATTCTGCATTGCATACATATTAAAAAAACCATAAAAATTGAATTTTTTTTCCAAAAACATAAAAACTTTTTTCGTCATGTTAGCTAGCGGGGGAACTTAGACTCGAAGTCTGACAATTCGATTGATAAGATAGAAATAACTAAATCCTTTTTGAGAGATTGAAAACCTGAAAGATAACCCTCATTTGTGTTTAACCATAGCTAATATACGTCTTTTATATCACTTTACACGTGTCATATATTTTTGAGAAGTAGATAAATGTCTAACATGTCTCAAACCTTTTTCAAAATTGATAAATGTGCCGTGATACGCGCATCGCACAGCGATTTGAAAAAGGTTTGGCATGTATTTCTTTAAGATGTTTTGACAAGTTTACAATGATGCGTACTATGTACATGTTATCGTTTTGAGTATATCATGTTGGTTTCCGTATTAGACCTTGACATTGGTATCTTCACCATTACTCCGATGATTGCGTGATGCTTGACGAAGTTTTGATTTTGAGTTATATACTCATTTTCAAGCGCGTGCATTGCGCTAAGATGTGTTTTAAGTATTGATGATTTCGGAGCCACGACGACTTGATTGTTTTGCTGAAATGTTTTAGTTTTTGGGGGAGTTCTAATTTTAATTCGGCGACAGAATTTATTTAGGGGGGAAGACTGTAACATTTCAGAAAAATAAAATATTATTTTTGGGAATTTATATAACTGAATAACAAATATTAAGAATATTTCAATGTATGGAGATTAGTTTTAATGAAAGGGGTATAATTATATACCGATAATTGGGAAAATATTCTGAAAACTAATAAGAATTAAGGATTTGAAGGTGTTTATGTGATTTAGACATTCTACAAATTTCTATACAAATAATTTTAAATGGGGTATTTACTAAACTCGATTAGTGTTTACTAATTTTTCATTTAGTATGATTTGTGCATGATATGCAACATGATATATTGCATAATACTTGTTACATTTCTTTTATTGTTTGGAAACCATGCTTTATTCTTTTTTCATTTGTTTTTTTTTTGTTTTGTTGGAGATTTAAAATGAAATGAAAAGGATAGAGAATAGAAAAGAAAAAGGAAATGAATCAAGAATTTAGGTATGGGCAAGAGAGAGAGAGAGGGTGAGGGGTCTTCATTGACCATGGCTATTTTCTTCTTCTCTTCATTTCTTCATACTTCTTCTCCCTCTTCACTCTCATGGTTGCCCTCTCTCCCCCACCTCCTCTACTCCTCACCACAACCTCAATCCCACATCAAAACCTTGTATCCTCTTCACAAAAAAATGTGCACATGCTCACTACAAGATTGGGGAACCAAGAAAGTTGGCATTTTGAACAATTGGGGCAACTCAAGAAAATTCTTGAGTTGCCAAATGAGGTAATTCTTTCACATTAAGTGTAGTAATTGATTTTCTTTAGCTTCCATTTTAGTTTAGAATCGATTTGGTGAGGTTTAGTGATCTTGGAAAATTCCAAGATGAATTTTAGGGAATTCTTGAGTTGTGAGGGTGCAATTGAGAGTATTTGGTGACTACAAACTCCTTTAGTGATAATATTATAGACCAAAATAGAAATAAAACCAAAACTGGAGAATATATATTTGAAATGTCGATTTTGTGTACAAATTGGGTCTACAGGGAATCTGGAGTGACCTGAGACCTCTACAAGAAAAACTAGTAACTCCATTAACCTAATTAACACACTAGGAGACCACCCTGCAAGTACGAACCCATTCCAAGCATCCTTGGCCGAGCAGGCCAGTTTTGAAGGCAGTGTGGCCGGCCAAAGTGTTGGAAATGGTGTCAAGGTTGCTTCTGTAGCTCACATACCTTATATACTATACTCATGTACTGCTAGTTTAACCCAATTTTACCTGAACCAAAATATGGAACCCTTTTCTTAAGTTGCTAGTTATGTTTTGTGACTTCTAATGATTTGAATTTTTTATATTGTGTTTTGTCTCGATCGATTGGCGTTTGTAGATCGATGTCAAGGGTTATTTGGTTAAATTGCGTGAGTAGACCATAGGTTTTAACCTATGTGTGATACGTATGCCGTTTTGGTTTTCGTGCACGATTTCGGTTTACGATGCTATGTGTTTATATATGTAGGCACCCTCATGTGGACTTCGGACGACGAGGAAGAGAATGGCGACATCGACTTCGGCAAGTAAGGGTCAAGGTGAGTAGATGTATATCTATGGGGGAAATCGGGTAGATGTCGTATAGCACGCCGACACTTTCGTAGGGTAGAATGCGAATGTGATATATATATGTGTGTGTGTGTGTGTGTGTGACGTGAATGCTTAGCGAGAAAGTACTTTAATTTTGTTTCTTAGTCACGAAACCCTAGAGTAAATGTTGGCACGCACGCAAGCACACACACATACATTTGTTTTCTTGTGCGTATATGGGGATATATATATATATATATGTTTGTGAGTATGTATATATATATATATATATATATATACATATACACGGATGATGAGGATGGCATGTGATATAAGGTGAGTAGTCGATATGATCGAGCATGATGCCGTGAGATGTTGATAAGTGATTGAGCCGTGATGTGGCGCTTGATATGATATACGTCATGATATTATAGTGGATCGATGGGCGATGTGTTTTCATACACACGAATTTATATATATATATATATATATATATATATATTTATATATATGTTTTTGATGATATTTGTATTTTCTAGACTTTAGAACTGTACCCCAAATTCAGGATATTATGATGATGATACTATATGAATAATGAGGTATATGTGATAATTGACCCGTACCCCGATTTGGGATGTCGTACAATGGATTTTACCGTACGAGGTATAAATATGATGATTGATCTGTAAGTCCATGTCACGCAACCCACGAACTTGCGAGGAGGCGGAATATATGAAAAACGATCATCAAAGCTTCGTAACACGGACTTGAGCGCATGAATCGTGTCTAAACCGTTACTAGAAAACTATGAGAGGTTTAACTACTCGGATTCGAAGTTATACCTCACGTTACTTGTCCTTTGGGTCTTCATCGCTGTCCTCCACTCCTCGTAGGCTCCTTGGAACATCGGCACCTCAACGGACTCCTCGAGTCAAAGACGATCCACCCGAGAGCTCCTACGCCAAGCTTGATCTCTAACTTGAGATAACTAGGTTGCTCAAAGTGCTAATCTAAGCTACCTAGGGGATATAGAGTGAGGTTATGGAAGTATTAGTCTAGCTAACCCTTGATCTCAACACATGAGAGGTTAGGGTTAGGGTTTCAAGAGGGAGAACTTTAGAAGAGAGAAGGTGAGAATAAGAATCCTTTTGGATGAATAAATCATATGTGTATATATGAAATATATCATATATATTAAATGAATAATAAATAATGATATATCATCATGTTTCATTAATACACTTAGTGATTCATCACATGAGTCATATAAATCATAAATGATTCATTAACTCCATGTATGAATCACACCATGACTCACTTTTCCAATTAATGCAAATGCCACCTTAACCCCCAAGTCACCATGCTTCAAGAAGCTTCCCGACAAATTACGAGAACGCCCCTCCCATCCATAAAAACACGGAAAAACTTTAGACTGTATATATCCAATAATCCGATACTAGAATCTGGCTTAAACCAAAGCCGACTAGTAAAAACTGTCCGAACATCGTACGTGCGTAAAAACACGTATGCGTCCGAACCCTGTCGTAAAACCATACGACCTCTATATCGTTTCGCCCGAAGCAGGGAAACTCTCTGTGTTGGACTCTAAAGACTCGAAACTACGCTGGCAGTAGGTTTAACCACAGACCGCAAGCGGCACTAGCTGTACGTAACGGTCCCCAGGTAGATGTCGATAAGAAGGCTGATGAGGAAAACCCATCCGAACTCCTACTGAGCCTGATGTGACAATCTTCGTACAGTCCGGTCTGTTCGTCTAAGACTATCGCATATCTAGCCCAGGGGGCGGCAAGCGTCAGTCCCCTAATATCGGTATAAGTCGTGTCGGAGCGTAGCCCATTACACCCTGAGAAACTACTGGAACCTACCAGTAAATCTCGCTTGCCCTGGCCTGGGACTTTGCGTAATGGCTCTCTGACACAGAGCGATATCAACTCCCAATACCGGGAGAGACTAATCCTATGTAACCGCCACTGCCTCCAAGTGCTCGGGACAGCACCCAACTGCTACCTGTTTGCACGACTCCTTTGAGCCGTGGTAGGGTAGCAATCTAAGAACTGTGGGACACACTCGAGGCGAAGTAGCAGTGTCAAGTCTACGGACTATGCTGTACTCATGTCACCTGGGAACTGTTAACTGACGACGAGTATAATACCAACCAATCAGTTCCCCTGCGAGTCATGTCCGGTGTACCCGTAACCTAACGAACACCTGTATACTATCTCCAGTACGACGTACTGACGGCTGTGGGACAGAGCATCTCCCCAACTGGGATGAGAAGCGTACACACTAGTCTACTCTAGAGTATCGATTCCCTGTCTCAATAATCCTACGACTAGGGATAAGTATAGGATGTTGTTTATAGACTACCCAGCCCCCACTAGTGTGACTGCCATCACAACGCTGGTGATCAAGCAAAGATCCGATGGGCTCTACTAATATGTATGAGTGATATGTTACAAGAAACATATGCACATATTAAAGTAGACACAAACCAAGTAGCATACTACCATTTTTAGCAAGACTGTATATATAACTGTGAATATCCCAAGCTTCCATTAAGTAATATACATACAAGTATGATACAATAATGGCCCCTAGGGCATATACACTAACAATCTCCCACTTGCACTAGGGCCATAAGCTGGCTATTCGTAGACCTATCATCTCGAATAGCCTCTCGAACTGTGTCTGAGGAATGGCCTTTGTGAATGGATCATCAATGTTTTTCTCCGTCTCTACTCTCTTTATCTCGATCTCCCGGCGATCTACAATTTCCCTGATCAGGTGATACCGCCTTAAGATGTGTCTGGATTTCTGATGGGACCTGGGTTCCTTCGCTAAAGCTATAGCGCCGTTGTTGTCACAATACAGAGGTATTGGATCTACACTGGTAGGAACCACCAGAAGTTCTGTGAGGAACTTCTTCATCCAGACAGCTTCTTTTGCGGCATCGCAAGCAGCTATGTACTCCGCTTCCATTATTGAGTCAGCAATGGTCTCCTGTTTGGAACTCTTCCAATAGACCGCCCCTCCATTGAGGGTAAAGACATAACCTGACATGGATTTGGAGTCATCCTTGTCACTCTGGAAGCCGGAGTCGGCAAAGGCCTCCATCTGGAGGTCTTTTCCGCCATACACCAAGAACATCTCCTTAGTCCTCCTCAGGTACTTGAGAATGTTCTTTACTGCTATCCAGTGCTTCTCCTCTGGGTTTGCCTGATACCGGCTTACAACGCTCAATGCGTATGCTACATATGGTCTGGTACATAACATCGCATACATTATAGAGCCTACCGCAGAAGCGTAGGGTATAATCGACATGTGATCCCTTTCCAAATCAGTCTTGGGAGACATCTCTTTGGAGAGGGTGATTCCGTGACAAGCCGGTAGGTTACCGCGCTTAGAATCATCCATACTGAATCTCTTCACTATGGTGTCTATGTACCTGGACGACGAAAGTCCCAACATCCTCTTTGATCTATCACGATAGATTCGGATCCCCAGAATGTAGGTGGCATCACCCAGGTCATTCATGGAAAATTTATGTGACAAGAATCTTTTGACTGACTGTAACATAGGAATATCATTTCCTATTAGGAGAATGTCATCCACGTACAAGATGAGGAATACTACAGCTCTCCCTACAATCTTACTGTATATGCATGGTTCATCTGTATTTCTGATAAAGTCGAATTCTTTGACAGCATCATCAAAACAGATATTCCAACTCTGTGATGCCTGCTTTAGTCCATAAATGGACTTAAGCAACTTGCATACTTTACCGCTGCTCCCACTCTGAATGAATCCCTCTGGTTGATCCATATAGACGCTCTCTTCTAAATTACCATTTAGAAAGGCCGTGTTTACGTCCATCTGCCAGATTTCATAATCGTGGAAGGCAGCAATAGCAAGAAGGACCTGAATGGATTTGAGCATAGCCACTGGAGAAAAGGTTTCGTCATAGTCCAAACCAGGTCTTTGACGGAAACCCTTTGCAACAAGTCTAGCCTTATAGGTTTCAACCTGTCTATCTACACCAATCTTCTTTTTGAAGATCCATTTGCATCCTACGGGTTTTACCCTATCTGTAGCAATGTCCAAAGTCCATACTTTGTTAGTGTACATGAACTCCATTTCGGTCCGCATTGCATCCAGCCAATTTACTGAGTCACCGCTCTGAATGTCTTGCTGGAAGCTAGTAGGCTCATCATAGTCAATAGTGCAATCCTCTCTATCCCCGTCTATGAGAAAACCGTAGTATCTCTAGGGCGGATGAGACGGCCTACTATTTCTGCGGATAGGCGCTGGTATGTCTATTTCTTCTGAAACCTCTGGTTCTACCATACTTTCAGTTGTAGTTTGTGGTTCTGGAATTTCTTCCAGTTCTACCGCGCTCCCACTCTTCTGATTTTCTGAAAATTCAGCTTCTAAGAAGTGGGCATGACGAGAAACAAAAACCTTTTGTTCCTCTGCGTAATAGAAATGAAACCCTTTGGAGTTCTTTGGATATCCCACAAACTTACATTGTACTGAGCGTGCCTCGAGCTTGTCCGGATGCTGCCTTTTTACAAAAGCTGGACATCCCCATGTCTTCAGGTACTGAAAATAGAGTTTCTTCCCACTCCACATTTGATATGGTGTGGTAGGCACAGTCTTGGTCGGAACCTTGTTCAAAAGATATGCAGCTGATTCTAGCGTATAACCCCAGAAAGATCGCGGTAACTCAGCCTTACTCATCATGGAACGAACCATATCCAATAGGGTTCGATTCCTCCTTTCTGATACACCATTATGTTGCGGTGTGTATGGTGGAGTAAGCTGAGAGAGAATTCCATTCTCTTTTAAGTAAACTAGGAACTCGGCACTTAAGTATTCACCACCTCGATCAGATCTCAGGGTTTTCATACTTTTGCCGATTTGGTTTTCCACTTCATTCTTGTATTCCTGGAATTTCTCAAAAGCCTCGGATTTATGTTTCATTAAGAAGACATGTCCATACCTAGAGAAATCATCCGTAAAAGTAATGAAGTAAGAATAACCACCTCGCGCATACGCAGACATTGGACCGCATACATCACTGTGTATGAGTCCCAAGAGCTCGCCTGCTCTTACTCCGTGTCCAGTAAATGGAGTCTTGGTCATCTTTCCTATGAGACAAGATTCACAAGTAGCATAAAATTGATATTCGAACGGATTCAAATATCCTTCTTTATGTAACTTAGTCAACCTTCTCTCATTGATATGACCTAGTCTACAATGCCATAAGAAAGCCTGATTTAATTCTGGAGACTTTCTTTTAAGTGTGTTCTGGACAATGAAAACCTGAGCTTGACTCAATACGTATATGTCGTTATCTAATGTACCGGACCCAATCAAAACTTGATTTAGGTGGATGTGAACTACATCGCTTACGAATGTAAAATTATATCCCTCTCTTGAAAGTGAGGATACTGATATGATATTACAAGTCATACTAGGTACATACAGACAGTTACGTAGAATCAATATCTGCCCACTTGTCAAACCTAGGCGATATTCTCCCATGGATTCAGCGTCCACGCTCATTCCGTTTGCAACTCTGAGAGACAAATCACCTACCTTCATAACTTTACGATTTCTCAAAACATGTAATGAATTACAGATATGAGATCATGCTCCAGTATCTAGTACCCAGGAAGTAGAGTTAATTGACAAAAAGTTCTTAATTACAAATATACTTGAGGCTGAAGCCACAACATGCTTCATATCCTGGCTACTGGCTTCAAAAGCCCTGCAATCTTTCTGCAAATGCCCAATCCCATAACAATAGGAACATTCCTCTTTTACTATATTCAGTCCTGAAACTTTTTCCATTCTCTTTCCTTCTATGTAACGTTTTGGAAATCTTTATGTGATTTCGTCCGTTTTAGGGTAAGTTTGTCGGTATTTTCCGTTTTTACCCGAATGTGAACAAACGCCCATATAGACTTGCCAGCACCTAGATTAGCTAAAATAAAGCTAGTGCGCGAGCTTTGGGAGTATATGGGACGTTTTGGTTCAATTTGGTTTTTCCCAATTTTTAATATTATTTTAATGCGGTATTTAAATTTTGGGAAAATTTCTACAAGCGATCTTTTCTTTAAAAATCTTAAGTTAAGAAAATCCTTCTCATTTCACCTAGGAATATATTGTGTGGCCTAGGATTTAACTTGGAAATTAAAAGAAAAAGAAAAGAAAAGAGAAGGAAATAGATGCATGCATGTGTGTGTATGTGTGCAAGTGCATTAATGAGCATTAAGTGAGGGAAATTGCTAGGAAAGCCTCACCAATCCACCTCCTCACTCCCTTGGCCGAATTTCCCTCTCCCTCTACTGCACTTAATCCTTGGTTTCTCTTTTTAATTCATCCAAACTCACAAAACTCTCAAAATTCTGAAACCTATCACAAAATTAGCAAAAACTTGAGATTTCTTGATCTTGATCACTTGGAGATAGGAAAAGCTTGCAACTTGAGAGCAAAGTTGTTAGGTATAACCCCTCTACTGTTAAATTGTAGTTTTTGTGTGGTTTTGATCGTTAATTTCTGCGTAGAACGTAGTTTATATCGTTTGAGGCGATATCGGGTTTTTAGTGACTTTTTAGAGATATTCGTATCTGCTGTGACCTGGGAATTTTAGTGATGGAATCAACAACTTTAAAGAGATGTGCAGGTTGACCTGAGACACCACCCAGGAGACGGGAGCCACCCCGCCGGTTTGGGCCGGCGAGCTTTGAAGAGGGGGCCGGCGACGCCGGCCGAATAGATGAGGGTTGGGGTGGGGTTTCTGTGGGTGTTGTCTGCTATGGTTTTGGGTCTTTTGGTACTGTTTATTTTATTAGTAAATGCAGTATGCAAAATCTAGGATCGATTACCTATATTAGTGTGTTTTGAGTTCGCGCGATACGTGTTGCGACACGAGTCGTGTGTCGTGCTGCGATATACTCAGTTTGGGTTTAGGTATCGTTTCGTGTGTTTGCACTAGACGTGTATTCGTGAGTTGGTTTAGTGCGTTGATACGTTTATAATACGTAGTTTTACGTTATTGTGATTGCTTCTGAGATGTTCGCTTTATTTCTTGTGTTTGTGATATTATAGCGTCGCAAGCGGGGACTTCAGACGCTGCGAACAAAGGGAAGCAGGTGGTCGGATCTTCATAGCTGGAGACCACAGAGTGAGTAGATTTAACATCTACGGGGAATCGCCCGTATGGCGCTACGCGTCGGGGCTAGACATGATATAATATTAGACGTATGCTTATTTGCTTATATAGAAACAGTGCATGGTTCATGTTGCATATAGTTACTTATGCTTAGTACTGTACCTGTTGTACACTGCACTATTATCGACAGTCCATGTTGCACGAGCACCAATGATATGCTACACACACCCTGTCGGTAATTGCCATGACACGCACAATACAAATGCTTATTGTATACCTTGCTATTAGTTAGCGACATTAAACTGTTATACTTGTGCGACAATGCATACTACATAGAACATACCTGTATACCTACATGCTCATATGTATGCCATGTTATATTACTCGTTCGCACATATACCTTGCTATTGTTATATGATCAGTTTTTATTGCATATATATCGGTGGTATGGGACGCCGTATATATATGTATTTTGGATTTGGATTTACATGAATTGTATTGCATATATATCGGTGGTATGGGACGCTGTATATATATGTATTCTGTATTTGGATTTTTGGGAACCGCGAGATACATTTAATGACTTGATTCATTATTTGGCGAATCGTTCCGTGATATGCTCATATTGATGTTTTATGTTGCACATGCTACTTTATATGGATTTATGCATTTGAATGCGATATGGGAAATTAAAGTGTCGATCTTGGGCACTTACTTTCCGAGAGATATATGGGATTTGACAGACCGATACGTGGAAATACAAGTGTCGAGGTGGGATACTTGGGTTTCGAGGAACGTATGGATATCAGAAAGACCGATACGTGGAAATACAAGTGTCGAGGTGGGATACTTGGGTTTCGAGGAACGTATGGATATCAGTATTTATGTGTCGATGATAGGCACTGGTTTTTATGATGTTTTTGAGTGTCGATGTTTGACACTCAGGTTTCATTGAGATGTACAGGATTTGAGGGCCGATCTGAGGGCCGATCTGAGTATTTTGAGATTTGGGTGTTGTTGAGTTACACCGTGTTTTCCATGCTTATGATAGGTGCATGAGATTATTTACTATTCCGCACTCAGTATTCAATTGATATGGATATCATGATAGTTGTATATTCATATTGTCATACTCATGCTATCAGTTCACATGTTATTGATCATTGTTGTTAGTGCATACTTGCGATTACTGTATGATGTTAATTACTATTCACGAGTTGGCAACTCACCCCCGTTGTGCCACAGTGTTTTGCAGGACTTACCCTCTGAGTAGTCGCGGCAGGGCAGCTTATCATCACTACTTTTGTGGATACCGCTACCTTGGCAGTGAGGCCGTTGCATTATAGGTGGGTTTGCGGTTATCCGTTGTACATTGTATATTTTGGTTGGATCTAGTATTCTCCATCTACCCTTGTTGTATATGACTTAGAGACGACTTGTGAGATATCAGTGTTGTATATTTGGTTTTGGGAACCGTGCTCGTAGAAGCAGGTTATTTTGGAAATGTTTACTTCTTGATATAGTCGTTCTCTTTGATATTTCTTCGCTTTGGCGTCGTATACTTGTTGTGGTGATTGTCTCCGCCGGTGGGCGTGATTTTTCTCCCACTTGGGATGTTTTATATATTATCTGTGTTGTACCCGTTTACGGGGCCAGTTTTACAAAGGAGGTGCTGCCGAAATTTTTATGAAAGAAAACTAGAGTTAGAGAATTTTAAATGGCGACTCCTAACACTTTTAAATTATGTTTTCTCCGTTGATCCAGTTTTGGGTGGTTTAGATTTCTGAGTTTTCGGCTTACTTAAGTTATGTACGCCTGTAGACGTTACGTAGTTTAAGTGCCGGTTACGGGCCGAATTGCGGGTCGTGACAAAGTTGGTATCAGAGCGTTAGGTTTTACCTTTCGGAGTCTAGGATGACGTTGGTATGATGGAGTAGGTAGCTTAAGCAGAGTGACGTAGCGTGTGTATGTTCCGCGGCATACTTACGACACGGTACTCCGCCTAAGTGACCTTAGGACTTGTTGATTGATATTCCTTCCGTGATTGATATACATCTTGTGATTCGATTTCCGTTTCCTTATCGAATCTTGTTTCAATTTATAGCCCATATGCCGCCGAAGACTACGAGGGCTCAGAGAGCGGCCGCGAGGGCCGAGGTCAGAGTTGACTCGCCGGAGGCGAGGACTGACCAGGATGGTACGCCTGTTGTACCGGAGTATATTGCTATGATTGGAGCTGGTATGCAGGATCTGCGCCAGATTGTGGGGACTTTGGTAGAGACCATCCGAGCGCAGGGGCAGACAGTTGTTCCACCCGCTGCGGAGGCTACGATGGTACCTACGGTTCCGGTAGTCGCAGTTACAGCTCCGGGGGTTATTGCTGTGTCGTTGACGGATTTCATGAGGTTGAGACCTCCGGTGTTTACGGGCACAGATGTTACCGAGGATCCGCAGTCGTTTATCGACCGGATGGCCAGGATTTGTCGCTCACTCCGATGTTCCGACGAGAGATGGGTAGAGTTTGCCAGTTTTCGTCTGGAGGGCATGGCCCAGAAGTAGTGTGAGTCGTTGGAGAGGGGCAGAGCCGCTGGTCTTGCTCCTATGACCTGGGCTGAGTTTGTGACGTCTTTTCTCGTTCGTTTTCTTCCACCGAGCGTCAGGGATGCGCGAGCGCGCAGATTTGAGTCTTTACGTCAGACGCCGGGGATGACGGTGTCGGATTATGATGTATTGTTTACTGAGCTGTCGATATATGCTCCATACCTGGTGGCGACTGAGGAGATGAGGGTGAAGAGGTTTGTTCGAGGCCTACTTACCCAGATATTCTTAGCCATCAGCATTCAGCATTGTGACACGTATGCGGCAGCGGTGGATGCAGCTCTTTCGGTAGAGGAGCGACTAGCTGAGTTATCAGTTGTTCCGGGACCGAAGAGAGTTCGTATAGGTGATTTGGCAGCGAGGCAGACGTTTAGACGTCGAGACAGTTTCCGTTCTGATGGTGGCGGTTCGGGACGAGGTAGACTTTATGGTTCTTACCCTCAGGATGATCGGCAGTTTGCTTCGGGATGTTACCGGTGCGGTAGTTTGGGTCATCGGGTTCGAGATTGTATAGAGCCGCGTGTGAACGAGCCAACTGTACCGCAGGTTACCTTACCACCTTCTCCACCTCTGAGAGCGTTGCCTCTTGTTCCTGTAGTTGCGCCGCATCAGACTCCTGTTCAGCGAGGTCGTGGTCGCGGAGGTTTTGTACCGAGAGGTAGAGGTGGCAGAGGCAGAGGACAGCCAGTAGCCGGTAGAGGTCAGGCTAGGGTTTTTGCCTTGACTCACCAGGACGCTCAGGCGTCCAATGCCGTGGTTTCAGGTACTCTTCCTGTATGTTCTTATGATGCGCATGTTCTTTTTGATCCGGGATCCACGCATTCGTATGTTTCTACGCACTTCGTGCCGAGGTTAGGCCGAGAGTCGTGTTTGCTGGATCAGCCGCTGATCGTGACTACTCCGGTGGGAGAGTCGTTTGTTGCACGTTATGTGTTTCGATCTTGTGTCGTCCATATTGGTGACAGAGATCTGCCCGTCGACTTGATCCTTCTGGAGATGTTGGACTTCGACGTTTTGTTGGGCATGGATTGGCTAGCTACTTGCTATGCGTCCGTGGACTGCCGCGAGAAGACAGTTAGATTTTGTTTTCCCGGCGAGTGAGTGTTGGTTGTGCAGGGGGACCGTAGTGCCGCCCCTCACAGCTTGATTTTCTGTTTTGTGCGCTAGTCGGCTTTTGAGGAGGGGATGTCGGGGATTCTTGGCGTTCATTCATGATACTGGAGCCACAGTGGAGTTGTTGGACCAGGTTTCTACCGTGCGAGAGTTTCCCGATGTTTTTCCCGATGAGTTACCTGGGTTGCCGCCAGAGCGCGATATTGAGTTTTGCATTGATCTTATTCCGGGCACGGAGCCTATTTCTATACCGCCTTATCGGATGGCTCCGGCAGAGCTTAGAGAGCTTAAAGATCAATTGCAAGAGTTGCTTGATTTGGGACTTGTGCGTCCGAGTGTTTCGCCGTGGGGAGCTCCTGTTCTGTTCGTCAAGAAGAAGGACGGCAGTTTGAGGTTATGTGTGGATTATCGTCAGTTGAACCGTGTTACGGTGCGGAACAAGTATCCTTTACCCCGCATTGACGATTTATTCGATCAGCTCCAGGGTGCGAAACATTTTTCGAAGATTGATTTGCGTTCGGGTTATCATCAGTTGCGGGTTCGGGATGATGACATTCCGAAGACTGCTTTTCGTACACGCTATGGGCATTATGAGTTTTTGGTGATGTCGTTCGGACTCACCAATGCGCCAGCAGCGTTCATGGATCTGATGAACCGGATTTTCAGGCCGTTCCTCGACCAGTTCATTATCGTGTTTATTGATGATATACTGGTTTACTCTAGGAGTCGAGAGGAGCATGAGCAGCACTTGGGGATTACTTTGCAGATATTGAGAGAGCACCAGCTGTATGCTAAATTCTCAAAGTGCGCATTTTGGCTTGATAGAGTAGACTTCGGGTCATGTGGTGACAAGTGATGGTATTCTTGTGGACCCGAGGAAGATCGAGGCTGTACAGCTTTGGCCCAGACCTGTATCGGTGACTGAGGTCCGCAGCTTTTTGGGCTTAGCTGGTTATTATCGCCGTTTTGTGCAGGATTTTTCGAGTATCGCTGCACCGCTGACTGGACTGACCCGGAAGGGGGTTCCTTTTCTCTGGACTGATGCGTGCGAGCAGAGTTTTCAGCAGTTGAAGACTCGGTTGACGACAGCACCAGTTCTTTCTTTACCTTCTGGATCGGGAGGCTACGTTGTGTATTGTGATGCTTCTCGAGTGGGGCTCGGCTGTGTTTTGATGCAGCATGATAGGGTGATTGCATATGCTTCCAGGCAGTTGAAGAAGCACGAGCAGAATTACCCCACTCACGATCTTGAGATGGCTGCGGTAGTTTTTGCGTTGAAGATCTGGAGACACTACTTGTATGGAGAGTCGTGTCAGATCTTCACGGATCACAAGAGTCTGAAGTACATCTTCCAGCAGAGAGATCTGAACCTGAGACAGCGCCGATGGATGGATCTAGTGAAGGATTATGATTGTGAGATCCTTTATCACCCGGGCAGGGCGAATGTGGTAGCCGATGCTTTGAGTCGTAGGCCCGTGGGTAGCTTGTCCCAGCTGAGCGCCGTTCGGTGTCAGTCTTCTGCAGATTGGCAGCTCTTGTGTGATAGTAGAGTTCAGTTCGAGTTCACCTCCACTGGGGGCAGTTTGCTCATGTCCGCGCCCGTCCTCTACTTGTTGACCGTATTCGTGAGGCGCAACCCAGTGATGCTCGTTTGTCTGAGATTCTTGAGCTTGTTCGACGAGGTACAGTTTCGGAGTTCACGATTGATGACCAGGGTGTGCTACGATGCGGGACTCGCTTGTGTGTACCGGATGTTGATGGGTTGAGACGCGAGATCCTAGAGCAGGCACATCAGTCGGCCTTTAGCGTTCATCCAGGTTCCACCAAGATGTACCGAGACTTGAGAGACTACTACTGGTGGGAAGGGATGAAGCGCGATATTTCGGACTTCGTTTCGAGGTGCCTGACTTGTCAGCAAGTCAAGGCTGAGCATCAGAGACCGGCTGGAGAGTTGCAGCCTTTACCCATTCCGGAGTGGAAATGGGAGAAGATTTCCATGGACTTCATTGTGGGTCTACCCAGGACCAGTAGAGGGTATGACTCCATTTGGGTTATTGTAGACCGGTTGACGAAAGCGGCTCACTTCCTTCCAGTGAAGACCACTTTCGGCTATGCTCAGTACGCTCAGCTTTATATAGATGAGATTGTGCGTTTGCACGGTGTTCCCACATGCATAGTATCCGACAGAGGTACCCAGTTTACTAGCCGTCTATGGCAGAAGCTTCAGGAAGCTTTGGGTACCAGATTGAGTTTTAGCACCGCTTTTCATCCGCAGACAGATGGTCAGACGGAGCGGACTATTCAGACTCTGGAGGATATGCTCCGTGCATGTGTGCTTGATTTTGGGGGCAGTTGGGATCGTCACTTGCCGTTGATTGAGTTCTCCTACAACAACAGCTTTCAGGAGACTATTCAGATGGCACCTTTTGAGGCTTTATATGGTAGGATGTGTCGATCGCCAGTCTGTTGGACCGAGCTTAGTGAGAGTTTGGTGTTGGGACCCCAGCTTGTTCAGGAGACTACGGAGAAGATCCAGCTGATTCAGGACAGGATGAGAGCAGCCCAGTGCAGGCAGAAGTCTTATGCCGACCGTCGTCGTCGCAGACTTGAGTTCGCAGTGGGAGATCATGTATTCCTGAAGATTTCTCCGATGAAGGGCGTTATGCGATTTGGGAAGAGAGGGAAGCTCAGTCCCAGATTTGTAGGTCCTTTCGAGATCCTCGAGCGAGTGGGTTCGGTTGCTTATCGTTTAGCGCTCCCGCCTAGTTTTCCAGATGTTCACCCCGTTTTTCATGTGTCGATGCTTCGTAGATACCTTCATGATCCTTCTCATATGATTCAGCACGAGACCGTTCAGCTTGAGCGCGATCTTTCGTTCACCGAGCAGCCGATAGTTATTTTGGATCGGCAGGTGAAGAAACTTCGGTCTAGGGACTTGCCTTCTGTAAAGGTTCTGTGGCGTAGTCCGACTGGTGAGGAGATCACTTGGGAGATCGAGAGTGAGATGCGGAAGAAATTCCCTTATCTTTTTGAAGGTACGTCTTAGTATGAAATTGTAATTCGGGGACCGAATTTCTATAAGGGGGGGAGATTGTAACGTTTTGGAAATCGTTATGCGATTTCGTCCGTTTTAGGGTAAGTTTGTCGGTATTTTCCGTTTTTACCCGACTGTGAACAAACGCCCATATAGACTTGCCAGCACCTAGATTAGCTAAAATAAAGCTAGTGCGCGAGCTTTGGGAGTATATGGGACGTTTTGGTTCAATTTGGTTTTTCCCAATTTTTAATATTATTTTAATGCGGTATTTAAATTTTGGGAAAATTTCTACAAGCGATCTTTTCTTTAAAAATCTTAAGTTAAGAAAATCCTTCTCATTTCACCTAGGAATATATTGTGTGGCCTAGGATTTAACTTGGAAATTAAAAGAAAAAGAAAAGAAAAGAGAAGGAAAAAGATGCATGCATGTGTGTGTATGTGTGCAAGTGCATTAATGAGCATTAAGTGAGGGAAATTGCTAGGAAAGCCTCACCAATCCACCTCCTCACTCCCTTGGCCGAATTTCCCTCTCCCTCTACTGCACTTAATCCTTGGTTTCTTTTTTTAATTCATCCAAACTCACAAAACTCTCAAAATTCTGAAACCTATCACAAAATTAGCAAAAACTTGAGATTTCTTGATCTTGATCACTTGGAGATAGGAAAAGCTTGCAACTTGAGAGCAAAGTTGTTAGGTATAACCCCTCTACTGTTAAATTGTAGTTTTTTTGTGGTTTTGATCGTTAATTTCTACGTAGAACGTAGTTTATATCGTTTGAGGCGATATCGGGTTTTTAGTGACTTTTTAGAGATATTCGTATCTGCTGTGACCTGGGAATTTTAGTGATGGAATCAACAACTTTAGAGAGATGTGCAGGTTGACCTGAGACACCACCCAGGAGACGGGAGCCACCCCGCCGGTTTGGGCCGGCGAGCTTCGAAGAGGGGGCTGGCGACGCCGGCCGAATAGATGAGGGTTGGGGTGGGGTTTCTGTGGGTGTTGTCTGCTATGGTTTTGGGTCTTTTGGTACTGTTTATTTTATTAGTAAATGCAGTATGCAAAATCTGGGATCGATTACCTATATTAGTGTGTTTTGAGTTCGCGCGATACGTGTTGCGACACGAGTCGTGTGTCGTGCTGCGATATACTCAGTTTGGGTTTAGGTATCGTTTCGTGTGTTTGCACTAGAGGTGTATTCGTGAGTTGGTTTAGTGCGTTGATACGTTTATAATACGTAGTTTTACGTTATTGTGATTGCTTCTGAGATGTTCGCTTTATTTCTTGTGTTTGTGATATTATAGCGTCGCAAGCGGGGACTTCAGACGCTGCGAACAAAGGGAAGCAGGTGGTCAGATCTTCATAGCTGGAGACCACAGAGTGAGTAGATTTAACATCTACAGGGAATCGCCCGTATGGCGCTACGCGTCGGGGCTAGACATGATATAATATTAGCCGTATGCTTATTTGCTTATATAGAAACAGTGCATGGTTCATGTTGCATATAGTTATTTATGCTTAGTACTGTACCTGTTGTACACTGCACTATTATCGACAGTCCATGTTGCACGAGCACAAATGATATGCTACACACACCCTGTCGGTAATTGCCATGACACGCACAATACAAATGCTTATTGTATACCTTGCTATTAGTTAGCGACATTAAACTGTTATACTTGTGCGACAATGCATACTACATAGAACATACCTGTATACCTACATGCTCATATGTATGCCATGTTATATTACTCGTTCGCACATATACCTTGCTATTGTTATATGATCAGTTTTTATTGCATATATATCGGTGGTATGGGACGCCGTATATATATGTATTTTGGATTTGGATTTACATGAATTGTATTGCATATATATCGGTGGTATGGGACGCTGTATATATATGTATTCTGTATTTGGATTTTTGGGAACCGCGAGATACATTTAATGACTTGATTCATTATTTGGCGAATCGTTCCGTGATATGCTCATATTGATGTTTTATGTTGCACATGCTACTTTATATGGATTTATGCATTTGAGATGCGATATGGGAAATTAAAGTGTCGATCTTGGGCACTTACTTTCCGAGAGATATATGGGATTTGACAGACCGATACGTGGAAATACAAGTGTCGAGGTGGGATACTTGGGTTTCGAGGAACGTATGGATATCAGAAAGACCGATACGTGGAAATACAAGTGTCGAGGTGGGATACTTGGGTTTCGAGGAACGTATGGATATCAGTATTTATGTGTCGATGATAGGCACTGGTTTTTATGATGTTTTTGAGTGTCGATGTTTGACACTCAGGTTTCATTGAGATGTACAGGATTTGAGGGCCGATCTGAGGGCCGATCTGAGTATTTTGAGATTTGGGTGTTGTTGAGTTACACCGTGTTTTCCATGCTTATGATAGGTGCATGAGATTATTTACTATTCCGCACTCAGTATTCAATTGATATGGATATCATGATAGTTGTATATTCATATTGTCATACTCATGCTATCAGTTCACATGTTATTGATCATTGTTGTTAGTGCATACTTGCGATTACTGTATGATGTTAATTACTATTCACGAGTTGGCAACTCACCCCCGTTGTGCCACAGTGTTTTGCAGGACTTACCCTCTGAGTAGTCGCGGTAGGGCAGCTTATCATCACTACTTTTGTGGATACCGCTACCTTGGCAGTGAGGCCGTTGCATTATAGGTGGGTTTGCGGTTATCCGTTGTACATTGTATATTTTGGTTGGATCTAGTATTCTCCATCTACCCTTGTTGTATATGACTTAGAGACGACTTGTGAGATATCAGTGTTGTATATTGGTTTTGGGAACCGTGCTCGTAGAAGCAGGTTATTTTGGAAATGTTTACTTCTTGATATAGTCGTTCTCTTTGATATTTCTTCGCTTTGGCGTCGTATACTTGTTGTGGTGATTGTCTCCGCCGGTGGGCGTGATTTTTCTCCCACTTGGGATGTTTTATATATTATCTGTGTTGTACCCGTTTACGGGGCCAGTTTTACAAAGGAGGTGCTGCCGAAATTTTTATGAAAGAAAACTAGAGTTAGAGAATTTTAAATGGCGACTCCTAACACTTTTAAATTATGTTTTCTCCGTTGATCCAGTTTTGGGTGGTTTAGATTTCTGGGTTTTCGGCTTACTTAAGTTACGTACGCCTGTAGACGTTACGTAGTTTAAGTGCCGGTTACGGGCCGAATTGCGGGTCGTGACATTCTACTTCCCTGGTTTCCTTCAGGGTAGAAGGCAGAGACTGTAGAATCAAGTCAGTATCTGACTCGTTTCCTAACGTGGTCTCCAGGTCCTGGAGCTCATCAATATAGCTAGTCATTGTAAGGACGTTGTCCCCTAAAGATGACCCGAAATCCAACCTCGCTTGAATTAATTCGTTCGAGATCTCATATCTTGCGATATAAGATTGCTCTCCATATAAATCTTTGTTATGGAGAAAGATGGAAACTGAGTCCATCTTCTCGTGCTGCTTCTGGTATACACCATCAACTGAAGCTAACACGAGGCACTTGGCTTTCGCTTTATCTTTTTCCCTTGTCTGACGGATATCTATATCCATGATAGTGGAAACTGGACCTGGGATGGCGGGATCTTGAGTAGTAATAGGGTGGTCCAGCTTGTCATAGGTAATGGACATCTGGACAGACCTTTGCCTGTCATATAAGTTAGATTCAGTCAATTTGTTATCTAAATGTAACCTAGTCGTGGTCACAAGGTCGCTGCAATTTAAGAGAGAGAGAGAAAAATTTATTAGCATGATGCTCTTGCAAGTTTAGAGTGGTTTTTAATTTATCTAAACAAGATGGCTCCCACTGTTTCTCGAATCCCTCCTCAAACCATAAAAGAAGAATTAGCCAGGACTATTCTCACCGTACAATTCTTGCTTAACCGTTCAGCCAGATCAGTGTCGATACTTCGAGGGAGGTTTTTTAACGCTTTCGCGAAGTTTCTTAATTAAAGAACCTCTTTTCTCTGGGGGCGTAGCCCCTCTGACACCTTTCTAGGCACCTACTTGGTTTATAGCATTGATCATTAAGTGACGAATCTCCTAATAAGTAGCATGTACTCACAGTAGGATCGGGTTCCAAATATCATCGTATGATAATGTTGAAGGAATCCTACCAACATTCATCAAAACTCCAAATAGTATGCAACACTAGCAAGTTTCAGTTTTTTTAGAAACTCCCGATGTGGATTTTTTCCCCATGCTCTTATGACCTTGACGAAGGCCAACAAATCATAAGTCACATCTCAAGTTCTGCCCATCATTATCTTGTTAATTTGAACCCACCCGTACATACCCTTGACGAAGGCCAACAAGGTAATACGACTGTCCCAAACCAACACATCTATCTATGCACCAAATGAATACCCCAGCAGCGACCAAACACTATGCCTTGACGAAGGCCAACAAACATAGCTTGAATACTACTGACCATTCATAAGAAATGACGGAGGGCTACGAATGGTTTTGGCAAAACTGTGAACGTAATGAACTTGATATAATCGAAGGAACCTGATAGTTTTTAAAAGGAGTGGTTAAAGCTCCGCAATTAAAAATTCTGATCTTTTAAAATAACCGAGTGGTTTCTTTTAAATTTGTTCCAACGATTAAACTTTGGTTTATTTTCTTTGCATTATAATAATGCGTCCCATCATTTATCCTATCATTGCAGAAAACAACGAAAATACCACGTCCTCTTATGCCATCCGCATTCGCCACGGGGTCCCGTCATCACCCGTTAGGTTACTTAACTAACGACAGAGCGGGGGCTGGGCTAGCGCGGGTGTAAAACATAAGTGACGTTTAATAGCTATTATCTATAGATATTGTGCATTCGTCAGATGCAATAATAAGCATTCCAGATCACAGATGAACTTTATTGGATATACTAGCAATCCACATTTGCTTTGAGCCTGCAATAAAAGACGGATTACACAGTTGTGATGAATAGTCATTACCCCAACCCTAGACCCCTACGGGTACAGCAAACTACCCGCCAAGTATCCGAAGTGAAGCGGTCTCCCTCAACAACGTGAGTAGGCCACTAAACACTTCAACGTACCCGGTAGTTTATGTACCCCGCCTTAGGTCTATCCTAGGAGCAAAAACAGTAAAAAGAAATAATACAACGGTGGCTACAACCGCAACCTGGATGTGCCCTGCAAAAGAATATTACATCATATTACATTTATATCGAATGAATGAATATTAAACCCATCTCAAACCCAGGCTAATCATCATAACACTCCAATCATGTCCATATACACAAACAGTAAACATTACAGAAATGTGCAACCCCCTGCCAACCGACATACTAGCAGTTAGGGGAGGTTTACGAACACATTAAACATTACAGATAAAAACCCAATTAGCAAATAACTTAGAACATCGATCGACAACCTTTATCCGTGTCTACCCCAAAAGCAAACCTGCACTGAAGTAACCTGGGAAGAAACAGAACATACTGGAAAACAAAACACCAAAATATATGAATAACAGAGCAAATCCGAGTCAACTCGGCGTTGACTCGGCGGCGGATCCGCGGCCAAAAGCACCTTCTTGCCGCGGATCCGCGGCCGTCTTTTCGAGTTACGGGCTCGTATTTTCCTTGTATTCTTATAATACCCTGCTGTGAATTTTAAGGCATATCAAATAATTTTTGTGACACTTTTAAAATCAACAGAAACTGTTAGGGTGTTCGGGGTGTTGTTTTCGTGTTTTCCGTCGATCAAAGTTCTAATTAGTTGCTAACAAGCTAGTAATGGTTTAGTTGGCTCTGATACCATTGTAAGTCCATGTCACGCACCCCACGAACTTGCGGGGAGGCAGAATATATGAAAAACGATCATAAAAGCTTCGTAACACGGACTTGAGCGCATGAATCGTGTCTAAACCGTTACTAGCAAACTACGAGAGGTTTAACTACTCGGATTTGAAGTTATACCTCACGTTACTTGTCCTTCGGGTCTTCATCGCTGTCCTCCACTCCTCGTAGGCTCCTTGGAACATCGGCACCTCAACGGCCTCCTCGAGTCAAAGACGATCCACCCGAGAGCTCCTACGCCTAGCTTGATCTCTAACTTGAGATAACTAGGTTGCTCAAAGTGCTAATCTAAGCTACCTAGGGAATATAGAGTGGGGTTATGGAAGTATTAGTCTAGCTAACCCTTGATCTCAACACATGAGAGGTTAGGGTTAGGGTTTCAAGAGGGAGAACTTAAGGAGAGAGAAGGTGAGAATAAGAATCCTTTTGGATGAATAAATCATATGTGTATATATGAAACATATCATATATATTAAATGAATAATAAATAATGATATATCATCATGTTTTATTAATACACTTAGTGATTCATCACATGAGTCATATAAATCATAAATGATTCATTAACTCCATGTATGAATCACACCATGACTCACTTATCCAACTAATGCAAATGCCACCTTAACCCCCAAGTCACCATGCTTCAAGAAGCTTCCCGACAAATTACGAGAACGCCCCTCCTATCCGTAAAAACACGGAAAAACTTTAGACTGTATAAATCCAATAATCCGATACTAGAATCAGGCTTAAACCAAAGCCGACTAGTAAAAACTGTCCGAACATCGTACGTGCGTAAAAAAACGTATGCGTCCGAACCCTGTCGTAAAACCATACGACCTCTATATCGTTTCGCCCGAAGCAGGGAAACTCTCTGTGTGGGATTCTAAAGACTCGACACTACGCTGGCAGTGGGTTTAACCACATACCGCAAGCGGCACTAGCTGTACGTAACGGTCCCCAGGTAGATGTCGATAAGAAGGCCGATGAGGAAAACCCATCCGAACTCCTACTGAGCCTGATGAGACAATCTCCGTACAGTCTGGTCTGTTCGTCTAAGACTATCGCATATCTAGCCTAGGGGGCGGCAAGCGTCAGTCCCCTAATAGCGGTATAAGTCGTGTCGGAGCGTAGCCCATTACACCCTGAGAAACTACTGGAACCTACCAGTAAATCTCGCTTGCCTGGCCAGGGACTTTGCGTAATGGCTCTCTGACATAGTGCGATATCAACTCCCAATACCGAGAGAGACGAATTCTATCTAACCGCCACTGCCTCCAAGTGCTCGGGACTGCACCCAACTGCTACCTGTTTGCACGACTCCTTTGAGCCGTGGTAGGGTAGCAATCTAAGAACAGTGGGACACACTCGAGGCGAAGTAGCAGTGTCAAGTCTGCGGACTATGCTGTACTCATGTCACCTGGGAACTGTTAACCGACGACGGGTATAATACCAACCAATCAGTTCCCCTGCGAGTCCTGTCCGGTATACCCGTAACCTAACGAGCACCTGTATACTATCTCCAGTACGACGTACTGACGGCTGTGGGACAGACCATCTCCCCAACTGGGATGAGAAGCGTACACACTAGTCTACTCTGGAGTATCGATGCCCTGTCTCGATAATCCTACGACTAGGGATAAGTATAGGATGTTGTTTATAGACTACCCAGCCCCCACTAGTGTGACTGCCATCACAACGTTGGTGATCAAGCAAAGATCTTATGGGCTCTACTAATATGTATGAGTGATACGTTACAAGAAACATATGCACATATTAAAGTAGACACAAACCAAGTAGCATACTACCATTTTTAGCAAGACTGTATATATAACTGTGAATATCCCAAGCTTCCATTAAGTAATATACATACAAGTAGGATACAATAATGGCCTCTAGGGCATATGCACTAACATGATCTGCACTCTTGATTCGAGGATGTCGTATTATATATTTTATCGTACGTGACGCTATTGAGGCGGGATCGCCGACTACTAGATATATCGACTCAGACTTAAGTGGATTTCCTTACCCTTTTGATTAGTCTCTTAGTTTAGTCCTGTAGTTTATCAGGTAGATGTTAGACTGAGCTCGAGTCATATTTATCTTCAAAACTAACGAATCGTGAGTATTTAAAAGACACGACGAGGGATACTGCGGATATTTCAAAGGACTTATCTTTTCTTAAAAACATCGTAGCCCTTATTTTCTAAAAACCCCGATTCGTTCTATTTCAAATGCCAAAACTGTATGACTCATATATATAAATGTATATTCTTATATGTTGGGGTCACTACACCTTTTTCCATATATTCTTGTTGTTCTTATCACATTGCATGATTGTACTTGTGATTTCTTTGTTATTATGAACCCATGCTGTCAGGACACCAGCACCATTACTGATGATGCGTATGCTCCACATACATTTGCTTGCCGGCTCACACACATCATCATCGGTAAATTCCATGTCACGTACACATTAGAAATAGTATTTCATTAATATAACCTGCTAGTTGGTAGTTCAACATATTATTGGTATGCTTGCTTCCATGTGCTAAATTAGATATTGCATTCTTTTACATGGATATCCATGCATGTGTATTTATCCATTTGTCAAGAAATATTATGGGGTTTATGCCGGTAATTCTCTGTTTATTTGCTCTCGATTTTGGGATTTCGGATTTCCATGAGATTTCTGGATTTGGAGAAACCGCAAGGATTTTATAAACGCATTTTCATTTCTAAAAGATAGAAAATTGCGGTTTTCTCGTGATATGATATGAGCGGTGTCCACCATGAGTTTTCTCGGCTCTTGAGAAGTATCATACATCCGATTCGAGAAGGTGGAGGAACCGTCTGTGGGTGCATGTGGACACGGTGCGATACCTCGGGGCAAGATGGTCGCAGATGATGGCGTTGAGCCCAACAGGGGAGCACTACCGACCGGTTATTTGTGACGCGGCGGATATCCGGAGAATACCGACGTAGTCGTAAGATTTGATGATTTGGGCCAGTCCGGATTGCCGGAGCCCGGGGCCAGTCCGGATTGCCGGAGCCCGAGATATTGAGATTGATTATATGGGCCAGTCCGGATTGCCGGAGCCCGAGATATTGAGATATTGAGACATTGAGATATTGGTATATATGTTTTGTGTCGATGCTTGACACATATTTTCTATTGATTTCATTGATGATACTTCGGTTTTTATACAGGAATCTCACTGAGATAAGAAAATTGTTTTCTCATTCAAGAAGTATTCTGTTTTCATGCATTCATACATCATATATGTGATATGTTGCTACCTGAGGCACTGACACAAGCACTTAGTATTACACTTATGTATAGATGTTTACCCTTGCCATTATTAGATGCTTCAGGATATATATTATGAAAATATTATGGTATGACCTAGGATAGAGTCATACATGCGATTTCTGCTCGGTGATATTTTCTACTCACGAGTTGGCAACTCACCCCCGTTGTGCCACAGTTTCTTGCAGGTTTTGCCGTACAGGATTCCTTGGCAGCTTTGTTGGCACACTGCTTCCTTCCGGGTGATTGCTTGAGTAGGTGGAGTTACTTGCATCGTGACTACCGTTGCACTTTTATTTATTTCAGTTGTATGTAGTAACTCCATCAACCAGACTTGTATTTTTTAGACAGACTTAGAAAACCAGTTGTTATTCTTTCAACCTTAGAGTCGCGCGCTTGTATTATTATGATTCCTCTCTGGTTTTCTTAATGGTGTTGGTTTTCTTTCTGATTTTTAATCCTCGCCTTTCGGCGTTGTATATTATATTGGTTGCGTGGTTGTTTCCGCCAATTGGCGAAGAGCTAGCTCCCGCTTGGGGATGCCTTTATTCATTAGTTATGATTATTCTTGTTGGTACCCGTTTGGGGCCAGTATTTACAAAAGAGACTCTGCCGAATTTTTCAGGAAAATATGAAGTTGCTTTTAAATGTTTAATGCCACTTATTTGTTAAAACCACTTGCTTAAAAACAGGTTTTCCTTCACTTCTTCTTTTAAATGGTTTAGATTTATGGGCTTTTGGCTTACTTGAATTAAGTGGGGTCCTATAGACTTCACATGATTCAAGTGTCAGTCACGTGCTATTTTGGGTCGTGACAAAGTTGGTATCAGAGCGCTAAGTTTAACCTTGGTTCGAGTCTAAGTTTGACTATGCGGAGTCTAGGGCGTATATTTATATATATATTCGGAACATAGGCTTAACCTTACGGAACTTAGACTTGGTCGAGGGGGTATTAGACCCGAACTTTCGTCGCATAGGCTGACTTTGGTTGATGGAGTAGGTGACTTAAGTAGAGTGACGTACCATGTGTATGTTCCACGGCATACTTACGATACGCTACACCTCTTAAGGAGCCTTAGGATGTACATTTCTTTGCACCATATTTCATTCGTTCATATGATCAATCCTCATCGATATCGGTTTGTGGTTTCTGTTACCACGGTTGCACGGGCAGAGAGAGCTGCGGCTAGAGTTGCGGTAAGCATGAGCTCGTCTTCGACGAGGACTGACCGGGGCGTAATTCCGGTGACACACGATTGCTTAGATGTGTCGTTTTATTGTGTTTTTCGTGACATGAACATTTCGATATATCCTTTTACTATGTTTTCTCATGGCCGCGTGCGTTTGAGATCTACACCAGAGGATCGGGCTACCGATAGAGGCCAGCCAGAATGTGATGACCGTCAATGCACTATTTATTCTTGATGATTGAGGCATTGTCTATCGTGCGGACGGATGAGCTAGTTGTTGTAAGTTTACGTTAGCGCCCCGGCAGTCTACAGACGCCAAATGCGGAATAAAACTTTTAAACTGGCGCTATCGTATACTTTAACCCGGATCTGCCATTATTGCTAAACTAACAAACTGTAAAGAGTGTAGGAATGTTATACCGAACGATCCGAGTCCTTCGTTCTTCAACCATCATCCCACGCTCCATTGCGGCTGCTCCGATCTCGTCGATCTCCGATGTCCTCGTCGAAGTGGCACCACATGATCGGTTCTTTAAACGGGCTCCCGCCTCTGACTCGAGGCAACTCGATCGTCAAGTTTGCTAAAAGAGACGACCAAGGTTGATGTAGAGAATGAGTAGATGACTTTGTCACTCTTCGTCCAAATCCATGGACGATCGGTTAATGAAGTTGCCGGGGAAATCGGGTGATGGAATGAAATGAACTGTAAAATTCCATACACCCCGAATGCTATCATAATCTTTTCTAACCGAAATGAAACATCAAGTGAGAGTAAGAATGAGGAGAGAGAGAGGGCAAGCCATATATAGCAAGAGGGAGGTGACCGTAGGAGAAGGGGGTAACCTTAAGCTAAAAGCTTCTCACTTCAAAATATCTTAAGCAATCCAAAAGGAATTAATCACAAAGCATGAGTCATTAGGCTAGTCATCATCTAATAAATGCAACCAATTAGAACACAACACCAATTAGCCCAGTCACCTCATCTAGAATCTTCTAGAAGAATCCACACTCATCTCAAGAAAAGATAAACCCGTCTTTAACCAAATGTTAAAAGACGGCTGATAGAAAACTGGAAACTGGCAACTTCCAAAAGTGATCCTGAAACGAATTTCAGGACAACCCCGAAACTGTATAAATATACCCGCATTTGTATTACGACCGAATACAAATGCAACTGAGACAAAGATATTATACCTACTCAATATAATACTCGGATCCGGCTTAAACCAAAGCCGACCAGTATCATCTGTCCGAAAATCGACACGTGCGTAAACGCACGTGCATTTTCCGAACCCTGCCATAAAACCATACGGCCTCTACAATGTTTCGCCCGAACTTGGGAAACTGTCTGTGGGGGACTCTAATGACTCGTCAGCACCCTGGCAGTGGGTTTAACCACAAACCGTCAGCGGCACTAGCTATGCGTAACGGCTGCCCATGGACTGACCTCAAGGGTGGCCGAGGAGCGAACTCAAGGGAGACCGATGAGCGAACTCCTCCGAAAACCCTACTGAGCCTAACAGTGACAATGTATATACAGTCCGGTCCGTTCGTCAATGAGTATCGCATATCTGCCTAGGGGGCTAGTAACGTCAGACCCCCAATAGCAGTATAAGTCGTGTCGGAGTGTAGCCCAGAACGCCCTGAGATACTACTGGAATACCTACCAGTAAATCTCCTGCCTCGACCGAGGGCTTTGCGTAATGGCTCTCCTAGACACAGCACGATCTCGCCCCCAATACCGGGAGAGACGAAACCCCTGCCGATCCGCTCACGTGCCTCCATATGGCTCGGGACTGTACCCAAAAGCTACCTGTTTGCACGACTCCTTTGAGCCGTGGTAGGGTAGAAATCAAAGCACAGTGGGAACTCACACGAGACAAATGACGACCTCAGGTCGATGAACTAACCTGTACACATGTCACCAGGGAACTGCTATCTGACGATAGGTATAGTACTAACTAGCAGATTCCCGGCGAGTCCTGTCCGGTGTACTCATAACCCAATGAGCACCTGTATACATCTTAGGTGATCCAACTGACACCAGTGGCTTGTGAGACCGGCCACCGCCCCTCGTCGGGGTCTCGACTGTACACACTAGTCTACTCTGGAGTATCGATACCCTGTCTCGAAACTCCCACGACTAGGGACCACAATTAAGGATATGCATATAAACTACCCAACTCTCACGTATATGATCGCCATCATACAGTTGGTAGTAAAGCAAGATCCTAAGGGCTCTATCAAAGTGTAACATGCAATCAGTCACCTGAACATGTACACGACTGTTAAAGGCAAGCCAGATAGCATACTATCATTTCGAGTAAGACTGTCCTACCGGGATAGGTCCTCCGCAATCATTGCAATCACGTACCTGCGATCCAATAATTGACTATGAGGGCACTATCTCCAACAATCTCCCACTTGCACTCAAGGCTAATATTGCGATGTCGACTACTCACAGCCCGTGTGAAACCGAACATCCAACTCCTCTACCAATCAGTTTCACAAAGCCCGTTTGTAAAACTATTGTGTTTGAGAAATAGCCTCAGTGAGTGGATCCGCCTAGAAGTTTCTTTCTGTATCTCTCTTAATCTCAAGTTCGTGGAGAAAGCCATCTCCCGAATTGAGTAGTACCTGTCTTAGAATATGTCTGGATATCTGATGGGACCTTTGTTCATAAATGAACTCCATATCCAAACTTCTTAGACTGTATGGATCACTGAACCTATTCAGTATCCGGCACCATGCCACCCACAGTATCCTCTTGAACCACCTGTCCATAATACTGTCCCTCTTCGTCAGAGGGAAAACTATAACTCTGACATTCACTCTGTCATCCATGTCACCTTTGAAGCCTGGAATGATAACCGTCTCCCGAAAGAGGCTGCCGTTATCAAATCCATAGAACATGTACTAATGTTCTAAAACTGCTTCCTTATGTTTCTCCAGGATTGGATTAATACAAACTTATTGCATCTAGTGCAAAACCAACATTTGGTGTGGTACTTGACATCTCATGATTGACTCAATTGCCTAAGCAAGTGATCTGCCAATCATGCGCATCCCTCTCCCCTTTAGTCTGTAAGACACCTTTAGAGAGGGTGACTCCATCACCTGCAGGTACACCACCATGCTAGGAGTCAACTATTCCAAAAACCATTAGAATATCTGTCAAATTACCCGCATTGGGAAACTACCCAAATCCAGATCTAAAACCATAGATCTAGAAACCAGAATGTCAAATATTATATCCATATCCTGTCGGGAGAAACAACTGTGCGACGACCACAGTCCAACCGATCGTAGTATAGGAATTTTACTTCCTACTCTGTGTATGTCATCCAGATACCATGACATCACACCCTACTACCTTCTTAACTGATCCATCCCCTATTCTGATTGAAGTCAAACCCATGACTGTCACATCAAAATTAGATGATCTATCTCCGCTATAACTGCTCAAGTCTATAAATAGACATAAGCTACTTGCCCACCATGCTTCCGTTGCTCCCACTGACTACGACAACCCTTCTACCGGGTCTCATATCCTGGAACAACAGTAGTGTCAAGTCTGGGTAGATAAGAACCTCCCTGTCACCGTCCTTGAGGCTACCGAAGTACCTCTCGGGTGTCTGAGGTTACCTACCATACCTGGGGAGTGGCTATTGGAATGTCAAACCTGATTGAATGTATAGGTCCTATTAAATTTTTCCGTAATCGTTCGCGGTTCTGGAATCACTTCCAGTTCTACCATACTCCCACTACTGTTTTCTGAAAAAGATCCATTTTTACTAAAACTGTGGCGAGTCAAGAACAATATCACTATTGATCTTCTAAATGGTAGAATATCAACCCTCGTCATAGCTAGGGTCAACCCACAAACAGCCATTACAGAATCGTGCCCTGAGTTATCCAGTGTCTGGTTTTAATCATAAGCTGGAAAACTCCCCGTACCTTAATTTCTTTTAAGGTACGATCCATTCTATATCCAATACAGAAACTTTGGCACTTATTTAATTGGAACCATATTCAATCCATGCATCTGTCTCCAGTGCATATCAACTTAATGGAAAGAGGCTAATCAGCATTACTCAACTTAGGAATCCATCCAATTATGAGTAACCTGTAAGTGAAATACGTTTCTCAAAACCATCACTATCATCTGAATACCATTCACAAGAATCTACATCTTCGATCTCTTTGAAAAATCCCGATACTTGTGATACCCGGTTCTCTACTTTATTCTTATACCCACAACTTCTCAAAACTTACACCATGTATTTCTACGAAACACTTGTCTAAATACTAGAGAAGTTATAAGTAAACAGAACATAGTACGAGGACCTACCCCTTTGTCCTGATGGACACTGGACAACATACAATACTCTGTATAAGTCCGCTGAGTTGAACAACTCATAACCTGTGCGCTGTAGGTGGAAAACTGTACCCTAGCGATTTCCTCAAATATCACCAATTAAAACGAATTCCGATATAATGAGGATGATCACCTAATTCCCAATATCTTACTCCCACTCATCATCTGTAAAACCATACAGATATGAGAATGAAACCTGGTAAATACATACGCTTGGAGTAAGTGTCTAATCGGGAAAACAGTTTTTCCTTTAACAATGCACTGAAACATGAAAATGTTTCGTAGGGGTATCCTGGTATTCATAGCAATGCCTCTTCCATAATCCAATTCATGACTTCAACCGTATATTTTATTGCCATCTCTTCAAATCCCTTTATTTGTCTTTAGTCGTTACCTTCTGTACACCATTGTTAGGCTAACTGGTTTTCTTCCTTCCCTACCGTTCGGCACCAGCCTATGGTTTGGAAGAAGACTATCCAGTAAGCATAATAGGTGTACCCTCCTAAACCAAGGAGTACTCGCAACTGAGAGAAGGTGATGATAAAAGACAACTGAATAATACCTTATTCTTTTAAAGGTGAAATAGGAGCGGCGATGAAGTACGCGGTTTTGGTCGTGAATGATATCAGTCGCAATTTACTTTGCCCTCTTTCTAATTACTTTATTTTGTCTTTACATATTACCTTCTGCACACCCTACTTAGGCTAATTGGTTTTCTTCATTCCCTACCTTTCGGCACCAGCCTATGGTTTGGAATAAGACTATCCAATAGGCGTAATAGGTGTACTCTCCTAAACCAAGGAGCTCTCGCAACCTGAGAGAAGGTGATAATAAAAGACAACTGAATAAACCAATTCTATTTCTCCTGAACCTGGATCCATCCCCGAAGAAGTCCCTTCGAGTTCGTATATAACCATACGATGGATCTATCCAATGGAAGTGGATATCCGTAGTAATACGGGTGTTCTGAGAAATACAAAGGGTAAAAGAAGGAGTGGCAATGACTTATGCAACTCAGACAATCCAAAAGCCAGTATTTTAAGAAGGTTCGGTCAACCTGGTCACTGAGTCATAGTCTAGGGTCGGTCAAAGGTCGCTGCCAAAGAGAGAGAGAGAAAAGAAACACTCTGCGTGCACTCTAACCTAGATCAGAATGGTCATCACTTTATCTAATCCGGAAACCTCCCACTGTCCTGTCAAATTCTCCTCCAAACCTAAAGAAGAATCAATCGGGATCACCCGAAGAGTAAACCAACTCATCAGTGGGAATCAGGATCCAACTCTCATCGCATGATAACGTGATGGAATGCATCCACGTTACTCATACTCCAGAAGGTATGCGCATACTCGGCAAGTTTCAGTTTCTTTAGAAACTCCTGATATTATTTTTTGCCCCATGCTCTTATAACCTTGGCTTTGGTCAAAGTGTCATAAGTCACATGCCAAGTTCTACCCGTCACTATCTTGTCAATTTGAACCCACCCGCACATGCCCCTGACTTTGGCCAATCGGCAGAACGACTGTCCCAAACTGACTCATCTATCTATGCAACAATTAAATACCCAGCAGCTACCAAACACTATGCCTTAACTTTGGCTAAAATGCATAGCTTGAATACTACTAAATACCCAAAAGAAGTGACGGAGGGCTACGACTGGTTTTTGGCGAAAAACCTTTAGCGTAGTGAACTTGATATCGCTGAAGGAACCTGATAGCTTTTTAAAATATAGTGGCGAAAACCTTTTGCTAAAGAGGTCACTCCCGGTAAAGGGATCTCGGCTCTTTCCTCGTGGAATGAGGTGCAGTATATTCTACTGAATACCGCTATGCAAAGCAACTTGTAATCGACTATAGTAAAGTTATTACCCTGACGCAAACTTCTGTCCAAGGGGTCGGTCCCGGTAAAGGGATATCGGCCCTTGCCCCGTCGAATGAGGTGCAGGATATTCCACTGAATACCGCTATGCATAACAAAAGGAAACGTCTTTGCAATAACACTTTTTAAATTTGTTCCAACAACTGAAAACAGGTTTGTATTACTTTGCGTTGATGAGAATCAACACAGTCCCATCATTAATCACACCAGAAAAGAACGAAAATAAAATGTACGTATATGCCATCCGCATTCGTCACTGGGTCCCGTCATCACCCGTTAGGTTACTTAACTAACGACAGAGCGGGGACTGGACTAGCGCGGGTGTAAAACATATACAACATCTAATAGTATATAAACCAATATACATAATCGCTCCAGGCGTGATAATATGCAACATTACAGAAAAGTAATAAGCATCACAGAACAATACAGATATCTGGGATCCCCGAGTTTCACAGAGCCGCTGCTGAAACCCGACGTTCCCCTGTCGTGTGGATAGCCTGTGCAATGAAACCTAGACCCCTACGGGTGCGGCAAGTTACCCGCCAAAACCTGAAGCGAGGTAGTCCCCACAGCATAGTGAATGGAACACCCGGCACTTCACGGAATCCGGTAAATTGAGCACCCCTCCTTGGGTCAACCTGTACCCCCTACGAGTGCGGCGAATAGTCTGCCAATTCTGAAGTGGGGCCCCTCTGCCTCTCAAAGCCATGAGATGCGGACCCGTTGCTTTCCCGAACCCGGCTATCCGTGCACTCCGTCTCGGGGCAAAACCTAGTACAGTAATGAAAAATAGTACAATAGGTACATCGACCGCAACCTGGTCGTGCCCCAAAAAGAATATTATACAACAGGCAGTGACGGCTGTCCACAAGTTGGACGCTCGCCCCGCAATATCAAAAGTACAAATAAACTCAAACTGTACTACCATTGCACACTGCTATCCACCACGACAAATCCGCAACATCACAGCACAACACAGAACATCAACGCGAATGTCACGTTCGCAAACCCGTCTAAAAGAACTATAGCAATCAGACGCTGTTTACCGATCAAATGACATTCCCGGTCGGAGATATAATGTAAGCACTGTAAACTAATGTGTTTAAATTTCGATCGACCAAAGACCAAATATCAAAAAGTGGGCCCCACTGCTTACTGGTGAACAGTAACAAAACCTGGGCCAAAACTTTATATACGAAAAACCCCAAAATCCCACAGAGAACCAACTGACAAAATTTGGGAGCACGTGCTCCCCACGTGGCCGCGGATGGGCGGCCAAACCATGGGTTTGGCCGCCCTTCCGCGGTAGCTTGGAGGGATCACGACTCCAAATTTTGTCGTGGCTCTTAGAATTCCCTGCACAGATTTTTAAGATATACAGAAATCAATTTCGACACCGTTTAAAATTAACAGAAACTGTCAGGTAGGATTTTGCAGTTTTTAGTTTTCCGGTCGGATCGATGTTTTAAACGCGTTAGCACAAGTTAGTATAGCAAAATGGTGAGGCTCTGATACCACTGTAAGTCTACGTTAGCGCCCCGGCAGTCTACAGACGCCAAATGCGGAATAAAACTTTTAAACTGGCGCTATCGTATACTTTAACCCGGATCTGCCATTATTGCTAAACTAACAAACTGTAAAGAGTGTAGGAATGTTATACCGAACGATCCGAGTCCTTCGTTCTTCAACCATCTTCCCACGCTCCGTTGCGGCTGCTCCGATCTCGTCGATCTCCGATGTCCTCGTCGAAGTGGCACCACATGATCGGTTCTTTAAACGGGCTCCCGCCTCTGACTCGAGGCAACTCGATCGTCAAGTTTGCTAAAAGAGACGACCAAAGTTGATGTAGAGAATGAGTAGATGACTTTGTCTCACTTCGTCCAAATCCGTGGACGATCGGTTAATGAAGTTGCCGTGGAAATCGGGAGATGGAATGAAATGAACTGTAAAATTCCATACACCCCGAATGCTATCATAATCTTTTCTAACCGAAATGAAACATCAAGTGAGAGTAAGAATGAGGAGAGAGAGAGGGCAAGCCATATATAGCAAGAGGGAGGTGACCGTAGGAGAAGGGGGTAACCTTAAGCTAAAAGCTTCTCACTTCAAAATATCTTAAGCAATCCAAAAGGAATTAATCACAAAGCATGAGTCATTAGGCTAGTCATCATCTAATAAATGCAACCAATTAGAACACAACACCAATTAGCCCGGTCACCTCATCTAGAATCTTCTAGAAGAATCCACACTCATCTCAAGAAAAGATAAACCCGTTTTTAACCAAATGTTAAAAGACGGCTGATAGAAAACTGGAAACTGGCAACTTCCAAAAGTGATCCTGAAACGAATTTCAGGACAACCCCGAAACTGTATAAATATACCCGCATTTGTATTACGACCGAATACAAATGCAACTGAGACAAAGATATTATACCTACTCAATATAATACTCGGATCCGGCTTAAACCAAAGCCGACCAGTATCATCTGTCCGAAAATCGACACGTGCGTAAACGCACGTGCATTTTCCGAACCCTGCCATATAACCATACGGCCTCTACAACGTTTCGCCCGAACTTGGGAAACTATCTGTGGGGGACTCTAATGACTCGTCAGCACCCTGGCAGTGGGGTTAACCACAAACCGTCAGCGGCACTAGCTATGCGTAACGGCTGCCCATGGACTGACCTCAAGGGTGGCCGAGGAGCGAACTCAAGGGAGACCGATGAGCGAACTCCTCCGAAAACCCTACTGACCCTAACAGTGACAATGTATATACAGTCCGGTCCGTTCGTCAATGAGTATCGCATATCTGCCTAGGGGGCTAGTAACGTCAGACCCCCAATAGCAGTATAAGTCGTGTCGGAGTGTAGCCCAGAACGCCCTGAGATACTACTGGAGTACCTACCAGTAAATCTCCTGCCTCGGCCGAGGGCTTTGCGTAATGGCTCTCCTAGACACAGCACGATCTCGCCCCCAATACCGGAAGAGACGAAACCCCTGCCGATCCGCTCACGTGCCTCCATATGGCTCGGGACTGTACCCAAAAGCTACCTGTTTGCACGACTCCTTTGAGCCGTGGTAGGGTAGAAATCAAAGCACAGTAGGAACTCACACAAGACAAATGACGACCTCAGGTCGATGAACTAACCTGTACACATGTCACCAGGGAACTGCTATCTGACGATAGGTATAGTACTAACTAGCAGATTCCCGGCGAGTCCTGTCCGGTGTACTCATAACCCAATGAGCACCTGTATACATCTTAGGTGATCCAACTGACACCAGTGGCTTGTGAGACCGGCCACCGCCCCTCGTCGGGGTCTCGACTGTACACACTAGTCTACTCCGGAGTATCGATGCCCTGTCTCGAAACTCCCACGACTAGGGACCACAATTAAGGATATGCATATAAACTACCCAACTCTCACGTATATGATCGCCATCATACAGTTGGTAGTAAAGCAAGATCCTAAGGGCTCTATCAAAGTGTAACATGCAATCAGTCACCTGAACATGTACACGACTGATAAAGGCAAGCCAGATAGCATACTATCATTTCGAGTAAGACTGTCCTACCGGGATAGGTCCTCCGCAATCATTGCAATCACGTACCTGCAATCCAATAATTGACTATGAGGGCACTATCTCCAACAGTTGTTACTGCGACTGACAAGATATCGCCCCAGATGTTTGAAGCTATTGCAGCATGAGTTGTACTTAGGGATTTGATAGAAGATCGCTAGTCACCCATGGATGAATGACTAGAAAATGTAGTTCGTTTGCATACCCCGATACAAGGCCATCAGATTGATTAATTTCAGCTAGAGAGGACATCACACATGGCACGTTGAGAGTCGATAGAAGAAAGACGAATGAAGAGTATTCCTCCGACGATTTGGAAGAGTTTCCGAGGGCGTAGTTGGCCAGATACTTGCCACGAGATTTTGAGCTGTCGATGTTCGTAGTTTCGGAAGGGAGGCTCTAGATATGAGTATAGCTGCTTGTAGCGCAGTCTATACAGCTACAAAGAGATGAGTCTGAATCAGTTAACATTAGAGAAAAGTGGAGTAAGAGCTTCGTACGAGATTTTGACGAGATGACATTCTACTCCGTTGAAATCAGAGATGTGATACACATGCAGAGGCGTTGAATATGGATATAACTTCCAGAAGAAGCCGTGATGAGTATGCAGCTATTCCGGAATAAGAAATGGATTTAGTAAAGGGTGATAACTTTCGGGCAGTTCGGCAGAAACGAGATTTAGGAGAGACCCCGATAAAATCTTTCTGGAATACTAAATGAGAAGACTTGGACCCCGTATCGGTCGTATTATGCACACCCAGTAGGCCAGAGTTCGGCATCATCGACGAGACATGTTATGAGTGACCATGATAGTTGGCCAGAGATCTTTAGAGGATGTGCTAGAGCGAAACTGTTCCGTCATCATTTCCATATTGGGCCGTGGAGCCGAGAAGTTATGTACTTGGCAATCTGCAGTGAGAGAATAGAGCCTAAGGGTACAAGGCGCCAGACCGGGAATAGGAGACAAGTAGATATCATGCTCTGCTAGGTTTGAATGCACCGACACCTTCTCGACTTTGAAGGAAGAACATATCGACGACAGTGTTTACAATTTGCGACTTTGTGATTCGAATATCACGTGTCTGTCATTTTGGATTTCGGTATTTTAGGCGATTTATTTACATGATTGAGTTTTTGTGCACCATAGTTGCACTCGATTTCGATTTGATGTCATTCGAGATGGTTGATTTTGATTTCATGCCTACGCTATGTATGTGTTTTGGCTTGTGCCTTGGTGCAGTTTTCATGTACTTTTAGTACCTTGATTCGTTTTTGTACATGCTGATGCATGTGGTTGTGAGATTATATACTACGGTATACCTGATTTGGATTGAGATATGTTGTATACCGTTGATGTCGATTGTGATATTCGATATCTGTTTTCATACACCGTGTGCATTTGATTTGGATTCCTACACATACATGGCGCGCTCGATGCGATTTTGGTGCACACCAGATACACTAAATCGGGATTCTTCGTGCATATCAGATGAACCTGATATTGTTGTTAGGCACACTCGTTGTCCTTGACAGGTGTTTTCGTGCACACCCATTGCACTTAGATTTTGTTTCTGTGCACTTGTATGGCACATTCATTGATTTCGATTTCTGTGCGCACCAGACACACGTGTCATTCTTATACGCATTTTAGGATTGGTTTCTTTTGGAACAGTATGTTTTATAATATTTACTATTTGGTATAGTAACTGAACATGACAAGTTAGAGGACGGTACCTGAACATGTTTTTGCATGCATCGATAGTTATCGAAGGGATTTCCAAAAAGGAGTTATTGTCTCAGTATTTACGTACGTGTCCGAGATGACACAAAACATTTTACAAAGTAAACCCTTCTAAATTATTTTAAAAACGGCGGGACACGTATGTTAAACAAAGGATATATATACATATATATACATATATATATATAGTTATTTTTCTTACAATAAACGTCCGCTACTTGTGCCGTGATACGCGCATCGCACCGCGATTTGAAAAAGGTTTGGCATGCATTTCTTTAAGATGTTTTGACAAGTTTACAACGATGCGTACTATGTACATGTTATCATTTTGAGTATATCATGTTGGTTTTCGTATTGGACCTTGACATTGGTATCTCCACCATAACTCCGATGATTGCGTGATGCTTGACGGAGTTTTGATTTTGAGTTATATACTCGTTTTCATGCGCGTGCATTACGCGAAGATGTGTTTTAAGTATTGATGATTTCGGAGCCCCGACGACTTGATTGTTTTGCTGAAATGTTTTAGTTTTTGGAGGACTTCTAATTTAAATTCGGGGACCGAATTTATTTAAAGGGGGAAGACTGTAACATTTCAGAAAAATAAAATATTATTTTTGGGAATTTATATAACCGAATAACAAATATTAAGAATATTTCAATGTATTGAGATTAGTTTTAATGAAAGGGGTATAATTATATACCGATAATTGGGAAAATATTCCGAAAACTAATAAGAATTAAGGATTTGAAGGTGTTTATGTGATTTAAACATTCTACGAATTTCTATACAGTTAATTTTAAATGGGGTATTTACTAAACTCGATTAGTGTTACTAATTTTTCATTTAGTATGATTTGTGCATGATATGCAACATGATATGTTGCATAATACTTGTTACATTTCTTTTATTGTTTGGAAACCATGCTTTATTCTTTTGTCATTTGGTTTTTTTTGTTTTGTTAGAGATTTAAGATGAAATGAAAAAGATAGAGAATAGAAAAGAAAAAGAAAAGAAAAAGGAAATGAATAAAGAATTTAGTTATGGACAAGAGAGAGAGGGTGAGGGGTCTTCATTGACCATGGCTATTTTCTTCTTCTCTTCATTTCTTCATACTTCTTCTCCATCTTCACTCTCATGGCTGCCCTCTCTCCCCCACCTTCTCTACTCCTCACCACAACCTCAATCCCACATCAAAACCTTGAATCCTATTCACAAAAAATATGCACAAGCTCACTACAAGCTTTGGGAACCAAGAAAGTTGAGATTTTGAACACTTGGGGCAACTCAAGAAAATTCTTGAGTTGCCAAATGAGGTAATTCTTTCACATTAAGTGTAGTATTTGATTTCCTTTAGCTTCCATTTTAGTTTAGAATCGATTTGGTGTGGTTTAGTGATCTTGGAAAATTCCAAGATGGATTTTAGGGAATTCTTGAGTTGTGAGGGTGCGATTGAGAGTATTTGGTGACTACAAACTCCTTTAGTGATAATATTATAGACCAAAACAGAAATAAAACCAAAACTGGAGAATATATATTTGAAATTTCGGTTTTGTGTACAAATTGGGCCTACAGGGAATCTGGAGTGACCTGAGACCTCTAAAAGAAAAACTAGGAACTCTATTAACCTAATTAAGACACTAGGAAACCACCCTGCAAGTACGAACCCATTCCAAGAATCCTTGGCCGAGCAGGCCGGTTTTGATGGCAGTGTGGCCGGCCAAAGTGTGGGCAATAGTATCAAGGTTGCTTCTATAGCTCACATACCCTATATACTATCCTTCTGTACTGCTAGTTTAACCCAATTTTACCTGAAACAAAATCTGGAACCCTTTTCTTAAGTTGCTGGTTATGTTTTGTGACTTCTAATGATTTGAATTTTTGATATTGTGTTTTGTCTCGATCGATTGGCGTTTGTACGTCGATGTCGAGGGTTATTTGGTTGAATTGCATGAGTAGACCATAGGTTTTAACCTATGTGTGATACGTGTGCCGTTTTGGTTTTCGTGCGCGATTTCGGTTTACGATACTATATGTTTATATGTGTAGGCACCCTCACGTGGACTTCAGACGACGAGGAAGAGAATGGCGACATCAACTTCGGCAAGCAAGGGTCAATGTGAGTTGATGTATATCTACGGCGGAAGTTGGGTGGATGGCGTATAGTACCCCCGCACTTTCGTAGGGTAGAATGCGAATGTGATATATATATATATGTGTGTGTGTGTGTGTTAATGTAAGACGTGAATGCTTAGCGAGAAAGTGCTTTAGTTCAGCTTCTTAGTCACGAAACCCTAGAGTAAAGGTTGGCACACGCGCGCACGCACACACATACATTTGTTTTCTTGTGCGTATATAGGGATATATATATATACACATATATGTTTGTGAGTATGTATATATATATATACACATATATGTTTGTGAGTATGTATATATATATATATACACACATATACACGGATGATGAGGATAGCATGTGATATGAGGTGAGGAGTCGATATAATCGGGCATGATGCCGTGAGATGTTGATAAGTGATTGAGCCGTGATGTGGCACATGATATGATATACGACATGATATTATAGTGGATCGATGGGCGATGTGTTTTCATACACACGAATTTATATATATATGTTTTTGATGATATTGGTATGTTCTAGACTTTAGAACGGTACCCCAAATTTAGGATATTATGATGATGATACTATATGAATAATGAAGTATATGTGATAATTGACCCGTACACCGATTTGGGATGTCGTATGATGGATTTTACCGTATGAGGTATAAATATGATGATTGATCCTCACTCTTTATTCGAGGATGTCGTATTATATATTTTATCGTACGTGACGCTATTGAGGCGGGATCGCCGACTACTAAATATATCGACTCAGACTTAGGTGGAGTTCCTCACCCTTTTAATTAGTTTCTTAGTTTAGTCCTGTAGTTTATCAGGTAGATGTTAGACTGGGCTCGAGTCATACTTATCTTCAAAACTAATGAATCGTGAGTATTTACAAGACACGACGAGGGATACTACGGATATTTCAAAGGTCGTACCTTTTCTTAAAAATATCGTAGCCCTTATTTTCTAAAAACCACGATTCGTGCTATTTCAAATGCAAAAACTGTATGACTCGTATATATAAATGTATATTCTTATATGTTGCGGTTACTACACCTTTTTTTATATATTCTTATTGTTCTTATCGCATTGCATGATTGTACTTGTGATTTCTTTGTTATTATGAACCCATGCTGTCAGGACACCAGCACCATTACTAATGATGCGTATGCTCTACGTATACTTGCTTGCCGGCTCACACACAGCATCATCGGTAATTTCCATGTCAGTACACATTAGAAATAGTATTTCATTAATATAACCTGCTAGTTGGTAGTTCAACATATTATTGGTATACTGCTTCCATGTGCTAAATTAAATATTACATTTTTACTTAGATATCCATGCATGTGTATTTATCCATTTGTCATGAAATATTATGGGGCTTTTTGCCGGTAATTCACTGTTTATTTGCTCTTGATTTTAGGATTTCGGATTTCCATGAGATTTCTGGATTTGGAGAAACCGCAAGGATTTTATAAACTCATTTTAATTTCTAAAGGATAGAAAATTGCGGTTTTCTCGTGATATGATGTGAGTGGTGTCCACCATGAGTTTTCTCGGCTCTTGAGCAGTATCATACACCCAATTCGAGAAGGAAGAGGAACCGTCTGTGGGTACATGGTGGACCCAGGCGGTACCCCGAGGCAAGATGGTCGCAGATGATGGCGTTGAGCCTGGCAGGAGAGCGCTACCGACCAGTTATTTGTGACGCGGCGGATATCCGGAGGATACCGACGTAGTCGTGAGATTTGATGATTTGGGCCAGTCCGGATTGCCGGAGCCCGGGGCTAGTCCAGATTACCAGAGCCCGAGATATTGAGATTGATTATATGGGCCAATACGGATTGCCGGAGCCCGAGATATTGAGATATTGAGACATTGAGATATTGGGATATATGTTTTGTGTCGATGCTTGATACGGATTTTCTATTGATTTCATTGATGATACTTCGGTTTTTATACAGGAATCTCACTGAGATAAGAAAATAATTTTCTCATTGAAGAAGTATTCTGTTTTCATGGATTCATACATCATATATGTGATATGTTGCTACCTGAGGCACCGACACGAGCACTTGGTATTACACTTATATATAGATGTTTACCCTTGCCGTTATTAGATGCTTCAGGATATATATTATGAAAATATTATGGTATGACCTAGGATAGAGACATACATGCGATTTCTGCTCGGTGATATTTTCTACTCACGACTTGGCAACTCACCCCCGTTGTGCCACAGTTTCTTGCAGGTTTTGCCGTGCAGGATTCCTTGGCGGATTTGTTGGCACACTACTTTCTTCCGGGTGATTGCTTGAGTAGGTGGAGTCACTTGCATCGTGACCACCGTTGCACTTTTATTTATTTCAGTTGTATCTAGTAATTCCATCAACCAGACTTGTATTATTTAGACAGACTTAGAAAACCAGTTGTTATTCTTTCAACCTTAGAGTCGCGCGCTTGTATTATTTTAATTCCTCTCTGGTTTTCTCGATGATGTTGGTTTTCTTTCTGGGTTTTGATCCTCGTCCTTCGGCGTTGTATATTATATTGCTTGCGTGGTTATTTCCGCCAATTGGCGAAGAGCTAGCTCACGCTTGGGGATGCCTTTATTCATTACTTATGATTATTCTTGTTTGTACCCATTTGGGGCCAGTATTTACAAAGGAGACTGACGAATTTTCGGGAAAATATGATGTTTCTTTTAAATATTTAATGCCACTTATTTGTTAAAACCACTTGCTTAAAAAACAAGTTTTCCTTCACTTCTTCTTTTAAATGGTGTAGATTTCCGGGCTTTTGGCTTACTTGAATTAGGTGTGGTCCTATAGACTTCACATGATTCAAGTGTCAGTCACGTGCTATTTCGGGTCGTGACAGTAGACTAGTGCATACGTTTCTTGACCCCAACGAGGGAGAATGGCCGGTCTCACAGCCATTGGTGTTAGTCAGTCAACAAAGATTGTATACAGGTGCTCATTGGGTTATGAGTAACACTGGACGGACTCGCCGAGAACATGTTAGATGGTATTATACCTATTGTCTGATAGCAGTTCTCAGGCGACATGAGTACAGCTTAGTCTGTCGACACGAAATCGTCATTTATCTTGAGTGTTTTCCCACTGTAATTTGATTGCTACCCTACTACGGCTTTAAAGAGTCGTGCAAATTACTAGTTTTTGGATGCAGTCCCGAAATACTTGGAGACAGTGAGCGATAGAGGGGATTCATCTCTCCTGGTATTGGGAGTTGATGTTACGCAGTGTACGAATGGCCATCACCATAAAACCTTGGCCTAGGCAGATGTGATTTACTGATTACGATCAGTAGTTTCTCGATTTATGATAGGGCATGATATCGGCACGACTCATCAGGTTATTAGGGGTCTAATGTTATCCACCCCCTAAACCGGATATACGATACTTTCAGACAAACAGACCAGACCGTATGGTACATGTCGCTAATATGGACAGTTAGGGTTTCAGACGAGCTTGTTTGTTGATCTCCTTTTCGATGGATACTTGGGTAGCCATTACATACAGCTAGTCTCGCTGACGTGCTTATGAGTTTTTCAGGGTTTTCTTTAGTAAACTCACTGCCAGTATATTTGTCAAGTCTTTAGAGTCCCACACAGTGGGTTTCCGGCTTTAGCGAAATATTGTAGTTGCGGTACATTGGTACGCGCTCAGGTTTAATTAAAACTAGTGTCTTTCATACACCGACGGTAATCGTACATTTGATAATACTAGCCGGTCTTTTTGGAAAGAAGGATATTAAATCTATTATTGATTTAATATTTAAATACATATATTGGATATGTATTTACTTGTATTATGTTACTTCTATATTTGTCTCACTTTATGTTTTAGTATAAAGAAAAGGAATTGATAAGTATTTATTCATTTCTTTTCTTTTTGATTTTCCTTATTTGGCTCTTATCACGTCATGCTTCCCAGTAGACAGAAATGAGGACGTGGCAAGCCGCAACATATTTATTCAGAGATCATTTTCTAAATAAATATACTAAGTGTATTGAAACAATAATACACAATGCAAAAAGAAATGGAGACTGTACAATTTTCAACAAACATCTTTATTTACATTCAAACATGAAGTTTTTACAGATATATGAGTTCAACTAAAAAAGTAAATACAATAAAATAAAAATGGCTAAACATGTGGCATACATAAGCTGAAAAGAAGTAGCTAGTCTAAAGTCCGAGCCGTGATCTGGTCGTACTCCTCCTCTGTAGCGTCCACCTCTCGATATCTGACGAACATTCTAAGAAAACAAAAGTGGGTGGAATGCCAGTCAGCGAACTAGCGCTCGGTAAGTTCCAAAGGTAAAAGTCGAAAGTGACAAGTATAGAATAATCATGAAATAATTTATATGACAAGTAAAAGTATATGTAATTGAACATGGTATATGTACTATAGGTCTCTATATGGTCGTTATGTTAACATTAATTTCCAAGTGTGAATGTCAACGCAACCGTAGAAATATTCATGAGCTTAAGAGTGGGGCCCCAGGAGCAAGGAAACACATGCCCATTTCATGTGTTAGTATTAGGAGTCCAAGATGTGGAGGAGTCAATCCGACTGAGATTCGAGTAAATATTTAATACGCGACTTCTGAAATTCCATTGGATTCACATAAGAAACTATCCCAAACACCCCGAGTATAATATATATTATAACTATAAGATATCCTTAATTAATTTGATTGGTTGATTATAACATGTTTTGATCAAAACCATAGATTGCAAAAGTTGAAGAATGAAGTCGGGTAACTCGAGTAAAATGCGAGTCATGTCAATTGCAATTCTAGGTCGAGTCAAGTTAGTCGAGTAGATTGATTTCGTGTTAGTGTTAAAGCTTGGGTTCGAGTTGGATTAGAGTTCGAGTTTAAATTCAATTTTGGATTCGAGCTTGTATTCGAATTATAGACATTTTTTGTAAATGTATTTAACTGTTGAAATTCTTAAGTTCGGAAGTAATCGGACAACTGTTGCACAAGGACGACAGGATTTGTGTCTTTTTCCGAGACAATTGCTATTAATAATTATGTTAATTTGCAGTGTTCTCTAACCTGAATAGGCAGGCACTCACTTTCTCCAGCTCCCTGGGACTCAAGAGAAATGATACCGTTTAATCCTATATTGATCTAGAGTCCTTAAAATATTTTTTATTATTGTTTACATTGTATTTATATTGTTTGCATTTCTCGATGGGGTTTTAAGAAAAATATTTTAATATTGTTTAAAATAAACCTCGAGGGTGATTTATATTATTAAGAGATTTTATAACAATATATTTTAGTTTTAGTGGTATTTTAGTGATAAAACCTATATTTTAAAAGTTTATAGTATTTTAATGAAAACTACTTCTTTTGTAAACTTGGTAGTATTTTATTAAAAATTTAATTTTTCATTTAAAAATATAGTTTTTCCCAATTTGTTTTCATTGAAAATACGGATTCATACTTTTATATAATTTTTCAATGTTTAATTTGTTTAAGAAAAATAAACCATTTTCTTTAAATTCGTATTTTTATTCCTTTTGAGACCGAATACTCCGTAAGGAGTTCTGTATCTCACTCTACTATCCTAAGAACGTGCGATAATCCGCACCATCCGTAATTGGGTCCCCCTAAAAGTGTTGTAGAGGCGCAATTGTAAAGGATTTAGAAATATCGATAAAAAGCATTTTTAAAGGTGAGGGTATTTTAATGTAAATTGTTTCATTTCAAATAAAACCTTATAATCTAAAATATCGTGCTATGAAACCATAGTGTATGTGATGAGGTTGGTCGTTACTCCGTGAATTTTGTATAGGTATAGGGCATGATATCAATAAGAGGGTATAGGTAAAGTTCATGGTAGTTTGGTGTAAAATTCGATATACGTTCTAATTAAGGAGAAATTCTAAACGTGTGCAAAGTTAATTATATGAACATTATTTTAAGGTTATGGTTACAAGCTATTTGTGATCTATGTATCATGTTAATGATAGTAGAAATATTATAAAGAGTGTGTGATTAATCTAACTCCGCTTATTTTTCGACATTGTTTTCAAGAAACGATTTGAGATGAAACGGAAAAGAGAGAAGAAAGGACTTACGAGTTTTTGTAGCGTTAAGAATAGAGTGAGGAAACTGTTGCGTTACGCCAGCTCTCCGACCATCAATCCATGGCCAAATGCGGAACAAAAACTTTTAGAAACCGGCGCTAACGGAATCCTAATCTACGGATAGTACCATTAACCTACACTAGCTATATGTAAAGGAGTTTAGAGTGGTTATAACAAATGATCTGTGTCCTTCGGTCTTCAACCTATGTCCCAAGCTCATCGCGAATTCCTCGATCAAGTTTGATCTCCGGTCTCCACACATCGAAGAAGTTCCACATCGAGGGTTACTAATACGGGCTCCGACCTCAAAACCGAAGCAACTCGATTATCTAGTTTGCTAACCTAGATAGCCAAGATGAAGTAGAGAGAGTTTGTGATTACTTTGTCTCAATCCATCCTAGGTTTCTCAACACATTAGACATTTAGGATGGAGGTTGAAGAAGATGCCATGGAAGAAGTGTGAGATCAAGAAAAGAAAGAGAGCAAGTGAAGAAATGGTGGCTGCCTTTTTCCAAGTAAGTGTTGTGTGAGTTATTTGTTGTGAACAATATATAATGTAGTATGCTAGCAACTAAAGAAAACAACTCAAGAATAAATATATCACTTGCTCACTACAAATATCTCACACTACAAACCAAAACCCTAGCATGCCACCATATGACCCACCATGAGTCACACCCATGTGACATCCATGAATCACCAAGTGAGCATGTTAGAATAATGATTCACACTTTCCCACTCCATAAACATTTAAACCAAAATGTTTAACAATAAAATAAAATGACAACTTCTAAAGTAATCTTGTAACGAATTACAAGAATACCCCTCATCCGTATATTCATACATGCATCCGTATTCCGACTGAATACGAATACAACGAGACGAAAATAATCCAACAATATAATACTAGGATCCGGCTTAAACTAAAGCCCACTAGTATTATCCGTCCGATCATGATCCGTGCACAAGTGCACGTATATGATCGAACCCTGCCATAAAACCATATGGCCTCTACAACGTTTTGCCCGAAGCAGGAAAACCCTCTATATGGGACTCTAAAGACTCGTCAATACGCCGACAGTAGGTTTAACCACAAGAACGTCAGTGGCACTAGTGTTGGGATTCCTTAACACCATGCCTAGGGTTTGCTAGCATCACTCATGCCGCAATAAAAATTTGGGGAGGTGCTAAGAAATCTAACCATGAATCTTAACTAGAATTTTAAGGGTAACATCAATAGTATCACATACTATAAACTATTTATCACTAAGTGAAGAGAATACAACCTTTGTAGACTTGCTTTAGTGACTCCTTGGATCTTTGAGAGTTTGAAACGGCTCGCTAGAAACCCACCTAGTCCACGATGATCCACCCGAAGTCCCTTTGCAAAAAGCTCCTTGCTTCACTTGATCAAGATTGAAGATGAAGCAAACAATTTACACTAATGAGCTAGAGTAGTGTAGAATGGTGATGTGATTTCTTTTCTCACTTCAAATTCCTTTCTTTTTATAAACCTCACTCACTAGAAATCTCAAGAGAGAATGAAGGAGGAAGAAGATGGAGATGGCAAAGCTAGAGCTCTTTTTAGATAATTCTCAATTATAATTATCCTTAGCATTGGAAAAAAATATCAACCATATAATAATGTCATGCCAAACTATGGTTAATAAATATCTAGATATTTTAGTGTTGAGTCAAAAGCCAAATGAAAATTAAACCATGGTTTAATGTTAGGTCAAAAGAGAGAAGAGTGTAGAAACCAAATAATGATTTAATTTCCATTTTCTTTTACCCAATATCAATATATATATATATATATATATATATATATATATATATATATAAACCATGTGAGTCTTGCATTGCTATCTCCCATGTATCAACAACCATGACACCATGTATGCATGTATGTGTGCATTCATATCATCATGTGCATGAACAAAAGCTATGCATACATGCATGCATACATCAATGTAAAAAATGGTTTAATAAGAAGTGAGCTATAAAGTCAATGTTAAATCAACACTTGATTTAACAAACCGGTCATATCACATACGGGCCGACAAATAGATAAATGCCCGATTAATATACGGTATCTCATACACGCATTTAATAGGGTCCCCGCACATTTCTCATATGCACACCACATCGTTTCGTCTGAGCTAGGAAACTCCTATGTGGGACTCTAAGACTCGTCAATACACCAGCAGTAGGTGATGATCACATCAAACACCCACAAGTCGCAAGCGGTCAGCTAAACGTAACGGCCACCCGGGTATTGAGCGATCTGAAGAAAACAAGCGAAGCTGTCAAAACTCCCGTCGAGCCAACTGGCAACACTTACCGTACAGTCCGGTCTCTTCGTCAGATATGCTGCATATCAAGTCTAGGGATGGTATCGTCAACCCCAATAACTCAATAAGTCATGCCGGTGTATGGCTCATAACAGATCGAGAAAGTACTGATAACACTTATCAGTAAATCTCAGCAGCCCTGGCCAGGGACTTCCTGTTATAGAAAATCGAGCATAGCACAACATCAACCCCAATACCGGGTGAGACGAAACCCCTCCTATCACTCATTGCCTCCATATGCCTCGGGACTGTACCCAAAATCCACCTGTTTGCACGACTCCGTAGAGCCGTGGTAGGGTGGAGATCAAAGTACAGTGGGAGGACATACAAGGCTCTATGATGATCTCGGGTCTACAGACTAACCTGTACCAGTGTCACTTGAGAACTGCTATCCCAAGATAGATATAATACCCCATAGGAGTTCTCGGCGAGTCCGTTCAGTGTACCCAGTCTCCACTGAGCACCTGTATACAATCTTTAGTTTCACCACACTAGATGGATATGGGATCATCCATCGCTCATCATATGAGACAAGAATGGTATACGCTAGTCTACTCTGAAATATCGATGCCCCGTCTCGATACACCCACGACTAGGAATAGTTCATGGATATGCTTATAAACTACACGTGTCCCACTAGTATGATCTGCATCATAGTCCCAGTAGTCAAGCAAATATCCTAAGGGCTTTATTACCATGTACTAAATGAGTAAGATGCATGATTAAATGAACATGTCAAGATAAAGTAAACCAGATAGCATACTATCATGTCAAGAAAGAAAGTCATCTGTATATATATATATATATATATATATATATATATATATATATATACATGTCCAAGCATCCACTATACATATAATGGCCTCTAGGGTATAAATATATCCAACAATCTCCCACTTGCACTAAGGCCAATTATTGGCGTATCTCATACCCAACATCTCAAAAAGTCGCTCATGTTGCAGCTGTGGAAGGGCCTTGGTGAGTGGATCCGCGGTGTTATTCTTTGTATCTACTCTTCGAATCTCGATCTCGTGGTGATCTACTATCTCCCGGATCAAATGATATAGCCTCAGGATGTGTCTGGACTTCTGATGGGACCTGGGTTCTTTGGCCAACGCTATAGCCCTATTATTATCACAATACAATGGTATTGGATCAACAATGGTTGGAACTACTCCTAGTTCCGCGACGAACTTCCTCATCCAGACGGCTTCCTTGGCAGCATCATTTACAGCAATATACTCAGCTTCCATCGTGGAGTCTGCAACGGTATCTTGTTTGGAACTCTTCCAACTAACCTCCCCTCCATTGAGGGTAAATACAAACCCTGAGATAGATTTGCTGTCATCCTTATCACTTTGGAAGCTGGAATCGGTAAAGGCCTCCATCTGGAGATCCCCATTACCATACACCAAGAACAATTCTTTAGTCCTTCGCAAGTACTTAAGAATGTTCTTCACTGCTATCCAATGTTTCTCCCCTATGTTGGATTGATACCTGCTTACTACAGCTAGTGCATAAGCTATATCAGGGCGGGTACATAACATCGCATACATTATAGATTCTACGGCTGAAGCGTAGGGTATAATGCTCATGCGAGCTCTCTCTTCATCAGTCTTCGGACAGAAGTCCTTGGAGAGAGTGATTCCATGGCAAGCGGGCAAGGCACCTGTAACACCTTAGGATGTGTTTAGTGGCTAATTATATTTAAATAAAGGGGTTTTTTAACAAAAAGTTTACCAAATTGAGTTTCAAATATTTTTCCAAATTTAATAAATATTTTTCTAGAATTTTCCTAGGCTTGCACACATATGTGGATGTAAACTAGGTTTTTAAAATGAGGTAATACCATGATTAGCAACCTTGGTGGGTTTAATCATGGGGATTAAGTCTTTTGGGTTTTAATTAAGTTTATTTGGTTATTGAATGGTTGCTTTAATTTGAATTTCATTTTGGAGTGTTGACTTGGTGAGAATAAGAGAGAGAGAATGCATCATGGCAAAAGCCATGCTTGCATTTAATGAAGAGAGAGAGTGGAGGGGTTGACGTTGGGGATTATCTTTTCTTTTCCTCTCATTCTTGTGTTGTTTCTCTCAACCTCTCACTCATACCCTCACACACATACACACACCCCCTCACAACAGCAGCAGCAGCAAGCTCAGCAGCAACTGAAGCAAGCACAACAGCAGCCAGAAGCAGCAACAGGAGCAGCCAGAAGCAGCAACAGCAGAAACAGTGAGAAGCAACAGCAGCAATGAGCATCAGTAACAAAACAACTCCAGCTGCAGCTCCTTCCCTCTACTCCTTCTTCTTCCTCCAGCTCCCTAGGGTCGAGTGTGGGGTATACTTCTTGAACTTACCCCCTAGTATGCTTAATTAGTGTAGCTTAGCTTCGATTAGTGTTTATTGATGCGTTTTAGTGCGATATGTGGTAATTAGTGGGAACCTTGACCAAGTGATGTTTGAACAGGTTTTAGTAAGTTGATGGAATGTTGTTAGGGCCATGTTAACCCAGCATAGCCCCCAATTTCACTAAAATACCACCAGATCCCAATTTGATGCAAATTCATCGTTTTAAGCAAATTTTGACTTTCTGTAAACTGCTATCGACCCAGTGAGTTCAGAATAATTTTGAGATGACTGCAGTATAGATGTTAGGTGCTGATCCCCCAGGTAGAACCCGACCACCAAATTCCGTACAGTGGCCGCCGAAATATTGTTTCTGGCCGCAATTTGCGGCCAGATGGGGAGGGTTTGGGTTGGGGTTTGGCCCTATAGGTGTTTGCTGCTACCCTTAGACTCATGGCATGTATAATTTTATTTAATTCTTACTGTAGAAAAATCTGGAGCTAAATACCTATTTCTCGTATTTTAAACCTTCGCGACACGCGTGATACGTGTGTGGGTTTGGGGTTTCTGCGTATCGCGACGCGTCGGGGTAGTTTCAGGCGCGTAATCACACGTTTTAGCGTATCGCGCACACGCGCGCTTGGTTTGCGACGCGGGTTTCTAGTTTGACCTTAATATCACGTTTTGTGGATTTGAGCTTATATGTGATATATTGTGTGATTCTAGGTTCGCAGGCGAGTGAGACGGATGCTGCGAAGAAGGGGAAGCAAGTCGTCGGCTACACTTAGCGCGAGACTTCGGTGAGTAGATTTAACATATACGGGGATATCGCCCGCATGGCGTTATGCGTCAGGGCTGATAGGACCTTATAGTTATATGTTGCATTTACCCCATTGACTGTCATTGCATACTGCATTCCTTGCTATATGTAAGTAAACTTAGAATTGATAGAACACCGCACTATTACTAACGGTTCATGTTGCACGAGCACTAATCTGCATGTTACACACACACCGTTAGTAATTGCCATGACACGCTCACTGTAGAACTGCCATGATTATATTGTTGTAGTTCATTTCACATATGATTCGATATGATTTTCATAGAAATTGGGAGCCGCATGATGTCTTTAAAAACGGAAACTATTTCTAAAAGCGGTTTCCCCTTGTACCTATATTATGCCTTGATGTACATAGCACATCCCATTTGATTTACTTCTTGGTGTTGGATTTTCATGTGATTTTTGGTTTTGAGGGCCGTGAGATTATTTAAGAAAAGATGCACTATTTGAAAACCCGGTTCCTCATGATATGATATTTTGGTGCGTCCACCGCGCGTTTTCTCGGTGCTGAGACGTGTGTTTGAAACCCGATTCGAGGAGTTGGATGATCCGTTTGCGGGTTCGTGGTGGACCCGGTATAGTTCCCCGGGGCGAGAAATGTTTTTCGTGGAGTAGACGATGAGCCTAGCAGGGTGGCGAGTACCTACCGGTGATTGGTTGGACCTGGCGGTTATCCGGAGGATACTGACCAGAGTCGAGAGATGGATGCGGGATGATCCGTACTGCCGGGGCCGAGGGCCGATACCGCAGACGGAGCCCGTGGGCTGATCCAGACTTACGGAGCCCGATATATGAGGATTTGTGTGTCGATGCTGGACACGAGTATTTTATGATATTTGGGTGCCGATGTTGGGCACTCGTGATTTCTCAGAGATTTACAGGATTTGAGGGCCGAGGAGAGTGCCGGCGCCTGAGTTTATTTGGGATTTGGGGTGCAGTTTTGGGCACCGATTACCTTTCCACGTTGATATTCCATGTAGATGTTATTTATCCCATGCTCAGCATTAATTATCATGTATCTCATCCTGTAGTTATTTTACCTGACAGAGCATTTGCATGATTATTGCACCTACTGCTTGTCGCATATAAATCTTACTTGCTGGCATATGATAGAGTAGCGCAGTACATGCATGCTTGCGATTACCTTTATATGTTATCTCTATTCACGAGTTGGCAACTCACCCCCGTTGTGCCACAGTATTTGCAGGTTGCCCCTCGGAGTAGTCGCGGCAGGCTGCCTTTTGCATCTTTTGGCTACAGATACCACTACAGTTGGTGCGAGAGCTGTTTTTCTTTTAGGTGGGTTGTGGTATCTGATTACTTTTATTGTACCCCTTTTGTATCTAGTATTCTCCATCTACCATATATGTACTGGACTTAGTGACAGTGTGAGGACGATGATGTATATTTCTTTGTATTCTGGTGTCGAGCTCGTGGGAGCCAACTGTTTTCATATGCAGTTTATTATTCTGTGATGTTTATTTATTGCCCATTCTTCGCTACGGCGTCGTATATTACTCTTGTGATGATGGTTTCCGCCGTTGGGCGTGATTTCTTCCATTTGGGAATGTTTTGGTTTCATTATATCTCATTTTTACTCATATCCTGTTTTATACCCGATTTCGGAGTTACTTTTACAAAGGAAATGCTGCCAAAATTCTTTAAATGATAACGTAACTTTAAAAGAACTTATTGAACTATTTAAGGTTTTCTAAATGTCTTAATTAAATGTTTTCAACACTCGCTACTTTTAAATGGTTTTGATTTCTGGGTTCGGCTTACTTAGTCGCGTTACGCCTGTAGACGTCGCGTGGTTAAGTGCCGGTCACGAGTCGAAATATTCGGGTCGTGACAAAGTTGGTATCAAAGCGTAGGATTTACCTTTCAGAGTGTAGGATGACCTTGGTATGATGGAGTAGGTAGCTGAAGCCGAGTGGCGTAGCGTGTGTATATTCCGCGGTATACTCACGACACGGTACTCCGCCAAGGCGACCTTAGGACTCATTGATTTAAATTCGTTCTTGAGTATATATATTCTTGTGATTCGATTTCCTTATTCTTATCAGATCCTAATTTCCTTTCAGCCATTATGCCGCCAAAGACTACGAGGGCGCAGAGAGTGGCCGCGGGGGCCGAGATTCGAGTTGATTCGTCTGAGATGAGGACTGATTCGGGCAGTACACCGGTTGTTCCCGAGCAGGTTGTTCCTCCCGTGACAGATCAGATTGCCACGCTAGGGGCTGGTATGCAGGAGATGCGCCAGACGGTGGGATCCAGCATGCAGGAGATACGCCAGATGATAGGATCGCTAGTTGAGACGCTTCGAGCGTAGCGACCAGAGGTAGCTCCACCCGTTACAGAGACCGCGATGGTACCTACCGCACAGCCAGTTGCCCCTGCAGCCACGGAGGTGATTACAGTATCGCTATCAGAGTTCATGAGGCTGAAGCCTCCGGTCTTCACAGGCACCGATACAGCCGAGGACCCACAGTCTTTCATTGATAAGATGGACCGGATATGCTGTTCCCTCAGATGTGCAGATGCGAGATGGGTTGAGTTCGCGAGCTTTCGCCTGGAAGTTCTTGCGCAGAAGTGGTGTGATTCAGTTGAGAAGGGCAGAGCGGCAGGTCTTCCTCCTATGACCTGGACAGAGTTCGTGGCACTATTCTTTGCCCGCTTTCTCCTACTGAGTGTCAGAGATGCTAGAGCACGCAGGTTCGAGTCCTTACGCCAGACTCCGGAGATGTCATTGGCAGAGTATGACGTGTTGTTTACAGAGCTAGCAGTTTATGCTCCGTACCTGGTGGTTACCGAGGAGATGCGAGTCAAGAGATTTGTTCGAGGCTTGCTTGCACCATTGTTCCTTACGATCAGCGCGCAGCATTACGAGACATATGCAGCAGCGGTAGACGCAGCCCTATTAGTCGAGGAGCGTCTTGCTGAGACTTCGGTAGTTCCAGAGCCGAAGAGAGTTCGTACTAGTATATCCGCACGGAGATAGACATTCAGACGCCGCGACAGGTACCGTTCTGGTACGAGGAGTGGCAGAGATTCGGGACGAGGCCAGATGTTTAGCTCATATCCAAGGGAGAGCCAGCAGTTGTAGGGTTCCTAGGCTCACTCATGAGGTTCTACAACTGATCAACCATGGGAAAATCAAATTTTTTCATGTGCCGAGAAACCTTAATGCAAGTTCGTTACTAGAGGTAAGGAGAAAAACATGCAAGTTAACTACTTTAACTATAAGTGAAAGGGACTACAACCTTTGTAGATCCGGTCCTCCACTTCTAAAGCTCCGTAACGACGTACCTTCGCTGCGATCATCAGAATCCCGGACTCTAGCGATGGTTTCGTCGGAGAAATGAGCGGGCTAGGTCGTTGACTTCGATGCCGAAGATGATCTACGTCGAGACGACTCAAACTCAAGCTCCATCTTCACTTGGTCATGAACCTTGTGAAGAAAACACCCAATACAACATGGCAAGTGGTAGAGGATGAAGAAATAGGAAGTGGGTTCATTTTGGATTTGGATTTCTCACTTGATTTCTTCACTTAGAATTTTCAAGAAAGCTTTCTTCTTCATGAAGAAGAAGAAGAAGAAGGAAAAAGAAAAAGGATCATTCAAAAATAATAAATCAAGTGAATACTTATCATAATGCAACCATGGGTGAAGTTAACTCATGTAGAGAGCAAACCATAGTTTAGATAAATGGTTAGGTCAAAGGATAAAAACAAAATGGTTAAGACATTGTCAAAGTTGCTTGAAGTATCATGAAACTTCTAGCAAAGAAAGAAAAGCCACCATTTAGTTTTTTAACCAAAATAAATAAATAAATAAGTTAAAACCCTAACCATTAACCTAAACAAGTTTTAAAGCATACACACACCCAAGTTTGCATGTATCATCAAACATGATACAAACTAGTGCACAAACATATATCATATATACAATGTGCACAATCTAGTGAGAAAAATAATCTTAAGTGAACCAATACTAGTTAATGTAAAGTAATATATCAAATATATAATTATACATTAAATCATTAAATCAACACTTGATTTAATGATCCGGTCATACTGCATATAACCGACTAATATCAAGTGTATCAATATATCGAATCAACATTTGATTCGGTAACCCGGCTATATCTCATATAACCGTTCAATGATACAAATCGCGAGAATAGAATTCAGTATCACATACTGGTATTATTCTCGGTCCCGCACATATCTCATATGCGCTCCTATTTCGTTTCGCTTGAGCCAGGAAACCTCTGTGTAGGACTCTAAAGACTCGTCAATACGCCAGCAGTAGGTGATGATCATATCAAACAACCACAAGCCGCAAGCGGTCTGCTAAACGTAACGGCCACCCGGGTATTGAGCGATCAAAAGATCAACGAGCAAGCCCGCTCACACTCCTGTGAATCCAACCAGTAACACTTACCGCACAGCCCGGTCTGTTCGTCTGATATGTCGCATATCTCGCCTAGGGGTGGTAAACGTCAGACCCCAGTAGCTTGATAAGTCATGCCGATGTAAGGTCCATAACAAGTATGAAACTACTGATAACACTTACCAGTAAATCAGTGCAACCCTGGCCAGGGATTTCAAGTTATGGCCAATCGAGCATAGCCCAACATCAACCCCCAATACCGGGAGAGACGAATCCCCTCCTATCGCTCATTGCCTCCATGTGAATCGGGACTGTACCCAAAAACCACTTGTTTGCACGACTCAGTAGAGCCATGGTAGGGTGGAAATCAAAGCACGGTGGGATACACACAAGACTCTATGACGATCTCGGGTCAACAGACTAAGCTGTACCAGTGTCACCAGAGAACTGCCATCTGACGTAATGTATAATACCATCTGGGAGTTCTCGGCGAGTCCGTTCAGTGTACCCAGTCTCCACTGAGCACCCGCATACCGTCTCTGATGTCAAACACCAATGGATATGGGATCATCCATCGCCCATCACATGGATCGAGAAGATATACGCTAGTCTACTCTGGAATATCGATGCCCCGTCTTGATATTCCCACGACTAGGAACATTGAAGGATGTACTCATTGACTACCCAGGCCCCACTAGTATGATCTGCATCATAGTCCTGGAAGTCGAGCACACATCCTAAGGGCTTTATCAACATGTAATAGAGAGACTGCAAGTATACATGTTAAGATAAAGAGCAACCAGATAGCGTACTATCATGTCGAGCAAGAAAGTCCTACGTATATATGTCCCAGCATACATTACAATATACATCTCATATACAGTAATAGCCTCTAGGGCATACATATAACTAACAATCTCCCACTTGCACTAGGGCCATCTGTAGCAGTGGTTGCAGTATCACATACTCAACCATCCCATATAAGTCTCTCTCTGGGAAAAGGCCTTTGTGAGTGGATCCGCCGTGTTGTCCTCTGAGTCTACTCTCCTAACCTCGATCACCCTGGAGATCAACTATCTCCATGATCAGGTGATGCTGCCTCAGAATATGTCTGGGTCACTGATGGGATCGGGGTTCCTGGGCTAAAGCCACACTTCCATTGTCACACAATGGTAGGAACCTAGTTCATCTTATGAACCAATATACACCCAAACTTCCTCTTTGGTAGTATCTTTGATAGCGATGTCACCAGCCTTTATCGTCTAGTTTGCCACGGTATCTCGCTTGTAACTCTTCCAACATACCGTCCCTCCACCTAGGGTAAAGACAATGCCTGCGACTGACATTCAGTCGTCCTTATCACCTTGGAACCTTTCCAGTGATTCTTCTCAGGATCAACTGATACCATCTCATTACAACTAGTGAGAATCCTAACATCCATTTAGATCTATCTCATAGATCCAAAACCCAGGATTTAGGAGGTATCATTTTGATCCTATATGGAGAATCCATGTGATAAGAGGAGATTGACCGATCGTAGTATAGGAAACTCTTTTTCTATCAAGAGTATGTTGTCTACGTACAATACGAGGACGACCACCTTACTCTCTAGTACCCTTTTGTATGTATAAGGTTCATCTACCATTTTGATGAAGTCAAACTCTTTGACTACCACATCAAAACAAACGTTCCAACTCCGCGTTGCCTGCTTTATCCTGTAAAGAAACTTGCACACTTTTCCGCTGCTCCCACTGTTTACGAAGCCTTCTGGCGGTGTACTTATAGATATTCTCTTCTAAATCAGTATTTAGAAAAGCAGTCATGACACCCAACCACCAGATATCGTAGTCATGGTATGTAGCAATGTTAAGTAGGATCCGGATGGACTTAAGCATAGCTACTGGAAAAAGGTTTCATCATTATCCACGCCTGGTTGATGATGAAAACCATTAACAAGTCTAGCTTTGAAAGTCTCAACTTTTCCATCTACACCAAGTAATCTTCTCAAGATATACTTGCTCCTGATGGGGATTTAACCCTTCAGATATTGCGACAAAAGTCCATACTTCGTTGGTGTACATAGATTCCATCTCAGATCGCTAAGCATCCAGCCATTCTTACAGAGTCCCTACTCTTGATGGCCTGCTCGAAACTAGTTGGGTCATCATCTCATGATGCATTCCTCGCTCCCACTGTCATCGAGAAACCAGAGTATCTCTCAGGAGGATGAGGAACCCTGCTAGATCGGCGGAGAGGCTGAGGTTCGTTGGGGACTATTGAATCCTTTGGTTCTATCAAATCATCAGCTGTAGTTTGTACAACTAGAACTCCTTCCAGTTCTACAGAACTGACCTTGCCTCGATCTTGTCCGGATTTTGCTTTTGACATAGGCCGGACAATCCCAAATCTTAATTTACTTAAGAGATGGGCTCTTCCCATACCATATCTCATATGGAGTGGTAGGCAGTGATCCGATTCGAACCTAATTCAAATAGGTATGCAGCTTCTTAAGTGCATAACACAAAAAGGAAACAGGTAACTCAGTAGTACTCATCATAGAGCGCACCATATCATATAGGGTGTGATTGCTCCGCCCCGATACACCGTTGTGCTGTGGTGTATACAGAGGAGTAATGCTGAGAGAGAATCCCATTCTCCTTTAGAATAGTCCAAGAATTCCATGCCCAAGTATTCTCCTCCCTGATCTCATCATAGGACATAATACTTATACCTGTATTGGTTCTCTACTTCTAACTTATATTCATTGAATTTCTTAAAAGCTTCATACATGTATTTCAACAGGAACATGTGTCCAAATCTTGAGAGATCATCAGTGAATGTAAGGAAGTACAAAGGACCAGTCCTGGCATGTGTAGACGGGGGACCTTACATACATCATCATGTATCAATCCCTAGAGTTCACTAACTCTTTCTCTGTTTCCAGTAAACGGAGCTATGGTCATCTTATCTTTGTGACATGACTGGCAAGTTTCACAAGATGTAAATTCAAACTGATTTAAATATGCATCTAAATGTAACTTTAGCTAGTCGGGTCACATTGATATGACCTCGTCTGCAATACCTCAAGAAGGAATCGTTCAATTCTGAACTCTTCCTCTTGTGTGTGTTTTATACATTAAGAACTGTGGTCTGATTTAGAATGTATATGCTTTTAGATAACGTGCCTGAACCGATCAACTATTGATATAGGAAATGTTCAAAATATTATCCAACAATACAAAATTATATCCTTTCTTCACTAATAAAGAGACTGATATGATTTTGTATATCAGGTTTGGTATCTAATAACATTCGTTCAGAATCAGTGTATTTTGGTAATACAGGGTGATAGTGACCAACAGACTTGGTTGCAACACTTGCACCGTTTTATGTCTCATGAAATTTATCACCCGTTTTTAGTTCCCTATCTTTCTGTAGCCCTATGTAACAGATTACATATCTGGGATCCTGATTCGGTATCAAATACCCAGGACGCAGAGGATACTGAGAAACAGTTCTTTGTAATGAACGCACCCGAAGAAGATGCATCATAATGCACTTTCTTCGTTTGGGCGGCACGGGAATTCTGGTAATCCCCAATTTCCTGCTCGGTCTTATAACAATTATAAGTTGGAGCGGGACCAAAGTTCCCCAGCTCAGTATAACAAGCGGGTTCAGTCAATACATCCATTTTATTATCTTGATTAAGGCGTGACATGGTCGCTACCTGGAGAGAGAGAGAGAAGAAAACACTCTGCGTCCGCTCTTGTAAGATTAGATTGGTTATTTATTTTATCTAATCAGGATGGCTCCCACTGTTTTTATCAAATCTTCCTTCAAACCCTAAAAGGAAAGACTATCCAGGATTAATTACACTCTACAAGTTCGCCAATATTTCAGCCAGGCCAGTGCCGGTACTTTGAGGGAGGTTCCCCGTGCTTTCGCACGGACCTAATTAAAATAAACCTCGTTTTCCCAGGGGCGTAACCCCGTTGACACCTTTCTAGACACCTACTTGATCGGCTAATTGTAAAGTGCAAAACTCTCCTAGGAGTAACAATTACTCGTAGTGGGTATCGGGATCCAACTATCATATAGAAGGTATGCAATCTCATTGCAAATTTCAACACTTGAAACTCCCGATAAAGGTTTTTACCCTTAGCACTTATGACCTTAACTATAGTCAACAAATCATAAGCACTAGTCAAGTTCTACCCGTCATTTCGTGATTAATTAGACCCACCCAGATGACCCTTAACTAAGGTCAACAAAGTCACGCGACTGTCCTAACTAATCGCATCATATGCGGTGTAGGAAGACATCACTTAGCTACCGTACACTGTGCCTTGACTTTGGTCAACAAACACAGCACGAATACTAAGTACTCTACTTCTTAAAATGACGGAGGGTTGCAGATGGTTTTTAATAAAACCTTTAACGCTTTGAACTTGTTCTCGTTGCAGAATCAAATGGTTTTTAAATGGAGTGTTTTTGAGGCCTTTCTAGTTTTGCTAAAGGGGGTCACTCCCGGTGAAGGGATCGTCGGCCCTTTCCTCATCGAATAAGGTGAAGGATAAATCACATATACCGCTGTGCAAAGCAAAAAATATAGAATCAATCAAAAGACAAACCGAGGGTTGTAGCATCTGTCAGTTATTGCTAAAGGGGTCACTCCCGGTGAAGGGATCTCGGCCCTTTCCTTATCAAATAAGGTGCAGGATGTTCTACAAGGAACACCGCGATGCAAAGCAAGAACTGTAGCTACCAGTTTTATTTTTGAAATTCGATTCCACAACATCTTTTAGGTTTATTTTCTTTCATTAATCTCATTAATGAATGCCCCATCATTTAAGTCCACCTAAACATCACAGATAAATACAACGTACGCTTATGCCATCCGCATTCGCCTCGATGTCCCGTCTGCACCGTTAGGTTAGGTAACTAACGGCAGAGCGGGGCAGGGCTAGCACGGGTGTAAAACATAAGCAACGTCTATATAATATATCATATATAGTATATACAGTATCCATCTGAACAAATCACATGATCACATCACAGATAACACAGCAGAAAATATCATAAGAAATATTGGATATACTAGGACGTCCGTGTTTTATTTTGAGCCTGTATAAAACACGGATTCCATGGTCGTGATGAATAGCCAATCCCACACCCCTAGACCCCTACGAGAGCGGCAAGCAACCCAACCAATTCTAGAGTTAGGGGACCCGGACTCGACTCCTCGAGATGGTCTCCCACTAGACCCTAGAACCCGGTTACTTGTGCTCCGCTCCTTGGGTCTATCCTAATGCGGAAAAGTAAATAATATACAATGGTGGCATCATCCTCAACCCGGAAGTGCCCCAATAAAAGAATATTACATACAAGTTTTTACATGAATGAAAAAGAAAAACACTCATCTCACATAAAAAAAAAACCCGGCTATTCAAACACGACGATCCAATATAACATATCCAGCAACACATAACATCACATGTCATCAACGTAAGTAAATATGCCCATCCCAATTGTCGTTGACATATAGCAACGAAACCGGCGATATCACATATTACACTTACGGTCGCAGAAAAGAAAGTGTAAAACTACAACAGTTGGAATCCGCAACCTTCTTAGACATCGCATGCCTAACCAAATGAATTCCTTAGACATCGCATGCCTAACAATTATAAACCTCGCATTTTAGTCTCATTATCGAAAACAATTTTCAATAAAAAGTCGGGCAATTCAACAAGATTCCCGACATCCAGAACGAATGCTCGTCGCAAACTTTAGAAGACGGCCGTACCCCCGGATGCCGTCGACGAAGTGCACTAAGGCGGAACACCGCTGCCGCGAGCACCCGAACGGATGCTTTTTGGCGACGGGGTTCTCCTACACTCACTTGGTCGAGGCTATGGGGTGAAGCTGTCTATTAAGTTTACCCGGCGAGTATCCGCATACAAAACATGATTGCGATGGACTTTTGATCACATCAAAATCCCGTGGCAACCGATCAAGTGAGACTAAAATACTAGATTTATAACATTCAAATTAGTTATCTCATAACAATTTGTGGATTCCAAATATTGTATCACATTCCAGACAAATAGACAATGTTAAACTTTCCGATCGAACAATCAAACACCCAAGTTTTCCCGAAAGACTCAACACATGAAATAAGTTCAAAAACATCCACTTCATGCCACAGTACCAACGGTCCAGCCATAGAAGGGTCAAGCCAACGCCTCACATGTGGCATGCCGTACTGCCCCACACCCTAAGGTTCAAAGGGCAGTTCAAGACGGTCACATAATCTAGTTAAGGTTTGTTCTCTTCTAGAGGGTCCATCGAGTTACTTGCACTACTTAGAACATTCTTAAACTTCAGAAAAATCCAACACTTGGAAATTTCCCGGCAGGGGAAAAAGTGGGTATTTATATCCGGTCGAACCTTTTAACATGTTCTAAAATTACCCGGAAAAACACAATAAACAAAGTTAAATAATCCGATCGAATTATCGAGTCCCCAAAACAACCCAGAAAACTCAACTGTTGAGTAGAAGTTAAAAATTCCCAGAAAACACAGCACTTACAGAAAGAAATTGCTGTGCAAACCACGTGGCAAGATTCGCCATTATGGCCGTGGAACCGCCGCGCAAGCCAGTGTGGGGCCGCGGTTCCGCGGCGCATTGGTCGAGTTGAGGTCACGTGCTGCACAGTAACTCCTATAAAACCCTGCTGAATTTTTTGACAATTTTTAATTCACAAAAATCGACAATTTCAGAAAATGTACAGAAAGGGGTTAAATTTAGGGTTTCGGGGTTCGATCGGATTTCTAACATCGTCTACACTTCGCCTAAAGCTCTAGCTAGGCTCTGATACCACTGTAGGGTTCCTAGGCACACTCATGAGGTTCTACAACTGATCAACCATGCCAAAATCAAATTTTTTCATGTGCCGAGAAACCCTAATGCAAGATCGTTACTAGAGGTAAGGAGAAAAACATGCAAGTTAACTACTTTAACTACAAGTGAAAGGGACTACAACCTTTGTAGATCCGGTCCCCCGCTTCTAAAGCTCCGTGACGACGTCCCTTCGCTGCGATCATTGGAATCCCGGACTCTAGCGATGGTTTCGTCGGAGAAATGAGCGGGCTAGGTCGTTGACTTCGATGCCGAAGATGATCTACGTCGAGGCGACTCAAACTCAAGCTCCATCTTCACTTGGTCATGAACCTTGTGAAGAAAACACCCTATACAACATGGCAAGTGGTAGAGGATGAAGAAATAGGAAGTGGGTTCACTTTGGATTTGGATTTATCACTTGATTTCTTCACTTGGAATTTTCAAGAAAGCTTTCTTCTTCATGAAGAAGAAGAAGAAGAAGGAAAAAGAAAAAGGATCATTCAAAAATAATAAATCAAGTGAATACTTATCATAATGCAACCATGGGTGAAGTTAACTCATGTAGAGAGCAAACCATAGTTTAGATAAATGGTTAGGTCAAAGGATAAAAACAAAATGGTTAAGACATTGTCAAAGTTGCTTGAAGTATCATGAAACTTCTAGCAAAGAAAGAAAAGCCACCATTTAGTTTTTTAACCAAAATAAATAAATAAATAAGTTAAAACCCTAACCATTAACCTAAACAAGTTTTAAAGCATACACACACCCAAGTTTGCATGTATCATCAAACATGATACAAACTAGTGCACAAACATATATCATATATACAATGTGCACAATCTAGTGAGAAAAATAATCTTAAGTGAACCAATACTAGTTAATGTAAAGTAATATATCAAATATATAATTATACATTAAATCATTAAATCAACACTTGATTTAATGATCCGGTCATACTGTATATAACCGACTAATATCAAGTGTATCAATATATCGAATCAACATTTGATTCGGTAACCGGCTATATCTCATATAACCGTTCGATGATACAAATCGCGAGAATAGAATTCAATATCACATACTGGTATTAATCTCGGTCCCGCACATATCTCATATGCGCTCCTATTTCGTTTCGCTTGAGCCAGGAAACCTCTGTGTAGAACTCTAAAGACTCGTCAATACGCCGGCAGTAGGTGATGATCATATCAAACACCCACAAGCCGCAAGCGGTCTGCTAAACGTAACGGCTACCCAGGTATTGAGCGATCAGAAGATCAATGAGCAAGCCCGCTCACACTCCTGTGAATCCAACCAGTAACACTTACCGCACAGTCCTGTCTGTTCGTCTGATATGTCACATATCTCGCCTAGGGGTGGTAAACGTCAGACCCCACTAGCTTGATAAGTCATGCCGATGTAAGGTCCATAACAAGCATGAAACTACTGATAACACTTACCAGTAAATCAGTGCAACCCTGGCCAGGGATTTCCAGTTATGGCCAGTCGAGCATAGCACAACATCAACCCCCAATACCGAGAGAGACGAATCCCCTCCTATCGCTCATTGCCTCCATGTGAATCGGGACTGTACCCAAAAACCACCTGTTTGCATGACTCAGTATAGCCGTAGTAGAGTGGAAATCAAAGCACAGTGGGATACACACAAGACTCCATGACGATCTCGGGTCAACAGACTAAGCTGTACCAGTGTCACCAGAGAACTGCCATCTGACGTAAGGTATAATGCCATCTGGGAGTTCTCGGCGAGTCCGTTCAGTGTACCCAGTCTACACTGAGCACCCGCATACCGTCTCTGATGTCAAACACCAATGGATATGGGATCATCCATCGCCCATCACATGGATCAAGAAGATATACGATAGTCTACTCTGGAATATCGATGCCCCGTCTCGATATTCCCACGACTAGGAACATTGAAGGATGTACTCATTGACTACCTATGCCCCACTAGTATGATCTGCATCATAGTCCTGGAAGTCGAGCACACATCCTAAGGGCTTTATCAACATGTAATAGAGAGACTGCAAGTATACATGTTAAGATAAAGAGCAACCAGATAGCATACTGTCATGTCGAGCAAGAAAGTCCTACCTATATATGTCCCAGCATCTATTACAATATACATCTCATGTACAGTAATGGTCTCTAGGGCATACATATAACTAACAGCAGTCGCCGCAGGGTTGCTATAGATGCGGCAATCTACTTCACCTCGTTAAAGATTGTCCTGAGATACACCGGACGGAGGCAGTAGCACCGCATGTTACCTTACCGCCTTCACCACCCTAGAGGGCGTTGCCTGTTGTACCTACCGTTACTCCGCGTCAGACTCATACACAGAGAGGTCGTGGGCGTGGAGGAGTTGCTCCGAGAGGGCGAGATGACCGAGGCAGAGGGCAGTCAGTCACCGGTAGAGGACATGCGCGGGTTTTTGCTTTGACGCATCGGGACGCGCAGGCGTCTAATGCGGTGGTCTCAGGTATCCTTCCAGTATGTTCTGTTGATGCACACGTGTTGTTCGATCCCGGATCCACGCACTCGTACGTATCCACACACTTTGTGCCGACTTTGGGTAGAGAGTCCGGTTTGCTTGATCAGCCGCTTGTTGTGACCACTCCTGTGGGAGAGTCGTTTGTTGCTAGGCACGTGTTCCGATCATGTACCGTCTGTATTGGTGAGAGTGAGTTGCCTGTCGACTTGATCCTTCTTGAGATGTTGGACTTCGACGTTCTTTTGGGCATGGATTGGTTAGCCACGTGCTATGCTTCTGTGGACTGCCGTGAGAAGACAGTTAGATTTTGTTTCCCCGGCGAGTCGGTTTTTGTTGTGTTGGGGGACCGTGGTGCCGCCCCTCACAGTGTGATTTCTTCTTTTCACGCTGGACAGCTTTTGAGCAAGGGATGTCAGGGATTTCTCGCCTATGTTTGCGACGCTAGCGCTACAGAGGTTCCATTGGATCAGGTTTCGGTTGTTAGCGAGTTTCCTGATGTGTTCCCTGACGAGCTTCCTGGGCTACCTCCCGAGCGCGACATTTCTTTCTGTATTGATTTAGTTCGTGGCACGGGGCCAATTTCAATACCGCCTTATCGGATGGCCCCGGCGGAACTTCAAGAATTGAAGGGTCAGTTGCAAGATTTGCTGGATAAGGGACTTATTCGACCCAGTGTTTCTCCTTAGGGTGCTCCAGTCCTGTTCGTCAAGAAGAAGGACGGCAGTTTGCGTCTGTGTATCGACTACCGCCAGCTGAACAGGGTGACAGTGTGAAACAGATATCCTTTGCCACGCATTGACGATTTGTTTGACCAGCTTCAGGGGGAAGGATACTTTTTGAGGATCGATTTATGATCGGGCTATCATCAGCTGCGGGTTCGACAGGAGGACATTCCTAGGACAGCTTTCCGTACGCGCTACGGCCATTATGAGTTTTTGGTGATGTCGTTCGTACTCACCAATGCGCCAGCAGCATTCATGGACTTGATGAACCGTATTTTCCGTCCATATTTGGATCTGTTCATCATAGTATTCATTGACGATATCTTGGTGTATTCCCGGAGTAGTGAGGAGCATGAGCAGCACCAGCGGATTACACTGCAGACCTTGAGGGAGCACCAGCTTTATGCGAAATTCTCCAAGTGTGCTTTCTGGCTTGACAGCATAGACTTCTTGGGGCATGTGATTTCACGAGACGGTATATGTGTAGACCCGAGAAAGATCGAGGCCATTCAGCGTTGGCCCAGACCCACATCAGTTACGGAGATTCGCAGCTTCTTGGGGTTGGCCGGTTACTACAGGCGATTTGTGCAGGACTTCTCCAGTATTGCTACACCTTTGACCGGGTTGACCCGGAAGGGAGTTCCTTTCGATTGGACGGAGGAGTGCGAGCAAAGTTTTCAGCAGCTACGGACTCAGCTGACTACGGCACCGGTGTTATCATTGCCTTCGGGATCCGGCGGATTTGTGGTCTATTGTGATGCTTCTCGAGTGGGGCTAGGGTGTGTATTGATGCAGCATGACAGGATGATCGCGTATGCTTCGCGACAATTGAAGAAACATGAACAGAACTACCCTACTCACGATTTAGAGATGGCTTCAGTGGTCTTTGCACTTAAGATCTGGCGACATTACCTATACGGCGAGTCGTGCCAGATATTCACTGATCACAAAAGTTTAAAGTATATATTTCAGCAGCGAGACCTAAACCTTAGACAGCGCCGATGGATGGAGTTAGTGAAGGATTACGACTGCGAGATCTTGTATCACCCGGGCAAGGCGAATGTGGTGGCGGATGCTTTGAGCAGGAGGCCCGGGGGTAGTCTATCTTGTTTGAGCGCAGTACAGGGGCAGTCGTCGGCAGATTGGCAGATATTATGCGACAGCAGAGTGCAGTTCGAGTTCACGCCGATCGGAGGACAGATTGCGCATGTTCGTGCACGCCCACAGTTACTTGACCGTGTACATGAGGCACAACACAGTGATGACCGATGTTCAGAGATTAGGACATAGATTGGACAGGGAAGATTTTCAGAGTTCGTGATCGATGATCAGGGGATGCTGAGATTTAGGACTAGGCTGTGCATACCAGATGCTGAGGGGCTGCGGCGTGAGATTCTTGAGGAGGTACATCGATCGGTGTACAACGTACGTTCCGGTTCCACCAAGATGTATCATGATATGAGAGATGTTTATTGGTGGGACGGAATGAAGAGGGACATCGCAGATTTCGTGTCGAGATGCCTGACTTGTCAGCAAGTCAAGGCTGAGCACCAGTGGCCCGCGGGAGAGCTACAGCCGTTACCCATTCCGGAGTGGAAATGGGAGCAAATTTCGATGGATTTCATTATGGGTCTACCCAGGACTAGGCGAGGGTATGACTCCATTTGGGTGATCGTGGATCGTTTGACGAAAGCGACTCACTTCCTGCCAGTGAAGACGACTTTCGAATTTGCTCAGTACGCCCAGATTTATATCGACGAGATAGTACGACTGCACGGAGTCCCGACATGTATCGTGTCCGATAGGGGCACCCAGTTTACGAGCCGACTATGGCAGAGACTTCAGGAGGCTTTGGGCACACGCTTGAGTTTCAGCACAGCATTTCATCCGCGGACCGACGGCCAGTCAGAGAGGACGATTCAGACTCTTGAGGACATGCTCCGAGCGTGCGTTTTAGACTTTGGTGGTAGCTAGGATCATCATTTACCCTTGGTGGAGTTCTCCTACAACAATAGTTTCCAGGATACTATTCAGATGGAACCTTTCGAGGCTCTGTATGGGAGGAGATGTTGATCGCCCTTCTGCTGGACAGAGCTCAGTGAGAGCAGTATCTTGGGGCCCCAGATCGTACAGGAGACGACCGAGAAAATACAGCTGATTCGAGACAGGATGAAGACATCTCAGAGCAGGCAGAGATCGTACGCTAATAGGCGCCGCCGCAGATTAGAGTTCGCAACTGGAGATCACGTTTTTCAGAGGGTCTCTCCGATGAAGGGAGTGATGAGGTTTGGACGGAAGAGGAAGCTTAGCCCCAGATTCATAGGTCCCTTCGAGATCCTCGAGCGTGTGGGCGCAGTGGCTTATCGTTTGGCTCTTCCACCCGACTTCCCAGATGTTCACCCCGTGTTCCACGTGTTGATGCTTCGCAGATACCTACATGACCCTTCGCACATGATTCAGCATCAGACCGTTCAGCTCGAGCGCGACCTTTCGTTCACCGAGCAGCCAGTCGTGATATTGGACCGGCAGGTGAAGAAACTTAGATCGAAGGTCTTGCCATCAGTGAAGGTACTTTGGCGCAGCCCGAGTGGCGAAGAGATCACTTGGGAAGCCGAGGGCGAGATGCGGAACAAGTACCCTCATCTCTTTGAAGGTATGTGTAGCTTTATATTTTCAAATTCGGGGACGAATTTCTTTTAAGGGGGGAGATTGTAACACCTTAGGATGTGTTTAGTGGCTAATTATATTTAAATAAAGGGTTTTTTTAACAAAAAGTTTACCAAATTGAGTTTCAAATATTTTTCCAAATTTAATAAATATTTTTCTAGAATTTTCCTAGGCTTGCACACACATATGCATGTAAACTAGGGTTTTAAAATGAGGTAATACCATGATTAGCAACCATGGTGGGTTTAATCATGGGGATTAAGTCTTTTGGGTTTTAATTAAGTTTATTTGGTTATTGGATGGTTGCTTTAATTTGAATTTCCTTTTGGAGTGTTGACTTGGTGAGAATAAGAGAGAGAGAGAATGCATCACGGCAAAAGCCATGCTTGCATTTGATGAAGAGAGAGAGTGGAGGGGTTGACCTTGGGGATTATCTTTTCTTTTCCTCTCATTCTTGTGTTGTTTATCTCAACCTCTCACTCATACCCTCACACACACACCCCTCACAGCAGCAGCAGCAAGCTCAGCAGCAGCTGAAGCAAGCACAGCAGCAGCCAGAAGCAGCAACAGCAGCAGCCAGAAGCAGCAACAGCAGCAACAGTGAGCATCAGCAACAACACAACTCCAGCTGCAGCTCCTTCCCTCTACTCCTTCTTCTTCCTCCAGCTCCCTAGGGTCGAGTGTGGGGCATACTTCTTGAACTTACCCCTTAGTTTGCTTAATTAATGTAGCTTAGCTTCGATTAGTGTTTATTGATGTGTTTTAGTGCGATATGTGGTAATTAGTGGGAACCTTGACCAAGTGATGTTTGAACTGGTTTTATTAAGTTCATGGAATGTTGTTAGGGCCATGTTAACCCAGCTTAGCCCCCAATTTCACTAAAATACCACCAGATCCCAATTTGATGCAAATTCATCGTTTTAAGCAAATTTTGACTTTCTGTAAATTGCTATCGACCCAGTGAGTTCAGAATAATTTTGAGATGACTGCAGTATAGTTGTTAGGTGTTGATCCCCCAGGTAGAACCCGACCCCTAAATTCCGTACAGTGGCAGCCAAAATATTGTTTCTGGCCGCTATTTGCGGCCAGATGGGGAGGGTTTGGGTTGGGGTTTGGCCCTATAGGTGTCTGCTGCTACCCTTAGACTCATGGCATGTATAATTTTATTTAATTCTTACTGTAGAAAAATCTGGAGCTAAATACCTATTTCTCGTATTTTAAACCTTCGCGACACGCGTGATACGTGTGTGGGTTTGGGGTTTCTGCGTATCGCGACGCGTCGGGGTAGTTTCAGGCGCGTAATCACACGTTTTAGCGTATCGCGCACACACGCGCTTGGTTTGCGACACGGGTTTCTAGTTTGACCTTAATATCACGTTTTGTGGATTTGAGCTTATATGTGATATATTGTGTGATTCTAGGTTCGCATGCGAGTGAGACGGACGCTGCGAAGAAGGGGAAGCAAGTCGTCGGCTACACTTAGCGCGAGACTTCGGTGAGTAGATTTAACATCTACGGGGATATCGCCCGCATGGCGTTATGCGTCAGGGCTGATAGGACCTTATAGTTATATGTTGCATTTACCCCATTGACTGTCATTGCATATTGCATTCCTTGCTATATGTAAGTAAACTTAGAATCGATAGAACACCGCACTATTACTAACGGTTCATATTGCACGAGCACTAATCTGTATGTTACACACACACCGTTAGTAATTGCCATGACACACTTACTGTAGAACTGCCATGATTATATTGCTGTAGTTCATATCACATATGATTCGATATGATTTTCATAGAAATTGGGAGCCGCATGATGTCAATAAAAACGGAAACTATTTTTAAAAGAGGTTTCCCCTTGCACCTATATTATGGCTGGATGTACAAAGCACATCGCATTTGATTTACTTCTTGGTGTTGGATTTTCATGGGATTTCTGGTTTTGAGGACCGTGAGATTATTTAAGAAAAGATGCACTATTTGAAAACCCGGTTCCTCGTGATATGATATTTTGGTGCGTCCACCACACGTTTTCTCGGTGCTGAGACGTGTGTTTGAAACCCGATTCGAGGAGTTGGATGATCCGTTTGCGGGTTCGTGGTGGACCCGGTATGGTTCCCCGGGGCGAGAAATGTTTTTCGTGGAGTAGACGATGAGCCTAGCAGGGTGGCGAGTACCTACCGGTGATTGGTTGGACCTGGCGGTTATCCGGAGGATACTGACCAGAGTCGAGAGATGGATGCGGGATGATCCGTACTGCCGGGGCCGAGGGCCGATACCGCGGACAGAGCCCGTGGGCTGATCAGGACTTACGGAGCCCGATATATGAGGATTTGCGTGTCGATGCTGGATAGGAGTATTTTATGATATTTAGGTGCCGATGTTGGGCACTCGTGATTTCTCAGAGATTTATAGGATTTGAGGGCCGAGGAGAGTGCCGGCGCCTGAGTTTATTTGGGATTTGGGGTGCAGTTTTGGGCACCGATTACCTTTCCACGTTGATATTCCGTGTAGATGTTATTTATCCCATGTTCAGCATTGATTATCATGTATCTCATCCTGTAGTTATTTTACCTGACAGAGCATTTGCATGATTATTGCACCTACTGCTTGTCGCATATAAATCTTACTTGCTGGCATATGATAGAGTAGCGCAGTACGTGCATGCTCGCGATTACCTTTATATGTTATCTCTATTCATGAGTTGGCAACTCACCCCCGTTGTGCCACAGTATTTGCAGGTTGCCCCTCGGAGTAGTCGCGGCAAGCTGCCTTTTGCATCTTTTGGCTACAGATACCACTACAGTTGGTGCGAGAGCTGTTTTGCTTTTAGGTGGGTTGTGGTATCTGATTACTTTTATTGTACCCCTTTTGTATCTAGTATTCTCCATCTACCATATATATACTGGACTTAGTGACAGTATGAGGACAATGATGTATATTTCTTTGTATTCTGGTGTCGAGCTCGGGGAACCGACTGTTTTTATATGCAGTTTATTATTCTGTGATGTTTATTTATTGCCCATTCTTCGCTACGGCGTCGTATATTACTCTTGTGATGATGGATTCCACCGTTGGGCGTGATTTCTTCCGTTTGGGAATGTTTTGGTTTCATTATATCTCATTTTCACTCATATCCTGTTTTATACCCGATTTCGGGGTTACTTTTACAAAGGAAATGCTGCCAAAATTATTTAAATGATAACGTAACTTTAAAAGAACTTATCGAACTATTTAAGGTTTTCTAAATGTCTTAATTAAATGTTTTCAACACTCGCTACTTTTAAATGGTTTTGATTTCTGGGTTCGGCTTACTTAGTCGCGTTATGCCTGTAGACGTCGCGTGGTTAAGTGCCAGTCACGAGTCGAAATATTCGGGTCGTGACAGCACCACGCTTTGAATCTTCCATGCTAAACCTTTTTAGGATGGTATTAATGTACTTTGATTGGGACAATCCCAATAACCTCTTGAATATATATCTATAGATCCTAATGCCTAAAATGCAAGAGGCATCACCCAGGTCCTTCATGGAGAACCTTTGTGATAAGAATAGTTTGACCGATTGAAGCATAGGAATATCTTATCAAGAGAATGTCATCCACGTACAATACGATGAATATGACAGTACTCCCAACAATCTTCTTATAAATGCATGGTTCATCTATATTTTTGACAAAATCAAACTCTTTGATTGTATCATCAAAGCAGATGTTCCAGCACAGTCATGCCTTCTGTTGCAGGGTTCCCTAGCACGGAAGCAAGGTTTCGGGAGGTATCGTCCATGCCAAATTCAAAAATTTGCCGTTCTAGCTAACCCTAACCCTAGAATCGCACACTAGATATCGATGGAATAGAAATGCAACCACTTTACAACTAAAAGAGAGCAAGGAATACAACATTTTTAGACCGGTCAATCACTTCATTAGCTTCGTGTAGTCATCCCTTCACTGCGATCATGAACTCCGGACTCTAGAGAGGCTCCACAAGATGTACGGATCAAGCTTGCTAGAAGACTTCGAGGCCGAAGATGATCTACGTCGAGGAGACACTAACCCAAGCTATCTCTTCACTAATTATGGAATTAGTAAAGCAAACACCCTATACTAAATGGCAAGTAGTAGAGGATGATGAAGTAGGAAGTGGGCTCACTTTAGTTTTATTTTTCGCACAAATTTTCATACATCTCCATTGAAGCTAGTAAGCTTTTGAGGAAGAAGAAGAAGATAACTCTCATGATTATTAAGTGAATGAAAGAATAAAATCATGAGGTTAGAAAATAAACCATGGTGAGTATATGCCATCCCTTAACCCTTGTAGAGAGTTAACCATGGCTAGCTATGATGGTTGGGTTTATAAATATCTTAAGTTAAACAAAAATGGAAGACTAAGTCAATGCAACCTTAAGCTTCTCAAAGCTTCTTGCCATGACAAAATCCAACACATTTTTGAATAACTTTAGATAAATAAAACCCTAGATCAACCCTAGCATGGTGTAAGTCATACACACACCCATGTCCATGTATCATCAAGCATGACACATAATAATGTACACTTGCATATATCATATATATACAATGTGCACAAAACTAGTGAGAAAAGAAATCATAAGTGAGCTAATACTAGTTAATGTAAATTAATATATCAAACATATAATTATACATTAAATTATTAAATCAACAATTGATTTAATAATCCGGCTATATTACATATAACCGACGAATATCATGTGTAACAACTTATCTAATCAACACTTGATCCGATAACCCGGCTATAACTCATATAACCGACCAATATCATAAATCGCGAGAATAGAATACGGTATCTCATATCGTATCAATCTCCGTCCCGCACATATTGTAGGGTTACTAGGCACTCTCACAAGGTTCTACAAGGCATCAACCATGCCCGATTCAAAATTTAGACGTGCCGAACAACCCTAACCAAGATCGTATACTAGAGATTATGCGAAAACTATAAGCAAGTAAACAACTTTACTTCTAAGAGTTTGGGATTACAACCTTTGTAGTCCGGTCATTCACTTCAAATAGCTCCGTGTAGTAGTCCCCTTCGCTGCGATCGCAAACCCCGGACTCTAGAGAGGCTCTATGAAGAAACGAGCGTGCTTGCTTCGATGACTTCGAGGCCGAAGATGATCTACGTCGAGGAGACACTGAATCAAGCTATTCCTTCACTAGGTCATGAACTTTGTGAAGAGAACACACTCTACTACATGTCAAGTGGTAGAGGATGAAGAAGTAGGAGGTGGGCTCACTTTAGAATTGATTTTCTCACACTTTATCTCAAAACTCCATTAGTGCTAGCAAGCTTCTTCATGGAGCTTGAAGAAGAAGAAGAAGACTTGTGAATAATTCATCCAAATGAATTATTGGACCTATGGTTGAGTTAAGCCCTCATGGCTAACTCATGTAGAGAATTAACTCATGGCTATGGTTAAAGGTTGGGTTTGATAAATATCTTAAACTAGACAAAAGGGTTGACTTTGTCAAAGCTTATCCATAACCTTTTGTTCAAGCTTTAACATAACAAACTAAATATCTTTTGAATTAGCTTAACATAAATAGAAACCCTAACTTAACCCTAGCATTTTGTTAATCTCATACACCCATCTTGTATGTATCATCAAACATGACACAATCCATGTACACAAATGTACATATCGCGTATATATACACAATGTGCACATCATGTGAGAAAAGAAAAACAATAGTGCGCTAAATATTAGTTAATGTATTATAATATATCAAATATATAATTATACATTATATTATCAAATCAACTCTTGATTTAATAATCCGACTATATCACATATAACCGACTAATATCAAATGCAACATCTTATCGAATAAACGCTCGATCCGATAACTTGGCTATATCACATATAACCAATCATGTCACACATCGTGAGAATATAATGCGGTATCACATACTCGCATTAATCTCGTTTCCGCATATATCACATATGCGCTCCTACAGACTCTATGACGATCTCGGGTCTACAGACTAACCTGTACCAGTGTCACCAGAAAACTGCCATCTGACGTGAGGTATAATACCTTCTGGGAGTTCTCGGTGAGTCCGTCCAGGGTACCCAGTTTTCACTGAGCACCTGTATACCTTCTCTAATGTCAAACACCAATGGATATGGGATCATCCATCACCCATCAATAGGTCAAGAAGCGCATACGCTAGTTTACTCTGGAGTATCGATTCCCTATCTCGGTACTCCCACGACTAGGAACATTTGAAGGATGTACTTGGCGACTACTCTGTCCCCACTAGTCTGATCTGCATCATAGTCCTGGTAGTCAAGTACTTATCCTAAGGGCTTTATCAACATGTAACATAGAGACAATAAGAGTATATGTTAAGATAAAGAGCAACCAGATAGCATACTATCATGTCGAGCAAGAAAGTCCTACCTATATATGTCCAAGCATCCACTACAATATACATCGTATGTAAAGTAATGGCCTCTAGGGCATACATATAACTAACACATATCACATATGTGCTCCTACTCCATTTCGTTTGAGCCAGGAAACCTCTGTGTAGGATTCTAAAGACTCGTCAATACGCCGACAGTAGGTGATGATCATATCAAACACCAACAAGCCGCAAGCGGACTGCAAAACGTAACGGCCACTCGGGTATTGAGCGATCAGAAGATCAAAAAGCAAGCCTGCTCATACTCCAGCGAATCCAATTAGTAACACTACCGTACAGTCCGGTCTCTTCGTCGGATATGTCGCATATCTCGTCTAGGGGTGGTAAACGTCAGACCCCAGTAACTCGATAAGTCGTGCCGATGTGAGGCTCATAACGGGTCGAGAAACTACTGATAACACTTACCAGTATATCTCTGAAGCATCCCTGACCAGGGACTTCCTGTTATAGCCAATCAAGCACAGTCCAACATCAACTCCCAATATCGGGAGAGATGAAACCTCTCCTATCGCTCATTACCTCCATGTGATTCGGGACTGTACCCAAAAGCCACCGTTTTGCACGTTCTCTTGAACGTGGTAAGGTAGAAATCAAAGCACAGTGGGAATCACACAAGACTCTATGACGATCTCGGGTCTACAGACTAACATGTACCAGTGTCACCAGAGAACTATCATCTGACATGAGGTATAATACCATCTGGGATTTCTCGGCGAGTCTGTTCAGTGTACCCAGTCTCCACTGAGCACCCGTATACTGTCTCTGATGTCAAACACCAATGTATATGGGATCATCCATCGCCCATCTACATGGGTCGAGAAGCTATACGCTAGTCTACTCTGGTATATTGATGCCCTGTCTCGATACACCCACGACTAGGAACATTTGAAGGAGGTACTTAGAGACTACGCTGTCCTACTAGTATGATCTATATCGTAATCCTGGTAGTCAAGTACTCATCCTAAGGGATTTATCAACATGTAACATAGAGACAATCAGTGTTCATGTTAAGATAAAGAGCAACCAGATAGCATACTATCATGTCGAGCAAGAAAGTCCTCCATATATATGTCCAAGCATCCACTACAATATACATCGTATGTACAGTAATAGCCTCTAGGGCATACATATAACTAACAATCTCCCACTTGCACTAGGGCCATCTGTTGTAGTATCAAATACCCAACAATCAGCAGTGGTTGAAGTATCACATACTCAACCATCCCATAAAAGTCTCTCCTGGGAATAGGCCTTTGTGAGCGGATCCTCCTTGTTAATCTCTAAGTCTACTCTCCTTACCTTGATCTCCCTGGAGATCAGCCATCTCCATGATCAGGTGAAACTGCCTAAGAATATGTCTGGATTACTGATGGGACGGGGGTTCCTAGGTATAAGCCACAACTCTATTGTCACACAATGGTAGGAACGAAGTTCATCTCATGAACTAGTGTACATCCAGACTACCTCTTTGGAAGCATCCTTTGTAGTGATGTATCCAGCCTTTATCGTCTAGAATGCCACGCTATCTAGCTTGGAACTCTTCCAACATATCGTCCCTCTACTGAGGGTAAAGACAATGTCTGTAACTGACATTCAGTCATCCTTACCACCCTGGAAGCTATCCAGTGATTCTCCCTAGGATCGATTGATACCAACTCACTACACCAAGTGAGAATCCTAACATCCACTTAGATCTATCTCATAGATCCAAAACCCAGGATTTAGGAGGTATCACCTTGATCCTATATGGAGAATCTTTGTGATAAGAGGAGATTGACCGAGTGTAGCATAGAAAACTCCTTTCCTATCAAGAGTATGTCATCCACATATAATACGAGGATCACCACCACACTCCCTACTACCTTTTTGTATATACAAGGTTCATCTACCATTTTGATGAAGTCAAACTCTTTGACTACCACATCAAAACAGACGTTCCAACTCCACGATGCCTGCTTTAATTCATAAAGCAACTTGCACACATTTCCGCTGCTCCCACTGTCTATGAAGCCCTCTGGCTGTGTACTTATAGACGCTATCTTCTAAATCACTATTTAGAAAAGCAGTCATGACACCCAACCGCCAGATATCGTAGTCATAGTATGTAGCAATGGAAAGTAGGATCCGTATGGACTTAAGCATAGCTTCTGGAGAAAGGGTTTCATCATAAACCACACCTGGTCAGTGACGAGAACCTTTTGCAACAAACCTTAGCTTTGAAAGTCTCAACTTTTCTATGTACACCAAGTAATTTTCTCAAGATATACTTGCTCCTGATGGGGATTTAACCCTTAAGATATAGCAACCAAAGTCCATACTTTGTTGGTGTATATGGATTCCATCTCAGATCGCTTAGCATCCAGCCATTCTCATAGAGTCACCACTCTTGATGGCCTGCTCGAAACTAGTTGGGTCATCATCTCATGATGCAATCCTCGCTCCCACTGTCATAGAAAAAACCGAAGTATCTCTCAGGTGGACGAGGAACCCTACTAGATCGGCTGAGAGGCTGAGGTTTGTTGGGAACTATTGAATCCTTTGGTTCTACCAAATCATCAGTTACAGTTTGTATAGATGGAACTCCTTCCAGTTCTACCTCATGACCACTAATTTCTTCAAAAGAAAATACTTTTCTAAAAAGGTGGCATGCCAAGAAATAAAACACTTTTTGTTCCTCGATGTGGTAGAAGATATTCCCTTGCGAATGCTTGGGATATCCAAAAAACTTCCACAGAACTGACCTTACCTTGAGTTTTTCCGGATTTTTCTTTTGGCATAGGCCGGACAACCCCAAATCTTAACATTCTTAAGAGATGGGATCTTCCCATACCATATCACATATGGAGTGGTAGGCACCTAATTTGGTTGGAACCCTATTCAATAGGTATGCAGCTTCTCAAGTGCATAACCCCCAAAAAGAAATAGGCAACTCAGTAGTACTCATCATAGAGCACACCATATCTCATAGGGTGCGATTGCTCATCCCCGATACACCGACGTGATATGGTGTATACGGAGGAGTAATGCTGAGAGAGAATCTCATTCTCCTTTAGAATAGTCCAGGATTTCCGTGCTCAAGTATTCTTCTCCCTGATCACATCAAAGGACATAATATTTATACCCGTTTTGGTTCTCTGCTTCTGACTTATATTCTTTGAATTTCTCAAAAGCTTCAGACTTGTGTTTCAACAGGAACATATGTCCGAATCTTGAGAGATCATCAGTGAATGTAGTGAAGTACAAAGAACCAGTCCTGGCATGTGTAGACAGGGGACTTACATACATCATCATGTATCAATCCCAAGAGTTCACTAACTCTTTCTCTGTTTCTAATAAACGGAGCTATGGTCATTTTATCTTTGTGACATGACTGGAAAGTTTCACAAGATGTAAATTCAAACTGATTTAAATATGTATCTTTATGTAACTTCATCTAGTCGGGTCGCATTGATATGACCTAGTCTACAATGCTTCAAGAAGGATTCGTTCATTTCTGAACTCTTTCTCTTGTGTGTGTTCTGTACGTTAAGAACTGTAGTTTGATTTAGAACGTTCATGCTTTTAGATAACGTGCCTGAACCGATCAACTCTTGATATAGGAAATGTTCAAATCATTATCCAACAATACAAAATTATATCCTTCTTTACTAAATAAAAAGACTGATATGATATTGTATATCAGGTTCGGTATCTAATAACATTCGTTCAGAATCAATGTATTTGGTAATACAGGGTGATAACTGCCAACAGACTTGGCTGCAACAATTGAACTGTTTCTAACTCTTAAACCTTATCACCCATTCTCGGTTCTCTACCATTCTGTAGCCCATATAACAGATTACATATGTCGGATCCTGATCCGGTATCTCATACCCAGGACGGATACTGAGAAACAGTTCTCGGTAATGAACACACCCGAAGAAGATGCATCATCATGTACTTTCTTCGTTTGGGCGGCACGGGAATCCTGGTAATTCCCTAATTCCTGCTCGGTCTTACAACAATTATAAGTTTGGAGCGGGGCCAACGTTCTCTAGCGCAGTATAACAAGCGGGTTCGGTCAATACATCTGTATTATTATCTTGATTAAGGCGTGACATGGTCGCTACCTGGAGAGAGAGAGAAGAAAACACTCAGCGTATGCTCTTGCAAGATTAGATTGGTTATTAATATATCTAATCAGGATGGCCCCCACTGTTTTAGTCAAATCTTCCTTCAAACCCTAAAAGGAAAGACTAGCCGGGATTAATTACACCCTATAAGTTCGCCAATCTTTCTGCCAGGCCAGTGCCGGAACTTTGATGGAGGTTCCCCGTTCTTTCGCACGGACCTAATTAAAATAAACCTCATTTTCCCAGGGGCGTTACCCCGTTGACACCTTTCTAGACACCTACTTGATCGGCTAATTGTAATGTGTAAAACTCTCCTAAGAGTAACTCTTACTCGCAGTGGGTATCGGGATCCAACAATCTCATAGAAGGTATGCAATCTCATTGTAAATTTCAACACTTGAAATTCCCGATAATATTTTGCCCCGAGCGATCTATGACCTTGACAAGTTCAACAAACTATAGACAGTAAGTCAAGTTCAACCCGTCATTTCCTGATTGAATTAAACCCACCCGCACGACCCTTGACAAGGTCAACAAGATCGCGTTACTACCCTAAAACAATCGCATCATATGCTAGCAGATCAACACTAATCAGCTACCACAAACTACGCCTTGACAAGGTCAACATAGCACGAATACTAACTATTACTTATCTGAAATGATGCAGGGCTACGACAGGTTTTTAAGAAAACCTTTTGCTTAATGAACTTGATATCGTTGTAGAATCAAATGATTTAAATGGAGTGTTTTTGAGGCTTTTACTAGTTTCACTAAAGAGGTCACTCCCGGTGAAGGGATCTCGGCTCTTTCCTTATTGAATAAGGTGCAGGATATTTCACAAATACCACTATTCAAAGCAAAAACTAGAAAAGCAATCAAAAAACAAAACCGAGGGTTATAGCATCTGCCAGTTATTGCTAAAGAGGTCACTCCTGGTAAAGGGATCTCGGCTCTTTCCTTATCGAATAAGGTGCTGGATATTCTACAAGGAATATCGCTATGCAAAGCAAAAACTAGAGCTACCTGTTTTTGAAAATTCGATTCCACAACATCTTTAGGTTTATTTTCTTTCATTAATCTCATTAATGAAGTTCCATCATTTTAAGTTACCTAAATCACAGATAAATACAACGTACGCTTATGCCATCCGCATTCGCCTCGATGTCCCATCATGCACCGTTAGGTTAGGTAACTAACGGCAGAGCGGGGCATGGCTAGCGCGGGTGTAAAATATAAGAAATGTCTATATAATATATCACATATACTATATACATTATCTATCTCAACATATACAGTGATCACATCACAGAATATCGCAGCAGAACACAACATATGAAACATTGGATATACTAGGATTTCCGGGTTTTATATTAAGCCTGTATAAAACACGGATTCCACGGTCGTGGTGAATAGCCAAACCCATATCCCTAGACTCCTACGAGAGCGGCAAGCAACCCTACCAATTCTAGAGTTAGGAGACCCGGTCTCGACTCCTCAAGATGGTCTCCCACTGGACCGTAGAACCCGGTTACTTATGCTCCCCGCCTTAGGTCTATCCTAATGCGGAAACGTAAATAATATACAATGGTGACATCATCCACAACCCAGAAGTGCCCCAATAAAAGAATATTACATACAATGAATTTTACATGAATGAAAATGAAAAACTCTCATCTCACATAAAACCCCGGCTATTCAAACACGACGATCCAATGTAACATATCACAGAAACACATAACATCACATGTCATCAACATAAGTAAATATGCGTATCCCAATTGTCGTGGACGTCTAGCAACGAAACCAGCGATACACCACATATTACACTTACGGTCGCAGAAAAGAAAGTGAAAAACTACAACAATTGGAATCCGCAACCACCTTAGACATCACATGCCTAACCAAATGAATTCCTTAGACATCGCTCATGCATAACAATTATAAACCCCGTATTTTAGTCTTGATCTCGAAAACACTTTTCAATATCTAGTCGGGTAATTCAACAAGATTCCCGACATCCTGATCGAATGCTCGTCGGAAACTTTAGTAGACGGCCGCACCCCCCGATACCGTCGACGAAGTGCACTAAAGCGGAACACCGCTGTCGCGAGCACCAGAACGGATGCTTTTGGCGACGGGGTTCTCCTACAGTCACTTGGTCGGGGCTATGGGGCGTGGCTATCTATTAAGTTTACCCGGCGAGTATCCGTGTACGCTACGTAATTGCGACGGACTTTTGATCACATCAAAATCCCGAGGCAACCGATCAAATGAGACTAAACTGCTAGATTTATAAAATTCAAACTAGTTAGCTCATAACTACATTTGTGGATTCCAAATATTGTATCCCATCACATAATATCCGGATGACGTTAAACTTTTCGATCGATTCATCAAAGTCCCACAATTTCCCGACAGCTCAACACTTGAGCACAGTTTTAGTAATACCCAGAATATGCCACAGTATCTATGCACCAGCCGTAGAAGGGCAGACCCGAGCCTCACTCATGTCTCCACGGAACTACGGCAAACCCTAAGGTATTACCGCGGTTCCGCGATCCAAAAAAGTTGAGTTAGGGTTACATTCTTCTAGAGGTTCATAGAATTACTTGTATGTTTTTCCGAATATGTTAAACTTGGAAAAATGAGTTTTGATAATCGTTCGAACTTTTTAACTTCGCCTAGACAATATATGAATAACCCAAAACATTGTTAAAACTACGAATACGAAACACTCTGAATTGCTTATAGTGTAAGATTACATCACATGCAAAATTAGCAAAAATAAACAACACCTAAAACATCAAAACCAACTCACTGGAACACAAAAATAAATTCAGGCAATTCTGGAAAAAGGTGGCCGGCCCCATCACTACTCATCTCGGCCAAAATCCGAAAAAAAACCCTGAATTTTTCATGGTGTTCATGATATATCCCATATAACACTCTGTACTTATTTTAAAAAAAATTGACAACATTTTAAATTCGACAGAAACTTCAATTTCATGTTTCAAGTTTTGGAGTATTTCGGTTTCGTAATCTTAACAAAATCAGTCTAATTTTATAGCATGGCTCTGATACCACTGCAGGGTTCCCTAACACGACAGCAAGGTTTCGGGAGCCATCGTTCATACCAAATTCAAAATTTTGTCGTTCTAGCTAACCATAACCCTAGAATCGTATACTAAATATCGACGGAATAGAAATGCAAACACTTTGCAACTAAAATAGGGCAAGGAATAAAACCTTTGTAGACCGGTCCTTCACTTCATTAGCTCCGTGTAGTCATCCCTTCGCTGCGATCATGAACTCCGGACTCTAGAAAGGCTCCACAAGATGTACGGATCAAGCTTGCTAGAAGACTTCGAGACCAAAGATGATCTACGTTGAGGAGACACTAACCCAAGCTATCTCTTCACTAATTATGGAATTAGTGAAGCAAACACCCTATACTAAATGGCAAGTAGTAGAGGATGATGAAGTAGAAAGTGGGCTCACTTTAGTTTTATTTTTCTCACAAATTTTCTTACATCTCCATTGAAGCTAGAAAGCTTTTGAGGAGGAAGAAGAAGATAACTCTCATGATTATCAAGTGAATGAAAGAATAAAATCATGAGTTTAGAAAATAAGCCATGGTGAGTATATGCCATCCCTTAACCCTTGTAGAGAGTTAACCATGGCTAGATATGATGGTTGGGTTTATAAATATCTTAAGCTAAACAAAAATGGAAGACTAAGTCAATGCAACCTTAAGCTTCTCAAAGCTTCTTGCCATGAAAAAATCCAACACATTTTTGAATAACTTTAAATAAATAAAACCCTAAATAAATCCTAGCATGGTGTAAGTCATACACACACCCATGTCCATGTATCATCAAGCATGACACATAATAATGTACACTTGCATATATCACATATATACCATGTGCACAAAACTAGTGAGAAAAGAAATCATAAGTGAGCAAATACTAGTTAATGTAAATTAATATATCAAACATATAATTATACATTAAATTATTAAATCAATAATTGATTCAATAATCCGGCTATATCACATATAACCGACTAATATCATATGTAACAACTTATCGAATCAACACTTGATTCGATAACCCGGCAATATCTCATATAACCGGCCAATGTCACAAATCACGAGAATAGAATACGGTATCTCATATCGTATCAATCTCGGTTCCGCACATATCACATATGTGCTCCTACTCTGTTTCGCTTGAGCGAGGAAAACCTCTGTGTAGGACTCTAAAGACTCGTCAATACGCCGACAGTAGGTGATGATCATATCAAATACCCACAAGCCACAAGCGGTCTGCTAAATGGAACGGCCACCCGGTTATTGAGCGATCAGAAGATCAACAAGCAAGCCTGCTCATACTCCAGCGAATCCAATCAGTAACGCTACTGTATAGTCCGGTCTTTTCGTCAGATATGTCGCATATCTCGTCTAGGGGTCGTAAACATCAGACCCCAGTAACTTGATAAGTCGTGCCGATGTGAGGCTCATAACAGGTCAAGAAACTACTAATAACACCTACCAGTATATCTCTGAAGCAGCCCTGGCCATGGACTTCCTGTTATAGCCAATCGAGCACAACGCAACATCAACTCCTAATACCGGGAGAGACGAAACCCCTCCTATAGCTCATTGTCTCCATGTGATTCGGGACTGTACCCAAAAGCCACCGTTTTGCACGTTCTCTTGAACGTGGTAAGGTGGAAATCAAAGCACAGTGGGAATCACACAAGACTCTATGACGATCTTGGGTCTACAAACTAACCTGTACCAGTGTCACCAGAGAACTGTCATCTGACGTGAGGTATAATACCATCTGGGAGTTCTCGGCGAGTCCGTTCAGTGTACCCAGTCTCCACTGAGCACCAGTATATTGTTTCTGATGTTAAACACCAATGGATATGGGATCATCCATCGCCCATCTACATAGGTCGAGAAGCTATACGCTAGTCTACTCTGGTATATCGACACATTACTATGTATGAGGCTTAAGAGTTCCACAGATCTTTCTCCGTGTCCAGTAAACGGAGTTTTGTTCATTTTACCTTTGATACAGGACTGACAAGTCGCATAAGATTTATATTCAAAAGGATTTAAATATCCATCTTAATGTAGCTTGTTTAGTCTTGTTTCATTAATATGACCAAGTCTACAATGCCAAAGAAAAGCTTCATTTATATCTGAAAATTTTCTTTTACTTGTATGTTGTATATTGAAAACTGTGTGTTGGTTTAGGACGTAAGTACCGTTATTTAGTGTACCATACCCAATCAACTGTTGATTCAAGTTAATGTTCATAATATTGTTTTGCAACACAAAATGATATCCTTCATTGTATAACAAAAAATGGATATTATATTACATAGCATACTAGGTACATAATAACAAGGGTTCAAAACCAAAATACATCCCGAAGGCAACCCCAGATGATACTCTCATACAGATACAGCATGTACATCGAAACCATTTCCAACCCGAAGAGTATGGTCACTAGTCTTCAAAACTCTATTGTTTCTCAATCCCTGCATACAATTGCAGATGTGAGAACCAGAACAGGTATCTAATACCCAAGATGCAGAGTTTATAGAAAAACAGTTTTCAGTTACAGACACACCTGATGCGGAATATGCTTCTTCTTCTTGAGATCAACAAGATACAGAGCACAGTTGCGTTGCCAGTGTCCTGACTTGTGGCAGTAAAAACATTCTCCTTTTCCACTTCCCGCGGCCCCGGATTTGTCTTTCCCCTTTGCCTTTACAACTCCACCTTTCGGTTTGGTGGGTTTCTTCTTCTTCTTTCCCTTGGCCTTACCTTTTGGGATGTAAGAGGAAGATGGCCCAGCAAGCAGAGCGGGAGTTTTCGTTGTCTTATGTGTGCTCTCTACAATTCTCAACATATTGAGAAGTTCAGGCAGTGATTTCTCCAAATCGTTCATATTGAAATTCACAATGAACGGAGCAAAGGCAGGGGGAGAGACTGTAGAACAATATCAGTATATTGCTCATTATCCATGGTCCATCCCAGGTCCTCAAGTTCTTCTATAAGACCAATCATCTTCAAGACATGTTCTCCTACTGATGTGCCAGGGGCCATCCGCATCTGAAATAACTTTCGAGATGCCTCATATCGCAATGTCTGAGATTGCTCTGTATACAACTCCTTTGTATGGAGAAAGATGGATTGAACATCCATCTTCTCATGCTGCTTATGATGTATACCGTCCATAGAAGCAAGCGCGAGGCACTTGGCCGTGTCACAATCAATATCCTATGTTTTTCGGATCTCTCTATCCGAAACAGATGATTCAGGACCTGGGACGGGTGGGGCTTTGGTAGTGAGGACATATGATACTTTATCATATGCGAGTACAATGTTCAAGTTCCTCAACCATTCTTTATAATTCGGTCCTGTCAGTTTGTTTTTCTCTAAAAGAAGCTTAAGTCTCGTCATCGGTATCTGCCATTAGGACAGAGAAAAGAAAACACTCAGCGAAATACTCTTGCAAAGATTTAGATTGGTTATTATCTTATCTAATCGATGTCTCCCACTGCTTTTGTCAAATTTTCATTCAAAACCTAAAAAAGAAAACTAGCCAGGATTAATTACATTCTACAGTTTCACTAACCGGTCAGCCAGGCCAGTGTCGGTACTTTGAGGGAGGTTCCCCGTGCTTTCGCACGGACCTAATTAAAATAAACCTCGTTTTCCCAGAGGTCAAACTCCGTTGACACCTTTCTAGACACCTACTGGATTAGCTAATTGTAAAGTGCAAAACTCTCCTGGGAGTAACTCTTACTCACAGTGGGATCGGGATCCAACTATCATATAGAAGGTATGCAATCTCATTGCAAATTTCAACTCTTGAAACTCCTGATATGGTTTTTACCCCTAGCTGGTTATGACCTTGCCTATGGTCAACATATCATAAGCACTAGTCAAGTTCTACCCGTCATTTCGTGATTAACCAGACCCACCCATATGACCCTTGACTATGATCAACATAATCACATGAATGTCCTAACTGATCGCATCATATGCTTTGTAGGAAGACATCACTTCGCTACCGTACACTACGCCTTGACTATGATCAACATACGTAGCATGAATACTAAGTACTCTGCTTCCTAAAATGACGAAGGGTTGCGGATGGTTTTTATGAAATCCTTTAACGCTTTGAACTTGATCTCGCTGTAGAATCAAAATAGTTTAAAAAAGGAGTAGCTTAAGCTCCGCATCTTTTTGAAACTTGCATTTTTCATAAAAAGGCCGAGTGTGTTTCAAATCCGATTCTACAACATCTTTAGGTTTCTTTTTCTTTACATTAATCTTATTAATATAGTCCCATCATTTAAGTTCCTAAGCCATCAAAGAAAAGAAAAGAAAACAGAGCGTATACTTATGCCATCCGCATTCGCCACAGTGTCCTGTTATGCACCGTTAGGTTACTTAACTAACGGCATAACGGGACGGGACTAGCGCGGGTGTAAAACATAAGCAACGTTTATTATATATCATATATATAATAATAATCCATTCGTCTCAGATACTACGTAATCTCATCACAGAATATCAACAGCAGAAGCACATATGAAAATATAGGATATCTAGGAGGTCTGTATTTTGTATTTAGCCAACAATAGAAAATACGGATTCCACAGTCGCGATGAATAGCCAAACCCACATCCCTAGACCCTTACGAGAGCGGCAAGTGACCCTACCAATTCTAGAGTTTAGGAGACCCGATCTCGACTCCTCGAGATAGCCTCCCAGTGAACCCTAGAACCCGGTCACTTGTGCTCCCCTCCTTGGGTCTATCCTAATGCGGAAAAGTAAATAATATACAATAATGGTGACAACATCCTTAACCCGGAAGTGCCCCAAATAAAAGAATATTATATACAATTAATTTTTACATGAATGAAAATAAAGACTCTCATCTTACATAAAACCCCCGGCTATTCAATCACGACAATCCTGCACATCATATCTCAGCAGCACATAATATCACATATCATCAACACAAGTAAGTATGTGTACCCCGATTGTCGTTGATGTATAGCAACGAAACCGGCGATACACCACATACTACACTTACGGTCGCAGAAAAGAAAGTGAAAAACAACAACAATGGCAATTATCACATTCACATATATCAAGACGATGTTATACGTTTCGATCGAATCAACTAACACCCACAAATTACCCTGAGAGCTCAACACTTGAGTAAAATTAAAATACCCAAAAATGTGCCACAGTGTCTATGGACCAGCCGTAGAAGGATCAACCAATGCCTCATTTATGACACCACGGAACTACGGAAAACCCTAGGGTTCGATCACGGTTCCGTGGGCATAGAATCGAGTTAAGGTTTTATGTTCTTCTAGAGGGTCCATAGGGATACTTGCACGATTTTCCGAATACATTCAACTTCGGAAAATTACAACACTTGAAAATTTCAACGGGGTTCTAGATGTGGGGTTTGAAGTTCGTTCGAACTGTTAAATATTGTCTAGGTTACCATTACAGTGTTAAAATATACGACTACGAAACACTACAAATTAGCCTGATTGGTTCGAAAAAGTGTTTGTAGTTAACCGCAATCAGAACAGTGTCACGTGTAGCTAGACCGAGGTGAGTACGGGTCGTCCTCCGGGAAACATTGAATCTTTTATTCTGACTTTAGATGTGTTGAGAGAGAGGGGGGAATAAAGAATATTGTAGAATGGTTTCTATATCTACGTTAAGCACTAATGTAAAATATAGATCTAGATTATTTATGGATGTAGTTAATATAAGAAGGGGGCTTGTAGGGTTCGTTAGGATTTAGTAGTCATGGAAGATTAACTAAAAGTTACCCTTTTATCCTTTAATAGATTTAAAACTAGAACGACGGTGATGCGTGTAGATTAGGGTTTCTGGAGGAAAAAGGAATCCCACTCTTAACCCATATCTCGACACGGAACTCCGTTCATATCTAGTCTTTACCAAAACAATAATTAATCTAATCTCTAATCGCGGTCGAGACTAACAATGAATTGTTAGCGCGTCCGATTAGGATGTTAATGATTGTTTTGATAAGGTATAAACTTTATAGGACGTAAAAAGAGTTTAGGTATTTTCATCATCTATTAACCCACCCTAATCCTACGGACCCTAACAAGCGGAGAATTACTCGCGCATGTTGGGAGAAAAAGTGATGGAAAGAAAATGCATAATTAAACTACAAAGAAATAGAATAGGAAAAAAGAGCAACCTTTATTAATCAACAATATTCATTACACTTTGATTCCTTAGAAAATGATTACAAATACTAGTTTGCTTCTCGATCTCTTCTAAGGAGGTAGATGAACCGTTGATGATCAGCCTGGATGCGTGAGCCGTCTTGGACTTCCTGATCTCGTCGGCTTGATAATTTTTCCAAAAGGGTCTCGGTCCTTATTTATACTTCAAAAGCCAGAAATTTAGATGCCTAAATTGGGGAATAGCAGTTATGATCCAGCCTCAAAATTTCCAGCCCCTAACTCTTCAACTACGCGGCGGATCCGCGGCATCAAGGGGCTCATGCCGCGGATCCGCGGCCTGATGATCAGCTCCGTTGATCAAACTTCTAGGGCTGGCTCGTTGTGACATGCGGCGATCCTTGGAACCTTCAGAATTTGGAAATCTTTTCTTTTCTTCTGCCAGAATTGATTGTTTAATTTTGATTTCTTAATTAGGCAGGTTAGCTTTAACAACTTGATTTCCTTGATTTTAGACCAGAAAATTATGCACAACAACTCAACAAATAATATTTAGTAGACTTAGTTCTACTAGGATTAGGTCAATAATATTATATACATTTTCCTACCAAATGCAAATTATCATATTGTTAGTGTATATGCTCTAGAGGTCATTACTGTATCATACTAGATTGTATATTACTTAGTGGAAGCTTGGGATATTCACCTTGTATAGACAATCTTGCTCAATATAGTAGTATGATACTTGGTTTGTTTCTACTTCAATGTGTACATGTGTTTATTTTAGTATATCACCTATACACATCAGTGGAGCCCTTAGGATCTTTGCTTGATTACCAGCGTTGTGATGGCAGTCACACTAGTGGGGGCTGGGTAATCTATAAGCACATCCTTATGCAGGTCCCTAGTCACAGGACTATCGAGACAGGGTATCGATACTTCGGAGTAGACTAGCGTATGCGCTTCTCATCCCAGTATGGGAGACGGTCTTTTCTACAGCCGTCAGAACGTCGTACTTGAGATAGTATGCGGGTGCTCGTTGGGTTACGAGTACACTGGAAAGGCCTCGTCGGGAACTGCTGGTTGGTACTATACCTATCGTCAGTTATCAGTTCCCAGGTGACATGAGTACAGCTTAGTCCGCTGACTTGACACTGTCACTTCGCCTCGAGTGTGTTCCCACTGTACTTAGATTACTACCCTACCACGGCTCAAAGGAGTCGTGCAAACAGGTAGTAGTTGGGTGCAGTCCCGAAGCACTTGGAGGCAGTGACGGTTAGACAGGATTCGTCTCTCCCGGTATTGGGGGTTGACATCGCGCTGTGTCTAGGAGAGCCATTACACGAGTAGTCCCTAGCCAGGGCAAGCGAGATATACTGGTAGGTTTCCAGTGTTATCTCAGGGTGTTCTGGGCTTCACTCCGACACGACTTGTACCGCTATTAGGGGACTGACGTTTACCGCCCCCTAGGCCCGCCATGCGATGTATCAGACGAACAGACCGGACTGTACAGAGAGATTGTCACATTCAGACTCAGTAGGAGTTCAGATGGGTTTCACCTCGTCCGTCTTCTTGTCGGCATCTACCTGGGACCGTTACGCACAGCTAGTGCCGCTTGCGGTCTGTGGTTAAACCCACTGCCAGCGTAGTGTCGAGTCTTTAGAGTCCCACACAGAAAGCTATTCGCCTTTAGGCAAAAGAGTAGAGGTCGCATGGTTTTGCGACAGGTCGCATGGTTTTGCGACAGGGTTCGGTCACATCCGTGCACTTGTGCACGTACAGTGTCCGGACAGTTAACACTAGCGGGCTTTGGTTTAAGCCAGATCCAAGTGTACGTTTTGGAATTGGTTTTATCTTGTTTGTATTCGTGTTCCTCGGAACGCGGATGCGGGTGTGTATGCACTGTTGACAGAGAGACAGAGGCAGAGGATTCTCATTGGGGTTGTTGACTGTTGACAGTTGACTGTTGACTATTGACTTTTGGCTGAACCCTAATGAGAATAAGATATATGATTAACAATAATATTAATTAAGTATTATAGTGACATGGTTGTTGAGGGGTTGACTTTGTTGACTTGTTGACTTTGTTGACCAGTTTACTAGGTTGGACTAGTTGACCATCATCATGACAATGGCTATCATTCCATGGCAAAGACTTTTGCTTTCTTGTTTATTTATGCAAAATGAGTGCATGAAATGATATAGCCATTTTGACTTAAACCACCACACAATACTTGATTACTATTTTTGTTATGATGGCTTTTGGATTATGAGTGGTTGGATGAGAAAAGAGTGGCTCATTCTTTCATTTGTTTTCTCTCTCTTGAGCTCTCTCATTCTCAAGCTCTCCCTCTTCCTCTTGCTCTCTCTAGCTCAAGGCAAACCATTCTCATGTGTTGAGACTCATTGCCTTAGAGATAAAAAGACACCAAAACAATCCTCTACTCATTCTAGTTCACAAGGCCTAGCAAGCCAAGTGTTCTAGTTTCTTCAAAGATCGAAGAAGAAGCCAAAGGTAGAAGCTTTCGGGTGGATCCATCTTCGGCGCAAGGAGACGACGAGGTGAGGCCGATCCATACACCGGGAGGACTTGAAGACGAAGGAGTTCAAGAAAGGTATAGCCCCCTAACCGAGTAGGTAAACTCAAGTTAGGTTGTTAATTAGTTGTTTAGCAAAGATCCGTATTATGAGTCCATGTTACCACCCTCTTGAAAATCGTTTTTCACCACTTCCGCAACCCCGTAAGCACCGGGGAAGGGTAGCATGGACTTACAGTGGTATCAGAGCCTAGTTAAACACTATCTAATATGTTAGCAAAGTAAGTAGAAGTTTGATCGAAGAAAAAGTCGCGAAACAAACCCGTAAAATCAAGTTTCTGCCCAATTTTTTTTCTGTCCAAAAAATGATAAATCTTATCTTAAAAATCGGCTCAGGCTTTTGTTTAAACACCCAAGAAATTTCGTCCATCGAATCGGTTAAAGCGCCGCGGAAACGCGGCGGGAGCATGCTCCCGCCGCGGTTCCGAGGCCAAGTTGACTCGGTCGAGGAAACTATTTCTTGCAGAGTGTTTCTGGGGTTGTTTTGGGATTTTTGGGATATATGTTTTCTGCCCAGATTTTACAGAAAGAAAAATTTGTTTTTGGGGCTTGAAAATCCGTATTTTTATCGAACTTCTAAAGACTAAGGCTAACGGGTTTATATCTGTGATGTGATATATGCATTGAACGTCCGCTAATCGCTATACGTCGATTAGTGGGAGTTATACATATCTGTGATCTGTAATGTTGATGGTATGTGTATATGAATTCATTGGATTGTCGCGGATGAATAGCCGGGGGTTGTGAGATGAGAGTTTTCTTTTATCTTTCAATTCATGTAATATGTAAATTGATGTAATATTATTTTTGGCTGCACAACCGGGTCGGGGTTGTAGCCGTCATTGTATAATTTCTTTTTACTGTTTTTGCTCCTAGGATAGACCCAAGGTGGGGTGTACAAACTACCGGGTATCTCGAAGTGCCGAGTGGCCTACTCACGTCGTTGAGGGAAGTTGCTCCACTTCGGATATTTGGCGGGTAGTTTGCCGCACCCGTAGGGGTCTAGGGTGGGATATTGGCTATTCATCGCGACCGTGTAATCCGCTTTTCGTTACAGGCTCGTACGAATTGCGGATTCCTAGTATATCCAATGTGTTCATCTGTGATCTGAAATGGCTATCATTGCAATATATCTATATATGATATTATTTAGGCATTGCTTATGTTTTGCAGCCGCGCTAGCCCAGCCCCCGCTCTGTCGTTAGTTAAGTAACCTAACGGGTAATGACGGGGCCCCGTGGCGAATGCGAATGGCATAAGCATACGTCATATTTTGGTTGTTTTCTGCAATGGTAGTATTAAATGATGGGACGCATTAAAAGAACTAATGCAAGAAAAATAAACCAAGTAAAAGTCGTTGGAACACTTTCAAAACCACTCGGTTTCTTTTCAAAAGAACTTTTAAACGCGGAGCTTAAGCCACTCCTTTTAAAAGCTATCTCGTTCCATCGATCATATCAAGTTCACTACGTTCAAGGTTTTACCAAAACCATCCGTAGCCCTCCATCATTTCAGTTAAATATTCGGTAGGATTCAAGTTATGTATTTTGACCTCACGCCAAGGCATAGTGATTGGTAGCTGCCGGATATTTATCTGTTGCATAGATAGAATGCGTTGGTTTGAGACAGTCGTACTGCCATTTTGGCCTACGTCAAGGGTACGTGCGGGTGGGTTCAAATTAACCTGGATAATGATGGGAAGAACTTGACATGTGACTTATGACATTTTGACCTCACGCCAAGGTCATAAGAGCATGGGGCAAAAATCCACATCGGGAGTTTCAAAAGAACTGAAACTTGCTAGCACTGCATACCATTTGGAGTGTGATGATTCTGGTAGGATTCCTTCAGTTTTGTCACGCGATGATATTTGGATCCCGATCCTACTGTGAGTATATGCTACTCCTCGGGAAATTTCTCGCTAAACGATCAATGCTATAAACCTAGTAGGTGTCTAGAAAGGTGTTAGCGGGGCTACGCCCCCAGGGAAAAGAGGTTCTTAAATTAAGGAACTTCGCGAAAGCGTTGGAAAACCTCCCTCGAAGTACCGACACCAGTCTGGCCGAACGGTTAAGCAAGTATTGTACGGTAAGATTGATCCTGACTAATTCTTCCTTTTTGGTTTGAGGAGGGATTCGAGAGACAGTGGGAGCCATCCTGTTTAGACAAATTAAAAACCACTCTAAACTTGCAAGAGCAACATGCTAAAGTGTTTATTCTCTCTCTCCTAATTGCTGCGACCAAACATCATGACCGGACTTAAGTTATTACTAGATAAAAATATACTGACAGGGCCAAACTACAAAGATTGGCTCAGGAATATCAAAATGGCAATCACTTATGACAAGTTGGGATATCTCCTTACCACCAAAGCTCCCCCTGTCCCAGGTCCCACCTCCAACGTCGCGGATAAGGAAATCCGTAAGACTTGGGAGATTGATAGCGCGAAGGCCAAGTGCCTCATGCTTGCCTCTATGGACAACGAACATCAGAGGAGGAACGAGAATATGGACCTCGAATCCATATTTCTCCATACAAAAGAACTGTATGGAGAGCAATCTCGTATCGCAAGATACGAAGTGTCGAAGAAGTTATTTTCGGCAAGGTTGGCCATCGGATCATTGGTAGCGGAACACGTGCTTAAGATGATTGGCGTCATTGAGGAGCTCGCGGAACATGGGACTGTTAGTTATATGTATGCCCTAGAGGCCATTACTGTACATTGGATGTATATTGTAGTGGATGCTGGGACATATATAGGGAGGACTTTCTTGCTCGACATGATAGTATGCTATCTGGTTGCTCTTTACCTTAACATGTACACTGATTGTCTCTCTGTTACATGTTGGTAAAGCCCTTAGGATGTGTACTTGACTACCTGGACTGTGATGCGGATCATACTAGTGGGGACATGGTAGTCCATAAGTACATCCTTCAAAGTCCCTAGTCGTGGGTGTATCGAGACGGGGCATCGATATACCAGAGTAGACTAGCGTGTACCTTCTCGACCCATACAGATGGGCGATGGATGATTCCATATCCATTGGTGTTTGATATCGGAGATGATATACGGGTGCTCAGTAGAGACTGGGTACACTGGACGGACTCGCCGAGAACTTCCAGATGGTATTATACATCACGTCAGATGGCAGTTCTCAGGTGACACTGGTACAGAGTAGTCTGTTGACCCGAGATCGTCATAGAGTCTTGTGTGATTCCCACTGTGCTTTGATTTCCACCTTACCACGTCCAAGAGGGCGTGCAAAACGGTGGCTTTTGGGTACAGTCCCGAATCACATGGAGGCAATGAGCGATAGGAGGAGATTCATCTCTCCCGGTATAGGGAGTTGATGTTGCGCTGTGATCGATTGGCTATAACCGGAAATCCCTGGCCAGGGTTGCTGAGATATACTGGTAAGTGTTACCAGTAGTTTCTCGAATTGTTATAGACCTCATATCGACACGACTTATCGAGCTATTGGGGTCTGACGTTTACCACCCCTAGGCAAGATATGCGACATATCAGACGACAAGACCGGACTGTACGGTAGTGTTACTGGTTGGATTCACTGGAGTGTGAGCGGGCTTGCTCGTCGATCTTCTGATCGCTCAATACCCGGGTGGCCATTACGTTTAGCAGACCGCTTGCGGATTGTGGGTGTTTGATATGATCATCATCTGCTGCCGGCGTATTGACGAGTCTTTAGAGTCCTACACAAAGGTTTCCTGGCTCAAGCGAAACGAAATAGGAGCGCATATGAGATATGTGCGGGACCGAGAATAATACGTGTATGTGATACCGTATTTCATTCTCGCGATCGATGTGTCGAATGGTTGTATGCGATATAACCTAGTTATCGATTCAAGCGTTGATTCGATAAGCCGATACATTGAATACTAGTCGGTTATATGCGATATGACCGGATCATTGAATCAAGTGTTGATTTAATGATTTAATGTATAATTATATATATTTGATATATTACTTTGCATTATCTAGTATTGGTTCACTTTAAATGGATTTTCTCACTTGGTTATACAAGTTGTATATGTGATATACTTTTTATGCAATTGATTGTATCATATTTGATGATACATGCTTACTTGGTTAAGTGTAAGGAATTAAACCATGGTTAAACTAATGATTAGGGTTTAGTTTATCCATTACTTATTTATTAATTTATTTATTTTCTTTTTCATTATGGAAAGGATAAATGAATGGTGGATAATTTTGTTTGTTAGTTGAATCTTCTTGAAGCTTTGACTAAGTCTTCACTCTTGTCTTATACTTAACCCTAACCATTCAAGTTAACCATGGTCTATTCTCTACACTCAACTAAGGTTAGTATATGATAAGTATTTCATTTATTTTCTAATTAATAAAGACTTATCATATTCTATCATCTTCTTGCTCATCTTCTTCTTCATGAAGAAACCTTACTTCATCAATGGTGGATTGATGAAACAAGTGAGAAATCCAATTCTAAAGTCTACCCAGTTCCTATTTCTTCATCCTCTACCTCTTGCCAAGTAGTAGAGTGTGTTTCCTTCACAAGTTTTCATGGCTTGGTGAAGGTGGAGCTTGATCTAGTGATGCTTCGACGTAGATCATCTTCGGCACGTCGTCGATGACCTAGCCCGTTCATTCTCCGATGAAGCCGACGCTAGAGCCCGGGGTTCGACTTGGACAGCGAGGAGACTTCATTGCGGAGCTAGGGAGGTGGAGAAACGGATCTACAAAGGTTGTATTTCCGTATTCTTTTAGTTATGTGTTAACTAGTTAGCTTTTTTCGCCTAGATTTCTAGCCAACGATCCGTACACTAGGGTTTCTCGGCACCGTAATTTTTGAAATTGGCATGATTGATGCCTTGTGAGACCTCTTGAGAGTGCCTAGGAACCCTACAGTGGTATCAGAGCCTAGCTAGAGCCTTAGGCGAAGTGTAGACGGATTTTGAATTCCGAACGAACCCGAAACCCTATTACAAAATGCTCTCTGGACTTTTTCCAAAATCTGGAGTTTTTCGATATTAAAAATATTCAGAAAAAATAGCAGGAAGATCTAAGGGTTACTGGAAAATTCGAGGTTCTAATTCCTTAATATCGCCGCGGATCCGCGGCATGAGCATGCTCATGCGGCGGTTCCGCGGCAAATTTGTCGTTTAGTGCATCGAATTTTGCACCTAAATTCCTAGTTTTCTGTGATGGTTTTCCTGGGAATTTTAAATATTTTTTCAAGAGTTGAATTTTCTGGGTTGTTTTGGGGATTCGAATGTTCGACCGGATTATCAAATTTTGTCTTTGTAGCTTTCCGGATAAATTTTAGAATATGTTAAAAAGTTCGACCGGATATAAATACCCAATTTTTCCCCTGTCGGGAAATTTCCAAGTGTTGGATTTTTCCGTAGTTTAACGACGTTCTAAGTAGTGCAAGTAACGCGATGGACCCTCTAGAAGACAACAAACCTTAACTCGATTATGTGACCGTCTTGAACTGCCCTTTGAACCTTCGGGTTTGAGGCAGTACGGCGTGCCACATGTGAGGCGTTGGCTTGACCCTTCTACGGCTGGACCGTTGGTACTGAGGCACGAACTGAATGTTGTTAGACTTATTTCATGAGTTGAGCTGTATCCGGAAAACTTGGGTGTTTGACTATTCGATCGGAAAGTTTAACATTTTCTATTTATCTGGAATGTGATACAATAATTGGAATTCACAAGTAGTTATGAGATAACTGAATGAATGTTATAAACATAGCAGTTTAGTCTCACTTGATCGGTTGCCACGGAATTTTGATGTGATCAAAAGTCCGTCGCAATCACGTAGCGTACGCGAATACTCGCCGGGTAAACTTAATAGACAGCCTCACTCCATAGCCCCGACCAAGTGACTGTAGGAGAACCCCGTCGCCGAAAGCATCTGTTCGGGTGCTCCCGGTAGCGGTGTTCCGCCTTGGTGCACTTCGTCGACGGTATCGGGGGTGCGACCGTCTACTAAAGTTTGCGACGAGCATTCGATCAGTATTTCGGGAATCTTGTTGAATTGCCCGACTTGATATTGAAAAGTGTTTTCGATATAAAGACTAAAATGCGGGGTTTATAATTGTTAGGCATGTGAAGTCTAAGGAATTCATTTGGTCAGGCATGCGATGTCTGAGGAGGTTGCGGATTCCAACTGTTGTAGTTTTACACTTTCTTTTCTGTGACCGTAAGTGTAATATGTGATATCGCCGATTTCGTTGCTATATGTCAACGACAATTGGGATGCGCATATTTATTTACGTTGATGACATGTGATGTTATGTGTTGCTGGATATGTTATATTGGATCGTCGTGTTTGAATAGCCGGGGTTTTTATGTGAGATGAGTGTTTTTCATTTTCATTCATGTAAAAACTTGTATGTAATATTCTTTTATTTGGGGCGCTTCCAGGTTGCGGAAGTTGTCACCTTTTGTATATTATTTACTTTTCCGCACTAGGATAGACCCAAGGAGGAGGGCACAAGTAACCGGGTTCTGGTGTCCAGTGGGAGACCAACTCGAGGAGTCGAGTCCGGGTCTCCTAACTCTAGAATTGGTAGGGTTGCTTGCCGCTCTCGTAGGGGTCTAGGGGTGTGGTTTTGGCTATTCATCACGACCGTGGAATCCGTGTTTTATACTGGCTCGTATTGAAAACACGGACGTCCTAGTATATCCAATATTTCATATGATTCTTCTGCTGCGATATCTGTGATGTGATCATGTGATGTTCTGTGATAGATACAGTATATAGTATATATGATATATTATATAGGCGTTACTTATGTTTTACACCCGTGCTAGCCCTGCCCTGCTCTGCCGTTAGTTATCTAACCTAACGGTGCACGAGGGGACATCGAGGCGAATGCGGATGGCATAAGTGTACGTCGTATTTATCAGTGATGTTTAGGTATTTAAATGATGGGACTTCATTAATGAGATTAATGAAATAAAAGAAACCTAAGATGTTGTAGAATCGAATTTCAAAATAAAACAGGTAGCTACAGTTCTTGCTTTGCACAGCGGTATATATGATATATCCTACAACTTATTCGATAAGGAAAGGACCGAGATCCCTTCACCGGGAGTGACTCCTTTAGCAATAACTGGCAGATGCTACACACTCGGTTTGTCTTTTGATAGTTTTTAAGTTTTTTGGCTTTGCACAGTGATATATATGATATATCCCGCACCTCATTCGACGAGGAAAGGACCGACGATCCCTTCACCGGGAGTGACTCCTTTAGCAAAACTAGAAAAGCCTCAAAAACACTCCATTTCAAAATTCATTCGATCCTACAACGATATCAAGTTCATTACGCAATAGATTTTCAGAAAAACCTGTCGTAGCCCTCCGTCATTTCAGATAAGTCCTATTTAGTATTCGTGCTACGTTTGTTGACCTCCGTCAAGGCGTAGTGTGCGGTAACTAACTAGTATTTATCTGCTTATGCATATGATGCAGATTGGATTAGGGTAGTCGTGCGGCCTTGTTGACCTCCGTCAAGGGTCGTGCGGGTGGGTTTAATTCGATCAGGAAATGACGGGTTGAACTTGACTAACGCACAATGGTTTGTTGGCCTGCGTCAAGGTCATAGGACGCTAGGGGCAAAATATTATCGGGAATTTCAAGTGTTGAAATTTGCAATGAGATTGCATACCTTCTATGAGATAGTTGGATCCCGATACCCGCTGCGAGTAAAAGTTACTCCTGGGAGAGTATTACACATTACAATTAGCCGATCAAGTAGGTGTCTAGAAAGGTGTCAACGGGGTTACGCCTCTGGGAAAACGAGGTTTACATTAATTAGGTTCGTGCGAAAGCACGGGGGACCTCCCTCAAAGTACCGACACTGGCCTGGCTGAAAGATTGGCGAACTTGTAGTGTGTAATTAATCCCGGCTAGTCTTTCCTTTTTGGGTTTGAAGGAAGATTTGATAAAAAGCAGTGGGAGCCATCCTGATTAGATAAAATAATAACCAATCTATTCTTGCAAAGAGCGCACGCTGAGTGTTTTCTTCTCTCTCTCTCCTGGTAGCGACCATATCACGCCTTAATCAAGATAATAAAACGGATATTTGACCGAACCCGCTTGTTATACTGAGCTGGGGAACGTTGGTCCCGCTCCAACTTATAATTGTTATAAGACAGAGCAGGAAATTGGGGAATACCAGATTTCCCGTGCCGCCCTAACGAAGAAAGTGCATATGATGCATCATCTTCGGGTGTGTTCATTATAAAGAACTGTTTCTCAGTATCCTCTGCATCCTCGGTATTTGATACCGGATCAGGATCCTAGATATGTAATCTGTTACATAGGGCTACAAAAGGGTAGAAAAACTGAGAACGGGTGATAAGTTTCATGAGGCAGAAAACGGGGCAAGTGTTGCAGCCAAGTCTGTCGGTCACTGTCACCCTGTATTACCAATACATTGATTCTGAATGAATGTTATTAGATACCGAACCTGATATACAAAATCATATCATTCTCTTTATTATTAAAGAAATGATAAAATTTTGTATTGTTGGATAATGTTTTGAACATTTCCTATATCAAAAGTTGATCGGTTCAGGCACGTTATCTAAAAGCATTAATGTTCTAAATCAAACTACAGTTCTTAGTATACGGAACACACACAAGAGGAAGAGTTCAGAAATGAACGAATCCTTCTTGAGGTATTGTAGACTAGGTCATATCAATGCGACCCGACTAGCTGAAGTTACATCTAGATGCATATTTAAATCAGTTTGAATTTACATCTTGTGAAACTCGCCAGTCATGTCACAAAGATAAGATGACCATAGCCCTGTTTATAGGAAACAGAGAAAGAGTTTGATGAACTTTTGGGATGATACATGTTGATGTATGTAGGTCCCCTGTCTACACATGCCAAGACCGGTTCTTTGTACTTCGTTACATTCTCTGATAATCTCTCAAGATTCAGACATATGTTCCTGTTGAAACACAAGTCCGAACCTTTTGAGATATTCACAGAATATAAGTTAGAAGTAGAGAACCAAAATACGGGTATAAGTATTATGTCCTATGATGAGATCAGGGAGGAGAATACTTGTGCATGGAATTCCTGGACTATTCTAAAGGAGAATGAGATTCTCTCTCAGCATTACTCCTCCGTATACACCATTGCACGATGGTATATCGGGGCGGAGCAATCACACCCTATATGATAAGGTGTGCTCTATGATGAGTACTACTGAGTTACCTTTTTCCTTTTGGGAGTTATGCACTTGTGTAGTTCCATACCTATTGAATAGGGTTCCAATCAAATCAGTAGCCTACCGCTTCATATATGATATAGAAAGGGAAGAGCCCATCTCTTAAATTGGTTAAGATTTGGGGTTGTCCGGCCTATGTCTAAAAGCAAAATCCGGACAAGCTCGAGGCAAGGTCTGTAATGTAGAACTGGAAAGGTTCCAGCTATACAAACTGCAGCTGATGATTTGATAGAACCAAAGGATTCAATAGATTCCAACGAACCTCAGCCTCTCCGCCGATCTAGTAGGGTTCCTCACCCACCTGAGAGATACTTCGGTTGCTCTATGACAGTGGGAGCGAGGATTGCATCATGAGATGATGACCCAACTGGCTTCGAGCTGGCCATCAGGAGTAAGACTCTGTAAGAATGGCTGGATGCTTAGTGATCTGAGATGGAGTCCATGTACACCAACAAAGTATGGACTTTGGTTGCTATATCTGAAGGGTTAAATCCCCATCAGGAGCAAGTATATCTTGAGAAGATTACTTGGTGTAGATGGAAAAGTTGAGACTTTCAAAGCTAGACTTTTTAATGGTTTTCATCATCAACCAGGCGTGGATAGTGGTGAAACCTCTTCAAGTAGCTATGCTTAAGTCCATCCAGATCCTACTTGCCACGGCTATATACCATGACTGCGATATCTGGTGGTTGGGTGTCATGACTGCTTTTCTAAATGATGTTTTAGAAGAGTGCGTCTATAAGTACACAGCCAGAGGGCCTCGTAGACAGTGGGAGCAGCGGAAACGTGTGCAAGATGCTTTATAGGATAAAGCAGGCATCGCGGAGCTGGAACATCTGTTTTGATGGATTAGTCAAGGAAGTTGACATCATCAAAATGGTAGATGAACCTTGTATAAACAAAAAGGTAGTAGGCAGTATGGTGACGATCCTCGTAGAGTACGTGGATGACATACTCTTGATAGGGAAGGAGTTTCCTATGCTACGCTCGATCAATCTCCGCTTATCACAATGATTCTCCACATAGGATCAAGATGATACCTACTAAATCCTGGGTTTTGGATCTATGAGATAGATCTAAATGGATGTTAGGACACTCACTAGCTGTAGTGAGATGGTATCAGTTGATCCTGGGGAAAATCACTGGAAGTGTTCCAGGGTGATAAAGACGGTTGAATGTCAGTCGCAGGCATTGTCTTTACCCTCAGTAAAGGGACGGTATGTTGGAAGAGTTCCAAGCTAGATACCGTGACATACTAGACGATAAAGGCTGGATACATCGCTACTTAAGATGCTACCAAAGAGGATGTTTGGGTGTATATTAGTTCATGAGATGAACTACGTTCCTACCATTGTGAGACAATGGAGTTGTGGCTTATGCCGAGGAACGCCGGTCCCCTCAGTGATCCAGACTTATTCTAAAGCAGTATCACCTGATCATGGAGATGATTGATCTCCAGGGTGATCGAGGCAAGGAGAGCAGACTTAGAGGATAACGCAGCGGATCCACTCACGAAGGCCTATTCCCAGAGAGAGACTTTTATGGGATGGTTGAGTATGAGATACTACAACCACTGCTACAGATGGCCCTGGTGCAAGTGGGAGATTGTTAGTTATATGTATGCCCTAGAGGCCATTACTGTACATTGGATGTATATTGTAGTGGATGCTGGGACATATATAGGGAGGACTTTCTTGCTCGACATGATAGTATGCTATCTGGTTGCTCTTTACCTTAACATGTATACTGATTGTCTCTCTGTTACATGTTGGTAAAGCCCTTAGGATGTGTACTTGACTACCTAGACTGTGATGCGGATCATACTAGTGGGGACATGGTAGTCCATAAGTACATCCTTCAAAGTCCCTAGTCGTGGGTGTATCGAGACGAGGCATCGATATACCAAAGTAGACTAGCGTGTACCTTCTCGACCCATATAGATGGGCGATGGATGATTCCATATCCATTGGTGTTTGACATCGGAGATGATATACAGGTGCTCAGTAGAGACTGGGTACACTGGACGGACTCGCTGAGAACTCCCAGATGGTATTATACCTCACGTCAGATGGCAGTTCTCAGGTGACACTGGTACAGAGTAGTCCGTTGACCCGAGATCGTCATAGAGTCTTGTGTGATTCCCACTGTGCTTTGATTTCCACCTTACCACGTCCAAGAGGGCATGCAAAACGGTGGCTTTTGGGTACAGTCCCGAATCACATGGAGGCAATGAGCGATAGGAGGTGATTCGTCTCTCCCGGTATAGGGAGTTGATGTTGCGCTGTGATCGATTGGCTATAACCGGAAATCCCTGGCCAAGGTTGCTGAGATATACTGGTAAGTGTTACCAGTAGTTTCTCGAATTGTTATAGACCTCATATCGACACGACTTATCGAGCTATTGGGGTCTGACGTTTACCACCCCTAGGCAAGATATGCGACATATCAGACGACAAGACCGGACTGTACGGTAGTGTTACTGGTTGGATTCACTGGAGTGTGAGCGGGCTTGCTCGTCGATCTTCTGATCGCTCAATACCCGGGTGGCCGTTACGTTTAGCAGACCGCTTGCGGCTTGTGGGTGTTTGATATGATCATCATCTGCTGCCGGCGTATTGACGAGTCTTTAGAGTCCTACACAGAGGTTTCCTGGCTCAAGCGAAACGAAATAGGAGGGCATATGAGATATGTGCGGGACCGAGAATAATACGTGTATGTGATACCGTATTTCATTCTCGCGATTGATGTGTCGAATGGTTGTATGCGATATAACCAAGTTATCGATTCAAGCGTTGATTCGATAAGCCGATACATTGAATACTAGTCGGTTATATGCGATATGACCGGATCATTGAATCAAGTGTTGATTTAATGATTTAATGTATAATTATATATATTTGATATATTACTTTGCATTATCTAGTATTGGTTCACTTTAAATGGATTTTCTCACTTGGTTATACAAGTTGTATATGTGATATACTTTTTGTGCAATTGATTGTATCATGTTTGATGATACATGCTTACTTGGTTAAGTGTAAGGAATTAAACCATGGTTAAACTAATGATTAGGGTTTAGTTTATCCATTACTTATTTATTCATTTATTTATTTTCTTTTTCATTATGGAAAGGATAAATGAATGGTGGATAATTTTGTTTGTTAGTTGAATCTTCTTGAAGCTTTGACTAAGTCTTCACTCTTATCTTATACTTAACCCTAACCATTCAAGTTAACCATGGCCTATTCTCTACACTAAACTAAGGTTAGTATATGATAAGTATTTCATTTATTTTCTAATTAATAAAGACTTATCATATTCTATCATCTTCTTGCTCATCTTCTTCTTCATGAAGAAACCTTACTTCATCAATGGTGGATTGATGAAACAAGTGAGAAATCCAATTCTAAAGTCTACCCACTTCCTATTTCTTCATCCTCTACCTCTTTCCAAGTAGTAGAGTGTGTTTCCTTCACAAGTTTTCATGGCTTGGTGAAGGTGGAGCTTGATCTAGTGATGCTTCGACGTAGATCATCTTCGGCACGTCGTCGATGACCTAGCCCGTTCATTCTCCGATGAAGCCGACGCTAGAGCCCGGGGTTCGACTTGGACAGCGAGGAGACTTCATTGCGGAGCTAGGGAGGTGGAGAAACGGATCTACAAAGGTTGTATTTCCGTATTCTTTTAGTTAAGTGTTAACTAGTTAGCTTTTTTCGCCTAGATTTCTAGCCAACGATCCGTACACTAGGGTTTCTCGGCACCGTAATTTTTGAAATTGGCATGGTTGATGCCTTGTGAGACCTCTTGAGAGTGCCTAGGAACCCTACAGGGACCACGTTAGAGAACGAGCTCTATACGGACTTGATTCTCCAGTCCCTTCCTTCCACTTACGTCCAGTTTATCCTGAACTTCAACTTACAATAAAAAGAAGTTGAACTTTCAGAGCTCCTCAACATGCTCAGGAGTGCAGAGGGCACCCTACAGAAAGGTAGGGAAACATCCACTTTGTTTGTAGGAGGATCTTCATCTTCTAGTTCCAAGGCGAAAGCCAAGGGAAAGAAGAAGAAAGCCTCGGCCAAACCAAGGGGCAGTGTTAGTAAAGTGGATACGAAGGGAAAAGCAAAAGCAACAAAGATAGCAGGGAAGCTTATAGGGAAGGAAGAGTGCTTTTTCTGTCATAAGAGTGGTCACTGGAAGAAAAATTGCAGGGCTTGGAAAGCCAGAACACAGGATCTGAAGCAAGTTGCGGCTTCAGCTTCAGGTGTGTATGTTATTGAAAACTGTCTATCAATAAACTCTACTTGCAGGGTATTGGATACCGGATCAAGATCTCATATCTGTAATTCTTTGCGGGCGTTGAGAAACCGTAGGGTTTTGAAGGCAGGTGACATGACCCTCAAAGTTGCAAACGGAGCTAGCATGGATGCTAAGGCCGTGGGGGACTATCACCTGGGGTTGTCAGATGGACACGTTTTGGTTTTGCGTAATTGCTATTTTGTACCCAACGCAACTTGTAATATCATTTCTGTATCTTTGACTTATAAAGAAGGTTATGAATTTGCGTTTATAAGTAATGTTGTAAACATTCACCTTAATCAAGTTCTGATTGGGTCGGGTACATTAAGCAATGGTATATACGTATTAAACCAAACACAGATTTTCAATGTCCAGAATACACACAAAAGAAAGTCTCCGGAAATAAATCAGACTTTCTTATGGCATTGTAGACTGGGTCACATCAATGAGAGAAGGTTGACGAAGTTACATGCAGAAGGATATTTGAATCCGTTCGAATATCAATCGTATGCCACTTGTCAATCCTGTCTCAAAAGAAAGATGACAAAGACTCCGTTCACTGGACACGGAGTAAGAGCGAGCGAGCTCTTGGGACTCGTACACAGCGACGTGTGCGGTCCAATGTCTACACATGCGCGAAGTGGTTATTCTTACTTCATTACTTTTACGGATGACTTTTCAAGGTACGGTTATGTCTTCTTACTGAAACATAAATCCGAAGCCTTTGGAAAATTCCAGGAATATAAGAATGAAGTAGAAAAATAAACCGGCAAAAGTATCAAGACACTAAGATCGGATCGAGGTGGTGGATACTTGAGGGCCGAGTTCCTGGACTATTTAAAAGAGAATGGAATTCTCTCTCAGCTTACTCCTCCATACACTCCGCAACATAACGGTGTATCGGAGAGACGGAACCGGACCCTATTGGATATGGTACGTTCCATGATGAGTAACACTAAGTTACCGCGATCATTCTAGGGATATGCACTAGAATCAGCTGCATACCTTTTGAACCGAGTTCCTACTAAGACTGTGCCTACCACACCATATGAGATATAGAGTGGGATGAAACCCTATCTTCAATATCTGAAGATCTGGGGATGTCCGGCTTTTGTCAAAAAGCAGCATGCGGACAAACTCGAGGCACACTCAGTACTGTGCAAGTTTGTGGGATACCCAAAGAACTCCAGGGGGTATCTCTTCTATTACGCAGAGGAACAAAAGATCATTGTTTCTCATAATGCCCATTTTCTGGAACACCAGTTCTTAGAAAAGGAAACAAGTGGGAGCGAAATAGAACTAGAAGAAATTCCAGAACCACAGACTATTACTGAAAGCTCAGTAGAACCAGAGGGTTCAAAAGAAAATGACATTCCTACGCCGCTCCGCAGGAGTAGTAGGCAGTCTCATCCGCCCGAGAGATACTACGGTTTTCTCATAGACGGGGATAGAGAGGATTGCATCATAGATTATGATGAGCCAACTAGCTTCCAGCAGGCCATTCAGAGCGTTGACTCGGTAAAATGGCTGGATGCAATGCGGACCGAAATGGAGTCCATGTACACCAACAAAGTATGGACGTTGGACGTTGCTCCGGATGGGGTAAAACCCGTAGGATGCAAGTGGATCTTCAAAAGGAAGATTGGTGTAGATGGACAGGTTGAGACCTATAAAGCTAGACTGGTTGCAAAGGGTTTTCACCAAAGACCTGGTTTGGACTATGATGAGACCTTTTCTCCAGTAGTTATGCTGAAATCCATTAGGATCCTTCTTGCCATCGCTGCCTTCCACGATTATGAGATTTGGCAGATGGACGTAAAGACCGCTTTTCTAAATGGAAATTTAGAGGAGTGTGTTTATATGGACCAGCCAGAGGGTTTCATTCAGAGTGGGAGCAGCAGAAAAGTGTGCAAGTTGCTTAAGTCCATCTATGGACTGAAGCAGGCATCGCGGAGTTGGAACATCTGTTTTGATGAGACGGTCAAGGAATTTGGCTTTATCAAAAATCCAGATGAACCATGCATCTATAGTAGATTTGTAGCGAGAATTGTAGTATTCATCGTTTTATACGTGGATGACATTCTCTTAATAGGAAATGACATTCCTATGCTACAATCTGTCAAAGGGTTCTTGTCACACAGGTTCTCCATGAAAGACCTGGATGATGCCTCATACATTCTGGGGATCCGGATCTATCGTGACAAATCCAAGAGGATACTGGGACTTTCACAGTCCAGGTACATCGACACCATACTGAAAAGATTCAGTATGGAAGATTCCAAGCGCGGTAATCTACCGGCTTGTCACGGGATCACCCTCTCCAAAGAGATGTCTCCCAAGACTGATTTGGAAAGGGATCGCATGTCTATTATACCATACGCTTATGCGGTAGGCTCTATAATGTATGTGATGTTGTGTACCAGACCAGATGTAGCTTATGCACTGAGTGTGGTAAGCCGGTATCAGTCAAACCCTGGGGAGAAACACTGGATAGCAGTAAAGAACATTCTCAAGTACCTGAGAAGGTCTAAGGATATATTCTTGGTGTATGGCGGAAAAGACCTCCAGATCGAGGCCTTTGCTGACTCCAGCTTCCAGAGTGACAAGGATGATTCCAAGTCCATGTCGGGTTATGTCTTTACCCTCAATGGAGGGGCGGTGTGTTGGAAGAGTTCCAAACAGGAAACCGTTGCTGACTCGACGATGGAAGAGGAATATATCACTGCTGCAGATGCCGCAAAAGAAGTTGTCTGGGTAAGGAAGTTCTTAACTGAACTTTAGGTGGTTCCGTCCATTGTTGATCCAATACCTCTGTATTGCGACAACAACGGGGCTATAGCTTTAGCGAAGGACCAAGGTCCCATCAGAAATCCAGACACATCTTCAGGCGGTATCACCTGATCAGGGAGATCGTGGGTCGCCAGGAGATCGAGGTTCGGAGAGTTTCAATGGAAGAGAACACTGCTGATCCACTTACAAAGGCCTTACCCCAGACTCAGTTCGAGCGGCTGATCGACATGATAGGTCTTCGATACGCCAGTAAATGGCCTTAGTGCAAGTAGGAGATTGTTAGTGTATATGCCCTAGAGGCCATTACTGTATCATACTAGTTTGTATATTACTTAATGGATGCTTGGGATATTCACCTTGTATAGACAATCTTGCTCAATATAGTAGTATGCTACTTGGTTTGTTTCTACTTCAATGTGTACATGTGTTTATTTTAGTATATCACCTATACACATTAGTGGAGCCCTTAAGATCTTTGCTTGATTACCAGCGTTGTGATGGCAGTCACACTAGTGGGGGCTGGGTAATCTATAAGCACATCCTTTTGCAGGTCCATAGTCGCAGGACTATCGAGACAGGGCATCGATACTCCGGAGTAGACTAGCGTATGCGCTTCTCATCCCAGTGTGGGAGACGGTCTGTCCCACAGCCGTCAGTACGTCGTACTTGAGATAGTATGCGGGTGCTCGTTGGGTTACGAGTACACTGGACAGGACTCGTCGGGAACTGCTGGTTGGTACTATACCTATCGTCAGTTATCAGTTCCCAGGTGACATGAGTACAGCTTAGTCCGCTGACTTGAAACTGTCACTTCACCTCGAGTGTGTTCCCACAGAACTTAGATTACTACACTACCACGGCTCAAAGGAGTCGTGCAAACAGGTAGTAGTTGGGTGCAGTCCCGAAGCACTTGGAGGCAGTGACGGTTAAACAGGATTCGTCTCTCCCGGTATTGGGGGTTGACATCGCGCTGTGTCTAGGAGAGCCATTACACGATTAGTCCCTAGCCAGGGCAAGCGAGATATACTGGTAGGTTTCCAGTGTTATCCCAGGGTGTTCTGGGCTTCACTCCGACACGACTTGTACCGCTATTAGGGGACTGACGTTTACCACCCCCTAGGCCCGCCATGCGATGTATCAGACGAACAGACCGGACTGTACAGAGAGATTGTCACATTCAGACTCAGTAGGAGTTCAGATGGATTTCACCTCGTCCGTCTTCTTGTCGGCATCTACCTGGGGACCGTTACGCACAGCTAGTGCCGCTTGCGGTCTGTGGTTAAACCCACTGCCAGCGTAGTGTCGAGTTTTTAGAGTCCCACACAGAAAGCTATCTTTAGGAAAAAGAGTAGAGGTCGCATGGTTTTGCGACAGGTCGCATGGTTTTGCGACAGGGTTCGGTCACATCCGTGCACTTGTGCACGTATAGTGTCCGGACAGTTAACACTAGCGGGCTTTGGTTTAAACCAGATCTTTGTGTACGTTTTGGGATTGGTTTTATCTCGTTTGTATTCGTGTTCCTCGGAACGCGGATGCGGGTGTGTATGCACTGTTGACAGAGAGACAGAGGCAGAGGATTCTCATTGGGGTTGTTGACTGTTGACTGTTGACAGTTGACTGTAGACTATTGACTTTTGGCTAAAACCTAATTAGAATAAGATATATGATTAACAATAATATTAATTAAGTATTATAGTGACATGGTTGTTGAGGCGTTGACTTTGTTGACTTGTTGACTTTGTTGACCGGTTGACTAGGTTGGACTAGTTGACCATCATCATGACAATGGCTATCATTCCATGGCAAAGACTTTTGCCTGCTTGTTTATTTATGCAAAATGAGTGCATGAAATGATATAGCCATTTTGACTTAAACCATCACACAATACTTGATTACTATTTTTGTTATGATGGCTTTTGAATTATGAGAGGTTGGATGAGAAAAGAGTGGCTCATTCTTTCATTTGTTTTCTCTCTCTTGAGCTCTCTCATTCTCAAGCTCTCCCTCTTCCTCTTGCTCTCTCATTCTCAAGACACCAAAACAATCCTCTACTCATTCTAGTTCACAAGTCCTAGCAAACCAAGTGTTCTAGTTTCTTCAAAGATCGAAGAAGAAGCCAAAGGTAGAAGCTTTCGGGTGGATCCATCTTCGGCGGAAGGAGACGACGAGGTGAGGCCGATCCGTACACCGGGAGGAGTTGAAGACGAAGGAGTTCAAGAAAGGTAAACTCAAGTTAGGTTGTTAGTTAGTTGTTTAGCAAAGATCCGTATTATGAGTCCATGTTACCACTCTCTTGAAAATCGTTTTTCACCACTTCCGCAACCCCGTAAGCACCGGGGAAGGGTAGCATGGACTTATAAATATATCAACACATGGAAAATAGTATTTTTACAAATAAACCCTCATATGTATGATATATTATAATAAAGACCTTTTTAAATATGGAAATTGCAGGAAAAATGTAATAATAAATGTGCAGTTTAATCAACTGAAAAAATACTCCCAAACTTTTCTTTGATCGTCCCGAGCAAACTAGTTTATTCAAGAGAAAGAGAAAAAGAAGAAAACTGAGCACACTTTCGTAGGCAAACACGATTGCACTGAGCACGTGCAACAAGCCGTTAAACCTCTAGGTGTCCCTAGTAGAAGGAGTGCTGTCTCCTGAGGGTTTTCAGCGGATTACACCCACAAAATCCTATAATAAAAGAGAGATGGTGAAATTTACATATAAAGATAAGAACCATAAAAGAAAGACTTTGAAAATAAAAGTTTCCAACTACACTAGCTTTTCAGTTGTCAGGAGCCCTATCTTAATAGTCATGAAAAGATGTTAGAAATCACATTATCCCTCAATAAAACACCGTCTTTATTCTTCATTCCTATCTTTCGTCCAAACATTGATCATATACCCCTACGTGTGTGTAAAGGACATCCCTACACTCGGAGAATTCAATTCAAGCTATCATACTCTTGTCCATCTACCTCAGTACTTTTTAATTTGATGAATATTTAGATTTGCTCACACATTTTCATGCGACCGTTAATACTTCTTGAGGTACTAACCGACTGATTACTCATGTGCTTGCTGATTCGGTGATAATATTTTCCTCGTCTTGCACCACCTAAGGCTTAGCAGTGACTCCCAGACCAGTTGGCCTTAGGGCACTAGGTGAAGAGGCACGCTCGCTATATTTTTTTATTGCTGCCTAGGCGATAACAAAACCAGTGTTCCTTTTTTTTTCTTTTCACCATTTTTATATTTTCTTCATTTTTTTATTTCCTTCATACTTTGGCTTTTAGACAAGAGCATTTCAAGGTATCCTCTACTATCCCGAGTTTCAAGACGTGTGTAAGTGCATATAGTAGGGTATCAACATTCAAATGTTTGGCTTCCAGAATAGGAACTATTTTTCAGACTTATTTTTATCCTCAGATTAGTGACTTCCTTCATCTTACTAACCCTTGGGACAACAGCTCATAACTACTTATTACCAGTTTGTTTAAGAAAACTTCTAATTTTCTTGGTTTTCTTAAACTATTCCTATCTTATGGATGTAATTTTTCACACTCTACTCTTTAGTTAAAAAAAAAATAATGCCCAGTGTCAAAGATAATTCAGTGAATACAAACCTCCCCCCTAAACCTGTTCTCAGCAGTGTCCTCACAGATGTAGCCTTTTGAGAACAAGGACATGTATACTAGGAGAGAGATACAAGGGGTAAAATAATAGTTAAATGAAAAATACCCCCAAACTTGATCTTTGACACGGACAGATATTCAATCAAATCCATTTTTACTCACCTCCATTCTTAAAATGAGAAAATGTTACAAAAACATGGAGGTGAGGCGGATGAATTTTAGTTTTAATAAAGCGGCTCCTGAAAAAACAGGAGCTCCTCCGCGGGGTCAGCAGAAAAATACGGTTTTAATCTATGCCCATTTACTTTAAAAATTGAACCATTTTTCAAATTTTCGACTTCAACTGCCCCGTGCGGGTGTACTTCCCTCACCACAAAAGGTCCTTTCCAACGAGATTTAAGCTTACCCGGATGAAGATGGAGACGGGAATTGTTCATCACAGAAAACTGCATTTTATACCGCCCATTCTTATGCTCGTTTGTTTATAGATAGGTGCTTTGAATCCGTGTGTGCTACATATTTACAGGTTACAGGTTTCCAATCTAAAATAATACAAATCAGAAAAAATCTCTACAGTTACGCCAATATCCAGAACATCTGTCATAGACAGATAAAAGCCGGGTTCCAGTCATCCGTATCCGTCCAGTGCCGCGTACCAACTCCAGAGACAAGACATATGACAGTGGTCATTCGTGTCTCGGACAAGCACAAAGCATGACAGGGACAAGCACAAAGCACGAGACAAGCAAAAAGCACGAGTGGGTATGGTGCATTCAATGCATAAAGTGTTGATGTGATTCAAAGATTCAAACTTCCCTCCAAACTTTGGGTGCATTCAAATTCAAATTAAAGGAAAGGTCTTGTTTTGCCTATAAAAGGAAACCATTGGGTAAGTGAGAAGGGGTCCAATTTTTCCATATATTGTATCATTCTCTTGCTTAGCTTCCCCTTGAGATCCTTGCCTTCTCTTAATCTTTCAACCTCTTCATTGAGCTTGAAGGTTTAAAGGTTGGTTATTGATCTCAAGGATTGTATCTTCATATGGAATCAATAATGCTCTTCTCTTTTTTGTGCCTTCATTCACCATGAGTTCTTTGCCTCTTCTTGATCTTGCAACCTCTTTATTGAGCTTGCAAGTTTAAGATTTGGTTATTGAACCCATGTCTTGTTTTGGGTTCCATGGTTCTTAGTATTTTCTTTCTTGCTCTTTTACATTCATGCAATTTATTACCTTGCTTTACTTTCTTGCACTTTAAATTCCATGCACTTACTTACTTGTAATCTTTTCTTTTCTTTGTTCTTTTGTTATCTCTTTTTGGTTTGTTTTGTGAATGGTTGTTAATATGGTGTTGTTAGGAATAAATACGATATTGTAAGTTAAGGTTTCTTGGTCCATTTCCTTTTCCCGTATTTTCCATTGAACTCCGTCCAAACGTTACGCAAGCGCTCCGTTAGGCACCCTACCCTACCAAGGTAACGGTGATTCCTAACCGCGACCGGTTGCGTTCGGTTTGGCCGGAGGCGAAAGCAAGAGACAAAAACGGACGGACAAGGGTCAATAAGCCGGATTCCATGACTACCGTGCTTAAGTACCCTAATCCACATTGTTGCCGATTGTTCTAGCTTCAATCGTTAAGTTCGGCTCAAAGGTTTTGAGTGCGGATTTCCTTAGCTTACACCATCGTATCTTTTCCTAACAACTTTATAGTTGCATTTAACACATAGGTTAGATAAAGAACAAATTCGCCCACGCGCATTAACTCGTAACGACAAGAACATTAAACGCTCCGTCTCCCTGTTGATCAACCCGTGCTCAACCGGTTAGCTGCAAAGCGACACCGTCTTGATTGCGGTTAAAACTAAAACTCTTTCAATCAAATGGCGCCGCTGCCGGGGAGACGGTAACGTTTTTAGTTTTTGTTATTTCGGGTTAATCATTGTACATCTCATTTATACTTCTAACAATATTTTCAAAATCAACTAAAAATTTCAAAAAAAAACAAAACCAAAACAAAAACTAACACAAACTAACATCTTTTTGTTCTCTGGAATTTGACCTGCTTACACTCTGTAACTCATCTGAAAAGATAAACAATACCAGTGTGGCATTAGTAGAACACTGTGATTGCTGTTGAAATTTAGAGCCCCAAATCCCAAGGAAATCCGGCGACACACCCTCCAATTCCGGCGTCGCCGGCCGTACCTCATCATCATGTCTCCAAGTTTTCCCCTATGCTCCAGTGTTCTGTTTTTGTCTTATTGTTATCGTTTGTTTTTTTTATAATTTATAGTGTGCAGGTATTTGGGCATCCGTATCGCTTTTTCGCACCAATATCCGTTTTTCCGACATTTTCAGATTTTACAGATTTTCGAACTGCGAGCGTTGGGAGCAAAGTGTACATTCAAGAGTAAGGTGATTGCAAAGTACAGTGCCAAAGATCCGGGTAGTTTGACCCGCGCAAGCGAAGTTTTCAAGCTTACCGGATTTGATTCAACGAGGGTTTCCTAACCCTAAAACTTAACGATACGTACTTTACTAACACCTTCTTCTCAAATCCGACGCATCCAATAGACTATTCTTTGCAGGATTCTTTGCAAGTTCGCTAGCAAACACTAAACTTGACTAACCCGTATTTGTTGCAGTGCCGTGCTTAAAGTAAAAAACGATTGTTTGATTCTTTGAACAAATTTTTTTTATTTGCGCATTACATACATTAATACGGACTTAAGGGCAAGCGAACCCAACAACATACGGTAAAGGATTTCATCACCTTTTCCGTGGCCCACAAATCACGAAACTGAGCATAAACGTTTACCCGCACAAAGTTTAAAAGAAATTAGACTTGAAGCCTTAAGGACTTCGCGCTCACTAGGAGAGGTTAACTGTGTTTAGAACACCGCTTAACTGTATATTGTTTACGGGGTGTCTAGGAAAGTGTTAACGGCGAAACCGCCAAAAGAGAAAGGGTTATTTAATTAAGAACCTTCGTGAAAGCATCGGAAAACCTCCCTTTATCTCTGCACTTACCTGGTCTCGTGATCAGTGTATCTTAAGCCCGTTTTTCGACATAGTTTTACTTCGACAATCAAGTTCTTGAGCAGGTCTAGTTGACCTAGGTGAACCCTAGACCGATTAGGTGCGTGGTATTTTTGTGTCGTGATTGTTTTTGTCCAGATTCTTTTTGTGTGTATATTTCATTCTTTTTGTTAATAACTAACTAAAAATAAAATTAAAAAAACACATTCTTTCCCCCTCCTTTTCACTTCTTCTTCTTCTTCTCTTCATATCATGGGTACCCCACCTCGCAAAACTCTTGCCGAACTTTGGTACCCACAACCAGACATAACTTCTTACGGTTCTTGCTTTGGTCGAACTTCGAACGACCCCTCCATGCCCAAAATTTCTTTGAAAGATCGGATAGACGCATCTAGGACTACCAATTGGACTCCACAATTTACTTTGTATCAACCGTTTCAACCTTCACCACCTTCTTACGTTGATACCCCTTTTTCAAGTCATGTTGCAACTCCAAGACCCATGTCTATTGCTGAACATATCGAATCCCATAGCCGATCTTTCACTCCTTTCACCACTGCGAATTCTTTTGATCAAAAATTCCATTCACCTTCGTATCCAAATGTTGATCCTACTCCTGTCCAACCATTCAATTCCTATCCATCCTACCCAACTTTTACACCTTCCCTAGACATTGCTTCTATACAGCCTTTTGGGAGTTTCCAGTATCCAAACAAGTTTGAATCTTTGACTGAAACCCCTTCACAACCCATGTCTAGTCTTAAACAGTCATTGGAAGACTTTAGGGTAGCGTCATGCCAACAGATGATGGATTTGAATGCGTCCATGGCCGCCCTCATACAACCTACTGACCCGGTAGCTAGTTTTCAACTAACTCCAAATTTTCCAATGTATGATGAGGCGGTAGGACAGGCTGAGAATTTGAGTAGTGAGAGTGAGTTGTACCCCCTTCCAAATCAAACCTACTCGTACCAAATTGAATCCCACATCTCCTGTTTTGAAAGTCTACCAAGTGTCCCAAATGATTTATCAATTGAAGATAGAATGAGTAATGAGTTGTGCGACTTTGTAGTGTTTGATTTACCCGATTGTGAAGGGTCCCTTTTGAGTGAAACCACACCCAATCCTTTTGACCTCTACACCTCCATCCTAGAACCAGAATCGATTGAAATCCATGCTTTTGATGTGGTGTCTGAGAAAATTGATTTTCACTTGATTGAGGATATCGACGCTTGGGATATTTCGGATGATGAACCTGCATTTTTGGATGAGTTTGTCTCTCCAATTCATCATCCCGAGTAATTAAACATTTTTCCCGAACTTCATATGCATCTTGATATTGATGAAATATGCATGGATGAGCTTAACTTTGAGGAGAATTTTGAGGATATTTTTTAGGATGAAAAGTTCTAGATGATGAGTCGGATTTTCCAATTCATCCTGTTCCTTTCACTGACTGTGTACACCCTCCCGAACCCTTAACCAATACCCTTCCTCAATCACTTCCCTCCATCCTTTCCATCGTTCTGACCTTGCAAGAAACCGTATCATTTTCACTTCCTATGTCTGGTTTACCAAGTTCGGCGTACCCAAGGTTTCTCACGAATCTTGAGGGATTTGACCTCATTTCCCGACGGGTTAATAGATTAGCACAAACGCTTCTTACACATCGGTCATCACAAATTGTGCTAATCTATTCACTCCATTTTCACCCTCAAGTTCGTGCTCCGTTTCTTTTTCCCTTCCGCCATTCTTCTTCTCATATACCGAGACCGTATACCACTTCTATCTCCATACGGTCTCGCGTAATCTCCATTTCTTTCCTCACCGTATTCTTTCACCAACCTGCAGATTATAACGATAAGATCTTTGAATGGTTGGTGCTCACCTTTGGCCTGTGTAAGGCCTTGTATAGATTGATACTGTTCTCTTTCCCCCCTAATCCTGAACTTCAACGCTTAACAGTGGAAACACGGTTTCACTTAAGTTTGGGGGGGACCCTTTTTGTGTATATATTTTTGTTTTGTTTTTTGTTTTGTATATAATTTGTTTTTGGGGAGCGCCGATAATTTTGACCCTCTTGGTGTAGCCTAACAGTGAGGGCACTGTCAAGTTTAAGTTTAGGGGTGTGCTCGGTAAGCTTTCTTCCTTCGCATTCATTTGTATATTCTGCATTTGCATACCTTATTAAAAACCCACAAAAATCGAAAATTTTACAAAAATAAACAAACTTTGTCGTCAAGTTAACTAATAGGGTAACTTAGATTTTTATTCTGAAACTTTAGTTGATATGTTAGAAATAACTAAATTCTAGGCTTAGGAATTGAAAACCCTAAAAATAACCCTCCTTCTGTTTAACCTTGGTAATTATACGTCCTTACAGTTTTTTTTATAGAAGTAGGTAATCTTGAGTTCAATTCTTGAGTTAAGTCAAGATGAAGGGAAAGTATTGAAGCTTTACTGAAGGATAAGTCTGAAAAATAGTTTATATTCTTAAGTTCAAATTTAGAAAGTATTTACCCTACAAACTGCACATACACGCACCTTGAAACTTGGGATAGTAGAGGATACCTAGAAATACTCTTTCCTGAAAACTTAGTATGAAAGAAAAAACGGTATTTAAAGATAAACACCAAAAAGAGCATATTGAAAAATATATCCGGTCTTGAAAAAGAAGAAAAAAAAGAAAAAGAAAAAAATAAATAAAGTCAAGACCTGGAAACTGCTATTTACGCTTTAAGCTCACGCATTCAGTAATCGGCCGATAGTGTCTCAAGAAGCATTAATAGTCGCATGAAAGGTGTGTGAGCAACACCGTCCATCATTTAATGAAAAGAAGTAGTATTAGGTATTAGGGCAAGGGTACTATAGCTTGAATTGAATTCTTAAGTATATGGGTGAAAATTTACACACACGTAGGGGTATATAATCGATATTTGGAGGAAAGATAGAAATAAAGAATAAGACTTATGTTTTTTGTAAGTTGATAAAAATCCCTGATTTGAGACCACACTTTAGAAGGAAAACTCAGGAGATAACAAGATCTTTCTAAACTTTTTTTTGGAACGTATATAATCTAAGGTTAAATAGAAAGGATGTGTGAAGCATTAGGGTTGGATATTTCTAACTTAGGATGATAGAATTTTTAACCTAGATACTAAACTGTAGGAGTAGAATCGATGTTAACTTATGAAACTAACTTGACGGGATTTTGTGGGTAGTATCCGCTGAAAACCCTCAGGAGACAACACTCCTCCTACTAGGGACACCTAGAGGTTTAACGGCTTGTTGCACACGCTCAGTGCAATCGCGTTCCCTGCGAAAGTGCGGTTAGGATTCTCTTTTGTGAATAAATGGTTTTGCTCGGGACGAGCAAAAGATAAGTTTGGGGGTATTTGTTCATCACAGAAAACTGCATTTTATACCGCCCATTCTTATGCTCGTTTGTTTATAGATAGGTGCTTTTAATCCGTGTGTGCTACATATTTACAGGTTACAGGTTTCCAGTCTAAAATAATACAAATCAGACAAAATCTCTACAGTTACGCCAATATCCAGAACATCTGTCACAGACAGATAAAAGCCGGGTTCCAGTCATCCGTATCCGTCCAGTGCCGCGTACCAGCTCCAGAGACAAGACATATGACAGTGGTCATTCGTGTCTCGGACAAGCACAAAGCACGAGAGGGACAAGCACAAAGCACGAAACAAGCACAAAGCACGAGTGGGTATGGTGCATTCAATGCATAAAGTGTTGATGTGATTCAAAAATTCAAAGATTTAAACTTCCCTCCAAACTTTGGGTGCATTCAAATTCAAATTAAAGGAAAGGTCTTGTTTTGCCTATAAAAGGAAACCATTGGGTAAGTGAGAAGGGGTCCAATTTTGCCATATATTGCATCATTCTTTTGCTTAGCTTCCCCTTGAGATCCTTGCCTTCTCTTGATCTTTCAACCTCTTCATTGAGCTTGAAGGTTTAAGGGTTGGTTATTGATCTCAAGGGTTGTATCTTCATATGGAATCAATAAAGCTCTTCTCTTTTTTGTGCCTTCATTCACCATGAGTTCTTTGCCTCTTCTTGATCTTGCAACCTCTTCATTGAGCTTGCAAGTTTAAGATTTGGTTATTGAACCCATGTCTTGTTTTGGGTTCCATTGTTCTTAGTATTTTCTTTCTTGCTCTTTTACATTCATGCAATTTATTACCTTGCTTTACTTTCTTGCACTTTAAATTCCATGCACTTACTTACTTGTAATCTTTTCTTTTCTTTGTTCTTTTGTTCTCTCTTTTTGGTTTGTTTTGTGAATGGTTGTTAATATAGTGTTGTTAGGAATAAATACGATATTTTAAGTTAAGATTTCTTTGCCCATTTCCTTTTCCCGTATTTTCCATTGAACTCCGTCCAAACGTTACGCAAGCGCTCCGTTAGGCACCCTACCCTACCAAGGTAACGGTGATTCCTAACCGCGACCGGTTGCGTTAGGTTTGGCCGGAGAAAGCAAGAGACAAGAACGGACGGACAAGGGTCAATAAGCCGGATTCCACGAATACCGTGCTTAAGTACCCTAATCCACATTTTTGCCGATTGTTCTAGCTTCAATCGTTAAGTTCGGCTCAAAGGTTTTGAGTGCGGATTTCCTTAGCTTACACCATCGTATCTTTTCCTAACAACTTTATACTTGCATATAACACATAGGTTAGATAAAGAACAAATTCGCCCACGCGCATTAACTCGTAACGATAAGAACATTAAACGCTCTGTCTCCCTGTGGAACGACCCGTGCTCAACCGGCTAGCTGCAAAGCGACACCGTCTTGATTGCGGTTAAAACTAAAACTCTTTCAATCAGGAATCGTAAAGAAGGACTTGTTTCCCCGATGTGAAGGTTTTTCTAAAAATATTTTTATCGTCGAAACTTTAGTCCTGTTCTTTACAATCACCGCATTATCGTAAGCTTCATCGCGGAGTTCGCTTAGCTCATTCAATTGCAGCTCCCGATAGCTGCCTGCATGATCAAGATCAAAATTAAGCTCTTTAATAGCCCACATTGCTTTATGTTCGATCTCGACGGGAAGGTGGCATGCCTTCCCAAACACAAGGCGGTATGGAGACATACCAAGATCGGTCTTATAAGCGGTGCGGAATGCCCAAAGAGCATCCGTTAATTTGGTTGACCAATCTTTACAGTTTTTCGAAACCATCTTCTCCAATATCTGTTTGATCTGCCTATTTGAGATCTCAGCCTGCCCGCTTGTTTGGGGATGATAGGGCGTAGAAAGCTTGTGAGTGATTGAATATTTCCGCATCAAGGCCTCGAAAGATCGATTGCAGAAATGTGTCCCGTTGTCGCTAATTATAGCGCGAGGGTGTCCGAATCGCGAAAAGATATTTTCTTTAAGGAACTTAATGACAACTTTGTTTTCATTAGTGCGACACGGTATAGCTTCCACCCATTTCGAGACATAATCAACCGCCAACAAGATATATAGATTCCCAAAGGAGTTGGGAAAAGGGCCCATAAAATCAATACCCCAAACATCAAATATTTCCACAACCAATATAGGTTGGAGCGGCATCTCGTTCCTTCGTGAAATTCGACCCAAATGATGACATCGCGGACAAGTTTTGCAATGTTCAAATGCATCTTTAAATAATGTTGGCCAATAAAAGCCACATTGCAAAACTTTCTCCGCCGTTTTGCGAGGACCAAAATGACTGCCGCATGCCTGATCATGACAAAATGATAACACGCTCTTGAATTCATCGTTAGGGACACACCTGCGAATGATTTGATCGGAACAATACTTGAATAGATAAGGTTCATCCCAGTAAAAATATTTTACTTGGGATAGAAATCGAAGTTTGTCTTGTTTCGACCAATTGCTAGGAATAAGTCACGTTGCAAGATAGTTCACGATATCCACGAACCAAGGTTCGTAGGATACAGTCAAGAGCTGTTCGTCAGGAAATGAGTCATTTATCGGCAAGGTCAAAGTTGGTGAAGAAGTGATGCGTGAAAGATGGTCGGCTACAACGTTTTCACATCCACTCTTGTCTCGGATGACAAGATCAAATTCTTGTAACAATAGGATCCAACGTATTAACCTGGCCTTTGCATCCTTCTTTGATAAAAGATGTCGAAGGGCGGAGTGATCTGTGTAAACCACAATAGGCGAGCCAATCAAGTAGGGCCTGAATTTCTCTAATGCAAATACAACTGCTAAGAGTTCTTTCTTGGTAGTTGTGTAATTTATTTGTGCATCATTCAAGGTCCTACTTGCATAGTAAATTACATGTGGCATCTTATCAATATACTGTCCCAAGACAGCACCAATAGCAAAATCTGATGCGTCACACATAAGCTCGAACGGGTGGTTCCAATCCGGAGATGATAGAATGGGGGCTGTAGTTAGTGATTCTTTAAGCGATTCAAAAGCAGCCTCACAATCCGAATCGAAGTGAAATGTAGTGTCCTTGTCCAATAGAAGGGTTAAGGGTATAGCAATTTTGCTAAAGTCCTTAATAAATCTCCTATAAAATCCTGCATGGCCAAGGAAGGATTGTATATCTTTGACGCAGTTGGGACGAGGGAGGTTATGAATGACATCTATTTTAGCTCTGTCAACCTCAATGCCTTTTCGTGAAATTATATGTCCAAGTACAATACCTCCTTGGACCATAAAATGGCATTTTTCCCAATTCAAAGTCAAGTTCTTATCCTTACAGCGGGTAAGAACCGCGTCAAGATTACGAAGGCAGTCCTCAAAGGAGTCCCCAAAAATGGAGAAATCGTCCATAAAAATTTCTAGAAAATTTTCCACCATATCTGAAAATATCCCCATCATGCACCGCTGAAATGTAGCGGGAGCATTGCATAACCCAAAGGGCATGCGTCTATAAGCAAAAGTTTCGAAAGGACAAATAAAAGTGGTTTTATCTTGATCCTTTTCGGCGATGGGGACCTGGTTATAGCCAGAGTATCCGTCCAAGAAACAGTAGTAATCGTGTCCCGCTAATCGTTCCAACATCTGGTCAATGAAAGGTAGAGGGAAGTGATCTTTCCTCGTCGCGGCATTGAGTTTCCTGTAATCAATACATACGCGCCACCCAGTTTGGGTGCGTGTTTGGATTAACTCATTAGCCTCATTAGTGATGACCATGATGCCAGACTTTTTAGGGACCACATGAATTGGACTTACACATTGGCTATCAGATATGGGGTAAATTATTCCACTATCAAGGCACTTGACGATTTCTTTCTTTACCGCCTCCTTCATAATGGGATTTAACCATCTTTATGGGTCTCGGGTTGGTTTGGTTTCATCCATCAGATGTATGTTATGTTCAACAATTAAGGGACTAATCCCTTTGATGTCGGCCATTGTCCAACCAAATGCATGCCGATTCGATCTCAACACTGCCAAAAGTGTGTTCACTTGCTCTAGGGCTAGAGAAGCGGATATAATCACTGGCAAAGTCTCATTCTCTCCTAAATATGCATATATAAGATGAGAAAGTAGCGGTTTGAGATCAAGAATTGGCGGAGAGACAATAGAAGGTGGGGTAACGGAATGATATTTGGACTCCTTAAGTGGTTCAAAACTTGCATAAGATATTAACTCGGAAAGTGCTGCTGACTTTTGCAACGAGTCAACTGGTTCAATCTCAAGGTCGGACTCATTGAACATATCATCACTATGAAGTGGTGCAAGATCAAACGATGTCTCATTAGTGTTGTCGAGAACATCAAAGCAAAGTTCATCATCCATGCAGCATTCGGAAGCTATCACGTGGATGGAACAAACATCCAGTAAATGAGCAGAAGGTTCTGACGGCTGACTTCCTAGCTTGTAAATATTAAGATCAATCGTCATTTTCCCGAAGGATAAGTTCATAGAACCGTTACGACAATTAATTACAGCGTTAGAAGTTGCTAGGAAGGGTCGACCAAGTATCACCGGGATTTGATTGCGTGGGTTTGCCACAGGTTGTGTATCTAAAACAACAATGTCCACGGGAAATATGAATTCCCCGACTTTAATTAACACATCCTCTAGTTCGCCCCGAAGTTTGGTGATAGATCGGTCTGCCATCTGGAGAGTACAATGGGCGGGTTTTAACTCTCCAATTCCTAACTGCTCGTATACTGAATAAGGAAGCAAATTAACGCTAGCGCCTAGATCGAGTAAAGTACGATTGATATTTTTACCCCCAATAGAAATAGAGATTGTAGGACAGCCGGGGTCCTTACGTTTCTTTGGTATTTGTTAGGTAAAAGCGGTGCTAACATTACTCGTCATGAAAACCTTCTTAGGCACTTGAGTTTTTCTCTTCCTAGTGCACAAGTCTTTAAGGATTCTTGCATAAGATGGGACTTGTTGAATAGCATCTAGGAGAGGAATAATCATGCTAACTTGCTTAAACATTTCCACAATCTTCTCCATTTGCGGGTTAGGTCTGTTGGCCCTTAATCGGTTTGGAAATGGAGCTTGATCAATAAGTTTTGGGTCCAACGTTTGTGGAGAAGACTGTGGCGACGGATTCGATCCTAAAATTGGAGTGGGAATCGACTTAGATAGATTTGGCGAAATGTTCGAACCTTGGGGAAAACGGTGAATAGGCTCGGATGAAGGTGGAAGACTAGACGAATTAGGGGAAGAAGAAGAAGCTGGGGTATTAATGGTGTCACTAACATCAAATTGCTCACCCACTCGGTTATTCAGCACTCTCCCCGATCTCAACGTAGTAATGGCATTCACATTATAATTTTGTGAATGGCCAGGATTCGGTAGGGGTTGAGATGGGAGTTTCCCTTTTTCTCTCGCACTCATTGCGGCGGTTTTCTATTGATTTAATACTCTCACCATGGGAGGCGAAGTTTTTCGTTATGGTATCAGTAGAAGACTTCATCTCAGCCGACAATTGCATGGATTGTTTCATGAACAAATCCAAGGTTTGTGCAAGTGAGTTGTCAATACCGGCCACTTGTGGTGTAGAAATGTTGGCCAGATTTTGGAAATTCTGTGACTGAAAGGGGGGCTGATTCTGTGGTTGTGGTTGCTGTGGAGGAGGTCTTTGATAATTGCTTTATTGGTTTTGACTCCAAGCAAAGTTAGGATGATTCCTCCATCCTTGATTGTACGTGGAAGAATAAGGATCGTTTCTAGGTCGCTGCTGAAAAGCAGCATTAGCTTGAAACGATACATTCAAAGGACATTCTTCCGTTAAGTGTGAAGGATCCGAACAGAAACCACAGACGGTCTTAGGAAGCGTGACTTGATTTAGGGAGAATGATGAGAATTTGTTCTCAATAGCGTCGAGTTTCTTCTGTATCGCTGCCATTTCGGCTTTTACTGCGATGGAAACATCAAGCTGATGAATACTTCCCTTAGAAGAAGGTGGTCTTACGCTTTCCCACTGCAAAGTGTGTTCAGCAAGGTCTTCCAGATATTTCCAAGCTTCACCGTCGTCTTTAGACATGAAATTGCATTGACAATTTGTTTCAAGCATCTGCTTTGTCGCTGGATTAATGCCCTCACAAATAATTCGGCATAAATTCCATCTATTGATTCCATGATGAGGATATTGGACAAGCAGATCTTTGAAACGTTCAAAGCACTTCTAAAATGGTTCATTGGGAAGCTGGATAAACTGGTTGATCTCGCTCCTAACACGGGCGGTCTTATGGTTTGGGTAAAACTTCTTAAGAAATGCTATGACGATATCATCCCAATTGGTGATAGAGTGTGCGGCAGTATTGTAAAGCCATTTTTCTGCCAAGCCGCACAGTGTGAATGGGAGAAGACATAAGCGCATAGCATCTAAAGTCAATTGTGAAGTACCCATCATTGCGCATACGTTTTCAAATTTGGTGATGAAAACGTACGCGTCTTCCGACTCAAGCCCGTGGAATTTGGGCAGCAGATTGATGTAGTGGGGTTTAATTTTGAAATTATCCCCGATAGGTGGTGGAAGAGATAGACAAGTGGGAAGAGGACCACGGATAGGATAGCATCTCTCTTGGAGAGAGATGCGCGGTGGATTCTGCGCACCTACGGGCGGTGGCAGCGTGGTGTTATAATCTGATGGAGTGCCGTCCATCTCGGTCGTGTGTGGTGGGGGAAAAGAAGATGAAGAAGTACCGACTTCGGCGTCGATAGCAGGAAAGCGGACAAGACGGGCACTAGGATCCCGTGTCCAGCCGAGCATGCACTAAGCGGGTTTAGTGCAAGTGGCAGCGTATGTGTGATTTAAAATTGGCTTATTTTGAAAAAAGTGGGACTCAAGACAAATCACTCTAAAATGCACAATCAACCCTAGAACTAAGGTCACCTAGGTCCAGTCTCTAGACCGCTCCTAGACTTCCAAAGGACAAGCCGCAGGATAAATCCTCTACCGCCTCTTTACTACTCTTGTAGACAGGTAAGTGCCAGGTGAGTGGAAGGCTCCCCACTATGAAAGTAGTGGTCCTAATTAAGTAACCACTCGCCTTGGACACACTTTCCTAGGCACTACAAAAGTAATGCTGATAAGCGATAGATTACCCACGACCTTCCTCTGTCCTTAATGAGCGCGACAGTCCTTAGAGTCTGGTCTAGATATTTTTTAAATAAATGTAGGGTTGATGCGGATGCTTGGTTTGTGATTTGTGGAGCTTAGGAAGGGTGATGAAATCCCTACCTAATCTTGATTTGGTCTTTTCCCCTTAAAGTCCGTATTAAAATATGCAAAACAAAACCAATCACAAACCTTTTGCAAAAAGATTTTTGAGCGGCGCTATTATGCAAAGAATCCTATAGAAAATAGATTTTATTGGATTTTAGAGGAGAGAGAAAGAGTTAAGAAAGATACCAGAGAAGTGTGAAACCCTAGATCTCCTGTTTCCTCAAGTCCGTGACTCCATATCTCCTTGCAAAAATTCACGCACAAATCGTTAAATATGCAATTTGCAGTTTTATTTTAATAATGATATGAATCGTCTAAGAATTCAACACAAATAATAAGAATAAAAAATTACGCACGTATCCCCGGCAACGGCGCCATTTGATTGGTTCGAAAAAGTGTTTGTAGTTAACCGCAATCAGAAAGGTGTCGCGTGTAGCTAGACCGAGGTAAGTACGGGTCGTCCTCTGGGAAACGTTGAATCTTTTATTCTTACTTTAGATGTGATGAGAGAGGGGAGGGAATAAAGAATATTGTAGAATGGTTTCTAGATCTACGTTAAGCACTAATGCAAAATATAGATCTAGATTATTTATTGATGTAGTTAATATAAGAAGGGGGCTTGTAGGGTTCGTTAGGATTTAGTAGTCATGGACGATTAACTAAAAGTTACCATTTTTATCCTTTAATAGATATAAAACTAGAACGACGGTGATGCGTGTAGATTAGGGTTTCTGGAGGAAAAAGGAATCCCACTCTTAACCCTTATCTCGACACGGAACTCCGTTCATATCTAGCCTTTACTAAAACAATCATTAATCTAATCTCTAATCGCGGTCGAGACTAACAATGAATTGTTAGCGCGCCCGATTAGGATGTTAATGATTGTCTTGATAAAGTTTATAAACTTTATAGGACGTAAAAAGAGTTTAGGTATTTTCATCATCCATTAACCCACCCTAATCCTACGAACCCTAACAAGCGGAGAATTACTCGCGCATATTGGTAGAAAAAGAGATGGAGAGAAAATGCATAATTAAACTACAAAGAAATAGAATAGGAAAAAGAGCTACCTTTATTAATCAACAATATTCATTACACTTTGATTCCTTAGAAAATGATTACAAATACTAGTTTGCTTCTTGATCTCTTCTAAGGAGGTAGATGAACCGTTGATGATCAGCCTGGATGCGTAAGCCGTCTTGGACTTTGTGATCTCGTCGGCTTGATAATTTTTCCAAGAGGGTCTCGGTCATTATTTATACTTCAAAAGCCAGAAATTTAGATGCCTAAATTGGGGAATAGCAGTTATGATCCAGCCTCAAAATTTCCAGCCCCTAACTCTTCAACTACGCGGCGGATCCGCAGCATCAAGGGGCTCATGCCGCGGATCCGCGGCATGATGATCAGCTCCGTTGATCAAACTTCTGGGGCTGGCTCGTTGTGACATGTGGCGATCCTTGGAACCTTCAGAATTTGGAAATCTTTTCTTTTCTTCTGCCAGAATTGATTCCTTAATTTTGAATTCTTAATTAGGCAGGTTAGCTTTAACAACTTGATTTCCTTGATTTTGGACCTGAAAATTCTGCACAACAACTCAACAAATAATATTTAATAGACTTAGTTCTACTAGGATTAGGTCAATAATATTATATACATTTTCCTACCAAATGCTAACTATAATATATCAACACATGGAAAATAGTATTTTTACAAATAAACCCTCATATATATGATATATTATAATAAAGACCTTTTTAAATATGGAAATTGTAGGAAAAATGTAATAATAAATGTGCAGTTTAATCAACTGAACATAGCCCATAATCAAAATAAACATCACATGAAATTTTGGGTTAACGAACAATACCTGAAACCCCAAAACCTACATAACAGAGCACTGGTGAAATACGACGTCGAACAGGGGATGGGGGGCCGGCCAGGCCGGATTTGGGGGCTTGCTGCTCAGCCAAAATCCGAGCAATGGGCCTCGTATTTCACAGGTGTTCTCAGTACATCACATGTAAACTTCTGCAGTTGTTTAAATAATTTTAAAATGACTTTTTAAAAAATTTACAGAGAGCATTTTAGGGTTACAAACATCGTATCATTTCGGAGTTTTTTTCGTTTTCGTAATAGTTATAACACCGTGTCTAAATTTCTAGCTTGGCTCTAATACCACTGTTGGGATTCCTTAGCACCATGCCTAGGGTTTGCTAGCATCACTCATGCCGCAATAAAAATTTGCGGAGGTGCTAAGCATTCTAACCATGAATCTTAACTAGAATTTTTAGGGTAACATCAATAGTATCACATACTATAAACTATTTATCATTAAGTGAAGAGAATACAATCTTTGTAGACTTGCTTTAGTGACTCCTTGGATCTTTGAGAGTTTGAAACGGCTCGCTAAAAACCTTCCTAGTCCACGATGATCCACCCGAAGTCCCTTTGCACAAAGCTCCTTGCTTCACTTGATCAAGAATGAGGATGAAGCAAACACTTTACACTAATGGGCTAGAGTAGTGTAGAATGGTGATGTGGTTTCTTTTCTCACTTCAAAACCCTTTCTTTTTATAAACCTCACTCACTAGAAATCTTAAGAGAGAATGAAGGAGGAAGAAGATAGAGATGGCAAAGCTAGAGCTCTTTTAGATAATTCTCAATTATAATTATCCTTAGCATTAGAAATAAAATATCAACCATATAATGATGTCATGCCAAACCATGGTTAATAAATATCTAGATATTTTAGTGTTGAGTCAAAAGCCAAATGAAAATTAAACCATGGTTTAATGTTAGGTCAAAAGATAGAAGAGTGTAGAAACCAAATAATGATTTAATTTCCATTTTCTTTTACCCAATATCAATATATATATATATATATATAGATATATAAATCAACCATGTGAGTCTTGCATTGCTATCTCCTATGTATTAACAACCATGACACCATGTATGCATGTATGTGTGCATTCACATCATCATGTGCATGAACAAAAACTATGCATACATGCATGCATACATCAATGTAAAAAAGGGTTTAATAAGAAGTGAGCTATAAAGTCAATGTTCAATCAACACTTGATTTAACAAACCGGTCATATCACATACGACCCGACCAATAGATAAACGCCCGATTAATATACGGTATCTCATACACGCATTTAATCGGGTCCCCGCACATATCTCATATGCACACCACATCGTTTCGCCTGAGCTAGGAAACTCCTGTGTGGGACTTTAAGACTCGTCAATACGCCGGCAGTAGGTGATGATCACATCAAACACCCACAAGCCGCAAGCGGTCAGCTAAACGTAACGGCCACCCGGGTATTGAGCGATCAGAAGAAAACAAGCGAAGCTATCAAAACTCCCGTCGAGCCAACTGGCAACACTTACCATACAGTCCAGTCTCTTCGTCAGATATGATGCATATCGAGTCTAGGGATGGTATCGTCGACCCCAATAACTCAATAAGTCATGCCGGTGTATGGCTCATAACAGATCGAGAAACTACTGATAACACTTATCAGTAAATCTCAGCAGCCCTGGCCAGGGACTTCCTGTTATAGCCAATCGAGCATAGCACAACATCAATCCCAATACCGGGAGAGACGAAACCCATCCTATCGCTCATTGCCTCCATTTGCCTCAGGACTGTACCCAAAATCCACCTGTTTGCACGACTCGGTAGAGCCGTGGTAGGGTGGAGATCAAAGTACAGTGGGAGGACACACAAGACTCTATGACGATCACGGATCTACAGACTAACCTGTACCAGTGTCACCTGAGAAATGCTATCCGACGATAGATATAATACCATATAGGAGTTCTCGGTGAGTCCGTTCAGTGTACCCAGTCTCCACTGAGCACCCGTATACAATCTTTGGTGTCACCAAACCAGATGGATATGGGATCATCCATCGCCCATCATATGGGACAAGAATAGTATACGCTAGTCTACTCTGGAATATTGATGTCCCGTCTCGAAACACCCACGACTAGGAACAGTTCATGGATATGCTTATAAACTACACGTGTCCCACTAGTATGATCTGCATCATAGTCCCAGTAGTCAAGCAAATATCCTAAGGGCTTTATCAACATGTACTAAATGAGTAAGATGCATGATCAAATGAACATGTCAAGATAAAGTAAACCAGATAGCATACTATCTTGTCGAGCGAGAAAGCCATCTGTGTGTGTGTGTGTGTGTGTGTGTGTATATATATATATATATAAATGTCCAAGCATCCACTATACATATAATGGCCTCTAGGGAATACATATATCCAACAACTAGATGTACGTAATGGCTAACCAGGTATTGAGCGAAAGGGAGGCCGACAAGCAAACTCATCCTGAAACCCCTACTGAGCCTGACAGTGAAAATATCCGTACAGTCCAGTCCGTTCGTCTATGAGTATCGCATATCGAGTCTAGGGGGGTGGATAAAGTCAGACCCCTAATAACTTGACAATTAGTGTCGGTATAAAGCCTATCACCACCTGAGAAACTACTAATCCGAATCAGTAATTCTCGACTATCTTGGCCAAGGATTTCTGGTGATGGCCACCCGTGCACACCGCGACATCAACCCCCAATACCGGGAGAGACGAATCCCCTGATGATCGGCCTACTGCCTCCATGTGGCTCGGGACTGTACCCAACTAAAACCTGTCTGCATGACTCCTTTGGGCCATGGTAGGGTAGTAATCAAAGCACAGTGGGAACTCACATGAGACAAATGACGATCTCAGGTCGATAGACTAACCTGTACACATGTCACCTGGGAATTGCTATTTGACAATATGTATAATACCAACTAGCATGTTCCCGGCATGTCCGTCCGGTACTCATAACCCAATGAGCACATGTATACATCTTAGGTGAACCAACTAACACCAATGGCTTGTGAGACCGGCCACCGCCCCTCGTCGGGGTCTCGATCCATATACACTATTCTACTCTTAGAGTATCGATGCCCAGTCTCGAAACTCCCACGACTAGGGACATTTTAATGATGTGCTTATTATAGACCACCTAGCCCTCACGTATATGATCTCCATCATACTGCTGGTAGTAAAGCATGAATCCTAAGGGCTCTATCAACATATAATAGTGATCTGTAATGTCACATAAAGCATGTACACGATGATAAAGACAAATCAGATAGCATACTATCATCTCGAGTAAGATTGTTCTACCGGTATAGGTCCTCCCTCAATCATTGCAATCACGTGCCTGCGATCCAATAATTGACTTGAGGGCACTATAGCCAACAATCTCTCACTTGCACTTAAGGAGAATTATTGCGGTGTCGCATACTCATAGGCCGTGTGATACCGAACACCCAACTTCTTTACTAATCAGTTTCATAAAGCTCGTTTGTAAAACTATTGCGTTCGAGAAATAGCCTCAGTGAGTGGATCCGCTCCAATTTTTCTTTCTATGTCTCTCTTTATCACAAGTTCACGAAGAAAACCATCTCCCGAAATGAGCAATACCTGTCTAACAATATGTCTGGATATCTGATGGGACCCAGTTCACAAATGAACTCCAAATCCAACAAACTTCTTAGACTATATCATCAACTGAATTTAATCAGTATCATGTACCATGCCTCCCTCAGTATCCGCTTGGACCACCTGTCCAAACTACTGCCCCTCAAAAGAGGAAAACTATAACTCTGAAGGGAAGTTCTCAAAACCATTACTATCAACTGAATACCTGACACAAGTATTTACATCTTCGATCACCTTGAAAAATCCCGATACTTGCAACACATGGTTCTCTACTTTATTCTTATACCTATAACTTTTCAAAACATGGACCTTGTATTTCTACGAAATACTTGTTTAAAACTAGAGAAGTCACAAGTAAACAGAATATAGTACGAGCACCAACCCTTTTGTCCTAATAGACACTGGACAACATACAATACGTTGTGTAAGTCCCCTGAGTTGAATAACTCAAACCCTGTGCGTCGTAGATTGAAAATTGTACTATGGTTAAGAAGAATTACACCGCTGTTTAATACTCCTTACCCAATCATCAACTGATATAGGTAAATGTCATGTACATAATTTCAAAAAGTTATATCTCACTTTATAAAATAAACGTACAGATATATCAGTTTGAAATTGGTGCAAATGGATATTCAAAACCAAATATTTGCCGTCAGGCAAAACCCTAGGTGATTTCCTCAAATATCACCAATTACAACGAATTCCGATATAATGAGGATATAATCACCTAATTCCCAATAACATACTCCAACTCATCATCTGTAAACCATACAGGTGTGAGAATCAAACCTGGTAACTACATACCCTGGAGCAAGGATCTAACTGAGAAATCAGTTTTCAATTAACAACGCATAGTGAAACAGAAACATGAAAATATTTCGAAGGGGTAGCCGGATATTTCTAGTAATGCCTCTTCCATTATCCATATTCATGACTGTAACCTTATATTCCCTTACCATTTCTCCAAATCCCTTTATTTGTCTTTACTCATTACCTTCTGTACACCACCCTTAGGCTAAATGGTTTTCTTCCTTCCCTACCGTTCTGCGCCAGCCTATGGTTTAGAAGAAGACTATCCAATAAGCGTAATAGGTGTACTCTCCTAATCCTAGGAGCACTCGCAACCTGAGAGAAGCTAAAGATAAAAGACAACTAAATAATCCTTATTCTATTTCTCCTGAACCAGAATCCATTCTCGAACTGGAACATGTTCTTTCGAGTTCGTATATAACTATATGATGGATTATCCAATAAATATGGATCTTCGTAGTGATACGGGGTGTTCTGGAGATATTCAAAGGTGAAGTAGGAGTGGCGATGATATACGCGGTTTCGTCATGAATGATAGCAGCCGCAATTTACTTAGCCCTCTTTCTAATCTCTTTATTTGTCTTTAATTATTACCTCCTGTACACCCAACTTAGGCTAATTGGTATTCTTCCTTCCCCACCTTTCGGCACCGGCCTATGGTTTGGAAGAAGACTATCCAATAAGCGCAATAGGTGTACCCTCTCCTAATCCCAGGAGCCCTCACAACCTGAGAGAAGGTAAAAGGAAAAGACAACTGAATGGTCCTATTCAATTTCTCCAAAACCGAAAACCATTCTCGAATCTGAAACAAGTTTCTTTGAGTTCATATGTAACTATACGATGGTCATATCCAATAAATGTGGATCTTCGTAATGATACAGAATGTTCCGGAGAAAAGCAGAGGGTAAAAGAAGGAGCGGCAATGAAGTATGCAACTCTGACAATCCAAAAGAAAATGTATTTTAAGAAGGTCCGGTTAACTTGGTTACTGAGTTATAGTCTAAAGTCGAGCCATGGTCGCTGCCAAAGAGAGAGAGAAAAGAAACACTCAGTGTGCACTCTAATCTAGATCAGAATGGTTAATCACTTTATCTAATCAGGATGTCTCCCACTGTATCCTCAAATTCTCCTCCAAACCCTAAAGAAGAATTAGTCGGGATCATCTAAAATCACCCGAGGAGTAAACTAACTCATCAGTGGGAATCGGGATCCAACTATCATCGCATGATAACCTGATGGAATCCACTCAAGTTATCATACTCCAGAAGGTATGCGCATGCCTGGCATGTTTCTTGTATGTTTGAAACTCCCGATGTGATTTTTACCCTATGATCTTATGACCTTGACGAAGGCCAACAAATCATAAGTCACATGTCATGTTCTACCCGTCATTGTCCAGGTTAATTTGAACATACCCGTATATACCCTTGACGAAGGCCAACAAAGTAGTATGACTGTCCCAAACCAACGCATCTATCTATGCAACTGAAAATTAACAAACAGCTACCATACAATATGCCTTGATGAAGGTCAACAAACATAGCATGAATACTAAGTGCTACCCATCTGAAATGACGGAGGGCTACGAATGGTTTTTGGTGAAAAACCTTTAACGTAATGAACTTGATATCGTTGAAGGAACCGGATAGCTTTTTACAGATATATAGTGGCGAAACCCTTTGCTAAAGAGGTCATTCCCGGTGAAGGGATCTCGGCTCTTTCCTCGTGAAATGAGGTGCAGGATATTCCAACTGAATACCTCGACACAAAGAAAAAAAGTAATCGACTATAGTGAAGTTATTACCATAACGCAAACTTCTGCCCAAGAGGTCACTCCCGGTGAAGAGATCTCGGCTCTTGCCTCATCGAATGAGGTGCTGGATATTCATAACCGAATACCGCTGTGCAAAATAAAAGAAAACTTCCTTATAATAACAGCTTTTGAAAATTGTTCCAACAACATCGAATAGGTCTGTTTTCCTTGCATTGATCAAAATCAACACAGTCCCATCAATTAATCACACCAGAAAAGAACGAAAATATGATGTACGTATATGCCATCCGCATTCGCCACTGGGCCCCATCATCACCCGTTAGGTTACTTAACTAACGATAAAGTGGGGGCTGGACTAGCGCGGGTGCAAAACATACACAATATCTACTAGTATATATATAATAATATATAATAATCGCTCTAAGCATGATAAATGCAACATCACATAAAAGCGATAAGCATTACAGAAAAATACAGATAATCTGGGAGTCCCGGGTTTCTTTTGAGCCGCAAGTGAAACCCGACGTTCCCCTAGTCGTGTGGAAAGCCTGTGGAATGAAAACCTAGACCCTTACAAGCGCGGCAAGTCACCTGCCAAAACCAGAAGTGAGGCAACCCCCTTCATCAAGGTGAATGGGCCACCCGGCACATCACGGAATCCGGTAACTTGAGCACCCCTCCATGGGTCAACCTATACCCCCTACGAGTGCGGCGAATAGCCCACCAATTCTAGAGTGAGGCCCCCTCCGTCTCAACTCCATGAGATGCGGACCCGTTGCCATTCTAGAACCCAGCTATCCGTGCACTCCATCGCAGGGTAATCCTAGTAAAGAAAAGAAAATATGTACAATGGTGACATCAACCTCAACCCGGTCGTGCCCCAAACAAATAATATACAAACAGGCAGTGACGGCAGTCCACATGTCGGATGCTCGCCCCGCGATATCAAATGTACAAATGAAACTAAACTTTACTAACATTTCACCCAAGCTATCCACCACGACGATTCCGCCACAATACAGCACAACACAGAACATCAACGTGAATGTCACGTTTGCAAACCCGTCTAAAAGAACTATAGAAATTAGACAAGTTGTACCGCTCTAATGACATTCATGGTCGCAGATAGTAATGCATGTACTGTAAAACTTTAAATAATGTTAGAAATATCGACTTCGAAACACCCCAAATAGCCCCCAAATTAATAGATAAATCCATATCCAAACTGGCCTAAACAAGCAATACCACTGAACCAATATTCCAGAGACGAGACCACACCCAAAATTCCAAGTCCAAACTCATTATTAAAACCGGCCACCTCGGGAAATTTTGTGATCTGGCCGGTCCAAAAATGTTGGATTGGGCTCGTATTAGGGGAGTGTTCTAGTGGTCATACGGTAGTCTTCTGCAATTGCTTAAAAAAAATTTGAAGACTAAATAAAATTCGACAGAGAATGGAATACAAGTTGGTATTGTTTCGAAGTTGTTTCGGTTTCGATACTTTAACATCGTCTAAATCAACTAGTATGTGGTTAATGGGTTGGCTCTGATACCATGTTGGGTTACGCCAGCGCCCCGGCCATAAAATCATAGTTAAATGCAGAACAAAAACTTTTAGAAACCGACGCTAACGGAACCTTAATTTATGGATCGTACCTTTAACCCTACACTAGCTATATGTAAAGGAGTTTAGAGAGGTTATACCGAACGATCTGTGTCCTTCAGTCTTCAACCTCTGTCCCAATCTCCTTGCGGCTTCCTCGATCAAGTTTGATCTCCGGTCTTCCCACATCGAAGAAGATCCACGTCGAGGGTTAGTAATACAGGCTCCGACCTCAAAACCGAAGCAACTCGAGTATCTAGTTTGCTAACCTAGATAGCCAAGATGAAATAGAGAGAGTTTGTGATTACTTTTTCTCAATCCACCCTATGTTTCTCAACACATGAGACATGTAGGGTGGAGGTTGAAGAAGATGCCATGGGAGAAGTGTGAGATCAAGAAAAGAAAAAGGGCAAGTGAAGAAATGGTGGCTATCTTTTTCCAAGTGAGCGTTGTGTGAGTTATTTATTGTGAGCAATATATAATGTAGTATGCTAGAAACTAAATAAAACAACTCAAGAATAAATATCCCACTTGCTCACTACAAATATCTCACACTACAAACCAAAACCCTAGCATGTCACCACATGACCCATCATGAGTCACACCCATGTGACATCCATGAATCACCAAGTGAGCATGCTAGAATAATGAGTCACACTTTACCACTCCATAAACATTTAAACCAAAATGTTTCATAAAAAAATAAAATGGCAACTTCTAAACTAATCTTGTAACGAATTACAAGAATACCCCTCATCCGTCTATACATACATGCATCCGTATTCCAACTGAATACGAATGCAACGAGACGAAAATAATCCAACAATATAATACTAGGATCCGGCTTAAACCAAAGCCCACTAGTATTATCCGTCCGATAATGATCCGTGCACAAGTGCGCGTATATGATCGAACCCTGCCATAAAACCATATGGCCTCCACAATGTATCTCCCGAAGCAGGGAAACCCTCTGTGTGGGACTCTAAAGACTCATCAATACGCTGGAAGTGCGTTTAACCACAAGCACGTCAGTGGCACTAGCTATACGTAACGGCTAACAGGTATTGAGGGAAAGGGAGGCCAATAAGCAAACTCATCCTGAAACCCCTACTGAGCCAGACATTGACAATATCCATACAGTCAGGTCCGTTCGTCTATGAGTATCGCATATCGAGTCTAGGGGTGGATAAAGTCAGACCCCTAATAACTTGACATTTAGTGTTGGTATGAAGCCTATCACCACCAGAGAAACTACTGATCCGAATCAGTAATTCTCGACTACCTTGGCCAAGGATTTCTGGTGATGGCCATCCGTTCACACCGCGACATCAACCCTCAATACCGGGAAAGACGATTCCCCTGACGATCCGCCTACTGCCTCCATGTGGCTCGGGACCGTACCCAACTAAAACCTGTTTTCACGACTCCTTTGAGCCGTGGCAGGATAGTAATCAAAGCACAGTGGGAACTCATACGAGATAAATGACGATCTCAGGTCGATAGAATAACATGTACATATGTCACTTGGGAACTACTATCTGATAATAGTATAATACCAACTAGCATGTTCCCGGTGAGTCCGTCCGTTGTACTCATAACCTAATGATCACCTAGATACATCTTAGGTGAACCAACTTACACCATTGTTTAGGATCTGAATAGTTCGCTCTCACCATATCTTTTAGGATCTGAATAGTTCATTCGGACTGTCCATCTGTTTGTAGATGATACGCCGTGCTGAAATTCAGATTCGTTCCCAGGCTAATTTGAAAACTCTGCCAAAATTAGGATCGGAATCTAGTATCGCGGTCAGAGACGATGCAAACAGGTACCTTATGTAATCTTATGATCTCCTGCATGAGTTTATAGGTATCATGACAAGTATGGTACATCTAGAAGGTTTAAATCTTATTTTATATTTCTACTCACCTCCATGTACTTCCTCGCCAACATCTCGGTTGACTGGCTAACTCTGAATGGAATAAAATGAGCCGACTTCGTGAGTCGATCCACAATAACCCAGATTGCTTCATTACCCTTTGTGCTATGGAGGGGAGCAGTCACGATCTCCATGGTAACGTGCTGCCATTTCTATTTTGGGATTGGTAACGGCTGAAGTAGACCAGCAGTTCTGTGATATTCAGCCTTCACTTGCTGACATACTAAACACTTTGCTACGCTCCTTTCTACTTTACGCTTCATTACATGTCATCAGTAGTGTTGCCTTAGATCCTTGTATATTTTCGTGCCGCCGGGGTGTACAGAATTAGGAGAGCTGTGAGTTTCTTTCATCAACTCTTCTCGAACAGGGCCTACTGGAACGCATAAACTACTTTTATACCGTAAGGATCCATTTTCATGGATAATAACGTCAATTCGAAGACCACTTTCTACTTGTTCTCAGATCTTTTGTAGCTTAGCATCATTTTCTTAAACTGCCTTGATCGGATTAACAAGAGTGGATTGGACTTGTAAGTTCATCAATGATGGAGCATTACCAAGCATAACTACTTCAATCTCCAATCCATGCAGTTCTTGTTGTAGTCTCTACTAAGTGGTGAGATTCATTGCTAAAGGTTGGCAACTAAGTGCATCAAGAACTACGTTCACCTTTCCAGGATGATACTGTAGGTTGATGTCGAAGTCCGCTATGAGTTCTAGCCATATTCTTTGCCGCATGTTGAGTTCCTTCGAAGTAAATACATACTTCAGACTTTTGTGGTCGGTGTATATATCCACTCGTTCTCCCAAAAGGTAGTGACGTCAAATCTTGAATGTGAAGACCACGGCTGCTAGTTCCAGATCATGTGTTGAATAGTTACACTCATGGACTTTTAGCTGTCTTGATGCAAAAGCCACAACCCTTCCATGCTGGTGTAGAACACATCATAATCCTTTACCGGACGCATCACAATGTACATCGAATCTGCCAGATCGATCTGGTATTACAAGAATAGGTGCAGAGGTTAAGCTCGACTTGAGTTCTACAAAAGTCTTCTCACATGCTTTTGACCACACAAATGCTTCGTCTGTATGTGTTAGCTTGGACAGGGGTGCTGAGATCTTTAAAAATCCTTCGATGAAGCTTTTGTAATATCCTGCTAAGCCCAGAAAACTTCTTATATCTTTCACCGTCTTTGGTGTCGGCCATTCGCTGACAGCTGATACTTTAGCTGGATCCACATAGATTCCTTCGCCTAAAACGATGTGTCCGAGAAATTCGACTCGATCTTGCCAAAATTCACACTTGTAGTACTTGACGTAGAGCTGGTGTTGTCTTAAAGTCTCCAGGATAATGCGTAAGTTCTCGGCGTGCTCTTTCCGATTCTTTGAATACACCAGGATGTCGTTGATGAAGATAACAACAAACCTGTCTAAGTACTCTCGGAAAACTTGGTTCATCGGGTTCATAAAAATGGCCGGTGCATTGGTCACTCCAAATGGCATTACGAGATATTCATAATAGCTATAACGAGTCCTAAACGCCGTCTTCGAAATGTCGGACTCCTTGACCTTCACATGACGACCAATGCACCAGCCATTACTTCGGAATATCTCGTAACTGTTCGAAAAGGTCATCGATGACATTTTCGATCAGTTAAGCGGATAATTGTTCTTAATAATTACTTCTTTCAGAGCTCGATAATCCACACACATCTTGTAGGTACCTTCCTTCTTCTTTACCAGCAACAACGGAGATCCTCAACTTAAGGTACTGGGTCTAATCCAACCTTTCTTCAGGAGTTCGTCTAACTGAATACAGATCTCCTTCATTCCCTCCGGACTTAATTGATACGGGGCTTTGATTACTGGTTGTGCTCCGGGTTGAAAATTAATACTGAATTCAAGAGCTCGATCGGGAGGCAAACCTAATATATCTTTAGGGAAAAAATCCTCGAACTCTCTAACGACCTCTGGTTTCGATCCTTCCGCTTGCAACGCTGCAATCTCTGCCTTCTTTGGTTTGGCTCGGTAGATACTAGGCTCCAAAGCCCGGTCTTCGCTTTTAAAATAGAACACTAGGTGATCAGGTATTTCAAACACGACCCTCATTTGGTGACAGTTGATGATAGCGAAGAAATTTCCCAGCCAGTCTATTCCCAAGACTACGTCGAAATTCGGTATGTCCAGTTATAACAACTCCAATTTCAATGTACAGAAAATTTATTTAAAATTTAATGTACAAATGGAGTATTTGCAATCCTGTGTACACTATAAGTATTTGATTTGCTTTTGAACAGCAAGAAAGCACTTGTAGCTCATTGGTAAAGCCTTGCACTCCTGTGACATAGCCCCTGTGATTGAATCCCCCCAGTCATATTATCTTTTTATTAATTTTTCTTTTAAACTTTTAGAAACCCAAAGGTTTACACGTGCACTACACGTAAAATGAAGAGTCATACAGAAATCAAATATGTACACTGAGGAAAACCAAGTGACACCAACACGTGTCACCAAAACCAAGCTCCCCCACCAATTTTCGACTGGTGACTTTGGCCCTACGGCCGGCACCGCCGGGCCCCTCGTAGGGGATGCTCTCCAATCTTTAACCCCACACCCTTTGGCCTTCCCCACTAACCCATGTACTGTTTGTTTTTATTAAAAATAAACAGAGAATTTAAAAGTGGCATTAAAACAAATTTTTAATGCATTTTTAATTCATTCTTCATTACCCCAAAACCCTAATTTTCCCTATAAATACCACACTCCATTTCACCACTCCTCACTCAGAATTTCATTACAAAAACCTCTAAAATTTTCATGTCCCAAGCTGTGCAAGTGGAGTTAGCAAAGGGCAAGATTCCGACGATGTTTCGAGGAGATTCCGGCGATGAAACGATGCCCGGACGCTTTCGTAATCTTCCCCTACCTCTCCTCCTTCTTAATAGCCAGTAATTCCTCTCTCCCCTTCCCTTTTGCTATACTAAAACTTCTCTTTTTCAAACTCGTCAGAAGCGGAGTTATTCCGACTTCCGACTCTCTTTTCTTTAAAAACTCCGCTTTTCTTAAACAATAAAATACCATATTCTCATTTAAAGTTTAACAAACATAAATAAACATATTAGAACAAGTTTCATCTCAAAATAATTCATGTTTCAATTTCTATTTCAATTTTACAATAAAATACCATCATGTTTACAAACGATATTGTTATCCACTTTTAACCGTACTACCTTTAGAAAACTCACGAGGTAATGAACTACCTCATCACAACACACATTTTTGACATAGCAAGATGGATTTTGGGATTCTAGATTATGGGAAAATCCTCTTTTACGAATAAATACCTTAAACAATTAAAAATCGTTTTCTTTAAAAAGTGTATTACTTAATTCCTTGCAATTGTGCCTCTACAACCCATTTTGGGGAACCCCGATCGGGATGGTACGGGTTATCGCACATTCTCGGGCCTAATAGAGCGAGATGCATACCTCCGTAAGGAGCATTCGATCTCGATGAAATTTTTAATGCATTTTTTAAGAAAATGAGATTTCTACAAAATAAATAAAATTTATTTTTATTAAATATATAAATATATATATGAATATTATCAAAAGATCTATTTTAAATATATTATACAAATATTCCACTTTTTCTAAATCAAAGGAATCACAATTACATGAAAGTACCATTTTAATACAATACAATTCCAATATTTCATTAAAATACCCTATACAATGAAAACTAGGTTCTACTCGCTAGAAATTTCACTTTTATAAAATATACATCTATGAAAACTCTAAAGACGATAATTAAATATTTGAGGTGTATTTTGAAAATATATAAAACTATTTTTACATAAAACCCCCTCAAGTTATACTAATTTACAATAAGGACCATAGTAAATATAGGTTTAAGCGGGACCAATTCTCTTGAGCCTCAGGGAGCCGGAGAATGTGGGTGCTTACCTATCTAAGGTAGACAATCTAACAACGGTGTTATCAACATGGTAATTGTCTTGGAAAAAGACACAAATCCTGTCGTCCATGTGCAGTAGTTATCGATAACAACAAAACTAATTCAGGACTTCAATTTCTTTCCAAAAGTGTCTGACTCAGACTGAGTCTCAATCTAATCAATCTGACTCGAATATGATTCAAGTATAATCTATAATTCAACATGAATCCGTCTATTCAATCTATATCAATCTATATTGACTGAACCGAACCATGGATATACTCCGTTTACATGACTATCCATTTATATCCATTCCGTTTACTGATATCATTGTTTTAGCAAGTCATCCATCTATATAACAAACAATACAAACAGTACAAAATACATTACGGGGTTTTTAAAGGGGTAGATTGGTATAGAATGTGTTAGAAGTGGCACGAGACTATAACCATAATACACCTAACCTGAATATCCATTGCCGTTGTACCGTGGCTGAACGGTTCCTTATGCTCCGTATACCTTAGTCTCGGGAATAGTGGAACTCCTCTCGTATATACTGGCATATTTTGTACCAATTTACAAACAACTGCGTTAACATTATAATCAAACATTACTAGTTATACTCTCTTTCTGTCTATTCTATCTCTACCCATCTTTGGGACTTACCGAGGGATTGGTCGCTGACGACATTCCTTTTCTTCTTTCTATAGAATGTTGTCAGGTAGATCGGACTCACTAGAGATTGAGCCCAGTACTGAAGACTTGGAGCAGTTAGCTTTTGACCCCGAGCTTTAGATACTTGTATATACTTTTCATTTCAGTTCATGCCATTGTTTAGGCATTGCTTTCTATTCATGTATTTACCTTTCCAGTTGTATTTGTAAAGAATTGTTAATAAATAAAAGTTGTTGTTCAATTACATCTATTGTCATTTTTCTTGTGTACATTTACTTTATATTGCATAGATACGCTTAGCGTATTTACTTCTGAGTAACTACGTCGCGCGACACGTCGCGTCTCCTTATCGTACACCGGGAAGCGGGGCGTGACACCAGTACCTTGAAGTCCATATAGAATTCTCGACTTCATATGACCACTGGACACAGATCGTATCCCAAGGTTGCTTTTAGAACGTCGTTCCCTGAACTGACATTATAGCTGGATACGAGCGGTTTAACTGGGATCGCATGAGTTCTTACGAACCGTTGCGACATGAAGCAATGCGATGCCCCAGTATCGAAGAGCGTGAGTGCAGGTAGGGTGGCTACTAAGATTATACCTAAGTCGCATGGGATAAGTTTAGGTATAATAAATATAAGATGGCTAGGAATTGAAACAATTTGAAAGGGAATAGGGAAGAGATTTACCAGTGATAACCTGACCCGTAGTTTAGGCCTCTTCGACCGACATGGTGAATGCTTGGCATCGCGGCACCTTCCTCTGTGCCTGGTTAAACACTTAGCATTGAGGTTAAGCGGTCTGGATGTGGGGAGCTGGTGTTGGTAGAGCTAACAGGGTAGGAGGGGCTTGGATCGCCAGTCTAGCAGGAAAGTTATTAGTCCCTCGGTTCTGGGGACATGCTCCAATAGTGTGAGTGGAAGACCTACAAATTAAGCACAACTTGTACGCTATATGACAGTTCTTCACTAGATACCTTTTTTTGCAGTAGTTGCTAAAATCTGGCATGTTTTTGGCGAACGAACCTCCTAGCCTCCGAGATGGTCCGTTGAAAGCTGGCCTGGAAGAGGCTCCTCCTGCGATCTGGTGCAAAGGTAATTTCACAACGGCCGACTGCGACCTGCCCTTCTTCTTCACAACTACCTCATAGTATCGGGAAGCCTTCAAAGCAAGCTCATGGGTTGGGAAATCCACTGTACCGAGTGCGGCTTAGATTTTGCTGGGTTTCGCCGGCGCCTTTTGTTAGTGATATATGCCCCAGAGGCCATTGTTGTATCATACTGGATTGTATATAACTTAATGGGAGCTTAGGATATACACGGATATAGTAACAGTCTTGCTCGAAATGGTAGTATGCTACCCTGTTTGTTTCTACCTCAATATGTGCATGTGTTTTCTTAGCATATTGCTTATACATATTGGTAGAGCCTTTAGGATCTTTGCTTGATTACCAGCGTTATGATGGCAGTCACACTAGTGGGGGCTGGGTAGTCTATAAGCACATACTATACAGGTCCCTCGTCATAGGATTATTGAGACGGGGCATCGATACTCCATAGTAGACTAGTGTTTACGTTTCTCATCCCAGCAGGGGAGATGGTCTGTCCCACAGCCATCAGTACGTCGTACTGGAGATAGTATGCAGGTGCTCATTAGGTTATGAGTACACTAGACAGGACTCATCGGGAACTGTTGGTGGGTATTATTGTTGGCTATAGTGCCCTCAAGTCAATTATTGAATCACATCGATTGCGATGATTGAGGGAGGACCTATACAGGTAGAACAGTCTTACTCGAGATGATAGTATGCTATTTGGTTTGTCTTTATCATCATGTATATGCTTCAGGTGGTATTACAGACCACTATTACATGTTGATAGAGCCCATAGGATTCTTGCTTTACTACCAGCATTATGATGTCGATCATATACTTGGGAGCTGGGGGTCTATAAGCACATCCTTAAATGTCCCTAGTCGTGGGAGTATCGAAACTAGGCATCGATACTCTAGTGTAGACTAATGTATACTGATCGAGACCCCGACGAGGGGCGGTAGCCTGGTCTCACAAGGCATTGGTGTTAGTTTGTTCACCTAAGATAGTATACAGGTACTCATTGGGTTATGAGTACAATGGACGGACTCGCCGGGAACCTGCTAGTTGGTATTATACCTATTGTCAGATAGCAGTTCCCAGGTGACATGTGTACAGGTTAGTCTATCGACCTGAGATCATCATTTATCACGTGTGAGTTCCCACTGTGCTTTGATTACTACCCTACCACGGCTCAAAGGAGTCATGCAAACAGGTTTTAGTTGGGTACAGTCCCCAGCCATATGGAGGCAGTGAGCGGATCCTCGGGAATTCGTCTCTCCCGGTATTGGGGGTTGATGTCGCGTTTTGCACGGGTGGCCATCACCAGAAATCCTCGGCCGGGGTAGACGAGAATTACCTGTCCAGGATCGATAGTTTCTCAAGTAGTGATGGGTTACCTACCGACACTAATTATCGCGTTATTAGGGGGTCTGACTTTATCCACCTTCATAGACTCGATATGCGATACTCTTAGACGAACAAACCAGACTATACGGATATTGTCACTGTCAGGATCAGTAGGGGTTTGGATGAGTTTGCTCGTCGGCCTTCCTTTCGTTCAATACCTGAGTAGCCGTTACATATAGCTAGTGCCACTGATATGCTTATGGTTAAACCCACTGCCAGCGTACTCACGATTCTTTAGAGTCCCACACAGAGGGTTTTCACGGTTCAGGCGATATGGTGTAGATGACGTATTTTGGTACATACAGGTGTCCGATTAAATATGTGTACAGGCTGCACAGACTTTAATCGGACGGTTGATAATACTAGCGGCTTAGGATTAAGGCGGATTATTAAATCAGGTTTTGATTTAATAATTTATATATGTATTTATATATATATATATATTCTAGTATTATTGTTCACTATTCATTTTCTCTCTTGGCTATTCGTATTTTGGTACGAATACGCGTATATGTATTTTGATACGTGTACCGGGTTGCATTCCGTATTTATACGGATTAGCTTCTAGAAGATGGCCACCTCATTAATTGATTTTCATTTTAGAAAATCAATTATGGAAATGAGATGGAGGGTGAGTTGGCATGAGCATGGGTGATGGCATATAGAGAGGTATGGTTTGCATGTGTTTACTGAAAAATGAAAAGAGATATTTTGTGTGCATGATTGAGAGAGAGAGAGAGAGGCAGGCACATTTTCTTGAGTTGCATTGATTATTTCTTTTCTTCACTTGTTCATTCTATTTTCATTCTCACTTAGAGAAAACACTTAGCCATTTTTCTTTAGTTGCTCATGCCACATGTTTCATCACCTCTTCTTCATCTTCTTGAGTTGCTCATGGAGCATTTGCGATGAAAGAAAAATTATAGTGACACATTCCTACACCTCCACTCTCCATTGCTAGCAACCTTGGAGCGTCGGTTGCCTCACTTGGCGAGGGTAAAGCTTGCGTTGTTTCCCTCAGGTGGATCATCGTAGATGGAGGAAGACCGGCAACCAAACTCGATCCGCAACCACTAGGAGCTTAGGATGAAGGTTGAAGACCGAAGCAAACGGATCAACTCGGTATAACCATTCCTAACTCTTTATATTGCTTGCTAGTATAGGGTTTAGCTTAGATCCGGGCATCGGGTTGTGGTAGCGTCAGTTTTGAAAAATTTTGTTCCGCATTTGGCCACGGTTTGATGGCCGGGGCGCTGCCGTAACCCAACAATTATACCTGTCGTCGGGTAGCAGTTCCCAGGTGACATGAGTACAGCTTAGTCTGTCTACTTGACACTGCTACTTCGCCTCAAGTGTGTTCCCACTGTACTTTGATTACTACCCTACCACGGCTCAAAGGAGTCGTGCAAACAGGTAGTAGTTGGGTGCAATCCCGAAGCACTTGGAGAAAGTGGCGGTTAGATAAGATTCTTCTCTCCCGGTATTGGGGGTTGATATCGCGCTGTGTTCGGAAGGCCATTACACAAAGTCCTTGGCCAATGGAAGCGAGATTTACTGATAGTTATTCTAGTAGTTTCTCATAGTGTTTTGGGCTACTCTCCGACACGACTTATAGCGCTATTAGGGGAGTGACGATTACCGTGCCCCTAGGCCCGATATGCGATACTCTTAGACGAACAGACCGGACTATATAGAGATTGTCACATACAGGCTTAGTAGGAGTTCGGACGAGTTAGCTCATCGGCCTTCTTATCGACACATACCTGGGTAGCCCTTACGTGCAGCTATTACTGCTTGCGTCTTGTGGTTAAACCCACTAACAGCATAGTGTCGAGTCTTTAGAGTCCCACATAGAGAGTTTCCCTGCACCGGGCAAAAGGTGTAGAGAACGTATAGTTTTACGGCAGGGCTTCGATCACTTACGTGTACCAGTGCACATATGATGATCGGGCGGATAATACTAGTGGGCTTTCGTTTAAACCGGATCCTAGTATTGTATTGATGGATTGTTTTGTCTTTTTGTATGTGTTCTTCGGAATGCGGATGCGGGTATGTATATATGGATGAGGGGCATTCTCGTAATTCCTCTGGATTGGCTTCTAGAAGGGGGACACCTATTAGGGTTTTATTCTTTTTGGATTAAACAAAATGGGTGGAGGAAATGAGGTGGATTTTGAGAATTGAACCAAGCATGGCTACTTGGTGACTCATGGTCATGAATCACCACTAGATATTTGTGAAGAGTTGTAGATATTTGTGTGTGATTTTTATCTCACAAAATATCTAATATACTTCATTCTATCCAAAGGGGACAGCCAAGCTTTTCTAGAGCTTCTTCTTCACTAGCTTTTCCTCAAGTCTTCTTCTTCTTCATCTAAACCCTAAAAGCTCTCATGTGTTGAGAATCCTAGGATTCTAAGAGACAAAGCACTCCATCTTCACACTCTACACCCTCTAGGACTTCTAGTTTAGCGAACAAGAAGCCGTAGTTACCTCGGATTTGAGGTAGGAGCTCGGACTATAAACTCTCGGGTGGATCGTCTTTGACTCGAGGAGGCCGTCGAGGTTGCTACTATCCGTTATGATCCTTGGAGCCAACGACGAGTGGAGGACAGCGATGAAGACCCGAAAGACTTGAATCATGAGGTATAACTTCGTATCATAGTAGTTAAACCTCATGTAGTTTGCTAGCTATGGTTTATATTCGATACTTGGTTCTAGTTGGTGTTGCGATGCCCGTAAAAATCATTTTTTGCAATTTCCGCCTCCCCGTGAACACGTGGGGTGAGCAACATTGAATTACAGTGGTATCAGAGCCTCTCATAAACCTTAGATAGCTTGTAGCGACGTTAGAAATCCGCCGTTTTTGTCGCGCAAAACCTGCCGAAAAAACAGTTTCCAAAATTGATGTTTTGAGTTGTTTGCACACCCCGCGGGCTCATGGTTTGAACCGAGAAGTCATGGTGTTTAGCATGCACACCTTGGGGATCCTTCGAGCGGGACGAACGGCTGGGCCTACTCCCCAAGACCACCACATGGTGGTCTTGGTGGTAGGGACCCGAAACTGCCCCACCTTGGGCAGTTTCGGGTCTGCCTCACCTCCTGTCCACCTCGTGGTGGCCTCGGGGGTGGGGTACCCCCTATAGACCCCCTAGCTCGAAGTTATTTTCATGCTCTAACTTCCCACAAAGGTTCGGGCATGTTTCGTTTTGATTCGGACTTCTAAATTGGCTTAAAACGATCGGTTTTGGAACTTTAGCTCACTGAATTTTTCGTGTTTTGGAAAAATTGTTTTAGTTTTCTAATTGCGTGAGGAATTCTAATGTCGCGGTTACTTTACAAGCTTTATGATGTGTATATGTGTTTGGAAACATTGACTAATTGCTATACGTAGATTAGTCGGGGTTGCACATATCTGTGATGATGTTATGTTGGTTTGTGTATATGAACTTGTTGCATCGTCGTGGATGAATAGCCCGGGATGTGAGGTGAAAGTTTTCATTCTTTCATTCGATATAAAATTTGTAAAGTGATGTAATATTATTTTGCGGGGCACATCCGGGTTGAGGTTGTAGCCACCATTGTATTATTTCTTTTACTATTTTTGCTCCTAGGATAGACCCAAGGTGGGGTGCACAAACTACCAAGTACTTTGAAGTGTCGAGTGGCCTACTCACTTTGTTGAGGGAGGTTTCTTCACTTCGGGTATTTGGCGGGTAGTTTGCCACACCCGTAAGGGTCAAGGGTGGGGTTTGGCTATTCATCACGACCGTGGAATCAGTCTTTCGTTACAGGCTCAAACGAAACGCGGAATTCCTAATATATCCAATATGTTCATCTATGATCTGGAATGCCTATTATTGCGTGAGATGAATGTATATATCTATATATGATATCTAGTAGACGTTGCTTATGTTTTTCATCCGCGCTAGTCCAGCCCCCGCTCTGTCGTTAGTTAAGTAACCTAACGGGTGATGACGGGGCCCAGTGGCGAATGCGGATGGCATAAGTAGACGTGATATTTTCGTCTTTTTCTGTGATGATAGGTGTATATGATAGGACTGCATTACATTAATGCAAAGCAAACAAACCAAAGCTGAATCGTTGGAACAAATTTTAAAAACCATTCGGTTATTTTAAAACAGGAGACTTTTAAATGCGGAGCTTAAACCACTCCTTTTAAAAGCTATCAGCTTCCTTCGATTATATCAAGATCACTACGTTCATGGTTTTTCCAAAACCATTCGTATCCCTCCATCATTTCATATGAATATTCAATAGTATTCAAGCTATGTTTGTTTACCTTCGTCAAAGCAAAGTGATTGGTAGCTGCTGAGTGTTCATATGTAGCATAGATAGATGCGTTGGTTTGGGACAGTCGTATTACTTTGTTGACCTTCGTCAAAGGTATATACGGGTGGGTTCAAATTAACCTGGACAATGATGGGTAGAACTTGACATGTGACTTATGATTTGTTGACCTTCGTCAAGGTCATAAGAGCATAGGGAAAAAATCCACATCGGGAGTTTCTAAAGAAACTGAAACTTGCTAGTGTTGCATACCATTTGGAGTGTGATAATGTTGGTAGGATTCCTTCAAGATTATCACACAATGATATTTGGATCCCGATCCTACTGTGAGTATCCGCTACTCCTCGGGAGATTCTTCACTTAACGATCAATGCTATAAACCAAGTAGGTGTCTAGAACAGTGTTAGCGGGGCTACGCCTCCAAGGAAAAGAGGTTATTTAATTAAGGAACTTTGCGAAAGCGTCGTAAAACCTCTCTCGAAGTACCGACACTAGCCTGGCTGAACGGTTAAGCAAGTATTGTACGGTGAGATTAATCCTGACTAATTTTTCTTTTATGGTTTGAGGAAGGATTCGAGAAACAGTGGGAGCCATCCTGTTTAGATAAATTAAAATCCAATCTAAACTTGTAAGAGTATCATGCTGAGTGTTTTTTTCTCTCTCTCCTAATTGCAGCGACAAAGTGACCAGATTAGGTTACGATAGATAATAAAATGACTGAGTTATACTATAATGACCGGCAAAGGTTTGTACAGATGTCCATTACCTATGACAAGCTAGACCACCTCATTACTACTCAAAGCCCCTCCGTCCCATGTCCAGTTTCCACCATCGCGGATGTTGATATCCGTAAGACAAGGGAAAAAGACTGTGCGAATGCCAAGTGCCTCGTGTTAGCCTAAGTAGATGGTGTATACTAGAGGCAGCACGAGAAGATGGACTTAGTTTCCATCTTCCTCCATAACAATGTTTTATATGGAGAGCAATCTCTTATCGTAAGATATGACACCTTGAATGAATTGCTTCAAGTGAGGTTGGCTGTCAGGTCATCTGTAAGGGACCACGTCCCTACAATGATTAGCTATATTAAAAGGCTCACGGACCTGGAGACCACGTTGGAGAACGAGTCATATACTGACTTGATTCTACAATCCCTACCTTCTACTTACGCCCAGGGGAAGCAAGTTATACTTCCAGTTGAGGGCATCCTGAAGGAAACCAGGGAGACACCCGCTCTGCTTATTAAAGAATCTTCCTCTTCTGGATCCAAGACGAAAGCCAAGGGTGAGTAGAAGAAGACTTCTACAAAGCCGATAGGCGGTGACAGTAAGGTAGAAGGAATGGGTAGGTTTCGGGGTTAACAGTAGGGAAGGAGGGATGTTCCTATTTTCACGGGAAAGGGCATTGGCAGAAGGGATGCAGGGCTTGAAAATCCAGAATCCAAGATCCGAAGCACGTTCTGGCTTCGACTTCGGGTGTGTTTGTGATTGAAAATAGTCTGTCAATTAACTCTACTTCCTGGGTACAAGATACTGAATCAGGATGTCATATCTGTAATTCTTTACAGGCTTTGAGAAACCATAGAGTTATCAGGGCAGGTGATATGACTCTCAAGGTTACTAACGGAATGAGCGTGGACGCTGTATCCGTAGGGTATATCACCTAGAATTGAAAAGTGGGCAGATATTTATTCTATGTAACTGTTTGTGTGTACTAAGTCTAGTATATAAGCGATGTGGTTCACATCCACCTAAATCAAAGTTTGATTGGGTCAGGTACACTAGAGGACGATATATATTGAATCAAGCTCTGGTTTTCAAACGTCCAGAACACACTTAAAAGAAAGTCTCCAGAATTAAATAAGGCTTTCTTTTGGCATTGTAGACAGGGTCACATCAATGAAACACGGTTGTCGAAGTTACATAGAGAGGGATATTTGGATCTGTTCGAATATCAGTCTTATGCAACTTGTCAATCTTATCTCATAAGAAAGATGACAAAGACTCCGTTCACTGGACACGGAGTAAGAGCGAGCAAGCTCTTAGGACTCATACACAGCGGCGTGTGTAGTCCAAAATCTACAGATGCACGAAGTGGTTGTTCCTATTTCATTACTTTTACGGATAATTTCTCTAGGTTAGTACATGTCTTCTTGATGAAGCATAAATCCGAGACCCTTTGAAAAATTCCAAGAATATAAGAATGATGTGGAAAAACAAACAGGAAAAAGTATCAAGACACTGAGATCTGATCGATGTGGTGAAAACCTAACTGCCGAGTTCCTGGATTACTCAAAAGAAAATGGAATTCTCTCTCGGCTTACTCCTCTATACACACCACAACACAACGGTGTATAGGGAAAGGCGGAACAGAACCCTATTGGATATGGTTCATTCCATAATGAGTAACGCTGAATTGTCGCGATCCTTCTGAAGTTATGCACTAGAATCAGCTGCATATATTTTGAAAAAGGTTCCTACCTAGACTGTGCCTACCACACGACATCAGATGTGGAGTGAGAGAAACCTTATCTTCAGTATCTGAAGATATAGGGATGTCCAGCTTTTGTTGAAAAGCAGTATGCGGACAAGCTCGAGGCACGCACAGTATTGTATAGGTTTATAGGATACCCAAAGAACTCCAGTGGGTATCTTTCCTATTACACAGAGGAACAAAAGGTTTTTGTTTCTCGTCATGCCCATTTTTTAGAAAATCAATTTTTTTGTGAAAAGGAAATAGTAGGAGCGCAATAGAACTGGAAGATATTCCAGAACCACAAACCATTACTGAAAGTATGGTAGAACCAGAGGTTTCAAAAGAACCGGATATCCCTGTGCCAATCTGCAGGACTAGTAGGCAGACTCATCCACCCGAGAGATACTACGGTTTTCTCATAGACGGGGACCGAAAGGATTACATCATTTACAATGATGAGCTAACTAGCTTCCAGTAAGCCATTCAGAGCGGCGACTCGGTAAAATGGCTAGATGCAATGCGAACCGAAATGGAGTCCATGTACACCAACAAAGTATGCACTTTGAACATTGCTCCAGAAGGGGTAAAACCCGTAGGCTACAAATAGATCTTCAGAAAGAAGATTGGTGTAGATGGATAGGTTGAAACCTATAAGGCTAGACTTGTTGCAAAAGGTTTTTTGTCAAACACCTGGTTTAGACTATGATGAAACCTTTTCTCCAGTTACTATACTCAAATCTATTCGGATCCTTCTTGCTATTGCTGCCTTCCATGATTTTGAGATCCGGCAGATGGAAGTAGAGACAGCTTTTCTAAATGGTAATTTCGAAGAGTGCGTCTATATGGATCAGCCAGATGGTTTCAATTAGAGTGGGAGCAGCGGGACAGTATGCAAGTTGCTTAAGTCCATTTATGGACTAAAGCAGTCATCGCGGAGTTGGAACATCTGTTTTTATTGAGACAGTCAAAGAATTCAACTTTATCAAAAATCCAAATGAACCATGCATTTATAGTAAGATTTTAGCAAGAACTGTGGAATTCCTCTTTAAGTACATGGATGGCATTCTCTTCATAGGAAATGACATTCCTATACTACAATCAGTCAAAGGATTCTTGTCACAGAGGTTCTCCATGAAAGACCTGGGTGATACCAACTACATTCTGGGTATCCAGATCTATCGTGATAGATCAAAGAGGATGGTGGGACTTTCACAGTCAAGATACAAGAACACCATACTGAAAATATTTAGTATGGATGTATCTAAGCGCGGTAGTCTACCGGCTTGTCACGGAATCACCCTCTCCAAAGAGATGTTTTCCAAGACTGATTTGGAAAGGGCTCGCATGTCGATTATACCCTACGCTTCTGCGGTAGGCTCTATAATGTATGCGATGTTGTGTATCAGACTAAATGTAGCTTACGCACTGAGCGTGGTAAGCCGGTATTAGTCAAACCCAGGGGAGAAGTACTAGGAAGCAGTAAAGAACATTCTCAAGTACCTGAGAAGGACTAAGGACATGTTCTTGGTGAATTGCGGAAAAGACCTCCAGATCGAGGCCTTTGCTAACTCCATCTTTCAGAGTGATAAGGATGAATCCAAGTCCATGTCGGGTTATGTATTTACCCTCAGTGGAGGGGCGGTATGTTGGAAGAGCTCCAAGCAGGACACCGTTGCAGACTCGACGATGGAAACAGATTAGTTCGCTGTATGAGACACCGCAAAAGAGGCAGTCTAGATATGGAAGTTCTTAACTGAACTTCAGGTGGTTCCTTCCATTTGTTGGTCCAATACTTTAGTATTGTGACAACATACGGCGCTATAGCATTAGGGAAGGAACCCAGATCCCATCAGAGATCCAGACATATCTTGAAGCGGTACCACCTGATCAGGGAGATCGTTGATCCCAGGAGATCGAGGTAAAGAGAGTAGATACGGAGAACAACACTGCAGATCCACTCACAGAGGCCATCTCTCAGACAGTGTTCGAGAGGCTATTCGAGATCTTCGGTCTACGATATTCCAGTATATGGCCTTAGTGCAAGTGGGAGATTGTTAGTGATATATTCCCTAGAGGCCATTGTTGTATCATACTGGATTGTATATTACATAATGGGAGCTTGGGATATACACGGATATAGTAACAGTCTTGCTCGAAATGGTAGTATGCTACCTGGTTTGTTTCTACCTCAATATGTGCATGTGTTTTCTTAACAGATCGCTTATACATATTGGTAGAGCCCTGAGGATCTTTGCTTGATTACCAGTGTTGTGATGGCAGTCACACTAGCGGGGGATGGGTAGTCTGTAAGCACATCGTATAAAGATCCCTAATCGTAGGATTATCGAGACGGGGCATCGATACTCCACAGTAGACCAGTGTATACGCTTCTCATCCCAGCAGGGGAGATGGTCTGTCCCACAGCCATCAGTACATCGTACTGGAGATAGTATGCAGGTGCTCATTAGGTTATGAGTACACTGGACAAGACTCGTCGAGAACTGTTGGTGGGTATTATACCTGTCGTCGGGTAGCAGTTCCCAGATGACATGAGTACAACTTAGTCCGTCGACTTGACACTGCTACTTCGCCTCGAGTGTGTTCCAACTATAGTTTAATTACTACCCTACCACGGCTCAATGGAGTCATGCAAACAGGTAGTAGTTGGGTGCGGTCCCGAAGCACTTGGAGGCAGTGGCAGTTATATAGGATTTGTCTCTCCCGGTTTTCGGGGTTGATATCGCGCTGTGTTCGGAAGGTCATTGCACAAAGTCCTTGGCCAAGGAAAGCGAGATTTACTGGTAGGTATTCCAGTAGTTTCTCATGGTGTTTTGGGCTACCCTCCGACATGACTTATTGTGCTGTTAGGGGTCTGAGGATTACCACCCCCTAGGCCCGATATGCGATACTCTTAGACGAACAGACCGGACTGTACAAAGATTGTCACAGACAGGCTCTGTAGGAGTTCGGAGGAGTTAGCTCATCGGCCTTCTTATCGACACATACCTGGGTTGCCGTTACGTGCAACTAGTACCGCTTGCGGCTTATGGTTAAACCCACTGTCAGCGTAGTGTCGAGTCTTTAGAGTCCCACATAGAGAGTTTCCCTGCACCGAGCAAAAGGTGTAGAGGCCGTATGGTTTTACGGCAGGGCTTCGATCACTTACGTGTACCAGTGCACATATGATGATCGGGCGGATAATACTAGTAGGCTTTGGTTTAAGCCGGATCCTAGTATTGTATTGATGGATTGTTTCGTCTCTTTGTATTTGTGTTCTTCGGAATGCGGATGCGGGTATGTATATATGGATGAGGGGCATTCTCTTAATTCCTCGGGGTTGGCTTCTAGAAGGGGGACACCTATTAGGGTTTTATTCTTTTTGGATTAAACAAAATGGGTGGAGGAAATGAGGTGGATTTTGAGCATTGAACCAAGCATGGCTATTGGTGACTCATGGTCATGAATCACCACTAGATATTTGTATAGAGTTGTAGATATTTGTGTATAATTTTTATCTCATAAAATATCCAATATACTTCATTCTATCCAAAGGGGACACCCAAGATTTTCTAGAGCTCCTTCTTCACTAGCTTTTCCTCAAGTCTTCTTCTTCTTCATCTAAACCCTAAAAGCTCTCATGTGTTGAGAATCCTAGGGTTCCAAGAGACAAAGCACTCCATCTTCACACTCTACATCCTTTAGGACATCTAGTATAGCGAACTAGAAGCCGTAGTTACCTCTGATTTGAGGTAGGATCTCGGACTATAGACTCTCGGGTGGATCTTCTTTGACTCGAGGAGGCCGTCGAGGTTGCTACGATCCATTACGATCCTTGGAGCCGAAGACGAGTGGAGGACAGCGATGAAGACCCGAAGGACTTGAATCGTGAGGTATAACTTCGTATCATAGTAGTTAAACCTCATATAGTTTGCTAGCTATGGTTTATGTTCGATCCTTGGTTCTTGTCGGTGTTGCGAAGCACGTAAAAATCATTTTTTGCAATTTCCGCCTCCCCGTGAATACGTGGGGTGCGCGACATCGACTTACACCCTGTCCATCTATCGTGGCTAATGCGGAACAAAAACCGGCGTTTAAATTTTTTTTGGCGCAAACAAAACCCCGCCCAAGATCTAAACCATTAACCTATACTAGCAAACTAAAGAAGCTAAACTAAAGGGTTAGAATGATTATACCAAAAGAACCAAGTCATTCGGTCTTCCATCATCCTCCTTAGCTCCTTGAGGCGTGCTCGAACAAACATGGCCGCCGGTCTTCCTCTGTCGAAGATGATCCACCCGAAGGATGTAGTCATGGCTCTAACTCCACATAATGAATGCAAGTGAAGTAACAAGGGTTTCTAGGTTGCTAATCAAGAAAGTCTAGGATGTAGTGAGTGAACTAAGTGTTTAGCTATCTCATCTCACCTCCTCTCATGATTCTCAACACATGAGAAGGTTGAGAGGAGGTGGAAGATGAAGGTGGAGGAAAACATGAAAGACTGGAGAGGAGTGAAGCTCTAATGATGAGAGGAAGATGGTATGCTCAAGAGAAAGAACCATCTCACAAAAATAATGAGATAACCATGGAGAGAGAAAATGAGCATGCTTGGTTTTGTAAAACAATATCTTACATTTTTAAAATGTGCCCATACTTGAATAGTATGCACAAATGAATTAAGAATTCATTTGTGCACACTATGCAACCATGGTCCTCACCATACTCCCATCAAATCATTGCCACCTCATTTATCCATTTATAATAAATGGTCAAACCCAAAAATGAGGTGTCCACCTTCTAGAATGTTTTCCGAAAAAACACGGATTACATTCTACTGTATATACATACCTGTATTTATACCGAAACACAAATACCCGAAGAGATAGAATAACACAAAGAATATAATACTAGAATATACGTATCGAAAAACTTATACGTAAATTATTAAATCAATACCTGATTTAATAATCTGGCTCAAACCCGTGATGGCTAGTATTATCAACTGTCCAATCGAAAGTCCAGGTACATAGTACAATCAATCGATCGGAACCCTGCACGTATCCAATATGGCTATTACATCATTTTTCCAGAACCAGGGAAACACTCTGTGTGGGACTCTAAAGACTCGTCAATACGCTGGCAGTGGGTTTAGCCACAAGCATGTCAGCGGCACTAGCTGTACGTAATGGCTACCCAGGTATTGAGCGAAAGGAAGGTCGACGAGTAAGCTCATCCAAACCCCTATTGAGCCTGTCCATGACAATCTTCATACAGTCCGGTCTGTTCGTCTAAGAGTATCGCATATCGAGTCTAGGGGGTGGATAAAATCAGACCCCTAATAACGCGACATTTCGTGTCGGTATGAAGACCATTACCCACTCAGAAACTACTGATCCAAATCAGTAATTCTCGTCCACCTCGGCCGAGGATTTCTGGTGATGGCCACCCGTGCACAACGCAACATCAACCCCCAATACAGGGAGAGACGAATCCCCGACGATCCTCTCACTGCCTCCATATGGCTCGGGACTGTACCCAAGTAAAACCTGTTTGCATGACTACTTTGAGTCATGGTAAGATAGTAATCAAAGCACAATGGGAAATCATACGAGATAAATGACGATCTCGGGTCGACAGACTAACTTGTTCTCATGACACCTGAGAACTGCTATCTGGAAATAAGTATAATACCAACTAGCATGTTCCCGGCGAGTCCATCCAGTGTACTCATAACCTAATAAGCACATGTATACTATCTTAGGTGACCAACTGACACCAATGGCTTGTGAGACCGGCCACCGCCTTTATTGGGGTCTCGATAATTATACACTAGTCTGCTCCGGAGTATCTATGCCCAGTCTCGATACTCCCACGATTAGGGACATTTAAGAATGTGCTTATAGACCACCCAACTACCACGTATATGATCGTCATCATAATGCTGGTAGTCAAGAAAGAATCATATGGGCTCTATCAACATGTAATAGTGATCTGTAATGCCACCTAATGCATGTACATAATAATAAAGACAAACCAAATAGCATACTATCATCTCGAGTAAGACCGTTCTCCCGGTATAGGTGCTCCCTCAATCATCACAATCGCGTGCCTGCGATTCAATAATTGACTTGAGGGCACTATAACCAACAGATTTCAGGGTCCAACTCCTGCTGGAATCGTCGTGCCCGGATCTCAGCAGTGGGAATGAGGTGCGTAGTGAACCTGCCAAGCATGGTAAACTTAGTATCATATTCATCCACAAACTTGATCCACATCGAGCCTTGCTGTAGATGGATGAATTGCTTCTCCATGTCAAAGAGGGCAGTCTCTGCAAAGTACTTCGCATCGAAGAGGTTCGGAATGTTTTCCATTCTATTGGATGCACGGGACGGCTCTCCTCTGCCTTCCACCATACCCTCGTATTATCAGTCAGTTGCAACCTAACAACTCTTAACCAAGCTATATGTGGTACTTGAGCCGCTGCCAGATCATCCGCAATTGCTTGAGCCCATTCTTCTGCTTCAAGTGGGCTTTTCTTACCTAAGAAATTCTTTAAGTGCTGTGCGCGAAACTGCTTAACTCCGGGTGACGCGAACTCAGGGTGAGCCAGTCCTTGGTGTATGAGGGTTGTCCACTCCCTATGTCCCTCCAATAGGCTCATGATAGTCTCAAGAGTACCGTTTTCTCATTGATAGGCGCTGCAACAGTAGGTGGTGGTGGTGGTGGTGTAGGAGGTGGAGTGTTGTCGTTGACGTTGGTGCTGGTATTGTTCGGAGAGTCCATCACCTTGATATAAAAGACAGATTATGATAGATTCAAGGAATTTTGGAATGTAAGGAATGTAAATATTTGTTAAATTCATTAATTCTTATGGTATATTGTTTACAACTTCATACAGAACTAACCTGCATGGGCCACCAACAAAACCTGTCACGCCCCGCTTCCCAGTAGACATAAACGATGTGGCAAGCCCGCGGATTATTTATTCAGAGAAAGTCATTCTCTAAATAAATATACTAAGCGTATTGAAATAATAATAGATAATGCAAGAAGAAATGGAGACTATACAATTTTCAACAAACATCGTTATTTACATTCAAACTTGAAATTTTTAAAGATACATGAGTTCAACTAAAAAAAGTAAATACAATAAAAGAAAAAAACCTAAATAAGTGACATACATAAACTGAAAAGAAGTAGCTAGTCTAAAGCCTGAGCCGCGATATAGTCGTACTCCTCCTTTGTAACGTCCACCTTCTCGGTATCTGACGAACATTCAAGAAAACAAAGGTGGGTGGAATACCCGTCAGTGAACTAGCGCTCGGTAAGTCCTAAAGGTAAAAGTGGAAAGTGACAAGTATAGAATAATCATGAAATAATGTATATAACAAGTAAAAGTATATGTAATTGAGCATGGTATATGTACTATAGGTCTCTATATGATCATTATGTTAACGTTATATTCCAAATATGAATATCAACGCAACCGTAGAAATATTCACGAACTCAAGAGTGGGGCCCCAGGAGCAAGGGAACACATAACCATTTCATGTGTTAGCATCAGGACTCTAAGCTATGTAGGAGTCGACCCGACTGAGATTCAAGAAAATAGAAAAAATAGGTTAATACGCGACTCCTGAAGCTCCGTTGGATTCACACAAGAAACTATCTCAAACACCTCGAGTATAATATATATTATAACTATAAGATATCCTTAATTAATTTGATTGGTTGATTATAATATATCTTGATCGAAATCATAGATTGCAAAAGTTGAAGAATGAAGTCGAGTAGAATGCGAGTCATGTCAATTGTAATCCTGAGTCGAGTCAAATTAGTCGAGTAGATTGATTTCGTGTTAGTGTTAAAACTTGGGTTCGAGTTGGATTAATGTTCGAGTTTAAATTCAAGTTTGTATTCGAGTTATAGAAATTTCTTGTAAATGGATTTAATTGTTGAAATTCTTAAACTCGGAGTAATCGGACAACTGCTGCATATGGACGGCAGGATTTGTGTCTTTTTCCAAGACAATTGCCATTGATAATTCCATTAATTTGCAGTGTTGTCTAACCTGAATAGGGAAGCACTCATTTTCTCCGGCTCCCTGGGGCTCAAGAGAAATGATACCGCTTAATCTTATATTAATCTAAAGTTCTTAAAATATTTATTATTGTTATTACATTGTATTTATATTGTTTGCATTTCTCGACGGGGTTTTATGAAAAATATTTTAATATTGTTTAAAATAAACCTCGAGGGTGGTATATATTATTAAGAGTTTTTATAACAATATATTTTAGTTTTAGTGGTATTTTAGTGATAAAACCTACCTTCTAAAAGTTTATGGTATTTTAATGAAAACTGCTTCTTTTGTAAACTTAGTGGTATTTTATTAAAAATTTAATCTTTCATTTAAAAATATAGTTTTTCCCAATTTGTTTTCATTGAAAATAAGGATTCATACTTTTATATAATTTTTTCAAAGTTTGATTTGTTTAAAAAAAATAAACCGTTTTCTTTAAATTTATATTTTTATTCCTTTCGAGACCAAATGCTCCGTGAGGAGTTCTGTATCTCACTCTGCTATCTTAAGGATGTGCGATAACCCGCACCATCCGTAAATGGGTTCTCTTAAAAGGGTTGTAGAGGCGCAATTGCAAAGGATTTAAAAATATCGATAAAAAGTATTTTTAAAGGCGGGGGTATTTTAATGTAAATTGTTTTATTTCGGATAAAACCTTGTAATCTAAAATATCATGCAATGAAACCATAGTGTATGTGATGGGGTAGGTCGTTACCATATGAATTTTCTATAGGAATAGGTCATGATATCGATAAGAGGGTATAAGTAAGGTTCATGGTAGTTTGGTGTAAAATTCGATGTACGTTCTATTTAACGAGAAATTCTAAACCTGTGCAAATATGAATATTATTTTAAAGTTATGCTTACAAGTTATTTGTGATCTATGTAGCATGTTAATGGTAGTAGAAATATTATAAAGAGAGTGTGATTAATCTAACTCCACTTATTTTTCGATATTGTTTTCAAGAAACGATTTCAGATGAAACGGAAGAGAGAGAAGAAAGGACTTACAAGTTTGTGTAGCGTTGAGAATGGAGTGCGGAAACGAGAGAGGGTCTTTGTAGCATTGTGGTATCGTCGGGAGTGGCTCCGGTCTTCAACAGAATGAGATCGGTCGCTAACTCCACTTGACTAGCTTTAACTCTTCTTTGAACTTAGAGAATTTTGAGAATTTTTTATAGATATTTTCAGAATGGTGAGAACTAAGTGATGGGATGTAATTATAGTGTAGGGATGAGTGTGTGGGTTACAAATTTGAATTAAAAAGAATTAAAATAGGATTAATGAAGGAAATAAAGGGTCTCTGGTTTAATTCAGAGAAATCAAACATTACAGAGCAGTAGAGAGGAGTTTAAGAAGTGCGCGGTCGAAGCATGAAGCTATTTGGAGCCATATCAACCGCCGATGGTGGCCCAAAGGGGAAAATGAGTGGTCGGATGGGGGTCGTCTGCCTTGAGATTCATGCCATGTGTTTAACTCGTAATTAAAAGCTCATTTATCCTGTTTGATTCTTCTGAAACTTATCATTTCACCGTGTATTGCACGTGCAACTTTTGAGCTTCCGTAAAGTTTAAAAGAAAAAATATTAAAAATAATTAGGACTGATGGAAATCGAACACATAGGCTTTGTCACAACAATGTAGAGTCTTAACCAGTGAGCTACAAGTTACTTCTTGTTTTTATTGAAAAAAAATAATTGATAACTCCTAATCAGGATGAAATACCCCTTTCTATACATTTGAATAAGTTACATTTGTACAGGGATTTTAGAGTCGTTATAGTTCGCTTTAGGTTATGTTGTGACATGGGTTCAACACATTCACTCCCACTCTCATATTGGTGACATATGGAAGAGAGAGAAGAGGGCGGACACTTGGAATTGTGATTAAATCCAATGGTTGGGATTTTTAAGAGAATGGTTAATATTGTAACCATTTCAATAGAAATGATTCATAATATTTGCTAGCACTCTCTGCTGTCCATTTTAGCTCAAGCCCTCTTCTTCCACCTCTTTATCAAGAGAACTAATTGGGAAACTAAACATAAGTGAGATAAAAGATTAGAGTTAGCAAACTACATCCCTCACTAACTAGTTTAGCAAACTAGTCACCTAAATTACTTTTACTTGAAGTTGTAGCCCTCAAGGTGGATCTTCTTTGATTGATGAGATGGGTGAGCAAGCTTGTTCCATGGAGTTTTGTTCAGTCGAAAATATTGCAATCTTTAACATAACAATATCCTCACTTTTCTAATCATTTAAGAATGTTTATTATAAAATATAACATGTATTACAAGTTCGTCTGGAAAATATCAAATACCACGTGTTATACACTATAATCAATATTTTGGAAGGAAATTGTGTGTTTATTATTTCACGCATGATATTATATATCTCAACATTCTACATTGAGATTCTGTGCAAAAAATTATCTTAGGACAGATATCGGAATCGCAAATTCGCCGACAAAATACAGCAAATCAAAGATTTAAAATCTGGAAGAGATTCAGAAGAGATAAAAAGATTCCAGATATCGCCTGAAGACCCATATGCCAACACCAAACAACAAAAGAAAAATGAAGCCACAATCACACCAAACGGCTGTGGAACCGCGGCCCAGGAGTTGTGGGCTCCGGCGACGATAATTCTCTAGAAGCTTCATGCCAACAACCTAGCTTACTCGAGACGCTCCATTGTAACAAACTTGTTCTGGAAACTTCCTAACAACAGCCTAGCTTCTTGAGGAAGCTTGATAACTACCTTATTCTAGAAGTTTCCCTACAACTACCTAGTTTCTTGGGGAAGATTGACCTAGCTTCTAGTAGAAGATTGGTGAAGAGGTATAAAAAAGGACCTAAGCTTACATTGATAAGGTTGATAGTAGCCGATTTCTAGCACACAAACCAAAACCAAATCCAATTCAATTCCTAATCAAGATCCAAATCAAGAATCGTAGAGAACAACATCGAGCGACGACATTCAAGATCCTTTACGCGAAGCCGATCATCATCAAGAGCGCGAGATCCTCGACAAGTCCAAGTCTCATGGAGATCGAGCAAAGCGAAATTCGATGGAATAGTTATCTCTTCAAGGGAGCGATCGAGAGCAATTCTTGTAACCTCGGATTGAAGGAATGTGTAATTAGAAGTTGATTAATAAAGGTGATTCAATTTTTAATTCTCGCTTTCTTTACATTTTTGCATTATGAAATTTCTAATTCTTGATTCTTTTGTTTTCATGATGCGTGAGTGAAATTTTCGCTTGTAAAGGATTCGAAGGAATTCGGTAGATCAAATGGTGATGAAATTCTAAACTAATCTTAAGTCTTATGAGAATTATGAACTTTAGGAAAAAGAATCATCAACGACCAAATTTGGAGCGAGATCACCGTTCTTGATAATTTCGTTGCAATTTGGGATTAAATGAGTGATGATTCTTCTTGCTAAAGGCTAGATTTGAATAGTGATAAATGAAAAGACAAGGGATAGTGAAGGAGAAACCCTAGTTTCTTCAAAAGATTCCTAATCTTCATTCATCGCCATCGTTCTAGCTATAATTCATCAATAGATAAGATAAGTAATTTTGAGTATTCATCATTTCTACTAATTTCTATCGAATCCTACAAGCTATTCTACATTTTCTTCATAATTAAAAATTGATTTTGGACACTTTCTTGTTTACTAAAATTTTAAACTCTTTCTTGATATTTCTTGAAAATATTTCATCACTAAATCTTGATTCATCTTCTTGAATTTTCTTTACTATTTTTTTTGACTCAACTAATGCAAGAACGAATAAATACACGAATCTCAGTGGACGACCCGTACTCATTAACGAGCTACATCAACACCGTTATTGATTGCGGCTATAAATTCTTTGATTGTGATAACACTTTTCAACACACACATCAAAAACACTCAATCAAATGGCGTCGTTGCCAGGGATGCATGCGTAATTTGTTCGCTCTTGCTATTTGAGTCGAAACATTATTATTATATCAAAATTTTAAATCAAAATCGCATCGTGTGCTTAACGATTACTGTTTGAATTTTCGCGAGGGAATCTGGAATCACTGTAGCAGAGAGATCAAGATTCAGAGACATCCTAAAGACTCCAGAGGAGCAAAGGAAGCTCCACTAAAATGTAAATCACCTAACTCCTCCATTCCACCGCGGAACCGCGGCGGAGTTAGTGTTTTTTCCGCGGTGCCGCCGCCGTTTAGGTGATTCAGTGCCTAAAAATTCTCTGGTATATTCTATACTTTCTTATCTCTTCTCTGATCTGTCCAATAACAACTTTTCTGCAGGATTCTTTGCAAAAATTCGCTGCATTTAAAAACTCTTGTTGCGTGTTTTGATATTGGTTGTTTTGCATATTTTAATGCGGAAATTAAGGGGTAAAGACCAAATTCAGATTATGTGGGGATTTCATTACCCTTCCTAAGCCCCAAAAATCACAAAACTAGCATCTGCATCACCCTTCATTAACTAAAAAATATCTAGACAAGACTCTAAGAACCGTCGCGCTCAATTAGGACAGAAGAAGGTCGTGGGTAATCTATTGCTTATCCGCAATTTTTTTATGGTGTCTAAAGAAACTATGTCTAAGGCAAGTGGTTACTTAATTAGGCCCGCTACTTACGTAACGGATACCTCCCACTTACCTGGCACTTACCTTGCCACAGAAAGGATAAAGAGATAGTAGAGGATTTATCCTGCAATTTGTCTTCTGGAAGTCTAGGAGCGGCCTAGTGACTTGACCTAGGTGACCGTAGATCTAAGGTTGATTGTGCATTTTTTGTTATGTGATTTTTCAAAATTCGTCTTTTTCAAAACAAACCAAAAACTAAAACAAACCACTTTCTCTAATTAATAAACGCTGCCACTTGCGCTAAACCGTTTAGTGTATGCTCAGCTGGACACGGGATTCTAGTGCCCGTCTTGTACGCGTTCCTCCTATCAACTCTGAAGTCGGTATTTCTTCATTTTCTTTTTCCCCACCACCAACCACATTGACCGAGATGGACAAATTTCCATCAAATTTTCACAACACCACTTTGCCACCGCCCGCAGGTGCGCAGAATCCACCGTGCATTTCTCTCCAGGAGAGATGTTATCCTTCACATGGTCCCCTTCCTACTTGTCTTTCTATTCCACCGGCCAGTGAGGATAATTTCGAAATCAAACCTCAATTCATCAAACTGTTGCTAAAATTTCAGGGGCTTGAATCCGAAGACGCATACGTTTTTATAAACAAATTTGAAAACGTATGTGCTATGATGGGCACTTCATAACTTTCTGTGGATGCTATGCGTTTACGTCTTCTTCCTTTTACTTTATGCGATTTAGCCGAGAAGTGGCTTTATAACACAACCGCACATTCTATTTCAAAATGAGACGAATTCGTTGTAGCATTCCTTAAGAAATTTTATCCCAATCGTTCGAAGCGAGATCTTCCAATTTACCCAACTTCCAAATGAACCATTTTGGAAATGCTTTGAACGATTTAAGGAACTGCTTATCCAATGTCCTCATCACGGAATCAGTAGATGGGATCTTTGCCTCATTATATATGAGGGCATTACTCCTTCGACAAAGCAGACACTTGAAAGCATGTGTCAAGGCAATTTCATGTCTAAAGACGATGGTGTAGCCTGGAAATTCCTAGAAAATTTCGCTGAAAACACTTTGCAATGGGAAAGTGTTAGACCAATATCATCTAGGGAAGGTATTCATCAGCTTGAAGTTTCCATCGCAATGAAAGCCGAAATGGCTGCGATGCAAAAGAAACTCAAAGCTATGGAAAACAAATTTTTATTAGCCTCCCTAAATCAGGTCACACTCCCTAAAACCGTGTGTGGATGCTGTTCCAATCCATCACATTTGACGGAAGAATGTCCTTTGAATTCTCCGTTTCAAGGTCAAGAACACACTAATGCTGTTTTTCAGCAACGACCTAGAAACGATCCTTATTCTTCCACATATAATAAGGGTTGGAGGAATCATCTTAATTTTGCTTAGAACCAACACCAAAATCAAAACCAGTTCCAAAGCAATTATCAAAGACTTCCTCCACAACAACAGCAACCACCACAACTGAGTCAGCACACCTTTCAACCACAACCTTTACAAAACCCGGCCAATAACTTTGATCCTTCATCTACCGGTACCAATAAACCCTCTGCACTCGACATGTTCATTAAACATTCCATGCACATGAATGATATTTTAACGTCTTCTATCCAAACGTTACTTCAAAACATTATCTCCCATGGTGAGAGTATTAAATCGATAGAAGCACAAATTGCACAGTTGAATGCCGCGATGGGTGCTAGAGAGAATGGGAAACTTCCATCTCAACCTTTACCGAATCCAAGGTACTTACAGTATAATGTGAATGCACTTACCACGTTGAGATCTGGAAGAGTGCTAAATAACCAAGTCGGTCAACAGGTTGATACTGAAACTGATAATGATGAAATAATCAATGACACCCCTACTTCCACTTCTACTTCTTATCCTATTTCGTCTAGTTTACCTTCTTCTTCCGAGCCTATTCTCCGTTTTCCCTAGGCTTGAACCCTCCACCCACTTCATCCTTTCCACCCACACAAACTTCTCCACATATGTTGGACCCAACCCTTATTGATAATGCTCCATTTCCAAACAGATTGAGGGCCAACAAACCTAACGCACAAATGGAGAAGACTGTGGAAATGTTTAAGCAAGTTAACATAAATATCCCTCTCCTAGATGCTATACAACAAGTTCCGGCTTATGCGAAAATACTTAAGAACTTGTGCACTAGGAAGAGAAAAACTCGAGTGCCCAAAAAGGTATTCATGTCGAGTAATGTAAGCACAGCTTTTATACAGCAATTACCCAAGAAACGTAAGGACCTGGCTGTCCTACAATCTCTATTTCTATTGGGGGTAAAAATAACAATCGTGCTTTACTCGATTTAGGCGCTAGTGTTAACTTGCTTCCATATTCTGTGTATGAGCAATTGGGTATTGGAGAATTAAAACCATCGCAATGCACTTTATAGATGGCCGATAGATCTATCACCAAACCTAGGGGTGAGCTTGAGGATGTGTTGATAAAAGTCGGGGAATTTATATTCCCTGTGGATTTTATTGTTTTAGATAACAGCCTGTAGCGAACCCACGGAACCAAATTCGGGTGATTCTCGGTCGACTCATTTTGGCTACTTCCAACGTTATAATCAACTGTCGAAACGGCTCTATGAACCTATCCTTCGGGAATAGGTCAATTGAGCTTAACATTTAAAAGTTAGGAAGTCAACCCTCCGAACCTTATGCTCGAGTATGTTCTGCCGAATTAATGGATGTCGACAGCAGTAAAATAGAACGGCTTCACGATACAGATCCAGACTCCCTTAGTATGTTGTTGTTTGATCCAGCTATGTATTATACACATACGGACCCTTCTTTCGAGTTGTCCGGGTTAACATCTAACACTTACTATGAACCTGTTATGGAGTCTGAAAATTATCCCGTTCTTTCAAATGAGAATATTCTTTAGGGTATCGATGAAACTGTTAGTTATGTGTATGCCCTAGAGGCCATTATTGTACATATGATGTATATTATAGTGGATACTTGGATATGTATATACTGAGAAGACTTTCTTGCTCGACATGATAGTATGCTATTTGGTTACCTTTATCTAAACATGTAGACTTGTATTGTGATATTGTCGTGCTCTCATGTGTTGATAAAGCCCTTATGATATGTACTTGACTACCAAGACTATGATGTGGATCATACTAGTGGGGCCATGGTAGTTCACAAGTACATCCTTCAATTGTTCCTAGTCGAGGGAATATCGAGACAGGGCATCGATATTCCAGAGTAGACTAGTGTATACGCTTCTTGACCCATATGATGGGCGATAGATGATCCCACATCCATTAGTGTTTGACATCAAAGATCGTATACGGGTGCTCAGTGGAAACTGGGTACACTGAACAGGACTCACCGAGGACTCCTATGTGGTAGAATACCTATCGACAGATAGCAGTCCTCTGGTAACACTGGTACAGGTTAGTCTGTAGACCCGAGATCGTCATAGAGTCTTATGCGACTCCCACTGTGCTTTGATTTCCTCCCTACCACGCTCAAGAGGAGTCATGAAAACAGGTGGATTTTGGGTACAGTCCCGATTCGTATGGAGGCAATGAGCGATAAGAGGGGTTTCGTCTCTCCCGGTATTGGGGGTTGATGCTGCGCTATGCTCGATTGACAATAACTGGAAGTCCCTGGCCAGGGCTAATTTGGAGATCTACTGATAAGTGTTATCGGTAGCTTCTCGACCTGTTATGAGCCTCACATCGACATGACTTATCACGTTGCAAGGGTTTGACGATTTCCACCCCTAAACATGATATGCGACATATCAAACGAAGAGACCGGACTGTACGGTAGTGTTACTGATAGGCTTCATGGAGACTGTGGACAGGCTTACTTGTTGACCTTCATATCACTCAATACCCGGGTAGCCGTTACGTCCAGCTAGTACCGCTGACGGCTTGTAGGTGACTGATATGATCATCACCTACTGCCGATGTATTGACGAGTTTTTAGAGTCCTACACAGAAGTTCACTGGTTCAAGCAAAACGAAGTAGGACACATATGTGATATGTGTGCGGGCCTGATTAAATACGTGTATGTGATACCGTATTGTAATCTGGCAATCATCTGTTATCGGTGCGATTATATGTGATATAACCCGATTGTCGAATCAAGTGTTGATTCGATAATATGATATACAGATATATGATATTAGTCGGTCGTATATGATATAACCGGATTATTAGATCAAACGTTGATTTAATAATATGATATAAATTATATATGACATAATTACATATTAACTAATTTCATTAGTTCACTAATTAATCTTCATTAAATATATATTAATATATATGATATATATATATATATATATAAATATTAAAATGAAGCATGGCATTTTCTTTTCTATTTTGTGAAAATAGAAATGAGGTGTAAAATGAAGCATGGTTGCAAGCATGGTTTAAATACTTGTTTATACATTCTTGACTCACTATTCAAGCATGGTTGCAATTTAATATTGCATAATTCCATGCTTGAATGAGTGAGGGGTCAAGAATTATCATTCATTCTTGTTCATTCCAAAAGAGTTAGCCATTTTTCTTCTTGCTCATGCTTGCTCTTGCTTTTTCTTCCTCCTCTTGCTTTTCCTCAAGCTTCAACCCTCACATGTGATGTGAATCATGAAGCTTGAGCACAAATAAGTGAGCTCTTAACATCCCCTACTTCATCATCTCACACCTTTTAGCAAATTAGTGTGATGTGTTTCATGCACTAAAGGGTTTAGTGCAATGGTAGCTTGAACTAGTAGGAGCTTCGGGGTGGATCATCATTGGTGCGAAGGCTACGAAGGGAGCTTGTTCAAAGTCTCAAGAGAAGCCTTGTGGAGTCGCGGGACTACTACACGGAGCATATCGAAGAGAAGGACTTGGTTCTACCAAGGTATAAACATCTCTCCTTCTCTCTAGTTAACATATCATCTAAAGAAAACCCTAATAATCTAGTTAAGATCTTGTTAGTCTAGCTTAGTTTCACGCCCCGCTTCCCAGAGTACGCTAAGATGGGTACGTGACATAGCCAACCATGCTACCTGTGGATAGGAAAAATCCCTCCACAGTCACATTACGGCTGTAGAGATATCAAGAACAGGAAAGTAAACCAACTATCTAGTACATGTCCATAAGCCAGAGCAAAAAAGTCAAGAAATAACAATGTGCGGAAGCCAAAAGGTACAATAATGAAACCTGGAAGTGAAACTACATACCGACAGGAACTTCACCGCTCGTCTAACAGCGGCAATACTCCTGATCAGTCTGCAACAAGGTAGAAGGATCTGGGCCATGCAAAATTCAGACGTCAGCGCGTCATGTCATCAAGTAATAAAATATGAACAGAGTAACAGGCAATGCAAATATAATCATGAATGAAAAGCAGGTGTAACAGTAATGTAAATCAGGCGGTGCAGGGTAGTGTGCAGTGAGTAAACTAAACTGTTCTATTAAGTTTTCTATTCTAAGTCTTGAAATCAAATTGATGAATCATCGATGTAACTCAATAGTATCCCGTGCGTACCCGGGACCACGGTCCAGATTCTCGGGCTGAAACCGAGACATGCCGCTAAGCACTAAAACAGGAAGGTGTACAGATGAATGATGTCAGCAGCATCATTCCAAGGCTGGCCTAGCCTCTAAAACTGATCAGAACAGGTATCGAACTATCGAGTTACAAGTCATGTTTCATCATTGATTTCCCTATACCCCCAAGTTATCTGTGTATGTCAAGTCAGGTATTCAGTAATCAAGAACTAATGCCAACACAGGATCAGGTAAGAGCAGGTTTGTCTGGATAGACAACAGGAACGGTCCGTGAGGACTACATGTCAGGTTTGTTGGCATTAGACATAAGATCAGGTAACGGGTCAAGCCATGGTATATCAGGTCAAGCCAGGTAATGTGTAAAGGTGTCATGTCATGTCAGGAGTGTACGGTACCATGTCATATCAGGTATGCAGTGAATCAGGTCATGTCGGGAGCACAAGATATCATGTGGGTACTCATGACCAAACTAACAAAAACAAGATTGTAAATGAACCAGCATGCATACTATCAGAACAATAAACTGGCTTATGTAATATGACATTGCAAATAGGTACAGGTTAAACTATTAGACGTACGGTTATCAGTTTGGCTTAAGGAATACTTTAAACGCTTTAGGGATGCAGTATAACTCGTGAGAATGATGGAATCATATTAATAAGTATTAAAACCATCTAGAGATGCAATAGAATGTGAATAAAGCTAAGGGTATGCAATCGGTCGTCCGATAGGACAAAACTTTAAATGGGTAATATAACTAATAAACAATTGTGAGTGTATGATATAACATTTAAATGTGATTATGTATGCTTAGTAAACAAATTGCAATGGTTACCTTTCAAGTTCTAGATCTGGAATAATATAAATAGATGCAACGGGACATCGAGATGTCATAAAACAATGCATGGGTGCTAAATTCAACTGCAGGTATGTTATATATATAGAATAGGTATAGAATTGACTCAAATAGCATGTATCAAGATTAACTTGCCTGGATGGATCAAGAACGGGAATACGGAACATCTCACGTCGGCGGAGAACGTCGCGACGCGCGCACGGTACACGGAACGGATCCAAACCATGCATAGTGTGATCACACGGGTCAGGTACGCTCATTGGGTCGTCGGGATCGTCGACGGTACGACCGGATTTCGGCAACTGTGATTGCACATCATCCCCAGTGACAATGTTTCCAACAGTACATAGAGCAGGGATGAGCACCGAGGGTGAAGGATGGAGAAGAAGCTCGACAAGCCGAGGACAAACACCAGCTTCACTGATAGCTTGGATTTTGTCATTAGTACCATCAGACAAGTATGAGACAGCCCAGCATGCATCAGTGAGAACTTCCTCATCAATTGAATGGATAAGGCGCTCTAGTGCAGGAAGGGCAGGTTTTGTCTGTTCAAAAGATGGTTGTGGTTTTCCTCTGCAGAAGTTTGATAGTGTCCAGGTGGCATTCCTCAACATAGAGAGCTTAGCATGTTCATTCAGCTGAGCCCACAACGGGATCAATGCACCATTGGCAAGAACAAGATCTCTGCATCTTGGGGAATCACCAGCAACATTGCCCAAAGCCCATTCAGCCTGTTCTCTGACATCATCACTAGGCGAGCCAAGAAGTTTAACGAATATTAGAAATGCATCATGATCAATCACAACCTTGGTGTTCTCCGAAGTCCCGGAAGCAATATTCGTGAGTGCCCAAGCTATAGTTGAGGGAAATCCTCTCTCACAAGGAACTCCACGAAGCGGGGAACTACACCAGATTGTATAACTTCCTCGATTGGGGGCTTCACTCTATAGATAGCAATTTCCTAAACTGTGTGGTCGCCTCGAGCTGCGAATTTCTATCATCCGAAAATACCCCCGCCACCATCGCAGGTAAGCTCTCCAACCTCTTCTCGACGGTAGAGGCGTGGATCGAAGGGAAGGCCGGTTGCATTCCCTCTCTCCTCTTCTTCAAGAGGTTCTCTTGCTCTTTCGGATCTCGACCATGTTTTCTTCCCTCCGCCGCCGCCCCTCTTCGGCGTCGACGGCCACCTTGTACTTGTTCCGGCGAATCTCCGCCCTCTCGCTCGGCCTCAGCGACATGGCTGCAGATTTCGAAGGGGGGAGAGAGAGGAGAGAGAAAGAGAGAGACTCAGGAGAGAGAGAGAGTTTAGCAGCGAAGGAAGGAAGCGAGAGAAAGAGATTTTTGTTTGCTTAAAGATTTAATAACTGTTTGAAGATTTGATTCTGATAAGGAATAATATAATATAGTATATATATTTAGTTTAGAGTATATTAATATAATATTATACGTTTTGAGTTTTTGGCAAATACAAATTTACTCCAAAACAAGCCCGGGTCGGGTCTAAAAATTCAGATTAAAAATATAAAAAATATATGCGACTTCTAAATTTCAAAATGAATGCTCAGTCAAGGAAAATGCATACCCCCAAGAACGGATGCACGTACGTGCGTGTAGCCATCCAAACATGCCCGTTTCACTTAACGGAATAAGGACGCGATGCAAGGATGCTACCACAGGGTTAGGGGTATAAAGCAGGCCATCCATGCAATTTTAAAAAATATTTTCTGTGACTTAAAGTTATAGGATAAAACATGCGATGTCAGATGAAATGACAATATGCAGTTTATACTAGATGCACGAGTCAATGCAACAAGCCAGGGTAATCTATAAATAAGAATCGAACAGGTTCAAGCAAGCGGATCGGGTCGCATGCAAAGTAATATGTAAAATACCATTCGCACCCAAACACGCTAAATCAAGAAAAGACCATGGATAGGTAAATATGGAAACTGGAATTTGTATAAATGAACTCGGGTGTTACATTATACCCAACTACAAAAGAATTTCGTCCTCGAAATTCCAAGAACAATATAGGATAAACAAACAAACAAAAAATTCGAGAATAGATGTGGAAACTTCTGCCGGATTTCATCTTCTCGTTCCCAAGTTGGTTCTCCATGCGAGCGATTACTCCAAGAAACCAGTACAAGAGGGATAACCTTGCTCATAAAACCTTTTCTCTTCGATCCATAATTGACATCGGTCGCTCCTAAAAAGTTAAATCTTCTCGTACAGTCAGTTCCGAATGATCCATCGCATGTGTTTCATCTCGAACTTACTTACTGGGTTTAGATACGTGAAACACGTCATGAACATTCTCCAAAGATTGTGGTAACGCCAATAGATAAGCAACTTCTCCAATATGTTCCAAGATCTCAAAAGGTCCAACGAATCAAGGACTGTACTTTCCTCGACTTCCGAAACAGATCACCCCTCTAGTCGGTGATATCTTCAAGAATACCAAATCACCAACCGCGAACTCCAGAGGTCTTCTCGATGTATCAGCCCAACTCTTCTGCCGGTCTTGTGCTGCCTTCATATGATTCCGGATAGTGCTAACCTTCTCAACTGTTCGCACAACCAAATCTGGCCCCTAACAAACAGGTGAACGACACTTGCGACCATATAAATCTGTTGTCGTACGAAACTCCACCAAGTGTAGATGATCCTCCCATGAACCCTTGAAGTCTAACATGCAAGCTCTCAACATTTCTTCAAGAGTTTGGGTCGTTCTCTCTGACTAGCCATCTGTTTGAGGATGATAAGCTGTGCTAAACTTCAATCGAGTCCCCAAACTTTCCTGTAAGCTCCTCCAGAAGTGTGATAAGAATCGAGTGTCACGGTCGGACACGATGCTTACCGGTACTCCATGCAATCTTACAATCTCCTGCATGTATCGTTCTGCCAAAGTTTCTGTTGATTGACCAACCCGAAAAGGAATGAAATGAGCTGCCTTGGTCAACCGATCAACAATCACCCAAACTGTATTGTTGCCTTTTGGACTCCGCTGTAGAGCCGTCACGAAATCCATGGTTATATGTTCCCACCTCCATTGAGGAATCGGAAGTGGTTGCAATAAACCAGCAACCCTTTTGATGTTCAGCCTTAACTTGTTGACACACCAAGCACTTGCTACAAAGCGGGCAATCTCCTGTTTCATACCTTCCCACCAGAAAATGTCGTCGCATTTCTCAGTACATCTTCATGCCTCCTGGATGTACGGAATATGCTGAGCTGTGTGCCACCTTCATAAGTACTTCGCGAATGTCTCCTTTTGGCATACACAAATGGCTACCATATCACAACGAACAATCTTTACCAACCAGTCCGTTCGAAATCCAGCTTCAACCTGTTCTCAAAACTTTTGCAATCTTGGGTCCTGTAACTGCACTGCTTTAATACTCTTAATCAATGACGACTGTACTTGCAGCGACATCAACTGTCCTGAAGAATGCGGTAGCACGATCTCCAACTCGAATCTCCGAAAGTCATCAATAAGTTCCTTTTGTGCAGTCAACATCCGAATTGCTGGTAACCGACTAAGCGCATCGACACAACATTAACTTCCCCGGATGGTACTTAAGATCAAGATCGTAGTCAGCCATCAGCTCCAACCATCTAAGCTGCCTCATATTAAGCTCCTTCTATGTGAACACATACTTTAGGCTTTTGTGATCGGTGAACACTTCGACCCTTTCGTTCAAAAGTAGTGTCTCCAAGTCTCCAAAGCGAAAATCCTAGCCGCAAGCTCCAAGTCATGAGTTGAGTAATTCTTCTCATGGGTCTTCAGCCGTCTCGACGCGTAAGCTACAACCTTCCCTTGCTGCATCAAAACACATCCCAATCCTTTCCCAGATGCGTCGTTGTGAATCACCAATCCTCCAGAACTGTCTAGCACGATTAAAACAGGTGTGGTTATCAACCTCTGCTTCAACACCTCAAAAGCTAACGCACACTTATCCGTCCATACAAACGGTACTTCCTTGCACGTAAGCTTGGTCAAGGCTCAGCCAAATGGGTAAAATTCTCCACGAACCTTCCATAATCCCCGGCAAGTCCAAGAAGCTTCTGATCTCAGCAACGTTCTTCGGAATAGGCCAATCTTGAACTGCTGCAAGATTCTCGGTATCAACGGTGATTCCATCTCCGGATAAGACATGCCCCAAAACTTCACTTCATCAAGCCAAAACTCTCACTTGCCCATCTTTGCATACAATCTTTCTTGCCTCAATGTCTGCAGTGCGATCTTCAAGGGTGCCGCATGCTCTTCAATACTCCTCGAGTAGACCAGAATATCTTCAATGAACACCACTGTAAACTGGTCCAAGAATGGGAAAAGATTCGGTTCATCAAGTCCATAAATATTGCAGGTGCATTCGTTACTCCGAAGGGCATCAGCAATACTCGTAATGTCCATACCGAGTTCTGAACGCAGTCTTGCAAATACCCTCTGACATAATTCGGACTTGATGATATCCGGATCGCAAATCCAGCTTTCAGAATACCCTCGCGCTACTAGGCTGCTCGAACAATTCGCCAATACGAGGGGTCGGGTACTTATTCTCAATAGTCACCCGGTTTAATTCTCGATAATCGATGCACATCCTCCTTGTGCCATCTTTCTTCTTTACTAGAAGAACTGGAGCTCTCCAAAGTGAGTTGCTGCTGCGAATTCACTCCTTCTCTAGCAACTCGGCAACTTACTACCTGACTTCTTCCAACTCCACTGGTGCCATCAGTAATACGCCTTTAAGATTGGCGTTGCACCAGGAACAAGATCAATTGCGAACTCCACGTCTCGCCTCGGCGGTAATCCTGATATGTCTTCCAACACGTCCATGAAATCTCGAACATCAGCTGGCGCTTCCTTCCTATCAACTTCCATCGACGAAAGAACATTGTTTGTCGGCCTAGCCCTAAACTCGACTGGCCAACAGAACTGCTCCCTCCAGCAAAACAAACTCCGGATGTCCGGGAATCTGGAGATTCACTTTTCTTTCCTTACCATCAATATAAGCGTGGAAAGTGCCACGAAAATCCATTCCCAAGACGACAACAACTAAGGGATGAACCAGGATTGAATAGTCCTAATGCGGGGAAAAATAAGAACAAGTAAGATACCGAGATGACTTCATCCGAAGTCAAGATACTGAAGAGGATTAAGCACGGTAAACTTGATTCAAGCTGGAGATGAAACAAGAACTGGTAAGTAATGAAACCGAGAGAAGCAAGGTAATACAACGATCATGGAATAGGGAAGTGAATCAAGACCAGGACTCCAAGTTACTTAAATAGAGTACCGCATTGTAACCATGCTACAGTTCATGGGTACAATTACATAACTCCACTCAAGTCACCCAAATCCTAGTATCAGAATCAAGAAACAGGGAGAAACAATGGTGAATCCAAAAAGGTTTCAGGCCGAGATGCAAAGTTGTTTGCATATCGTCAAGGCAAAGGATACGAGAAAGATATGATTCAAGAATCACGATAACAAGGTGGCAGGACATGTTCCTAATCACGAGTATTCTGATTCGTGTATTGGGTCCAATACCCAACTACAAAAGAATCAAACTCGATTAACCTATATCCTATGGCTCTGATACCAAAAGAACCATGTCACGCCCCGCTTCCCAGAGTACGCTAAGATGAGCACGTGACATAGCCAACCATGCTACCTGTGGATAGGAAAAATCCCTCCACAGTCACATTACGGGTGTAGAGATATCAAGAACAGGAAAGTAAACCAACTATCTAGTACATGTCCATAAGCCAGAGCAAAAGAGTCAAGAAATAACAATGTGCGGAAGCCAAAAGGCACAATAATGAAACCTGGAAGTGAAACTACAAACCGACAGGAACTTCACCGCTCGTCTAACGGCGGTAATACTTCTAATCAGTCTGCAACAAGGTAGAAGGATCTGGGCCATGCAAAACCCAGACGTCAGCGCGTCATGTCATCAAGTAATAAAATATGAACAGAGTAACAGGCAATGCAAATATAATCATGAATGAAAAGCAGGTGTAACAGTAATGTAAATCAGGCGGTGCAGGGTAGCGTGCAGTGAGTAAACTAAACTGTTCTATTGGGTTTTCTATTCTAAGTCTTGAAATCAAATTGATGAATCATCGATGTAACTCAATAGTATCCCGTGCGTACCCGGGACCACGGTCGAGATTCTCGGGCTGAAACCGAGACATGCCGCTAGGCACTAAAACAGGAAGGTGTACAGATGAAAGATGTCAGCAGCATCATTCCAAGGCTGGCCTAGCCTCTAAAACTGATCAGAACAGGTATCGAAATGTCGAGTTACAAGTCATTTTTCATCATTGATTTCCCCATACCCTCAAGTTATCTGTGTATGTCAAGTCAGGTATTCAGTAATCAAGAACTAAAGCCAACACAGGATCAGGTAAGAGCAGGTTTGTCTGGATAGACAACAGGAATGGTCCGTGAGGACTACATGTCAGGTTTGTTGGCATTAGACACAAGATCAGGTAACGGGTCAAGCCAGGTAATGTGTAAAGGTGTCATGTCATGTCAGGAGTGTACGGTACCATATCATATCAGGTATGCAGTGCATCAGGTCATGTCGGGAGCACAAGATATCATGTGGGTTCTGATAAGTCGAAAATAATGTAATTTTAACACAACAATGTCCCCATCATTTGCACTCAATTAGAAGTGTTCGGTATTCATATTTCACATATTAGCAAATCAATCGTTAAATATCAGATTTCATGTATTAGACTTTTAAACCGGCACTTTAAAGGAAATTGACCGCATTTCATGGCATCGCATCATCTCTGTATTTGCGCAACACTTGTATCGAGATTTGTGTAGGAAATTGCAGGAGCAAAGCCAAAAGAGCTGATCAAAAATACGCCAACTCAATGATTTCAGATCTGGTGGCAATCTAGAAGTAGTTATAAAAATCAACATATCAACTAAAGGCCCACAATTCAGCCCAAAACAGCACAAGAAATTCCAAGCCATGAAGCCTCTAAAGCGCCGCGGAACCGCGGCGGGAGCCGGCTTGCGCCGCGGTTCCGCGGCGGTTTGATTAGATCATCACTCCAATTTTGGTGCATAACTCTCCTCTCAGTGGGTTCACCTCATTTTGACACGTCAAATTCCAGAATTCTCCAGTGTCTTCTGCCAGATCAGCAAAGATCATTAAGCAAAGCTAATCCTAATTAAGCTCCTAACTAACCTCTTCTAGAAGCTCCCTCCTAACTAATCACATCTAGAAGCTTCTCCTCTAACTAACTTTTGGAGGGTAATTCAAATTTCCTCAACAAACTTTTGGAGGGAAACTTAAAATTCAAACCCTAGATCTAGGGTTTAGATGGCTATAAATAGAAACCTAGATCTAAGGGTTGTGGTTGTTCTTTAGTTAGCTAGTTCATTCCCTCTTACATCATCTTCTTCCACAAGTCTAGTGACAAGACTTGTGCGAAACCCTAACCCTAATTCCACTCCAAATTCAAGATCTTGAGTACCAATCAAGCGAGAAGCCTTCAACCTTTTAGGAGCCGAGCCGATCTCCAACCGAGCAAGTGATCCAAGCCGATCCGCGACTCACGGAGCCGAGCGAAGCCAAATCGACGATCAAGTTCTTCCTCTTGTAGTTCATGAGCGAATGTAATGAAATTGTTGATATAAATAAAAGGTGAAATTCTTTAATCTTGCTTTCTTTTAATTCTTGCATCATGATTAGATCTCAATTTGTAATTGTTGTTCTTGTTGTGATGTTTGAGTAAAACTCCGCTCGTAAAGGAGTCGAGACGATTGTAGAATGATGATGTAACAAATCTTAATACGATTTTTAAGTCCTACGAGTTTTGTAAACCCTAGCAAGTTCAAGAATCGATGACCTAGTTTCGTTGCGATGCTTTCTTGATTGTGATCGCTCGAAATTAGGGATTTACGATCATTTCTTGAATTTACTAGAGGCTAGAATGTGAATGATATCGACGAAAGAACAAGGTATAAGATGAAACCCTAGTTTCATAAGAAATCCCTAATTCTTGTCGATCATCATCGATCTAGTATCAATTCATCGAAGGATAAGAATACGTAATTGTAAGATTCCATCACATCTATAGATCCGATCGATTCCTACGAGTCTCATTTCGATTCTTGATATTTGGTTGGAAAAATCATCAAACTATCAATTCTTGATTCTATCTTTTTTCTTGTTATTAGATCTATATTTTCTAATTCTTGAACTTCAAATATAAATCATGAATTGTTTTGTTTTCTTTTCTTTAAAGTTTCGACTCATCTAATTCAAAAGACGAACGATTACACTGTCTCTGTGGACGATCCGCACTCACTTACAATCTACATTCGACACCGTAGTTGATTGCGGTCAAATAATTTTTGGTTGTGATTTCTATACTATTTTCTCAAACTACATAATCCGAAATCGTTTTCAATCAAATGGCGCCGTTGCCGGGATAGTGCGCTAATTGTTCATATTTTGAAATTTGAGTTGAAAAATTTATTCCATTATAATTTTTTGATCTAAACTCGCACAAACCCTAATACGTGTTGTTGTTTGATTGCGAGGAAATCTGGAACTTGTGGAGCTGTGAAAAAAAATTTCTGCAAACTCCAGAGGAAAAGAAAAGTAAACAGAGACATTCTCTGAAAATTTGGTGCAGTGATCCTGTGAATTGACCGCGGAAGAGCGGTTTTAGCCAACATTTGCCGCGGAATCGCGGCTAGATAGAGGGATCTCTGTGCAATTTTTCCTCAGGTACTTTCCTACTTTCTTATCTTCTCCCTCATCTGCTCCAATTAACATTTTTGTGCAGGTTTCTTTGCAAATATTCGCAGCGCGCAAAAAGCAAAATAAAAATTTGTGCGTGTTTTGATTTTTGGTTGTTTGCATAATTAATACGGACATTAAGGGGCAAAGACCAAATCCAGATTAGGTGGGGAGTTCATTACCCTTCCTAAGCCCCGAAAATCGCAAAATTTGCATCCGCATTTACCTTCATTAATTAAAAAATATCTAGAGATGACTCTAAGGACCGTCGCGCTCACTTAGGACAAGAGAAGGCCATGGATAATTCATTGCTTATCCGTGTTTTCTTGTGGTGTCTAAGGCAAGTGTGTCGAAGGCTAGTGGTTATTAATTTGGCCCACTACTTACGTATTGGATTACCTTCCCACTTACCTGGCACTTACCTGGCCACAGGGGGTCAAAGAGGCAGTGGAGGATTTATCCTGCGACTTGTCTTTTGGCAGTTAGGAGCGGTCTAGAGTTTGACCTAGGTGACCACTAGAATTAGGGTTTTGTGTGTTGCATTTGTTGTGTTGCATCATTTTTTTCAAAAATCCGTCCAATTTTCAAAACAAACACCGCATTCATATCATTTCCCCTAATTATAAATTCACGCTGCCACTTGTACTAACCCTTTTTAGTGCAAGATAGGTTGGACACGGGATTCTAGTGCCCGTTAAGTCCGCGTTCCCTCATCGACCCAAAAGTCGGTATTTCTACATTTACCCTTTCTTTTACCCACCACCACACCCACACTGATGGATCCTACTCCATCAAATTTCTTTTCCACTACCTTGCCGCTGTCCGTTGGTGCGCAGAATCCACCTCGCATCTCTCTCCAAGAGAGGTGCTATCCTACACGAGGTCCACTTTCCACCTGTCTTTCCATTCCACCAGCCAACGGGGAAAATTTTCAAATAAAACCCCAATACATCAACCTTCTACCAAAATTTCACGGTCTCGAGTCTGAGGACGCATACGTGTTTATCACGAAATTTGAAAATGTATGTGCAATGATGGGTACCTCACAGTTGTCTGTGGATGCTTTGCGTCTTCGTCTTCTCCCATTTACCTTGTGCGATTTAGCCGAGAAATGGCTATATAACACTACCGCACATTCCATTTCAAATTGGGACGAATTCGTCAAAGCATTCCTTAAGAAATTCTACCCACATCAAAAGACAGCTCGAGTCCGTAGCGAAATCTATCAATTCACCCAGCTTCCAAATGAAACATTTTCAAAATGTCTTGAACGTTTCAAGGATCTGTTAGTTCAATGTCCACATCACGGCATCCCGAGATGGGATCTGTGCCGAATCATTTATGAGGGCATTACTCCTTACACAAGACAGACCCTTGAATCCATGTGTCAAGGCAACTTCATGACTAAAGATGATGGGGAAGCCTGGAATTTTTTAGAAGATTTCGCAGAAAAATCTTTACAGTGGGAGGGTGTGAGTCAATCATCTAGGGATGGCAATGATGTTTCCATAGGAGTTAGAGCTGACATTTCGGCTATGCAAAAGAAACTTGAGACTATGGAAAACAAATTTTTAGCCGCCCTAAATCAAATGTCACTCTCCAAAACTGTATGTGGCTGCTGTTCTGATCCATCTCACTTGACGGAAGAATGTCCATTTCAAGGTCATGAGCATACCAATGCCGCATTTCAAAGACCTAGAAACGATCCATCTTCCTCCACATATGATCAAGGTTGGAGGAATCACCCTAACTTTGCTTGGAACCAATCCCAATCTTAAAACACGGTTCCAAACACGAATCATTTCCAAAGGGTCCCTCCACCACAACAGCCACCACAACTTCAATTGAGTCAGCACCCCTTCCAAGCACAAAACTTTCAAAATCCGGCCAACACTTTTGCACCGTCTAGTCCTTTGCAATTGACCGGTACAGATAATACCTCTGCACTAGCACAAACCTTGGATACTTTCATGAAACAATCCATCCAAGGGACGGCAAGTTTGCAATCTTCCGTTGAGAATGTGATGAAGATCATTATCTCTCAAAATGAGAACATCAAATTGATGGAAGAACAAATTGCACAACTAAAAGCCGAAATGAGTGCAAGAGAGAAAGGGAAACTTCCAGCTCAACCTTTACCCAATCCTGGCTATTCACATCATGTGGATGCACTTACGTTGAGATCTGGAAGAGTGCTTGACAATCACCTTGGGGAAGAGTTTGATGATACTGATAAATCAATCAATAACACCTCGGCTGAGACCTTTCCTCACACACACACTTCTAATTCTGACCCCAGTTCTTCTACCCCACTACCTTCTTCCGAGCCTATTCTTCGTTTCCCAAAAGGCTCGCCACCTCAGTCCACCTCTTTTACCGCTCCACGGACGATCCCCACTTCTATTCTGGGATCGATTCCACACACACTTCCTTCTCCTATGATGGACCCAGCGCTTATTGCTAAAGCACCTTATCCTAATCGGCTAAGGGCTAACACACCGAGTCCACATATGGAGAAGATTATGGACATTTTTAAGCAAGTTAATATCAATATCCCTCTCCTAGATGCTATCCAACAAGTTCCGTCCTATGCGAAAACTCTTAAGAACTTGTGCACTAGGAAGAGGAAGACTCAAGTGCCCAAGAAGATATTCATGGAAAAGACAATAGACACGGCTTTCCCCCAACAATTACCGAGGAAACGTAAGGATCCTGGATATCCTACTATTTCCATTTCTATTGGGGAAAAACACATTAACCGTGCTCTACTAGACCTTGGCGCTAGTGTTAACTTGCTTCCATACTCAGTCTACGAGCAACTAGGTATCGGAGAGTTGAAGCCAACCCATTGCACTCTCCAGATGGCTGACCGATCAATCACCAAACCTAGGGGTGAACTGGAGGATGTGTTAATAAAAATCGGAGAATTTATATTCCCGGTAGACTTTATTGTAATTGATACACAGCCTGTAGCGAACCCACGGAATCAAATTCCGGTGATTTTAGGTCGCCCCTTTTTGGCCACTTCCAATGCTATCATCAACTGTCGTAATGGCTCTATGACCCTATCTTTCGGGAATAGGTCAATAGAGCTGAACATTTACAAGTTGGGAAGTGTACCCTCCGAACCTACTGCTCAGGTCTGTTCTGTCGACTTAATGGATGTCGACAGCAGCGAATTTGATGATCCTCCTGATATTGATCTTGACTCTTTTCATACGTTATTGTTTGACCCAACTATGTATCATACACATACGGACTCTATCACTGAGATGTCCGGGTCAATAATTAACACTAATTATGAACTGCTTTTAGAGTCTGAAGATCACCCCGCACTTTGTGATGACATTATTCTTCGGGGTAATGATGAAACTTTTGAGGAGATCTTCGCTGATGAACTCGCATTTCTGAATAACACGGGTGTTGAGATGAATCATCTCCCAAACAATGAAATTGAACCTCCACCCCTTTTTCTGAACTGTACAAAGAATGCGAGTAATCCATCACATTCACTGCATCGTCTCTCCAAAATGAGACGCACACACTTTCTATTCCACCCCTTACCATTTCCCCACTTTTTCTTCCACCAACCAGAGCACTGCATTGATAAAAATTTTGGATGGTTGGTGTTAACATTTGGTCTTTGCAAAGCTTGGCATCGACCACTGATTTTTGACCCCCTCATATGATTTTCAAAGCTTAATATTGCATAACTCAATTTTTGGGGGGTATAATCGGTCTCTTGAAAAGAAAATTTTTACAAAATTTTGAGCCAAAAATAAGTTTGGGGGAGGGTCTTCACTTAAATATTTTGCCCCCACTAATAAATTCCTTCCAAGCTTACAGGTTTTTCGAGATTTAGCAGAAGGCAACAGTGAGGACACTGTTGAAAACAAGTTTGGGGGAGGTTTGTGCTTATTTTCGCATCATTTGCATCATCATTTGCATAAGCACAAAACATTTTTTAAAACCTATAAAAATTTAAAAATTTTCAAAACTATAAAAATATTTTTTGTACATAAATAAGATAATGAAAGTTTAGATAGTGAAAAATTACATCCATGAGATTAGAAAAATTAAGAAAACCATGAAAATTAGAAGTTTTCTTATACGAACTAGTAATAAGTAGTTATGAGCCGTTATCCCAAGGGTTAGTAAGATGAAGGACGTCACTAATCTGAGGATAAAAATAAGTCTGAAAAATAGTTTCTATTCTGGAAGCCAAACATTTTGAACGTTGATACCCTGCTATTCGCACTTACACACGTCTTAAAGCCTGGGATAGTAGAGGATACCTTGAAATGCTCTTGTCTTAAAACCAAAAGTATGAAGGAAATAAAAAAATGAATGAAGAAAATATAAAGTGGTGAGAAAAATGAACACTGGTTTTTTTTATCACCGAGGGCAATAAAAAAAATTTATAGCGAGGGTGCCTCTTCACCTAGTGCCCTAAGGCCAACTGGTCTGGGAGTCACTGCTATGCCTGAGGTGGTGCAAGACGAGGAAAATACACCAAATAAGCAAGCACATGAGTAATCGGTCGGTTAGTACCTCAAGAAGTATTAACGGTCGCTTGAAAGTGTGTGAGCAATCTCATCTAAATATTCATTAACTAAAAAGTACTGAGGCTGATGGGCAAGAGTATGATAGCTTGAATTGAATTCTCCGGGTGTAGGGATGTCTTTACACACACGCAGGGTGATATGATCAAAGTTTGGAAGAAAGATAGAAATGAAGAATAAGACGATGTTTTATTGAGGGAGGACGTGATTTCTGACATCTTTTCATGACCATTAAGATAAGGCTCATGACAACCGAAAAGCTAGCTTAGTTGGAAACCCTAATTTTCAAAGTCTTTCTTTTAAAATTCTTTTATTTAAATGTAATATTCATGATCTTTCTTTTATTATTGGATTTTGTGGGTGCAATCCACTGAAAACCCTCAGGAGACAACACTCCTCCTACTAGGGACACCTAGAGGTTTAAAGGCTTGTTGCACATGCTCAGTGCAATCGTGTTGCCTACGAAAGTGTGCTAGTTAGTTTTTCTCTTTCTTTATTTTCTCCTTCTCTTTTTAATAAAAAGTTCTCTCGAGACGATCGAAATTAAGTTTGGGGGAATTTGATCAGTCGAAAATAATGTATTTTTAACACGTCAATGTCCCCATCATTTGCACTCATTTAGAAGTGTTCGGTATTCACATTTCACATATTAGCAAATCAATCGTTAAATATCAGATTTCATGTATTAGAATTTTAAACCGGCACTTTAATGGAAATTGACCGCATTTCATGGCATCGCATCATCTCTGTATTTGCGCAACACTTGTATCGAGATTTGTGCAGGAAATTGCAGGAGCAAAGCCAAAAGAGCTGATCAAAAATACGCCAACTCAATGATTTCAGATCTGGTGGCAATCTAGAAGGAGTTATAAAAATCAACATATCAAATAAAGGCCCACAATTCAGCCCAAAACAGCACAAGAAATTCCAAGCCATGAAGCCTCTAAAGCGCCGCGGAACCGCGGCGGGAGCCGGCTTGCGCCGCGGTTCCGCGGCGGTTTGGTTAGACCATCACTCCAATTTTGGTGCATAACTCTCGTCTCAGTGAGTACACCTCATTTTGACACGTCAAATTCCAGAATTCTCCAGAGTCTTCTGCCAGATCAGCAAAGATCATTAAGCAAAGCTAATCCTAATTAAGCTCCAAACTAACCTCTTCTAGAAGCTCCCTCCTAACTAATCACATCTAGAAGCTTCTCTTCTAACTAACTTTTGGAGGGAAATTCAAATTTCCTCACCAAACTTTTGGAGGGAAACTTAAAATTCAAATCCTAGATCTAGGGTTTAGATGGCTATAAATAGGAACCTAGATCTAAGGGTTGAGGTTGTTCTTTAGTTAGCTAGTTCATTCCCTCTTACATCATCTTCTTCCATAAGTCTAGTGACAAGACATGTGCGAAACCCTAACCCTAATTCCACTCCAAATTCAAGATCTTGAGTACCAATCAAGCGAGAAGCCTTCAACCTTTTAGGAGCCGAGCCGATCTCCAACCGAGCAAGTGATCCAAGCCGATCCGTGACTCACGGAGCCGAGCGAAGCCAAATCGACGATCAAGTTCTTCCTCTTGTAGTTCTTGAGCGAATGTAATGAAATTGTTGATATAAATAAAAGGTGAAATTCTTTAATCTTGCTTTCTTTTAATTCTTGCATCATGATTAGATCTCAATTTGTAATTGTTGTTATTGTTGTGATGTTTGAGTAAAACTCCGCTCGTAAAGGAGTCGAGACGATTGTAGAATGATGATGTAACAAATCTTAATACGATTTTTAAGTCCTACGAGTTTTGTAAACCCTAGCAAGTTCAAGAATCGATGACCTAGTTTCGTTGCGATGCTTTCTTGATTGTGATCGCTCGAAATTAGGGATTTACGATCATTTCTTGAATTTACTAAAGGGTAGAATGTGAATGATATCGACGAAAGAACAAGGGATAAGATGAAACCCTAGTTTCATAAGAAATCCCTAATTCTTGTCGATCATCATCGATCTAGTATCAATTCATCGAAGGATAAGAATACGTAATTGTAAGATTCCATCACATCTATAGATCCGATCGATTCCTACGAGCCTCATTTCGATTCTTGATATTTGGTTGGAAAAATCATCAAACTATCAATTCTTGATTCTATCCTTTTTCTTGTTATTAGATCTATATTTTCTAATTCTTGAACTTCAAATATAAATCATGAATTGTTTTGTTTTCTTTTCTTTAAATTTTCGACTCATCTAATTCAAAAGACGAACGATTACACTGTCCCTGTGGACGATCCGCACTCACTTACAATCTACATCCGACACCGTAGTTGATTGCGGTCAAATAATTTTTGGTTGTGATTTCTATACTATTTTCTCAAACTACACAATCCGAAATCGTTTTCAATCAAATGGCGCCGTTGCCGGGGATAGTGCCCTAATTGTTCGTATTTTGAAATTTGAGTTGAAAAATTTATTCCATTATAATTTTTTGATCTAAACTCGCACAAACCATAATACGTGTTGTTGTTTGATTGCGAGGAAATCTGGAACTTGTGGAGCTGTGAAAAAAAAATTCTGCAAACTCCAGAGGACAAGAAAAGTAAACAGGGACATTCTCTGAAAATTTGGTGCAGTGATCCTGTGAATTGACCGCGGAAGCGCGGTTTTAGCCAACATTTGCCGCGGAATCGCGGCTAGATAGAGGGATCTCTGTGCAATTTTTCCTCAGGTACTTTCCTACTTTCTTATCTTGTCCCTCATCTGCTCCAATTAACATTTGTGTGCAGGTTTCTTTACAAATATTCGCAGCGCGCAAAAAGCAAAATAAAAATTTGTGCGTGTTTTGATTTTTGGTTGTTTGCATAATTAATACGGACATTAAGGGGTAAAGACCAAATCCAGATTAGGTGGGGAGTTCATTACCCTTCCTAAGCCCCGAAAATCGCAAAATTTGCATCCGCATTTACCCTCATTAATTAAAAAATATCTAGAGATGACTCTAAGGACCGTCGCGCTCACTTAGGACAAGAGAAGGCCGTGGATAATTCATTGCTTATCCGCGTTTTCTTGTGGTGTCTAAGGCAAGTGTGTCGAAGGCTAGTGGTTATTAATTAGGCCCACTACTTACGTAGTGGAGTACCTTCCCACTTACCTGGCACTTACCTGGCCACAGGGGGACAAAGAGGCAGTGGAGGATTTATCCTGCGACTTTTCTTTTGGCAGTTAGGAGCGGTCTAGAGTTTGACCTAGGTGACCACTAGAATTAGGGTTTTGTGTATTGCATTTGTTGTGTTGCATCATTTTTTTCAAAAATCCGTCCAATTTTCAAAACAAACACCGCATTCATATCATTTCCCCTAATTATAAATTCACGCTGCCACTTGTACTAACCCTTTTTAGTGCAAGATAGGCTGGACACGGGATTCTAGTGCCCGTTAAGTCCGCGTTCCCTCATCGACCCAAAAGTCGGTATTTCTACATTTACCCTTTCTTTTACCCACCACCACACCCACACTGATGGATCCTACTCCATCAAATTTCTTTTCCACTACCCTGCCGCTGTCCGTTGGTGCGCAGAATCCACCTCGCATCTCTCTCCAAGAGAGGTGCTATCCTACACGTATATATATATATATATATATATATATATATATATATATATATATATATATTAAAATGAAGCATGGCATTTTCTTTTCTATTTTGTGAAAATAGAAATGAGGTGTAAAATGAAGCATAGTTGCAAGCATGGGTTAAATACTTGTTTATTCATTCTTGACTCGCTATTCAAGCATGGTTGCAATTTAATATTGCATAATCCCATGCTTGAATGAGTGAGGGATCAAGAATTATCATTCATTCTTGTTCATTCCAAAAGACTTAGCCATTTTCTTATTGCTCATGCTTGCTCATGCTTGCTCATGCTTGCTCATGCTTCTTCTTCCTCTTCTTGCTTTTCCTCAAGCTTCAACCCTCACATGTGATGTGCATCATGAAGCTTGAGCACAAATAAGTGAGCTTTTAACATCCCCTACTTCATCATCTCACACCATTCTAGCAAACTAGTGTGATGTGTTTCATATACTAAAGAGTTTAGTGTAGTGGTAGCTTGAACTAGTAGGAGCTTCGTGGTGGATCATCTTTGGCGTGAAGGCAACGAAGGAAGCCCGTTCAAAGCCTCAAGAGATGCCTAGTGGAGTCGCGGGACTACTACAAGGAGCAAGTGAAGTGAAGGACTTGATTCTACCAAGGTATAATCTTCCTACACTTATCTAGTTAACATATCATCTAAAGAAAACCCTAATAATCTAGTTAAAAATCTTGTTTGTCTAGCTTAGCACCAAGAAAAATTTAAATTTGGCATGGTAGATGCTTCTATAACCTCATCATGGTTCTAAGGTAGTCCTTCATAGTATCAGAGCCAAACTAGATCATCGGGGAAGGTCATTACGAAGTTAAAGAGTTCGATCGGTTTTCAAAACCTGTATTTTTGCATGTTTCTGTCGATTTTTCCAAACGTTGGAATTTTTGAATATCCAAAAAATCATGCAGGGTTTTCTATGGACCCACAAGAAAAATGACACCCTGACTCGACTGTACGATCGCGGAACCGCGGCCAAAACTTGGTTTTTGGGGCGGTTCCGCGGCGCAGTAGGTGAGTCAGGGAGCATATTTTCTTGTGTAGGTCCGTAGGAGATTTGTGCACTGTCTGGGTATTTTTAACTGTGATTCTCAAGTTGTTGAGTTCTCTGGATTTTCGTAAACTGATCGATAGATTTGGCGTCGTATAGATCTTGATGATATGTGATACAATTGTTATGGATCTGAGTTTGTGATGTCATGTGCTGCTGATATGTCTTATTGGATCGTCGTTAAAGAATAGCCGGGGGTTTTATGTGAGATGAGGGTTTTCTTTTTCATTCATGTAAATTTCATTGTATGTAATATTCTTTTATTGGGGCACTTCCGGGTTGAGAATGATGTCACCATTGTTGTATATTATTTACTTTTCGGCATTAAGATAGACCCAAGGTGGGGAGCACAAGTAACCGGGTTCTAAAGTCCAGTGGGAGACCATCTCAAGGAGTTGAGACCGGGTCTCCTAACTCTATATATGGCAGGGTTACTTGCCGCTCTCGTAGGGGTCTATGGGATGTGGGTTTGGCTATTCTTCATGACCGTGGAATCCGTGTTTTACATTACTGGCTAAATTTAAAATTCGGACATCCTAGTATATCCAATATTTCATATGTTTATCTTCTGCTGCTGTGTTCTGTGATGTTGATCATATAACTGCGTGAGACGAATGTAATATTATATATAAGATATATATTAAACGTTGCTTATGTTTTGCACCCGCGGTAGTCCAGCCCCCGCTCTGCCGGTAGTTAAGTAACCTAACGGTGCATGACGGGGCCCCGTGGCGAATGCGGATGGCATAAGCGTACGTTCTATTTTCGTTTCATTTCTTCTGTGATGTTTAGGGAAACATTAATTGATGGGACTTCATTAATAAGATTAATGAAAGAAAAGAAACCTAAAGATGTTGTAGAATCAAATTTTCAAAAAGGGTAGCTCTAGTTTTTCTTTGCATAGCGGTATTCCTTGTAGAATATCCAGCACCTTATTCGATAAGGAAAGAACCGAGATCCCTTCACCGGGAGTGACCTCTTTAGCAAAACTAGCAAATGGTACAAATCACTCGGTTTAGTTTTTGATTGCTTCTATAGTTCTTGCTTTGCATAGCGGTATTCCTTGTAGAATAACCAGCACCTTATTCGATAAGGAAAGAGCTGAGATCCCTTCACCGGGAGTGACCTCTTTAGCGAAACTAGAAAAGCCTCAAAAACACTCCTTTTCAAAATCCCCAGTTTCTACAACGATATCAAGTTCATTACGCTCATGGTTTTTCTGAAAAACCTGTGTAGCCTTCCGACATTTCAGATAGGTACTATTTAGTATCCGTGCTACGTTTGTGGGCTTTCGTCAAGGCGTGGTGTGCTGTATCTAATTAGTGCTTATCTGCTAAAGCATGAGATGCGATTGGGTTAGGGTAGTTGATTAGTCGAAAATATTGCATATTTTAGCCGGCAATTTCCTCATCATTTGCATTCATATAGAAGTGTTCGGCATTCATATTTCACATATTAGCAAAACAGTAGCAAAATATCAGATTACATGTGTTAGACCTTAAAACCGGCATTTCTAGGGAAATTGACTGCATTTCATAGCATGGCATCATTTCTATATATTGCAACCCGTGTTTCGAAGTCCGTACAGGAAAATCAGAAGCTTGCTCAAATTGACACCGCTAAAACATGACGCCAACTCAATGATTTCAGTTCTGGTATCAATCCAAAGGGACAAATACAAATCAACACATCAGATGAAGCCCAAAATGTTAGCCCAAGACCACTGCAAAAAGACCAAAGCCCAAGCAGCCAACATGGCCGCGGAACCGCGGCCGGAGCCTGCTTGCGCCGCGGTTCGGCGGCCATATTGCCACGTCAGCACCTAAGATTTACACCAAAATTCTTCATTCAGGGCCCACATTCAGCTCATGTTCTTCAAGTTCCAGAAAACTCCAGAGGCATCTGCCAGTTCAGCAAACTAGGGTTTCTAAGCTTAATTAATCCTAGCTTAAAACCTAAGCTAGCTCCTAACAAACTAATTCTAGAAGCTCCTCAACAAACTTTTGGAGGGAATTGTAATTTCAAACCTAGACCTAGGGGTTTGGGAAGTCTATAAATAGAAGCCTAGACCTAGGGTTATGAATCTAATCATCTTTAGCCAAATCTAGTATCAATCTAGATCCATTCACTCTCATCTTCTTCTTCCACAAGTCTAGTGAGAAGGCTTGTGTGAAACCCTAACCCTAATTCCAATCAAAAGCCAAGATCCCGAGTACCCCATCAAGCAAGAAGCCTTGCAACCTTTTATGAGCGGAGCCGATCTTCAACAGAGCAAGTGGTCCAAGCCGATCCGCGACTCACGGAGCCGAGCGAAGCCAAGTCGACAATTTAGTTCTTCCTCTTGTAGTTCTTGAGCGACTGTAATCAAATTGTTGATATAAATAAAAGGTGATATTCTTTTATCTTGTTTTCTTTAAATTCTTGCATCATGATTCGATCTTAATTTCTAGTTGTGGTTCTTGTTGTGATGTTTGAGTAATACTCCGCTCGTCGAGGAGTCGAGACGATCAATAGAATGATGATGTAATATATCTGAAAATGATTCTTGATTCCTACGAGTTTTGTAAACCCTAGCAAATTCAAGAACCGACGACCCACTTCGTTGCGATGCTTTCTTGATTGATATCTCTCGAAATTAGGGAGTTACGATCGTTTCTTGAAATTGCGAGAGGCTAGAATGTGAATGATATCGACGAAAGAACAAGGGTAAAATGATGAAACCCTAGTTTCACGAGAAAGCCCTAACTCTCGTCGATCATCATTGATCTAGTATCAATCCTTCGAAGGACAAGAACACGAAATCTTGAAATTACATCACGTCTATAGATCCGATCGATTCCTACGAGCCTCATTTAGATTCTTGACATTTGGTTGGAAATATCATCGAAACCCGATTCTCGATTGTTTATCAGTTTCTTGATTCTTGATTAAACTAGTGACACCTGAATCAATCGATAAATTCTTGAATCATGTTTTCTTTTCTTTTCGATTAACTTTTCAATTCAAACAAATTAAATACAGAAACGAATCGCACAATCCCTGTGGATGATCCGCACTCGCTTACAATCTACAATCGACACCGTAATTGATTGCGGTCAAATATAATTCTTTGATTGTGATTCTATACATTTTCTTAAATCGACACACAAAGAAATGATCAATCAAATGGCGCCATTGCCGGGGATCGCGCGCTAATTCGTTTCATATTATAGTTTTGAATTGAAAGATTTATTTCATTGAGATTTTAGAGATCAAAATTCGTGCAAACCCTAAACGATTTGTTGTGGTTCATTGCAAGGAAATCTGGAGCTGTTTGGAAATTGAAGAAATTTTTTGAAAATTCCAGAGGACTAGGGAAGTGATCAGGAGTATTCTGCAAATTTTCTTTTCAAGAGATCGCATCATTCGACCGCGGAAGGGCGGCATTAACCTCCTATTGCGGCGGAACCGCGGCAGCCTTGAGGGTTCTCTGCAAAATTTTTGCTTCAGGTGATTTCTTACCTTCTCCTCTCTCCTCTTTTTAGCTCCAACTGACAATTTTCTGCAGGATTCTTTGCAAATAATCGCAGCTCGCAAATTGCAAAATTAAATTTGTGCGTGTTTTTATTTCTTGGTTGTTTGCATTCTAAATACGGATATTAAGGGGCACGGCCAAATCCAAATTTGGTGAGGATTTCATTACCCTTCCTAGGACCCGAAAACCACAAACTTGCATCCGCATTGACCCACATTAACTAAAAGAAATCTAAAGATGACTCTAAGGACCGTCGCGCTCACTTAGGACAGAATAAGGCCGTGGGTAATTCATTGCTTATCCGCGTTTTCTTGTGGTGCCTAGGAAAGTGTGTCGAAGGCTAGTGGTTATTAATTAGTCCCACTACTTACGTAGTGGAGTACCTTCCCACTTACCTGGCACTTACCTGGCCACAGGGGAACAAAGAGGCAGTGGAGGATTCTATCCGGCGACTTGTCTTTTGGCAGTTAGGAGCGGTCTAGAGCCGGACCTAGGTGACCACTAGATTCTAGGGTTTTTGTTGCTGCATTTGTTGTGTCGCATCAATTTTTTTCAAAAATCCGTCCCTTTTTCAAAGCAAACACCGCATTCATTCATTTACCCCTAATTATAAGCCAACGCTGCCACTTGTACTAACCATTTTTAGTACAAGATAGGCTGGACACGGGATTCTAGTGCCCGTTTAGTCCGCGTACCCTTTATCGACTCCGAAGTCGATATTTCTCCATTTACTTCTTCTTTACCCACTACCACACCCACACCGATGGATCCACCTCCATCAAACTTCTTTAACCCTAATCTGCCGCAGTCCGTTGGTGCGCAGAATCCACCCCGCATCTTTCTCCAGGAGAGGTGCTATCCACTGCGAGGTCCTCTTTCGACCTGCTTATCCACACCACCAGCCAATGGGGATAACTTTGAGATTACGCCCCAGTATATCAATCTTTTACCCAAATTCCACGGACTCGAGACTGAGGACGCTTACGTTTTCATTACCAAATTTGAAAACGTATGCGCAATGATGGGTACGTCACAACTTTCAGTGGATGCGATGCATCTACGACTTCTTCCATTTACATTGTGCGATATAGCCGAGAAGTGGCTATATAACACTACCGCACACTCTATTACGAATTGGGAAGAATTCGTCGCTGCATTCCTTAAGAAATTTTACCCAATCGAAAAGACAGCTCGAATCCGTAGCGAACTGAATCAATTTTCCCAGCTCCCTACTGAACCATTCTCTAAATGCTTTGAACGTTTCAAGGATCTTTTGGTTCAGTGTCCTCATCACGGCATCCCGAGATGGGAGCTTTGCCGAATCATTTATGAGGGCATTAATCCAAATACTAAACAGAGCCTTGAAAACATGTGTCAAGGTACTTTTATGACTAAGGATGATAGGGAAGCTTGGAGTATTTAGAAGAGTTAGCTGAAAAATCACTACAGTGGGAGAGTGGAACCCAACCATTGAATAGGGGTGGCGTACACCAAATAGATGTGTCCATAGGTGTTCGAGCTGAGATGGCAGCAATGCAAAAGAAGCTCGACGCTATGGAACACGAATTTTCTGCAGCCTCCCTAAACCCAATGTCGCTCTCCAAAACTGTTTGTGGGTTCTGTTCTGATCCGTCTCATTTAACGGAAGAATGTCCATTAAACTCTGCGTTTCAAGGTCACGAGCATTCTAATGCCGCATTTCAACGACCTAGAAACGATCCATATTCTTCCACATACAATTAGGGTTGGAGGAATCACCCGAATTTCGCTTGGAACCAAAACCAATCTCAAAACACGGTTCCAAACACGAATAATTTTCAAAGGGCTCTTCCTCCACCACAACAGCAACCCCTTCAACTCACTCGGCACCCCTATCAGTCACAAAATTTTCAAAACCAGGTCAATACTCCTGCACAGTCTAATCCTATGCAGTTGTCCTGTTCTGACGAATTCTCTCAATTCACTCAAACCATGAAATCACTTTTATCAAATTTCATAGTGGTTTCGGCTGAGGTTAGATCTTCCGTCAGTGAGATAAAGAAAAACTCAGCGTCTCAAGCTGAGAGTATCAGATCGATGGAAGCTGAAATCGCACGCCTTAAAGCCGAAATGAGTGCGAGAGAAAAAGGGAAACTTCCCTCTTAACCCCTACAGAATCCTGGGCATTACAATGTAAATGCCATCACAACGTTGAGATCGGGAAGAGTGCTGAACAATCATGTCGGGGAAGGTATTGATGATACTGAAAATCATGTCAACACCCCGGCTGAGACCTTTCCTCACACACACACTTCTCCTTCTGATCCTTCTTCTTCTACCACACCACCTTCTCGCGAGCCTATTCTTCATTTCCCATTAGGCTCAACACCTTCTCCCAACCCTTATAGCTCTCCACAGACAGTCCCCACACCTCTTTTGGGACCTCGTCTACCCCCTCTTCCTTCTCCTGTGATGGACCCTGCGCTTATTGCGAAAGCTCCTTACCCGAATCGGTTAAGGGGTAATAGAACGAGTCCTCATATGGAGAAAATTATGGAAATGTTCAAACAGGTTAACATCAATATCCCTCTCCTAAATGCAATTCAACAAGTCCCCGCTTATGCGAAAATTCTTAAGGACTTGTGCACTAGGAAGAGGAAGACCCAAGTGCCGAAGAAGGTCTTCATGGCTAATAATATCAGCACTGTTTTTATTCCCCAGCTACCAAAGAAACGAAAGGACCCAGGATGTCCTACAATATCGATTTCTATTGGGGGTAAAAACATAAATCGTGCTCTTTTAGACCTTGGCGCAAGTGTTAACCTCCTTCCATATTCTATCTATGAGCAATTAGGGATTGGAGAGCTGAAACCTGCTCACTGCACTCTCCAGATGGCAGACCGATCTATCACCAAACCAAGGGGTGAATTAGAGGATGTGTTGATAAAGGTCGGGGAATTTGTTTTCCCTGTAGACTTCATTGTGCTCGACACACATCCTGTAGCAAACCCCCGGGGCCAAATTCCGGTGATTCTGGGTCGTCCTTTCCTTGCCACTTCCAACGCTGTTATAAACTGTAGAAATGGTTCAATGAACTTATCATTTGGAAATATGACCATTGAACTAAATATCTACAAAGTTGGAAGTCAGCCATCAGAACCCTCTGCTCATATTTTAAATGTGTGCTCTGTCCATGAGATCGCTCCCGATAGTTGTGGAGCTGAGGAACTTTGCTTTACTGATCTCGATGACATTACCACATCTCTGTTTGACTTTACACAAGATCTTAGTAAGGATACTTTTTCTACACTTGAGTCCTGCACTTCTGACTTTTCTCCACCCGAGTCTGTATTTTTCACAGGCTCTGAGCTTCGTTGTAAATCCAAAAATCACTCAATGATCCCTCCTTCTATCATTTCTCCGCCCGAATTAGATCTCAAAATTTTACCGTCTCATCTGAAATATGCTTATTTAGGTGAGAAGGAGTCTTTACCAGTTATAATATCCGCTTCTCTAGCATTAGAGCAAGAGAATGCACTTTTATCGGTATTGAGATCTAACAAAGAGGTGTTTGGTTGGAGTATGGGGACATCAAAGGGATTAGTCCCTTGATAGTTGAACATCATATACATATGATGGATGATGCCAGACCAACACGAGAACCACAAAGACGGTTGAATCCCGTCATGAAGGAAGCGGTCATGAAAGAGATCGTCAAATGCTTAGATAATGGTATTATATACCCCATCTCCGATAGCCAATGGGTGAGTCCTATACATGTCGTTCCTAAGAAATCCGGCATCACTGTTATAACCAATAAGGCGAATAAGTTGATTCAGACACGCGCCCAAACTGGGTGGCGTGTATGTATCGATTATAGAAAACTCAATGCTGCCACGAGGAAAGACCACTTTCCTCTACCATTCATTGATCAGATGCTGGAACGCTTAGCAGGACGAGAGTATTATTGCTTTATGGACGGATACTCAGGGTATAATCAGGTCCCCATCGCCAAAAAGGATCAAGATAAAACCACTTTTACTTGTCCTTTTGGTACCTTTGCTTACAGTCGCATGCCCTTTGGGTTATACAATGCTCCCGCTACCTTTCAGCGGTGTATGATGGGGATATTCTCTGATATGGTAGAGAATTTTCTGGAGATCTTAATGGACGACTTCTCGATTTTTGGAGACTCTTTTTCTGATTGCCTATCGAATCTTGACACTGTTCTTACTCGTTGCAAAGAGAAGAACTTAACTTTGAACTGGGAAAAATGTCATTTTATGGTCCAAGAAGGAATTGTTCTTGGACATGTTATTTCACAGAAAGGCATCGAGATTGACAGAGCTAAGATAGATGTCATTCAAAACCTCCCTCATCCCAAAAGCGTCAAAGATATTCGATCTTTCCTTAGCCATGCAGGCTTTTATAGAAGATTCATTAAGGACTTTAGCAAAATTGCTAGACCTTTAACTCTTCTCCTGGCCAAGGATACGACCTTCCATTTTGACTCGGACTGCGAGACAGCTTTCGACTCACTTAAACACTCACTCACTTCAGCCCCCGTTTTATCATCACCAAACTGGGACTACCCCTTTGAGCTAATGTGTGATGTATCCGACTTTGCAGTAGGTGCAGTCTTAGGACAGCACATCGAAAAGATGCCACACGTGATATACTATGCAAGTAAGACCCTGAATGATGCGTAAATCAATTATACAACCACAGAAAAAGAACTTTTAGCGGTTGTATTTGCATTAGAAAAATTTAGGCCTTACTTAATTGGCTCACCTATAGTTGTGTATACTGACCATTCCGCTTTAAAACATCTTCTGGCGAAGAAAGATGCAAAAGGTCGACTAATACGTTGGATCCTTCTATTACAAGAATTCGATCTTGTTATCAAAGATAAGAAAGGATGTGAAAACGTAGTAGCTGACCATCTTTCACGCATCTCTTCTTCCCCTGTGACCCTGCCGATCAATGACTCGTTTCCTGACGAACAACTCTTGAGCATATCCAATGAACCATGGTTCAGGGATATTGTGAACTATCATGCCACGGGACTGATACCCAGCGATTGGTCAAAACAGGACAAATACCGTTTTCTATCCCAAGTAAAACACTTTTACTGGGACGAGCCTTATCTGTTTAAATATTGTCCTGATCAGATCATTCGCCGGTGTGTCCCGAATGAAGAGTTCAAGAGTGTTCTTTCTTTTTGTCATGATCATGCCTGTGGGGGTCACTTCGGTCCTAGGAAGACGGTGGAGAAGGTTTTGCAATGTGGATTTTATTGGCCGATCTTATTCAAGGACGCATTTGACCATTGCAAAACCTGTACACAATGTCAGTACACGGGTAGAATATCCCAGAGAAATGAAATGCCTCAGCAACCCATCTTGGTTGTTGAAATATTCGATGTTTGGGGCATTGATTTTATGGGTCCTTTTCCCAGCTCCTTTGGGAATTTGTACATACTGCTGGCGGTTGATTATGTCTCAAAGTGGGTAGAAACCATTCCATGTCGCACTAATGACAAGAAAGTTGTCATTAAGTTCTTGAAAGAGAATATCTTCTCGCGATTTGGACACCTACGCGCTATTATTAGCGATAATGGGACACATTTCTGCAACAGATCTTTCGAGACTCTGATGCGGAAATACTCGATCAACCACCGACTTTCTACACCCTATCACCACCAAACAAGCGGGCAGGCTGAAATCTCAAATAGAAAAATCAAACTTATCCTGGAGAAAACTGTTGCTAAAAATAGAAAATACTGGTCGACCAAATTGACGGATGCTCTTTGTGCATTCCGAACTGCATATAAGACCGACCTAAGAATGTCTCCATATAGGATAGTGTTTGGAAAAGCATGTCATTTACCCGTCAAGATAGAGCATAAAGCATTATGGGCTATTAAAGAAATAAATTTTGATTTAAACCTTGCTTGCAACTTTCGGAAGCTGCAACTTAATGAGCTAAGCGAACTCCGCGATGAAGCTTATGATAACGCTGTAATCACAAAGAATAGGACTAAGGTTTTTCACGATAAAAACATTTTGAGGAAAACATTTTCACCTGGTCAACAAGTCCTTCTTTATGATTCACGATTACACCTTCACGCGGGTAAGCTCCGATCTCGATGGAAGGGACCTTTTGTTGTGCGGTCTGTATACCCGCACGGGGCAGTAGAAGTAGAAAATATGAAAAACGGCACCTTTTTCAAAGTAAATGGACATAGACTAAAACTGTATGTTTCCACTGACCCCACGGAGGAGCTCTTGTTCTTACAAGAGCCAGTTTATTTGGATTAAAATTCCTCCGTCTCACCTTCATATCATTGCATCATCTTTTAAATGGAGGTGAGTGAAAAGAGTAAGTTTGGGAGAAGTTCTTCACTTATATGTTTTGCCCCCACTAATAATTCCTCCCAGACTTACAGGTTTTATATGTATAGCTGTTGGCAACAGTGAGGACACTGTTGAAAACAAGTTTGGGGGAGGTTTGTGCTTATTTTTCGCATCATTTGCATATCATTTGCATAAGCACAAAACATTTCTTTTAAAAATCTATAAAAATTGAAAAAATTTCAAAACCCATAAAAATTTAAAAATTTTCAAGTATAAAAATAATTTTAATATTTACACTTTTTTGTATATAAATAAGAAAATGAAAGTTTAGATAGTGAACAAATACATCCATGAGATTAGAAAAATTTAAGAAAACTAAGAAAATTAGAAGTTTTCTTATACGAACTAGTAATAAGTAGTTATGAGCCGTTGTCCCAAGGGTTAGTAAGATGAAAGACGTCACTAATCTGAGGATAAAAATAAGTCTGAAAAATAGTTTCTATTCTGGAAGCCAAACATTTTTGAACATTGCTACCCTGCTATTCGCACTTACACACGTCTTGAAGCCTGAGATAGTAGAGGATACCTTGAAATGCTCTTGTCTTAAAGCCAAAAGTATGAAGGAAATAAAAAAGAAAAAAATGAAAAAAATATAAAGTGGTGAGAAAAATGAATACTGGTTTTGTTATCACCAAGGGCAATAAAAATGTATAGCGAGGGTGCTTCTTCACCTAGTGCCCTAAGGCCAACTGGTCTGGGAGTCACTGCTATGCCTAAGGTGGTGCAAGACGAGGACAATACACCAAGTAAGCAAGCACAGGAGTAATCGGTCGGTTAGTACCTCAAGAAGTATTAACGGTCGCATGGAAGTGTGTGCGCAATCCCGTCTAAATATTCATTAATTAAAAAGTACTGAGGCTGATGGGCAAGAGTATGATAGCTTGAATTGAATTCTCCGGGTGTAGGGATGTCTTTACACACACGCAGGGTTATATGATCGATGTTTGGAATAAAGATAGGAATGAAAAATAAGACGATGTTTTATTGAGGGAGGACGTGATTTCTGACATCTTTTCATGACCATTAAGATAGGGCTCATGACAACTGAAAAGCTAGCTTAGTTGGAAACCCTAATTTTCAAGGCTTTTCTTTTACAATTCTTGTCTTTAAATGTAATCTTCATGATCTTCCTTTTATTATTGGATTTTGTGGGTGCAATCCGCTGAAAACCCTCAGGAGACAACACTCCTCCTACTAGGGACACCTAGAGGTTGAAAGGCTTGTTGCACGTGCTCAGTACAATCGTGTTACCTACGAAAGTGTGCTAGTTAGTTTTTCTCTTTATTTATTTTCTCCTTCTCTTTTTAATAAAAAGTTCGCTCGAGACGATCGAAATTAAGTTTGGGGGAATTTGATTAGTCGAAAATATTGCATATTTTAGCCGACAATTTCCTCATCATTTGAATTCATATAGAAGTGTTCGGCATTCATATTTCACATATTAGCAAAACAGTAGCAAAATATCAGATTACATGTGTTAGACCTTAAAACCGGCATTTCTAGGGAAATTGACTGCATCTCATAGCATGGCATCATTTCTATATATTGCAACCCGTGTTTCGAAGTCCGTGCAGGAAAATCAGAAACTTGCTCAAATTGACACCGCTAAAACATGACGCCAACTCAATGATTTCAGTTCTGGTATCAATCCAAAGGGACAAATACAAATCAACACATCAGATGAAGCCCAAAATGTTAGCCCAAGACCACTGCAAAAAGACCAAAGCCCAAGCTTCCAACATGGCCGCGGAATCGCGGCCGGAGCCTGCTTGCGCCGCGGTTCCGTGGCCATATTGCCACGTCAGCACCTAAGATTTACACCAAAAATCTTCATTCAGGGCCCACATTCAGCTCATGTTCTTCAAGTTCCAGAAAACTCCAGAGGCTTCTGCCAGTTCAGCAAACTAGGGTTTCTAAGCTTAATTAATCCTAGCTTAAAAACCTAAGCTAGCTCCTAACAAACTAATTCTAGAAGCTACTCAACAAACTTTTGGAGGGAATTGTAATTTCAAACCTAGACCTAGGGGTTTGGGAAGTCTATAAATGGAAGCCTAGACCTAGGGTTATGTATCTAATCATCTTTAGCCAAATCTAGTATCAATCTAGATCCATTCACTTTCATCTTCTTCTTCCACAAGTCTAGTGAGAAGGCTTGTGTGAAACCCTAACCCTAACTCCAATCAAAAGCCAAGATCCTGAGTACCCCATCAAGCAAGAAGCCTTGCAACCTTTTATGAGCGGAGCCGATCTTCAACAGAGCAAGTGGTCCAAGCCGATCCGCGACTCACGGAGCCGAGCGAAGCCAAGTCGACAATTTAGTTCTTCCTCTTGTAGTTCTTGAGCGACTGTAATCAAATTGTTGATATAAATAAAAGGTGATATTCTTTTATCTTGTTTTCTTTAAATTCTTGCATCATGATTCGATCTCAATTTCTAGTTGTGGTTCTTGTTGTGATGTTTGAGTAATACTCCGCTCGTCGAGACGATCAATAGAATGATGATGTAATATATCTGAAAACGATTCTTGATTCCTACGAGTTTTGTAAACCCTAGCAAATTCAAGAACCGACGACCCACTTCGTTGCGATGCTTTCTTGATTGATATCGCTCGAAATTGGGGAGTTACGATCGTTTCTTGAAATTGCGAAAGGCTAGAATGTGAATGATATCGACGAAAGAACAAGGGTAAAATGATGAAACCCTAGTTTCACGAGAAAGCCCTAACTCTCATCGATCATCATTGATCTAGTATCAAACCTTCAAAGGACAAGAACACGAAATCTTGAAATTACATCACGTCTATAGATCCGATCGATTCCTACGAGCCTCATTTAGATTCTTGACATTTGGTTGGAAATATCATCGAAACCCGATTCTCGATTGTTTATCAGTTTCTTGTTTCTTGATTCTTGATTAAACTAGTGACACCTGAATCAATCGATAAATTCTTGAATCATGTTTTCTTTTCTTTTCGATTAACTTTTCAATTCAAACAAATTAAATACAGAAACGAATCGCACAATCCCTGTGGACGATCCGCACTCGCTTACGATCTACAATCGACACCGTAATTGATTGCGGTCAAATATAATTCTTTGATTGTGATTCTATACATTTTCTTAAATCGACACACAAAGAAATGATCAATCAGTAGTCGTACGGCTTTTTTTTCTTTCGTCAAGGGTCGTGCTGGTGGGTTTAATTCAATCAAGAAATGTACGGGTTGAACTTGACTAGCGGACTATGGTTTGTTTGCATTTGTCAAGGTCATAGGACGCTAGGGGTAAAATATTATTGGGAATTTCAAGTGTTGAAATTTGCAATGAGATTGCATACCTTCTATGAGATAGTTGGATCCCGATACCCACTGCGAGTAAGAGTTACTCCTGGGAGAGTTTTACACATTACAATTAGCCGATCGAGTAGGTGTCTAGAAAGGTGTTAACGGGGTTACGCCCCTGGGAAAACGAGGTTTATTTTAATTAAGGTCCGTGCGAAAGCACGGGGAACCACCCTCAAAATACCGGCACTAGCCTGGCTAAAAGATTGGCGAACTTGTAGCGTGTAATTAATCCCGGCTAGTCTTTCCTTTTAAGGTTTGAAGGAAGATTTGACTAAAACAGTGGGAGACATCCTGATTAGATATAACCAATCTAATCTTGTAAGAGCATACGCTGAGTGTTTTCTTCTCTCTCTCTCTCTCCAGGTAGCGACCGTATCACGCCTTAATCAAGATAATAATACGGATGTTTTGACCAAACCCGCTTGTTATACTGCGCTAGGGAACATTGGTCCCGCTCCAACTTATAAATGTTATAAGACCGAACAGGAAATTAGGGATTACCAGAATTCCCGTGCCGCCCAAACGAAGAAAGTGCATGCTGATGCATCTTCTTCGGGTGTGTTTCATTACAAAGAACTGTTTCTCGGTATCCTCTACATCCTGGGTATCTGATACCGGATCAGGATCCGGATATGTAATCTGTTACATGTGCTACAGAAAGGTAAAGAACTGAGAACGGGTGATAAGTTTCAAGAGTTGGAAATGGTGCAAGTATTGCAGCCAAGTTTATTGGCAGTTATCACCCTGTATTACCAGAATATATTGATTCTGAACGAATGTTATTAGATACCGAACCTGATATACAACATCATATCATTATCTTTATTAGTAAAGAAGGATATAATTTTGTATTGTTGGATAATGTTTTGAACATTTCCTATATCAAGAGTTGATCGGTTCAGGCACATTATCTAAAAGCATATACGTTCTAAATCAAACCACGGTTCTTAGTATACAGAACACACACAAGAGGAAAAGTTCAGAAATGAACGAATCCTTCTTGAGGCATTGTAGACTAGGTCATATCGATGCGACCTGACTAGGTAAAGTTACATAAAGATGCATATTTAAATCAGTTTGAATTTATATCTTGTGAAACTTGCCGGTCATGTCACAAAGATAAGATGAACATAGCTCCGTTTAATGGAAAAAGAGAAAGAGTTACTGAACTCTTGGGATTGATACATGTTGATGTATGAAAGTCCCCTATCTGTATATGCCAGGACCGGTTCTTTGTACTTCATTACATTCACTGATGATCTCTCTAGATTCAGACATATGTTCCTGTTGAAACACAAGTCCGAACCTTTTGAGATATTCACAGAATATAAGTTAGAAGTGGAGAACCAAAAACGGGTATAAGTATTATGTCCTGTGATGAGATCAAGGAGGAGAATACTTGAGCACGGAATTCCTGGACTATTCTAAAGGAGAATGAGATTCTCTCTCTCTCAGCATTACTCCTCCGTATACACCACAGCACGTCGGTATATCGGGGCGGAGCAATCACACCCTATTAGATATGGTGCGCTCTATGATGTGTACTACTGAGTTTCCTATTTCCATTTGGGAGTTATACACTTGTGAAGCTGCATACCTATTGAATAGGGTTCCAATCAAATCAGCCGCCTACCACTCCATATGTGATATGGTATGGGAAGAGCCCATCTCTTAAGGAAGTTAAGATTTGGGGTTGTCCGGCCTATGTCTAAAAGCATAATCCAGACAAGCTCGAGGCAAGGTCAGTTCTGTGGAAGTTTGTTGGATATCCCAAGCATTAGCAAAGGAATATCTTCTACCACATCGAGGAACAAAAGATGTTTTGTTTCTCAGCATGCCACCTTTGTGAAAAGGAATTTCTTGTGAAGAAATTAGTGGTCATGAGGTAGAACTGGAAAAAGTTCCAGCTATACAAACTGCAGCTGATGATTTGGTAAACCCGAAGGATTCAATAGTTTCCAACGAACCCCAGCCTCTCCGCTGATCTAGTAGGATTCCTCACACACCTGAGAGATACTTCGGTTTTCTCTATGATAGTGGGAGCAAGGATTGTATCATGAGATGATGACTTAACTAGTTTTGAGCAGGCCATCAAGAGTGGGGACTCTGTTAGAATGGCTGGATGCTAACGTGATCTGAGATGGAATCCTTATACACCAACTGTAGGTGCACGGTGGCGCCTCGGCCGTCAATCCGACGCCGGAACGCGGAAACGAAACTTTTCTAGAACTTAGAAACCAGCACCACCGCGCACTAAAAATCCTGGATCGGGCCATTAACCTAACTCTAGCAAACTAGAAAATGGGAAGAAGGCTATACCGAGCGATCTGTGTCCTTCGGTCTTCGGCCTCCACTCCGATCTCCTCGCGGAATCTCCGGTCTTCAGCTCCTCGTCGGAACGGGCACCACATCACCGGGTTCTTTTACGGGCTCCCACCTCTGGACCGAGGCAACTCGGGCATGAAGTTGGCGAGCCAACGTGCCCAAGAAATGCTGTAGGCTAAGTGTAGAGTACCTATGTCTCATGGGGTTTGAAGTTGCCTTGATGGAGGAGAAGAAGACGTGAAAAATGAACTTTGGGATTTTTGAAGCAAGCATATGAGTGTGAATCATTTCTCCACCAAATGATAATTTCCCCACCTCAAGAAAATGAACCTCTCTCTCTCAATAGTGGCCGGCCCCTCTCTCTCCTAAATGGTGGAGGTAAATTGCAATAATGCAAAGTAAGAATAATAGAAGAGAAAAATGGTCACACCAAATACCAAATCAACTCTTTTCATAACCAATCACAATAAATGCAAAGGATGAGATTAAAATGAAATCTCATGATGAAAGAACTATCATGAAGCCTCAATATATAAATAACACCTTCCACAATTGCTAATTTGAAAACATGCAAATAAGCCCCTCCATCATATAAGTCCGGCTGCGAAGGAACAAGGGAAAACTGGCCGGAACGGAATGCAAACTGGCAACTTCAGAAAACTGATCCTGTAATAAATTACAGGTTAAACCCCACGACTGCATATACATGCCTGCAATTGTATTCCCACTGAATACAAATGCAAAGAGACAAAATCTACACTGTACTATACTAGGATCCGGCTTAAACCAAAGCCCGCTAGTAAAATCCGTCCGATCACGATCCGTGCAATACCGCACGTATCTGATCGAACCCTGCCATATCTCCATACGGCCTGTACAGCGTTTCGCCCGAAACTTGAGAAACTGGTCTGTGGGGGACTCTAAAGACTCGTCAATACTTTGGTTGTGGATTTAACCACTAGCACGTCAGAGGTATTAGCCAATACGTAACGGGCTACCAGGTATTGACCAAAAGGGACGTCGATGAGCGGACTCATCCTGACACCCTACTGAGCCTGTCAGTGACAATATCCGTACAGTCCGGTCCGTTCGTCTTCGAGCATCGCATGGCGGGCCTAGGGGGTTGGTAAAAGTCAGACCCCCAAAAGCGGTACAAGTCGTGTCGGAGTGTAGTCCAGAACACCCTGAGATACTACTGGAATGCCTACCAATAAATCTCCTGCCTCGGCCGAGGGCTTTGTGTAATGGATCTCCTTGACACAATGCGACCTCACCCCCAATACCGGGAGAGACGAACCCCTGCAGATCCGCTCACTGCCTCTATGTGGCTCGGGACTGTACCCAACTAAAACCTGTTTGCACATCTCCTTTGAGCGGGGTAGGGTAGTAATCAAAGCACAGTGGGAACTCACACGAGACAAATGACGATCTCGGGTCGATGAACTAACCTGTACACATGTCACCAGGGAACTTCTATCTGACGTCAGGTATAAGACCAACTAGCATGTTCCCGGCGAGTCTTGTCCGGTGTACTCATAACCCAATGAGCACTTGTATACATCTTGGGTGAACCAACTGACACCAGTGGCTTGTGAGACCGGCCACCGCCCCTCGTCGGGATCTCGACTGTATACACTAGTCTACTCTGGAGTATCGATGCCCTGTCTCGAAACTCCCACGACTGGGAACCTTTTAAGGATGTGCTTATAGACCCCAACTCCCATGTATATGATCGCCCTCATACTGCTGGTAGTCAAGCAAGAATCCTAGGGGCTCTATCAACGTGCAATAATGACCTGCAAGGTCACCTAAAGCAGTACACGATGATAAAGATAAACCAGATAGCATACTATCATCTTGAGTAAGACTGTCCTACCGGTATAGGTCCTCCCTCAATCATTGCAATCACGTGCCTGTGATCCAATAATTGACTCTGAGGGCACTATCTCCAACAATCTCCCACTTGCACTCAAGGCTAATTATTGCGATGTCGCATACTCACAGCCCGTGTGATACCGAACACCCAACTCCTCTACTAGTCAGTCTCACAAAGCTCGTTTGCGAAACTATTGCGTTCGAGGAATAGCCTCAGTGAGTGGATCTGCTGTGATGTTTATTTCTATGTCTCTCTTTATCTCAAGTTCGCGGAGAAACCTATCTCCCGAAATGAGCAATACCTGTCTTAGAATATGTCTGGATATCTGATGGGACATAGTTCATAAATGAACTCCAAATCCAAACTTCTTAGACTGTATCGTCGACTGAAATTAATCAGTGTCCTGCGCCATGCCTCCCTCAGTATCCGCCTGGACCACCTGTCCAAAATACTGCCCCTCGTCAGAGGGAAAACTATAACTCTGGCAGCCACAATGTCATCCATGTCACCTTGAAAGCCTGGAATGATAATCGTCCCCCAAAGGAGGCTGTCGTTATCATATCCCTAGAACATTCACTTATGTTCTAAAACTGCTTCCGAATGTTTCTCCAGGATTGGATCAATATCAACTTATTGCATCTACTGCAAAAACAACATCTGGCGTGGTACTTGACATCTCATGATCGACTCAATTGCCTAAGCAAGTGATCTGCCAATCATGCACATCCCTCTCCCCTTTAGTCTGTAAGACACCTTTAGAGAGGGTGACTCCATTACCCGCAGGTACACCACCGTGCCAGGATTCATCCATTCTAAAACACTTTCAGAATGCTGTCTAAGTACCCAGATTGGGAAACTACCCAAATCAAGATCTAAAACCATAGATCTAGTAACCAGAATGTCTGATATAATATCCAAGACCTATGCGGAGAAACTACTGTGTTACAACCAAAGTATAACCGACCGTAGTATAGGAATTTCACTTCCTGCTCTGTGTATGTCATCCAAATACCAGGACAACACACCCTACTACCTTCTTAACAGATCCATCTCCTATTCTGATGAAGTCAAACCTATGACTGTTACATAAGAAATAGATGATCTATCTCCGCTTTATCTGCTTTAGTCTATAAATAGACATAAGCCACTTGTCCACCAATGCTTCCGCTGCTCCCACTGAATACGACAACCCTCTGGCAGAGTCATATACACGTGCACTTCTAAAGCTAGTTTAGAACGACGATATACTCATCCTCCTGCCGGGTCTCACAGTCTGGAACAACAGCAATAGCAAGTCTGGGTAAACAAGAACCTCCCTGCCACCGTCCTTAAGCATACCGAAGTACCTCTCGAATGCCTGAGGTTACCCACCATATCTGCGGAGTGGCCAATGGAATGTCAAGCCAGATTGAATCTTTAGGTTCTTATCAAATTTTCAGTAATCGTTTGCGGTTCTGGAATCACTTCCAGTTCTACCATACTCCCACTACTGTTTTCTGAAAAAATCCATTTTTATTAAAACTGTGGTGAGTCAAGAACAATATCACTATTGATCTTCCAGATGGTAGAAAGTCAACCCTCATCATAGCCTGGGTCAACCCACAAACAGCCATTACAGAAACGTGCCTTGAGTTATCCGGAGTCTGGTTTTAAGCATAAGCCGGTCAACTCCCCGTACCTTAACAATGTCAAGATATGAACTGTTCTATATCCAATACAGAAACAGAGGCACTGATTTAATTGAACCAGATTCAAATCATGCAGCTGTCTCCAGTGCATGTCAACTAAATGGAAGGAGTCCTATCAGCGTTACTCAACTTAGGAATGCTTCCAATTATGAGTAACCTGAAAGAGAAGAAAGTTCTCTTAATCATTACTTTCAACTGAATACCATACACAAGTATCTACATCTTCGATCACCTTGAAGAATCTCGATACTTGCAATACCTGGTTCTCTACTTTACTCTTATACCTATAACTTATCAAAACTTGGACCTTGTATTTCTACGAAACACATGTCTAAGAACTAGAGAAATCACAAGTAAACAGGATATAGTACGAGGACCATCCCCTCTGTCCTAATGGACACTGGACAATATACAATACTCTGTATAAGTCCCCTGAGTCTAGTGACTCATTCACTGTGTGTCGTAGGTTGAAAACTGTACTTATGGTTAAGAAGAATTACACCGCTGTTTCATGCTCCTTACCTAACCATCCACTGATATAGGTAAATGTCATAAACATAATTTCAAAAAGGTATATCTCACTCTATAAAAATAGACGTACAGATATATCAATTTGAAATTGGCGCATAACAACGGATATTCAAAACCAAATATTTGCCGTCCGGCAAACGGCACAGGCGATTTCCTCAAATATCACCAATTACAACGAATTCCGATATAATGAGGATGATCACCTAATTCCCAATAACTTACTCCCAGTCATCATCTGTAAAACCATACAGATGTGAGAATCATACCTGGTAAATACATACCCTGGAGTAAGGGCTAATTAGGAAATCAGTTTTCTTTTAACAGTACACAGTGAAACTGAAATATTGAAATGTTTCGTAAGGGTATCCGGGTATTCCTAGTAATGCTTCTTCCATTATCCAGATTCACAACTGTAACCGTCGAATTCTTTGCCATCTCTCCAAATCCCTTTATATGTCTTTAGTCATTACCTTCTGTACACCCCTTTAGGCCAAATGGTTTTCTTCCTTCCCTACCGTTCGGCACCAGCCTATGGTTTGGAAGAAGACTATCCAATAAGCATAATGGGTATACTGTCCTAATCCTAGGAGCACTCGCAATGCGAGAGAAGGTGAAGATAAAAGACAACCGAATAAACCTTATTCCTATTTCTCCTGAACCAGAATCCATCCCCGAACTGGAACAAGTTCCTTTCGAGTTCGTATATAACCATACGATGGAGTATCCAATAACTGTGGATATTTGTAGTGATACGGAGTGTCCTGGAGAAATACAAAGGTGAAGTGGGAGTGGTAATGAAATACTTGGTTTGGTCGTGAATAGCAGTCGCAGTTTACTTTGCCCTCTTTCTAATCCCTTGATATGTCTTTACTTAATACCTTCTGCACACCATCGTTATGCTAATTGGTTTTCTTCATTCCCCACCATTCGACACCTGCCTAAGGTTTGGAAGAAGACTATCCAATTTGCGTAATAGGTATACTATCTCCTAAACCAAGGAGTACTCGCAACCTGAGAGAAGGTAAAAGGAAAAGACAACTGAATAATCCTATTCGTTTTCTCCAGAACCGGAAACCATCCTCGAATAAATTCCTTCGAGTTCGTATATAACCATACGATGGTTTTATCCAATGGAAGTGGACGTTCGTAATAATATGGGGTGTCCTGGAGAAAAGGGTAAAAGTAGGAGTGGCAATGAGGTTTGCAACTCTGACAATCCAAAAGCCAGTGTTTAAGAAGGTTCGGTTAATCTTGGTCACTGAGTCATAGTCTAGGGTCGGGTCATGGTCGCTGCCAAAGAGAGAGAGAAAAGAAACACTCAGCGTGCACTCTAACCTAGATCAGAATGGTTATCACTTTATCTAATCAGGAAACCTCCCACTGTACCGTCAAATTCTCCTCCAAACCTGAAAGAAGAATTAGCCGGGATCACCCGAGGAGTAAACCAACTCATCAGTGGGAATCGGGATCCAACTATCATCGCATGATAACGTGACGGAATCCGCTCACGTTATCACACTCCAGAAGGTATGCGCATATCTTGCAAGTTTCAGTTTCTTTAGAAACTCCCGATGTGATTTTTGCCCCATGCTCTTATGACCTTGACGAAGGTCAACAAATCATAAGTCACATGTCAAGTTCTACCCGTCATTGTACAGGTTAATTTGAACCCACCCGTACAAGCCCTTGACGAAGGTCAACAAGGCTATACGACTGTCCTAAACCAACGCATCTATCTATGCAGCAGAAAGGTAACAAGCAGCTACCATACACTATGCCTTGACGAAGGTCAACAAACATAGCATGAATACTACGTGCTACCCGTCTGAAACGACGGAGGGCTACGAATGGTTTCTGGCGAAAAACCTTTAACGTAATGAACTTGATATCGTTGAAGGAACCGGATAGCTTTTTCAAAATATAGTGGCGAAAACCTTTGCTAAAGAGGCCACTCCCGGTGAAGGGATCTCGGCTCTTTCCCCGTAGAATGGGGTGCAGGATACTCCAACTGAATACCATGATGCAAAGCAAAAGTAATCGGCTATAGTGAAGTTATTTTCCTGACGCAAACTTTTGTCCAAGGGGTCACTCCCGGTGAAGGGATCTCGGCCCTTGCCTCGTCGACTGAGGAGCAGGATATTCCAACTGAATACCACTGTGCAAAACAAAAGAGAACGCCCTTGCAATAACAGCTTTTTGAAAAGTGTTCCAACAACATCAGAATAGGTTTGTTTAACTTGCATTGATCCGAATCAACGCAGTCCCATCATTTGATCACACCAATAAAGAACGAAAATAATGATATACGTATATGCCATCCGCATTCGCCACTGGATCCCGTCATCACCCGTTAGGTTACTTAACTAACGACAGAGCGGGGACTGGACTAGCGCGGATGCAAAACATATACAATATCTACTAGTATATATATCGATATATAATATTCGCTCAAGGCGTGATAAAATGCAACATCACAGAAATGTAATCAGCATCACAGAACAATACAGATATCTGGGATCCCTGGGTTTCATAGAGCTGCTACTGAAACCCGACGTTCCCCTGGTCGTGTGGATAGCCTGTGCAATGAAATCCTAGACCCCTACGGGCGCGGCAAGTTACCCGCCAAAACCTGAAGCGAGGCAGCCCCCTTCAGCAACGTGAATGGACCACCCAGCACTTCACGGAATCCGGTAACTTGGGCACCCCTCCTGGGTCAACCTGTACCCCCTACGAGTGCGGCGAATAGCCCGCCAATTCTAGAGTGAAACCCCCTCCGTCTCAATGCCATGAGATGCGGGCCCGTCGCCCTCTAGAACCCGGCTACCCGTGCACCCCTCCGCGGGGTAATCCTAGTACAGAAAGTAAAATATACAACGGGTACATCGACCTCATCCCGGTCGTACCCCAAAAGAATAATATACAAACAGGCAGTGACGGCAGTCCACATGTCGGACGCTCGCCCCGCAATATCAAATGTACATAATAAACCAAATTGTACTACCATTGCATCCAGGCTATCCCTCACAACCAATCCGCAACATCACAGCACAACACAGAACATCAACGTGAATGTCACGTTCGCAAATCCGTCTGAAAGGGCTATAGCAGATAGACTGGATTTACCGATCGAGTGACATTCACGGTCGCAGATATAATGTAAATACTGTGAACCGACATGTTTAAAATTTTCGATCGATCAAATTCACCTAAGTGGGCCCCAAGCACAACTGTACCACTCAAAGAAAATCTGGGCCCAAACAGTATAAACCAAAAACCCCAATTTCATCATAGAAAGCCACTGTAGAAATTTGGTGCAGAGAGGGGTCAAAATGGCGGCGGAACCGCGGCCCAAGCATGGGTTTGGCCGCGGTTCCGTGGTAGGATGATGACGTCACGCAACCAAATTTTTACAGAATGCTTATAATTACCTGCACGTGTTTCTGCAACAACCTGAAAAAAATTTCGAGCCCAAAAAAATTTCGACAGAAACATATGCAATGAAAATGCGGTTTTGGGATAAATGTTCGATCGAACTTGTAAACACATTAGAGCAAGCTAGACTAGGTTAATGGCGAGGCTCTGATACCAGTGTAGGTGCACGGTGGCGCCCTGGCCGTCAATCCAACGCCGGAACGCGGAAATGAAACTTTTCTAGAACTTAGAAACCGGCACCACAGCGCACTAAAAATCCCGGATTGGGCCATTAACCTAACTCTAGCAAACTAGAAAATGGGAAGAAGGCTATACCGAGTGATCCGTGTCCTTCGGTCTTTGGCCTCCACTCCGATCTCCTCGAGGAATCTCCGGTCTTCAGCTCCTCGTCGGAACGGGCACCACATCGCCGGGTTCTTTTACGGGCTCCCGCCTCTGGACCGAGGCAACTCGGGCACGAAGTTGGCGAGCCAACGTGTCCAAGAAATGTTGTAGGCTAAGTGTAGAGTACCTATGTCTCATGGGGTTTGAAGTTGCCTTGATGGAAGAGAAGAAGATGTGAAAAATGAACTTTGGGATTTTTGAAGCAAGCATATGAGTGTGAATCATTTCTCCACCAAATGATAATTTCCCCACCTCAAGAAAATGAACCTCTCTCTCCCAATAGTGGTCGGCCCCTCTCTCTCCCAAATGGTGGAGGTAAATTGCAATAATGCAAGGCAAGAATAATAGAAGAGAAAAATGGTCACACCAAATACCAAATCAACTCCTTTCATAACCAATCACAATAAATGCAAAGGATGAGATTAAAATGGAATCTCATGATGAAAGAACTATTATGAAGCCTCAATATATAAATAACACCCTCCACAATTGCTAATTTGCAAACATGCAAATAAGCCCCTCCATCATATAAGTCCGGCCGCGAAGGAACAAGGGAAAACTGGCCGGAACGGAATGCAAACTGGTAACTTCAGAAAACTGATCCCGTAATAAATTACAGGAAAAACCCCGCGACTGCATATACATGCCTGCAATTGTATTCCCACTGAATACAAATGCAAAGAGACAAAATCTACACTGTACTATACTAGGATCCGGCTTAAACCAAAGCCCGCTAGTAAAATCCGTCCGATCACGATCCGTGCAATACCGCACGTATCTGATCGAACCCTGCCATATCTCCATACGGCCTCTACAGCGTTTCTCCCGAAACTTGAGAAACTGGTCTGTGGGGGACTCTAAAGACTCGTCAATACTTTGGTTGTGGATTTAACCACTAGCACGTCAGAGGTATTAGCCAATACGTAACGGGCTACCAGGTATTGAACAAAAGGAACATCGATGAGCGAACTCATCCTGACACCCTACTGAGCCTGTCAGTGACAATATCCGTACAGTCCGGTCCGTTCGTCTTCGAGCATCGCATGGCGGGCCTAGGGGGTTAGTAAAAGTCAGACCCCCAAAAGCGGTACAAGTCATGTCGGAGTGTAGTCCAGAACACCCTGAGATACTACTGGAATGCCTACCAGTAAATCTCCTGCCTCGGCCGAGGGCTTTGTGTAATGGCTCTCCTTGACACAGCGCGACCTCACCCCCAATACCGGGAGAGACGAACCCGTGCAGATCCGCTCACTGCCTCTATGTGGCTCGGGACTGTACCCAACTAAAACCTGTTTGCACGTCTCCTTTGAGCGTGGTAGGGTAGTAATCAAAGCACAGTGGGAACTCACACGAGACAAATGACGATCTCACGTCGATGAACTAACCTGTACACATGTCACCAGGGAACTTCTATCTGACGTCAGGTATAAGACCAACTAGCATGTTCCCGGCGAGTCATGTCCGGTGTACTCATAACCCAATGAGCACCTGTATACATCTTGGGTGAACCAACTGACACCAGTGGCTTGTGAGACCGGCCACCGCCCCTCGTCGGGATCTCGACTGTATACACTAGTCTGCTCTGGAGTATCGATGCCCTGTCTCGAAACTCCCATGACTAGGGACTTTTCAAGGATGTGCTTATACACCCCAGCTCCCACGTATATGGTCACCTTCATACTGCTGGTAGTCAAGCAAGAATCCTAGGGGCTCTATCAATGTGCAATAGTGACCTGCAAGGTCACCTAAAGAAGTACACGATGATAAAGATAAACCAGATAGCATACTATCATCTTGAGTAAGACTGTCCTACCGGTATAGGTCCTCCCTCAATCATTGCAATCACGTGCCTGTGATCCAATAATTGACTCTGAGGGCACTATCTCCTACACCAACAAAGTATGGACTTTGGTTGCTTTATCTGAAGGGTTAAATCCCCATCAGGAGTAAGTATATCTTGAGAAGATTACTTGGTGTACATGGAAAAGTTGAGACTTTCAAAGCTATGCTTAAGTCCATCCAGATCCAACTTGCCATTGCTACATACCATGACTACGATTTCTGGCGGTTGGGTGTCATGACAGCTTTTCTAAATGATGATTTAGAAGAGAGCGTCTATAAGTACACAGCCAGAGGGCTTCGTAGACAGTGGGAGCAGCGGAAACGTGTGCAAGTTGCTTTATGGGATAAAGCAGGCATCACGGAGTTGGAACGTCTGTTTTGATGTGGTAGTCAAAGAGTTTGAGTTCATCAAAATGGTAGATGAACCTTGTATATACAAAAAGGTAGTAGAGAGTATGGAAGTGATCATCATATTGTACGTGGATAACATACTCTTGATAGGAGAGGAGTTTCCTATGCTATGCTCGGTCAATCTCCTCTTACCATAAGGATTCTCCATATAAGGATCAAAGTGATACCTCCTAAATCCTAGGTTTTATATCTATGAGATAGATCTAATTGGATGTTGGATTCTCACTAGTTGTAGTGAGATGGTATCAATCGATCCTGGGGAGAATCACTGGAATGGTTCCAGGGTGGTAAGGTCGACTGAATGTCAGTCACAGGCATTGTCTTTACCCTCAGTGGAGGGACGGTATGTTGGAAGAGTTCCAAGCTAGATACCGTGACACACTAGACGATAAAGGCAGGATAAATCACTACCAAGGATGCTACCAAAGAGGAAGTCTGGATATATAATAGTTCATGAGATGAACTTAGTTCCTACCATTGTGTGACAATGGAGTTGTGGCTTATGTCTAGGAACCCCCGTCCCATCAGAGATCCAGACATATTCTTAGGTAATATTGCCTGATCATGGAGATGGTTGATCTCCAGGGAGATCGAAGTTAGGAGATTAGACACAGAGGACAACAGCGCGGATCCACTCACAAAGTCCTATTTCCCAGTAGAGACTTTTATGAGATGGTTGAGTATGAGATACTTCAACCACAGCTGATTGTTGGGTATGTGATACCACAACAGATGGCCCTAGTGCAAGTGGGAGATTGTTAGTTATATGTATACCTTAGAGGACATTATTGTACATACGATGTATATTGTAGTGGATACTTGGACATATATAGGGAGGACTTTCTTGCTCGACATGATAGTATGATATCTGGTTACTCTTTATCTCACATATTGATAAAGCTCTTAGGATATGTACTTGATTGCCAGGACTATGATATAGTTCATACTAGTGGGGCCAGGGTAGTTCACAAGTACATCTTTCAATTGTTCCTAGTCGAGGGAATATCGAGACAGGGCATCGATATTCCAGAGTAGACTAGCGTATACGCCTCTTGACCCATATGATGGGCGATGGATGATCCCACATCCATTGGTGTTTGACATCAGAGAGGGTATACGGGTACTCAGTGGAGACTGGGTACACTGAACAGGACTCACCAAGGACTCCTATGTGGTAGTATACCTATTGTCAGATAGCAGTCCTCTGGTGACACTGGTAAAAGTTAGTCTGTAGACCCGAGATAGTCATAGAGTCTTATGCGACTCCCACTGTGCTTTGATTTCCTCCCTACCACACTCAAGAGGAGTCGTGCAAACAGGTTGATTTTGGGTACAGTCCCGAGTCATATGGAGGCAATGAGCGATAGGAGGGGTTTCGTCTCTCCCGGTATTGGGAGTTGATGTTGCGCTATGTTCGATTGGCAATAACTGGAAGTCCCTGGCCAGGGCTGATATGGAGATCTACTGATAAGTGTCATCAATAGTTTCTCGACCTGTTATGAGCCTCACATCGATATGACTTATCACGTTACTGGGGTTTGACGATTTCCACCCCTAGACATGATATGCGACATATCAGACGAAGAGACCGGACTGTATGGTAGTGTTACTGATAGGCTTCATGAAGACTGTGGACAGGCTTGCTTGTTGACCTTCATATCGCTCAATACCCGGGTAGCCGTTACGTCCAGCTAGTACCGCTGACAGCTTGTAGGTGACTGATATGATCATCACCTACTGCCGGTGTATTGACGAGTCTTTAGAGTCCCACACAGAAGTTTCCTGGTTCAAGCGAAACGAAGTAGGACACATATGTGATAGGTGTGGGCCTGATTAAATACGAGTATGTGATACGTATTGTAATATGGCAGTCATCTGTTATCAGTTCAGTCATATGTGATATAACCAAATTGTCGAATCAAGCGTTGATTCGATAATGTGATATACAGATAAATGATATTAGACGGTCGTATATAATATAACCGTATTATTAGATCAAGTGTTGATTTAATAATGTAATATGAATTATATGTGATATAATTATATATTAACTAATATCATTAACTCACTAATTAATCTTCATTAAATATATATTAATATATATGATATATATATATATATTAAAATGAAGCATGGAATTTTCTTTTCTATTTTGTGAAAATAGAAATGAGGTGTAAAATGAAGCATGGTTGCAAGCATGGGTTAAATACTTGTTTATTCATTCTTGACTCACTATTCAAGCATGGTTGCAATTTAATATTGCATAATTCCATGCTTGAATGAGTGAGGGGTCAAGAATTATCATTCATTCTTGTTCATTCCAAAAGACTTAGCCATTTTCTTCTTGCTCATGCTTGCTCTTGCTTCTTCTTCCTCCTCTTGCTTTTCCTCAAGCTTCAACTCTCACATGTGATGTGAATCATGAAGCTTGAGTACAAATAAGTGAGCTTTTAACATCCCCTACTTCATCATCTCACACCATTCTAGCAAACTAGTGTGATGTGTTTCATACACTAAAGAGTTTAGTGTAGTGGTAGCTTGAACTAGTAGGAGCTTCGTGGTGGATCATCTTTGGCGCGAAGGCAACGAAGGAAGCCCGTTCAAAGCCTCAAGAGATGCCTAGTGGAGTCACGGGACTACTATAAGGAGCAAGTGAAGTGAAGGACTTGATTCTACCAAGGTATAATCTTCCTATACTTATCTAGTTAACATATCATCTAAAGAAAACCCTAATAATCTAGTTAAAGATCTTTTTTGTCTAGCTTAGCACCAAGAAAAATTTAGATTTGGTATGGTAGATGCTTCTATAACCTCATCATGGTGCTAAGGTAGTCCTTCAGGTATGACCAGATAAAGTACCCGTCGGGATATACCATCCCTAAATTTCATGTATATAAAGGGATGGGAAATCCACACCAGCATGTCGCCCAGTTCAGGGCTCTATGTGGTAACACCGGAGGTGATGATAAACTGCTCCTTCGCCAGTTCGTCGGCAGCTTGTCAGAGACGGCGTTCGAATGGTATTCTGAACTTCCGAATGACTCTGTCAAGACATTTGCAGAAATGGAGCTGCTGTTTACGCAAAGATTTATGAGCGCAAGCGAGTGTACCCCGATTACCACATTAATTAACGCCAGGGTAAAGCCAGGCGAAACTTGGGTATAATACACAATACGGTGGCGAAATTTATGGTCAAAATGTGAGCATCGCATCGAAGAAGCGCCGGCGGTGGGCATGTTCGTGGGCACTCTAGACCCTCATGCAACTATTTCCCAATTCATGATGTTCTTCAAGCCGACCACGTTCCAAGCCTTGATCAACAAGCTGGCCTAAATGTACCAGATGGGTCATAGACTGTCTCCCCCGAAGCCGGAGCCGCGGAACGAAAAGGGTAAAGGGAAGGCAACATTCGTTGCGAATACTCAACAGCAGCCCAGTGCCCCAAAACTAACGGATCAACTAGAAGAGAGATGGCGCTACTATAATGAGAAAATGAAGCGTCCTGATTCGTTCCCTCGGGACAAAACGAAGAGACTATTCGAACTGGCGATGCGCAACAGGCTCATCAATCTGCCGAATCCAAAGCGACCACTGCAACCTGGCGAGACTAATAGTCCCAATTATAGCCTTACCATCAAACGGTAAGCCATCCAATTGAAGATTGCTTCGTCTTTAAGGGTTGGATCGAGGACCAATACCAACAAGGCAAGTTTGCGTTGTCTGAGAAGTGGAAAGTAAGCCCATCACAACCGCACACTCCTAAGAAGACGGACACACCGGGGGCATCGTGTTCTTTTGTTTAAGAAGCTCCGTGGGAAATCACTCTTTCAGCCAAAACAAAAAGAATGCTGAAGGATCTCCACACATGCCCGAAAATCAAATGGAAAAATCCGCTGGAACCCGAGATTATTAAGGGAATGCTGAAACCGTGCCCAACTCCAAAAATTGTAGGTGATAGTCAAAGTGCTCACACCCAGCCGTCAAAATCTTCGAAGAAGAAGAAGAAATCCAAGAATCTCGTGAAGCATGGTGACAGGCACACGGACCTGCAAAAGCAGATTGACGAGCTGGAAGAGTATAACCAGAAGGCACGGACTCCAGTCACACTTCAAGAGTTTCTCAGCCATGTCCTTGAGGACGGAGATGACGATGATGGAGAAGACTCGTTAGACGAATTTGAAGATTACGCAGCAAGTTGCCATGTGATCTCTCACTCGTCGATAAAGGATGAAGAAGCTCCTTACACAGAGAAACTGGGGGCAGGTCCTGAGCCGGAACTTCTAGGGCCATCAGACGAAATGATTGACGCATTCCTGGACGAAGCTCTTTTTAAAAGCAAAGCTGCTCGAGAGCGCGAGATGGCCATATTTGAAAAGGCCAAACGCCGGCGACTGGACAAAAGGGTTGAAACACTCCTGCCAAATCAAAGTACATCCGCCGCGAATAAAAGCAGGTTCAAGACGAGGAAGAGGTTCGCCAAAGCCATATCAATGGGAATGAAGCTGCCACCCTCTGAAGGAAACACTACTAATGAAGCGGAAATACATCCTAGCTACTGCTTACATCATCGAGAAAATTGATTTGGGGACGGCAAGTGACCCACGACAGACATTCGTCAGTGAGCTGTTGTCTGAAGAAAGGATGGCCGCGCTGAAGGACATGCTTATGCAGCATAAAGATTGCTTCGCATGGAACTATTCTGAAATGCCAGGACTAGATCCAGAGATTGCCGTACATAAATTGGCAATATCTCCGGACGTTAAACCAATCAAACAAGCACCGAGAAGAATGCGGCTCGAGCTTGAGATGAGCGTCAATGTCGAGGTCAAGAAACTAATCGACTCTGGTTTTATCCAAGAGGTTCAATATCCTGATTGGATCGCCAATATTGTCCCGGTAATGAAGAAAAATGGGACAGTGCGCATATGCGTGGACTTTCGGGATCTCAATAAAGCTTGTCCAAAGGACGACTTTCCGGTACCAGTCACTGATGATAGATAACGCATCCACTCACGAAGTCTTCTCCTTCATGGAAAGATCGTCAGGATACAATCAGATAAAGATGCATCCCGAGGACCAGAAGCACACCGCTTTCCGGACCCCTTTGGGTATATTCTGCTACAAGGTGATGCCTTTCAGTCTAAAGAACGCCGGTGCCACCTATCAGAGGGCCATGACGAAGATTTTTGACGACCTCATACATGAAATCGTCGAATGTTATATCGACGACCTCGTAATTAAAAGCAAATCATACGAGGAACATCTAGAACATTTGAAGATCGCATTTTAACGCCTTCGGCAATACAACTTGAAGATGAACCCTCTCAAATGCGCGTTCGGAGTTTCCTCAGGAAAATTCCTAGGATTCATTGTCCGACACCGAGGCATCGAGATAGATCCGTCAAAGATCAAGGCGATTATGGAAATGCCCCCGCCAAGGACTCTTAAGCAATTGCGGTCTCTCCAAGGGAAGCTCGCGTATATCCGGCGATTTATAGCCAATCTCTCAGGCAAGTTCCGTCCTTACAGTCACCTGATGAAGAAGGGAACCCCTTTCGTCTGGGATTACAAATGCCAAAACGCACTGGATGAAATCAAGCAATACTTGCAGAATCCGCCAGTACTGGCCGCTCCCGTTAAAGGAAAACATCTCATTCTGTATACAACCGCCCTTGAAGGTTCCTTAGGCGCATTATGGGCACAAGAGAACGACCAAGGGAAGGAGAGAGCCCTCTACTATTTGAGTCGAGTTCTACTGGGTGCAGAAAGCAATTATTCTCCCATCGAAAAACACTGCCTGGCACTGATCTTTGCAATAACAAAGCTCAGGCACTACGCGTTGGCGCATGAAGTCCGTCTCATATCAAAGATGGATCCTCTCAAATATTTGATGTCGAAGGCCATATTAACGGGACGACTCGCTAAATGGGCCCTGCTATTGATGGAGTTCTCAATAACTTATCAGCCTCTTAAAGCGGTGAAAAGCTAGGCCATCGCCGACTTCCTCGCTGAGCATCCGATACCCGCCGACTCTCCCTTGAACTGCGAACTGCCAGACGAACACGCGTTTGACACAATCGACGGGGAGAGAAGAGAGAATGATACCCAATGGGAACTTTACTTCGATGGAGCATCTTCCGTGAAGAAGCGCAAACAATGCACGCCCATAATCAAATCAGGGGTAGGCCTCATTTTGGTAACTCCACAAGGAGGGATAATGCGCTTTGCCTTCTCCTTAACAGAGCCAGGGACAAACAATGAAGCTGAGTATGAAGTTTTGATAGCAGGTCTTGAGATCTCCATCGACATGGGAATTGAAAACCTTCTCATATACGGAGACTCCCAACTAGTCGTTAGTCAAGTAAATTGCGACTACCAAACGTGCAAACCAGAGTTGGTGAAGTACGGCGAGAGTGTACAACGACTGCTAATTCAAATTCCTTCCTACACCTTAGAAAGTATGCCACGTGCGGAAAATAGCAAGGCGGATGCATTAGCCAAGCTCGATAAAGAACTGGCCAACGAGAACCTCGATGACGTAAGGATCGTTGTGCAAAGCCGTCGGGTTCTTGCACCAGCAGAAATATCTATGGATTCGTCCGAAGAAAAGAGAACGACCAAGCAAACGTCCCTGCAAATAAAAGACCGGGAAAAGGTTATGGATTGGAGGGAAGTCTTTATAGATTACTTCAAATCCCGTCGAACACCTGAAGATGTGTCCTCAAAACATCAGCTCATGAAGCGAGCTCTATCTTTCGCCTTCGTCAATGATACTCTGTATAAGAGGTCATTTGATTCTCTGTGGTTAAGATGCCTGGGACTTGGAGAAGCAAAAAGAGTCGTCCAAGAAACTCACGACGGACTCTGCGGTTCTCACCAAGCCGGCCCGAAGATGAAGCTGAAAATCAAAAGGATAGGCTACTATTGGCCCACGATGATCCAGGACTGCCTCGAGTATGCGAAGCAATGCCACTCGTGCTAGATCCATGGGGACTTTATCCACCAGCACCCGAATCCACTACATCCGACAGTGGCTAGCTGGCCGTTTGAAATGTGGGGGACTGACATAATCGGCCCCATCGAACCAGCATCGTCCAGAGGACATCGATTCATTTTGGCGACAACTGACTACTTCTCCAAATGGGCAGAAGAAGTACCGCTGAGGGAAGTGAAGACGGAGAATATCCTCCATTTCTTCAAGACACACGTCATTTATCGGTTTGGAACTCTGGGACGGATCATCTCCGACAACGGGCCGGCCTACAGAAGCCACAGAATCAGCCGCTTCGCGCAACAGCATAACATAGACTGGAGATACTCCTCAGTCTGTAATCCCCGAGCTAACGGTCTAGCTGAAACTTTCAACAAGACCTTGACAAAGATCGTGAAAAAGATGACGTCTCGAAATAAGAAGGACTGGCATGAGAGACTGCATGAAGCTCTCTGGGCGTATCGAACTACGTTCAAAATGACTACAAACACAACTCCATACGCATTGGTATTCGGTACAGAGACGGTACTCCCCATCGAGATAGATTTACCCTCTCTACGAGTGGCAGTTCATTACGAGCTAATGGACGAAGAGAATGCTCACCTTCGGCTTGAGGAGCTCGATGCCCTTGATGAAACCCGGCTCATAGCAAAACAAAATCCGGAGGCTTATAAAGCAAAGATGACGCGCTCATATGAGAAATTGACTAGGTCGAGAACATTCCACCAAGGCGAACTCGTGCTAGTGGTCAAAAGACCTATGATCCCCAACCGTGCCAAGCGGGGAAAATTCGAGCCAAACTATGAAGACCCGTATATCATAGACAAAGTCTACCAGGGTGGAGCCTATCTACTCATGGACATGCATGGTGAAAGACCCTTCAATCCAATAAACGGTCACTTCCTAAAAAAGTACTACGCCTGACGAGTCATGGCCTAGGTCAATGATAGATGACAAATGTCCGCTCGCTATCTTCCTAAGCCCAAACTCTATAAGTAGTAGCCGGTTTTCGGACCGAAATATCCTAAAACTAACAACGGACCGAAATGTCCTTAAACTAACAACGGACCGAAATGTCCTTAAACTAACAATGGACCACTATGTCCTAAAACTAGCTGTTGACCGAGACGTCGATAAACGACGGTGGATTGCAGCATCCCAAGGCTGATACAAAAAAAAATAAGAATAAAAGAATAAAAAAAGAGAAAAAGAAAACGGTATGTCCATAAGCAAAATGGGCACGGATGAAAACCCGAAAGGGCTCCGTGAGTAAAAACAGCAGGGCTACCGGTGAGTTTTTGTGAAAACCCGAAAGGACGCAACCTCGTTAAAAGACACTTGCAAGGTCCTCTCGACCTTGTGAGGAGAAACCACCTGCGTGAGATCCTTACGACTCACAAAGGAGAAACACACTCAGGGATCCTCACGTTTCCTAAGGAGAAATTACACTTGCGAGATCCTCACGACTCGTAAGGAGAACCCTCTTATGGGACCCTCACGGCTGATAAGATTCAAAAGTCTTAAGCTACAAGGATCTGAACCTGTTCTTAAGCGGCCACCACAACCTCCAATACTTTCCTACAAGTGGCTCAATACTGACTCTTGTATACAATCCACGGGCGCGAATAAACACTTCCCTAACAAAGTCTCATACGTGACTAGGGATATGTTTGCACGGTGAACCCCCTTGTAAGCCCTCTCGACTTAGAAGGAGAAAATACTCTTGTAAGATCCTTACGACTTACGAGAAGCCACACTTAGGAGTCCTCACGACTCCTAAGGAGAAAACACACCTACGAGATCCTCACGACTTGTAGGGAGAAATATCTTTATGAGACCCTTACGGCTCATGAAGTCGAAAGCCTTAGTTGACAGGATCCTAACCCTGTTCGCTAAGACACCTTTGTTCGACATCGACAGAGGCAAATGATGATTCGCTCCTGGAAATATTCCAGTTGTAGCGGTGTTGATGCCGAAATCGGTGTCTAATTCCAAGCTTGCAGCAAAGAAGCTAGCGAGCCACACATGCATACGAAATAGCCGAAATGATGGGGCAACTTGTAACAAAATCAGCAAGTAAAAAATGTATGCATGAAAAATAGCCGAAATGATTGGACAACTCGCAATAAAAAGCAGTGAGTAAAAATAAAAATATATAGCCGAAATTATTGGGCACCGCGAAAAATAGCCGAAATGATTGAGCAATCGCGACCTTCGCGATATAAAAGCTGAAATGATAGAGCATCGCGGAACGAAATAAAAAAATGAAATGAAATTTATACCCTACAAGTGATATCACGGCAATCCCTGTATACAATCCAGGGGCGCAAACAAAGAAGGAATCACACCTTTCCTCCTCAGGCTTCATCAGAAGAAAAAGCCAAATTCAATGGTTCATAGATAGCCTGGAGATCATCTCAACATCCGTCTCATTACGACAGACACAACATCAAACAAAGCGGAACCGCGGCAACTCCCAGTTCCATGACTCGGCGGTGCACAGATGACCAAGAGTCAAACCCCAACTCCGTGAAATGCGGATAAAGTCAACCCTTCCTGGTCACGTGGAACACGGCTTATGTCAACCCTGACCCCGTGGGAAACGTCCAGAGCGGATCTTGGTCCTCGCAGAGCACGACAATGACCCCGTGTGAAGTATCCAGAGCGGAGCCTGGTCCTCGCAGAACACAGCAATGACCCCGTGGGAAGCATCCAGAGCAAATTCCTGGTCACGTGGAATGCGGCTTATGTCAATCCTGACCCCGTGGGAAACGTCCAGAGCGGATCCTGGTCCTCGCAGAGCATGGCAATGACCCCGTGTGAAGCATCCACAGCGGAGCCTGGTCCTCGCAAAACACGGCAATGACCCCATGGGAAGCATCCAGAGCAAAATTCCTGATCACGTGGAACGCGGCTTATGTCCATCCAGACCCCGTGGGAAACGTCCAGAGCGGATCCTGGTCCTCGCAGAGCACGGCAATGACCCCGTGTGAAGCATCCAGAGTGGAGCCTGGTCCTCGCAGAACACAGCAATGACCCCGTGGGAAGCATCCAGAGTAAATTCCTGGTCACGTGGAACGCGGATTATGTCAATCTTGACCCCGTGGGAAACGTCCAGAGCGGATCCTGGTCCTTGCAAAGCACGGCAATGACCCCGTGTGAAGCATCCAGAGCGGAGCCTGGTCCTCGCAGAATACGGCAATGACCCCGTGGGAAGCATCTAGAGCAAATTCCTGGTCACGTGGAACGCGGCTTATGTCAATCCTGACCCCATGGGAAACGTCCAAAGCGGATACTGGTCCTCGCAGAGCACGGCAATGACCCCGTGTGAAGCATCCAGAGTGGAGCCTGGTCCTCGTAGAACATGGCAATGACCCCGTGGGAAGCATCCAGAGTAAAATTCCTGGTTACGTGGAACGCGGCTTATGTCAATCCAGACCCCGTGAGAAACGTCAAGTGCGGATTCTGGTCCTCGCAGAGCACGGTAATGACCCTGTGTGAAGCATCCAGAGCGGAGCCTGGTCCTCGCAGAACACGACAATGACCCCGTGGGAAGCATCCAGAGCAAAATTCCTGGTTACGTGGAATGCGGCTTATGTCAATCCTGACCCCGTGGGAAACGTCCAGAGAGGATCCTGGTCCTCACAGAGAACGGCAATGACCCCGTGTGAAGCATCCAGAGCAAATTTCTGGTTACGTGGAACGCGGCTTATGTCGATCCTGACCCCGTGGGAAACGTCCAGAGCGGATCCTGGTCCTCGCAGAGCACGGCAATGACCCCGTGTGAAGCATCCAGAGCGGAGCCTGGTCCTCGCAGAACACGGCAATGACCCCATGGGAAGCATCCAGAGAAAATTCCTGGTCATGTGGAACGCGGCTTATGTCAATCCTGACCCCATGGGAAACGTCCAGAGCGAAGCCTGGTCCTCGTAGAACACGGCTATGACCCCATGGAAAGCATCCAGAGCGGCTCCTGACTCCGCAAAATGCTGATAATGGTAACCTCACCCATCACTTACGGGTCCTCACGACTCGTAAGGTAGCAAACTCTCTTGTGAGATCCTTACGACTTTCAAAAGAAAACGCACTTAGGAATCCTCACGATTCTTAAGGAGAAATTACACCTACGGGGTCCTCTCGACCTGTAGGGAGAAAATTCTTTATAAGACCCTCACAGCTCATAAAGTTGAAAAGTCTTAGGAGGCAGATCTTAAACCTGAATCCTAAGCCATCATTGTCCTGCAAAGAAATCGAAATAGACTATCTACAGAATACACTTGCTAAAAGGGACACACCATCATGAAGAAAAAATATATCTTTTATTCATGAATCAAAATGAATACAAAGTACAATTCATGAAAGAAAAAATATATACTCTCATTCAGGAGTATGTACAAAAGAAGAATGAAAAAATGTGTATATACAATTCTTCAAGTTAGCGGGCGATTTAGTAGATTTACCAGTTCATCCCTTTTTCGCTGGGCCTCGCCTTCATGATTCAGTATCGTCAAAAGACGGGCCTCCGCTTGAGCCTGTTGGGCCTAGTATGAGGCAAGCCGGCCTTCAAGCTCTTTTTCAGTAACCTTATGGGCTTCGACCATTTCACGAGTAAAAACGGCGGCTTTATCAATGGCTACCACCTCCCTGATAACTTCTTGAAGCACTCGCCAAAGTTCATACGCACGAGTGGTCATGGCCATTTGCGGCGCTCTTTCATCATTTTTTTATTCTTTCTGCAATGCTCTATCATTTCAGCTTTTATATCGCGAAGGTCGCGATTGCCCCATCATTTTGGCTATTTTTCGCGGTGTCCAATCATTTCGGCTATTTATTTTATTTTTACTCGTTGCTTTTTATTGCGAGTTGCCCAATCATTTCGGCTATTTATTTCATTTTTACTCGCTGCTTTTTATTGCGAGTTGCCCCATCATTTCGGCTATTTTGCATGCATACATTTTTACTTGCTGCTTTTTATTGCAAGTTGCCCCATCATTTCGGCTATTTCGTATGCACGTGTGGCTCGCTGATTTTTTTATCGTGAGTGTAGAACTTGGAATCTGGTGCCAATCTCAGCATCAGTATCGCTACAACTGGAATATTGCTAGGAGTGAATCATCATTTGCCATGAAAGGACTTGGAATTTGATACCGGTTCAGGCATCAACATCGCTACCACTGGGATATTTCCAGGAGCAAATCATCATTTTCCTCTGTCGATGTCGAACAAAGGTGGCTTAGCGAACAGGGTTAAGATGTTATCGACTAAGGCTTTTGACTTCATGAGCCGTAAGGGTCTCACAAAGGTATTTCTCCCTACAAGTCGTGAGGATCTCGTAGGTGTGTTTTCTCCTTGGGAATCATGAGGATTCCTAAGTGCATGTTCTCTTGTAAGTCATAAGGATCTTACAAAAGGGTTTTCTCCTTATAAGTCGAGAGAACTTATAAAGGTTGTTCACCATATGGACATATCCCTAGTCACGGGTGGGACTTAATTAGGGAAATGTTTATTCGCGCCCGTGGATTGTATACAAGGGTCATCATTGAGCCGCTTGTAGGGCAGTATTGGAAGTTGTGGGGGGTGCTTAAGAACAGGTTCAGGTCTCTGTAGCTTAAGACTTTCAAATCTTATAAGCCGTGAGGGTCCCATAAGAGAATTCTCCTTACGAGTCGTGAGGATCTCGCAAGTGTAATTTCTCCTTAGGAATCGTGGGGATCCCTAAGTGTGTTGCTCCCTTGTGAGTCGTAAGGATCTCACGCGGGTGGTTTCTCCTTACAAGGTCGAGAGGACCCTGTAAGTGTCTTTTAACGAGCTTGCGCCCTTTCGGGTTTTCACAAACACTCGCCGGTAGTCCTGCTGTTTTTACTCACGGAGCCCTTTCGGGTTTTCATCCGTGCCCATTTTGCTTTTGGACATACCGTTTTCCTTTTTTTTATTCTTTTTATTCTTTTTTTTTAACGAGGTTGCGCCCTTTCGGGTTTTCACAAACACTCGCCGGTAGCCCTGCTGTTTTTACTCACGGAGCCCTTTCGGGTTTTCATCCGTGCCCATTTTGCTTATGAACATACCTTTTTTTTTGTTTTTTTTTTTAAACCACGCCAGCCTGATGATGCCGCGGGTTGATAGTAGTTTAACGACGTTTCAGTCATTTGCAAGTTTTAGGACATTACGGTCCGTCGTTAGTTTAACGACGTTTCGGTCTATGGGGCTTTCCCTTTGAATGAGCATGATGCCCCCGGTGTGTCCGTCTTCTTTGAAGTGTGCGGTTGTGGTGGGTTTATTTTCCACTTCTCGGACAGCGCAAACTTGCCTTGTAGATACTGATCCTCGATCCATCCTTTAAAAACGAAGCAATCCTCGATCGGGTGACTTAACGTTTGGTGGTAAGGACAATAATTGGGATCGTTGACATCGCCTGGCTGCAACGGACGCTTTAGACTCGGCAGATTGATGAGTCTGTTGCGCACTGCCAGCTCGAACAGTCTTCTCGTTTTATCCTGAGGAAATGAGTAAGGACGTCCCAGTCTCTCCTCGAGGGATGGGCGTGGACGCATATTGTTTTGACGGACAACCGGCTTCAAGTTGCTCGACCGTTGTTGAGTATTAGCGACGAAGGTTGCTTTCCCTTTGCCCTTTTCATTCCAAGGCTCCGTCTTTAAAGAGGAAGGCCTATGGCCCATCTGGTCCATTTGGGCCAGCTTGTCAATCAAGGCCTGGAAGGTGGTCGGCTTGAAGAACATCATGAACTGTGAGATGGTCGCTTGCGGATCAAGGGTACCCACAAACATGCCTACTGCAGGAGCCTCTTCTATGCGTTGTTCACATTTCGACCATAGGTTCCGCCATCGTGTTGTGTATTGGACCCACGTTTCGCCTGGCCTTATCCTGGCATTAATCAGTGCTGTTATCGGGGTGCATCCGCTAGCACTCGCGAATCTCTGTGTAAACAGCAGCTCCATCTCCGTAAATGTCTTGATAGAGTCATTTGGGAGTTCAGAGTACCACTCAAATGCCGTTTCCGACAGGCTGCCAACAAACTGGTGGAGCAGCAATTTATCATCACCTCCAGTGTTGCCGCACATAGCTCTAAATTGAGCGACGTGCTGATGCGGATTTCCCGTCCCCTTATATACGTGGAACTTAGGGATCATATATCCCGGCGGGTAACTAATTTGGTCATACCATCCTGGATAGGGTCGTCCGGTTCTAGCAATTTGCCCAGCCGCTTCATTTTCCTGGTGAGCTCATATTTGTTGAGCTATATGGTCATCCAGTGCGGCCTTGGAAATGGTTTCTTCCTTGGCTGCTGAAAGAGCCGGAGGAGGATTCGATGTCTCTCCTTTGTCATCTTCAAGGACAATCGGAGGATCTTCAGCAGGAGGATCTTGCTGGATCATCATCCCTACCATATCTTGTAAGAGAAGCGCCATTTGTTTTATGTTAGCCGCTTGCTCTGCGGCTTCTTTGTCCTTCTTTTCGAGGACTCTGCGTAAGAAGTCAGCATCAGTTTCTTGTTCGTGACGCTGCTCTGATGATGCCTCTGGGCTTTCTTTTGGCACGGTAAGTGCGGCTATTGTAGTCAGCATCTCTAGAAGCTTTTGCTGTTGCTGTTCTTGAGCTTTTGTCACGGATCGGGTAAGCGGTCGGTGACCCGTCGAAGCACGGCTTTCCTCCTTTCCGGAAGCCATATAAACGGTGTGCAGCACCATGGCCCCAGACTTGGGGCGTTTGTGCTCTGCGCTTTTACGGTTCGCCATGTTCACAGGGGCCTTTTGCGGCCTCCTTTTCTTTTGAGTGATTGACGTTGAGGGAGCCGTCGCAGTGGGTACCCGAGTAGCTGTTGCTTTTTCTGGTCTGACAGAGTATTCTTTCTCCTGCCGAACTTTCATCTTTTTCTGTCGGCGGAGATAGTCTTGATCCATCGCGGAGTCTTGGACTTGACGCCAGACCTTGTAAATTTCAGAGGATAGCCGTTGAGAGGACTGTTCTGGCTTGGCTTCTGCAACATTTCCCACCGGAGGAGGGGATCTTTTTAGTACGGCGGTAGGAGAGTTTCTGCGCACCGTGTTTAGCAATTTAAAGCTGTTCCCGATTGGAACAGTAGCATCGGTCTCCACCGTTAGAGCGGGCGGAGTAAGTCCAGACGGAGAGATGCCCCCAGCCTTTCTTACTCGGTGCCAGTGACGACGTCGAGCATGTCGTGCGGATGAGATCACCTCCATTGTTGGATGAGCTTCTTCATGCCCCCTCTGAGCAGGGGAAGCGGCTTTGAGGACCTCGCCTGGAGCAGCAACCGGAATGGCCAGCCTTATAAAAACTGACTTCTTGGAAGGAGGAGCCTTTCCAATGATTTCGTCCGCTTGAGCCGGGATAGCTATCCGCTTTGGGATGGCAGCTTCGGGTATCGCGGGTTTGCAGACGTTCTGGCCCAGTCTGTTGAAAACTGAGGTATTGAAGCTGGGCGACCCGTTGAGAGGGGTTGCGGCAGTGGTAAGCCGATCAAAGACCGACTTCTTTGGGGATTCTTGCAATGTCATTGTGGCATTGAAGCTCAACGGTGGGAGGATGGTCCCGAAGAATAATCCAGTGGTGGCCTGAGTTACCTGCTCCACTGGAATCTTGAAAAGGGAGGCCGCTTGGGGCCCATAAGTCACTCCTCCAGCAAGGACCGAGCGAGAGTTGCAGTTGCAGGCAGTGCAGTTTGAAGCCATTGATCTTCTGTTTTCTGCACGGAGCAAGACACCAAATCTTAATACCTCGAATCTACATGCAACCACAGGAAACCGCGATTCGTTCGCGAACACGACACACGAAGTGTGGAGTGGAAAGAGAAAAAGGTCCCACCGGACGTGCCAGAATCTGTTCCCCTCCGAATGGCGGCATCGACTGGGCGTCTCGCCTGAGATTCGGGGCAGATGCTACTTGGTTCTATCCTTCCATCTCTCCGAAGATGCCAAGTTGATTTATGGCACCGTGTATCGAAGGTTTAAACGGATGCGGCCGATGTAGCAGACTTCGTCAGATTCCCCCTCGTTTGAGGGGTTTTTGATTGTGGGGACGCTCTTCCCTGCAGGCGCAAGCCCCTGCAGTTAATTGTTGGAGATAGTGCCCTCAGAGTCAATTATTGGATCACAGGCACGTGATTGCAATGATTGAGGGAGGACATGTCCCAGTAGGACAGTCTTACTCAGGATGATAGTATGCTATCTGGTTTACCTTTACCATCGTGTACTGCTTCAGGTGACCTTACAGGTCGCTATTACACGCTGATAGAGCCCCTAGAATTCTTGCTTGACTGCCAGCAGTATGATGGCGATCATATACGTGAGAGCTGGTGGTCTATAAGCACATCCTTAAAAGGTCCCTAGTCGTGGGAGTTTCGAGACAAGGCATCGATTCTCCAGAGTAGACTAGTGTATACAGTCGAGACCCCGAAGAGGGGCGGTGGCCGGTCTCACAAGCCTCTGGTGTCAGTTGGTTCACCTAAGATGTATACAGGTGCTCATTGGGTTATGAGTACACCGGACAGGACTTGCCGGGAACATGCTAGTTGGTCTTATACTTGACGTCAGATAGCAGTTCCCTGGTGACATGTGTACAGGTTAGTTCATCGACCTGAGATCGTCATTTGTCTCGTGTGAGTTCCCACTGTACTTTGATTACTACCCTACCACGGCTCAAAGGAGTCGTGCAAACAGGTTTTAGTTGGGTACAGTCCCGAGCCACATGGAGGCAGTTAGCGGATCTGCAGGGGTTCGTCTCTCCCGGTATTGGGGGTGAGGTCGCGCTGTGTCTAGGAGAGCCATTACACAAAGCCCTCGGCCGAGGCAGGAGATTTACTGGTAGGTATTCCAGTAGTATCTCAGGGTGTTCTGGGCTTCGCTCCGACACGACTTGTACCGCTTTTGGGGGTCTGACTTTTACCAACCCCCTAGGCCCGCCATGCGATACTCATAGACGAACGGACCGGACTGTACGGATATTGTCACTGACAGGCTCAGTAGGGTGTCAGGATGAGTTCGCTCATCGACGTCCCTTTCGGTCAATAGCTGGTGGCCCGTCACGTATTGGCATATACCTCTGACGTGCTAGTGGTTAAATCCACAACCATAGTATTGACGAGTCTTTAGAGTCCACCACACTTACAGTTACTCAAGTTTCGGGCGAAACGTTGTAGAGGCCGTATGGAGATATGGCAGGGTCCGATCAGATACGTGCGGTATTGCACGGATCAGGATCGGACGGTTTGTACTAGAGGCCGTATAGATATATGGCAAGGTTCAATCAGATACGTGCGGTATTGCACGGATCAGGATCGAACGGATATTACTAGCCGGCTTTGGTTTAAGCCGGATCCTAGTTTAGTACAGTGTAGATTTTGTCTCTTTGCATTTGTATCCGGTCGGAATACAGATGCGAGTGTGTATGCACAGTATCGGGGTTTTTCCTATAATTTATTACGGGACCAGTTTTCTGAAGTTACCAGTTTGCATTTCGTTCCGGCCGGTTTTCCATTGTTCTTTCCCGGCCGGACTTTTCCGATGGAGGGGGGTTATTTGCAAGTTTGCAAATAACATTTGTGGAGGGGGTTTCTTGCATATGGATTAATTATGAGAGCATCTTTTGATACCATTCTTTTCTATCATCATTTCTTGCATTCATGGTGATTAGAGTTGATTAGGAATTAATTTGAGATGGTTATCATTGCTTTGGATGTGGTCACCCTCCACCTTTTACTACACTCACCTCCCTCATGTATTTTGTTCATCCCTCCACCATTTTCCAATTAAGGGGGCCGGCCACTTCATTAGAGGGAGAGAGAGAGAGGATCATTTTGGTGAGGGTGGGAAAAAATTATCATTGATATCATTTTTCATTGCCACCAAAATTCACAAGTTAAATTCTCAACCTCATCCCTCCATCAAGGCAACTTCACAACCCCAAAGAGACATATATTCTACACTTGCCTACAGCAAATCTTGGACGAGTCGGCTAGCCAACTTCGCGCCCGAGTTGCCTCGGTCCAGAGGTAGGAGCCCGTAAAAGATTCCGGCTACGTGGTGCCCTTTCCGACGAGGAGGAGATGAACGGAGTTTCCGCGGGAGATCGGAGTGGAGACGAAAATCGGAGGACACGGATCGCTTGGTATACTTCTCTACCCTCTTCTCTTGATAGCTAGCATTAGGTTAATGGTTACGATCCGAGTTTATTGTCCGCGGTAGCGCCAGTTTGAAAGTTAAGAAAATTTTTGATTCCGCATTTTGGCCTCGGATAGACGGCCGGGGCGCTGCCGTGGCGCAACATGGTATCAGAGACTCGCCATTAACTTAGTCTAGCTTTGTCTAATGTGTTTTATATTTCCGATCGACCAAAATTCCAAAAACCCGCATTTTCTTCACATCAGTTTTCTGTCGAATTTTTTCTGGCTCTAAAAATTTTTCAGGTTGTAGAAAACTGATGTACTGGAAGTCCTTAGAATTCTGGAGAAATTCGAGACGTTGATCTTTCAAGGGGAGCGCGGAACCGCGGCCAAACCCTACTTGGCGCCGCGGTTCCGCCGCGGTATGGAGGGATCGACGTGTCGAAGTTTTCCAGTGGGCTTCCGGGGTGAAAATAGGGTTTCTGGAATATTATGTTTGGGCCCAGAATTTCTGTGTGTGCTACAGTAGTACTTGGGGGCCCACTTGGTAATTTTGATCGATCGGATATTTTAAACACATTGGTTCACAGTATTTACATTATATCTGCGACCGTGAATGTCACTTGATCGGTAAATCCTGTCTAACTACTATAGCCCGGTTAGACGGATTTGCGAACGTGACATTCACGTTGATGTCTTGTGATTTTGCTGTGATATTGCGGATTGGTCGTGGAGGATAGCCTGGATGCAATGGTAGTACAGATTTGGTTGTATTATGTACATTTGATATTGCGGGGCGAGCGTCCGACATGTGGACTGCCGTCACTGCCTGTTTGTATTATTCTTTTGGGGCACGACCTGGTTGCGGTCGATGTACCCGTTGTATGTATATTTTACTTTCTGTACTAGGATTACCCCGCGGAGGGGTGCACGGATAGCCGGGTTCTAGAGGGCAACGGGCCCGCATCTCATGGTATTGAGACGGAGGGGGCTTCACTCTAGGATTGGCGGGCTATTCGCCGCACTCGTAGGGGGTACAGGTTGACCCAGGAGGGGTGCCCAAGTTACCGGATTCCATGAAGTGCTGGGTGGTCCATTCACGGTGCTGAAGGGGGCTGCCTCGCTTCAGGTTTTGGCGGTGACTTGCCGCGCCCGTAGGGGTCTAGGATTTCATTGCACAGGCTATCCACACAACCAGGGGAACGTCAGGTTTCAGCAGCGGCTCTGTGAAACCCGGGGCTTCCAGATATCTGTATTGTTCTGTGTTGCTGTACATTTCTGTGATGTTGCATTTTATCACGCCTTGAGCGAATATAATATATTGGTATATATATTAGTAGATGTTGTATATGTTTTGCATCCGCACTAGTCCAGTCCCCGCTCTATCGTTAGTTAGCTAACCTAATGGGTAATGACGGGACCCAGTGGCGAATGCGGATGGCATATACGTACATCAGTATATTTTCGTTCTTTGTGGTGTGATCAATTGATGGGACTGCGTTGATTCGGATCAATGCAAGATAAACAAACCTATTCTGATGTTGTTGGAACATTTTTTCAAAAAGCTGTTATTGCAAGGACGTTCACTTTTGTTTTGCATCATGGTATTCAGTTGGAATATCCTGCTCCTCAGTCGAAGAGGCAAGGGCCGAGATCCCTTCACCGGGAGTGACCCCTTGGACAGAAGTTTGCGTCAGGGCAATAACTTCACTATAGCCGATTGCCTTTTGCTTTGCATCGTGGTATTCAGTTAGAATATCCTGCACCTCATTCTACGGGGAAAGAGCCTAGATCCCTTCATCGGGAGTGACCTCTTTAGTAAAGGTTTTCGTCACTATATTTTTATAAAAAGATATCCAGTTCCTTCAACGATATCAAGTTAATTACGGTAAAAGGTTTTTCGCCAAAAACCATTCGTAGCCCTCCGTCATTTCGGATTAGTATTGCATAGTATTCGCGCTACGTTTTTCGTTGCTATTCGCCGAGGCGTAGTGTGCGGTAGCTCTGTAATGCTTTCTGTCGCATGGATATGTGGATTGGTTAGGACAGTCGTACGACTTTGTTGATTATTCGTCAAGGGTCGTGCGGGTGGGTTTAACGCAATCAAGATAATGACGGGTTGAACTTGACTAAGACCTTTTGATTTGTTGATTATTCGTCAAGGTCACTTGGGTCCTAGGGGTAAAAATCACATCGGGAGTTTCTAAAGAAACTGAAACTTGCCAGGCATGCGCATACCTTCTGGAGTGTGGTGACTTGAGTGGATTCCGTTAAGTTATCATGCGATGATAGTTGGATCCCGATTCCTACTGATGAGTTGGTTTACTCCTCGGGTGATCCCGACTAATTCTTCTTTCAGGTTTGGGGAAGAATTTGAGGTTACAGTGGGAGGTTTCCAGATTAGATAAAGTGATAACCATTCTGATCTAGGTTAGAGTGCACGCTGAGTGTTTCTTTTCTCTCTCTCTTTGGCAGCGACCATTGACCCGACCCTAGACTATGACTCAGTGACCAAGTTGACCGAACCTTCTTAATACTGGCTTTTGGATTGTCAGAGTTGCAAACCTCATTGCCACTCCTACTTTTACCCTTTTCTCCAGGACACCCCGTATTACTACAAACGTCCACTTCCATTGGACAAAACCATCGTATGGTTATATACGAACTCGAAGGAATTCAAGGATGGTTTCCGGTTCTGGAGAAAACGAATAGGACTATTCAGTTGTCTTTTCCTTTTACCTTCTCTCAGGTTGCGAGTACTCCTTGGTTTAGGAGATAGTACACCTACTACGCAAATTGGATAGTCTTCTTCCAAACCTTAGGCTGGTGCCGAACGGTAGGGAATGAAGAAAGCCAATTAGCCTAAACGGTGTACAGAAAGGTATTAAGTTAAGACAAAGCAAGGGATTAGTAAGAGGGCAAAGTAAATTACGACTGCTATTCACGACCGAACCAAGTATTTCTTCGCCAATCCTAAATCACCTTTGTATTTCTCCAGGACACTCCGTATCACTATGAAGATCCCAAGTTTATTGGATAATCCATCGTATGGTTATATACGAACTCGAAAAGAACTTGTTCCAGTTCGGGGATGGATTCTGGTTCAGGAGAAATAGGAATATGGTTTATTCGGTTGTCTTTTATCTTCACCTTCTCTCGCATTGCGAGTGCTCCTAGGATTAGGACAGTACACCCATTATGCTTATTGGATAGTCTTCTTCCAAACCATAGGCTGGTGCCGAACGGTAGGGAAGGAAGAAAACCATTTGGCCTAAAGGGGTGTGCAGAAGGTAATGACTAAAGATATATAAATGGATTTGGAGAGATGGCAAAGAGATATAAGGTTACAAATATGAATCTGGATAATGGAAGAGGCATTACTAGGAATACCAGGATACCCCATCGAATCATTTCAATGTTTCAGTTCACTGTGTACTGTTAAAAGAAAACTGATTTCCCAATTAGACACTTGCTCCAGGGTATGTATTTACCAGGTATAATTCTCACATCTGTATGGTTTTACAGATGATGAGTGGGAGTAAGTTATTGGGAATCAGGTGATCATCCTCATTATATCGGAATTCGTTGTAATTGGTGATATTTGAGAAAGTCACCTGGGTTGTTTGCCGGACGGCAAATATTTGGTTTTGAATATCCGTTGTTATGCACCAATTTTAAATTGATATATCTGTACGTCTATTTTCATAGAGTGAGATATACCTTTTTGAAATTATGTCTATGACATTTACCTATATCAGTGGATGGTTAGGTAAGGAGCATTGAACAGCGGTGTAATTCTTCATAACTATAGTACAGTTTTCAACCTACGACACACAGTGAATGAGTTATTTGACTCAAGGGACTTATACAGAGTATTGTATGTTGTCCAGCGTCCAGGAAGACAGAGGGGTTGGTTCTCGTTCTATATTCGGTTTACTTATGACTTCTCTAGTTCTTAGACAGGTGTTTCGTAGAAACACAGGGTCCGAATTTTGAGAAGTTATAGGTATATGAATAAAGTAGAGAACCAAGTATTGCAAGTATCGGGATTCTTCAAGGTGATCGAAGATGTAGATACTTGTATATGGTATTCAGTTGATAGTAATGATTAAGAGAACTTGCTTCTCTTTCAGGTTACTCATAATTGGAAGCATTCATAAGTTGAGTAATCCTGATCGGCCTCCTTCCATTTAGTTGACATGCACTGGAGAAAGCTGCATGATTTGAATCTGGTTCAATTAAATCAGTGCATCTGTTTCTATATTGGATATAGAACAGTTCATATCTTGACATTGTTAAGGTACGGGGAGTTGTCCGGCTTATGCTTAAAACCAGACTCCGGATAACTCGAGGCACGTTTCTGTAATGGCTGTTTGTGGGTTGACCCAGGCTATGACGAGGGTTGACTTTCTACCATCTGGAAGATCAATAGTGATATTGTTCTTGACTCGCCACAATTTTAAAAGAAATGGATTTTTCAGAAAACAGTAGTGGGGGTATGGTAGAACTGGAAGTGATTCCAGAACCGCAAACGATTACTGAAGATTTGATAAGAACCTGAAGATTCAATCTGGTTTGACATTCCATTAGCCACTCCGCAGATATGGTGGGTAACCTCACGCACCCGAGAGGTACTTCAGTATGCTCAAGGACGGTGGCAGGGAGGTTCTTGTTTACTCAGACTTGTCATTGCTGTTGATTCCAGACTGTGAGACCCGGCAGGAGGATGAGTATAGCGTCGTTCTAAACTTGCTTTAGAAGTGTACGTGTATATGACTCTGCCAGAGGGTTGTCATGGTCAGTGGGAGCAGCGGAAGCATTGGTGGACAGGTGGCTTATGTCTATTTATAGACTAAAGCAGATATAGCGAAGATAGATCATCTATTTCTGATGTGACAGTCATAGGTTTGACTTCATCAGAATAGGGGATGGATCTGTTAAGAAGGTAGTAGGGTGTGATGTCCTTATATTTGTATGACATACACAGAGTAGGAAGTGATATTCCTATACTACGATCAGTTATACTTTGGTTGTCACACAGTAGTTTCTCCACATAGGAATTGAATTTTATATCAGACATTCTGGTTACTGGATCTATGGTTTTATATCTAGATTTGGGTGGTTTCCCAATCTGGGTACTTAGACAGCATTCTATAAGTATTTAGAATGGATGACTCCTGGCACGGTAGTGTACCTGCAGGTGATGGAGTCACCCTCTCTAAAGGTGTCTTACAGACTGAAGGGGAGAGGGATGTGCATGATTGGCAGATCACTTGATTAGGCAATTGAGTCAATCATGAGATGTCAAGTACCACACCAGATGTTGTTCTTGCAGTAGATGCAATAAGTTGATATTAATCCAATCCTGGAGAAACAATCGGAAGCAGTTTTAGGACATAAGTGCGTGTTCTAGGGATATGATAGCGGCTTTCTCCTTCGGGAGACAGTTATCATTCCAGGCTTCCAAGGTGACCTGGATGGCAGAGTGGCTGTCAGAGTTCTAGTTTTCCCTCTAACGAGGGGCATTATTTTGGAAAGGTGGTCCAGGTGGATACTGAGGGAAAGGCATGGCGCAGGATACTGATTAAGTTTAGTTGACGATACAGTCTAAGAAGTTTGGATTTGGAGTTCATTTATGAACTAGGTCCCATCAGACATCCAGACATTCTAAGACAGGTATTGCTCATTTCAGGAGATGGTTTTCTCCGCGAACTTGAGATATAGAGAGATATAAAAAGAAACATCAAAGCGGATCCACTCACTGAGGCTACTCCTCGAACGCAATAGCTTCGCAAACGAGTTTTGTGAGACTGACTAGTAGAGGAGTTGGGTGTTCGGTATCACACGGGCTGTAAGTATGCAACATCGCAATAATTAGCCTTGAGTGCAAGTGGGAGATTGTTGGAGATAGTGCCCTCAGAGTCAATTATTGGATCACAGGCACGTGATTGCAATGATTGAGGGAGGACCTGTCCCAGTAGGACAGTCTTACTCAGGATGATAGTATGCTATCTGGTTTACCTTTACCATCGTGTACTGCTTCAGGTGACCTTACAGGTCGCTATTACACGCTGATAGAGCCCCTAGGATTCTTGCTTGACTGCCAGCAGTATGATGGAGATCATATACGTGAGAGCTGGTGGTCTATAAGCACATCCTTAAAAGGTCCCTAGTCGTGGGAGTTTCGAGACAGGGCATCGATTCTCCAGAGTAGACTAGTGTATACAGTCGAGACCCCGACGAGGGGCGGTGGCCGGTCTCACAAGCCACTGGTGTCAGTTGGTTCACCTAAGATGTATACAGGTGCTCATTGGGTTATGAGTACACCGGACAGGACTTGCCGGGAACATGCTAGTTGGTCTTATACTTGGCGTCAGATAGCAGTTCCCTGGTGACATGTGTACAGGTTAGTTCATCGACCTGAGATCGTCATTTGTCTCGTGTGAGTTCCCACTGTACTTTGATTACTACCCTACCACGGCTCAAAGGAGTCGTGCAAACAGGTTTTAGTTGGGTACAGTCCCGAGCCACATGGAGGCAGTGAGCGGATCTGCAGGGGTTCGTCTCTCCCGGTATTGGGGGTGAGGTCGCGCTGTGTCTAGGAGAGCCATTACACAAAGCCCTCGACCGAGGCAGGAGATTTACTGGTAGGTATTCCAGTAGTATCTCAGGGTGTTCTGGGCTTCGCTCCGACATGACTTGTACCGCTTTTGGGGGTCTGACTTTTACGAACCCCCTAGGCCCGCCATGCGATACTCATAGATGAACGGACCAGACTGTACGGATATTGTCACTGACAGGCTCAGTAGGGTGTCAGGATGAGTTCGCTCATCGACGTCCCTTTCGGTCAATAGCTGGTGGCCCGTCACGTATTAGCATATACCTCTGACGTGCTAGTGGTTAAATCCACAGCCATAGTATTGACGAGTCTTTAGAGTCCACCACACTTACAGTTACTCAAGTTTCGGGCGAAACGCTGTAGAGGCCGTATGGAGATATGGCAGGGTCCGATCAGATACGTGCGGTATTGCACGGATCAGGATCTGACGGTTTGTACTAGAGGCCGTATAGATATATGGCAAGGTTCAATCAGATACGTGCGGTATTGTACGGATCAGGATCGAACGGATATTACTAGCCGGCTTTGGTTTAAGCCGGATCCTAGTTTAGTACAGTGTAGATTTTGTCTCTTTGCATTTGTATCCGGTCGGAATACAGATGCGGGTGTGTATGCACAGTATCGGGGTTTTTCCTGTAATTTATTACGGGACCAGTTTTCTGAAGTTGGCAGTTTGCATTCCGTTCCGGCCGGTTTTCCATTGTTCTTTCCCGGCCGGACTTTTCCGATGGAGGGGGGTTATTTGCAAGTTTGCAAATAACATTTGTGGAGGGGGTTTCTTGCATATGGATTAATTATGAGATCATCTTTTGATACCATTCTTTTCTATCATCATTTCTTGCATTCATGGTGATTAGAGTTGATTAGGAATTGATTTGAGATGGTTATCATTGCTTTGGATGTGGTCACCCTCCACCTTTTACTACACTCACCTCCCTCATGTATTTTGTTCATCCCTCCACCATTTTCCAATTAAGGGGACCGGCCACTTCATTAGAGGGAGAGAGAGAGAGGATCATTTTGGTGAGGGTGGGAAAAAATTATCATTGATATCATTTTTCATTGCCACCAAAATTCACAAGTTAAATTCTCAACCTCATCCCTCCATCAAGGCAACTTCACAACCCCAAAGAGACATATATTCTACACTTGCCTACAGCAAATCTTGGACGCGTCGGCTAGCCAACTTCGCGCCCGAGTTGCCTCGGTCCAGAGGTGGGAGCCCGTAAAAGATTCCGGCTACGTGGTGCCCTTTCCGACGAGGAGGAGATGAACGGAGTTTCCGCGGGAGATCGGAGTGGAGACGAAGACCGGAGGACACGGATCGCTTGGTATACTTCTCTACCCTCTTCTCTTGATAGCTAGCATTAGGTTAATGGTTACGATCCGGGTTTATTGTCCGCGGTAGCGCCAGTTTGAAAGTTAAGAAAATTTTTGATTCCGCATTTTGGCCTCGGATAGACGGTCGGGGCGCTGCCGTGGCGCAACATTAATTACGCTACCGCATCGCGGTAACAACTTTCTCCTTCTCCAGCTAGTCACTTCATGTTGTGGGTGTTTGTTTTGTTTGTGCTTGCCCGTGGATTGTGTACGGAGACAAATTTATGTTGTCGCCCGTAGGACGTGGATTAATCCAAATCCGTATTTTCTTAGATTTGGGTTTGGGGTTTGGTTTAAGGACACGTTAGCCATATTTGAGGCTAAGATCAACTCAAACGTTTGTTAAGGATACGTTAGTCTGATTTGAGACTAAGATCAACTTAACGGGATCGTTTAGATCCGACAAAAGAGCGTTTGGGCTCTATTGTTCCAGTTTAGGGACATGGTGGTCCATTGCATGTATGGCCATCGGGACCCGTCACCTCTCTGACGACGTTGAAGGATTACAACGACATATATCAGAGGAGTTCAGAGATGTACCCTTGAACCAAAGTCGATTGGGGGACCTGTAGTCCAATTTGGGACTAAAGTCTGTTTGGAGGTTTTGGTTTAAGGATGCGTTAGCCATATTTGAGGCTAAGATCAACTTAAACGGGATCGTTTAGATTCGAAAAAAGAGCATTTGGGCTCTATTGTTCCAGTTTAGGGACATGGTGGTCCATTTCCAGTTTAGGGACGTGGTGGTCCATCTCCAGTTTAGGGACATGGTGGTCCAATCCAGTTTAAGGACATAGTGGTCCATGAATGTATGGCCGTCGGGACCCGTCACCTCTCTGACGACGTTGAAGGATTACAACGACAGATATCAGAGGAGTTCAGAGATGTACCCTTGAACCAAAGTTGGTTGGGAGACCTGTAGTCCAATTTGGGACTAAAGTCTGTTTGAGGGTTTAAGGATACGTTAGCCGTATTTGAGGCTAAGATCAACTTAAATGTTTGTTAAGAATATGTTAGTCCAGTTTGAGACCAAGATCAACTTAACGGGATCGTTTAGATCCGACAAAAGAGCATTTGGGCTCTATTGTTCCAGTTTAGGGACATGGTGGTCCATTTCCAGTTTAGGGACATAGTGGTCCATGTTCCAATTTAGGGACGTGGAGGTCTATTTCCAGTTTAGGGACATAGTGGTCCATGTTCCAGTTTAGGGACGTGGAGGTCCATAGGTAGTTTAAGGACGCATAAGTCCATGGGTTTAAGGACCACACAGTCCATATGGGTGTGTTTAAGGACGCATTAGTCCGTTAGTTTAAGGACGCATAAGTCTATGGATTTAAGGACCCCACAGTCCGTATCTTGGTTTAAGGACGCATTATTCCATGAGTTTAAGGACCCCACAGTCCGTGTTGATGTGTGGTTGTCGGGACCCGTCACCTCTTTGAAGACGTTGAGGAATTACAACGCCAAGTATCAAAGGAGTGAAGAGATGTACCCTTGAACCGGGGTGGATTAAATAGTCTTTGGCCCAATTTGGGAGCAAGACCAATTAATTATATTATGAGCCCATTATCCCAGTTAAATCTGAATTGAGGACTTATGGCCATCTTGGGCTAAGTCCAATCATGTTTGGAATATTGGCTTCCTGTTGGTCCATTGAAGGAGAGGCTTTGTCTCTGGCCATTTAGCCAATTGGGCTAACGTCAATTCAGCAGTGTTGAACACTGAGATCAAGTTAGTGTTTTAACACTAAAAGGCAGTTGGTGTTAAACACCAGCAACAGGGGGTTCAAATTAGTGCTAAACACTAGAGCAAATCAGTGTCAAACACTAGCAGCAGAGGCTTCGAATTAGTGTTAAACACTAAGAAAATTAATGTTAAACTCTGTCAACAGAGATTTAATTTAGTGTTAAACACTAAGAAATTCAGTGTTAAACACTGCAAGAAAGCTCTTTAATTAGTGTTGAACACTAAGGCAAAACAGTGTTTAACACTGGGCTCAGGGGTTCCAATTTAGTGTTAAACACTGAGGCAAGAGGGGTCACGTGTGGATACGTGAGAGCGCCCTGATTTCCCTTATTTTATTCTGCGGATCAGTGTTTAACTCTTTTAATTCTGACGGCCATCATGTGTGAGCACGTGATGGAGGCCCTCGCCTTGGTCTGTTAGAATGCTCATTAGGGGTCACGTGGTGACACGTGAGGGCGCCCTAAGGGGGGACCAGATCCCTTTTATTTTGTTCTGCAATTAAGTGTTAAACACTTTTCATTTCCTGTCCATCACGTGTGGACACGTGATAGGCATTTATCCATTGGATATTAAAGGGATTTGTTAGGGGTCACGTGGGGACACGTGAGGGCGCCCTAAATGTGGAGCCAGCTCTCCTTTGTTTTATCGTTAAATCTGCGAATAAATGTTAAACACGTTTGTTTTTATTTTAGAGCATCACGTGTTGGCACGTGATGGGGATTTATGCATTAATAATTCAGCACTTGCTGAGGGGTCACGTGGGGACACGTGAGAGCGCCGAAAGCTTCTTTTCTTTTGTTTTGCCATTAAGTGTTAAACACTTTCATTTTCATTTTAGAGCATCACGTGTTAGCACGTGATGGGGATCTGTGCGCCAATTGTTAAAGCATTTGCTGAGGGGTCACGTGATAACACGTGAGAGCGTCCAAAGCTTTCATTTCCTTTACTTTTTCTTTCTGTATTTTGGGAGTCACGTGGGAGCACGTGAGGTGATGCTTCAAAGTTCTTTGCAGGGGATCTTTTCATGGGTCACGTGGGGGCACGTGACCCTAGTTCTTTTCATGAACAGAGATCTTTTAAGAATTGAATTCTCTGTAGGGTTAAACCCTAATTATGATTTTGGAGGAATTAAATTCCTATCGTGAAAGAATTAAATTCTTATTTAGGATGAAACCCTGATTTCTTTTTAAAGGAATTAAATTCCCAGATATGTAAAAGAATTAAATTCTTGATTAGGGTTAAACCCTAGTTTCATTTTAGGAGGAATTAAATTCCTGTGAGTTTGGGAGAATTAAATTCTCAAAACTCAATTCCTCCTCTATGTTTTAGATCTGCATGGCAGGATCTCAACCCAATGAGAATTAAATTCTCAATTCATGGGGGAGATGTGCACTTTGCAGAACCTCAACCAGAGAAAGAACTAAGTTCTTTTCTTTAAATAAGAGTTGAACTCTTTTAAGAATTAAATTCTCTTTTGAAGCCTCTCTTTTCTTACCTAGGGTTTTTTCTTTTGCAGAGAATTAAATTCTCCTCTCTTTTCTTTTTTCTCTTGAGAATTAAATTCTCCTCCCTCTGTTTCTTCTCTCCAAAAAAGTAGATCCCCCCTCTTCTTTTCTTGGCTCCTATTTATAGGAGAAGGAAAAGAAACAATTTGCTTAGTAAATCTCTCATTGAGAGATTTGATTTGTATGTTGAGAGATTTGATTTATATTTATCATTAATCTGGGCCTTTAGATTGTTAAGTGAATTTTATTCACCATTGGATTTTAAATCCAAAAATATCCCTTTGTTATCTCGGTTTGATTTAGGGGGAGAATCTTTCCAAGTCCAAGATTATTCCATAAATTGGTGATTTTTAATCACCCTCGGATTTTTAATCCAACGGTCCCCATAGACCCTTTATGTTTGGAAAGATTTAGAAAATTTTAGAATTTTAATTCTATTAACTGTAAGGCTTTCGAAACCAGTCACGTGCTGACACGTGACCCTTGGTCACGTGTGAGCACGTGACCCCCGATTGAGTTCTTTAACGGCTGCTTGTTTATGTTGTTGTTTTAACCATCACGTGTCAACACGTGACCATTGGTCACGTGTAAGCACGTGATACCTCGTTGAGGTATTTTCTGACTTTTAGAATTAAATTCTATTCATTATTTTGGAGGCCTTAAAAGCCCATCACATGTCTGCACGTGACCCATGGTCACGTGTGAGCACGTGACGCCCCATTGGGGTCTTTTCTGATCTTTTAACTCCTCCAGCGGGTTCTCAAAGGTCCATCACGAGTGGACACGTGATGCCTCATAACTTTTGATCCCGGATGAATTATGAGGCCCATAATATATCAAATCGAAGGGTTTTTCGAGATGCTTCCAATACCATCAGAATTTAATAGTTCCTCCTTCGGGAACTTATCAAAATACAGGCCGAAAGATATTGGTTCGCATTTCCTTAAGTGTATCGCTGCCATTTAATACCTTGGACTCTTCTGCGCAGAAATTTTTGGCGGGAACAGGCGCACCGTCCAATCAGCCCCCGCAAGCTCGTCTTTGCAGCCATGACCTATGAGGGAAGGCGTGTGCACTTGAGATCATGTAAACAGACCTCTATTCGACGCCAATCCTCGATCAAAAACGCGTACAAGCTATTTTCTCTTTCTGGCAACAAGGAAAGTTTTCGTGTTCGTACTTAAAGAAAATTCCCAGGGGTCAAGTATGAAGCTCATGAACACAGGTGGGATGCACGTACAAATACACATCAAGCAGAAAAAGCCAACAGAGAACATTCAACGATTAATGATAAGAGAAAATACATTGATATTACTCTAAAGGAAAGAGATCACCAAACAAGGGATCAGAAATACAAGGGTTAACAAAGCAAAACACAAAATTTTCCAGCTCCCTCTCAGCCTTCTCCAGCACGTCAAAACGATGGTTTTCGCGAGGAGTCGTTCCCCATCGGTTGGCGCCGTGTTCATCACCGAAAGCGGACATGACGGCCCGTCGGGCCCTTATCTGACTCAGTATATGAACTGAATGATCCTTCAGAGCTTGAGTGATTAGACAAGCCTCGTGAAAGCACTCGAGCTTGTCCTCCGCCGCGTCAACGATCGCCGAAGTCATCTCCACCGGATAAGGGGGTATATCGGCATACACAGACAGAAAGATCATCCGGAGCTAAATGGAGCCCATGGGAAGAGGAAAGCCCCGACGAGTCAGAAGCTCATACACCACCGCGTCACATTGAGCATCGGTGAGGAAGGGATCTACCAGCCGCACAGCAAAGCGAGGGATAAGCTCCTCAATAGGAACCTCCCATGGTTGCCGACGAGCGTGGAGACGATTGCAAGCCATAGCAATTGATCGGTTTCTCAAAGATGATCACCTTAATGTATAAATGGGTTTCTCTGTGAGGAAAATAAAAAAGGCATGTTTTCAGGTTATAAAGGGGAGCATTTAATGCTATGCACAAAAAGTGTTTTGCATGGTGGAACTATTCTCAAAACCCGGAAAAAGGGGAGAGTGTTGGAAATGAAAAGCAATGACGCATTGAAATCAGATCAGGGAAATGAAACGTCCCCATCAAGCAGAGCCCCGTATGCGCAACACGTGAGCACAAGCTTTGATTGGAAGGTAAAGCAGCACTGTACATACATAACAAAGAACTAAGCTCTGAGAGAGAGAATTAAATTCTCAAAGGGAAAAAGTGAGCAAGGAAGAAGATGGGCAAAATGGAGGCGCTTCTGAAGGGACGCTGGCACTTATAGGATGTGATGGGAAACATGTCATCTTCCCTATTCCCTAGACAGATCCAACGGTCAAAAAGGTGACAGCGTTGCACTCACGTGCAGACACGTGAGAACAACGCTGTGGGGGCATTTGTTCCCTGATAAAAATCAGGAAATACCTTAATGGGGTATCACGTGCTCACACGTGACCAAGGGTCACGTGCTCACACGTGACCAAGGGTCACGTGTTGACACGTGATAGTTTCCTATGATCTGCACTTTATAGAATTAAAATTCTAAATCAAACAAAAATGTAACAAAAAAGCTAAGGAAAGACCCCAATGGGGCACCACATTCTCACACATGACCAAGGGTCACGTATTGATACGTGACTGTTTCCTATGATCTCCACTTTATAGAATTAAAATTCTAAATCAAAAAAAAATGTAACAAAACAGCTAAGGAAAGACCCCAATGGCACATCACGTGCTCGCACATGACCAAGGGTCATGTGTTGACACGTGATGGTCCCTTAGCTCTGGTAAAAGGCAGAATTAAATTCTGATTAAAAGAAGGGTCACGTGCCAACACGTGACAGGCCCCTTAGCTCTTTAATTGATAGAATTAAATTCTATTTCCATGACCAAACATTGGGATCACGTGCCAACACGTGATGGGCTTTAAAAGCCTTCTGAATTGATAGAATTAAATTCAAATTAAGGGAAATCAAAGACCCTGACTGGAAAAATATTTCTCTAAATCTTTCCAAACAAAAAAGACGGTGCTCTGTAAAGTGGAGCACCGTTGGATTAAAAATCCAATGGTGATTAAAAATCACCAATTTATGGAACGATTTTATACAAGGAAAGATTACCCTAAAATTCACCAAAAATAACAAACAGAATATCTTTTGGATTAAAAATCCAATAGTGAATAAAATTCACTGAGTGATCTAAAAGATCATATTAGTTACGAAAAAACAAACAAAATCTTTCAATGAAAGATTTACTAAACAAATTGATTCTTTTCCTTCTCCTATAAATAGGAGCCAAGAAGAGAAGAGAGGAAAAAAAGAAATTTTGGATCTTGGAATTTTCTGAAAGAAAATAACAGAGAGAGGAGAAAGGAGAATTTAATTCTCAAGAAAAGAAACCCTAGGTGAGAAAGGGGAAAGGGATCAAAGCTCCAAAAAAAAAGAGAATTTAATTCTCAATCTAAGAGTTTAACTCTTCTCCAAAAGAACTTAGTTCTTCCTCTGGTTGAATATCTGCAGAAGCAAATCTCCCCACAGGTTGAGAATTTAATTCTCATCGGGGAGATTCTATCATGCAGATCCAAAACTCAGAGGGAGAATTGAGTTTAGAGAATTTAATTCTCCTAAAGATAAAATTGGGGTTTAACCCTATATGAGAATTTAATTCTCCCAAATTCACAGGAATTTAATTCCTCCAAGATAAAACTAGGGTTTAACCCTATATGAGAATTTAATTCTCCTAAATCTATAGGAATTTAATTCCTCCAAGACAGACAGAACTAGGGTTTAACCCTATACGAGAATTCAATTCTCCCAAATTCATAAAGAATTCAATTCCTCTAAATGAAATTAGGGTTTAACCCTACATAAGAATTTAATTCTTTCACATGCATAGGAATTTAATTCCTCTAAAAACACAATTAGGGTTTAACCCTACAGAGAATTTAATTCTTAAAAATAAAGAGACTTGAAAGATTTCCATGCATGCAAAGAACTAAGGTCACGTGTCCCCACATGACCCCCGAAAAGATCCTCCAAAATAAGAAGGAATTAGCCTTGAGGCAATGCCTCACGTGCTCCCACGTAACCTCCAAAACAAAAAGAATAAAAGCAAAGGCAATGCTAGGTTTGGGCGCTCTCACGTGTTCCCATGTGACCCCTAATAAACATTCTAATAAATCAGGGCATGAGTACCCATCACGTGCCCACACGTGATGGCTATGAAAATTAAAAGTGTTTAACACTTATTTACAATTCTATGAACAAAGTAAAGCAGATCTGGCCCCACCTTTGGGTGCCCTCACGTGACCCCTTCCTCTCTAATGTTTAACACTAATTTGAGCATTTCACTTCCAGTATTTAACACTGTTATCCTCTAGTGTTTAACACTATTTTAAAGCCAATCTTAGCCAAATAGGCTAAGTTTCCAGAGGCAAAAACGTCCCTTTAACTAAATCTCAAAAATGAGTAAAACTCAGAGCTACAATGTTTAATGCTCAGTCAAACACAAAAATGTTATCAGAGCCCTCAAAATCTTGTTTAGCATTGCTAAGTGATGAGGGGCTGAACCCAGACAAATGTCTAATGGTCCAATAAAGGGCCAACACTTCAAATCTAATTGGACTTAGCCCAAGTTGGCCATAAGTCCTCAATTCAGATTTAACTGAGCCAATGTGCTCATAATCTAATTAATTGATCTTAGTTCCAAATTGGACTACAGATCTCCAATCAACTCTGGTTCAAGGGTACATCTCTTCACTCCTCTGATATTTGTCGTTGTAATCTTTCAACGTCTTCAGAGAGGTGACGGGTCCCGACAACCACACATTTCATGGACTATGATGTCCTTAACCTTGACTGTGAGGTCTTTAAACTCACGGACTATGATGTCCTTAACCTCGAACGCGATGTCTTTAAACTAACATTGGACTGTAATGTCCTTAAACTAACAATGGACCGTAATGTCCTTAAACTAATCGACCGCAATGTCCCTAAACTAAACAATAGAGTCTAAATGCTCTTTTGTTAGATCTAAACGATCTCGTTAAGCTGATCTTAGTCTAAAATGAGACTAACGTATCCTTAACAAACGTTTAAGTTGATCTTAGTCTCAAATGAGACTAACGCATCCTTAAACCCAACCCCCAAACCCAAATCTAAGAAAATACGGATTTGGACTAATCCACGCCCTACGGGCGAAAACATAAATTAGTCTACGTATACAATCCACGGGCAACCAAAAATAAAACAAACATACACGATACGAAGTGACCATCTGGAGAAGGAGAAAGTGGTTACCGCGATGCGGTAGCGTAATTAACTGCAGGGGCTTGCGCCTGCAAGGAAGAGCGTCCCCACAATCAAAAAAAAAACCTCAAACGAGGGGGAATCTGACGAAGTTTGATATATCGGCCACATCCGTTTAAACCTTCGATACATGGTGCCATAAATCAACTTGGCATCTTCGGAGAGGTGGACGGATAGCATCAATTAGCATCCGCCCCGAAATTCAGGCAAGACGGACCTGCGCGGTCGCATCTCCGTGTTTCGGAAGGGAACATGGGCCTGCGTCGGCACATCAACCTGACGAATAATCCTCGTCTCTCAACTCGGGATAGACTAGCTATCATCTGTCTCATTTCTGCCTGGAAGCTCCAGCGATCTCAGCTCGTAAGCTCTGGAAGCGACATCCTATCAATCTCAGCAACAGCTGGGTCATCTGTCTGCACGATAGACGACATCACAATCTCTGAGATATGCTGTACATCAACAGTCCTCTCGCAACTGACAGCCTCTAACAATGGCCCGATCATCCGGTGTAAAACCAAGCACTCGCCCCAACAAGAGGTCACAACACAAACACTACATCGAGACATTCCCATATCACCAGAAAACACAATGGTCAGCCCTCGTACTAGACGAGCTCTCCCTGACCGCAACACTAGCAGCAGCTCAATCTGCGCTTAAACAAGGTGACAGGAACCTCAAGCGTGTCTCGATGAAAACAGATCAAGGGAATGAAAGGAAGCGACAGATCCAGAATGGATACATGATCATAAGAAGAAACAGCATCAATGAAAGTATGATCATGGAAATGAACAGAATCAAGGATCTCACATGGATGTATAATCATAGGTACGAAGAGAATCACGGATCTCAAAATATGTACATCCTAAGGTTTCTTAAGTGGGGTATCATATCGTAAGTATGCCGCGGAACATACGTACGGTACGTCACTCTACTCAAGTTACCTACTCCAACAATTAGGGTCAACCTATGAAACAAAAGTTTGGGTCTAATACCCCCATGTTCAAGTCTAAGCTCCGTAAGGTCAAGCCTAGATTCCGAAATATATACACGCCCTAGACTCCGCATAGTCAAACATAGACTCGAACCAAGGTAAAACTCAGCGCTCTGATACCAACTTTGTCATGACCCGAAATTTATCTCGTGACCGGCACTCGAATCACACAACGTCTAAAGGCGTAACATAATTCTAGTAAGCCGAAATCCAGAAATCTAAACCTTTTTAAGAAAATAAAAGAGGTGAAGTTTTGAAATAAAGGTAAGGTGAAATCAATGTTTTCTAAATGCATAAGTAACAGAACATGAAAAATGCAAGTGGAATTTACTAGCTGAAAACATTTTTCGTCTTTTAAAAAAATTTAAGCAGCACCTCCTTTGTATATTTTGATCCAAAACCACAATACATGATAATATAAAAGGCATCCACAAGCGGGAGCTAGCTCTTCGCCAAACGGCGGATCCACAACCACGCAAAGTATAAATATAAGTATACGACGCCCAACGGTGAAGTTTACCACAAAAGATAGAGAAATAAGCAAGACATCAAAACCACAAGTAGTGGAATACCCCTCGCTCTAAGTCTCGCAACCATAACTCTCACTAAGTCTCATTACATAGACAATTACTAGTTTTGATTGATGGAGTTGACTAGATACAATATGAATAATAAATACAAGAAGGGTATGATCCAATATGTACCACCTACTAAAGCAATCACCCGAATGCAACTGTGTGCCAGCGATACCGCTACTGATCCACACGGTCAACCTAGAAGAACTGTGGCACAACGGGAGTGAGTTGCCAACTCGTGAGTAGAAAAACATCAACAAGTAGAAATCGAATAAAATAACGATTTCCTAGGTCAACTACATCATAAGGTAAAACTATGATATCTAGGTGACCGTATCTACATATGTGCCAACAACATAAATAAACACCTATCAGCATATGGATATCATCCAACCAAAATCAATGCCTGTAAGCAGATGGATCTCGTCCACGTATCAACCGATGAACCAACAACATCATGCATGTAAATATCATAAAAGTATATGCATGAAAGTATGGGAATATAAATCAATGTGTGTCCCTCGCGACACATCAAATCATGGAACCTGAGTGTCCAGCATCGATACTCGAAACATCATGAAACCCGTGTCCAGCATCGACACGTAAATCCTCATATCTCGGACTCCGTCAGTCCGGATCGGCCCTCGGGCTCCGTCTGCGGGATCGGCCCGTGGGCTTCGGCAGACAGGTCGGCCCCTAACCATCTCTCGACTCTGGTCGGTATCCTCCGGATAACCGCCAGGTCCAACCAATCACTGGTAGGTAGTAGTCCCTCTGCCAGGCTCACCGTCTACTGCACAGCAAATCCGTTCTCGTCCCGGGGTACCATACTGGGTCCACCATGTACCTGCAATCGGCCTCATCCAGCTTCTCGAATCGGGTATCACTGTCACACGTCTCAGAACCGAGAAAACGCATGGTGGACGCACTGAAATATCATATCAAGAGAAACCGGGTTTTTAAAACAGTAAATACTTTCATTTGAAATACCCACGGTTCTCAAATCCAGAAATCTCATGAAAACAGTATATCTCAATCCGTATAATCGAAAAGCATGATGTATGCGACATATAACAGAATGTAAGCATATCCATATATCATGCAGCTTGGAGCAGTAATATGCACATTTCAAGAGAAAACCGCTCTTTTAAATGAATCCGGTTTTAAAATATGTCATGCAGTTCCCAATTTATCCAAAGTCAAATGCAATATTGTATAAAGGTGCATATGTAACTATAGTAAGTAAATTATACAAGGAGTCATATCATGATGCAGCAGTCCTACTGTGTAGTGACATGGCAATTATCAATGATGAAGTGTATGAGCCAGCCAATCTGTGTAAGTGTAGCATACGCATCATCGATAATGGTGCAGGTGTACCAGCACAGGTATATATAATGCAATGAGAGTGACATGAACGTAGCATAAGTAAATCGTATGCGAATGCTGACATGTATGTGTATCTAACACGATCGAGTCGGTGAATCTAACAATCGGCATCTAGCCTCACAGCATCACGTACGGTACAATACATCGTACGGTATCCTTTAGTCAAGGGTATGGATCAATCATCACAAAACTCATCACGTACGGTAAATCATCGTATGGCGGCATTAAACCATTAAGGATCCTATCAACCTATATGACAATGAGGGTACGGACATATCGTCACGTACGACATAACACTCATGATTCACAACATTCTCTCTCAATCTCTCTCTCTCTCTCTCTCTCTCTCTCTCTATATATATATATATATATATATATATATATATATATACACACTTATGTCCTAGTTCGCATCCATAACAAACTCATATCAGGGGACCGGCAAGGTATCAATCCTCTCGATCGACTCGCATCCGTATACCGGCATATCATCAAGTCATCATGTCACATCATAAATTTTTTTCCTCGCATTATCCCACATCAAGTCTAATTTTATACATACATTCTACCTTACACATCAAGTGTCATACTATTATAGGACTCAAACTTATTCTAGGGCAACTACCTACCCATAAGTCGTGGGTCACCTTCACTATTCATATCCCTAAGCTTTCATCTCATATCTCAACCTATATATACTCGATCATTCATATCGTCTCTAACTTATTAATCTCATACCATTCCACTATAAACTCCCATTGATTCTCTTTGCAACTATTTATCTATATCTATAGTAATTCGCATCCTTAAACACCAATTCGAGACATCTTTCCTCACATATCATATCACCTAAACCAAAGTTATAACCTTAAGTCAAGGTATTTCTTATCTCTTACAATTTCTTTAACAATACTCATGGGTTTTCTAACACGGTTACCTTAACCATACTCTCTCTCTCTCTCTCTCTCTCTCTCTCTCTCTCTCTATATATATATATATATATATATATATATATCGATTTCCATCAAAAACTTGTGGGGGTGCTATACGCCATCCACCCGACTTCCCCCATAGATATAGATCTACTCACCTGATCCTTACTTGCCGAAGTCGATGTCACCACGCTCGTCCTTGTCATTCATGTCCACTCGAGGGTACCTAAAAATATACACACACAGTATTGTAAACTAAAATCGCGAACGAAAACCAAACGGCACGTGTATCATGCATTGGTTAAAACCTATGATCTCGCATGCCAGATACTATCAAATAACCCTCGTTGTTGACGTTCAAACGCCACACGACGGAACACAATAACAAATACCAAATCCCAATTCATTAAAAGCCATAGAACGAAATCAGAAACAATGTAAAACACTTCCAGATTTTTCCCTATGTGAAATTAGCCAATTTTGTATATGGGAGGGGTCTAGTTTACAACAAATGGAGCCATGGACCAAACACGGACCCACCTGCCCCTATCCTGGCCGCAACTTGTAGCCAGATTGAATAAATATCCGGCCAAGTCGAGGAGTTGGGGTCCCAGGTCTTGGGGTTAGCACCTAGGTCTGCTTGTCTCACTGTGTTTGCTAAATATTTTTCAGGTGTCTCGGGTGATAGCAGATACCAATGTATCCTCACAGAATCCACAAAATCCGATATCGGTGATTACTAAAGTTTACAATGTGGGGTTTAGTCTCAGGTTTGATCCAGTATACTAACAATGCAGGGGTTGTATGGCCTCTACTAACCTCAATTACACTTTTGGATTCAATAATTCCTCAAAACCCTAACTTGGGATTTTCAAACCTCACTAAACATCACATAATCACTTCTAAACATGCAAGGACACTAAGGTGAATGAAAATCTATACTGATGGGGAAGAAAGTACCTCATTTGGCAACTCAAGAATTTTCTTGAGTTGCCCCAAGTGCTCAAAATCCGATTTTTCTTGGTCCAAGGTGCTTGTAGGGAGCTTGTGCATGTTTTTAATGAAGTGGAGATGGAGTTTTGAGGTGTTTTTGGTGGTGTTTGGAAAGATGAAGAGGAGGGGGAGTGAGAGGGCAGCCATGGGTTGAGAGGGAAGAAGAATGATGAAGAACATGAATGAAACAAATGGTTTTGGTCAAAGGAAGACCCCTCGCCTCTCTCTCCCTCTCTCTCTCATGCCCATCCCTCTTAGTTTAATGTTTTCCTTTCCTTTCTTTTTTCTTTCCTCTTCTCTTTTCTTTTCTCTCATTTAAACCCAAACCAAAACATTTGAAAAGAAAAGCCACGGAGGAAAATGTAACAAGTGTGAAAGAAAGACTTGGTGCATGTCACATGCACAAAACTAGCTTAATGCACGATTAGCGATATTTAATCGCGATTAGCATTAAAATTGTATAAAATTAATTATAAAAATTCATAATTTGCTTAAATCAAATAAAACGCCCTCATTTCAGTAATTTCTAAAATTTTCCAATTATTTCATAATTATTTGTATATATTTATATCCTTTTTCGAAACCCCAAGTTCGCAAATCGAGCAGTTTTCGCGAAATAGATTATTTAAATATTAAATTCCAAAAATAATATTTTATATTTTCTGAAATGTTACAATGACTTAGAGATGGCTGCGGTGATTTTTACACTTAAGATTTGGAGACACTACTTACGGCGAGTCGTGCCGAATATTTACGGACCACTAGAAGCTTAAAGTATATCTTTCAGCAGCGAGATCTAAATTTGAGACAGCACAGATGAATAGATCTAGTGAAAGACAATGACTGCGAGATTCTTTATCGTCCAGGCAAGGCGAATGTTGTGTCAGATGCTTTGAGTCGGGGGCCCGGAGATAGCTTTTCTTGTTAAGCACAGTTCAGAAATAGTCGACGGCAGATTAGCATATTCTTTGTAACAGCCGAGTACAGTTCAAGTTTACGTCGACCGAGGGAAAACTTGTCCGTGTCCGTGCACATCCACAGTTATTTGATAATATCCGTGAGGCATAGTCCGATGACGTTCGTTTATCAGAGATCTTGGAGCAGGTTCGACAGGGCAGAGATTCAGAGTTCGTGATTGACGATCAGGGAATACTATGAATTAGAACTCGACTATGTGTGCCAGATTCCGAGGGATTGAGACGCGAGATCTTAGAGGAGGTGCATCAGTTAGTATATAGTGTTCATCTAATGTATTATATTTTGAGAGAAGTCTACTGGTGTGGAGGGGTGAAGAGAGATGTTACAGATTTTGTTTCGGGACGCTGACTTATCAGCAAAGTCAAGGCTGAGCATCAGAGGCCGGCAGGAGAATTGCAACCCTTTCCCATTCCGGAGTAGAAATAGGAGCGGATTTCTATGGATTGTTGATTGTAAGGATGTTTTCGCGCGCTTGCGCTTTTAAAGGATGAATCAAAGAATATTAACCGCAATCAAGAACGGCGTCGCTTGGTAGCTAGCCGGTTGAGTACGGGTCGGTCCACAGGGAGATGGATTCCTTATCTTTGTGTTCTAACGAGTTAATCCAAAAAATGGTGTTTTTATTTTAAGATCTAAGAGTTCATTTTTATGATTTTAATTTAACAACTACGGCAGATAAATAAAATTAACAACTACGGCAGATAAATAAAATTTATAATTAGGGCAGAAAAGAAATTTATAACTAGGGCAGAAAAGAAATTAACTAGGGCAAGATAAAAAACTTACTTCTTTATTGATGCACTCTTTGACGATTACATTGAATTGAAAATCTAAGATCTGGAATTTAAAAGAGGCATCTCTAAAGAGGCACCCAAAAGGAGGCACGCTCCAAAAAGAGTTGTAGGGTTCCTATTTATAGATAATAGAAACCCTAGGGTTTACATCTGATCCATATCTAGAATTACAAAAATACCCTTAAGAAAATCGAGTCAATGCACCGACGCACCGACACGCACCGCACGTGCACAGCACGGCCGCGGTTCCGCGGCCATAAGCATGGTTTGGCCGCGGTTCCGCGGCCATATGGTGGTCTTGATGCATAATTTCTTCAGGGCTTCATTCTGTTGCTTTTTCCTTCTATTTTCTTCACTTGGTTCTTCAGAATGTCTTCTAGTTTCTTCCAGATTTCCACAGTGTAGAATGTTGTGGACTTTTACCACTTGCTTCGTGTTGAAGTCTTGAATCTTGCGCTGCCTTTGTCCTTTGTGAAATTGTTCATTGATCTTCGTTTGTCCCTCAAACTGTAAGCATGATCAAGATTCTTCTATTTGTTTGTCGTAGTCTCACTTTTGTATTGTATTTTCATCATTTTTACTGTTTAGTTCCGAGAACCTGTAACCTGCAACTATGTAGCAGACATGAATCAAAAGCACCTGTTTATTTGTAAAATGAATAAGAATGGGGAATATAATAATGCAAAATTATGATATGAACAAATACCCCCAAACTTATGTTTTGCTCGTCCTCGAGCAAAACTAGTTTATTCTCGAAAAAGACCTAACCTCACTTTCGCAGGGAAACGCGATTGCACTGAGCTCGTGCAACAAGCCGTTAAACCTCTAGGTGTCCCTAGTAGGAGGAGTGTTGTCTCCTGAGGGTTTTCAGCGGTTACTACCCACAAAATCCTATCAATTCGGCCTATTGACTTTTATTCTCCAATTCAGTTTTCTAACAAGAAATTCTATTATCTTCGACTCAGAAATTATCCACCCATATTTTTCACGCTTCCTTATTATTTAACTTAAGATTGTATATGTTCTGTAAATTTATTTAGCTTTTAGCATCTTTTGAGTTTTCCTTCTAAGGTTCCATCTCAACTTAGGAATTTTTATCATCTCTACTAAAGATATAAGTCCTATTTTTCATTCCTATTTTTTATCCAAACCCCAATCATATACCCCTACGTGTGTGTATGCGTCACCCCTACACTTGGAAATTCAATTCAAGCTCTCATACTCTTGTCCATTGTCCTAAGTACTTTTAGTTGGTGAATTTTTAGATGAAATTGCTCACACATCCTTCATGCGACCGTTAATACTTCTTGAGGTACTAACGACCGATTACAAAATGTGTTTGCATATTAAAGCGTAATTCCTAGTCTTGTTACACCTAAGGCTTTAGCAGTGACTCCCAAACCAGTTGGTCTAAGGCACTAGGTGATAAAGCACCCTCGCTAAATATTTTTTTCTATTTATGCAGCCTTAAGTAATTACAAAAACCAGTGTTCATTTTTTTTATCTTTCTCTATTCACACTTATAATTTTATTTTCCTTCATACTAAGGATTTTAGACAAGAGCATTTCAAGGTATCCTCTACTATTCCAAGTTTCAAGGTTCGTGTTTGTACAAGTTGTAGGGTATATATTTTCAGAATTTAGACTTAAACTTAGGAATTATTTTTTTTAGACTTATATTTTAATAAAAATATCAATACTCTTCTCTTATTTTGACTTAGCTCAAGAAGTAAACTCAAAATTTGCCTATTTCTAAATAATCTACAAGGACATAGAATTTTCTACCGTTAAATTTTAAGAAAGGTTATTTTTAGGGTTTTTAATTTACCAAGTTTAGGATCTAGTTTTTCCTAACTAGTCAACCGTCATGTCAAACTTAAGTCAAATATTGCCAAAATTGAACTTTTCAATTTTTATAATTTTTAAAAATTTTCAATTTTTATGAGTTTTAAAATAAGTATGCAAATGCAAAAATATACATATGAATGCGAAGCGAAGGAAGAAGGCTTACCGAGCACACCCCCAAACTTAAACTTGACAGTGTCCTCACTGTCAAGCTACACCAAGAGGGTCAAAATGTCGGCACTCCTCTGTTTATTTTTTTATATATATTTTTTTATTGTTAAAAGAAAAACAAAATATATATACAAAAAGGTCCCCTCCCAAACTTAAGTGAGACAGTGTTTCCACTGTTTTAAGCGTTTAAAGTTCAGAGCTAGGGAGGTGAAAAATCAAACTATATAAGGCCTTACACAGGCTAAAGGTTAGCACCAACCATTCAAAAAATTTATCGTTATAATGGTAGGGTTGGTGAAAGAATGGAGTGTAGAGAAAATAGATGAGAAGCACACGAGACTGTGTGGAGATAGAAGCAGTATACGGTCTCGATGGAGGAGAAGAATGGCGGAAGAGAAAAAAAAATTGTGGTGGTTCGACTTCTTCAAGTGGAGGTTGATTAATCACAAAATCCGTGTCGTTTAAGAATGCGAGTTCGTCGGCGAAAATATCTTCGAAACTTTCATCGAAGGTCTGATTGAACGTTTCAATGTCAATAAGTGTCACGCCAGAATTCAACACACTTGATTTTTCAAAAATTACGGAGGTAGGAGACTCGTAAAGCTCATCTACCTTATTCTCAAAGGATTCTAAATCAGGTAGTTTTTTCTAAAATTATCGAACTCAAAATATCGGATTTTGATTCATTAACACTCGGTATCATTAAAGGAAGATTAGAAGAAGAACCAAAGAAAGTGGGAATACAAACTCGAGGGTAGGGATGGAGTGTATAAATTAGCACAATTTGTAATGACCGATGTGTAAAAAGCGATTGTGCTAATCTATCAACCCACGGAGAAATGATATCAAATCCCTCAAGATTCGTGAGAAAACATGGGTACGTTGAACTTGGTAAACCAGACATTAGAAATGAAAGCGATACGGTCTCTTGCGTGGTCGGAATGATGATGGAGGGAAGTGAGTGAAGAAGGGTATCGGTTAAAGATTCAGGAGGGTGTACACAATCAGTGGAAGGGACAAGATGAATTGGAAAATCCGACTCATCAAACAAAACTGGTTCATCCTCAATAATTTCCTCAATATTCTCCTCAAAATTTAGCTTATCCATGCCATTATCATCAAAATCAAGACGCATGTGAAGTTCGGGAAAAACATTTAATGATTCGGGATGATGAATTGGAGAGAAAAAATCAGTCAAATCTGCGGGTTCATCACCCAAAATATTCCCGGCGTCAATATCCTCGATCAAGTGAAAATCAATTTTTTTAGACACCTCATCAAAAGCATGGATATTTATCAATTCAGGTTCTAGAGTGGAGGTGTAGAGGTCAAAAGGATTGGTGACGGTTTCACTCGAAAGGGACTCTTCACAATCAGGTAAATCAAACACTACAAAGTCGCACAACTCATTACATGTTTTATCTTTAACTGGTAAATCATTTGGGACACTTGATTGAAAACCGGAGTTGTGGGATTCAATTGGGGATGGGTAGGTTTGATTTGGATGTGTGTACATCTCACTCTCACCACTCAAATTCTCATTCTGTCCAACCGCCTCATCATATATTGGAAAATTTGGAGCTAGTTGGAAACTAGCTACCGGTTCACTAGGTTGTCTTGATGAATTAAGGATGGCAATGGACGCATCAAAATTCCTCATCTGTTGGTTTGTCTCTACAATATACGCTTCCAACGACTGTTCTAAACTAGACATGGGTTGTGAAGGGGTTTCAGTAAAAGATTCAAAATTGTTTGGATTCTGGAAACTCCCAAATGGCTGAGTAGATGCAATGTCTAGGGAAGGTGCGAAAGTCGGGTAGGACTGGTAGGAATTGAATGGTTGGACAGGAGTAGGATCAACATTTGGATAAAAAGGTGAATGGACTTGTTGATCCCAAGAACTGGAAGTGTTGAAAGGAGTGAAAGATCGATTACGAGATTGTTCAATATGTTCAGCAATAGACATGGGTTTCGGAGTTACAATAGGACTCGAAAAAGGAGTATCAACGTAAGAAGGTGGTGAATGTTGAAATGGTTGATACAAGGTGGATTTCGAAGTCCAGCTGTTTTTTCTAGACGCTTCTATCCGATCTTTCAAAGAAATTTTGGGCATGGAGGGGTCGTCCGTAATTCGACCAAAACAATTCGCGTAGAAAGCAAAGTTTGGTTCAGGGTATCAAAGTTCGGCAAGAGTTTTGTAAGGTGGTGTACCCATGATGTGATGAATTTTTATTTTTTTAATTTTTACTTTCTTTTATTTTATCTTTTTTTTAAAAAAATTTATTTAAAAAAAATTGTTTTTGGAGTTTTTGAAATTTTTGAAAGTGTTTTGTTTTAGAAATAGTTTTGCAAAAATTTGTACGGAACTACGGCACAATCACAATTTATATATGCACAATCAAGCCTAGAGGTAGGGTTTCCTAAGTCAACTAGACTGCTCCTAACTGTTCCAAAGGGCAAGTTGTGAGATCCTCAAATCGCCTCTTCACCGCCAACTGTGGCCAGGTAAGCACAAGTAAAGAAAGGAGAGATCCGCTCACGAATCACCGTGACTCGGGCCTTTTAAAATTACCTTTCCTACTGTCTAGCCTAGGCACCACAAAGTTAGGTTCAGATAAACGATCGATGCCTATAACCTTTCCTTTGTCCTAATAAGCACGACAGTCCTTAGTTGGCTGAATCTAATATTTTTTATTTAACTCAAGGGTTGATGCAAAATGTTTTTTATGATTTTTGGGGTCCTAGAAAGGATAATGAAATCCCCACCCAATCTTGATTGGTGTTATAGCCCCTTAAAAGTCCGTTTTAAATATGCAAAGAAATTAACACACCAAAAATCTAAAACACTTTCAAAAGATTTTTTTATTTTGTTTTGCAGCGCAAAGAATCCTGCATAAAAACAATTTATTGGAGAGGGAGAAAGATTTTGCGCAAAGAACCCTGCAGGAAAATTTTCAGTTGAGATCGGGAGGTTACAGAGGAGATAAAAAAAATACTCACAGAGGGATATGAGGTGATGATGTCAGCAGGCCGTGGCGGATTCGCGGCCAAAGGCACAGATTTGCGGCAGTTCCGCGGTTATGTGGGCGGCTCAGACCCCAAAATTTCTGTTCTGTTCTGTTCTGTTCTGATTTTCCTCTGTCTGTTCAGATCTTCTGTTTTTGGATTTGTTCACCGAGCTTGCTCCAGATCTGAATTTGTCCTTCTTCCTTTCCTGCACAATTCACACAATATCTCTCAAAAAGAACAAAATGATTTTTATTTTTATTGGATTTTTTTTAAAAAAAAATTGTTTGTTTTTAAAATTTTCAATTTTTATAATTATTAAAAATTTTATTTTTTTATAATTTTTTTATTAACCCGAAATTACACAAAGAAAGAGACTACCGTCTCCCCGGCAACGGCGCCATTTGATTGTAAGGATGTTTTCGCGTGCTTGCGCTTTTAAAGGATGAATCAAAGAATATTAACCGCAATCAAGAACGGCGTCGCTTGGTAGCTAGCCGGTTGAGTACGGGTCGGTACACAGGGAGATGGATTCCTTATCTTTGTGTTCTAACGAGTTAATCCAAAAAATGGTGTTTTTATTTTAAGATCTAAGAGTTCTGTTCCGAAAATTTCTGTTCTGTTCTGTTCTGATTTTCCTCTGTCTGTACAGATCTTCTGTTTTTGGATTTGTTCACCGCGCTTGCTCCAGATCTGAATTTGTCCTTCTTCCTTTTCTGCACAATTCACACATTACCTCTCAAAAAGAACAAAATGATTTTTATTTTTATTGGATTTTTATAAAAAAAAATTGTTTGTTTTGAAAATTTTCAATTTTTATAATTATTAAAAATTTTATTTTTTTATAATTTTTTTTTATTAACCCGAAATTATACAAAGAAAGAGACTACCGTCTCCCCGGCAACGGCACCATTTGATTGCAAGGATGTTTTCGCGCGCTTGCGCTTTTAAAGGATGAATCAAAGAATATTAACCGCAATCAAGAACGGCGTCGCTTGGTAGCTAGCCGGTTGAGTACGGGTCGGTCCACAGGGAGATGGATTCCTTATCTTTGTGTTCTAACGAGTTAATCCAAAAAATGGTGTTTTTATTTTAAGATCTAAGAGTTCATTTTTATGATTTTAATTTAACAACTACGGCAGATAAATAAAATTCATAATTAGGGCAGAAAAGAAATTTATAATTAGGGCAGAAAAGAAATTAACTAGGGCAAGATAAAAAAAACTTACTTCTTTATTGATTAACTCTTTGACGATTACATTGAATTGAAAATCTAAGATCTGGAATTTAAAAGAGGCACCCAAAAGGTGGCACGCTCCAAAAAGAGTTGTAGGGTTCCTATTTATAGAGAATAGAAATCCTAGGGTTTACATCTGATCCATATCTAGAATTACAAAAATACCCTTAAGAAAACCGAGTCAATGCACCGACGCACCGACACGCACCGCACGTGCACAGCACGGCCGCGGTTCCGCGGCCATAAGCATGGTTTGGCTGCGGTTCCGCGGCCATATGGTGGTCTTGATGCATAATTTCTTCAGGGCTTCATTCTGTTGCTTTTTCCTTCTATTTTCTTCACTTGATTCTTCAGAATGTCTTCTAGTTTCTTCCATATTTCAACAGTGTAGAATGTTGTGGACTTTTACCGCTTGCTTTGTGTTGAAGTCTTGAATCTTGCGCTCCCTTTGTCCTTTGTGAAATTGTTCATTGATCTTTGTTTGTCCCTCAAACTGTAAGAATGATCAAGATTCTTCTATTTGTTGGTCGTAGTCTCACTTTTGTATCGTCTTTTCATCATTTTCACTGTTTTGTTCTGAGAACCTGTAACCTACATCTATGTAGCAAACATGGATCAAAAGCACCTGTTTATTTGTAAAATGAATAAGAATGGGGAATATAATAATGCAAAATTATGATATGAACAAATGTATTATGGGTCTACCTAGAACTAGTCGAGAGTATGGCTCTAATTGAATGATCGTAAACCGATTGACGAAAGCATCTCACTTTCTGCCAGTGAAGACCCCTTTCAGATCATTCAGTATGCTCAGACATATGTTGATAGAGTTTTCCTATAATAACAGCTTCCAGGAGACGATTCAGATGGCACCCTTCGAGGCATTATATGGGAGGAGATGTTGATCGCCCGTTTGTTGAACAGAGCTCTGTGAGAGTAGTGTTTTGAGACCACAGATTGTGCAGGAGAAGACCGAAAGGATTCAATTGATTTGGGATAGGATGAGAGCGGCCCAGAGCTGGCAGAAATCTTATGCAGACTGACGTTGGCGCAGACTTGAGTTTATAGTAAGCAATCATGTTCTCTTGAGGGTTTCCCCGATGAAGAGCGTGTTGAGATTCGGAAAGAATAGAAGGCTTAGTTCCAGATATGTGGGTCCCTTTGAGATTCTCGAGCAAGTCGGCGTAGTTGCTTATCGTTTAGGTTTTCCACCCAGCTTTCCAGATATTCACCCCGTGTTTCATGTATCAATACTCCGCAAGTACCTTCTTGACCTCTCTTACGCGATTCGGTACCAGACAATTCAGCTGGAGCGTGATTTTTCTTTCACAGAGTGGCCGATAGTCATTCTAGATCGGCAGGTGAAAAAACTGAGGTTAAGGTCATACCATCCGAAAAGGTTCTTTGGCGTGGCCCGAGCGGCGAAGAGGTCACGTGGGAAGCCGAGAACGATATGAGAGAGAACTATTCCCATCTCTTCGAGGGTACGCATAGTTAGATTTTAAATTCGGGGACCGAATTTCTTTAAGGGGTAAAGATTGTAACGTTTTAAAAATCGTTTAAGTGAATTTTCCGATAATCGGTAATATAACCTGTGTTTTCCGTAAAAACCAAGATATAATTATTTTTCAACATAGACTTAAATATACCTATTCTAGCTATGTAATTGCTAGTATTTGGTAATTAATTGGTCACTTGTAAATTTCAAGTTTACTTAAATATTTTTCTTAATTAATTATTTTAATTATTATTTCAAGCTTTCACTTATACATCTAATTAGCGATAATTACAATTTAGAATGGGTTAATACAAGTTTAGTGCTCTATGACAACTTAACACTCACTTTGTTACATGACATTTCTTTTAGCTTTCTAGAAATTTTAGGAAAAGGTTTAATAGAAATAATTAAAGAGAAAAGATGACAAGGAGTTGATATGTATGTGGGGGTATGGTTACCTCTCTTTCTCTCACTCACCCACACACACAAAACCCCTCTCTCTTTCTAGGCCGAAACCAGCAGCCCCCCTCCCCCCCCCCTCTCCTTCAACTCACTTTCTCATCTCATCAAAAAAAGAAAATAGAAATAAAAGAAAAGGAAAGGAATAAATAATTGAGGTATGGAGGTATGTTGACTTAAGGTATGGGTGCATGAAACTTGAGCTCACTCCCTCACCCACACACACACCCCTCTCCCCCCTCTCCTGGCTGCAACTGCAGCAGCAGCAGCCCCCCCCCCCCCCTCTTTGTCTTCATCATTTCATTGCAAAACCCTCATTTTTCCTCATCAAAAAAATCCACAATTTCAACTCTAAATCCTAGCTAAACAATCACAAGTTTTTCTTAGTCTAATCTAATATGGATCTTGGAGCAAGGATGCAAATTTGGAGGCTAGGTTTGCATGTTTGATCTCATGATCTTGAGGTATAAAACTTCATCCAAATTGTATCTTCTTAATTATATGCTTAAATCTAATTTTAATTAGATGTTAATATAACTTTAATTGCAAATAAAATTTTAAAGAGAAATGTTTGAGATTAAATTAAAATTTACATCACTTGATTTAGTTAGCAATATGTAGTTTAACATGTTAAGACATGAAAAATCTAATCTAGTTGTTAAGGTGCTAATTGTTATTTTTTCTAAATTGTCTTAATTATATATTTTGCAAACTAAGTTTTTAATTAGTGTGTGAATAGGTGAAATTAAAATTTAGTTAGGGTTTATGTGACTTAATTAAGTTATGAAATGAATATTGTTACAACTAGATTTGTTAAAACAATTAGATTTGAACTAAAATGGTAAGTTGTTAATTACTAGGTTTTTGGAATAAATCGATTTTAATTAAGTAGAGATTTTGATGATATACAACCTATTTCCTAATATATTTAGTGTGTTGTGAATGCGCGATTGGTGCGATTGGGTTCTAAGCTTGGTAGTTTCCACGTATTGCGACCCTAGTTATGGGTTGTGGCGTTGTCGCGAGCGCGTTTTGTGCACCAAGTGCATGCGCGTCTAGTTAGTACGCGCGGTTGACTTATATTGTCTGTGTCCGCGACTATTTATATGTGTATCCTCTTATTTACTTGTGTACGATTCTAGGATCAGGTGCAGAGGTGTCGGACGTGGCGCGGAAAGTCAAGGTTAAGATTTGATCAGATTTGCCGAGGTGTCCCGGTGAGTAGATCTACATATCTACGGGGGAATCGTATGGATGGCGCGAGACGCCCGATAGTCAGGATTTCTAGTAGTGCTTGTATTTATATGCGTAGTCTTCTAGTCATTCATCTCATTGCATTGCATCATCATAAATATATATGATATTATCTCATAGGACACTTGCACCATTACCATTGGTTCATGTTGCACGTGCACTAATCATGTGAACACACACGCCTTTGGTAATTTCTATACTACGAACACTATAGAACTTTCTTAGAATCGGTATCTGTGCAATTGCATCATATATGATCTGTAGACTTGTACTTGTATATTCATTTCATCAGGATGGATACATAGGATTGTTAGTCATATATACATACATCATTGCATCATGATTCATGCATAGCTTCTGGCCGTACTTCGCATGGTATATACTATTGTAACATAGACATTTATCATCACCGACATGTTTACATATTGTAATTCTTCTCGAGGATTTCAGTATTGATGAGATTTCTGGATTTTGGGGAAAACCGCAAAAACTTATTTAACCTATTATCATTTTAAAAATAGAAATTTGTGATTTTCTCGTGATATGATGTGTATGGCATCCACCATGTGTTTTCTCGGTTCTTGAGCGGTATCATATTGTAGGGTTACTAGGCACACTAACAAGGCTCTACAAGGCATCGACCATGCCAAAATTAAATTTTTATGTGCCGAACAACCCTAAGCAAGATCGTATACTAGAGTTTAGGCGAAACTAATAGTAGGTAAACAACTTTACTTCTAAGGGGTCACGATATACAACCTTTGTAGATCGGTCCTTCACTTCTATAGCTCCTGGTTGAAGTCCCTTCGCTGCGATCAAGGTTCTCCCGGGCTCTTGCATGGCTTCACGAGGCGAAAGATGCGACCTTGCTTGAAGTCTCCGAGGCCGAAGATGATCTACGTCGAGGGAATTCCGACTCAAGCTACTACTTCACTAATTTGAGAATTAGTGAAGCAAACACCCTATACTAAAGTGCTAGTCTAGTAGAGGATGGAGAAATAGGAAGTGGGTTCTCTTTGGATTTTTATTTCTCACTTTAGTTCTCACTTTTGATCAAACCCTAGCAAGCTTTTTCTTTCTTAACAATGAAGAAGATGAAGAAAAGAAAGAGATGAGGATAATGATCAAGTGAGAAGGCTAACCATGGTGAGTGAGTATCATATACTAACTCTTGTAGAGACTTAACCCTAGGCTAATTGCTATGGTTGGGTTAATAAAAATCCATAGTAAAAACAAACTCAAGTTGAATTAGTCAATGCATCCACAAGCTTCCACAAGCTTCATGCATTTTCTAATCCTCCACTTGATTTTGTAATTACTTTAAATATTAAAAACCCAAACTAAAAATTAGCATAGTGTAAGTCTCTTATACCCATGGATGATGTATCATCAACCATGATACAATAATGTAACACATTTTAATATATATCATATATATATAGTAAAGATGTGTACATGTGAGAAAAAACCCTAAGTGAACATGTGTTAGTTAATGTAAACTAGTATATCAAATATACAATTATACAATAAATTATTAAATCAACACATGACTTAATAATCCGGTTATATCACATATAACCGACTAACATTCAATGTATCGACTTATCGAATCAATACTTGATTCGATAACCCGGCTATATCATATATAACCGACCGATACAAAAAGTCGCGAGAATAGAATACGGTATCACATACACGCATTATTCTCGGTCCCGCACATATCACATATGCGCCCCTATTTCGTTTTGCCTGAGCCAGTAAAACCTCTATGTAGGACTCTAAAGACTCGTCAATACGCCGGCAGTAGGTGATGATCACATCACGCATCCACAAGCCGTCAGCGGTACTAGCTGGACGTAACGACTACCCGGGTATTGAGCGATCAGAAGATCAGCAAGCAAGCCCGCTCCAACTCCTGTAAAAGCCTACCGGTAACACTTCCCGTACAGTCCGGTCTCCTCGTCTGATATGTCGCATATCAAGTCTAGGGGTGGTAAACGTCAGACCCCAATAACCGATAAGTCGTGCCGATGTGAGGCTCATAACGGGTCGAGAAACTACTGGTAACACTTACCAGTAAATCTCTATATCAGCCCTGCCCAGGGACTTCCCTTTTACGGCCAATCGAGCATTGCGCAACATCAACCCCCAATACCGGGAGAGACGAAACCCCTCCTATCGCTCATTGCCTCCATGTGACTCGGGACTGTACCCAAAAACCACCGTTTTGCACTCCCTCATGGACGTGGTAAGGTGGAAATCAAAGCACAGTGGGAATCACACAAGACTCTATGACGATCTCGGGTCTATAGACTAACCTGCACAAGTGTCACCAGAGAACTGCCATCTGACGTGAGGTATAATACCATCTGGGAGTTCTCGGCGAGTCCGTCCAGTGTACCCAGTCTCCACTGAGCACCCGTATACCATCTCTGATGTTAAACACCAATGGATATGGGAACATCCATCGCCCATCTCATGGGTCGAGAAGCGTATACGCTAGTCTACACTGGTATATCGATGCCCCATCTCGATACACCCACGACTAGGGACCTTGAAGGATGTACTTATGGACTACCATGTCCCCACTAGTATGATCCGCATCATAATCCAGATAGTCAAGTACACATCCTAAGGGCTTTACCAACATTTAACTATAAGACAGTATAAAGAGGCAAGTATACATGTTAAAGTAAGAGCAACCATATAGCATACTATCATATCGAGCAAGAAAGTCCTCTCTATATATGTCCAAGCATCCAATATAATATACATCATCTGTACAATACTGGCCTCTAGGGCATACATACAACTAACACATATACCCGATTCGAGGAGGGGGATGCACCGTCTGTGGGGACATGGTGGACCCAGTGCGGTACCTCGGGGCAAGAAGATCGCACAGATGGCGTTGAGCCCGGCAGGGGAGCACTACCAACCGGTTATGTTGACGCGGTGGATATCCAGAGGATATCGACGTAATCATGAGATTTGATGATATGGGTCGATCCGGACTGACGGAGCCCGAGATATTGAGACATTGAGATATTGAGATATTGGGATATATATTTTGTGTCGATACTTCACACGGATTTTCTGTTGATTTCATTGATGATACTTCAGTTTATTGCACAGAGGTTTTTCTAAGATAAGAATAAAGATTTTTTCATACCAGACTTGTGCAAGTTTCGTTTTGATTATGCATTCATGTTGTATTCATGTTAGTACATTGTATCATATCGATATGCGTAGATTGAGACGCATTTGTGTGCATGCTTACGATCGCCTTTTGAGATGTTACTTACTAATCACGAGTTGGTAACTCACCCCCGTTGTGCTACAGTATCTTGCAGGTCCGACCCGTCAGCACAGTGGCGACGAGCGCACTTCCTCTTTTTGTTCCTTTTGCTTGGACTTGCGGCATTGCTAGTAGGTGGGTTGCTAGGATATGTTATTCCATCATGTATTTTATTTTGTATCTAGTATGCTCCATCTACCCTTGTATATTGGACTAGACGGTGAGACTCGTGAGATTTGTATTCGTGGTTTGGTGTCGATGCTCACTTGAGCAGAGGTGGTATCTGCTTATTTCTTGTTTTCAGATGTTTATTGTGCACTTTCGATATACATATTGCATGTGATTGTGATTCCACCTTTGGCGAAGAGCTAGCTCCCGCTTGGGGATGCCTTTATTCATTATTTTTATGTATTTCATGTGTTGTACTCGTTTGGGGACCAGTATTTACAAAGCAGACTCTGCCAAAATTTTTGGGAAATTATGATGTTGCTTTTAAATATTTAATACCACTTATTTGTTAAAATTGCTTTCTTTAAAACATGTTTTCCTTCACTCTAATTGTTAAACGGTTTAGTTTTCTGGGCTTTGGCTTACTTAGACTACGTTATGCTTTTAGACGTTTCGTAATTTAAGTGCCAGTCACATTTCGTACCTTCGGGTCGTGACAGACACCAAGGACACTGAAAATGATATATACATGATTGCTTGGATGTGTGAAAAGAAGACCAGAGACTTATGTGCAGTGAAGTGAGTTAAATATGAAAATCAGAAGGTTTTAGCTCGAGATAAGGATATCAATAAAAGATGTAGAGATTATTTTGACAAATTGGTTAATGAGAACTTTATTAAGAATTTGGATTGACTTGTCATTCAATTTCAAGATATAAATCGCGATTTCATGCGTAAGATAAGAACATCTGCAATTATAGAGGTTTTGAAAAGAATGAAATCAAGAAAAACTGTTGGTCCAGACGGGATTCTTATTGAGATATGGAGATACCTAGTAGAGATAGATGTTAAATGGATGAAAAATCTGTTTAATAAGGTTTGGTAAGACAAAAAAATACCAAATAAGTGGAGGAAGAGTACCCTTGTATCGTTCTACAAGAACACGGATAACATTCAAAATTACTCAAACTACCGTGGAATAAAACTCATGTGTCACACAATGAAAATTTGGGAGAGAGTGATTGAACACATGCTAAGGTATGATGTTAAAATAACAGAGAAATAGTTTGGGTTCATGCCTGGACGATCGACGAAAGAGAATATTCATTTATTTCGTTAATTTACCGAACGTTTTCTAAAGAGAAGGGATTTTTATATGATTTTTATTGACTTAGAAAAAATTTACGATAAGATACCTAGGAAGGTATTATGACGGACAATGATGAAAAAGGGAGTCGCGATCAGGTACGATGACATAATCAAAGGATATGTATGATGAAGTAGTGGCAAATATAAAGACTTGTGGGGGTCTAACAAGAGATTTTTCGATCACAATTGGTTTACATCAAGAATCTGCATAAAATCCATTCTTGTTTTCAATAGTGATGGATAATCTTACTAAAACTATTCTGGATGAGACAACTTGGTGTATGTTATTCGTTAATATTATTCTGGCAAATGTGACGAAAGCATTGGTTAATTCCAAATTAGAGTTATGGAGGCAAATGTTGGAATCTCAGGGGTTTATATTGAATAAGTCCAATAGAGCATATATGCAATACAAATTTAGTAACCAGAGAAGACGAGATCACAATGGTATAAAACTGGATGGGCAAGAGATATCACCAAGCGATCAGTTTAAATATTTAGGATCTATCATACAAAAGGACGGTGAGATCGATAGCGATGTCGACCAAAGGATTCTAGCTGCTTGATTGAAATAGAGGAGAGCAATCGGGATTTAGTACGATTGTAACTTTCCGTTGAGATTGAAATAGAAGTTTTATCGAACTACTATTCAATCTGCCTTATTATATGGTACAAAATGCTGAACTCTTAAGAAATATCATGCAAAGAAGATGCACATAGCGGAGATGTGCATGCTTTGTTGGATGTGCGGTAATACTAAAAAGAATAAGGTGCGAAATGAGAAGATTCGTGCAAAGGTTGGTGTAGCACCCGTGAAGAAGAAGATGTGGGAAAACTGTTTACGATGATTTGGTCGTGCGACGCAAACCTACGGAAGTACCGGTTCGACGAATGGATATTCTCGATTTATGCCAAGTCAAAAGGGCTAAAGGAAGACCGAAAAAAACGTGGATGGAGACGATACGAAAAGACATGAATGCCAAAGGTCTTAATTTCAATCTCGACGTGATTCTCATTGACTTAGAGAAGGGATAGGAGTGAATGGAGGCAGAGGATTCATGTGCTCACCTCGGCGTGATTCTCATGTGGGTTCATATAGCCTACTCTATATGCTTGGGATAAAAGGCTCGCTTGTTGTTGTTTTTTTTTTTTTAAAGTATATCACGCGCATACATTAATATTTTAGTTTTTCTTAACGACAGTTCATGTTTTTTACAACCCTTCAACATATAGAAAGATATTCTCACTGAATAATCTATAAGTAAATAAATTTTTTAATTTATATAATGGCAGACTTGCATTAAAGATTAATTAAATCGGAAACCACAAAATATTCTCATATGCATGCATGTGACTTTTAAGAAAAAAGGGACGTTCACCCCCACATTCTAGAAGTGGTTCCATTCCTAGAAAGATCAAATTCTTTTACCATCAATGGTTTAAAAGCCAGAAGAATGGTGACGATCGAGAAAGCTGTGCTATTTAGAGCTATGAAAGAAAATATCCCTAAACGTACATGCGGAAACCTTATGATGCAAAATCAAGACATTCAAAAAGTATATAATAACAAAACCTCTTCTAATATTTGCAAATAATGGATTATATATAACCTAAAAGTTCTATTGCTATGGTTCAGTCGTTAACATTTCAGACTTTGCCTAATTAGAGGGAACAATGAAGGATTGATTCAGAAAACATAGAATATTTTCTTAAGCTTATCAAGCTTTTGAGCATTCTATATTTAAAATGGAAGCCTATTGTTATGGAAAAATGCTTCCAAAGCTGCATCTTATTCAAAAACGCTGCTGCAGAGTATGGCTTTGGTCACGGTTTTAACCGTGACCAAAGACACTTTTGATCACGGTTAAAACCGTGACACACCCATCGCCTAAAACCCCATCACGAGAAACATATTCACGCCTTTAACCATGACCATATCTCTTTTTCGACACGGTTAAGACCGTGACTATATACGTAGCGTTACTAAAAACGGTTCAAACAACTAAATGAAATTTGTGTGGGGTCCACATATATGGTCACGGTTAAGACCGTAATGTCACGACCCGAAAGAGCACGTGACTGGCCCTTGAACCATATGAAGTCTATAGAACTCTATCTGATCCAAGTAAACCAAAAGCCCAGAAATCTAAAACCATTTTAAGAGTAAATAAAGAAAACTAGTTTTTAATAAGCAAGAACATATTTTGTAAATCAAAGATTTTTAAATAACTAAGCCGAAATGCATTTTTAAAATGTGTAGTCTTTTCTGAAAATTCCGGCAGAGTTTCCTTTGTAAAAACTGACCCCGTATGGGGTGCAACAAGAATAATATATATATGCAGTGATAAAAGGCACCTCCAAGCGGGAGCTAGCTCTTCGTCAATCGACGGTCACAACCACACAAACAATATAATATACAACGCCGAATGGCGAGGATCAAAACTCAAAAGAAACTCACAATAACATGAAAACCGTAATATTGCTACACGCGACTCTAAGGTCGAAATAATACATTACTAGTGTCTAAGTCTGAAACAATATACAAGTTTTGGTTGATGGAATTCTAGATACAAAGGAATAATACAAGTACAATGGTGGTTCTTGATGCAAAAGAACCCACCTGCCAAATGCAATTCACCCGCAAGGAAGCAGTGTGCCAGAAATGCCGCTATGGAACCTGTACGGCAAAACCTGCAAGAACTGTGACACAACGGGGGTGGGTTGCCAACTCGTGAATAGAGAATATCTACAAGCAGAAATCGAATGCATCACATAATTCTAGGTCAATACGATCAGATATATAAACCTCAAAGAATAAGCCTGAAATATGATAAGGTGGCAATGTAACATCTAATCGTGTATGTAATGCCAAGTACCCATACTAGTGCCTTAGGTAATAACATGTCGTAAATATAAGGTATGTCTGCATGAAGTAAATATGATGAAGTATCGAAATAGATATCAATACACATATATTAGCGTCCCATTCCACTAATATTGGTATAAGGGTATATATAACAGCGCCCTCATACCCTGTTATATATACAAATGAAGTATGATCAATCTAATAAAAGTTTGTATGTGATCAATATCTGTATATATGTGTATCTCGTCCACCTGTCACCCAATGACAATAAGCATCATGCATGTAAATATGAGGATATAATCAAAATCATGGAAAATATCATGTAACATGTACCTAGCATCGGCACGTAAATCCTCGTCCATATGGGGCTCCGTCTGCGGTATCGGCCCTCGGCCCCGGCAGCACGGGTCAGCCCATGTCCATATCTCAACTCCGGTCGGTATCCCCCGGATATCCGCCGAGCTCAAATACAATCACCGGTAGGTACTCGCCCGCCTCCAGGCTCAATCGGCAAAATCCATCGATCATCTTGCCGAGGGGAACCATACCGGGCCCCACCATGTACCCTCATACGGCACACACTCCTCGTATGGGGTATATAATCAGAACCGATAAATCTCATGGTGGCTGCGCAAATATCATATCAAGGAAACCGGGTTTTTCAATTAAGTACATACTCTCCTTTGAAATTATCCACGGTTCCCAAATCCAGAAATATCATGAAAACAAATATCTCAATATGTATAATTAGAAAGCATGATGTATGTGACATAGAATAATAGTATGCACATACAAGGTCATTGTAAGTCCACGTTGCCAACCTCGGTTCTTGCGGGGAGACGGAAACGGTATAAAAATCAAATTTTTAGCGCACTAGGCAACATGGACAAACAAAAGTCGGGATCTTTTCTAAACAAAACTAGCTACCAAGCTAAAGAGAGTTAGCTACTCGGAAAAGATATTATACCTCAATTGAACTCCTTCTTCTTGAACTCTTTGTATAGGTTGGATGGTGCTTTCCTTGTCGCCTTCTTTCGTCAAAGATGGATCCACCTGAGGGTTCAACCTTGGGCTCCTTTCTCGAACTTTGAGAGAACTAAGGTCTTTGGCTTGCTAGACCTTCAACCCTAGAGTGAGTAGAGAGTGGTTTAGAATATTTTATCTCAAGGAGAGGTTTCTCAACACATGAGATTGTATCTCTTTGAACTAAAGGAGGAGGAAGAAGAAGAGAGGAGAGAGAATGGTTATGATAGAATGAAAATGGTTTTTTACAACCATGACAATATCTAGTGAATTATCAAATTAATAAAATTAATCTAAATGAAAAGTTGATGGAAGGTTTGATAAGACTATTATCATTTCACATTAAATGGTTTTGCTAGAATCAAAGAGCATCTTTGATGTGTAATGATGATAGTCAATGTTTCAACCATGGTCAACAAGTCAACCTTGGTCAACATGTCAACAAACCCAACCATGATACATTTTCATTTAATTAATATTATTAATTGATAATTCACAAATTCATTAGGGTTTGGAAAAAGACGACTGTCAACTGTGCATACACACCCGTTCCGAAACCCTAATGAAAATCATCTTCCTCCGCCTCCATTATCTGTGCATACACACCCGCATTCGTGTTACGAGGAACATGAATACTATGAGATAAAACTAACCCCAAAACATATACTAGGATCTGGCTCAAACCAGAGCCCGCTAGTAATATCCGTCCGGACTCCAAACGTGCACAAGTGCGCGGATGAGAACGAACCTTGTCGCAAAACCATGCGACCTCTACTCTGTTTTGCCCAAAGGCGAATAGCCCTCTGTGTGGGACTCTAAAGACTCGACACTACGCTGTCAGTGGGTTTAACCACAGACCGCAAGCGGCACTAGCTGTACGTAACGGTCCCCAGGTAGATGCCGATAAGAAGACTGACGAGGTGAACCCCGTCTGAACTCCTACTGAGCCTGAATGTGACAGTCTCCGTACATTCCAGTCTGTTCGTCTGATACATCGCATGGTGGGCCTAGGGGGGCGGTAAACGTCAGTCCCCTAATAGCGGTACAAGTCGTGTCGGAGTGAAGCCCAGAACACCCTGAGATAACACTGGAAACCTACCAGTATATCTCGCTTGCCCTGGCCAGGGACTACTCGTGTAATGGCTCTCCTAGACACAGCGTGATGTCAACCCCCAATACCGGGAGAGACGAATCCTGTCTAACCGTCACTGCCTCCAAGTGCTTCGGGACTGCACCCAACTACTACCTGTTTGCATGACTCCTTTGAGCCGTGGTAGGGTAGTGATCAAAGTGCAGTGGGAACAACTCGAGGCGAAGTGACAGTGTCAAGTCAGCGGACTAAGCTGTACTCATGTCACCTGGGAACTGATAACTGACGATAGGTATAATACCAACCAACAGTTCCCGACGAGTCATGTCCAGTGTACTCGTAACCTAACGAGCACCCGCATACTATCTCAAGTACGACGTACTGACGGCTGTGGGACAGACCGTCTCCCACGCTGGGATGAGAAGCGCATACGCTAGTCTACTCCGGAGTATCGATGCCCTGTCTCGATAGTCCAACGACTAGGGACCTATATAAGGATGTGCTTATAGATTACCCATCCCCTACGGGTGTGAGCGCCATCACAAAGCTGGTAATCAAGCAAAAATCCTAAGGGCTCTACTAATATGTATATAAGCGATATGCTAAAAGAAACACATGCACATATTGAAGTAGAGACAAACCAAGTAGCATACTGCCATTTCGAGCAAGATTGTATATACAACTGTGAATATCCCAAGCTTCCATCAAGTAATATACATACTAGTATGATACAGTAATGGCCTCTAGGACATATACAATAACAATCTCCCACTTGCTCTAAGGCCATGTACTGGCGTATCGAAGACCTATCATCTCGATCACCCGCTCGAACTGAGTCTGGGGCAAGGCCTTGGTGAATGGATCTGCAGTGTTATCTTCTGAAGCAACCCTCCGAACCTCGATCTCCTGGCGATCCACGATCTCCCTGATCAGGTGATACCGCCTTAAGATGTGTCTGGATTTCTGATGGGACCTGGGTTCCTTCGCTAAAGCTATAGCCCCGTTGTTGTCACAATACAAAGGTATTGGGTCAACAATGGACGAAACCACTTGAAGTTCTTTCAAGAACTTCCTTATCCAGACAGCTTCTTTTGCGGCATCATATGCAGCGATGTATTCCGCTTCCATAGTCGAGTCAGCAACGGTTTCTTGTTTGGAGCTCTTCCAACACACCGCCCCTCCATTGAGGGTAAAGACAAAACCCGACATGGACTTGGAATCATCCTTGTCACTCTGGAAGCTGGAGTCAGCAAAGGCCTTAATCTGGAGGTCTTTTCCGCCATACACCAAGAACATCTCCTTAGTCCTTCTCAGGTACTTGAGAATGTTCTTTTCCGCTATCCAATGTTTCTCCCCAGGGTTTGATTGATACCTGCTTACCACACTCAGTGCATAAGCCACATCTGGTCTGGTACACAACATCGCATACATTATAGAGCCTACCGCAGAAGCGTAGGGTATAATAGACATGCAATCCCTCTCCAAATCAATCTTGGGAGACATCTTTTTGGAGAGGGTGATCCCGTGACAAGCCGGTAGATTACCGCGCTTGGAATCTTCCATACTGAATCTCTTCAGTATGGTGTCGATGTACCTAGACTGTGAAAGTCCTAATATCCTCTTGGATCTGTCACGGTAGATCTGGATACCCAGAATGTATGAGGCATCACCCAGGTCTTTCATGGAGAACCTGTGTGACAAGAACCCCTTGACAGATTGTAGCATAGGAATGTCATTTCCTATTAAGAGAATGTCATCTACGTATAAAACGAGGAATACTACAGTTCTCGCTACAAATCTACAATAGATGCATGGTTCATCTAGATTTTTGATAAAGCCAAATCCCTTAACCGTCTCATCAAAACAGATGTTCCAACTCCGCGATGCCTGCTTTAGTCCATAAATGGACTTAAGCAACTTGCACACCTTTCCGCTGCTCCCACTCTGAATGAAACCCTCTGGCTGGTCCATATAGACACACTCCTCTAAATGTCCATTTAGAAAAGCGGTCTTTACGTCCATCTGCCAAATCTTATAATCGTGGAAGGCAGCGATGGCAAGAAGGATCCGAATGGATTTCAGCATAGCTACTGGAGAAAAGGTTTTGTCATAGTCCAAACCAGGTCGCTGACGAAAACCCTTTGCAACCAGTCTAGCTTTATAGGTCTCAACCTGTCCATCTACACCAATCTTCCTTTTGAAGACCCACTTGCATCCTACGGGTTTTACCCCATCTGGAGCAATGTCCAACGTCCATACTTTGTTGGTGTACATGGACTCCATTTCGGTCCGCATTGCATCCAGCCATTTTACCGAGTCGACGCTCTGAATGGCTTGTTGGAAGCTAGTAGGCTCATCACAATCTATGATGCAATCCTCTCTATCCCTGTCAATGAGAAAACCGTAGTATCTCTCGGGCGGATAAGACTGCCTACTACTCCTGCGGAGTGGCGTGGGAATGTCCTGATCTTTCGCCCTCTGGTTCTACTAAGCTTTCAGTAATAGCTTGTGGTTCTGGAATTTCATCCAGTTCTATTGCGCTCCCACTTATTTCTTTTTCTAAGAACTGATGTTCCAAAAAATGGGCATTACGAGAAACAAGGACTTTTTGTTCCTCTGCGTAATAGAAAAGATACCCCCTGGAGTTCTTTGGGTATCCCACAAACTTGCACAGTACTGAGCGTGCCTCGAGTTTGTCTGTATGCTGCTTTTTGACATAAGCTGGACATCCCCAAATCTTCAGGTATTGAAGATAGGTTTTTTCCCACTCCATAACTCATATAGTGTGGTAGGCACAGTCTTAGTGGGAACTCGGTTCAAAAAGTATGCAGCTGATTCTAGCGCATATCCCCAGAACGATCGCGGTAACTCAGCGTTACTCATCATGGACCGTACCATATCCAATAGGGTTCGGTTCCGTCTCTCCGATACACCGTTATGTTGCGGAGTGTATGGAGGAGTAAGCTGAGAGAGAATTCCATTCTCTTTTAAGTAACCCAGAAACTCGGCACTCAAGTATTCTCCACCTCGATCAGATCTTAGTGTCTTGATACTTTTGCCTGTTTGTTTTTCTACTTCATTCTTGTATTCCTGGAATTTTTCAAAAGCTTCGGATTTATGCTTCATTAAGAAGACATGTCCGAACCTTGAAAAATCATCCGTAAAAGTAATGAAGTAAGAATAACCGCTTCGTGCATGTGTAGACATTGGACCGCACACGTCGCTGTGTACGAGTCCCAAGAGCTCGCTCGCTTTTACTCCGTGTCCAGTGAACGGAGTCTTTGTCATCTTTCCTTTGAGATAGGATTGACAAGTTGCATATGATTGATATTCGAACGGATCCAAATATCCTTCTGCATGTAACTTAGTCAACCTTCTCTCATTGATGTGACCCAGTCTACAATGCCATAAGAAAGTTTTATTGATTTCTGGAGACTTTCTTTTGTGTGTATTCTGGACATTGAAAATCTGTGGTTGGTTTAATACGTATATACCGTTGTTCAATGTACCTGACCCAATCAATACTTGATTAAGGTGAATTTTCACTACATTACTTACAAATGCAAATTCATAACCTTCTTTAGATAATAAAGATACAGAAATGATATTACAGGTTGCATTTGGTACAAAATAACAACTACGTAAAACCAAAAAGTGTCCATCCGACAATCCCAGGTGATAGTCCCCCACGGCCTCAGCATCCATGCTAGCTCCGTTTGCAACTCTGAGGGTCATGTCACCTGCCTTCAAAACTCTATGCTTTCTCAACGCCTGTAAAGAATTACAGATATGAGATCCTGATCCGGTATCCAATACCTAGGATGTAGAGTTTATTGATAGACAGTTTTCAATAACATACACACCTGAAGCTGAAGCCGCAACTCGCTTCAGATCCTGGGTTCTGGCCTTCCAAGCCTTACAATCCTCTTTCCAGTGTCCACTTTTGTGACAATAGAAGCATTCTTCCTTCCCCACCAGCTTTCCCGCTACCTTTGTTGCCTTTCCTTTTCCCTTCGTATCCACTTTACTGACACCGCCTCTTGGTTTGGCGGGAGCTTTCTTCTTCTTACCCTTAGCTTTCGCCCTGGATCTAGAAGAGGAAGATCCTCCTACAAACAAAGTGGATGTCTCCCTACCTTTCTGTAGGGTGCCCTCAGCACTCCTCAACATGTTCAGAAGTTCGAAAAGTTCAACCTCCTTTCCTTGCATGTTGAAGTTAAGGATAAACTGGGCGTAAGTGTAAGGAAGGGACTGGAGAATCAAATCGGTATAGAGTTCATTCTCCAACGTGGTCCCAAGGTCCGCGAGCTCCTCTATGTATCCAATCATCTTAAGCACGTGTTCCGCTACCGATGATCCGACGGCCAATCATGCCGAAAAAAGCTTCTTCGACACTTCGTATCTTGTGATACGAGACTGCTCTCCATACAGTTCTTTTGTATGGAGAAATATGGACTCTAGGTCCATATTCTCATGCCTCCTCTGATGTTCGTTGTCCATCGAGGCAAGCACGAGGCATTTGGCCTTCGCGCAATCGATCTCCCATGTCTTACGGATTTCTTTATCCGCGACGCTGGAGGTGGGACCTGGGACAGGGGGTGCTTTGGTGGTAAGGATATACCCCAACTTATCGTAAGTGATTGCCATCTTGACATTCCTGAGCCAATCTTTGTAGTTTGGCCCTGTCAGTATGTTTTTATCTAGTAATAACTTAAGTCCGGTCATGTTGAATGGTCGCTGCAATTAGGAGAGAGAAAAGAAACACTTTAGCATGATGCTCTTGCAAGTTTAGAGTGGTTTTTAGTTTGTCTAAACAGGATGGCTCCCACTGTCTCTCGAATCCCTTCTCAAACCGTAAAGAAAGAATTAGTCGGGATCGATCTCACCGTACAATACTTGCTTAACCGTTCAGCCAGGCCAGTGTCGGTACTTCGAGGGAGGTTTTCCAACGCTTTCGCGAAGTTCCTTAATTTAAGAACCTCTTTTCCCTGGGGGCATAGCCCCGCTAACACCTTTCTAGACACCTACTAGGTTTATAGCATTGATTGTTAAGTGAGAGTTTTCCCGAGGAGTAGCATATACTCACAGTAGGATCGAGATCCAAATATCATCGTGTGATAAAACCGAAGGAATCCTACCAGAATCATCACACTCCAAATGGTATGCAGTGCTAGCAAGTTTCAGTGCTTATGAAACTCCCGATGTGGATTTTTGCCCCATGCTCTTATGACCTTGGCGTGAGGTCAAAATGTCATAAGTCACATGTCAAGTTCTTCCCATCATTATCCTGGTTAATTTGAACCCATCCGTACCTACCCTTGACGTAGGCCAAAATGACAGTACGACTGTCTCAAACCAACGCATTCTATCTATGCAACAGATAAATATCTGGCAGCTACCAATCACCATGCCTTGGCGTGAGGTCAAAATACATAGCTTGAATACTACCGAACATTTAACTGAAATGATGGAAGGCTGCGAATGGTTTTGGCGAAACCGTGAACATAGTGAACTTGATATAATCGATGGAACGAGATAGCTTTTAAAAGGAGTGGTTCAAGCTCCGCGTTTAAAAGTTTGGTTTTGAAAAGAACCGAGTGGTTTTCAAAGTGTTCCAATCGACTTTTACTTGGTTTATTTTCTTGCATTAGTTCTTTTAATGTGTCCCATCATTTAATCCTACCATTGCAGAAAACAACCAGAATATGACGTACGTTTATGCCATTCGCATTCGCCACGGGGCCCCGTCATCACCCGTTAGGTTACTTAACTAACGACAGAGCGGGGGCTGGGCTAGCGCGGCTGTAAAACATAAGCAACGCCTAAATAGTTATTATATATAAATATATAGCAATGATAGACATTACAGATCACAGATGAATACATTGGATATACTAGGAATCCGCAATCCGTTCAAGCCTGCAACGAAAAGAGGATTACACGGTCACGGTGAATAGCCAATACCCCACCCAAGACCCTTACGGGTGCGGCAAACTACCCTCCAAGTACCCGAAGCGAAGCAACCTCCCTCAACTCCGTGAGTAGGCCACTCGGCACTTCGAGATACCCGGTAGTTTGTGCACCCCTCTATGGATGGGTCTATCCTAGGAGCAAAAACAGTAAAAAGAATTATACAATGACGGCTACAACCTCGACCCGGTTGTGCGGCCATATAAATAATATTACATCAATTTACATATTACATGAATGAAAGAAAAAGAAACACTCATCTCACATCCACCCCGGCTATTCACCCGTGACAATCCAACGCATTCATATACACAAACCATCATCAAACACAGATCACAGATATGTACAACCCCCACTAATCGACATATAGCGATTAGCCGATGTTCAATACATATAAACATCACAGATATAACCGATTAGTCAAAGTATAGTGAAGTTCGATCAAAAATTCGGATTTATAGGCCTCCAAATACGAATTTCTTTTCTGGAAAATCTGGGCTGAAATAAACCATCTTGAAAATCCCAAAACCACAACCTAAGAACACTGCACCAAACTCGGTCATGATCCGAGTCAAAACGGCCGCGGTTCCGCGGCAATGGGTATACTTTTGCTGCGGAACCGCCGCGCTTTGAAAAGATCACTCGACCGTTTTTGGTGGGCTTCTTCACAAAACCCTGAGATGATTTTTGGAGTATGACTTTTTATTTTTAGAGCAGAAAAAATTTTAACAGAAACTTAGGGTTTTGCATGTCGTAGTTTTGCGATTTTTCCGATCGAACTTCTATACACTTTACTACCTAGCTATTTTATGTTTAGTTAGGCTCTGATACCATTGTAAGTCCACGTTGCCAACCCCGGTTCTTGCGGGGAGGCGGAAACGGTATAAAAATCAAATTTTTAGCGCACTAGGCAACATGGACTAACAAAAGTCGGGAACTTTTCTAAACAAAACTAGCTACCAAGCTAAAGAGAGTTAGCTACTCGGAAAAGATGTTATACCTCACTTGAACTCCTTCTTCTTGAACTCTTTGTATAGGTTGGATGGTGCTTTCCTTGTCGCCTTCTTTCGTCAAAGATGGATCCACCTGAGGGTTCAACCTTGGGCTCCTTTCTCGAACTTTGAGAGAACTAAGGTCTTTGGCTTGCTAGACCTTCAACCCTAAAGTGAGTAGAGAGTGGTTTAGAGTATTTTATCTCAAGGAGAGGTTTCTCAACACATGAGAATGGATCTCCTTGAACTAGAAGAGGAGGAAGAAGAAGAGAGGAGAGAGAATGGTTATGATAGAATGAAAATGGTTTTTTACAACCATGACAATATCTAGTGAATTATCAAATTAATAAAATTAATCTAAATGAAAAGTTGATGGAAGGTTTGATAAGACTATTATCATTTCACATTAAATGGTTTTGCTAGAATCAAAGAGCATCCTTGATGTGTAATGATGATAGTCAATGTTTCAACCATGGTCAACAAGTCAATCTTGGTCAACATGTCAACAAACCCAACTATGACACATTTTCATTTAATTAATATTATTAATTGATAATTCACAAATTCATTAGGGTTTAGAAAAAGACGACTGTCAACTGTGCATACACACCCGTTCCGAAACCCTGATGAAAATCCTCTTCCTCCGCCTCAATTATCTGTGCATACACACCCGCATTCGTGTTCCGAGGAACATGAATACTATGAGATAAAACTAACCCCAAAACATATACTAGGATCTGGCTTAAACCAGAGCCCGCTAGTAATATCCGTCCGGACTCCAAACGTGCACAAGTGCGCGGATGAGAACGAACCTTGTCGCAAAACCATGCGACCTCTACTCTGTTTTGCCCAAAGGCGAATAGCCCTCTGTGTGGGACTCTAAAGACTCGACACTACGCTGGCAGTGGGTTTAACCACAGACCGCAAGCGGCACTAGCTGTACGTAACGGTCCCCAGGTAGATGCCGATAAGAAAACTGACGAGGTGAACCCCATCTGAACTCCTACTGAGCATGAATATGACAGTCTCCGTACAGTCCGGTCTGTTCGTCTGATACATCGCATGGCGGGCTTAGGGGGGAGGTAAACGTCGGTCCCCTAATAGCGGTACAAGTCATATCGGAGTGAAGCCCAGAACACCCTGAGATAACACTGGAAACCTACCAGTATATCTCGCTTGCCCTGGCCAGGGACTACTCGTGTAATGGCTCACTAAGACACAGCGCGATGTCAACCCCCAATACCGGGAGAGACGAATCCTGTCTAACCGTCACTGCCTCCAAGTGCTTCGGGACTGCACCCAACTACTACCTGTTTGCACGACTCCTTTGAGCCGTGGTAGGGTAGTGATCAAAGTGCAGTGGGAACACACTTGAGGCTAAGTGACAGTGTCAAGTCAGCGGACTAAGCTGTACTCATGTCACCTGGGAACTAATAACTGACGATAGGTATAATACCAACCAACAGTTCCCGGACGAGTCCTGTCCAGTGTACTCGTAACCTAACGAGCACCCGCATACTATCTCAAGTACGACGTACTGACGGCTGTGGGACAGACCGTCTCCCACGCTGGGATGAGAAGCGCATACGCTAGTCTACTCCGGAGTATCGATGCCCTGTCTCGATAGTCCAACGACTAGGGACCTGTATAAGGATGTGCTTATGGATTACCCAGCCCCCACGAGTGTGAGCGCCATCACAACGCTGGTAATCAAGCAAAGATCCTAAGGGCTCTACTAATATGTATATAAGCAATATGCTAAAAGAAACACATGCACATATTGAAGTAGAGACAAACCAAGTAGCATACTACCATTTCGAGCAAGATTGTATATACAACTGTGAATATCCCAAGCTTCCATCAAGTAATATACATACTAGTATGATGCAGTAATGGCCTCTAGGGCATATACACTAACAGTCATATCCTGATGCAATAATACTACTGTGTAGTGACATGGCAATTATCGATGATGAAGTGTGTGAGCCGGCAAGCAAGTGTACATGGAACATATGCATCATCGATAATGGTGCTGGTGTCCTAACAGCATGATTGCAATATAGAAATAAACACATGCAATGCGATGCGGAATCGAATAATCAATGCAACAGTGAAGAATCTATACCAATATATACATGTCATGCAGTGGTGCCATTTGAAATAAGACGAATCGGGGTTTTGGTAAAATAAGAGTTACGATGTTTTTAAGAATAGATACGTCTTTTGAAAATACCCATAGAATCTCTTTGCCTGTTCTTAAGATATTCCCGATTCGTTAGTTTTGAAATAGGTATGACTCGGGTCTAGTCTAACATCTACTAAACCAAGTCCATCAGGAGGGGTATGGAAACCACTTAAATCTGAGTCGATATATATATAAATAATATAATAGTCGGTGATCCTGCCTCAATAGTATCTCCTACGATACAGTATATCATCTGACATCCTCGAGTCATGAGTGCAGATCTATCATCAATATAAAGCTCGTACGGTAAATCGTCGTACGGCATCCCAATAGCTGGATACGGGTCAATATCACAATCAGCTCATCAATTATTTAGTATCCTCATCATCATATCACATAATCTGGAGTACTGATCTAAGTCTAGTACTACTGATACCATCAATATGACTGCGTATGTAAACACACGTCCAAAGGCCACTAGAGATCACATGTCGTATCCCAAATACGAATCATATCAAATCACCGATCTCGCGGCACAATGCCCAATATCATTGACTCATCTCTAATGTCGTCCACTATCATCAAATACGGTGCAAGTATAATGAATATGCAAGGGTGTACGTGTAGGTGTAAATCTATTCTAGGGTCCGCGACTATGAACTATACTAGTTGCTTCTAACCCTAAACTATCCATAATACACCTAACACAATATCCACAACGCACTATAACTATCATATATATAATATATACATTATATCAACTACAGACTGTAAGTCTACGCTAGCGCCCCGGCAGTCTACAGACGCCAAATGCGGAACAAAAACTTTTTAACTGGCGCTATCGTATACTTTAACCCGGATCTGCCACTATTGCTAAACTAACATACTGTAAAGAGTGTAGAAAGATTGTACCGAACGATCCGAGTCCTTCGTTCTTCAACCATCATCCCACGCTCCGTTGCGGCTGCTCCGATCTCGTCGATCTCCGATCTCCTCGTCGAGGTGGCACCACATGATCGGTTCTTTAAACGGGCTCCCGCCTCTGACTCGAGGCAACTCGATCGTCAAGTTTGCTAAAAGAGACGACCAAGAATGATGTAGAGAATGAGTAGATGACTTTGTCTCACTTCGTCCAAGTCCGTGGACGATCGGTAAATGAAGTTGCCGAGGGAATCGGGTGATGGAATGAAATGATCTGTAAAATTCCATGCACCCCAAATACTATCATAATCTTTTCTCTCTAAAATGAAATCAACAACCATGAGAGAGAGGAGGGGCCGGCCTCTTATAAAGAGAGGGGGGGTGACCGTAGGAACCAAGTGGTGACCCTAAGACAAGAAGCTTCTTACAAAATATCTTTAGCTAAATAAAAGATCTTAACCAAAACAAGAAAGTGGTTAAAATCAAAGCATGAGTCACAAGACACCTCACCAAATCTAGAACCTTCTAGAACCTTCTAGAAGCATGACACACTCTCATCCAAGAAAAGATAAATCTGTCTTTAACCGAATGTTAAAAGACGGCTGATAGAAAACTGGAAACTGGCAACTTCCAAAAGTGATCCTGAAACGAATTTCAGGACAACCCCGAAACTGTATAAATATACCCGCATTTGTATTACGACCGAATACAAATGCAACAGAGACAAAGATATTATACCTACTCAATATAATACTCGGATCCGGCTTAAACCAAAGCCGACCAGTATTATCTGCCCGAAAAAAATAACACGTGCGTAAACGCACGTGCATTTTCCGAACCCTGCCATAAAACCATACGGCCTCTACAACGTTTCGCCCGAACTTGGGAAACTGTCTGTGGGGGACTCTAATGACTCGTCAGCACCCTGGCAGTGGGTTTAACCACAAACCGTCAGCGGCACTAGCTATGCGTAACGGCTGCCCATGGACTGACCTCAAGGGATGCCGATGAGCGCACTCATCCGGAAAACCCTACTGAGCCTAACAGTGACAATGTATATACAGTCCGGTCCGTTCGTCAATGAGTATCGCATATCCGCCTAGGGGGCTAGTAACGTCAGACCCCCAATAGCAGTATAAGTCGTGTCGGAGTGAAGCCCAATAACACCCTGAGATACTACTGGAGTACCTACCAGTAAATCTCCTGCCATGGCCATGGACTTTGTGTAATGGCTCTCCTAGACACAGTACGACCTCGCCCCCAATACCGGGAGAGACGAATCCCCTGCCGATCCGCTCACGTGCCTCCATATGGCTCGGGACTGTACCCAAAAGCTACCTGTTTGCACGACTCCTTTGAGCCATGGTAGGGTAGAAATCAAAGCACAATGGGAACTCACACGAGACAAATGACGACCTCAGGTCGATGAACTAACATGTACACATGTCACCAGGGAACTGCTATCTGACGGTAGATATAATACTAACTAGCAGATTCCCGGCGAGTCCTGTCCGGTGTACTCATAACCCAATGAGCACCTGTATACATCTTAAGTGATCCAACTGACACCAGTGGCTTGTGAGACCGGCCACCGCCCCTCGTCGGGGTCTCGACTGTATACACTAGTCTACTCCGGAGTATCGATGCCCTGTCTCGAAACTCCCACGACTAGGGACCACAATTAAGGATATGCATATAAACTACCCAACTCTCACGTATATGATCGCCATCATACTGTTGGTAGTAAAGCAAGATCCTAAGGGCTCTATCAAAGTGTAACATGCAATCAGTCACCTGAACATGTACACGACTGATAAAGGCAAACCAGATAGCATACTATCATCTCGAGTAAGACTGTGCTACCGGGATAGGTCCTCCGCAATCATTGCAATCACGTACCTGCGATCCAATAATTGACTATGAGGGCACTATCTCCAACAATCTCCCACTTGCACTCAAGGCTAATATTGCGATGTCGACTACTCACAGCCCGTGTGAAACCGAACATCCAACTCCTCTACTAATCAGTTTCACAAAGCCCGTTTGTAAAACTATTGTGTTCGAGAAATAGCCTCAGTGAGTGGATCCGCCTAGAAGTATCTTTCTATATCTCTCTTAATCTCAAGTTCGCGGAGAAAACCATCTCCCGAATTGAGTAATACCTGTCTTAGAACATGTCTGGATATCTGCTGGGACCTTAGTTCATAAATGAACTCCATATCCAAACTTCTTAGACTGAATCGATCACTGAACCTAATCAGTATCGGGCACCTTGCTTCCCACAGTATCCTCTTGGACCACCTGTCCATAATACTGTCCCTCTTCGTCAGAGGGAAAAACTAAAACTCTGACAGTCACTCTGTCATCCATGTCACCTTTGAAGCCTGGAATGATAATCGTCTCCCGAAGGAGGCTGCCGTCATCAAATCCGTAGAACATGTACTTATGTTCTAAAACTGCTTCCTTATATTTCTCCAGGATTGGATTAATACAAACTTATTGCATCTAGTGCAAAACTAACATTTGGTGTGGTACTTGACATCTCATGATTGACTCAATTGCCTAAGCAAGTGATCTGTCAATCATGCACATCCCTCTCCCCTTTAGTCTATAAGACACCTTTAGAGAGGGTGACTCCATCACCTGCAGGTACACCACCATGCTAGGAGTCAACTATTCCAAAAACCATTAGAATATCTGTCAAAGTACCCACATTGGGAAACTACCCAAATCCAGATCTAAAACCATAGATCTAGAAACCAGAATGTTAAATATTATATCCATATCCTGTCTGGAGAAACAACTGTGTGACGAACACAGTACAACCGATCGTAGTATAGGAATTTTACTTCCTACTATGTGTATGTCATCCATATACCATGACATCACACCCTACTACCTTCTTAACTGATCCATCCCCTATTCTGATTGAAGTCAAACCCATGACTGTCACATCAAAATTAGATGATCTATCTCCGCTATAACTGCTCAAGTCTATAAATAGATATAAGCTACTTGCCCACTATGCTTCCGATGCTCCCACTGACTACGACAACCCTCCTACCGGGTCTCATAACCTGGAACAACAGTAGTGTCAAGTCTGGGTAGATAAGAACCTCCCTGTCACCGTCCTTGAGCCTACCGAAGTACCTCTCGGGTGTCTGAGGTTACCTACCATACCTACGGAGTGGCTATTGGAATGTCAAACCTGATTGAATGTATAGGTCCTATTAAATTTTCTGTAATCGTTCGCGGTTCTGGAATCACTTCCAGTTCTACCATACTCCCACTACTGTTTTCTGAAAAAGATCCATTTTTACTAAAACTGTGGCGAGTCAAGAACAATATCACTATTGATCTTCCAAATGGTAGAATATCAACCCTCGTCATAGCCAGGGTCAACCCACAAACAGCCATTACAGAAACGTGCCCTGAGTTATCCAGTGTCTGGTTTTAATCATAAGCTGGACAACTCCCCGTACCTTAACTTCTTTTAAGGTACGATCCATTCTATATCCAATATAGAAACTTTGGCACTTATTTAATTGGAACCAAATTCAAATCATGCTACTGTCTCCAGTGCATATCAACTTAATGGAAAGAGGCTAATCAGCATTACTCAACTTAGGAATCCATCCAATTATGAGTAACCTGAAAGAGAAACACGTTTCTCAAAACCATCACTATCATCTGAATACCAATCACAAGAATCTACATCTTCGATCTCTTTGAAGAATCCCGATACTTGTGACACCTGGTTCTCCACTTTATTCTTATACCCACAACTTCTCAAAACTTAGACCTTGTATTTCTACGAAACACTTGTCTAAATACTAGAGAAGTTATAAGTAAACAGAACATAGTACGAGGACCTACCCCTTTGTCCTAAAGGACACTTGGACAACATACAATACTCTGTATAAGTCCGCTGAGTTGAACAACTCAAAACCTGTGCGTTGTGGGTGGAAAACTGTACCCTGGCGATTTCCTCAACTATCACCAATTACAACGAATTCCGATATAATGAGGATGATCACCTAATTCCCAATATCTTACTCCCTCTCATCATCAGTAAAACCATACAGATATGAGAATGAAACCTGGTTAATACATACCCTTGGAGTAAGTGTCTAATCGGGAAAACAGTTTTTCCTTTAACAATTCACTGAAACATGAAAATGTTTGGTAGGGGTATCCTGGTATTCATAGCAATGCCTCTTCCATAATCCAATTCATGACTTCAACCGTATATTTTATTGCCATCTCTCCAAATCCCTTTATTTGTCTTTAGTCGTTACCTTCTGTACACCATCGTTAGGCTAAATGGTTTTCTTCCTTCCCTACCGTTCGGCACCAGCCTATGGTTTGGAAGAAGACTATCCAGTAAGCATAATAGGTGTACCCTCCTAAACCAAGGAGTACTCGCATCTCGAGAGAAGGTGACGATAAAAGACAACTGAATAATACCTTATTCTTTTTAAAAGTAAAATAGGAGCGGCGATGAAGTACGCGGTTTTGGTCGTGAATGATATCAGTCGCAATTTACTTTGCCCTCTTTCTAATCCCTTTATTTTGTCTTTACATATTACCTTCTGCACACCCTACTTAGGCTAATTGGTTTTCTTCATTCCCTACCTTTCGGCACCAGCCTATGGTTTGGAATAAGACTATCCAATAGGCGTAATAGGTGTACTCTCCTAAACCAAGGAGCTCTCGCAACCTGAGAGAAGGTGATAATAAAAGACAACTGAATAAACCAATTCTATTTCTCCTGAACCTGGATCCATCCTCGAAGAAGTCCCTTCGAGTTCGTATATAACCATACGATGGCTCTATCCAATGGAAGTGGATATCCGTAGTAATACGGGTGTTCTGAGAAATTCAAAGGGTAAAAGAAGGAGTGGCAATGACTTATGCAACTCAGACAATCCAAAAGCCAGTATTTTAAGAAGGTTCGGTCAACCTGGTCACTGAGTCATAGTCTAGGGTCGGTCAAAGGTCGCTGCCAAAGAGAGAGAGAGAAAAGAAACACTCTGCGTGCACTCTAACCTAGATCAGAATGGTCATCATTTTATCTAATCCGGAAACCTCCCACTGTCCTGTCAAATTCTCCTCCAAACCTAAAGAAGAATCAATCGGGATCACCCGAAGAGTAAACCAACTCATCAGTGGGAATCAGGATCCAACTCTCATCGCATGATAACGTGATGGAATGCATCCACGTTACTCATACTCCAGAAGGTATGTGCATACTTGGCAAGTTTCAGTTTCTTTAGAAACTCCCGATATTAATTTTGCCCCATGCTCTTATAACCTTGGCGTTGGTCAAAATACATAGCTTGAATACTACTGAATACCCAAAAGAAGTGACGGAGGGCTACGGCTGGTTTTTGGCGAAAAACCTTTAGCGTAGTGAACTTGATATCGCTGAAGGAACCTGATAGCTTTTTAAAATATAGTGGCGAAAACCTTTTGCTAAAGAGGTCACTCCCGGTAAAGGGATCTCGGCTCTTTCCTCGTGGAATGAGGTGCAGGATATTCCACTGAATACCGCTATGCAAAGCAACATGTAATCGACTATAGTAAAGTTATTACCCTGACGCAAACTTCTGTCCAAGGGGTCTTTCCCGGTGAAGGGATATCAGCCCTTGCCTCGTCGAATGAGGTGCTGGATATTCACACCGAATACCGCTATGCATAACAAAAAGAAACGTCTTTGTAATAACATCTTTTTAAAATTGTTCCAACAACTCAAACAGGTTTGTTTTACTTTGCATTGATCAGAATCAACGCAGTCCCATCAATCAATCACACCAGAAAAGAACGAAAATAAAATGTACGTATATGCCATCCGCATTCGTCACTGGGTCCCGTCATTACTCGTTAGGTTACTTAACTAACGACAGAGCGGGGACTGGACTAGCGCGGGTGTAAAACATATACAACATCTAATAGTATATAAACCAATATACATAATCGCTCCAGGCGTGATAATATGCAACATTACAGAAAAGTAATAAGTATCACAGAACAATACAGATATCTGGGATCCCCGAGTTTCACAGAGCCGCTGCTGAAACTCGACGTTCCCCTGTCGTGTGGATAGCCTGTGCAATGAAACCTAGACCCCTACGGGTGCGGCAAGTTACCCGCCAAAACCTGAAGCGAGGTAGTCCCCACAGCATAGTGAATGGAACACCCGGCACTTCAAGGAATCCGGTAAATTGAGCACCCCTCCTTGGGTCAACCTGTACCCCCTACGAGTGCGGCGAATAGTCTGCCAATTCTGAAGTGGGGTCCCTCTGCCTCTCAAAGCCATGAGATGCGGACCCGTTGCTTTCCCGAACCCGGCTATCCGTGCACTCCGTCGCGGGGTAAAATCTAGTACAGTAATGAAAAATAGTACAATAGGTACATCGACCGCAACCTGGTCGTGCCCCAAATGAATATTATACAACAGGCAGTGACGGCAGTCCACAAGTTGGACGCTCGCCCCGCAACATCAAATGTACAAATAAACACAAACTGTACTACCATTGCACACTGCTATCCACCACGACAAATCCGCAACATCACAGCACAACACAGAACATCAACGCGAAAGTCACGTTCGCAAACCCGTCTAAAAGAACTATAGCAATCAGACGCGGTTTACCGATCAAATGACATTCCCGGTCGGAGATATAATGTAAGCACTGTAAACTAACGTGTTTAAATTTCGATCGACCAAAGACCAAATATCAAAAAGTGGGCCCCACTGCTTACTGGTGAACAGTAACAAAACCTGGGCCAAAATGATATATACCAAAAACCCCAAAATCCAACACAGAACCCACTGACCAAATTTGGGAGCACGTGCTCCCCACGTGGCCGCGGATGCGTGGCCAAACCATGGGTTTTGGCCGCGTTTCCGCGGCAGCTTGGAGGAGTTACGACCCCAAATTTTGTCGTGGCTCTTAAAAATGCCTGCACAGATTTTTAAGGCATCCAGAAATAAATTTTGAGACCGTTTAAAATTAACAGAAACTGTCGGGCATAAAAATTGTGATTTTTGTAATTTTCGATTTCCGGTCGGATCGATGTTTTAAACGCGTTAGCACAAGTTAGTATAGCAAAATGGTGAGGCTTTGATACCACTGTAAGTCTACGCTAGCGCCCCGGCAGTCTACAGACGCCAAATGCGGAACAAAAACTTTTTAACTGGCGCTATCGTATACTTTAACCCGGATCTGCCATTATTGCTAAACTAACATACTGTAAAGAGTGTAGAAAAATTGTACCGAACGATCCGAGTCCTTCGTTCTTCAACCATCATCCCACGCTCCGTTGCGGCTGCTCCGATCTCGTCGATCTCCGATCTCCTCGTCGAGGTGGCACCACATGATCGGTTCTTTAAACGGGCTCCCGCCTCTGACTCGAGGCAACTCGATCGTCAAGTTTGCTAAAAGAGACGACCAAGAATGATGTAGAGAATGAGTAGATGACTTTGTCTCACTTCGTCCAAGTCCGTGGACGATCGGTAAATGAAGTTGCCGAGGGAATCGGGTGATGGAATGAAATGATCTGTAAAATTCCATGCACCCCAAATACTATCATAATCTTTTCTCTCTAAAATGAAATCAACAACCATGAGAGAGAGAGAGGAGGGGGCCGGCCTCTTATAAAGAGAGGGGGGTGACCGTAGGAACCAAGTGGTGACCCTAAGACAAGAAGCTTCTTACAAAATATCTTTAGCTAAATAAAAGATCTTAACCAAAACAAGAAAGTGGTTAAAATCAAAGCATGAGTCACAAGACACCTCACCAAATCTAGAACCTTCTAGAACCTTCTAGAAGCATGACACACTCTCATCCAAGAAAAGATAAATCTGTCTTTAACCGAATGTTAAAAGACGGCTGATAGAAAACTGGAAACTGGCAACTTCCAAAAGTGATCCTGAAACGAATTTCAGGACAACCCCGAAACTGTATAAATATACCCGCATTTGTATTACGACCGAATACAAATGCAACAGAGACAAAGATATTATACCTACTCAATATAATACTCGGATCCGGCTTAAACCAAAGCCGACCAGTATTATCTGCCCGAAAAAATAACACGTGCGTAAATGCACGTGCATTTTCCGAACCCTGCCATAAAACCATACGGCCTCTACAACGTTTTGCCCGAACTTGGGAAACTGTCTGTGGGGGACTCTAATGACTCGTCAGCACCCTGGCAGTGGGTTTAACCACAAACCGTCAGCGGCACTAGCTATGCGTAACGGCTGCCCATGGACTGACCTCAAGGGATGCCGATGAGCGCACTCATCCGGAAAACCCTACTGAGCCTAACAGTGACAATGTATATACAGTCCGGTCCGTTCGTCAATGAGTATCGCATATCCGCCTAGGGGGCTAGTAACGTCAGACCCCCAATAGCAGTATAAGTCGTGTCGGAGTGAAGCCCAATAACACCCTGAGATACTACTGGAGTACCTACCAGTAAATCTCCTGCCATGGCCATGGACTTTGTGTAATGGCTCTCCTAGACACAGTACGACCTCGCCCCCAATACCGGGAGAGACGAATCCCCTGCCGATCCGCTCACGTGCCTCCATATGGCTCGGGACTGTACCCAAAAGCTACCTGTTTGCACGACTCCTTTGAGCCGTGGTAGGGTAGAAATCAAAGCACAGTGGGAACTCACACGAGAAAAATGACGACCTCAGGTCGATGAACTAACCTGTACACATGTCACCAGGGAACTGCTATCTGACGGTAGATATAATACTAACTAGCAGATTCCCGGCGAGTCCTGTCCGGTGTACTCATAACCCAATGAGCACCTGTATACATCTTAGGTGATCCAACTGACACCAGTGGCTTGTGAGACCGGCCACCGCCCCTCGTCGGGGTCTCGACTGTATACACTAGTCTACTCCGGAGTATCGATGCCCTGTCTCGAAACTCCCACGACTAGGGACCACAATTAAGGATATGCATATAAACTACCCAACTCTCATGTATATGATCGCCATCATACTGTTGGTAGTAAAGCAAGATCCTAAGGGCTCTATCAAAGTGTAACATGCAATCAGTCACCTGAACATGTACACGACTGATAAAGGCAAACCAGATAGCATACTATCATCTCGAGTAAAACTGTGCTACCGGGATAGGTCCTCCGCAATCATTGCAATCACGTACCTGCGATCCAATAATTGACTATGAGGGCACTATCTCCAACACAGACTGCGGGGGTGTTATACGCCATCCACCCGACTTCCCCTGTAGATAAAATCTACTCACCTTGCGTCTTCATTTATCGACGTCGCCATGCGCTTGCTTGTCGTCCCGAAGTCTTCATGGGGTACCTACATATCAAAGTATCGTATATGCGCATTAAAACCAAACCAAAGCTAACACGACATACGAAAACCAAAACGATACTCTATGGGGCCTATAGGTTATAACCTATGGTTACGCCTCCAAAACCAACAATCAATCCTCGATATCGTCGTATAAACGCTAAATAGTCGAGGCAAACACAATGCGTAAATTCAGAATTAAAATAGGGAATACAGAAACACGAATCCAAAACAGCAACAAAGGAAATAGGCTCCATATTTCACCCTAGGTCAAATTAGACAAATCTATACATGTCAGGGGCCTAATCTACACATGTAGGAGCTGCAGAACCAAAACGACCCAATTTGGTGCAGGTCTGGCCGCAATTTGCGGCCAGAGGGAATTAATTTGCGGCCGGGAAAGGGAAGTAGGGGCTAGGGTCTTGGTCATAGCTTCCTGGATGCCTGCACATACCACTGTCCAATCAATTAAATTTTCAGAGTCTCGGGGTGAAAGCAGATTCAATGTAACCTACACAGATTTCACAAATTCTCCGATATCGGTTTCTAAATCTGTATTCTGGGTCTTAAGTCTCAGGTTTGGGTCTAAATTCCAGCACTAGGGTGTTTATATAAGCTCTACTGAGCTCAATTTCACATCATAACACAAAATTCCCCCAAACCCTAACTAGGTTTTCCTCAAGTCTACAAAAATACACAATATCTGTTCAATCTAAATATGGGGTATAAGTAATGCATAAACTAAGCTAATGATCCAGAAATTACCTCATTTTGCAACTCAAGAATTTTCTTGAGTTGCCCCCTAGTGGCCAAAATCCTTGCTTTCTTGGTCCAATGTGTAGATCTTGAGCTTGTGCACACTTTTTATGAAATGGGGGTAGGGTTTTGATATTGTTTTTGAGATGTAATGAAGGCTTGAAGGTGGGAGGAAGAAGAGGGGCAGCAGCAGCTGCTGGAGCTGAAGAGGAAGAGGGAGAGATGAGGGAGAAATGAGAAGGAGAGGGAAAGAGGTCCAAGGTCAAACTCCCCCCATACCTATTACATGCCCATACCTCTCTTTTCTTTTCCTTTTTCATTTTCTTTCCTCTCTAAATCCTTCTCACTAGAATAGTAAAACCATGGTAAGAAAAAAAAGTAACACAAGTGTAGAAAAAAGATATGTGCATGTTTTGCACAAAATTGCTAAAAAACCGATTAGCGATTTTTAATCGCGATTAGCACTAAATTAGCATATAACTACTCATAAAAACTTAAAAATGACATAATTCCATAAAATACCCTATTTTAGAATTTTCCATAATTTTTCCAAATTTTTCTGTATTTAATTATACGAAAATATTAAAATATTCAATAAAATAATATTAAATTATAAAAATTCCCAAAAATAATATTTTATTTTTTTTTGAAATGTTACACGTAACCACTTTATGGTCACGGTGTAAACCGTGACCATAGATGTTATATGGTCACGGTCATAACCGTGACCAAAATATTCAAGCTTAATGTAGAATACCTGCTATGACAGGTAACCGTGACTATATAGTTCCTAACCCATGACCATAAGGAAAAATCATAGTGAAGATTACCTGCTAATAGCAGGTAACCGTTACTATATCGTATGGTCTTGATTGTAATCATGACCATATATTATTTGGTCACGGTTACAACCGTAACCAAATACATTATCAATTTTTTTAAACTGATATATGCGCGTCCCACGCGTGCTATTTTTCAATTACAACCAGCGATTGATAACAATTATATGATCAAATATTACGCAATTTTAACAATCAAGAAGTAATATGATTAGAATCGAACGCAATTATAAACAAAATATATACACCAAACGATATAATCAATAAAGTAATAAACCAAATGTTTGTATAAAAAATCAATAATCTATGGTCATTGGGACATCCAGCTCCATCGTCCCGTGACCTAAACATACTCCCAAACTCGTCTCGTATAGCCTTCCTGATGGCCTCCGCGTTCGATCGCCTCAGCTTCTCGATCTGAGCTTGAAGCGTATCCACCCGTATATTCTGCTGCTCCACCCGATCTTGGAGCCAACGAATCTCCTCCTGTGACGCAACAGCCGCATATGTCCGCGTCTGGGCCACAGTGTAATCATGGACGGACGAACGCCTGCAAAGTGTTGGTGGGCCCCGGGACCAACCCCACGCTCATAACCACCGTGATGTCCGCCGAATATCGAATCCAGAACAGGGACAATGGCGGTAATCGAGTCGTCAAGGCCAAGTCCTAAGGCGTCTGTCCTCTCTTGGAACTGGGTCTATGAAGAAGATATATGTGTGTGTGTGTGTGTGTGTGTGTGTTGACTTAAATACAATATCGACTTGATTATATGAAACTTACAATGTACTCGCCCGTGTCCCTGTGTAACGCGAACCATCCCCTGACAGAAGTCTAGTTGGCGGGGTCTTTCTTTTTCTGCGATAAAATTAGGATTAATTTTAATAAGTAATACGGAAAAAAAAACATATATTCTTAAACGTCGAAATACTCATTAGCTGATGCTGAGCGCTAGCCTGCGATCACTTCCCTTGAATCGGGATAGCGCGTTCTCTGACGCCGTTGTTTCGGTTCTCCCTATTGCGAACCGCCGCTGTCTTGAAAATATTAAGAAGATAATATTATATATCACAAAAAATGATTTCATGTTATATTTATAATCTTAAAAATTAAATTTATACCTGAACATCATCGCGCTCGTAATACGCAACCAGCTGCAGCCAATCCTTTCTCGGAACATCCCGAAAAATGGCTTCCATCATCGCCTCCTGCTCCTCCAAAGTAGCCGTAGCCCAGGAAATGTAACGTTGCTTCCTTACTTCATATTGGTGTCTCCTCTTGATAGCCCGGTACTCGGATATGACCCAGTCTATGCCGCGAGGTGCATCAAACGGCGTAGGAACGCCATCCTCACCGATGACGCCAATAAATCTGTAATGCCTCTGCGTCTGAAATTACAAAAATTTAAATATATATATATATATAACGACGATTAAATTTAAATGTATAAAAGGTTATGTGATACCATGGTCGCTCCAAAAAACTGTCGAATATAGTTGGTCTTGCGTGGGCTCCATCTAATATGGGGCGAGTCCTGTGGTGCAGTGGCTGCTGAGGGTGGTGGGGTTCCTATAAAAGGGGCACCAGTAGCAGGGGAACTAGTACGTAGGGTATAGGTAAGGATAGGCGTTGTTGCCGCCGCCGCTGCAGCTATTGACATCTCTCCAATCCCGTCTAGACGTTGTTTCCTATGACATCTAGACCCAGATCCACAGCCTCCTATCAGACCCTACATATTTATTCAAATATTAAAAACTTTCTTATAAACATTATACAATTTAAAATATTTAGTTCAATATCAATACCTAGCACATTTTTTCGGTGCATTAGCTGAAAATTCGTTGGGTGGATTATCGAAATCTTGATATGTGACAATCACTTGGCCGATGTCACGTCTTACTAACGTATTGATAGATGGCACGGAATGGTTTGGATTGTTGGTACGTTCAATAAACGGACTGAGACATGTTATCATCTCTTCCTCATCATTCTCATCTTTAGAGTCACTCTACGTCGGCGCATTATAATAATCTCTTAGTTTCCAACGACAAACAACACTCCAGTAAGCTTTCTTCAGGTCCCAAAAATAATATATTTGTGTTACCATCGATGGAAAGACAAAGTTATCATATTCGTAGGCTATCCGTTTGGTGTTTACTAAAGTGAGTTTGTATTCATCGACCTTCATACCCCGTTCAGACTTAGTATCGTACCATCTGCATTGAAATATAAAAAACGGGGCAGCTTTATGAATGTATGAGGCTGCTATAATCTACTCAAGAACACCATAATAGGGATTTCCTCTGTTGTCGGAGGTTGCGACGCCGCTATTTTGCATAGCTCTAATGCGTTCCGTCCTTTTGATCTTAAATTTGTAGCCGGAAACCCCGTACCTGTTGTAAAACGCAGCTGCAATCAATAGACTGGTTACAAGGTCCTGGATCTCTCTATCACCACGATTCATTTGTCTATCAACTTCTTCTCTACACCAAGCGACGAAAGTGCGTCTCTGTCCTTCCTCGATTCTGTCATCCGACCACATCCTAGGATTCGTTCTCTTGAGTATAGTTTTGTGTACTCTGTTCGTTAATTTACAGTTTTATCGGTTAGATTATACTCAATTTCAAACAGTTTAAACGGATGAAATTAAAAAAACTTACTATGCATATTTAGCAAAACATTCATTGTTTAGCAAGATGAACGCATGTAAACCGCCAATGATATCGTAAGACATGTTTTTTAGCCTTCCTTCTCCAATTGGACCGTCAGGAACACGCAGCAGTTTGTTCAGCTTCGTCTTAATATCATCGTTCAGGAAACGAGCACAGAAAGACATCACTTCTTCCAAGAGATAACCTTTCGCAATTGAACTTTCAGAACGATATTTGTGGCGGATATAGTTTTTTAAAGTTAATAGATATCTGTTAAAAATAATAGATATTAATAATCCACGATAATGTTTTGCAATTTAAATGATTAATAATCAACATTTTCATACCTCTCGATGGGATACATCCAACAGTAATGCATCGGATCTCCAATCTTGACCTCGGTTGCCAAATGGACGGACAGATGAACAATAATGTCGAAAAATGAAAGTGGAAAGATAGTTTCGAGCTTGCAAAGGATCATAGGAATATCTTTTTCGAGCTCTGTTATCTCATTGATGTCAACGTTTTTGGAACAGAGTTGTCGTAAATGCGTGCAGAAGTCGTTAAGAATGAGACCAACTTCGGATTTTACAGATGCTTTCGGGCATAAAGGAAGATGTTGCATCAATATGTGGTAGTCGTGGCTCTTGAGTCCTACGATTTTTCCATTTTCTATTTGTACCTGTTTGGAAATGTGTAATGAGAAACCATCAGGGACTTTCAATTCTTTCAATACCCGCAGGAACCGTCGCTTCTCCTCTTTATCCAGATTGTAGATTGCTGGTGGGATCCCGTAATAACCTAGTTTACCAGCCACATGCCGAGGATGCAATTCTTCTTTAATGGACAAACCATCCAAATCCGTCAAATCACGACGGGCGTTGAGATTGTCCTTCGTTTTTCCATCCTTACAAAGCAGAAGATTGATGACGTGTTCAGAGATACCCTTCTCGATATGCATAACATCTAAATTATGGCGGAGCGGTAGATCGGACCAGTACGGAATTTGAAATAAACAACTTAATTTCTTCCAACCAGTTGGACATGGCATTGCATTTTTGTTTTATTTATTTCCGTATGTGATATTCTGATAACCTTTCCATTATTGCAATATGTCGTTACCGGACAATATTTTAGGAGGCCTACCAGTTTCTGTCTTTCCGTTGAACAATTCTTTATTCTTTATGAATCTGTGAGTTATCGACAAGAAACGTCGGTGGCCCATAAACGACTCTTTCCCGCTAAACATCAAGAGTACGGCGCTCGTATGCGTATGACAACTGGGGAAAGCAAGCTTACCATGATTTGTCCATCCCGACATCATGTCGTAGACTGGAAAATCATTAATATTCCACAACAAAGCAGCCTGCATATAAAAAAATTGTTTACCATCTGCGTCATAGGTTCTCACGCCAGGTTCCCACAACAATTTTAACTCATCGATCAAGAGTTAAATGTACATGTCGATATTTTTCCCAGGAGACGATGGACCGTCTATTAAAAGTGCCAACATAAAATAAGACTGTGTCATAACCTTCTATGGAGGCAGGTTGTATATAGTAACCACAACAGGCCAAGTACTGTGAGTACGTCTGCAGCGAACCATCCCAAATGGACTGAAACCGTCGCTCGCAATTCCCAGCCTCATGTTATGAGGGTCTAAGCCGAATGAAGGATGTTTTTCATCTAAAACTTTCTACAACATTGAATCTTTAGGATGGCTCATTTTTCTCTTTTCATGAGGCGTTTTATAGTGCCACTGCATTTCAGACGCCGTCTCCTCACACATAAATAACCGTTGCATCCTCGGTATTAATGAAAAATGACGAAAAGTCTTCATGGGCACATCACTCGACTGAGGGTCTTTCTTAGGCTTGAATCGGCTGGTCCCACACACGGGGCAGTTTCTGAGTGTTCCGTATTCATTCCGGAGCAAAACACAATCATTCTCACATGCATATATCTTATGATACTTCAAGCCGATATTTGTGATTATCTTTTGCGCCTCGTACCAGCTCAATGGCACTTCATTTCTGTCGGGAAAATCTTCATTCAGGAGTTCTAGGAGATCGGTGAAAAACTAGTCACTCTATCTATTCTTATACTTGATCTGGAAGAGACGTACAAAAAATGACAATTTTGAAAACCCTTTGCAATTTGGATATAGCAGGATCCTAGAGTCAGCCTTGTACTTCTCTAATAACGAGAGTCCAGTGTTTTCCGTATGATAAGGAAGTCCGGCAGCATTTATAAGGTCGTCCATGTCATCGATCGGCGCGAATACAGCATCATCTTCTTCGACGGCTTCGTCTTCTTCAAACTGTAATTCCTCTTCATCCTCTTCTTATACTATCCCTTACCACTTTGCAGTTTCCATTTCGATGAATTCGTTTCTCATCTCTTGTACCCATGCCTCGTCTCCCGTTACAACGACTTTTTCTCCATGAAGTTCCCACGTAATGTAATCTCTAACGAACCATATCTCACGATGTGTAACTCAACTTCCGAATTCTTGAGCAATCGCTTATTCATACATTTAGAACAAGGATAATAGATTTCGCGCTCTTTCGGTAACCCAAGACATGCGTAGGCAAAATCGATGAAAAAGCTAACACCGTCAACGAAAAAGCGGTTGACTCTCGAGGGAGTATCAACGTATATCCAACTCTTGTCGTGGAGGTACGGGAATGCCATATTGGAACAGCTCGGACGAAGCATGATTCCTATAGACAAGACGCGTCGGATTAAAGTTCCTTGACAGATATGCAATAGACGGGATACTAAAAAGTGTTAGTGCTAGATTTAATTGACAACTTGGTTAATTTAAATTTCAATTAACAATTTAGCTATAAAGATTATCAAGGACCAGGAGCAAATGCTCATAGGTAGAGAGTTGGATTCTTCCACAAAGAATGATGATGATATTAAATGTTATATATTGGATGTTGAGGGTAGAGGCCATCAGGGGTAAGGCATCTATCGCATTAAGAATGTATAAAGCATACACCCATTCATTTGTGCTTTCATCCGTTTCGAGAAAATTTTGGCAGCACCTCCCTGCTGTTCTCTGAGTACACTGTAATAGAACAGATAATAGTTTCAATGCTATGAAACACCATTGAAACGAACATCTAATCTATCGTTATACATGGAGAACCAACACAAAGGTACTGACGAAATATCCCGAAACGAATGAAAAACACAAGTGAATGCATGTGTCTGCATTATACATTCCTAACTTGTCTACACAGGATAAATCTATCGGTTATAATACAGTCAAATATTAATTCTCATCACATATACTACGCGGCGGTTGTTAGAAACCGAATGATAACGTCTGATATTTAACAACTTTCATGTAGTTTTATGTCACAACGAACACCGAACGTATATTAACCGATAGACGGGAACTAAGTCACGTTTTCATTTTCACATATGATTAGCTACGATAATATTAAAATTTCATATTTTCATCGACTATCATACGTGCAAGTTAAATATTTAATTTGAACTTGTTTTACGTTTACGTTTCGATTTCAATATGTTGAAGTTTTTATTTTAGGGTAAAGTTTTTAAAACTTAGGGTTTTCTTAATCGAGTTTAAGATTTTGGACTTAGGGTTGGGATTAGAGTGGTATTTGACAAGAGTTCAATGTAGAGAATAATGATCGAAGATGAATTATGGTTTGGCATTGTACGTGTGTATGTGTATGCGCATGTATGTGTGTATGCTTATGTGTGCGCGCTTGCGCTTGTGTATGTATGTGTCTTCGTGTATATTACACTAAAATACCCTTAAATATTGGGGGGGTTACACAAAACTATTTTAACAAATTTAAATAAACAACTCATATTCTTAAATTAACTAAGTTAATATAAAACTCACTAAAATACCCTTAATTATTGTTGTTTTTCACTAAACTATGATTAAGTTTTTTTAGTACAACACCCCTTCGCTCAACTTTATTTTCTAGCACTAAAATACCATTAGCTTTTATAACTATGTCACTAAAATAGCCTTAATTATTCTTTCATTCACTAAACTACATATCCCTAACCCTAACTCCAACCCCTAACGTTAACCCCAACTCTAACCCTAACCCCTAATTAATTATCCTAACCACTGACCCTAACCCAAACCCAAAACCCTAACTCAGTCTCTAACCCTAACCCTAACCCCCTAATTAACTATTCTAACCACTGACCCTAACCCTAACCCAAAACCCTCACTTAATTCCTAGCCCTAACCCAAAACCCCCAACTCCTAACACCCTAATCGACCATAAAATTGGAATTAAAAAATATTCGTCAAATTACCCAAACCCTAACCGTTAACCCAACCATTAACCCTAACCTAGCCTTAACCCTAACCCGGCCAGCCCTAGTTAACCCCCAACCAAAACTCAAACCCTAACCAATATCCGGTCAGCCAACTCGAAAGGGCGCTCACAACAACAATCTTTGGTCTCACTCGCTAAGCGGAAGAAGCCTACTATATCTACTCCTCCGGAAGAAAATCCGGATGCCAAGATCAAAATACCAGCAACACCAATAGCAGTATCAGCAACAGGAGTGGGACTCTGTAAGAATGGCTGGATGCTTTGCGATCTGAGATGGAATCCTTATACACTAACAAAGTATGGACTTTGGTTGCTTTAGCTGAAGGGTTAAATCCTCATCAGGAGCAAGTATATCTTGAGAAGATTACTTTGTGTACATGGAAAAGTTGAGACTTTCAAAGCTATGCTTAAGTCCATCCAGATCCTACTTGCCACTGCTACATACCATGACTACGATATCTGGCGGTTGGGTGTCAGGACTGCTTTTCTAAATATTGATTTAGAAGAGAGCATCTATAGGTACACAGCCAGAGGGCTTCATAGACAGTGGGAGCAGCGGAAACGTGTGCAAGTTGTTTTATGAGATAAATCGGGCATCGCGGAGTTGGAACATCTATTTTGATGTGATAGTCAAAGAGTTTGACTTCATCAAAATGGTAGATGAACCTAGTATATACAAAAAGATAGTAGGGAGTATGGTGGTGATCCTCGTAGAGTACGTGGATGACATACTCTTGATAGGGAAGGAGTTTCCTATGCTACGCTTGGTCAATCTCCGCTTATCACAAGGTTTCTCCATATAGAATCAAGGTGATACCTCCTAAATCCTAGGTTTTATATCTATGAGATAGATCTAAAAGAATGTTAGGATTCTCACTAGTTGTAGTGAGATGGTATCAATCGATCCTGGGGAGAATCACTGGAAATGTTCCAGGGTGATAAGGAAGACTGAATGTTAGTCGCAGGCATTGTCTTTGCCCTCAGTGGAGGGACGGTATGTTGGAAGAGTTCCAAGCGAGATACCGTGACTTACTAGACGATTAAAGACAAGATACATCGTTACCAAGGATGCTACCAAAGAGGCAGTCTGGATATATTTTAGTTCATGAGATGAATTTCGTTCCTACCATTGTGTGACAATGGAGTTGTGGCTTATACCAAGGAACCCCCGTCCCATCAGAAATCCAGATATAATTCTTAGGCAGTATCACCTGATCATGAAGATGGTTGATCTCCAGGGAGATCGAGGTTAGGAGAGTAGACACAGAGGACAACAGCGCGTATCCACTCACAAAGGCCTTTTTCCCAGTAGAGACTTTTATGTGATGGTTGAGTATGAGATACTTCAACCGCAGCTAATTGTTGGGTATGTGATACCACAACAGATGGCCCTATTGCAAGTGGGAGATTGTTAGTTATATGTATGCCCTAGAGGCCATTACTGTACATACAATGTATATTGTAGTGGATGCTAGGACATATATAGGGAGGACTTTCTTGCTCGACATGATAGTACGCTATCTGGTTACTCTTTATCTTAACATGTACTCTGATTGTCTCTATGTTACATGTTGATAAAGCCCTTAGGATGAGTACTTGACTACCAGGACTATGATGTGGATCATACTAGTGAGGATAGCGTAGTCGCCAAGTACATCCTTCAAATATTTCGTGGGAGTACCGAGACAGGGAATCGATACTCCAGAGTAGACTAGCGTATGCGCTTCTTGACCCATATGATGGGCGATGGATGGTCTCATATCCATTGGTGTTTGACATCAAAGAAGGTATACGGGTGCTCAGTAGAGACTAGGTACACTGGACGGACTCGCCGAGAACTCCCAGATGGTATTATACCTTAAGTCAGATGGCAGTTCTCCGGTGACAATGGTACAGGTTAGTCTGTAGACCCGAGATCGTCATAGAGTCCTGTGTGATTCCCACTGTGTTTTGATTTCCATCATACCACGTCCAAGAGGGCGTGCAAAAATGTGGCTTTTGGGTACAGTCCCGAATCACATGGAGGTAATGAGCGATAGGAGGGGATTCGTCTCTCCCGGTATAGGGAGTTGATGTTGCGCTGTGTTCGATTGGCTATAACTGGAAATCTCTGACCAGGGTTGCTGAGATTTACTGGTAAGTGTTATCAGTAGTTTCTCGAACTGTTATAGACCTCATATCGACACGACTTATCAAGCTACTGGGGTCTGACGTTTACCACCCCTAAGCAAGATATGCGACATATCAGACGAAGAGACCGGACTGTACGGGAGTGTTACTGACTGGATTCACAGGAGAATGTACAGGCTTGCTTGTTGATCTTCTGAGCGCTCAATACCTGGGTGGCTGTTACATTTAGTTGACCGCTTGCAGCTTGTGGGTGTTTGATATGATCATCACCTACTGCCGGCATATTGATTCTTTAGAGGCCTACACAGAGGTTTCTTGGCTCAGGCAAAACGGAGTAGGAGCACATATATGATATGTGCGGAACTGAGAACAATACGTGTATGTGATACCGTATTAAATTCTCGTGATATGAGATATCGGCCGAGTATATATGATATAGCCGGGTCATCGGATCAAGTGTTGATTCGATGAACTGATACAGATTATGTTAGTCGGTTATTTGTGAAATAGCCGGATTATCGGATCAAATGTTGATTTGATAATTTAATGTATAATTATATATTTGATATATTAAATTACATTAACTAATATAAGCTCACTAAAAGATTCTTTTTCTCACTCGGGTAATACATTGATATATATGCGGTATATGTTAATTGTATTATTTTATTTTGTTACAATAAATATTGTATATGTGATATATAATATTGTAACATGTTATGGTTATAAATGCAACATGATTTGTGGAGTTTAATTGTGGTTAGGGTTTGGATTAGGGTTAAGCAATCATGAAGCTTTCAAGAAGCTTCTTGAAGCTTTGATTTTGACTTGGATATTTTGTGATATTTGCTTAACCCAACCCCACCCTTTAACCCTAGTTATGTCTCTACAATGGTTAGCCTTCTCATTATCTACCATGGTTGCATTTCTAACCACACACTAGAGTTTCATTATTCATCACAAAAGAAATGGAGCTTCTTCTTCTTCTTCTTTCTTTGCATGAAAAGCTTTCTAGCTTTTCATGAAGTGATGATTATGAGTGAGATTAAGAAAACAAATGAGAGCTAAAATCCTATTTTATCATCCTAATCTATCATAGCCATTTAGATTAGGGTGTTCACTTCATTTAGTAAGTGAGAGCTTGTGTTAATGAAACTTCAAGGTAGATCATCTTTATTATCGAAGATCGGAAGCAAGCTTGCGTCTTTCTCTTCGTGGAGCCTCTCGAGAGTCCGGAACTTGATGATCGCAGCGAAGGGACCACAACACGGAGCTTATGAAGTGAAGGACCGGACTACAAAGGCTGTAATCCCAAACTTTTAGATGTTAAAGTGTTTAACATACTTAGTTTCGCCTAATATCTAGTCTAAGATCTTGGTTTAGGGTTGTTCGGTACGGCTAAATTTTAAATCGGGTATGGTTGATGCCTTATAGACCCTTGTGCGTGTGCCTAGTAACCCTGCAACTATGCATTCCATTCAATATGAAACTAGTATATAAATTTAGTATTTTTCTAATATCACCGTTTTTAGATTTTTCTATAATTTTTTTATTTTACGCGTGTATTTATTTATAGAGAGAGAATAGCAAAGAAAATAAGCCATAGGAGGCTTTTTCGTTAGGTGACATCAAAAATCTATGTTCTCTACGATTTTTTTCAACGATCGGCACTCATCATCATTATCTTTATTATATAAGATGTGGATATACCAAATTTCATGTGATTCAACCACATTTTCACCATTGAATTAGCAGTGCAAAAAGTTCTATTGTCGGTAAACCGTCAGTTTTGCACCCACTAAATCAACGGTTAAAAAGTGATAGAATCACATGAAATTTGCTATATACATATTTTACATGATAAAGATGATGATTAAGGATGCTGATCGTTGAAAAAAATAGTGAAGGTTATATTTTTTCGACGCCGAAGGAGAAAATTCTCTCCTGTGGCACATTTCCTCCATTATATATACTAGATTTTGTACACGTGTGTTGCACGTGTTAATTAAAAAATTGATTTTTTAATTAAAAAGAGAGACGTGGAGGTTTCTTTGATGATAATTAAAAGATTAATTTTTCGGAGAAGAAAGTGAGATGTGGATGTTTCTAGATTATATGGAGATCTTTTTGATGATGTGGAAGCTTAAAAATATAGGGTTTTTCTCCTTTTTTCTTTTTTTCTAGAAAAAAGTTGAGCGGTGGACCTTTATGCAAATGTTATATATATATATATATATATATATATATATATATATATATATAAGGTTTTAGATAAACAATTAATTGTTTTTTAGGGGAGAGAGAGATGACGTGGAGGGCTTGAGATGGGAAAGAGATGATTTAGAGGGCTTGAGAGATGAAGATTTTTCTCATTTTTTCTCGAAAAAAGAAGAAGAGTGGATCTCTAATCAAGGGTATTTGCCCCCCCCCCTCCACACACACACTAGAATTTATGCACGTGCGTTGCACATGTTAATTTAAAAAATTTAAGAAGAGGGGTGAGAGAGAAATGTGGAGGGTTCTAGAGTCTTATTTATTTTTTTAAAAAAATGGGAGAATGTTCTCTAACCAACCCCTATTTGCATTTTATGTATATATATACGAGAATAATGGAGGAAAGAGGCCATAGAAGGGAATTTCCTCCTATGGCGTCGAAAAAAACACACCCTCCATCATATTTTCCGACGATCGGAATGCATCATCTTCATCGTTATCATCTAAGATGTGAGTATACCAAATTTCATGTGATTCTACAAATTTTTCACCGTTGATTTAGCAATGTAAAAAGTTCTATTGTCGGTAAACCGTTAATTTTGAACCCACTAATTCAACGGTGAAAAGGTTATAGAATCACATGAAATTTGGTGTACCCACGTCTTAGATGATAACGATGAAGATGATGCACTCCGATCGTCGAAAAACACGATAGATGGTGTGTGTTTTCGACGTCATAGAAGAAATTCTCTTCTATGGCATCTTTCCTCTCTCTCTCTCTCTCTCTCTCTCTCTCTCTATATATATATATATATATATATATATATATATATATATATTATGAGAGATGATATAGAAGATTCTAGATAAACAATTAATTGTTTTTAGGGAGGAGAGAGAGTGTGTGTGTGTACACCAATATATATATATATATATATTGGAAGAGATGATATGAAACGTTCTAGATAAACAATTAATTGTTTTTTAGGAGAGAGTGAGAGATGACGTGGTGGGCTTGAAAGATAAGAGAGATGATATGGAGAGCTTGAGAGGTGGGGATTTTCTCATTTTTTCTATTTTTTTAGATAAAAAAAGAAGGGTGGAACTCTAACCAAGGGCATTTGTATCATATATAGAGGTGTGTGTGTGTGTGTGAAAGAGAGAGAGAGATCATTTTAATTAAAAGGCTTGATTCCAAAAACTTCAAAACATTTTAGCTAAACTACGTAAGATTACCAAAAACTTTTAAAATACACAAAAAAATACCACAAAACTTTCAAAATACACAAGAAACTACAACAAAACTTTTACAAACTAAGAAATATTTTGATCCAATTGTCTATTATATATTCAAGATAAACTTTTTGGTAATAATAATTATGATTAGAATAGAAACATCAGCTTGAATAAAGTTTTGAAATGTTACCTAATGTTAGTATTACAAGAAAACGTAAAGAATTTTTTTATCTTAATTAAGCAGGGCTTATTTTGTAACATGCATCAGTTAGAGGAATTTCCTAATTGCTATTTTTTTTATGACCACCACAAAAACATATGCCATAATCTATATCTATAATATTCCTAAAAGCAAATTGATAAACATGGACGTTCCCAAAACATCCATGTTTAAAAAAAACTGTCCAAGTCACAGTTCGATATACTTCTTATTCGATTTGGTTGTTTCGATCTCCGAAACATCCCTATTTGGTTAAAATCGTTTATTTCGATCCACTTCCAACTCGATTTGATTGTTTCAATCTCCTAAACATCCACATTTACTTAAAATTATTTGTTCTCGATTTCGTCGACCAAACTTTATTTCATCATGCTATACCTTTTATATTGATCAGATTTATAGACATGTACCCTTTTTTCAATGCATCAAGCTTTAGATTGTTAATAAGCACCATGAAATTTGCTTGGTTCTTTTTTATTTTTTATGTAGCTACAGACAACAAAACCCCAAAATCCCATGATGCAGATCTGAAGACCAAGAAAAAAAACTGGGATAGAATAAATTATAAAATTGTTGTTCAGCTAATAAATTCAATGAAGCCTGAATAAATCCATGGAAGCAAAAATTGATATAATAAAAAAAGACGGAGTAATAGGGATGTAAATGGACCCGGATAATCCAATCCTGATCCGTTTTTGAATCCAACAACTTGCAGATATGGATACAAAAAAAACTTTTCCGGACGGATTTTTTTAGTATTCGGATTCGAATCCGGATTCGACTTGGATACAAATTTCCTATCCGGATCCGGATATCGGAAATAATGGTACCCATTATCTAACTGCTAATTACTATTAATTATAATTAGACTTATGGATGGCCCGTAGACTTGATCGTTACATGAAAAATCCCTCATTTGAAACTATTAAGACTTGTGCATTTGATATGTTATGATTGTTTGAATCTATAAATATTGGTTAAGCTATTTAAATATTTTATTAGTTGTAGTTATGAATCATGACTTTTTATATTTATCTGAATAATATCCATATCCGATTTTAGCATATATGGTTTCTACAATATCCGATCCGTATTCGTATTCGATTTATAGTGGATACGGATGGTAATTTTTTTGTTACCGACAACTATCTGTATCCGCGTTCAACCATATGCCAAACTCAATAACTCAACATTTTTGCAGATTCCCAGTTAATCTCTTATAAAAAGAAAAAATCAATGCATCAGAGCTTGAGAAAAAAAATCAAATGCATTCGACCATGAGAAATAGAAATATCTCTAAAAAAATAACCATTTTAAATTTCAGTGGACATCGGTTGTCAATTCAAGTATACAGTCGATAAACATGTTTTTATTTAAAATTTTGGATTTGACATATTTTGATTACAACTTATGTTACATTGGATTGGCCACGATCAACAAGGCATAAAACAAGGGTTGGTTTCAGTGAGAACCCCACATGCTATGTAGACCGCAAGGGGCGTTAATCTCTTTTATGTGTGTTTAACTCAAGGTGTCTAACGGGCCGGACCGGGCCGGGCCGTCTGCAGTCCGAAAAATGGCCCGGTCCTGCCCTAGTGCCACATGACGGGCCCGGACCGGCCCGACCATTGCCCTGACCCGGCCCCGGACCGGGCCGGGCCAGCCTTTGGCGGCCAGACGGCCCGGCCCGAGCCCAGCCAAATATAAATTTGAATTTGGTCATTCGACCTTGGAGGGGTTTGGGATGTGGGCCGGTCAATGCATTGGGGGGGTTGAATGGAGATGGGTATTTTAATAAAATTTGAATTAAAGTGGGGTTGTAAAAATTATCTAAAAACCCCACTCAAAATTATACATTTCTATACCGCTAATCCAAAACTCTATAAATACTTCTATACACTTCTCATTCTTCTTACAATTCACAACAACAAAATTTTCAATCTTCCAATTTCTCTCTTTAATTTTCGAGAAGTTTACCGTTAAATTTGGAATCACGCAATCTTTATTTTTGCAGTCTCAATCTTCACTTCAGTTCCACTAATTTGATTATGTTATTTGGAATCAATAGTTTTTTGTATTGATTATATATTTTTCTCGTATATTTATTATCATCTCTCTCTTGTACTAATACTTTTAATTAAAAATTTCAGGTTTATTTTCACTAGGTAACAGGGGTGTTTCATCTTTACGGGGACGTTCTTTTTAAATCGATACGGATTCACAAGAGGGACATAGACTAACTAATATGCTGCAAACTAATTTTGATTTCTATTCTCCTAATTATGAATATTCTAATTATGAGATACCACCTACGTCACAAAGTCACGTTCTTGAAGAAGTTCATGCCCCTGCCGTTCCTGAAGTAAGAGCCTCTATCCTTAAAGATAATAGAACTAAAACTTTTGATATTTGGAAATATTTTGTAGTATAAACAGTTGCAGGTAAAGACATGCGGATAGTTTGTACTCATTACCAAGCAGATTTTACTTGTGCCACTTCAGATGGAACTGCCCATCTAAAAAGACATTTAATCAAACATGAAAAGGCAGATTCTCGGCAGACGACTCTAAGAATGCCATCTAACTCTTTAACTAGTTTTTCTTATTCCCAAGATACTAATATAAGATAACTTGCAAGATATGTCATACATACCGCACAACCATTTGGTTTTGTAGAAAACGAAAAATTTGATAGATTAGTAAAAAATACATATAATCCAGCATTTCAAAGAGTACCAAGAACAACACTTAGAATTGATATTTTAAAAAAAAATCTTGATGGCAAAACCAATTTGATTGATATTTTTGCAAATCTTAAAAATAAAATTGCATTAACTTCTGATTTTGGACTACAAAATGGAGCATGAGTTATATTTGTGTTAATACACATTTCATTGATAATGATTGGTTTTAACATAAAAGAATTATTGGTTTTTCAACAATGGAGCATCCAAATAGTGGAAATAATATAAATAATTGTATTTTGACTACTGTACGTGAATGTAATATTCAAAATAAAATATTTTCAGTTAGTTTTGATAATACTACTAATAATAATTCTGTTATAGCAATTTTAAAAAATAATTTAAATTCTGTTTTGAATGGAGAATTATTACATCAAAAATGTGCATGCTATATTTTAAATTTAATTGTGTATGATGGTCTTAGTATAATTGATTCTTATTTAGCGAAACTTAAATATGCAAAGATATTTATTGAAAGCTCTGGATCTAGAAAACGAATTTTTAAGCAAATCTGTACCTAATTAAATTTAAAATTTAGATCTTTCAAATTGAACATTTAACTAGGTAGAATTCCACTTATGAGATGTTGAAATGCGTTTTAAAATATCGGGAGCCTATTACTTTATTTTATGAGAAACAAATGCCCAATAATAATTTAGTGGATTATGATTGTTTTGTTTGTGAATATGTTTTGAGATTTTTAGAAATATTTTACAATGCAACTAAATGTTTATCTGGTGTTTATTATCCTACCACATGTTTAGCAGCAGAACAATTATTTTATATTAGTAAGGTTATTAATGAGTATGTAATTGACCCTAAAAGTGCATTTGCTGAAATATTACATAGCATGGTTACGAAATTGAATTAATATTGGCAAAAAGTTTCTGCATTGTTTTGTTTAGTTTCTATTTTTTATCCTAGACTTAAAAAAAATAATTTATTTATTTTATTAAAGGGATACCATGAAAACTTAGGTTCTGATTTAGGAGATTATAAAAATAATTTAGATTCTTATTTGTAAGATTTGTATGTCATATATGATGCATAGTACGGTCAAAACAGGACTCCTTTATCTTTCTCTTTACAACAAACTTTCAGAAAAGGAATATTTCAGTTTTTGCGGCAGAAAAACAAAGAACCGTTTCTAGTTTTTCCACTTATAATGAGCTTACAATGTATTTGCAAATTGATTTCAGTAATTTTCTTTGAGGAACAAAACGAAAATCTTGATATTTTGGATTAGTGGAAAACACATGGACACATTATTCTGTGCTTTCTGTCATGGCTTGTGATTTACTAACCTCGGTATCCATAGTAGTTTCGGAGTCTGCTTTTAGTGCAGGTAACAAAGTTCTGAGTGATAAGAGAGCGATGCTGTCAGATTATGCATTGGAGATCGCAGTGTGCCAAAAATATTGGTTCAATACAGAAGCTAGATAACACGTTAAGAGTATTGAAAACTCCGACACCGATGAAGAGTAAAGACCGATGGGAGCTCACCAGTTAGTATTTTTTATGAATTGTATTTTTAATTTTTTGGTAATTGTATGATGGGTAAGTTCAGTCAACTTATGTCTCCCTCAAAAAAAATTTTAATCAATAAAATATTTAGGTCTGTCCCGGGATCAACACGAATTTGGGGTGTTCGGGCCAGGCCTAACCCCAACCCAAAGCCTGGTCAACTCGGGCCCGTCCCGTCCCAAAGACCGCTAAGCCCGGCGGGCTTCAGACCGGGCCGGCCCGATAGACACTCTGATGTCTAACATATGCTCTGCTGGATTGCAATTATGTCCTGGAACATATGTCTTAGGAATTTCCTAAATCAAATAAACATGGTTTTGTCTTCATTGGATCAAAAATTGGGGGAACCCTAGGAAATATATTACAAAAGAATTTAAATTTACATGAGAATCATATCTCACAATGGAATTCGTTGGTTGATTATGAGATGCAATAGAATGTTTGGATGGAAAATTCTGATCTTTATTTATGGGCTTCAATTATGGCGGAGAAAAAGAAATGGAAGCAAAAGAAATTTTTCGGGAATTGAGGCACAAAAGTTTAGGGTTACATGGCCACATTGGTAACATGCAAATCTTACCGTCCAATAAAATTGAACGGTGAGATTTGACTGTAGAGGTGTCTCCACTGAAAAGCTCTAGTAGAGACACCCCGAACCCGATGACACGTGTTCCCCTTTTTATGAGTCGAGTAAGAAAACATAATCTTGGCCCTACCAATCCAATATGGAAGGAATTGTTGGAAGAGCGAAGCAAAAGAATAGACATATAATTAACCAACAAAAATAACAAAGTAGGTGTAGGTGGAGCTAAGGAGGGCGGAGAATGAGATAGCGTTTTAAAGGTCATTTGATGATGCCAATCTAAAATATAAAAGTGAGAACTATTGGTTTTATTTCCTTTTCCGGCGGAGAACGATTACACTTCGAACAATGTTTTATGTTTAGGTGTTCAAGTTCTTGTTAAACTTTTATGCCCTACCTATACAGTATATATACATATATGGCAATGAAAATAATTTTTAATGGTACATGATTTCCTACATGTAGAAATTTTGCTCATGTGTATCATCTTTAAATAAAGCATAATCATATCCCTGACTGCCACAGGATCAACCTAATCTTTTCGTATAAAATATGAACTATGTTTTATTAACTAATCTAAAAGTTATCTTTTTAAATTAAAACTACAAGTATATAAATCCAAAAATTTAATATTTTCTTCTAACTAATTTAAAGCCTTCTTCTGCTACTTAACACTATGTGAATCCCCTCTAACGCTGCAAGTAAGTCGAGTTTCCAACTCCGTACAGTAAGATATTTGAATGAGTTTCGTGTTTTGTATCCCTGTCGGTTCCATGGCTTCGCAAATACCAGGAATGTCTCCAATGTATTGACAATGCAAAATTAATCCTTGGAATGTTCGACAATAAAAAGAGAACCCATGACTTAACCAATTTGCAGCTTTTAATTTTACTGATTTATTCTTGACGAAAGGCCCTATATATACCAAGTATAGATCCTTGTATTTAGATTTATGAGTTCATCATTAACTTGGTCGCCTTATGGTGCACTCCCAGACAATAATGTCATTCTAGGTTCTGGGAGAAAACTTGGAAATTTCAAAAGAAGTCATACATGTGTGTGTACATGTACATATATATACATATACATAGAAATGCATATACACATATATACATGCATGCATATACAAAGATATGCATCTAGACATGCATATACGTACATATCTACATGCATACACACAAAATACATATATATGTTCACGGTTCACGCATATCCAACAGCCTTGGTCGCCTTTGTAATCTTCAATCGATGAACACTTGGACACCATCATCGATCCAATCACAATCATTTATACTTCGTAGGAATGAACTAAAAAACTGCTCTGATCCAAATAGTTGTGGCGTTAAAATATCGGTTAAAACTTACATAGAAAAGATTCGTATTTTTTTAGCGGAGGAAAGATGGGTTTAAAAGGAATGGTTGATGCTAATAATAAAAAGAGATGATTGCACGTAACACCAACCCCCTCCCCCACCCTTCCCCACCGCGGTTCTATATAAGGTTGAGCACTTGTATCCTGTAACTATGAAAATAGGCACTTACACCCAAGGCTCAAGAACTGGTTTCGGTTTCGGTTCCGGTCTCTAATGATTTTATTAGTTTCGCTGGGGTTCGGCTAATTTCGCTAATCTCGGTTTGAGTTTCGGTTTCGACGGCAATACAACATACATAAGTGTAGATATATTAAATACTTGAATTTATGGTTTTATATTAAAATACAATGATCCTAATGTTTAAAAATCCAGCCACGATGCAAAATATATTGAAAAGTATATTTAGATAAGTATTAATATAGGGTTTGGGTTCGTTTTTTTGCGGTTTTCTAACAACGAAGGCCTACAACAGTAAAAATGGTATAAAAAATAAGTTTTTAAAGGTTTCAGCCGAAACGATATTGTATGGTTGGCTTCATATCGGTTTCGGGTTTCGTATCGGTTTCCACCGAAATCGATACGAAACCACCACGTATCAGTAGTTTCGGTCAAAATCTCGAACCTTGCTTACACCCCATCCCACCATCCGCCCCTCTAATTGAAAAATATTTTAGCAACACCCATTTTACCATTTTCTTTCGTTCCCTTCAACCCTAAACGACTGACTTCCTAACCCTAGTCTAAAATCTCAATTATCTTGCTCTTCCACTAATTATAACTCCAATCCTTTTTCCATTGTACTTTTGGATCTTCTCATTAACTTTTTTACTCACATACACTAAATATAACTCCAATCTGTTCTATTTCATTGCAATATTATTTTCTTTAACTAGTTGTTCTACCAAGCATTATTTTTCCCACTTTTAAAGTGATTGAAGAAGAACAAGAAAGGGGCAAATGGGAATTAAAATATTTTTCAATGGCAGGGTATGTAAGTGCTTATTTTTAATATTTGAGGTGCTCAACCACTAATAGTGTAGGAGGGTTATATGCTGTTAGCATATGGGCCTTGGAGGCCCATCCCCGTCCAAGTGAGTGGGTAGGCGGACCGGGCCGGTTATTGGATCGACCGTAAGCGAACCGGTTCCAGGGTGTTGTAGCTCCTTATGAAAGCTTCAAGAAGAGGTCTTAGAGGCTTCTAGCATGGAGGCTTCATAAGAGGTCTTGAAGGTTCTAGCGTGGACACTTCATGAGATGTCGTGGAAGTTTCATGAGAGTCTTGAGGCTTCCACCAAGCCTTGAGGCTTCTTGGGCATACCACGAGATTTCTAGGGCAAGCCTAGAAAGAGCTTTCTAAGACAAGCCAAAGGAGTTTGTTCAAACTCTATAAATAGACATACATACTTGCTCTTATTTATCTTCACAATTACTACACAAAAATAGCCTTCCAAAGTCCTTATCTTCTTCTTTTCCGTCTCCTCGTTATTGGTTGGTAGCGAGGTAATTATATGGGAGTTTCTTGCTATTGTGGTCACCCTCCAGCCGTTGTCTCGAGGTGTAGCACGCAAAGGAAACGTGGTGTAAGCGAGAAAACTTCAACAGTCGGTTTAAGGTATATCGATCCATTTTATATCGTATGCTAGTTGTTTATGCATCCGCTATATAGACAACATATTTATTGTATTTTAACTAGCAAATCCGACATTGGTATCAGAGCTGGCATGCTTACATCCTGTTTTCTTTTTAGTTGCTCCATGTTTTAGCGATTTAAAATCACGTCTTTAATCGATCAAATTTAGATAGATTGCTGTTTATTTATGTTTTCATATGGTATCACTCTTTTGTTGTAACCGTTTTAAGTTTTTGACTACGGAGAAAAGAGGATTAATTTTGTTTTGGGTGAAATTCTGGCAACCACGATAACCGGGGAGTTGTCGGCAACATCACCGATCGACCGGAGGTGGAGGCAGCGACAGATGGCATCGCCAGACGACAACAAGAGACGGCGGTTACAAGGGGTGGACGGCCGACAGCCGGCGGCAGCTGTAGTGTTCGTTGTCTATGGATACACTCCAAAGGGGCGGCAGCTGATTGATAAAATCCTAAACTTTTAACATGTGCGGGTCTCATTTCAATTGGATAGGCCAGTTTTTATTTTTTTGTAACAAAAGCTTTCAAAAGATATTTAAATAATTTATTTTTATAACAGTTAGACCTTAAACTTAATTGAACAGCAAATAAACAAAGTGAGCTTGCAGGTTTTTCTAGCCCAGGCCAGGCCGAAGGTATAGAACCAAAGTCCAATGGGACTCGGATTTACCTGAACTCACTATAGGCCTCAATCTAAGCTCAGCGGTCTGGTTGGACTAGACCAAACCCAAGCCTGTTTTACTAAATCAAACCTGGTTGGATAGTGGGCTAATATAGAGCCCAGTTTGATTATTTTGGGCTAGATTTAAATCCAAATTTGGAATTTGGGTAAGTTGTTTTCTGTTTTAAAATTATTTTGACCTGAATTTTTTTTTGAAAAAACAGATTTAAGAAAAATGCCCTTTTAAGATTTTAAAAAAACTATTTAAAGGGCCTACAACAATTATCGGGGTTTTATAAAATTGTAAAAAATAGTATTATGTCTTTGGAAGCTATTTAATAATAGTTTCATCCAAAATAAATTGTCCGATAACAATCTTGGAGATTGTGTAGGTATTTCTCCAGTGGGAGCGTATGTGACGTGTTTCTTTAAAGGGTGATATATAGTCATTAGATATTGTATTGCGCATGGCATGCCTCGTGTTTTTTTTAAAAATATGCATATTGCATTTATTAATATAAAATACTTCAAGTGGGAGATTTCGGTTGTCGAAATTTTTAATATATTTTCAATTATTTTAGAACAATTTTAAATTTTGGTCTTTTAAAGACAGTGATTGGGGCCTTAAGACTTCTTCTCTTTCTTTATAGTGTAAGTTTATTATTGTCGCTAGAATGAATTGAAAATGAAATGTTTTAGAGGAAAAACAATACTCCAAGTAGAATATCATAGTCTCAACGCATCCATAAGTCAATGTTATCAACTATCTCACCAGGAGTGAGCTGGTAGCTGACGACAATTATCATAAAGATTATATTTTACTTCCTAAGCAAGCCAAAGGACCCAGATGGCAGTGACAATATCGTGGCAGCGTTGTAGCAGGGCTTCATGATGCAACACCATCAAAATGCAATGATCATTGGAAGATTGAACACATCAAGAATTGTTCTGCACGTTGGACGTAACGAAAAGCAATGCGATTAATATACAAGGTTTTAAATATCGGATATCGGCGGATATCGGAATCATATTGGCTAGGTGTTCCCTATTGAAAGTGTATGTTAGTGTTTGCCACTTCCGCCTCCTCACAAGTGTTGCGAGGATGTGCAACATCTACTAATATGGTATCAGAGCCTAACTAAACCATAATTAGTTATTTAGACGACATTTAAAACTTCGAACATGAAACAACTCCAAAACCAAAAACCCAAAAACTGCTTTCTGGAAATTTTTAAAAAGTATTCTAAAATTTTTTAAGCATGTGCAGAATACTTGTTATTAGATAACCAGACAACCCTAGAAAAATGAGCCTCAACCACCGGATTTTTCCCGGCGAGATTCTCAACATCCCCTGCATCGCCGGTTTGATGATTGTGTCTGGGCTTGGGTTTTTTAGGGTTCTCTGTACTATGTGTTTTTGGTTTTATGGTATTGTTTAATTATTTCCAGATTACATGTGATGTATCCTAAGAGTTAGGGGAAATCGGAGTGTTTCGAAATCTAATTTTTAACGTCGTTTATTCGCTTTTCAGTTTGATATATGTTTGAAACGTTCACTAATTGCTATACGACGATTAGTGAGGGTTGCACATATGTATATCATGTGAAGGTATATGTATATGAATATGTTGGATCGTCGTGGATGAATAGCCGGGGGATATGAGAATAGCGTTTTTCTTTTCTTTCATTCATGTAATTTGTAAAAGGCGATGTAATATTATTTTGCGGGACACATCCGGGTTGAGTTTGTAGCCACTGTTGTATAATTTCTTTTTACTGTTTTTGCTCTTAGGATGGACCCAAGGTGGGGTGCACAAACTACCGGGTTCTCGAAGTGCCCAGTGGCCTACTCATTTTATTGAGGAAGGTTGCTTCACTTCGGGAATTTGGCGGATAGTTTGCCGCACCCGTAAGGGTCTAGGGTGGGGTTTTGGCTATTCATCACGACTTTAGAACCCGTCTTTCGTTATGGGCTTAAATGAAATACGGAATTCCTAGTATATCCAATATATTCATCTGTGATTTGGAATATTTATAATTGCGTGCGATGGATGGCTATTTATATATGAGATATATAATAAACGTTGCTTATATTTTGCACACGTGCTAGTCCAGCCCCCGCTCTGCCTTTAGTTAAGTAACCTAACGGTGCATGGTGGAGCCCCATGGCGAATGCGGATGGCATAAGCGTACGTTCTATTTTCGTTTATTTTCTGTGATGTTTAGGAAATATAAATGATGGGACAACATTAATGTGATTAATGTTAAGAAAAAGAAACCTAAAGATGTTGTAGAATCAAACTTTTTAAAATGGGTAACTCTAGTTTTTGGTTTGCATAGTGGTATTCCTTGATGAATATCCAGCACCTCATTCGATGAGGAAAGGGCCGAGATACCTTCACCGGGAGTGACCCCTTTAGCGAAACTAGCAAATGTTACAAAGCACCCGATTTGTTTTTATAGTTGATCTAATTTTTGCTTTCCATCGTGGTATTCCTTGATGAATATCCAGCACCTCATTCGATGAGGAAAGAGCCGAGATCCCTTCACCGGGAGTGACCTCTTTACCAAAATTAGAAAGATACTACAAAACTATTCGACTTTTAAAACTGGAGCTTAAACCACTCCTTTCACTAGATTTTACAACGATATCAAGTTCAAAATGTTAAAGGTTTTCTTCAAAACCATCCGTTGCCCTCCGCCATTTTAGGAAGCAGAGTACTTAGTATTCGTACCACGTTTGTTGACTATAGTTAAGGCGTGGTGTACGGTAGCTAAGTGATGTCTTCCTACAAAGCATATGATGCGATCGATTAGGACATTCACATGACCTTGTTGACCATCGTTAAGGGTTATGCGGGTGGGTCTAAATCAATCACGAAATGGCGGGTAGAACTTGACTAGTGCTTATGATTTGTTGACCATAGTTAAGGTCGTAAGACACTAGGGATAAAAACCATATCGGGAATTTCAAGAGTTGAAATTTGCAATGAGATTGCATACCTTCTATTTGATAGTTGGATCCCGATCCCACTGTGAGTAAAAGTTACTCCGGGAGAGTTTTGCGCTTTACAATTAGCTAATCCAGTAGGTGTCTAGAAAGGTGTCAACGGGGTTATGCCTCTAGGAAAATGAGATTTATTTTAATTAGGTCCGTGCGAAAGCACGGGAAACCTCCCTCGGAGTACCGACACTGGCCTAGCCGACCGGTTAGCGAGCTTGTAGATTGCAATTAATCCTGGCTAATTTTCTTTTTAAGATTTGAAGGAAAATTTGATAAAAGCAGTGGGAGACATCGATTAGATAAGATTAATAACCAATCTAATCATGGATATCTCCGTTCATATTAAATAGTTATGATTTTCACGCTAAAATAGGTCTTTTGTTTTAGGGCCTACGTAACTTGAGCAACAAAGTCCGCCGGGGTGTCTCTATACCTAATACCCTAAAACCAACCGGTTTGGGAGCATTGGCCCAAAACTCGATAAGAAGCCTAGAAAGTCCAAATTAAAACAAAGTCAAGCAAGTGTTCTCTCCGAGTTAAAATTCCTAGCGGTTCTTTGTGTGAGAATAATCTTGACATAAGACAGGTTTTTATAAAAATATTTTTAACGGAGATATAAAGGTTTTATCCTGTGATGAAGACTATTGCACGTTCACGAAGGTGTTTATGAAATGAAAACAAGTAAAAGGTGGAGTGAAAAATAAGGCCTAGTTGTAAGTCGATGTAGTACACCCCAGTACTTGTGGGGAGGCGGAATTTTCAAAAACAATCAAGTTTAAACAACGAACATCGACTAACCGCTTGAATCGAAGCTAAACTCTAAATAACCGTATTCTATAGTTTCATCTCACAAGTGATTAGGGATTATACCTAATGAAACCGGTCCTTCTTCTTTACGTCCTCCTTTGTTCTCCTCGGCCTTCTCTAGGTAGTAGACGATCCACCCGAGAGCGAAACTCCAAGCTAAACCTCTAACTTGAGGTAACTAATCAACTTTGATTGCTAATCAAAGATGAGAGGATGATATAGAGTGAAGGTTATGGATTGTTTAGTCTAACTAATCCTTTGATCTCAACACATGAGGATTAAGGATTAGGGTTAGAAGATGAGAGCTTGAGGAGAGAGAATGTGTGATATGATAATGAGAGAAGAGAGAGAGTGTATCATAATATTATGAAGCATTCTTATTATCAAATAATCAATAAAGGAAATGAATAAGCATGCTTCACAAAATATCTTGTGATGATTCATTAACATGAGTCATTAAGCAATAAATGTGCATTAATGAAGTGAATGAATCACCACTATGACTCACTCTCTTTCCAAAACAAACCTCCTTAGTCACATCTTCTAGAAGCTTCTCGAGTAATTACGAGAACGCCCCTCCGATCCGTAAAAATACGGAAAAACTTTAGACTGTAAAAATCCAATAACCGGATACCAGTAACTGGCTTAAACCAAAGCCGACTGGTAAAATCTGTCCGAAAGTCGTACGCGCGTAAACGCACGTATGTGTCCGAACCCTTTGTCGCAAAACCATGCAACCTCTATATCGTTTCGCCTGGAGTAGGAAACTCTCTGTGTGGGACTCTAGAGACTCGACTACTACGCTGGCAGTGGGTTTAACCACAGACCGCAAGCGGCACTAGCTGTACGTAACGGTCCCCAGGTAGTTGTCGATAAGAAGGCCGATGAGTAAACCCATCCGAACTCCTACTGAGTCTGATGTGACAATCTCCATACAGTCCGGTCCGTTCGTCCAAGACTATCGCATATCGGGCCTAGGGGGGCGGCAAGCGTCAGTCCCCTAATAGCGGTATAAGTCGTGTCGGAGTGAAGCCCATTACACCCTGAGAAACTACTGGAACCTACCAGCAAATCTCGCTTGCCCTGGCCAGGGACTTTGCGTAATGGCTCTCTGACACAGCACGATATCTACTCCCAATACCGGGAGGGACGAATCCTGTCTAACCGCCACTGCCTCCAAGTGCTCGGGACTGCACCCAACTGCTACCTGTTTGCACGACTCCTTTGAGCCGTGGTAGGGTAGCAATCTAAGAACAGTGGGACACACTCGAGGCGAAGTAGCAGTGTCAAGTCTGCGGACTACGCTGTACTCATGTCACCTGGGAACTGTTCACTGACGACTGGTATCAAACCAACCAACAGTTCCCTGTGAGTCCTGTCCGGTGTACCCGTAACCTAACGAGCACCTGTATACTATCTCCAGTACGACGTACTGACGGCTGTGGGACAGACCATCTCCCCAACTGGGATGAGAAGCGTACACACCAGTCTACTCCGGAGTATCGATGCTCTGTCTCGATAATCCAACGACCAGGGACCTGAATAAGGATGTGCTTGTAGACTACCCAGCCCCCACTAGTGTGACTGCCATCACAACGCTGGTAGACAAGCAAGATCCTAAGAGCTCTATCAATACGTACACTCACATATTAAGATAGAAAAACCAAGTAGCATACTACCATGTTTAGCAAGACTGTTATATACATGTGAATATCCCAAGCTTCCATTAAGTAATATACAAGCTAGTATGATACAGTAATGGCCTTCTAGGGCATAAACACTAACAATCTCCCACTTGCACTAGGGCCATGTACTGGCATATCGCAGACCAATGATCTCGAGCAGCCTCTCGAACTGAATCTGAGGAAGGGCCTTCGTGAATGGATCAGCAATGTTCTCTTCTGAAGCAACTCTCCGAACCTCGATCTCCTGACGATCAATGATCTCCCTGATCAGGTGATACCGCCTCAAGATGTGTCTGGACTTCTGATGGGACCTTGGTTCCTTCGCTAAAGCTATAGCTCCGTTGTTGTCGCAATACAGAGGTATTGGATCAACTATGGTAGGAACCACCTGAAGTTCTGTTAGGAACTTCTTCATCCAGACTGCTTCTTTTGCGGCATCGCAAGCAGCTATATACTCCGCTTCCATCGTCGAGTCAGCAACGGTGTCCTGCTTGGAGCTCTTCCAGCACACCGCCCCTCCATTGAGGGTAAAGACATAACCCGACATGGACTTGGAATCGTCCTTATCACTCTGGAAGCCGGAATCAGCAAAGGCCTCCAACCTGAGGTCTTTTCCGCCGTAAACCAAGAACATCTCCTTAGTCCTCCTCAGGTACTTGAGAATGTTCTTTACTGCTATCCAGTGTTTCTCCCCTGGGTCTGACTGATACCGGCTTACCACGCTCAGTGCATAAGCTACATCTGGTCTGGTACACAACATCGCATACATTATAGAGCCTACCGCAGAAGCGTAGGGTATAATAGACATGCGTTCCCTTTCCAAATCAGTCTTGGGAGACATCTCTTTGGAGAGGGTGATTCCGTGACAAGCCGGTAGATTACCGCGCTTAGAATCTTCCATACTGAATCTTTTCAGTACAGTGTCGATATACCTGGACTGCGAAAGTCCCAACATCCTCTTGGATCTATCACGATAGATCCGGATCCCCAGAATGTAAGAGGCATCACCCAGGTCTTTCATGGAGAACCTGTGTGACAAGAATCCTTTGACAGATTGTAGCATAGGAATGTCATTTCCTATCAATAGAATGTCATCCACGTACAAGACGAGGAATACGACACTTCTGGCCACAACTTTACTATATATGCACGGTTCATCTGGATTTTTGATAAAGTCATATTCTTTGACTGTCTCATCAAAGCAGATGTTCCAACTCCGCGATGCCTGCTTTAGTCCGTAAATGGACTTAAGCAGCTTGCATACTTTCCCGCTGCTCCCACTCTGATTGAAACCCTCTGGCTGATCCATATAGACGCTCTCTTCTAAATTTCCATTCAGAAAAGCCGTCTTTACGTCCATCTGCCAGATTTCATAATCATGGAAGGCAGCAATAGCAAGAAGGACCCGAATGGATTTGAGCATAGCCACTGGAGAAAAAGTTTCGTCATAGTCCAAACCAGGTCTTTGACGAAAACCCTTTGCAACAAGTCTAGCCTTATAGGTTTCCACCTGTCCATCTACACCAATCTTTTTCTTGAAGATCCATTTGCATCCTATGGGTTTTACCCCATCTGGAGCAAAGTCCAAAGTCCATACTTTGTTGGTGTACATGGACTCCATCTCGGTCCGCATTGCATCTAGCCATCGTACCGAGTCGCCGCTCTGGATGGCCTGCTGGAAGTCAGTAGGTTCATCATCATCTATGATGCAATCCTCTCTATCCCCGTCAATGAGAAAACCGTAGTATCTCTCAGGCGGATGAGACGGCCTACTACTTCTGCGGAGGGGTGCGGGAATGTTCTGTTCTTCTTGAACCTCTGGTTCTACCAAACTTTCAGTAACAGCTTGTGGTTCTGGAATTTCTTCCAGTTCTATTGCGCTCCCACTCTTCTGATTTTCTAAAAATTCAGTTTCTAAGAAGGTGGCATGACGAGAAACAAAGACCTTTTGTTCCTCTGCGTAATAGAAATAATATCCCTTGGAGTTCTTTGGATATCCCACAAGCTTACACAGTACTGATCGTGCCTCGAGCTTGTCCACATGCTGCTTTTTTACAAAAGCTGGACACCCCCATGTCCTAAAATGTTTTAGACAGGGTTTCTTCCCACTCCACATCTGATATGGTGTGGTAGGCACAGTCTTGGTTGGAACCTGGTTCAAAAGATATGCTGCTGATTCTAGCGCATAACCCCAGAAAGATCGCGGTAACTCAGCATTACTCATCATGGATCGTACCATATCCAATAGGGTTCGATTCCGTCTCTCCGATACACCGTTATGCTGTGGAGTGTATGGAGGAGTAAGCTGAGAGAGAATTCCTTTCTCTTTTAGGTAACCTAGGAACTCGGCACTTAAGTATTCTCCACCTCGATCAGATCTTAGTGTCTTAATACTTTTGCCTGTTTGGTTTTCCGCTTCATTCTTGAATTCCAGGAATTTCTCAAAGGCCTCTGATTTATGCTTCATTAAGAAAACATATCCATACCTAGAGAAATCATCTGTAAAAGTAATGAAGTAGGAATAACCACCTCTCGCATGTGTAGACATTGGACCGCATACATCACTGTGTATGAGTCCTAAGAGCTCGCTCGCTCTTACTCCTTGTCCAGTGAATGGAGTCTTTGTCATCTTTCCTTTGAGACAAGATTGACAAGTGTCATAAGTTTGATATTCGAACGTGTCCAAATATCCTTCTCTATGCAACTTAGTCAACCTTCTCTCATTGATGTGACCCAGTCTACAATGCCATAAGAAAGCTTTATTTAAATCTGGAGACTTTCTTTTTAGTGTGTTCTGGACATTGAAAATTTGGAGTTGGTTTAACACATATATGCCGTTATTTAGAGTACCGGACCCAATCAAACCATGATTAAGGTGGATGTTGACAACATCTCTTACAAACGTGAAATCATAACCTTTATTTGATAACAAGAAAACTGATATGATATTACACGTTAAGCTGGGTACAAAATAACAGTTATGTAAAACCAAAATGTGTCCACTTGTCAATCCTAGGTGATAATCCCCGACGGACGCAGCTCCCACGCTAGCTCCGTTAGCAACCCTGAGGATCATATCACCTTCCTTCAGCACTCTACGGTTTCTCAGTGCCTGCAATGAATTGCAAATATGAGATCCTGACCCGGTATCCAATACCCAGGAAGTAAGTTGATCGACAGACAATTCTCAATTACAAACACACCTGAAGTCGAAGCCACAGCCTGCTTCGGTTCCTGGTTCTTGGCGTTCCACGCCTTGCAATCCTTCTTCCAGTGCCCTTTCCTGTGACAATGGAAGCACTCATCCTGACCAACTATCGGTACTGCTTTCTTTTTCTTTCCCTTCCCTCCCACCTTACTAACACCTCCTCTAGGTCTGGGTGCGGCCTTCTTCTTCCTTCCTTTGGCCCTTGCCTTGGACCCGGAAGAAGATGAACCGCCAACAAACATAGCGGGTGTTTCCCTTGCCTTCTGCAAGGTGCCCTCTGCACTCCTTAACATGTTCAGGAGTTCCGCAAGTTCAACTTCTTTTCCTTGAAGATTGAAGTTGAGGATAAACTGGGCGTAGGTGGGAGGAAGGGACTGGAGAACAAGGTCTGTATAGAGCTCATTATCCAAAGTCGTCCCAAGGTCTGCGAGCTCTTCTATATAGCCAATCATCTGTAGGACATGTTCACCTACCGATGACCCGACAGCCAACCTCGCTCGAAACAATTTCTTTGAGGTCTCGTATCTTGCTATACGAGATTGCTCTCCATAAAGTTCCTTTGTATGGAGAAATATGCCATCTAAGGACATATCCTCGTGCCTCCTCTGATGTTCATTGTTCATCGAGGCAAGCACGATGCACTTGGCTCTCGCGCAATCTAAATCCCAGGTTTTGCGGATTTCCTTATCCGCATTACTGGATTTGGGACCAGGGACAGCAGGTGCCGTAGCGGTGAGGACGTACCCCAGTTTGTCATAGGTCAAAGCCATCTTGACATTCCGCAGCCAATCTTTATAGTTTGGCCCTGTCAGTATATTTTTCTCTAAAAGTAACATAAGTCCAGTCATTTTCAGGGTCGCTGCAATTAGGAGAGAGAGAAGAAAACTCTTTAGCATGATGCTCTTGCAAGTTTAGAGTGGTTTTTAGTTTATCTAAACTGGATGGCTCCCACTGTTTCTCGAATCCTTCCTCAAACCATAAAAGAAGAATTAGCCAAGACTATTCTCACCGTACAATACTTGCTTAACCGTTCAGCCAGGCCGGTGTCGATACTTCGAGGGAGGTTTTCCAACGCTTTCGCGAAGTTCCTTAATTAAGTAACCTCTTTTCTCTGGGGGCGTAACCCCGCTGACACTTTTCTGGACACCTACTAGGTTTATAGCATTGATCGTTAAGCGACGAATATCCTGATAAGTAGCATATACTCACAGTAGGATCGGGATCCAAATATCATCGTATGATAATGTTGAAGGAATCCTACCAACATTCATCAAACTCCAAATGGTATGCATCTCTTTGCAAATTTCAATTTCTTTAGAAATTCCCGATATAAGTTTTTGCCCCATGCTCTTATGACCTTGACTAAGGGCCAACAAATCATAAGTCACATGTCAAGTTCTGCCCATCATTATCCTGTTGATTTGAACCCATCCGTATACTCTTGACTAAGGGCCAACAAAGTAATACGACTGTCCCAAACCAACTCATCTATCTATGCAACAAATGAATACCCCAGCAGCTACCAAACACTATGTCTTGACGAAAGCCAACAAACATAGCTTGAATACTACTGACTATCCATAAGAAATGACGGAGGGCTACGACTGGTTTTGGCGAAACCGTGAACGTAGTGAACTTGATATAACCGAAGGAACCTGATAGCTTTTAAAAGGAGTGGTTAAAGCTCCGCATTTAAAAATATCTGTTTTTAAAAATAACCGAGTGGTTCCTTTTAAATTGTTCCAACGATTTAAACTTTGGTTTGTTTTACTTTGCATTATAGATAATGCATCCCATCATTAACCTATCATTGCAGAAAACAACGAAAATACAACGTCCTCTTATGCCATCCGCATTCGCCACGGGGTCCCGTCATCACCCGTTAGGTTACTTAACTAACGACAGAGCGGGGGCTGGGCTAGCGCGGGTGTAAAACATAAGTGACGTCTAAATAGCTATCATAATATAGATATTTTACATTCGTCTGACGCAATGATATTCATTCCAGAACACAGATAAACAATATTGGATTTGCAAGCAATCTGTATTTCTTTTGAGCCTGCAAGAAAAAACAGATTACACAGTTGTGATGAATAGCCGTTTACCCCACCCTCGACCCCTACGGGTACGGCAAACTACCCACCCGGCAGTTTGTGTACCCCACCTTGGGTCAGTCCTAGGAGCAAAAACAGTAAAATGAAATAATACAACGGTGGCTACAACCGCAACCTGGAAGTGCCCCGCGAAAATAATATTACAACAAATTACATTTACAACAAATGAATTAAACAATAACCCTTTGCTAACCCCGGCTATACACCACAACAGTCCAATACAGTTTATATGCACAAACAGATATAACCATTTCAGAAATGTGCAACCCCCTGCCAACCGACATACTAGCAGTTGGGGAAGGTTTACGAACACATCAAACAATCACAGATATAATCCAATACGCAAATACTGTACAATTCGATCGAATAAACAACTTCAAAATTGCTCCAAAATCTGCTCTGTTAAACAGTAACCTGAGCAATAATTAAACATTCCAGAAAACCCCAAATTACCCAGAGAAGCAACAGAAGAAAAATCGGCCGCTGACTCGCCAACTCGGCGGCGGAAGCGCGGCAACTCAGTGGCTGAGGCCGCGGTTCCGCGGCGAGTTGGTCGATTCAGTCGACTGTTTTTCTTGGGTGTTCTTCTGGTGTCATGTCAAGCACTCTGAGCTCACCTGAAAAATTTTCTGACATCGTTTTAAATTCGACAGAAACTTACATTTTTTAGGGTTTTCCGGCTTCGTTTTTTCGTTCGAAATTCGTACAAATTTGCGATTAAGTTATTTAGTGTTTAGCGAGGCTCTGATACCACTGTAAGTCGATGTAGTACACCCCAGTACTTGTGGGGAGGCGGAATTTTCAAAAACAATCAAGTTTAAACAACGAACATCGACTAACCGCTTGAATCGAAGCTAAACTCTAAATAACCGTATTCTATAGTTTCATCTCACAAGTGATTAGGGATTATACCTAATGAAACCGGTCCTTCTTCTTTACGTCCTCCTTTGTTCTCCTCGGCCTTCTCTAGGTAGTAGACGATCCACCCGAGAGCGAAACTCCAAGCTAAACCTCTAACTTGAGGTAACTAATCAACTTTGATTGCTAATCAAAGATGAGAGGATGATATAGAGTGAAGGTTATGGATTGTTTAGTCTAACTAATCCTTTGATCTCAACACATGAGGATTAAGGATTAGGGTTAGAAGATGAGAGCTTGAGGAGAGAGAATGTGTGATATGATAATGAGAGAAGAGAGAGAGTGTATCATAATATTATGAAGCATTCTTATTATCAAATAATCAATAAAGGAAATGAATAAGCATGCTTCACAAAATATCTTGTGATGATTCATTAACATGAGTCATTAAGCAATAAATGTGCATTAATGAAGTGAATGAATCACCACTATGACTCACTCTCTTTCCAAAACAAACCTCCTTAGTCACATCTTCTAGAAGCTTCTCGAGTAATTACGAGAACGCCCCTCCGATCCGTAAAAATACGGAAAAACTTTAGACTGTAAAAATCCAATAACCGGATACCAGTAACTGGCTTAAACCAAAGCCGACTGGTAAAATCTGTCCGAAAGTCGTACGCGCGTAAACGCACGTATGTGTCCGAACCCTTTGTCGCAAAACCATGCAACCTCTATATCGTTTCGCCTGGAGTAGGAAACTCTCTGTGTGGGACTCTAGAGACTCGACTACTACGCTGGCAGTGGGTTTAACCACAGACCGCAAGCGGCACTAGCTGTACGTAACGGTCCCCAGGTAGTTGTCGATAAGAAGGCCGATGAGTAAACCCATCCGAACTCCTACTGAGTCTGATGTGACAATCTCCATACAGTCCGGTCCGTTCGTCCAAGACTATCGCATATCGGGCCTAGGGGGGCGGCAAGCGTCAGTCCCCTAATAGCGGTATAAGTCGTGTCGGAGTGAAGCCCATTACACCCTGAGAAACTACTGGAACCTACCAGCAAATCTCGCTTGCCCTGGCCAGGGACTTTGCGTAATGGCTCTCTGACACAGCACGATATCTACTCCCAATACCGGGAGGGACGAATCCTGTCTAACCGCCACTGCCTCCAAGTGCTCGGGACTGCACCCAACTGCTACCTGTTTGCACGACTCCTTTGAGCCGTGGTAGGATAGCAATCTAAGAACAGTGGGACACACTCGAGGCGAAGTAGCAGTGTCAAGTCTGCGGACTACGCTGTACTCATGTCACCTGGGAACTGTTCACTGACGACTGGTATCAAACCAACCAACAGTTCCCTGTGAGTCCTGTCCGGTGTACCCGTAACCTAACGAGCACCTGTATACTATCTCCAGTACGACGTACTGACGGCTGTGGGACAGACCATCTCCCCAACTGGGATGAGAAGCGTACACACCAGTCTACTCCGGAGTATCGATGCTCTGTCTCGATAATCCAACGACCAGGGACCTGAATAAGGATGTGCTTGTAGACTACCCAGCCCCCACTAGTGTGACTGCCATCACAACGCTGGTAGACAAGCAAGATCCTAAGAGCTCTATCAATACGTACACTCACATATTAAGATAGAAAAACCAAGTAGCATACTACCATGTTTAGCAAGACTGTTATATACATGTGAATATCCCAAGCTTCCATTAAGTAATATACAAGCTAGTATGATACAGTAATGGCCTTCTAGGGCATAAACACTAACACTAGTTTCCTATTAAAGAAGATAGAAATTCTGAATTTGAAACCTGACTGGAAAATGAAACTTGAAAAATACTTAACTCTTTATAAAACTTATGTGATCCTTTTTAAGTTTTTATCTGGGCTTTATTTTTTGACATGACGATTTTAATCGATCCTTTTGAAACTAAACAACGCTATTTGCAATGCACGTAAAGATGTATAAGATCTTCAGATTAAATAAGAAGTGAGGTGTGAAAAATAAGGGTTCGATATTTCTAAATTTAGGATAATAGATTTGTAGGGTTAGCTTAGCACCTTGGCAAGGTTTAGGCAAGCATCAATCATGCTACTTTAAAATTTTGGGGTGCTAAACAAACCCTAACCAAGATCTTAACTAGAGACTTAGGGTTAAACAAGATATGTAAACTCTTTACATCTAAGTGAACAAGAAATACAACCTTTGTAGACCGGTTCTTCACTTCAATAGCTCCATGTAGTAGTCCCTTCGCTGGGATCATGAACTTCCGGACTCTAGAGAGGCTCCCATGAAGAAACGAACAAGCTTGCTTCGAAGTCTTCGAGGCCGAAGATGATCTACGTCGAGGAGACACTAGCTCATGCTATCTCTTCACTAATTGTGTAAATTAGTGAAGCAAACACCCTAAACTAAATGGCTAATAGTAGAGGATGAAGAAGTAGGAAGTAGGCTCACTTTAGATTTATTTTTCTCACAAAAAATCATCACTTAGAAAAAGATAGCAAGCTTTTTGTCTTGATGAAGAAGAAGAAGTGATGAAGAGATGAATGAACTCATAAGGTTAGAAATGCAACCAAGGTTTGTGTATGTCATCCACTAACCATTTTAGAGACTTAACCATAGCTATGAGTTAAGGGTTGGGTTGAAAAATATCTTAAGCTTGACAAACAAGTGGACAAAGTCAATGTTTTCCACAAGCTTCTCCAAGCTTCTAGAATGACTCATTATCCAAGTGTTTGAATTACTTAAAACAAATAAAACCCTAACTTAACCCTAGCATGGTGTGAGTCTCATACATACATGTTGCATGTGTAACCTAGCATGATACAACAATATATATCACATATATATTTTGTGCAAAAAGAAAACAATACATTTAACATATATCGCATATATATCAATGTATCATAAATTGAGAAAAGAAATCTTAAGTGAGCTAATATTAGTCAATGTAATTTAATATATCAAATATATAATTATACATTAAATTATTAAATCAACTCTTGATTTAATAATCCGGCTATAATACATATAACCGACTAATATCAAATAAATCAACTTATCGAATCAACACTTGATCCGATAACCCGGTTATATCACATATACCCGACCGATATCACATATCATGAGAATAGAATACGGTATCACATACTCGTATTAATCTCGGTCCCGCACATATCACATATGTGCTCCTACTCCGTTTCGCAAGAATCAGGAAACCTCTGTGTAGGACTCTAAAGACTCGTCAATACGCCGGCAGTAGGTGATGATCATATCAAACACCCATAAGCCGCAAGCGGTCTGCTAAACGTAACGGCCACCCGGGTATTGAGTGATCAGAAGATCAACAAGCAAGCCTCCTCATACTCCTACGAATCCAACCAGTAACACTACCGTACAGTCCGGTCTCTTCTTCTGATATGTCGCATATTATAAAATCCTGGGGGTGGTATAACGTCAGACCCCAATAGCCTGATAAGTCATGCCGATACAAGGTCCATAACGGTTCGAGAAACTACTGGTAACACTTACCAGTAAATCTCAGCAACCCTGGCCAGGGATTTCCTGTTATGGCCAATCGAGCATAGTGCAACATCAACTCCAAATACCGGGAGAGACGAAACCCCTCCTATCGCTCATTGCCTCCATGTGACTCGGGACTGTACCCAAAAGCCACCGTTTTGCACGATCTCTTGACCGTGGTAAGGTGGAAATAAAAGCACAGTGGGAATCACACAAGACTCTATGACGATCTCGGGTCTACAGACTAACCTGTACCAGTGTCACCAGAGAACTGCTATCCGACGATAGGTATAATACCATCTAGGATTTCTCGGCGAGTCTGTTCAGTGTACCCAGTCTCCACTGACACCCGTATACCTTCTCTGATGTCAAACACCAATAGATATGGGATCATCCATCGCCCATCATATAGGTCGAGAAGCGTATACGCTAGTCTACTCTGGAGCATCGATGCACTGTCTCGATACTCCCACGACTAGGAACAATTATAGGGTGTACTTGTGGACTACTCTTGGCCCCACTAGTATGATCTAAATCATAGTCCTGGTAGTCAAGTACATATCCTAATGGCTTTAACAACATGTGATCACAAAACAGTATTTGTTAACATGTTAAGATAAAGTGCATCCAGATAGCATACTATCATTTTGAGCAAGAAAGTCCTCCCTATATATGTCCTAGCATCCACTACAATATACATCACATCTATAGTAATGGCCTCTAGGCCATACATATAACTAACAATCTCCCATTTGCACTAAGGCCATCTGTTGTAGTATCCAATACCCAACAATATAGCAGTGGCCGTAGTATCTCATACTCAACCATTCCGTAGAATTCTTTCTAGGGGTAAGGCCTTTGTGAGTGGATCCGCTGTGTCATCCTTCAGGTCTACTCTTCTTACCTAGATCCCTTGGAGATCAACCATCTCCCTGATCAGGTAATACTAGCCTCAGAATATGTCTGGAACGCTGATGGGACCTGCGTTCCTAGGCCTAAGCCACAACTCCATTATTGTCACAATAACAGTTATTGGACGCTCAATGGTAGGAACCTTGTTCATCTCATGAACAAGTAATGTCCAGACAGCCACTTTGGTAGTATCATTGGTAGTAATGTATTTAGCCTATAACGTCTAGTATGTCACGGTATCTAGCTTGGAACTCTTCCAACATACCGTCCCTCCATTGAAGGTAAAGATAATGCCTGTGACTGACTCTCAGTCGAACTTATCACTCTGGAAGCTGGAACCAAGAACTTTCTTTTAGTGCTTCTCAAGTACTTAAGAATGTCCTCCACAGCTTTCCAGTGATTCTCCTAAGATCCGATTAATTCCTGATCACTACACTTAGTGAGGCATCTACATCTGGTCTGGTATATAACATCGCACACTCTGATAGAGCCTACTGCCGAAGCATAGGTTATCCCTTGCACACGAGCTCTCTTCAAATCAGTCTCGGGAGACTTCTTTTTGGAGAGAGCGATCCATGAGTAAGTGGGCGAACCACCACGCTTAGAATCTTCCATACTAAACCCCTTTAGTATAGTGTTAATGTACATGGATTTGGAACACTCCCAACATCCACTTAGATCTATCACCATAGATTATAATTCAGAAGATGTAGTAGGTATCATCCAGATCTTATATTGAGAATCCTTATGATAAGAGGAGCTTGACTGAGTGTAGCATAGAAAACCATTTCCTATCAAGAGTATGTCATCTACGTACAATATGTGGAAGACAACCTTACTCTCTACAACCTTCTTTTATATACTAGGTTCATCTTCTATTTTGATGAAGTCAAACTCTTAGACTACTACATCAAAACAGATGGTCCAACTCCACGATACTTGCATTGATCTTGATGGACTTAAGCATTTCTTTGAAAGTCTCAACTTTTCCATCTACACCAAGAATCTTCTCAAGATCCATTTGCTCCCAATGGGTTTTACCCCTTCAGGTGCAACATGCAAAGTCATACTTTTTTCGTGTACATGGATTCCATCTTTGATCGTATAGCATCCAGCGATTTCACAGAGTTACCACTCCTGATGGCCTGCCTGAACCCGGTTGGGTGATCATTGTAAGTCTACGGTAGCGCCCCGGCCGTCAATCTGACGCCAAATGCGGAACAAAAACTTTTATAACTGGCGTTATCGCATACTATAACCCGGATATGCCATTAACGCTAAACTAACAAACTGTAAAGAGGGTAGAAAGGTTATACCGAACGATCCGAGTCCTTCGTTCTTTAACCATCATTCCACGCTCCTGTTGCGGCTGCTCCGATCTCGTCGATCTCCGATCTTCTTGTCCAGGTGGCACCACGTCATCGGATCTTTAAACGGGCTCCCGCCTCTGACCCGAGGCAACTCGGTCATCAAGTTTGCTAAAAGAGATGACCAAGTTGATGTAGAGAATGAGTAGAACACTTTGTCTCGCTTCGTCCAAAACCATGGACGAACGGTTAATGAAGTTTCCATTTGAATCGGGTAATGGAAATGAACTATGAAATTTCCATACACAAAAACTATCATCTTTTTTCCAACAACCATAATATTTTACAAAGTGGCTAGCACTTATGAAGAAGAGGGGGCCGGCCACATATTAAGAGGGAGGGGTGAGTGTAGGAGAAGGGGAAGGTGACCATTAGCACTAAGTAAAAAGCATGAGTCAAAAGAACACCTCACTTAATCAATTAATGCAAACCAAGAGTCACCAAAACAAATCATCTCTCATTTAATGCAAACTATGAATCATCAAACCTAGTCACCAATTCTAGAATCTTCTAGAAGCTCTCTCATGACTCACCCTCAAGAAAAGATAAATCCGTATTTAATCGAATAAATACGGGTGATAGAAAACTGGAAACTGGCAACTTCCAAAAGCGATCCCGAAACGAATTTCAGGATAACCCCGTAACTGTATAAATATACCCGCATTTGTATTACGACTGAATACAAATGCAACTGAGACAAAGATATTATATCTACAAAGTATAATACATGGATCCAGCTTAAACCAAAGCCTACCAGTATTATCTGCCCGAAATATGACACGTGTGTAAACGCACGTGCATTTTCCGAACCCTGCCATAAAACCATACGGCCTCTACAACGTTTCGCCCGAACTTGGGAAACTATCTGTGGGGGACTATAATGACTCGTCAGTACCCTGACAGTGGGTTTAACCACAAGCCGTCAGCGGCACTAGCTGTGCGTAACGGCTGCCCATGTACTGACCTCAAGGGAGGCCGATGAGCGAACTCATCCGGAAACCCTACTGAGCCTAACAGTGACAATGTATATACAGTCCGGTCCGTTCGTCTATGAGTATCGCATATCCGGCCTAGGGGGCTAGTAACGTCAGACCCCCAATAGCGGTATAAGGAGACAAGCCCTGAACACCGTGAGAAACTACCAGTAATTCTTACCTGTCTTGGCCAAGGACTTGGTGTAATGGCTTTCCTAGACACAGCGCGATCTCCACCCCCAATACCGGGAGAGACGAATCCCCTTCCGATCTGCTCACGTGCCTCCATATGGCTCGGGATTGTACCCAAAAACTACCTGTTTGCACGACTCCTTTGAGCCGTGGCAGGGTAGAAATCAAAGCACAGTGGGAACTCACACGAGACAAATGACGACCTCAGGTCGATGAACTAACCTGTACACATGTCACCAGGGAACTGCTATCTGACGATATGTATAATACCAACTAGCAGGTTCCCGGCGAGTCCTGTCCGGTGTACTCATAACCCAATGAGCACCTGTATACATCTTAGGTGATCCAACTGACACCAGTGGCTTGTGAGACCGGCCACCGCCCCTCGTCGGGGTCTTGACTGTATACACTAGTTTACTCCGTAGTATCGATGCCCTGTCTCGAAACTCCCACGACTAGGGACCACTATTAAGGATGTTCTTACGGACTACCCAACTCTCACGTATATGATCGCCCTCATACAGTTGGTAGTCAAGCAAGATCCTAAGGGCTCTATCAACACGTAACATGTAATCAGTCACCTGAACATGTACACGACTGATAAAGGCAAACCAGATAGCATACTATTATCTCGAGTAAGACTGTCCTACCGGCATAGGTCCTCCTCAATCATTGCAATCACGTGCCTGCGATCCAATAATTGACTTTGAGGGCACTATATCCAACAATCTCCCACTTGCACTTAAGGCTAATTATTGCGATGTCGCATACTCACAGCCCGTGTGATACCGAACACCCAACTCCTCTACTAATCAGTTTCATAAAGCCCGTTCGTAAAACTCTTGTGTTCGAGAAATAGCCTCAGTGAGTGGATTCGCCCTCATGTTTCTTTCTATGTCTCTCTTAATCTCAAGTTCGCGGAGAAAGCCATCTCCCGAATTGAGTAATACCTGTCTTAGAATATGTCTGGATATCTGATGGGACCTTGTTCATAAATGAACTCCAAATCCAAACTTCTTAGACTGTATCGATAACTGAACCTAATCAGTATCCAGCACCATGCCTCCCACAGTATTCTCTTAGACCACCTGTCCATAATACTGTCCCTCGTCAGAGGGAAAACTATAACTCTGACAATCACTCTGTCATCCATGTCACCTTTGAAGCCTGGAATGATAACCGTCTTCCGAAGGAGGTTGCCGTCATCAAATCCGTAGAACATTCACTTATGTTCTAAAACTGCTTCATTATGTTTCTTCAGGATTGGATTAATACAAACTTATTGCATCTAGTGCAAAAACAACATCTGGTGTGGTACTTGACATCTCACGATTGACTCAATTGCCTAAGCAAGTGATATGCCAATCATGCACATCCCTCTCCCCTTTAGTCTGTAAGACACCTTTAGAGAGGGTGACTCCGTCACCTGCAGGTACACCACCATGCCAGGAGTCATTTATGCTAAAAACCATTAGAATACTGTCAAAGTACCCACATTGGGAAACTATCCAAATTCAGATCTAAAACCATAGATCTAGAAACCAGAATGTTGGATATTATATCTGTAGGGTTCCTAGGCACGCTAATGAGGTCTCACATGGCATCAACCATGCCAATTTCAAATTTTACGGTGCCGAGAAACCCTAGACTAGATCGTTGACTAGAATTTTAGGTGAAACTAGCAACTAGTTAACTACTTAACTAAGAAGTGAACGGAAATACAACCTTTGTAGATCTGGTGCTCCACCTCCATAGCTCCGTGATGATGTCTCCTTGCTGCGATCATCGGATCCCGGGCTCTAGCGTCGGCTTCATCGGAGAAAGGGCGGGCTAGGTCATCGACTACGATGCCGAAGATGATCTACGTCGAGGCATCACAAGATCAAGCTCCCACTTCACCAAGTAATGAAACTTGTGAAGAAAACACCCTATACTACTTGGCAAGTGATAGAGGATGAAGAAATAGGAAGTGGGTTCACTTTAGAATTGGATTTCTCACTCTTTTCATCAAGTTGCCATTGATGGAGGCAAGGTTTTCTTCATGTTGAAGATGAAGAAGAAGATAGAATAATATGATGAGTTCTTCCAAAAAGAAAATAAAAAGAATACTTATCATATTTTGAACCATGGTTTAGTGTAGAGAACTAACTAAGGTTTAGTAGAATGGTTAGGTTTTGGAGATGAAGACAAAATGGTCACTTGGTCAAAGCTTCATGAAGCTTCAACAAGCTTCATGATTTAAAGCAACCATTTTGTTTTTCTTTTATCTTTTAATAAAAAAGAATAGATAAATAAATAAAATGAAATGAAACCCTAACCATTCACTAAACATGGTTTAAGTCTTTACACAAATCCAAGTTATGCATGTATCATCAAACATGATACAAACAAGTGCACAAAACTATATCATATATACAATGTGCACATGCGAGTGAGAAAATCAATCTTAAGTGAACCGATACTAGTTAATGCAAAGTAATATATCAAATATATAATTATGCATTAAATCATTAAATCAACACTTGATTTAACGACCCGGTCATATCGCATATAACCGACTAATATCAATAGTAACAACTTATCGAATCAACACTTGATCCGATAACCCGGCTATATCGCATATAACCGATTAATGTCACAAATCGCGAGAATCGAATACAGTATCACATACTGGTATTATTCTCGGTCCCGCACATATCTCATATGCGCTCCTATTTCATTTCGCTTGAGCCAGGAAACCTCTGTGTAGGACTCTAAAGACTCGTCAATACGCCGGCAGCAGGTGATGATCATATCAAACACCCACAAGCCGCAAGCGGTCTGCTAAACGTAACGGCCACCCGGGTATTGAGCGATCAGAAGATCGACGAGCAAGCCCGCTCACACTCCTGTGAATCCAACCAGTAACACTTACCGTACAGTCCGGTCTCGTCGTCTGATATGTCGCATATCTCGCCTAAGGGTGGTAAACGTCAGACCCCAATAGCTCGATAAGTCATGTCGATATGAGGTCTATAACAGTTCGAGAAACTACTGGTAACACTTACCAGTAAATCTCAGCAACCCTGGCCAGGGATTTCCGGTTATAGCCAATCGAACACAGTGCAACATCAACTCCCTATACCGGGAGAGACGAATCCCCTCCTATCGCTCATTGCCTCCATGTGATTCGGGACTGTACCCAAAAACCACCGTTTTGCACGCCCTCTTGGACGTGGTAATGTGGAAATCAAAGCACAGTGGGAACCACACAAAACTCTATGACGATCTCGGGTCAACAGACTACTCTGTACCAGTGTCACCAGAGAACTGCCATCTGACGTGAGGTATAATACCATCTGGGAGTTCTCGGCGAGTCCGTCCAGTGTACCCAGTCTCCACTGAGTACCCGTATATCATCTCTGATGTCAAACACCAATGGATATGGGATCATCCATCGCCCATCTGTATGGGTCGAGAAGGTATACGCTAGTCTACTCTGGTGTATCGATGCCCCGTCTCGATACACCCACGACTAGGGACCTTGAAGGATGTACTTATGGACTACCATGTCCCCACTAGTATGATCCGCATCATAGTCCAGGTAGTCAAGTACACATCCTAAGGGCTTTACCAACATGTAACAGAGAGACATCCAGTATACACGTTAAGGTAAAGAGTAACCAGATAGCATACTATCATGTCGAGTAAGAAAGTCCTCCCTATATATGTCCCAGCATCCACTACAATATACATCCTATGTACAGTAATGGCCTCTAGGGCATACATATAACTAACAATCTCCCACTTGCACTAGGGCCATCTGTACCAGTGGTTGAAGTATCTCATACTCAACCATCCCATAAAATTCTCTCTCTGGGAATAGGCCTTCGTGAGTGGATCCGCCGTGTTGTCCTCTGAGTCTGCTCTCCTATCCTCGATCACCTTGGAGATCAGCCTCTCCATGATCTGGTGATACCGCCTTAGAATATGTCTGGGTCACTGATGGGACGGGTATTCCTTGGCATAAGCTACAACTCCATTGTCACACAATGGGAGGAACTAAGTTCATCTCATGAACTAATATACACCCAGACTTCCTCTTTGGTAGCATCTTAAGTAGCGATGTATCCAGCCTTTATCGTCTAGTATGCCACGGTATCTACCTTGGAACTCTTCCAACATACCGTCCCTTTACTGAGGGTAAAGACAATGCCTGTGACTGACTTTCAGTCATCCTTATCACCCTGGAACCCTTCCAGTGATTCTCCCCAGGACCAATTGATACCATCTCACTACAACTAGTGAGTATCCTAATATCCAATTAGATCTATCTCATAGATCCAAAACCCAGGATTTAGGAGGTATCACTTTGATCCTATATGGAGAATCCTAGTGATAAGCGGAGATTGACCGAGCGCAGCATAGGAAACTCCTTCCCTATCAAGAGTATGTCATCCACGTACTCTATGAGGATCACCACCATACTCCCTACTACCTTTTTTGTATATACAAGGTTCATCTACCATTTTGATGATGTCAAACTCTTTGACTAACACATCAAAACAAATGTTCCAACTCCGCGATGCCTACTTTATCCTATAAAGCATCTTGTACACGTTTCCGCTGCTCCCATTGTTTATGAAGCCGTCTGGCTGTGTACTTATAGACGCCCTCTTCTTAAACATCATTTAGAAAAGCTGTCATGACACCCAACCACCAGATATCGTAGTCATGGTATGTAGCCGTGGCAAGTAGGATCTGGATGGACTTAAGCATAGATCCTTAGAAAAGGTTTCATCATTATCCATGCTTGGTCGATGACGAAAACCTTTAACAAGTCTAGCTTTGAAAGTCTTAACTTTTCCATCTACACCAAGTAATCTTCTCAAGATATACTTCCTCCTGATGGGGATTTAACCCTTCAGATATAGCAACCAAAGTCCATACTTTGTTGGTGTATAAGGATTCCATCTTAGATCACTAAGCATCCAGCCATTCTTACAGAGTCCTACTCCTGATGGCCAGCTCGAAACTAGTTGGGTCATCATCTCATGATGCAATCCTTGCTTCCACTGTCATAGAGAAACCGAAGCATCTCTCAGGTGGGTGAGGAACCCTATTAGATCGGCGGAGAGGCTGAGGTTCGTTGGAATCTACTGAATCCTTTGGTTCTGTCAAATCATCAGCTGCAGTTTGTATAGATGGAACATTTCGAGTTCTACATAACAGACCTTGCCTCGAGCTTGTCCGGATTTTGCTTTTAGACATAGGCCGGACAACCCCAAATCTTAACTAACTTAAGATATGGGCTCTTCCTTTTCCATATCTCATATGGAGTGGTAGGCAACTGATTTGATTTGAACCCTATTCAATAGGTATGCAGCTTCTCAAGTGCATAACTCCCAAAAGGAAAAAGGTAACTCAGTAGTACTCATCATAGAGCACACCATATCAAATATGGTGTATCTGCTCCGCCCCGATATACCATCGTGCTATGGTGTATACGGAGGAGTAATTCTGAGAGAGAATCTCATTCTCCTTTAGAAAAGTCCAAGAATTCCGTGCTCAAGTATTATCCTCCCTGATCTCATCATAGGACATAATACTTATACCCTTATTTTGGTTCTCTACTTCTAACTTATATTCTGTGAATACTTCAAAAGGTTTGTAAGTCGATGTAGTACACCCCAGTACTTATGGGGAGGCGGAATTTTCAAAAACGATCAAGTTTAAAGAACGAACATCGACTAACCGCTTGAATCGAAGCTAAACAAATAATAACCGAACACATAGCTATACTAAACTATAGTGTTAAGGGATTATACCTAATGAAAACGGTCCTTCGTCTTTGTGTCCTCCTTTGTTCTCCTCGACCTTCTCTAGGTAGTAGACGATCCACCCGAGAGCAAGACACCAAGCTACACCTCTAACTTGAGGTAACTAATCAACTTTGATTGCTAATCAAAGATGAAAGGATGATATAGAGTGAAGGTAATGGATGCTTAAGTCTAACTAAACCTTTGATCTCAACACATGAGGATTAAGGATTAGTATCTTGAAGATGAGAGCTTGAGGAGAGAGAATATGAGATAAGATAATGAGAAGAGAGAGAGTGTATCATAATATATTATGAAGCATTTTCAATAATGAGAAAAGAATAAAGAGTGATGATAAATCATGCTTCATAAAATATCTAGTGGTGATTCATTAGCATGAGTCATTAAGCAATAAATGTGCATTAATGAAATGAATGAATCACCACCATGACTCACAATCTCATCCAAAGTAACCTCCTTAGTCACATCTTCTAGAAGCTTCTCGTACAATTACGAGAACGCCCCTCCAATCCGCAAAAATACGGAAAAACTTTAGACTGTAAAAATCCAATAACCGGATACCAGTAACTGGCTTAAACCAAAGCCGACTGGTAAAAACTGTCCGAAAGTCGTACGTGCGTAAACGCACGTATGCGTCCGAACCCTTTGTCGCAAAACCATGCAACCTCTAAATCGTTTCGCCTGGAGTAGGAAACTCTCTGTGTGGGACTCTAGAGACTCGACTACTACGCTGGCAGTGGGTTTAACCACAGACCGCAAGCGGCACTAGCTGTACGTAACGGTCCCCAGGTAGTTGTCGATAAGAAGGCCGATGAGAAAACCCATCCGAACTCCTACTGAGTCTGATGTGACAATCTCCATACAGTCCGGTCCGTTCGTCCAAGACTATCGCATATCGGGCCTAGGGGGGCGGCAAGCGTCAGTCCCCTAATAGCGGTATAAGTCGTGTCGGAGGGAAGCCCATTACACCCTGAGAAACTACTGGAACCTACCAGCAAATCTCGCTTGCCCTGGCCAGGGACTTTGCGTAATGGCTCTCTGACACAGCACGATATCTACTCCCAATACCGGGAGGGACGAATCCTGTCTAACCGCCACTGCCTCCAAGTGCTCGGGACTGCACCCAACTGCTACCTGTTTGCACGACTCCTTTGAGCCGTGGTAGGGTAGCAATCTAAGAACAGTGGGACACACTCGAGACGAAGTAGCAGTGTCAAGTCTGCGGACTACGCTGTACTCATGTCACCTGGGAACTGTTCACTGACGACTGGTATCAAACCAACCAACAGTTCCCTGTGAGTCCTGTCCGGTGTACCCGTAACCTAACGAGCACCTGTATACTATCTCCAGTACGACGTACTGACGGCTGTGGGACAGACCATCTCCCCAACTGGGATGAGAAACGTACACACCAGTCTACTCCGGAGTATCGATGCTCTGTCTCGATAATCCAACGACCAGGGACCTGAATAAGGATGTGCTTGTAGACTACCCAGCCCCCACTAGTGTGACTGCCATCACAACGCTGGTAGACAAGCAAGATCCTAAGAGCTCTATCAATACGTACACTCACATATTAAGATAGAAAAACCAAGTAGCATACTACCATGTTTAGCAAGACTGTTATATACATGTGAATATCCCAAGCTTCCATTAAGTAATATACAAGCTAGTATGATACAGTAATGGCCTTCTAGGGCATAAACACTAACAAGGTTCTGACTTGTGTTTCAACAGGAACATATGTCTGAATCTTGAGAGATCATCAGAGAATGTAATGAAGTACAAAGAACTTGTCTTGGCATGTGTAGACAGGGGACCTACATACATCAACATGTATCATCCCAAGAGTTCACTAACTCTTTCTCTGCTTTTAAAAAAACAGAGCTATGGTCATCTTATCTTTGTGACATGACTGGCAAGTTTCACAAGATGTAAATTCAAACTAATTTAAATATGCATCTAAATGTAACTTTAGCCAGTCGGGTCGCATTGATATGACCTAGTCTACAATGCCTCAAGAAGGATTCGTTCATTTCTGAACTCTTCCTCTTGTGTGTGTTCTGTATACTAGGAACTGTAGTTTGATTTAGAATGTCAATGCTTTTAGATAACGTGCCTGAACCGATCAACTTTTGATATAGGAAATGTTCAAAACATTATCCAACAAAATTTTATCATTTCTTTACTAATAAAGAGACTGATATGATTTTGTATATCAGGTTCGGTATCTAATAACATTCGTTCAGAATCAATGTATTTGTAATACAGGGTGACAGTGACCAACAGACTTGGCTGCAACACTTGCCCCGTTTTCTGCCTCATGAAACTTATCACCCGTTCTCAGTTTTCTACCTATCTGTAGCCCTATGTAACAGATTACATATCTGGGATCCTGATCCGGTATCATATACCCAGGACGTAAAGGACATTGAGAAACAGTTCTATATAATGAACACACCCGAAGATGATGCATCAGCATGCACTTTCTTCGTTTGGGCGGCACGGGAATTCTGGTAATCCCCAATTTCCTGCTCTGTCTTATAACAATTATAAGTTGGAGCGGGACCAACGTTCCCCAGCTCAGTATAACAAGCGGGTTCGGTCAATATATCCGTTTTATTTTCTTGATTAAGGCGTGATATGGTCGTTACCTGGAGAGAGAGAGAAGAAAACACTCAGCGTGCGCTCTTGCAAGAATAGATTGGTTATTATTTTATCTAATCAGGATGGCTCCCACTGGTTTTTATCAAATCTTCCTTCAAACCCTAAAAGGAAAGACTAGCAGGGATTAATTACACGCTACAAGTTCGCCAATCTTTCAGCCAGGCCAGTGTCGGTACTTTGAGGGAGGTGCCCCGTGCTTTCGCACGGACCTAATTAATGTAAACCTCGTTTTCCCAGAGGCGTAACCCCGTTGACACCATTCTAGACACCTACTTCATCGGCTAATTGTAATGTGTAAAACTCTCCCAGGAGTAACAATTACTCGCAGTGGGTATCGAGATCCAACTATCACATAGAAGGTATACAATCTCATTGCAAATTTCAACACTTGAAATTCCCGATAATTTTGCCCCTAGCGTCCTATGACCTTGACGGAGGCCAAACAACCCATAGTCCGCTAGTCAAGTTCAACCCGTCATTTCCTGATTGAATTAAACCCACCCGTACGACCCTTGACGGAGGCCAAACAACGCCGTACGAATACCCTAATCCAATCGCATCATATGCTAGCAGATAAGCACTAGTTAGCTACCGTACACTACGCCTTGACGGAGGCCAAACTACCGCAGCACGAATACTAACTAGTACTTATCTGAAATGACGGAGGGCTACGACAGGTTTTTCTAAAAACCTATTGCGTAATGAACTTGAAATCGTTGTAGGATCGAATGAATTTTGAAATGGAGTGTTTTTTAGGCTTTTCTAGTTTTGCTAAAGGAGTCACTCCCGGTGAAGGGATCGTCGGTTCTTTCCTCGTCGAATGAGGTGCGGGATATATCATATATATCACTGTGCAAAGCAGAACTCTTAAAAGCAATCAAAAGACAAATCGAGTGTGTAGCATCTGCCAGTTATTGCTAAAGGAGTCACTCCCAGTGAAGGGATCTCGGTCCTTTCCTTATCGAATAAGGTGCAGGATATATCATATATATCACCGTGCAAAGCAAGAACTGTAGCTACCTGTTTTATTTTTGAAATTCGATTCTACAACATCTTTAGGTTTCTTTTACTTTCATTAATCATATTAATGAAGTCCCATCATTTAAGTACCTAAACATCACAGATAAATATGACGTACACTTATGCCATCCGCATTCGCCTCGATGTCCCCTCGTGCACCGTTAGGTTAGGTAACTAACGACAGAGCGGGGCAGGGCTAGCGCGGGTGTAAAACATAAGTAACGTCTATATAATATATCATATATACTATATACTGTATCTATCACAGAACATCACAGATATCGCAGCAGAAGAAACATATGAAATATTGGATATACTAGGACGTCCGTGTTTTCAATACGAGCCTGTATAAAACACGGATTCCACGGTCGCGATGAATAGCCAAACCCACACCCCTAGACCCCTACGAGAGCGGCAAGCAACCCTACCAATTCTAGAGTTAGGAGACCCGGACTTGACTCCTCGAGTTGGTCTCCCACTGGACTCCAGAACCCGGTTACTTGTGCTCTCCTCCTTGGGTCTATCCTAGTGTGGAAAAGTAAATAATATACAAACGGTGACATCTTCCGTAATCTGGAAGTGCCCCAATAAAAAGAATATTACATACAAGTTTTTACATGAATGAAAATGAAAAACACTCATCTCACATAAAAACCCCCCGGCTATTCGAACACGACGATCCAATATAACATATCCAGCAACACATAACATCACATGTCATCAACGTAAGTAAACATGCGTATCCCAATTTTCGTTGACATATAGCAACGAAACCGGCGATATCACATATTACACTTACGGTCACAGAAAAGAAAGTGTAAAACTACAACAGTTGGAATATGCAAACTCTTTAGACATCGCATGCCCAATCAAATGAATTACTTAGACATCGCATGCCTAACAATTATAAACCCCGCATTTTAGTCTCAAAATCGAAAACACTTTTCAATATAAAGTCGGGCAATTCAACAAGATTCCCGAAAAACTGATCGAATGCTCGTTGCAAACTTTAGTAGGCGGCCGCAGCCACGACGCCGTCGACGAAGTGCACCAAGGCGGAACACCGCTGCCGCGAGCACCCGAACGGATGCTTTCGGCGACGGGGTTCTCCTACAGTCACTTGGTCGGGGCTATGGGGTGTAGCTGTCTATTAAGTTTACCCGGCGAGTATCCGCGTACGCTACGTGATTGCGATGGACTTTTGATCACATCAAAATTCCATGGCAACCGATCAAGTGAGACTAAACCGCTAGATTTATAACATTCATTCAGTTATCTCATAACTGGTTGTGAATTCCAAGTATTGTATCACATTCCGGATAAATAGAAAATGTTAAACTTTCCGATCGAATAATCGAACACCCAGGTTTTCCCGATACAGCTCAACACCTGAAATAAGTCTAAAAACATTCAGTTCGTGCCTCAGTACCAACGGTCCAGCCGTAGAAGGGTCAAGCCAACGCCTCACATGTGGCACGCCGTACTGCCCCAAACCCTAAGGTTCAAAGGGCAGTTCAAGACGGTCACATAACCGAGTTAAGGTTTGTTGTCTTCTAGAGGGTCCATCGCGTTACTTGCACTACTTAGAACGTTATTAAACCACGAAAAAATCCAATACTTGGAAATTTTCCGGCAGGGGAAAAATTGGGTATTTACATCCGGTCGAACTTTTTAACATATTCAACAAATTATCCGGAAAAGCACACAAAAAAAATTAGACAATCCGATCGAAACACCGAGTCCCCAAAACAACCCAGAAAACTCAACTCTTGAGTGAGATTTAAAAATTCCCAGGAAACTCAGCAATGCAAGATCAAAGTTACTGTGCAAAATGTTTTCAATGAAGAGATTAACTGGCCGCGGAACCGCCGCATTAGCCATGCTAATGCCGCGGTTCCGCCGCGCTATGATCGAATCAGGGGTCCCGTTTTATACAGTAATTCTTAGAATCTTCTACTGAGTTTTCTGCATATTTTTAATTCTCAAAAATCCCCGAATTTCAAAAATGTACAGAGAGCATTTTTTGGGTTTGGGTTTTGGTTCGATCGGACTTCTAACTCCGTCTACACTTCGCCTAAGGCTCTAGCTTGGCTCTGATACCACTGTAGGGTTCCTAGGCAAGCTAATGAGGTCTCACATGGCATCAACCATGCCAATTTCAAATTTTACGGTGCCGAGAAACCCTAGACTAGATCGTTGACTAGAATTTTATCCGAAACTAGCAACTAGTTAACTACTTAACTAAGAAGTGAACGGAAATACAACCTTTGTAGATCCGGTGCTCCACCTCCATAGCTCCGTGTGATGTCTCCTCGCTGCGATCATCGGATCCCGGGCTCTAGCGTCGGCTTCATCGGAGAAAGGGCGGGCTAGGTCATCGACTACGATGCCGAAGATGATCTACGTCGAGGCATCACAAGATCAAGCTCCCACTTCACCAAGTAATGAAACTTGTGAAGAAAACACCCTATACTACTTGGCAAGTGATAGAGGATGAAGAAATAGGAAGTGGGTTCACTTTAGAATTGGATTTCTCACTCTTTTCATCAAGTTGCCATTGATGGAGGCAAGGTTTTCTTCATGTTGAAGATGAAGAAGAAGATAGAATAATATGATGAGTTCTTCCAAAAAGAAAATAAAAAGAATACTTATCATATTTTCAACCATGGTTTAGTGTAGAGAACTAACTAAGGTTTAGTAGAATGGTTAGGTTTTGGAGATGAAGACAAAATGGTCACTTGGTCAAAGCTTCATGAAGCTTCAACAAGCTTCATGATTTAAAGCAACCATTTTGTTTTTCTTTTATCTTTTAATCAAAAAGAATAGATAAATAAATAAAATGAAATGAAACCCTAACCATTCACTAAACATGGTTTAAGTCTTTACACAAATCCAAGTTATGCATGTATCATCAAACATGATACAAACAAGTGCACAAAACTATATCATATATACAATGTGCACATGCGAGTGAGAAAATCAATCTTAAGTGAACCGATACTAGTTAATGCAAAGTAATATATCAAATATATAATTATGCATTAAATCATTAAATCAACACTTGATTTAACGACCCGGTCATATCGCATATAACCGACTAATATCAATAGTAACAACTTATCGAATCAACACTTGATCCGATAACCCGGCTATATCGCATATAACCGATCAATGTCACAAATCGCAAGAATCGAATACAGTATCACATACTGGTATTATTCTCGGTCCCGCACATATCTCATATGCGCTCCTATTTCGTTTCGCTTGAGCCAGGAAACCTCTGTGTAGGACTCTAAAGACTCGTCAATACGCCGGCAGCAGGTGATGATCATATCAAACACCCACAAGCCGCAAGCGGTCTGCTAAACGTAACGGCCACCCGGGTATTGAGCGATCAGAAGATCGACGAGCAAGCCCGCTCACACTCCTGTGAATCCAACCAGTAACACTTACCGTACAGTCCGGTCTCGTCGTCTGATATGTCGCATATCTCGCCTAAGGGTGGTAAACGTCAGACCCCAATAGCTCGATAAGTCGTGTCGATATGAGGTCTATAACAGTTCGAGAAACTACTGGTAACACTTACCAGTAAATCTCAGCAATTCTGGCCAGGGATTTCCGGTTATAGCCAATCGAACACAGTGCAACATCAACTCCCTATACCGGGAGAGACGAATCCCCTCCTATCGCTCATTGCCTCCATGTGATTCGAGACTGTACCCAAAAACCACCATTTTGCACGCCCTCTTGGACGTGGTAAGGTGGAAATCAAAGCACAGTGGGAACCACACAAGACTCTATGACGATCTCGGGTCAACAGACTACTCTGTACCAGTGTCACCAGAGAACTGCCATCTGACGTGAGGTATAATACCATTTGGGAGTTCTCGGCGAGTCCGTCCAGTGTACCCAGTCTCCACTGAGCACCCGTATATTATCTCTGATGTCAAACACCAATGGATATGGGATCATCCATCGCCCATCTGTATGGGTCGAGAAGGTATACGCTAGTCTACTCTGGTGTATCGATGCCCCGTCTCGATACACCCACGACTAGGGACCTTGAAGGATGTACTTATGGACTACCATGTCCCCACTAGTATGATCCGCATCATAGTCCAGGTAGTCAAGTACACATCCTAAGGGCTTTACCAACATGTAACAGAGAGACATCCAGTATACACGTTAAGGTAAAGAGTAACCAGATAGCATACTATCATGTCGAGCAAGAAATTCCTCCCTATATATGTCCCAGCATCCACTACAATATACATCCTATGTACAGTAATGGCCTCTAGGGCATACATATAACTTACAATATCCATATCCTGTCTGGAGAAACAACTGTGTGACGACTACAGTACAACCGATCGTAGTATAGGAATTTTACTTCCTACTCTGTGTATGATATCCAAATACCAGGACATCACACCCTACTACCTTCTTAACTGATCTATCCCCTATTCTGATGAAGTCAAACCTATGACTGTCACATCAAAATTAGATGATCTATCTCCGCTATAACTGCTCTAGTCTATAAATAGACATAAGCTACTTGCCCACTATGCTTCCGCTGCTCCCACTGACTACAACAACCCTCTGGCAGAATAATATATACGTGCACTTTTAAAACTAGTTTAGAACGACGCTATACTTATCCTCCTACCGGGTCTCATAGCCTGAAACAACAGTAGTGTCAAGTCTGGGTAAGCAAGAACCTCCCTGTCACCGTCCTTGAGGCTACCGGAGTACCTCTCGGGTGTCTGAGGTTACCCACCACATCTGCGGAGTGGCTATTGGAATGTCAAACCTGATTGAATCTTTAGGTCCTATTAAATTTTCCGTAATCATTTGCGGTTCTGGAATCACTTCCAGTTCTACCATACTCCCACTACTGTTTTATGAAAAAATCATTTTACTAAAACTGTGGCGAGTCAAGAACAATATCACTATTGATCTTTCAGATGGTAGAAAGTCAACCCTCGTCATAGCCTGGGCCAACCCACAAACAGCCATTACAGAAACGTGCCCTGAGTTATCCAGAGTCTGGTTTTAAGCATAAGCCGGACAACTCCCCGTACCTTAACATCGTTAAGATATGAACCATTCTATATCCAATATAGAAACTTTGGCACTTATTTAATTGGAACCAGATTCTAATCATGCAGCTGTCTCCAGTGCATATCAACTTAATGGAGAGAGGCTAATCAGCATTACTCAACTTAGGAATCCATCCAATTATGAGTAACCTGAAAGAGAAACAAGTTTCTCAAAACTTTTACTTTCATCTGAATACCAATCACAAGAATCTACATCTTCGATCTCTTTGAAGAATCCCGATACTTGCGATACTTGGTTCTCTACTTTATTCTTATACCCACAACTTCTCAAAACTTAGACCTTGTATTTCTACGAAACACTTGTCTAAAAACTAGAGAAGTCATAAGTAAACAGAACATAGTACGAGGACCAACCACTTTGTCCTAATGGACACTGGACAACATATAATACTTTGTATGAGTCACCTGAGTTGAATAACTCAAAACCTGTGCGTCATAGGTTAAAAACTGTACCCAGGCGATTTCCTCAAATATCACCAATTTCAACGAATTCCGATATAATGAGGATGATCACCTAATCCCCAATAACTTCCTCCCACTCATCATCTGTAAAACCATACAGATGTGAGAATGAAACCTGGTAAATACATACCCTGGAGTAAGTATCTAATCGGGAAAACAGTTTTCCATTAACAATGCACTGAAACATGAAAATGTTTCGTAGGAGTATCCTGGTATTCATAGTAATGCCTCTTCCATAATCCAATTCATGACTTTAACCGTATATTTCTTTGCCATCTCTCCAAATCCCTTTATTTGTCTTTAGTCGTTACCTTCTGTACACCACCGTTAGGCTAAATGGTTTTCTTCCTTCCCTACCGTTCGGCACCAGCCTATGCTTTGGAAGAAGACTATCCAGTAAGCATAATAGGTGTACCCTCCTCAACCTAGGAGTACTCACATCTTGAGAGAAGGTGATGATAAAATACAACTGAATAATACCTTATTCTTTTAAAGGTGAAATAGGAGTGGCGATGAAGTACGCGGTTTGGTCGTGAATGATAACAGTCGCAATTTACTTTGCCCTCTTTCTAATCCCTTTATTTTGTCTATACATATTACCTTCTGTACACCCTACTTAGGCTAATTGGTTTTCTTCATTCCCTACCTTTCGGCACCTGCCTATGGTTTGGAATAAGACTATCCAATAAGCGTAATAGGTGTACTCTCCTAAACCAAGGAGCCCTCGCAACCTGAGAGAAGGTGATAATAAAAGACAACTAAATAAACCAATTCTATTTCTCCTGAACCTGGATCCATCCTCGAAGAAGTCCCTTCGAGTTCGTATATAACCATATGATGGATCTATCCAATGGAAGTGGATGTCCGTAGCAATACGGGGTGTTCTGAGAAATGCAAAGGGTAAAAGAAGGAGTGGCAATGACTTATGCAACATAGACAATCCAAAAGCCAGTGTTTTAAGAAGGTTCGTTCGGTCAACTTGGTCACTGAGTCATAGTCTAGGGTCGGTCAAAGGTCACTGCTAAAGAGAGAGAGAAAAGAAACACTCTGCATGCACTCTAACCTAGATCAGAATGGTTATCACTTTATCTAATCTGGAAACCTCCCACTGTACTGTCAAATTCTCCTCCAAACCTGAAAGAAGAATCAATCGGGATCACCCGAAGAGTAAACCAACTCATCAGTGGGAATCGGGATCCAACTCTCATCGTATGATAACGTGACGGAATCCACTCTCGTTATCACACTCCAGAAGGTATGCGCATGCCTGGCAAGTTGCAGTTTCTTTAGAAACTCCCGATATGATTTTTACCCCATGTTCTTATGACCTTGACGAAAGCCAACAAATCATAAGTTACATGTCAAGTTCTGCCCGTCATTATCTTGTTAATTCGAACCCACCCGTACATACCCTTGACGAAAGCCAACAAGGTAATACGACTGTCCCAAACCAACTCATCTATCTAATGCAACAAATGAATACCCCAGCAACTACCAATCACTATGTCCTGGCTAAGGGCCATACCAACATAGCTTGAATACTACTGACCATTCATATGAAATGACGGAGGGCTACGGCTGGTTTTTGGCGAAAAACCTTAAACGTAATGAACTTGATCTCATTGAAGGAACCTGATAGCTTTTTATAAAAATATAGTGGCGAAAACCTTTGCTAAAGAGGTCACTCCCGGTGAAGGGATCTCGGCTCTTTCCTCATGGAATGAGGTGCAGGATATTCCACTGAATACCACGATGCAAAGCAACATGTAATCGACTATAGTGAAGTTATTACCCTGACGCAATCTTCTGCCCAAGGGGTCACTCCCGGTGAAGGGATATCGGCCCTTGCCTCGTCGAATGAGGTGCAGGATATTCCAACTGAATATCACTATGCAAAACAAAAGAAAATGTCTTTGTAATAACACCTTTTTAAAACTGTTCCAACTACATCCAAACAGGTTTGTTTATCTTTGCATTGATCAGAATCAACGCAGTCCCATCAATTAATCACACCAGAAAAGAACGAAAATAAAATATACGTATATGCCATCCGCATTCGTCACTGGGTCCCGTCATAACCCGTTAGGTTACTTAACTAACGACAGAGCGGGGACTGGACTAGCGCGGGTGCAAAACATATACAACATCTAATAGTATATATACCAATATACAATAATCGCTCCAGGCGTGATAATATGCAACATTACAGAAAAGTAATAAGCATCACAGAACAATACAGATAATCTGGGATCCCCGGGTTTCACAGAGCCGCTGCTGAAACCCGACGTTCCCCTGGTCGTGTGGATAGCCTGTGCAATGAAACCTAGACCCCTACGGGTGCGGCAAGTTACCCCCCAAAACCTGAAGTGAGGCAGCCCCCTACAGCAAAATGAATGGACTACCCTCCACTTCACGAAATCCGGTGACTTGAGCACCCCTCCTTGGGTCAACCTGTACCCCCTATGAGTGCGGCGAATAGTCTGTCAATACTAGAGTGATGCCCCTCTGCCTTTCAAAGCCATGAGATGCGGACTCGTTGCCCTCCAGAACCCGGTTACCCGTGCACCCCGTCGCGGGGTAAAACCTAGTACAGAAATGAAAAATATGTACAACGGGTACATCGACCTCAACCCGGTCGTGCCCCAAAAGAATATTATACAAACAGGCAGTGACGGCAGTCCACATGTTGGACGCTCGCCCTGCAATATCAAATGTACAAATAAACTCAAACTGCACTACCATTGCACACTGCTATCCACCATGACAAATCCGCAACATCACAGCACAACACAGAACATCAACGCGAATGTCACGTTCGCAAATCCGTCTAAAAGGACTATAGCAATTAGACGCAATTTACCGCTCAAATGACATTCCCGGTCGGAGATATAATGTAAGTACTGTAAACTAACACGTTTAACTTTCGATCGACAAAACTTCCCGAAGTGGGCCCCACATACATCTGCTGTACAGTAACAAAAACTGGGCCCAAAAGATATATTCCAGAAACCACAATATTCTAAGTAGAAGCCCCAGAAGAAAAATTACCCACTGATTCACCAAGACGACCGCGTTTCCGCGGCCGTACGGTTGGATCAGTTCGTAGTTTTTCTCTAGTGTTCTTTAAAAAGCCTGCTTAATTTTCTGGTATAGTTAAAATGATTTTTAGACCAGATTTAAAATCGACAGAAACTTTACACATGAAATTTGCGATTTTCGAAAATCCGTTCGATCGATGTTTTAAACGCGTTAGCACAAGTTAGTAAAGCTTAATGGCGAGGCTCTGATACCATGTAAGTCTACGGTAGCGCCCCGGCCGTCAATCTGACGCCAAATGCGGAACAAAAGCTTTTATAACTGGCGCTATCGTATACTATAACCCGAATCTGCCATTAACGCTAAACTAACAAACTGTAAAGAGGGTAGAAAGGTTATACCGAACGATCAGAGTCCTTCGTTCTTTAACCATCATCCCACGCTCTTGTTGCGGCTGCTCCGATCTCGTCGATCTCCGATCTGCTCGTCCAGGTGGCACCACGTCATCGGATCTTTAAACGGGCTCCCGCCTCTGAGCCGAGGCAACTCGGTCATCAAGTTTGCTAAAAGAGATGACCAAGATTGATGTAGAGAATGAGTAGAACACTTTGTCTCGCTTCGTCCAAAACCATGGACGAACGATTAATGAAGTTGCCATTTGAATCGGGTAATGGAAATGAACTATGAAATTTCCATACACAAAAACTATCATCTTTTTTCCAACAACCATAATCTTTTACAAAGTGGCTAGCACTTATGAAGAAGAGGGGGCCGGCCACATATCAAGAGGGAGGGGTGAGTGTAGGAGAAGGGGAAGGTGACCATTAGCACTAAGTAAAAAGCATGAGTCAAAAGAACACCTCACTTAATCAATTAATGCAAACCAAGAGTCACCAAAACAAATCATCTCTTATTTAATGCAAACTATGAATTATCAAACCTAGTCACCAATTCTAGAATCTTCTAGAAGCTCTCTCATGACTCACCCTCAAGAAAAGATAAATCCGTATTTAACCGAATGTTAAATGCGGGTGATAGAAAACTGGAAACTGGAAACTTCCAAAAGCGACCCCGAAACGAATTTCAGGATAACCCCGTAACTGTATAAATATACCCGCATTTGTATTACGACCGAATACAAATGCAACTGAGACAAAGATATTATATCTACAAAGTATAATACATGGATCCGGCTTAAACCAAAGCCCACCAGTATTATCTGCCCGAAATATGACACGTGTGTAAACGCACGTGCATTTTCCGAACCCTGCCATAAAACCATACGGCCTCTACAACGTTTCGCCCGAACTTGGGAAACTATCTGTGGGGGACTCTAATGACTCGTCAGTACGCTGGCAGTGGGTTTAACCACAAGCCGTCAGCGGCACTAGCTGTGCGTAACGACTGCCCATGTACTGACCTCAAGGGAGGCCGATGAGCGAACTCATCCGGAAACCCTACAGAGCCTAACAGTGACAATGTATATACAGTCCGGTCCGTTCGTCTATGAGTATCGCATATCCGGCCTAGGGGGCTAGTAACGTCAGACCCCCAATAGCAGTATAAGGAGACAAGCCCTGAACTCCCTGAGAAACTACCGGAGTACCTACCAGTAATTCTCACCTGCCTTGGCCAAGGACTTGGTGTAATGGCTTTTCTAGACACAGCGCGATCTCCATCCCCAATACCTGGAAAGACGAATCCCCTGCCGATCCGCTCACGTGCCTCCATGTGGCTCTGGACTGTACCCAAAAACTACCTGTTTGCATGACTCCTTTTAGCCGTGGTAGGGTAGAAATCAAAGCACAGTGGGAACTCACACGAGACAAATGACGACCTCAGGTCGATGAACTAACCTGTACACATGTCACCAGGGAACTGCTATCTAACGATATGTATAATACCAACCAGCAGGTTCCCGGCGAGTCCTGTCCGGTGTACTCATAACCCAATGAGCACCTGTATACATCTTAGGTGATCCAACTGACACCAGTGGCTTGTGAGACCGGCCACCACCTCTCGTCGGGGTCTCGACTGTATACACTAGTCTACTCCGGAGTATCGATGCCCTGTCTCGAAACTCCCACGACTAGGGACCACTATTAAGGATGTGCTTACGGACTACCCAACTCTCACGTATATGATCGCCTTCATACAGTTGGTAGTCAAGCAAGATCCTAAGGGCTCTATCAACACGTAACATGTAATCAGTCACCTGAACATGTACACGACTGATAAAGGCAAACCAGATAGCATACTATCATCTCGAGTAAGACTGTCCTACCGGCATAGGTCCTCCTCAATCATTGCAATCACGTGCCTGTGATCCAATAATTGACTTTGAGGGCACTATATCCAACAATCATATCATGATGCAATCCTCGTTCCCACTGTCACCGAGAAAACCGTAGTATTTCTCGAGTGGATGAGGAACCCTACCAGATTCGCGGAGAGGCCGAGGTTCGTTGGAAACTATTGAATCCTTTGGTTTCACCAAATCATCAGCTATTAGTTTGTCTAGCTGGAATTACTTCCAGTTCTACCTCATGTCCACAAATTTCTTCACAAGAAATTCCTTTTTCCAAAAAGGTGGCATGCTGAGAAACAAAACACCTTTTGCTCCTCAGAGTGATAGAAGATATTCCCTCACTAATGTTTGGGATATCCTAACAAAATTAAATAGATATGACCTTGCCTCGAGCTTGTCCGGATTCTTCTTTTCAACATAGGTCGGACAACTCCATATCTTAACTCGTTTAAGACATGGTCTCTTCCCATTCCATATCACATATGTAGTGGTAGGCCCTGATTTGGACAGACCCCCATTCAATAGGTATGCAGCTTCTCAAGTGCATAACACCTAAAAGGAAACAAGTTACTCAGCAGTACTCATCATAGATCGCACAATATCTCATAGGGCGCGATACCTCCACTCCGTCACACCGTTGTGTTGTGGTGTATTTGAAGGAGTAAGCTGAGAGAGAATCACATTCTCTTTTAAGAAAATCCAGGAACTCCATGCCCAAGTATCCGCCTCCTCGATCACATCGAAAGGCTTTAATACTTCTACCCGTTTGGTTTTTTAACTTCAAGTTAATATTCCTTGAATTTCTCAAAAGTTTCAGACTTGTGTTTCAACAGGAACATATGTTCGAATCTCGAGAGATGATCAGTGAATATAATGAAGTACGAAGAACCATCCTTGGCATTTGTAGACATAGGACCGCATACATCATCATGTATCTGTCCCAAGGGTTCAGTAACTCTTTCTCTGTTTCCAGTAAACGGAATATTGGTCATTTTATCTTTGAGACAAGACTAGCAAGTAGCATAAGATGAAAATTCGAACAGATTCTCATATTCATCCTAATGTAACTTAGCCAGTCGTGTCGCATTGATATGACCTAGTCTATAATGCCTCAAGAAGGATTCGTTCATTTCTGAACTACTCCTCTTGTGTGTGTTCTATATGCTTTGAACTGTGGTTTGATTTAGAACGTTTATGCTACTATATAACGTGCCTGATCGAATCAACTCTTGATTCAGGAAAATGTTCATAACATTATCCTCCAATACAGAATTATATCCTTCTTTAACTTAGTAAAGAACATGATGTAACGTTGTATATCAGGTTCGGTATGTAATAACATTCGTTCAGAATCAATGTATTAATACAAGGTGATATCTGCCAACTGATTTGGCTGCAACACTTGCACCATTCTCTAACACTTAGAGATATATCACCTATTCCCAGTTCTTTACCTTTCTGTAGCCCATGTAACATATTACATATGCGGGATCCTGATGGGTATCACATACCCAGGACGTAGAGGATACTGAAAAACAGTTCTCGGTAATAAGGACACCCGAAGAATATGCATCAATATGCACTTTCTTCGATCGGGTGGTATGGGAATCCGGATATTCCCCTATTTCCTGCTCGGACTTATAACGATTATAAGATTGAGAGGAACCAACGTTCCCTAGCTCAGTATAATAAGCAGGCTCGGTCAATGCATCCATATTATTATCTTGATTAAGGCGTGATATTGTTTCTACCAGGAGAGAGAGAAAGAAGAAAACACTTTGCGTGCGCTCTTGCAAGATTAGATTGGTTATTTATTTTATCTAATCAGGATGGCTCCCACTATTTTAGTCAAATCTTCTTTCAAACCCTAAAAGGTAAGACTAGCCGGGATTAATTATACCTTACAAGTTCGTCAACCTTTCGGCCAGGCCAGTGTCAGTACTTTGAGGGAGGTTCCCCGTGCTTTCGCACGGACCTAATTAAAATAAACCTCATTTTCCTAGGGGCGTAACCCCGTTAACACCTTTCTAGACACCTACTTGATCGGCTAATTGTAATGTGTAAAACTCTCCCAGGAGTAACTCTTACTCGTAGTAGGTATCGGAATCCAACTATCTCATAGAAGGTATGCAATCTTATTGCAAATTTCAACACTTGAAATTCCCGATAATGTTTTGCCCTAAGCCTCCTATGAACTTGACAAAGGCCAACAAACCATAGGATGCTAGTCAAGTTCAACCCGTCATTTCCTGATTGAATTAAACCCACCCGCACGACCTTTGACAAAGGCCAACAAGGTCGCACGACTACCCTAATCCAATCACATCATATGCTTAAGTAGATAAGCACTAGTCAGCTACCGCACACTACGCCTTGACAAAGGCCAACAAGCGCAACACGAATACTAAGTAGTACTTATCTGAAATGACGGAGGACTACGATAGGTTTTTAAGAAAACCTTTCACGTAATGAAGTTGATATCGTCGTAGAATCAAGTGATTTTGAAAAGGAGTGTTTTTGAGGATTTTACTAGTTTTGCTAAAGAGGTCACTCCCGGTGAAAGGATCTTGGCTCTTTCCTTATCGAATAAGGTGCAGGATATTTCATAAATACCACTATGCAAAGCAAAACTATAGAAGCAATCAAAAGACAAACCGAGTGGGTTGTAGCATCTGCTAGTTTCGCTAAAGAGGTCACTCCCGGTGAAAAGATCTCGGCCTTTTCCTTATCGAATAAGGTGCTGGATATTCTACAAGGAATACCTCTATGCAAAGCAAGAACTAGAGCTACCCGTTTTTAAACAAGTTTCTACAACATCTTTAGGATTCTTTTATTTCATTAATCTCATTAATAAAGTCCCATTTAATTATGCTTCCCAAGCATCATATAAGAAACGAAAGCAGCAATATTTATTATATATTAAATATATAATATAGGCATTCGTCTCATAGCATATCAAGTGATCACATCACAGAATATCAGCAGCAGAAGAACATATATGAAATATTGGATATACTAGGAATTTCGTGTTTTAATTTAAGGCTGTATAAAACACGGATTCCATGGTCGCGATGAATAGCCAAACCCACATCCCTAGACCCCTACGAGAGCGACAAGCAACCCTACCAATTCTAGAGTTAGGAGACCTGGTCTCGACTCCTCGAGATGGTCTCCCACTAGACCCTAGAACCCGGTAACTTGTGCTCCCCGCCTTGGGTCTATGCTAATGCGGAAAAGTAAATAATATACATCAATGGTGATATCATCCTCAACCCGGAAGTGCCCCAATAAAAGAATATTACATACAATGAATTTTACATGAATGAAAATGAAAAACTCTATCTCACATAAAACCCTGGCTATTCAAAATACGACGATCCAATATAACATATCACAGCAACATATAACACCATATGTCATCAACGTAAGTAAATATGCGTATCCCAGTTGTTGTTGACATATAGCACCAAAACCGGCGATACACCACATATTACACTTATGGTCGCAGAAAAGAAAGTGAAAAACTACAACAGTTGGAATCCGCAACCACCTTAGACATCATAAACCCAATATATCACATACATTGGATTTCATGCCTAACCAAATGAATTCCTTAGACATTGCATGCCTAACAATTATAAACCCCGCATTTTAGTCTCGTTATTGAAAACACTTTCCAATAACCTGTCGGGTAATTCAACAAGATTCCCGATAACCTGATCGAATGCTCGTCGGAAACTTCGATAGACGGCCGCACCCCCTGATGCCGTCGATGAAGTGCACTAAAGCGGAACACCGTAGCCGCGAGCACCCGAACGGATGCTTTTGGCGACGGGGTTCTCCTACGGTCACTTGGTCGGGGCTATGGGGCGTGGCTATCTAGTAAGGTTACGCGGCGAGTATCCGTGTACACTACGTAATTGCGATGGACTTTTGATCCACATCAAAATCCCGTGGCAACCGATCAAATGAGACTAAACTGCTAGATTTATAAAATTCAAACTAGTTATCACATAACCAATTATGTGGATTCCAAATATTGTATCACAATCACAGATATCTAGACGAAGTTAGATAATTCGATCGATGCAATGAATTCCCAAAAATTCCCAGAGAGCTCAACACTTGAGCACTGTTAAAGTTAACCAGAGACATGCAACAATACCTACGAACCAACAGCTGAAGGCCCGACCCAAGCCTCTCTAGTGGCGCCGCGGATCCGCCGCCAAAACTATGTTTTGGCCATGGATCCACGGTCACATGGACGAGTTAGGGTTTCGTTCTTCTGGTGTGTCCATAGAATTCCCTACATGATTTTCTGAGTATTTTTAACATGGAAAAATCCAATTTTTTGAAAAATTTCCAGAAAGGGGGTCATTTCGGGCTTTTGGAGTTCGATCGGACTTTAAATTTTGTCTAGACAACGCCTAATGCTCTAGCTTGGCTCTGATACCACTGTAGAGTTAGCTTAGCACCTTGGCAAGGTTCAGGCAAGCATCAATCATGCTACTTTAAAATTTTGGGGTGCTAAACAAACCCTAACCAAGATCTTAACTAGAGACTTAGGGTTAAACAAGATATGTAAACACTTTACATCTAAGTGAAGAAGGAATACAACCTTTGTAGACCGGTCCTTCACTTCAATAGGTCCATGTAGTAGTCCTTTCGCTGCGATCACGAACTTCCGGGCTCTAGAGAGGCTCCCATGAAGAAACGAACAAGCTTGCTTCGAAGTCTTCGAGGCCAAAGATGATCTACATCGAGGAGACACTAGCTCATGATATCTCTTCACTAATTGTGTAGATTAGTGAAGCAAACACCCTAAACTAAATGGCTAATAGTAGAGGATGAAGAAGTAGGAAGTGGGCTCACTTTAGATTTATTTTTCTCACAAGAAATCATCACCTAGAAAAAGCTAGCAAGCCTTTTCTTTTGATGAAGAAGAAGTGATGAAGAGATGGATGAACTCATGAGGTTAGAAATGTAACCATGGTTTGTGTATGTCATCCACTAACCATTGTAGAGACTTAACCATAGCTATGAGTTAAGGGTTGGGTTGAAAAATATCTTAAGCTAGACAAACAAGTGGACAAAGTTAATGTTTCCCACAAGCTTCTCCAAGCTTCTACCATGACTCATTATCCAAGTGTTTGAATTACTTAAAACAAATAAAACCCTAACTTAACCCTAGCATGGTGTGAGTCTCATACATACATGTTGCACGTGTAACCTAGCATGACACAACAATATATATCACATATATATTTTGTTCAAAAAGAAAACAATACATTTAACATATATCGCATATATATATCAATGTATCATAAATTGAGAAAAGAAATCTTAAGTGAGCTAATATTAGTCAATGTAATTTAATATATCAAATATATAATTATACATTAAATTATTAAATCAAATCTTGATTTAATAACCCGGCTATAATACATATAACCGACTAATATCAAGTGAATCAACTTATCGAATAAACACTTGATCCGATAACCCGGCTATATCACATATAGGGTTCGTAGGTGTAGGGTTCCTAGGCACCCTAATGAGGTCTCACAAGGCATCAACCATGCCAATTTCAAATTTTAACGGTGCAGAGAAACCCTAGAACGGATCGTCGGCTAGATGTTTAGGCGAAAATGAAACTAGTTAACAACTTAACTAAAGTTTAAACGGAAATACAACCTTTGTAGATCCGGTGCTCCACCTCCATAGCTCCGCAACGAAGTCCCCTCGCTGTCCAAATGAATTTCCGGGCTCTAGCGTCGGCTTCGTCGGAGAAATGGCGAGCTAGGTCGTCGATGTCCATGCCGAAGATGATCTACGTCGAGGCATCGCTAGATCAAGCTCCACCTTCACCAAGCCATGAAAACTTGTGAAGGAAACACCCTATACTACTTGGCAAGAGGTAGAGGATGAAGAAATAGGAAGTGGGTTCACTTTAGAATTGGATTTCTCACTCTTTATCATCACTTGCCATTAATGGAGCAAGCTTTCTTCCATTGGTCAAGAAGAAGAAGAAGATGAATATTGTTATGATAAGTTCTTAAAAAATGAAAAGAAAAAGAAAACTTATCATAATGTAAACCATGGTCAAGTGTAGAGATTAAACCAAGGTTAGTTGTAATGGTTAGGGTTAAGGATGAGATAAGAATGGTTGACTTGATCAAAGCTTCAAGAAGCTTCAACATAAAAAAAATAAGCCACCATCCTTAAATAATTTCCAAAATGAATATATAAATAAATAACTAAGTAAATAAACAAAACCCTAACCATTCATATAACCATGGATTAATCTTTACACAAACCCAAGTGAGCAAGTATCATCAAACATGATACAAACAAGTGTACAAAAGTATATCACATATACAATATGTACATCCGAGTGAGAAAATCCATCTTAAGTAAACCGATACTAGTTAATGCAAAGTAATATATCAAATATATAATTATGCATTAAATCATTAAATCAACACTTGATTTAATGATCCGGTCATATCGCATATAACCGACTAATATCAACAGTAACAACTTATCGAATCAACACTTGATCCGATATGCCGGCTATATCGCATATAACCGATCAATGTCACATATCGTGAGAATCGAATACAGTATCACATACTGGTATCATTCTCGGTCCCGCACATATCTCATATGCACTCCTATTTCGTTTCGCTTGAGCCAGGAAACCTCTGTGTAGGACTCTAAAGACTCGTCAATACGCCGGCAGCAGGTGATGATCATATCAAACACCCACAAGCCGCAAGCGGTCTGCTAAACGTAACGGCCACCCGGGTATTGAGCGATCAGAAGATCGACGAGCAAGCCCGCTCACACTCCAGTGAATCCAACAAGTAACACTACCGTACAGTCCGGTCTGATCGTCTGATATGTCGCATATCTCGCCCAGGGGTGGTAAACGTCAGACCCCAATAGCTCGATAAGTCGTGTCAATATGAGGTCTATAACAATTCGAGAAATTACTGGTAACACTTACCAGTAAATCTCAGCAACCCTGGCCAGGGATTTCCTGTTATAGCCAATCGAACACAGCGCAACATCAACTCCTTATACCGGGAGAGACGAATCCCCTCCTATCGCTCATTGCCTCCATGTGACTCGGGACTGTACCCAAAAACCACCGTTTTGCATGCCCTCTTGGACGTGGTAAGATGGAAATCAAAGCACAGTGGGAACCACACAAGACTCTATGACGATCTCGGGTCAACAGACTACTCTGTACCAGTGTCACCTGAGAACTGCCATCTGACGTGAGGTATAATACCATCTGGGAGTTCTCGGCGAGTCCGTCCAGTGTACCCAGTCTCTACTGAGCACCCGTATATCTCCTCTGATGTCAAACACCAATGGATATGGGATCATCCATCGCCCATCTGTATGGGTCGAGAAGGTACACGCTAGTCTACTCTGGTATATCGATGCCCCGTCTCGATACACCCACGACAAGGGACTTTGAAGGATGTACTTATGGACTACCCTGTCCCCACTAGTATGATCCGCATCATAGTCCAGGTAGTCAAGTACACATCCTAAGGGCTTTACCAACTTGTAACAGAGAGACAATCAGTGTACACGTTAAGGTAAAGAGTAACCAGATAGCATACTATCATGTCGAGCAAGAAAGTCCTCCCTATATATGTCCCAGCATCCACTACAATATACATCCTATGTACAGTAATGGCCTCTAGGGCATACATATAACTAACAATCTCCCACTTGCACTAGGGCCATCTGTAGCAGTGGTTGTAGTATCTCATACTCAACCATCCCATAAAAGTCTCTCTCTGGGAATAGGCCTTCGTGAGTGGATCCGCCGTGTTGTCCTCTGAGTCTGCTCTCCTAACCTCGATCAGCCTTGGAGATCAACTATCTCCATGATCAGGTGATACTGCCTTAGAATATGTCTGGATCACTGATGGGACGGACGTTCCTTGGCATAAGCCACAACTCCATTGTCACACAATGGAAGGAACATAGTTCATCTTATGAACCAATATACACCCAAACAGCCTCTTTGGTAGCATCTTAAGTAGCGATGTATCCTGCCTTTATCGTCTAGTATGTCACGGTATCTAGCTTGGAACTCTTCCAACATACCGTCCCTTTACTGAGGGTAAAGACAATGCCTGCGACTGACATTCAGTCGTCTTTATCACCCTGGAACACTTCCAGTAATTCTCCCCAGGATCGATTGATACCATCTCACTACAACTAGTGAGAATCCTATCATCCAATTAAATCTATCTCATAGATCCAAAACTCAGGATTTAGGAGGTATCATTTTGATCCTACACGGAGAATCTTTGTGATAATCGGAGATTGATCGAGCGTAGCATAGGAAACTCCTTCCCTATCAAGAGTATGTCATCCACGTACTCTACGAGGATCGTCACCATACTCCCTACTACCTTTTTGTTTATACAAGGTTCATCTACCACTTTGATGATGTCAACTTCTTTGACTAATTCATCAAAACAGATGTTCCAACTCCGCGATACCTGCTTTATCCTATAAAGCATCTTGCACACGTTTCCGCTGCTCCCACTGTCTACGAAGCCCTCTGGCTGTGTACTTACAGACGCACTCTTCTAAAACAACATCTAGAAAAGCAGTCATGGCACCCAACCACCAGATATCGTAGTCATGGTATGTAGCCGTGGCAAGTAGGATCTGGATGGACTTAAGCATAGGTACTGGAAAAGGTTTCATCATTATCCACGCCTGGTCGATGACGAAAACCTTTAACTAGTCTAGCTTTGAAAGTCACAACTTTTCCATGTACACCAGGTAATCTTCTCAAGATATACTTGCTCCTGATGGGGATTTAACCCTTCATATATAGCAACCAAAGTCCATACTTTGTTGGTGTATAAGGATTCCATCTCAGATCGCTAAGCATCCAGCCATTCTTACAGAGTCTTACTCCTGATGGCCAGCTCGAAGCTAGTTGGGTCATCATCTCATGATGCATTCCTCGCTCCCACTGTCATAGAGAAACCGAAGTATCTCTCAGGTGGGTGAGGAACCCTACTAGATCGGCGGAGAGGCTGAGGTTCGTTGGTTACTATTGAATCTTTCGGTTCTACCAAATCATCAGCTGAAGTTTGTATAGCTGAAACGTTTCCAGTTGTACATAACAGACGTTGCCTCGAGCTTGTCCAGATTTTGCTTTTCAGACATAGGCCGGACAACCCCAAATCTTAAGGAACTTAAGATATGGGCTCTTCCCTTTCCATATCACATATGAAGTGGTAGGCAACTGATTTGATCGAAACCCTATTCAATAGGTATGCGACTTCTCAAGTGCATAACCCCCTAAGGAAAAAGGTAACTCAGTAGTACTCATCATAGAGCACACCATATCAAATAGGGTGTATCTGCTCCGCCCCGACATACCATCGTGCAATGGTGTATACGGAGGAGTAATGCTGAGAGAGAATCTCATTCTCCTTTAGAATAGTCCAGAAATTCTATGCACAAGTATTCTCCTCCTTGATCTCATCAAAGGACATAATACTTTTACCCGTATTTTGGTTCTCTACTTCTAAATCATATTCTGTGAATATCTCAAAAGATTCGGACTCATGTTTCAACGAGAACATATGATTGAATCTTGAGAGATTATCAGAGAATATAATGAAGTATAAAGAATCAGTGCTGGCATGTGTAGACTGGAGACCTTACATACATCATCATGTATCAGTCCCAAGAGTTCATTAACTCTTTCTCTGTTTCCAGTAAACGGAGCTATGGTCATCTTATCTCTGTGACATGACTGGCAAGTTTCACAAGATGTAAATTCAAACTGATTTAAATATGCATCTACATGTAACTTCAGCTAGTCGGGTCGCATTGATATGACCTAGTCTACAATGCCTCAAGAAGGATTCGTTCATTTCTGAACTCTTCCTCTTGTGTGTGTTCTGTATACTAAGAACTGTAGTTTGATTTTAGAACATCAATGCTTTTAGATAACGTGCCTGAACCGATCAACTTTTGATATAGGAAATGTTCAAAACATTATCCAGCAATACAAAATTTTATCATTTCTTTACTACTAAAGAGACTGATATGATTTTGTATATCAGGTTCGGTATCTAATAACATTCATTCAGAATCAATGTATTACAATACAGGGTGACAGTGACCAACAGACTTGGCTGCAACTCTTGCCCCGTTTTCTGCCTCATGAAACTTATCACCCGTTCTCAGTTTTTCTACCCTTTTGTAGCCCTATGTAACAGATTACATATCTGTGATCCTGATCCAGTATTATATACCCAGGATTCGGAGGATACTGAGAAACAGTTCTGTATAATGAACACACCCGAAGATGATGCATCAACATGCACTCTCTTCGTTTGGGCGGCACGGGAATTCTGGTAATCCCCAATTTCCTGCTCGATCTTATAACAATTATAAGTTGGAGCGGGACCAACGTTCCCCAGCTCAGTATAACAAGCGGGTTCGGTCAATAATCCGTATTATTATCTTGATTAAGGCGTGATATGGTCGCTACCAGGAGAGAGAGAGAAGAAAACACTCAGCGTGCGCTCTATCAAGAATAGATTGGTTATTATTTTATCTAATCAGGATGGCTCCCACTGCTTTTTATCAAATCTTCCTTCAAACCCTAAAAGGAAAGACTAGCCGGGATTAATTACACACTACAAGTTCGCCAATCTTTCAGCCAGGCCAGTGTCGGTACTTTGAGGGAGGTCCCCCGTGCTTTCGCACGAACCTAATTAATGTAAACCTCGTTTTCCCAGAGGCGTAACCTCGTTAACACCTTTCTAGACATCTACTTGATCGGCTAATTGTAATGTGTAAAACTCTCCCAGGAGTAACTCTTACTCGCAGCGGGTATCGGGATCCAACTATCTCATAGAAAGTATGCAATCTCATTGCAAATTTCAACACTTGAAATTCCCGATAATATTTTACCCCTAGTGTTCTATGACCTTGACGAATGCCAAACAACCCATAGTCCACTAGTCAAGTTCAACCCGTACATTTCCTGATTGAATTAAACCCACCCGCACGACCCTTGACGAATGCCAAACAACGCCGTACGAATACCCTAATCCAATCTGCATCATATGCATAAGCAGATAAATACTAGTTAGCTACCGTACACTACGCCTTGACGAATGCCAAACTACCGCAGCACGAATACTAACTAGTACTTATCTGAAATGACGGAGGGCTACGACAGGTTTTTCTGAAAACCTTTTGCGTAATGAACTTGATATCGTTGTAGAATCGAATGAATTTTGAAATGGAGTGTTTTTTAGGCTTTTCTAGTTTTGCTAAAGGAGTCACTCCCGGTGAAGGGATCGTCGGTCCTTTCCTCGTCGAATGAGGTGCGGGATATATCATATATATCACTGTGCAAAGCAAAACTCTTAAAAGCTATCAACAAACCGAGTGTGTAGCATCTGCCAGTTATTGCTAAAGGAGTCACTCCCGGTGAAGGGATCTCGGTCCTTTCCTTATCGAATAAGGTGCAGGATATATCAAATATACCGCTGTGCAAAGCAAGAACTGTAGCTACCCTTTTATTTTGAAATTCGATTCTACAACATCTTAGGTTTCTTTTATTTCATTAATCATATTAATGAAGTCCCATCATTTAAGTACCTAAACATCACAGATAAATAAGACGTACACTTATGCCATCCGCATTCGCCTCGATGTCCCCTCGTGCACCGTTAGGTTAGGTAACTAACGGCAGAGCGGGGCAGGGCTAGCGCGGGTGTAAAACATAAGTAACGTCTATATAATATATCATATATACTATATACTGTATCTATCACAGAACATCACATGATCACATCACAGATATCGCAGCAGAAGAATCATATGAAATATTGGATATACTAGGACGTCCGTGTTTTCAATACGAGCCAGTATAAAACACGGATTCCACGGTCGCGATGAATAGCCAAACCCACACCCCTAGACCCCTACGAGAGCGGCAAGCAACCCTACCAATTCTAGAGTTAGGAGACCCGGACTCGACTCCTCGAGTTGGTCTCCCACTGGACTCCAGAACCCGGTTACTTGTGCCCTCCTCCTTGGGTCTATCCTAGTGCGGAAAAGTAAATAATATACAACAACAGTGACAACTTCCGCAACCTGGAAGTGCCCCAATAAAAGAATATTACATACAAGTTTTTACATGAATGAAAATGAAAAACACTCATCTCACATAAAAACCCCCGGCTATTCAAACACGACGATCCAATATCACATATCCAGCAACACATAACATCACATGTCATCAACGTAAGTAAATATGCGCATCCCAATTGCCGTTGACATATAGCAACGAAACCGGCGATATCACATATTACACTTACGGTCACAGAAAAGAAAGTGTAAAACTACAACAGTTGGAATCCGCAACCATCTCAGACATCACATGCCTGACCAAATGAATTCCTTAGACATCACATGCCTAACAATTATAAACCCTGCATTTTAGTCACTTTATCGAAAACACTTTTCAATACCAAGTCGGGTAATTCAACAAGATTCCCGACATCCTGATAGAATACTCGTCGCAAACTTCAGTAGACGGCCGCACCCCCGATGCCGTCGACGAAGTGCACCAAGGCGGAACACCGCTGCCGCGAGCACCCGAAGGAATGCTTTCGGCGACGGGGTTCTCCTACAATCACTTGGTCGGGGCTAAGGGGTGTAGCTGTCTATTAAGTTTACCGGCGAATATCCGCGTACGCTATGTGATTGCGACGGACTTTTGATCACATCAAAATTCCGTGGCAACCGATCTAGTGAGACTAAACTGCTATGTTTATAACATTCATTCAGTTATCACATAACTATTGTGAATTCCAATTGTTGTATCACATTCCGGATAAGCAGAAAATGTTAAACTTTCCGATCGAACAGTCAAACACCCAAGTTTTCCCGATACTGATCAACACATGAAACAAGTCTAACAACATTCAGTTCGTGCCTCAGTACCAACGGTCCAGCCGTAGAAGGGTCAAGCCAACGCCTCACATGTGGCACGCCGTACTGCCCCAAACCCGAAGGTTCAAAGGGCAGTTCAAGACGGTCACATAATCGAGTTAAGGTTTGTTGTCTTCTAGAGGGTCCATCGCATTACTTGCACTACTTAGAACGTCGTTAAACTACGGAAATATCCAACACTTGGAAATTTCCCGACAGGGGAAAAAGTGGGTATTTATATCCGGTCGAACTTTTTAACATATTCAAAAATTTATCCGGAAAACTGTAGCGTTTTGAAAATCGTTTCGGTGAAATTTCGAAAAAATCGGTAAAATAAAGGGGTTTTCTGTAAAAAGTCAAAATACAAATATCTTATTATAAAAATTAAATATACATATTCTAGCTATGTAATTGCTATTATTTGGTGTTTATTGAGCCGCTGGTGAAATTTCAAATTTTCTGAAAAAAATATTATTCTATTATTATTTTATGCCGTCACTAATACATTTAATTAGGGAAAATTACAAATTGGAATGAGTTGAAACAAATTTTGTGCATCATAAAACATTAAATAAAAATTTTTCATGTGGTTTTTGGAACGAAATCATTTGCCAAAACGGTTTAGAAATTATTGAAGAAAAAAGGCTTTTTTTTAGCGTAAATGGATGTTTGGGGTATTGTATTTATCATTTTTCATCACCCCACACCCGTACCCACACCCACACACCCCCATTTACTCCTCCCCTTAGCCAAATTCAGCAGCCCCCATTTTTCCCCCACTTGAATTTCAAAGGAAAAGAAATGATAGAAAAGAAAAGAAAATGGATGAATTAGGTGGACTTTTGACTTTATGTTGACTTGGACTTTCCTCCCTTGTATTTTCTCTACCTCCCTCTCTCTCATCACTCCCATTTCTGGCCGAAATTCTCCCCCTCCCAACAGCAGTAGCCCCCCCCCCCCCCAAATCCCACTCTTTTCTTCATCAAAAAAAAATCCACAAATCACTTCAAAATCCATGCAAATTCAAATCTAAATCCAAATCCGACTTTTACCCATTATTCCTTAGCATTTCAAGCATGGATTGGGGTGACAAGAGAGCATTTTGGATGGCTAGATTTCAAATGGGATCTACAAAATTGTGGAGGTATAATGTTAACCTTGTAGTTAAATTGTTGATTAATACTTATGTTAGCTTAGTTAAGTGTTAAAGTGGTTGAATTGCTAGTTATAAATCTTCAAGTTAGGGTTTGAAAATTCTAGAATTTAGGTTTTAAAATCAAGTTAGGGTTTTGTGAGATTGGTGTATGGTTGTGTGATGTTTTTAGGCTCTTATGACATGTTAAAACAAGATTAGTAGCTAGTTGTTATTGGTTAGTTTAAAAAAATTTGTTAATTATGCTAAATTGTAAACTAGGGTTTTAAAATAAATATATTCTTGTGAGATAAAATTCAAATTAAGGTTTCATGTCATTATAAATATTATATTGAGTGGTTTAATGCTTTTAGTTCATGAAAATCCAAGCTAGATTGTAGTTTGTGCATTTTTGCTATAAAATTGTTAAAATTTAGGTATTTTGTAAACTAGAATTTTAGGGCTTTTGGAATTTAATGAGATTAAATTATGGGAATTGTTTTTATGACTTATTTAAGATATTTAGCGAATATTGTGGCCGCTAGATTCATTTATACATCGAGTTTTGTACTAAAACGGTGATTTGTGCTTGCTAGATTTTCGGAAAAATGACTTTTTAAGCAAAATTGAGGTTTTTGTGAATTTTAACCTAGTTTGTATTAAAATTAGTGTTCGTGAATGTGCAAATGAGTGTATTTAGGTTTTTCTCGATGGTTTGGCGGTTGTACGCCGACGCCGAGGGTTTTTGGGTTGATTTGTGAAAGCAACCATAGGTTTTGACCTATGTGGGATTCGTGCGTCGTTTTGATCATGAGTCGGATTTTAATGAGATATGGTGCGTTATGATATGTAGGTACCCCCATGTGGACTTCGAGACGACAAGCAAGCGCGTGGCAACGTCGGCACCGGCTAGCGAGGACCAGGTGAGTAGATTTATATCTACGGGGAGAAGTCGGGTGGATGGCGTATAGCACCCCCGCAGTCCGTGGTGGTGTATACAGATGCGTATACACACCAACAATTATTATATGTTATTTAGGATTAATAACGATGCTTAGGATGGATATCGGTGTGTTGGACTATTTTTAGTGTTGCGAACCCTAGGGTAGTGTTGCACTACACATACACACATACATACTTGCATACATTCCTATTGATATGTACTCATGGGATTCTTTATAGTTATGTGTTCACATGGGTATGGGACTATGTGTTCACATACGGATTGAGGATGATACTTGGGATTGAGTTGAGTCGATGAGATTCGATTTGAGGCCGTGAGATCGGTGATATAGCAGGGTTCGTATCTTAGATACGACATGACGTTGTAGCGGGTCCTTGACGTAGTGTTTCACACACGTCCATGCATACGTAGGCGGTATCAGTATGGTACTATACGTAGATCAGTACCCCGATCATAATATTTGATAAAGAGGATACCAGGTGAATAGTATGATGAATGTGATATTGACCCGTACCCAGATTTGGGATGCCGTACGACAGATTTACGTACGAGCTATATTGATGATTGATCCGCACTCTTGACTTGGGATGCCTGATTATAGATATGGTATCGGATATGATATTGTTGAGGCGGGATCACCGACTATACATATACAGGTATGTATATGTATCGACTCAGATGATAGGCGGTTTCCTTACCTGTAGTTCAGCTTGTTAGTTCAGCCGTATAGTTTAGTATAGTTGTTAGATTAGATTAGACTTCTTACCTATTTCAAAAACTAACGAATCGTGGGCATTTTTAAAGACAGCTCAAGGGAATCTACGGATATTTCAAAAACGACGTATCCTTTCATAAAAACACCGTAGCCCTATTTTCAAAACCCCATGATTCGTGTTATTTCAAAAGGCACCATTCGTAGGACTTATATTAGATTATTGTAGATTAGTTATCGTTGTGTCTAGTATTCAGCTCACATTATTGCTGTTCGCTCTGCCTCGCATATTTATTTTGCTGCATATTCCATTATTGATATCATGCTGTTAGGACACCAGCACCATTACCGATGATGCGTATGTACCACGTACACCTACTTGCCGGCTCACACACATCTTCATCGGTAATTGCCATGTCACGTACACTTTAGAGAATATAATTGCTTGACTTAGATTGTTAGCTGGTAGTTTTGACATGATATTAGTGTACTTCCCTTATATGCCATATTAGACATTGTAGTTATTACCTACCACTTCATGCATACTGTTATTCAGTTGTTCACGCCTAGTTCATTATCATTGACATATGCACTTGTGATGATTTCTTGAGATTTATGATATTTCTGGATTTCGGGGAAAGCCACAAAATTTACAACTTATGATCTTTTAAAATATAAAATGTTGCGGTTTTCTAGTGATGTAAAGTGTCGTCCACCATGAGTTTGCTGTGGTTTTGGAGATCCGTGTCGAGGAGTGGAGGAACCGTCACGGGTACATGGTGGACCCGGTATGGTACCCCGGGGCAAGAGGAATGTGGTGTTGACGTTGAGCCTGGCTGGGGAGCACTACCTACCGGTGATATTATCCGACGCGTCGGATATCCGGAGGATACCGTCGTGGTCTTGAGATGGATGGTAGGGGCCGGTCCGGACTGACGGCGCCCTAGATATTGAGATTGAGACATTGATATTTCGAGACAGTGAGATTTATGTTTTGTGTCGATGCTAGACACTGTTGATACTGATTTCATTATGATACCTCAGTTTAAAAATACGAAGGAAATCTCACTAATTTATGAAAACAGTTTCTTCATTACATGTATTCGGTTTCATGCATTCATACCTCATTCATACGATATATTGCTACCTGAGGCACCGACACGGGCACATGAGATTTCACTCGGTTAGATATTTACCCTAGCCTTGTTATAGGCTACATGTTATATACATTTTTGAGGCTATATTATGATCATTGACCTAGGATTGCGTTATTTATGCGATTTCTGTGCGTAGATATTTTCTATTCACGAGTTGGCAACTCACCCCCGTTGTGCCCCAGTTTCTTGCAGGTTTGCCGTACAGGTTTCCTTACGGCTTTGCGGGCATAGTTTCATTCGGGTGATTTGCTAGTAGGTGGGTTTACTTGTATCATACTCCCATTATTTACCTTGTATGATATTATTCAGTTGTATCTAGTAAATTCCATCAACCAAACATGTATTTATTGAGTTAGAGACCAGTGTTGTTTATTCTTTCGACCTTAGAGTCGCTCGTTATATTTCTGGTGGTTTTGAGTTCCTTTTGAGTTTTGATCCTCGCCGTTGGCGTTGTATATTATATTGCTTGTGTGGTTGTGACCGTCGATTAACGAAGAGCTAGCTCCCGCTTGGGGATGCCTTTTTATTGATTTCGTATACTATTCATGTTGTATCCCGTTTGGGAGCCAGTTTTTACAAAGGAGACTCTGCCGAAATTTTCAGTAAATTTTGATGTTCTTAAAAACCGCATAATTCGGCTTATGCTATTAAAACTACTTGTTTTAAATTGGTTTTCCTTCACTCTACTTCTTTTCTTGGTTTGGATTTCTGGGTTTTCGGTTTACTTAGATTACGTACGCCTCGAGACGTTTCGTAGTTTCAGTGCCGGTCATGTTCCGTACTTTCGGGACGTGACAAAGTTGGTATCAGAGCGTTAGGTTTTACCTTCGGAGTGTAGGATGACCCTTGGTTGATGGAATAGGTGACTAAAGTAGAGTGACGTATCGTTGGTATGTTCCGCGGCATATTTACGACACGCCACTCCACTTATGAAGCCTTAGGATGTACATTTCCTTGTTCAGAATTATATTCCTTCCTGATCTAGCCTCGTCGGTACCAGTTTGGTTTTGCTGCCACGATTACGGGCAGGGAGAGCTACGGCTAGAGTTGCGGTCAGCACGAGCTCGGCACGAACGAGGACTGACCAGGGCATGATTCCGGCGACACCCGATTGTGGAGAGGTGTCTTTTGACTGTGTTTCCGCGCCACGAGCGTTTGGCGGATCGCCTTTATGAGATTTCTCGGACGTGCCGATCAGTATCAAAGGATTGGGCCACTGACAGAGGCCAACCAGATTTTGATGACCGTTGGTGTGTTGCTTATTCATGATGGTCGAGGCACTGTTCAGCGTGCAGACGAGCGAGCTAGTTATTGCTGCGAACGACGAGATATTGCCCCAGATGCTGGCGTTAGTGCAGAACGAGTTGTACTAAGAGATGATAGAAGGTCGCTAGTCATCGAGGATGAATTACTAGGACTTGTGGATCGTTCGCCTACCTCGATGCGAGGTCATCAGATAGATTGATTCCAGCTGGAGACGATTTCACGCGGAGACGTTGAGAGTCGACAGAGACGATCGAATGTCAGCAACCTATTATTCCAAGTTTTAAGTAGTCGGAAAGACATGCAGGCAATTCTATGGTCCCTCTAGAAGAATGAAACCCTAACTCGACTTAATGACCGTGTGAAAGCCTTTGAACCTTCGGGTTTGCGGCAGTTCTACGGCGCCATTAGTGAGGCTTGGGTTTGCCCTTCTACGGCTGGACCACCGATGCTGTGGTATGTACTCGATACTATTAAAATGTGCCCAAGAGGTTGAGCTCTTGGGGGGATTATGAGGTTTTGACGACTCGATCGGATGGCTCGACTTAATTCGGATGCTAGGTGGTGAGATGCATTCTTGGGAGACTCCAGAGACGAGGATAGCCGTTGGAGCTCAGTCCATGCAGCCGCGACGAGACGATTCCAAAGCAGACGACATTAGAGAAAAGTGGAGTAAGAGGTTCGCACCAGATCTAGATGAGATGACGTTCCACTCCGCCGACATCAGAGAGGCGTTGCGCATGCCGAGGCATGGTACTTGGACTTACCTTCCAGAAGGAGTCGCGATGAGTATGCAGTCGTTCCAGAGCAAGATGCAGATATAGGAAAGGACAATAACTTCCGGACAGTTGGCAGGGATAAGACATGGAAGAGACCGTGAGCAGGATTCCTTTCAGGACACTGCTGCAATGATACTTGCACCCAGGATCAGATGTATCACGTACATTCAGAGACCCAGAGGCCGACGCCAGTAATATGCTGTCTTACGAGTGGTCGCGATGATTGACCAAGAGATGACCAGAGAAGTGCCAGAACGGAATCGTCCCCGTTAGCACACCTGACAGGACCGATGAGCCGATGGACCGAAAGATTGGTAATTCACAGTGAAGACCTTGACCCAGGAGTGTTCATGGTTACGCACGCCAGCAGGACAGAGTTCATGATCATCGACGAGACGTCCCACTAGTGACCGCGACAGTTGGCCCGAGATTCTTAGAGGATGCACTTGAGCGGTACTATTCCGCCATTATCGATTTCGATGTTTTGGGTGATTTATTCGCATGATTTGATTTTGATGATTGAGAATTTACGATTCTTGCACAGTGTTGCACTTGATATCGTTTTCGTGCTTGGGTTTCACATGTTTGTGATTTTACGGTTTCAGACATTTGAGTTGATTTTGTGCGTATGCACGCACACGATTTCGTTCCTGCACTCTGTATAGTTTATATATGCTTGCAGTGCAGTGATACGCCTTTTGTGCACTTAGATGCACTGGACTTCGATTTCGATTGTGATACTCGATATTTGTTTTGTGCACCTGATTGATTTTGCGCACGTTCGGCGCTTGATATTGGATTTCATGATTTCGTGCACGATGGATGCACCTGATTTGAATTTTCGCGCATGTCTTGAGATGCGATTTTGGTGCACACCAGATGCACTAAATCGAGATTTTTCGTGCATGTCAGATGCACCTGATTTTGCTGTCAGGCACACATGTTGCCTACGACAGATGTTTCGTGCACACCCGATGCACTTAGATGTTGTTTCTGTGCGCATGTATGGCACATTCATGGATTTTGATTTCCGTGCGCACCAGACGCACGTAATATTCATGTGCATATTTTGGGATTGATTTCTTATAGAGCAGTACGTTTTTATGATATTGCTATGTGTTTCCGTACTGAGCAGGACTAGTCAGAGGACAGTACCTGAATACATTTTGCATGCATTGATAGTTATTGAAGGGATTTCCAAAAAGCGAGCTATAGCCTCAGTATTTACCTACGTGTCTGATATGACACGAAATGTTTAAAACAAGGAGACCCTTCTAAATTGTTTCCAAAACGGCGGAACGTACATTTCAAACAAAGGTATATATGTATATAGTTATTTTCTTATGGTAGACGTCCGCCACTGTGCAGTGTTATACGCGTTGCACAGCGACTTAAAGAGATTTGGCATGCATTTCCTTCAGATACTTACAGATATAGATTCGATATTTACATGTATAGTTTTGAGTTATATCATATTGGTTTGATTTGGATTTGGCATTGATGTCTTCTCCATGACTCCGATGATTGTGGGATGCTTGACGGAGTTTTGATTTGAGTTATATACTCATTTTTTTTTCAAGCGCATGCACTGCGCTACGATTTGTTTTATGTATTTACAGTTTCGGAGCCCCGACGACTTGATGGTTTTTCTTAGATGTTTTAGTATTTGGGGAGGTTTGAATTTAAATTCGGGGACCGAATTTCTTTAAGGGGGGAAGATTGTAGCGTTTTGAAAATCGTTTCGGTGAAATTTCAAAAAAATCGGTAAAATAACGGGGTTTTCTGTAAAAAGTCAAAATACAAATATCTTATTATAAAAATTAAATATACATATTCTAGCTATGTAATTGCTATTATTTGGTGTTTATTGAGCCGCTGGTGAAATTTCAAATTTTCTGAAAAAAATATTATTCTATTATTATTTTAAGCCGTCACTAATACATTTAATTAGGGAAAATTATAAATTGGAATGAGTTGAAACAAATTTTGTGCATCATAAAACATTAAATAAAAATTTGTCATGTGGTTTTTGGAACGAAATCATTTGCCAAAACGGTTTAGAAATTATTGAAGAAAAAAGGCTTTTTTTTAGCGTAAATGGATGTTTGGGGTATTGTATTTATCAATTTTCATCACCCCGCACCCGTACCCACACCCACACACCCCCATTTACTCCTCCCCTTAGCCAAATTCAGCAGCCCCCATTTTTTCCCCACTTGAATTTCAAAGGAAAAGAAATGATAGAAAAGAAAAGAAAATGGATGAATTAGGTGGACTTTTGACTTTATGTTGACTTGGACTTTCCTCCCTTGTATTTTCTCTACCTCCCTCTCTCTCCTCACTCCTATTTCTGGCCGAAATTCTCCCCCTCCCAACAGCAGCAGCCCCCCCCAAATCCCACTCTTTTCTTCATCAAAAAAAATCCACAAATCACTTCAAAATCCATGCAAATTCAAATCTAAATCCAAATCCGACTCTTACCCATTATTCCTTAGCATTTCAAGCATGGATTGGGGTGACAAGAGAGCATTTTGGATGGCTAGATTTCAAATGGGATCTACAAAATTGTGGAGGTATAATCTTAACCTTGTAGTTAAATTGTTGATTAATACTTATGTTAGCTTAGTTAAGTGTTAAAGTGGTTGAATTGCTAGTTATAAATCTTCAAGTTAGGGTTTGGAAATTCTAGAATTTAGGTTTTAAAATCAAGTTAGGGTTTTGTGAGATTGGTGTATGGTTGTGTGATGTTTTTAGGCTCTTATGACATGTTAAAACAAGATTAGTAGCTAGTTGTTATTGGTTAGTTTAAAAAAATTTGTTAATTATGCTAAATTGTAAACTAGGGTTTTAAAATAAATATATTCTTGTGAGATAAAATTCAAATTAAGGTTTCATGTCATTATAAATATTATATTGAGTGGTTTAATGCTTTTAGTTCATGAAAATCCAAGCTAGATTGTAGTTTGTGCATTTTTGCTATAAAATTGTTAAAATTTAGGTATTTTGTAAACTAGAATTTTAGGGCTTTTGGAATTTAATGAGATTAAATTATGGGAATTGTTTTTATGACTTATTTAAGATATTTAACGAATATTGTGGCCGCTAGATTCATTTATACATCGAGTTTTGTACTAAAACGGTGATTTGTGCTTGCTAGATTTTCGGAAAAATGACTTTTTAAGCAAAATTGAGGTTTTTGTGAATTTTAACCTAGTTTGTATTAAAATTAGTGTTCGTGAATATGCAAATGAGTGTATTTAGGTTTTTCTCGATGGTTTGGCGGTTGTACGTCGACGCCGAGGGTTTTTGGGTTGATTTGTGAAAGCAACCATAGGTTTTGACCTATGTGGGATTCGTGCGTCGTTTTGATCATGAGTAAAATTTTAATGAGATATGGTGCGTTATGATATGTAGGTACCCCCATGTGGACTTCGAGACGATAAGCAAGCGCGTGGCAACGTCGGCACCGGCTAGCGAGGACCAGGTGAGTAGATTTATATCTACGGGGAGAAGTCGGGTGGATGGCGTATAGCACCCCCGCAGTCCGTGGTGGTGTATACAGATGCGTATACACACCAACAATTATTATATGTTATTTAGAATTAATAACGATGCTTAGGATGGATATCGGTGTGTTGGACTATTTTTAGTGTTGCGAACCCTAGGGTAGTGTTGCACTACACATACACACATACATACTTGCATACATTCCTATTGATATGTACTCATGGGATTCTTTATAGTTATGTGTTCACATGGGTATGGGACTATGTGTTCACATACGGATTGAGGATGATACTTGGGATTGAGTTGAGTCGATGAGATTCGATTTGAGGCCGTGAGATCGGTGATATAGCAGGGTTCGTATCTTAGATACGACATGACGTTGTAGCGGGTCCTTGACGTAGTGTTTCACACACGTCCATGCATACGTAGGCGGTATCAGTATGGTACTATACGTAGATCAGTACCCCGATCATAATATTTGATAAAGAGGATACCAGGTGAATAGTATGATGAATGTGATATTGACCCGTACCCAGATTTGGGATGCCGTACGACAGATTTACGTACGAGCTATATTGATGATTGATCCGCACTCTTGACTTGGGATGCCTGATTATAGATATGGTATCGGATATGATATTGTTGAGGCGGGATCACCGACTATACATATACAGGTATGTATATGTATCGACTCAGATGATAGGCGGTTTCCTTACCCGTAGTTCAGCTTGTTAGTTCAGCCGTATAGTTTAGTGTAGTTGTTAGATTAGATTAGACTTCTTACCTATTTCAAAAACTAACGAATCGTGGGCATTTTTAAAGACAGCTCAAGGGAATCTACGGATATTTCAAAAACGACGTATCCTTTCATAAAAACACCGTAGCCCTATTTTCAAAACCCCATGATTCGTGTTATTTCAAAAGGCACCATTCGTAGGACTTATATTAGATTATTGTAGATTAGTTATCATTGTGTCTAGTATTCAGCTTCCGCACATTATTGCTGTTCGCTCTGCCTCGCATATTTATTTTGCTGCATATTCCATTATTGATATCATGCTGTTAGGACACCAGCACCATTACCGATGATGCGTATGTACCACGTACACCTACTTGCCGGCTCACACACATCTTCATCGGTAATTGCCATGTCACGTACAATTTAGAGAATATAATTGCTTGACTTAGATTGTTAGCTGGTAGTTTTGACATGATATTAGTGTGCTTCCCTTATATGCCATATTAGACATTATAGTTATTACCTACCACTTCATGCATACTGTTATTCAGTTGTTCACGCCTAGTTCATTATCATTGACATATGCACTTGTGATGATTTCTTGAGATTTATGATATTTCTGGATTTCGGGGAAAGCCGCAAAATTTACAACTTATGATCTTTTAAAATATAAAATGTTGCGGTTTTCTAGTGATGTAAAGTGTCGTCCACCATGAGTTTGCTGTGGTTTTGGAGATCCGTGTCGAGGAGTGGAGGAACCGTCACGGGTACATGGTGGACCCGGTATGGTATCCCGGGGCAAGAGGAATGTGGTGTTGACGTTGAGCCTGGCTGGGGAGCACTACCTACCGGTGATATTATCCGACGCGTCGGATATCCGGAGGATACCGTCGTGGTCTTGAGATGGATGGTAGGGGCCGGTCCGGACTGACGGCGCCCTAGATATTGAGATTGAGACATTGATATTTCGAGACAGTGAGATTTATGTTTTGTGTCGATGCTAGACACTGTTGATACTGATTTCATTATGATACCTCAGTTTAAAAATACGAAGGAAATCTCACTAATTTATGAAAACAGTTTCTTCATTACATGTATTCGGTTTCATGCATTCATACCTCATTCATACGATATATTGCTACCTGAGGCACCGACACGGGCACATGAGATTTCACTCGGTTAGATATTTACCCTAGCCTTGTTATAGGCTACATGTTATATACATTTTTGAGGCTATATTATGATCATTGACCTAGGATTGCGTTATTTATGCGATTTCTGTGCGTAGATATTTTCTATTCACGAGTTGGCAACTCACCCCCGTTGTGCCCCAGTTTCTTGCAGGTTTGCCGTACAGGTTTCCTTACGGCTTTGCGGGCATAGTTTCATTCGGGTGATTTGCTAGTAGGTGGGTTTACTTGTATCATACTCCTATTATTTACCTTGTATGATATTATTCAGTTGTATCTAGTAAATTCCATCAACCAAACATGTATTTATTGAGTTAGAGACCAGTGTTGTTTATTCTTTCGACCTTAGAGTCGCTCGTTATATTTCTGGTGGTTTTGAGTTCCTTTTGAGTTTTGATCCTCGCCGTTGGCGTTGTATATTATATTGCTTGTGTGGTTGTGACCGTCGATTGACGAAGAGCTAGCTCCCGCTTGGGGATGCCTTTTTATTGATTTCGTATACTATTCATGTTGTATCCCGTTTGGGAGCCAGTTTTTACAAAGGAGACTCTGCCGAAATTTTCAGTAAATTTTGATGTTCTTAAAAACCGCATAATTCGGCTTATGCTATTAAAACTACTTGTTTTAAATTGGTTTTCCTTCACTCTACTTCTTTTCTTGGTTTGGATTTCTGGTTTTTCGGTTTACTTAGATTACGTACGCCTCGAGACGTTTCGTAGTTTCAGTGCCGGTCATGTTCCGTACTTTCGGGACGTGACAAAAACACATAGACAAAGTATGATAATCCGATCAAATATTCGAACCCCCAAAACAAACCCAGAATGCTCAACTGTGTAGTAAAAGTTAAAATATCCCAGAAAATACAGCACTAAGAATTAGGAATTACTGTGCAGATTTCAAAAGCTGACGTGGCTACTTGGCCGCCGAACCGCTGCAAGGGCCTTCTTCTTGGCCGCGGTTCCGCCGCCGTTTAGACGATTTAGCCTATCGAATTGCACAGTAATTCTTAAAAACACCTGCTTATTTTTCTGCATATTTTTAATATTCAAAAATCCACAATTTTCAAAAAAGGACAGAGAGCAATTTGGAGTTAGGGATTTCGATCGATCAGACTTCAAACTGCGTCTACGCATCGCCTAAGGCTCTAGCTAGGCTCTGATACCACTGTAGGGTTCCTAGGCACCCTAATGAGGTCTCACAAGGCATCAACCATGCCAATTTCAAATTTTAACGGTGCAGAGAAACCCTAGAACGGATCGTCGGCTAGATGTTTAGGCGAAAATGAAACTAGTTAACAATTTAACTAAAGTTTAAACGGAAATACAACCTTTGTAGATCCGGTGCTCCACCTCCATAGCTCCGCAACGAAGTCCCCTCGCTGTCCAAATGAATTCCCGGGCTCTAGCGTCGGCTTCGTCGGAGAAATGGCGAGCTAGGTCGTCGATGTCCATGCCGAAGATGATCTACGTCGAGGCATCGCTAGATCAAGCTCCACCTTCACCAAGCCATGAAAACTTGTGAAGGAAACACCCTATACTACTTGGCAAGAGGTAGAGGATGAAGAAATAGGAAGTGGGTTCACTTTAGAATTGGATTTCTCACTCTTTATCATCACTTGCCATTAATGGAGCAAGCTTTCTTCCATTGGTCAAGAAGAAGAAGAAGATGAATATTGTTATGATAAGTTCTTAAAAAATGAAAAGAAAAAGAAAACTTATCATAATGTAAACCATGGTCAAGTGTAGAGATTAAACCAAGGTTAGTTGGAATGGTTAGGGTTAAGGATGAGATAAGAATGGTTGACTTGATCAAAGCTTCAAGAAGCTTCAACATAAAACAAAATAAGCCACCATCCTTAAATAATTTCCAAAATGAATATATAAATAAATAACTAAGTAAATAAACAAAACCCTAACCATTCATATAACCATGGATTAATCTTTACACAAACCCAAGTGAGCAAGTATCATCAAACATGATACAAACAAGTGTACAAAAGTATATCACATATACAATGTGTACATCCGAGTGAGAAAATCCATCTTAAGTAAACCGATACTAGTTAATGCAAAGTAATATATCAAATATATAATTATGCATTAAATCATTAAATCAACACTTGATTTAATGATCCGGTCATATCGCATATAACCGACTAATATCAACAGTAACAACTTATCGAATCAACACTTGATCCGATATGCCGGCTATATCGCATATAACCGATCAATGTCACATATCGCGAGAATCGAATACAGTATCACATACTGGTATCATTCTCGGTCCTGCACATATCTCATATGCACTCCTATTTCGTTTCGCTTGAGCCAGGAAACCTCTATGTAGGACTCTAAAGACTCGTCAATACGCCGGCAGCAGGTGATGATCATATCAAACACCCACAAGCCGCAAGCGGTCTGCTAAACGTAACGGCCACCCGGGTATTGAGCGATCAGAAGATCGACGAGCAAGCCCGCTCACACTCCAGTGAATCCAACAAGTAACACTACCGTACAGTCCGGTCTGATTGTCTGATATGTCGCATATCTCGCCTAGGGGTGGTAAACGTCAGACCCCAATAGCTTGATAAGTCGTGTCGATATGAGGTCTATAACAATTCGAGAAACTACTGGTAACACTTACCAGTAAATCTCAGCAACCCTGGCCAGGGATTTCCTGTTATAGCCAATCGAACACAGCGCAACATCAACTCCCTATACCGGGAGAGACGAATCCCCTCCTATCGCTCATTGCCTCCATGTGACTCGGGACTGTACCCAAAAACCACCGTTTTGCACGCCCTCTTGGACGTGGTAAGATGGAAATCAAAGCACAGTGGGAACCACACAAGACTCTATGACGATCTCGGGTCAACAGACTACTCTGTACCAGTGTCACCTGAGAACTGCCATCTGACGTGAGGTATAATACCATCTGGGAGTTCTCGCCGTCCAGTGTACCCAGTCTCTACTGAGCACCCGTATATCTCCTCTGATGTCAAACAGCAATGGATATGGGATCATCCATCGCCCATCTGTATGGGTCGAAAAGGTACACGCTAGTCTACTCTGGTATATCGATGCCCCGTCTCGATACACCCACGACTAGGGACTTTGAAGGATGTACTTATGGACTACCCTGTCCCCACTAGTATGATCCGCATCATAGTCCAGGTAGTCAAGTACACATCCTAAGGGCTTTACCAACATGTAACAGAGAGACAATCAGTGTACACGTTAAGGTAAAGAGTAACCAAATAGCATACTATCATGTCGAGCAAGAAAGTCCTCCCTATATATGTCCCAGCATCCACTACAATATACATCCTATGTACAGTAATGGCCTCTAGGGCATACATATAACTAACATTTGGCACAACCACAAGGTTTCACAAGGCATCAAGCAAGCTTTATTTAAAAAATTTAGTATGCCAAACAACCCTAACCAAGCATCTAACTAGAGTTTTAGGAGCTAAACAAGAAAGTAATCTACTTTACTTCTAAATGATAACGGAATACAACTTTTGTAGACCGGTCCTTCACTTCAATAGCTCCTTGTAGTGGTCCCTTCGCTGCGATCATGGAACTCGCGGACTCTTGCATGGCTTCTCAAGGTGAAAGGAACAATCTTGCTTGAAGTCTTCGAGGCCGAAGATGATCTACGTCGAGGAGACACTAACTCAAGCTTCTACTTCACTAATGAGAGATTAGTGAAGCTAACACCCTATACTAAATTTCTAATCTAGTAGAGGATGATGAAGTAGGAAATGGGCTCAGTTTAGTTTTATTTTTCTCACAATATTTTCTCACTTTGCAAAAAGCTAGTGAGCTTTTTCTCAGGGATAAAGAAGACGAAGCAAAGAAATGAGAATGAACTAATGAGGTGAGAGAATCAACCATGGGTGAGTTTGTATCATATACTAACTTATGTAGAGACATAACCATGGCTAAATTATAATGGTTAGGTTAATAAATATCTTAAGTAAAACAAAATGCGTGGACAAAGTCAATGCATCTACAAGCTTCTACAAGCTTCATGCACATGAGTAATTATCCACTAATTTGGATTTACTTTAAATATTTAAACCTTACATTATAATTAGTATGGTGTAAGTCTCATACACCCATGTAGTGTGTATCAACAACCATGACACAAAATAATGTACATTAATATGTATCACATATATATCGCATGCACACAAGTGAGAAAAATAAATGCTTAAGTGAGCTGATATTAGTTAATGTAATCTAGTATATCACATATACAGTTATACATTAAATTATCAAATCAACACTTGATTTAATAATTCGGTTATATCACATACAACCGACTAATATAATCTGTATCAACTTATCGAATCAACTCTTAATTCGATAACCCAGCTATTTCACATATAACCGACCGATACAATTATCGCGATAATAGAATACGGTATCACATACTCATATTATTCTCAATCCTGCACAAATCACATATGTGCTCCTACTTCGTTTTTCCTGAGCCAGTACAACATGTATGTAGAACTTTAAAGACTCATCAATACGCCGGCAGTAGGTGATGATAACATCAAACACCCTCAAGCCGTCAGCGGTACTAGCTGGACGTAACGGCTACCCGAGTATTGAGCGATGAGAAAATCAACAAGCAAGCCCGCTCTAGCTCCTGTAAAGCCTGTCAGTAACACTACCGTACAGTCCGGTCTCTTCGTCTAAGATGTCGCATATCAAGTCTAGAGGTGGTAAACGTCAGACCCCAATAACTCGATAAGTCATGTCGATACAAGGCTCATAACGGGTCGAGAAACTACTGATAACACTTACCAGTAAATCTCTAAATCAGCCCTGACCAGGGACTTCCAGTTATAGCCAATCGAGCACTGCACGGCATCTACCCCCAATACCGGGAGAGACGAAATCCCTTCCTATCGCTCATTGCCTCCATGTGACTCGGGACTGTACCCAAAAACCACTGTTTTGCACGTCCTCTTGAATGTGGTAAGGTGGAAATCAAAGCACAGTAGGAATCACACAAGACTCTATGACGATCTCGGGTCTACAGACTAACCTGTACCAGTGTCACCAGAGAACTACTATCTGACGTCAGGTATAATACCATCTAGGAGTTCTCGGCGAGTCCGTCCAGTGTACCCAGTCTCCACTGAGCACCCGTATACCATCTCTGATGTCAAACACCAATGGATATGGGATCATCCATCGCCCATCACATGGGTCGAGAAGAGTATACGCTAGTTTACTCTGGTATATCGATGCCTCGTCTCGATACACCCACGACTAGGAACATTAAAGGATGTACTTATGGTCTACCATGGCCCTACTAGTATGATCTGCATCATAATCCTGGTAGTCAAGTACACATCCTAAGGGCTTTACCAACATGTAACCATAAGACAGTATCAAGAGACAAGTATACATGTTAAGATAAAGAGCATCCAAATAGCATACTATCATGTCGAGCAAGAAAGTCCTCTCTATATATGTCCAAGCATCCACTGTAATATACATCATATGTAGAATAATGGCCTCTAGAGCATACATACAACTAGCATCACATATACCCGACCGATATCACATATCGCAAGAATAGAATACGGTATCACATACTCGTATTAATCTCGGTCTCGCACATATCACATATGTGCTCCTACTCCATTTCGCATGAACCAGGAAACCTTTGTGTAGGACTCTAAAGACTCGTCAATACGCCGACAGTAGGTGATGATCATATCAAACAGAAAGCCTGGGGGTAGTATAACGTCAGACCACCCGGGTAAACGTAATGGCCACCCGGGTATTGAGAGATCAGAAGATCAAAAAGAAAGCCTGCTCATACTCCTGCGAATCCAATCAGTAACACTACCGTACAGTCCGGTCTCTTCGTCTGATATGTCGCATATCATAAAAGCCTGGGGGTAGTATAACGTCAGACCCTAATATCCTGATAAGTCATGCCGATACAAAGTCCATAACGGTTTGAGAAACTACTGGTAACACTTTCCAGTAAATCTCAGCAACCCTGGCCAGGGATTTCCTGTTATGGCCAATCGACTATAGTTCAAAATCAACTCCCAATATCGGGAGAGATGAAACCCCTCCCATTGCTCATTGCCTCCATGTGATTCGGGACTGTACCCAAAAGTCACCGTTTTGCATGATCTCTTGACCGTGGTAAGGTGGAAATCAAAGCACAGTGAGAATCACACAAGACTCTATGACGATCTCGGGTCTACAGACTAAGCTGTACCAGTGTCACCAGAGAACTGCTATCTGACGATAGGTATAATACCATCTAGGAGTTCTCGGCGAGTCCGTTCAGTGTACGCAGTCTCCTCTGAGCTCCCATATACCTTCTCTGATGTCAAACACCAATGGATATGGGACCATCCATCGCCCATCATATGGGTCGAGAAGCGTATACGCTAGTCTACTCTCCTGATCTCGATCTCCCGGCGATCAACTATCTCCCGAATCAGGTGATACCACCTCAAAATATGTCTGGATCGCTGATGGGATATGGGTTCCTTGGCTAAAGCCACCGCTCCATTGTTATCACAATACAAAGGTATTTGATACTCAATGGAGGAACCACTCCAAGTTCAGTTATGAACTTCATCATCCAGACAGCCTCTTTGGCAGTATCGTTGGCAGCGATGTATTCAGCCTCCATCGTCAAGTCTGCCACGGTTTCCTGCTTGGAACTCTTCCAGCATACCACCCCTCCATTGAGGGTAAAGACAAACCCCGAGTGCGACTTAGAGTCGTCCTTATCACTCTGGAAGCTCGAATCGGTAAAGGACTCCACTTAGAGTTCTTCGTTACCATACACCAAGAGCATCTCTTTAGTTCTTCTCAAGTACTTGAGAATGCTCTTCATAGCTGTCCAGTGACTCTCTCCTGGATCTGCTTGATACCTACTCACTACACTTAGTGAGTATGCTACATCGGGTCTGGTACATAGTATCGCGTACATGATAGAGCCTACTGCCGAAGTATAGGGTATCCCTTGCATGCAAGCTCTCTCCAAATCGGTCTTGGGAGACATCTCTTTGGAGAGAGTGAGTCCTGAGATCGTGGGTAAAAACCCACGCTTGGATTCTTCCATACTAAACCTCTTTAGTATGGTGTCAATGTAATTGGATTGGGACAATCCCAGTATCCATTTAGATCTATCTCTATAGATCTTAATCGCCAAGATGTAGGAGGCATCCCCTAGATCTTTCATTGAGAATCTATGTGATAAGAAGAGCTTGACCGATTGCAGCATAGGAATATCATTTCCTATCAAGAGTATGTCATCCACGTACAATACGAGGAAGACCACCTTACTCTCTGCTACCTTCTTGTATATATAAGGTTCATCTTTGTTTTTGACGAAATCAAACTCTTTGATAACGACATCAAAACAGATGTTCCAACTCCGCGATGCTTGCTTTAACCCGTAGATGGATTTAAGCAGCTTGCATACCTTTCCGCTGCTCCCACTGTCTACAAAGCCCTCTGGTTGAGCCACACTCTTCCAAATCCCTATTTAGAAAGGCGGTCTTAACATCCATTTGCCAGATTTCGTAGTCATGGTATGCAGCGATGGCAAGCATGATCCGGATGGATTTAAGCATAGCCACTGGAGAAAAGGTTTCGTCATAATCCACACCTAGTCGTTGACGAAAACCCTTTACAACAAATCTAGCTTTGAAAGTCTCCACTTTCACATCTACACCAAGATTTTTCTTGAAGATCCACTTGCTCCCGATGGGTTTTACCCCTTCGGGAGCATCTTCCAAAGTCCATACTTTGTTGGTGTACATGGATTCCATCTCGGATCGCATTGCATCCAACCACTTCACAGAGTCACCACTCGTGATGGCCTGCTCGAAACTAGTTGGGTCATCATCCTCCATGATGCAATCCTCGCTTCCACTATCGATGAGAAAACCATAGTATCTCTCAGGTGGATGAGGAACCCTATTAGATCGGCGGAGAGGCTGAGGTTCGCTGGGAACTATCGAATCCTCTGGTTCCACTAAATCTTCTGTTACAGCTCTTGCAGCTGGAACCTCTTCCAGTTCTACCTCATGGCCACTAATCTCTTTTGCAAGAAATTCCTTTTCTAAAAAGGTGGCATGCCAATAAACAAACACCCTTTGTTCCTTGGTGTGGTAGAAGATATACTCTTTTGAATTTTTGGGATATCCTACAAATTTGCACAGAGCAGACCGTGCCTCGAGTTTTTCCGGATTTTATCGTTTGACATAGGCCGGACAACCCCATATCTTAACATAATTAATACGTGGTCTCTTCCCCTTCCATATCTCATATGGAGTGGTAGGCACTATTTTGGTGGGGACCATATTCAATAGATGTATGGCTGTCTCCAGCGCATACCCCCAGAAGAAAATAGGTAACTCAGCTGTGCTCATCATATAGCGCACCATATCTAATAGGGTATGGTTCCTCCGTTCCGATACACCGTTGTGTTGTGGTGTATATGGAGGAGTTAGCTGAGAGAGAATTCCATTCTCTTTTAGGAAGTCCAGGAATTCATTGCTCAAGTATTCACCTCCTCGATCAGATTGAAGGACTTTAATACTTTTTCCCGTTTGGTTCTCGACTTCTTGTTTATATTCTCTAAATTTCTCAAAAGCTTCAGATTTGTGTTTCATCAGGAACACATGTCCGTATCTTGAGAGATCGTCAGTGAATATAATGAAGTACGAGGAACCATCCCTGACATGTGTAGACATGGGACCGCATACATCACTATGTATCAGTCCCAAGAGTTCACTAACTCTTACTCCGTGTCCTGTAAACGGAGTTTTGGTCATCTTGCCTTTGAGACATGACTGGCAAGTGTCATAAGATGAAAATTCGAACGGATTCAAATATCCATCCTTATGCAACTTAGCTAGTCGTGTCGCATTGATATGACCTAGTCTACAATGCCACAAGAAGGATTCGTTCATCTCTGAACTCTTCCTCTTATGTGTGTTTGTTATGCTCAGAACCGTTGATTGATTTAGAACATAAATGTCATTGCACAACATGCCTGATCCAACCAAGTTTTGGTTCAGGAAAATGTTCATAACATTATCCTGTAATACAAAATTATATCCCTCTTTACTTAATAAAGAAACTGATATAATGTTGCATATCAGGTTCGGCATGTAATAGCATTCGTTCAGAATCAACGTATTACCACTTGGTAATACAAGGTGATATTCCCCGACGGATTTAGCTGCAACAATTGCATCATTTCCAACCCTTATGTCTTTATCACCTTCTTTCAGTTCTCTACCTTTCCTTAGCCCATGTAACATATTACATATACGGGATCCTGACCCGGTATCCAATACCCAGGACGTAGAGCAAAGGGAGAAACAATTCTCTGTAACGAACACACCCAAAGAAAATGAATCAACATGTACTTTCTTCAATCGAGTGACATGGGAATCCTGGCATTCCCCTATATCCTGTTCAGTCTTATAACTCTTATAATAAAGAACGGAACCAACATTCCCCAGCACAGTATAACATGCGGGTTCGGTCAATACATCCATATTATTATCTTGATTAAGACGTGACATGGTTGCTACCTAGAGAGAGAGAGAGAAGAAAACACTTTAGCGTATGCTCTTGCAAGATCATATTGGTTATTATTTTATCTAATCAGGATGACTCCCACTGTTTTATCAAATCTTCCTTCAAACCTTAAAAGGAAAGACTAGCCGGGATTAATTACACCCTACAACTTCGCCAATCTTTCAGCCAGGCCAGTGCTGGTACTTTGAGGGAGGTTCCCCGTGCTTTCGCATGGACCTAATTAAAATAAACCTCGTTTTCCCAGGGGCGTAACCCCGTTGACACCTTTCTAGACACCTACTTGATCGGCTAATTGTCTTGTGTAAAACACTCCCAGGAGTAACTCTTACTCGCAGTGGGTATCGGGATCCAACTATCTCATAGAAGGTATGCAATCTCATTGCAAATTTCAACACTTGAAACTCCCGATATATTTTGCCCCTAGCGTGCTATGACCTTGACGAAAGCTAACAAACCATAGTGTGCTAGTCAAGTTCAACCCGTATATTTCATGATTGAATTAAACCCACCCGCACGACCCTTGACGAAAGCCAACAAAGTCGTACGACTACCATAATCCAATCTCATCATATGCAGCAGATAAGCAGTAAGTAGCTACCGCACACTACACCTTGACGAAAGCCAACAAATGTAGCACGAATACTAGATACTACTTATCTGAAATGTCGGAGGGCTACGACAGGTTTTTCTGAAAACCTTTTGCGTAATGAACTTGATATCGTTGCGGAATCGAGTGATTTTGAAAAGGAGTGTTTTTTAGGCTTTTCCTAGTTTCGCTAAAGAGGTCACTCCCGATGAAGGGATCTCGGCTCTTTCCTTATCGAATAAGGTGCAGGATATATCACATATATCATTATGCAAAGCAAATACTCCAAAAGCAATCAAAAGACAAACCGTGTGTTGTAGCATCTTCCAGTTATTGCTAAAGAGGTCACTCCCGGTGAAGGGATCTCGGCTCTTTCCTTATCGAATAAGGTGCAGGATATATCACATATATCACTATGCAAAGCAAATACTGTAGATACCCTTTTTGAAAATTTGATTCCATAACATCTTTTAGGTTTCTTTCTTTTCATTAATCTCATTAATGAAATCCCATCATTTATGCTTCCTAAGCATCACAGAAGAAACGAAAATACAACGTATGCTTATGCCATCCGCATTCGCCACAGTGTCCCGTTATGCACCGTTAGGTTACTTAACTAACGGCATACCGGGACGGGACTAGCGCGGGTGCAAAACATAAGCAACGTCTACTATATATCTCATATATAATGTATATCCATTCGTCTCATAAGCCACAGTGATCATATCACAAAGCAGCAGAAGAAATATATGAAATATTAGATATACTAGGAGGTCCGTGTTTTATTTTGAGTCTGTATAAAACACGGATTCCACGTTCGCGATGAATAGCCATAACCCACATCCCTAGACCCCTACGAGAGCGGTAAGCAGCCCTACCAATTCTTAGAGTTAGGAGACCCGGACTCGACTCCTCGAGTTGGTCTCCCACTGGACTGCAGAACCCGGTTACTTGTGCTCCCCTCCTTGGATCTATCCTAATGCGGAAAAGTAAATAATATACAACAATGGTGACATCATCCTCAACCCGGATGTGCCCCAATAAAAGAATATTACATACATTGAATTTTACATGAATGAAAAATGAAAACTCTCATCTCACATAAAACCCCCGGCTATTCAAAACGCGACGATCCAATATAACATATACAGCAACACATAACATCATATATCATCAACGTAAGTAAATATGCGTATTTCAATTGTCGTTGACATATAGCAACGAAATCGGCGATACACCATATATTACACTTACGGCCGCAGAAAAGAAAATGTCAAACTACAACATTTGGAATCCATAATAACCTTAGACATCATAAACCCAAAATATCACATACTTTGGATTTCATGCCTAACTATACGAATTCCACATATTGTATCACATTGCAGATAGCTAGACGATGTTAAACCTTTCGATCGAATCAACGAATTCCCAAAATTCCCCAGAAAGCTAAAAACTTGAGCAATATCAAAAATACCCAGAAGCATGCCCCAGTAGCTACGGACCAACCGTAGAAGTATCGACCCAAGCCTCACACATGGCGCCGCGGAACCGCCGCCAAACCCATGGTTTGGCTGTGGTTCCATGGTCATGTTGTCGAGTTAGGGTATCGTTCTTCTAGAGGGTCCATAGTTTTACCTGCACGGTTTTATGAGGATTTTTAATGTGAAAAATTCTAACATTTGAAAAATTTCCAGAAAGTGGGCAATATCGGGTTTTCGGAGTTCGTTTGAACTTCTAACTTCGCCTAAACATCTCCTAAAGCTTTAGCAAGGCTCTGATACTACTGTAGGGTTCTTAGGCACAACCACAAGGTTTCATAAGGCATCAAGCATGCTTTATTTAAAAAATTTAGTGTGCCAAACAATCCTAACTAAGGATCTAACTAGAGTTTTAGGAGCTAAACAAGAAAGTAATCTACTTTACTTCTAAATGAGAACGGAGTACAACCTTTGTAGACCGGTCCATCACTTCAATGGCTCTTTGTAGTGGTCCCTTTGCTACGTTCATGGAACTCGTGGACTCTTGCATGGCTTCTCAAGGTGAAATGAACAATCTTTCTTGAAGTCTTCGAGGCCGAAGATGCTCTACGTCGAGGAGACACTAACTCAAGCTTCTACTTCACTAATGAGAGATTAATGAAGCTAACACCTTATACTAAAGTGCTAATCTAGTATAGGATGATGAAGTAGGAAGTGGGCTCGCTTTAGTTTTATTTTTCTCACAATATTTTCTCATTTTGCAAAAAGCTAGTGAGCATTTTCTCAAGGATGAAGAAGATGAAGCAAAGAAATTAGAATGAACTAATGAGGTAAGAGAATCAACCATGGGTGAGTTTGTATTATATACTGACTCGTGTAGAGACATAACCATGGCTAAATTATAATGGTTAGGTTAATAAATATCTTAAGTAAAACAAAATGAGTGGACAAAGTCAATGCATCCACAAGCTTCTACAAGCTTCATGTACATGAGTAATTATCGACTAATTTGGATTTACTTTAAATATTTAAACCTTACATTATAATTAGTATGGTGTAAGTCTCATACACCCATGTAGTGTGTATCAACAACCATGACACAAAATAATGTACATTAATATATATCACATATATATCACATGCACACAAGTGAGAAAAATAAATGCTTAAGTAAGCTAATATTAGTTAATGTAATCTAGTATATCACATATACAATTATACATTAAATTATCAAATCAACACTTGATTTAATAATCCGGCTATATCACATACAACCGACTAATATAATCTGTATCAACTCTTGATTCGATAACCCGGATATATCACATATAACCGACCGATACAAATATCGCGAGAATAGAATACGGTATCACATACTCGTACTATTCTCTGTCCCGCACATATTACATATGTGCTCCTACTTCATTTTGCCTGAGCCAGTAAAATCTCTATGTAGGACTCTAAAGACTCGTCAATACACTGGCAGTAGGTGATGATCACATCAAACACCCACAAGCCATCAGCGGTACTAGCCGGACGTAACGGCTACCCGGGTATTGAGCGATCAGAAGATCAACAAGCAAGCCCGCTCTAGCTCCTGTAAAGCCTGTCAATAACACAGCCGTACAGTCCGGTCTCTTCGTCTAAGATGTCGCATATCAAGTCTAGGGGTGGTAAACGTCAGACCCCAATAACTCGATAAGTCATGCCGATACAAGGCTCATAACGGGTCGAGAAACTACTGATAACACTTACCGGTACATCTCTAAATCAGCCCTGGACGGGGACTTCCGGTTATAGCCAATCGAGCACTGCACGACATCTACCCCCAATACCGGGAGAGACGAAATCCCCGCCTATCGCTCATTGCCTCCATGTGATTCGGGACTGTACCCAAAAACCACCGTTTTGCACGTCCTCTTGAACGTGGTAAGGTAGAAATCAAAGCACAGTGGGAATCACACAAGACTCTATGGCGATCTCGGGTCTACAGACTAACCTGTACCAGTGTCACCAGAGAACAGCTATCGGCTGTAGGGTTCCTAGGCACACTAATGAAGTCTCACAAGTGATCAAAACATGCTCAATTCAAAGTTTTCATGTGCTTACAAACCCTAATACAGATCGTTAACTAGATATATAGGCGATACGAAGCAAGTAACCGAATTATAGCTAAAGAAAAGAGGCTACAACCTTTGTAGATCCGGTCCTCCACCTCCTAGGCTCCGTGATGAAGTCCCCTCGCTGTCCAAATCGGATCTTGGACTCTAGCATCGGCTTCATCGGAGAAATGGGCGGGCTAGGTCGTCGACGTCGATGCCGAAGATGATCTACGTCGAGGCATCGCAAGATCAAGCTCACACTTCACCAAGTCATGAAACTTATGAAGAAAACACCCTATACTACTTGGCAAGAGGTAGAGGATGAAGAAATAGGAAGTGGGTTCACTTTGGATTTGGATTTCTCACTCATATTCACAAGTTGCCATTGATGGTGGCATAGTTTTATTCTTGAAGAAGAAGAAGAAGATGAAGATGATAATATGATAAGTATTATTTAAAAAAGAAAACAATATGATACTTATCATATCTTCAACCATGGTTTAGTGTAGAGATTTAACTAAGGTTAGATGAATGGTTAGGGTTATGAAGAAGAAGACAAAATGGTTACTTTGGTCAAAAAAAACATGAAGCAACAAGAACCTTCTAGTATGAAAGCAACCATTTATCTTTTCTTTTCTCATTTAACCAAAAACAAATAGATAAAGAATTAAATGAAAAGAAACCCTAACCATTCACTAATCATGGTTTAAGTCTTTACACAAACCCAAGGTTGCATGTATCATCAAACACGATGCAAACAAGTGCACAAAAATATATCACATATACAATGTGCATCAACAAGTGAGAATATCCTTTTAAAGTGAACCAATACTAGTTAATGAAAAGTAATATATCAAATATATAATTATGCATTAAATCATTAAATCAATACTTGATTTAACGATTCGGTCATATCGCATATAACCGACTAATATCCAATGTATCGGCTTATCGAATCAATCCTCGATTCGATAACTAGGTTATATCGCATATAACTAATCGATACATTAATCGCGAGAATAGAATACGGTATCACATACACGCATTATTCTCGGTCCCGCACATATCTCATATGCGCTCCTATTTCGTTTCGCTTGAGCCAGGAAACCTCTGTTTAGGACTCTAAAGACTCGTCAATACGCCGGTAGCAGATGATGATCATATCAAGCACCCACAAGCCGCAAGCGGTCTGCTAAACGTAACGGCCACCCGGGTATTGAGCGATCAGAAGATCGACGAGCAAGCCCGCTCACACTCCTGTGAATCCAACCAGTAACACTTACCGTATAGTCCGGTCTGTTCGTCTGATATGTCGCATATCTCGCCTAGGGGTGGTAAACGTCAGACCCCAATAGCTTGACAAGTCATGCCGACGTAAGGTCCATAAAAATCGTGAAACTACTGATAACTCTTACCAGTATATCACTGCAACCCTGGCCAGGGATTTCCTGTTATGGCCAGTTGAGCATAGCGCAACATCCACCCCCAATACCGGGAGAGACGAATCCCCTCCTATCGCTCATTGCCTCCATGTGAATCGGGACTGTACCCAAAAACCACCTGTTTGCACGACTCAATAGAGCCGTGGTAGGGTGGAAATCAAAGCACAGTGGGAGACACACAAGACTCTATGACGATCTCGGGTCAACAGACTAAGCTGTACCAGTGTCACCAGAGAACTGCCATCTGACGTGAGGTATAATACCATCTGGGAGTTCTCGGCGAGTCCGTTCAGTGTACCCAGTCTCCACTGAGCACCCGCATACCATCTCTAATGTCAAACACCAATGGATATGAGATCATCCATCGCCCATCATATGGGTCGAGAAGATATACGCTAGTCTACTCTGGAATATCGATGCCCCGTCTCGATATTCCCACGACTAGGAACAATGAAGGATGTACTCATTGACTACCCAGGCCCCACTAGTATGATCTTCATCATAGTCCTGGAAGTCGAGTACACATCCTAAGGGCTTTATCAACATGTAATCAGAGAGACAGAAAGTATACATGTTAAGATAAAGAGCAACCAGATAGCGTACTATCATGTCGAGCAAGAAAGTCCTACCTATATATGTCCCAGCATCCACTACAATATACATCCTATGTACAGTAATGGCCTCTAGGGCATACATATAACTAACAATCTCCCACTTGCACTAGGGCCATCTGTAGCAGTGGTTGCAGTATCACATACTCAACCATCCCATATGAGTCTCTCTCTGGGAAAAGGCCTTCGTAAGTGGATCCGCCGTGTTGTCCTCTGAGTCTACTCTCCTAACCTCGATCACCCTGGAGATCAACTATCTCCATGATCAGGTGATGCTTCCTCAGAATATGTCTGGGTCACTGATGGGATCATGGTTCCTTGGCCAAAGCCACAATTCCATTGTCACACAATGGTGGGAACCTAGTTCATCTTATGAACCAATATACACCCAAACAGCCTCTTTGGTAGTATCTATAATAGCGATGTTACCAGCCTTTATCGTCTAGTTTGCCACGGTATCTAGCTTGGAACTCTTCCAACATACCGTCCCTCCACTGAGGGTAAAGACAATGCCCGCGACTGACATTCAGTCGTCCTTATCACCCTGGAACCTTTCCAGTGATTCTCCTGTAGGGTTGCTGGGCACGCGCACAAGGGTCTACGAGGCATCAACCATGCCCGATTAAAAAATTAGCCGTGCCGAACAACCCGAATACGGATCTTTAAACTAGAGATTAGGCGAAAACAAATATGTTAAACTCTTTAACACTAAGTGAGAGGGATTACAACCTTTGTAGATCCGGTCCTTCACTTTATATGCTCCGTGTTGTGGTCCCTTCGCTGCGATCATCGGGATCCGGACTTTCGAGAGGTTCCACGAAGAGAAAGATGCAACCTTTGCTTCCGATCTTCGAAACTAAGATGATCTACCTTGAAGTTCCGTTAACACAAGCTAACACTCATGAAATGATGTGAACACCCTCATCTAAATGGTAAGGGAAGACGAGGATGATGAAGTAGGATTTTTGCTCTTTTTATTTATCTTTTTCTCATATTTATTCATCACTTTAGAAAAACTAGTAAGCTTTTTCATGAAGAGAATGAAGGAAGAAGATGAACAAAATTAGAATTATGATAGAATTTCTTTTGTGATGAATAATGCAAAAGAGATAATGATGAATTATGCAACCATGGTTGACTAAACCTTTGTAGAGAATTAACCATGGCTAGGGTTTGGGTTAGGTTAAGAATGAGTCACACACAAATATCTTTATCATGACAAAATGAAAAGCTTCTAGAATCAACTAGAAGACTTAACCCTAATCCAAACCCTAATCATGTTTAAACTCCACAAAACATGTTGCATTAGTTATCATATCATGTTACAATATTATATATCACATATATAATATTTATTGTAACCAAATAAAATAATACAATTAACATATATCGCATATATATCAATGTATTACCCGAGTGAGAAAAAGAATCTTTTAGTGAGCAAATATTAGTTAATGTAATTTAATATATCATATATATTATTATACATTAAATTACCGAATCAACACTTGATCCGACAATCCGGCTATATCGCATATAACCGACTAATATTTATCCCTACCGATTCATCGAATCAACACTTGATCCGATGACCCGGTTGATATCAAATATCGCGAGAATATAATACGGTATCACATATCGCATTATCCTCGGTCCCGCACATATCACATATGTTCTCCTACTCCGTTTTGCCTGAGCCAAGAAACCTCTGTGTAGGACTCTAAAGAATCGTCAATACGCCGGCAGTAGGTGATGATCATATCAAACACCCACAAGCTGCAAGCGGTCAGCTAAACGTAACAGCTACCCAGGTATTGAGCGCTCAGAAGATCAACAAGAAAGCCTGTAACTTCTCCTGTGAATCCAAACAGTAACACTCCCGTACAGTCCGGTCTCGTCGTCTGATATGTTGCATATCTCGCCTAGGGGTGGTAAACGTCAGACCCCAGTAGCTCGATAAGTCGTGTCGATATGAGGTCTATAACAGTTCGAGAAACTACTGATAACACTTACCAGTAAATCTCAGCAACCCTGGACAGAGATTTCCGGTTATAGCCAATCGAACACAGCACAACATCAACTCCCTATACCGGGAGAGACGAATCCCCTCCTATCGCTCATTGCCTCCATGTGATTCGGGACTGTACCCAAAAGCCACCTTTTTGCACGCCCTCTTGGACGTGGTATGATGGAAATCAAAGCACAGTGGGAATCACACAAGACTCTATGACGATCTCGGGTCAACAGACTACTCTGTACCAGTGTCACCGGAGAACTGCCATCTGACGTGAGGTATAATACCATCTGGGAGTTCTCGGCGAGTCCGTCCAGTGTACCCAGTCTCCACTGAGCACCCGTACACCATCCTTGATGTCAAACACCGATGGATATGGGATCATCCATCGCCCATCATATGGGTCAAGATGTGTATACGCTAGTCTACTCTGGTGCATCGATGCCCTGTCTCGATACACCCTCGACTAGGAACAGTTATAGGATGTACTCGTCGACTACCGTGGCCCCACTAGTATGATCTCATCATAGTCCCAGTAGTCGAGTACATATCCTAAGGGCTTTATCAACAAGTAACAAAGAGACAATCAGAGTACATGTTAAGATAAAGTACAACCAGAGAGCGTACTATCATGTCGAGCAAGAAAGTCCTCCCTATATATATCCAAGCATCCATTACAATATACATCGTATGTACAGTAATGGCCTCTAGGGCATACATATAACTAACAATCTCCCACTTGCACTAGGGCCATTTGTTATGGTATCGCATACCCAACAATTAGCTGCGGTTGAAGTATCTCATACTCAACCATCCCATAAAAGTCTCTACTGGGAAAAAAGGCCTTTGTGAGTGGATCCGCGCTGTTGTCCTCTGTGTCTACTCTCCTAACCTCGATCTCCCTGGAGATCAACCATCTCCATGATCAGGTGATACTGCCTAAGAATTATATCTGGATTTCTGATGGGACGGTAGTTCCTTGGCTGAAGCCACAACTCCATTGTCACACAATGGTAGGAACGAAGTTCATCTTATGAACTTAAATATATCCAGACTGCCTCTTTGGTAGCATCCTTGGTAACGATGTATCTTGCCTTTAATCGTCTAGTATGTCACGGTATCTAGCTTGGAACTCTTCCAACATACCGTCCCTCCACTGAGGGTATAGACAATGCCTGCGACTGACATTCAGTCGTCCTTATCATCCTGGAACCTTTCCAGTGATTCTCCCCAGGATCGATTAATACCATCTCACTACAACTAGTGAGTATCCTAATATCCAATTAGATCTATCTCATAGATCCAAAACCCAGGATTTAGGAGGTATCACTTTGATCCTATATGGAGAATTCTTGTGATAAGCGGAGATTGACCGTGCGTAGCATAGGAAACTTCTTCCCTATCAAGAGTATGTCATCCACGTACTCTACGGGGATCTCCACCATACTCTCTAATACCTTTTTGTATATACAAGGTTCATCTACCATTTTGATGAAGTCAAACTCTTTGACTACCACATCAAAAACAGATGTTCCAACTCCGCGATACCTGTTTTATCATATAAAATATCTTGCACACGTTTCCGCTGCTCCCACTGTCTACGAAGCCCTCTGGCTGTGTACTTATAGACGTTCTCTTCTAAAACATCATTTAAAAAAGTAGTCATGACACCCAACCACCAGATATCGTAGTCATGGTATGTAGCCGTGGCAAGCAGGATCTGGATGGACTTAAGCAAAGCTTTGAAAGTCTCAACTTTTCCATGTACACCAAGTAATCTTCTCAAGATATACTTGCTCCTGATGGGGATTTAACCCTTCAGATAAAGCAACCAAAGTCCATACTTTGTCGGTGTATAAAGATTCCATCTCAGATCGATAAGCATCCAGCCATTCTTACAGAGTCCCACTCCTGATGGCCAGCTCGAAACTAGTTGGGTCATCATCTCATGATGCAATCCTCGCTCCCACTGTCATAGAGAAACCAAAGTATCTCTCAGGTGGGTGAGGAACCCTACTAGATCGGCGGAGAGGCTGAGGTTCGTTGGAAACTATTGAATCCTTTGGTTCTACCAAATCATCAGCCGCAGTTTGTATAGATGGAATATTTCCAGTTCTACATGACAGACCTTACCTCGAGCTTGTCCGGAGTTTGCTTTTAGACATAAGCCGGACAACCCCAAATCTTAACAAACTTAAGATATGGGCTCTTCCCTTTCCATATCACATATAAAGTGGTAGGCAACTGATTTGATTTGAATCCTATTCAATAGGTATGCAGCTTCTCAAGTGCATAACTCCCAAAAGGAAATAGGAAACTCAGTAGTACTCATCATAGAGCACACCATATCACATAGGGTGCTATTGCTCCACCCCGATACACCGACGTGCTGTGGTGTATTCGAAGGAGTAATGCTGAGAGAGAATCTCATTCTCCTTTAGAATAGTCCAGGAATTCCGTGCTCAAGTATTCTCCTCCTTGATCACATCATAGGACATAATACTTTTACCCGTATTTTGGTTCTCTACTTCTAATTTATATTCTGTGAATATCTCAAAAGGTTCGGACCTGTGTTTCAACAGAAACATATGTCTGAATCTTGAGAGATTATCAGAGAATGTAATGAAGTAGAAAGAACCGAACTTGGCATGTGTAGACAGGGGACCTTCATACATCAGCATGTATCAATCCCAAGAGTTCAATAACTCTTTCTCTGTTTCCAATAAACAGAGCTGTGGTCATCTTATCTTTGTGACATGACCGGCAAGTTTCACAAGATGTAAATTCAAACTAATTTAAATATGCATCTATATGTAACTTCAGCTAGTCGGGTCGCATTGATATGACCTAGTCTACAATACCTCAAGATGGATTCGTTCATTTCTGAACTCTTCCTCTTGTGTGTGTTCCGTATACTAAGAACTGTAGTTTGATTTAGAACGTCAATGCTTTTAGATAACGTGCCTGAACCGATCAACTCTTGATATAGGAAATGTTCAAAACATTATCCAACAATACAAAATTATATCACTTCTTAATAATAATGAAACTGATATGATGTTGTATATCAGGTTCGGTATCTAATAACATTCGTTCAGAATCAATGTATTCTGGTAATACAGGGTGACAGTGACCAACAGACTTGGCTGTAACACTTGCACCGTTTTCTGTCTCATGAAACTTATCACCCGTTCTCAGTTCTCTACCTTTCTGTAGCCCATGTAACAGATTACATATGTGGGATCCTGATCCGGTATCTTATACCCAGGACGTAAAGGATACTGAGAAACAGTTCTCTGTAATGAACACACCCGAAGATGATGCATCAACATGCACTTTCTTCGTTTGGGCGGCACGGAAAATCTGGTATTCCCTAATTTCCTGCTCTGTCTTATAACAATTATAAGTTGGAGCGGGACCAACGTTCCCCAGCTCAGTATAACAAGCGGGTTCGGTCAATATATCCGTATTATTATCTTGATTAAGGCGTGATATGGTCGCTACCTAGAGAGAGAGAGAAGAAAACACTCAGCGTATGCTCTTGCAAGATTAGATTGGTTATATAATATATCTAATCAGGATGTCTCCCACTGTTTTAATCAAATCTTCCTTCAAACCCTAAAAGGAAAGACTAGCTGGGATTAATTACACGCTACAAGTTCGCCAATCTTTCAGCCAGGCCAGTGTCGGTACTTTGAGGGAGGTCCCCCGTGCTTTCGCACGAACCTAATTAAAGTAAACCTCGTTTTCCCAGAGGCGTAACCCCGTTGACACCTTTCTAGACACCTACTTGATCGACTAATTATAGTGTGTAAAACTCTCCCAGGAGTAACTCTTACTCGCAGCGGGTATCGGGATCCAACTATCTCATAGAAGGTATGCAATCTCATTGCAAATTTCAACACTTGAAATTCCCAATAATATTTTTCCCCTAGCGTCCCATGACCTTGACGCAGGCCAACAAACCACAGTGCGCTAGTCAAGTTCAACCCGTCATTTCTTGATTGAATTAAACCCACCCGCACGACCCTTGACGCAGGCCAACAAAGTCGCACAACTACCCTAATCCAATCTGCATCATATGCATAAACAGATAATTACTAGTTAGCTACCGCACACTACGCCTTGACGCAGGCCAACAAACGTAGTACGAATACTAAGTAGGACTTATCTGAAATGACGGAGGGCTACGACAGGTTTTTAGGAAAACCCTTTGCGTAATGAACTTGATATCGTTGTAGAATCGAGTGATTTTAAATGGAGTGTTTTTGAGGCTTTTCTAGTTTTGCTAAAGGGGTCACTCCCGGTGAAGGGATCGTCGGCCCTTTCCTCATCGAATAAGGTGCAGGATATTTCACAAATACCACTATGCAAAGCAAGAACTAGATCTACCATTTTTTAAACAAGTTTCTACAACATCTTTAGGTTTCTTTTATTTCATTAATCTCATTAATGAAGTCCCATTTTATTATGCTTCGCAAGCATCACATTTGAAAACGAAATCTGGAATATAACATATATCTCATATATATAATATAAACATTCGTCTCAGGCAGTAATATGATCTCATCACAGAACATTGCAGCAGAAGAACATATATGAAATATTGGATATACTAGGACGTCCGTGTTTTCAATACGAGCCTGTACAAAACACGGATTCCACTGTCGCGATGAATAGCCAAACCCACATCCCCAGACCCCTACGAGAGCGGCAAGTAACACTGCCAATTCTAGGGTTAGGAGACCCGGTCTCGACTCCTCGAGATGGTCTCCCACTGGACCCTAGAACCCGGTTACTTGTGCTCCCCTCCTTGGGTCTACCTAATGCGGAAAAGTAAATAATATACAACGGTGACATCTTCCGCAACCTGGAAGTGCCCCAATAAAAGAATATTACATACAAAAGAATTTTACATGAATGAAAAAGAAAAACTCTCATCTCACATAAAACCCCCGGCTATTCAAAACGCGATGATCCAATATAACATATCACAGCAACACATAATATCTCAAATGATCGGTTGCCACGGAATTTTCATGTGATCAAAAGTCCGTCGCAATCACGTAGCGTACGCGGATACTCGCCGGATAAACTTAATAGACAGCTACACCTCTTAGCCCCGACCAAGTGACTGTAGGAGAACCCCGTCGCCAAAAGCATCCGTTCGGGTGCTCGCGGCAGCGGTGTTCCGCCTTAGTGCACTTCGTCGACGGCATCTGGGGGTGCGGCCGTCTACTAAAGTTTGCGACGAGCATTCGATCAGGACGTCGGGAATCTTGTTGAATTGCCCGACTTGATATTCACAAAAGAAATAATGATGAATTATGCAACCATGGTTGACTAAACCTTTGTAGAGAATTAACCAAGGCAAGGGTTTGGGTTAGGTTAAGAATGAGTCACACATAAATATCTTTATCATGACAAAATGGAAAGCTTCTAGAATCAACTAGAAGACTTAACCCTAATCCAAACCCTAATCATGTTTAAACTCCACAAAACATGTTGCATTAGTTATCATATCATGTTACAATATTATATATCACATATATAATATTTATTGTAACCAAATAAAATAATACAATTAACATATATCACATATATATCAATGTATTACCCGAGTGAGAAAAAGAATCTTTTAGTGAGCAAATATTAGTTAATGTAATTTAATATATCATATATATTATTATACATTAAATTACCGAATCAACACTTGATCCTACAATCCGGCCATATCGCATATAACCGACTAATATTTATCCATACCGATTCATCGAATCAACACTTGATCCGATGACCCGGTTGATATCAAATATCGCGAGAATATAATACGGTATCACATATCGCATTATCCTCGGTCCCGCACATATCACATATGTGCTCCTACTCCGTTTTGCCTGAGCCAAGAAACCTCTGTGTAGGACTCTAAAGAATCGTCAATACGCCGGCAGTAGGTGATGATCATATCAAACACCCACAAGCTGCAAGCGGTCAGCTAAATGTAACAGCTACCCAGGTATTGAGCGCTCAGAAGATCAACAAGCAAGCCTGTAACTTCTCCTGTGAATCCAAACAGTAACACTCCCGTACAGTCCGGTCTCGTCGTCTGATATGTTGCATATCTCGCCTAGGGGTGGTAAACGTCAGACCCCAGTAGCTCGATAAGTCGTGTCGATATGAGGTCTATAACAGTTCGAGAAACTACTGATAACACTTTCCAGTAAATCTCAGCAACCTTGGCCAGGGATTTCCGGTTATAGCCAATCGAACACAGCACAACATCAACTCCCTATACCGGGAGAGACGAATCCCCTCCTATCGCTCATTGCCTCCATATGATTCGGGACTGTACCCAAAAGCCACCTTTTTGCATGCCCTCTTGGACGTGGTATGATGGAAATCAAAGCACAGTGGGAATCACACAAGACTCTATGACGATCTCGGGTCAACAGACTACTCTGTACCAGTGTCACCGGAGAACTGCCGTCTGACGTGAGGTATAATACCATCTGGGAGTTCTCGGCGAGTCCGTCCAGTGTACCCAGTCTCCACTGAGCACCCGTACACCATCCTTGATGTCAAACGCCGATGGATATGGGATCATCCATCGCCTATCATATGGGTCAAGATGCGTATACGCTAGTCTACTCTGGTGCATCGATGCCCTGTCTCGATACACCCTCGACTAGGAACAGTTATAGGATGTACTAGTCGACTACCGTGGCCCCACTAGTATGATCTCATCATAGTCCCAGTAGTCGAGTACATATCCTAAGGGCTTTATCAACAAGTAACAAAGAGACAATCAGAGTACATGTTAAGATAAAGTACAACCAGATAGCGTACTATCATGTCGAGCAAGAAAGTCCTCCCTATATATATCCAAGCATCCATTACAATATACATCGTATGTACAGTAATGGCCTCTAGGGCATACATATAACTAACATCTCCCCAGGATCAACTGATACCATCTCACTACAACTAGTGAGTATCCTAACATTCAATTAGATCTATCTCATAGATCCAAAATCCAGGATTTAGTAGGTTTCACTTTGATCCTATATGGAGAATCCTAGTGATAAGCGGAGATTGACCGAGCGTAGCATAGGAAACTACTTCCCTATCAGGAGTATGTCATCCACGTACTCTACGAGGATCACCACCATACTCCCTACTACCTTTTTGTATATACCAGGTTCATCTACCATTTTGATGATGTCAAACTCCTTGACTAACTCATCAAAACAGATGTTCCAACTCCGCGATGCCTGCTTTATCACATAAAACATCTTGCACACGTTTCCACTGCTCCCACTGTCTACGAAGCCCTCTGGCTGTGTACTTATAGACGTTCTCTTCTAAATCAATATTTGGAAAAGTAGTCATGACACCCAACCGCCAGATATCGTAGTCATGGTATGTAGCCGTGGCAAGTAGGATCTGGATAGACTTAAGCATAGCTACTGGAAAAGGTTTCATCATTTTCCACGCCTGGTTGATGACGAAAACCTTTAACAAGTCTAGCTTTGAAAGTCTCAACTTTTCCATATACACCAAGTAATCTTCTCAAGATATACTTGCTCCTGATGGGGATTTAACCCTTCAGATATAGCAACCAAAGTCCATACTTTGTTGGTGTATATGGATTCCATCTCAGATCGCTAAGCATCCAGCCATTCTTACAGAGTCCCTACTCTTGATGGCCTGCTCGAAACTAGTTGGGTCATCATCTCATGATGTATTCCTCGCTCCCACTGTCATCGAGAAACCGAGGTATCTCTCAGGCGGGTGAGGAACCCTACTAGATCGGCGGAGAGGCTGAGGTTCATCGGAAACTATTGAATCCTTTGGTTCTGTCAAATCATCAGCTGCAGTCTGTATAGCAGGAACATTTCCAGTTCTACATAACAGATCTTGCCTCGAGCTTGTCCGGATTTTGTTTTTCAGACATAGGCCGGACAACCCCAAATCTTAACTAACTTAAGATATGGGCTCTTCCCTTTCCATATCACATATGAAGCGGTAGGCAGCTGATTTGATTGGAACCCTATTCAATAGGTATGCAACTTCTCAAGTGCACAACCCCAAAAGGAAATAGGTAACTCAGTAATACTCATCATAGAGCACACCATATCTAATATTGTGCGATTGCTCCACCCTGATACACCGTTGTGCTGTGGTGTATTCAGAGGAGTAACACTGAGAGAGAATCTCATTCTCCTTTAGAATAGTCCAGGAATTCTATGCACAAGTATTCTCCTCCCTGATCTCATCATAGGACATAATACTTATACCCGTATTTTGGTTCTCTACTTCTAACTTATATTCTATGAATATCTCAAAAGGTTCAGACTTGTGTTTCAACAAGAACATAGGTCTGAATCTCGAGAGATTATCAGAGAATGTAATGAAGTACAAAGAACCGGTCTTGGCATGTGTAGACTGGGGACCTACATACATCAACATGTATCATCCCAAGAGTTTACTAACTCTTTCTCTGTTTCCAGTAAACAGAGGTATGGTCATCTAATCTTTGTGACATGACTGGCAAGTTTCACAAGATGTAAATTCAAACTGATTTAAATATGCATCTAAAATGTAACTTCAGCCAGTCGGGTCGCATTGATATGACCTAGTCTATAATGCCTCAAGAAGGATTCGTTCATTTCTGAACTCTTCCTCTTGTGTGTGTCCTGTATACTAGGAACTGTAGTTTGATTTAGAACATCAATGCTTTTAGATAACGTGCCTGAACCGATCAACTTTTGATATAGGAAATGTTCAAAACATTATCCATCATTACAAAATTCTATCATTTCTTTAACAAATAAAGAGATTGATATGATTTTGTATATCAGGTTCGGTATCTAATAGCATTCATTCAGAATCAATGTATTGGTAATACAGGGTGACAGTGACCAACAGACTTGGCTGCAACACTTGCCCCGTTTTCCGTCTCATGAAACTTATCACCCGTTCTCAGTCTTTCTACCTTTCGGTAGCCCTATGTAACAGATTACATATCTGGGATCCTGATCCGGTATCAAATACCCAGGATGCAGAGGATACTGAGAAACAGTTCTGTGTAACGAACACACCCGAAGATGATGCATCATATGCACTTTCTTCGTTTGGGCGGCATAGGAATTTTGGTATTCCCCTATTTCCTGCTCTGTCTTATAACAATTATAAGTTGGAGCGGGACCAACGTTCCCCAGCTCAGTATAACAAGCGGGTTCGGTCAATACATCCATATTATTATCTTGATTAAGGCGTGATATGGTCGCTACCTGGAGAGAGAGAGAAGAAAACACTCTGCGTGCGCTCTTGCAAGATTAGATTGGTTATATATTTTATCTAATCAGGATGGCTCCCACTGTTTTTATCAAATCTTCCTTCAAACCCTAAAAGGAAAGACTAGCCGGGATTAATTACACTCTACAAGTTCGCCAATCTTTCAGCCAGGCCAGTGTCGGTACTTTGAGGGAGGTTCCCCGTGCTTTCGCACGGACCTAATTACAGTAAACCTCATTTTCCCAGAGGCGTAACCCCGTTGACACCTTTCTAGACACCTACTTGATCGGCTAATTGCAAAGTGCAAAACTCTCCCAGGAGTAACAATTACTCGCAGTGGGTATCGGGATCCAACTATCACATAGAAGGTATGCAATCTCATTGCAAGTTTCAACACTTGAAACTCCCGATAATGGTTTTTACCCCTAGCACCTATGACCTTAACTAAGGTCAACAAATCATAAGTACTAGTCAAGTTCTACCCGTTATTTCGTGATTAATTAGACCCACCCACATGACCCTTAACTAAGGTCAACAAAGTCACGCGACTGTCCAAACTAATCGCATCATATGCGGTGTAGGAAGACATCACTTAGCAACCGTACACTGTGCCTTGACTATGGTCAACAAACACAGCACGAATACTAAGTACTCTACTTCCTAAAATGACGGAGGGTTGCGAATGGTTTTTTTTTTTATGAAAACCTTTAACGCTTTGAACTTGATCTCGTTGCGGAATCAAATGGTTTTTAAATGGAATGTTTTTGAGGCTTTTCTAGTTTTGCTAAAGGGGTCACTCCCGGTGAAGGGATCGTCGGCCCTTTCCTCGTCGAATGAGGTGCGAGATATATCATATATATCACTGTGCAAAGCAGAAACTATAGAAGCAATCAAAAGACAAACCGAGTGTTGTAGCATCTGCCAGTTATTGCTAAAGGAGTCACTCCCGGTGAAGGGATCTCGGTCCTTTCCTCATCGAATAAGGTGCAGGATGTTCTACAAGGAACACCGCGATGCAAAGCAAGAACTGTAGCTACCTGTTTTAATTTGAAATTCGATTCCACAACATCAATTAGGTTTATTTTCTTTCATTAATCTCATTAATGAATATCCCATCATTTAAATTATCTAAACATCACAGATAAATATGACGTACGCTTATGCCATCCGCATTCGCCTCGATGTCCCGTCTGCACCGTTAGGTTAGGTAACTAACGCCAGAACGAGGCAGGGCTAGCGCGGGTGTAAAACATAAGCAACGTCTATATAATATATCATATATACTATATATTATATCTATCACAGAACATCACATGATCACATCACAGATAACGCAGCAGAAAATATCATATGAAATATTGGATATACTAGGACGTCCGTGTTTTCAATACGAGCCAGTATAAAACACGGATTCCACGGTCGTGATGAATAGCCAATCCCACACCCCTAGACCCCTACGAGAGCGGCAAGCAACCCTACCAATTCTAGAGTTAGGAGACCCAGACTCGACTCCTCGAGTTGGTCTCCCACTGGACCCCAGAACCCGATTACTTGTGCTTCCCTACTGGGGTCTATCCTAATGCGGAAAAGTAAATAATATACAAAGGGTGACATCTTCCGCAACCTGGAAGTGCCCCAATAAAAGAATATTACATACAAGTTTTTATATGAATGAAAATAAAAAACACTCATCTCACATAAAAACCCCTCGGCTATTCGAACACGACGATCCAATATAACATATCCAGCAACACATAACATCACATGTCATCAACGTAAGTAAATATGCGCATCCCAATTGTCGTTGACATATAGCAACGAAACCGGCGATGTCACATATTACACTTACGGTCACAGAAAAGAAAGTGTAAAACTACAACAGTTGGAATCCGCAACCTCTTTAGACATCGCATGCCTAATCAAATGAATTCCTTAGACATCACATGCCTAACAATTATAAACCCCGCATTTTAGTCTCTTTATCGAAAACACTTTTCAATATCTAGTCGGGCAATTCAACAAGATTCCCGACATTCTGATCGAATGCTCGTCGCAAACTTTAGTAGGCGGCCGCATCCCTGATACCGTCGACGAAGTGCACTAAGGCGGAACACCGCTACCGCGAGCACCCGAACGGATGCTTTCGGCGACGGGGTTCTCCTACAGTCACTTGGTCGGGGCTATGGGGTGAAGCTGTCTATTAAGTTTACCCGGCGAGTATCCGCGTACGCTACGTGATTGCGACGGACTTTTGATCTCATCAAAATTCCGCGGCAACCGATCAAGTGAGACTAAACTGCTATGTTTATAACATTCATTCAGTTATCTCATAACTATTTGTGAATTCCAAGTATTGTATCACATTCCGGATAAATAGAAATTGTTAAACTTTCCGATCGAACAATCGAACACCCAAGTTTTCCCGAAATAGCTCAACACATGAAATAAGTCTAAAAACATTCAGTTCGTGCCTCAGTACCAACGGTCCAGCCGTAGAAGGGTCAAGCCAACGCCTCACATGTGGCACGCCGTACTGCCCCAAACCCGAAGCTTCAAAGGGCAGTTCAAGACGGTCACATAATCGAGTTAATGTTTGTTGTCTTCTAGAGGGACCATCGCATCACTTGCACTACTTAGAACGTGATTAAACTACGGAAAAATCCAACAATTGGAAATTTCCCGGCAGGGGAAAAATTAGGTATTTATATTCGGTCGAACTTTTTAACATATTCAAAAAATTATCCGGAAAAACACATAGACAAAATTTGATAATCCGATCGAATCTACGAACTCCTAATACAACCCAGAAAACTCAACTCTTGAGTTCAGATTAAAAATTCCCAGGAAAACCAGAATTACAAAATAGGAGTTACTGTGCAAAGCAAATTGGGCAAAGAGACAATTCGGCCGCGGAACCGCCGCACGAGCCATGCTCGTGCCGCGGAACCGTGGCGGTTTAATGGAATTGGTTCATCGAATTTCACAGTAACTCTTAAAAATGCCTGCTGGATTTTCTGCATATTTTTAATGTGGAAAAATGCACAGTTTTGAAAAAAGTACAGAGAACAAGTTTGGAGTTAGGGTTTTGGTTCGATCGGACTTCAAATTCCGTCTACGCATCGCCTAAGGCTCTAGCTAGGCTCTGATACCACTGTAGGGTTCCTAGGCACACTTGAAGTCTCACAAGTGATCAAAACATGCCTTTGTAGATCGTGCTTACAAACCCTAATACGGATCGTTAACTAGATATATAGGCGATACGAAGCAAGTAACCGAATTATAGCTAAAGGAAAGAGGATACAACCTTTGTAGATCCGGTCCTCCACCTCCTAGGCTCCGTGATGAAGTCCCCTCGCTGTCTAAATCGGATCTTGGACTCTAGCATCGGCTTCATCTGAGAAATGGGCGGGCTAGGTCGTCGACGTCGATGCCGAAGATGATCAACGTCGAGGCATCACAAGATCAAGCTCACACTTCACCAAGTCATGAAACTTGTGAAGAAAACACCCTATACTACTTGGCAAGAGGTAGAGGATGAAGAAATAGGAAGTGGGTTCACTTTGGATTTGGATTTCTCACTCATATTCACAAGTTGCCATTGATGGTGGCATAGTTTTATTCTTGAAGAAGAAGAAGAAGATGAAGATGATAATACGATAAGTATTATTTAAAAAAGAAAACAATATGATACTTATCATATCTTCAACCATGGTTTAGTGTAGAGATTTAACTAAGGTTAGATGAATGGTTAGGGTTATGAAGAAGAAGACAAAATGGTTACTTTGGTCAAAAAAAACATGAAGCAACAAGAACCTTCTAGTATGAAAGCAACCATTTATCTTTTCTTTTCTCATTTAACCAAAAACAAATAGATAAAGAATTAAATGAAAAGAAACCTTAACCATTCACTAATCATGGTTTAAGTCTTTACACAAACCCAAGGTTGCATGTATCATCAAACATGATACAAACAAGTGCACAAAAATATATCACATATACAATGTGCATCAACAAGTGAGAATATCCTTTTAAAGTGAACCAATACTAGTTAATGCAAAGTAATATATCAAATATATAATTATGCATTAAATCATTAAATCAATACTTGATTTAACGATCCGGTCATATCGCATATAACCGACTAATATCCAATGTATCGGCTTATCGAATCAATCCTCGATTCGATAACTAGGTTATATCGCATATAACTAATCGATACATTAATCGCGAGAATAGAATACGGTATCACATACACGCATTATTCTCGGTCCCGCACATATCTCATATGCGCTCCTATTTCATTTCGCTTGAGCCAGGAAACCTCTGTGTAGGACTCTAAAGACTCGTCAATACGCCGGTAGCAGAAGATGATCATATCAAGCACCCACAAGCCGCAAGCGGTCTGCTAAACGTAACGGACACCCGGGTATTGAGCGATCAGAAGATCGACGAGCAAGCCCGCTCACACTCCTGTGAATCCAACCAGTAACACTTACCGTATAGTCCGGTCTGTTCGTCTGATATGTCGCATATCTCGCCTAGGGGTGGTAAACGTCAGACCCCAATAGCTTGACAAGTCATGCCGACGTAAGGTCCATAACAATCGTGAAACTACTGATAACTCTTACCAGTATATCACTGCAACCCTGGCCAGGGATTTCCTGTTATGGCCAGTCGAGCATAGCGCAACATCCACCCCCAATACCGGGAGAGACGAATCCCCTCCTATCGCTCATTGCCTCCATGTGAATCGGGACTGTACCCAAAAACCACCTATTTGCACGACTCAATAGAGCCGTGGTAGGGTGGAAATCAAAGCACAGTGGGAGACACACAAGACTCTATGACGATCTCGGGTCAACAGACTAAGCTGTACCAGTGTCACCAGAGAACTGCCATCTAACGTGAGATATAATACCATCTGGGAGTTCTCGGCGAGTCCGTTCAGTGTACCCAGTCTCCACTGAGCACCCGCATACCATCTCTAATGTCAAACACCAATGGATATGGGATCATCCATCGCCCATCACATGGGTCGAGAAGATATACGCTAGTCTACTCTGGAATATCGATGCCCCGTCTCGATATTCCCACGACTAGGAACAATGAAGGATGTACTCATTGACTACCCAGGCCCCACTAGTATGATCTTCATCATAGTCCTGGAAGTCGAGTACACATGCTAAGGGCTTTATCAACATGTAATCAGAGAGACAGAAAGTATACATGTTAAGATAAAGAGCAACCAGATAGCGTACTATCATGTCGAGCAAGAAAGTCCTACCTATATATGTCCCAGCATCCACTACAATATACATCCTATGTACAGTAATGGCCTCTAGGGCATACATATAACTAACACTGGCGTCAGGTATAATACCATCTAGGAGTTCTCGGCGAGTCCTTCCAGTGTACCCGGTCTCCATTGAGCACCCGTATACCATCTCTGATGTCAAACACCAATGGATATGGGATCATTCATCGCCCATCACATGGGTCGAGAAGCGTATACGCTATTCTACTCTGGTATATCGATGCCCCATCTCGATACACCTACGACTAAGAACATTAAAGGATGAACTTATCGACTACCATGGCCCCACTAGTATGATCTGCATCATAATCCTGATAGTCAAGTACACATTCTAAGAGCTTTACCAACATGTAACCATAAGACAGTATCAAGAGACAAGTATACATGTTAAGATAAAGAGCAACTAGATAGCATACTATCATGTCGATCAAGAAAGTCCTCTCTATATATGTCCAAGCATCCACTATAATATACATCATATGTATAATAATGGTCTCTAGGGCATATATACAACTAACATCACATATACCCGACCGATATCACATATCGCGAGAATAGAATACGGTATCACATACTCGTATTAATCTCGGTCCCGCATATAGCACATATGTGCTCCTACTCCGTTTCGCATGAACCAGGAAACCTTTGTGTAGGACTCTAAAGACTCGTCAATACGCCAGCAGTAGGTGATGATCATATCAAACACTCACAAGCCGCAAGCGGTCTGGTAAACGTAATGGCCACCCGGGTATTGAGCGATCGGAAGATCAACAAACAAGCCTGCTCATACTCCTGCGAATCCAATCAGTAACACTACCGTACAGTCCGGTCTCTTCGTCTGATATGTCGCATATCATAAAAGCCTGGGGGTGGTATAACGTCAGACCCTAATAGCCTGATAAGTCATGCCGATACAAAGTCCATAACGGTTCGAGAAACTACTGGTAACACTTACCAGTAAATCTCAGCAATCCTGACCAGGGATTTCCTGTTATGGCCAATCGAGCATAGCACAACATCAACTCCCAACACCGGGAGAGATGAAACCCCTCCTATCGCTCATTGCCTCCATGTGACTCGAGACCGCACCCAAAAGCCACCGTTTTGCACGATCTCTTGACTGTAGTAAGGTGGAAATCAAAGCACAGTGGGAATCACACAAGACTCTATGACGATCTCGGGTCTACAGACTATCCTGTACCAGTGTCACCAGAGAACTGCTATCCGACGATAGGTATAATACCATCTAGGAGTTCTCGGCGAGTCCGTTCAGTGTACCCAGTCTCCACTGAGCACCCGTATACCTTCTCTGATGTCAAACACCAATGGATATGGGATCATCCATCGCCCATCATATAGGTCGAGAAATGTATACGCTAGTCTACTCTGGAGCATCGATGCCCTGTCTCGATACTCCCACGACTAGGAACAATTATAGGGTGTACTTGTGGACTACCCTTGGCCCCACTAGTATGATCTCCATCATAGTCATTGTAGTCAAGTACACATCCTAAGGGCTTTATCAACATGTGATCACAAAACAGTATTTGTTAACATGTTAAGATAAAGTGCATCCAGATAGCATACTATCATTTTGAGCAAGAAAGTCCTCCCTATATATGTCCTAGCATCCACTACAATATACATCACATGTACAGTAATGGCCTCTAGGGCATACATATAAGTAACAAGATTTGCTAGCTTTGAAGCAAAACCTTAGGGTTAGAATCACAGTTATTTCGCGAAACTAGCTTGACGGGATTTTGTGGGTGAAATCCGCTGAAAACCCTCAGGAGACAGCACTCCTCCTACTAGGGACACCTAGAGGTTTAACGGCTTGTTGCACAAGCTCAGTGCAACCGTATTCCCTGTGAAAATGAGGTTAGGATTTTGTTTTGCTCGGGACGAGCAAATGATAAGTTTGGAGGTATTTGTTCATCACTGAAAACTGCATTTTAATACCGCTCATTCATTATTTATTTTGTTATATATCGGTACTATTAACCAGTGTCTGCTCGGTAATTCAGATTATAGGTGTTCGTGATAAAATGCTGGAAACACACTCATGAATATAACGTTTGGGAGCCAACACTGCAAACAAAATAGAAAACCGATCAATATCCAATAAGTTCTTTTGCAAACAACAAAGTGTACACAAATTTTGGTCCAACACAATGCAAGTGAACACTAGACCGTGCTAAAAGAGGTGATGTGATGTGCATTAAATGCGAAAAGAGGTGATGTGATTTAAAGCATCATGATTTCCCTCCCAAAGCTACTAAGCAACCCATGTTTCCTATAAATACCAGGTAATGGGCAAGGAGAGAAGATACTTTTTCTTTAGTTTTGCTTTAGAACACTTGTGATTTGTAACTTGCTTTTCCTTTGAACTCTTGCGCTCTTTCCCCTTTGTCTTGACCTTGCAACTTCTTCATTGAACTTGCAAGCTTAAGATTTAGGTTCTTGAATTCAAGATTAGTTGTATCTTGTTGGAAATTCAATATAAGTTCTCATTTCATTTAATATGTCTTGCTTTATACATACTTGAACTTGTGAAATCCTTGCTTTACTTTGATCATGCAATCTCTTAAGTGAGCTTGCAACCTTAAAGTTTAGTATTTGGGATTTCACGTTGGTACGGGATTAAAGAACAGTTGAAGGAATTTGCACGTTTGATTTATCGGTTCTCTCTTTGTCTTTTCTTTTCTTGCAATTTTTGTTATGTTGCCTTACTCTTTTCTTTTTTATTTTGGAATTGTAAATATGTGTGAGTAATTGATTTACTTGTTAAGAGTAGAAAATGGTTAGTTTGTGTTAGGAGATGTGTTTGCTAAAACCTTAACTTTGCAATTTGAAACTCCGAGCAAACCACTCGCAATTCCATTCCTTTAGGCACCCTATCCTACCACGGTAGCGGTAAATCCTAATCGTGATCGGATTGCGAATGGTTTGCCGAAGGCTAAGGTCAAGAGACAACAACGGAAGGACAAGGGACAAGGAATACGGATTTAGCTCAAAATCGCAAATACCGTATTTCAAGTTCCCTAATCCACATTGTTGCCTATTGCCTTAGTGTCAATATCAAAATTAGGTCTATAAGGAAACGGAAAATATCATCCTCGCACAAGATAACCTAAAACTACCCTTAACAAGTCTTTTTATTGAACATATCATAGTTACGACACTTAGTATAATAAACAACCTAAGTTACGGTATTAACTCGTTAAAACAAGCTAAAAAGCCTACCATCTCCCTGCGGACGACCCGTACTCATCGCGGCTCACTACACGCGACACCGTCTTTGATTGCGGTAATTTCAAATTCTTTCTAAATACGACACGGTAAAAACCTGTTAATCAGCATCAGGAAAACCGTGTCCATCAGCGATACAAGATCTTCATATATCTCGGGCTCCGTCTGTCCGGATCGGCCCATATCATCTGATTTCACGACTACGGTCGGTATCCTCCGAATATCTACCGGGCCAAATATCACCGGTCGGTAGTGTTTCCCTGCCGGGCTCAACGCCTTTCTATACGATCTTCTTGCCCTGGGGTACCACACCGGGTCCACCATGTACCCACAGACGACGTCTCCTCACTCCTCGAATCAGGTATATGTACATACGTGGATCAATAACCGAGAAAACTCATGGTGGACGCCACACATCATATCACGAGAAACCACATTTTCTTTTAAAATTTAGTATATGTTTTCAAATTCACATGCGGTTTCCCCAAATCCAGAAATCTCATGAAAATCAGAATCTCAAAATCATGAGTTAATAATGAAGAATGAATATCAGCATAGAGCCCAACTGCAGTATATAATCAGAATGTAGGTAAACAAATGCATGTGGCATCTAAGTACGAAATGCAATGTCAAAACTAGCATATGATATCGGAATGCTAAACAATGCTACTTGGTTACAACTAACAGCGTAAACAATGTAATAAAGGTTACTATAGTGTGCGTGACATGGCAATTACCGATGATGATTTGTGTGAGCCGGCAAGCAAGTGTACGTGCAACATACGCATCATCGGTAATAGTGCAGGTGTCCTAGTAGATGAGATCATAACAGAAAGTAAACAGTGAAAGCAACAATGAAGTATATAAACCTATATACAAGCTATACCGTTTATCGTGTTTAAATAGCACGAATCGTTGTTTTTAGAAAAGTAGGGACTATGGTGTTTTGAGAAAAAAGATGTCCTTTGAAAATCCGTAGCGTTCCTTGGTTTATTCTTTGAAAATGCCTACGATTCGTCAGTTTTGAAAATAGGTATGACTCAAATCTAAGCTAACATATATCTAAGTAACTAAAGAATAAACTAAGAACCTAGTCGAAGGTGATAAGAAATCTATAATATTTCCGAGTCGATATATCTAATAGTCGGCGATCTAGTCTCATATCGTCATGTACGGTGTAATCCACCGTACGGCATCCTCGAGTCAAGAGTGCGGATCAATCATTATATATATCTCGTACGGTAAAATCCATTGTACGGCATCCTCAAAATCGAGGGTACGGGTCAAATATCATAATAAATCATCATTCGTACGGTATCAATCATCGTACAATATCATAATCAGGGGTACGGATCTAAGGTCTCGTACAATCTATTATTTATCAAGTTACATGTTATCGCATGATTTGTATATATGTCGCCCAACGATCCTTTAATATAGCATATCTTCAGTGATGTTTCAGACTCAATTTCATATTTCATATTCTCACGACATCATGCCCGAGCATATCGACTCATATCCATATAACACATCATATCCTCATCTTACGTGTATACGTGTGTGTGTGTGTGTGTGTGTATGTGTGTAATCAAACACACCCATATATATATACACATATACACACAAGACCAAGTGTGTGTGTGTGTGCGCGCGCGTGCGTGTGACTACACATATCCTAAAGGTTCGCGACTAAGATAAATAAGACTAAGGGTGCATCTTCCTACAACTATGCTTAATCTATCCTATACTCTCCTAGAATTCTACTTGCTAAGTAACCAAAATTCACGTCGACATATATATAAATTATATAACAACCCTAAGCTACGGTTGCGGGGGTTCTATACGCCATCCACCCGACTTCCTCCGTAGATATATATCTACTCATCTCGATCCTTGCGAGCTGAAGTTGATGACGCTTTGTTCTCCCTTGTCGTCCCGAAGTCCACGCGAAGGTACCTACATATCACAACACATCGTATCGCATCAAAATACGATTCAAAAACCGACACAACACACGAAATGCTCATAGGTTGGAACCAATAGCTTACGCACGCAAGAACAACCAAACAACCCTCGATGTTGACGTACAAACGTCAATCGACCGAGATAAAACCCTAATACCCAAAATTCAAGTTAACAGAATTCGCAAACCGAAAATAGACTCTTAGGAAAACATCTCCAGATTTTGCCTCTGGTCAAATTGAGACTTTTAGCATATAAGGGAGGTCTAATTACTGGATAAAGGAACCACAGAACAAGCACGAACCCAAACCCACATCCCCAGAACGCAATTTGGGGCCAAAATTTTTTTATTTGCGGCTAAGAAATGGAATGGGGGTCTCAGGTCTCAGGGTTAGCTTCTAGGTCACCTGCACGACTCTCTGTAATCGTTATATATTTTTCAGGTCCTCCGGGTCATAGCAGATCCCTAAATATCATCACAAATTCCACAAATTCCGATATCGGCAAATTTCAAAGTTCAAGTCTTGGGGTTTAGTCTCTGGTTTGGTCCAGGTTTTGACACTAGAGGGATTTAAGGTCACTACTAAACCTCAATTGCACCTTTTCAATTCATAATATCACCTAAACCGCAATTGCACCTTTTCAATTCATAAAATCACCTAAACCTCAACTTGGAAATTTCTAATATCACTAAACCTCATTTGTTTAACTCTAAACCACACTAGGAGGTAAAGAAACTAAAATTCTAAACTAAGGGTGTAGGATTATACCTCATTTGGCAACTTAAGAATTTTCATGAGTTGTCCAAAGTCTTCAAAGTCCAATCTTGATCTACCCATGGTGTTTGTGATGGTCTTATGATCATTTTTTGTGAAGAGAGCATAGGGTTTATTGGAGTTTTTTTGAGGTGGTAGAGGGTGGTAGTAGGAGGTGGAGGTTGAGGTGGAGAAGAGATGAAGGAGATGAAGGATTTTGAAGAGATGAAAAGGAATGAGGTGAGGTGCCATGCCAAGGAAAGACCCCCCCCCTCTCTCTTCTTTGCCCATACCTCTATGTCCCACTCTCAACAAAATATCTTCTCTTTATTCTTTTTTCTTTTTATTTTATAAAACAAAACTATATATAAAGGCAAATGAAAAATGGTTCAAGAATATGTAACAAATGTTTTGAAACATGACATGGTGCATGTCATATGCATAATCAAGCTTAATGCATAATTAGTAAATATTAATCAAGTTTAGCAATAAACTTGTATATAATTAATTGTATAAACATATATAAAATGTCTAAATCACATAAATTCTTTCAAAATCCATATTTGATATAAATTTCCAAATATTTTCCAAATTATCGGTATATAATTATACCCTTTCATTAAAACCAATTCTAATATTTTAAAAGGCTCCTAGCGAAACTTGTCTCGCCCTGCTTCAAAGCTACAGGGCGCTAGCTACTTTATTTTCAGCCACATGAAATTTATTATTTTAATTGTTTAAACTCCGAAAATAATATTTTATTTTCCTGAAAGGTTACAACAGTGGGAACTCACACGAGACAAATGACGATCTCAGGTCGACAGACTAACCTGTACACATGTCACCTGAGAACTGCTATTTGACAATAGGTATAATACCAACTAACATGTTCCCGGCGAGTCCGTCTAGTGTACTCATAACCCAATGAGCACATGTATACTATCTTAGGTGAACAAACTGATACCAATGGCTTGTGAGATCTGGCCACCGCCCCTCATCGGGGTCTCGATCAGTATACACTAGTCTACTCTAGAGTATCGATGCCTAGTCTCGATACTCCCACGACTAGAAACATTCAAGGATATGCTTATAAGACCACCCGGCTCTCACGTATATGATCGTCATCATAATACTGGTAGTTAAGCAAGAATCATATGGGCTCTATCAACATGTAATAGTGATCTGTAATACCACATAAAGCAAGTACATGATGATAAAGACAAACCAGATAGCATACTATCATCTTGAGTAAGACTGTTCTATCCGTATAGGTCCTCCCTCAATTATCATAATCACCTTCCTGCGATTACAATAATTGCCTTGAGGGCACTATAGCCAACAACATCCATTCACCAAGGCCATCCCTAAGGTCCAGTTTGAGAGACTCTTCGAGATGTTGGGTATGCGGTACGCCAGTAACTAGCCCTAGTGCAGACGTTAGGTATTCAATACGCCAATAACCGGCCTTAATGCAAGTGGGAGATTGTTGGATATGTATGTCCTAGAGGCCTTCATTGTATAGGATGCTGGAGGTATGTATGTACATGACAATCTTGCTCAATATGATAGTATGCTATTTGGTTTGCCTTTATCTTAAGATGTGTATATATTTTACTTGTTATTTCATATCGCTTATACATGTTGATAAAGCCCATAGGATCATTGCTTGACTTCCGGCGTTATGATGGCAATCATACTTGTGGGAGCTGGATAGTCGATAAGCACATTCTTAAATGTCCCTAGTCGTGAGACTATCGAGACCGGGCATCGATACTCCAAAGTAGACTAGTGTATATATTTCTAGACCCTGACGAGGGGCGATGGTTAGTCCCGCGGCCATTGGTGTGGTTCACCTAAGATTGTATACAGGTGCTCACTGGAGGTGGGTACACTCGACGGACTTGCCGAGAACTGGCTGGATGGTATTATACCTATCGTCAGATAGCAGTTCTCTGGTGACATGAATACAGATAGTCTGTCGACCTAAGGTCGTCATTTGTCTCGTGTGAGTTCCCATGGTGCTTTGGTTACTACCCTACCACGGCTCTACTGAGTCATACAAAAAGGTTTTAGTTGGGTACAGTCTCGAGCCATATGGAGGCAATGAGCGATTGTTAAGTATTCGTCTCTCCCGGTATAGGGAGTCGATGTCGCGTTGTTCGTTTGGCCAACACCAAAAGTCCTTAGCCAGGGCGGATTGAGAATTACTGATAGTTAGATTAGCAGATTCTCGGATGGTCTTGAGCCACATTGGCATAACTTGTCAGGTTATTAGGGGTCTGACGCTTTCTACCCCTTAGACCTGGCATCCGATACTCTCAGACGAACAGACCGGACTGTACGGAGATTGTCACAGACAAGCTCAGTAGGAGTTCGGATGAGTTTGCTTGTCAGCCTTCTTTTCAACAAGTACCTGGGTAGCCATTACATACAGCTAGTGCCACTGACGTGCTTGTGGTTAAACCCACTGCCAGCGAATTGTCGGGTCTTTAGAGTCCCACACAGAGGTTTCCCTGGTTCAGGAAAAATGATGTAGAGGCCGTATGGTTATACGTGCAGGGTTCCGATCATATGCGTGTACTAGCTACACGGATTTTTGTTCGAACGGATAATATTAGCAGGCTTAGGATTAAGCCGCATTATTGAATCATGTATTGATTTAATAATGATCTAGTATTATATTATTAGATTATTTTTATCTCTTGGTATTCGTGGTACGAATACAAGTATGTATATATGGTGGGGGGTATTCATGTATTTTCACTTGAGTGCTTTTAAAAGAAGACACCTCATTTTGTGTTAAATCTATTTGTTTAAATAGATAATGAGGTGGAAGGATGAGATGTTATTAAAGCATGGTTTGAAGCATGGCTTCTTGTTTTATTCATTCATTTTTTATAACTATCGAAGCATGGTTACAATATTTTTATTGTAAATGAAATGCTTGATAGTTTTCAACCTTAGCTATTCTTCATCACTTTTGCTTTGCCATTCTCTTTCCTCCTTTGAGCTCTTCTTATTCCTCAAAACCCTAACCATCTCATGAGTTGAGAAACCATGGGTTTATGAGATTAAAAAATCTAATAAACATTCTCTACATCTACTAAACCACTTAGATTAGCAAATTTGGTGTTTTAGTTACCTCACTTTTGAGGTTGGAGCTTGAACTATAGACTCTCGGGTGGATCGTCTTCGACACAAAGAGGCCGACGACCAAGCTCGATCTCGAAGGACGAGGAGCTTAAGAAGAGGATAAGAAGACCCGATGGACTTGAGCACATATGTATTGTTAGCTATAGTGCCCTCAAGGCAATTATTTTAATCGTAGGCAGGCAATTATGATGATTGAGGGAGGACCTATACGGCTAGAAGAGTCTTATTTGAGATGATAATATATTATCTGATTTGTCTCTATCATCATGTAAATTCATTATGCGGTATTACAGACCACTATTACATGTTGATAGAGCCCATAGAATTCTTTCTTGACTACCAGCATTATGATGGCGATCATATACGTGGGAGCTGGGTGGTCCATAAGCACATCCTTAAATGTCCCTAGTCGAGGGAGTATCGAGACTGGGCATCGATACTCCGGAGTAGACTAGTGTATACTTTTCGAGACCATGACGAGGGGAGGTGGCCGGTCTCACGAGCCATTGGTGTCAGTTAGTCACCTAAGATAGTATACATGTGCTCATTGGGTTATGAGTTACACTGGATGGACTCGCCGGAAACATGCTAGATGGTATTATACCTATTGTCAAATAGCAGTTCTCAGGTGACATGAGTACAGGTTAGTCTGTCGACCTGAGATCATCATTTGTCTTGTGTGAGTTCTCACTGTGCTTTGATTACTACCCTAGCACGGCTCAAAGGAGTCGTGCAAATAGGTTTTAGTTGGGTACAGTCCCGAGCCACATAGAGGCAGTGTGCGGATCGTCGGGGATTCGTCTCTCACGGTATTGGGACTAGATGTCGCGCTGTGCATGGGTGGCCATCACCAGAAATCCTTAGCCAAGGTGGACGAGAATTACTGATTTGGATCAATAGTTTCTCAGTGGGTGATGGGCTTCACACTGACACGAAATATCATGTTATTAGGGTCTGACTTTATCTACCCCCTAGACCCGATATATGATACTCTTAGACGAACAAACCGGACTGTACGGAGATTGTCACAGACAGGCTCAGTAGGGGTACGGATTAGTTTGCTCGTCGGCCTTTCTTTCGCTCAATACATGAGCAGCCGTTACGTACAGCTAGTGCCGCTTGCGTGCTTGTGGTTAAACCCACTGCCATCATATTGACGAGTCATTAGAGTCACACACATAGGTTTTTTCCGGTTCAAGCGATATGATGTAGATGACGTATGTTGGTACATATAGGTGTCCGATTAAATATGTGTACAGGCTACACGGACTTTAATCGGACGGTTGATAATACTAGCGTCTTAGGATTAAGCCGGATTATTAAATCAAGTTTTGATTTAATAATTTATATATATATATTTTTAGTATATGTATTCTAGTATTATTGTTCACTATTCATTTTCTCTCTTGGCTATTCGTATTTTTATACGAATACGCGTATATGTATTTCAATACGTATACCGGGTTGTACTCCGTATTTATACGGAATATCTTCTAGAAAATGGACACCTCATTATATAATTTTCTTTTTAGAAAATCATTTGCAAATGAGGTGGAGGGTGAGGTGGTATGAGCATGGTTGGAGGTATGTAGAGAGGTATGGCCTTTATTAGTTTATTGAAAACGGGTGATATATTTTTGCATGGTTGCAAAATGATTGAGGAGCCATTCTTTCTGCATGTCATTTCTCTCTTCTTCATTTTTTGACTTAACTCATTTTTCTTGAATTGCTCATTCCCATGTTTCTTCACTTCCACCTCCTTCTTCTTTAGTTGCTCACTTGAGCTTTAGAAATGAGAGAAAAGGATAGTGGAAATTCCTACATCCCCACTCTCCTTTACTAGCGACCTTGGAGCATCGGTTGCTTTGCTGGGCAATGCTGGAGCTTAGATCGTTTCCGTCAGGTGGATTATCTTTGGCAAAAGAGGACCGGATTGCAACTGCGATCCAGAGCACTTGAAGAAAGGTTGAGGATGTGAGTATTCTACATATAGTAGATTAGTTTAGCTCACTAGGTTTTGTATACAAGTCCTAGCTTTTTAGTTCGATTCTTGGTTTCAGAACTTTAGCAAACTAGAAATTTTTTAAATCCATATTGCCATCTTCGAAAATTAGCTTGCTAGTGTGCCTAAGTTCCCAGCAGTGGTATCAGAATCATGCTAAATGAAAGTGTACGTTACCATCCCATTGGGTTTTACAAGCATCAAGCATGCCATTTTAAAAATTTTCCGGGGTGCTGACTAACACTAACGTAGATCGTTAACTAGACGATTAGGGTTTTAGGTTTGATATCTACTGAACTATAAGAAGTGAAAATGGCTATACCCTCAAAGATCGAGTCCTTCACTTTACATGCTCCGTGTAGTAGTCCCGCGACTCCACTAGGCTCCACTTGAGGGTTTGGACGAGCTTCCTCCGATGACCTTCGTGCCGAAGATGATCCACGTGAAGTCCCTCCAACTCAAGCTACCTCTACACTAAACTCTTTTAGTGTAGAAAACACACTACACTTGATCGCTAGTCAAGTGTAGGATGGTGAAGTAAGGGATTTGGTTTGCTCACTAGTATGTATTCAAGCTTCATGATTCACATCACATGTGAGGGTTGAAGCTTGAACAATGGTGAAGAGGAAGAAGAAGAAGAGAGCAAGAGAGCAACCTTTGCAAAAAATGGCTAAGTGTTGGAATGAATGAATGGCAACTCTTGACCCTCACTCATTAAAGCATGGAATTATTGCAATATAAAATTGCAACCATGCTTGAATAGTGATTCAAGATGAATAAAGAAATATAAATGCCATACTTAGAACCATGCTCCCAATTTCCACCTTATTTCTATTTTCACAAAATAGAATTCATGCCATCCTTCGTGTGTGTGTGTATATATATATATTAGAAAATATTTAGTGAGCTAATAATAATAGTTAAGATATAATTATATCAAATATAATGTATGTCACATTTTTAAATTAACACTTGATTTAATAATCTGGTTATATCACATATGACCGACTAATATCATTTATCTGTATATCACATTATCAAATTAACACTTGATTCGATAATCTGGTTATATCACATATAACCTAACTGATAACAGATAACTGCCAGATTACAATACGGTATCACATACACGTATTTAATTAAGCCCACACACATATCACATATGTGTCCTACTTTGTTTCACCTGAACCAGGGAACTTCTGTGTGGGACTGTAAAGACTCGTCAATACGCCAGCAAAAGGTGATGATCACATCAGTCACCTACAAGCCGTCAGCGGTACTAGCTGGATGTAACGGCTACCCAGGTATTGAGCGATATGAAAATCAAAAAGCAAGCTTGTCCATACTCTCCATGAAGCCTATCAGTAACACTACCATACAGTCCGGTCTCTTCGTCTGATATGTCGCATATCATGTCTAGGGGTGGTAAACGTTAGACCGCAATAACGTGATAAGTCATGTCGATGTCTGGCCTATAACGGTTCGAGAAACTACTGAAAACTCTTGTCATTAAATCTCAGCAATAGCCCTGTCCAGGGACTTCCAGTTATAGCCAGTTGAGCATAGCGCAACATCAATCCCCAATACTGGGAGAGGCGAAACCCCTCCTATCGCTCATTGCCTCCATGTGACTCGGGACTGTACCCAAAATCCACCTGTTTTCACAACTCCTCTTGAACGTGGTAGGGAGGAAATCAAAGCACAGTGGGAGCCACACAAGACTCTATGACGATCTCGGGTCTACAGAATAACCTGTACCAGTGTCACTAGAGGACTGCTATTTGACGATAGGTATAATACCAACTAAGAGTCCTCGGCGGGTCCGTTCGGTGTACCCAATCTCTAATGAGCACCTATGTACAATCTTTGATGTCACACACCAATGGTTGTGGGATCAACCATCGCCCTCCAAGGGACAAGAAACGTACACACTAGTCTACTCTGGAATATCGATGCCCTGTCTCGATATCCTCTTGACTAGGAACAATTAAAGGATGTACTTTTGGACCACCCTGGCCCCACTAGTATGATCTCATCATAATCCTGGTAGCCAAGTACATATCCTAAGGGTTTTATCAACATGCAAGAGACAGACAGTATAAAAATACCAGTCTACATGTTAAGATATAGGTAACCATATAGCATACTATCATGTCGAGCAAGAAAGTCCTCTATATATATGTCCAAGCATCCACTATATCAACAATAATGGCCTCTAGAGCATACATATTCCTAACAATCTCCTACTTGCACTAGGGCCAGTTGTTGTAGTATCTCATACCCAACGTCCTAAAAGTCTCTTGAATAGCATTTGGGAGAGGGCCTCGGTGAGTGTATCCGCTGTGTTATCCTCTGTGTGAACTCTCCTAACCTCGATCTCCCGGAGATCAATCATCTCCCTGATCAGGTGATACTGTCTAAGAATATGTCTGGATCACTGACGGGACCGGGGTTCCTAGGCTAAAGCCACAACTCCATTGTCATCACAATACCTAGGTACTGGATGCCCAATGGTAGGAACCAAGTTCATCTTATGAACTTATTCATCCAGACAGCCTCTTTGGCAGCATCGTTGGTAGCGATGTAATCAGCCTCTATCAACGAGTCTGCTATGGTATATAGCTTGGAACCTTTCCAACATACCGTCCCTCCACTGAGGGTGAAAACAAAACCCGAGACTGACTTTCAGTTGTCCTTATCACTGTGGAAGCTCAAATCGGTAAAGGACTCCGCCTGGAGTTCACTGTTACCATACACCAAGAACATCTCTTTAGTCCTTCTCAAGTACTTAAGAATTTTCTTCACAGCTTTCAGTGGTTTTCCCCAAGATCTTTTTGATTCTTACTCACTATACCTAGCGAGTAAGATACATCCGGTCTGGTACACAACATCGCATTCATGATTGACTCGACTGCCGAAGCATAGGGTATCCCTTGTATGTGAGCCATCTCCAAATCAGTCTTGAGAGACATCTCTTTGGAGAGAGTGATTCCTGAACAAGCGGGTACATTACCACGCTTAGAATCTTCCATACTAAACCCCTTTAGTATGGTGTCTATGTACCTGGATCGGGACAATCCCAAATCCGTTTAGATCTATTTCTATAGATCTATATCCCCAGGATGTAGGAGGCATCAGTTAGATTTTTCATGGAGAACTTGTGTGATAAGGGGAGCTTGACCGAGTGTAGCATAGGAACATCGTTTCCTATCAAGAGTATGTCATCCACGATGCTCTCTACAACCTTCTTATATATACATGGTTCATCTACATTTTTGATCAAGTCAAACTCTTTGACAACTTCATCAAAATAGACATTCCATCTTTGCGATGCCTGTTTTAATCCATAGATGGATTTAAGCAGCTTGCATACACTTCTGCTGCTCCCACTGTCTATGAAGCCCTCTGTTAGTGTCGTATACGCACTCTCTTCTAAATCACCATTTAGAAAAATGGTTTTGACGTGCAATCTGCCAGATTTCATAGTTATGGTATGCAGCAATGGCAAGTAGGATCCTGATGGACTTAAGCATAGCGACAGGAGAAGAGGTTTCATCATAGTCGACACCAGGTCGTAGACGAAAACCTATTGCTACAGTTTAGCTTTGAAAGTCTCAATATTTCCATCTACACCAAATTATCTTTCTCAAAGATCCTCTTGCTCTCAATGGGTTTTACCCCTTCAGGAGCAACTTCCAAAGTTAGCACTTTGTTGGTGTACATGGATTCCATCTCAGATCGCATAGCATCCAGCCATTTCACAGAGTCCCCACTCGTGATGGCTTGCTCGAAACTAGTTGGGTCGTCATCTACATGATGGAATCCTCGCTCACACCGTCTATGAGAAAACCATAGTATCTCTCTGGTGGATGAGGAACCCTACTAGATCTGCGGAGTGGCTGTGGTTCGTCGGGGACTATTGAATCCTCCGGTTCTAACAAATCATCAGTTATAGTTTGCGTTGCTGGAACTACTTCCAGTTCTACATCATTGCTACTAATTTCTTTCACAAGAAATTCCTTTTCTAAAAAGGTGGCATGTCGAGAAACAACACACCCTTTGTTCCTCGGTGTGGTAGAAGATATACCCTCGCGAGTGTTTGGGATATCTTACAAATTTGCACAGAACTGACCTTGCCTCAAGCTTGTCCGGATTATGCTTTTCAACATAGGCCGGACAACCCCATATCTTAACTCATTTAAGAGATGGTCTCTTCCCATTCCATATCTCATAAGGAGTGGTAGGCAAAAGATTTGGTTGGAACACTATTCAATAGGTATGCAGCTATTTCAAGTGCATGTCCCCAAAAGGAAATAGGTAACTCAGCAGTACTCATCATAGAGAGCACCATATCTGATAAGGTGCGATTCCTCCACCCTGATATACCGTTGTGTTGTGATGGATACGGAGGAGTAAACTGAGAGAGAATCTCATTCTCTTTTAAATAATCCTGGAATTCCGTGCTCAAGTATTCTCCTCCTCGATCATATCGAAGGATTTGAATATTTTTACCCATCTGGTTCTCAACTTCCTACTTATATTCCTTGAAATTCTCAAAAGATTCAGATTTGGGTTTCAATAAGAACGCATGTCCGTATCTTGAGAGAACATCGGTGAATGCAATAAAGTACGCAAAACCATCCCTGGCATGTGTAGACATAGGACCATATACATCACTATGTATCTGTCCAAGAGTTCAGTAGCTCTTTCTCTATTTCCAATAAACAGAGATTTGGTTACCAAGCCTTTGAGATATGACTGGCAAGTTTCATAAGATATAAATTCGAACAGATTCAAATATGCATCCTCATGGAACTTTAGCCAGTTTTGTCTCATCGACATGACCTAGTCTACAATGCCTCAAGAAGACTTGTTCATTTCTAAACTGTTCCTCTTATGTGTGTTCTGTACGTTAGAACTGTGGTTTGATTAAGAACGTGTACACTGTTATACAACATACCTTACCCAATCAAAACTTGATTTAGGAAAATATTCACAATATTATTGGTACGAAATAACAGTCGCTCAGAATCATTGTATTACCAGTTAGTAACACTAGGTGATATTTGCCAACTGCTTTGGCTGCATCAATTGCACCATCTCTACTACTAGAGACATATCACCCTTTCCCATTTCTCCACCTTTCTATAACCCATGTAATAAATTACATGTGTGGGATCATGATCCGGTATCCAATAACTAGGACATAGAGGTAACTGAAAAACAGTTCTTGGTTACGAACACACCCGAAGACAATGCATCAACATGCTTATTCTTCGTTTGGATAGCGTGGGAATCTGGATATTCCCCTATTCCTTGCTCAGACTTATTACAATCATAAGGTAGAGCAGAACCAAGCCCAGTATAATAAGTAGGTTCGATTAAAACATCCATATTATTATCTTGATTAAAGCATTTTATCGGTCGCTACCAGGAGAGAGAGAAGGATAATCACTTTGTGTGCGCTCTTTGCAAGATTAGATTGGTTATTATTTTATCTAATTAGGATGGCTCCCACTATTTTTATCAAGTCTTCCTTCAAACCCTAAAAGGTAAGATTAGCCGGGATTAATTACACCCTATAGGTTCGCCAATCGTTCGGCCAGGCAGGTATCGGTACTCCGAGGGAGGTTCCTCGTGCTTTCGCACGGACCTAATTAAAATAAACCCCGTTTCCCTAGAGACATAATCCCGTTGACACCTTTCAAGACACATACTTGATTAGCTAATTGTAAAGTGCAAAACTCTCCCAGGAGTAACTTTTACTTGCAGCGGGTATCAGGATCCAACTATCATATAGATGGTATGCAATCTCATTGCAAATTTCAACACTTGAAATTCCCGATAATGGTTTTTACCCCTAGCGTCCTATGACCTTGACGCAAGACAACAACCCATAGAGTGCTAGTCAAGTTCAACCCATTCATTTCTTGATTGAATTAAACCCACCCGTATGACCCTTGACGTAGGCCAAACAACGCCTTACGACTTCCCTAATCCAATCGCATCACATGCTAGCAGATAAGCACTAATCAGCTACCGCACACTACGTCTTGACGCAGGCTAACAAACGTAGCACGAATACTAAAATAGTACTTATCTGAAATGATGGAGAGCTACGCAGGTTTTTAAGAAACCATGAGCGTAATGAATTTGAAATCGTTGTAGAATCTAATGATTTTGAAAAAGGAGTGTTTTTTGAGGCTTTTGCTAGTTTCGCTAAAGAGGTCACTCCCGGTGAAGGGATCTCGGCTCTTTCCTCATAGAATGAGGAGCAGGATATTCAGGAATACCACTATACAAAGCAAGAACTAGAGAAGCTATAAAAAACAAAACCGAGTGGGTTGTAGCATTTGCTAGTTTCTCTAAATAGGTCACTCCTGGTGAAGGGATCTCGGCTCTTTCCTCATCGAATGAAGTGCTGGATATTCATCAAGGAATACCACTATGCAAAGCAAAAACTAGAGCTGCCTGTTTTTAAAAAACCTATTCTACAACATCTTTAGGTTTCTTTCTTTTCATTAATCTCATTAATGAAGCCCCATCATTTAATGTTTCCTAAACATCACAGAAAAATGAAACGAAAATAGAACGTATGCTTATGCCATCCGCATTCGCCACTGGGCCCCGTCATGCACCGTTAGGTTACTTAACAACCGGCAGAGTGGGGGCTGGACTAGAGCGGCTGCAAAACATAAGCAACGTTTATTATATATCATATATATAATATAACATTCATCTCACGCAGTTATATGATCACATCACAGAACTAAGCAGCAGAAGCAACATATGAAATATTGGATATACTAGGATTTCCGTGTTTTAAATTTATCCAGTAATGTAAAACACGGATTCCACAGTCGTGAAGAATAGCCAAACCCACATCCCTAGACCCCTACGAGAGCGGAAAGTAACCCTACCAATTCTAGAGTTAGGAGACCAGGTCTCAACTCCTTGAGATGGTCTCCCACAGGACTTTAGAACCCGGTTACTTATGCCCGCCGCCTTGGGTCTATCCTAATGCGGAAAAGTAAATAATATAAAACAGTGGTGACATCATTCTCAACCCGGATGTGCCCCAATAAAAGAATATTACAAACAAATTTTACATAAATGAAAATAAAAACTCCCATCTCACATAAAAAAAAACCCGGCTATTCATTCACGACGATCCAATAAATCATATCAGCGACACATAATATCACATATCATCAACATAAGTAAATATGCATATCCTAAATTCCGTTGACATATAGCAACGAGATTTGGGATACCCCACATATTACACTTACGGTCGCAGAAAAGAAATGTAAAACTGCAATAATTAGAATCCGCATATCCTTAGACATCATACACCCGGAATATCTCATATTCCGAATTTCATGTCTAACCCTATAAACCCTGCATTTTAGTCTCATATCAAAAACTCTTTTCAATAATTTAGTCGGGTAATTCAACAAGATTCCCGACTAACCGATCGAATACTCGTCGGAAACTTTAGTAGATGGCAAAACCCCCGATGCAGTCGACCAAGTGCACTTAGGCGGAACACCGTGGCCGTGAGCACCCGAGTGGATGCTATTGGCAATGGAGTTCTCCTACAGTCACTTAGTTGGGACAATGAAGCGAGGCTATCTAGTAAAGTTATCCGGCAAGTATCCGCGTACTTTACGCGATTGCGACAAAGTTTCGATCCGAATCGAAACTTCGTGGCAATCGATCTACCGAGACTAAAACACTAGATTTATAATCACTAACTAGTTTTCTCAAAACTAATTAAATGTGGATTCTAACTACTACATCCATATCAAACTTAAACCCGAAACGATGTAATAATTACGAATACGAAACACTCCGTATTAGCCCCTTAACTAAATTAACATCGCATGCAATTTTGGGGTAATCAAACAATACCTGAAACCATAAAACCAAGAGATCAGAACACCACAAAAATTTCAAGGCAAATTGCTGGAAAAAAAGGTGAGGCCGGTTTTTTGGGCAATCTCACCAGGTCAATTTTGGAGTTTTTCCCTCAAATTTCTTTGGTGTTCTAGTTACATCACATCTAACATTCTGCACTTGTTTAAAAAATTATAGAGACCTCTAAAAAATCGACAGAAACTTGGTGTTCGGGTTAGCAATTTCGGAGTTGTTTCGGTTTCGTGTTTCTAATAACATCGTCTAATCTTCTAGCTTTGGTTCTGATACCATGAAAGTGTACGTTACCACCTCACTGGATTTTACAAGCATCAATCATGCCATTTTAAAAATTTTCCAAGGTGCTAACTAACACTAACGCAGATCATTAACTAGATGATTAGGGTTTTAGGTTTGATATCTACCGAACTATAAGAAGTGAAAATGGCTATACCCTCGAAGATCGAGTCTTTCACTTCACATGCTCCGTGTAGTAGTCCCGCGACCCCACTAGGCTTCCTCCGATGACCTTCGTGCCGAAGATGATCCATGTGAAGTCCCTCCAACTCAAGCTATCTCTACACTAAATTCTTTTAGTGTAGAAAACACGCTACACTTGATCGCTAGTCAAGTGTAGGATGGTGAATTAGGGGATTTGGTTTGCTCACTAGTATGTGTTCAAGCATCATGATTCACATCACATGTGAGGGTTGAAACTTGAACAATGGTGAAGAGGAAGAAGAAGAAGAGAGCATGAGAGCAACCTTTGCAAAAATGGCTGAGTGTTGGAATGAATGAATGACAACTCTTGACCCTCACTCATTCAAGCATGGAATTATTGCAATATAAAATTGCAACCATGCTTGAATAGTGAGTCAAGATGAATAAAGAAATATAAATGCCATACTTAGAACCATGCTCCCAATTTCCACCTCATTTCTATTTTCACAAAATAGAATTCATGCCATGCTTTATATATATATATATATATATCATATATATATATATATATCATATATATATATATATATCATATATATATATATATTAATACATATAAGAAAATATTTAGTGAGCTAATAATATTAGTTAAGATATAATTATATCAAATATGATGTATATCACATTTTTAAATCAACACTTGATTTAATAATCCGGTTATATCATATATGACCGACTAATGTCATTTATTTGTATATCACATTATCAAATGAACACTTGATTCGATAATCTGGCTATATCACATATAACCTAACTAAATAACAGATATCTTCCAGATTACAATACGGTATCGCATACACGTATTTAATCAGGCCACACACATATCACATATGTGTCCTACTTCGTTTCGCTTGAACCAGGAAACTTCTATGTGGGACTCTAAAGACTCGTCAATACGCCAGCAGTAGGTGATGATCACATCAGTCACCTACAAGCCGTCAGCGGTACTAGCTGGACGTAACGACTACCCGGGTATTGAGCGATATGAAGATCAACAAGCAAGCTTGTCCATACTCTCCATGAAGCCTATCAGTAACACTACCGTACAGTCCGATCTCTTCGTCTGATATGTCGCATATCATGTCTAGGGGTGGTAAGCGTCAGACTCCAGTAACGTGATAAATCATGCTGATGTACGGCCTATAACGGTTCGAGAAACTACTGATAACTCTTATTAGTAAATCTCAGCAACAGCCCTGGCCAGAGACTTCCAGTCATAGCCAATCGAACATAGCGCAACATCAACCCCCAATACCGGGAGAGACGAAACCCCTCATGTCGCTCATTGCCTCCATGTGACTTAGGACTGTACCCAAAATCCACCTGTTTGCACAACTTCTCTTGAGTGTGGTAGGGAGGAAATCAAAACACAGTGGGAGCCACACAAGACTCTATGACGATCTCGGGTCTACAGAATAACCTGTACCAGTGTCACCAGAGGACTGCTAACTGACGATAGGTATAATACCAACTAGGAGTTCTCGGCGAGTCCATTCGGTGTACCCATTCTCTAATGAGCACCTGTGTACAATCTTTGATGTCACACACCAATGGTTGTGGGATCAACCATCGCCCTCTAAGGGACAAGAAACGTACACACTAGTCTACTCTGGAATATCGATGCCCTGTCTCGATATCCCCTCGACTAGGAACAGTTAAAGGATGTACTTTTGCACCACCCTGGCCCCACTAGTATGATCTCATCATAATTCTGGTAGTCAAGTACATATCCTAAGGGGTTTATTAACAAGTAAGAGACAGACAGTATAGAAATACCAGTCTACATATTAAGATAAAGGTAACCAGATAGTATACTATCAGTCGAGCAAAAAAGTCCTCTATATATATGTCCAAACTTTCACTATATCAACAATAATAGCCTCTAGGGCATACATATTCCTAACATTATAAGCTAGACTTGTTTGCACTAATTTAGAGTTTCGATCGATGGAATTTTCCGAATCGCATTTCCAAAAACATTGCTTGCTGATCGAATTTCAAAGTTGTTTAAAAAAATTTCTGGTTGCATTAAAATTATGTGCAGGCAAAATTAGAGCTAGGAAAAAAATTTGGGCACCTAAACCCAAAATTAGACCACGGAACAGAAGTCAAATGTGTTATTTGACCGCTAAACCGCGGTCCAATTTTGGCTACATTTCCCCAATTTTTTTCTGGGGCTCTAATACATGGAAATATGATTCTTGGGATATTTGGTTTTGGTCCAGATTTTTTTATGTACTGTTTTGTACTTAGGGGGCCGATGCGGAAAGTTTTAATCTATTGAAATTTTAAATTTGTGTTTTTCTGAGCATTTGTTTCTGCAACCGTGAATATCATAGCGCGGTATAATCCGACTGGTTGCTATATGCATAATCAGGTTTACGAATATGATATTCACGTTGGAGTTCTGTGTTGTTCTATGGTTATGGTTGTGTTGGATTTGTCGCGATAGATAGCCCGGTGTACGTAGTATTAGATGTAGTTCTCTGTGATGTAATGTATATTCATATTGCGTGGCGAGCATCCGACATGCAGACTGCCATCATCGCGACTTGTATTATTCTTTGGAGCACGTCTAGGTCGCGGACATAGTCACCGTTGTATATTCAGTTTTTCCATTACATGCACTAGGATTACCCCACGGCGGAGTGCTTGAGTAGCCGGGTTCTAGAGGGCAACGGGCCTCCATCTCATAGCGTTGAGACCGGGGTGTTTTACTCTAGAATTGGTGGGCTATTCGCCGCACTCGTAGAGGGTATAGGTTTGACCCGTGGAGGGGTGCCAAAGACACCGGATTTCGGAAGTGCTGGGTGTCCCACTCACTTCATTGATTGGGGTTGGCTCGCTTCTGCGATTGGTGGGTGTCTTGCCGCACTCATAGGGGTCTAGGGTCTGATACTACAGTCTATCCACACGACCGAAAAAATTGCATTTCATATTTGGCTCAATTGAAATGTACTTTTCCTTGTTTATCCACATTTCCATATTGTGTTTGCTTCTGTTGTGATTCTGCTGTGATGCTTCTGTAATGTTACTTGATATCATGCGTGAGATAAATGTTCATTATATATATATATATATATATATATATATATATATATATATATGTTTTGCATCTACGCTAGTCCCGTTCCCGCCCTGCCGTAAGTTAAGTAACCTTATGGTGAAGACCCGGGAGCCTGTGGCGAATGCAGATGGCATATATGTGCATGATTATTTTCGTTTCTTTCTAGCATGATATGATTAATTGATGGGACTGCATTAATTCTGATTAATGCAAGGAAAAAAAACCTAAATGATGTTGTTGGAACCAATTTTTTAAAACTGAAATTACAGGCATATTCTTTTGCTTTGCACAGTGGTATTCGTTATGAATATCCAGCACCTCATTTGACGAGGTAAGAGCCTAGATCCCTTCATGGGGAGTGACCTCTTGGGCAAAAGTACCTTGTCCAAACGGGTCCCACCCGTGTTCTTGCGACTATTGGACTCTCACCTCTTCATTTCTGTATTCCAAAACTCCCTATTCAACACAGATAATCCCCAGTCCCTTCATCTCCTCCATTAAACCCTTTTTTTAATACATTTTAATTCACCGTATCACATTCCTCCTCCTATATAATCTAGGTTGTCCCAGCTTCCTTCCCCTATAAGATTTTCTGAAAATTCACTCCCAAAAGCTCAAGCCCAAGTTTCCCCTAAGCCTTAGGACGTCGAAGCTCCGTTCAAGAACCCACCGCGATTACAAACCACCATGGCTAAGCACCCATAGCTTCTCAGCCTCTTCATCAACGACGTCGCCGCCATCTGACATCATCGCCATCGTAGACATCGCAACAACAACCCACCGAACCCTCTCTCCCTTGTAATCAACCGAACCTTCTTTCCGTGCACTCAAACCGTACCCTAGTTCCTAGTAAACGGTGAATTGGTTGTTATACCAATTCATACCTTGAGTATGTCTCCCCACCCTTCTTCTCCTCTTGAATCAAATCCCTTGCTATGTCGTCATATCAAGCTAGGTAATTAGATTCCATGCATGAAAGAAAAAACTTTTTCTCTTCATACCATCATAAACCATTTCATGAAGACTTGTGAATTTAACTTGCTAACCAAGTGCATGGAATCTCTCAAACTTATTGTTGTTAGAGCATACAACCGTATTTTTTATGTTAGACTTTGACAAAATATATATACACACATAAATCTATAGTTTCTTGTAATTTCTACCGTACATGTTTAAAATATGAATTTTTAGAAATTGTTAAATATATTTTTAATGATAGTTCACAGGTAACTACCTACCCCACACACGTACACTTTGGAATCATACTGCACTAATGTTTCGTAGCAATATTTTCTAAAGATTAGTTTTATGGGAAAATACCTTGAGTTTTAAATAAGTTAAATTATAACCCTTTCCTTTGCAATTTCGCCTCTACAATCCTCATTAAGGGAACCCTATTGCGAATGGTGTGGATTATTGCACGTTTTGGGTCTAATAGAGTGAGACGCAGAGCCCTCCATGGGGCACGGCCGCGAAGGAAAAGTGGTTTTAAAATATAAAACAAATTTCTATAAAATTAAAATAAAATAAAAGGTAATAACTTTAAATAATACCAATTAGATATAGTTTTTCCAATTAGTTAGAAGAAAAAAAGATTTCAAAATTAGATTTTCATGAAAATCTCCTTAATTTTTCACAGACTAGGTTTTACTAAAATACCCTAATGTTAAGTTTTTCACTAAAATACCCTAAGTTACCAAAAACATAATTTATTAAAACACCTTAACATTCTAAATAATATTTCTATCAAAACATTCTCGATATTTTAAAATATAATATTTACATAAAACCCTCGAGAATTTATTGGCTTATTTTACATAGATACCATAAAGTTTTAAAATGCCATCTTTTCACATAAATACCTTAAAATTTCTAAGACTAGTATTTAGGAAGCGGATTGTGTAAGTGGCCTATTCTCTCTTGAGCCTCGAGGAGCCAGAGACAATAATTGTTATCACTTGCCTAGTTATTTGAACAAATAAATTCATACCGCCTCAAAATATAAATTGGTTTTGATACTTGACTTGTAACAAGAATCACTTTTACTTCCATGCTATTCCTATGACATAAATGACATGCTTGAATCACTTGATTAAACCTATTACTTTATTGACTTGACTTGAACTTGAATTCGAACTCGAACTTGAACATGAATCTGAACCTAAACTTGACTTGACTTGACTAAAACAATGAATACGACTTGGTTTGAACACTTGAACTTAGCTTGAATACTCAAACCCGACTTGAAATTGACTTTTACTCTCTTTGTATTCATGGATTTCGGTCAAGACTTGTAACTAAATCTATAAATTTACATACGCGGGGATAGGGGTAGTTTGGTAAAGAATGTATATCGAGGCACGAGAGTTCACTAAAAATCACCTAACTTGAATATCGTGTGTCGTTATCCCATGGGGTTTGACGGGGCCTTATACTTCTATGTGCCGTGGGTTCGTGGGGTTTGACGGATCACTCTCGTGTACACACATACCTTCATTATCGAACTACAAAGAACCGAGTTAAAATAAATTGTAAGTAGACCTTGGGCACTCTACTAAGATTTTAGAACAATGAAAAATTGGATTTAAAAAAATCTAGAGAGCTCAAGTCTACAAACTAGAAACATTAGCTAAAGAATTGAACCTGCAAACTAAACCATAGGAGTTTCCACACTAGATAGAGAACATACAACTTTTGTAGCATTTTCATATGATCCAATTTGTGTTGGACTCTAGTTAAGTTCCTATGATGAGGGAACAAGCTTGGTGAAGACCTCCCTTTGTCATATATGATCCACTTGAGGAAACCTTCTCTAGCACCATCTCCATTTCATGCTCCAAGCAAATGTGAAGAAACTTACTTGATTAGTCTGCTAGGCTAATCAACCAAGGGATGTAGTATGTCACACTCATTTTTGTCTAACCAAATCCTTTTCCTTTTTAATTCTCTTTTAATTTTGAGGAAGAAAAAGAAGAAGAGAGGAACTTGAGCAAGGAGATGAGAAAAAGAGATAATGAAAGAACTTCACCCATTTTCTAAAATGGTCCTTAACATTTATCATAATGCAAAATGAATCACCACCATTAGAATTCTCATCTTAAGCTAAGTGTTCACCCTCTTATCTCCCTTCCACATGTCTACCCTATGAGAGTGGCTAGGCAAGTCCTAAACCCTTGGCACAATTTAACTAAAAGAGAATTAAAGGAAAAAGGAAAAAAACAATATATGAATGTGTGTGTGTGTGTGTGTGTGTGTTATATATAACATAATGTGTGTGTTTAATTTCCATATGTATTATAAATACATGTACGAGACATCAATAAATAGAGACAATATACTAGTAAATACATATATCCAATACATGTATTAATATATTAAATCAGCACTTGATTTAATATCCGTCTTTCTAAAAGACCGGTTAGTATATCCAAATGTCTGATTACCGTCAGTGTATCCAATACACTAGTTTTAATTGATCCCCGGTACGTATCCAGTACGCACATTTACATCATATCATTAGAGTCGGAAAAACCTCTATATAGGACTCTAAAGACTCGACAATACGCTAGCAGTAGGTTTAACCAAAAGCACGTCAGCGACACTAGCTATACGTAACAGCTACCCAGGTATTGAACGAAAGGAAGATCGAAAAGCAAGATCGTCCAAACACCTACTGAGCCTATAAGTGACAGTCTTCGTACAGTCCGGTCTGTTCGTTAATGAGTATCGCATACCATATCTTGGGGGTTAGCAAACGTCAGACTCCTAATAAGCCAATAAGTCGTGTCGGTGTCAAGCTCATCACCTACCGAGAAACTACCGATTTTTCAATCAGTAAATCTCATCCACTCTGGCCAGAGATTTATGGTGATAGCCGACCGAACATAGCACGACATCTACCCCCAATACTGGGAAATATGAATCCCCAACAATCCGCTCACTTCTTCCATGTAGCAAGGGACTGTACTCAACTAAAGCTTTTTTGTACGACTGTTAGGCACGATAAACTACATTTATTACTGCCCATTCTATATCATTTTATTAATAATAAAATGCTATTAATCCATGACTGCTACATTAATACATGTTTCAGGTATTCCAGGCAGTTATAACAAAAACACGGCCCAGTGTGCACAGTTGCGACAAATTCCGATCAAAACTGCAACCGGACGAAAAAACGATCAAATTCAAGAGTATGCAACAAAAATAAATCATATGGTCCAACATGATGCAAGTTGTACACCATGGAACACAAGTAGATCAACAAGTGAGCAAACAAAATCATCACTTGGTGCAAGTGGATAAGTAGAGAAAGTTATGACGTGGTTGTCTCTTTTTGAGTTGAAGTGCTTGATTCATTTGATCTCAAAGACCAGAGTGCAACGTAGATAGAAATAAAAGAAAAGAGATATTCTAAAATTCAAGTGAGGAGCTCTGGAGACCACTAGAGGAAGATGGGCCCCACCAACCGACATTAGGCCGAGATTTAGCCAAAAGTAGCGGCTCCACTTGCCTCATTTTGGCTCATGCTCTTTTGGTGGCTTCCTATCTGTCATCTCAAGCCACTCGCATTATTCTTTTTTTCTGGTTAAGACCATATATATAGCAGATCACAGAGGGAGTTTATTGTTGGTTCTTGAGTGGAGAATTTTGGATGTACACTTATGATAGCTTCTTTTTCTTCCCTCTTTGAGCTCTCATTTGAGAGCTCCATTATGGAGGATGAAGTTTCTATCTAAATCTTGTAGCTCAAGCGCTCCATTTGTGAATAAAGATTGCACTCTTTTCCTTTACTTTCCTTTAGTTGTTCTTGTGTATTATTTTTTCTTTCTCTTGTGTTTCTATTTCTTTTTATGATGATGGAGAAATCTTTTAGGCTATGGTGATGGTGATGATGTGAGATGAATGGCTTAGCCTTTCTCTTTCCTCTTGTGATTGATTAATATGCTTAAATGTGATTGTAAGTTTAAAATTGTCAGCTTGGTATTTTTATGATATAGTATTTTATTTTTGATGGTTACTTGTAACCTTTAGCACATACCATATTCTCTCAATATCATATTTTGCAATGTTAAGCTTAGAATCAACATTAGTGTTAAGGTTGTTAAAGTGTTTAGATAGGGTATCTTGTCTAATGATTGTTGACACCCTTCATTTAGCATATATTCTATACCATCATCCCACACTTAGCAAGTTTAATGCTAAACACTCTGCTCTCATGTGCTAATTTTTTGTTTCTTGATGTTGTATGCCTTATGATCTTAGTGACTTGCTTTGATATGATATGTTCGGACATAAGAACGGTAAGTGAGAACAAAACGGATTCGTTTCATTTCTCAAGTATGAGTAACACATCTTGTTGGTTTGTGCTTCGCAAAGGCCTTGAAAAGCCATGCTTCATATCAGATCTAACAAGAGGATGGAACACTCATGATCAAGAAAGCGTCAATGAATGCGCCACGATTCAACCATCCGAACCGGAGCCACGGCCGCCTTTCTTACCTTTGTTTCTATAATTTTGTATTTTCTTATTTTCGTAACAAACCCAATTCAAAACTCATTCTTTCTTCTTGAACTTGCAATAAAAATCCTTAATCACCAATTCCCTGTGGATTGACCCGTACTTACCGGCTGGCTACAATGAGCCGTGCACTTACGGTTATTATTTAAAACGAGACCGAACTCGTGTTCGCCGTATTTTTAAAAGCCTTTTTTCTTTTCAAAACGGGTAGGCGCGCGCGCGTGACGTCCTAACAAGTTTTTAACGTTGTTGCTGGAGATGCGGTGGTCATTAAGGGTTGTTATTTAAGGTTCATTTGTATATACAAAACTACCTTTAGAAAAACCATTTCAAAACCAAACAAAAAACTAACTTTTCTAATATCGCTTTCTCGCTAAAAATCTTCGATTTTTCTGTTTTCAGGACTTAGCGAGTTAGCAAGCTGTCACGACCCGAAATATTAGCTCGTGACCAGCACTTAAATCACGCAACGTCTAAAGACGTAACGTAATTCAAGTAAGACGAAACCCAGAAATCTAAACCTTTTTAAGAAAATAAAGGAGGTGAAGTTTTGAAATCAAGGTATAATGAAAAAAAGTTTTCTTAAAGCATAGAAAAGGAACATAAAAATGTAAGTGAAAATTTCTAGTTTTGAAAACATGTTTCGTCATTTAAAAATTTGGGTAGCACCTCCTTTGTATATTTTGATCCAAAACCATAAATACATAACAAGAATAATGGCATCACCAAGCGGGAGCTAGCTCTTCGCCAACTGGCGGATCACAACCACGCAAAGCATAAAAATAAGTATACGACGCCCAACGGCGAAGTTCACCACAAAAGATAAAAAAATAAGCAAGACAGCAAAACCACAAGTAGCGGAAAACCCCTCGCTCTAAGTCTCGCAACCACAAGTCTCACTAAGTCTCATTACTTATACAATTACTAAATTTGATTGATGGAGTTGACTAGATACAAAATGAAATTTAAATACAAGAGGGGGCACGATACAAATGTCCCACCTACCAAAGTAAAACACCCGAAAGCAACTGTGTACCAGCGATGCCGCTACTGATCCATGCGGTCAACCTGCAAGAACTGTGGCACTACGGGGGTGAGTTGCCAACTCGTGAGTAGTAAAACATCTACAAGCAGAAATTGAATAAACAACGACTCCTAAGTCAACTATATCATAAAGGTGATACTATGATATCTAGGGTGACCGTATCTGTATATGTGCCAACACTATAAATAAATGCCTAACAGCATGTGGATATCATCCAACAATGTAATCAATATATGTATATCTGTAGATCTCGTCCAACCAGATAATCAATGCCTGTATGCATGCGGATCTCGTTCCCGTGTCAACCAATGACACAACAATATCATGCATGTAAATATCATAAAAGCATATGCATGAAGGTATGAGGATATAAATCAACGTGTGTCCCTCGCAACAAATCAAAATCATGGAACCCGAGTGTCCAGCATCGACACTCGAAACATCATGAAACCCGTGTCCAGCATCGACACGTAAATCCTCATATCTCTCGGGCTACGTCAGTCCGGATCGGCCCATATCATCTCTCGACTCCGGTCGGTATTCTCCGGATATCCGTCAGGTCCAACCAATCACCGGTAGGTAGTAGTCCCTCTGCCAGGCTCACCGTCTACTGCACAGCAAATCCGTTCTCGCCCCGGGGTACCATACCGGGTCCACCATGTACCCGCAATCGGCCTCATCCAACTCCTCGAATCGGGTATCACTGTCCCACGTCTCAGAACCGAGAAAACGCATGGTGGACGTACTGAAATATCATATCAAGAGAAACTGGGTTTTTAAAACAGTACATGCTTTCTTTTAAAATAGCCACGGTTCCCAAATCCAGAAATCTCATGAAAACAGCATATCTCAATGCGTAAAATCATAAAGCATGATGTGTGCGACATATGATAAAAATGTAAGCATATCCGAATATCATGCAACATGGAACAGTGATATGACATATTAAGAGAAAACCGCTCTTTTAAATGGATCCAGTTTTGAAAATATCTCATGCGGTTCCCAATTCTCCAAAACCAAATCCAGCATCATCTATGTATGTGCAATAAGTATGTATGTAGGTATGGATGCACAAGTGGTATATACGCATGTATGAGTGTACAATATGTATGTGCCAATATGGATGTACAAGTGGTATATACGCATGTATGAGTGTACAATATGTATGTGCCCATATGGATTTACAAGTGATATATACGAATGTATGAGTGTACAATATGTATATACGCCAATATGGATGTACAAGTGGTATATACGCAAGTATGAGTGTACAATATGTATGTGCGCAAGTATGGATGTACAAGTGGGTATATACGCAAGTATGAGTGTACAATATGCATATCATGATGCAGCAACCCTACTGTGTAGTGACATGGTAATTATCGACGATGAAGTGTGTGAGCCGGCGATCTGTGTACGTGTAACATACGCAACATCGATAATGGTGTAAGTGTACTAGCACATGTATAAGTAATGCAATGCGAATAACATGAATGCATCATAAGGTAAATCGTCAGCTAAAACCTATAAGGTATACATATCTAACATGATCGAGTCGTGAATCTATCAATTGGCATCCAACCTCACAATATCGCGTACGGTATAATCCGTCGTACGGCATCCTCTAGTCAAGGGTATGGATCAAACATCAAGTCAAACTCATCACATACTGAAAATCATCGTACGGCGGCATTAAGCTATCAGGGATCCTATCAACCTATAAGACGAGGAGGGTACGGACCTAACGTCACGTACGGCTAACACTCATGATTCACAACACATATAAATATCTCTATATACCTATGTCCCAGGTCACATCCGCAACAATCTCATATCAGGGGACCGGCAAGGTATCAATCATCTCAATCGACTCGCATCCGTATACCAACATATCACCAAATCATCATATCACGTCATATATTCTTTTCATCGCATTTATATCCCTCATTAAGTCAATTTTACAAATACATTCCGCCTTTACTATAAGCATAAGTATCTAATCTTACATACACACCCGAACCATAAAAACAGTTTTTGAAAGATGCGAATCGTAGTTTTGAAAGTAGGGGCTACGGTGTTTTTAAAGAAAAGATATCATTTGAAAATCCGTAACGTCCCTCAAGGTATCTGTTTAAAAGATGCATACGATTCTTCAGTTTGGAAATAGATATGGTTCGGATGACACATCTACGTCGGCTATCTAGTCCTATAGTACCCTAAACGGCAATATCATAAAATATCATTCTCAAATTCCGTCACATACTAGTCGTATCAAAACGCTACTAACTATCCTTTAGTTTCTAATATAGTTTCTATAGCTATCTTATAATTCTAACCCTAGTTTGCTCCTCTAGGTTTTCTTAACCATATGCTACAAATCGGTTTCCACAAAAACTTTGCGGGGGTGCTATACGCCATCCACCCGACTTCCCCCGTAGATATAGATCTACTCACCGTGGTCTTCGCTTGCCGAAGTCGATGATGCCATGCTCCATCGCCTCAGAATCCATGCGAAGGTACCTACAATAACAACACATATCACAACGCTATTAAAATCAAGTCCTGAAATCCAAAACGGCACGCGCATTGCTCATAGGTTAGAACCTATAGCTTACACGTCCGAAACCAACAAATTACCCCTAGTCGTTGATTTACAAACATCCAACAACCAAATACGAATCCAAATATCAAAAATTAGCATCTCAAAATACGGAAAACATATCTAAAATCACACCAAAATGCTTCCAGATTTTGATTCAGGCCAAAAGTAGTTGCACAAACAAGTCTAGGGTGTTGTACATAGTGTATAGGACCTATTGGATCAACCCCGACACCAAAGCAAACCAAGTGGCCGGCCACAGGGCCCCAAAATCTGGCCTCCTCTGCCCCCCATGCTCTATTGGGCTTCGTTTTGTCATGGTGGTATCCTATGGTCTAAAATGAGTCTCTGGTATTGTTTGCTAATCTCAGAAAGTCCCCGGGTTGCTCCAGATTTCCCTGCACACCCTATATCCTCACAAAACCGACATGAACTAAATCCTAAATCCGTATTTTGGTTTCTATACTAAATTCCAGGTCTTAAAGAGCCACTCAACAGCCACTCAATCATCACCAATCCATAATTTCACTCAAACCCTCACTAGGATTTCTGAGTATCACCAATCCATCACTAAACGAACTCTAAACTTAAACAAAAAGCTAGGAAAACTTGAAACTAAACTAATGGAAGAAATTATACCTCATGGATGTCACTTAAGCAAACCGTAGAAGTCCCAAAGTTGTCAAAATCCCACTTTGATTGGTCCAATGTGTAGAGGAAGAAATGGGGATTAATTTTTGTGAAGGGGTATAAGGTTTTGGGGATTATTTGGAGATGGATCTAGGGTTAGAAGTGGAGGGAAGTGAGGTTGGAGGAAGATGAAAAAGGAGAAGAAAATGAATAATGGTGGAGGGATAATGTGGCTGCCCCCCTCTCTCTCTCCTTTATTCTCACCCACTCTCACTAAATTACTCTTTTGCCATTTCTTTTTTCTTTTCTTTTCTCTTTTAAAACCAAAGCACAATAATACCCATAAAATGACACAAATGCAACAACATGTAACCAAATGCAACATGACATGGTGCACTAGCCACGAAAAACTGTAGAAACACGGATTTGGCTTAATTACGATTAGCAGTGCACTAATCGGGTTTTTATCAAAACTGCATATAATAAATTTTAAAAATTCCAAATCCTTTAAATATAATTTTAAATGAATAAATCATTTTAATTTCCATTTATTTCACAATTATTGGTATATATTTATACCCTTTTTCGAAAACCCCAATTTCGCAAATCGGACAGTTTTCGGGAAATATATTATTTTAATATTAAATTCCAAAAATAATATTTTATATTTTCTGAAATGTTACTATCTTCCCCCCTTAAATAAATTCGGTCCCCGAATTTAAATTTAAACCCCCAAAATCTAAAACATTTCAATAATCAACTCAAATCAACCGAGCTTCGAAATCACGGAAGATATAAAATAACACAGCGCATCAAGTGCGCATGAAAACGAGTACAAAACTCAAAAACCGAACTCCGTCAAGCATCACGCAAATCATCGGATTAGCACGCATATCCTCGGAGTTACAATAGAGATACAGATATCGAAATCCACTACTGAAATCCAATATACACTAGTCAAATACTATAATACGTATATAGCACGCATCCTTGGAAAAGTTTCTTAAAACGGAATAAAACACATGCAAAACCTTTTCTGAATCGCCGTGTGATGCGTAACCCACGGCTCTAGTGACGGACGCTCATTTGTAAAATAGTAATATATGTTCATATATGTTTTGCTAAATATACGTTCCGTCGTTTCAAAATATCCCAAAAGTTTTCCTTTAAAAACGTTCGCGTCGCTCACGTACACGTAGGAAATAGCGAGACTATAGCTCCTTTGAAAACCCCTTGGTAAGCTTTTAATGCATGCAAAGTACTCAAGTACTGTTCTCAGATCAGTCATGTTTGGCCACTATATAATATAGTGCCCAAAACGAAAACAAAGTGCTCAAAAGCAAAATCAGCCTTAAAAGGCGTACCCGACAATTACGTGCGTCTGGTGCGCATGGAAATAAAATCCGAATATAGTTGCCACAATATGCACAAAAACAAAACTAAGTGCAACTGGTGTGCACGAAAACATCTGTCCAGTGCAACGGGTGTGCACGACAACACATCTGGTGCATCTATTGTGCATGAAAACAACATCTGGTGCATCAAATGCACGAAATATAATCAATAACTCAAACACATAAAAAGCAACACCGAGTACACCAAGGTGTATAAAATCATAAACGTGTGCAACTGCGTGTACAAAACACATATCAATGCACTGCAAACACATATAAGCTATACCGAGTGCAAAAATCACATCAAATGCAATGGATATGCACAAATCGCAAATCAACACAATGGTGTATAAAATATATATCAAGTGCGATAACTATGCGCAAAATGTAAATACCCGGCAGGTGCAGCCATGGTGCACGAAAACGACATTATGAAACTCAATCATCAAAACTCAAATCCAAGCGATATAAGCGTGATACTCGGATCACAAACGCAAATCGCAGTAAATGACATCGAGGTACACCTCCTACAATGTCGAAAAAATGTCGGTGCGCCCAAAATTGGCAGAGCAAGAACATCCGCATGCCTCCTGCTCACGGTCTGGTGTCCTCTGTCTCTGGGTCCTCATTTTTCTCTTCGGATTACCAATCTCACAATCCATCGGCTCATCGGCCCGGTCAGGTGTGCTAACGGGAACGATTCCATTCTATCACTTCTCTGGTCACCTCTCGGCCAATCATCACGACCACTCATAAAGCAGCACGTTACTGGCGTCGGCCTCTGGCCCCCTGAATACACGTCACACATCTGATCCTGGGTGCAAATCTTATTGCAGTAGTGTCCTGGAAAGAACTTGCTCAAGGTTTCTACCGATCTCGCCTATGCCAAACTGTACGGAGGCTGGTACTCACATAATCATTTCTCTCTTTCTGGACATCTGCGTTCTCACCACAACATTTCCTCGGGAACTGGCCGTATCCCAATGCCTCTGTATACACATCAGATCTCTAATCTCAACGGGGCGTAACAACAGCTCGTCAGCGTCTCGCACGAACCTCTGGTTCCACTCGTCTGTATTATCGTCCACTTTGACGTCACGTCATGCCATCTGCGTACAGCAAATGTTCTCAGCTACAGTCAATCCAGAATCTCTCACACGGACTCAAAATCACGAACTCGGTATCTTCGTCACTCTGTATAAGATATCTAGCCGAACACGTCCTCAGAAACTCGTCCCAACCCTCGGAGGAATACTCAATACTCATCCATCCTCGATCAACTCACTACGCATCTGGGTGAGGTCCTCTATCCGAAACTAGTTAGCTTGCTGATCTCTTATCACATGATATCTGGATGACGTCCAACCTTTCGATCGAGTCATCGAGGTCCCAAAATTTCCCGAAAGCTCAACACCTGAGCACAGTCTAAAAATATCTGGTACATACCGCAGTACCTCTAGACCAACTGTAGAAGGGCAAGCTCAAGCCTCACTGATGGCACCGCTAAACTGCCGCAAACCCTAAGGTTCAAAAGCGGTTCCATGGTCATCATGTCGAGTTAGGGTTTCATTCTTCTTAAGGGTCCAAAGAATCACTTGCATGTTCCTCCGAACACTTTAAACTTGGGAAAAATGGGTTTCTGACACTCGCTCGAACTTTTTAGCTTCGCCTAGCCGACATGTGAATACCCTTCGTCCGCACGCTAAAGAATGCCTCAATCTTCCAGGAAAGACGGTGCATCACGGTCATCTCTGGATCGGTTATCTCTAGACCTGAGTAAGACTCTCCACACTGGAAATCTTCAACTCAACTGGGCCTGCGTCGGCGCATCAATCTGACGAATCACCTTCGTCTCTCAACTCGGAATAGACTAGCTATCACCTGTCGCATCTCTACCTGGAAGCTCCAGCGATCTCAGCTCGTAAGCTCTGGAAACGACATCCCGTCAATCTCAACAACTGCCGGGTCATCTGTCTGCACGGTAGACGACATCGCAATCTCTGAGGTATGCTGTACATCAACGGTCCTCTCACAACTGGCAGCCTCTATCAATGGCCCGATCATCCGGTGTAAAACCAAACACTCACCTCATCCGAGGGGTCACAACACAAAAACTAACTCGATACGTTCCCATGTCACCAGAAAACACAATGGTCAGCCCTCGTACCAGACGAGCTCGCCCCGACCGCATCACAAGCAGCAGCTCAATCTGCGCTTAAACCATGGTGGCAGGAACCTCAATCGAGTATTGAAGAGAGCAGATCAACGGTAAGAAAGGAAACGACAGATCCAGAATGGATACATGATCATAAGAAGGAACAACATCAATGAGAGTATGATCATGGAAACGAATAGAATCAAGTATCTCAAAATATGTACATCCTAAGGTTTCTTAAGTGGAGTATCGTATCGTAAATATGCCGCGGAAAATACGTACGGTACGTCACTCTACTCAAGCTACATACTCCATCAATCAGGATCATCCTATGAAACGAAAGTTTGAGTCTAATACCCCCCCTCCCGTTCAAGTCTAAGTTCCGTAAGGTCAAGCTTAGGTTCCGAAATACATACCCGCCCTAGACTCCGCATAATCAAACATAGACTCGAACCAAGGTTAAACCTAGCGCTCTGATACTAACTTTGTCACGACCGAAATATTAGCTCGTGACCAGCACTTAAATCACGCAACGTATAAAGGCGTAATGTAATTCAAGTAAGCTGAAACCCAGAAATCTAAACCTTTTTAAGAAAATAAAGGAGGTGAAGTTTTGAAATCAAGGTATAATGAAATCAAGTTTTCTTAAAGCATAGAAAAGGAACATGAAAATGTAAGTGAAAATTTCTAGTTTTGAAAACATGTTTCGTCTTTTAAAAATTTGGGCAGCACCTCCTTTGTATATTTTGATCCAAAACCACAAATACATAACAAGAATAATGGCATCCCCAAGCGGGAGCTAGCTCTTTGCCAACCGGCGGATCACAACCACGCAAAGCATAAAAATAAGTATACGACGCCCAACGGCGAAGTTCACCACAAAAGATAAAGAAATAAGCAAGACATCAAAACCACAAGTAGCGGAAAACCCCTCGCTCTAAGTATCGCAACTACAAGTCTCACTAAGTCTCAGTACTTATACAATTACTAAATTTGATTGAAGGAGTTGACTAGATACAAAATGAAATTTAAATACAAAAGGGGGCACGATACAAATGTCCCACCTACCAAAGCAAAACACTCGAAAGCAACTGTGTACCAGCGATGCCGCTACTGATCCATGCGGTCAACCTGCAAGAACTGTGGCACAACGGGGGTGAGTTGCCAACTCGTGAGTAGAAAAACATCTACAAGCAGAAATCGAATAAACAACGACTCCTAAGTCAACTATATCATAAAGGTGATACTATGATATCTAAGGTGACCGTATCTGTATATGTACCAACACTATAAATAAATGCCTAGCAGCATGTGGATATCATCCAACAATGTAATCAATTTATGTATGCCTGTGGATCTCGTCCAACCAGATAATCAATGCCTGTATGCATGCGGATCTCGTCCCCGTGTCAACCAATGACACAACAATATCATGCATGTAAATATTATAAAATCATATGGATGAAGGTATGAGGATATAAATCAACGTGTGTCCCTCACGACACATCAAAATCATGGAACCCGAATGTCTTGCATCGACACTCGAAACATCATGAAACCCGTGTCCAGCATCGACACGTAAATCCTCATATCTCTCGGACTCCGTCTGTCCGGATCGGCCCACGGGCTCCGTCAGTATGGATCGGCCCATATCATATCTCGATTCCAGTCGGTATCCTCTGGATATCCGCCAGGTCCAACCAATCACCGGTAGGTAGTAGTCCCTCTGCCAGTCACACCGTCTACTGAACAGCAAATCCGTTCTCGCCCCGGGGTACCATACCGGGTCCACCATGTACCCGCAATCGGCCTCATTCAACTCCTCGAATCGGGTATCACTGTCCCACGTCTCAGAACCGAGAAAACGCATGGTGGACGTACTGAAATATCATATCAAGAGAAACCGGGTTTTTAAAACAGTACATGCTTTCTTTTGAAATAGCCACGGTTCTTAAATCCAGAAATCTCATGAAAATAGCATATCTCAATGCGTAAAATCACAAAGCATGATGTGTGCGGCATATGATAAAAATGTAAGCATATCCAAATATCACGCAACATGGAACAGTGATATGACATATTAAGGGAAAACCGCTCTTTTAAATGGATCCAGTTTTGAAAATATCTCATGCGGTTCCCAATTCTCCAAAAACCAAATCCAGCATCATCTATGTATGTACAATAAGTATGTATGTAGGTATGGATGCACAAGTGGTATATACGCATGTATGAGTGTACAATATGTATATGCCAATATGGATGTATAAGTGGTATATACGCATGTATGAGTGTACAATATGTATGTGCCAATATGGATGTACAAGTGGTATATACGCATGTATGAGTGTACAATATGTATATGCGCTAATATGGATGTACAAGTGGTATATACGCAAGTATGAGTGTACAATATGTATGTGCGCAAGTATGGATGTACAAGTGGGTATATATGCAAGTATGAGTGTACAATATGCATATCATGATGCAGCAACCCTACTGTGTAGTGACATGGCAATTATCGATGATGAAGTGTATGAGCCGGCGATCTGTGTACATGTAACATACGCATCATCGATAGCACAGGTATAAGTAATGCAATGCGAATAACATGAATGCATTATAAGGTAAATCGTCAGCTAAAACCTATAAGGTATACATATCTAACATGATCGAGTCGGTGAATCTATCAATCGGCATCCAGCCTCACAACATCGCGTACGGTATAATCCGTTGTACGACATCCTCTACTTAAGGGTATGGATCAAATATCAAGTCAAACTCATCACGTACGGAAAATCATCGTACGTCGGCATTAAGCTATCAGGGATCCTATCAACCTATGAGACGAGGAGGGTATGATCGCACGCTTTTGGCGTGTCGGATGTTCAAAGAATTAAAGTCGGTTCTTGTTTTGGCCGAACATCCGCCATTTGATCGTACGCTTTTGGCGTGTCGGATGTTCAAAGAATTAAAGTATAACCGCGATCAGGACGGTGTCGCTTTGCAGCTAGCCGGTTGAGCACGGGTCGGTCCACAGGGAGATGGTGTTATCTTACCTTCTTGTCTTAGACGAGTCAATAAAGAATCTGTATGTTTGTTTGATCTATCCTAAGTGTAATATTTGCAAGTATAAAGTTGTTAAGAAAAGATACGAGATTGTAAGCTAAGAAATCCGTACTCAAAACCTTTGAGCCGAGTCTTGACCAATTGAAGCTAAACAATTGGCAACAACGTGGATTAGGGGATTTAAGCGCGGTATTCGTGGAATCCAGCTTATTTACCCTTGTCCTTCCGTTCTTGTCTCTTGCTTTCGCCTCCGGCCAAACCGAACGCAACTGGTCGCGGTTAGGAATCACCGTTACCTTGTCAGGGTACGGTGCCTAACGGAGCGCTTGCGTATGGTTTGGGCGAAGTTCAAATGGAAAATAACGGGAAAAGGAATTGGCAAAGAAATGTTAACTTATAATGCCGTATTTTATCTTAACAACAATAATTACATACATTCACAAAAGAGAACCAAAAAGAAAAGAACAAAGAAAAGAAAAGATACAAGTAATTAAAGTACAAGGAATAAAATCGCAAGTAAGTAAATTGCAAGTAATAAAAGACACGGTAATAAATTGCGAATAATAAAAAGCGATAAAAAGAATACGAAACTAGGACTCAAGACAAGCATGCGATCAATAGCCAACCCTTAAACTTGCAAGCTCAATGAAGAGGTTGCAAGATCAAGGGAAGGGTAGAGAACGCATGTGAAATGAAGTGCTAGTCCTGTGAGAAAATACGACCCTTGAGATCAATAACTAACCCTTAACCATTCAAGCTCAATGAAGAGGTTGAATGAGCAAGAGAAAGCAAAAATCTCAAGGGGAAGAAGAAACACAAGAGAATGATACAAAACCCTCATCTTCATTAATCTCCCACTCAAAAGCTCTCACTACAATTTCATGGAAAAAAGAATGAAGAAGAAGAAGAAAAACTATACAAAAAACTACAAAAGAGTGGACACAAAAATTGGACCCTTGGTTGAGCTCAAATCTGCTGTATTTATAGGCAGGGAGTTGAAGATCTAGGGCAACAAACTGGACCCATGTGAAAAGACCATCCTATCCCCCAAAGCCCATGCCCTGAAGTTCCTGTACGGCCGCGGATCCGCCGCCTATAGCCCCCTATGGCCGCGGATCCGCGCCCCTAAAGTAGGGTTAGGGTGTGGGCTTTTCAGTACGGCCCTGGTCTGCTGTCCCCTGTTGTCTGGTACATGTATTTTCTGATAATATTTCCAGAATATCTTCAGAATTCCTAGTCCAAGATTGCATTATCTTTTTCCGTTTTGACTTCTATCTCCCTCGAGCTCCGTGCACCCATTGATTCTTGTGCAGCCCCTCTTGTGCTCTGTGCTTGTCCGAGACACGAATGACCGCTGTCATACGTCTTGTCCCAGGAACCGGTACGCAGCACCGGACGGATATGGATGACCGGAACCCGGCTTTTATCTGTTGTCAACAGATGTTCTGTATTTGGTGTAACTGTGGAGATTTTGTCATGATTTGCAATATTTGGACTGAAAACCTGTACTCTGTAAATATGTAACAAACACAGATCAAAAGCACCTACCTATAAACACACGAGCGTAAGAATGGGCGGTATAAAATGCAGTATTCTGTTGTGAACAAATACCCCCAAACTTAACTTTTGCTCGACCCGAGCAAAACCAATTATTCACAAAAATAAAATCCTAACCGCACTTTCGCAGGGAACGCGATTGCACTGAGCGCGTGCAACAAGCCGTTAAACCTCTAGGTGTCCCTAGTAGGAGGAGTGTTGTCTCATGAGGGTTTTCAGCGGATTACACCCACAAAATCCGGTCAAGCTAGTTTTGCAAAATAACTATGATTCAAACCCTAAAGTTTTGTTTCAGAAAATAACAAATCTATTATCCTAAGTCTAGACTATCGAACCTTTAGTTTTCACACCTCGCTTCTTATTTAACTACAGGTTTTATATGTCTTTACGTGTGGTGCAAATAGTGCCGTTAAGTTCCAGAAAGGTCGATTAAAGTCATCATGTCGCACAATAAAGCCCAGATAACAATTTTAAAAGGATCACATAAGTTTTATAAAGAGTTAAGCATTTTTCAAGTTTCGTTTTCCAGTAAGGTTTCAACTTCAGAATTTCTATCTTCCTTAACGGAAACTAAGTCGTATTTTTCACTCCACCTTTTTCTTGTTTTCATTTCATACACACCACTGTGAACGTGCAATAGTCTTTATCATAGAATAAAACCTTCATATCTCCGTTAATTTTTTTTTTTAAAAGCCTGTCTTTTATCAAGATTATTCTCACACAAAGAACCGTTAGGAATTTTAACTCGGAGAGAACACTTGCTTGACTTTGTTTTTAAAACTGGACTTTCTAGGCTTCTTAGCGAGCTTTGGGCCAATGCACCCAAACCAGTTGGTTTTAGGGCATTAGGTGTAGAAACACCCCAGCGGACTTAATTACTCAAGTTACCTAGGTCAAAAAACAAAAGACAGTTTGGCGTGAAAAACATGATGATTCAATACGAACGGAGATATAACCGGTAGTTCAATTATTTTTTGGATAAAAGACGTGTTTAGTGGGTTTGGTGTGTAATCATTCCAATCAAGTTTTTAGATGGGTTATTTTTCAGACTTAGCTCCAATTACGGCATCAATAACATTCCTTCATATTCGCTTTACTTCATAAACTATTCTTGATATATTACTTATTTCAGAACAAACCTATTTGATCCTCAGAAAATCATTTATCTATTTAAAAGTTTTTTTTAAACATAAAAGACTTGTCATCTAATTTCCAAGACTCACAACACGTGTAGTGTAATGTAAAGACGTATATCAGCTATAGTTAACTTCAAAGGAGAGTTATCTTTCAGGTTTTCAAAATCCAAACATAGGATTTAGTTATTCCTATCTTTTCAAACAAAAACCGTCGAATGTTGAATCAGAGTTCTTCCACAAGCTAACTTGACAAAAAAGTTTTTATATTTTTAGAAAATTTTCAGATTTTTATGGATTTTATGGATTTAATATGCAGATGCAAAATATACATATGAATGCGAAGGAAGAAAGCTTACCGAGCACACCCCCAAACTTAAACTTGACAGTGCCCTCACTGTCAGGCTATACCAAGAGGGTCAAAATTGTCGGCGCTCTCCTAAAAACAAATTATATACAAAAAAAAAGGAAAACCAAAAAATATATACAAAAAAAAATGCCCCCCCCAAACTTAAGTAAAACAGTGTTTCCACTGTTAAGCGTTGAAATTCAGGATTAGGGGGGAAAGAACAGTATCAAACTATACAAGGCCTTACACAGGCCAAAAGTTAACACCAACCATTCAAAGATTTTATCATGGTAAAGCAGTGGTTGGTGAAAGAAGGTGAAGAGGAAAGAGATGGAAAATACGCGAGACCGCTTGTGGATAGAAGTGGAATGCGGTCTCGGTAGATGAGAAGAAGAAGAATGGCGGAAGGGAAAAAGAAGTGGAGTACGAACTTGAGGGTGCAAATGGAGTAAATAGATTAGCACAATTTGTGATGAGCGATGTGTAAAAAGCGATTGTGCTAATATATTTACCCGTCGAGAGATTGGGTCAAATCCCTCAAGGTTCGTGAGAAACCATGGGTACGCCGAACTTGGTAAACCAGACATATGAAGTGAAAATGATACGGGTTCTTGCAAGGTCGGAACGATGGAAAGGATGGAGGGAAGTGGTTGAGGAAGGGTATAGGTTAAGAGTTCTGGAGGGTGTACACAGTCAGTGAAAGGAACAGGATGAATTGGAAAATCCGACTCATCATCTAGAACTGTTTCATCCTCAAAAATATCCTCAAAATTCTCCTCAAAGTTAAGCTCATCCATGCATATTTCATCAAAGTCCAGACGCATATGGGGTTCGGAAAAAACATTTAATGACTCGGGATGATGATTTGAAGAGACAAACTCAGCCAAATCTACGGGTTCATCATCCAAAATATTCCCAGCGTCAATATCCTTAATCAAGTGAAAATCAAGATTCTCTGACACCTCAACCAAAGCATGGATATTAATCAATTCAGGTTCTAAGATGGAGGTGTAGAGGTCAAAAGGATTGGGTGTGGTTTCACTTGGCAAGGTCCCTTCACAATCGGGCAAATCAAACACTACAAAGTCACACAACTCATTAAACATTCTATCTTCAACTGATAATTCATTTGGGACACTTGACAGACTTTCAACACAGGAGTTGTGGGATTCAATTTGGAATGGGTAGGTTTGATTTGGAAGGGGGTACATCTCACTCTCTCCACTCAAATTCACAGAATGTCCTGCCGCCTCATCATACATTGAAAAATTAGGAGCTAGTTGAAAACTAGCTACCGGATTACTAGGTTGTATGAGGGCGGCCATGGACGCATTCAAATCCATCGTCTGTTGTGAAGCTACCCTAAATTCTTCCAAGGACTGTTCTAAGCTAGACATAGGTTGTGATGGGGTTTCAGTAAAAGATGCGAAGTTGGTTGGATACTGGAAACCCCCAAATGGCTGTGTAGAAGCAATGTCTAGGGAAGGTGCAAAAGTAGGGTAGGATTGGTAGGAATTGAATGGCTGGACAGGAGTGGGATCAACATTGGGATAAGAAGGTGAATGGAATTGTTGATCCCGAGAATTCGAAGTGGTGAAAGGAGTGAAAGATCGGCTACGGGATTGTTCAATACGTTCAGCGATGGACAAAGGACGACTTGCAGAAGGGGTATCAACATAAGCGGGAGTGAATGTTTGAAACGGTTGATACGAAGTGGAATGAGGAGTGCAAGTGTTTGTCCTAGACGAGCTCCAAAAAATGCTCCCTTGGCTCAGCCCTGATCTGCTGTATTTATAGGCAGGAGAATGGATTTCTAGGGCAACCACCAGAACATATTTGAAGTACCCAAAACACCCCTGAAGTTTGACAGTGAGAGGGCACCGTACGGCCGCGGATCCGCCGCCTATAGCCCCCTATGGCCGCGGATCCGCGCCCCTACAGTAGGGTTAGGGTGTGGGCTTTTCAGTACGGCCCTGGTCTGCTGTCCCCTATTGTCTGGTACATGTATTTTCTGATAATATTTCCAGAATATCTTCAGAATTCCTAGTCCAAGATTGCATTATCTTTTTCCCTTTTGACTTCTATCTCCCTCGAGCTCCGTGCACCCATTGATTCTTGTGCAGCCCCTCTTGTGCTCTGTGCTTGTCCGAGACACGAATGACCGCTGTCATACGTCTTGTCCCAGGAACCGGTACGCAGCACCGGACGGATATGGATGACCGGAACCCGGCTTTTATCTGTTGTCAACAGATGTTCTGTATTTGGTGTAACTGTGGAGATTTTGTCATGATTTGCAATATTTGGACTGAAAACCTGTACTCTGTAAATATGTAACAAACACAGATCAAAAGCACCTACCTATAAACACACGAGCGTAAGAATGGGCGGTATAAAATGCAGTATTCTGTTGTGAACAGGGTACGGACCTAATATCACGTACGGCTAACACTCACGATTCATAACACATATAAATATCTCTATATACCTATGTCACAGGTCACATCCGCAACAATCTCATATCAGGGGACCGGCTGGGTATCAATCATCTCAATCGACTCGCATCCGTATACCAACATATCACCAAATCATCATATCACGTCATATATTCTTTTCATCGCATTTATATCCCTCATCAAGTCAATTTTACAAATACATTCTCTCTTTACTATAAGCATAAGTATCTAATCTAACATACACACCCGAACCATACAAACAGTTTTTGAAAGATGCGAATCGTAGTTTTGAAAGTAGGGGCTATGGTGTTTTTAAAGAAAAGATATCATTTGAAAATTCGTAACGTTCCTCAAGGTATCTGTTTAAAAGATGCATACGATTCTTCAGTTTGGAAATAGGTATGGTTCGGATGACACATCTACGTTGGCTATCTAGTCCTATAGTACCCTAAATGGAAATATCATCAAATATCATTCTCAAATTCCGTCATCACATACTAGTCGTATCAAAACACTTCTAGCTATCCTTTAGTTTCTAATATGGTTTCTATAGATATCTTATAATTCTAACCCTAGTTTGCTACTCTAGGTTTTCTTAACCATATGCTACAAATCGGTTTCCACAAAAACTTTGCGGGGGTGCTATACGCCATCCACCCGACTTCCCCCGTAGATATAGATCTACTCACCGTGGTCTTTGCTTGCCGAAGTCGATGATGCCACGCTTCGTCGCCTCGGAATCCACGCGAAGGTACCTATAATAACAACACATATCACAACGCTATTAAAATCAAGTCCTGAAATCCAAAACGGCACGCGCATTGCTCATAGGTTAGAACCTATAGCTTATACGTACGAAACCAACAAATTACCCCTAATCGTTGATGTACAAACATCCAATAACCAAATACGAATCCAAATATCAAAAATTAGCATCTCAAAATACGGAAAACATATCTAAAATCACACCAAAATGCTCCCAGATTTTGATTCAGGCTAAAAGTAGTTGCACAAACAAGTCTAGGGTGTTGTACATAGTGTATAGGACCTACTGGATCAACCCCGACACCAAAGCCAACCAAGTGGCCGGCCACAGGGCCCCAAAATCCGGCCTCCTCTGCCCCCCATGCTCTGTTGGGCTTCGTTTAGTCATGGTGGTCTCCTATGGTCTAAAATGGGTCTCTGGTATTGTTTGCTAAACTCAGAAAGTCCCCGGGTTGCTCCAGATTTCCCTGCACATCCTATATCCTCACAAAACCGACATGAACTAAATCCTAAATCTGTATTTTGGTTTCTATACTAAATTCTAGGTCTTAAAGAGCCACTCAACAGCCACTCAATTATCACCAATCCACAATTTCACTCAAACCCTCACTAGGATTTCTAAGTATCACCAATCCATCACTAAACGAACTCTAAACTTAAACAAAAAGCTAGGAAAACTTGAAACTAAACTAATGGAAGAAATTATACCTCATGGATGTCACTTAAGAAAACTCTAGAAGTCCCAAAGTTGTCAAAATCCCACTTTGCTTGGTCCAATGTGTAGTGGAAGAGATGGGGATTAATTTTTGCGAAGGGAGTATAAGGTTTTGGGGATTATTTGGAGATGATCTAGGATTAGAAGTGGAGGGAAGTGAGGTTGGAGGAAGATGAAAAAGGAGAAGAAAATGAATAATGGTGGAGGGATAATGTGGCTGCCCCCTCTCTCTCCCCTTTATTCTCACCCACTTTCACTAAATTACCCTTTTGTCATTTCTCTCTTCTTTTCTTTTCTTTTCTCTTTTAAAACCAAAGCACAATAATACCCATAAAACTACACAAATGCAATAACATGTAACCAAATGCAACATGATATGGTGCACTAGCCACGGAAAACTGTAGAAACACGGATTTGGCTTAATTGCGATTAGCAGTGCACTAATCGGGTTTTTATCAAAACTGCATATAATAAATTTTAAAAATGCCAAATCCTTTAAATATATTTTTAAATGAATAAATCATTTTAATTTCCATTTATTTCACAATTAATGGTATATATTTATACCCTTTTTCGAAAACCCCAATTTAGCAAATCGAACAGTTTTCGGGAAATATATTATTTTAATATTAAATTCCAAAAATAATATTTTATATTTTTTGAAATGTTACACAAGTGGAAAACGTGTGGAGAAGATTTGATCTTTAAAGAGCGAGGAGGAAATTCAAGTATAGTGTCAAAGATTCGGGTAGTTTGACCCGTGCAAGCAAACACTCAAGCACTTGTGGATCGACTCAACGGGGGTTTCTCCACCCAAAATTTTTGGTATGTATTTTTCTAGCACCTTCTCTCAAATCCGACGCTCCAATATCTCGATTTTCTGCAGGATTTCTTTGCGACATTCGCCGCACAAGAGCCAAAGAGAACTATATCGTATTTGTTGCAGCGCCTAAGCCTAAAATAAAAAAGATGTGCTTGATTGTTTGATTGCTTAAATTCTTTTATTGATTACGTATTTTCATCTTAATACAGATTTAAGGGCAAGCGAACCAAACAAGATATAGTAAATGATTTCATCACCTTTTTCCGTGGCCCACAAATCACAAAACTGCATTCTTGCATACCCACAGTAATTTTAAAATCAATTAGAACTCTGACTTTAAGGATTTGCGCTCAATATGACAAGTTAATTGTGTTTAGAACACCGCTTAATGTTATATTATTCAAGAGATGTCTAGGCAAGTGTAAACGGCGCAACCGTCAAAAGAGAAAAGGGTTATTCTAATTAAGGAACTTCGCGAAAGAATTGGACAACCTTCTTTTATCTCTGCACTTACCTTACTTCTTGATCAGTATATCTTGAGCCCGTTTCTCGACACAATTTTACTTCAACAATCAGGTTCTTGAGCAGATCTAGTTGACTTAGCAAAACACAGACTGCTAGGGGTGACATATTCTGTGTTTATGATTTTTATAGATACTTGTTGATATGGGTGATACACAGTTCAATTCGGTTCTTCACAATCCGTATTTTTTTTATACACATACCCAATTCGTATATTCAAATTGTCATGATTCTTCCCATATTTTCAAAAACTGTTCTTTCTTAGGGGTAACGAACCGTTCCAAAATTTTTGTTGGGTTTCGGTGCCCGCGCCGCGGAAACCGCAGCCAAGGCGGAAGCGAAAAAAAAATTTAGTGAATACCCGTAAAACCAAAGATCCGATCCATAGACCTAAACTAGCTAACTAAAAGTGCAATGGTTGAGAAAATACAACCTTTGTCGCGTGTCCACCCAATTGTGGAAGACCCCTCTAAGCTCATAGCCATCGGGATCACGCTTAAGAATCGACTACCCTTGCCGAAAACGATCCACTCGAGGGAATCCGGAGGAGGCTCTAACCGACGATCCAGACTTTCTAGGTTTGGATGGTCGGTGATGTAGGAATACTTCACTAAAAAATTTCTTTCATGAACCATGCTAAAAAATAGAGAGCAAGAAGAAGAAGGAGAAGATGAGGGAATGAAGCAACCATGGAGCATGAAGCTCAAATGTGGAATGAAAAATCATCAAGTGTAAAAATAAAAGAGAGAATGGCTACATAAGCTTGCAACCATGATGCAATAGTGCACAATAAATGCACATCACCATCCAAGCCATCCCTCATCACCATGCTTCATTAAAATTCATTTTCCACCTCATTTCATTATTTGATTTTCCAAATGAAAATCAAATATGAGGTGTCCATCTTCTAAAAGTATTCCCGTATAAATACGGAATACTTCATCCGGTATATGTATCACTACATATACGCGTATCCGTATAAAAATACAGATAGCACCAAAGAGAGAAATAAATAGTAAACAATAATACTAAAATATATGTATAAAAATACATATATAAATTATTAAATCAAAACCTGATTTAATAATTTATATATGTATTTTTATACATATATTTTAGTATTATTGTTTACTATTTATTTCTCTCTTTGGTGCTATCTGTATTTTTAATAATCTGGATTAATCCTAAGACGGCTGGTATTATCAACCGTTCGATCAAAGTCCATGTATCGCGTACACGTATTTAATCGGACCCCCGGCATGTACCAACGTACGGCTCCTACATCTGTCGCCTAAACCGGGAAAACCCTATGTGTGGGACTCTAAACACTCAACAATACGCTAGCAGTGGGTTTAACCACAAGCACGTCAGTGGCACTAGCTGTACGTAATGGCTACCCAGATACTTGTCGAAAGGGGGTCGGCAATCAAGTACATCCTTACCCTACTGAGCTTGAATGTGACAATCTCCGTACAGTCTGGCCTCTTCGTCAAAGAGTGTCACATATCGAGTCTAGAGAGTGGATAACATCAGATCCCTACTAACCCGATAAGTCGTGTCTGAGTCAAGATCATCACCAATAGAGATATTACTGATCAACTATCAGTAAATCTTATCCACCGTGGCCACGGATTTCTGGTGATAGTCAACCGAACACAACGCAGCATCGACTCCTAACACCAAGAAAGATGAATCCCTAACAGTCGACTACTGCCTCCATGTGGCTCGGGACTGTACCCAACTAAAACCTGTTTGCATGACTCCTTTGAGCCGTAGTAGGGTAGTAATCAAAGTACAGTGGGAACTCACACGAGACAAATGACGACTTCAGGTCAAAAAACTAATCTGTACTCATGTCACCTGAGAACTTCCATCTGACGATAGATATAATACAATCTAGAAGTTCTAGGCGTGTCCGTCCAGTGTACTCACCTCCAGTGAGCACCTGTATACTATCTTAGGTGACACAACACCAATGGCTTGTGAGACCGGTCACCGCCCCTCGTTAGGGTCTAGAAGCATATACACTAGTCTACTCCGGAATATCGATACCCAGTCTCGATACTCCCACGACTAGGGATATTTAAGGGTGTGCTTATGGACAACCCAGCTCCCACATATATGATCGCCATCATAATGCTAGTTGTCAAGAAACAATCCTACGGGCTTCATCAAAGATGAAGACAAACCAGATAGCACACTATCATCTCAAGTAAGACTGTTATACCTATATAGCCCTCCCCTCAATCATCATAATCGCCTACTTGCGATCACAATAATTGCCTTGAGGGCACTATACCCAAAAATCTTCCACTTGCACTTAAGGCCAATTAGTGCGGTATCGCATACCCACAGCTCGTGTGCTACCGAATACCCAACTTCTCTACTAATCAGTTTCGCAAACCATGTTTGTGAAACTTAATTTGTTCGAGAAATAGCCTTAGTGAGTGGATCTGCTACAATGTTCCAACTTCATCTCTCTATATCTTAACTTTGTGGAGATTAATAATCTCCCAAAGTGAGTGAAACCCCGCCTCAAGAATTTATCTGGATACATGATGTGACCAAGTTCATCAATGAACAACTCCATTCAACAAACTTCTTAGACTTTATCCTCTATTGAGTTATAACCGGCATCCTGCACCATGATTACCTCATTATCCCTAGTGGAACACTATCCAATATACTGATCCTTAGAGGAGGCTAAACTCAAAACTCTGACATCGTCTCTGTCATTTAGGTCACCTTGGAAGCCTGAACTGATAACCGCTTCCCAGAGGAGGCTGCCGTTATCTTATACCAAGAACATCCTCTTATATTCTTTACTGCTTCCATTTGTTTCTCGAGGATTGGATTAATATATTCTTGTTGCAACTAGTGCAAAAGCAATATCTGGTGTTGTACATGACATTGCATAATTGAATCAATTGCCTAAGCAAATGATATGTCATTCATGCCAGTCTCTCTCTTCATCAGTCCAAAAGACATCCCTTCCAGAGACGGTGACTTCATCACCTGCGGGTACATCACCATGCTAGGAGTCGTCCATTCTAAAATGCCTTTAGAATGCTGTCCATGTACCCGATTTGGAAATTTCCTAAATCTAGATCTAAAACCAGAATTATCTATCTGGTATTGTACAAGACATTACATGATTGACTCAATTGCCTAAGCAAATGATATGGCATTCATGCCAGTCCCTCTCTTCATCAGTCTAGAAGACATCTCTTTAGAGTGGGTGACTCCACCACCTGCAGGTACACACCATGGCAGGAGTCGTCTATTCTAAAATACTTTTGGAATGATGTCAGAGTACCCGATTTGGGAAACTTCCCAAATCTAGATCTAGTCACCAAAATTCCTGATATACTATCCATTTCCAACATGGAGAAAAACACTGTATGGAAACCAAAATTTGACCAATTGTAGTACAGGAACATCTCTTCCTATCTGGAGTATATCATCCAAATCCCAGGACAATACTCCCTACATCTTTCTTACTAGGTCCATCTTTTATTTTGATGAAGTTAATCACCTTGAATGTCACATCAAAACAGATGATCCGTCTCCGCTATCCATGCTTCAGTCTACGAATAGACATAAGCAACTTACACACCTTCCGCTGCTCCCACTGACTACGATAACCCTCTGGCAGAGTCATATACACGTGCATTTCCAAAATCTCATTTAGAAAGATGTTATAGTCATCCACCTGCCAGATATCATAACCAAATAACTGTATCAGCGCTAAGTCATATCCATATGGACTTCAGCATAGACACTAAAGTAAAAGTCACGTCACAATCCTCAACGGGTATTTGATAAAAACTCTTTACAACAAGTCTAGCCTTATTAGATTAGTACCTTTCCACCTGCACAGATCTCGAAAGATCTACTTGCTCCTCATAGGTTTTACCCCTTCAGGAGCACCCAGCACAGCCCAAAATCCATAACTTGCTGAAGTGCGTGGAGTCCATCTCGGGTATGAAATACCTGGTCACCTAGAAATTACCACTTCCTATGACCTGCTGATAACAAGTAGGGGGAATAGCAGTGTCAAGTCATATCCATATGGACTTCAACATAGATACTAAAGTAAAAGTCACATCACAATCCACAACGGGTATTTGATGAAAATCTTTACAACAAGGTTAGCACCTTTCCACCTACACAGATCTCGAAAGATCTACCTACTCCTAATGGGTTTTACCCCCTTCAGGAGCACCCAGCAAAATCCAAAATCCATAATTTGCTGAAGTGTGTAGAGTCCATTTTGGATATGAAGTATCTGGTCACCTAGAAGTTACCACTTCCTATGACCTGCTGACAACCAGTAGAACCAGCATCACCATGATGCCGACCTCCCTGTCACCGTCTGCGAGAAAACTGAAGTATCTCTCGGGTGTCTGAGGTCACCTACTAAAATCTGCAGAATGGCTAACGGTTTGTCAAGTCCAATTGAATCCTTAGGTTCTACCAATTTTTTGGTAACCGTTTATGGTTTTGGAATCACTTCCAATTCTACCATACTCCCACTAGTTTCTTTTGCAAAAAGATCCTTTTATAAAATGGTGGCGAGTCAAGAACAATATAACTATTCATCTTAAAAATGGTAGAAACAAAATCCTAGCGAACGCTTGGGATAATCCACAAACTGCCATGACCGAAGCGTGCCTCGAGTTTGTCTGGATTTCGCTTTTAAATAGAACCCGGATAACTCTATATCTTAATAACCTCAAGATATGCAACCATTCTATATCCATATAGAATCAGGACACTAATTTAGATGGAACCAGATTCAAATATCATGCAACTGTTTTCAGTGCATATTACCTAATGGAAAAGGGCAATACAACATTACTTGTCATGGAGCACGTCCACGGATGAGTAACCTGTGAGAGAATCAAGTTATCGATATTGCTATGATGGAATACCTAGCATAAGTATCTACATCTTCGATCACCTCGAAGAATCCCGATACTTCAAACGTATGGTTCTCTACTTTATACTTATACCTACAAACTTCTCAAAATCTTTAGACTTTACATTACTACAAATGCGTGTCTAAAGCCAGAGAACTCATAGGTAATCCTGAATGAAGTAAGAGTACCAACCCCTTGTCCCGAAGGACATTGGAAAACATACATTTTCATGTATAAGTACTAAGTGTTGTTGGAGATAGTGCCCTCAGAGTCAATTATTGGATCACATGCATGTGATTGCAATGATTGAGGGAGGACATATGCCGGTAGGACAGTCTTACTCAAGATGATAGTATGCTATCTGGTTTATCTTTATCATCGTGTACTGCTTTATGTGACCTTACAGGTCACTATTGCGCGTTGATAGAGCCCTTAGGATTCTTGCTTGACGGCCAGCAGTATGATGGCGATCATATACGTGGGAGCTGGAGTCTATAAGCACATCCTTAAAAGGTCCCTAGTCGTGGGAGTTTTCGAGACAAGGCATCGACACTCAAGAGTAGACTAGTGTATACAGTCGAGACCCCGACGAGGGGCGGTGGCCTGTCTCACAAGCCACTGGTGTCAGTTGGTTCACCTAAGATGTATACATGTGCTCATTGGGTTATGAGTACACCGGACAGGACTCGCCGGGAACATGCTAGTTGGTTTTATACCTGATGTCAGATAGCAGTTCCCTGGTGACATATGTACAGGTTAGTTCATCGACCTGAGATCGTCATTTGTCTCATGTGAGTTCCCACTGTACTTTGATTACTATCCTACCATGGCTCAAAAGAGTCGTGCAAACAGGTTTTAGTTGGGTACAGTCCCGAGCCACATGGAGGCAGTCAGCGGATCTGCAGGGGTTCGTCTCTCCCGGTATTGGGGGTGAGATCGCGTTGTGTCTAGGAGAGCCCTTACACGAAGTCCTTGGCTATGGCAGGAGATTTACTGGTAGGTATTCCAGTAATATCTCAGGGTGTTCTGGGCTACACTCCGACACGACTTGTACCGCTTTTGGGGGTCTGACTTTTACCAACCCCCTAGGCCCGCCATGCGATACTCATAGACGAACGGACCGGACTGTATGGATATTGTCACTGACAGGCTCAGTAGGGTGTCAGGATGAGTTCGCTCATCGACCTCCCTTTTGGTCAATACCTGATAGCTCGTTACGTACGGCTAATACCTCTGACGTGCTAGTGGTTAAATCCACAGCCAAAGTATTGACGAGTCTTTAGAGTCCCCCACAGACAGTTTCTCAAGTTTCGGGCGAAACACTGTAGAGGCCGTATGGATATATAGCAGGGTTCGATCATGTACGTGCGGTATTCCACGGATCATGATCGGACGGATAATACTAGCGGGCTTTGGTTTAAGCCGAATCCTGGTATTATAGAGTGTAGATTTTATCTCATTGCATTTGTATTCGGTCGGAATACAAATACGGGTATGTATATACAGTCGCGGGTTTTCCTGTAATTTATTACGGGATCGTCTTTTTGAAGTTGCCAGTTTGTGTTCCGTTTCGGCCATTTTCCTTTCTATCTTTCTTTGGCTGAAAATTGGTGTGGAGGGGGTTATTTGAAAATGTGCAAATTAGCAAAGTGGATGGTGGTTTTTGTAAGTTGTTGTTTCATGATGGTTCTACCATCCTTTGACTTCCTTTTTGTTCATCATTACTTGACTTTTGTGATGAGATGGTTGATGAGGAGGAGACTTTGTGGTGATCATTATTTTCTCATCATCACTCATCATTCTCTCTTGCATTATTTGACCTCCCCCCTCTCTCCATCATATGGGCCGGCCACACATGAAGGGGGCTATCCAAAATTTGTGTGTGGGATTTTAATCTCATTTTGTTCATACAAAATCCCATGGCTCCATTTAAAAGTTCATTACTCCACCTCCACATCCAAAAAAATGGCAACTTCTTTAACCCCTTGAGACAAAGATTTCTATACTTAGTCTACAGCAATCTTGGACACGTCGGCTTGCCAACTTCGTGTCTGAGTTGACTCGGTTCAGAGGTGGGAGCCCGTAAAAAGACTCGGTGATGTGGTGCCCTTTCCGATGAGGAGATCGAGACCGGAGATGCCGCGGGGAGATCGGGATGATGGCTAAAGACCGAAGGACACGAATCGCTCGGTATAGCCCTCTACCCTTTCTCTAGTTAGATAGTAGTAGGTTAATGGTCCGATCCGGGTTTATAGTCCGCGGTAGCGCCGGTTTCTGTTTAAAGAAAAGTTTTTGTTTCCGCATTTTGGCCTAGTTCAGACGGCCGGGGCGCTGCCGTGCATTTACATGGTATCAGAGCCATGCCATTAACCTAGTCTAGCTTGCTCTAACATGTTTACAAGTTCAATCGAACGGATTTTCCAAAAACCGCGTTTCCATGTCACAGTTTCTGTCGATTTTATTTTGTGCTCTAAAATATTTTCTGGGCATGTCAGAAAATCGTGCAGGGTTTTTTAAGAATTCTGTGAAATTTTGGTTCACTGATATTCCTGTAGCACCGCGGAACCGCGGCCGTACCCTTGTTCTGGCCGCGGTTCCGCCACAGTATTGAGGCAACAGTGCACCAAAATTTCCAGATTTGTCCCTGACTTGGAATTGGGGTTTTTGGTATATTCTGTTTGGGCCCAGATTTATTTTGAGTGCTACAGTTGTGCTTGGGGCCCACTTCGGGAAATTTAGTCGATCGAAAATTTTAAACATGTTAGTTCACAGTATTTACATTATATCTGCGACCGTGAATGTCATTTGATCCGTAAATCCTGTCTAATTGCTATAGCCCTTTTAGACGGATTTACGAATGTGACATTCACGTTGATGTTCTGTGTTGTGCTGTGATGTTGCGAATTTGTCGTGGTGGATAGCCTGGATGCAATGGTAGTACAGTTTGGTTGTATATGTACATTTGATATTGCGGGGCGAGCGTCCGACATGTGGACTGCCATTACTGCCTGTTTGTATATTATTCTTTTGGGACACGACCGGGCTGAGGTCGATGTACCCGTTGTATATTTTTACTTTCTGTACTAGGATGACCCCGCGGTGGGGTGCACGGATAGCCGGGTTCTAGAGGGCAACGGGCCCGCATCTCATGGCTTTGAGACGGAGGGGGCTTTACTCTAGAATTGGCGGGCTATTCGCCGCACTCGTAGGGGGTACAGGTTGACCCAAGGAGGGGTGCCCAAGTTACCGGATTCCGTGAAGTGCTGGGTGGTCCATTCACGTTGCTGAAGGGGGCTGCCTCGCTTCAGGTTTTGGCGGGTGACTTGCCGCGCCCGTAGGGGTCTAGGATTTCATTGCACAGGCTATCCACACGACCAGGGGAACGTCGGGTTTCAGTAGCGGCTCTATGAAACCCGGGGATCCCAGATATCTGTAGTGTTCTGTGATGCTTATTACATTTTCTGTGATGTTGCATTTTATCATGCCTTGAACGATTATTATATATTGATATATATACTAGTAGATGTTGTATATGTTTTGCACCCGCGCTAGTCCAGTCCCCGCTCTGTCGTTAGTTAAGTAACCTAACGGGTGATGACAGGACCCAGTGGCGAATGCGGGTGGCATATACGTACATCGTATTTTCGTTCTTTATTGGTGTGATCAATTGATGGGACTGCGTTGATTCGGATCAATGCAAGCTAAACAAACCTATTCTGATGTTGTTGGAACAATTTTTAAAAAGCTGTTATTGCAAGGACGTTCTTTTTTGTTTTGCACAGTGGTATTCGGTTATGAATATCCAGCACCTCAGTCGACGAGGCAAGGGCCGAGATCCCTTCACCGGGAATGACCCTTTGGACAGAAGTTTGCGTCAGGGCAATAACTTCACTATAGTCGATTACTTTTGCTTTGCATCGTGGTATTCAGTTGGAATATCCTGCACCTCATTCTAAGGGGAAAGAGCCGAGATCCCTTTACCGGGAGTGACCTCTTTAGCAAAGGTTTTCGCCACTATATTTTTATATAAAGCTATCCGGTTCCTTCAACGATATCAAGTTCATTACGTTAAAGGTTTTTCGCCAAAAACCATTCATAGCTCTCCGTCATTTCAGACGGGTAGCATATAGTATTCATGCTATGTTTGTTGGTCTTAGTCAAGGCATAGTGTATGGTAGCTATTTGTTACTTTTCTGCAGTATAGATAGATGAGTTGGTTTGGGACAGTCGTATAGCCTTGTTGGCCCTAGTCAAGGGCTTGTACGGGTGGGTTCAAATTAATCTGGACAATGACGGGTAGAACTTAACATGTGACTTATGATTTGTTGGCCTTAGTCAAGGTCATAAGAGCATGGGGTAAAAATCACATCGGGAGTTTCTAAAGAAACTGAAACTTGCCAGATATGCGCATACCTTCTGGAGTGTGATAACGTGAGTGGATTCCGTCATGTTATCATGCGATGATAGTTGGATCCCGATTCCCACTGATGAGTTGGTTTACTCCTCGGGTGATCCCGACTAATTCTTCTTTCAGGTTTGGAGGAGAATTTGAGGTTACAGTGGGAGGTTTTCTGATTAGATAAAGTGATAACCATTCTGATCTAGGTTAGAGTGCACGCTGAGTGTTTCTTTTCTCTCTCTCTTTGGCAGCGACCTTGGCCTGACCCTTGACTATGACTCAGTGACCAAGTTGACCGAATCTTCTTAAAACACTGGCTTTTGGATTGTCAGAGTTGCATACCTCATTACCACTCCTACTTTTACCCTTTTCTCCAGAATACCCCGTATTATTACGAACATCCACTTCCATTGGATAAAACCATCGTATGGTTATATACGAACTCGAAGGAACTTGTTCCAGATTCGAGGATGGTTTCTGGTTCTGAAGAAAACGAATAGGACTATTCAGTTGTCTTTTCCTTTTACCTTCTCTCAGGTTGCGAGTGCTCCTTGGATTAGGACGGTACACCTGTTACGCTAATTGGATAGTCTTCATCCAAACCATAGGCTGGTGCCGAACGGTAGGGAATGAAGAAAACCATTTAGCCTAAACGGTCTACAGAAGGTATTAAGTAAAGACAAATAAAGGGATTAGTAAGAGGGCAAAGTAAACCGCGACTACTATTCATGACCAAACCAAGCATTTCTTCGCCAATCCTACATCACCTTTGTATTTCTCCAGAACACTCCGTATCACTACGAAGATCCACAGCTTATTTGGATACTCCATCGTATGGTTATATACGAACTCGAAAGGAACTTGTTCCAGTTCGGGGATGGATTCTGGTTCAGGAGAAATAGGAATAAGGTTTATTCGGTTGTCTTTTATCTTCACCTTCTCTCGCATTAAGAGTGCTCCTAGCATTAGGACAGTACACCCATTATGCTTATTGGATAGTCTTCTTCCAAACCATACGCTGGTGCCGAACGGTAGGGAAAGAAGAAAACCATTTGGCCTAAAGGGGTGTACAGAAGGTAATGAATAAAGACATATAAAGGGATTTGGAGAGATGGCAAAGAAATATATGGTTACAGTTGTGAATCTGGATAATGATAGAGGCATTACTAGGAATACCCGGATACCCCTACGAAACATTTCAATGTTTCAGTTTCACTGTGTACTGTTAAAAGAAAACTGATTTCCCAATTAGACGCTTGCTCCAGGGTATGTATTTACCAGGTCTGATTCTCACATCTGTATGGTTTTACAGATGATGAGTGAGAGTAAGTTATTGGGAATTAGGTGATCATCCTCATTATATCGGAATTCGTTGTAATTGGTGATATTTGAGGAAATAACCTGGGTTGTTTGCCGGACAGCAAATATTTGGTTTTGAATATCCGCTGTTATGCACCAATTTCAAATTGATATATCTGTACGTCTATTTTTATAGAGTAAGATATATCCTTTTGAAATTATGTCTATGACATTTACCTATATCAGTGGATGGTTAGGTAAGGAGCATTAAACAGCGGTGTAATTCTTCTTAACCATAAGTACAATTTTCAACCTACGACACACATGGATTGAGTTATTAGACTCAAGGGACTTATACAGAGTATTGTATGTTGTCCAGTGTCCATCAGGACAGAGGGGTTGGTACTCGTATTATATTCTGTTTACTTGTGACTTCTCTAGTTCTCAGACATGTGTTTCGTAGAAACACAAGGTCCAAGTTTTGAGAAGTTATAGGTATATGAATAAAGTAGAGAACCAGGTGTTGCAAGTATCAGGATTCTTCAAGGTGATCGAAGATGTAGATACTTATGTATGGTATTCAGTTGATAGTAATGGTTTTGAGAAACTTGTTTCTCTTTCAGGTTACTCATATCTGGATGCATTCCTAAGTTGAGTCACGCTAATAGGCCTCCTTCCATTTAGTTGACATGCATTGGAGACAGCTGCATGATTTGAATCTGGTACCAATTAAATCAGTGCCTCTGTTTCTATATTGGATATAGAACAGTTCATATCTTAACGATATTAAGGTACGGGGAGTTGTCCGGCTTATGCTTAAAACCAGACTCTGGATAACTCTAGGCACGTTTCTGTAATGGCTGTTTGTGGTTGATCCAGGCTATGACTAGGGTTGACTTTCTACCATCTGGAAGATCAATAGTGATATTGTTCTAAACTCACCACAGTTTTAAGTAAAATAGATTTTTTCAGAAAACGGAAGTGGGAGTATGGTAGAACTGGAAGTGATTCCAGAACCGCAAAAGATTACTGAAAATTTGATAAGAACCTAAAGATTCAATCTGGTTTGACATTCCATTGGCCACTCCGCAGATATGGTGGGTAACCTCAGGCACCCGAGAGGTACTCCGGTAGCCTCAAGGACGGTGACAGGGAGGTTCTTGTTTACCCAGACTTGACACTACTGTTGTTCCAGACTATGAGACCCGGCGGGAAGATGAATATAGCGTCGTTCTGAACTGGCTTTAGAAGCGTACGAGTATATGACTCTGCCAAAGGGTTGTCGTAGTCAGTGGGAGCAGCGGAAGCATAGTGGACAAGTAGCTTATGTCTATTTATGGATTAAAGCAGATATAGCGGAGATAGATCATCTATTTCTGATGTGACAGTCATAGGTTTGACTTCATCAGAATAGGGGATGGATCTGTTAAGAAGGTAGTAGGGTGTGATGTCCTGGTATTTGGATGACATACACAAAGTAGGAAGTGATATTCCTATACTACGATCGGTTATACTTTGGTTGTCACACAGTGGTTTCTCCACATAGGAATTGGGTATTATATTAGACATTCTGGTTACTAGATCTATGGTTTTAGATCTAGATTTGGGAAATGTCCCAATCAGGGTACTTAGACAGCATTCTAAAGGTATTTAGAATGGACGACTCCTGGCACGGTAGTGTACCTGCAGGTAATGGAGTCACCCTCTCTAAAGGTGTCTTACAGACTAAAGGGGAGAGGGATGTGCATGCTTGGAAGATCACTTACTTAGGCAATTGAGTCAATCATGAGATGTCAAGTACCACACCAGATGTTGTTTTTGCAGTAGATGCAATAAGTGGATATTGATCCAATCCTGGAGAAACATTCGGAAGCAGTTTTAAAACATAAGTGAATGTTCTAGGGATATGATAACGACAGCCTCATTCGGGAGATAGTTATCATTCCAGGCTTCCAAGGTGACCTGGATGACAGAGTGACTGTCAGAGTTATAGTTTTCCCTCTGACGAGGGGAAGTATTTTGGACAGATGGTCCAAGGAGACACTGAGGGAGGCATTACGCGGGATACTGATTAAGTTCAGTTGATAATACAGTCTAAGAAGTTTGGATTTGGAGTTCATTTATGAACTAGGTCCCATCAGATATCCAGACATATTCTAAGACAGGTATTGCTCATTTCGGGAGATGGTTTCTCCGCGAACTTGAGATTAAGAGAGACATAGAAAGAAACATCAGAACGGATCCACTCACTGAGGCTAATCCTCGAACGCATTAGTTTCGCAAACGGGTTTTGTGAGACTGATTAGTAGAGGAGTTGGGTGTTCGGTATCACACGGGCTGTGAGTATGCGACATCGCAATAATTAGCCTTGAGTGCAAGTGGGAGATTGTTGGAGATAGTGCCCTCAGAGTCAATTATTAGATCACAGGCACGTGATTGCAATGATTGAGGGAGGACCTATGCCGGTAGGACAGTCTTACTCAAGATGATAGTATGCTATCTGGTTTATATTTATCATCTTGTACTGCTTTAGGTGACCTTACAGGTCACTATTGCGCGTTGATAGAGCCCTTAGGATTCTTGCTTGACGGCCAGCAGTATGATGTAGACCATATACGTGGGAGCTGGAGTCTATAAGCACATCCTTAAAAGGTCCCTAGTCGTGGGAGTTTTCGAGACAGGGCATCGACACTCCAGAGTAGACTAGTGTATACAGTTGAGACCCCGACGAGGGGTGGTGGCCGGTCTCACAAGCCACTGGTGTCAATTGGTTCACCTAAGATGTATACAGGTGCTCATTGGGTTATGAGTACACCGGACAGGACTAGCCGGGAACATGCTAGTTGGTTTTATACCTGATGTCAGATAGCAGTTCCCTGGTGACATGTGTACAGGTTAGTTCATCGACCTGAGATCGTCATTTATCTCGTGTGAGTTCCCACTGTACTTTGATTACTACCCTACCACGGCTTAAAGGAGTCGTGCAAACAGGTTTTAGTTGGGTACAGTCCCGAGCCACATGGAGGCAGTCAGCGGATCTGCAGGGGTTCGTCTCTCCCGGTATTGGAGGTGAGATCGTGTTGTGTCTAGGTGAGCCCTTACACAAAGTCCTTGGCCAAGGCAGGAGATTTACTGGTAGGTATTCCAGTAATATCTCAGGGTGTTCTGGGCCACACTCCGACACGACTTGTACCGCTTTTGGGGGTCTGACTTTTACCAACCCCCTAGGCCCACCATGCGATACTCATAGATGAACGGACCGAACTGTACGGATATTGTCACTAACAGGCTCAGTAGGGTGTCGGGATGAGTTCGCTCATCGACTTCCATTTTGGTCAATACCTGGTAGCTCGTTACGTACGGCTAATACCTCTGACGTGCTAGTGGTTAAATCCACAGCCAAAGTATTGACGAGTCTTTAGAGTCCCCCACAGACAGTTTCTCAAGTTTCGAGCGAAACGCTGTAGAGGCCGTCTGGATATATGGCAGGGTTCGATCATGTACGTGCGGTATTGCACGGATCATGATCGGACGGATAATACTAGCGGGCTTTGGTTTAATCCGAATCCTGGTATTATAGAGTGTAGATTTTGTCTCATTGCATTTGTATTCGGTCGGAATACAAATGCGGGTATATATATACAGTCGCGGGGTTTTTCTGTAATTTATTACGGGATCGTCTTTTTGAAGTTTCCAGTTTGTGTTCCGTTTCGGCCATTTTCCTTTCTATCTTTCTTTGGCTGAAAATTGGTGTGGAGGGGGTTATTTGTAAATGTGCAAATTAGCAAAGTGGAGGGTGGTTTTTGTAAGTTGTTGTTTCATGATGGTTCTACCATCCTTTGACTTCCTTTTTGTTCATCATTACTTGACTTTTGTGATGAGATGGTTGATGAGGAGGAGACTTTGTGGTGATCATTATTTTCTCATCATCACTCATCATTCTCTTTTGCATTATTTGACCTCCCCCTCTCTCCATCATATGGGCCGGCCACACTTGAAGGGGGCTGTCCAAAATTTGTGTGTGGGATTTTAATCTCATTTTGTTTATACAAAATACCATGGCTCCATTTAAAAGTTCATTACTCCACCTCCACATCCAAAAAAATGGCAACTTCTTTAACCCCTTGAGACAAAGATTTCTACACTTAGTCTACAGCAATCTTGGACACGTCGTCTTGCCAACTTCGTGTCCGAGTTGCCTCGGTTCAGAGGTGGGAGCCCGTAAAAAGACTCTGTGATGTGGTGCCCTTTCCGACGAGGAGATCGAGACCGGAGATGCCGCGGGGAGATCGGGATGGTGGCCAAAGACCGAAGGACACGGATCGCTCGGTATAGCTCTCTACCCTTTCTCTCGTTAGCTAGTAGTAGGTTAATGGTCCGATCCGGGTTTATAGTCCGCGGTAGCGCTGGTTTCTGTTTAAAGAAAAGTTTTTGTTTCCGCATTTTGGCCTCGTTCAGACGGCCGGGGCATTGTCGTGCACTTACAAGAGTATACCAACTCAAATTCTGTGTTTTGTAAATTGAAAACTATATCTTGGTTAAGAATGTATTACACCGTTATTCAATGTACCTTACCTTATCCTCAACCGATAAAGGTAAATGTTTATAACACAATTTTCAAAATGTATATCTCACTTTATAAAATAAAGGTACAGATATTTCATTTTAAAATTTGGTGCATAACAACGGTTATTCGAAACCAAATATTTGTCGTTAGGCAAAATCCAGACGATTTAATTCGATATCACCAATTGCAACGAATTCCAATATTTAGGATCAAATCGCCCATTTCCCAATATTCTAGTCTTACTCATCATCTGTAACACCGTGTTGGATAAATGTATGCCCTAGAGGCCATTATTTGATAGTGGATATATCGTCATGTGTGTGTGTGTGTGTGTATATATATATATATTCAGAGGACATTCTTGCTCAACATGATAGTATGCTATCTGGTTACTCTTTATCTTGTCATGTTCACTTGATCATACATATTATTCATTTGGTACATGTTGATAAATCTCTTAGGGTATTTGCTTGACTACTGAGATAAGATGCAGATCATACTAGTGGGACATGCGTAGTTTATAAGCATATCCTTAAAATCTTCATATTCATGGGTGTATCGAGACGGGGCATCGATATTCCAGTATAGACTAGCGTATACGTTTCTTGACCCATATGATGGGCGATGGATGATCCCATATCTATTGGTGTTGGACATCAAAGATTGTATACGGGTGCTCGGTGGAGAATGGGTACACTGAACGGACTCGCCGAGAACTCCTATGTGGTATTATATCTATCGTCGGATAGCAGTTCTCAGGTGACACTGGTACATGTTAGTCTGTAGACCCGAGATCGTCATAGAGTCTTGTGTGTTCTCCCACTGTATTTTGATTTCCACCATACCACGGCTCTACTGAATCGTGCAAACAAGTGGCTTTTGGGTACAGCCCCGAGACACATGGAGGCAATGAGCAATAGGAGGGGTTTTGTCTCTCCTGGTATTGGGGGTTGATGTTGCGCTGTGCTCGATTGGCTATAACAGGAAGTCCCTGGCCAGGGCTGATGAGATTTACTGATAAGTGTTATCAGTAGTTTCTCGATCTGTTATAGGCCATACACTGGCATGACTTATTGAGTTATTGGGGTCGACGATACGATCCCTAGACTCGATATGCAGCATATCTGACGAAGAGACCGGACTGTACGGTAAGTGTTGCTGGTTGGCTCTACAGGAGTTTTGACAGGTTCACTTGTTGTTCTTCTGTTCGCTCAATACCTGGGAGCCGTTACGTACAGCTAGTGCCGCAGACGGTTTGTGGTTATGTAATATGATCACTGCCTACTGCAAGCGTATTGACGAGTCTTAGAGTCCCACAAAAGGGTTTCCTAGCTCAGGCGAAATAATGTGGGGTACACATGGGGATATGCGTGGGAGCTTGATTAAATGCGTGTATATGATACCATATTTTAATCTGGCATTTTCTATTGGTCGGGTCGTATGTGATATGACCGAATTATTAAATCAAGTGTTGATTTGATATCAAATGACCATTATCTCATTTATTAAACCCTTTCTTTATTTTGTATGCATGAATGTATGTATGTTTATATTGATATGTATGCACACATGCATGCATACATGTGTCATGGTTGATGATGCATTGGAGATGGCTATGCAATACTCACATGGAAACTATAATGATATTTTAATTATTGAGTTAAAAGAAAATGGGAAATAAATCATGGTTGATTCTTTTTTCTTCTACACATTTCTTAAAATATCTACTCTAACCATGGTTTCATTTTCTAATTATCTTTTTAACTCAACCATTAGAAATATCTAGATATTTTTCCATGCTTGGTTAAGAGTGGGTGTGACTCTCTCTTCTCTCATTATTATCTTGAGTTTATCTCTCTTGAGCTCAAGCAAGCCATTTTCTTCTCCTTCTTCCTTTAAGCTCTCTACCTCTTTCAAAGTGTGTGAAGAGAAAGAAAAAGAAAGGTTTTTTAGTGAGAATATTACCCACTTCACCAATCTATATTACTCTAGCCCACTAGTGTAGGTTGTTTGCTTCACTTCCACTTAGACCAAGTGAAGCTAGGAGCTTGAGCAAAGGGACTCCGTGGTGGATCGTCATGGACTTCGAAGGCTTCAAGCGAACCCGTTCTAACTCTAAGTAGAACCAAGGAGTCAAGGAGGAGAGGTTTACAAAGGTTTATTTCTCCCCTCTTAGTGTTAGACACTAATTAGTATGTGATACTTGCTACTTTTTACCCTAATCCTCTAGTTCGATTCTAGGTTAGGTTTGGTTAGCACCCTAGTTTTTTAAAGTTGCATGTTTGATACTTGTTAAATCCTAGTGAGGGTGCTAAGCAAACCCAGTAGTGGTATCAGAGCCAAGCTAGAGAATTAGACGATATTAGATAAATTACGAAACCGAAACAACTCCGAAACTTACGACCCAATACCCCAGTTTCTGTTGATTTTAAAAAGTCGTTTAAAATTTTTTTAACAGGTGCAGAATGTTACATATGATGTAACTAGAACACCATAGAAAAACGAGCCCCAAATGACAAGTATTGGCCGGCGAAAATACCCTAAAAACCGACATCACCGATCCATCAGTCAAATTGGGAATTGTATTTTCTGTGGCGTTCTGGTCTCTGGGGTTTTGGGTTGCAGGTATTGTTTGATTTTTCCAAGATTGCATGTGATGCTATCTTTCTGTAGTGGAAATTCGGAGTGTTTTCGTCGTCGTATTTTAACATCGTTTCGGGTTTGATATATATGTGATACAATATTTAGAATCTACGATAATTAGTTTTGTGAAAACTAGTTAGTATTCTGTAAATCTGGCAATTTAGTCTCTTTTGATAGATTGCCACGGAGTTTCGATTCGGATCAAAACTCTGTCGCAATCTCTTATAGTACGCGAATATTCGTCGGGTAACATTACTAGATAGCCACGCCCCAAAACCTCGACCAAGTGACTGTAGGAGAACCCCGTTGCCAAAGGCATCCCCTCTGGTGCTCGCGGCCACGGTGTTCCACCTAAGTGCACTTCGTCGACGGCATCAGGGATACGACCATCTACTAATGTTTTCGACGAGTATTCGATCAAGTAGACGGGAATCTTGTTGAATTACCCGACTAGGTTTTTGAAAATGTGTTTTCAATATGAGACTAAAATGCAAGGTTTATATGTTAGGCATGAAATTCGGGGTATGAGATATTCCGGGTTTATGATGTCTACGGATGTTGCGGATTCTAGTTATTGTAGTTTTCGTTTTCTTTTCTGCGACCGTAAGTGCAATATGTGGTGTATCGCCGGTTTCGTTGCTATACGTCAACGACAATTGGGATACACATATTTACTTATATTGATGACATGTGATATTATGTGTTGCTGTGATATGGTGTATAGGATCATCGTGAATGGATAGCCGGGGGTTTTATGTGAGATGAGAGTTTTTCTTTTCATTCATGTAATATTCATTGTATGTAATATTCTTTTATTGGGTCACTTCCGGGTTGAGGATGATGTCACCATTGATGTATATTATTTACTTTTCCGCATTAGGATAGACCCAAGGTGGAGAGCACAAGTGACCGGGTTCTTGAGTCCAATGGGAGGCCATCTCGAGGAGTCGAGAACAGGTCTCCTAACTCTAGAATTGGCAGGGTCTCTTGCCGCTCTCGTAGGGGTCTAGGGGTGTGGGCTTGGCTATTCATCACGACCATGGAATCCGTATTTTCTATCGTTGGCTAAATATAAAATACGGACCTCCTAGTATATCCTATATTTTCATATATGTGCTTCTGCTGTTGTTATTCTGTAATGTGATCACTTTATATGCTGAGACGAATGTTATATTATATATATATGATATATAATAAACATTGCTTATGTTTTTCATCCGCGCTAGTCCTGCCCCCGCTCTTTCGTTAGTTAAGTAACTTAACGGTGCATGACGGGACCCCGTAGCGAATGCGGATGGCATAAGCATACGTTCTATTTTCGTTTCTTTTCTGTGATGGCTTAAGGACTTAAATGATGGGACTACATTAATGAGATTAATGTAAAGAAAAGAAACCTAAAAGATGTTGTGGAATCGAATTTGAAGCTCACTCGGCCTTTTTATGAAAAAGCATGTTTCAAAAATGCGGAGCTTAAGCCACTCCTTTTGAAAACTATTTGATTCTACAATGATATCAAGTTCAAAGCGTTAAAGGTTTTCTTAAAAACCACCCGCAGCCCTCTGTCATTTTAGGAAGTAGAGTACTTAGTATTCGTGCTACGTATTTTGACCATAGCTAAGGCGTAGTGTACGGTAGCTAAGTGATGTCTTCCTACACAGCATATGATGCGATTAGTTAGGACATTCATATGAATATGTTGACTATAGTTAAGGGTCATATGAGTGGGTCTAATTAATCATGAAATGACGGGTAGAACTTGACTAGTGCTTATGATATGTTGACCATAGTTAAGGTCATAAGTGCTAGGGGTAAAAACCATATCGGGAGTTTCAAAAGTTGAAATTTGCAATGAGATTGCATGCCTTCTATATGATAGTATCCCACTATGAGTAAGAGTTGCTCCCAGGAGAGTTTTGCACTTTACAATTAGCTAACTCATTAGGTGTCTAGAAAGGTGTCAACGAGGTTATGCCCCTAGGAAAACGAGGTTTACTATAATTAGGTCCGTGCGAAAGCACGGGGAACCTCCTTCAAAGTACCGACACTGGCCTGGCTGAACGGTTAGCGAAGTTGTAGAATGTAATTAATCCTGGCTAATTTTCTTTTTAAGGTTTGAAGAAAATTTTGATAAAAGCAGTGGGAGACATCGATTAGATAAGATAATAACCAATCTAATTTTTGCAAGAGCTTTCGCTGGGTGTATTCTTTTCTCTCTCCTAATGGCGATACCCATGACTTGACTTAAGCTTCTGTTAGAGAAAAATAAACTGACAGGACCCAACTATAAAGACTGGCTGAGGAATATAAACATTGACCTTACATATGATAAGGTATCATATGTCCTCACTTCCTCAGCCCCTCCCAGCCCAGGCCCTGAATCTTCTATGCGGATAGGGAAATCCGCAAAACATGAGATATTGACTGTGCCGCTGCCAAATGCCTTACGCTTGTCTCGATGGACAATGCACATCAAAAGCAGTATGAGAGGATGGACGTTCAATCCATCTTTCTCCAAACAAAGGAGTTGTATGGAGAGCAATCTCGTACCCTGCTCTACAGGGCATCTAAAAAGCTGTTTCAGATGAGAATGGCTCCTGGCACACCAGTAGGTGATCATGTCTTGAAGATGATAGCTCTTATTGAAGTGCTTGAGGGCCTCGGATGGACAGTGGAGAACGAACAGTATGTTGATATTATTCTACAGTCTCTTCCCCTTGCCTTTGCTCCATTCATAGTGAACTTCAACATGCACAATATGGAGAAGTCACCACCTGAACTTCTCAATATGTTGAGAAGTGCGGAGAGCACGTTCAAGGCAAAGACTCCCTTTCTGATTGTTGGGCAATCTTCCTCTTCCGTCCCAAAAGCCAAGGCTAAGAGAAGGAATAAGAAGAAACACACCAAACCGAGAGGTGGAATCAAAAAGGCACAAGAGAGAGACAAATCCAAGGCTGAGAAGTCAGCAAAAGGAGAATGTTTCTGCTGCAAGAAGTTGGGGCACTGGAAGCGAAACTGTATTGAGTACATTGCTGATCTCAAGAAAAAGAAGCATAGTGATGCTTCCACTTCAGGTGTGTTTGTGACTGAAAACTGTTTTTCTATAAACTCTGATTTATGGGTATTTTATACCGGTTCGGGTTCTTACATCTGTAATTGTGTGCAGGGACTGAGAAATAGCAGATTTTTGAAGACCGGTGATCACACTCTCCGAGTTGGAAATGGTTCCAATGTACATGCAGTATCAGTGGGAGAGTATCACCTGGGGTTGACATCGGGTTGTATATTGGTTATGAACCCATGTTATTATGTACCTAGTATGTTTTGTAATATAATATCCGTTTCTTCGTTAGACAATGAAGGATATCATTTTGTATTGCAGAATAATGTTATGAAAATTAAACTGAATCAAGAGTTAATTGGGTATGGTACACTTAATAACGGGATATACGTCCTAAATCAACACATAGTTTTCAACATAAAACACACAAATAAAAGAAAATTTTCAGATATAAATGAAGCTTTTCTTTGGCATTGTAGACTTGGCCATATTAATGAAACAAGACTAAATAAACTTCATAAAGATGGATATTTAAATCCTTTTGAATATAAATCTTATGCGGCTTGTCAGTCTTGTATCAAAGGGAAAATGACCAAAACTTCGTTTACTGGACACGGAGAAAGAGCTACAGAACTCTTAGGACTCATACATAGTGATGTATATGGGCCAATGTCTACACATGCGAGAGGCGGTTTTTCTTACTTCATAACTTTTACTGATGATTTCTCAAGATTTAGACATGTGTTTTTATTAAAGCATAAGTCTGAAGCTTTCGAGAAATTTAACGAGTATAAACTTGAAGTAGAAAAATAAACAGGTTTGAGCATCAAGAAACTTCGATCGGATCGAGGTGGAGAGTGTCCGAGTACAGAGTTTTTGGACTTCCTAAAAGAGAATGGGATTCTCTCTCAACTCACTCCTCCTTACACACTACGGCACAACAGTGTGTCAGAGCGGCGGAATCATACCCTATTAGATATGGTACGATCCATGATGAGTGATGCTGAGTTACTTCTCTCCTTTTGGGGGTATGCATTGAAGACTGCAGCATATCTGTTGAACGGGGTTCCAACCAAGACCGTGTCTACTACTCCAAATGAGATATGGTATGGGAAGAGACCATCTCTTAAACGAGTTAGGATTTGGGGTTGTCCGGCTTTTGTCAAAAAGCAAAATCCATACAAACTCGAGACACGGTCAGTTCTGTGTATATTTGTGGGATATTCAAAACATTAATTTGGATATCTTTTCTACCACATAGAGGAACAAAGAGTGTTTGTTTTCAGTATGCCACATTTTTAGAAAATGAAATTTTTTCAAATAACATGCATGGCAATACGGCAGAACTAGAAGAAGTTCTAGAAACACAAGTTACAAATGACGACTTGGTTGAACCTGATATTGTAACAGAATCTTATGAACCTCTGCCACTCCGTAAATCTAGTAGGACTTCTCGCCCACCGGAGAGATACTACGGTTTCCTCATTGATGGTGATAGAGAAGATTACATCATGGATGATGATGCCCTACTAGTTTTCGCAAGCTATCATGAGTGGTGACTCTATTAAGTGGCTGGATGCCATGAGATCCGAAATGGAGTCTATATACACCAACAAAGTATAGACTTTAGAAGATGTACCCTCTGGGGTAAAACCCGTAGGGTGCATATAGATATTTAAGAGAAAGATCGGTGTAGATGGGCAGGTGGAGACCTATAAGGTAAGGCTTGTAGCAAAAGGATTTCGTCAAAGATCGGGATTGTTCTATGACGAAACTTTCTCTCATGTAGCCAAGCTTAAATCCATTCGGATCCTACTTGCTATTGTTGCTCACTACGACTATGAAATCTGGCAGATGGACGTTAAAACTTCATATCTAAATGGTGATTTAGAAGAGTGCGTTTATATGGATCAGCCAGAGGGCTTTGTTGATAGTGGGAGCAGCGGGAAAGCATGTAGGTTGCTTAAATCCATTTATGGATTGAAGCACACATCACGGAGTTGGAACATCTGTTCTGATGATTTGATCAAAGAGTTTGATTTCGTCAAAAATCTAGATGAACCTTGTATTTATAAGAAGATTGTATAGAGTACTGTCGCGTTCCTCGTATTGTACGTAGATGACATCCTCCTGATAGGAAACGATGTTCCTATGCTACAGTCGGTCAAACTGTTCTTATCACAAAGGTTCTCCATGAAGGACCTGGGTGATGCCTCGTACATATTGTCCATTAAGATCTATAGAGATAGATCTAAAAGGTTGTTGGGATTGTCCCAATCCAGGTACATTAACACCATCCTAAAGAGGTTTAGTATGGAAGATTCCAACTGTGGTGCCTTACCCGCTTGTCACGGAATCACTCTCTCCAAGAACTTTTGTCCAAAGTCTGATGAAGAGAGAGCTCGCATGAGCATTATACCCTACGCTTCTGCCGTATGATCTATAATGTATGCGATGTTATGTACTCACCATGATGTAGCTTATGCACTAGGTGTAGTAAGCAGGTATCAATCCAACCCAGGGGAGAAACACTGGACAGCTGTGAAGAACATTCTTAAGTACTTACGAAGGACTAAAGAAATGTTCTTGGTGTATGGTAACGGGGATCTCCAAATGGAGGCCTTTACCGATTCAAGCTTCAAGAGCGATAAGAATGACAGCAAATCTATCTCAGGGTTTGTATTTACCCTCAATGGAGGGGCAATATGTTGGAAGAGTTCCAAACAGGATGCGGTTGCAGATTCTACGATGGAAGCTGAGTATATTGCTGCAAATGATGCTGCCAAGGAAGCCGTCTGGATGAGGAAGTTCATCTCGGAACTAGGAGTAGTTCCAACTATTATTGATCCAATACCATTGTATTGTGATAATAATGGGGCTATGGCGTTGGCCAAAGAACCTAAGTCCCATCAGTGATCTAGACACATCCTGAGATGATATCATTTAATCCGGGTGATAGTTGATCGCCGCGATCGTGATTCGGAGTGTAGATACAAAGAATAACACCGTGGATCGACTCACCAAGGTTCTCCCTCAGCCGCAGCATGAGCGAGTTTTTGAGATGTTGGGTATGAGATACGCCAATAATTGGCCTTAGTGCAAGTGGGAGATTGTTGATATATGTATGCCCTAGAGTCCATTATTTGATAGTGGATGTATCGGTATATGTGTGTGTGTATTCAGAGGACATTCTTGCTCGACATGATTGTATGCTATCTGGTTACTCTTTATCTTGTCATGTTCAATTGATCATGCATATTATTCATTTGGTACATGTTGATAAAGCCTTTAGGGTATTTGCTTGACTACTGGGATTATGATGCAGATCATACTGGTAGGACATATGTAGTTTATAAGCATATCCTTAAAATGTTCCTAGTCGTGGGTGTATCGAGACGGGTCATCGATATTCCAGTGTAGACTAGCGTATACGTTTCTTGACCCATATGATGGGCGATGGATGATCCCATATCCATTGTGTTGGACATCAAAGATTGTATACGGGTGCTCAGTGGAGACTGGGTACACTGAACGGACTCGCCGAGAACTCCTATGTGGTATTATATCTATCTTCGGACAGCAGTTATCAGGTGACACTGGTACAGGTTAGTCTGTAGACCCGAGGTCGTCATAGAGTCTTGTGTGTTCTCCCACTATACTTTGATTTCCACCCTACCACGGCTCTAGTGAGTCGTGCAAACAGGTGGCTTTAGGGTACAGTCCCGAGACACATGGAGGCAATGAGCGATAGGAGGGGTTTCGTCTCTCCCGGTATTGGGGGTTGATATTGCGCTGTGCTCGATTGGCTATAACAGGAAGTCCCTGGCCAGGGATGATGAGATTTACTGATAAATGTTATCAGTAGTTTCTCGATCTGTTATAGGCCATACAACAGCATGACTTATTGAGTTATTGGGGTCGATGATACCATCCCTAGACTCGATATGCAGCATATCTGACGAAAAGACCAGAATGTACGGTAAGTGTTGATGGTTGGCTCTACGGGAGTTTTGACAGGTTCGCTTGTTGTTCTTCTGTTCGCTCAATACCTGGGAGCCGTTATGTACAGCTAGTGCCGCTGACGGTTTATGGGTATGTGATATGATCACTGCCTACTGCTAGCGTATTGACGAGTCTTAAAGTCCCACAAAGGGGTTTCCTAGATCAGGCGAAACAATGTGTAGGTTGTTTGCTTTACCTCCACTTAGGCCAAGTGAAGCTAGGAGCTTGAGCAAAGGGACTCCGTGGTGGATCGTCGTGGACTTCGAAAGCTTCAAGAGAACCCATTCAAATTCCATGTAGAACCAAGGAGTCAAGGAGGAGAGGTCTACAAAGGTTGTATTTCTCCCTTCTTAGTGCTAGACACTAACTAGTATGTGATACTTGCTACGTTTTACCTTAATCCTCTAGTTCGATTCTAGGTTAGGTTTGGTTAGCACCCTAGTTTTTTAAAGTTGCATGTTTGATACTTGTTAAATCCTAGTGAGGGTGCTAAGCAAACCCAGCACACCGTACAGATGTGAGATCCAAATCTGGTAAATACATACCCTGGAGTTAGAATTGATTTGGAAAACAGTTCTCTATTACATGTACACAGAAAAACCGAAACATGAAAAATGTTTCATAAAGGATGGTCAGGTATTCCTAGTAATGCCTTTTCCAATATCTAGATTTATGACAGTAGTCGCAATTTCCATTGCCCTCACTTCAATCCCTTTATATGTCTCTGCATTTTACCTTCTGCACACCGCGCTTAGGCTAATTAATTTTCTTCCTTCCCTACCTTTTAGTACCAGCCTAAGGTTAGGAAGAAGACTATCCAATAAGCGAATAGGTGTACTCTCCTAATACAAGGAGCTCTCGTAATCGAGAGAAGGTAAAGGAAAGAGACAACCGAATAATCCTATTCAATTTCTCCAGAACCTGTGGCCATCCTCGATTGAAGCAACTTCTTCGAGTTCGTATGTAACTATACAATGGCTGTTCCAAGCAATATGGATTATCATAATGATACGACGTGTTCTGAATAAATGCAAAGGTTAAAGTGGGAGTGGCAGAGATATATGCGACTTTGTCGTGAATCAAGACAAGCCAAAGCCAAAGGGTGTAAAAAGGTTCAGTCAAATTGGTTCATAAGTTTTTAAGGTAAGTCGTGGGTCGTTGTACCATAGAGAGAGAAAAGAAACACTCAGCATGCATTCTATCAAGATTAGATGTGTTTTCACTTTATCTAATCAGGATGGCTCCCACTGTTTCATCGAATTCTCCTTCAAACCCTAAAAGGAGAACTAGTCGAGATCATTTACACTTTTACAAGTTCGCTAACCGTTCAGCCATGCCAGTGTTGGTACTCCGAGGAAGGTCCCCCGTGCTTTCGCATGGACCCAATTAATAACCCCGTTTCCGCATAGAAGTAACCTCGTTAACACTTTCTAGACACCTAATAGGTTAGCTAATTGTGAAGTGAAAAATCTCCCGAGGAGTAATACATACTCATCAGTGGAAATCGGGACCCAACTATCATCATGTGATAACCTGACGGAATCCACTTAAGTCACCACACTCCAGAAGGTATTTGCATGTTAGTGTTTATGCCTTAGAGGCCATTACTGTATCATACTAGTTTGTATATTACTTAATGGAAGCTTGGGATATTCACAGTTGTATTAACAGTCTTGCTAAAAATGGTAGTATGCTACTTGGTTTGTATCTACTTTAATATGTGAATGTGTTTCTTTTAACATATCGCTTATACATATTAGTAGAGCCCTTAGGATCTTTGCTTGATTACCAGCGTTGTGATGGTAGTCACACTAGTGGGGGCTGGGTAGTCTATAAGCAACATCCTATACAGGTCCCTGGTCGTAGGATTATCGAGACGGGGCATCGATTCTACGGAGTAGACTGGTGTATACGCTTCTCATCCCAGCATGGGGAGATGGTCTGTCCCACAGCCATCAGTACGTCGTACTGGAGATAGTATGCAGGTGCTCGTTAGGTTACGGGTACACTGGACATGACTCGCCGGGAACTGCAGGTTGGTTCTATACCCATCGTCAGATAGCAGTTCCCACGTGACATGAGTACAGCTTAGTCCGTCGACTTGACACTGCTACTTCGCCTCGGGTGTGTTCCCACTGTACTTAGATTACTACCCTACCACGGCTCAAAGGAGTCGTGCAAACAGGTAGTAGTTGGGTGCAGTCCCAAAGCACTTGGAGGCAGTGGCGGTTAGACAAGATTCATCTCTCCCGGTATTGGGGGTTGATATCGCACTGTGTATGGAGAGCCATTACGCAAAGTCCCTGGCCAGGGCAAGCGAGATTTACTGGTAGGTTCCAGTAGTTTCTCAAGGTGTAATAGGCTTCACTCCGACACGACTTATACCGCTATTAGGGGTCTGACGTTCACCGCCCCCTTGGCCTGATATGCGATAGTCCTAGACGAACAGACCGGACTGTACAGAGATTGTCACATCAGGCTCAGTAGGAGTTCGGATGGGTTTCCTCATCATCCTTCTTATCGACATCTACCTGGGGACCGCTACGTACAGCTAGTACCGCTTGCGGCCTATGGTTAAACCCACTACCAGCGTAGTGTCGAGTCTTTAGAGTCCCACACAGAGAGTTTCCCTACACCAGGCAAAAGGTGTAGAGGCCGTATGGTTTTTACGGCAGGGCCGCGATCACTTACGTACACTTATGCACGTACTATGATCGGGCAGATAATACTAGCGAGCTTTGGTTTAAGCCAGATTCTAGTATTATATAGATGGATTTATTCAGTCAAAGATTATCCGTGTTTTTCGGAAATACGGATGGGAGGGGCAGTCTCGTAATTTCTCGGGAAGCTTCTTGAAGGAGGTGACTCATTTTTGTTTATTTCTTTTATGATTTAAACTAAATGAGGTGGAGGATGAGGTGTAAGTTTCATTAAATGATCCATGACTCATTAGATGACTCATTAGATGATTCATCTAGTGAATTAAATGAAGCATGATGAATATTAGCTAGATATTTATTTTGATGATATTATTATGCTTCATGATATTCACAAATGAGAATAGTTCATTAATTATCACAAAACACTTCTCTCTCCTCCAGTTTTCATCTTCTTCTTCAAACCCTAATAGCTCTCATGAGTTGAGAATCCTAGGGTTTAAAGTGACTAAGTAATCCATCTAAATACTCTACACCCTCTAGGACTTCTAGATTAGCAAACTAGAAGCCGTAGTTATCTCAGATTCGATATAGGAGCTCGGACTATAGACTCTCGGGTGGATCGTCTTTGACTCGAGGAGGCCGTTGAGGTGCCCATGTTCCATAGAGCCTACGAGGTGTGGAGGACAGCGATGAAGACCCGAAGGACTTGTAACGTGAGGTATAACTTCGAATCCGAGTAATTAAACCTCAAGTAGTTTGCTAGCTACGGTTTGTGTTCGATCCTTGGTTTGAGTCGATGTTGCGAAGCTCGTAAAAATCAATTTTGCTAATTCCGCCTCCCCGAGGACACGTAGGGTGCGTGGCATCGACTTACAGCGCATGCATGGAAAGTTTCCCGTATATTTGAAACTCCTGATATGGTTTTTTCCCTTAGGACCCAAGGACCTTACCGAATAATCAACAAATCAAGGGTCATAGTCAAGTTCAACCCGTCATTATCTTGATTGTGTTAAACCTATCCACACGACCCTAAACGAATAATCAACAAAGTCGTATGACTATCCTAACTAATCCACATATCCTTACGACAGAAAAGTATTACAGAGCTACCGCACACTACGCCTCGGCGAATAGCAACGACAAACGTAGCACGAATACTAAGTAATACTAATATGAAATGACGGAGGGCTACGAATGGTTTTTGGCGAAAAACCATTAACGTAATGAACTCGATATCATTGAAGGAACTATAGTGGCTTTGAAATGGAGTGGTTTAAGCTCCGCTTTTTAAAACTAGTAACATAAACATTTGCTTAAGAGTGAACTCCCAATGAACGGATCAAGGCTCTTCCCTCATAGAATGAGGTGCGGGATATTCCTAACCGAATACCTATATTCAAAGCAAAGGAATATGATAATAAGTTTTGAAGAAAACCGAGTAGTTTTAAAATTGGTTCCGACAATATCATTTAGGTATATTTTTCCTTGCATTATTCAGATAGTGCGTTCCCATCATTTTATGTTTCCAAACCACAAAAGAAATAACCAAAATAACATACTTTTTATATGCCATCCGCATTCGTCACGAAGCCCCGTCATGCACCGTTAGATTACTTAACTAACGGCAGAGTGGGGGCAGGACTAGCGCGGATGCAAAACATATAGAAGCATCTACTATATATATATAATTTATATATATATATCAATATCGCTGGCAGATAATAGTCATCACAGGCAGATAAAAATCATCACAAGCATGCGAACAAAAATATGGAATAGCGGATTATCTAAGAGCCCCGCGTTTTATTTGAGACATAAATGAGACGCTGCGTTCCTCGATCGAATGGATAACCGGTGCAATGAAGATCCTAGACCCCTACGAGTGCGGCAAGTTATCCGCCAATCCCCGAAGTGAGGCAACCCCAATCAATAAAGTGAATGGGCCACCCAGCACTTCACGGAATCCGGTAACTTGAGCATCCTTCCGTGGATCAACCTATAACCCCCTACGATTGCGGCGAATAGCTCGCCAATTTTAGAGTAAGGCCCCTCCGGTCTCAACTCCATGAGATGCGGGCACGTTTCCCTCTAGAACCCGGCTATTCGAGCACTCCTCCGCGGGGTAATCCTAGTACAGAAAAGAAAATATATATACAACGATGACATCAACCTCAACCCGGTCGTGCCCCAATAAAAGAATATACAAACTAGTAGAAACGGCAGTCCACATGTCGAACGCTCGCCCCGCAATAATCAATATACAAATGAATCTGAATTGTACATCTAACATTACACACAAGGCTATCCATCACGACAATCCATCCATAACATCAGTGCAACACAGAACATCAACGTGAATATCATGTTCGTAAACCCGTCCGATTGTACATATAGCAACCAGTCATATTGTACCGCTCTATGATATTCACGGTCGCAGAAACTAACATATGCACTGATAAACACGAATTCAAAATTTCGATCGATTAAAACTTTCTGTATTGGCCCCAAGTACAAACCAGTACTCAAACAAATCTGGGCCAAAACCAAACATCCCAAAAATCACATTTCCATATAATAGAGCACCTGAAGAAAATTGGGGCACAACGGCCCCAAGATAACCGCGGAATGTAACCCTTCGAAAACCGTTTAGGCAGTTTTTCGGTAATCGGCTAATTTTTCGGCTTTTTTCGTAAAAAGTCAAAATAGGTAATTTTCATTGTAGACCTAATTATACAAAATTTAGACAAGATATTACTATAATTTTGTCACTAAAATGTCACTTATAATTTTCTAGTTAAATAAATTTTTTTTTGTAATTAATTATTTTTTTTATTATTTTAAGCCTTTTTAAATACATTAAATTAGTGATAAATACAAATTTAATTGGGTAAATTTCATAATTAGGAGTCTTTATAAGCTGAAATATGGTGTTAATAAAATTATATCATGTCTTGCAAACTTTTGGTTTTAGGGTGGGAAAAATTTGTGAAAAAATGAAGTAAAAATGGGTTTTTTTGTAAAAAGGTTGACATGAAAGCATTAAATGATAACATGATGGGTTTGTAGACCTAGAAACTTCTCCCAAAAATCCCACACTCCCTCCTCAACCTACAGCCGACCCCAATCCTGCAGCAAACCCCCTCTTCTCACTTCTTTTTTCTTCATTTTCATGCTAAAATCCATTAAAAATCAACAAATTTCATTCACCCATTCAAAGCCAAACCCTAATCCATTCTCTCTTCAAACCAAATTAGTTCAAAAACATGATGAAAGGAGGCTTTCTTGGTGACTTGATCATGCTAGGATTCAATTGGTGAGGTAAAAATTCTAAACTAGTTTGTTAACTTGTAGTTTTATTGTGCTAAAATTGAAATTGGAAGTATTAATTTAGTTGAAATTGTTTGTTCATGAAAATCAAGAATGGGTTTTGATGTTGAGTTAGGGTTTGAAACATGGTTGTAAAAATTAAGTTAGGTTTTTGGTTATCTAATTGATTAGAATGGTTAATTGTGTAATGATACGCTCGCTAAATCGATAAATTTCGATGTTTGCATCGAATCGGTATGCTTTTTGCTTACTAGATTTTTATAAAAATTAGGATGTGATCTAATTGCGTTATATTAGCGATATAATTAGCTTCATAAACGACTATTAGAGTGCGCGAACGCGGGGTTTTGTCTAGCCGGGTTTTAGTTTTGTCGATTTCCCCGAAATGACGATTCTAGTTAAGATTTAGCGATTTTCGTGTGTTTTCCCGCGCACCGAGTGCACGTTATGTTTAATTCGAGAGCGTCGATATTTGTATATTGTGACTTGCATCGTTTTAGGATATGTAATCTTATGCTTGGTGTTGTGCAAATATAGGATTGGTCGGGGAAATATCGGACACGGCGCGTAAAGGCAAGGCGGTGGTCGGATCGGATTAGCGGAGATTTCAGGTGAGTAGATGTATTCATCTATGGGGAAATCGTCTGGATGACGCGATGCGCTCCCCCTAGTTAGGATTACCCTACTTTTTGCAAGATTTATTTTGTTAGCAAGCTTATCCATCCATGTACATTGCATACTCTTATAGCGAACAGTATATTAAATTGCATGGACATTCATCTATACTTATGCGATATCATTTCGTAGGACACGAACACCTTACCATTGGCATCTGTTGCACGCGCACTATTCATGTGACACACACGCCTTTGGTAAATGCCATGCCACGTGCACTATAGAACCTGTTTATCATAATATCGCCACTTGCATTCATACTTGATATATGAAATTGCATTGCATAAGTATACCTCGCATCATCATCATATTTATATAGATTTCTAGCCAAAATTCACATCGTATGCATTGATATCATAGACATTTATCATATATAACATGTGGACATTATGATTTTCTTGAGGATTTCAGTATTGCTGCGATTTCTGGATTTTGGGGAAAACCGCAAGAATTTAACAAAACCTTATATTTATCATTTTCAAAACAAAGTTGCGGTTTTCTCGTGATGTATGTGTCGTCCACCATGAGTTTTCATGTTTTCTGTTGGATTTCGAGACCCGATTCGAGGAGTGGATGAACCGTCTCGGGTACATGGTGGGCCCGGTATGGTACCCCGGGGCAAGAAGATCGAGTTGTAGACGATGAGCCTGGCAGGGGAAGGCTACCTACCGGTGATGTCTGGCGCGGCGGATATCCAGAGGATACCGACCGTTGTCGTGAGATTTATGATATGGGCCGATCCGGACTGACAGAGCTTGATATTGAGACAGATATGATTCCTATTTGGTGTCGATGCTTGACACGGGTTTTCAGATGATTTCTTGATGGTATTTAGCTATTATACAGATATTCATGTTCTAAAGTTAAGAATTCAATACCCTTAGCATTTAAAACACTTAAAGACTTAATAATGACATTGCATACCTGTGCATGCATACTAGAGATATTATATCACATATGGACATGCATGTTGTGGTGCATTGTGTGCATTCTTACGATTGCCTTATTAGATGTTATATTTACTCACGAGCTGGCAACTCACCACCGTTGTGCCACAGTGTCTTGCAGGTCGGACTCATCAGTCTTGTAGCAGCGGCTATCTTATCATCAGTCCCTTTTGCTCAGACTCGCGACATCGCCCGTAGGTGGGTTGCGAGCACACTTTATTTCTTTTGCTTTATCATTGTATCTAGTATTCTCCATCTATTATTTTATATTGTATATGCGACCTAGTGATGAGACTGAGAGATTTGTATATTTGTGGTTTCTTTTGGGTCGAGCTCACTTGAGCCGGCGTTGTGTTTTCTGATATTTGCGTTTCTTTTATGCTCTTTTCTTGATATTACTTATATATTGCATGTGGTTGTGATCCGCCTTGGGCGAAGAGCTAGCTCCCGCTTGGGGATGCCATTTTATGATTACAGGTTTATTATCTTGTTGTACCCATTTTGGGGGATAGGAAATACAGGGGCGACTCTGCCGAAATTTTTGGAAATTTTTGATGTTTTTAAGAAGGGATTCTTTGCAACTTAATTGATTTGAAAATCGTTTTCATTAAAGGTTTTCCTTCACTCTCTTTTGATTTTGGTTTAGATTTTTCTGGGCTTTGGCTGACTTAGGTTACGGTACGCCTTTAGACGTCTCGTAATCTAAGTGTCAGTCACGTTCCGTACTTTCGGGTCGTGACAAAGTTGGTATCAGAACGTAGGTTTTACCTTCCTGAGTGTAGGACGACCTTGGTAGATGGAGTAGGTGACTTAAGCAGAGTGGCGTAGCGTGGGTATGATCCGCGGCATACTTACGATACGGTACTCCGCCTAAGTAACCTTAGGACATAATTGCTTGTATTTCCTTTCTTGATTCCTTGCATTCCTTGATTCAATTGCAATGTCCTTATCAGTCCTGTTTCTTATTCTAGCTTCGATGCCGCCAAAGACTACGAGAGCTCAGCGGGCTGCCGCTAGAGATGAGATTCGAGCGGGCTCGTCTGAGGCGAGGATCGAGCGGGAGGATACGCCTACCCCTCAGGGTCATACTGATCCGCCTTATCCAGACCGTATTGCCAGACTAGAGGCCGGCATGCAAGAGTTGCGACAGATGATGGGATCTTTAGTTGAGTCCAGTCGGGCTCAGAGATCCGAGGACGTTCCTTCCACCGCACAGACCACGATTGTACCTGCTGCACAGATGGTCACTCCTGCTGCTACTACGGAGACTATCCCTGTTTCACTACAGGAGTTCATGAGATTGAGACCTCCAGCTTTTACCGGTATGGATGCGACAGAGGATCCACAGGCATTTCTTGATAGGATGGCTCGGATTTTCCGTTCGTTGAGGTGTTCTGATGATAGATTGGTGGAGTTTGCGAGTTTTCGTCTGGAGGGTCTTGCCCAGACATGGTACGATTCAGTAGAGAGAGGCCGAGCTGCAGGTCTGCCTTCTATGACCTGGGATGAGTTTACAGCTGCATTTCTTGCCCGTTTTCTTCCGGAGAGTGTCCGAGATGCTCGAGCCCGTAGTTTTGAGTCTTTGCGCAAGACTCCTGGGATGACAGTGTCGGAGTATGATATACAGTTTACCCAGTTGTCTCGATATGCTCTGTACCTAGTCGACACAGAAGAGAAGAGAATAAAGAGGTTTGTACGAGGGCTTGATACACAGCTATTCTTTGCCATCGGCACCCAGCACTTTGATACATACGCTGCCGCGATGGATGCAGCCTTACTTTTGGAGGAGCGTATTTCTGAGACTCCGGTCGTTTCTGGGCCGAAGAGGATCCGTACTGATACGCCAGCTCAGCGGCAGATGGGCAGACATCGTGATAGATTATTTCTGGGAGATGGCGGAGGCAGAGGATTGAGACGAGGTCAGTTATTTGGTTCATATCCACAGACCCAGCAGTCGTCTCCAGGATGTTTTCGGTGTGGGAGTCAGTACCACCGTGTCAGAGACTGTACTATGGGACGTCAGGGCGCGGCGACAGTCCTGCATGTGACTTTACCACCCTCACCACCTTCTCAGAGAGCTTTACTTCCTACTCCTGACGATGCTCCACGTCAGTCAGATGCTTCTAGAGGCCGTGGGCGTGGCGGTCCAGTTCAGAGAGGATGAGGCGACAGAGGTAGAGGCAGAGGCCGAGGTAGAGGCAGAGGACAGCCAGCTATTAGTGGTGGACAGGTCCGAGTGTTCGTGTTGACTCCTCAGGATGCACAGGCATCCAATGCCGTCGTGACAGGTACTCTGCCAGTATGTTCTTTTGATGCACGGGTATTATTTGATCCAGGCTCCACACATTCCTATGTATCCACGTACTTTGCACCGAGGTTGGGCCGAGAGTCTTCTCCGTTAGATCACCCGCTTGTCGTTATTACCCCGGTAGGCGAGTCTTTTGTTGCCCGTTTTGTGTACCGATCATGTTCCGTTCGTATCGGGGAGAGAGATTCTTCAGTTGATTTGATTCTCCTCGATATGCTCGACTTTGACGTTCTTCTTGGTATGGACTGGCTAGCCACCTGTTATACATCCGTAGATTGTCGTGAAAAAGCAGTCAGATTCAGTTTTCCTGGTGGGCCGGTTCTTGTTATTCAGGGAGATCGTAGCGCTACCCTTCCCAGCTTGATTTCTTCTCTTCGTGCTGGTCAGCTCTTAAGAAAAGGGTGTCAGGGATTCTTAGCCTATGTTTGTGATACTAGCTCCACAGAGGTTCCGTTGGATCAGGTCCCTGTTGTGAGAGAGTTTCCTGATGTATTCCCTGACGAGCTGCCTGGTCTGCCACCAGAGCGCGAGATTGAGTTCTGTATTGACTTGATCCCCGGCACAGGGCCTATCTCTATACCGCCTTATCGGATGGCCCCGGCGGAGCTGAGAGAGCTAAAGGATCAGTTACAGGACTTGCTGGACAAAGGGCTTATCCGACCGAGTGTGTCACCTTGGGGTGCTCCCGTCCTGTTTGTTAAGAAGAAGGACGGAAGTATGCGTTTATGCATTGATTATCGTCATCTGAACCGGGTTACTGTGCGGAACAGATATCCCCTACCCCGCATTGATGACTTATTTGATCAGCTCCAGGGTGCAGGGTTTTTCTCGAAGGTTGATTTACGATAAGGTTATCACCAGTTGCGGGTTCGGAAGGAGGATATTCCGAAGACCGCTTTCCGTACTCGTTATGGTCATTATGAGTTCTTGGTGATGTCGTTCGGGCTCACCAATGCCCCGGCAGCATTTATGGATTTGATGAACCGCGTATTCAGGCCGTATCTTGATCAGTTCATCATTGTGTTCATTGACGACATCTTGGTTTATTCTCGGAGCCGGGAGGAACATGAGCAGCACTTACGTATCACATTGCAGACTTTGAGGGAGCATCAGCTGTTCGCCAAATTCTCCAAGTGCGCATTCTGGCTAGACAGTGTCGATTTCTTGGGTCATGTGGTGACGAGAGATGGTATTTGTGTGGACCCGAGGAAGATCGAGGCAGTTCAACGTTGGCCTAGACCAGTATCAGTTACAGAGGTTCGCAGCTTTCTAGGTCTGGCCGGCTACTATCGACGTTTCGTCCAGGATTTCTCCCGCATTGCTGCACCTTTGACCGGGTTGACCCGGAAGGGGGTTCCTTTTGATTGGACCCAGGCATGTGAGGATAGTTTCCAGCAGTTGAAGACTCGTCTGACTACTGCACCAGTGTTAGCATTGCCTTCAGGATCAGGCGGGTTCGTGGTATATTGTGATGCTTCTAGAGTGGGGCTGGGATGTGTATTGATGCAGCACGACAGAGTTATCGCGTATGCTTCTCGGCAGCTGAGGAAACACGAACAGAACTACCCCACCCATGATTTAGAGATGGCTGCAGTGGTATTTGCACTTAAGATCTGGAGACATTACCTATACGGTGAGTCGTACCAGATATTCACTGACCACAAGAGTTTGAAGTATATCTTCCAGCAGCGAGATCTGAATCTGAGACAGCGCCGTTGGATGGAGTTGGTGAAGGATTATGACTGGGAGATTCTATACCATCCGGGCAAGGCGAATGTGGTGGCAGATGCTCTGAGTAGGAGGCCCGGAGGTGGCTAATCTTGTTTGAGCGCAGTACAGATGCAGTCGACGGCGGATTGGCAGGTGTTATGTGACAGCAGAGTGCAGTTCGAGTTTACTCCAACAGGGGGACAGCTGGCCCATTTCAGAGCACGCCCACAGTTACTTGACCGTATCCGCGAGGCACAGTCCGGCGATGCCCGTACATTAGAGATTATTGAGCAGATTCGGCAGGGCAGAGTTTCCGAGTTCGTGATTGATGATCAGGGGATACTTCGGTTTGGGACTCGACTGTGCGTGCCTGATTCAGAGGGACTGAGGCACGATATTCTCGAGGAGGCACATAGATCAGTATACAGTGTCCACCCAGGTTCCACCAAGATGTACCGTGATTTGAGAGAGGTTTACTGGTGGGACGGGATGAAGAAGGATATTACAGACTTTGTGTCGAGATGCCTGACTTGTCAGCAAGTCAAGGCCGAGCACCAGAGGCCAGCCGGTGAGTTACAGCCTTTGCCCATCCCTGAGTGGAAGTGGGAGCAGGTCTCCATGGACTTCGTTGTGGGTCTACCCAGGACCAGTCGAGGGTACGACTCTATTTGGGTGATTGTGGATCGACTGACGAAAGCGGCTCACTTCCTGCCAGTGAAGACCACTTTTGGATTTTCCCAGTACGCCCAGGTTTATATTGATGAGATCGTGCGACTGCATGGTGTTCCGACTTGCATCGTGTCCGACCGAGGCACCCAGTTTACCAGCCGGTTGTGGCAGAAACTTCAGGAAGCATTGGGCACCCGATTGAGTTTTAGCACAGCCTTTCATCCGCAGACTGACGGTCAGTCGGAACATACTATTCAGACTCTTGAGGACATGCTCAGAGCTTGTGTTTTAGATTTCGGTGGTAGCTGGGATCGTCATTTGCCTTTGATTGAGTTTTCCTACAACAATAGCTTCCAGGAGACGATTCAGATGGCACCTTTTGAGGCTTTATATGGGAGGAGATGTCGATCGCCTGTATGTTGGACAGAGCTCAGGGAGAGCAGTGTTTTGGGGCCGCAGATTGTACAGGAGACGACCGAGAAGATACAGCTGATTCGGGACAGGATGAGAGCAGCACAGAGCAGGCAGAAATCATATGCTGACAGGCGCCGTCGCCGACTCGAGTTCGCTGTTGGCGATCATGTTTTCCTGAAGGTCTCTCCGATGAAAGGTGTGATGAGATTTGGGCGGAAAGGGAAACTGAGTCCTAGATATGTTGGTCCTTTCGAGATCCTTGAGCGTGTTGGTCCAGTCGCTTATCGGTTAGCTCTTCCGCCCAGCTTCCCCGATGTTCACCCCGTATTCCATGTCTCGATACTCCGCAAGTACCTTCATGATCCTTCCTATGCAATTCAGCACCATATGATCCAGCTAGAGCGTGATCTTTCATTCACCGAGCAGCCGGTGGTCATTTTGGATCGGCAGGTGAAGAAACTGAGGTCGAAGGTTATACCGTCCGTCAAGGTCCTTTGGCGTGGCCCGAATAGCGAGGAGGTCACCTGGGAGACCGAGGTCGAGATGAGGAAGAGATATCCCCATCTTTTTGAAGGTACGCGTAGTTAAATTCTAAATTCGGGGACCGAATTTTCTTAAGGGGGGAAGATTGTAACCCTTCGAAAACCGTTTAGGCAGTTTTTCGGTAATCGGCTAATTTTTCGGCTTTTTCCGTAAAAAGTCAAAATAGGTAATTTTCATTGTAGACCTAATTATACAAAATTTAGACAAGATATTACTATAATTTTGTCACTAAAATGTCACTTATAATTTTCTAGTTAAATAAAAAAAATTTCGTAATTAATTATTTTTTTTTATTATTTTAAGCCTTTTTAAATACATTAAATTAGTGATAAATACAAATTTAATTGGGTAAATTTCATAATTAGGAGTCTTTATAAGCTAAAATATGGTGTTAATAAAATTATATCATGTCTTGCAAACTTTTGGTTTTAGGGTGGGAAAAATTTGTGAAAAAATTAAGTAAAAATGGGTTTTTTTGTAAAAAGGTTGACATGAAAGCATTAAATGATAACATGATGGGTTTGTAGACCTAGAAACTTCTCCCAAAAATCCCACACTCCCTCCTCAACCTGCAGCCGACCCCAATCCTGCAGCAAACCCCCTCTTCTCACTTCTTTTTTTCTTCATTTTCATGCTAAAATCCATTAAAAATCAACAAATTTCATTCACCCATTCAAAGCCAAACCCTAATCCATTCTCTCTTCAAACCAAATTAGTTCAAAAACATGATGAAAGGAGGCTTTCTTGGTGACTTGATCATGCTAGGATTCAATTGGTGAGGTAAAAATTCTAAACTAGTTTGTTAACTTGTAGTTTTATTGTGCTAAAATTGAAATTGGAAGTATTAATTTAGTTGAAATTGTTTGTTCATGAAAATCAAGAATGGGTTTTGATGTTGAGTTAGGGTTTGAAACATGGTTGTAAAAATTAAGTTAGGGTTTTGGTTATCTAATTGATTAGAATGGTTAATTTTGTAATGATACGCTCGCTAAATCGATAAATTTCGATATTTGCATCGAATCGGTATGCTTTTTGCTTACAAGATTTTTATAAAAATTAGGATGTGATCTAATTGCGTTATATTAGCGATATAATTAGCTTCATAAACGACTATTAGAGTGCGCGAACGCGGGGTTTTGTCTAGCCGGGTTTTAGTTTTGTCGATTTCCTCGAAATGACGATTCTTGTTAAGATTTAGCGATTTTCGTGTGTTTTCCCGCGCACCGAGTGCACGTTATGTTTAATTCGAGAGCGTCGATATTTGTATATTGTGACTTGCATCGTTTTAGGATATGTAATCTTATGCTTGGTGTTGTGCAAATATAGGATCGGTCGGGTAAACATCGGACACGGCGCGTAGAGGCAAGGCGGTGGTCGGATCGGATTAGCGGAGATTTCAGGTGAGTAGATGTATTCAGCTATGGGGAAATCGTCTGGATGGCGCGATGCGCTCCCCCTAGTTAGGATTACCCTACTTTTTGCAAGATTTATTTTCTTAGCTAGCTTATCCATCCATGTACATTGCATACCCTTATAGCGAACAGTATATTAAATTGCATGGACATTCATCTATACTTATGCGATATCATTTCGTAGGAAACGAACACCTTACCATTGGCATCTGTTGCACGCGCACTATTCATGTGACACACACGCCTTTGGTAAATGCCATGCCACGTGCACTATAGAACCTGTTTATCATAATATCGCCACTTGCATTCATACTTGATATATGAAATTGCATAGCATAAGTATACCTCGCATCATCATCATATTTATATAGATTTCTAGCCAAAATTCACATCGTATGCATTGATATCATAGACATTTATCATATATAACATGTGGACATTATGATTTTCTTGAGGATTTCAGTATTGCTGCGATTTCTGGATTTTGGGGAAAACCGCAAGAATTTAACAAAACCTTATATTTATCATTTTCAAAACAAAGTTGCGGTTTTCTCGTGATGTATGTGTCGTCCACCATGAGTTTTCATGTTTTCTGTTGGATTTCGAGACCCGATTTGAGGAGTGGATGAACCGTCTCGGGTACATGGTGGGCCCGGTATGGTACCCCGGGGCAAGAAGATCGAGTTGTAGACGATGAGCCTGGCAGGGGAAGGCTACCTACCGGTGATGTCTGGCGCGGCGGATATCCGGAGGATACCGACCGTTGTCGTGAGATTTATGATATGGGTCGATCCGGACTGACGGAGCCCGATATTGAGACAGATATGATTCCTATTTGGTGTCGATGCTTGACACGGGTTTTCAGATGATTTCTTGATGGTATTTAGCTATTATACAGATATTCATGTTATAAAGTTAAGAATTCAATACCCTTAGCATTTAAAACACTTAAAGACTTAATAATGACATTGCATACCTGTGCATGTATACTAGAGATATTATATCACATATGGACATGCATGTTGTGGTGCATTGTGTGCATTCTTACGATTGCCTTATTAGATGTTATATTTACTCACGAGCTGGCAACTCACCCCCGTTGTGCCACAGTGTCTTGCAGGTCGGACTCATCAGTCTTGTAGCAGCGGCTATCTTATCATCAGTCCCTTTTGCTCAGACTCGCGACATCGCCCGTAGGTGGGTTGCGAGCACACTTTATTTCTTTTGCTTTATCATTGTATCTAGTATTCTCCATCTATCACTTTATATTGTATATGCGACCTAGTGATGAGACTGAGAGATTTGTATATTTGTGGTTTCTTTTGGGTCGAGCTCACTTGAGCCGGCGTTGTGTTTTCTGATATTTGCGTTTCTTTTATGCTCTTTTCTTGATATTACTTATATATTGCATGTGGTTGTGATCCGCCTTAGGCGAAGAGCTAGCTCCCGCTTGGGGATGCCATTTTATGATTACAGGTTTATTATCTTGTTGTACCCATTTTGGGGGATAGGAAATACAGGGGAGACTCTGCCGAAATTTTCGGAAATTTTTGATGTTTTTAAGAAGGGATTCTTTGCAACTTAATTGATTTGAAAATCGTTTTCATTAAAGGTTTTCCTTCACTCTCTTTTGATTTTGGTTTAGATTTTTCTGGGCTTTGGCTGACTTAGGTTACGGTACGCCTTTAGACGTCTCGTAATCTATGTGCCAGTCACGTTCCGTACTTTCGGGTCGTGACACGGAACCGCGGCCAAATGCCATGATAGGCGGCGGTTCCGCGGCTAAAAGTTGGGCGTTTGTGCTCCAATTTAATCCTGGCCTCTATAATTGCCTGCATATAATTTTAAGGTAACCAGAATGATTTTTTGAACAATTTTAAAATTCGAACAGCGGGCATGCAAAATGGAAATGTGATTCGGAAACATCCGTCGATCGAAATTCTAAACAAGCGCAAATTATCTAGTTAAGGTTTATGGAGTGTCTCTGATACCATTTTGGTTTCGGTGCCCGCGCCGTGGAAACAACAGCCGAGGCAGAAGCGAAAACAAAAATTTTAGTGAATACCGAACACCCGTAGAACTCAAGATTCGATCCATAGACCTAAACTAGCTAACTAAAAGTGCAATAGTTGATAAAATACAACCTTTGTCGCGTGTCCACCCAATTGTGGAAGTGCCCTCCAAGCTCGTAGCCGCCGGGATCGCACTTGAGAATCGACCACCCTTGCCGAAGACGATCCAGTCGAGAGAATCCGGAGGAAGCTCTAACCAACGATCCAAACTTGCTAGGTTTGAATGGTCGGTGGTGTAGGAATACTTCACTAAAAAGTTTCTCTCATGAACCATGCTCAAAAATGGAGAGCAAGAAGAAGAAGGAGGAGATGAGGGAATGAAGCAACTATGGAGCATGAAGCTCAAGTGTGGAATGAAAAATCATCAAGTGCAAAAATGAAAGAGAGAATGGCTACATAAGCTTGCAACCATGATGCAATAGCGCACAATAAATGCACATCACCATCCAAGCCATCCCTCATCACCATGATTCATTAAAACCCATTTTCCACCTCATTTCCTTATTTGATTTTCCAATTGAAAATCAAATATGAGGTGTCCATCTTCTAGAAGTATTCCCGTATAAATACGGAATACTTCATCCGGTATATGTATCGCTACATATACGTGTATCCGTATAAAAATATATATAGCACCAAAGAGAGAAAATAAATAGTGAACAATAATACTAAAATATATGTATAAAAATATATATATAAATTATTAAATCAAAACCTGATTTAATAATCAGGTTTAATCCTAAGCCGGATAGTATTATCAACCGTCCGATCAAAGTCCGTGTATCGCGTACACATATTTAATTGGACCCCCTGCACGTACCAACGTACGACTCCTACATCTGTCGCATGAACCGGAAAACCCCTCTGTGTGGGACTCTAAAGACTCGACAATATGCTGGCAGTGGGTTTAACCACAAGCACGTCAGCGACACTAGCTGTACGTAATGGCTACCCAGGTACTTGTCGAAAAGGGGGTCGACAATCAAGTACGTCCTTACCCTACTAAGCCTGAATGTGGCAATCTCCGTATAGTCCTGCCTCTTCGTCAAAGAGTATCGCATATCGGGTCTAGGGATGGATAACGTTAGACTCCTACTAACCCGATAAGTCATGTCTGAGTCAAGCTCATCACCAATAGAGATACTACCGATAAACTATCAGTAAATCTCATCCACCGTGGCGACGGATTTCTGGTGATAGTCAACTGAACGCAGCGCGACATCGACTCCTAATACCAGGAAAGACGAATCTCGGACAGTTGACCACTGCCTCCATATGGCTCGGGACTGTACCCAACTAAAACCTGTTTGCACGACTCCTTTCAGCCGTGGTAGGGTAGTAATCAAAGTATAGTGGGAACTCACACGAGACAAATGACGACTTCAGGTCAAAGGACTAACCTGTACTTATGCCACCTAAGAACTTCCATCTGACGATAAATATAATACCATCTAGAAGTTCTCGGCAAGTCCGTCCAGTGTACTCACCTCCAGTGAGCACCTATATACTATCTTAGGTGACACAACACCAATGGCTTGTGAGACCGGCCACCACCCCTCGTCGGGGTCTAGAAGCGTATACACTAGTCTACTCCGTAATATCGATGTCCAGTCTCGATACTCCCACGACTAGGGACATTTAAGGATGTGCTTATGGACAACCCAGCTCCCATATAGATAATCGCCATCATAATGCTGGTTGTCAAGCGACAATTCTACGGGCTTCATCAAAGATGAAGACAAACCAGATAGCAAACTATCATCTCGAGTAAGACTGTTATACCTGTATAGATCCTCCCTCAATTATCATAATCACCTACTTGCGATCATAATAATTGCCTTGAGGGCACTATATCCAACAATTTTGACATTTTTTCATCCCCTAACACTCTTGAACTTAATCTCACTTCAAATATAGAGCAGTTGATTGAAAATTTAGAGAAAGAGGTCGACAAGATAACTGCTTTAGCATCGCTACCATCACAACCCTCCCTTCCTGAAACAATTGACACATCAATATGATATGATAGTGAGATGAATGCTAGATTGGCCGCTTTAGAGAAAGGTTTAGAAGTGGTGATTGCAGTCGAGAATCAAACAACTTTGACACTAGCTATGTTCATACAACAATTTGATCAATTTTTTCATGCTCAATCTCAATCATTGGCTAGAATCGACGAACAAGCGAAACATGTTGGGTTCCCTAGCACGACAGCAAGATTTCGGGAGGCATCATCCATGTCGTTTTCAAAAATTTGCTATGCTAAATAACCCAAACCCTAGAATCTTAAGTAGAGAATTAGACGATACAAAAATGTAAACAACTTTACATTAAGAGAACAAGGAATACAATCTTTGTAGACCGTTCCTTCTCTTCACTTGCTCCGTGTAGTAGTCCAGCGAATCCACTAGGCTCCTGTTGAGACTTTGAACGAGCTTCCTCCGATGACCTTCGTGCTGAAGATGATCCACACGAGGTCCCTCCAACTCAAGCTACCTTTACACTAAACTCTTTAGCATAGGAAACATGCTACACTCGATCGCTAGTCAAGTGTAGGATGGTGAAGTAGGGGATGTTAAAAGCTCACAAGTTTGTGTTCAAGCTTCATGGTTCACATCACATGTGAGGGTTGAAGCTTGAACCATGACATGAAGAGGAAGAAGAAGCTAGAGAGCAACTATGGGAGCAACTCAAGAAAAATATCCAAGTGTTGAGAATGAGCTAGAATGAATGGCAACTCTTGACCCCTCACTCATTCAAGCATGGAATTATGCAATATAAAATTGCAACCATGCTTGAATAGTGAGTCAAGATGAATAAACAAAAGAAAATCTCATGCTTGCAACCATGCTCTCGTTTTCCACCTCATTTCTATTTTCACAAAATAGAAATTCAAATGCCATGCTTCATTATATATATATATATATATATATATATATATATATATATATAATGAAGAATAACTAGTGAGCTAATGATATTAGTTAAGATATAATTATATCGCATATAATATATATCACATTATTAAATCAACACTTGGTTTAATAATCCGGTTATATAACATATGACCGACTAATATCATTTATCTGTGTATCACATTATCAAATCAACACTTGATTCGACAATCTGGTTATATCCCATATAACCAAACCAATAACAGATTACTGCCAGATTACAATACGGTATCTGATTGAATTGAATTCTCGGTGTGTAGGTAGAAAATGTATAGAAATCACAACCAATGAAATTTGTAAACCGCAATCAATAACGGTGTCAATTGCAGGTTCGTTAGCGAGTGCGGATCGTCCACAGGGAAAGTGAGATTTGCTCGTATTTGTTTTAGTTCAGTCGAAAATTAAAGAGAAAAGAAAAGACAATTCAATTCAAGATTTAAAAGTGAATTTCATGAATTATTAAAATCTAAATCTAATAGCAAGAAAACATTAAAAATCAAGAATCAAGAATTGATGATTTCCAATCGAATTAGGTTTCAAGAATCGAAGTGAGGCTCGTAGGAATCGATCGAATCTATAGACGTGATGAAAACTATTGATTACGTTTTCTTATCCATTAATGATTTGATACTAGATCGATGACGATCAACGAGAATTAGGGATTTCTTGCGGAAATTAGGGTTTCATCATCTATCCCTTTTCCTTTCGTTGATTTCACATTCTAGCCTCTAGTAAATTCAAGAATCGATCATGGATCACTAATTAAGAGCGAACATAATCAAGAAAGCATCGCTCGAAACTAGGTTGTCGATTCTTCAATTTACTAAAGTTTACAAAACTCATAGGACTTAAGAATCGTTTCAAGATTTGTAACATCATCATCTATTGATTCTCTCGACTCCTTCATGAGCGGAGTTTTTACTCGAACATCATCTCAAAGAACACAATCAAGAATCAAAATCTAATCATGATGCAAGAATGTAAAGAAAGCAAGATAAAGAATTTCACCTTTTATTTATCAACAATTCTCTCAAGATCTACAATGAGGAAAGAACTCGATCGTCGATTTGGCTTCGCTCGTCTTCGTGAGTCACGGATCGTCTTGGATCTCTTGCTCGGTTGAAGATCGGCTTCACTCCTAAAAGGTTGAAGACTTCTTGCTTGAATTGTACTCGGGGATCTTGAATTTGGCTTTGGTGATTGGATTAGGGTTAGGGTTACAAGTTGTGTCACTCAACTTGTATTGGGAATTGATGTAATGATTAATTAACAACCCAAAACCCTAGATCTAGGTTTCCTTTTATAACCATCTCAACCCTAGATCTAGAATTCAAATTTCAAATTTCCCTCCAAAAGTATGTTAGAGAGAGGCTTCTAGAAGAAGTTTATTGGAGGGAATATTCTAGAATAAGGTATATTCTAGGGCTAGGTTGTTAGGCCGAGCCTTCTGGATGAAGCCACGTGTGATTCTGGAATCTTCTGGAAGCTAATGCCGTTACAGGAAGACACATGGAGTAAACTTGGAGCAGTGGCGTCATCATTGAGCCGCGGATCCGCGGCTCCAAGGCCCTTCTGGCCACGGATCAGCGGCGATTTAGTAGCCTTTGGGCATGGAACTTCTGGGCTGTTATTGGGCTGACTTTGTGGCCTTTTTCAAATGTGTGGAATCTCATTTTTCTTTCTTGATTTCTGCCAGATCTCAAGTCTTGGACTTGGCGTATTTTTCTCAGCACTTTTGACATTTTCGGCTTTTCTCCTGGAATTTCCTGCACAGATTCTCGAGACAAGTGTTGCGCTACACAAAGATTATGCGATGCAATGATAAACACTCAATTTCTCTCAGAAATGTCGGTTTTAATATACAACACAAGTTATTTGGTATTTTACGGACAATTTGCTAATATGTGCTATATTAATACCGAACACCTATAGATAAGTGCAAATAGTAGGGAAATTGATGTGTTAAAAATGCAATATTTTCGACTGATCAAATTCCTCCAAACTTATTTTCGGTCATCTCGAGCGAACTGTTTTATTAAAAAGAGAAGGAGAAAATAAATAAAGAGAAAAAATAACTAGCACACTTTCGTAGGCAACACGATTGCACTGAGCACGTGCAACAAGCCTTTAAACCTCTAGGTGTCCCTAGTAGGAGGAGTGTTGTCTCCTGAGGGTTTTCAGTGGATTGCACCCACAAAATCCAATAATAAAAGGAAGACCGTGAATATTACATTTAAAGATAAGAAATGTAAAAGAAAGACTTTGAAAATTAGAGTTTCCAACTATGCTAGCTTTTCGGTTGTCATGAGCCCTATCTTAATAGTCATGAAAAGATGTCAGAAATCACATCATCCCTCAATAAAACATCGTCTTTATTCTTCATCCCTACCTTTCTTCCAAACATCGATCATATAACCCTACGTGTGTATAATATACATCCCTACACCCGGAGAATTCAATTCAAGCTATCATACTCTTGTCCATCTGCCTCGGTACTTTTTAATTAATGAATATTTAGATGAATTTGCTCACACACTTTCATGCGACCGTTAATACTTCTTGAGGTACTAACCGACCGATTACTCATGTGCTTGCTTATTTGGTATATTTTCCTCGTCTTGCACCACCTAAGGCTTAGCAGTGACTCCCAGACCAGTTGGTCTAAGGCACTAGGTGAAGAAGCACCCTCGCTATATTTTTTTTATTGCTGCCTTGGCGATAACAAAACCAGTGTTCATTTTTCTCACCGTTTATTTTTTTATTCATTTTTTTTATTTCCTTCATACTTTGGCTTTTTAGATAAGAGCATTTCAAGGTATTCTCTACTATCCCGAGTTTCAAGACGTGTGTAAGTGCGAATAGTAGGGTATCAACGTTCAAATGTTTGGCTTCCAGAATATGAACTATTTTTCAGACTTATTTTTATCCTCAGATTAGTGACTACTTTCATCTTACTAACCCTTGGGACAACGGCTCATAACTACTTATTACTAGTTTCGTTTAAGAAAACTTGTAATTTTCTAGGTTTTCTTAAATTTTTCCAATCTTTTGGATGTAATTTTTCACTATCTAATCTTTTATTATCTTATTTATGTACAAAAATATTATTTTTTTTTGAAATTTTTTAAATTTTTATAGGTTTTGAAAATGTTTTGTGCTTATGCAAAGTTTGATGCAAATGATGTGAAAATAAGCACAAACCTCCCCCAAACTTGTTTTCAACAGTGTCCTCACTGTTGCCATCTGCTAGATCACAAAATCCTGTAAGCCTGGGAGGAAATTTATTAACGGGGGCAAAATATATCAAAGTGAAAATCCTCCCCCAAACTTATTTTTGGCTCATCATTTTGAGTAAAAATTTTCATTTCAGGAGCCAGATTATACCCCCTCCCCAAACTTGAATTAAACCATGTTAATCTTTGAAAATCACATGAGGGGGTCAAAAATTATTGGTCGATACCAAGCTTTGCAAAGACCGAAGGTCAACACCAACCATTCGAAAATTTTATCAATGTAGTGCATCGGTTGGTGGAAGAAGAAGTGGGTAAGTGGTGGAATAGAATGTGTTTGCGTCTCATTTTGGAGAGACGACTCAGTGTATGTGATGGATTACTCGCATTCTTTTTACAGTTCAGAAGAAGGGGTGGAGGTTCAATTTCATTGTATTGAGGTGGATTCATCTCAACACCCATGTCATTCAAAAATGCGAGTTCATCAGTGAAGATTTCCTCAAAAGTCCTATCAATACCCCGAAGAATAATGTCATCACAAAGCGCGGGATGATCTTCAGACTCTAAAAACGGTTCATAATCAGTGTTAGTTGTTGACCCAGACAACTCGGTGGAAAAGTTCGTATGTGTATGATACATAGTTGGGTCAAACAACAACATATGAAAAGAGTCAAGATCAGTATCATGAGGATCGTCAAATTCGCTGCTGTCAACATCCATTAATTCGACAGAACATACCTGAGCAGTAGGTTCGGAGGGTACACTTCCCAACTTGTAAATGTTCAGCTCAATTGACCTATTCCCGAAGGATAGGGTCATAGAGCCATTACGACAGTTGATGATAGCATTGGAAGTAGCCAAAAAGGGGCGACCAAGAATCATCGGAATTTGATTCCGTAGGTTCGCTACAGGCTGTGTATCAAGTACAATAAAGTCCACAGGGAATACAAATTCCCCAGTTTTTATTAACACATCCTCCAGTTCACCCCTAGGTTTGGTGATCGATCGGTCAGCTATCTGGAGAGTGCATAACTGCTCGTAGACCGAGAAGGGAAGCAGGTTAACACTTGCACCAAGGTCGAGTAGAGCATGGTTGATGTGTTTTCCCCCGATAGAAATGGAAATAGTAGGATAGCCAGGATCCTTACGTTTCCTCGGTAATTGCTGGGGAAAGGCTATGTCTACTGTCTTTGCCATGAATATCTTCTTGGGTACTTGAGTCTTCCTCTTTCTAGTGCACAAGTCTTTAAGAGTTTTCACATAAGCGGGGACTTGTTGAATTGCATCTAGAAGAGGGATGTTGATGTTAACCTGTTTCAAGATTTCAGCGATCTTCTCCATTTGTGGACTTGGTCTGTTTCCCCTTAACCGATTCGGGTAAGGAGCTTGAGCAATAAGGTCGGGGTCCAACACTGGAGAAGATCGTGTGGGTGGAAACGATCTAAGAATAGGAGTGGGGATCGTTTTCGGTGTGGGCTGGTGTGTCAAGCCTTGGGGAAAACGGAGAATAGGCTCGGAAGAAAATGGTGGGGTAGACGAACTGGGGTTAGAATTAGAAGTAGAAGTGGAAGGAAAAGTCTCAGCCGGGGTATCGTCGATTGATTTTTCATTATTATCAATCTCTCTACCGACATGATTGTCAAGCACTCTTCCAGATCTCTACGTGGTGATTGCATTCACATAATGTGAATAGCCAGGATTGGGTAAAGGTTGAGCTGGAAGTTTCCCTTTCTCTCTTGCACTCAATTCAGCTTTTAATCGTGCAATTTCTTCTTCCATCGATTTTATACTCTCCGCTTGAGAAGTGGAGTTTCTCTTTATATCATCGACTAAAGTCTTTATTGTCAAAAGCAAGTTCATGAATGAAGAGGATTCATCAGTACCGGTCAACCGCAAAGGATTATTTGGTGCAAATGTGTTGACCGGATTTTGAAAGTTTTGTGATTGGAAGGGGTGCTGACTCAATTGAAGTGGTTGCTGTTATGGCGGAAGAGCCCTTTGAAAATTATTTTGGTTTGGAACCGTGTTTTGATTCTGTTGTTGGTTGCAACCAAAGTTAGGATGATTCCTCCAACCCTGATTATATGTAGAAGAATACGGATCGTTTCTAGGTCTTTGAAAAGCAGCATTGGTATGCTCGTGACCTTGAAACGGAGAATTTAGTGGACATTCTTCTGTCGGATGAGAAGGATCAGAACAGCATCCACATACAGTTTTGGAGAGTGACATTTGATTTAGGGCGGCGGCTAAAAATTTATTTTCCATAGTTTCAAGTTTCTTTTGCATCGCTGACATCTCAACTCTAACTCCTATGGAAACATCCGATTGGTTATTGCCACCCCTAGGCGATTGACTCACACCCTCCCACTGTAAAGATTTTTCAGCGAAATCTTCTAGGAATTTCCAAGCTTCCCCATCATCTTTGGTCATGAAAGTGCCTTGACACATGGATTCAAGGGTCTGTTTTGTGGTAGGATTAATGCCCTCATATATGATTCTGCACAGATCCCATCTAAGAATTCCGTGATGTGGACATTGAACTAACAGATCCTTGAAGCGTTCAAAACACTTCGAGAATGTTTCATTTGGAAGCTGGGTGAATTGATTTATTTCGCTACGGACTCGAGCTGTTTTATGATTGGGGTACAATTTCTTTAGGAATGCTTTGATGAATTCTTCCCAGTTTGAAATGGAATGTGCGGTTGTGTTATACAGCCACTTCTCGGCTATATCACACAAGGTAAATGGGAGAAGACGAAGACGCATAGCATCCACAGAAAGCTGTGAAGTACCCATCATAGCGCATACATTTTCAAATTTGGTGATAAAGACATATGCGTCTTCAGACTCGAGACCGTGATATTTGGGTAGAAGATTGATGTATTGGGGTTTTATTTCAAAATTGTCCTCGTTGGCTGGTGGAATGGTGAGACAGGTCGAAAGAGGACCTTGTATAGGATAACATCTCTCTTGGAGAGAGATGTGGGGTGGATTTTGCGCACCTGCGGACGGCGGCAGAGTAGTGGTAAAGAAGTTCGATGGAGAACCGTCCATCGATGTGGGTGTGGTGGTGGGTAAAGAAGAAGAAGACGTAGAAATACCGACTTCGGAGTCGATCGGGGAACGCGGACAAGACGGGCACTAGAATCCCGTGTCCATCCGAGCATGCACTAAAGGGTTTAGTACAAGTGGCAGCGTTAAAATAATTAAAGAAAATGATAAGTTGGTGTTTGTTTTGAAAAAGATACGGATTTTTGAAAAAAAATGCAAATCACAAAAATGCACACACAACCCTAAGTCTAATGGTCACCTAGGTCAAGTCTCTAGACCGCTCTTAACTGCCAGAAGACAAATCGCAGGATCAATCCTCTACTACCTCTTTGTCTCTCCTGTGGCCAGGTAAGTTGGAGGTTCTCCACTAAGTAAGTAGTGGGCCTAATTAAGTAACCACTTTCCTTAGACACACTTGCCTTAGACACCACAAAAGAATCGCGGATAAGCAATAGATTACTCACGACCTTCTCCTGTCCTAAGTGAGCGCGACGGTCCTTAGAGTCATGTCTAGATTTCTTTTAATTAATGAGGGTGATGCGGATGCAATTTTGTGATTTTCGGGGCTTAGGAAGGGTAATGAACTCCCCACCTAATCTGAATTTGGTCTTTGCCCCTTAAATTTCCGAATTGAAAATGCAAACAACCAAGATCAAACACGCACAATTTTTGCTTTTTGCGGCGCTGCGAATTTTTGCAAAGAAGCCTGCAGAAATTTGGTATTGGAGCATATGAGGGAGGAGATAAGAATGTCAAAGAGTTACTGAGAGATTTTCGTGCAGCGAAGCTTTATACCCGCTGTGGAACCGCGGAAATGAGCACTCTTCGACCGCGATTCAGCCGCGTGTTGATCTGTTCACTGCACAAAAAATTCAGGTACTGTTCCTGTTCACCCCCTGAGCTCTCTGGAATATTCAGAATATTTTTCCACTTGCTCCACAGATTCCAGATTTCCTCGCAACAAATCACAACGAATCGTTTTGTGTTTGTGCGAATTTTGATCAAAAAAAATTCTGATGGAATAAATTTTTCAACTCAAATTTCAAAAACGAACAAATTAGCACACTATCCCCGGCAACGGCGCCATTTGATTGAATTGAATTCTCGGTGTGTAGGTAGAAAATGTATAGAAATCAAACCAAAGAAATTTGTAAACCGCAATCAATAACGGTGTCAATTGTAGGTTCGTTAGCGAGTGCAGATCGTCCACAGGGAAAGTGAGATTTGCTCGTATTTGTTTTAGTTCAGTCGAAAATTAAAGAGAAAAGAAAAGACAATTCAATTCAAGATTTAAAAGTGAATTTCATGAATTATTAAAATCTAAATCTAATAGCAAGAAACATTAAAAATCAAGAATCAAGAATTGATGATTTCCAATCGAATTAGGTTTCAAGAATCGAAGTGAGGCTCGTAGGAATCGATCAAATCTATAGACGTGATAAAAACTATTGATTACGTTTTCTTATCCATTAATGATTTGATACTAGATCGATGACGATCAATGAGAATTAGGGATTTCTTGCGGAAACTAGGGTTTCATCATCTATCCCTTGTCCTTTCATTGATTTCATTCACATTCTAGCCTCTAGTAAATTCAAGAATCGATCGTGGATCACTAACTAAGAGCGAACATAATCAAGAAAGCATCGCTCGAAACTAGGTTGTCGATTCTTCAATTTACTAAAGTTCACAAAACTCATAGGACTTAAGAATCGTTTCAAGATTTGTAACATCATCATCTATTGATTCTCTCGACTCCTTCACGAGCGGAGTTTTTACTCGAGCATCATCTCAAAGAACACAATCAAGAATCGAGATCTAATCATGATGCAAGAATGTAAAGAAAGCAAGATAAAGAATTTCACCTTTTATTTATCAACAATTTTGTTACAATTCTCTCAAGATCTACAATGAGGAAAGAACTCGATCGTCGATTTGGCTTCGCTCGTCTTCGTGAGTCGCGGATCGTCTTGGATCTCTTGCTCGGTTGAAGATCGGATTCACTCCTAAAAGGTTGAAGACTTCTTGCTTGAATTGTACTCGGGGATCTTGAATTTTGCTTTGGTGATTGGATTAGGGTTAGGGTTACAAGTTGTGTCTCTCAACTTGTATTGGGAATTGATGTAATGATTAATTAACAACCCAAAACCCTAGATCTAGGTTTCCTTTTATAACCATCTCAACCCTAAATCTAGAATTCAAATTTCAAATTTCCCTCCAAAAGTATGTTAGAGAGAGGCTTCTAGAAGAAATTTGTTGGAGGGAATATTCTAGAATAAGGTATATTCTAGGGCTAGGTTGTTAGGCCAAGCCTTCTGGATGAAGCCACGTATGATTCTGGAATCTTCTGGAAGCTAATGCCGTTACAGGAAGACACGTGGAGTAAACTTGGAGCAGTGACGTCATCATTGAGCCGCGGATCCACGGCTCCAAGGCCCTTCTGGCCGCGGATCCGCGGCGATTTAGTAGCCTTTGGGCATGGAACTTCTGGGCTGTTATTGGGCTGACTTTGTGGCCTTTTTCAAATGTGTGGAATCTCATTTTTCTTTCTTGATTTCTGCCAGATCTCAAGTCTTGGACTTGGCGTATTTTTCTCAGCACTTTTGACATTTTCGGCTTTTCTCCTGGAATTTCCTGCACAGATTCTCGAGACAAGTGTTGCGCTACACAAAGATTATGCGATGCAATGATAAACACTCAATTTCCCTCAGAAATGTCGGTTTTAATATACAACACAAGTTATTTGGTATTTTACGGACAATTTGCTAATATGTGCTATATTAATACCGAACACCTACAGATGAGTGCAAATAGTAGGGAAATTGATGTGTTAATAATGCAATATTTTCGACTGATCAGTATCACATGCTCGTATTTAATCAGGCCTACACATATATCACATATGTGTCCTACTTCGTTTCGCTTGAACCAGGGAACTTCTGTGTGAGACTCTAAAGACTCGTCAATACGTCAGCAATAGGTGATGATTACATCAGTCACCTACAAGCCGTCAGCGGTACTAGCTGGACGTAACGGCTACCCGGGTATTGAGCGATATGAAGATCAACAAGCAAGCAAGTCCACAATCTCCATGAAGCCTATCAGTAACACTACCGTACAGTCCGGCCTCTTCGTCTGATATGTCGCATATCATGTCTAGGGGTGGAAATCGTCAGGCCCCAGTAAGTGATAAGTCATGCCGATGTCTGGCCTATAACGGTTCGAGAAACTACTGATAACACTTATCAATAAATCTCGGCAGCAGCCCTGGCCAGGGACTTCCAGTTATAGCCAATCGAGCATAGCGCAACATCAACCCCCAATACCGGGAGAGACGAAACCCCTCCTATCGCTCATTGCCTCCATGCGACTCAGGATTGTACCCAAAATCCACCTGTTTTCACATCTCCTTTGAGTGTGGTAGGGAGGAAATCAAAGCACGGTGGGAGCCGCACAAGACTCGATGACAATCTCGGGTCTACAGACCAACCTGTACCAGTGTCACCAGAGGACTACTATCTGACGATAGGTATACTACCATATAGGAGTCCTCGGTGAGTCCTGTTCAGTATACCCAGTCTCCACTGAGCACCCGTATACCATCTTTGATGTCAAACACCAATGGATGTGGGATCATCCATCGCCCATCATACGGGTTAAGAAGCGTATACGCTAGTCTACTCTGGAATATCGATGCCCTGTCTTGATATACGCTCGACTAGGAACAATTAAAGGATGAACTTGTGGACTATCCTAGCCCCACTAGTATGATCTCCATCATAGTCCTGATAGTCAAGTACACATCCTAAGGGCTTTATCAACATGTGAGAGCAAGACAGTATCACAACACAAGTCTACATGTTAAGACTAAGAACAACCAGATATCATACTATCATGTCGAGCAAGAAAGTCCTCTCTATATATGTCCAAGCATCCACTATAATATACATCATATTTACAATAATGGCCTTTAGGGCATACATATAACTAACAATCTCCCACTTGCACTAAGGCCATGTGTTGTAGTATCTCATACCCAACATCCCAAAAAGCCTCTCAAATTGTATCTGGGGGAGGGCCTTTGTGAGTGGATCCACTACGTTGCCTTTCGTGTCAACTCTCCTGACCTCGATCTCCCGGCGATCTACTATCCCCGGATCAGGTGATACCGCCTCAGAATATGTCTAGATCTCTGATGGGACCTGGGTTCCTTGGCCAAAGCCACCGCTCCATTGTTATCATAATACACAGATATTGGATGCTCAATGGATGGAACCACACCAAGCTCAGCAATGAACTTCTTCATCCAGACAGCTTCTTTAGCAGCATCGTTGGTACCGATGTATTAAGCCTCCATCGTTGAGTCTGCTACGGTGTCTTGCTTGGAACTATTCCAACACACCGCCCCTCCGTTGAGGAGGATAAAGATAAAACCCGAGACTGACTTACTGTCGTCTTTATCACTCTGGAAGCTCGAATCAGTAAAGGACTCCACTTGGAGTTCACCGTTACCATACACCAAGAACATCTCTTTAGTCCTTCTTAGGTACTTGAGAATGTTCTTCACAGCTGTCCAGTGATTCTCTCCTGGATCTGCTTGATAGCTACTCATTACACTTAGTGAGTATGCTACATCGGGGCTGGTATATAATATCACGTACATGATAGAGCCTACTACCGAAGCATAGGGTATCCCTTGCATGCGAGCTCTCTCCAAATCAGTCTTGGGAGACATCTCTTTAGAGAGAGTGAGTCCTGAGATCGTAGGTATATTACCACGCTTGGAATCTTCCATACTAAACCTTTTTAGTATGGTGTCAATGTACCTGGATTGGAACAATCCCAGTATTTGTTTAGATCTATCTCTATAAATCTTAATCCCCAAGATGTAGGAAGCATCACCTAGATCTTTCATTGAGAATCTTTGTGATTAGAAGAGCTTGACCGATTGCAGTATAGGAACATCATTTCCTATCAAGAGTATGTCATCCACGTACAATACTAGGAAGATGACCTTACTCTCTGCCACCTTCTTGTATATACAAGGTTCATCTATATTTTTGATGAAGTCAAACTCTTTGACTACCTCATCAAAACAGATGTTCCAATTCCACGATGCTTGCTTCAACCCGTAGATTGATTTAAGCAGCTTGCACACCTTTTCGCTACTCCCACTGTCCACGAAGCCCTCTGGCTGAGTCATGTACACGCTCTCTTCTAAATCACCATTTAGAAAGGCGGCCTTAACATCCATTTGCCAGATTCCATAGTCATGGTATGCAGCGATGGCAAGTAGGATCCGAATTGACTTAAGCATAGCCACTGGAGAAAAGGTTTCATCATAATCCACACCTGGTCGTTGACGAAACCTTTTGCAACAAGTCTAGCTTTGAAAGTCTCAACTTTTCCATCTACACCAAGTTTCTTCTTAAAGATCCATTTGCTCCCAATGGGTTTTACCCCTTCGGGAGAAATTTCCAAAGTCTATACTTTATTGGTGTACTTGGATTCCATCTCAGATCGCATTGCATCCAGCCATTTCACAGAGTCCCCAATCGTGATGGCCTGCTCGAAGCTAGTTGGGTCATCATCTTCTATGATGCAATCCTCGCTCCCACCATCAATGAGAAAACCGTAGTATCTCTCAGGTGGATGAGAAACCCTACTAGATAGGCAGAGAGGCTGAGGTTCATTGGAAACTATCGAATTCTCTGGTTCTACCAAATCTTCTGTTGTAGTTTGTGTAGCTGGAATTTCTTCCAGTTCTACATCCTTACCATTAATTTCTTTTTCAAGAAATTCCTTTTCTAAAAAGGTGGCATGTCGAGAAATAAATACTTTTTGTTCCTCGGTGTGGTAGAAGATATACCCTCGCGAATGTTTGGGATATCTAATAAACTTACACAGAAAAGACCTTCCCTCGAGCTTGTCCGGATTTTGTGTTTTCACATATGTCGGACAACCCCATATCTTAACATAATTAAGATATGGTCTCTTTCCTTTCCATATCTCATATGGAGTGGTTGGCACAGATTTGGTGGGAACCATATTCAATAGGTCTGCAGCTGTCTCCAGTGCATATCCCTAAAAGGAAATAGGCAACTTAGCAGTACTCATCATAGAGCGCACCATATCTAATAGGGTGTGATTCCTCCGCTCCAATACACCGTTGTGCTATGGTGTATACGGAGGAGTAAGCTGAGAGAGAATCCCATTCTCTTTTAGATAGTCACGGAATTCCGTGCTCAAGTATTCTCCTACTCTATCAAATCGAATGATTTTAATACTTTTACCCGTCTGGTTCTCAACTTCATGCTTATATTCTTTGAATTTCTTGAAAGCTTCAGACTTGTGTTTCAACAGGAACACATAACCGAATCTTGAGAGATCGTCAGTGAATGTAATGAATTATGAGAAACCATTCCTGGCATGTGTAGACATGGGACCGCATACATCACTATGTATGTAACGTTTTGGAAATCGTTTAGGCGATTTTCCGTTTTTAGGTAAAATAATTGTTTTTTTCCATTAAAAACCTAGAAGCGATATTTTTGCAGTATAAAATTCACTGCACCTAGTTTAGCTAGGAATTTGCTAGTTTGCGGGTTTTTGTAATCCACTTGTAATTTTAGTGCATTTTAATATTTTTCCCTATGTAAAATATTATTTTAAGCTTTTATTTATGCACTAAATTAGTGGTAATTATATTTTTGCTTGGGTTAATTATTGCTATAGTGAATCTATGCTAAGTTAATCACTAGATTAGTACTAATCCATCTTTGAAAATATCCATAAAAAATATCTAGATATCTGTGTGTTTTAAAGAAAATTTTAATTGGAAAATGAAATAGATTAAGAGGTGGCATTGCTTTAATGAGCTTTGAATTGATTTTTTTTGCTAGAAGTTTCCACACTTTTCCATATAGCACCCCCTCCTCCTCTTTGGTCGAACCTACCCTTTTCTGCCCCATTTTTTATTTCACCTCATTTCTTCACTTCAAGCTCAAATAAATTCATCAAAAATCACAAATAAATCACACAAACTCATTTATAAATCATTACCCATTCTTCTTCTTCACAAAACTAGTTTGGATCTTCATAGAAGTCTTCTTTTTTTAGGCTAAATTGGAAGTGTTGTTGCAAGTTTTTGTGATCTAGTGGAGGTATATTTCTAACCCTAATCTCTATTAGTTGTTTAAATCATTTATTCTAGCTTATTTAGATGTTAATTTAAATGCTTTAAATTGCATGTTATAAATTTAAGAAATGGTTTTTGGATAATCAAGTTAGGGTTTTGGTTAGTAAAAAGGGTTAATTGATAAGTTAATCTTGAAAAAAACTTAACCTAATTGCTAGATTTGTTATATGATATTTTCCAAATTGTTTAATTAAGCTAATTAGCAAACTAAACTTTTACTAATCCTACTTGAGTGAGTTTAAAATTCTAGTAAGGGTTTGTATGGTTAAATCACGCTATATTGTGATGTTTGTGATTTCTAGTTTTGGTAAAACTTGTAGTTTTGAGCTAAAAATGATATAAGTTGCTTACTAAATTTCCGGATAATTTAGGCGTGGATTGCTTTTGACGTTGCGACGTTATATATGTTAGTTATATGTATGCCCTAGAGGCCATTGTTGTACATGTGATGTATATTATAATGGATGCTCGGATATATATAGAGAGGACTTTCTTGCTCGATATGATAGTATGCTATCTGGTTTCACTTTATCTTAACATGTTAACGAATATTGTTTTGTGATCACGTGTTGATAAAGCCCTTAGGATCTATACTCGACTACTAGGACTATGATGAGATCATACTAGTAGGGCCAGGGTAGTCAACGAGTACATCCTATAATTGTTCCTAGTCGAGGGTGTATCGAGACAGAGCATCGATGCTCCAGAGTAGACTAGCGTACACGCATCTTGACCCATATGATGGGCGATGGATGATCCCATGTCCATTGGTGTTGGACATCAAAGATGGTGTACGGGTGCTCAGTGGAGACTGGGTACACTGAACGGACTCACCGAGAACTCCTGGATGGTATTATACCAATCGTCAGATAGCAGTTCTCCGGCGACACTGGTACAGGTTAGTCTGTAGACCCGAGATCGTCATAGAGTCTCATGTGATTCCCACTGTGCTTTGATTTCCACCTTACCACATCCTAGAGGGCGTGCAAAACGGTGGCTTTTGGGTACAGTCCCGAATCACATGGAGGCAATGAGCGATAGGAGGGGTTTCGTCTCTCCCGGTATAGGGAGTTGATGTTGTGCTGTGTTCGATTGGCTATAACTGGAAGTCCCTGGCCAGGGCTGATATGGAGATTTACTGGTAAAAGTTATCCGTAGTTTCTCGACCTGTTATGAGCCTTACATCGACACGACTTATCGGTTACTAGGGTTTGACGTTTACCACCCCTAGACTAGATATGCAACATATCAGACGAAGAGATCGGACTGTACGGTAGTGTTTACTGATTGGATTTGCAGGAGAATGTACAGGCTTGCTTGTTAATCTTCTGATCTCTCAATACCTGGGTGGCTGTTACGTTTAGCTGACCGCTTGCAGCTTGTGGGTGTTTGATATGATCATCACCTACTGCCGGCGTATTGACGATTCTTTAGAGTCCTACACAGAGGTTTCCTGGCTCAGGCAAAACGGAGTAGGAGCACATATATGATATGTGCGGGACCGAGAATAATACGATATGAGATACCGTATTCTATTCTCATGATATATGATATCGGCCGGGTATATATAATATAGCCGGGTCATCGGATCAAGTGTTGATTCGATGAATCGGTACATGTTATATTAGTCGGTTATATGCTATGTAGTCGGATTGTCGGATCAAGTGTTGATTCGATAATTTAATGTATAATTATATATGTGATATATTACATTACATTAACTAATATAAGCTCGCTTTATTGATTCATTTTCTCACCGGATAATACATTGATATATATGCGATATATGTTAATTGTATTATTTTCTTTTGTTACAAAATATATTATATATGTGATATATAATATTGTAACAAGTTATGATTACAAATACAACATGATTTGTGGAGATTAAACAAGTTAGGGTTTGATTTGGGTTAGCATATGGGTTAGCTTTTTCATGAAGCTTCTAGAAGCTTTATTTTGTTTTAAGCTTAGATATTTTGTACTGATATTTTGTGTAGATATTTCTTAACCCAACCCAAACCCTTTATCCTAGTTAATTCTCTACATGGGTTAAGTCTTCATACTTAACCCATGGTTGATTTGTAACCATAACAAATATTCATTTTTCATCACAAAAGCTTTCTTCTTCTTCTTCCTTCTTGAAAAAGCTTTCTAGCTTTTTATGATTTGATAATTTAAAGTGAGAAATTGAAAACAAAAGAGTGTAAAATTCCTACTTCATCATCCTCATCTATTCTAGCCACTTAGATTAGGGTGTTCACTTCACTAACACTTGACTAGAGTAGTGAGAGCTTGAGTTTGAGATTCTTCAAGGTAGATCATCTTCGAAAAGGAAGACTTCAAGCAAGAATGGATCATTCGACTTGTGAAGCCTCTCTTGAGTCCGAGAGATTATGGATCATGGCAAAGGGACTACTACTCGGAGCTTATGAAGCGAAGGAACGGACTACAAAGGTTGTAATTCCTCTCTCTTAGATGTAAAATTGTTTACATGCATAGTTAACCCTAATTCTCTAGTTAAGATCTTGGTTAGGGTTTGTTTAGCACCCCAAAAATTTTAAAGAAGCATGTTTGATGCTTGCCAAAACCTTGCTAAGGTGTTAAGCTAACCCTACAGTGGTATCAGAGTCTAGCTAAAGCATTAGGCGACGTATAGACGAAGTTAAAAGTCCGATCGAACCCCGAAATGTCATTTTCGAACCCCTCTCTGGAAATTTTTTAAAAAGTTGGTTTTTTCCGCATTAAACATACTCAAAAAATCAAGCAGGTAATTGTATGGATTACTGTGAAATACGAGTCACTGTAGCCTTTAAGTCGCCGCGGAACCGCGACCATACCATGCTGTTGGCGGCGGTTCCGCGGCAGTACTTGGGTGTCAGGGATAGTTATTTCTAGGGTTCATCCGTATGTATTACTACATGCTTCTGGGAATTTTTAATATTACTCAAGTGTTGAGTTTTCTGGAGATCTTAAAAATTCATTGATTCGATCGGAAAGTTTAACTTTGTCTATTTATCTGAATTGTGATACAATATGTGGAATTCATATAGTTGGGTATGAAATGCGAAGTATGTGATATTTTGGATTTAAAAAGTCTAAAGTGATTGTGGATTCCAAATGTTGTAGTTTTACTCTTTCTTTTCTGTGACCGTAAGCGCGGTATGTGGTGTATCGCCGGCTTCATTGCTATACATCAACGACAATCGGGATACGCATACTTGCTTACGTTAATGATATGAGATATTATGTGTTGTTGTGATATGTTGTATTGGATCGTCGTGTTCTGAATAGCCGGGGATTTTATGTGAGATGAGGGTTTTTTTATTTTCATTCATGTAAAATTCATTGTATGTAATATTCTTTTATTGGGGCACTTTCAGGTTGAGGTTGATGTCACCATTGTATATTATTTACTTTTCCGCATTAGGATAGACCCGAGGAGGGGAGCACAAGTAACCGGGTTCTAAGGTCCAGTGGGAGTCCATCTCGAGGAGTCGAGACCGGGTCTCCTAACCCTAGAATTGGCAGAGTTGCTTGCCGCTCTAGTAGGGGTCTAGGGATGTGGGTTTGGATATTCATCGCAACTGTGGAATCCGTGTTTTTTTTATATAGGCTCAAAATAAAACACGGATGTCCTAGTATATCCAATATTTCATATGTTTATTTCTGCTGCAATGTTCTGTGATGAGATCATATTACTGCCTGAGACGAATGCTTATACTGTATGTTGATATATATATATATATATATATATATTGCTGCTTTTGTTTCTTCTGTAATGCTTAGGAAGCTTAAATGATGGGTTTTATTAATGAGATTAATAAAAGAAAAGAAACATAAAAGATGTTGTAGAATCAAATTTTCAAAAAGGGTAGCAACAGTTTTTGCTTTGCATAGAAGTATTTATGAAATATCCTGCACCTTATTCGATGAGGAAAGAGCCGAGATCCCTTCACCGATAGTGACCTCTTTAGCGAAACTAGAAAAGCCTCAAAAACTCTCCTTTTCAAAATCACTTGTTTCTACAACGATATCAAGTTCATTACGCAAAAGGTTTTTTTATAAAAACCTGTCGTAACCCTCCGTCATTTCAGATAAATAATATTTAGTATTCGTGCTACGTTTGTTGACTTAGTCAAGGCGTAGTGTACGGTAGCTAAATAGTGTTTATCTGCTAAAGCATGAGATGCGATTGGATTAGGGTAGTCGTACGGCCTTGTTGACTTAGTCAAGGGTCGTACGGGTGGGTTTAATTCAATCGGGAAATGTACGGGTTGAACTTGACTTGCGATTTATGGTTTGTTGACTTAGTCAAGGTCATAAATCGCTAGGGGTAAAAATATTATCGGGAATTTCAAGTGTTGAAATTTGCAATGAGATTGCATACCTTCTATGAGATAGATGGATCCCGATACCCACTGCGAGTGAGAGTTACTCCTGGGAGAATTTTACACAGGACAATTAGCCGATCAAGTAGGTGTCTAGAAAGGTGTTAACGGGGTTATGCCTCTGGGAAAACGAGGTTTATTTTAATTAGGTCCGTGCGAAAGCACGGGGAACCTCCCTCAAAGTACCAACACTGATCTGGCTGAAAGATTGGCGAAGTTGTAAGGTGTAATTAATCCCGGCTAATCTTACCTTTTAGGGTTTGAAGGAAGATTTGATTAAAACAGTGGGAGCCATCCTGATTAGATAAGATAATAACCAATCTAATCTTGCAAGAGCGCACGCTAAAGTGTTTTTCTTCTCTCTCTTTCCAGGTAGCGACCATGTCAGGCCTTAATCAAGATAATAATATGGATGTATTGACCGAACCCGCTTGTTATACTGAGCAGAGGAACGTTGGTCCCGTTCTTTCTTATAATTGTTATAAGACTGAACAGGAAATAGGGGAATACCAGAATTCACACGCCGCCCAAACGAAGAATAAACATGTTGATGTATCTTCTTCGGATGTGTTAGTTACCGAGAACTGTTTCTCAGTTCACTCTACGTCCTGGGCATTAGATACCGGATCAGGATCCCACATATGCATTATATTGCACGGGCTAAATAAAGGTAGAGAACTGGGAATGGGTGATCATTCCATAAGAGTAGGGAATGGTGCAAATGTTGCAGCCAAAGCAGTTGGCGAATATCACCTTGTATTACCAAGTGGTAATACATTGATTCTGAACGAATGCTATTATATACCGAACATGATATGCAACATTATATCAGTTTCTTTATTAAGTAAAGAAGGATATAATTTTGTAATACAGGATAATGTTATGAACATCTTCCTGAATCAAAAGTTGATTGGATCAGGCTCGTTAAATAATGGCATATACGTTCTAAATCAAAACATAGTTCTTAATATACAGAACACACACAAGAGGAAAAGTTCAGAAATGAACGAATCCTTCTTGTGGCATTGTAGACTTGGTCATATCAATGCGACACGACTAGCTAAGTTACATAAAGATGGTTATTTAAATACGTTCGAATTATCATCTTATGAAACTTGCCATTCATGTCTCAAAGGCAAAATGACCAAAACTCCGTTTAGTGGACACGGAGAAAGAGTTACGGAACTCTTAGGACTGATACATAGTGATGTATGTGGTCACATGTCTACACATTCCAGGAACGGTTCTTCTTACTTCATTACATTCACTGACGATCTCTCAAGATACGGACATGTGTTCCTATTGAAACACAAGTCTGAAGCATTTGAGAAATTCAGAAAATATAAGAACGAAGTAGAGAACTAAACGGGTAAAAGTATTAAGATCCTTCGATCTGATCGAGGAGGAGAATACTTAAGCAATGAGTTCCTGTACTATCTAAAAGAGAATGGGATTCTCTCTCAGCTTACTCCTCCTTATACACCACAGCACAATGGGGATGCTTTACTTATATTTATGTTGTACCCATTTTTGGGGTTAGTTTTTACAAAGGAGGTGCTGCCAAAATTTTTAAGAAAGTAAAGTTGGACTTTAAAGAATTTGTACTTGAGATTTTCAAAAGTTTTAACAATGTTCTTATCACTTACTACTTTTGAGGGTTTAGATTGCTGGGTTCTCGGCTTACTTAAATTGCGTTACGCCTGTAGACGTTGCGTAGTTTAAGAGCCGTCACGTGCCAAATTTCAGGTCGTGACAAAATTGGTATCAGAGCGCTAGGTTTTACCTTTCGGAGTGTAGGATGACCTTGGTATGATGGAGTAGGTAGCTTAAGCAGAGTAACGTAGTGTGTGTATGTCTGCGGCATACTCACGATCACGGTACTCCGCCTACAGTGACCTAAGTTCTAATTGCTTGAAATTCATTCCTTGATGATACATATCCTTGTGATTCGATTTCCGTGTTCATATCGAATTCTATTACCATTTATAGTCTTTGCTGCCGATGACCATGAGGACTCAGAGTGATACAGCGAGAGCCGAGGTCAGAGTTGACTCGTGTGGGATGAGGACTGACCAGGATGGCACGCTCGTTGCACAGGAACAGATGGATCCGTCTTCGATAGATCATATCGCTAGGCTTGAGGCAGATATACAGGACTTGTGCCAGACGATGAGGTCGTTGGTTGAGACCAGTCGAGCGCAGTGACAGGAGGTTGTCACCCCTGTTACCCAGTTATTCCTTGCTATCAGCCCTATTTGACGAGGAGCGTCTTTTCGAGACTTTGGGAGTTCGAGGACAGAAGAGGGCTTGTGCAAGTGTACTTGCCCAGAGACAGAGGTTCAGTCGCCATGATAGGTTTCGTGCACGTCCCGGCAGTAGCAGAGGCTTGGGATGAGGAGAGTCGTGTTAGCTAGATCAGCATTTGTTGTGTTAATTTCTGTCAGCGATTATTTTATTGCGCGACACGTGTTTCGGTCGTGTGCCAATCGGATAGGAGATAGAGATTCGTCCATCGGTTTGATCCTTCTAGAGATATTGGATTTGACGTTCTCCTGGGCACGGACTGGTTAGCTACGTGCTAGGCGTCTGTGGACTGCCGTGAGGAAACAGTCAGGATTTGTTTCCCGGCGAGTCAGTTCTTGTTGTGCAGGGGGACAGTGGTGCCGCCCATCACAGCTTGAATTCAGCCTTTTGCGCTAGTCGGCTTTAGAGGAGAGGATGTCGAAGATTCTTGGCTTTCATTTGTGATACCGGAGCCACATTGGGTTTGTTGGACTGGGTTCCTATCATGCGAGGGTTTTCCGACGTTGTTCCAGATGAGCCGGCGAAGCTTAGGGAACTTAAATATCTGCTGCAGAGTTGCTAGATAGGGGGACTTGTGCGTCCGAGTGTTTCGATTTGGGGAGCTCCTATTCTGTTCGTCAGGAGAAGGACGGCAATTTGAGGTTGTGTTTTGATGGTTTGTCAAATGAACCGAGTTACGATGCGGATAGGTATCATTTACCTCGCATTGATGATTTGTTCGACTTGCTCCAGAGTGCGAGATATTTTCTTAGTTTGTTTGGGATCAGGTCATCATTGGTTGCGGGTTCGGAGTGATGACATTCCGAAGACTGCTTTTTATGCGCGCTACGGGTAGTATGAGTTTTGGTGGTGTCCTTGGACTCACCAATGCCCTAGCAGCATTCGTGGATGTGATGAACCAGATTTCTTCAGGCCATTCCTCGACCAGTTTATTGTTGTGCTATTGATGACATTCTGGTCTTTTCCAAGAGTCGTGAGGAACAAGACCAGCACTTGAGGATTTACTTTGCAGACATTGGGAGAGCACCAGCTGTTTGCTAAATTCTCGGAGTGTTTCTTCTGACTTGATTGTGTTGAACTCCTAGGTCTTGTGGTTACGGGAGACGGTATTCGTATGGGCCCGAGGAAGATCGAGGTCGTACAGCTTTGGCCCAGACTTGTGTACGGGACTGAGGTCCGCCGATTTTTTGGCTTAGCCGGTTTTTACCACCGTTTCGTGCAGGATTTATTGTGTATCGCTGCACCATTGACTGGACTGACCGGGAAGGAGTTTCCTTTTTCTTGGACTGAGGCATGCGAGTTGAGTTTTCAGCAGTTGAAGACTCGGTTGACGACTGCACCAGTTCTATCCTTTCTTCTGGATCAGGTGACTTTGTTGTTTACTGTGATGTTTCGCGAGTGGGGCTCGATTTTGTACTAATGTAGCATGATTGAGTTATCACTTTTGCTTCCCGACAGTTAGAGGAAGTACGAGCAGGATTATCCCACTCCTGATCTGAAGATTGCCGCGGTGGTCTTGCGTTGGAGATTTGGTGACACTAGTTGTGTGAGAGTCGTGTCAGATTTTCACGGACCACCAGAGCTTAATGTACATCTTCCTGCAGCGGGTTATGATTGTTGAGACAGCGTCGTTGGATGGAGCTTGTAAAGGATTGTGATTGTGAGATCTTTTATTACCCGTGGCAAGGCGATTGTGGTAGCTGATACTTGAGTCGTAGGCTCGGGGTTAGCTTGTCCCAGTTGTGCGCAGTTATGAGACAGTCTTCTGCAGATTTACAGTTCTTATGCGATCTTTGAGTAAAGCTTAAGTTCGCCTCTACTGAGGGGACAGCTTGCACATGTCCGCGCCCATCCACTTTTACTTAATCGTTTTCGTGAGGCAAAGCCCACCGATGCTCGTTGTCTGTGATACTTGAGCATGTTCGGCAGGGTAAAGATTCGGAGTCCTTGATTTGTGACTTGGGTGTGCGACATTTAGGGATGCATTGTGTGTACCTGATACTGGTGGGTAGAGATACGAAATCCTAAAGCAGGCATATCAGTCAGCTTTCTGTGTTCATTCAAGTCCACCAATATGTAGCATGACTTGTGAGATAGTTACGGGTGGGCAGGAATGAAGAGTGAAGTTTCGGATTTCGTTTCGAGGTGTCTGGGTTGTTGCGAGCTAAGGTTGGGCATTTGAAACCGGCTGGAGAGTTGCAACCTTTTTACCGTTCCGGAGTGGGAATGGGAGCAGATCTCCATGATTTTCGTTGTGGTGTCTACCCAGGTCTAGACAGGGTGTGACTCCATTTGGGTGTTGTTGTCCGGTTATGCTCAGTTTGCTCAGTTGTTCTTCGTTAAGTGTGTGCGTTTGAATGGAGTTCCTTCATATGTTGTTTTTAGTTATATGTATGCCCTAGAGGCCATTACTGTACATACGTTGTATATTGTAGTGATGCTTGGACATATATAGGGAGGACTTTCTTGCTCGACATGATAGTATGCTATCTAGTTACTCTTTATCTTAACATGTACTCTGATTTTCTCTATATTACATATTGATAAAGCCCTTAGGATGAGTAATTGACTACCAGGACTATGATGCAGATCATACTGGTAGGGACAGTGTAGTCGCCAAGTACATCCTTCAAATGTTCCTAGTCGTGGGAGTACCGAGACAGGGCATCGATACTCTAGAGTAGACTAGCGTATGCGCTTCTTGACCCTTATGATGGGCGATGGATGATCCCATATCCATTGGTGTTTGACATCAGAGAAGGTATACGGGTGCTCAGTGGAGACTGGGTACACTGGACGGACTCGCCGAGAACTCCCAGATGGTATTATACCTCACGTCAGATGGCAGTTCTCTGGTGACACTGGTACAGAGTAGTCTGTAGACCCGAGATCGTCATAGAGTCTTGTGTGATTCCCACTGTGCTTTGATTTCCATCATACCACGTCCAAGAGGGCGTGCAAAACGGTGGCTTTTGGGTACAGTCCCGAATCACATTGAGGCAATAAGCGATAGGAGGGGTTTCATCTCTTCCGGTATAGGGAGTTGATGTTGCGCCGTGTTCGATTGGCTATAACTGGAAATCCCTGGCCAGGGTTGCTGAGATTTACTGGTAAGTGTTATCAGTAGTTTGTCGAACTGTTATGGACCTCATATCGACACGACTTATCAAGCTACTGGGGTCTGACGTTTACCACCCCTAGGCGAGATATGCGACATATCAGACGAACAGACCGGACTGTACGGGAGTGTTCCTAGTTGGATTCACGGGAGAATGTACAGGCTTGCTTGTTGATCTTCTGATTGCTCAATACTTGGGTGGCTGTTACGTTTAGCTGACCGCTTGCAGCTTGTGGGTGTTTGATATGATCATCACCTACTGCCGGCGTATTGACGATTCTTTAGAGTCCTACACAGAGGTTTCCTGGCTCAGGCAAAACGGAGTAGGAGCACATATATGATATGCACGGGACCGAGAACAATACGTGTATTTGATACCGTATTAGATTCTCGCGATATGAGATATTGGCCGGGTATATGTGATATAGCCGGGTCATCGGATCAACTGTTGATTCAATGAACTGATACAGATTATATTAGTCGGTTATTTGTGAAATAGCCGGATTATCGGATTAAGTGTTGATTCGATAATTTAATGTATAATTATATATTTGATATATTAAATTACATTAACTAATATTAGCTCACTTAAAGATTCTTTTTCTCACTCGGGTAATACATTGATATATATGTGATATATGTTAATTGTATTATTTTATTTTGTTACAATAAATATTATATATGTGATGTATAATATTGGAACAAGTAAGGGTTATAAATGCAACATGTTTTGTGGAGTTTAAATGTGGTTAAGGTTTGGATTAGGGTTAAGCTTGCATGAAGCTTCTTGAAGCTTTGACTTTGACTTTGGATATTTTGTGTGGATATTTGCTTAACCCAACCCAACCCTTTACCATAGTTAATTCTCTACATGGGTTAAGTCTTCATACTTAACTCATGGTTGCATTTCTAACCTCACTAGGATTTCATTATTCATCACAAAGTAATTTTCTTCTTCTTCTTCCTTTGGAAAAAATTTTCTGGCTTTTTCATTAGTGATGAAAATGAGTGAGAAATAGAAAACAAATGAGAGATAAATTCCTACTTCATCATCCTCATCTATTCTAACCACTTAGATTAGGGTGTTTGCTTTGCTAATACTTGATTAGTGAAGCAAAAGCTTGGGCTTGAGTTTCTTCAAGGTAGATCATCTTTGTTATCGAAGATCGGAAGCAAGCATGCATCTTTCTCTTCATGGAGACTCTCTAGAGTCCGGGTACTCGATGATCGCAGCGAAGGGACCTCAACACGGAGCTTTAGAAGTGAAGGAACGGACTACAAAGGTTGTAATCCCTAACTCTTAGAAGTAAAGTTGTTTACTTGCTTTGTTTCGCCTAATCTCTAGTCTAAGATCTTGGTTAGGGTTGTTCGGCACGTCTAAATATTGAATCGGGCATGGTTGATGCCTTATAGACCCTTGTGACTGTAGGGTTCCTAGACACACACATGAGGTTCTACAACTGATCAACCGTGTCCAATTCAAAAAAATCCATGTGCCAAAGAACCCTATACTAGATCGTTAATTAGAGGTAAGGCGAAAGTAAGTAAGCAAACTACTTTTGCTACTAAGTGAAAGTGACTACAACCTTTGTAGATCCGGTCCTCCACCTCTCTAACTCCGTGTTGACGTCCCTCCGCTGCGATCATCGGAATCCCGGACTCTAGCGTCGGTTTCATCGGAGAAATGGGCGAGCTAGGTCGTTGACTTCGATGCCGAAGATGATCTACGTCGAGGCAACTCAAACTCAAGCTCCATCTTCACTAGGTCATGAAACTTGTGAAGATAACACACTCTACTACATGGAAAGTGGTAGAGGATGAAGAAATAGGAAGTGGGTTGACTTTAGATTTGGATTTCTCACTCTAAATCTCATGGCACCATTAGAGGTAGCAAGTTTTCTTGAAGCTTGATGAAGATGAAGAAGAAGAAAAGTAAAAAAAGATAATCAAATAAGAAAGAAACTTTTCCTTTTAATTATGGTACCATGGTTAAGTTAAGCCCTCATGCTTAACTTGTGTAGAGAATTAACCAAAGACTTGGGTTAAGGGTTGGGTTAAAGAATTATCAAAAGAAATGACAAAAGAGTGGACTTTGTCAAGGTTTCTCCAAGCTTCTTCAAGCTTGACAACTTTGACCAAGTTCATTTCTTTTGTTAATTCTCTTGATAAAACAATACCCTAATCTTAAACTTAATCTTGATATAATTCTCATACACACAACTTGTATGTATCATCAAACATGATACAAACATATGTACACAAATATATATCATATATACACTTATGCACAAACTAGTGAGAAAACAAATCTTAAGTGAACCAATACTAGTTAATGTAAAGTAATATATCAAATATATAATTATACATTAAATCATTAAATCAACACTTGATTTAATGATCCGGTCATACTGCATATAACCGACTAATATCAAGTGTATCAATGTATCGAATCAACATTTGATTCGGTAACCCGACTATATCTTATATAACCGTCCGATGATACAAATCGCGAGAATAGAATTCAGTATCACATACTGGTATTATTCTCGGTCCCGCACATATCTCATATGCGCTCCTATTTCGTTTCTCTTGAGCCAGGAAACCTCTGTGTAGGACTCTAAAAACTCGTCAATACGCCGGCAGTATGTGATGATCATATCAAACACCCACAAGCCGCAAGCGGTCTGCTAAACGTAACGGCCACCCGGGTATTGAGCGATCAGAAGATCAACGAGCAAGCCCGCTCACACTCCTGTGAATCCAACCAGCAACACTTACCGTACAGTCCGGTCTGTTCGTCTGATATGTCGCATATCTCGCCTAGGGGTGGTAAACGTCAGACCCCAGTAGCTCGATAAGTCATGCCGATGTAAGGTCCATAACAAGCATGAAACTACTGATAACACTTACCAGTAAATCAGTGCAACCCTGGCCAGGGATTTCCAGTTATGGCCAGTCGAGCATAGCGCAACATCAACCCCCAATACCGGGAGAGACGAATCCCCTCCTATCGCTCATTGCCTCCATGTGAATCGAGATTGTACCCAAAAACCACCTGTTTGCACAACTAAATAGAGCCATGGTAGGGTGGAAATCAAATCACAGTGGAAGACACACAAGATTCTATGACGATCTCGGGTCAACAGACTAAGCTGTACCAGTGTCACCAGAGAACTGCCATCTGACGTGAGGTATAATACCATCTGGGAGTTCTCGGCGAGTCCGTTCAGTGTACCCAGTCACCACTGAGCACCCGCATACCATCTCTGATGTCAAACACCAATGGATATGGGATCATCCATCGCCCATCACATGGGTCGAGAAGATATACGCTAGTCTACTCTGGAATATCGATTCCCCGTCTCGATATTCCCACGACTAGGAACATTGAAGGATGTACTCATTGACTACCCAGGCCCCACTAGTATGATCTGCATCATAGTCCTGAAAGTCGAGCACACATCCTAAGGGCTTTATCAACATGTAATAGAGAGACTGCAAGTATACATGTTAAGATAAAGAGCAACCAGATAGCGTACTATCATGTCGAGCAAGAAAGTCCTACCTATATATGTCCCAGCATCCAATACAATATACATCTCATGTACAGTAATGGCCTCTAGGGCATACATATAACTAACAGTGACAGTGCCTAGTAACCCTACAGTTGTATCCAATAGAGGCACCCAGTTCGCTAGACGTCTTTGGCAGAAGTTTCAGGAAGCCTTGGGTACTGGTTGAGTTTTAGCACCGCGTTCCATCTGTAGACCGATGGTCGGTTAGAGCGGACTATACAGACTCTGGAGGATATTCTTGTGTGTGCATACTAAGTGTTTGTTGGCAGTTAGGATCGTCACTTGCCATTGTTAGGGTTCTCCTTCGATAGCTGTTATCAGGAGACATTCCAATTGGAAACCTTTAAGTTTTGTTTGGTAGGTCATGTCGATCGCCAGTCTGTTTTACTGACTCTGCGAGAGTAGGATTTTTGGACCCCAGCTAGTCATGAGACTACGGAGAAGATCCAGTTGTTTCAGGTTAGGATGAGAGCAGCCCAGTGCAGACAAAAGTCTTATGTCGACCTTGGTGGTCGCAGACTTGAGTTCGCAGTGGAAGATCATGTATTCCTACGGATTTTTTCGATGAAATGGCGTGTTGAGTTTTGGGAAGCTTAGTCCCAGATTGTAGGTCCTTTCGAGATCCTAGAAGCGAGTTAGTACCGCTGCCTATAATTTGGCGCTTCCACCCAGATTTCTGAGTATTCACCCCGTATTCCTTGTGTCGATACTTCGCAAATACCTTCTTGACTTTTCTCACATGACTCGGCATCAGGCCATTTAGCTTGGACGCGATCTTTTCGTTCACCGGCAGCCTATAGTGTTAGTGGATCGGCAGGTGGAAAATTTTGGTCAAGGGTCTTACCATATGTGGAGGTTTCTTTGGCCTAACCGTGTAGTGAGGTGATCACTTGGGAGGCTGCGAGCGAGATTTGGGAGTTTTGCACTCATCTCTTTGATGGTGCGCGTGGTAAGAATTTTTAATTCGGGGACCGAATTTCTTTAAGGGGGGAAGATTGTAACATTTTGGAAATCATTTAGGCGATTTTAAGTTTTTTGGTAAAATAATTGTGTTTTTCCGTTAAAAACCTAGAAGCGATCTTTTTGCAGTATAGAATTCACTGCACCTAGTTTAGCTAGGAATTTGCTAGTTTGCGGGTTTTTGTAAGCCACTTGTAATTTTAGTGCATTTTAATATTCTTCCCTATTTAAAATATTATTTTAAGCTTTTATTTATGCACTAAATAAGTGGTAATTACATTTTTGCTTGGGTTAATTATTGCTATAGTGAATCTATGCTAAGTTAATCACTAGATTAGCACTAATCCATCTTTGAAAATATCCATCCAAAATATCTAGATATTTGTGTGTTTTAAAGAAAATTTTAATTGGAAAATGAAATAGATTAAGAGGTGGCATTGCTTTAATGAGCTTTGAATTGATTTTTTTTGCTAGAAGTTTCCACACTTTTCCACAAAACACCCCCCTCCTCCTCTTTGGCCGAACCTACCCTTTTCTGCCCCATTTTTTATTTCACCTCATTTCTTCACTTCGAGCTCAAATAAATTCATCAAAAATCACAAATAAATCCCACAAACTCATTTATAAATCATTACCCATTCTTCTTCTTCACAAAACTAGCTTGGATCTTCATAGAAGTCTTCTTTTTTGAGGCTAAATTGGAAGTGTTGTTGCAAGTTTTTGTGATCTAGTGGAGGTATATTTCTAACCCTAATCTCTATTAGTTGTTTAAATCATTTAATCTAGCTTATTTAGATGTTAATTTAAATGCTTTAAATTGCATGTTAGAAATTTAAGAAATGGTTTTTGGATAATTAAGTTAGGGTTTTGGTTAGTAAAAAGGGTTAATTCATAAGTTAAGTTTGAAGAAAACTTAACCCAGTTGCTAGATTTGTTATATGATACTTTCCAAATTGTATAATTAAGCTAATTAGCAACCTAAACTTTTACTAATCCTACTTGAGTGAGTTTAAAATTCTAGTAAGGGTTTGTATGGTTAAATCATACTATATTGTTATGTTTGTGATTTCTAGTTTTGGTAAAACTTGTAGTTTTGAGCTAAAAATGATATAAGTTGCTTACTAGATTTCCGGATAATTTAGGCGTGGATTGCTTTTGACGTTGCGACGTTATATATATTAGATTCCACGTTATTTATTGTGTTGTGAATGCGCGATCGGTACGATCGGGGTCTAGGCTTGGTGGTTGCGTCGTTTAGCGTTCCTAGCTAGGGTTGTGCCGATGTCATTCGTGTCTTTGTGTAGTTTTGCTCTTAAGTTGGGTTCGTGGTGTCGCTACGCGCATTAGCCACTAGACGGACACTTGAGAGTATGTTGGAGTTGGTGTGTCGGTCAAACGTTGTTTGTACGTGTTATTGGTCGATTGCTAATATACACTTGTTATATTGTTATATGCTTTCAGGATTTCAGGCGGGGATTTCGGGCGCTGCGAAGAAGGAAAAGAGAGTGGTTGGCTTTACTTAGCCAGGATTGTAGTGAGTAGATTTAACATCTAAAAGGGAATCGCCCGCATGGCGTTATGCGTCTGGGCTAGATTAAATGATATGACTATTAGTTAGATGTATATGGATATTGATTGTGCATGTGTACCTTTGTTGCATATCTCATTTCTTATTGCGTATGGACTTAGTATTAATGAGACACAACACCATTATTGGCGGTTCATGTTTCACGGGCACTAATTGTATGTTGCACACACACCATCGATAATTGCCATAACACGCATAACACCTATACATATTTGATATTGTATTGTTTAAGGACATTGAGACATGATCCTTATTTTCCTTCGTGCATATGACATATAGCATAAGTGTATACCTACATGCTTACACATATGCCTTGACATGCTTACATGCTAGTTACCCATATACATAAATGGTATTGTACCATCAGTGATAGGTATATACACATATGAGACATAGCTACATGTACATCTTGCATACATACTTACATATACCTGGAGGGTATTACATCATTATTGATAGGTAGATACACATATCTTGCTATGCCGACATGGTTACGCACACCTGGCTATAGCTACATGTTCACCTTTATTTGATGTTGTATGAACTTAGAGAAATTAGGAACCGCATGATATTTATATTAACTTGTTACAGTTAAATAGTGGCTTTTCCTTTATATGCTCACATTTCAGTTTTATATTGCATATATTATATTCATGGATTTTCGCATTGAGATATGGATTTTTCATGATGTTTTCTGGATTTGAGGACCATGGTAGTTTCATTAAATTATGCATTATTTAAAAAACCCGGTTTCTCTTGATATGATATTTCAGCATCCACCATGAGATTTCTCGGTTCTGAAATATACCTCATGCGAGGAGGCGTCGTGGGCCGTGTGTGGGTACATGGTGGAACCCGGTTGGTTATCCAGGGCAAGAAGATTGACAGTACATGACGATGAGCCTGGCGGGGGGCGTGTGCCAACCGGTGATAGTATTTGGACTCAACGGATATCTGGGGGATATCGATCGAGGTTATGTACGCACATGCCTTGTCGATTTCGGGAGTGCACACTCAGGTTCTATAGGGTGTACGTACATGACATACGAGGGCCGTCCCAGGTGACGGCGCCTCAGAGATGAGTATTTATGTGTCGATGCTAGACACTTGTTTTCATGATATTTTTACTCCTAAGTATATATAACAGTGGAATGTGACGCTGTTATATATGCATATCTATCTATATATATATATATATATATATATATATTAGTGGAATGGAACGCTAATATATATGTATAGATATCTAATTTATATACATCATCATAATAATCTTGCAAATATACTTATTTATGATATGAGGCCTAATCTGATGGCCAATATGAGGGCCGATATTATGGCCGATATGAGGGCCGACCTGAGGGCCGATTTGATGATATTTGGGATTTGGATTGTCTAGATGGACACTGGTCCTGCCATATTGAGGATTCCGTGAGGATGACATGTTTTATCCCATACTCCGCATTTACTTTATATGCATTGCTTCATGTATTAGTAGTACCTGATAGAATACCTTTCATGACGGTTGCATATACATATTGCTATTTATTGCTTCATGTATTAGTAGTACCTGATAGAGTACCTTTCATGACTGTTGCATACATATGGCCATTTATTGCTTTTAGCTTGCATGTGTTAGATTCGTGTTGTACGTGCATACTTGCGATTACCTGAATATGTTATTTACTATTCACGAGTTGGCAACTCACCCCCATTGTGCAATAGGGTTTGCAGGTTGTTCCTCAGAGTAGTCGAGACAGGGCTTCTACCTATCATATCATCTTTTGCAGCGGATACCGCTACGGGTGACTGGGTGCAGTTTTGCTATAGGTAGGTTTTGTGGTTATCCGATGTTGCTCACTGTATATCTTTGTACCTTGTACTCTCCATCTACCATTCTCATGTATTGACTTAGAGACGAGATGTGAGAACGATATTGTATATTTTGGTGACTTGGATGTCTTTTATGCAGTTTTACTTATATCGTCTTTTATTTCTTCGCTACGGCGTTGTATATCTGTTATAGTGGTTGTTTTCCGCCGTTGGGCATGGATTTACTCCCGTTGGGGATGCTTTACTTATATTTATGTTGTACCCATTTTTGGGATTAGTTTTTACAAAGGAGGTGCTGCCAAAATTTTTAAGAAAGTAAAGTTGGACTTTAAAGAATTTGTACTTGAGATTTTCAAAAGTTTTAACAATGTTCTTATCACTTACTACTTTTGAGGGTTTAGATTGCTGGGTTTTCGGCTTACTTAAATTGCATTACGCCTGTAGACGTTGCATAGTTTAAGGGCCGTCACGTGCCAAATTTCGGGTCGTAACAATGTATTAGTCCCAAGAGTTCCATAACTCTTTCTCCTTGTCCTGTAAACGGAGTTTTGATCATCTTTCCTTTGAGACATAACCGGAAAGTTTCATAAGATGAAAATTTGAACGGATTCAAATATCCATCCTTATGTAACTTAGCTAGTCGTATCGTATTGATATGACCTAGTCTACAATACCACAAGAAGGATTCGTTCATTTCTGAACTCTTCCTCTTATTTGTGTTCTGTACGTTAAGAACCGTGTTTTGATTTAGAACGTATAAACTGTTACATAACGCACCAAACCCAATCAATACTTGATTTAGGTAAATGTTCATAACATTATTCTCTACTACAAAGTTATATCCTTCTTTATCTAATAAAGAAATTGATATTAAATTGCATATCATAGAGGGCACATAATAACATTCGTTCAAGATCAAAGTATTCCCATTTGGTAATACTAAGTGATATTCACCAACTGTTTTGGCTGCAACACTTGCACCATTCCCTACTTTTAGAGAATGATCCCCTATTCCTAGTTCTCTACCTTTCCTTATACTATGCAACACATTACATATGTGGGATCCCGATCCGATATCTAATACCCAGGACGTAGAGTGTACTGAGAAACAGCTCTCGGTAACTAACACACCCGAAGAAAATGCATCAACATGTTCATTTCTCGTTTGGGTGGCGTGGTAATCCGGATATTCCCCTATTTCCTGCTCGGACTTATAACACTTATAAGTTGGAGCGGAACCAACGTTCCCCTGCTTAGTACAAAAAGCGGGTTTGGTCAATACATCCATATTATTATCTTGATTAAGGCCTGACATGGTCGCTACCTGGAGAGAGAGAATAAAAACTCTTAGCGTATGCTCTTACAAGATTAGATTGGTTTATTATCTTATCTAATCAGGATGGCTCCCACTGTTTTTATCAAATCTTCCTTCAAGACATGGGACCGCATACATCACTATGTATTAGTCCCAAGAGTTCCATAACTCTTTCTCCATGTCCTGTAAACGGAGTTTTGGTCATCTTGCCTTTAAGACATGACTGGCAAGTTTCATAAGAAGAAAATTTGAACGGATTCAAATATCCATCCTTATGTAACTTAGCTAGTCATGTCGCATTGATATGACCTAGTCTACAATGCCACAAGAAGGATTCGTTAATTTCTGAACCCTTCCTCTTATGTGTGTTCTATACGTTAAGAACTGTGTTTTGATTTAGAACGTATAAACCGTTACATAACACACCAAACCCAATCAACACTTGATTTAGGTAAATGTTCATAATATTATTCTCTACTATAAAGTTATATCCTTCTTTATCTAATAAAGAAATTGATATTAAATTGCATATCATAGAGGGCACGTAATAACATTCGTTCAAGATCAAAGTATTCTCATTTGGTAATACTAGGTGATATTCACCAACTGCTTTGGCTGCAACACTTGCACCATTCCCTACTTGTAGAGAATGATCACATATTCCCAGATTTCTACCTTTTCTTAGCCCATGCAACACATTACATATGTGGGATCATGATCCGGTATCTAATACCCAGGACGTAGAGTGTACTGAGAAACAGTTCTCGGTAACTAACACACCCGAAGAAGATGCATCAACATTCTCATTCCTCGTTTGGGTGGCATGGTAATCCGGATATTCCTCTATTTCCTGCTCGGACTGTAGGGCTCCTATGAACGACAGCAAGGTTTCGGGAGGCGTCGTCCATGCCATTTTCAAATTTTTGCCGTTTTAAAGAACCCTAAATTAGAATCTTTAACTAGAGAATCATACGAAACATATTGTAAACTACTTTACAACTAAGTGAACTGGGAATACAACCTTTGTAGATCGCTCCTTCACTTCAATAGCTATGTGTAGTAGTCCTTTCGCTCCAAGTAGTGATCTTCCGGACTCTAGCATGGCTTCACAAGAAGAAAGGAACGAACTTGCTTGAAGTCTTCGAGGCCGAAGATGATCTACGTCGAGGAGACACTAACCCAAGCTACTACTTCACTAATGAGAGATTAGTGAAGCTAACACCCTATACTAAAGTGCTAATCTAGTAGAGGATGATGATGTGGGATTTTTTCTCACTTTAGAATTGTTTTTCTCACTAATATTTCTCAATTGCTCAAAAGCTAGAGAGCTTTTGAGCTTGAAGAAGAAGATGAAGAGAGATAATGTTGTGAGAGTGAATGGTAACCATGGATGAGAAAATATCTAATATTACTCATGTAGAGACTTAACCATGAGTTAAGATAATGGTTGGGTTAACAAATATCTAGTGTAAGACAAAACTAGTGGACTAAGTCAATGGATCTCAAAACTTCATGAAGCTTCATGCCATGTGAAAAATTTCCAACTAATAATTGAATTACCATAAATAAATAAACCCTACATTATCTTTATCATGGTGTAAGTCTCATACACCCATGTTGCATGTATCATCAACCATGACATATAATAAAACACAATTAATATATATCGCATATATATTAAGTGTGCACATATGAGAAAAATAAATGCTTAAGTGAGCTAATATTAATTAATGTAAACTAGTATATCAAATATACAATTATACACTAAATTATCAAATCAATACTTGATTTAATAATCCGGCTATATCACATATAACCGACTAATATTATATGTACCAACTTATCGAATCAACACTTGATTCGATAACCCGGCTATATCACATATAACCGACCGATACAAATATCGCGAGAATAAAATACGGTATCACATACTCATATTAATCTCGGTCCCGCACATATCACATATGTACTCCTACTTCGTTTTGCCTGAGCCAGTAAAACCTCTGTGTAGGACTCTAAAGACTCGTCAATACGCCGGCAGTAGGTGATGATCATATCAAGCACCCACAAGCCGTCAGCGGTACTAGCTGGAAGTAACGGCTACCCGGATATTGAGCGATCAGAAGATCAACAAGCAAGCCCGCTCTAGCTCCTGTAAAGCCTGTCAGTAACACTACCGTACAGTCCGGTCTCTTCGTCTGAGATGTCGCATATCAAATCTAGGGGTGGTAAACGTCAGACCCCAAAAACTCGATAAGTCATACCGATATGAGGCTCATAACGGGTCGAGAAACTACTGATAACACTTACCAGTAAATCTCTAAATCAGCCCTGGCCAGGGACTTCTAGTTATAGCCAATCGAGCACAGCACGACATCTACCCCCAATACCGAGAGAGACGAAATCCCCTCCTATCGCTCATTGCCTCCATGTGACTCGAGACTGTATCCAAAAACCACCGTTTTGCACGTCCTCTTGAACGTAGTAAGGTGGAAATCAAAGCACGGTGGGAATCACACAAGACTCTATGACGATCTCAGGTCTACAGACTAACTTGTACCAGTGTCACCAGAGAACTGCTATCTGACGTCAGGTATAATACCATCTAGGAGTTCTCGGCGAGTCCGTCCAGTGTACCCAGTCTCCACTGAGCACCCGTATACCATCTCTGATGTCAAACACCAATGGATATGGGATCATCCATCGCCCATCTCATGGGTCGAGAAGCGTATGCGCTAGTCTACTCTTGTATATTGATGCCCTGTTTCGATACACCCACGACTAGGAACATTAAAGGATGAACTTATGGACTACCATGGCCCCACTAGTATGATCTGCATCATAATCCTGGTAGTCAAGTACATATTCTAAGGGCTTTACCAACATGTAACCACTAGACATGTCACTTGGAGTTCTCTGTTACCATACACCAAGAGCATCTCTTTAGTCCTTCTCAAGTACTTGAGAATGCTCTTCACAGCTGTCCAGTGACTCTCTCCTGGATCTGCTTGATACCTACTCACTACACTTAGCGAGTATGCTACATCGGGTCTGGTACATAGCATCGCGTACATGATAGAGCCTACTGCCGAAGCATAGGGTATCCCTTGCATGCGAGCTCTCTCCAAATTAGTCTTGGGAGACATATTTTTGGAGAGAGTGAGTCCTGAGATCGTGGGTAAAAACCCACGCTTGGATTCTTCCATACTAAACCTCTTTAGTATGGTGTCAATGTACCTGGATTGGGACAATCCCAATATCCGTTTAGATCTATCTGAATAGATCTTAATCCCTAAGATGTAGGAGGCATCACCTAGATCTTTCATTGAGAATCTTTTTGATAAGAAGAGCTTGACCGATTGTATCATAGGAATATCATTTCCTATCAAGAGTATGTCATCCACGTACAATACGAGGAAAACAACCTTACTCTCTGCCACCTTCTTATATATACAAGGCTCATCTACGTTTTTGACGAAGTCATACTCTTTTACAACGACATCAAAACAGATGTTCCAACTCCGCGATGCTTTCTTTAACCCGTAGATGGATTTAAGCAGCTTGCATAACTTTCCGCTTCTCCCACTGTCTACGAAGCCCTCTTGCTGAGTCATGTACATGCTCTCCTATAAATCACCATTTAGAAAGGCAGTCTTAACATCCATTTTCCAGATTTCATAGTCATGGTAGTAAGATCCGGATGGACTTAAGCATAGCCACTGGAGAAAAGGTTTCGTCATAATCCACATCTGGTCGTTGACGAAAACCCTTTGCAACAAGTCTAGCTTTGAAAGTCTCAACTTTTCCATCTACACCAAGTTTCTTCTTAAAGATCTATTTGCTCCCAATGGGTTTTACCCCTTCAGGAGCAACTTCCAAAGTCCATACTTTGTTGGTGTACATGGATTCCATCTCAGATCGCATTGCATCCAGCCATTTCATACAGTCTCCACTCGTGATGGCCTGCTCGAAGCTAGTCGGGTCATCATCTTCCATGATGCAATCCTCGCTCCCACCATCAATGAGAAAACCGTAGTATCTCTCAGGTGGATGAGGAACCCTACTAGATCGGCGGAGAGGCTGAGGTTCGTTGGGTACTATCGAATCCTCTGGTTCCACCAAATCTTCTGTCGTGGTTTGTATAGCTGGAACCTCTTCCAGTTCTACCTCCTGTTTCCCCCCAATCAGAGCAAAGCTCTGTTTTAAAATTCAAAATTTAAAAATTGAAGCAACGCTTCAGATTCAGCGCTAGGCGCGTTGCGCACCACGTGTCAAACACAGACACGCTGACGCCAGGTGCGCTCCGCCCTAGGCAGCGCACCCCCAATCAGAGAAAAGCTCTATTTTAAAATTCAAAATTCAAAAAAAGGGAAATTGATTGAAGCAACGCTTCAGATCTAGCGCTAAGCGCGCTGCGCGCCACGTGTCAAACACGGATACGCTAGCACCAGGTGCGCTGCGCCCTATGCAGTGCACCATGAGTGCGCTAGCGCTAGGCGCGCTGCGCGCCACATGTCAAACACGGGTGCACTAGCGCAGGCTGCGCTGCACGCCACGTGTCAAACGTAGGTGCGCTAGCGCAAAGTGCGTTGCGCTCTGAGCAGCGCACCGCGTGCAAAGCACGGGTGCGCCAGCGCTGGAATTAAAAATTCCCCATCGTTAGATCAAAAGATCTAATAATGATAAATCATTAATTAATCAGAATTAAATTCTGTTATGGAAAGATTCTTCCAATCTTGTTAGAAACAAGAAGATTGCCTTCTGTAAAACAGAAACCCTAGAATCAAAGATCCAACGGTGGAGAAACATCCCCAAATCAATCAGAGAAAGATCTCTTTAACTGATTTAACAAATCAATTTGCCCTATATAAAGGCCCCATGACTTCAAGTCAGATATAGAAAAACAAACCCGACAAACTTTTAGAAAACTCAAAAAAAGAAAAGCAAGCTTTTAGCAAAAGAAGATCATTTCTTCAAGGTAAAGAATATGAGCAATGGACACAGAGATGAAATCATCTCATGAAAAGAAGAACTATCTTCTAAAAAAGATCAAAAATCTAAAAAAAGACCAAGGTCTTTCATAAAAGAGATCAAAAGATCTCATCAAACAATAAAGAAGTACTTACTTCATTCATAGATCATTGATCTACAAAGGCAACCCCTTTCAACAATAAGAACTATTGTTCTTGAATCTTGAGGCAAAACCTCCTTTAAAAAGAACATCAACTTGTTCTCTGATCATAAATTTGATCAAATGCGCTTTGCGCTACTGAAAAGTGCCTTGCACTCATGAACTTCGCTTTTGCGCTCCTTGGACCGGCGCTCATCGCCAAAACGTGCCACGTGTCAACCACAGATACAACTTGCGCTTTGCGCTTCTGAAACAGCGCACTGCGCTCATGGGCTGGTGCTCAGCGCCAAGCGCGCCACGTGTCACTCACTGGTGCGCCACTAAAATAGCGCAACGCGCTCATAAATTGAAAGCGCAATGCGCTCATAAATTAGCGCTCAGCGCTCATAATCTGACGCTTAACGCCAAGCGCGACACGTGTCCTTTTCGTGTGCGCTACTTGGCAGAAGCGCAATGAGCTCTTTGATTGGCGCAAAGTGCCTGGTGCGCCACGTGGCGCGCTATCAGAACACACATTGTTCTGATGAATGCTATGCATTCAATACAAGACAAAAGATGTGTCAGGATCCAATGCTCAGCATTAATAAAGGGACCAAGCCCAAATAGAGGCTCAACAGCCCAGAACAATAAAATGTTAAACATTTTAATCTTATTGGACTTAGCCCAATATTGGCCATAAGTCCTCAACTTATATTGAACTGAGCCTATCTGCTCACGAATATTCAACAGATCTTAGTCCCAAACTGGGCTACAGATATTCCAACCAACTCACACCGGTTCAAGGATACATCTCTTTACTCCTCTGATATATGTCGTTGTAATCCTTCAACGTCTTCAGAGAGGTGACGGGTCCCGACAACCACACATTTCTATGGACTGTGGGGTCCTTAAACTCATGGACTACGATGTCCTTAAACTTCATAGACTACGATGTCTTTAAACTACGGACTGTGGGGTCCTTAAACTCATGGCCTGCGATGTCCTTAAACTTCATAGACGACGATGTATTTAAACTACGGACTGTGGGGTCCTTAAACTCATGGACTACGATGTCCTTAAACTTCATAGACAACGATGTCTTTAAACTACGGACTGTGGGGTCCTTAAGCCCATGGACTACGATGTCCTTAACCCGGACTGTAGGGTCCTTAAACCCATGGGCTATGATGTCCTTAACCCTGGACCGAGATGTCCTTAAACTAACACTGGACCGAGACGTCCTTAAACTAACATTGGATCGTAATGTCCTTAAACTAATGGACCGCAATGTCCCTAAACTAAACAATAAAGTCCAAATGCTCTTTTTTCGGATCTAAATGATCCCGTTAAGTTGATCTTAGTCTAAAATAAGACTAACGTATCCTTAACAAATGTTTAAGTTGATCTTAGTCTCAAATGATGCTAACGTATCCTTAAACCCAAACCTCAAACCCAAATCTAAGAAAATATGGATTTGGACTAATCCACGCTCTACGGGCGACAACATAAATTAGTCTCCGTATACAATCTATGGGCAACCAAAAACAAAACAAACACACACGACACGAAGTGACCATCTGGAGAAGGAGAAAGTTGTTACCGTGATGCGGTAGCGTAATTAATTGCAGGGGCTTGCGCCTGCAGGGAAGAGCGTCCCCACAATCAAAAACCCCTCAAACGAGGGGGAATCTGACGAAGTCTGCTACATCGGCCGTATCCATTTAAACCTTCGATACATGGTGCCATAAATCAACTTGGCATCTTCGGAGAGGTGGACGGATAGCACCAATTAGCATCTGCCCCGAATTTCAGGTAAGACGGACCTGCGCGGTCGCGTCTCCGTGTTCGGCGGGGAACAGATTCTGGCACGCCCGGTGAGACCTTTTCCTCTTTCCACTCCACACTTCGTGTGTCGTGTTCGCGAACGAATCGTGGTTTGATATGGTTTCCCTTGGGTTCGAGGTACTAAGATTTGGTGTCTTGCTGGGTGCAGAAAACAATGGCGTCTACTTGCACGAAGTGTTCCAACTGCAATTGCAACACACGCTCCGCCTCATCTGGAGGCATAGCTTATGGGCCCCAAGCGGCCTCCCTGTTCACGATGCCGGTGGAATAGGTCACTCAGGCTACCACTGGATTGTTTTTCGGGACCATGCTCTCGCCAGCGAGCTTCAGCGCTCCTATACCAACACAAGAAGCTCCCAAGAAGTCGGTCTTTGATTGGCTTACAACTACTGCGGCCCCTCTCAACGGGTCGTCCAGCTCCAGCGCCTCAGTCTTCGCCAGATTGGGCCAAAGTTCATATGGGCCCATGATGAAGCCTGCAGTTCCAGAACAGGTTATTCCGAAGAGGATAGACATCCCTGCTCCCGAAGTCGTCAAGGCGGCTTCTCCTGCCAAAGGGTCGGTCTTCACAAGACTGACTATTCCGGCTCCCACTCCGGCTCACGTTCCTGCTTAAAAGTCTGTATTTGACAGGTTAGACACTGCTGCTCGACGGACCTCGTTCTTCAAGAGGCTAGTACCGGCAGCGCCTCACCTGAACAGGGGGCATGACGAAGTCACCTTTCAAGCTGAAACAATCCCAACAGCTCGACACGCTCGACGTCGCCACTGGCGCCGAGTAAGGAAGGCTGGGGGCAACTCCCCCTCTGGGCTAACTCCACCAGCCCCAACGGTGGAAGTCAATGCTACTGTTCCAACCGGGAACAGCTTTGAACTGCTGAACAAAGTATGCAGGAACTCTCCTACCGCCGTACTGAAGAGATCTCCTCCACAGGTGGAGAATGTTATAGAAACAAAGCTGGAACAGCCCCCTCAGCGGCTATCCTCCAAAATTTACAAAGTCTGGCGACAGGTTCAGGACTCAGTAATTGATCAAGATCACTCTCGCCGACAGAAAAAGGTGAAAGTTCAGCAAGAAGAGAACCGTCCTGTCAAGCCGCAAAGGACAACAACCACCTGGGTGCCCGCTGCAACGGCCCCCTCAACGTCAACTGCTCAGAAGAGAAGGAGGCCAGAGAAAGCTCCTATGCCTACGGCAGACCACAAAGACGCTGAGCCCAAACGCCCCAAGTCTGGGGGCATAATAGTGCATACTGTTTACATGGCTTCCGGAAAAGAGGAAAGCCGTGCTTCGACGGGTCACCGACCGCTCACCCGATCTGTAATAAAAAACCAGGAGCAGCAACATAAGTTTCAGGAAATGTTGACGCAAATGGCTGCACTCACCGGGCCAAAAGAAAGCCCTGAGGCATCATCGGAGCAGCGTCATGAGCAAGAAACCGATGTTGACTTCCTCCGCAGAGTCCTCGAAAAGAAGGATAGAGAAGCAGCAGAACAAGCGGCTAATATAAAACGAATGACGCTCCTCTTCCAAGACATGGTCGGGATGATGTTATAGCCGGATCCACCAGCTGAAGACTCTCCGATCATTATTGAAGACGACAGAGGGGAAACATCGAACCCTCCTCTGACTCTTTCAGCAGCCAAAGAGGAAACCATTTCCAAGGCCGCTCTGGATAACTATATTGCTCAGCAAATACGAGCTCACCAGGCGAACGAAGCGGCCGGTCAAGTTGTTAAAACTGGGCAACCGTATCCAGGCTGGTATGACCAAATAAAGTACCCGTCGGGATACACGATCCCCAAATTCCATGTGTACAAGGAGACAGGCAATCCTCATCAACATGTCGCTCAGTTCAGGGCTCTTTGCGGCAACACCGGGGGTGATGATAAACTTTTGCTCCGTCGGTTTGTTGGCAGCTTATCGGAGACAGCGTTCGAATGGTACTCTGAACTTCTAAATGACTCCGTCAAGACTTTCACGGAAATGGAATTGTTATTCACCCAGCGATTCGCGAGTGCTAGTGAACGCACCCCAATAGCGGCATTGATCAATGCCAGGGTGAAGCCAGGCGAGACGTGGGTTCAATACGCAATCTGATGGCGGAATCTGTGGTCGAAATGCGAACAGCGCATCGAAGAAGCACCGGCGGTGGGCATGTTCGTGGGCACTTTGGACCTTAATGCAACTATTTCCCAATTCATGATGTTCTTCAAGCCGACCACATTCCAAGCCCTGATTGACAAGCTGGCCCAAATGGACCAGATAGGTCATAGACCGTCTCCTCCAAAGCCGGACTCTCGAAATGAGAAGGGAAAGGGGAAAGCGATCATCGTCGCCAATGCTCAACAGCAGCCCGGTGGCCCGAAACCAGTTGACCGCCAAAATAACAGAACTCGATCTCTCGAAGATAAAATGAGACGCCCTTACTCGTTTCCTCGAGACAAGACAAAGAGGTTATTCGAACTTGCACTGTGCAACAGGCCCATTACTCTGCCAGAGCCAAGACGCGCAGCGCAACCAGGCGACACTAGCAATCCTAACTATTGCCCTTACCACCGAATGTTGGGCCATCCGATCGAGGATTGTTACATCTTCAAAAGCTGGATCGAAGATCAATACCAGCAGGGCAAATTCGTATTATCTGAGAATTGGAAGGTGAACCCGCCTCGGCCACACACTCCCAAGAATACGGATACACCGGGGGCATCATGCTATCTCGTAGAAGAAGCTCCATGGGAGTTCACTCTTTCATCCAAGACAAAAAGAATGCTGAAGGATCTCCACACATATCCGGTAATTAGGTGGAAGAATCCACTGGAGCTTGAAATCATCGAAGGGATGCTGAAGCCGCACCCAACACCAAAGATTGGTGGTGATAGCCAAAGCACTCACATCCAGCCGTCAAAGTCTTCGAAAAAGAAGAAGACCAAAAAGCCCGTGAAGCTTGGTGACAAGCGCACAGACCTGCAAAAACAGATTGACATGTTGGAAGAGTATAACCAGAAGGCGCGGACTCCAGTCACACTCCAAGAATTTCTCAGTCACTTCCTTGAGGACGGAGATGATGGAGAAGACTCGTCGGATGAATCTGAAGATTACGTAGCAAGTTGCCATGTGATCTCTCACTCATCGATAAACGATGAAGAAGCTCCTTACACAGAGAAACTGGGGGCAGGTCTTGAGCCTGAATTTCTAGGACCATCAGACGAAACGATTGATGCATTCCGGAACGAAGGTCTTTCGAAAAGCAAAACTGATCGGGAGCGTGAGATGGCCATATTTGAAAAGGCCAAACGCCGGCGACTGGACGAAAGGATTAAAACACTCCTGCCAGATCGAAGTACATCCGCCGCAAATAAAAACAGGTTCAAGACGAGGAAAAGGTTCGCTAAAGCCATATCAATGGGAATGAAGCTGCCATCCTCCGAAGGAAACGCCCTTGGTGAAGCAGAAACACATCCTAGCTACTGCTTATATCATCGAAAGATTACGCACCCCACCGAAGAGTGCAACGCTTTTAAAAAATGGTGGCAGGGATATGTTGCTCACCGGCATCATTTCAAGCGGATGAAACGCAAAACTCGTCGGGAGCAAAGAAGTACGACCGAGGAGCGTAAAAGAACTACCGGCAACTGTCACATGGTTAATGCCGGGGGATCGTAAGTTCTCACCTTCGAGAGCGACTCTGACGAAGAAATGACTCTTGGCCCTCTCTTTAAAGAGTCCACCTTGAGAAAAGAGGAAGAACCAAAGACTTGTGAAAACATTCAGCTGCGCAATCGTACGCTGCCCGAAAAGAATCTTGGGCCCTCGAACAGTGGGTCAAATAGAAAAGATAAGGGGAAAGAAAAAGTCTCTGAAGATATCATCCTTGATGACCAAGCCGTCGAAAAGCTGATAGCCGAGGACCCGCCAAAGAAAAGTAAGGTGGACTACAACATTCTGGCACACTTGAGGAAGATACCCTCGCAGCTCAGTATTCTCGACACCCTTCTGCTATCCAAAGAGGCGAGAGATTCTTTGATCAAAGCATTACAAAAGCCCCAGCAATTCCAAGCTTTCCTCACCGAAGAGAAGATGAAGAATGAGCTGGAAGAAATACACACAGCCGATATCACTTTCGGCGATGAAGATCTCCTCCTTGGGATGTGTGAGCACAACCGTCCCCTATATGTCTCCAGATACTGTCATAACATCAAGATAGGTAAAATCTTGGTCGACAATGGGTCCTCCGTCAACCTCCTTAACGTGAGGGTGCTAAAGAAAATCTGCATGAGTGTTCAACACCCCGCTCGTGATAAGATCACCATCTCCGGGTTTGACTCCCAGTTGTCACGAACGCTTGGGTCCGTAATATTGACGTTACTCTTTGGACTTCTTGTTACGGACATTAAGTTCCACGCCATTGACGCTAAGACATGCTATAACGCTTTGCTCGGCCGGCCTTGGTTACACGAGTACAATATCATCCCCTCTACACAATATCAGTGTATGAAATATTTCAAGGATGGTCTCGAGTATACTGTGACAGGAGAGCTAAACCCATTCTCCGTGAACGAAGTCCGCAAATACGAAGATGCAAAATACTTCTTACCAGACTTTGAGAACACGGAAAGATGTCACAAACCGAAGAACAAAGCTATCACTACTATTCCAGTCTTCGGGAGTGATACCGAGGAGGAAGAAGAGATAGTTTACTCAGGTCTGCCCCAGTGCAACAAGCCGAGACCATCCACTCCTATGTTGATTTTCGGCAGCGACTCGAAAGATGAGGTCAATGCCATATTCTCTGCTCGGCCATCCATACAAACCCTCGCTGATGAAGAGCAAAGTTTGCAAGTTGCCATGGTTCCGCCCAAGCATCATAAAGAACTAGACGCGCTTGATACCTACAGTGTGGAAGAACTACAGACATTCTACGTCCCTCCCACGCGAAAAGGTGAAAAGGCGATCCTATTCTACCGATCCGGGGAAACCAAAGTGGAGAAAGAAATCTGGCATGGTGTGGATTCTACACTTGACAGGCTCCAGCCCATCCGTTTGCCCAGATATTACACAGACGGACTAAAGAGACTCTTGAGATGCCAAGGTGTACCTCTTAAGCAAACTGCACGACAAGCACGGTTCTATAACAGGATCTGCAACGTTCCTGGAACTCAAAGAAAGTTGCCCAAAGGGAGAATGGAAACGACCGGGCTTGGGTATGTTCAATCCAAGAAACGGGAGCTACTCCGCGACTGCTGCATCATACATGACTTTGATAAAGAAGGTGATGCTCTGTGGGAAGATGCTAACCCTGAACCAGAAAGAGCTCCCGTCGTGATAATGCCCAGTCCGTCGTTCGAACAAAAAATGGACAAGCTCATAAGGGAAGCAGGTCAAAAGGTTCGAGACGACCATAATCGCGAAATGGCTATCTACGAGAAAGCCAGGATGCAACGCCTCCTTCAGCAGGCTGTGAAAAATGGAAATGCTCCTCCTTGTCAACCCGTTGTGCAAAAGGCCCGACGCAGAGGCAGAAACAAATCAAAGAGCGGGAAAGGCGTTCGACAGCGACAAAGCGGGTCCAAGAAGCCACGCGATCAGGAATCGAGCAGTCTGGAGTCGTCTTTTATAAAAAAAGATGAGTCGAGCATATTCTTTTCCCCAAGACAAGACAAAGAAGATATTCGATCTTGTCATAAAATATCAGATGATGACACTCCCGGAGTCCAAGCACCCCGAACAAATAAGCGAAGTCTCTCACCCGGACTATTGCTCCTATCACAGGGCAATAAGACATCCTCTCGAAGACTGCTTCACATTTAAAGACTGGGTAGAAGACCAGTATCAGCAAGGCAGGTTCGCTCTATCCAGCAGCTGGAGGGTAACCCCGCCGCAGAAGCATGAACCCAAAATCACGAGAGTAGAACCGGATCAACATCGGCCTTGGAAGCGATCTCGTACTTGTCATATGATAATGTCGGCAAAAGAAGAACCCGAGAATATGGATGACCTCCCCTGGTGCTTCGAAAACGATGATGACGATGTAATCTCAGAGTTTCCACCGGCGCCAAAGGAGCAGGAAGATGGGATACATACTACTGCAGATAACCTCAAGAAAATTGATTTGGGGACAGAAAGTGACCCGCGACCGACATTCGTCAATGAACTGCTGTCTGAAGAAAGGGTGGCTACACTAAAGGACGTGCTTATGCAGCATAGAGACTGCTTCGCATGGAACTATTCCGAGATGCCAGGATTAGATCCAGAGATTGTTGCACACAAATTGGCGATATCTCCGGACGTCAAGCCAATCAAACAAGCACTGAGGAGAATGCGGCTTGAGCTTGAGATGAGCATCAACGCCGAGGTCAAGAAGCTAATCGACTCCGGCTTCATCCAAGAGGTTCAATATCCTGACTGGATCGCCAACATCGTCCTAGTGATGAAGAATAATGGGACGGTGTGCATATGTGTGGATTTTCGAGATCTCAATAAAGCCTGCTCGAAGGATGACTTCCCAGTACCGGTCACCGAGCTGATGATAGACAATACGTCCACTCATGAATTTTTCTCCTTCATGGACGGCTCATCAGGATATAATCAGATAAAGATGCACCCTGAGGACCAGAAACATACCGCTTTCCGGACCCCTTTGGGCATATTCTGCTATAAAGTGATGCCTTTCGGTCTAAAGAACGCCGGTGCCACCTATCAGAGGGCTATGACGAAGATCTTCGATGACCTCATACATGAAATCGTCGAATGCTATATCGACGATCTCGTAGTTAAAAGCAAATCATACGAGGAACATTTAGAGCATCTGAAGATCGTGTTTCAGCGCCTTCGACAATACAACTTGAAGATGAACCCTCTCAAATGCGCGTTCGGAGTTTCCTCGGGCAAATTCCTAGGATTCATCGTCCGACACCGAGGCATCGAGATATATCCATCAAAGATCAAGGCGATTATGGAAATGCCTCCGCTAAGGACTCTCAAGCAATTGCGGTCTCTCCAAGGGAAGCTTGCGTATATCCGCCGATTTATAGCCAATCTCTCAGGCAAGTGTCGTCCTTACAGTTACCTGATGAAGAAGGGAACCCCTTTCACCTGGGATCGCAAATGCCAAAACGTACTGGACGAAATCAAACAATATCTGCAGAATCCGCCAGTGCTGGCCGCTCCCGTTAAAGGAAAACCTCTCGTCCTGTATACGACAGCCCTCGAAGGTTCTTTTGGAGCGCTATGGGCACAAGAGAACGACCAAGGGAAAGAAAGAGCTCTCTACTACTTGAGTCGAGTTCTACTGGGGGCAGAAAGCAACCACTCCCCTATCGAAAAACACTGCCTGGCGTTGATCTTCGCAATAACGAAGCCCAGACACTATGCGTTGGCACATGAGGTCCATCTCATATCAAAAGTGGATCCCCTCGAATATTTGATGTCAAAGGACATATTAACAGGACGACTCGCTAAATGGGCCCTACTCTTGATGGAGTTCTCGATAACTTATCGACCCCTCAAGGCAGTGAAAGGCCAGGCCATCACCGACTTCCTCGCTGATCATCTGATACCCGCCAATCCTCCTTTGAACTACGAATTACCGGACGAACACGCGTTTGACACGATTGACGGTGGTGATGCCCGGTGGGAACTCTATTTTGATGGGGCATCTTCCATGAAGAAGCGCAAAAAAAGCACCTCTATAATCAAATCAGGGGTAGGCCTCATCTTCGTAACTCTATAAGGAGGGATAATGCGCTTTGCCTTCTCCTTAACAGAGCCGAGGACGAACAATGAAGCCGAATACGAAGCTTTGATAATAGGTCTGGAGATCGCTATCGACATGGGAATCGAAAACCTCCTCATATTCGGAGACTCCCAGCTGATCGTTAGTCAAGTAAACGGCGACTATCAGACGTGCAAGCCTGAGTTGGTGAAATACGGCGAGAGAGTACAGCGACTGCTGATTCAAATTCCATCCTGCGCCTTGGAAAGCATACCGCGTGCAGAAAATAGCAAGATGGATGCGTTAGCCAAGCTCGCTAAAGAACTGGCTGACGAAAACCTCGATGACGTGAGGATCGTTGTGCAAAGCCGTCGGGTTCTCGCATCGGCAGAAATATCTCCGGAGTCGTCCGAAGAAAAGGAAGCGACCGAGCAAATGGCTCTGCTAATAAAAGACCAGGAAAAGGCTAAGGATTGGAGGGAAGTCATTATAGACTACTTCAAATCCCGTCGAACGCCTGAAGATGCGTCCTCAAGATATCAGCTTATGAAACGACCTCTGTCTTTTGCTTTCATCAATAACACTTTATATAAGAGATCATTTGATTCTCTGTGGTTAAGATGCCTGGGTCCTGAAGAGGCAAAGAGAGTCGTCCAAGAATGTCACGACCCAAAGTTTGGCCCGTGACCGGCACTTAACCACTTAACGTCTACAGGCGTAACGTGACTAAGTGAACCGAAAATCCAAAAATCAAACCAATAAAAGTATAGAGTGTTTTAAGTTTTAAATGAAAGCACTGTTGGAGATAGTGCCCTCAGAGTCAATTATTGGATCACAGGCACGTGATTGTAATGATTGAGGGGAGGACCTGTCCCAGTAGGACAGTCTTACTCAAGATGATAGTATGCTATCTGGTTTACCTTTATCATCGTGTACTGCTTTAGGTGACCTTACAGGTCACTATTGCACGTTGATAGAGCCTCTAGGATTCTTGCTTGACTACCGGCAGTATGAGGGCGATCATATACGTGGGAGCTGGTAGTCTATAAGCACATCCTTAAATGGTCCCTAGTCGTGGGAGTTTCGAGACAGGGCATCGATACTCCAGAGTAGACTAGTGTATACAGTCGATACCCCGACGAGGGGCGGTGGCCGGTCTCACAAGCCACTGGTGTCAGTTGGTTCACCTAAGATGTATACAGGTGCTCATTGGGTTATGAGTACACCGGACAGGACTCGCCGGGAACCTGCTAGTTGGGTTTATACTAGACGTCCGATAGCAGTTCCCTGGTGACATGTGTACAGGTTAGTTCATCGACCTGGGATCGTCATTTGTCTCGTGTGAGTTCCTACTGTGCTTTGATTACTACCCTACCATGGCTCAAAGGAGTCGTGCAAACAGGTTTTAGTTGGGTACAGTCCCGAGCCACATGGAGGCAGTGAGTAGATCTGCAGGGGTTCGTCTCTCCCGGTATTGGGGGTGAGGTCGCGCTGTGTCGAGGAGAGCCAAAACATGAAAAGTCCTTGGCCAAGGCAGGAGATTTGCTGGTAGGTATTCCAGTAGTATCTCAGGGTGTTCTGGGCTGCACTCCGACACGACTTGTACCGCTTTTGGGGGTCTGACTTTTACCAACCCCCTAGGCCCGCCATGCAATGCTCATAGACGAACGGACCGGACTGTACGGATATTGTCACTGACAGGCTCAGTAGGGTGTCAGGATGAGTTCGCTCATCGACGTCCCTTTCAGTCAATACCTGGTAGCCCGTTACGTATTGGCTTATACCTCTGACGTTCTAGTGGTTAAATCCACAGCCATAGTATTGATGAGTCTTTAGAGTCCACCACACTCAGTTACTCAGGTTTCGGGCGAAATGCTGTAGAGGCCGTATGGAGATATGGCAGGGTTCGATCAGATACGTGCGGTATTGTACGGATCGTGATCGGACGGATTTTACTAGCCGGCTTTGGCTTAAGCCGGATCCTAGTATTAGATAGTGTAGTTTTGTCTCTTTGCATTTGTGTTCAGTGAGAATACAAATGCGGGCATGTATTTGCAGTAGCGGGGTTTTCCTGTAATTTATTACGGGATCAGTTTTCTGAAGTTGCCAGTTTGCATTCCGTTCCGGCCGGTTTTTCTTTCATTCCTTCACGGCCGGACCTTTTGGTGGAAGGGGGTTAATTGCAAGTTTGCAATTAACTTACTTGTGAGGGACTTTCTTGCATTTGTGGCTTTATGATGAGACTAGCATCATGATGAGATTCTATTCTAGTCTTTTTCATTGCTTTTCTTTTCATGGTTGTTTGACTTGTTGAGATGAGAAATGAGAGTGACCATTTTCTATATTGTTTTTCATTCTATTATTCTATACACAAGGAGAGGTCTTTTCTCTCTCCAATCCCATTCTTGATAGAGAAGGCCGGCCACTAAGGTGAGGGGAGAATGAGAGTGTTCTTTTTAGTGAGGGATTGATTCATCTCATTTTCATGCTTCTTTGCTTGCTAAAATTCCAAGCTTCTCTCCTTCATTCATTCTCCTCCTCACATCCCTCCATCAAGGCAACTTCATGAACCCTAAAGAGACATGGCTTCTACACTACATCTATAGCATCCCTTGGACGCGTCGGCTAGCCAACTTTGCGCCCGAGTTTCCTCGGTCAAGAGGCGGGAGCCCATAAAAGATTCCGGCTACGTGGTGCTTTTCCGACGAGCGAGGAGGTGACGAACTTTCCGCAGGAGATCGCAGTGGAGATGAAGACCGAAGGACACGGATCGCTTGGTATACTTCTCTACTCATCTTTTACTTTGCTAGTTGCTAGTTTAATGGCCCGATCCGGGTGAAAAGTGCGCGGTGGTGCCGGTTGCAAGTTTTTGCAAAGTTTTTGTTTCCGCGTTTCCGGCGTCGGATCGACGGCCGGGGCGCCGCCGCGGGCTTACATTGTTATCAGAGCCACGCCATTAACCATGCCTAGCTTGCTCTAGTGTGTTTATAACTCGATCGAACAAAAATCCCAAAAAACCGTATTTTCCTATGCATGTGTTTTCTGTCGAAATTTTTCAAGCTCCAAAAATTTTTCAGGTCATTGCAGAAAGACATGCAAGAAATTCTAAGAATTCTGGTAAAATTTGGTCGCGAGATCACTCCATATCGCCGCGGAACCGCGGCCAAACCCATTCTTGGGCCGCGGTTCCGCCGCGCTTTTAACTGATCAGCATGCCAAATTTTTTCAGAGGGCTTTAGACTTGGAAATAGGGGTTTTGGGATATTATTTTTGGGCCCAGATTTTTTGTGAGTGCTACAGTATTGCTTGGGGGCCCACTTGATAAAATTTGTTCGATCGGATATTTTAAACATGCTAGTTCACAGTATTTACATTATATCTGCGACCGTGAATGTCACTCGATCGGTAAATCCTATCTAACTGCTATAGCCCGGTTAGACGGATTTGCGAACGTGACATTCACGTTGATGTTCTGTGATTGTGATGTGTTGTTGCGGATCGGTCGTGAAGGGTAGCCTGGATGCAATGTTAGTACAGTTCTGTTTTATATGTACATTTTATATTGCGGGGCGAGCGTCCGATATGTGGACTGCCGTCACTGCCTGTTTGTATTATTCTTTTGGGGCACGACCAGGTTGCGGTCGATGTACCCGTTGTATGTATATTTTACTTTCTGTACTAGGATTACCCCGCGGAGGGGTGCACGGATAGCCGGGTTCTAGAAGGCAACAAGCCCGCATCTCATGGCGTTGAGACAGAGGGGGCTTCACTCTACGATTGGCGGGCTATTCGCCGCACTCGTAGGGAGTACAGGTTGACCCAGGAGGGGTGCCCAAGTTACCGGATTCCGTGAAGTGCTGGGTGGTCCATTCACATTGCTGAAGGGGGCTGCCTCGCTTCAGGTTTTGGCAGGTAACTTGTCGCACCCGTAGGGGTCTAGGTTTTCATTGCGCAGGCTATCCACACGACCAGGGGAACGTCGGGTTTCAGCAGCGGCTCTGTGAAACCCGGGGATCCCAGATATCTGTATTGATCTGTGTTGCTATACATTTCTGTGTTGTTGCATTTTTATCACGCCTTGAGCGAAAATTATATATTATATATATACTAGTAGATGTTGTATATGTTTTTCATCCGCACTAGTCCAGTCCCCGCTCTGTCGTTAGTTAGCTAACCTAACGGGTGATGACGGGACCCAGTGGCGAATGCGGATGGCATATACGTACGTCAGTATATTTTCGTTCTTTGTGGTGTGATCAATTGATGGGACTGCGTTGATTCGGATCAATGCAAGATAAACAAACCTCTTCTGATGTTGTTGGAACACTTTTTCAAAAAAGCTGTTATTGCAAGGGCGTTCTCTTTTGTTTTGCATCGTGGTATTCAGTTGGAATATCCTGCTCCTCAGTCGACGAGGCAAGGGCCGAGATCCCTTCACCGGGAGTGACCCCTTGGACACAAGTTTGCGTCAGGGCAATAACTTCACTATAGCCGATTACTTTTGCTTTGCATCGTGGTATTCAGTTGGAATATCCTGCACCTCATTCTACGGGGAAAGAGCCGAGATCCCTTCACCGGGAGTGACCTCTTTAGCAAAGGTTTTCGTCACTATATTTTTACAAAGCTATCAGTTCCTTCAACGATATCAAGTTCATTACGTTAAAGGTTTTCGCCAGAAACCATTCGTAGCCCTCCGTCGTTTCATATGGATAGTTAATAGTATTCAAGCTGTGTATGTTGGCCAAAGTCAAGGCACAGTGTTTGGTAGCTGTTGGGTATTCATATGCAGCATAGATAGATGCGTTGGTTTGGGACAGTCGTACTGCCATTTTGGCCAAAGTCAAGGGTAGGTACGGGTGGGTTCAAATTAACCAGGAAAATGACGGGTAGAACTTGACATGTGACTTATGATATGTTGGCCAAAGTCAAGGTCATAAGAGCATGGGGTAGAAATCCACATCGGGAGTTTCAAAAGAACTGAAACTTGCCAGATATGCGCATACCTTCTGGAGTGTGATAGCGTGAGCGGATTCCGTAACGTTATCATGCGATGATGGTTGGATCCCGATTCCCACTGATGAGTTGGTTTACTCCTCGGGTGATCCCGGCTAATTCTTCTTTCAGGTTTGGGGAAGAATTTGACGTTCAGTGGGAGGTTTCCGGATTAGATAAAGTGATAACCATTCTGATCTAGGTTAGAGTGCACGCTGAGTGTTTCTTTTCACTCTCTCTCTTTGGCAGCGACCATTGACCCGACCCTAGACTATGACTCAGTGACCAAGTTGACCGAACCTACTTAACACTGGCTTTTGGATTGTCAGAGTTGCAGACCTCATTGCCACTCCTACTTTTACCCTTTTCTCCAGGACACCCCGTATCACTACGAACGTCCACTTCCATTGGACAAAACCATCGTATGGTTATATACGAACTCGAAGGAACTCGAGGATGGTTTCCGGTTCTGGAGAAAAAGAATAGGACTATTCAGTTGTCTTTTCTTTTCACCTTCTCTCAGGTTGCGAGTACTCCTTGGTTTAGGAGTAGTACACCTATTACGCAAATTGGATATTCTTCTTCCAAGCCATAGGCTTGTGCAGACCGGTAGGGAATGAAGAAAGCCAATTAGCCTAAACGGTATACAGAAGGTATTAAGTTCAGACAAAGCAAGGGATTAGTAAGAGGGCAAAGTAAATTGCGACTGCTATTCACGACCAAACCAAGTATTTCTTCGCCAATCCTAAATCACCTTTGTATTTCTCCAGGACACTCCGTATCACTACGAAGATCCCATTTTATTGGATAATCCATCGTATGGTTATATACGAACTCGAAAAGAACTTGTTCCAGTTCGGGGATGGATCCTGGTTCAGGAGAAATAGGAATAAAGTATATTCAGGTGTCTTTTATCTTCACCTTCTCTCGCGTTGCGAGTGCTCCTAGGATTAGGACAGTACACCCTTTATGCTTATTAGATAGTCTTCTTCCAAACCATAGACTGGTGTCGAACTGTAGGGAAGGAAGAAAACCATTTGGCCTAAAGGGGTGTACAGAAGGTAACGACTAAAGACATATAAAGGGATTTGAAGAGGTGGCAAAGAATTATATGGTTACAGTTGTGAATCTGGATATTGGAAGAGGCATTACTAGGAATACCAGGATACCCTATCGAAACATTTCAATGTTTCATTTTCACTGTGTACTGTTAATAGAAAACTGATTTCCCAATTAGACACTTGCTCCAGGGTATGTATTTACCAGGTATGATTCTCACATCTGTATGGTTTTACAGATGATGAGTGGGAGTAAGTTATTGGGAATTAGGTGATCATCCTCATTATATCGGGATTCGTTGGAATTGGTGATATTTGAGGAAGCCACCTGGGTTGTTTGCCGGTCGGCAAATATTTGGTTTTGAATATCCGTTGTTATGCACCAATTTCAAATTGATATATTTGTACGTCTATTTTTATAGAGTGAGATATACTTTTTGAAATTATGTCTTTGACATTTACCTATATCAGTGGATGGTTAGGTAAGAAGCATTGAACAACGGTGTAATTCTTCTTAACCAAAAGTATAGTTTTCAACCTACGACACACAGTGAATGAGTCACTAGACTCAGGAGACTTATACAGAGTATTGTATATTGTCCAGTGTCCATGCGGACAGAGGGGTTGGTCCTCGTACTGTATTCTGTTTACTTATGACTTCTCTAGTTCTTAGACAGGTGTTTCGTAGAAACACAGGGTCGAAGTTTTGAGAAGTTATAGGTATAAGAATAAAGTAGAGAACCAGGTGTTGCAAGCATCGGGATTCTTCAAAGTGATGGAAGATGTAGATACTTGTACATGGTATTCAGTTGATAGTAGTGGTTAAGAGAACTTGCTTCTCTTTCAGGTTACTCATAATTGGAAGCATTCCTTAGTTGAGTAACGCTGATCGGCCTCCTTCCATTTAGTTGACATGCACTAGAGACAGCTGCATGATTTGAATCTGGTTCAATTAAATCAGTGTCTCTGTTTCTATATTGGATATAGAACAGTTCATATCTTGACATTGTTAAGATACGGGGAGTTGTCCAGCTTATGCTTAAAACCATACTCTGGATAACTTAAGGCACGTTTCTGTAATGGCTGTTTGTGGGTTGCCCGGGCTATGCAGTGGGTTGATATTCTACCATTTGGAAGATCAATAGTGATATTGTTCTTGACTCGCCACAGTTTTAATAAAATGGATTTTTTCAGAAAACAGTTGTGGGAGTATGGTAGAACTGGAAGTGATTCCAGAACCGCAAACGATTACTGAAGATTTGATAAGAACCTAAAGATTCAATCTGGTTTGACATTCTATTGGCCACTCCGCAGATAAGGTGGGTAACCTCAGGCACCCGAGAGGTACTTCGGTATACTCAAGGACGGTGGCAGAGAGGTTCTTGTTTACCCAGACTTGCCATTGCTGTTGTTCCAGACTATGAGACCCGGCAGGAGGATGAGTATAGCGTCGTTCTAAACTGCTTTTAGAAGCATACGTGTATATGACTCTGCCAGAGGGTTGTCGTAGTCAGTGGGAGCAGCGGAAGCATTGGTGGACATCAGGATTATGTCTATTTATAGACTAAAGAAGATATAGCGGAGATAGATCATCTATTTCTGATATGACAGTCATAGATTTGACTTCATCAGAATAGGGGATGGATCTGTTGAGAAGGTAGTAGGGTGTGATGTCCTGGTATTTGATGACATACACAGAGTAGGAAGTGATATTCCTATACTACAATCGGTTATACTTTGGTCGTCACACAGTAGTTTCTCCTTATAGGACTTGGATCTTACATCAGACATTCTGGTAACTAGATCTATGGTTTTAGATCTAGATTTGGGTGGTTTCCTAATCTGGGTACCTTGACAGCATTCTATGAGTATTTAGAATGGACGACTCCTGGCATGGTGGTGTACCTGCAGGTAATGGAGTCACCCTCTCTAAAGGTGTCTTACAGACTAAAGGGGAGAAGGATACGCATGATTGGCAGATCACTTGCTTAGGCAATTGAGTCAATCATGAGATGTCAGGTACCACACCAAATGTTGTTCTTGCAGTAGGTGCAATAAGTTGATATTGATCCAATCCTGGAGAAACATTCGGAAGCAGTTTTAGAACATAAGTTGTTGTTCTAGGGATATGATAACAGTATTCTCCTTCGGGAGACAGTTATCATTCCAGGCTTCTAAGGTGACCTGGATGGCAGAGTGGCTGTCAGAGTTATAGTTTTCCTTCTGACGAGGGGCAGTATTTTGGATAGGTGGTCCAGGTGGATACTGAGGGAAGGCATGGCGCAGGATACTGATTAAGTTCAGTTGACGATACAGTCTAAGAAGTTTGGATTTGGAGTTCACTTATGAGCTAGGTCCCATCAGACATCCAGACACATTCTAAGACAGGTATTGCTCATTTCGGGAGATGGTTTTCTCCGCGAACTTGAGATAGAGAGAGACATAGAAAGAAACATCAGAGCGGATCCACTCACTGAGGCTATTCCTTGAACGCAATAGTTTCGCAAACGAGTTTTGTGAGACGGACTAGTAGAGAAGTTGGGTGTTCGGTATCACACGGGCTGTAAGTATGCGACATCGCAATAATTAGCCTTGAGTGCAAGTGGGAGATTGTTGGAGATAGTGCCCTCAGAGTCAATTATTGGATCACAGGCACGTGATTGCAATGATTGAGGAGAGGACCTGTCCCAGTAGGACAGTCTTACTCAAGATGATAGTATGCTATCTGGTTTACCTTTATCATCGTGTACTGCTTTAGGTGACCTTACAGGTCACTATTGCACGTTGATAGAGCCCCTAGGATTCTTGCTTGACTACCGGCAGTATGAGGGCGATCATATACGTGGGAGCTGGTAGTCTATAAGCACATCCTTAAATGGTCCCTAGTCGTGGGAGTTTCGAGACAGGGCATCGATACTCCAGAGTAGACTAGTGTATACAGTCGAGACCCCGACGAGGGGCGGTGGCCGGTCTCACAAGCCACTGGTGTCAGTTGGTTCACCTAAGATGTATACAGGTGCTCATTGGGTTATGAGTACACCGGACAGGACTCGCCGGGAACCTACTAGTTGGGTTTATACCAGACGTCAGATAGCAGTTCCCTGGTGACATATGTACAGGTTAGTTCATCGACCTGGGATCGTCATTTGTCTCGTGTGAGTTCCCACTGTGCTTTGATTACTACCCTACCATGGCTGAAAGGAGTCGTGCAAACAGGTTTTAGTTGGGTACAGTCCCGAGCCACATGGAGGCGGTGAGCGGATCTGCAGGGGTTCGTCTCTCTCGGTATTGGGGGTGAGGTCGCGCTGTGTCGAGGAGAGCCAGAACATGAAAAGTCCTTGGCCAAGGCAGGAGATTTGCTGGTAGGTATTCCAGTAGTATCTCAGGGTGTTCTGGGCTGCACTCCGACACGACTTGTACCGCTTTTGGGGGTCTGACTTTTACCAACCCCCTAGACCCGCCATGCGTTGCTCATAGACGAACGGACCGGACTGTACGGATATTGTCACTGACAGGCTCAGTAGGGTGTCAGGATGAGTTCTCTCATCGACGTCCCTTTCAGTCAATACCTGGTAGCTCGTTACGTATTGGCTTATACCTCTGACGTGCTAGTGGTTAAATCCACAGCCATAGTATTGATGAGTCTTTAGAGTCCACCACACTCAGTTACTCAGGTTTCGGGCGAAACGCTGTTGAGGCCGTATGGAGATATGGCAGGGTTCGATCAGATATGTGCGGTATTGCACGGATCGTGATCGGACGGATTTTACTAGCCGGCTTTGGCTTAAGCCGGATCCTAGTATTAGATAGTGTAGTTTTATCTCTTTGCATTTGTGTTCAGTGAGAATACAAATGCGGGCATGTATTTGCAGTAGCGGGGTTTTCCTGTAATTTATTACGGGATCAGTTTTTTGAAGTTGCCAGTTTGCATTCCGTTCCAGCCGGTTTTCTTTCATTCCTTCACGGCCGGACCTTTTGGTGGAAGGGGGTTAATTGCAAGTTTGCAATTAACTTACTTGTGTGGGACTTTCTTGCATTTGTGGCTTTATGATGAGACTAGCATCATGATGAGATTCTATTCTAGTCTTTTTCATTGCTTTTCTTTTGATGGTTGTTTGACTTGTTGAGATGAGAAATGAGAGTGACCATTTTCTATATTGTTTTTCATTCTATTATTCTATACACAAGGAGAGGTCTTTTTCTCTCTCCAGTCCCATTCTTGATAGAGAGGGCCGGCCACTAAGGTGAGGGGAGAATGAGAGTGTTCTTTCTAGTGAGGGATTGATTCATCTCATTTTCATGCTTCTTTGCTTGCTAAAATTCCAAGCTTCTCTCCTTCATTCATTCTCCTCCTCACATCCCTCCATCAAGGCAACTTCATGAACCCTAAAGAGACATGGCTTCTACACTACATCTATAGCATCCCTTGGACGCGTCGACTAGCCAACTTCGCGCCCGAGTTGCTTCGGTCAAGAGGCGGGAGCCCGTAAAAGATTCCGGCTACGTGGTGCTTTTCCGATGAGCGAGGAGGTGACGAACTTTCCGCAGGAGATCGGAGTGGAGATGAAGACTGAAGGATACGGATCGCTTGGTATACTTCTCTACTCATCTTTTACTTTGCTAGTTGCTAGGTTAATGGCCCGATCCGGGTGAAAAGTGCGCGGTGGTGCCGGTTGCAAGTTTTTACAAAGTTTTTGTTTCCGCGTTTCCGGCGTTGGATCGACGGCCGGGGCGCCGCCGCCGGCTTACAAGCACTTACTAACATGTTAAGAAATCTAAGTAAACAATCACCAAGATATCAATATACGACGTCGTAGCGAAGATCAAGAGCAACAAGGGAGAACATCACAGATAGAATAGACTGCATAATTAAAGTCGGCCCACAACGAGCTCGACACCAGAATACCAACAATATACATCATCGTCCTCACACTGTCTCTAAGTCAAATACATATATGGTAGATGGAGAATACTAGATACAAAAGTGTGTACAATAAAAGTAACCAGATACCACAACCCACCTAACAGCAAAACAGCACTCGCACCAACTGTAGTGGTATCTGTAGCCAAAAGATGTAAGAAAGCAGCCTGCCGCGACTACTCCAAGGGCAACCTGCAAATACTGTGGCACAACGGGGGTGAGTTGCCAACTCGTGAATAGAAATAACATATAAAGGTAATCGTGAACATGCACGTACTGCGCTACTCTATCATATGCCAACAGATGATATCAATGCGTGATAAGCAGTATGTGCAATAATCATGCAAGTGCTCTATCAGGTAATATAACTAAAGGATGAGATACAATAATAAATGCTGAGCATGGACAATATAACATCTACACGGAATGTCAACGTGGAATATATAATCGGTGTCCATCAATGCACCCAGATCCCCCAAATAGCTCAGGCGCCGGTACTCTCATCGGCCCTCCAATCCTGTAAATCTCTAAGAATCACGAGTGCCCAACATCGGCACCCAAATATCATAAGTACTCGTGTCCAGCATCGACACGCAAATCCTCATCCATCGGGCCCCGTCAGTCTGGGTCAACCCACGGGCTCCGTCTGCGGTATCGGCCCTCGGCCCCGGCAGTACGGATCATCCCGCATCCATCTATCGACTCTGATCAGTATCCTCCGGAAAACTGCCAGGTCCAACCAATCACCGGTAGGTAGTAGTCCCTCTGCCAGTCTCACCGTCTACTACACAGCGAAACCGTTCTCGCCCCGGGGTACCATACCGGGTCCACCATGTACCCGTAATCGGCCTCATCCAGCTCCTCGATTCGGGTTCACATATATCACTCTAGCACCGAGAAAACACATGGTGGACGCACCGAAATATCATATCAAGCGAACCGGGTTTTTAAATGATTACATATTTGAAATAGCCACGGTTTCCAAATCCAGAAATCACATGTAATCCAAACCAATATGCAAGTCAATGTGATGTGATATGTGCATCAAGTATGAATATCATGTCAAGTCACATAAAAGATGAGCTACAGCATAATGATCATGGAAATTCTACAGTATGAGTGTCATGGCAATTACTAACGGTGTGTGTGTGTAACATGCAGGATAGTGCTCGTGCAACATGAACCGTTAGTAATGGTGCGGTGTTCTATCAATTCTAGTTTATATACCTATAGCAGGGAATGCCGTATGCACTAAATAGTAGCCATGAACAGTCAATGTATGTAAATGTAGCTATGAGGTCCTATCAGCCCTGACGTAGAACGCCATGCGGGCGATATCCCCGTAGATGTTAAATCTACTCACCGTAGTCTCTCGCTAGGTATCGCCGACGACTTGTTTCCCCTTCTGCGCGTCCTCCGTCGTACTCGCCTGCGAACCTAAAATTACACAATATATCACACATAAGCTCAAATCCATAAAAACGCAATGTTAACGTCAAACTAGAAACCCGTGTTGCGAACCAAACGCGCGTGTGCGCGATACGCTAAAACGTGTGATTACGCGCCTGAAGTCACTCCGACGCGTCGCGATACGCAGAAACCCCAAACCCACACACACGTATCACGCCTGTCGCGAAAGATTAAAAATACGGGAAATAGGGTATTCTATTCCAGATTTTGCTACAGCACAGATATTACAAATATATATATATACCAAAATACTACAAATAGCAGCAGACTCCAGTGGCCCAAACCCCAACCCAAAACACCCTCATCTGGCCGCAAATTGCGGCCAGAATGCTTATTTCGGCGGCCTGGGAAGGGAGAAGGACTCCCAGGTTTTGTGTGTGCACTCTATACCCCCCATACATGCTACAGTAAATCTAGTTTTACTCTGAAACATCTCGGGTAGTAGCAGATCCTACAGAGCCTTATTCTAGTTAAAAATCACATTTTTACATTAAAATGGTACTTTATGGTATTTCTGTGCAAACTGAAACAAAACCCTGGCTTAACTAGCTCTAATAGCACATAATAGAGTTAACTAAGCTAACAAAACCCCAGTCTAACATATGCATCTCAAATATCCTTTAATATCACAAAAAAATACATAAAAATGAGATTTTTGTTAAAGAATACTACAAGTTTAAGGAAAATGAGTGCTAACATGAGTTAATACCTTCTAAAAACCTTATAAAACACCAAAAGTTCCAGCTCTTTCCTCAAGTGTGCAAATTTGCCTTCAAACACCTCAAAAAGCCCCTTTTTCATGGTTTTGTGAAGGAAATGTGTTGATTTGTGTAGGGTTTTGTTTGGGGATCAAAGGGAATAAAAAGAAGAAGAAGAGATGAAGAAAATGATAGGGTTTTTCTGCTGGAAGCTGCAGAATTCAGAAGTGAGGAGAAGAGAGAGAGAGAAGGTCAACAAAAGTCCAATTCTTACCTAACACCCATACCTCATTTTTTTTATTAGGATTTCAATTATACAAAGGGTTATGACATGATTAAGTGGTGGGGATAAAACAATAAACCATGTAAGAAAAGAATGGCTAACACTTTAACCTAGGTTACAACATGGCTAAGTGTGCAAGTGTACACTACAAAAATGGAAAATTTTCCAATTAGGGTAAACCCGACTAAAATAACTAATAATCCTACGTACACCTATATAATAACACACACAATTACTAATTAACACGAAAAACGTTCTAACGAAATTTCAAAGTGTTACAAAGAAACTCACGACGGACTCTGCGGTTCTCACCAAACCGGGCCGAAGATGAAGCTAAAGATCAAACGGATGGGTTATTATTGGCCCACGATGATCCAAGTCTGCCTCGAATACGCGAAGCAGTGCCACTCGTGCCAGATTCACGGGGACTTTATCCATCAGCATCCGAATCCGCTACATCCGACAGTGGCTAGCTGGCCGTTCGAAATGTGGGGGACTGACATAATCGGCCCCATCGAACCAGCATCGTCCAGAGGACATCGATTCATTTTGGCGACAACTGATTACTTCTCCAAATGGGCAGAAGCAGTACCGCTAAGGGAAGTGAAAACGGAGAATATCCTCCATTTCTTCAAGACGCACGTCATTTATCGGTATGGAACTCCAAGACGGATCATCTCCGATAACGGGCCAGCCTACAGAAGCTACAAGATCAGCCGCTTCGCACAACAGCATAACATAGACTGGAGATACTCCTCAGTCTATAATCCCCGAGCTAACGGTCTAGCTGAGGCTTTTAACAAGACCTTGACGAAGATCGTGAAAAAGACGGTGTCTCGAAATAAGAAGGACTGGCACGAGAGACTGCATGAAGCTCTTTGGGCGTATCGAACTACGTTCAAAACAGCCACGAACACAACGCCGTATGCATTGGTATTCGGCACAGAAGCGGTACTCCCCCTCGAGATAGAGTTACCCTCTCTACGAGTGGCAGTTCATTATGAGCTAACGGACGAAGAGAATGCTCACCTTCGGCTTGAGGAGCTCGATGCCCTGGATGAAACCCGGCTCATAGCGCAACAAAATCTGGAGGCTTATAAAGCAAAGATGACGCGCTCGTACGAAAGATTGACTAGGCCGAGAACATTCCGCCAAGGCGAACTCGTGCTAGTGGTCAAAAGACCTATGATCCCCAATAGTGCCAAACGGGGAAAATTCGAGCCGAACTATGAAGGCCTGTATATCATAGACAAGGTCTACCAGGGTGGGGCCTATCTACTCATGTACATGCATGGTGAAAGACCCTTCAGGCCAATAAACGGTCGCTTCCTGAAGAAGTACTACGCCTGACGAGTTACGGTCTAGGTCAATGATAGATGACGACGACTATGTCCGCTCGCTATCTTCCTAAGCCTAAACTCTATAAGTAGTAGCCAACAACGGACCGAAACGTCCTTAAACTAGCAGCGGACCGAAACGTCCTTAAACTAGCAGCGGACCGAAACGTCCTTAAACTAACAGCGGACCGAAACGTCCTTAAACTAACAGCGGACCGAAACCTCCTTAAACTAAAGACGGACCGAAACGTCCTTAAACTAAAGACGGACCGAAACGTCTTTAAACTAATGATGGACCACTATGTCCTAAAACTAGCTGTTGACCGAGATGTCGATAAACTATGGTGGATTGCAGCATCCCAGAGCTGATACAAAAAAAGAGAATAAAAAAAAGACAAAAAAACGGTATGTCCATAAGCAAAATGGGCACGGATGAAAATCCGAAAGGGCTCCGTGAGTAAAAACAGCAGGGCTGCCGGCGAGTTTTGTGAAAACCCGAAAGGGCGCAAGCTCGTTAGAATAAAAAAAAGAGAAAAAAAAGTAAATGGTGTGTCCATAAGCAAAATGGGCACGGATGAAAACCCGAGAGGGCTCCGTGAGTAAAAACAGCAGGGCTACCGGCGAGTTTTGTGAAAACCCGAAAGGGCGCAATCTCGTTAAAAAAAACACTTGCAAGGTCCTCTCGACTTTGTAAGGAGAAACCACCTGCGTGAGATCCTTACGACTCACAAGGGAGCAACACACTTAGAGATCCCCACGATCCCTAGGGAGAAATTACACTTGCGAGATCCTCACGACTCGTAAGGAGAACCCTCTTATGAGACCCTCACGGCTCATAAGATTTGAAAGTCTTAAGCTACAGGGATCTGAACCTGTTCTTAAGAAACCACCACAACCTCCAACACAGCCCTACAAGTGGTTCAGTATTGACCCTTATATACAATCCACGGGCGCGAATAAACATTTCCCTAACAAAGTCCCATCAGTGACTAGGGATATGTTTGCACGGTGAACCCCTTTGTAAGCCCTCTCGACTTATAAGGAGAAAATACTCTTGTAAGATCCTTACCACTTACGAGAAGCTATACACTTAGGAGTCCTCACGATTCCTAAGGAGAAAATGCACCTACGTGATCCTCATGACTCGTAGGGAGAAATACCTTTATGAGACCCTTACGGCTCATGAAGTCAAAAGCCTTAGTCGACAGGATCTTAACCCTGTCTACTAAGCCACCTTTGTTCAACATCGATAGAGGCAAATGATGATTTGCTCCTGGCAATATCCCAGTTGTAGTGGTGCTGATGCCGAAATCGGTGCCTAATTCCAGGCTTGCAGCGAGAAGCTAGCGAGCCACACGTGCATACGAAATAGCCGAAATGATAGGGAAACTTGCAATAAAATCGGCAAGTAAAAAAAATGTATGCATGCAAAATAGCCGAAATGATTGGGCAACTCGCAATAAAAAGCAGCGAGTAAAAATAAAATAAGTAGCCGAAATGATTGGGCACCGCGAAAAATGGCCGAAATGATTGGGCAATCGCGACCTTCGCGATATAAAAGCTGAAATGATAGAGCATCGTGGAAAGAAGTAAAATAAAATAAAATTTATGCCATACAGGCGATATCACATCAATCCATGTATACAATCCAGGGGCACAAACAAAGGAGGAATCACACCTTCCCTCCCCAGGCTCCATCAGAAGATGAAGCCAAATCTCGACGGCTCAGGGATAGCCTAGAGATCATCAACATTGTTCCTCCCCATTCCAGCAGGATTCAGAAACTGCAATCAACCCTGGAGCTACGGCAAAGCCTCTACTCCAAATCTTGATGGTTCACAGACAACCTAGAGACCACTTCGATATTCGTCTCATTACAACAGACGCAACGTCATCCACATGACCCCGTCGCGGAAATACGTCATCCACATGACCCTGTCTAGGAAATACGTCATCCACATGACCCCGCCATGGAAATACGTCATCAACATGACCCCGTTTCGGAAATACTTCATCCATATGACCCCGTCGCGGAAATACGTCATCCATATGACCCCGTCGGGGAAATACGTCATCCACATGACCCCGTCTCAGAAATACGTCATCCACATGACCCCGTCTCGGAAATACGTCATCCACATGACCCCCTCATGGAAATACGTCATCCACATGACCCCGTCTCGGAAATATGTCATCCACATGACCCCGTCTCGGAAACACGTCATCCACATGACCCCGTCTCGGAAACACGTCATCCATATGACCCCGTCTCGGAAATACGTCATCCACATGACCCCGTCTCGGAAATACGTCATCCACATGACCCCGTCTCGGAAATACGTCATCCATATGACCCCGTCTCGGAAATACGTCATCCACATGACCCCGTTTCGGAAATACGTCATCCACATGACCCCGTCTCGGAAATACGTCATCCACATGACCCCGTCGTGGAAATACGTCATCCATATGACCCCGTTTCGGAAATACGTCATCTACATGACCCCGTCTCGGAAATACGTCATCCACATGACCCCGTTGCGGAAATACGTCATCCACATGACCCCGTCATGGAAATACGTCATCCACATGACCCAGTCTCGGAAATACGTCATCCACATGACCCCGTTGCGGAAATACGTCATCCACATGACCCGTCTCGGAAATACGTCATCCACATGACCCCGTCACGGAAATACGTCATCCACATGACCCAGTCTCGGAAATACGTCATCCACATGACCCCGTCACGGAAGTACGTCATCCATATGACCCCATCACGGAAATACGTCATCCATATGACCCCGTCGCGGAAATACGTCATCCACATGACCCCGTCTCGGAAATACGTCATCCACATGACCCCGTCGCGGAAATACGTCATCCACATGACCCCGTCGTGGAAATACGTCATCCTACATCACCCAATGACACCGTGAAATGCGGATAACATCAATCTCATTAAACACTTACGGGTCCTCTCGATTCGTAAGGAAGAAAACTCTCTTATATGATCCTTACGACTTATAAGGGAAAACACACTTAGGAATCCTCACGACTCTTAAGGAGAAAAGACACTTACGAGATCCTCACGACGCGTAGGGAGAAATGTCTTTATGAGACCCTCACGGCTCATGAAGTTGAAAAGTTTTAGGTAGCAGATCTGAACCTGCTTCCTAATCCGTCACTACCTCTCGGAGAGTTCAAGATGAAACGTTCTTTATTATCTACAGGCCACACTTGCCAGAGTAACTGTAGGGTTCCTAGGCAGTCATACAAGGGTCTATAAGGCATCAACCATGCCCGATTTAAAATTTAAACGTGCCAAAACAACCCAAAGCCGGGATCTTTGCTAGATTATTAGGGTTTAACATTCAAGTAAACATCTTTACAACTACGAGTGAGGGATTACAACCTTTGTAGTCCGCTCCTTCGCTTCATAAGCTCCGAGTAGAAGTCCCTTCGCCGCGATCCATGATCTCCCGGACTCAAGAGAGGCTCCACAACCTGAATGATCTATGCTAGCTTGTAGTCTTCCTTTTCTCTGATGATCTACCTCGAAGTTTCTATAACTCAAGCTCTCTCTCTCTAATGAGGTGAACACCCTAATCTAATTGGCTAGATTAGATGAGGATGATGAAGTAGTATTTATGCTCTCTTTTATTATCAAATTCTCACACTAAATCATCACATAAAGAAAACCTAGAAAGCGTTCTCAAAGCTCAAGCAAGAAGAAGAAGAAGAAGGAAATTCCTTTTGTGATGAAAAATGAAATTGAAGTGATAATTACAAATACAACCATAGTTGATAATGAGTAGGCTAACCCATGTAGAGACTTAACCTAGGGTGAAGGGTTTGGGTTGGGTTAACAATGAGTCACTAAAATATCAAGCATAATATCTTAGCTCAAAACAAAAGAAAACTTTCTAGAAGGTTCATGAAAGAACTAACCCAAATCAAACCCTAACTAGGTTTAATCTCCACAAAACATGTTGCATTAGTAATCATGTCATGTTACAATAATATATATCACATATATATTATATATTTGTAACAAAAGAAAATAATACAATTAATATATATCGCATATATATTAATGTATTATCCGGTGAGAAAATGAAATAATAAAGCGAGCCAATATTAGATAATGTAATGTAATATATCACATATATAATTATACATTAAATTATCGAATCAAAACTTTATCCGACAATCCGGCAATATCGAATATAACCGACTAATATATCATGTACCGATTCATCGAATCAACACTTGATCCGATGACCCGGCTCATATCAAAATATCGCGAGAATATAATACGGTATCTCATATCGCATTATCCTCGGTCCTGCACATATCACATATGTGCTCCTACTCCGTTTTGCCTGAGTCAAGAAACCTCTGTGTAGGACTCTAAAGAATCGTCAATACGCCGGCAGTAGGTGATGATCATATCAAACACCCACAAGCTGCAAGCGGTCAGCTAAACGTAACTGCCACCCAGGTATTGAGCGATCAGAATATCAACAAGCAAGCCTGTACATTCTCCTATGAATCCAAATCAGTAACACTCCCGTACAGTCCGGTCTCTTCGTCTGATATGTCGCATATCTAGTCTAGGGGTGGTATACGTCAGACCCCAGTAACCGATAAGTCGTGTCGATGTGAGGCTCATAACGGGTCGAGAAACTACTGGTAACACTTACCAGTAAATCTCTATATCAGCCCTGGCCAGGGACTTCCAGTTATAGCCAATCGAACACAGCACAACATCAACTCCCTATACCGGGAGAGACGAATCCCCTCCTATCGCTCATTGCCTCCATGTGATTCGGGACTGTACCCAAAAGCCACCGTTTTGCACGCCCTCTTGGACGTGGTAAGGTGGAAATCAAGCACAGTAGGAATCACGCAAGACTCTATGACGATCTCGGGTCTACAGACTACCCTGTACCTGTGTCACCGGAGAACTGCCATCTAACGTGAGGTATAATACCATCTGGGAGTTCTCGGCGAGTCCATCCAGTGTACCCAGTCTCCACTGAGCACTCGTACACCATCTCTGATGTCAAAACACCGATGGATATGGGATCATCCATCGCCCATCATATGGGTCAAGATGCGTATACACTAGTCTACTCTGGTGTATCGATGCCCTGTCTCGACACACCCTCGACTAGGAACAGTTATAGGATGTACTCATCAACTACCGTGGCCCCACTAGTATGATCTCATCATAGTCCCAATAGTCGAGTACATATCCTAAGGGCTTTATCAATATGTGAGAGTAAGACAGTAAACTAATATAAGTCAACATGTTAAGATAAAGGGAAACCAAATAGCATACTATCATGACGATCAAGAAAGTCCTCTCTATATATATCCAAGCATCCATTATAATATACATCATATGTACAACAATGGCCTCTAGGGTATATACATAACTAACAGTAACATACCAACAATACAGCAAAGAGAAGAAAACGACAGTGGGAGATAAGAAAAATGTGTCTTTATTCATGAACTTAATTGAATACAAGATACATCATATAAAAGAATAAAAAATGGATACATGTTATTCAAAAGATTACAAGTGTTTCACTGATACAAAGGCAGCTACTGAGAAGGAGGCGTTTTCAATAAGTCAGCCAGTTGCTCGCGCACTCCTCTCAACTCCTTCTCAAGGTCAGCCGCCGCAGCCAGCTCCGCTTTAACTCGGGCCCGTTGCCGCAGACAAGATGAAAGTTTCTCATCAATTTCTTGCTGAACAGCCTCCTGACTCTGCGCGACCTGTTCAGTAAAGTCAAGCTTCTTCCTCAGCACCAGCCCATCGGAAATACATCGTTGAAGGCTTTCAAAGATGGAGTTCAGCTGTGCAGCATTCGCTTCGACCTGGGCACGCAGTTGGGCAGACTCAGCGGAAGTCGCCTCACGTTCCTTTCGTTTGAGGATCGCCTCTTGTTCGAAATGATGAAGGAACAGGACACTTTGCTCAACCCACGCAGCCTGCTGGGAGTTCCCGGCCAGAATTTCAGGAGCAGGACGCCTAAGCTCAAGCTCATGCAGGCAGGCCTCAATCTTCCTGCAATGATTAACCCGATGTAGGAGACTCCGCGTCAAGCTCCTCGACATATTCGCTCAGCATGCGCATGTTAGTTATATGTATGCCCTAGAGGCCATTACTGTACATAGGATGTATATTGTAGTGGATGCTGGGACATATATAGGGAGGACTTTCTTGCTCGACATGATAGTATGCTATCTGGTTACTCTTTACCTTAACGTGTATACTGGATGTCTCTCTGTTACATGTTGGTAAAGCCCTTAGGATGTGTAATTGACTACCTGGACTATGATGCGGATCATACCAGTGGGGACATGTGTAGGGTTCCTAGGCACTCTTGTGAAGGTTCATAAGGCATCAAACATGCCCGGATTAAAATTTAGACGTGCCGAACAACCCAAAGCCGGGATCTTTGCTAGATTATTAGGGTTTAACATGCAAGATGATAACTTTTATCTAAGTGTGAGGGATTACAACCTTTGTAGTCCGCTCCTTCGCTTCACAAGCTCCGAGTAGAAGTCCCTTTGCCGCGATCCACGATCTCCCGGACTCATGAGAGGCTCCACGACTCGAACGATCCATGCTGGCTTGAAGTATTCCAAATCTCCGATGATCTACCTTGAAGTTGCAAAGACTCAAGCTTTCTCACTCTAAAGAGATGAACACACTAATCTCATGGGCTAGATGAGATGAGGATGAGAGAGTAGTATTTTTGCTTTCCTTTTAAATCATTTTCTCATATTATTTCATCACATAAAGAAAATCTAGTAAGCTTTCTTCAAGAGAGAAGAAGATGATAATGGAAAAGATAATGAATTATTTTCTTTTGTGATGAATAGAAAGAAAGAGTATATGATTGATTATAAACCATGGTCAAGGATGATTGGATAAGAATGTGTAGAGAATAAACTAGAGTTAGGGTTTGGTTGGGTTAATAATGTGTCATCACAAAAATATCTTAACCATGACAAAAGAAATAGCTTCTAGAAGGTGCATGAAGCAACTAACCCTAATCAAACCCTAATCTCAATTAATCATCCTTAAACATGTTTAACAATTAATCATATCATGTCACAATAATATATATCACATATATATTATATATTTGCAACAAAAGAAAATAATACAATTAACATATATCGCATATATATCAATGTATCATCCAATGAGAAAATGAAATAATAAAGCGAGCCTATATTAGATAATGTAATAATATATCATATATATTATTATACATTAAATCATCGAATCAACACTTGATCCGACGATCCGGCTATATCGAATATTACCGACTAATATATCATTTACCGATTCATCGAATCAACACTTGATCCGATGACCCGGTTCATATCAAAATATCGCGAGAATATAATACGGTATCCCATATCGCATTATTCTCGGTCCTGCACATATCACATATGTGCCTCTACTCCGTTTCGCCTGAGCGAAGAAACCTCTGTGTAGGACTCTAAAGAATCGTCAATACGCCGGTAGCAGGTGATGATCATATCAAACACCCACAAGCTGCAAGCGGTCAGCTAAACGTAACAGCCACCCAGGTATTGAGCGATCAGAAGATCAACAAGCTAGCCTGTGTGTTCTCCTGTGAATCCGATCAGTAACACTCCCGTACAGTCCGGTCTGTTCGTCTGATATGTCGCATATCAAGTCTAGGGGTGGTATACGTCAGACCCCAGTAACCGATAAGTCGTGTCGATGTGTGGCTCATAACGGGTCGAGAAACTACTCGTAACACTTACCAGTATATCTCTATATCAGCCCTGGCCAGGGACTTCCAGTTATAGCCAATCGAACACAGCACAACATCAACTCCCTATACCGGGAGAGACGAATCCCCTCCTATCGCTCATTGCCTCCATGTGATTCGGGACTGTACCCAAAAGCCACCGTTTTGCACGCCCTCTTGGACGTGGTAAGGTGGAAATCAAAGCACAGTGGGAATCACACAAGACTCTATGACGATCTCGGGTCTACAGACTACCCTGTACCAGTGTCACCGGAGAACTGCCATCTGACGTGTGGTATATCACCATCTGGGAGTTCTCGGCGAGTCCGTCCAGTGTACCCATTCTCCACTGAGCACCCGTACACCATCTCTGATGTCAAACACCGATGGATATGGGATCATCCATCGCACATCATATGGGTCAAGATGCGTATACGCTAGTCTACTCTGGTGTATCGATGCCCTGTCTCGATATACCCTCGACTAGGAATAGTTATAGGATGTACTCATCGACTACCGTGGCCCCACTAGTATGATCTCATCATAGTCCCAGTAGTCGAGTACAGATCCTAAGGGCTTTATCAACATGTGAGAGTAAAACAGTAAACCAATACAAGTCAACATGTTAAGATAAAGTGAAACCAAATAGCATACTATCATGACGAGCAAGAAAGTCATCTCTATATATATCCAAGCATCCATTATAATATACATCATATGTACAACAATGGCCTCTAGGGCATATACATAATTAACAATCTCCCACTTGCACTAAGGCCAGCTGCTATAGTATCGCATACCTAGCATCCCGAATAATCTCTCAAACTGTATCTGGGGAATAGCCTTCGTGAATGGATCCGCAGTGTTGTCCTTCGTATCTACTCTCCTGACCTCGATCTCCCGGCGATCAACTATCTCCCTGATCAGGTGATACCGCCTCAGAATATGTCTGGACTTTTGATGGGATCTGGGTTCCTTGGCCAATGCCACAGCTCCATTGTTATCGCAATACAGAGGTATAGGATGCTCAATGGATGGAACCACACCAAGTTCACTAATGAACTTCTTGATCCAGACAGCCTCTTTGGCAGCATCGTTGGCAGCGATGTATTCAGCCACCATCGTCGAGTCTGCAACGGTATCCTGTTTGGAACTCTTCCAACATACCGCCCCTCCATTGACGGTAAAGACAAAACCCGAATGCGACTTAGAGTCGTCCTTATCACTTTGGAAGCTGGAATCGGTAAAGGACTCCACCTGGAGTTCTCCGTTACCATACACCAAGAACATCTCCATAGTCCTTCGTAAGTACTTGAGAATGTTCTTCACTGCTGTCCAATGACTCTCTCCAGGATCTGCTTGATATCGACTCACTACACTTAGTGAGTATGCTACATCGGGTCTGTTAGTTATATGTATGCCCTAGAGGCCATTACTGTACATAGGATGTATATTGTAGTGGATGCTGGGACATATATAGGGAGGACTTTCTTGCTCGACATGATAGTATGCTATCTGGTTAATCTTTACCTTAACGTGTACACAGATTGTCTCTCTATTACATGTTGGTAAAGCCCTTAGGATGTGTACTTGACTACCTGGACTATGATGTGGATCATACTAGTGGGGACAGGGTAGTCCATAAGTACATCCTTCAAAGTCCCTAGTCATGGGTATATCAAGACGGGGCATCGATATACCAGAGTAGACTAGCGTGTACCTTCTCGACCCATATAGATGGGCGATGGATGATCCCATATCCATCGGCGTTTGACATCGGAGATGATATACGGGTGCTCAGTAGAGACTGGGTACATTGGACGGACTCGCCGAGAACTCCCAGATGGTATTATACCTCACGTCAGATGGCAGTTCTCTGGTGACACTGGTACAGAGTAGTCTGTTGACCCGAGATCGTCATAGAGTCTTGTGTGGTTCCCACTGTGCTTTGATTTCCATCTTACCACGTCCAAGAGGGCATGCAAAACGGTGGTTTTTGGGTACAGTCCCGAGTCACATGGAGGCAATGAGCGATAGGAGGGGATTCGTCTCTCCCGGTATAGGGGGTTGATGTTGCGCTGTGTTCGATTGGCTATAACAGGAAATCCCTGGCCAGGGTTGCTGAGATATACTGGTAAGTGTTACCAGTAGTTTCTCGAATTGTTATAGACCTCATATCGACACGACTTATCGAGCTATTGGGGTCTGACGTTTACCACCCCTAGGCAAGATATGCGACATATCAGACGACGAGACCGGACTGTACGGTAGTGTTACTGGTTGGATTCACTGGAGAGTGAGCGGGCTTGCTCGTCGATCTTCTGATCGCTCAATACCCGGGTGGCCGTTACGTTTAGCAGACCGCTTGCGGCTTGTGGGTGTTTGATATGATCATCATCTGCTACCGGCGTATTGACGAGTCTTTAGAGTCCTACACAGAGGTTTCCTGGCTCAAGCGAAACGAAATAGGAGCGCATATGAGATATGTGCGGGACCGAGAATGATACCAGTATGTGATACTGTATTCGATTCTCGCGATTTGTGACATTGATCGGTTATATACGATATAGCCGGGTTATCGGATCAAGTGTTGATTCGATAAGTTGTTACTGTTGATATTAGTCGGTTATATGCGATATGACCGGATCGTTAAATCAAGTATTGATTTAATGATTTAATGTATAATTATATATTTGATATATTACTTTGCATTAACTAGTATCGGTTCACTTTAAGATGGATTTTCTCACTCGGATGTGCGCATTACATATGCGATATGATTTTGTGCACTTGTTTGTATCATGTTTGATGATGCATGTCTTTATGGTTAAGTGTAAAGATTTAAACCATGGTTAAGTGGATAATTAGGGTTTTACATATTCATTTATTAATCTTTTTCTTTTTGGAAAAAGGAAAAGATATGAGAAGAAATGGTGGCTTTTATTTGTTTGCACTTGAAGCTTCTTGAAGCTTTCATAAAGTAACCATTTTTGTCTCATGCTTAACCCTAACCATTCCACTAAACCATGATTCACTCTCTACACCTAACCATGGTTCTATTATGATAAGAATTGATTATTCTTTTCATTTTGGAATTGACTCATCATAACATTCTTCTTCTTCTTCCTTGAACTCAAGAAGAAAACCTTGCATCCATCAATGGTGATTGATGAATTAGAGTGAGAAATCCAATTCTAAAGTCTACCCACTTCCTATTTCTTCATCCTCTACCTCTTGCCAAGTAGTAGAGTGTGTTTCCTTCACAAGTTTTCTTGACTTGGTGAAGTTGGAGCTTGATCTAGTGATGCTTCGACGTAGATCATCTTCGGCATGGATGTCGACGACCTAGCCCGGTCTTTTCTCCGATGAAACCACCGTGAGAGTCATGGTTCGATTTGGACAGCGGAGAGGACTTCATTGCGGAGCCGTGGAGGTGGAGCACCGGATCTACAAAGGTTGTATTTCCGTATTCTTGTAGTTAAGTGTTAACTAGTTTCATTTATCGCCTAAAAATCTAGCCGACGATCCGTTCTAGGGTTTCTCGACACCGTTAAAATTTGAAATTGGCATGATCGATGCCTTATGAGACCTCATTAGGGTGCCTAGGAACCTTTCACTTGTATCAGAGCCTAGCTAGAGCCTTAGACGATGCGTAGACGCAATTTGAAGCCCGAACGAACCCGAAACCCTAAACCAAACATGCTCTCTGGACGTTTTCTAAAATCTGGGATTTTTCCACATTAAAAATATGCAGAGAACACAACACGAATATCTAAGAGTTACTGTGAAGTTCTACAGCCTATTTCCACTAAGTCGCCGCGGTTCCGCGGCATGAGCAGGGCTCATGCGGCGGTTCCGCGGCCGTATGGGCACAGTATGTAAAATTGTTTGCCCAGTAATTCTTAGTTTTCAGTGGTGTTTTTCCTGGGTATTTTTAATATTTTTTCCAGAGTTTTAATTTTCAGGGTTGTTTTGGGGATTCGAATGTTCGATCGGATTATCAAATTTTGTCTGTGTGGCTTTCCGGATAAATTTTAGAATATGTTAAAAAGTTCGACCGGATATAAATACCCAATTTTTCCCCTGTCGGGAAATTTCCAAGTGTTGGATCTTTCCGTGGTTTAAAGACGTTCTAAGTAGTGCAAGTAACTCGATGGACCCTCTAGAAGACAACAAACCTTAACTCGATTATGTGACCGTCTTGAACTGCCCTTTGAACCTTCGGGTTTGGGGCAGTACGGCGTGCCACATGTGAGGCGTTGGCTTGACCCTTCTACGGCTGGACCGTTGGTATTGAGGCACGAACTGAATGTTTTTAGACTTGTTTCATGTGTTGATCTGTATCGGGAAAACTTGGGTGTTCGATTGTTCGATCGGAAAGTTTAACATTTTCTGTTTATCCGGAATGTGATACAACAATTGGAATTCACAAAAGTTATGTGATAACTGAATGAATGTTATAAACATAGCAGTTTAGTCTCAGTTGATCGGTTGCCACGGAATTTTGATGTGATCAAAAGTCCGTCGCAATCACGTAGCGTACGCGGATACTCGCCGGGTAAACTTAATAGGCAGCTTCACTCCATAGCCTTGACCAAGTGACTGTAGGAGAACCCCGTCGCCGAAAGCATCCGTTCGGGTGCTCCCGGTAGCGGTGTTCCGCCTTGGTGCACTTCGTCGACGGTATCGGGGGTGCGACTGTCTACTAAAGTTTGCGACGAGCATTCGATCAGGATGTCGGGAATCTTGTTGAATTGCCCGATTTGATATTGAAAAGTGTTTTCGATATTGAGACTAAAATGCGGGGTTTATAATTGTTAGGCATGCGATGTCTAAGTAATTCATTTGGTCAGGCATGCGATGTCTGAGGAGGTTGCGGATTCCAACTGTTGTAGTTTTACACTTTCTTTTCTGTGACCGTAAGTGTAATATGTGATATCGCCGGTTTCGTTGCTATATGTCAACGACAATTGGGATGCGCATATTTACTTACGTTGATGACATGTGATGTTATGTGTTGCTGGATATGTTATATTGGATCGTCGTGTTTGAATAGCCGGGGGTTTTTATGTGAGATGAGTGTTTTTCATTTTCATTCATGTAAAAACTTGTATGTAATATTCTTTTATTTGGGGCACTTCCATGTAGCGGAAGTTGTCACCTTTTGTATATTATTTACTTTTCCGCACTAGGATAGACCCAAGGAGGAGGGCACAAGTAACCGGGTTCTGGAGTCCAGTGGGAGACCAACTCGAGGAGTCGAGTCCGGGTCTCCTAACTCCAGAATTGGTAGGGTTGCTTGCCGCTCTCGTAGGGGTCTAGGGGTGTGGGTTTGGCTATTCATCACGACCGTGGAATCCGTGTTTTATACTGGCTCGTATTGAAAACACGGACGTCCTAGTATATCCAATATTTCATATGATTCTTCTGCTGCGATATCTGTGATGTGATCATGTGATGTTCTGTGATAGATACAGTATATAGTATATATGATATATTATATAGACGTTACTTATGTTTTACACCCTCGCTAGCCCTGCCCTGCCCTGCCGTTAGTTACCTAACCTAACGGTGCACGAGGGGACATCGAGGCGAATGCGGATGGCATAAGTGTACGTCGTATTTATCTGTGATGTTTAGGTACTTAAATGATGGGACTTCATTAATATGATTAATGAAATAAAAGAAACCTAAGATGTTGTAGAATCGAATTTCAAAATTAAAAAGGGTAGCTACAGTTCTTGCTTTGCACAGCGGTATATATGATATATCCTGCACCTTATTCGATGAGGAAAGGACCGAGATCCCTTCACCGGGAGTGACTCCTTTAGCAATAACTGGCAGATGCTACACCCTCGGTTTGTCTTTTGATTGCTTTTAAGAGTTTTTGCTTTGCACAGTGATATATATGATATATCCCGCACCTCATTCGACGAGGAAAGGACCGACGATCCCTTCACCGGGAGTGACTCCTTTAGCAAAACCAGAAAAGCCTAAAAAACACTCCATTTTTAAAATCATTTGATTCTACAACGATATCAAGTTCATTACGCAATAGGTTTTCAGAAAAACCTGTCGTAGCCCTCCGTCATTTCAGATAAGTCCTATTTAGTATTCGTGCTACGTTTGTTGACCTCCGTCAAGGCGTAGTGTGCGGTAGCTAACTAGTATTTATCTGCTTATGCATATGATGCAGATTGGATTAGGGTAGTCGTGCGGCCTTGTTGACCTCCGTCAAGGGTCGTGCGGGTGGGTTTAATTCGATCAAGAAATGACGGGTTGAACTTGACTAGTAGCCTATGGTTTGTTGACCTCCGTCAAGGTCATAGGGTGCTGGGGGCAAAATATTATCGGGAATTTCAAGTGTTGAAATTTGCAATGAGATTGCATACCTTCTATGTGATAGTTGGATCCCGATACCCGCTGTGAGTAATTGTTACTCCTGGGAGAGTTTTACACATTACAATTAGCCGATCAAGTAGGTGTCTAGAAAGGTGTCAACGGGGTTACGCCTCTGGGAAAACGAGGTTTACATTAATTAGGTTCGTGCGAAAGCACGGGGGACCTCCCTCAAAGTACCGACACTGGCCTGGCTGAAAGATTGGCGAACTTGTAGTGTGTAATTAATCCCGGCTAGTCTTTCCTTTTAGGGTTTGAAGGAAGATTTGATAAAAAGCAGTGGGAGCCATCCTGATTAGATAAAATAATAACCAATCTATTCTTGCAAGAGCGCACGCTGAGTGTTTTCTTCTCTCTCTCTCCTGGTAGCGACCATGTCACGCCTTAATCAAGATAATAATACGGATTATTGACCGAACCCGCTTGTTATACTGAGCTGGGGAACGTTGGTCCCGCTCCAACTTATAATTGTTATAAGACAGAGCAGGAAATTGGGGAATACCAAATTTCCCGTGCCGCCCAAACGAAGAGAGTGCATGCTGATGCATCATCTTCGGGTGTGTTCATTACAAAGAACTGTTTCTCAGTATCCTCCAAATCTTGGGTATATGATACCGGATCAGGATCCCAGATATGTAATCTGTTACATAGGGCTACAAAAGGGTAGAAAAACTGAGAACGGGTGATAAGTTTCATGAGGCAGAAAACGGGGCAAAAGTTGCAGCCAAGTCTGTTGGTCACTGTCACCCTGTATTACCGATACATTGATTCTGAACAAATGTTATTAGATACCGAACCTGATATACAAAATCATATCTGTCTCTTTATTAGTAAAGAAACCATAAAATTTTGTATTGTTGGATAATGTTTTGAACATTTCCTATATCAAAAGTTGATCGGTTCAGGCACGTTATCTAAAAGCGTTGATGTTCTAAATCAAACTACAGTTCTTAGTATACGGAACACGCACAAGAGGAAGAGTTCAGAAATGAACGAATTCTTCTTGAGGTATTGTAGACTAGGTCAGATCAATGTGACCCGACTAGCTAGAGTTACATATAGATGCATATTTAAGTCAGTTTGAATTTACATCTTGTGAAACTCGCCAGTCATGTCACAAAGATAAGATGACCATAGCTCCGTTTACTGAAAACAGAGAAAGAGTTAATGAACTCTTGGGACTGATACATGATGATGTATGTAAGGTCTCCTGTCTACACATGCCAGGACTGGTTCTTTATACTTCATTATATTCTCTGATAATCTCTTGAGATTCAGTCATAAGTTCCTGTTGGAACTTGAGTCCGAACCTTTTGAGATATTCACAGAATATAAGTTAGAAGTAGAGAACCAAAATACGGGTATAAGTATTATGTCCTATGATGAGATCAGGGAGGAGAATACTTGTGCATGGAATTCCTGGACTATTCTAAAGGAGAATGAGATTCTCTCTCAGCATTACTCCTCCGTATACACCATAGCACGATGGTATATCGGGGCGGAGCAATCACACCCTATATGATAAGGTGTGCTCTATGATGAGTACTACTGAGTTATCTATTTCTTTTTGGGAGTTATGCGCTTGAGAAGCTGCATACCTATTGAATAGGGTCCCGATCAAATCAGTAGCCTACCACTTCATATGTGATATGGAAAGGGAAGAGCCCATCTCTTAAGACAGTTAAGATTTGGGGTTGTCCGGCCAACGTCTAAAAGCAAAATCCGGACAAGCTCGAGGCAACGTCTGGAAATGTTCCAGCTATACAAACTGCAGCTGATGATTTGACAGAACCAAAGGATTCAGTAGATTCCAATGAACCTCAGCCTCTCCGCCGATCTAGTAGGGTTCCTCACCCACCTGAGAGATACTTCGGTTACTCTATGACAGTGGGAGCGAGGATTGCATCATGAGATGATGACCTAACTAGTTTCGAGCTGGCCATCAGGAGTAAGACTCTGTAAGAATGGCTGGATGCTTAGCGATCTGAGATGGAATCCTTATACACCAACAAAGTATGGACTTTGGTTGCTATATCTGAAGGGTTAAATCCCCATCAGGAGCAAGTATATCTTGAGAAGATTACTTGGTGTACATGGAAAAGTTGAGACTTTCAAAGCTAGACTTGTTAAAGGTTTGCATCATTGACCAGGCGTGGATAATGATGAAACCTTTTCAGTGCCTATGCTTAAGTCCATCCAGATCCTACTTGCCACGGCTACATACCATGACTACGATATCTGGTGGTAGGGTGTCATGTCTGCTTTTCTAAATGATGTTTTAGAAGAGTGCGTCTATAAGTACACAGCCAGAAGGCCTCGTAGACAGTGGGAGCAGCGGAAACGTGTGCAAGATGCTTTATAGGATAAAGCAGGCATCGCGGAGTTGGAACATCTGTTTTGATGGATTAGTCAAAGAAGTTGACATCATCAAAATGGTAGATGAACCTTGTATATACAAAAAGGTAGTAGGGAGTATGGTGGTGATCCTCGTAGAGTACGTGGATGACATACTCTTGATAGGGAAGGAGTTTCCTATGCTACGCTCGATCAATCTCCGATTATCACAAAGATTCTCGAAATAGGATCAAAGTGATACCTACTAAATCCTGGGTTTTGGATCTATGAGATAGATCTAATTGGATGTTAGGAATCTCACTAGCTGTAGTGAGATGGTATCAGTTGATCCTGGGGAGAATCACTGGAAGTGTTCCAGGGTGATAAAGACGACTGAATGTCAGTCGCAGGCATTGTCTTTACCCACAATCGAGGGACGGTATGTTGGAAGAGTTCCAAGCTAGATACCGTGACATACTAGACGATAAAAGCATGATACATCGCTACTTAAGATGCTACCAAAGAGGCTGTTTAGATGTATAATGGTTCATGAGATGAACTATGTTCCTACCATTGTAAGACAATGGAATGGTGGCTTATGCCAAGGAACACCGGTCCCATCAGTGATCCAGACTTATTCTAAGGCAATATCACCTAATCATGGAGATGGTTGATCTCCAAGGTGATCGAGGCAAGGAGAGCAGACTCAGAGGATAACACGGCGGATCCACTCACGAAGGCCTATTCCCAGAAAGAGACTTTTATGGGATGGTTGGGTATAAGATACTACAACCACTGCTACAGATGGCCCTAGTGCAAGTGGGAGATTGTTAGTTATATGTATGCCCTAGAGGCCATTACTGTACATAGGATGTATATTGTACTGGATGCTGGGACATATATAGGGAGGACTTTCTTGCTCGACATGATAGTATGCTATCTGGTTAATCTTTACCTTAACGTGTACACAGATTGTCTCTCTATTACATGTTGGTAAAGCCCTTAGGATGTGTACTTGACTACCTGGACTATGATGCGGATCATACTAATGGGGACAGGGTAGTCCATAAGTACATCCTTCAAAGTCCCTAGTCGTGGGTATATCGAGACGGGGCATCGATATACCAGAGTAGACTAGCGTGTACCTTCTCGACCCATATAGATGGGCGATGGATGATCCCATATCCATCGGCGTTTGACATCGGAGATGATATACGGGTGCTCAGTAGAGACTGGGTACATTGGACGGACTCGCCGAGAACTCCCAGATGGTATTATACCTCACGTCAGATGGCAGTTCTCTGGTGACACTGGTACAGAGTAGTCTGTTGACCCGAGATCGTCATAGAGTCTTGTGTGGTTCCCACTGTGCTTTGATTTCCATCTTACCACGTCCAAGAGGGCATGCAAAACGGTGGTTTTTGGGTACAGTCCCGAGTCACATGGAGGCAATGAGCGATAGGAGGGGATTCGTCTCTCCCGGTATAGGGGGTTGATGTTGCGCTGTGTTCGATTGGCTATAACAGGAAATCCCTGGCCAGGGTTGCTGAGATATACTGGTAAGTGTTACCAGTAGTTTCTCGAATTGTTATAGACCTCATATCGACACGACTTATCGAGCTATTGGGGTCTGACGTTTACCACCCCTAGGCAAGATATGCGACATATCAGACGACGAGACCGGACTGTACGGTAGTGTTACTGGTTGGATTCACTGGAGAGTGAGCGGGCTTGCTCGTCGATCTTCTGATCGCTCAATACCCGGGTGGCCGTTACGTTTAGCAGACCGCTTGCGGCTTGTGGGTGTTTGATATGATCATCATCTGCTACCGGCGTATTGACGAGTCTTTAGAGTCCTACACAGAGGTTTCCTGGCTCAAGCGAAACGAAATAGGAGCGCATATGAGATATGTGCGGGACCGAGAATGATACCAGTATGTGATACTGTATTCGATTCTCGTGATTTGTGACATTGATCGGTTATATACGATATAGCCGGGTTATCGGATCAAGTGTTGATTCGATAAGTTGTTACTGTTGATATTAGTCGGTTATATGCGATATGACCGGATCGTTAAATCAAGTATTGATTTAATGATTTAATGTATAATTATATATTTGATATATTACTTTGCATTAACTAGTATCGGTTCACTTTAAGATGGATTTTCTCACTCGGATGTGCGCATTACATATGCGATATGATTTTGTGCACTTGTTTGTATCATGTTTGATGATGCATGTCTTTATGGTTAAGTGTAAAGATTTAAACCATGGTTAAGTGGATAATTAGGGTTTTACATATTCATTTATTAATCTTTTTCTTTTTGGAAAAAGGAAAAGATATGAGAAGAAATGGTGGCTTTTATTTGTTTGCACTTGAAGCTTCTTGAAGCTTTCATAAAGTAACCATTTTTGTCTCATGCTTAACCCTAACCATTCCACTAAACCATGATTCACTCTCTACACCTAACCATGGTTCTATTATGATAAGAATTGATTATTCTTTTCATTTTGGAATTGACTCATCATAACATTCTTCTTCTTCTTCCTTGAACTCAAGAAGAAAACCTTGCATCCATCAATGGTGATTGATGAATTAGAGTGAGAAATCCAATTCTAAAGTCTACCCACTTCCTATTTCTTCATCCTCTACCTCTTGCCAAGTAGTAGAGTGTGTTTCCTTCACAAGTTTTCTTGACTTGGTGAAGTTGGAGCTTGATCTAGTGATGCTTCGACGTAGATCATCTTCGGCATGGATGTCGACGACCTAGCCCGGTCTTTTCTCCGATGAAACCACCGTGAGAGTCATGGTTCGATTTGGACAGCGGAGAGGACTTCATTGCGGAGCCGTGGAGGTGGAGCACCGGATCTACAAAGGTTGTATTTCCGTATTCTTGTAGTTAAGTGTTAACTAGTTTCATTTATCGCCTAAAAATCTAGCCGACGATCCGTTTTAGGGTTTCTCGGCACCGTTAAAATTTGAAATTGGCATGATCGATGCCTTGTGAGACCTCATTAGGGTGCCTAGGAACCTTTCAGGGTCTGGTACATAGCATCGCATACTTGATAGAGCCTACTGCTGAAGCATAGGGTATCCCTTGCATGCGAGCTCTCTCAAAATCAGTCTTGGGAGACATCTCTTTGGAGAGAGTGAGTCCAGAGATCGTGGGTTGGTTCCCACGCTTGGATTCTTCCATACTAAACCTCTTTAGTATGGTGTCAATGTACCTGGATTGGGACAATCCCAGTATCCGTTTAGATCTATCTGTATAGATCATGATTCCCAATATGCAGGAGGCATCACCTAGATCTTTCATTGAGAATCTCTGTGATAAGAAGAGCTTGACTGATTGCAGCATAGGAATATCATTTCCTATCAAGAGTATGTCATCCACGTACAATACGAGGAAGACAACCTTACCCTCTGCTACCTTCTTATAGATACAAGGTTCATCTATATTTTTGATGAAGTCAAACTATTTGACTACAACATCAAAACAGATGTTCCAACTCCGCGATGCTTGCTTTAACCCATAAATGGATTTAAGCAGCTTGCACACCTTTCCGCTGCTCCCACTATCTACGAAGCCCTCTGGCTGAGTCATGTACACGCTCTCTTCTAAATCACCGTTTAGAAAGGCGGTCTTAACATCCATTTGCCAGATTTCGTAGTCATGGTATGCAGCAATGGCAAGTAAGATCCGGATGGACTTAAGCATAGCCACTGGAGAAAAGGTTTCGTCATAATCCATACCTGGTCGTTGACGAAAACCCTTTGCTACAAGTCTAGCTTTGAAAGTCTCAACTTTTCCATCTACACCAAATTTCTTTTTAAAAATCCACTTGCTCCCGATGGGTTTTACCCCTTCAGGAGCATTTTCCAAAATCCATACTTTATTGGTGTACATGGATTCCATCTCAGATCGCATTGCATCCAGCCATTTCACAGAGTCACCACTCGTGATGGCCTGCTCGAAACTAGTGGGGTCATCATCATCCATGATGCAATCCTCGCTTCCACCATCAATGAGAAAACCATAGTATCTCTCAAGTGGACGAGAAACCCTACTAGATCGGCGGAGAGGCTGGGGTTCGTCGGGTACTACTGAATCCTCTGGTTCCACTAAATCTTCAGTTGTAGTTTGTGTTGCTGGAACCTCTTCCAGCTCTACCTCATCGCCACTAATTTCTTTTGCAAGAAATTCCTTTTCTAAAAAGGTGGCATGTTGAGCAACAAACACCTTTTGTTGTTCAACGTGGTAGAATAGATATCCATACGAATTGCTTGGATATCCTACAAACTTACAAAGAACTGATCGTGCCTCGAGTTTGTCCGGATTTTGCTTTTTAACATAGGCCGGACAACCCCATATCTTAACTCTTTTAAGAGATGGTCTCTTCCCATTCCATATCTCATATGGAGTGGTAGGCACTGATTTAGTTGGAACTCTATTCAATAGGTATATGGCTGTCTCCAGTGCATACCCCCAAAAGGAAATAGGTAACTCAGCTGTACTCATCATCGAGCGCACCATATCTAATAGGGTGCGATTCCTCCGCTCAGATACACCGTTGTGCTGTGGTGTATAAGGAGGAGTAAGCTGAGAGAGAATCTCATTCTCTTTTAGATAATCTAGGAACTCACCACTTAAGTATTCACCTCCTCGATCAGATCGAAGAATCTTAATACTTTTGCCCGTTTGGTTTTCTACTTCGTGTTTATATTCTCTGAATTTCTTAAAAGCTTCAGACTTGTGTTTCATCAGGAACACATATCCAAATCTTGAGAGATCGTCAGTGAATGTAATGAAGTAGGAAGAACCGTTCCTGGCATGCGTAGACATGGGACCGCATACATCACTATGTACTAGTCCTAAGAGTTCGGTAACTCTTTCTCCGTGTCCGCTAAACGGAGCTTTGGTCATTTTTCCTTTGAGACATGAATGGCAAGTATCATAAGATGATAATTCGAACGGATTCAAATAACCATCCTTATGTAACTTAGCCAGTCGTGTCGCATTGATATGACCAAGTCTACAATGCCACAAGTAGGATTCGTTCATATCTGAACTTTTCCTCTTGTGTGTGTTTTGTATATTCAGGACTGTATTCTGATTTAGAATGAATATGCCATTATCTAACGAGCCTGATGCAATCAACTTTTGATCTAGGAATATGTTCATAACATTATCCTTTACTACAAAATTATATCCTTCTTTACTTAATAAAGAAACTGATATAATGTTGCACATCATGTTCGGTATATAATAACACTCATTCAGAATCAGTGTATTATGACTTAGTAATACAAGGTGATATTCGCCAACTGCTTTGGCTACAATACTTGCACGGTTCCCTACTTGAACGGAATGATCACCTTTTCCCAGTTCTCTACCTTTTCGTAGCCCATGTAACAATTTACATATGTGGGATCCTGATCCGGTATCTAATACCCAGGACGTAGGGTGAACTGAGAAACAGTTTTCAATAACTAACACAGCTGAAGAAGATGCATCAACATGCATGTCCTTTTGGGAGGCTTGAGAATCTAGACATTCTCCTGTTTCCTGTTTAGTCTTATAACTCTTATAAGAAAAAACGGGTCCAACGTTCCCCTGCTCAGTATAATAAGCGGGTTCAGTCAATACATCAATATTATTATCTTGATTATGGCCTGACATGGTCGCTACCTGGAGAGAGAGAGAAGAAAACACTTTAGCGTATGCTCTTGCAAGATTAGATTGGTTATTATCTTATCTAATCAGGATGTCTCCCACTGTTTTTATCAAATCTACCTTCAAACCCTAAAAAGGTAAGATTAGCCGGGATTAATTACACCCTACAATTTCGTCAATCTTTCAGCCAGATCAGTGTCGGTACTTTGAGGGAGGTTCCCCGTGCTTTCGCACAGACCTAATTAAAGTAAACCTCGTTTTTCCTGAGGCGTAACCCCGTTAACACTTTTCTAGACACCTACTTGATCGACTAATTGTCCTGTGTAAAACTCTCCCAGGAGTAACTCTTACTCGCAGTGGGTATCGGGATCCAACTATCTCATAGGAGGTATGCAATCTCATTGTAAATTTCAACACTTGAAATTCCCGATAATGCTTTTACCCCTAGCAACTTATGACCTTGGCTAAGGTCAACAAATCATAAGCGCTAGTCAAGTTCAACCCGTCATTTCCTGATTGAATTAAACCCACCCGTACGACCCTTGGCTAAGGTCAACAAAGTCGCACGACTACCCTAACTCAATCACATCTCCTGTTTTAGCAGATAAATACTAATTAGCTACCGTACACCACGCCTTGGCTAAGGTCAACAAACGCAGCACGAATACTAACTAGTCTCTATCTGAAATGACGGAGGGCTACACAGGTTTTTCAGAAAACCCTGAGCGTAATGAACTTGATATCGTCGTAGAATCTAGTAGTTTTTGAAAAGGAGTGTTTTTGATGCTTTTCTTAGTTTCGCTAAAGGGGTCACTCCCGGTGAAGGGATTGTCGGCCCTTTCCTCATCGAATAAGGTGCAGGATATATCATATATACCACTGTGCAAAGCAAAACACTAAAAGCAATCAAAAGACAAACCGAGTTTTGTAGCATCTGCCAGTTTTGCTAAAGGAGTCACTCCCGGTGAAGGGATCTCGGTCCTTTCCTCATCGAATAAGGTGCAGGACATATCATATATATCACTGTGCAAAGCAAAACTGTAGCTACCCTTTTTATAAAGTTTTGATTCTACAACATCTTTAGGTTTCATTTCTTTTATTAATCTCATTAATAAAAATCCCATCAGCTTATGCTTCCTAAGCATCACAGAGGAAACGAAAGCAGTAATATTTGTATATCAGCATACATATATAGTATAAGCATTCGTCTCAGGCAGTAATATGATCTCATCACAGAACATTGCAGCAGAAGAACATATATGAAATATTGGATATACTAGGACGTCCGTGTTTTTAATACGAGCCTGTATAAAACACGGATTCCACGGTCGCGACGAATAGCCAAACCCACATCCCAAGACCCCTACGAGAGCGGCAAGTAACACTGCCAATTCTAGGGTTAGGAGACCCGGTCTCGACTCCTCGAGATGGCCTCCCACTGGACCCCAGAACCCGGTTACTTGTGCTCCCCTCCTTGGGTCTACCTAATGCGAAAAAGTAAATAATATACACTGGTGACATCAACCGCAACCTGGAAGTGCCCAAAATAAAAGAATATTACATTACAAATGAATTTTACATGAATGAAAATAAAAACCCTCATCTCACATAAAACCCCCGGCTATTCTGATTGCGACGATCCAATATAACATATCGCAGCAACACATAATATCTCATATCATCAACGTAAGTAAATATGCGCATCCCAATTGTCGTTGACATATAGCAACGAAACCGGCGATATCACATATTACACTTACGGTCACAGAAAAGAAAGTGTAAAACTACAATATTTGGAATCCACAATCACTTTAGACATCGTAAATCCGAAATATCACATACTCCGCATTTCATGCCTAACTCTATGAATTCCACATATTGTATCACATTCCAGATAAACAGACAGTATTAAACTTTCCGAACAGATAATTAAATACCCAAAATTTCCTAAAGTGCTCAACTCTTGAGCGGAGTTCAAATAATCCCAGAATATGTCACAGTACCGGTGATCCAGCCGTAGAAGGGTCAAGCCAACGCCTCACATGTGGCACGCCGTACTGCCCCAAACCCGAAGGTTCAAAAGGCAGTTCAAGACGGTCACATAATCGAGTTAAGGTTTGTTGTCTTCTAGAGGGTCCACCGCTTAACTTGTACAATTTTTCCGAAAGATTTAAACCCAATAAAAATTCAACACTTGAAAGTTCGCCGTACCGGGAAATAGTAAGTTAATGATATCCGTTCAAATAATTTAACAGTTTCTAAATATCCGGAAAGAAATACGAACTTAAATATTCCGATCGAATCTACTATTACAAAATAAACCCCAGATTTCAACAATACTGGAATCACTGTTAAAAATTTCCAGAAGCATCAACAAGTACCTACGGACATTACCATAAAATCCACGTGTCACAAATCCACTGTTCCGCCGCGGAAACGCCGCGCAAGGCATGCTTGCGCCGCGGTTCCGCCGCCGTTTGGACGAATTGGGGGCTCGGGTTTTATGGTAATTCTTAGAATTCCCTGCTGATTTTTTTACATATTTTTAATTCAGAAAAATCCCAAAATTTAAAAAATTTCCAGAGAGGGGTCTAGTTTCGTCGTTTCGGGTTCGATCGGAGTTTTAACTTCGTAAAAACATCGCCTAATGCTCTAGCTAGACACTGATACCACTGTAGGGTTCCTAGGCACTCTTGTGAAGGTTCATAAGGCATCAAACATGCCCGGATTAAAATTTAGACGTGCCGAACAACCCAAAGCCGGGATCTTTGCTAGATTATTAGGGTTTAACATGCAAGATGATAACTTTTATCTAAGTGTGAGGGATTACAACCTTTGTAGTCCGCTCCTTCGCTTCATAAGCTCCGAGTAGAAGTCCCTTTGCCGCGATCCATGATCTCCCGGACTCATGAGAGGATCCACGACTCGAACGATCCATGCTGGCTTGAAGTATTCTAAATCTCCGATGATCTACCTTGAAGTTGCAAAGACTCAAGCTTTCTCACTCTAAAGAGATGAACACACTAATCTCATGGGCTAGATGAGATGAGGATGAGAGAGTAGTATTTTTGCGTTCTTTTTAAATCATTTTCTCATATTATTTCATCACATAAAGAAAATCTAGTAAGCTTTCTTCAAGAGAGAAGAAGATGATAATGGAAAAGATAATGAATTATTTTCTTTTGTGATGAATAGAAAGAAAGAGTATATGATTGATTATAAACCATGGTCAAGGATGATTGGATAAGAATGTGTAGAGAATAAACTAGAGTTAGGGTTTGGTTGGGTTAATAATGTGCCATCACAAAAATATCTTAACCATGACAAAAGAAATAGCTTCTAGAAGGTGCATGAAGCAACTAACCCTAATCAAACCCTAACCTCAATTAATCATCCTTAAACATGTTTAACAATTAATCATATCATGTCACAATAATATATATCACATATATATTATATATTTGCAACAAAAGAAAATAATACAATTAACATATATCGCATATATATCAATGTATCATCCAATGAGAAAATGAAATAATAAAGCGAGCCTATATTAGATAATGTAATAATATATCATATATATTATTATACATTAAATCATCGAATCAACACTTGATCCGACGATCCGGCTATATCGAATATTACCGACTAATATATCATTTACCGATTCATCGAATCAACACTTGATCCGATGACCCGGTTCATACCAAAATATCGCGAGAATATAATACGGTATCCCATATCGCATTATTCTCGGTCCTGCACATATCACATATGTGCCTCTACTCCGTTTCGCCTGAGCCAAGAAACTTCTGTGTAGGACTCTAAAGAATCGTCAATACGCCGGTAGCAGGTGATGATCATATCAAACACCCACAAGCTGCAAGCGGTCAGCTAAACGTAACAGCCATCCAGGTATTGAGCGATCAGAAGATCAACAAGCTAGCCTGTGCGTTCTCCTGTGAATCCGATCAGTAACACTCCCGTACAGTCCGGTCTGTTCGTCTGATATGTCGCATATCAAGTCTAGGGGTGGTATACGTCAGACCCCAGTAACCGATAAGTCGTGTCGATGTGTGGCTCATAACGGGTCGAGAAACTACTCGTAACACTTACCAGTATATCTCTATATCAGCCCTGGCCAGGGACTTCCAGTTATAGCCAATCGAACACAGCACAACATCAACTCCCTATACCGGGAGAGACGAATCCCCTCCTATCGCTCATTGCCTCCATGTGATTCGGGACTGTACCCAAAAGCCACCGTTTTGCACGCCCTCTTGGACGTGGTAAGGTGGAAATCAAAGCACAGTGGGAATCACACAAGACTCTATGACGATCTCGGGTCTACAGACTACCCTGTACCAGTGTCACCGGAGAACTGCCATCTGACGTGTGGTATATCACCATCTGGGAGTTCTCGGCGAGTCCGTCCAGTGTACCCAGTCTCCACTGAGCACCCGTACACCATCTCTGATGTCAAACACCGATGGATATGGGATCATCCATCGCCCATCATATGGGTCAAGATGCGTATACGCTAGTCTACTCTGGTGTATCGATGCCCTGTCTCGATATACCCTCGACTAGGAACAGTTATAGGATGTACTCATCGACTACCGTGGCCCCACTAGTATGATCTCATCATAGTCCCAGTAGTCGAGTACAGATCCTAAGGGCTTTATCAACATGTGAGAGTAAAACAGTAAACCAATACAAGTCAACATGTTAAGATAAAGTGAAACCAAATAGCATACTATCATGACGAGCAAGAAAGTCATCTCTATATATATCCAAGCATCCATTATAATATACATCATATGTACAACAATGGCCTCTAGGGCATATACATAACTGACAACATGGTAGTCTATAAGTACTTCCTTCAAGGTCCCTAGTCGTGGGTGTATCGAGACGGGGCATCGATATACCTGAGTAGACTAGCGTATACCTTCTCGACCCATACAGATGGGCGATAGATGATCCCATATCCATTGGTGTTTGACATCAGAGATGATATACGGGTGCTCAGTGGAGACTGGGTACACTGGACGGACTCGCCGAGAACTCCCAGATGGTATTATACCTCACGTCAGATGGCAGTTCTCTGGTGACACTTGTACAGGTTAGTCTGTAGACCCGAGATCGTCATAGAGTCTTGTGTGATTCCCACTGTGCTTTGATTTCCACCTTACCACGTCCAAGAGGGCGTGCAAAACGGTGGCTTTTGGGTACAGTCCCGAATCACATGGAGGCAATGAACGATAGGAGGGGATTCGTCTCTCCCGGTATAGGGAGTTGATGTTGCGCTGTGTTCGATTGGCTATAACCGGAAATCCCTGGCCAGGGTTGTTGAGATTTACTGGTAAGTGTTATTTGTAGTTTCTCGAACTGCTATAGACCTCATATCGACACGACTTATCGAGGTATTGAGGTCTTACGTTTACCACCCCTAGGTGAGATATGCGACATATCAGACGACGAGACCGGACTGTACGGTAAGTGTTACTGGTTGGATTCACAGGAGTGTGAGCGGGCTTGCTCGTCGATCTTCTGATCGCTCAATACCCGGGTGGCCGTTACGTTTAGCAGACCGCTTGCGGCTTGTGGGTGTTTGATATGATCATAACCTGCTGCCGGCGTATTGACGAGTCTTTAGAGTCCTACACAGAGGTTTCCTGGCTCAAGCGAAACGAAATAGGAGCGTATATGAGATATGTGCGGGACCGAGAATAATGCGTGTATGTGATACCGTATTCCATTCTCGCGATGAGTGTATCGACTGGTTGTATGCGATATAACCTAGTTATCGAATCAAGGATTGATCGATAAGCCGATACATTGGTTACTAGTCGGTTATATGCGACATGACCGGATCATTAAATCAAGTGTTGATTTAATGATTTAATGTATAATTATATATTTGATATATTACTTTGCATTAACTAGTATTGGTTCACTTTAAATGGATTTTCTCACTTAAAATGCACATTGTATATGTGATATACTTTTGTGCACTTGTTTGTATCATGTTTGATGATACAAGCTCACTTGGGTTTGTGTAGAGAATAAACCATGGTTATATGAATGGTTAGGGTTTTGATTATTTACTTACTTATTTATTTATTTATTTATTTTTGGCAAGAATAAAATGGTGGCTAAGTTTGTTCTTTGCTTGAAGCTTCTTGTAGCTTCAAAGCATCTTTGACTAAGTGACCATTTTGTCTTCATCTCCTAAACCTAACCATTCAACTAACCCTAGTTCATTCTCTACACTTAACCAAGGTTGGATTATGATAAGAATGAATGGGATTTTCTTTTTAAGTTAATTCTTTTTATTCTATCATAATCTATCTTCTTCTTCTACTTCATCTTCAAGAAAAAGCTTGCCACCATTAATGGCATCTTGAGGAAAAGAGTGAGAAATCCAATTCTAAAGTGAACCCACCTCCTATTTCTTCATCCTCTACCACTTGCCAAGTAGTATAGGGTGTTTTCTTCATAAGTTTCATGACTTGGTGAAGTTGAAGCTTGATCTTGTGATGCCTCGACGTAGATCATCTTCGGCATCGACGTCGACGACCTAGCCCGCCTATTTCTCCGATGAAGCCGATGTTAGAGTCATGGATTCGATTTGGACAGCGAGGAGACATCATCACGGAGCTATGGAGGTGGAGTCTCGGATCTACAAAGGTTGTATTTTCCGTTCACTTAGTTAAGTTGTTAACTAGTTGCTTTTTCGCCTAAAATTATAGTTAACGATCCGTATTACGGTTTCTCGGCACTTGTAAAAATTTGAAATTGGCATGGTTGATACCTTGTGAGACCTCATTAGCGTGCCTAGGAACCCTACAGTGGTATCAGAGCCTAGCTAGAGCCTTAGGCGAAGTCTAGACGACGTTTGAAATCCGAACAAACATCAAAACCTTATTTTTTCATGCTCTCTGGACTTTTTCCAAAAAATGGGTTTTTTCCAGATTAAAAATGCTTAAAAAATTCAGCAGGGAATTCTAAGAATTACGGTGCAAAAATTAACTCATGATCTGTCTATAGTGCGGCGGAACCGCGGCAGAAGCCTGGAATCTGCGGCGGTTCCGCGGCCAATTAAAGAGATTAGCCTCCAAAGTTTGCACAGTAATTCATGTTTTCAGGTGCTGGGTTTTCTGTGAATTTTTAATTTGCACTCAAGAGTTGAGTTTTCTGGGGTGTTTTAGAGCGTAGATGATTCGATCGGATTATCAGATTTTGTCTATGTTCTTTTCCGGATAATTTGTTGAATATGTTAAAAAGTTCGACTGGATATAAATACCCAATTTTTCCCCTGTCGGGAAATTTCCAAGTGTTGGATCTTTCCATGGTTTAACAACGTTCTAAGTGTTGCGCCACGGCAGCGCCCCGGCCGTCTTACCGAGGCCAAAATGCGGAATCAAAAATTTTCCTTACTTGGAAACTGGCGCTACCGCGGACAATAAAACCCGGATCGTTAACCATTAACCTATACTAGCTAACAAGAGATGGGAAGAGAAGTATACCAAGTGATCCGAGTCCTCCGGTCTTCTCTTCATCGTCCCGATCTCCCGCGGAAAGTCCTGTCTCCATGTCGTCGCCTCCTCGCCGGAAGGGCACCACGTCGCCTGCATCTTTTACGGGCTCCCACCTCAATACCGAGGCAACTCGGGCGCGAAGTTGGCTGGCCGACGCGTCCAAGATTTGTTGCAGAAGTAGTGTAGAATCACTTTGCCTCATGGGGTTTGTGAAGTTGCCTTGATGGAGGAATCAATATGAACTTTGGAGAGGAGAAGGATTTTGTGAGCAAGCTAAAATGAGATCATGAAATTTCCCTCATACCAAAAATGAAAACCTCTCTCCTCCTCTCCAAGATGTGGCCGGCCTATCCCCTCATGGAAATGGTGGAGGGAATGAAACAAAATACAAAGGGAGGTGAGTGTAGGAGAGCACAAGGGTGACCATAACATAAAGCAAGCTTCACATCAAAAGGTAATGATAACACTCAAATCAATTTCTAATCTCATCAAAGCCAAAAACCATCATGAAAAAGCAAAGATGCTTAACTTATCATAATGCCACAAGTGCAAGAAACCCCCTCCACAAATGTTATTTGCAAACTTGCAAATAACACCCTCCATCGGAAAAGTCCGGCCGGGAAAGAACAAAGGAAAACCGGCCGGAACGGAATGCAAACTGGAAACTCCAGAAAACTGGTCCCGTAATAAATTACAGGAAAACCCCGATACTGTGCATACACACCCGCATCTGTATTCCGAACGGATACAAATGCAATGAGAAAAAATCTACACTGTACTAAACTAGGATCCGGCTTAAACCAAAGACGGCTAGTAAAAACCGTCCGATCACGATGCGTGCAATACCGCACGTATCTGATCGAACCCTGCCATATCTCCATACGGCCTCTACAGCGTTTCGCCCGAAACTTGAGTAACTGAATGTGTGGTGGACTCTAAAGACTCGTCAATACTATGGCTGTGGATTTAACCACTAGCACGTCAGAGGTATAAGCCAATACGTGACGGGCCACCAGCTATTGACCAAAAGGGACGTCGATGAGCGAAATCATCCTGACACCCTACTGAGCCTGTCATTGATAATATCCGTAGTCCGGTCCGTTCGTCTATGAGCATCGCATGGCGGGCCTAGGGGGTTGGTAAAAGTCAGACCCCCAAAAGCGGTACAAGTCGTGTCGGAGTGTAGCCTAGAACACCCTGAGATACTACTGGAATACCTACCAGTAAATCTCCTGCCTCGGCCGAGGGCTTTGTGTAATGGCTCTCCTAGACACAGCGCGACCTCACCCCCAATACCGGGAGAGACGAACCCCTGCAGATCCGCTCACTGCCTCCATGTGGCTCGGGACTGTACCCAACTAAAACCTGTTTGCACGACTCCTTTGAGCCGTGGTAGGGTAGTAATCAAAGCACAGTGGGAACTCACACGAGACAAATGACGATCTCAGGTCGATGAACTAACCTGTACACATGTCACCAGGGAACTGCTATCTGACGTTTGGTATAATCCCAACTAGCAGGTTCCCGGCGAGTCCTGTCCGGTGTACTCATAACCCAATGAGCACCTGTATACATCTTAGGTGAACCAACTGACACCAGTGGCTTGTGAGACCGGCCACCGCCCCTCGTCGGGGTCTCGACTGTATACACTAGTCTACTCTGGAGTATCGATGCCCTGTCTCGAAACTCCCACGACTAGGGACCTTTTAAGGATGTGCTTATAGACTGCCAGCTCTCACATATATGATCGCCATCATACTGCTGGTCGTCAAGCACGAATCCTAAGGGCTCTATCAACGTGTAATAGCGACCAGTCAGGTCACCTAAAGCAGTACACGATGATAAAGATAAACCAGATAGCATACTATCATCTCGAGTAATACTGTCCTACCGGGATAGGTCCTCCCTTAATCATTGCAATCACGTACCTGTGATCCAATAATTGACTCTGAGGGCACTATCTCCAACAATCTCCCACTTGCACTCATGGCTAATTATTGCGATGTCGCATACTCACAGCCCGTGTGATACCGAACACCCAACTCCTCTACTAGTCAGTTTCACAAAGCTCGTTTGCGAAACTATTGCGTTCGAGGAATAGCCTCAGTGAGTGGATCCGCTGTGATGTTTCTTTCTATGTCTCTCTATATCTCAAGTTCGCGGAGAAAGCCATCTCCCGAAATGAGCAATACTTGTCTTAGAATGTCTGGATGTCAGATGGGACCTAGCTCATAAATGAACTCCAAATCCAAACTTCTTAGACTGTATCGTCAACTGAACTTAATCAGTATCCTGCGCCAGGCCTTTCCCTCAGTATCCACCTGGACCACCTGTCCAAAATACTGCCCCTCGTCAGAAGGAAAAACTATAACTCTGACAGCCATTCTGCCATCCATGTCACCTTGGAAGCCTGGAATGATAACTGTCTCTTAAAGGAGGATGCTGTTATCATATCCCTAGAACATCAACTTATGTTCTAAAACTGCTCCCGATTGTTTCTCCAGGATTGGATGAATATCATCTTATTGCACCTACTGCAAGAACAACATCTGGTGTGGTACTTGACATCTCATGATTGACTCAATTGCCTAAGCAAGTGATCTGCCAATCATGCGTATCCCTCTCCCCTTTAGTCTGTAAGACACCTTTAGAGAGGGTGACTCCATCACCTGCAGGTACACTACCGTGCCAGGAGTCGTCCATTCTAAATACTCATAGAATGCTGTCAAGGTACCCAGATTAGGAAACCACCCAAATCTAGATCTAAAACCATAGATCTAGTAACCAGAATGTCTGATATAATATCCAAGTCCTGTGTGGAGAAACCACTGTGTGACGACCAAAGTATAACCGATCGTAGTAAAGGAATATCACTTCCTACTCTGTGTATGTCATCCAAATACCAGGACATCACACTCTACTACCTTCTTAACAGATCCATCCCCTATTCTGATGGAGTCAAACCTATGACTGTCACATCAGAAATAGATGATCTATCTCCGCTGTATCTGCTTTAGTCTATAAATAGACATAAGCCACATGTCCACCAATGCTTCCGCTGCTCCCACTGACTACGACAACCCTCTGGCAGAGTCATATAGACGTACACTTCTAAAGCTAGTTTAAAACGACGCTATACTTATCCTCCTGCCGGGTCTCACAGTCTGGAACAACAGCAATGGTAAGTCTGGGTAAACAAGAACCTCCCTGCCACCGTCCTTGAGCATACCAAAGTACCTCTCGAGTGCCTGAGGTTACCCACCATATCTGCAGAGTGGCCAATGGAATGTCAAACCAGATTGAATCTTTAGGTTCTTATCAAATCTTCAGTAATCGTTTGCGGTTCTGGAATCACTTCCAGTTCTACCATACTCCCACTACTGTTTTCTGAAAAAATCCATTTTTAATAAAACTGTGGCGAGTCTAGAACAATATCACTATTGATCTTTCAGATGGTAGAAAGTCAACCCTCGTTATAGCCTGGGTCAGCCATTACAGAAACGTGCCTCGAGTTATCCAGAGTTTGGTTTTAAGCATAAGCCGGACAACTCCCCGTACCTTAACAATGTCAAGATATGAACTGTTCTATATCCAATATAGAAACAGAGGCACTGATTTAATTGGAACCAGATTCAAATCATGCAGCTGTCTCCGGTGCATGTCAACTAAATGGAAGGAGGCCGATCAGCGTTACTCAACTTAGGAATGCTTCCAATTATGAGTAACCTGAAAAGAGAAGCAAGTTCTCTTAACCATTACTATCAACTGAATACCATACACAAGTATCTACATCTTCGATCACTTTGAAGAATCCCAATACTTGCAATACCTGGTTCTCTACTTTATTCAAATACCTATAACTTCTCAAAATTCAGACCCTGTGTTTCAACGAAACACCTGTCTAAAAACTAGAGAAGTCATAAGTAAACTGAATATAGTACGAGGACCAACCCCTCTGTCCTGATGGACGCTGGACAACATACAATACTCTGTATAAGTCCCTTGAGTCTAGTGACTCATTCACTGTGTGTCGTAGGTTGAAAACTGTACTTATGGTTAAGAAGAATTACACCGTTGTTCAATGCTCCTTACCTAACCATCCACTGATATAGGTAAATGTCAAAGACATAATTTCAAAAAGTATATCTCACTCTATAAAAATAGACGTACAGATATATCAATTTGAAATTGGTGCATAACAACGGATATTCAAAACCAAATAATTGTCGTCCAGCAAACAACGCAGGTGACTTCCTCAAATATCACCGATTACAACGAATCCCGATATAATGAGGATGATCACCCAATTCCCAATAACTTACTCCCACTCATCATCTGTAAAACCATACAGATGTGAGAATCATACCTGGTAAATACATACCCTGGAGTAAGTGTCTAATCGGGAAATCAGTTTTCCTTTAACAGTACACAGTGAAACTGAAATATTGAAATGTTTCGTTGGGGTATCCTGGTATTCCTAGTAATGCCTCTTCCATTATCCAGATTCACAACTGTAACCTTGTAATTCTTTGCCATTTCTCCAAATCCCTTTATATGTCTTTAGTCATTACCTTCTGTACACCCCTTTAGGCCAAATGGTTTTCTACCTTCCCTACCGTTCGGCACCAGCCTATGGTTTGGAAGAAGACTATCCAAAAAGCATAAAGGGTGTACTGTCCTAATCCTAGGAGCACTCGCAATGCGAGAGAAGGTGAAGATAAAAGACACCTGAATGTACTTTATTCCTATTTCTCCTGAACCAGGATCCATCCCCGAACTGGAACAAGTTCCTTTCGAGTTCGTATATAACCATACGATGGATTATCCAATAAACTGTGGATCTTCGTAGTGATACGGAGTGTCCTGGAGAAATACAAAGGTGATTTAGGATTGGCGAAGAAATACTTGGTTTGGTCGTGAATATCAATCGCAATTTACTTTGCCCTCTTACTAATCCCTTACTTTGTCTTAACTTAATACCTTCTGTACACCGTTTAGGCTAACTGGTTTTCTTCATTCCCTACCGGTCGGCACCAGCCTATGGTTTGGAAGAAGACTATCCAATTTGCGTAATAGGTGTACTACTCCTAAACCAAGGAGTACTCGCAACCTGAGAGAAGGTGAAAAGAAAAGACAACTGAATAGTCCTATCCGTTTTCTCCAGAACCAGAAACCATCCTCGAAGTCCTTCGAGTTCGTATATAACCATACGATGGTTTTGTCCAATGGAAGTGGACGTTCGTAATAATACGGGGTGTCCCGGAGAAAAGGGTAAAAGCAGGAGTGGCAATGAGGTTTGCAACTCTGACAATCCAAAAGCCAGTGTTAAAGAAGGTTCGGTCAACTTGGTCACTGAGTTATAGTCCAGGGTCGGGTCAATGGTCGCTGCCAAAGAGAGAGAGAAAAGAAACACTCAGCGTGCACTCTATCCTAGATCAGAATGGTTATCACTTTGTCTAATCTGGAAACCTCCCACTGCACCGTCAAATTCTCCTCCAAACCTGAAAGAAGAATTAGTCGGGATCACCCGAGGAGTAAACCAACTCATCAGTGGGAATCAGGATCCAACTATCATCGCATGATAACTTGACGGAATCCACTCAAGTCACCACATTCCAGAAGGTATGCGCATGCCTGGCAAGTTTCAGTTTCTTTAGAAACTCCCGATGTAAGTTTTTACCCCTAGGACCCAAGTGACCTTGACGGAGTCAACAAATCAAAGAGTCCTAGTCAAGTTCAACCCGTCATTTTCTGGATTGCGTTAAACCCACCCGTACGTGCCCTTGACGGAGTCAACAAGGCCGCACGACTGTCCTAACCAATCCCATTTATGCAACAAACAAGCACCACTTAGCTACCGTACACTACGCCTTGACGGAGCCAACAAACGCAGCACGAATACTAAATAATACCCATAAGAAATGACGGAGGGCTACGACTGGTTTTTGGCGAAAAACCTTTAACGTAATGAACTTGATATCGTTGAAGGAACTGCATAGCCTTTTATAAAAATATAGTGACGAAAACCTTTGCTAAAGAGGTCACTCCCGGTGAAGGGATCTCGGCTCTTTCCCCGTAGAATGAGGTGCAGGATATTCCAAATGAATACCACGATGCAAAGCAAAAGGCAATCGGCTATAGTGAAGTTATTGCCCTGACGCAAACTTTTGTCCAAGGGGTCACTCCCGGTGAAGGGATCTCGGCCCTTGCCTCGTCGACTGAGGAGCAGGATATTCCAACTGAATACCACGATGCAAAACAAAAGTGAACGTCCTTGCAATAACAACTTTTTGAAAAATTGTTCCAACAACATCAGAATAGGTTTGTTTATAACTTGCATTGATCCGAATCAACGCAGTCCCATCAATTAATCACACCAATAAAGAACGAAAATAATGATGTACGTATATGCCATCCGCATTCGCCACTGGGTCCCGTCATCACCCGTTAGGTTACTTAACTAACGACAGAGCGGGGACTGGACTAGCGCGGATGCAAAACATATACAACATCTACTAATATATATACCAATATATTATATTCGCTCAAGGCGTGATAAGAATGCAACATCACAGAAATGTACAGCATCACAGAACAATACAGATATCTGGGATCCCCGGGTTTCACAGAGCCGCTGCTGAAACCCGACGTTCCCCTGGTCATGTGGATAGCCTATGCAATGAAAACCTAGACCCCTACGGGCGCGGCAAGTCACCCGCCAAGACCTGAAGCGAGGCAGCCCCCTTCAGCCCCGTGAATGGACCACCCAGCACTTCACGGAATCCGGTAACTTGGGCACCCCTCCTGGGCCAACCTGTACCCCCTACGAGTGCGGCGAATGGCCCGCCAATCCTAGAGTGAAGCCCCCTCCGTCTCAATGCCATGAGATGCGGGCCCGTTGCCCTCTAAAACCCGGCTATCCGTGCACCCCTCTGCGGGGTAATCCTAGTACAGAAAGTAAAATATACATACATCGGGTACATCGACCGCAACCAGGTCGTGCCCCAAAAGAATAATACAAACAGGCAGTGACGGCAGTCCACATGTCGGACGCTCGCCCCGCAATATCAAATGTACATATAAAACAAAACTGTACTAGCATTGCATCCAGGCTATCCCCCACGACCGATCCGCAACATCACAGCATAAACACAGAACATCAACGTGAAAATCACGTTCGCAAATCCGTCTAACCGGGCTATAGCAGTTAGACAGGATTTACCGATCAAGTGATATTCACGGTCGCAGATATAATGTAAATACTGTGAAATAATGTGTTTAAAATATCCGATCGATCAAAAATCAACAAGTGGGCCCCCAAGCAATACTGTAGCACTCACAGAAATTCTGGGCCCAAGTTTAATATTCCAAAACCCCTAAAAACAACCCAGAAAGAGACTGTAGAAAATTGATGCAGCAAACCCAACATAATGAGGCGGAACCGCGGCCCAAGGGGGGTATTGGCCGCGGTTCCGCGCTCCTGTAGTAGAATTAGTGCATCGAATTTCTACAGAACTCTTATTACATCTAGCACATCACTTTTCCACAACCTGAAAATTTTTAGAGCCCGAAAAAAATCGACAGAAAACTGATGTGAAGAAAACGCGGGTTTTTTGGAATTTTGGTCGATCGGAAAAGTAAAACACACTAGAACAAGCTAGACTAGGTTAATGGCGTGGCTCTGATACCATGTTACGCCACGGCAGCGCCCCGGCCGTCTTACCGAGGCCAAAATGCGGAATCAAAAATTTTCCTTACTTGGAAACTGGCGCTACCGCGGACAATAAAACCCGGATCGTTAACCATTAACCTATACTAGCTAACAAGAGATGGGAAGAGAAGTATACCAAGTGATCCGAGTCCTCCGGTCTTCTCTTCATCGTCCCGATCTCCCGCGGAAAGTCCTGTCTCCATGTCGCCGCCTCCTCGCCGGAAGGGCACCACGTCGCCTGCATCTTTTACGGGCTCCCACCTCAATACCGAGGCAACTCGGGCGCGAAGTTGGCTGGCCGACGCGTCCAAGATTTGCTGTAGAAGTAGTGTAGAATCACTTTGCCTCATGGGGTTTATGAAGTTGCCTTGATGGAGGAATCAATATGAACTTTGGAGAGGAGAAGGATTTTGTGAGCAAGCTAAAATGAGATCATGAAATTTCCCTCATACCAAAAATGAAAACCTCTCTCCTCCTCTCCAAGATGTGGCCGGCCTATCCCCTCATGGAAATGGTGGAGGGAATGAAACAAAATACAAAGGGAGGTGAGTGTAGGAGAGCACAAAGGTGACCATAACATAAAGCAAGCTTCACATCAAAAGGTAATGATAACACTCAAATCAATTTCTAATCTCATCAAAGCCAAAAACCATCATGAAAAAGCAAAGATGCTTAACTTATCATAATGCCACAAGTGCAAGAAACCCCCTCCACAAATGTTATTTGCAAACTTGCAAATAACACCCTCCATCGGAAAAGTCCGGCCGGGAAAGAACAAAGGAAAACCGGCCGGAACGGAATGCAAACTGGCAACTCCAGAAAACTGGTCCCGTAATAAATTACAGGAAAACCCCGATACTGTGCATACACACCCGCATCTGTATTCCGAACGGATACAAATGCAATGAGACAAAATCTACACTGTACTAAACTAGGATCCGGCTTAAACCAAAGCCGGCTAGTAAAAACCGTCCGATCACGATGCGTGCAATACCGCACGTATCTGATCGAACCCTGCCATATCTCCATACGGCCTCTACAGCGTTTCGCCCGAAACTTGAGTAACTGAATGTGTGGTGGACTCTAAAGACTCGTCAATACTATGGCTGTGGATTTAACCACTAGCACGTCAGAGGTATAAGCCAATACGTGACGGGCCACCAGCTATTGACCAAAAGGGACGTCGATGAGCGAACTCATTCTGACACCCTACTGAGCCTGTCAGTAACAATATCCGTACAGTCCGGTCCGTTCATCTATGACCATCGCATGGCGGGCCTAGGGGGTTGGTAAAAGTCAGACCCCCAAAAGCGGTACAAGTCGTGTCGGAGTGTAGCCCAGAACACCCTGAGATACTACTGGAATACCTACCAGTAAATCTCCTGCCTCGGCCGAGGGCTTTGTGTAATGGCTCTCCTAGACACAGCGCGACCTCACCCCCAATACCGGGAGAGACGAACCCCTGCAGATCCGCTCACTGCCTCCATGTGGCTCGGGACTGTACCCAACTAAAACCTGTTTGCACGACTCCTTTGAGCCGTGGTAGGGTAGTAATCAAAGCACAGTGGGAACTCACACGAGACAAATGACGATCTCAGGTCGATGAACTAACCTGTACACATGTCACCAGGGAACTGCTATCTGACGTTTGGTATAATCCCAACTAGCAGGTTCCCGGCGAGTCCTGTCCGGTGTACTCATAACCCAATGAGCACCTGTATACATCTTAGGTGAACCAACTGACACCAGTGGCTTGTGAGACCGGCCACCGCCCCTCGTCGGGGTCTCGACTGTATACACTAGTCTACTCTGGAGTATCGATGCCCTGTCTCGAAACTCCCACGACTAGGGACCTTTTAAGGATGTGCTTATAGACTGCCAGCTCTCACATATATGATCGCCATCATACTGCTGGTCGTCAAGCACGAATCCTAGGGGCTCTATCAACGTGTAATAGCGACCAGTCAGGTCACCTAAAGCAGTACACGATGATAAAGATAAACCAGATAGCATACTATCATCTCGAGTAAGACTGTCCTACCGGGATAGGTCATCCCTTAATCATTGCAATCACGTACCTGTGATCCAATAATTGACTCTGAGGGCACTATCTCCAACACTAAGTAGTGCAAGTAACGCGATGGACCCTCTAGAAGACAACAAACCTTAACTCGATTATGTGACCGTCTTGAACTGCCCTTTGAACCTTAGGGTTTGGGGCAGTACGGCGTGCCACATGTGAGGCGTTGGCTTGACCCTTCTACGGCTGGACCGTTGGTACTGAGGCATGAACTGGATGTTTTTAAACCTATTTCATGTGTTGAGCTGTATCGGGAAAACTTGGGTGTTCGATTGTTCGATCGGAAAGTTTAACATTTTCTATTTATCCGGAATGTGATACAATAATTGGAATTCACAATTAGTTATGAGATAACTGAATGAATGTTATAAACACAGCACTTTAGTCTCACTTGATCGGTTGCCACAGAATTTTGATGCGATCAAAACTCCGTCGCAATCACGTAGCGTACGCGGATACTCGCCGGATAAACTTAATAGACAGCTACACCCCATAGCCCCGACCAAGTGACTGTAGGAGAACCCCGTCGCCGAAAGCATCCGTTTGGGTGCTCGCGGCAGCGGTGTTCCGCCTTAGTGCACTTCGTCGACGGTATCGGGGGTGCGGCCGTCTACTAAAGTTTGCGACGAGCATTCGATCAGGATGTCGGGAATTTTGTTGAATTACCCGACTTGATGTTGAAAAGAGTTTTCGATTTTGAGACTAAAATGCGGGGTTTATAATTGTTAGGCATGTGATGTCTAAGGAATTCATTTGATTAGGCATGCGATGTCTAAAGAGGATGCGGATTCCAACTGTTGTAGTTTTACACTTTCTTTTCTGTGACCGTAAGTGTAATATGTGATATCGCCGGTTTCGTTGCTATATGTCAACGACAATTGGGATGCGCATATTTACTTACGTTGATGACATGTGATGTTATGTGTTGCTGGATATGTTATATTGGATCGTCGTGTTTGAATAGCCGGGGTTTTTTATGTGAGATGAGTGTTTTTCATTTTCATTCATGTAAAAACTTGTATGTAATATTCTTTTATTGGGGCACTTCCAGGTTACGGAAGTTGTCACCGTTGATGTATATTATTTACTTTTCCGCACTAGGATAGACCCAAGTAGGAGGGCACAAGTAACCGGGTTCTGGAGTCCAGTGGGAGACCAACTCGAGGAGTCGAGTCCGGGTCTCCTAACTCTAGAATTGGTAGGGTTGCTTGCCGCTCTCGTAGGGGTCTAGGGGTGTGGGTTTGGCTATTCATCGCGACCGTGGAATCCGTGTTTTATATTGGCTCGTATTGAAAACACGGACGTCCTAGTATATCCAATATTTCATATGTTTCTTCTGTTGCGTTATCTGTGATGTGATCATGTGATTTATTCTGTGATAGATACAGTATATAGTATATATGATATATTATATAGGCGTTACTTATGTTTTACACCCGCGCTAGCCCTGCCCCGCTCTGCCGTTAGTTACCTAACCTAACGGTGCATGAAGGGACATCGAGGCGAATGCGGATGGCATAAGTGTACGTCGTATTTATCTGTGATGTTTAGGTACTTAAATGATGGGACTTCATTAATATGATTAATGAAAGTTAAAGAAACCTAAAGATGTTGTAGAATCGAATTTCAAAATAAAACAGGTAGCTACAGTTCTTGCTTTGCACAGAGATGTATATGATATATCCCGCACCTTATTCGATAAGGAAAGGACCGAGATTCTTTCACCGGGAGTGACTCCTTTAGCAATAACTGGCAGATGCTACACACTCGGTTTATCTTTTGATTGCTTTTAAGAGTTTTTGCTTTGCACGGTGATATATATGATATATCCCGCACCTCATTCGATGAGGAAAGGACCGACGATCCCTTCACCGGGAGTGACTCCTTTAGCAAAACTAAAAAAAGCCTCAAAAACACTCCATTTCAAAATCATTTGATTCTACAACGATATCAAGTTCATTACGCAATAGGTTTTCAGAAAAACCTGTCGTAGCCCTCCGTCATTTCAGATAAGTAGTAGTTAGTATTCGTGCTGCGTTTGTTGGCCTTTGTCAAGGCGTAGTGTGCGGTAGCTAACTGGTGCTTATCTGCTTATGCATATGATGCAGATTGGGTTAGGGTAGTCGTGCGACCTTGTTGGCCTTTGTCAAGGGTCGTGCGGGTGGGTTTAATTCAATCAAGAAATGACGGGTTGAACTTGACTAGCATCCTATGGTTTGTTGGCCTTTGTCAAGGTCATAGGAGGTTAGGGACAAAATATTATCGGGAATTTCAAGTGTTGAAATTTGCAATGAGATTGCATACCTTCTATGAGATAGTTGGATCCCGATACCCGCTGCGAGTAATTGTTACTCCTGGGAGAGTTTTACACATTACAATTAGCCTATCAAGTAGGTGTCTAGAAAGGTGTCAACGGGGTTACGCCTCTGGGAAAATGAGGTTTACAATAATTAGGTCCGTGCGAAAGCACGGGGCACTTCCCTCAAAGTACCAACACTGGCCTGGCTGAAAGATTGGCGAACTTGTAGCGTGTAATTAATCCCGGCTAGTCTTTCCTTTTAGGGTTTGAAGGAAGATTTGATAAAAACAGTGGGAGCCATCCTGATTAGATAAAATAATAACCAATCTATTCTTGCAAGAGCGCACGCTGAGTGTTTTCTTCTCTCTCTCCAGGTAGCGACCATATCACGCCTTAATCACGATAATAATACGGATTATTGACCGAACCCACTTGTTATACTGAGCTGGGGAACGTTGGTCCCGCTCCAACTTATAATTGTTATAAGACAGAGCAGGAAATTGGGGAATACCAGATTTCCCATGCCGCCCAAACGAAGAAAGTGCATATGATGCATCTTCTTCGGGTGTGTTCATTACAAAGAACTGTTTCTCTGTATCCTCTACGTCCTGGGTATTTGATACCGGATCAGGATCCCAGATATGTAATCTGTTACATAGGGCTACAGATAGGTAGAAAACTGAGAACGGGTGATAAGTTTCATGAGGCAGAAAACGGGGCAAGAGTTGCAGCCAAGTCTGTTGGTCACTGTCACCCTGTATTACCAATACATTGATTCTGAACAAATGTTATTAGATACCGAACCTGATATACAGAATCATATCAGTCTCTTTATTAGTAAAGAAATTATAAAATTTTGTATTGTTGGATAATGTTTTGAACCTTTCCTATATCAAAAGTTGATCGGTTCAGGCACGTTATCTAAAAGCATTGATGTTCTAAATCAAACTACAGTTCTTAGTATATAGAACACACACAAGAGGAAGAGTTCAGAAATGAACGAATCCTTCTTGAGGTATTGTAGACTAGGTCATATCAATGCGACCCGACTAGCTGGAGTTACATAAAGATGCATATTTAAATTAGTTTGAATTTACATCTTGTGAAACTCGCCAGTCATGTCACAAAGATAAGATGACCATAGCTCTGTTTATTGGAAACAGAGAAAAAGTTAATGAACTCTTGGGATTAATACATGTTGATGTATGTAGATCCCCTGTCTGCACATGCCAAGACCGGTTCTTTATACTTCATTACATTCTCTGATGATCTCTCAAGATTCAGACATATGTTCCTGTTGAAACACAAGTCCGAACCTTTTGAGATATTCACAGAATATGATTTAGAAGTAGAGAACCAAAATACGGATATAAGTATTATGTCCTTTGATGTGATCGAGGAGGAGAATACTTGTACATGGAATTCCTGGACTATTCTAATGGAGAATGAGATTCTCTCTCAGAATTACTCCTCCATATACACCATAGCACGATGGTATATCGGGGCGGAGCAATCACACCCTATATGATATGGTGCGCTCTATGATGAGTACTACTGAGTTTCCTATTTCCTTTTGGGAGTTATGCACTTGTGAAACTGCATACCTATTGAATAGGGTTTCGATCAAATCAATTGCCTACCACTTCATATGTGATATGGAAAGGGAAGAGCCCATATCTTAAGTTAGTTAAGATTTGGGGTTGTCCGGCCAATGTCTAAAAGCAAAATCCAGACAAGCTCAAGGCAACGTCTGTTGTGTAGAACTGGAAATGTTCCAGCTATACAAACTGCGGCTGATGATTTGACAGAACCAAAGGATTCAGTAGATTCCAACGAACCTCAGCCTCTCCGCCGATCTAGTAAGGTTCCTCACCCACCTGAGAGTTACTTCGGTTTCTCTATGACAGTGGGAGCGAGGATTGCATCATGAGATGATGACCTAACTAGTTTCGAGCTGGCCATCAGGAGTGGGACTCTGTAAGAATGGCTGGATGCTTAGCGATCTGAGATGGAATCCTTATACACCAATAAAGTATGGACTTTAGTTGCTATATCTGAAGGGTTAAATCCCCATCAGGAGCAAGTATATCTTGAGAAGATTACTTGGTGTAGATGGAAAAGTTGAGACTTTCAAAGCTAGACTTGTTAAAGGTATTCGTCATCGACCAGGCGTGGATACTGATGAAACCTTTTTCCAGTGGCTATGCTTAAGTCTATCCAGATCCTACTTGCCACGGCTACATACCATGACTACGATATCGGGTGGTTGGGTGCCATGACTGCTTTTCTAAATAATAATTTAGAAGAGAACGTCTATAAGAACACAGCCAGAGGGCTTCGTAAACAGTGGGAGCAGCGGAAACGCGAGCAAGATGTTTTATGTGATAAAGCAGGCATCGCGGAGTTGGAACGTCTGTTTTGATGTAGTAGTCAAAGAGTTTGACTTCATCAAAATGGTAGATGAACCTTGTATATACAAAAAAGGTAGTAAGGAGTATGGTGGTGATCCTCGTAGAGTACGTGGATGACATACTCTTGATAAGAAAGCAGTTTCCTATGCTATGCTCGGTCAATCTCCGCTTATCACATGGATTCTCCATATAGGATCAAAGTGATACCTCCTAAATCCTGAGTTTTCATCTATGAGATAGATCTAATTGGATATTAGGATACTCACTAGTTGCAGTGAGATGGTATCAATCGATCCTGGGGAGAATCACTGAAAAGGTTCCAGGCTGATAAGGACGACTGAATATCAGTCGCGGGCATTGTCTTTACCCTCGGTAAAGGGACAGTATGTTGGAAGAGTTCCAAGCTAGATACCGTGGCATACTAGACGATAAAGGCTGGATACATCGCTACTTAAGATGCTACCAAAGAGGCAGTCTGGATGTATATTTGTTCATGAGATGAACTTAGTTCCTCCCATTGTGTGACAATGGAGTTGTGGCTTATGCCAAGGAACGTCCGTCCCATCAGTGATCCAGACATATTCTAAGGCAGTATCACCTGATCATGGAGATGGCTGATCTCCAAGGTGATCGAGGTTAGGAGAGTAGACTCAGAGGACAACACAGCGGATCCACTCACAAAGGCCTTTTCCCAGAGAGAGACTTTTATGGGATGGTTGAGTATGAGATACTTCAACCACTGCTACAGTTGGCCCTAGTGCAAGTGGGAGATTGTTAGTTATATGTATGCCCTAGAGGCCATTACTGTACATAGGATGTATATTGTAGTGGATGCTGGGACATATATAGGGAGGACTTTCTTGCTCGACATGATAGTATGCTATCTGGTTACTCTTTACCTTAACGTGTATACTGGATGTCTCTCTGTTACATGTTGGTAAAGCCCTTAGGATGTGTACTTGACTACCTGGACTATGATGCGGATCATACCAGTGGGGACATGGTAGTCTATAAGTACTTTCTTCAAGGTCCCTAGTCGTGGGTGTATCGAGACGGGGCATCGATATACCAGAGTAGACAAGCGTATCCCTTCTCGACCCATACAGATGGGCAATGGATGATCTCATATCCATTGGTGTTTGACATCAGAGATGATATACGGGTGCTCAGTGGAGACTGGGTACACTGGACGGACTCGCCGAGAACTCCCAGATGGTATTATACCTCACGTCAGATGGCAGTTCTCTGGTGACACTTGTACAGGTTAGTCTGTAGACCCGAGATCGTCATAGAGTCTTGTGTGATTCCCACTGTGCTTTGATTTCCACCTTACCACGTCCAAGAGGGCGTGCAAAATGGTGGCTTTTGGGTACAGTCCCGAATCACATGGAGGCAATGAGCGATAGGAGGGGATTCGTCTCTCCCGGTATAGGGAGTTGATGTTGCGCTGTGTTCGATTGGCTATAACCGGAAATCCCTGGCCAGGGTTGCTGAGATTTACTGGTAAGTGTTACCTGTAGTTTCTCGAACTGTTATAGACCTCATATCGACACGACTTATCGAGCTATTGGGGTCTGACGTTTACCACCCCTAGATGAGATATGCGACATATCAGACGACGAGACCGGATTGTACGGTAAGTGTTACTGGTTGGATTCACAGGAGTGTGAGCGGGCTTGCTCGTCGATCTTCTGATCGCTCAATACCCGGGTGGCCGTTACGTTTAGCAGACCGCTTGCGGCTTGTGAGTGTTTGATATGATCATCACCTGCTGCCGGCGTATTGACGAGTCTTTAGAGTCCTACACAGAGGTTTCCTGGCTCAAGCGAAACAAAATAGGAGCGCAAATGAGATATGTGCGGGACCGAGAATAATGCGTGTATATGATACCGTATTCCATTCTCGCGATGAATGTATCGACTGGTTGTATGCGATATAACCTAGTTATCGAATCAAGGATTGATTCGATAAGCCGATACATTGGTTACTAGTCGGTTATATGCGACATGACCGGATCATTAAATCAAGTGTTGATTTAATGATTTAATGTATAATTATATATTTGATATATTACTTTGCAGTAACTAGTATTGGTTCACTTTAAATGGATTTTCTCACTTAAAATGCACATTGTATATGTGATATACTTTTGTGCACTTGTTTGTATCATGTTTGATGATACAAGCTCACTTGGGTTTGTGTAGAGAATAAACCATGGTTATATGAATGGTTAGGGTTTTGATTATTTACTTACTTATTTATTTATTTATTTATTTTTGGCAAGAATAAAATGGTGGCTAAGTTTGTTCTTTGCTTGAAGCTTCTTGTAGCTTCAAAGCATCTTTGACTAAGTGACCATTTTGTCTTCATCTCCTAAACCTAACCATTCAACTAACCCTAGTTCATTCTCTACACTTAACCAAGGTTGGATTATGATAAGAATGAATGGGATTTTCTTTTTAAGTTAATTCTTTTTATTCCATCATAATCTATCTTCTTCTTCTACTTCATCTTCAAGAAAAAGCTTACCACCATTAATGGCATCTTGAGGAAAAGAGTGAGAAATCCAATTCTAAAGTGAACCCACCTCCTATTTCTTCATCCTCTACCACTTGCCAAGTAGTATAGGGTGTTTTCTTCACAAGTTTCATGACTTGGTGAAGTTGAAGCTTGATCTTGTGATGCCTCGACGTAGATCATCTTCGGCATCGAAGTCGACGACCTAGCCCGCCTATTTCTCCGATGAAGCCTATGATAGAGTCATGGATTCGATTTGGACAGCGAGGAGACATCATCACGGAACTATGGAGGTGGAGTCTCGGATCTACAAAGGTTGTATTTTCCGTTCACTTAGTTAAGTTGTTAACTAATTGCTTTTTCGCCTAAAATTCTAGTTAACGATCCGTATTAGGGTTTCTCGGCACTTGTAAAAATTTGAAATTGGCATGGTTGATGCCTTGTGAGACCTTATTAGCATGCCTAGGAACCCTACAGCGCAGACTGGTCACAGCACCTTTTGAGGATGGACGTATGGAAAAGGGCCCTGCCGGCATCATAATGCGAGACTCGAACGGGGCTGGAGTCGTTGTGATTGCTGCAAAATAGATCATAATCAGATGTCAGCTCAGGAAATAAAGAAAGTACATGAAAAGTAGAGTCTACTATACCGGCTGCAACAGGGGGCAGAGCTGGGAGATCCGGTGGCGCAACGATAGCCTCGTCCCCTCCTTCAATTTGTAAGGCTACAAGCAATACAAAGAAGAATTAGGAATAATGTGACTGCCCATTAAAGAAAGGACGTCGTTTAGAAAAGATACTCACCGACACCACCAGGCAGACTAATCTCTGACAGGAAGGAGAAGTGTGGGTGCAGCACCTGATACAGGTGGTCAAAAAGGACTCCTGCAAGGACACGGTAATGCAACGTCAGTACATAAGTCATACAGCCTAAAAGTAGGACTGATGGGTCACAAATCCGTACCTTCCAACATCTGAGACGGTACGAGAGAAGGTAGAGGAGTGGTAGCCTTCAAGGTGGTAATTGATGGCGCTGCCTCGGGTAGCGCAACATCAACACTCGCCGCACCTACATTAGAAACAGGATAAATACTATCAGGAAAGATTGAAAAGGATTGCAAAATAAAGAGAAAAGCAACGACCCAAGATCTACCTGGTGAGTCGCCAGTCGGAACCACGACGAGGGCGTCACTTGATACATCGACGGCTTCTCCCTCCTCCATCGGGATGGTCTCACCTCCCGTCGCCTCATCCCCTGACTCTATAAGAACCGTCGTAACGCTTGCGATGCAGGAGATGGCAAAGAGGCGCAGACGGAAAGAGCGACGATCGGGACGATGCCCGACTCTTAAGAGGGAGCGGCTACCTCGGGCTCAGCAATTATAGCCATCTCACCCATCGCCACCTCGGGCTCGGCAATGGCAGTTATCTCAGGCACAGCAATCATGACTGTCTCATCAGCCGCTGCCTCGAGCTCGGCAATTGCAGCCACCTCGCCTACCGCCGCCTTGGGTTCAGCAATCACGGCTACCTCCTCTATCGCTGCCCCAGGCTCAGTGGTCGCTGCCACTTCTTCGGTAAGACTCGGTCCTGCAAGATAAGATATGTGAGAACTGGTAATTAACACTTTGACAACGGAACCCCATGTTACATTACCTTGAGTTGATCTTATGTTCGCTCCCCGAGCCACACGTGTTGCCCATCTGTAGGCAGTGGACAAGACAGCCGGAGATTCCTATGAGGGAGTGGGGGCAGGGATAGCGGTGCTCGAACCCGCACCCGTGGCTAAGGCAGCACTACGCTCCCTTGTTGCACGCATTCTGCGCTTCCTTTCCGCCCGGGCCGTGAGAGCCGATCTTCTCAAGACCTCCGTCAATGGGACATCATCATCCACGCCAGGAGCTATCTCTGGAGCCGTTATAGCTTCCGTCATCGGTCATTTGAGTAAGGCCTCTTTCGGCAGTGCCGAAGAGGCCGGGACTTCGGTAGCTGGCTCGGGAAGAATCTCCGCACCACCTCACGGGATTGACATTGTAGTCCCTGCGATAAGATAAAGAAGGGGTTAGATTGTCCATAAGAAAGGAGAATGAAGATGCAATGAGCCGAGACATACCAATGCCCAACAAGGCGCGATTCCTCTCCTCCTCCTCAAAGGTCCTAAGGGAAGCCGCCAGAGCCTCTTCAGTGGTAAAGCCTGTTACAGAAGGAAAAATGTCAGTCAAGACATGATAATAAAAATAAAGATATAATGCAATAAAAAAAAGGTGCGACTGATGTCTACTTGATTGCACGAGGGTGGCCATTTCCGCTTGGTGGCTTGCGGATCGCACAGAAGCTGCAATAGCGGCCTCGAGATCAGCATCTTCCGGCGCTATGAAGAGACCTTTGTTGGTCCCATAATCGCTCAGGCCCTCGTTATAAGGAGCCCGAGGCTCCAGGCTGAGTACAGCATCTAGAGAGAGGACCGACTTCTTCTTCCTCTTCTGTGCGCGGGCTCCAGTCGCAGCGGGTTCTACCAAGAAAGCCTCCAGCGGGACTCCTTGATTGTAACTCAGCTGCTGGGCAAAATGATGGGGGTTGTATCTCATGAATAGCGCCGCATCATTTTGCCTGAACACAAGAAAGCCCGGCCTGATGGAGTACAAATGGAGAATCTCCCGGGCTTTCAATACGGAGGCCCCGTCCTTAAAAATGTCTCGCAGTGACAGCACCGCCTTGGAAGTTTCCTGGCCGATGGTCAAGACTTTGTCCGTGAAAGACATACCATCTCCGACCATGCGCGGACGAAGGAGGAAGCCCCTAGCTTCCCGCTGTGACGGACTCACGATGGAGGCGTCAACCAGCTGCATAATCCGAGGGAACTTGCATCTCTCGTAAAATGAAGGTCTCTTGTGAATACCGAAGACCCTGAGCACGTGCATCTCCATCCATGAAGTGAAGTAATGCATCGGGAAGTTGGCAGGATGCACCCCCGGTTCAGTGGTATCTGCCGCTACGCTAAGACCATGGTATAAGTGGGCTAACCCGGCGATCCCGATGGCCACTTGTATTCCGGCAACCATGCGATGCGCGGGGTAGAAGACGGAAGGCCTCATGTAACGAGGATGCATAGGGAGTGCGAACCAACTCAACCATAGCCCAAGAAACCCAAGAAAGAACGTATCCTCGTCAATGCCCGGGGCGGCGATTTCTGACAGAGGGATGATCGCAGCGTCAGGAAGAAAGAAGCCCTTCTGATCAGCTTCTGGTACCGGCTGACGGTCCAAGCCAAAGCCGAAGGGATCATCGAGCTTAGCAAACTTTTCTCCTCGTCGCGACAAAATATCCGGGCGAAGAAACCTGGCAATGAAGTCAGCAAAACTGACCCCCCGGCCTCCGGATTCAAGGAAGAGGCTCTCGTACAGGTTCAACACCTTTATCAGGCTGGGGAACTGATGCTGAATGGCGTTCTCTGGCGTGAGGCCCATCATCACTGGCTTAGTGGCAAAAACGTATTCATCCATAGGAAGCAGCTCCTCGTAGTGCTCCCCCCTGACCGGTAGATCAGAAACCTTGGCAAATTCTTCTAAGAAAATGGAGACCTCTCTGTCCAGTAGAAGGAAGGTATGGGTCGGGATATTCCACTGCTCCAAGAACGCCTTAATCCACCATGTGGGAGGTGCGGAATACTGGAACAGCGAAGCGTAGACCGCAGGGTATAAGCCGAGCTTTAGCAGCTGCGATTTCTTCGCCGACAAGATGTACCTGGCCCACTGCAAATACCCGGCTGGATGACGGGGAGTTAGCCCGATGTTGTAGGGTTCTCCCCAAGGGCGCGACTGTCCTGGCATATGCGCCGCCCCAGGGTGTCCAAAGCCGCCGGCGGCTGTATGGGTACGGCGGCAATCGAAGGTTGAAGAAGACCCTCTGAAGTCCAATTGACAACCTCCACGGCATAGTTCACCGGGGGTGCATCTGCATACGGAATTGCCGAGATAGGCTCCAATGGCGTCGCACAAGAGAAGCTTTGACGACCTCTGATAATCTGGTCATACCATCTACCCCACAAGCGAAGATTTTTGTGTTCCGGGTCACGGTCTTTGATGAGCGCAAGAACCTCCCGGTTCACAGGTGCCTCAGGGAATCCTCCCTCTGAACGGACGAATGGAAACGTAGCATCGAAAGACATGTCGCCTGCAAGGAGGGACAGAAGTCAACTGTCAGTGCTTTAATTTAATTCTGACACTCGGTACTTTAAAATTTGTACCACACTGCAATGCAGTGGAAAGGGGACCAAAGGGGGACCCACAAAATCTAGATGACAATGCGTCAATTAATAAAACAGCCTCATCATTGGATGAGACTGTTAATTAATGAGGAAATCCTTAAGAAAATTCTCATTGAATGAGAGATCCCTCGGGAAAAGGAGAAAATCTTCCTTTGAGAGCAAAGCTCTATGATAGAGTGACACTTGTCAAACTCTAATCATGAAGGAATAAGATTCCTTAAGAGCCTGGCTCTGTAATGATGATGGAAAAATCCATCAAGAATTAATTAAAATTATTTTTTATGAATTAAAAATTCTGGGATCTTCAAGATCCATGAAAAAACTCTTAAGAGTTCTTCATCAAAGATTAAGAAATCTACAGAGCAGAGCTCTGATTCATGGGCTAAGAAACCCAAGAAAAGATCTCTCTAGATCTATGGGTTCATAAGAGCAAAGCTCTGCTAATGAAACCCTATGTGGGTTTTCTTTAGATCAAAGATCTATGAAGAGTAAGGCTCTGTTAATGGGCAAAACCCCAATTTATTAAAAAAATTTAAAATAACTTTACCTGAGTTTGGAAAGAGTTTTTACTCTTGAAAAGTTCTTGAACAGAAGAGCTGTGCTCTGAACAAAAATTCTCAAAGAAAGAAGATGATGATAATCTAAGGGACCAAAGGTCCTATTATAGGCATTGAACTGCCTCTTCAACTTCTGAGTTGATCCAAGGGCTCAGATGCTGCCACCACTGCACTCACATGTGCGCCACGTGAGCGCAACGGTGGGGGGACATTTGTTTCCCCCAATCAGAGCAAAGCTCTATTTTAAAATTCAAAATTTAAAAATTGAAGCAAAGCTTCAGATTCAGCACTAGGCGCGTTGCGCGCCACGTGTCAAACACAGACACACTGGCGCCAGGTGCGCTGCGCCCTAGGCAGCGCACCCCCAATCAGAGCAAAGCACTGTTTTAAAATTCAAAATTCAAAAAAAAAAAGGAAATTGATTGAAGCAACGCTTCAGATCTAGCGCTAAGCGCGCTGCGCGCCACGTGTCAAACACGGGTGCGCTAGCGATAGGTGCGCCAGCGATAGGCGCGCCACGTGTCAAACACGGGTGCACTAGCGCAGGCCGCGCTGCGTTCTGCGATGCGCGCCACGTGTCAAACGTGGGTGCGCTAGCGCAAAATGCGTTGCGCTCTGAGCAGCGCACCACGTGCAAAGCACGGATGCGCCGGTGCTGGAATTAAAAATTCCCCACCGTTAGATCAAAAGATCTAATAATGATAAATCATTAATTAATCAGAATTAAATTCTGTTATGGAAAGATTCTTCCAATCTTGTTAAAAACAAGAAGATTGCCTTCTGTAAAACAGAAACCCTAGAATCAAAGGTCCAACGGTGGAGAAACATCCCCAAATCAATCAGAGAAAGATCTCTTTAACTGATTTAACAAATCAATTTGCCCTATATAAAGGCCCCAAGACTTCAAGTCAGATATAGAAAAAAAACCGTACAAACTTTGAGAAAACTCAAAGAAAGAAAAGCAAGTTTTTAGCAAAAGAAGATCATTTCTTCAAGGTAAAGAACATGAGCAATGAACACAGAGATGAAATCATCTCATGAAAAGAAGAACTATCTCTAAAAGAGATCATAGATCTAAAAAATACGAAGGTCTTTCATAAAAGAGATCAAAAGATCTCATCAAACAATAAAGAAGTACTTACTTCGTTCATAGATCATTGATCTACAAAGGCAACCCCTTTCAACAATAAGAACTATTGTTCTTGAATCTTGAGGCAATGCCTCCTTTAAAAAGAACATCAACTTGTTCTCTGATCATAAATTTGATCAAATACGCTTTGCGCTACTGAAAGGTGCCTTGCACTCATGAACTGCGCTTTTGCGCTCCTTGGACCGGCGCTCAGCGCCAAAACGTGCCACGTGTCAACCACAGATACAACTTGCGCTTTGCGCTTCTGAAACAGTGCACTGCGCTCATGGGGTGGCGCTCAGCGCCACGTGTCACTCACTGGTGCGCAACTAAACTAGCGCAACGCGCTCATAAATTGAAAGCGCAATGCGCTCATAAATTAGCGCTCAGCATTCATAATCTGACACTTAACGCCAAGCGCGACACGTGTCCTTTTCATGTGCGCTACTTGGCAGAAGTGCAATGCGCTCTTTAATTGGCGCAAAATGCCTGGTGCGCCACGTGGCGCGCTGTCAGAACACACATTGTTCTGATGAATGCTATGCATTCAATACAAGACAAAAGATGTGTCAGGATCCAATGCTCAGCATTATTAAAGGGACCAAGCCCAAATAGAGGCTCAACAGCCCAGAACAATAAAATGTTAAACATTTTAATCTTATTAGACTTAGCCCAATATTGGCCATAAGTCCTCAACTTATATTGATTTGAGCCCATCTGCTCACGAATATTCAACAGTTATTAGTCCCAAACTGGGCTACAGATCTTCCAACCAACTCACACCGGTTCAAGGGTACATCTCTTTACTCCTCTGATATCTGTCGTTGTAATCCTTCAACGTCTTCAGAGAGGTGACGGGTCCCGACAACCACACATTTCTACGGACTGTGGGGTCCTTAAACTCATGGACTACGATGTCCTTAAACTTCATAGACTACGATGTCTTTAAACTACGGACTGTGGGGTCCTTAAACTCATGGACTACGATGTCCTTAAACTTCATAGACTACGATGTCTTTAAACTACGGACTGTGGGGTCCTTAAACTCATGGACTACGATGTCCTTAAACTTCATAGACTATGATGTCTTTAAACTATGGACTGTGGGGTCCTTAAGCCTATGGACTACGATGTCCTTAACCCGGACTATGGGGTCCTTAAACCCATGGACTATGATGTCCTTAACCCTGGACCGAGATGTCCTTACACTAACACTGGACCGAGACGTCCTTAAACTAACATTGGACCGTAATGTCCTTAAACTAATCGACCGCAATGTCCCTAAACTAAACAATGGAGTCCAATTGCTCTTTTGTCGGATCTAAATGATCCCGTTAAGTTGATCTTAGTCTAAAATAAGACTAACGTATCCTTAACAAATGTTTAAGTTGATCTTAGTCTCAAATGAGGCTAACGTATCCTTAAACCCAAACCTCAAACCCAATCTAAGAAAATACGGATTTGGACTAATCCACGCCCTACGGGCGACAACATAAATTAGTCTCCGTATACAATCCACGGGCAACCAAAAACAAAACAAACACACATGACACGAAGTGACCATCTGGAGAAGGATAAAATTGTTACCGCGATGCGGTAGCGTAATTAACTGCAGGGGCTTGCGCCTGCAGGAAAGAGCGTCCCCACAATCAAAAACCCCTCAAACGAGGAGGAATCTGACGAAGTCTGCTACATCGGCCGCATCCGTTTAAACCTTCGATACATGGTGCCATAAATCAACTTGGCATTTTCGGAGAGGTGGACGGATAGCACCAATTAGCATCTGCCACGAATTTCAGGCAAGATGGACCTGCGCGGTCGCGTCTCCGTGTTCGGCGGGGAACACCTCCTTGCCACTAGTTTCCTTTGAATGAAATTCCTTTTCTAAAAAGGTGGCATGTCGAGAAACAAACACCTTTTGTTCATCGGTGTGGTAGAAGATATACCCTCGTGAATATTTGGGATATCCAATAAACTTACACAGAAAAGACCTTGCCTCGAGCTTGTCCGGATTTTATGTTTTCACATATGTCGGACAACCCCATATCTTAATATAATTAAGATATGGTCTCTTTCCTTTCCATATCTCATATGGAGTGGTTGGCACATATTTAGTGGGAACCATATTCAATAGGTCTGCGGCTGTCTCCAGTGCATATCCCCAAAAGGAAATAGGTAACTCAGCGGTGCTCATCATAGAGCGCACCATATCTAATAGGGTGAGATTCCTCCGCTCCGATACACCGTTGTGCTGTGGTGTATACGGAGGAGTAAGTTGAGAGAGAATCCCATTCTCTTTTAGATAGTCCCGGAACTCATTGCTCAAGTATTCTCCTCCTTGGTCAGATCGAAGGATTTTAATACTTTTACCCGTTTGGTTCTCGACTTCGTGCTTATATTCTTTGAATTTCTCAAAAGCTTCAGACTTGTATTTCATCAGGAACACATGTCCGAATCTTGAGAGATCGTCAGTGAATGTAATAAAGTATGAGGAACCATTCCTGACATGTGTAGACATAGGACCACATACATCACTATTTATCAGTCCCAAGAGTTCCGTAACACTTTCTCCGTGTCCACTAAACGGAGTTTTGGTCATTTTACCTTTGAGACAAGACTGGCAAGTTTCATAAGATGAAAATTCGAACGGATTCAAATATCCATCCTTATGTAACTTAGCTAGTCGTTTCACAATGATATGACCTAGTCTACAATGCCACAAGAAGGATTCGTTCATTTCTGAACTCTTCCTCTTGTGTATTTTTTGTACATTAAGAACTGTGGTTTGATTTAGAACGTATATGCCATTATTTAATGAGCCTGATTGTAACGTTTTGAAAATCGTTCAGGTGAAATTTCGGTTAATCGGTAAAATAACGAGTGTTTTCCGTAAAAATCAAGATATAAATATCTTTTAATATAAAATTAAATATACATATTCTAGCTATGTAATTGCTAGTATTTGGTGTTTATTGAGCCACTTGTAAAATTTCTAATTTATTGAAAAAATTTCCGAAATTAATTATTTTAATATTATTTTAAACCGTCACTAATACATTTAATTAGGGATAATTACAAATTGGAATGGGTTAATACAAATTTTGTGCATCATGACACATTAAACTAACATGTAAAATATTATTTTTGAAATGAAATGAAACTGTCAAACGGTGTTAGAAAATATCGAAGAAAAAGGCTTAAATGGTGAAATTTGTGTAAATAGAAATTGGGGTATATTATTTATCATTTTCTTTCCTCACCCACACCCTCTCACCCCCTTCCCCATGTGCTGGCCGGGCCCCATGGCTGCCCCTACTCCCACTTAAAGATTTGAAAAGAAAAGAAAAGAAAAGAAAACATGGGGTTTTAAAAATGAGTATGGGCTTTGACTTGTGTTGACTTGGGCTACTTTTTCAACCCTCACTCCCCCCCCCCTCACCCATGTTGGCCGAGCCCCCCTCTCTCCCAACTGCAGCAGCCCCTTCCCCAAAATCCACTCCTTTTTCCCATCAAAAAAATTCTACAAATCCATCAAAATCCAAAGTTTAAAACCTCAAAATCAAAATCCCCTCTCTACCCATTTTTCCTTGCCCAAGCTAGCATGGATCTTGGAGCAAAAAGAGCATTTTGGATGGCTAGATTTCAAGTGAGATCTACAAATTTGGGAGGTATAAATTTAGACCCTTTGGGAATTTGTTGTTAATTGCTTGAAGTTAGCTTATTAAGTGTTTAATTAAGTTTTAAATGGGTTCAAATTGCATGATTGAAAATTCAAGAGAGTGGTTTGTGATAAAATTAGGGTTTTGGGTATTTGGATCATGGTTATTATGTGTAGTCTCACATCTCAAGACATGCAAAGTGTAATCTTGTTGCTAAATTTGAAATTGTTACTTGAGAATTTAGCTAAATCACTTGTTTATGCAAACTAGGTTTTGATAATTAATTCAAAATTGAGAATTTAAAATATAGTAAGGGTTTCATCACATCATTAACATTATAATGAGTGGTTTAATACCTTAGGTTATGCAAAACCAAGCTTAGTGGTTGATTGTGTATTGTTGCTTTAAAATTGTTAAAATTGGATATTTTGCAAACTTGAATTTTGAGTTAATGATAATTAGTGAGATTAAAAATATGGAAGTGATTTGTATGACCTAGTTATGTTATTTAACGAGCCTTTTGGCCATTAGAATTGTTAAAATATTTAGATTGGTTAAAACATCAAGTTTTAAACCGAAATGGGAATTTGTGCTAACTAGGTTTTTGGGAAATAAAACGATTTGTTTAATTTTATGGTTTTGATGAACTAAACCCTATTTCTTATATAATTAGTGAGTTTTCAGATCACGATTGGTGTGTTGGGTTTTTTCTCGATGTTTGACGTTTGTACATCGACATCGCGGGTTGGTTTGGCCATTCATGCATGCGTAGGCGATAGGTTTTGACCTATGCGTGATACGCGTGCCGATTTAGTTTTCGTATGCCGTTTCGATTTCGAATTGGGTTTTTATGCGATACGATACGTTGTGACATGTAGGTACCCCCATGTGGACTTCAAGACGACATGCAAGCGTGTGGCGATGTCGGCACCAGCGAGCGAAGATCAGGTGAGTAGATTTATATCTACGGGGAGAAGTCGGGTGGATGGCGTATAGCAGCCCCGCAGTTCGTAGTATATTTATGATATATAATTGGATATATTTGTGGATTATGATCCATGGATGATTATCAAGTTATGATTATGTGTTTATGATTAGTTTGGTGTTATTAGAAGGGAACTAGCATAGCTTCTTAGTCGCGAAACCTAGAATAGGTTTACACCCACACGCATTTGCATACATCTATTTACATGTGCGTATATGGGGATGTGTGTGTGTGTGTCTATACACACACACGAACATGCACGCACACACACACATGGGTATAGGACTATGTGTATATATATACGTATACATATACATAGATTATGAGGATAGTACTTGGGATTGGAGATGAGTCGATGAGATTGGGCTTGAGGCCGTGAGATCGGTGATATGACAGGGTTCGTGTTTGAGTTACGACGTGATATGTTTAGCGGGTCCTTTAGGCGTGGTGTTTTAATACACACGCATGCATACATAGATGGTATCAGTATTGTACTAGACGTAGATCAGTACCCCGGATCTTGATTTTGATAAAGAGGATACTAGATGAATAATGCGATATTTGACCCGTACCCAGATTTAGGATACCGTACGACGGATTTACGTACGAGCTTTATATTGATGATAGATCCACACTCTTGACTTGAGAATGTCATATTGTAGATATTGTATCGTATGTGATACTATTGAGGCGGGATTACCGACTATTATATTTATATATATATATATATATATATATATATATATATATATATATATATATATATGTATCGACTCAGAGATTAGGCGGTTTCCTTACCTTTCGATCAGTCTGTTTAGTTTGGCCTTGTAGTGTCACGACCCGCAGGGTACAGAACGTGACTGGCACTTAAGTTTACGAAACGTCTCAAGACGTCCGTAAAATAAGTAAGCCAAAGCCCAGAAACCAAAACCAAATAAGCAAAAGAGTGGAGAGAACCCAATCAATTGAAAACGAGTTTATCAAATAAGTCATATAAAACCTTTTTTTAAAACAATATCAATTTTTCCGAAAATTTCGGCAGAGTCTCCTTTGTAAATACTGGCCCCCAAAATGGGTACAACAAGAATATATATGAATCCAACAAATAAGGCATCCCCAAGCGGGAGCTAGCTCTTCGCCACAAGGCAGTCACAAATCCCACGCAATGTAAAGCAACAACATGCGAAATAATCATAAGGAAGCATAAGAAAAAAACAGCATGTCGACTCAAGTGAGCTCGACCCCAAAATACAGCATAAAAAGTCCACAAATCTCACAGTCTCATCTCTAGGTCAAAATACAACAATATTGGTAGATACAGTAGATGGAGTGCACTAGATACAAAAAATATACAAGGTGGTACAAAAATAATAATATAACCCACCTAAGAGCAAAACCTCGAGTCCAGGCAAAGGAGGCAAAAGAAACAAGTGCGCCCGCCGCTACTGTACTGACGGAGCGGACCTGCAAAAGGCTGTGGCACAACGGGGGTGAGTTGCCAACTCGTGAGTAATAAATAACATCTACACAGGCTATCGCAAGTATGCACACAAGCATCCTAGCATCTATAATACAGGTATGGCAGGATATAATAGCAGGTATGTATGCCATGCGAATCAACTCGTGATCTGAATGTGTAAGTATAAGAAATCATGTTTTTTCCCTTTAAGAATCTCTTTTGAAATACCAGCACAATACCAATAGAATCAACCAGAACCTGTGTCCAGCAACGACACCTCAAAACTATCACAAATCTCATATATCCATGTCATAGTATCTCTGGCCTCAGCCATCCGGCTGACCCAGCTCAATATCAAAATCTCATCATCTCGCGGCCACGGTCGGTATCCTCTGGATATCCGCCGTGCCAAACAGTCACCGGTAGGTAATCCGTCCCCTGCCAGGCTCAACGTCAACACCACATTCATCTTGCCCCGGGGTACCATACCGGGCCCACCATGTACCCGAGACGGTTCATCCAACTCCTCAAAACGGGTCTCGAAAACCACAGCAAACTCATGGTGGACGACACTTACATCACTAGAAAGCCGCAATTTACATATTTTAAAAATATAATAAGTTTAGAAATTTTGCGGCTTTCCCCCGAAATCCAGAAATATCATAAAATCTCAAGAAATCCTCATAAGTGCATATGTCAATGATAATGAATGCATATGGTATCAATAATCAAGTTGCGATGTGTGATTAATAGACTAGGCATGAGCAAATAATATGATAAGGTACATGCACATGAATAGCAATCCTACGATTTCATTTTAAGGAATTAAAGGCAATAGCACAAGTTTAAGTATCAATTATAGTAAAAGGTTTCAATTTATAGGTTATCTAGTGTGGTGGCATGGCAATTACCAGGGCGTGGGTGTAAGCATAAATAGTGCTCGTGCTGCATATAAAAACCCTGGCAATGGTGCAGGTGTCTTATAGAATGGGTTCGTATATGTATGTCAATATAAGGCATGAATGTAGCAAATAATCATACAAGCATTACACCCCTAATTACTAACATTACTAAGAATCTTTTAAAGCTACTAAAACTATCGGGCGACTTGCGCCATCCAACGATAGTCCCCCGTAGATGTCACATCTACTCACAGAAATCCTTAGCTAGCTACGTCCGATCACCGCTTTCCCTTTTCGTGCCGCATCCGAAGCCTCCGCGACCGAACCTGGAATTTACATCAATACAAGACATAAGGTTACATATCATGAAATGACGCAAATCCCGAACGAGAATATCTACGTTCACAAGCTAGGCACAACGTGCACAAGGTGCGCGGAACGCACGCGAAAATCACAAAACTAACTAGAATCGTCGATTAGGTCGCCCGGAAAAACTGAAACCCGAACACTCAAAATCCGCACTCACACATCCTAAAAGTCATAGGATACGCTAAAAATGTCATCAAGACATCGCAATTAATTCATCACAATAATTACATAAAACCTAGTAAGCTAGAAATTGCAAATTTGGTGCAAACATCGACAATTAGCGACAAAGTTAACACAATCCAACACAACAATCCAAACTAACCCACTAGCTAGCCATTACACTAATTTTAAACCATTAACTATGCTTAAAAACCTAATTTCCATAAACAAAACCTTTCTTGATTTTCATAATTAGCAATTTCAATCCAAAACTAAACATGACAATACCAAATTAACACTAATTTGAAGCCCACACAAATAAAGTAACCTCATTAACCTAGATTAGTAAACAACTAGATAGCTAATTAGCTTTAATTAACTAAATAATGGTTTCAAGAAACCCTAGTTAACTCAACCATTAACTTTAAACAACACTAGAATGAAAATAGCACTAAATTAACACTAAACAACTAGATTAAAGAATTCTAACCATATTAACTTAAAAGAGTAGAAATTATACCTCAAATCTATGGATCTAGCAAGAAGAAATTTGCTTCAATTGATGGCCTCAAAGCATCATGATCCAAGTAAGGGAGGTGAAGGAAAAAGGGATGAAGAATGGGGTTTAATTTGTGAGTTTTTGCTTGAAATTTGGAGCAAACTTAATGAATTTTTGAAGAAAAAGAAAAGAACAAAGATGAAGGGGGCTGCTGCAGCAATTCTCGGCCAGTAGAGGGAGAGGGGAGGGAGAGGGGAGGGTGTGGGGTGTGTGGGAAAGTCTTGGTCAACTCCTACCAACCCACCAAAAGACAATACCTAATAAAAAAAATCCAAAATCCTTAAAAAAAAACCTCTTTTCTACACAAAAATGAAGTCAAAGAGGCAACCATTTTTTTTTATTGGGTTGCTGGAAATGGGCCGGCCTAGGGCTGAGGGAAGAGAGGGAGGGGGTTTACAAAAGAAATTTTATGCAAAAAGACCCCCTACAAGTCAAAAATTGCAAGTTTAAGCTTAAATTCAATAAATTTCGTTTTCTATAATAAAAATTAGTTAAAAATCAAAATAAAATACTAAAAATTTATGTTACAACTAGATTTTAATTAACATTAATTTATAGGCTAAATTTAGCCCAATTAAATTTGTATTTATCGCTAATTTAATGTATTTTCTTACCGGCTTAAAATAATATTAAAAAATTGAAAAAATAGGGAAAATTTTTAAACGACCAGAATTTCATAATTAACTCATTTGCTACTAAAAACTAGCAATTACCTATCCAAATTAGGTATAATTAGTCCTAAACTGCAAAATAACAAAAAGGACGGTTTTCGGAAAAATACCAAATTTTCACCGATTTTCAGGAAAACACCAAAACGACTTTTCAAGGCGTTACATGTAGTGTACTTGTAAATGATAGATTAGATTCGACTCATAGTTATTTCAAAAACTAACGAATCGTGTGTATTTTAAAGACGGGACAAGGGATTCTACGGATATTTCAAATGACGTATCTTTTCTTAAAAACACCGTAGCCCTTATTTTCAAAACACAACGATTCGTGTTATTTCAAATGGCACCACTGTATGACTCATATTTATATAAATGCAGATTAGTTATCATTGTGTTTATCATTCAGCTCCCGCATATTATTACTGTTCGCATTGCATTTGCATGTTTATATTGTACTTCCATATGCTATTATTGAGATCATGCTGTCAGGACACCGGCACCATTACCGATGATGCGTATGTTCCACATACACTTACTTGCCGGCTCACACACATCATCATCGGTAATTGCCATGTCACGTACACTTTAGAAAACACATTTTCATTGACATAGATTGATAACTGATAGTCGCAATATGTTATAGCTTCCATATGCTCGTTTAAATATTGCATTCATTGCATGATATTAGGTGCATTCATATATTCATTGGTTATGCAGTATTATGGAGATTTATGTCGGTATTCACTGTTTATTGGTATCATGATTTTGATGATTTCGGATTTACATAAGATTTCTGGATATTGGGGAAAACCGCAAGAATTTAATAAAAGCTTAGTATCATCATTTTAAAATGCAAATTGCGGTTTTCTCATGATGTATGAGCCGTCCACCATGAGTTTTCATGATTGCTGTTGGATGTCGAGACCCGATTCGAGGAGTTGGATGAACCGTCTCGGGTACATGGTGGGCCCGGTATGGTACCCCGGGGCAAGAAGCTCGAGTTGTATTCGATGAGCTTGGCAGGGGAGCACTACCTACCGGTGATATTATTTGGACTCGTCGGTTATCTGGAGGATACCGGCCGGAGTCATGAGATGGATACAGGCTGATCCGTTCTGCCGGAGCCCGCGGGCCGATCCCGCAGATGATACGGATGCCTGAGATATTGATATTTGAGGTCTGAGATTTGAGATATTGAGATTTGATATTGAGATACTGAGACTTACGTTTTGTGTCGATGCTGACACTGATTTCTCTGTTGCTTTCATTGATATACATATAGAAATCTCATTGATTAAAGAGACCAGTTGTCTCACTCATGATATATTATGTTTCCATTCGTAATGCATTCTTACATCATATATATCTGATATGTTGCTATCTGAGGCACTGACAAGAGCACGTAGTATTGCACTTACTTGTAGATGGATCAGGATATTATTTAAGGATATTGCCTGATATGACCTAGGATAGCATTATGCATGCGATTTCTACTCGTAGATGTTTTCTACTCACGAGTTGGCAACTCACCCCCGTTGTGCCACAGTTCCTTGTAGGTTTTACCGTACAGGTTTCGTTGCGGCAGTGCTGGCACACTGTTCCTTCCGGGTGATTGCTTTGGTAGGTGGGTTCTTTGCATCAGGACCACCGTTGTTTATTTATTATTTCAGTTGTATCTAGAAACTCCATCAACCAGATTGTATATTTGATAGAGATAAAGACCGGACTTGTTATTCTTTCAACCTTAGAGTCGCGCGATGTATTATTATGTTTTTCATGTTGTTTTGAGTTTCTTTGAGTTTTGATCCTCGCCCTTCGGCGTTGTATATTGTATTTCTTGCGTGGTTGTGACTGTCGTTTGACGAAGAGCTAGCTCCCGCTTGGGGATGCCTTTTTTGTATTTCGTTTACTATTCATGTTGTACCCGTTTGTGGGCGAGTATTTACAAAGGAGACTCTGCCGAAATTTTCAGAAAATACTTGTTGTTTTTAAAACGCATAATTCGGCTTATGCTATTAAAACTACTTGCTTTAAATTGGTTTTTCCTTCACTCTACTGCTTCTTTTGGTTTTGATTTCTGGGTTTTGGCTTACTTAGATTATGTACGCCTCGAGACGTTTCGTAATTTAAGTGCCAGTCACGCTCGGTACTTTTCGGGTCGTGACAAAGTTGGTATAAGAGCGTTAGCTTTTACCTTCGGAGTATAGGATGACCCTTGGTTGATGGAGTAGGTAGCTTGAGTAGAGTGACGAACCGTACGTATGTTCTGCGGCATATTTACGATACGATACTCCGCTTAAGAAGCCTTAGGATATACATTTCCTTGCACAGTATTATATTTCTTCCTATGATCTAGCCTCATCAGTACCAGTTTATGGTTTTGTTGTCACGGTGGTACGGACAGAGAGAGCTACGGCTAGAGTTGCGGTCAGCATGAGCTCGTTATGGACGAGGACTCACCAGAGCGTGATTCCAGGGACACACGGTTGCATATAGAGGCACCATTTTATTGTGTTTTCGCGCCACGAGCGTTGGATGTATCGCTTATTCATGATGATTGAGGCACTGTTCAGCGTGCAGATGAATGAGCCAGTTATTGCTGCGAACGATGAGATATTGTCCCAGATGTTGGAGTTATTGCAGTACGAGTTGTACTTAGAGATATGATAGAAGGTCGCTAGTCACCCGAGGATGAATGAATGACTAGGACGTGTGATTCATTGCCTACCCCGATGCGAGGTCATCAGACTGATTGATTCCAGCTAGAGGAGACTTCACGCTGATACGTTGAGAGTCGATATAGATGATCGGATGTCAGGAACTCATTTTCCAAGTTTAAAGTATTCGGAAAGACATGCAAGCAATCCTATGGACCCTCTAGAAGAATGAAACCCTAACTCGACATAATGACCGTGTGAAAGCCTATGAACCTTAAGGTTTGCGGCAGTTCCGCGGTGCCATTAGTAAGGCTTGGGTTTGCCCTTCTACGGCTGGTCCACCAATGCTGTGGTATGTACTCGATACTATTAAACCGTACCCAAGATGTTGAGCTCTTTGGGGATTATGAGGTTTTGACGAATCGATCGAATGGTTCGACTTCATTCGGATGCTATGTGGTGAGATGCATTGCTTGAGAGACTCCAGATACTAGTATAGCCGTTGGAGCGCGGTCCATACAGCCAAGATGAGACGAGTCCGAAGTAGTCGACAGTAGAGAAAGGTGGAGAAAGAGGTTCATACGAGATCTTGATAAGATGACGTTCCACTCCGCTGACATCAGAGATGTGATACGCAAGCAGATGTGTTGACTATGGATATATCTTCCAAAAGGAGTCGTGATGAGTATGTAGCCGTTCCGGAACAAGATACAGATTTAGTAAGAGATGATAACTTCTGGGCGGTTCGGCAGAAACGAGATTGGGAGAGACCTCGACAAGACATTTCTGGAATACTATACGAGAAGACTTGGACCCAGGATCGGTCATATTACGCACACTCAGTAGGTCAGAGTTCGGCATCGTCGACGAGACATGTTATGAGTAACCATGATAATTGGCCAGAGATCTTTAGAGGATGTGTTAGAACGAACTGCTTCCGTTATCATTTCTATATCGGACCGTTGAGCTGAGGAGCTATGTACTTAGCAATCTGCAGTGAGAGGCGAGAGCCTAAGGGCACTAGGTGACAGGCCATGATCAGAAGGAAGGTAGATATCTTGCTCTGCTAGCATTTGATGCACCGACATCTTCTTGACCTGAAGGACGGACATACCGACGACAACATTTATGATTTGTGATTTTGTGATTGACTATCGCGTATCCGTCACTTTGGATTTTCAGTATTTTTGGGTGATTTATTTCATGAATGAGTTTCGATGACCGAGTTTCATGATATTTGATTTCATACCTAGGGCAAGCATATGATTTGACTTACGCTTTCAGCATAGTTTTCATGCACTTTTAGTATTGGATTTGCTTTTGTGCACGCCGATGCATAGGATGGTGAGATTTTATACCACGGTATACCTGATTGGAATTTTGATTGAAATGTGTTGTATACCATCGATTTCGATTGTGATATTCGATATTCGTTTTCGTGCACATTGTGCACTTGATTGGATTTTGCGCATACTTAAGGCGCGTGGTGCGATTTTGGTGCACACCAGATGCACTAAATCGAGATTCTTCGTGCATGTCAGATGCACCTGATTTTGCTGTCAGGCACACACGTTGCCTCTGACAGGCGTTTCGTGCACAACCGTTGCACTTAGATATTGTTTATGTGCACATGTATGGCACATTCGTGGATTTTGATTTCCGTGCGCTCCAGACGCACGTAGCATTCATATGCACATTTTGGGATTGATTTCTTTTGGAGCACTATATTTTTGATACTTACTTTTGGTATAGTAGCTGAGCAGGACTAGTCCTAGGACAGTGCCTGACTATGTTTTGCATGCATTGAGAGTTATCGAAGGGATTTCTAAAGAGGAGCTATAGTCTCAGTATTTACCTACGTGTTCATGATGACACGAAACTTTTTACAAGGGAAACCCTTCTAAATTAATTTCAAAACGGCGGGACGTGCATATTAAACTAAAGATATATATATATATATATATATATATATATATAGTTATTTTCTTACAATAGACGTCCGCCACTGTGCAGTGTTGCGAACATCGCACGGCGATTTGAAAAAGGTTTGGCATGCATTGCTTCCAGATGTTTTAATGATGTTTACCTGTACAGTTCTGACGTTTATAGGTATATTTTTGATGTATATCATATTGATTTACGTTTTGGATCTTGACATTGGTGTCTTCACCATAACTCCGATGATTGCGGGATGCTTGACGGAGTTTTGATTTTGGTTTATATATCTGTTTTTCATGCGCATGCATTGCGTTACGATATGTTTTATGTATTTATGATTTCGGAGTCCCGACAACTTGATGGTTTCGCTGAATGTTTTAGTATTTGGGAGAGTTTTAATTTAAATTCGGGGACCGAATTTCTTTAAGGGGGATGAATGTAACGTTTTGAAAATCGTTCAGGTGAAATTTCGGTTAATCGGTAAAATAACGGGTGTTTTTCGTAAAAATCAAGATATAAATATCTTTTAATATAAAATTAAATATACATATTCTAGCTATGTAATTGCTAGTATTTGGTGTTTATTGAGCCACTTGTAAAATTTCTAATTTATTGAAAAAATTTCCGAAATTAATTATTTTAATATTATTTTAAGCCGTCACTAATACATTTAATTAGGAATAATTACAAATTGGAATGGGTTGATACAAATTTTGTGCATCATGACACAGTAAACTAACTTGTAAAATATTATTTTTGAAATGAAATGAAACTGTCAAACGGTGTTAGAAAATATCGAAGAAAAAGGCTTAAATGGTGAAATTTGTGAAAATAGAAATTGGGGTATAATATTTATCATTTTCTTTCCTCACCCACACCCTCTCACCCCCCTCCCCATGTGCCGGCCGGGCCCCATGGCTGCCCCCACTCCCACTTAAAGATTTGAAAAGAAAAGAAAAGAAAAGAAAGCATGGGGTTTTAAAAATGAGTATGGGCTTTGACTTGTGTTGACTTTGGCTACTTTTTCAACCCTCACTCCCCCCCCCCCTCACCCATGTTGGCCGAGCCCCCTCCCCAAAATCCACTCCTTTTTCCCATCATAAAAATTCTACAAATCCATCAAAATCCAAAGATTAAAACCTCAAAATCAAAATCCACTCCCTACCCATTTTTCCTTGCCCAAGCTAGCATGGATCTTGGAGCAAAGAGAGCATTTTGGATGGCTAGATTTCAAGTGAGATCTACAAATTTGGGAGGTATAAATTTAGACCCTTTGGGAATTTATTGTTAATTGCTTGAAGTTAGCTTATGAAGTGCTTAATTAGGTTCAAATTGCATGATTGAAAATTCAAGAGAGTGGTTTGTGATAAAATTAGGGTTTTGGGTATTTGGATCATGGTTATTATGTGTAGTCTCACATCTCAAGACATGCAAAGTGTAATCTTGTTGCTAAATTTGAAATTGTTACTTGAGAATTTAGCTAAATCACTTGTTTATGCAAACTAGGTTTTGATAATTAATTCAAAATTGAGAATTTAAAATATAGTAAGGGTTTCATCACATCATTAACATTATTATGAGTAGTTTAATACCTTAGGTTATGCAAAACCAAGATTAGTGGTTGATTGTGTATTGTTGCTTTAAAATTGTTAAAATTGGATTTTTTGCAAACTTGAATTTTGAATTAATGATAATTAGTGAGATTAAAAATATGGAAGTGATTTGTATGACCTAGTTATGTTATTTAATGAGCATTTTGGCCATTAGAATCGTTAAAATATTTAGATTGGTTAAAACGCCAAGTTTTGAACCGAAATGGGAATTTGTGCTAACTAAGTTTTTGGGAAATAAAACGATTTGTTTAATTTTATGGTTTTGATGAATTAAACCCTATTTCTTATATAATTAGTGAGTTTTGAAATCACGATTGGTGTGTTGGGTTTTTTCTCGATGGTTGACGTTTGTACATCGACATCGCGGATTGGTTTGGCTATTCTTGCATGCGTAGGCGATAGGTTTTGACCTATGCGTGATACGCGTGCCGATTTGGTTTTCGTATGCCGTTTCGATTTCGAATTGGGTTTTTATGCGATACGATACGTTGTGACATGTAGGTACCCCCATGTGGACTTCAAGACGACAAGCAAGCGCGTGGCGACGTCGGCACCGACGAGCGAAGATCAGGTGAGTAGATTTATATCTACGGGGAGAAGTCGGGTGGATGGCGTATAGCAACCCCGCAGTTCGTAGTATATTTATGATATATAATTGGATATATTTGTGGATTATGATCCATGGATGATTATCAAGTAATGATTATGTGTTTATGGTTAGTTTGGTGTTATTAGAAGGGAACTAGCATAGCTTCTTAGTCGCGAAACCTAGAATAGGTTTACACCCACATGCACATACGTATTTGCAAACATCTATTTACATGTGCATATATGGGGATATGTATATATATATATACACGCATGGGTATGGGACTGTGTGTGTGTGTGTATACATGGATTATGAGGATAGTACTTGGGATTGGAGATGAGTCGATGAGATTGGGCTTGAGGCCGTGAGATCAGTGATGTGACAGGGTTTGTGTTTGAGTTACGACGTGATATGTTTAGCGGGTCCTTTAGGCGTGGTGTTTTCATACACACGCATGCATACATAGATGGTATCAGTATTGTACTAGACGTAGATCAGTACCCAGGATCTTGATTTTGATAAAGAGAATACCAGATGAATAATGTGATGAATGTGATATTTGACCCGTACCCATATTTGGGATTCCGTACGACTGATTTACGTACGATCTTTATATTGATGATAGATCCGCACTCTTGACTTGAGGATGTCATATTATAGATATTGTATCGTATATGATACTATTGAGGCGGGATCACCGACTATTATATATGTATGTATGTATCGACTCAGAGGTTAGGCGGTTTCCTTACCTTTCGACCAACCTGTTTAGTTTGGCCCTGTAGTGTACTTGCAAATGATAGATTAGATTCGACTCATACCTATTTCAAAAACTAACGAATCGTGTGTATTTTAAAGACGGGACAAGGGATTCTACGGATATTTCAAATGACGTATCTTTTCTTAAAAACATCGTAGCCCTTATTTTCAAAACACCACGATTCGTGTTATTTCAAATGGCACCACTGTATGACTCATATTTATATAAATGCAGATTAGTTATCATTGTGTTTATCATTCAGCTCCCGCATATTATTACTGTTCGCATCGCATTTGCATGTTTATATTGTACTTCCATATGCCATTATTGAGATCATGCTGTCAGGACACCAGCACCATTACCGATGATGCGTATGTTCCACATACACTTACTTGCCGGCTCACACACATCATTATTGGTAATTGCCATGTCACGTACATTTTAGAAAATACCATTTCATTGACATAGCTTGATAACTGATAGTCTCAATATGTTATAGCTTCCATATGCTAGTTTAAATATTGCATTCATTGCATGATATTAGGTGCATTCATATATTCATTGGTTATGCAGTATTATGGAGATTTATGTCGGTATTCACTGTTTATTGGTATCATGATTTTGATGATTTCGGATTTACATGAGATTTCTGGATTTTGGGGAAAACCGCAAGAATTTAATAAAAGCTTAGTATCATCATTTTAAAATGCAAATTGCGGTTTTCTCATGATGTATGAGTCATCCACCATGAGTTTTCATGATTGCTGTTGGATTTCGAGACCCGATTCGAGGAGTTGGATGAACCGTCTCGGGTACATGGTGGGCCCGGTATGGTATCCCGGGGCAAGAAGCTTGAGTTGTATTCGATGAGCCTGGAAGGGGAGCACTACCTACCGGTGATATTATTTGGACTCGTCGGTTATCCGGATGATACCGTCCGGAGTCATGAGATGGATACAGGTTGATCCGTTCTACCGGAGCCTGCGGGCCGATCCCGCAGATGATATGGATGCCTGAGATATTGATATTTGAGATCTGAGATTCGAGATATTAAGATTTGATATTGAGATACTGAGACTTACGTTTTGTGTCGATGCCGACACTGATTTCTCTGTTGCTTTCATTGATATACATATAGAAATCTCATTGATTAAAGAAACCAGTTGTCTCACTCATGATATATTCTGTTTCCATTCTTAATGCATTCATACATCATATATATCTGATATGTTGCTATCTGAGGCACTGACAAGAGCACGTAGTATTGCACTTACTTGTAGATGGATCAGGATATTATTTAAGGATATTGCCTGATATGACCTAGGATAGCATTATGCATGCGATTTCTACTCGTAGATGTTTTCTACTCACGAGTTGGCAACTCACCCCCGTTGTGCCACAGTTCCTTGTAGATTTTACCGTACAGGTTTCGTTGCGGCTGTGCTGGCACACTGTTCCTTCCGGATGATTGCTTTGGTAGGTGGGTTCTTTGCATCAGGACAACCATTGTTTATTTATTATTTCAGTTGTATCTAGAAACTCCATCAACCAGATTGTATATTTGATAGAGATAAAGACCGGACTTGTTATTCTTTCAACCTTAGAGTCGCGCGATGTATTTGTTAGTTATATGTATGCCCTAGAGGCCATTACTGTACATAGGATGTATAGTGTAGTGGATGCTGGGACATATATAGGGAGGACTTTCTTGCTCGACATGATAGTATGCTATCTGGTTACTCTTTACCTTAACGTGTATACTGATTGTCTCTCTGTTACATGTTGGTAAAGCCCTTAGGATGTGTACTTGACTACCTGGACAATGATGCCGATCATACTAGTGGGGACTTGGTAGTCCACAAGTACATCCTTCAAGGTCCCTAGTCGTGGGTGTATCGAGACGGGGCATCGATATACCAGAGTAGACTAGCGTATACCTTCTCGACCCATACAGATGGGCGATGGATGATCCCATATCCATTGGTGTTTGACATCAGAGATGATATACGGGTGCTCAGTGGAGACTGGGTACACTGGACGGACTCGCCGAGAACTCCCAGATGGTATTATACCTTGTTGGAGATAGTGCCCTCAGAGTCAATTATTGGATCACAGGCACGTGATTGCAATGATTAAGGGGAGGACCTGTCCCAGTAGGACAGTCTTACTCAAGATGATAGTATGCTATCTGGTTTACCTTTATCATCGTGTACTGCTTTAGGTGACCTTACAGGTCACTATTGCACGTTGATAGAGCCCCTAGGATTCTTGCTTGACTACCGGCAGTATGAGGGCGATCATATACGTGGGAGCTGGTAGTCTATAAGCACATCCTTAAATGGTCCCTAGTCGTGGGAGTTTCGAGACAGGGCATCGATACTCCAGAGTAGACTAGTGTATACAGTCGAGACCCCGACGAGGGGCGGTGGCCGGTCTCACAAGCCACTGGTGTCAGTTGGTTCACCTAAGATGTATACAGGTGCTCATTGGGTTATGAGAACACCGAACAGGACTCGCCGGGAACCTGCTAGTTTGGGTTTTATACCAGACGTCAGATAGCAGTTCCCTGGTGACATGTGTACAGGTTAGTTCATCGACCTGGGATCGTCATTTGTCTCGTGTGAGTTCCCACTGTGCTTTGATTACTACCCTACCACGGCTCAAAGGAGTTGTGCAAACAGGTTTTAGTTGGGTACAGTCCCGAGCCACATGGAGGCAGTGAGCGGATCTGCAGGGGTTCGTCTCTCCCGGTATTGGGGGTGAGGTCGCGCTGTGTCGAGGAGAGCCAGAACATGAAAAGTCCTTGGCCAAGGCAGGAGATTTGCTGGTAGGTATTCCAGTAGTATCTCAGGGTGTTCTGGGCTATACTCCGACACGACTTGTACCGCTTTTGGGGGTCTGACTTTTACCAACCCCCTAGGCCCGCCATGCGATGCTCATAGACGAACGGACCGGACTGTACGGATATTGTCACTGACAGGCTCAGTAGGGTGTCAGGATGAGTTCGCTCATCGACATCCCTTTCAGTCAATACCCGGTAGCTCGTTACGTATTGGCTTATACCTCTGACTTGCTAGTGGTTAAATCCACAAACAAGGTATTGACGAGTCTTTAGAGTCCACCACACTCAGTTACTCAGGTTTCGGGCGAAACGCTGTAGAGGCCGTATGGAGATATGGTAGGGTTCGATCAGATACGTGCGGTATTGCACGGATAATGATCGAACGGTTTCTACTAGCCGGCTTTGGCTTAAGCCGGATCCTAGTATTAGATAGTGTAGTTTTGTCTCTTTGCATTTGTGTTCAGTGGGAATACAAATGCGGGCATGTATTTGCAGTAGTGGGGTTTTCCTGTAATTTATTACGGGATCGGTTTTCTGGAGTTGCCAGTTTGCATTCCGTTCCGGCCGGTTTTCTTTTATTCTTTCACGGCCGGACTTTTTGGTGGAGGGGGTTAATTGCAAGTTTGCAATTAACTTATTTGATGAGGGCTTTCATGCATATGTGAGGCATCATGAGTGTTCTTTCATGATGAGATTCCTTTTTAATCAACTCATTGCTTTTCATATGATGGTGCTTTGTTATGATGAGATTTGAAATTGGTTGTGACAATTATTCCTTTTTTCCCCACTTGGAAATTGAGGGGTCGGCCACTGTTCAAGAAGGGGTGTGGTTTATTTGTGTGGGAAAAATTCCCTTCATGCTATTTTCGTGGGTCCCCCCCCTTTTTAGTCGTGAGTGTGCTGTTGTTTAAGAGGTGGGAATTTCCTTATGTTTGTTTTTTTTTATGCTTCTATGCTTGCTAAAAATCAAAACTTCTCTCCTTCATTTTTTCATTCTCCACCTCCACCATCATCAAGGCAACTTGAAAACCCCAAAGAGACAAAGCCACTACACTATATCTATAGCAAGTCTTGGATGCGTCGGCTAGCCAACTTCGCGCCCGAGTTGCCTCGGTCAAGAGGCGGGAGCCCGTAAAAGATTCCGGCTACGTGGTGCCCTTTCCGACGAGACGATGATGGATGTAGATTCCGCAGGAGATCGGAGTGGAGACGAAGACCGAAGGACACGGATCGCTTGGTATAGCATCTCTACTCTTTTCTATTTTGCTAGTTAGCTAGGTTAATGGCCCGATCCGGGTAAAAAGCGCGCGGTGGTGCCGGTTGCAAGTTTTTGCAAAGTTTTTGTTTCCGCGTTTCCGGCGTCGGATCGACGGCCGGGGCGCCCCCGCGGGCTTACATTGGTATTAGAGCCACGCCATTAACCTACCTAGCTTGCTCTAGTGTGTTTACATCCTCGATCGAACAAAAATCCCGAAAACCCGATTTTGTATGCATGTGTTCTCTATCGATTTTTTTCAAGCTCAAAAAATTTTTCAGGTTGTTTCAGAAACATGTACAGAGAATTCTAAGAACACGGAAAAAATTTGGTGATCTGATTCGTTTATACGGCCGCGGAACCGCGGCAGTAACCCTACTTTGGCCGCGGTTCCGCCGCCGTATTATTGCCTCGTTCCACCAATTTTTTTTCAGTGGGTCCTAGTCTGGAAAATAGGGGTTTTGGGACATTATTTTTGGGCCCAGATTTTCTGTAAGTGCTACAGTATTGTATGGGGCCCACTTGATAAAATTTGTTCGATCGGATATTTTAAACAAGCCAGTTCACAGTATTTACATTATATCTGCGACCATGAATGTCACTCGATCGGTAAATCCAGTCTATCTGCTATAGCCCTTTCAGACGGATTTGCGAACGTGACATTCACGTTGATGTTCTGTGTTGTGCTGTGTTGTTGCGGATCGGTCGGTGGGGATAGCCTGGTTGCAGTGGTAGTACAGTGTTGTTGTATTATGTACATTTGATATTGCGGGGCGAGCGTCCGACATGTGGACTGCCGTCACTGCCTGGTTGTATTATTATTCTTTTGGGGCACGACCAGGTTGCGGTCGATGTACCCGTTGTATGTATATTTTGCTTTCTGTACTAGGATTACCCCACGGAGGGGTGCACGGATAGCCGGGTTCTAGAGGGCAACAAGCCCGCATCTCATAGCTTTGAGACGGAGGGGGCTTTACTCTAGAATTGGCGGGCTATTCGCCGCACTCGTAGGGGGTACAGGTTGACCCAGGAGGGGTGCCCAAGTTACCGGATTCCGTGAAGTGCTGGGTGGTCCATTCACATTGCTGAAGGGGGCTGCCTCGCTTAAGGTTTTGGCGGGTGACTTGCCGCGCCCGTAGGGGTCTAGGATTTCATTGCACAGGCTATCCACACGACCGGGGGAACGTCGGGTTTCAGCAGCGGCTCTGTGAAACCCGGGGATCCCAGATATCTGTATTGATCTGTGTTGCTATACATTTCTGTATTGCTGCATTTTTATCACGCCTTGAGCGAAAATTATATATTGTATATATACTAGTAGATGTTGTATATGTTTTTCATCCGCGCTAGTCCAGTCCCCGCTCTGTCGTTAGTTAGCTAACCTAACGGGTGATGACGGGACCCAGTGGCGAATGCGGATGGCATATACGTACGTCAGTATATTTTCGTTCTTTGTGGTGTGATCAATTGATGGGACTGCGTTGATTCGGATCAATGCAAGATAAAAAAAACCTATTCTGATGTTGTTGGAACACTTTTTCAAAAAGCTGTTATTGCAAGGGCGTTCTCTTTTGTTTTGCATAGTGGTATTCAGTTGGAATATCCTGCTCCTCAGTCGATGAGGCAAGGACGGAGATCACTTCACAGGGAGTGACCCCTTGGACAGAAGTTTGCGTCAGGGCGATAGCTTCACTATAGCCGATTACTTTTGCTATGCATCGTGGTATTCAATTGGAATATCCTGCACCTCATTCTACGGGGAAAGAGCTGAGATCCCTTCATCGGGAATGACCTCTTTAGCAAAGATTTTCGTCACTATATTTTTAAAAGCTATCAGTTCCTTCAATGATATCAAGTTCATTACGTTAAAGGTTTTCGCCAGAAACCATTCGTAGCCCTCCGTCATTTCATATGGATAGTTAATAGTATTCAAGCTGTGTATGTTGGCCAAACTCAAGGCACAGTGTTTGGTAGCTGTTGGGTATTCATATGCAGCATAGATAGATGCGTTGGTTTGGGACAGTCGTACTGCCATTTTGGCCAAAGTCAAGGGTAGGTACGGGTGGGTTCAAATTAACCAGGAAAATGACAGGTAGAACTTGACATGTGACTTATGATATGTTGGCCAAAGTCAAGGTCATAAGAGCATGGGGTAGAAATCCACATCGGGAGTTTCAAACGAACTGAAACTTGCCAGATATGCGTATACCTTCTGGAGTATGATAGCGTGAGCGGATTCCGTCACGTTATCATGCGATGAGAGTAGGATCCCGATTCCTACTGATGAGTTGGTTTACTCCTCGGGTGATCCCGGCTAATTCTTCTTTCAGGTTTGGGGAAGAATTTGACGTTACAGTGGGAGGTTTCCAGATTAGATAAAGTGACAACCATTCTGATCTAGGTTAGAGTGCACGCTGAGTGTTTCTTTTCTCTCTCTCTTTGGCAGCAACCATTGACCCGACCCTAGACTATGACTTAGTGACCAAGTTGACCGAACCTACTTAACACTGGCTTTTGGATTGTCAGAGTTGCAAACCTCTTTGCCACTCCTACTTTTACCCTTTTCTTCGGGACACCCCGTATTACTACGAACGTCCACTTCCATTGGACAAAACCATCGTATGGTTATATACGAACTCGAAGGACTTCGAGGATGGTTTCTGGTTCTGGAGAAAACGGATAGGACTATTCAGTTGTCTTTTCTTTTCACCTTCTCTCAGGTTGCGAGTACTCCTTGGTTTAGGAGTAGTACACCTATTACGCAAATTGGATAGTCTTCTTCCAAACCATAGGCTGGTGCCGACCGGTAGGGAATGAAGAAAACCAGTTAGCCTAAACAGTGTACAGAAGGTATTAAGTTAAGACAAAGCAAGGGATTAGTAAGAGGGCAAAGTAAAGTGCGACTGCTATTCACGAACAAACCAAGTATTTCTTCGCCAATCCTAAATCACCTTTGTATTTCTCCAGGACACTCCGTATCACTACGAAGATCCCAGTTTATTGGATAATCCATCGTATGGTTATATACGAACTCGAAAGGAACTTGTTCCAGTTCGGGGATGGATCCTGGTTCAGGAGAAATAGGAATAAAGTACATTCAGGTGACTTTTATCTTCACCTTCTCTCACGTTGCAAGTGCTCCTAGGATTAGGACAGTACACCCTTTATGATTATTGGATAGTCTTCTTCCAAACCATAGGCTGGTGCCGAACGGTAGGGAATGAAGAAAACCATTTGGCCTAAAGGGGTGTACAGAAGGTAATGACTAAAGACATATAAAGGGATTTGGAGAGGTGGCAAAGAATTATACGGTTACAGTCGTGAATCTGGATAATGGAAGAGGCATTACTAGGAATACCAGGATACCCTATCGAAACATTTCAATGTTTCAGTTTCACTGTGTACTGTTAATAGAAAACTGATTTCCCAATTAGACACTTGCTCCAGGGTATGTATTTACCAGGTATGATTCTCACATCTGTATGGTTTTACAAATGATGAGTGGGAGTAAGTTATTGGGAATTAGGTGACCATCCTCATTATATCGGGATTCGTTGGAATTGGTGATATTTGAGGAAGCCACCTGGGTTGTTTGCCGGTCGGCAAATATTTGGTTTTGAATATCCGTTGTTGTGCATCAATTTCAAATTGATATATCTGTATGTCTATTTTTATAGAGTGAGACATACTTTTTTGAAATTATGTCTATGACATTTACCTATACCAGTGGATGGTTAGGTAAGGAGCATTGAACAGTGGTGTAATTCTTCATAACCATGGTACAGTTTTCAACCTACGACACACAGTGAATGAGTCACTAGACTCAGGGGACTTATACAGAGTATTGTATATTGTCCAGTGTCCATAAGGGCAGAGGGGTTGGTCCTCGTATTGTATTCTGTTTATTTATGACTTCTCTAGTTCTTAGACAGGTGTTTCATAGAAACACAGGGTCGAAGTTTTGAGAAGTTATAGGAATATGAATAAAGTAGAGAACCAGGTATTGCAAGTATCGGGATTCTTCAAGGTGATCGAAGATGTAGATACTTGTATATGGTATTCAGTTGATAGTAGTGGTTAAGAGAACTTGCTTCTCTTTCAGGTTACTCATAATTGGAAGCATTCCTAAGTTGAGTAACGCTGATCGGCCTCCTTCCATTTAGTTGACATGCACTGGAGACAGCTGCATGATTTGAATCTGGTTTAATTAAATCAGTGCCTCTGTTTCTATATTGGATATAGAACAGTTCATATCTTGACATTGTTAAGATACGGGGAGTTGTCCAGCTTATGCTTAAAACCAGACTCTGGATAACTCAAGGCACGTTTCTGTAATGGCTGTTTGTGGGTTGACCCGGGCTATGCAGAGGGTTGATTTTCTACCATCTGGAAGATCAATAGCGATATTGTTCTTGACTCGCCACAGTTTTATTAAAAATGGATTTTTTCAGAAAACAGTCGTGTGAGTATGGTACAACTGGAAGTGATTCCAGAACCGCAAACGATTACTGAAGATCTGATAAGAACCTAAAGATTCAATCTGGCTTGACATTCCATTGGCCACTTCGCAGATAAGGTGGGTAACCTCAAGCACCCGAGAGGTACTTCGGTATACTCAAGGACGGTGGCAGAGAGGTTCTTGTTTATCCAGACTTGCCATTGCTGTTGTTCCAGACTGTGAGACCCGGCAGGAGAATGAGTATAGCGTCGTTCTAAACTAGCTTTAGAAGTGCACGTCTATATGACTTTGCCAGAGGGTTGTCGTAGTCAGTGGGAGCAGCGGAAGCATTGGTGGACATCAGGCTTATGTCTATTTATAGACTAAAGCAGATATAGCGGAGATAGATCATCTATTTCTGATGTGACAGTCATAGATTTGACTTCATCAGAATAGAGGATGGATCTGTTGAGAAGGTAGTAGGGTGTGATGTCCTGGTATTTGATGACATACACAGAGTGGGAAGTGATATTCCTATACTACGATCGGTTATACTATGGTCGTCACACAGTAGTTTCTCCATATAGGATTTGGATATTATATCAGACATTCTGGTTACTAGATCTATGGTTTTAGATCTAGATTTGGGTGGTTTCCCAATCTGGGTACTTTGACCGCATTCTATGAGTATTTAGAATGGACGACTCCTGGCACGGTAGTATACCTGCAGGTGATGGAGTCACCCTCTCTAAAGGTGTCTTACAGACTGAAGGGGAGAGGGATACGCATGATTGATAGATCACTTGCTTAGGCAATTGAGTCAATCATGAAATGTCAAGTACCACACCAGATGTTGTTCTTGCAGTAGGTGCAATAAGTTGATATTGATCCAATCCTGGAGAAACAGTCGGAAGCAGTTATAGAACATAAGTTAATGTTCTAGGGATATGATAACAGCAGCCTCCTTCGGGAGACGGTTATCATTCCAGGCTTCCAAGGTGACCTGGATGGCAGAGTGGCTGTCAGAGTTATAGTTTTCCTTCTGACGAGGGGCAGTATTTTGGACAGGTGGTCCAGGTGGATACTGAGGGAAGGCATGGCGCAGGATACTGATTAAGTTCGGTCCGGTCTCGGATCAACTGTATCTTCGCTGTCGTCTCCTCAACAAGCTGCGGCCCCAAAATACTGCTCTCGCTGAGCTCTGTCCAACAGACGGGCGATCTGCATCTCCTCCCATACAATGCCTCGAAAGGTGCCATCTGAATAGTATCCTGGAAGCTGTTGTTGTAGGAGAACTCCACTAGAGGTAAATGACGATCCCAGCTACCACCAAAGTCTAAAATGCACGCTCGGAGCATGTCCTCAAGAGTCTGAATGGTCCGCTCTGACTGTCCGTCGGTCTGTGGATGAAACGCTGTGCTGAAGCTCAAACGAGTGCCCAAAGCCTCCTAAAGTCTCTGCCAAAGTCCGCTGGTGAACTGGGTGCCTCGATCTGACACGATACAAGTCAGTACGCCATGCAACCGCACGATCTCGTCAATGTAAAGCTGGGCATACTGAGCGAAGCTGAAAGTCGTCTTCACTGGCAGGAAGTGAGCCGCTTTAGTCAATCGATCTACGATCACCCAGATGGAGTCATACCCTCGACTGGTCCTGGGTAGACCTACAACGAAATCTGCTCCCATTTCCACTCCGGAATGGGTAACGGCTGTAGCTCTCCTGCGGGCCTCTGGTGCTCGGCCTTGACTTGCTGGCAAGTCAGGCATCTCGATACAAACTCCGCAATGTCCCTCTTCATCCCGTCCCACCAGTAGGTCTCTCTCATATCATGGTACATCTTGGTGGAACCGTGGTGGACACTATACACTGATCGGTGTGCCTCCTTAAGAATGTCGCGCCGCAATCCATCAGCATCTGGTACGCACAGTCTAGATCCATAGCGTAAAATCCCCTGATCGTCAATCACGAACTCGGAAAATCTGCCCTGTCCATCTGTGTCATGATCTCTGAGCAACGGTCGTCACTGCGCTGTGCCTCATATATACGGTCAAGCAACTGTGGGCGTGCACGAACATGCACGAGCTGTCCCCCTGTCTGAGTGAACTCGAACTCAACTCGGCTGTCGCATAACATCTGCCAATCTGCTGAAGACTGCCTCTGCACTGCGCGCAAAAAGGATAGACTACCCCCGGGCCTCCTACTCAACGCATCCGCCACTACATTCGCCTTGCCTGGGTGATACCAGATCTCGCAGTCGTAGTCTTTCACCAACTCCATCCAACGACGCTGTCTAAGGTTCAGGTCTCGCTGCTGAAATATGTACTTTAAGCTCTTGTGATCAGTGAATATCTGACACGACTCGCCGTATAGGTAATGTCGCCAAATCTTCAGTGCAAAGACCACTGCAGCCATCTCCAAATCATGAGTGGGGTAGTTCTGTTCATGCTTCTTCAACTGCCGAGAAGCATAAGCGATCACCCGGCCATGCTGCATCAATACGCATCCTAACCCCACTCGCGAAGCATCACAGTAGACCACAAATCCGCCTGATCCCGAAGGCAAAGATAATACCGGCGCCATAGTCAAACATGTCCGCAGCTGCTGAAAACTGCGCTCGCACTCCTCCGTCCAGACGAAAGGAACTCCCTTCCGGGTCAAACCGGTCAAAGGTGAAGCTATACGGGAGAAGTCCTGAACAAAACGCCTGTAGTAGCCCGCCAGGCCTAGAAAACTACGGATCTCAGTAACCGATGTAGGTCGGGGCCACTGCTGAACAGCCTCAATCTTCTTCGGGTCCACACAAATGCCGTCTCTCGTAACCACGTGACCCAAGAATCCGACGCTGTCCAGCCAGAATGCACACTTGGAGAACTTTGCGAACAGCTGGTGCTCCCTCAGAGTCTGTAACGTAATCTGCAAGTGTTGCTCGTGCTCCTCTCTGCTCCGGGAGTACACCAAGATATCGTCGATAAACACGATGATGAACAAGTCAAGATACAGCCTGAATGTACGGTTCATCAAATCCATGAATGCTGCTGGGGCGTTGGTGAGTCCGAACGACATCACCAAAAACTCGTAGTGGCCGTAGCGCGTGCGGAAAGCTGTCCTCGGTATATCCTCCTGTCGAACTCACAGCTGATGGTATCCTGATCGCAAGTCGATCCTCGAAAAATACCCCGCACTCTGAAGCTGGTCGAACAAATCATCAACGCGTGGCAACGGATATCTGTTCTGAACGGTAACTTTGTTCAGCTGGCGGTAGTCGATACATAAGCGCAAACTTCCATCCTTCTTCTTGACGAACAGGACCGGAGCACCCCACGGAGAAACACTAGGTCGAATAAGCCCTTTATCTAACAAATCCTGCAACTGATCCTTCAGCTCTCTAAGCTCTGCTGGGGCCATCCGATAAGGCGGTATAGAAATAGGCCCCGAGCCGGGAATCAAATCAATGCAGAACTCAACGTCGCGCTCAGGTGGTAGCGCAGGTAGCTCATCGGGGAAAACATCAGGGAACTCACAAACAACCGGGACCCGGTCCAACGGAACCTCTGCAGCTCGAGTATCACAAATATACGCTAAAATCCCTGACATCCCTTCCGCGAGAGCTGACCAGCGCGAAAAGACGAAATCAAGCTGGGAAGGGTGACGATGCGGTCTCCCTGAATAACAAGGACTGGCTCTCCCGGAAAGCTAAATCTGACTGCCTTCTCACGGCAGTCCACCGAAGCATAACAAGTGGCTAGCCAATCCATGCCCAGAAGCACATCAAAGTCCAACATATCGAGGAGAATCAAATCAACCGATGAATCCCTCTCCCCGATACGAACGGAACACAACGAAATACAAAACGAGCGACAAACGACTCGCCTACCGGAGTAACAACAACAAGCGGGTGATCTAACGACGACGACTCACGGCCCAACACCGGTGCAAAGTGTGTAGAGATGTACGAATGTGTGGAACCTGGGTCAAATAATACCCGTGCGTCGAAAGAATAAACTGGCAAGGTACCTGTCACAACGGCATTGGATGCCTGCGCATCCTGCGGTGTCAAAGCAAAAACTCGGGCCTGTCCTCCACCGATAGCGGGCTGACCTCGACCTCGGCCTCTGCCTCCTCATCCTCTCTGAACAGGACCGCCGCGTCCACGGCCTCTGGGTGCACCTAACTGGCGTGGAGCATCGCCTGTGGTAGGAAGTAGGGCTCTCTGAGGAGGGGGTGGTGATGGTGGTAGGGTCACATGCGGAACTGTCGCTGCTCCCTGTCGTCTCACCGGACAGTCTCTGACAAGATGGTGCAGACTCCCGCACCCAAAACACCCTGGCGACGGCTGCTGTCCCTGGGGATAAGAACCATATAACTGTCCCCGTCCAAATCCTCTGCCAGGCCTATCTCTCGGGAAGAATCTGGCGCGCTGCCTCTGAGACGGTACATCGGTGTGAATCCTCTTCGGCCCAGAAATGGCCGAAGTCTGTGTTATGCGTGCCTCCATCCGTAATGTCGTATCCATAGCAGCTGAATAAGTGTCGTAGTGCTGGGCGCCAATGGCAAGATATAGCTGGGCATCAAGTCCCTGTACGAACCTCTTCACCATCTTCTCTTCGGTATCCACCAAATACTGAGCATATCGGGATAACTGCGTAAACTGGATGTCATACTCAGACACCGTCATCCCAGGTGTCTTGACTAAGGCCTCGAAACTGCGAGCTCTGGCGTCACGAACGCTCTCTGGAAGGAAACGAGCTAGAAAGACCGCTGTAAACTCGGCCCAAGTCATAGGCGGTAGACCTGCAGCTCGACCTCTCAAGACTGACTCCCACCATGTCTGTGCGAGACCCTCTAGTCGGAAACTCGCAAGCTCTACCCATCGATCATCCGAACATCTCAGCGAACGACAGATCCTGGCTAAACTGTCAAGGAACGTCTGTGGGTCCTCCGCTGCCTCGGTGCCGGTGAATACTGGAGGTCTTAGCCTCATGAATCCTGTAGTGAAACCGGGATGGTCACGGCGGTAGTAGTAGGAGCAGGTATCATGGTCGTCTGTGATGTAGTAGGTGTGTCATCCGGCCTCGGTGTATGACTGGCTGCAACTAGGGATCCTACCATCTGACGTAGCTCCTGCATGCCCCCCATCATCTGTCGCAACTCCTCCATACCAGTCTCGAGCCTATCCATACGGCCTGGGGAAGGTGGATCGGTCTGTCCCTGAGGCGTAGGTATACCCCCCTGCTCAGTCCTTGTCTCGGACGAGCCAGCTCGAATCTCGTCTCGGGCGGCAGCCCTCTGTGCCCTCGTAGCCTTCGGCGGCATAGTGACTGGTACAGGAACATGACAATAAGAATGGTGCAGTAGAATCATTGGATACACGGAATTGAAGAAGGAATTTTCAAGCAAGTATATCCTAAAGTCACTTAGGCAGAGTACCGTATCGCAAGTATGCCGTGGACATACACACGCTACGTTACCCTACTTAAGTCACTTACTCCATCTACCAAGGGTCATCCTACACTCAAAAAGGTAAAACCTATCGCTCTGATACCAACTTTGTCACGACCCGCAGGGTACGGAACGTGACTGGCACTTAAGTTTACGAAACGTCTCAAGACGTCCGTAAAATAAGTAAGCCAAAGCCCAGAAACCAAAACCAAATAAGCAAAAGAGTGGAGAGAACCCAATCAATTGAAAACGAGTTTATCAAATAAGTCATATAAAACTTATTTTTAAAACAATATCAATTTTTCCGAAAATTTCGGCAGAGTCTCCTTTGTAAATACTGGCCCCCAAAATGGGCACAACAAGAATATATATGAATCCAACAAATAAGGCATCCCCAAGCGGGAGCTAGCTCTTCGCCACAAGGCGGTCACAAATCCCACGCAATGTAAAGCAACAACATGCGAAATAATCATAAGGAAGCATAAGAAAAAAACAGCATGTCGACTCAAGTGAGCTCGACCCCAAAATACAGCATAAAAAGTCCATAAATCTCACAGTCTCATCTCTAGGTCAAAATACAACAATATTGGTAGATACAGTAGATGGAGTGCACTAGATACAAAGAATATACAAGGTGGTACAAAAATAATAATATAATCCACCTGAGAGAAAAACCTCGAGTGCAGGCAAAGGAGGCAAAAGAAACAAGTGCGCCCGCCGCAACTGTACTGACGGAGCGGACCTGCAAAAGGCTGTGGCACAACGGGGGTGAGTTGCCAACTCGTAAGTAATAAATAACATCTACACAGGCTATCGCAAGTATGCACACAAGCATCCTAGCATCTATAATACAGGTATGGCAGGATATAATAGCAAGTATGTATGCCATGCGAATCAACTCGTGATCTGAATGTGTAAGTATAAGAAATCATGTTTTTTCCCTTTAAGAATCTCTTTTGTAATACCAGCACAATACCAATAGAATCAACCAGAACCTGTGTCCAGCAACGACACCTCAAAACTATCACAAATCTCATATATCCATGTCATAGTATCTCTGGCCTCAGCCATCCGGCTGACCCAGCTCAATATCAAAATCTCATCATCTCGCGGCCACGGTCGGTATCCTTTGGATATCCGCCGTGCCAAACAGTCACCGGTAGGTAATCCGTCCCCTGCCAGGCTCAACGTCAACACCACATTCATCTTGCCCCGGGGTACCATACCGGGCCCACCATGTACCCGAGACGGTTCATCCAACTCCTCGAAACGGGTCTCGAAAACCACAGCAAACTCATGGTGGACGACACTTACATCACTATAAAACCGCAATTTACATATTTTAAAAATATAATAAGTTTAGAAATTTTGCGGCTTTCCCCCGAAATCCAGAAATATCATAAAATCTCAAGAAATCCTCATAAGTGCATATGTCAATGATAATGAATGCATATGGTATCAATAATCAAGGTGCGATGTGTGATTAATAGACTAGGCATGAACAAATAATATGATGAGGTACATGCACATGAATAGCAATCCTACGATTTCATTTTAAGGAATTAAAGGCAATAGCACAAGTTTAAGTATCAATTATAGTAAAAGGTTTCAATTTATAGGTTATCTAGTGTGGTGGCATGGCAATTACCAGGGCGTGGGTGTAAGCATGAATAGTGCTCGTGCTGCATATAAAAACCCTGGCAATGGTGCAGGTGTCCTATAGAATGGGTTCGTATATGTATGTCAATATAAGGCATGAATGTAGCAAATAATCATACAAGTATTACACCCCTAATTACTAACATTACTAAGAATCTTTTAAAGCTACTAAAACTATCGGACGACTTGCGTCATCCAACGATAGTCCCCCGTAGATGTTACATCTACTCACAGAACTCCTCAGCTAGCTACGTCCGATCACCGCTTTCCCTTTTCGTGCCGCATCTGAAGCCTCCGCGACCGAACCTGGAATTTACATCAATACAAGACATAAGGTTACATATCATGAAACGACGCAAATCCCGAACGAGAATATCTACGTTCACAAGCTAGGCACAACGTGCACAAGGTGCGCGGAACGCACGCGAAAATCACAAAACTAACTAGAATCGTCGATTAGGTCGCCCGGAAAAACTGAAACCCGAACACTCAAAATCCTAACTCACACATCCTAAAAGTCATAGGATACGCTAAAAATGTCATCAAGACATCGCAATTAATTCATCACAATAATTTCATAAAACCTAGTAAGCTAGAAATTGCAAATTTGGTGCAAACATCGACAATTAGCGACAAAGTTAACACAATCCAACACAACAATCCAAACTAACCCACTAGCTAGCCATTACACTAATTTTAAACCATTAACTATGCTTAAAAACCTAATTTCCATAAACAAAACCTTTCTTGATTTTCTTAATTAGCAATTTCAATCCAAAACTAAACATGACAATACCAAATTAACACTAATTTGAAGCCCACACAAATAAAGTAACCTCATTAACCTAGATTAGCAAACAACTAGATAGCTAATTAGCTTTAATTAACTAAATAATGGTTTCAAGAAACCCTAGTTAACTCAACCATTAACTTTAAACAACACTAGAATGAAAATAGCACTAAATTAACACTAAACAACTAGATTAAAGAATTCTAACCATATTAACTTAAAAGAGTAGAAATTATACCTCAAATCTATGGATCTAGCAAGAAGAAATTTGCTTCAATTGATGGCCTCAAAGCATCATGATCCAAGTAAGGGAGGTGAAGGAAAAAGGGATGAAGAATGGGGTTTAATTTGTGAGTTTTTGCTTGAAATTTGGAGCAAACTTAATGAATTTTTGAAGAAAAAGAAAAGAACAAAGATGAAGGGGGCTGCTGCAGCAATTCTCGGCCAGTAGAGGGAGAGGGGAGGGTGTGGGGTGTGTGGGAAAGTCTTGGTCAACTCCTACCAACCCACCAAAAGACCATACCTAATAAAAAAATCCAAAATCCTTAAAAAAAAACCTCTTTTCTACACAAAAATGAAGTCAAAGAGGCAACCATTTTTTTTTTCTTGGGTTGCTGGAAATGGGCCGGCCTAGGGCTGAGGGAAGAGAGGGAGGGGTTTTACAAAAGAAATTTTATGCAAAAAGACCCCCTACAAGTCAAAAATTGCAAGTTTAAGCTTAAATTCAATAAATTTCGTTTTCTATAATAAAAATTAGTTAAAAATCAAAATAAAATACTAAAAATTTATGTTACAACTAGATTTTAATTAACATTAATTTAGAGCCTAAATTTAGCCCAATTAAAATTGTATTTATCGCTAATTTAATGTATTTTCTTACCGACTTAAAATAATATTAAAAAATTGAAAAATTAGGGAAAATTTTTAAACGACCAGAATTTCATAATTAACTCATTTGCTACTAAAAACTAGCAATTACCTATCCAAATTAGGTATAATTAGTCCTAAACTGCAAAATAACAAAAAGGACGGTTTTCGGAAAAATACCGAATTTTCACCGATTTTCAGGAAAACACCAAAACGACTTTTCAAGGCGTTACATGTAGTGTACTTGTAAATGATAGATTAGATTCGACTCATACTTATTTCAAAAACTAACGAATCGTGTGTATTTTAAAGACGGGACAAGGGATTCTACGGATATTTCAAATGACGTATCTTTTCTTAAAAACACCGTAGCCCTTATTTTCAAAACACAACGATTCGTGTTATTTCAAATGGCACCACTGTATGACTCATATTTATATAAATGCAGATTAGTTATCATTGTGTTTATCATTCAGCTCCCGCATATTATTACTGTTCGCATTGCATTTGCATGTTTATATTGTACTTCCATATGCCATTATTGAGATCATGCTGTCAGGACACCGGCACCATTACCGATGATGCGTATGTTCCACATACACTTACTTGCCGGCTCACACACATCATCATCGGTAATTGCCATGTCACGTACACTTTAGAAAACACCTTTTCATTGACATAGATTGATAACTGATAGTCGCAATATGTTATAGCTTTCATATGCTCGTTTAAATATTGCATTCATTGCATGATATTAGGTGCATTCATATATTCATTGGTTATGCAGTATTATGAAGATTTATGTCGGTATTCACTGTTTATTGGTATCATGATTTTGATGATTTCGGATTTACATAAGATTTCTGGATATTGGGGAAAACCGCAAGAATTTAATAAAAGCTTAGTATCATCATTTTAAAATGCAAATTGCGGTTTTCTCATGATGTATGAGCCGTCCACCATGAGTTTTCATGATTGCTGTTGGATGTCGAGACCCGATTCGAGGAGTTAGATGAACCGTCTCGGGTACATGGTGGGCCCGGTATGGTACCCCGGGGCAAGAAGCTCGAGTTGTATTCGATGAGCCTGGCAGGGGAGCACAACCTACCGGTGATATTATTTGGACTCGTCGGTTATCTGGAGGATACCGGCCGGAGTCATGAGATGGATACAGGCTGATCCGTTCTGCCGGAGCCCGCGGGCCGATCCCGCAGATGATACGGATGCCTGAGATATTGATATTTGAGGTTTGAGATTTGAGATATTGAGATTTGATATGGAGATACTGAGACTTACGTTTTGTGTCGATGCTGACACTGATTTCTCTGTTGCTTTCATTGATATACATATAGAAATCTCATTGATTGAAGAGACCAGTTGTCTCACTCATGATATATTATGTTTCCATTCGTAATGCATTCATACATCATATATATCTGATATGTTGCTATCTGAGGCACTGACAAGAGCAATATTGCACTTACATGTAGAGGGATCAGGATATTATTTAAGGATATTGCCTGATATGACCTAGGATAGCATTATGCATGCGATTTCTACTCGTAGATGTTTTCTACTCACGAGTTGGCAACTCACCCCCGTTGTGCCACAGTTCCTTGTAGGTTTTACCGTACAGGTTTCGTTGCGGCTGTGCTGGCACACTGTTCCTTCCGGATGATTGCTTTGGTAGGTGGGTTCTTTGCATCAGGACCACCATTGTTTATTTATTATTTCAGTTGTATCTAGAAACTCCATCAACCAGATTGTATATTTGATAGAGATAAAGACCGGACTTGTTATTCTTTCAACCTTAGAGTCGCGCGATGTATTATTATGTTTTTCATGTTGTTTTGAGTTTCTTTGAGTTTTGATCCTCGCCCTTCGGCGTTGTATATTGTATTTCTTGCGTTGTTGTGACTGTCGTTTGACGAAGAGCTAGCTCCCGCTTGGGGATGCCTTTTTTGTATTTCGTTTACTATTCATGTTGTATCCCGTTTGGGGGCCAGTATTTACAAAGGAGACTCTGCCGAAATTTTCAGAAAATACTTGTTGTTTTTAAAACGCATAATTCGGCTTATGCTATTAAAACTACTTGCTTTAAATTGGTTTTTCCTTCACTCTACTGCTTCTTTTGGTTTTGATTTCTGGGTTTTGGCTTACTTAGATTATGTACGCCTCGAGACGTTTCGTAATTTAAGTGCCAGTCACGCTCGGTACTTTTCGGGTCGTGACAAAGTTGGTATCAGAGCGTTAGCTTTTACCTTCGGAGTATAGGATGACCCTTGGTTGATGGAGTAGGTAGCTTGAGTAGAGTGACGAACCGTACGTATGTTCTGCGGCATATTTACGATACGATACTCCGCTTAAGAAGCCTTAGGATATACATTTCCTTGCACAGTATTATATTTCTTCCTATGATCTAGCCTCATCAGTACCAGTTTATGGTTTTGTTGTCACGGTGGTACGGACAAAGAGAGCTACGGCTAGAGTTGCGGTCAGCATGAGCTCGTTATGGACGAGGACTGACCAGAGCATGATTCCAGGGACACACGGTTGCATATAGAGGCACCATTTTATTGTGTTTTCGCGCCACGAGCGTTGGATGTATCGCTTATTCATGATGATTGAGGCACTGTTCAGCGTGCAGATGAATGAGCCAGTTGTTGCTGCGAACGATGAGATATTGCCCCAGATGTTGGAGTTATTGCAGTACGAGTTGTACTTAGAGATATGATAGAAGGTCGCTAGTCACCCGAGGATGAATGACTAGGACGTGTGATTCATTGCCTACCCCGATGCGAGGTCATCAGACTGATTGATTCCAGCTAGAGGAGACTTCACGCTGATACGTTGAGAGTCGATATAGATGATCGGATGTCAGGAACTCATTTTCCAAGTTTAAAGTATTCGGAAAGACATGCAAGCAATTCTATGTACCCTCTAGAAGAATGAAACCCTAACTCGACATAATGACCATGTGAAAGCCTTTGAACCTTAGGGTTTGCGGCAGTTCCGCGGTGCCATTAGTGAGGCTTGGGTTTGCCCTTCTACGGCTGGTCCACCAATGCTGTGGTATGTACTCGATACTATTAAACCGTACCCAAGATGTTGAGCTCTTTGGGGATTATGAGGTTTTGACGAATCGATCGAATGGTTCGACTTCATTCGGATGCTATGTGGTGAGATGCATTGCTTGAGAGACTCCAGATACTAGTATAGCCGTTGGAGCGCGGTCCATACAGCCATGATGAGACGAGTCCGAAGTAGTCGACAGTAGAGAAAGGTGGAGAAAGAGGTTCGTACGAGATCTTGATAAGATGACGTTCCACTCCGCTGACATCAGAGATGTGATACGCAAGCAGATGTGTTAACTATAGATATATCTTCCAAAAGGAGTCGTGATGAGTATGTAGCCGTTCCGGAACAAGATACAGATTTAGTAAGAGATGATAACTTCCGGGCAGTTCGGCAGAAACGAGATTGGGAGAGACCTCGACAAGACATTTCTGGAATACTATACGAGAAGACTTGGACCCAGGATCGGTCATATTACGCACACTCAGTAGGTCAGAGTTCGGCATCGTAGACGAGACATGTTATGAGTAACCATGAAAGTTGGCCAGAGATCTTTAGAGGATGTGTTAGAACGAACTGCTTCCGTTATCATTTCTATATCGGACCGTTGAGCCGAGGAGCTATGTACTTAGCAATCTGCAGTGAGAGGCGAGAGCCTAAGGGCACTAGGTGACAGGCCATGATCAGAAGGAAGGTAGATATCTTGCTCTGCTAGCATTTGATGCACCGACATCTTCTTGACCTGAAGGACGGACATACCGACGACAACATTTATGATTTGTGATTTTGTGATTGACTATCGCGTATCCGTCACTTTGGATTTTCAGTATTTTTGGGTGATTTATTTCATGATTGAGTTTTGATGGCCGAGTTTCATGATATTTGATTTCATACCTAGGGCAAGCATATGATTTGACTTACGCTTTCAGCATAGTTTTCATGCACTTTTAGTATTGGATTTGCTTTTGTGCACGCCGATGCACAGGATGGTGAGATTTTATACCACGGTATACCTGATTGGAATTTTGATTGAAATGTGTTGTATACCGTCGATTTCGATTGTGATATTCGATATTCGTTTTCGTGCACATTGTGCACTTGATTGGATTTTGTGCATACTTAAGGCGCGTGGTGCGATTTTGGTACACACCAGATGCACTAAATCAAGATTCTTCGTGCATGTCAGATGCACCTGATTTTGCTGTCAGGCACATACGTTGCCTCTGACAGGCGTTTCGTGAACAACCGTTGCACTTAGATATTGTTTATGTGCACATGTATGGCACATTCGTGGATTTTGATTTCCGTGCGCTCCAGACGCACGTAGCATTCATATGCACATTTTGGGATTGATTTCTTTTGGAGCACTATATTTTTGATACTTACTTTTGGTATAGTAGCTGAGCAGGACTAGTCCTAGGACAGTGCCTGACTATGTTTTGCATGCATTGAGAGTTATCGAAGGGATTTCTAAAGAGGAGCTATAGTCTCAGTATTTACCTACGTGTTCATGATGACACGAAACTTTTTACAAGGGAAACCCTTCTAAATTAATTTCAAAACGGCGGGACGTGCATATTAAACAAAAGATATATATATATATATATATATATATATATATATATATATATATATATATATAGTTATTTTCTTACAATAGACGTCCGCCACTGTGCAGAGTTGCGAACATCGCACGGCGATTTGAAAAAGGTTTGGCATGCATTGCTTCCAGATGTTTTAATGATGTTTACCTGTACAGTTCTGACGTTTATAGGTATATTTTTGATGTATATCAAATTGATTTTCATTTTGGATCTTGACATTGGTGTCTTCACCATAACTCCGATGATTGCGGGATGCTTGACGGAGTTTTGATTTTGGTTTATATATCTGTTTTTCATGTGCATGCATTGCGTTACGATATGTTTTATGTATTTATGATTTCGGAGCCCCGACAACTTGATGGTTTCGCTGAATGTTTTAGTATTTGGGAGAGTTTTATTTTAAATTCGGGGACCGAATTTCTTTAAGGGGGATGATTGTAATGTTTTGAAAATCGTTCAGGTGAAATTTCGGTTAATCGGTAAAATAACGGGTGTTTTCCGTAAAAATCAAGATATAAATATCTTTTAATATAAAATTAAATATACATACTCTAGCTATGTAATTGCTAGTATTTGGTGTTTATTGAGCCACTTGTAAAATTTCTAATTTATTGAAAAAATTTCCGAAATTAATTATTTTAATATTATTTTAAGCCGTCACTAATACATTTAATTAGGGATAATTACAAATTGGAATGGGTTGATACAAATTTTGTGCATCATGACACACTAAACTAACTTGTAAAATAGTATTTTTGAAATGAAATGAAACTGTCAAACGGTGTTAGAAAATATCGAAGAAAAATGCTTAAATGGTGAAATTTGTGTAAATAGAAATTGGGGTATAATATTTATCATTTTCTTTCCTCACCCACACCCTCTCACCCCCTTCCCCATGTGCTGGCCGGGCCCCATGGCTGCCCCCACTCCCACTTAAAGATTTGAAAAGAAAAGAAAAGAAAAGAAAGCATGGGGTTTTAAAAATGAGTATGGGCTTTGACTTGTGTTGACTTGGGCTACTTTTTCAACCCTCACTCCCTCCCCCCTCACCCATGTTGGCCGAGCCCCCTCCCCAAAATCCACACCTTTTTCCCATCATAAAAATTCTACAAATCCATCAAAATCCAAAGATTAAAACCTCAAAATCAAAATCCACTCCCTACCCATTTTTCCTTGCCCAAGCTAGCATGGATCTTGGAGCAAAGAGAGCATTTTGGATGGCTAGATTTCAAGTGAGATCTACAAATTTGGGAGGTATAAATTTAGACCCCTTGGGAATTTGTTGTTAATTGCTTGAAGTTAGCTTATTAAGTGCTTAATTAGGTTTTAAATAGGTTCAAATTGGATGATTGAAAATTCAAGAGAGTGGTTTGTGATAAAATTAGGGTTTTGGGTATTTGGATCATGGTTATTATGTGTAGTCTCACATCTCAAGACATGCAAAGTGTAATCTTGTTGCTAAATTTGAAATTGTTACTTGAGAATTTAGCTAAATCACTTGTTTATGCAAACTAGGTTTTGATAATTAATTCAAAATTGAGAATTTAAAATATAGTAAGGGTTTCATCACATCATTAACATTATTATGAGTAGTTTAATACCTTAGGTTATGCAAAACCAAGATTAGTGGTTGATTGTGTATTGTTGCTTTAAAATTGTTAAAATTGGATATTTTGCAAACTTGAATTTTGAGTTAATGATAATTAGTGAGATTAAAAATATGGAAGTGATTTGTATGACCTAGTTATGTTATTTAATGAGCATTTTGGCCATTAGAATCGTTAAAATATTTAGATTGGTTAAAACGTCAAGTTTTGAACCGAAATGGGAATTTGTGCTAACTAGGTTTTTGGGAAATAAAACGATTTGTTTAATTTTATGGTTTTGATGAATTAAACCCTATTTCTTATATAATTAGTGAGTTTTGAAATCACGATTGGTGTGTTGGGTTTTTTCTCGATGGTTGACGTTTGTACATCGACATCGCGGATTGGTTTGGCTATTCTTGCATGCGTAGGCGATAGGTTTTTACCTATGCGTGATACACGTGCCGATTTGGTTTTCGTATGCCGTTTCGATTTCGAATTGGGTTTTTATGCGATACGATACGTTGTGACATGTAGGTACCCCCATATGGACTTCAAGACGAAAAGCAAGCGCGTGGCGACGTCGGCACCGGCGAGCGAAGATCAGGTGAGTAGATTTATATCTACGGGGCGAAGTCGGGTGGATGGCATATAACAACCCCGCAGTTCGTAGTATATTTATGATATATAATTGGATATATTTGTGGATTATGATCCGTGGATGATTATCAAGTAATGATTATGTGTTTATGGTTAGTTTGGTGTTATTAGAAGGGAACTAGCATAGCTTCTTAGTCGCGAAACCTAGAATAGGTTTACACCCACATGCACACACGCATTTGCATACATCTATTTACATGTGCGTATATGGGGATATGTATATATATATATATATATATATATATATATATATATATATATATATATACACGCATGGGTATGGGACTATGTGTGTGTGTGTGTGTATACATGGATTATGAGGATAGTACTTGGGATTGGAGATGAGTCGATGAGATTGGGCTTGAGGCCGTGAGATCAGTGATGTGACAGGGTTTGTGTTTGAGTTACGACGTGATATGTTTAGCGGGTCCTTTAGGCGTGGTGTTTTCATACACACGCATGCATACATAGATGGTATCAGTATTGTACTAGACGTAGATCAGTACCCCGGATCTTGATTTTGATAAAGAGAATACCAGATGAATAATGTGATGAATGTGATATTTGACCCGTACCCATATTTGGGATTCCGTACGACGGATTTACGTACGATCTTTATATTGATGATAGATCCGCACTCACTTGAGGATGTCATATTATAGATATTGTATCGTATGTGATACTATTGAGGCGGGATCACCGACTATTATATATGTATGTATGTATCGACTCAGAGGTTAGGCGGTTTCCTTACCTTTCGATCAACCTGTTTAGTTTGGCCCTGTAGTGTACTTGTAAATGATAGATTAGATTCGACTCATACCTATTTCAAAAACTAACGAATCGTGTGTATTTTAAAGTCGGGACAAGGGATTCTACGGATATTTCAAATGACGTATCTTTTCTTAAAAACATCGTAGCCCTTATTTTCAAAACACCACGATTCGTGTTATTTCAAATGGCACCACTGTATGACTCATATTTATATAAATGCAGATTAGTTATCATTGTGTTTATCATTCAGCTCCCGCATATTATTATTGTTCGCATCGCATTTGCATGTTTATATTGTACTTCCATATGCCATTATTGAGATCATGCTGTCAGGACACCAGCACCATTACCGATGATGCGTATGTTCCACATACACTTACTTGCCGGCTCACACACATCATTTTGGTAATTGCCATGTCACGTAAATTTTAGAAAATACCATTTCATTGACATAGCTTGATAACTGATAGTCTCAATATGTTATAGCTTCCATATGCTAGTTTAAATATTGCATTCATTGCATGATATTAGGTGCATTCATATATTCATTAGTTATGCAGTATTATGGAGATTTATGTCGGTATTCACTGTTTATTGGTATCATGATTTTGATGATTTCGGATTTACATGAGATTTCTGGATTTTGGGGAAAACCGCAAGAATTTAATAAAAGCTTAGTATCATCATTTTAAAATGCAAATTGCGGTTTTCTCATGATGTATGAGTCGTCCACCATGAGTTTTCATGATTGCTGTTGGATTTCGAGACCCGATTCGAGGAGTTGGATGAACCGTCTCGGGTACATGGTGGGCCCGGTATGGTATCCCGGGGCAAGAAGCTTGAGTTGTATTCGATGAGCCTGGAAGGGGAGCACTACCTACCGGTGATATTATTTGGACTCGTCGGTTATCCGGATGATACCGTCCGGGGTCATGAGATGGATACAGGTTGATCTGTTCTACCGGAGCCTGTGGGCCGATCCCGCAGATGATATGGATGCCAGAGATATTGATATTTGAGATCTGAGATTCGAGATATTGAGATTTGATATTGAGATACGGAAACTTACGTTTTGTGTCGATGCTGACACTGATTTCTCTGTTGCTTTCATTGATATACATATAGAAATCTCATTGATTAAAGAAACCAGTTGTCTCACTCATGATATATTCTGTTTCCATTCTTAATGCATTCATACATCATATATATCTGATATGTTGCAATCTGAGGCACTGACAAGAGCACGTAGTATTGCACTTACTTGTAGATGGATCAGGATATTATTTAAGGATATTGCCTGATATGACCTAGGATAGCATTATGCATGCGATTTCTACTCGTAGATGTTTTCTACTCACGAGTTGGCAACTCACCCCCGTTGTGCCACAGTTCCTTTTAGGTTTTACCGTACAGGTTTCGTTGCGGCTGTGCTGGCACACTGTTCCTTCTGGGTGATTGCTTTGGTAGGTGGGTTCTTTGCATCAGGACCACCATTGTTTATTTATTATTTCAGTTGTATCTAGAAACTCCATCAACCAGATTGTATATTTGATAGAGATAAAGACCGGACTTGTTATTCTTTCAACCTTAGAGTCGCGCGATGTATTTGTTAGTTATATGTATGCCCTAGAGGCCATTACTGTACATAGGATGTATAGTGTAGTGGATGCTGGGACATATATAGGTAGGACTTTCTTGCTCGACATGATAGTATGCTATCTGGTTACTCTTTACCTTAACGTGTATACTGATTGTCTCTCTGTTACATGTTGGTAAAGCCCTTAGGATGTGTACTTGACTACCTGGACTATGATGCCGATCATACAAGTGGGGACATGGTAGTCCACAAGTACATCCTTCAAGGTCCCTAGTCGTGGGTGTATCGAGACGGGGCATCGATATACCAGAGTAGACTAGCGTATACCTTCTCGACCCATACAGATGGGCGATGGATGATCCCATATCCATTGGTGTTTGACATCAGAGATGATATACGGGTGCTCAGTGGAGACTAGGTACACTGGACGGACTCGCTGAGAACTCCCAGATGGTATTATACCATGTTGGAGATAGTGCCCTCAGAGTCAATTATTGGATCACAGGCACGTGATTGCAATGATTGAGGGGAGGACCTGTCCCAGTAGGACAGTCTTACTCAAGATGATAGTATGCTATCTGGTTTACCTTTATCATCGTGTACTGCTTTAGGTGACCTTACAGGTCACTATTGCACGTTGATAGAGCCCCTAGGATTCTTGCTTGACTACCGGCAGTATGAGGGCGATCATATACGTGGGAGCTGGTAGTCTATAAGCACATCCTTAAATGGTCCCTAGTCGTGGGAGTTTCGAGACAGGGCATCGATACTCCAGAGTAGACTAGTGTATACAGTCGAGACCCCGACGAGGGGCGGTGGCCGGTCTCACAAGCTACTGGTGTCAGTTGGTTCACCTAAGATGTATACAGGTGCCCATTGGGTTATGAGTACACCGGACAGGACTCGCCGGGAACCTGCTAGTTGGGTTTTATACCAGACGTCAGATAGCAGTTCCCTGGTGACATGTGTACAGGTTAGTTCATCGACCTGGGATCGTCATTTGTCTCGTGTGAGTTCCCACTGTGCTTTGATTACTACCCTACCACGGCTCAAAGGAGTCGTGCAAACAGGTTTTAGTTGGGTACAGTCCCGAGCCACATGGAGGCAGTGAGCGGATCTGCAGGGGTTCGTCTCTCCCGGTATTGGGGGTAAGGTCGCGCTGTGTTGAGGAGAGCCAGAACATGAAAAGTCCTTGGCCAAGACAGGAGATTTGCTGGTAGGTATTCCAGTAGTATCTCAGGGTGTTCTGGGCTATACTCCGACACGACTTGTACCGCTTTTGGGGGTCTGACTTTTACCAACCCCTTAGGCCTGCCATGCGATGCTCATAGACGAACGGACCGGACTGTACGGATATTGTCACTGACAGGCTCAGTAGGGTGTCAGGATGAGTTCGCTCATCGACGTCCCTTTCAGTCAATACCCGGTAGCTCGTTACGTATTGGCTTATACCTCTGACTTGCTAGTGGTTAAATCCACAACCAAGGTATTGACGAGTCTTTAGAGTCCACCACACTCAGTTACTCAGGTTTCGGGCGAAACGCTGTAGAGGCCGTATGGAGATATGGCAGGGTTCGATCAGATACGTGCGGTATTGCACGGATAATGATCGGACGGTTTCTACTAGCCGACTTTAGCTTAAGCCGGATCCTAGTATTAGATAGTTTAGTTTTGTCTTTTTGCATTTGTGTTCAGTGGGAATACAAATGCGGGCATGTATTTGCAGTAGCGGGGTTTTCCTGTAATTTATTACGGGATCGGTTTTCTGGAGTTGCCAGTTTGCATTCCGTTCCGGCCGGTTTTCTTTTATTCTTTCACGGCCGGACTTTTTGGTGGAGGGGGTTAATTGCAAGTTTGCAATTAACTTATTTGATGAGGGCTTTCATGCATATGTGAGGCATCATGTGTGTTCTTTCATGATGAGATTCCTTTTTAATCAACTCATTGCTTTTCATATGATGGTGCTTTGTTATGATGAGATTTGAAATTGGTTGTGACAATTATTCCTTTTTTCCCCACTTGGAAATTGAGGGGCCGGCCACTGTTCAAGAAGGGGTGTGGTTTATTTGTGTGGTAAAAATTCCCTTCATGCTATTTTCGTGGGTCCCCCCCTTTTTAGTTGTGAGTGTGCTGTTGTTTAAGAGGTGGGAATTTCCTTATGTTTTTTTTTTTGATGCTTCTATGCTTGCTAAAAATCAAAACTTCTCTCCTTCATTTTTTCATTCTCCACCTCCACCATCATCAAGGCAACTTGAAAACCCCAAAGAGACAAAGCCACTACGCTATATCTATAGCAAGTCTTGGACGCGTCGGCTAGCCAACTTCGCGCCCGAGTTGCCTCGGTCAAGAGGCGGGAGCCCGTAAAAGATTTCGGCTACGTGGTGCCCTTTCCGACGAGACGATGATGGACGTAGATTCCGCAGGAGATCGGAGTGGAGACGAAGACCGAAGGACACTTGGTATAGCATCTCTACTATTTTCTATTTTGCTAGTTAGCTAGGTTAATGGCCCGATCCGGGTAAAAAGCGCGCGGTGGTGCCGGTTGCAAGTTTTTGCAAATTTTTTTTTCCGCGTTTCCGGCGTCGGATCGACGGCCGGGGCGCCCCCGCGGGCTTACATTGGTATCAGAGCCACGCCATTAACCTACCTAGCTTGCTCTAGTGTGTTTACATCCTCGATCGAACAAAAATCCCGAAAACCCGATTTTGTGTGCATGTGTTCTCTGTCGATTTTTTTCAAGCTCAAAAAATTTTTCAGGTTGTTTCAGAAACATGTACAGAGAATTCTAAGAACACGGAAAAAATTTGGTGATCTGATTCGTTTATACGGCCGCGGAACCGCGGCAGTAACCCTACTTTGGCCACGGTTCCGCCGCCGTATTATTGCCTCGTTCCACCAAATTTTTTTCAGTGGGTCCTAGTCTGGAAAATAGGGGTTTTGGGACAATATTTTTGGGCCCAGATTTTCTGTAAGTGCTACAGTATTGTATGGGGCCCACTTGATAAAATTTGTTCGATCGGATATTTTAAACATGCCAGTTCACAGTATTTACATTATATCTGCGACCGTGAATGTCACTCGATCGGTAAATCCAGTCTATCTGCTATAGCCCTTTTAGACGGATTTGCGAACGTGACATTCACGTTGATGTTCTGTGTTGTGCTGTGTTGTTGCGGATCGGTCGGTGGGGATAGCCTGGTTGCAGTGGTAGTACAGTGTTGTTGTATTATGTACATTTGATATTGCGGGGCGAGCGTCCGACATGTGGACTGCCGTCACTGCCTGTTTGTATTATTATTCTTTTGGGGCATGACCAGGTTGCGGTCGATGTACCCGTTGTATGTATATTTTGCTTTCTGTACTAGGATTACCCCACGGAGGGGTGCACGGATAGCTGGGTTCTAGAGGGCAACAAGCCCGCATCTCATGGCTTTGAGACGGAGGGGGCTTTACTCTAGAATTGGCGGGCTATTCGCCGCACTCGTAGGGGGTACAGGTTGACCCAGGAGGGGTGCCCAAGTTACCGGATTCCGTGAAGTGCTGGGTGGTCCATTCACGTTGCTGAAGGGGGCTGCCTCGCTTAAGGTTTTGGCGGGTGACTTGCCACGCCCGTAGGGGTCTAGGATTTCATTGCACAGGCTATCCACACGACCGGGGGAACGTCGGGTTTCAGCAGCGGCTCTGTGAAACCCGGGGATCCCAGATATCTGTATTGATCTGTGTTGCTATACATTTCTGTGTTGCTGCATTTTTATCACGCCTTGAGCGAAAATTATATATTGTATATATACAAGTAGATGGTGTATATGTTTTTCATCCGCGCTAGTCCAGTCCCCGCTCTGTCGTTAGTTAGCTAACCTAACGGGTGATGACGGGACCCAGTGGCGAATGCGGATGGCATATACATACGTCAGTATATTTTCGTTCTTTGTGGTGTGATCAATTGATGGGACTGCGTTGATTCGGATCAATGCAAGATAAACAAACCTATTCTGATGTTGTTGGAACACTTTTTCAAAAAGCTGTTATTGCAAGGGCGTTCTCTTTTGTTTTGCATAGTGGTATTCAGTTGGAATATCCTGCTCCTCAGTCGACGAGGCAAGGATCGAGATCCCTTCACAGGGAGTGACCCCTTGGACAGAAGTTTGCGTCAGGGCGATAGCTTCACTATAGCCGATTACTTTTGCTATGCATCGTGGTATTCAATTGGAATATCCTGCACCTCATTCTACGGGGAAAGAGCCGAGATCCCTTCATCGGGAATGACCTCTTTAGCAAAGGTTTTCGTCACTATATTTTTAAAAGCTATCAGTTCCTTCAATGATATCAAGTTCATTACGTTAAAGGTTTTCGCCAGAAACCATTCGTAGCCCTCCGTCGTTTCATATGGATAGTTAATAGTATTCAAGCTGTGTATGTTGGCCAAAGTCAAGGCACAGTGTTTGGTAGTTGTTGGGTATTCATATGCAGCATAGATAGATGCGTTGGTTTGGGACAGTCGTACTGCCATTTTGGCCAAAGTCAAGGGTAGGTACGGGTGGGTTCAAATTAACCAGGAAAATGACGGGTATAACTTGACATGTGACTTATGATATGTTGGCCAAAGTCAAGGTCATAAGAGCATGGGGTAGAAATCCACATCGGGAGTTTCAAACGAACTGAAACTTGCCAGATATGCGCATACCTTCTGGAGTATGATACCATGAGCGGATTCCGTCACGTTATCATGCGATGAGAGTTGGATCCCGATTCCCACTGATGAATTGGTTTACTCCTCGGGTGATCCCGGCTAATTCTTCTTTCAGATTTGGGGAAGAATTTGACGTTACAGTGGGAGGTTTCCAGATTAGATAAAGTGACAACCATTCTGATCTAGGTTAGAGTGCACGCTGAGTGTTTCTTTTCTCTCTCTCTTTGGCAGCGACCATTGACCCGACCCTAGACTATGACTTAGTGACCAAGTTGACCGAACCTACTTAACACTGGCTTTTGGATTGTCAGAGTTGCAAACCTCTTTGCCACTCCTACTTTTACCCTTTTCTCCGGGACACCCCGTATTACTACGAACGTCCACTTCCATTGGACAAAACCATCGTATGGTTATATACGAACTCGAAGGACTTCGAGGATGGTTTCTGGTTCTGGAGAAAACGGATAGGACTATTCAGTTGTCTTTTCTTTTCACCTTCTCTCAGGTTGCGAGTACTCCTTGGTTTAGGAGTAGTACACCTATTACGCAAATTGGATAGTCTTCTTCCAAACCATAGGCTGGTGCCGACCGGTAGGGAATGAAGAAAACCAGTTAGCCTAAACGGTGTACAGAAGGTATTAAGTTAAGACAAAGCAAGGGATTAGTAAGAGGGCAAAGTAAAGTGCGACTGCTATTCACGAACAAACCAAGTATTTCTTCGCCAATCCTAAATCACCTTTGTATTTCTCCAGGACACTCCGTATCACTACGAAGATCCCAGTTTATTGGATAATCCATCGTATGGTTATATACGAACTCGAAAGGAACTTGTTCCAGTTCGGGGATGGATCCTGGTTCAGGAGAAATAGGAATAAAGTACATTCAGGTGTCTTTTATCTTCACCTTCTCTCGCGTTGCGAGTGCTCCTAGGATTAGGACAGTACACCCTTTATGATTATTGGATAGTCTTCTTCCAAACCATAGGCTGGTGCCGAACGGTAGGGAATGAAGAAAACCATTTGGCCTAAAGGGGTGTACAGAAGGTAATGACTAAAGACATATAAAGGGATTTGGAGAGGTGGCAAAGAATTATACGGTTACAGTCGTGAATCTGGATAATGGAACAGGCATTACTAGGAATACCAAGATACCCTATCGAAACATTTCAATGTTTCAGTTTCACTGTGTACTGTTAATAGAAAACTGATTTCCCAATTAGACACTTGCTCCAGGGTATGTATTTACCAGGTATGATTCTCACATCTGTATGGTTTTACAAATGATGAGTGGGAGTAAGTTATTGGGAATTAGGTGACCATCCTCAATATATCGGGATTCGTTGGAATTGGTGATATTTGAGGAAGCCACCTGGGTTGTTTGCCGGTCGGCAAATATTTGGTTTTGAATATCCGTTGTTGTGCACCAATTTCAAATTGATATATCTGTACGTCTATTTTTATAGAGTGAGACATACCTTTTTGAAATTATGTCTATGACATTTACCTATACCAGTGGATGGTTAGGTAAGGAGCATTGAACAGCGGTGTAATTCTTCATAACCATGTTACAGTTTTCAACCTACGACACACAGTGAATGAGTCACTAGACTCAGGGGACTTATACAGAGTATTGTATATTGTCCAGTGTCCATAAGGGCAGAGGGGTTGGTCCTCGTACTGTATTCTGTTTATTTATGACTTCTCTAGTTCTTAGACAGGTGTTTCATAGAAACACAGGGTCGAAGTTTTGAGAAGTTATAGGTATATGAATAATGTAGAGAACCAGGTATTGCAAGTATCGGGATTCTTCAAGGTGATCGAAGATGTAGATACTTGTATATGGTATTCAGTTGATAGTAGTGGTTAAGAGAACTTGCTTCTCTTTCAGGTTACTCATAATTGGAAGCATTCCTAAGTTGAGTAACGCTGATCGGCCTCCTTCCATTTAGTTGACATGCACTGGAGACAGCTGCATGATTTGAATCTGGTTTAATTAAATCAGTGCCTCTGTTTCTATATTGGATATAGAACAGTTCATATCTTGACGTTGTTAAGATACGGGAAGTTGTCCAGCTTATGCTTAAAACCAGACTCTGGATAACTCAAGGCACGTTTCTGTAATGGCTGTTTGTGGGTTGACCCGGGCTATGCAGAGGGTTGATTTTCTACCATATGGAAGATCAATAGCGATATTGTTCTTGACTCGCCACAGTTTTATTAAAAATGGATTTTCTCAGAAAACAGTCGTGGGAGTATGGTACAACTGGAAGTGATTCCAGAACCGCAAACGATTACTGAAGATTTGATAAGAACCTAAAGATTCAATCTGGTTTGACATTCCATTGGCCACTCCGCAGATAAGGTGGGTAACCTCAGGCACCCGAGAGGTACTTCGGTATACTCAAGGACGGTGGCAGAGAGGTTCTTGTTTACCCAGACTTGCCATTGCTGTTGTTCCAGACTGTGAGACCCGGCAGGAGAATGAGTATAGCGTCGTTCTAAACTAGCTTTAGAAGTGCACGTCTATATGACTTTGCCAGAGGGTTGTCGTAGTCAGTGGGAGCAGCGGAAGCATTGGTGGACATCAGGCTTATGTCTATTTATAGACTAAAGCAGATATAGCGGAGATAGATCATCTATTTCTGATGTGACAGTCATAGGTTTGACTTCATCAGAATAGAGGATGGATCTGTTGAGAAGGTAGTAGGGTGTGATGTCCTGGTATTTGATGACATACACAGAGTGGGAAGTGATATTCCTATACTACGATCGGTTATACTATGGTCGTCACACAGTAGTTTCTCCATATAGGATTTGGATATTATATAAGACATTCTGGTTACTAGATCTATGGTTTTAGATCTAGATTTGGGTGGTTTCCTAATCTGGGTACTTTGACCGCATTCTATGAGTGTTTAGAATGGACGACTCCTGGCACGGTAGTATACCTGCAGGTGATGGAGTCACCCTCTCTAAAGGTGTCTTACAGACTAAAAGGGAGAGGGATACGCATGATTGACAGATCACTTGCTTAGGCAATTGAGTCAATCATGAAATGTCAAGTACCACACCAGATGTTGTTCTTGCAGTAGGTGCAATAAGTTGATATTGATCCAATCCTGGAGAAACAGTCGGAAGCAGTTATAGAACATAAGTTAATGTTCTAGGGATATGATAACAGCAGCCTCCTTCGGGAGACGGTTATCATTCCAGGCTTCCAAGGTGACCTGGATGGCAGAGTGGATGGCAGAGTTATAGTTTTCCTTCTGACGAGGGGCAGTATTTTGGACAGGTGGTCCAGGTGGATACTGAGGGAAGGCATGGCGTAGGATACTGATTAAGTTCAGTTGACGATACAGTCTAAGAAGTTTGGATTTGGAGTTCATTTATGAGCTAGGTCCCATCAGACATCCAGACATTCTAAGACAGGTATTGCTCATTTCGGGAGATGGCTTTCTCCGCGAACTTGAGATATAGAGAGACATAGAAAGAAACACCAGAGCGGATCCACTCACTGAGGCTATTCCTCGAACGCAATAGTTTGGCAAACGAGCTTTGTGAGACGGACTAGTAGAGGAGTTGGGTGTTCGGTATCACACGGGCTGTGAGTATGCGACATCGCAATAATTAGCCTTGAGTGCAAGTGGGAGATTGTTGGAGATAGTGCCCTCAGAGTCAATTATTGGATCACAGGCACGTGATTGCAATGATTGAGGGGAGGACCTTTCCCAGTAGGACAGTCTTACTCAAGATGATAGTATGCTATCTGGTTTACCTTTATCATCGTGTACTGCTTTAGGTGACCTTACAGGTCACTATTGCACGTTGATAGAGCCCCTAGGATTCTTGCTTGACTACCGGCAGTATGAGGGCGATCATATATGTGGGAGCTGGTAGTCTATAAGCACATCCTTAAATGGTCCCTAGTCGTGGGAGTTTCGAGACAGGGCATCGATACTCCAGAGTAGACTAGTGTATACAGTCGAGACCCCGACGAGGGGCGGTGGCCGGTCTCACAAGCCACTTGTGTCAGTTGGTTCACCTAAGATGTATACAGGTGCTCATTGGGTTATGAGTACACCGGACAGGACTCGCCGGGAACCTGCTAGTTGGGTTTTATACCAGACGTCAGATAGCAGTTCCCTGGTGACATGTGTACAGGTTAGTTCATCGACCTGGGATCGTCATTTGTCTCGTGTGAGTTCCCACTGTGCTTTGATTACTACCCTACCACGGCTCAAAGGAGTCGTGCAAACAGGTTTTAGTTGGGTACAGTCCCGAGCCACATGGAGGCAGTGAGCGGATCTGCAGGGGTTCGTCTCTCCCGGTATTGGGGGTGAGGTCGCGCTGTGTCGAGGAGAGCCAGAACATGAAAAGTCCTTGGCCAAGGCAGGAGATTTGCTGGTAGGTATTCCAGTAGTATCTCAGGGTGTTCTGGGCTATACTCTGACACGACTTGTATCGCTTTTGGGGGTCTGACTTTTACCAACCCCCTAGGCCCGCCATGTGATGCTCATAGACGAACGGACCGGACTGTACGGATATTGTCACTGACAGGCTCAGTAGGGTGTCAGGATGAGTTCGCTCATCGACGTCCCTTTCAGTCAATACCCGGTAGCTCGTTACGTATTGGCTTATACCTCTGACTTGCTAGTGGTTAAATCCACAACCAAGGTATTGACGAGTCTTTAGAGTCCACCACACTCAGTTACTCAGGTTTCGGGCGAAACGCTGTAGAGGCCGTATGGAGATATGGCAGGGTTCGATCAGATACGTGCGGTATTGCATGGATAATGATCGGACGGTTTCTACTAGCCGGCTTTGGCTTAAGCCGGATCCTAGTATTAGATAGTGTAGTTTTGTCTCTTTGCATTTGTGTTCAGTGGAAATACAAATGCGGGCATGTATTTGCAGTAGCGGGGTTTTCCTGTAATTTATTACGGGATCGGTTTTCTGGAGTTGCCAGTTTGCATTCCGTTCCGGCCGGTTTTCTTTTATTCTTTCACGGCCGGACTTTTTGGTGGAGGGGGTTAATTGCAAGTTTGCAATTAACTTATTTGATGAGGGCTTTCATGCATATGTGAGGCATCATGTGTGTTCTTTCATGATGAGATTCCTTTTTAATCAACTCATTGCTTTTCATATGATGGTGCTTTGTTATGATGAGATTTGAAATTGGTTGTGACAATTATTCCTTTTTTCCCCACTTGGAAATTGAGGGGCCGGCCACTGTTCAAGAAGGGGTGCGGTTTATTTGTGTGGGAAAAATTCCCTTCATGCTATTTTCGTGGGTCCCCCCCTTTTTAGTTGTGAGTGTGCTGTTGTTTAAGAGGTGGGAATTTCCTTATGTTTTTTTTTTGGATGCTTCTATGCTTGCTAAAAATCAAAACTTCTCTCCTTCATTTTTTCATTCTCCACCTCCACTATCATCAAGGCAACTTGAAAACCCCAAAGAGACAAAGCCACTACACTATATCTATAGCAAGTCTTGGACGCGTCGGCTAGCCAACTTCGCGCCCGAGTTGCCTCGGTCAAGAGGCGGGAGCCCGTAAAAGATTCCGGCTACGTGGTGCCCTTTCCGACGAGACGATGATGGACGTAGATTCCGCAGGAGATCGGAGTGGAGACGAAGACCGAAGGACATGGATCGCTTGGTATAGCATCTCTACTCTTTTCTATTTTGCTAGTTAGCTAGGTTAATGGCCCGATCCGGGTAAAAAGCGCGCGGTGGTGCCGGTTGCAAGTTTTTGCAAAGTTTTTGTTTCCGCGTTTCCGGCGTCGGATCGACGGCCGGGGCGCCCCCGCGGGTTTACATACCTCACGTCAGATGGCAGTTCTCTGGTGACACTGGTACAGAATAGTCTGTTGACCCGAGATCGTCATAGAGTCTTGTGCGATACCCACTGTGCTTTGATTTCCACCTTACCACGTCCAAGAGGGCGTGCAAAACGGTGGTTTTTGGGTACAGTCCCGAATCACATGGAGGCAATGAGCGATAGGAGGGGATTCGTCTCTCCCGGTATAGGGGGTTGATGTTGCGCTGTGTTCGATTGGCTATAACCGGAAATCCCTGGCCAGGGTTGCTGAGATTTACTGGTAAGTGTTACCAGTAGTTTCTCGAACTGTTATAGACCTCATATCGACACGACTTATCGAGCTATTGGGGTCTGACGTTTACCACCCCTATGCAAGATATGCGACATATCAGACGACGAGACCGGACTGTACGGTAAGTGTTACTGGTTGGATTCACAGGAGTGTGAGCGGGCTTGCTCGTCGATCTTCTGATCGCTCAATACCCGGGTGGCCGTTACGTTTAGCAGACCGCTTGCGGATTGTGGGTGTTTGATATGATCATCACCTGCTGCCGGCGTATTGACGAGTCTTTAGAGTCCTACACAGAGGTTTCCTGGCTCAAGCGAAACGAAATAGGAGCGCATATGAGATATGTGCGGGACCGAGAATAATGCGTGTATGTGATACCGTATTCCATTCTCGCGATGAATGTATCGATTGGTTGTATGCGATATAACCTAGTTATCGATTCAAGGATTGATTCGATAAGCCGATACATTGGATATTAGTCGGTTGTATGCGATATGACCGGATCGTTAAATCAAGTGTTGATTTAATGATTTAATGTATAATTATATATTTGATATATTACTTTGCATTAACTAGTATTTGTTCACTTTAAATGGATTTTCTCACTTGAAGTACACAAGTTGTATATGTGATATACTTTTGTGCACTAGTTTGTATCATGTTTGATGATACATGCTAACTTGGGTTTGTGTAAGACTTAAATCTTGGTTAAGTAAATGGTTAGGGTTTTATCATCTTCTCTTGATTATTTAGTTTATTTATTTATTCTTTATTTTAGGAAAAGAAAATGATATGGTTGCTTCTTTTGTTCTTTTCTTAGATGTTTCAAGAAGCTTTGACCATTCTTGTTCTTTTCCTAAACCTAACCATTTAGCTAACCTTAGTGAATTCTCTACACATGACCATGGTTGTGAATATGATAAGTATCATATTATTTCCCTTTTTTTAGAAAAGAACTTAATATATTCTTATCTTCTTCTTCTTCTTCTTCTTCAAGAAGAAAAGCTTGCAACCATCAATGGTGACTTGATGGAATGAGTGAGAAATCCAATTCTAAAGTGAACCCACTTCCTATTTCTTCATCCTCTACCACTTGCCAAGTAGTATAGGGTGTTTTCTTCACAAGTTTCTTGACTTGGTGAAGTTGGAGCTTGATCTTGTGTTGCCTCGACGTAGATCATCTTCGGCATCGAAGCCGACGACCTAGCCCGCCCATTTCTCCGATGAAGCCGACGCTAGAGCCCGGGATCCGATGATCGCAGCGAGGAGACTTCATCGCGGAGCCATGGGGTGGAGAACCGGATCTACAAAGGTTGTATTTCCGTTTACCCTATAGTAAAGTAGTTTACTAGTTCTTGTTTCGCCTAAAATTCTAGTTAATGATCTAGTCTTGGGTTTCTCGGCACTTGTAAATTTTGAAATTGGCATGGTTGATGCCTTGTGAGACCTCATTAGTGTGCCTAGGAACCCTACAGTGGTATCAGAGCCTAGCTAGAGCCTTAGGCGAAGTCTAGACGACGTTTGAAATCCGAACGAACATCGAAACCCTATTTTTTCATGCTCTCTTGACTTTTTTCAAAAACTGGCTTTTTTCCAGATTAAAAATGCTTTAAAAATTCAGCAGGAAATTATAAAAATTACGGCGCAAAATTTATTAAGTGATGCTTCTAAAGCGCGGCGGAACCGCGGCAGAAGCTTGGCTTCTGCGGCGGTTCCACGACCATATTATGAGATCACTCTTCAATTTTTGCACAGTAACTCCTAATTTTTGGTTCTGGATTTTCTGGGAATTTTTAATATTTATTCAAGAGTTGAATATTCTGGGGTATTTTGGTGCTTCGTAGATTCGATCGGAAATTTCAAACTTTGTCTATGTGGCATTCCGGATATTTTAGAATATATATTAAAAGGTTCGACCGGATATAAATACCCACTTTTTCCCCTGTCGGGAAATTTCCAAGTGTTGGATCTTTCCGTAGTTTAATGACGTTCTAAGTAGTGCAAGTAACACGATGGACCCTCTAGAAGACAACAAACCTTAACTCGATTATGTGACCGTCTTGAACTGCCCTTTGAACCTTCGGGTTTGGGGCAGTACGGCGTGCCACATGTGAGCCGTTGGCTTGACCCTTCTACGGCTGGACCGTTGGTACTGAGGCATGAACTGGATGTTTTTAAACTTATTTCATGTGTTGAGCTGTTTCGGGAAAACTTGGGTGTTCGATTGTTCGATCGGAAAGTTTAACATTTTCTATTTATCCGGAATGTGATACAATAATTGGAATTCACAAATAGTTATGAGATAACTGAATGAATGTTATAAATCTAGCGGTTTAGTCTCACTTGATCGGTTGCCACGGAATTTTGATGTGATCAAAAGTCTGTCGCAATCACGTAGCGTACGCGGATACTCGCCGGATAAACTTAATAGACAGCTACACCCCATAGCCCCGACCAAGTGACTGTAGGAGAACCCCGTCACCGAAAGCATCCGTTCGGGTGCTCGCAGCAGCGGTGTTCCGCCTTGGTGCACTTCGTCGACGGTATCGGGGGTGCGGCCGCCTACTAAAGTTTGCGACGAGCATTCGATCAGGATGCCGGGAATCTTGTTGAATTGTCCGACTTGATGTTGAAAAGAGTTTTCGATTTTGAGACTAAAATGCGGGGTTTATAATTATTAGGCATGCGATGTCTAAGGAATTCATTTGATTAGGCATGCGATGTCTAAAGAGTTTGCGGATTCCAACTGTTGTAGTTTTACACTTTCTTTTCTGTGACCGTAAGTGTAATATGTGATATCGCCGGTTTCGTTGCTATATGCCAACGACAATTGGGATACGCATGTTTACTTACGTTGATGACATGTGATGTTATGTGTTGCTGGATATGTTATATTGGATCGTCGCGTTTGAATAGCCGGGGGTTTTTTATGTGAGATGAGTGTTTTTCATTTTTATTCATGTAAAAAAAAATGTATGTAATATTCTTTTATTGGGGCACTTCCAGGTTGCGGAAGTTGTCACCGTTGATGTATATTATTTACTTTTCTGTACTAGGATAGACCCAAGGAGGAGGGCACAAGTAACCGGGTTCTGGAGTCCAGTGGGAGACCAACTCGAGGAGTCGAGTCCGGGTCTCCTAACTCTAGAATTGGTAGGGTTGCTTGCCGCTCTCGTAGGGGTCTAGGGGTGTGGGTTTGGCTATTCATCGCGACCGTGGAATCCTTGTTTTATACTGGCTCGTATTGAAAACACGGACGTCCTAGTATATCCAATATTTCATATGATTCTTCTGCTGCGATATCTATGATGTGATCATTTGATGTTCTGTGATAAATACTGTATATAGTATATATGATATATTATATAGGCGTTACTTTTGTTTTACACCCGCGCTAGCCCTGCCCCGCTCTGCCGTTAGTCACCTAACCTAACGGTGCACGAGGGGACATCGAGGCGAATGTGGATGGCATAAGTGTACGTCGTATTTATCTGTGATGTTTAGGTACTTAAATGATGGGACTTCATTAATATGATTAATGAAAGTAAAAGAAACCTAAAGATGTTGTAGAATCGAATTTCAAAATAAAACAGGTAGCTACAGTTCTTGCTTTGAACAGTGATGTATATGATATATCCCGCACCTTATTCGATAAGGAAAGGACCGAGATCCCTTCACCGGGAGTGACTCCTTTAGCAATAACTAGCAGATGCTACACACTCGGTTTGTCTTTTGATTGCTTTTAAGAGTTTTTGCTTTGCACAGTGATATATATGATATATCCCGCACCTCATTCGACGAGGAAAGGACCGACGATGCCTTCACCGGGAGTGACTACTTTAGCAAAACTAGAAAAGCCTCAAAAACACTCCATTTCAAAATCATTTGATTCTACAACGATATCAAGTTCATTACGCAATAGGTTTTCAGAAAAACCTGTCGTAGCCCTCCGTCATTTCAGATAAGTTGTATATAGTATTCGTGCTGCATTTGTTGGCTTTCGTCAAGGTGCAGTGTGCGGTAGCTATATGCTGCTTATCTGCTGCTTACGATGCGATTGGATTAGGGTAGTCGTGCGGCTTTGTTGGATTTCGTCAAGGGTCGTGCGGGTGGGTTTAATTCAATCAGGAAATGACGGGTTGAACTTGACTAGCGGGCTATGGTTTGTTGGCTTTCGTCAAGGTCATAGCACATTAGGGGCAAAATATTATCGGGAATTTCAAGTGTTGAAATTTGCAATGAGATTGCATACCTTCTATGAGATAGTTGGATCCCGATACCCGCTGCGAGTAAGAGTTACTCCTGGGAGAGTTTTACACATTACAATTAGCCGATCAAGTAGGTGTCTAGAAAGGTGTTAACGAGGTTACGCCTCTGGGAAAACGAGGTTTACATTAATTAGGTTCGTGCGAAAGCACGGGACATCTCTCTCAAAGTACCGATACTGGCCTGGCTGAAAGATTGGCGAACTTGTAGAGTGTAATTAATCCCGGCTAGTCTTTCCTTTTAGGGTTTGAAAGAAGATTTGATAAAAAACAGTGGGAGCCATCCTGATTAGATAAAATAATAACCAATCTATTCTTGCAAGAGCGCACGCTGAGTGTTTTCTTCTCTCTCTCTCCAGGTAGCGACCATGTCACGCCTTAATCAAGATAATAAAACGGATATATTGACCGAACCCGCTTGTTATACTGAGCTGGGGAACGTTGGTCCCGCTCCAACTTATAATTGTTATAAGACAGAGCAGGAAATTGGGGATTACCAGAATTCCCGTGCCGCCCAAACGAAGAAAGTGCATATGATGCATCTCCTTCGGGTGTGTTCATTATACAGAACGGTTTCTCAATATCCTCTACGTCCTGGGTATTTGATACCGGATCAGGATCCCAGATATGTAATCTGTTACATAGGGCTACAGAAAGGTAGAGAACTGAGAACGGGTGATAAGTTTCATGAGGCAGAAAACGGGGCAAGTGTTGCAGCCAAGTCTGTTGGTCACTGTCACCCTGTATTACAAATACATTGATTCTGAACGAATGTTATTAGATACCGAACCTGATATAAAAAATCATATCAGTCTCTTTATTAGTAAAGAAATGATAAAATTCTGTATTGTTGGATAATGTTTTGAACATTTCCTATATCAAAAGTTGATCGGTTCAGGCACGTTATCTAAAAGCATTGATGTTCTAAATCAAACTACAGTTCTTAGTATACGGAACACACACAAGAGGAAGAGTTCACATATGAACGAATCCTTCTTGAGGTATTGTAGACTAGGTCATATCAATGCGACCCGACTAGCGAAAGTTACATTTAGATGTATATTTAAATCAGTTTGAATTTACATCTTGTGAAACTTGCCAGTCATGTCACAAAGATTAGATGACCGTAGCTCTGTTTACTGGAAACAGAGAAAGAGTTAGTGAACTCTTGGGATGATACATGTTGATGTATGTAGGTCCCCAGTCTACACATGCCAAGACCGGTTCTTTGTACTTCATTACATTCTCTGATAATCTCTCGAGATTCAGACATATGTTCCTGTTGAAACACAAGTCCGAACCTTTTGAGATATTCACAGAATATAAGTTAGAAGTAGAGAACCAAAATACGGGTATAAGTATTATGTCCTTTAATGTGATCGAGGAGGAGAATACTTGTGCATGGAAATCTTGGACTATTCTAAAGGAGAATGAGATTCTCTCTCAGAATTACTCCTCCGTATACACCATAGCACGATGGTATATCGGGGCGGAGCAATAACACCCTAAGTGATTTGGTGTGCTCTATAATGAGTACTACTGAGTTTTCCTATTTCCTTTTGGGAGATATGCACTTAAGAAGTTGCATACCTGTTGAATAGTGTTCCGATCAAATCAGATGCCTACCATTTCATATGAGATATGGAAAAGGAAGAGCCCATCTCTTAAGTTAGTTAAGATTTGGGGTTGTCCGGCCTATGTCTAAAAGCAAAATCCGGACAAGATCGAGGCAAGGTCAGTTCTGTAGAACTGGAAACGTTCCAGCTATACAAACTACTGCAGATGATTTGATAGAACCAAAGGATTCAGTAGATTCCAACGAATCTCAGCCTCTCCGCCGATCTAGTAGGGTTCCTCACCCACCTGAGAGATACTTCGGTTTCTCTATGACAGTGGGAGTGAGGAATGCATCATGAGATGATGACCCAACTAGTTTCGAGCTGGCCATTAAGAGTGGGACTCTATAAGAATGGCTGGATGCTTAGCGATCTGAGATGGAATCCTTATACACCAACAAAGTATGGACTTTAGTTGCTTTATCTGAAAGGTTAAATCCCCATCAGGAGCAAGTATATCTTGAGAAGATTACTTGGTGTACATGGAAAAGTTGAGACTTTCAAAGCTAGACTTGTTAAAGGATTGCATCATTGACCAGGTGTGGATTATGTTGAAACCTTTTCTAAGGATCTATGCTTAAGTCCATCCAGATCCTACTTGCCACGGCTACATACCATGACTACGATATCTGGTGGTTGGGTGTCATGACAGCTCTTCTAAACTGATGTTTTGGAAGAGAGCGTCTATAAGTACACAGCCAGAGGGCTTCGTAGACAGTGGGAGCAGCGGAAACGTGTGCAAGATGTTTTATGTGATGAAGCAGGCATCGCGGAGTTGGAACATCTGTTTTGATGAGTTAGTCAAACAGTTTGACATCGTCAAAATGGTAGATGAACCTTGTATATACAAAAAGGTAGTAGGGAGTATGGTGGTGATCCTCGTAGAGTACGTGGATGACATGCTCTTGATAGGGAAGAAGTTTCCTATGCTACGCTCGGTCAATCTCCGCTTATCACAATGATTCTCCATATAGGATCAAAGTGATACCTACTAAATCCTGGGTTATGGATCTATGAGATAGATCTAATTGGATATTAGGATACTCACTAGTTGTAGTGAGAAGGTATCAGTTGATCCTGGGGAGAATCACTGGAAAGGTTCCAGGGTGATAAAGGCGACTGAATGTCAGTCACAGGCATTGTCTTTACCCTCAGTAAAGGGACGGTATGTTGGAAGAGTTCCAAGCTAGATACCGTGGCATACTAGACGATAAAGGCTGGATACATCGCTACTTAAGATGCTACCAAAGAGGAAGTCTGGGTGTATATTAGTTCATGAGATGAACTTAGTTCCTCCCATTGTGTGATAATGGAGTTGTGGCTTATGCCAAGGAACACCCGTCCCATCAGTGATCCAGACATATTCTAAGAAAGTATCACCCGATCATAGAGATAGCTGATCTCCAAGGTGATCGAGATTAGGAGAGCAGACTCAGAGGACAACACGGCGGATCCACTCACAAAGGCCTTTTCCCAGAGAGAGAATTTCATGGGATGGTTGAGTATGAGATACTACAACCACTGCTACAGATGGCCCTAGTGCAAGTGGGAGATTGTTAGTTATATGTATGCCCTAGAGGCCATTACTGTACATAGGATGTATATTGTAGTGGATGCTGGGACATATATAGGGAGGACTTTCTTGCTCGACATGATAGTATGCTATCTGGTTACTCTTTACCTTAACGTGTATACCGATTGTCTCTCTGTTATATGTTGGTAAAGCCCTTAGGATGTGTACTTGACTACCTGGACTATGATGCCGATCATACTAGTGGGGACATGGTAGTCCACAAGTACATACTTCAAGGTCCCTAGTCGTGGGTGTATCGAGACGGGGCATCGATATACCAGAGTAGACTAGCGTATACCTTCTCGACCCATACAGATGGGCGATGGATGATCCCATACCCATTGGTGTATGACATCAGAGATGATATACGGGTGCTCAGTGGAGACTGGGTACACTGGACGGACTCGCCGAGAACTCCCAGATGGTATTATACCTCACGTCAGATGGCAGTTCTCTGGTGACACTGGTACAGAGTAGTCTGTTGACCCGAGATCGTCATAGAGTCTTGTGTGATACCCACTGTGCTTTGATTTCCACCTTACCACGTCCAAGAGGGCGTGCAAAACGGTGGTTTTTGGGTACAGTCCCGAATCACATGGAGGAAATGAGCGATAGGAGGGGATTCGTCTCTCCCGGTATAGGGGGTTGATGTTGCACTGTGTTTGATTGGCTATAACTGGAAATCCCTGGCCAGGGTTGCTGAGATTTACTGGTAAGTATTACCAGTAGTTTCTCGAACTGTTATAGACCTCATATCGAAACGACTTATCGAGCTATTGGGGTCTGACGTTTACCACCCCTAGGCAAGATATGCGACATATCAGACGACGAGACCGGACTGTACGGTAAGTGTTACTGGTTGGATTCACAGGAGTGTGAGCGGGCTTGCTCGTCGATCTTCTGATCGCTCAATACCCGGGTGGCCGTTACGTTTAGTAGACCGCTTGCGGCTTGTGGGTGTTTGATATGATCATCACCTGCTGCCGGCGTATTGACGAGTCTTTAGAGTCCTACACAGAGGTTTCCTGGCTCAAGCGAAACGAAATAGGAGCGCATATGAGATATGTGCGGGACCGAGAATAATGCGTGTATGTGATACCGTATTCCATTCTCGTGATGAATGTATCGATTGGTTGTATGCGATATAACCTAGTTATCGATTCAAGGATTGATTCGATAAGCCGATACATTGGATATTAGTCGGTTGTATGCGATATGACCGGATCGTTAAATCAAGTGTTGATTTAATGATTTAATGTATAATTATATATTTGATATATTACTTTGCATTAACTAGTATTTGTTCACTTTAAATGGATTTTCTCACTTGAAGTACACAAGTTGTATATGTGATATACTTTTGTGCACTAGTTTGTATCATGTTTGATGATACATGCTAACTTGGGTTTGTGTAAGACTTAAATCTTGGTTAAGTAAATGGTTAGGGTTTTATCATCTTCTCTTGATTATTTAGTTTATTTATTTATTCTTTATTTTAGGAAAAGAAAATGATATGGTTGCTTCTTTTGTTCTTTTCTTAGATGTTTCAAGAAGCTTTGACCATTCTTGTTCTTTTCCTAAACCTAACCATTTAGCTAACCTTAGTTAATTCTCTACACTTGACCATGGTTGTGAATATGATAAGTATCATATTATTTCCCTTTTTTTAGAAAAGAACTTAATATATTCTTATCTTCTTCTTCTTCTTCTTCTTCAAGAAGAAAAGCTTGCAACCATCAATGGTGACTTGATGGAATGAGTGAGAAATCCAATTCTAAAGTGAACCCACTTCCTATTTCTTCATCCTCTACCACTTGCCAAGTAGTATAGGGTGTTTTCTTCACAAGTTTCTTAACTTGGTGAAGTTGGAGCTTGATCTTGTGTTGCCTCGACGTAGATCATCTTCGGCATCGAAGCCGACGACCTAGCCCGCCCATTTCTCCGATGAAGCCGACGCTAGAGCCCGGGATCCGATGATCGCAGCGAGGAGACTTCATCGCGGAGCCATGGAGGTGGAGAACCGGATCTACAAAGGTTGTATTTCCGTTTACCCTATAGTAAAGTAGTTTACTAGTTCTTGATTCGCCTAAAATTCTAGTTAATGATCTAGTCTTGGGTTTCTCGGCACTTGTAAATTTTGAAATTGGCATGGTTGATGCCTTGTGAGACCTCATTAGTGTGCCTAGGAACCCTACAGTATTATTTTGTTTTTCATATTGTTTTGAGTTTCTTTGAGTTTTGATCCTCGCCCTTCGGCGTTGTATATTGTATTGCTTGCGTGGTTGTGACCGTCGTTTGACGAAGAGCTAGCTCCCGCTTGGGGATGCCTTTTTTTGTATTTCATTTTCTATTCATGTTGTATCCCGTTTGGGGGCCAGTATTTACAAAGGAGACTCTGCCGAAATTTTCAGAAAATACTTGATGTTTTTAAAACGCATAATTCGGCTTATGCTATTAAAACTACTTGCTTTAAATTGGTTTTTCCTTCACTCTACTGCTTCTTTTGGTTTTGATTTCTGGGTTTTGGCTTACTTAGATTACGCACGCCTCGAGACGTTTCGTAATTTAAGTGTCAGTCACGCTCGGTACTTTTCGGGTCGTGACACTGATCCTATCAACTTTTGATTCAGGAAGATGTTCATGACATTATCCTGTACTACAAAATTATATCCTTCTTTACTTAATAAAGAAACTGATATAAGATTGCATATCAGGGTCAGAATGTAATAGCAGTCGTTCAGAATCAATGTATTACCATTTGGTAATACAAGGTGATATTCGCCAACTGCTTTGGCTGCAACATTTGCACCATTCCCGAATCTTACGGAATGATCACCCATTCCCAGTTCTCTACCTTTCCTTAGCCCATGTAATATATTACATATGTAGGATCCTGATCCGGTATCTAATACCCAGAACGTAGAGTGAACCGAGAAACAGTTCTCGATAACTGACACACCCGAAGAAGATGCATCAACATGCTTATTCTTCGTTTGGGCGGCGTGAGAATCCGGATATTCTTTTATTTCCTGCTCTGTCTTATAACAATTATAAGTAAGAACGGAACCAACGTTCCCCAGCTCAGTATAACAAGTGGGTTCGGTCAATACATCCATATTATTATCTTGATTAAGGACTGACATTGTCGCTACCTGGAGAGAAAGAGAAGAAAACACTTTAGCGTATGCTCTTGCAAGATCAGATTGGTTATTATTTTATCTAATCAGGATGGCTCCCACTGTTTTTATCAAATCTTCCTTCAAACCCTAAAAGGAAAAACTAGCCGGGATTAATTACACCTTACAAGTTCGCCAATCTTTCAGCCAGGCCAGTGTTGGTACTTTGAGGGAGGTCCCCCGTGTTTTCGCACGGACCTAATTAAAATAAACCTCGTTTTTCCATAGGCATAACCCCGTAAACACCTTTCTAGACACCTACTTGATCGGCTAATTGTCTTGTGTAAAACTCTCTCAGGAATAACTCTTACTCGCAGTGGGTATCGGGATCCAACTATCTCATAGAAGGTATGCAATCTCATTGCAAATTTTAACACTTGAAATTCCCGATAATATTTTGCCCCTAGCGTCCTATGACCTTGACGCAGGCCAACAAACCATAGTCCGCTAGTCAAGTTCAACTCGTCATTTCCTGATTGAATTAAACCCACCAGCACGACCCTTGACGCAGGCCAACAAAGTGGCACAACTACCCTAATCCAATCTCATCTTATGTTGAAGATAAGCACTAGTTAGCTACCGCACACTACGCCTTAACGCAGGCCAACAAACGTAGCACGAATACTAAGTGGTACTTATCTGAAATGACGGAGGGCTATGACAGGTTTTTCAGAAAACCATTTGCGTAATGAACTTAATATCGTTGTAGAAATAAGTGATTTTTGAAAAGGAGTGTTTTTAGGCTTTTTACTAGTTTTGCTAAAGAGGTCACTCCCGGTGAAGGGATCTCGGCTCTTTCCTTATCGAATAAGGTGCAGGATATTTCATAAATACCGCTATGCAAAGCAAGAACTAAAAGAAGCAATCAAAAAAAAAATCGAGTGTTGTAGCATCTGCTAGCTTTTGCTAAAGAGGTCACTCCCGGTGAAGGGATCTCAGCTCTTTCCTTATCGAATAAGGTGCTGGATATTCTACAATGAATACCGCTATGCAAAGCAAAAAACTAGAGCTGCCTTTTTTGAAAATTTGATTCTACAACATCTTTTAGGTTTCTTTTCTTTCATTAATCTCATTAATGAAGTCCCATCATTTATGCTTCCTAAGCATCATAGAAGAAACGAAAATACAACGTACGCTTATACCATCCGCATTCGCCACAGTGTCCCGTTATGCACCGTTAGGTTACTTAACTAACGGCATAGCGGGGCGGGACTAGCGCGGGTGTAAAACATAAGCAACGTCTATTATATATCTCATATATAATATATAGCCATTCGTCTCAGAATCCACAGTGATCACATCACAGAGCAGCAGAAGAAACATATGAAATATTGGATATACTACGAGGTCCGTGTTTTATTTTAAGCCTATATAAAACACGGATTCCACGGTTGCGATGAATAGCCAAACCTACATCCCTAGACCCCTACGAGAGCGGCAAGCAACCCTACCAATTCTAGAGTTAGGAGACCCGGACTCGACTTCTCGCGTTGGTCTCCCACTGGACTCTAGAACCCGGTTACTTGTGCTCCTCTCCTTGGGTCTATCCTAATGCAGAAAAGTAAATAATATACAACAATGGTGACATCATCCTCAACCCGGAAGTGCCCCAATAAAAGAATATTATATACAATGAATTTTACATGAATGAAAATAAAAACTCTCATCTCACATAAAATCCCCGGCTATTCAAAACACGACGATCTAATATAACATATCACAGCAACACATAACATCATATGTCATCAACGTAAGTAAATATGTGTATCCTAATTGTCGTTGACATATAGCAACGAAATCGGCGATACACCACATATTACACTTACGGTCGCAGAAAAGAAAATGTCAAACTACAACATTTGGAATCCAATCACCTTAGACATCATAAACCCGAAATATCTCATACTTCAAAATTCATGCCTAACTATATGAATTCCACATATTGTATCACATTTCAGAAAAAGCTAGACGACGTTAAACATTTCAATCGAATCAACGAACACCCAAAATTTCCCAAAAAGCTCAACACTTGAGTGTAGTTTAAAAATACTCAGTACATACCACAGCTCCTATGAACCAGCCGTAGAAGGGTCAACCAATGCCTCACATGTAGCACCGCTGAACTACCATAAACCCTAGGGTTTAGTGGCAATTCTAATGGTCACATAATCAAGTTAAGGTTTCGTTCTTCTAGAGGGTCCACAGTATCGCTTGCATGATTTTCTGAAAGTTTTAAACTAAGGAAAAATCCAACAGTTGGAAAATTTTCCGGTAAGGGTTAAAGTGGGTATTTGATATCCGATCAAACTTTTTAACACCGTCTAAAATAACCCGAAAAACTGTTAGAATTATGACAACGAAACACTCCGAGTTGCCTTTGCAGAAAATTAACATCACATGCAAATTTAGCAAAAACAAACAACACCTGATACACCAAAACCCAGAGCCTGGAACACCAAAAAAATTTCAAGCCCAGAATACAAACAGGGGCCGGCCGGCTCGGAAATTCCCTTCATGTGCTCGGCCAAAATCCGAGCAAATTGCTTGAAATAATTATGGTGTTCATGCTATATCACATATAACATTCTTCAGTTGTTTAAAAAAAATTTAGAGCTCATTTAAAATTCGACAAAAACCAGGTTTTGACGTTTTAAGTTTTTGAGTAGTTTCGGTTTCATAATCCTACACAATCCATCTAATTCTCTAGCTAGGCTCTGATACCACTGTAGGGTTCCTATGAACGACAGCAAGGTTTCGGGAGGTATCGTCCATGCCATTTTCAAATTTTTGCCGTTTTAAAGAACCCTAAACTAGAATCTTTAACTAGAGAATCATACGAAACATATTGTAAACTACTTTACAACTAAGTGAATTAGGAATACAACCTTTGTAGACCGGTCCTTCACTTCAATAGCTCGGTGTAGTAGTCCCTTCGATCCAAGTAGTGATCTTCTAGACTCTAGCATGGCTTCACAAGAAGAAAGGAACGAGCTTGCTTGAGGTCTTCGAAGCCGAAAATGATCTACATCGAGGAGACACTAACCAAAACTACTACTTCACTAATGAGAGATTAGTGAAGCTAACACTCTATACTAAAGTGCTAATCTAGTAGAGCATGATGAAGTAGGATTTTTGCTCACTTTAGAATTGTTTTTCTCACTAATATTTCTCACTTGCTCAAAAGCTAGAGAGCTCTTGAGCTTGAAGAAGAAGATGAAGAGAGATAATGTTGTGAGAGTGAATGGTAACCATGGGTGAGAAAATATCTAATATTACTCATGTAGAGATTTAAACATGAGTTAAGATAATGGTTGGGTTAACAAATATCTAGTGTAAGACAAAACTAGTGGACTAAGTCAATGGATCTCAAAACTTCATGAAGCTTCATGCCATGTGACAAATTTCCAACTAATAATTGAATTACCATAAATAAATAAACCCTACATTATCTTTATCATGGTGTAAGTCTCATACACCCATGTTGCATGTATCATCAACCATGACACATAATAAAACACAATTAATAAATATCACATATATATTAAGTGTGCACATGTGAGAAAAATAAATGCTTAAGTGAGATAATATTAGTTAATGTAAACTAGTATATCAAATATACAATTATACACTAAATCATCAAATCAACACTTGATTTAATAATCCAGCTATATCACATATAACCGACTAATATTATATGTACCAACTTATCGAATCAACACTTGATTCGATAACCCGGCTATATCACATATAACCGACCAATACAAATATCGCGAGAATAGAATACGGTATCACATACTCATATTAATTTCGGTCCCGCACATATCACATATATGCTCCTACTTCGTTTTGCCTGAGCCAGTAAAACCTCTGTGTAGAACTCTAAAGACTCGTCAATACGCCGGCAGTAGGTGATGATCATATCAAGCACCCACAAGCCGTCAGCGGTACTAGCTGGACGTAACGGCTACTCGGGTATTGAGCGATCAGAAGATCAACAAGCAAGCCCGCTCTAGCTTCTGTAAAGCCTGTCAGTAACACTACCGTACAGTCCGGTCTCTTCGTCTGAGATATTGCATATCAAGTCTAGGGGTGGTAAAAGTCAGACCCCAATAACTCGATAAGTCATGCCGATACGAGGCTCATAACGGGTCGAGAAACTACTGATAACACTTACCAGTAAATCTCTAAATCAGCCCTGGCCAGGGACTTCCAGTTATAGCCAATCGAGCACAGCACGACATCTACCCCCAATACCGGGAGAGACGAAATCCCCTCCTATCGCTCATTGCCTCCATGTGACTCGGGACTATACCCAAAAATCACCGTTTTGCACGTCCTCTTGAACGTGGTAAGGTAGAAATCAAAGCACAGTAGGAATCACACAAGACTCTATGACGATCTCGGGTCTACAGACTAACCTGTACCAGTGTCACCAGAGAACTGCTATCTGACGTCAGGTATAATACCATCTAGGAGTTCTCGGCGAGTCCGTCCAGTGTACCCAGTCTCCACTAAGCACCCGTATACCATCTCTGATGTCAAACACCAATGGATATGGGATCATCCATCACCCATCTCATGGGTCGAGAAGCGTATGCGCTAGTCTACTCTGGTATATCGATGCCCTGTCTCGATACACCCACGACTAGGAACATTAAAGGATGAACTTATAAACTACCATGGCCCCACCAGTATGATCTGCATCATAATCCTGGTAGTCAAGTACATATCCTAAGGGCTTTACTAACATGTAACCACTAGACATGTCACGCCCCGCTTCCCAGAGTGCGCTAAGATAGGCACGTGACAGAGCCAACCATGCTACCTGTGGATAGGAAACATCCCTCCACAATCACATTACGGCTGTCTAGAGATATCAAGAACAGTAGAAATAAAGTAAACTATCTAGTACATGTCCATGAGCCAGAATAAACGAGTCAAGAAATAATATGCGGAAGCAATAAATCCAATAAACAGTAACATCTGGAAAGTATGGAAATAACTAAACTAACTGGATACTAACAAGATCCCCACTGCTCGGCCTGACGGCGGAAATACTTCTGCTCAGCCTGCGACAAAGGTAGAGGATCTGGACCATGCAAAACCCAGACGTCAGTGCGTCATAATATCAACAATAATATAATCAGTGGGTAGCAATACATGCAGGCACGAGTATGAACAGTAATAAAAGTAGAACAATAACAAGTCATAAGTAACATGAATATTGAGCAGTGGACAGGATATAAACAGGTGAAGTGCAGTGAGTAGTCTAAATTGTGCTATGGGGTTATCTACTCTAAAGTTATTCGAAATCAATTAATTTAATCCTCATCATAACCCATCGGTCTATGTCCCGTTCATTCCCCACGGGACCACGGTAAATGATGTAATAGACTGTGAGTCTATGTCCCGTTCATTCCCCACGGGACCACGGTAAAATGATGTAATAGCCCTTTGAGTTACGTTCAGCTACATTCTTGATTTTCCCATACCCCCAAGTTATGTGTGTAAGTCAGGTATTGATAAATCCGGAGCTAATGCCAACACAGGATCAAGCAGGTACAGGTTTATCTGTATAGACAACAGGAAATGTCCGTAGGGACAACAGGTCAAGATTGCCGGCATTAGTAACAAGATCAAGTATCAAGTCAAGCTGTGGTACATCAGGCATATCAGGTGGTGTACATGTATCAAGTCATGTCAAGTAGTGCACAGGTATCAAGTCATGTCAGTAGTAGTGTATCAGGTCATGTCAAGTAGTGTGCAGGTATCAAACGGATGCTCATAACTAAACTGTAACAGGTCTGGGTGCACAAATAAAGCATGGATGCACAAATATTTATCAGGGATTACATCATGACTATGTAGGATGCACAAGATCAAATACGGGATACTAATATAACAGTAAAATGAAATAATATGGTCTCGGCGTGCAACTAGATATGTAATAAACCGTACGGATACTATAAAACTGTAAATCGGTAAAATTTGCTGAATATTAAAACACAAGAACTATTATTTATTAAATATATATTGATATAATAATATTAACATGGATAACATATTCAAACCGATTAATAACTATAAAAGTGGTATTCATTAACCATGCACAAGAAAGTTCCGTTCAGAAATTCAGCGTCACCCTGATTTGTAAAATAGCTTAAAAATAACAAAAGTTCTCCAAAAGGGACGTGTCTTATACCAAAACAAAGATAATTCAATAAGGTTTTCATTTTTATAAGTATAACCATCTCAGGTTGTCCCTAAAAAAAGCTATGAACATTCGAAGTTGAAAGTTTGCTGCTGGAATTTTCCTGGACAGCATTTTAGAGATATTTTCATTTGCATTTTACGTTATTTAAACAATTTATTTTGAAAGTAAATATTTCATAGAGTTGTAGTGTTCTGAGTTATCTTCGTAACGAACTAAAGAACGTATACTAATGATTTTTCTATAATTTATAATGAATTTTATAAGGTAAGGTGTACAGCAAATTTCAGATTTGTCGTATCCGCTTTTCAACGACGTTTCATGTGTAAACTATAATATTTTCAAATGTATAATATTATAAAATGCAGATTATAAATTAATTAAAGATAATAATAAGAAATATTACGACGATATATATTTTAAATGATATGGATGCAAACGGGTATCACATAATCGTAAAATGATAAACTAACAAGTGCGGAACATATAACTAAGCAATATGAAATGCAACTATTCAATTTGATGCAGTATATGATAGTATAGTATGTAACAAGATAAGTTTTCATGACCTAGATCTGAAATGATATGAATGGATGCAAACGGAACATCGAAAAGTTATAAAACTAAATATAGGGTGCATGATTTTAAATACAGGTATTCCATTTGTTAAAATAGGTGCGTCTAAAGTAATGTAGCATGTAATTAAGATTGGTTTGCATGCCCTAGATCTGAAATGCACTATACAAATGTAAACGGAACGTCGAAAGGCTGTATGTCACGTCCCACCCCCAATACAGAGAGTATTGTCCGCTTTGGCCGAAACCGCACGGTTTTTCCCTTTAGAGCGAACCGGACCCGACCAGGGGCCACTTCCCAGGAGGTCACCCATCCCAAGACTTCCCTGGCCCGAGCACGCTTAACTACGGAGTTCTCAAGCTCCTGTAGTTCCGGTTCACTTAAAAGGCGCCTCTGTATTGAAGAGTGGTATCATTCCATTTATAGTACAGATCTGCCCCCTTTCGGAATGTATTCCGAAGAGTCCCCATTGTTCTATAGTGGGTCCCACGGACTCAAGAGGTGGACCCCACGGATTCAAGAGGTGGCCCCCGCCCACTTAACACGACACTTGGCGTGGCACTTTGTTCCGTGTGGCACTTTGCTCCGTGAGCAAGAACCGGGTCCCGACATTCTCCCCACCTTTGAACAATGGTTCGTCCTCGAACCACAAACCTACTATTGAGGGACCAGCTCTGATACCAACTTTGTCACGACCCGAAAGAGCACGTGACTGGCCCTTGAACCATATGAAGTCTATAGGACTCCATCTGATCCAAGTAAGCCAAAAGCCCAGAAATCTAAAACCATTTTTAGGAATAAGTAAAGAAACTGGTTTAAAAGAGTGAAGAAATACATGTTTGAAATCAAGATTTTTAAATAACTAAGCCGAATATGCATTTTAAAACAGTAAAGTCTTTTCTAAAAATTTCGGCAGAGTTTCTTTTGTAAACTGGCCCCGAATGGGGTACAACAAGGATAACAATATATGCAATGATAAAGGCATCCCCAAGCGGGAGCTAGCTCTTCGTCAAATGACGGCCACAACCACACAAGCAATAAGAATATACAACGCCGAAAGGCGAGGGTCAAACCAAAAGAACTCAAAAGCAACAAGAAAACCGCAATACTACTAAGCGCGACTCTAAGGTCGAATAATACATCACTAAAGTCTAGGTCTGAAACAATATACAAGTTTTGGTTGATGGAAATTCTAGATACAATGAATAAATAAATACAATGGTGGTTCTTGATGCGAAAGAATCCACCTACCAAAAGCAATTCACCCGCAAGAAAGTAGTGTGCCAGAAATGCCGCAATGGAACCTGTACGGCAGAACCTGCAAGAACTGTGGCACAACGGGGGTGAGTTGCCAACTCGTGAATAGAAATATCTACAAGCAGAAACCGAATGCAAGACATAAACCTAGGTCAACAATCAGTAATATAACCACAAGAGTACATCTGAAGTATGATAAGGTGGCAAGGTAACATCTAAATATGTATGTAGTGCCAGGTACTCAGGTAATAACATGTCATCAGTATAAGGTATGTCTGCATGAAGTAAATATGATGAAGTATCAAGGATATAAATACACATATATTAGCGTCCCATACCACTAATATTGGTGTAAGGGTATATATAACAGCGCCCTCATACCCTGTTATATATACAAATGAAGTATGATCAGTGTAAATCCAGTCTGTATATGATCCATGTCTGTATATATGTGGAACCCGTCCACCCGTCACCCAATGACAATAAGCATCATGTATGCAATATGAGGATATAAAAAAATCATGGAAAAACATCATGAAACCCGTGCCTAGCATCGACACGTAAATCCTTATCCATCGGGCTCCGTCGGTCCGGATCGGCCCGCGGGCTATGTCTGCGGAATCGGCCCTCGGCCCCGGCAGTACGCCCATCTCTCAACTCCGGTCGATATCCTCCAGATATCCGCCGAGCTCAAATACAATCACCGGTAGGTACTCGCCCGCCTCCAGGCTCAATCGGCAAAACCCATCGATCATCTTGCTGAGGGGAACCATACCGGGCCCACCACGAACCCGCAAACGGATCATCCACTCCTCGAATCGGGTTTCAAGCACACGTCTCAGCACCGAGAAAACGCGTGGTGGACGCACCAAAATATCATATCACGAGGTACCGGGTTTTTCAAAATAGAGCATCCTTTCTTAAATAATCTCACGATCCTCAAAATCAGAAATCACATGAAAATCCAACATCAAGAAGTAAATCCAATGCGATGTGCTATGCAATCAATCCATGATGTATGCGACATGTAAAGAAAGGTAATCATATCAGAAGTCATGCAACAGTACTACAGTGTAGTGGCATGGCAATTATCGATGATGAAGTGTGTGAGCCGGCAAATAGTGTACGTGGAACATACGCATCATCGATAATGGTGCTGGTGTCCTAACAGCATGATAATAATATAGCAATAAACATATTCCAGCAATGCGAATAGCATGAATATGCGGAAATCAAATAGTCAACACCACAGTGAAGAATCTACTATGCAAACTACAGATCTAAGTATCAGATCAATCAGGAGGGGTAGGTGTGGAAACCACCTAAATCTGAGTCGATAAATATAGATGTACTAGTCGGTGATCCCGCCTCAATAATATATCGTAGGACATCCTCGAGTTATGAGTGCGGATATATCATCAATATCGGCTCGTACGGTAAATCATCGTACGGCATCCCAATAGCTGGGTACGGGTCAACATCTCACTATCTCATCACATAACAGGTATCACTATCATCAGATCATATAATCTGGGGTACTACTCAATGTCTAGTACAAATCGATACCATCAATAAAGTATGCATGCGGGGGTAAACACACATCCCAAGCCCGCAAGAATCACAAGTCATATCCCAAATATGAATCATATCAAATCACCGATCTCGCGGCACAAAGCCCACATCATCGACTCATCTCCAAAGTCATCCCATATCATCAAACACAGTACAAGTATAATGAATATGCAAGGTTGTGCGTGCTGGTGTACCTCTATCCTAGAGCTCGCAACTAGGAACTACGCTAGTTATTTCTATCTCTAACTAACCATAACACACTACAACTATCACGTAAATAAACTATATAGTATACTATCTACGGACTGCGGGGGTGCTATACGCCATCCACCCGACTTCCCCCTGTAGATATAATCTACTCACCTTGCATCATCATTTGCGGACGTAACCACGTATTTTGCTTGTCGTCCCGAAGTCTTCATGAGTACCTACACATCAAAGTGTCGTATATGCGCATTAAAACCAAATCCAAGCTAAAACGGCATACGAAATCCAAAACGATACGATAAGGGGCCTATAGGTGAGAACCTATGGCACGCCTTCAAAACCATCAATAAATCCTCTATATCATCGTATAAACGCCAAATAGTCGAGGCAAAACAAAATCCACAATTGCAGAATAAAAAATACGGAATACGGAAACACGAATCCAAAACAGCAACTTAGGAAATATGTCCCAGATTTCACCCTAGATGGAATCAGTCAAAACTAGAAGTACCCAGGGTCAATACTAGAGGAAATAGGGCCATGCACAGAAAACGAGGCAATTCCTCTCTGCTCTGGCCGCAAATTGCGGCCAGAATGGGAAATTTGGCGGCCGTACGGATGAGTTGGGGGCTAGGGTTTGGGGTGTTGGTTCAATGGTGCCTGCACATGTCACTGTCCACTCAATTTTATTTTAGGGTGTCTCGGGTGATAGCAGATTCAAATTAACCTTCACAGATTTCATAATTTCCCCGATATCGGTTTCTAAAATCCATATTCTTGGTTAAGCTTCAGGTTTTGGGTTCCAATTCATACACTAGGGTGTTGGTAAAACCTCTACTGAGCTCAATTTCATAATACAACACCAATTTCCTCAAACCCTAACTTGGTTATCCTCAAGTCCATAATATCGCACAATATCGATTCAAAACTAAACATGGGGTATAAGTAATACTAAAACTAAGCTAATGGTTCAGTAATTACCTCATTTGGCAACTCAAGAAAATTCTTGAGTTGCCCCTAGTGTCCCAAATCCTTGCTTCTTTAGCTCCAAGTGTAGATCTAGGGATTGTGCACATTTTTAATGAAATGGATGTGTGGTTTTGGTGTAGTTTTTGAGATGATTTGAGGGTTTGAAGGTGGAGGAAGGTGGAGGAAGGGGGAGGAAGAAGCAGCAGCAGCAAGCAAAGGGAGAGGGAGAGAAATGAGGGGGGAAAATGGCTAAGGGTTTGGTCAAATGAAGCCCATACCTCACTCTCTCACCTACCCTCATTTCTTTATCACTTTCTCTTTTCTTTTCCTTATTTTCTTTTCTTTTAAAACTCTTCTCACATAAATAGTAACCCAAAACAAACCATGGCAATAAAAATGTAACACAAGTGTGAAAAAGTGATATGTGCATGTTTTGCACAAAATTGCCAAAAACCCGATTAGCGATTTTTAATCGCGATTAGCACTAATTAAGCATATAACTAATTAATTAAACTTAGAAATGGCATAATTCTCTAATTTACCCTATTTTAGAATTTTCCATAATTTTCCTCAAATTTTTCCTATTTATTTGCATTTAATAATACCAAAATATTAAAATATTCAATAAAATAATATTAAATTATAAAAATTCCCAAAATTAATATTTTATCTTTTTGAAAATGTTACACTGTAATATGAAACATGGGATACTTGATTTAAAATACAGGTGTGATATTTATTTAAATAGGTATATAATGAGTTATATAGCATGTAGCAAGATTAACTTGCCTAGACGGAACAAGAACGGATGTGTACGGAACGTCCTTCGTCGGCGAAATGTCGCGACGCGCGCATGATACACGGAACGGTTCCAAACAACGCACGAAGGTGATCACGCAAGTCAGGCACGTTCACTGGATCGCTCGGATCGTCAGCGACGAGTACGGTTCCGGCGGTGATCACCGGAATCAAGAAACAAGATCAAGAAAAAGAAAGAAGAAAGAAGAAGAGGCTGTATATTAAATAAGGAAAGAAAAAAATAAATAAAAAAAATATATATAAATATATATATATATATATATATATATATATATATATATATATATATATATGCAGAGGAGAGAGAGAGAGAGAGAAAGGGGTTGTTATTAAGGTTTAGATTTTAATTTAAAAAGATTTTGTAAGTTATAAATATTTTAAACTGTTAGATTTAATAAAGATATTAAATGAAATAAAATTGGATTTTCTGGTAAATACAAATTTAGTCCAAAATACGCCCGGGCCGGGTCTAAAATTCAGTTTAAAAAATATACATGTCGACCAAAACTTAAATTGGATGTCCGAGTAACGAAAATGCATACCCCTAAGAACGGATGCACGTACATGCGCGTAGCCATCCAAACAAGTCTGTTTCACTGAACGGGGCGAGAACAAGATGCGCGGATGCTACGACAAGGTCAGGGGTATCATGCAGGCCATACTAGATATTTTTAAAATATTTTACTTGACTTTAAATATTATATTAAAAAAATGCAGATGCCAGATAAAATACCAGTATGCAGTAAAAAATGAAAATGCACGAATCCATGTAACAGGTCAGGATAAATCATAAACATGAATCAAGACAGATTTCAAGCAAGCGGTTCGGGTAAAATGCAAATACAAATGTTAAAATACTATTCGCACCCAAAACATAGTAAATCAGGAAAATACCATAAATAAAGAAATACTTGACTAGAACTGGTATAAATGAACTAGGGTGTTACATTATACCCATCTACAAAAAGAATTTCGTCCTCGAAATTCCAGGAACAAGAAAATATAAACAAACATGAATCTACAAGAATAGGTATGGAAACTTCTGTCGAATCTCGTCTTCACGTTCCTAAGTCGATTCTCCGTGCGAGCGATTCCCCCAAGAAACAAGTACGAGTGGGATAACCTTGTTCTTAAGGACTTTTTCTCTTCGATCAACAATCGACATCGGTCGTTCCTCAAAGGTCAAATCCTCTCTTACAGTCAGCTCCGAATGATCCAGCTTGTGTGTTTCATCTCGAACAAACTTACGGAGTTGAGATACATGAAACACGTCATGAACATTTGTCAAAGATTGTGGTAAAGCCAATCGATTAGCCACATCTCTAACACGCTCCAAAATCTCGAAAGGCCCCACGAATCGAGGACTAAGCTTGCCTCGACTCCCAAAATGAATCATTCCTCTAGTAGGTGATATCTTCAAGAATACCAGATCACCAACAGCAAACTCTAGAGGTCTTCTCGATGTGTCGGCCTAACTCTTCTGTCGATCTTGTGCTGCCTTCATGTGATTTTGGATGGTATTAACCTTCTTAACTGTTTGTTGTTGGATATATGTATGCCCTAGAGGCCATTATGTGATAGTTGATGTATCTATACATGTATATATATTCAGTTTACATTCTTGCTCGACATGGTAGTATGCTATCTGGTTTCTCTTTATCTAACATGTTGATTTGATCATGCTTTTATTTCATTCATACATGCTGATAAAGCCCTAAGGATATCGGCTTGACTACTCTGATTATGATGCAGATCATACTAGTGGGACATCTGTAGTCTATAAGCATATCCTGAAATGTCCCTAGTCGCAGGTGTATCGAGACGGGGCATCGATATACCAGAGTAGACTAGCGTATATGATACTAGGCCCATGTGATGGGCGACGGATGTTCCCACATTCGTCGATGTTTGACATCAAGATCATATACGGGTGCTCAGTGGTGACTGGGTACACTGGACGGACTCGCCGAGAACTCCTATATGGTATTATATCTATCGTCGAATAGCAGTTCTCAGGTGACACTGGTACAGGTTAGTCTGTAGACCCGAGATCGTCATGGAGTCTTGTGTGTTCTCCCACTGTATTTTGATTGCCACCCTACCACGGCTCTACTGAGTCATGCAAACAGGTGGCCATTGGGTACAGTCCCGAGACACACGAAGGCAATGAGCGATAGGAGGGGTTTCGTCTCTCCCGGTATTGGGAGTTGATGCTGTGCTGTGCTCGACTGGTTATAACAGCAAGTCCCTGGCCAGGGCTGCTGAGATTTACTGATAAGTGTTATCAGTAGTTTCTCGATCTGTTATAGACCATTCACCGACACGACTTATTGAGTTATTGGGGTCGACGTGACCATCCCTAGGCTCGATATGCAGCATATCTGACGAAGAGACCGGACTGTACGGTAGTGTTGCCAGATGGCTCGATGGGAGTTGTAGCAGGTTCGCTTGTTGTCTTCTGATCGTTCAATACCCGGGTGGCCGTTACGTTTAGCTGACCTCTTGCGGCTTGAGGGCACTTGATATGATCATTACCCTCTGCCGGAGTATTGACGAGTCTTAGAGTCCCACAGAGGAGTTACCCAGTCCAGGCGAAACGTTGTGGTGCGCATATGCGATATGCGCATACACCCGATTGAAACGTGCGTATATGATACCGAACATTGATCGGGTGAATTGCTTTTGGTGGGGTCATATGAGATATGACCGGATTGATAAATCAAGTGTTGATTTATCATTTAACCATAAGTTGTCTCACTTGAAACTTTTCTAGGGTTTGATGGATGTATGCATGCATGAATGTGTTTCTATTTTTCTTTTCTAGTTTCATGCACATGAAGATGTACATACATGTACACATACATACATCAAACCATCATGGTTGATTATATATGGAAATGGTGGCAATATAAGCTTCACACCATAGATTAAATTATGGATAATTATTTAATTTTGTTTTTAAAAGAAAATGAAAAAGGAAAGGATAATTATGATAGTTTCTACATGCTTCTTCTAACCTAACCATGTTCACCTACCACTAAACCATGGTTATCTTTTCCTTTATCATTCTAAACCCAAGTTAAATTAATCATCCATCTTTTAATCATGGTTGGAGTCAAGAAGGATTAAATATATATAGTGATATTTATTTTCTTTTTAAGGTTAACCAATGGGTTATCATTTTATCTCTTGAAAGAAAAGGCCACCATTTTCATCCTCCTTCTTCTTCTTCTCTCTAGTTCTTTTCTAGTGAGTGATACACAACAAAAGAAAGGTTTTTGAAGTGAGATTCAAAGCCACAACAACATTCTACACAAGCTTAGCCGTTTTGTTTAGAGTGTTATCTTCGGTTTGACGAAGTAGTGAGCTTGGACGGATATCTCCGCGGTGGATCATCGTGGACACAAAAGGACACCAAGAGGACCTCGTCTCAACACCAAAGAGCCTAAGGAGCGAATCAAAAACGGGAGCTACAAAGGTTGTAGCATTCAAACCCTAATTTTTGTTAGCTTAAAGTTTTATAAACCTAACTTTCTAGGATCGATTCCTATGCTTGTTAGTTTAGCACCATAAAAATGAAAACTTTAGGTCATGTGATGCTTGTAATCTCTTCATAGGGTGCTAATCTAACCTTACATTGGTATCAGAGCCGACCTAGATCGTTAGGCGCCCTTTTTGCGAAGTGATAAGTCCGATCGAAACATAATACGGAAATATAGGATGCTTTCTGGAAATTTTTTTAAAACTGATCTTTTTCAGAATTAAAAATTCTCAAAAAATAGAGCAGGTAAAAATTAAGAGATCTGGAAAATTCGTACCCATGAACAGTAAAGTTGACCGCGGAAGCGCGGCATAAGCTTGCTTGTGCCGCGCTTCCGCGGCGATATGAGGGGCTCTCTGGTAATTTTTTGCACAGTAATTTTCTTTACCTGCTACAGTACATTTTGAGAGTATTTAATCTGAATCTGATGTTGAAAATTCTGGAGGTAGTTTTGAACTCGTTGTTTCGATCGGAATTTTCATTTCGTATTTCTTTTCCGGGTAAACTAGAAAGTATTGAAGTGTTTGAACGATTATCATTCACTCAATATTCACGGGGTTTAAATAGCTTGGAGATGTGTGCAAGTCTTTTTGCGGTGGTCCCTCTAGAAGACAACAAACCTTAACTCGATTATGTGACCGTCTCGAACTGCCCTTTGAACCTTAGGGTTTGGGACAGTACGGCGTGCCACATGTGAGGCGTTGGCTTGACCCTTCTACGGCTGGACCGCCGCTACTGTGTCACACTCCGGATCTTTGAACCCTGCTCAAGTGTTGAGCTTTAGTGAATCTTGGGTGCTTGACAGTTCGTTCGAAAACTTTAATACTGTCTGTTTATCTGGATTGTGATACAATATGTGGAATTCAAATTGTGTAGACATGAAATACGAAATATGTGATATTTCGCATTTATGATGTCTAATGAGAATCTGGATTCCAAATATTGTAGTTTTTCACTTTCTTTTTTGCGACCGTAAGTGTAGTATGTTAGATATCGCCGGTTTCGTTGCTATACATCAACGACAATCGGGGTACGCATACTTGCTTACGTTGATGATATATGATATTATGTGTTGCTGAGATATGATGTGCAGGATTGTCGCGATCGAATAGCCGGGGGGTTTTTGTGAGATGAGAGTTTTTATATTTTCATTCATGTAAATTCAAATGTAATGTAATATTCTTTTATTTGGAGCACTTCCAGGTTGCGGTTGTGTCACCAGTGTTGTATATTATTTACTTTTCCGCATTAGGTTGGACCCAAGGAGGGGAGCACAGGTGACCGGGTTCTGGGGTTCAGTGGGAGGCCATCTCGAGGAGTCGAGACCGGGTCTCCTAAACTCCAGGATTGGTAGGGTCACTTGCTGCTCTCGTAGGGGTCCAGGGTGTGGGCTTGGCTATTCATCGCGACTGTGGAATCCGTATTTTCTATTCTGGCTAAATACTAAATACGGACGTCCTAGTATATCCCACGTTATATCTATATTTCTGCTGCCTGTGTTCTGTGATATCTGAGACGAATGACTTATTATATATATGATATATAGTAGACGTTGCTTATGTTTTACACCCGCGCTAGTCCCGTTCCGGTATGCCGTTAGTTAAGTAACCTAACGGTGCATAGCGGAACATTGCGGCGAATGCGGATGGCATAAGTGTACGTGTTATTTTCGTTTCTTTTCTGTGATTGGCTTAAGGACTTAAATGATGGGATTACATTAATGTGATTAATGTAAAGAAAATAAACCTAAAAGATGTTGTAAAATCAGATTTAAAAACTACTCGGCTATTTATGAAAAAGCTATATTTCAAAAACTGCGGAGCTTAAGCCACTCCTTTTGAAAACTGTTTGATTCTACAACGATATCAAGTTCAAAGCGTTAAAGATTTTCTTAAAAATCATTCGCAACCCTCCGTCATTTTAGGAAGTAGAGTACTTAGTATTCGTGCTACGTTTGTTGACTTTAGTTAAGGCGTAGTGTACGGTAGCTGAGTGATGTCTTCCTACAATGCATATGATGCAGATTAATTAGGACATTCATGCGACTTTGTTGACCATAGTTAAGGGTCAAATGGGTGGGTCTAATTGATCAAGAAATGACGGGTAGAACTTGACTGGTACTTATGATTTGTTGACCATAGTTAAGGTCATAAGTACTAGGGGTAAAAATTACATCGGGAATTTCAAGTGTTGAAATTTGCAATGAGATTGCATACCTTCCATGTGATGGTTGGATCCCGATCCCACTGTGGGCAATAGTTGCTCCTAGGAGAGTTTTACAGTTTGCAATTAGCTAACTCATTAGGTGTCTAGAAAGGTGTTAACGGGGCTCCGCCTCTGGGAAAACGAGGTTTACTCTAATTAGGTCCGTGCGAAAGCACGGGGAACCTCCCTCAAAGTACCGACACTGGCCTGGCTGAACGGTTAGCGAAGTTGTAGACTGTAATTAATCCTGGCTAGTTTTTCTTTTTAAGGTTTGAAAGAAAAACTTGATAAAAAGCAGTGGGAAACATCGATTAGACAAGATAATAAACCAATCTAATCTGTGCAAGAGCTTTCGCTGAGTGTATTCTTTTCTCTCTCTTAATGGCAGATACCAAATGACTGGACTTAAGCTTCTATTAGATAAGAACAAACTGAATGGAACCAACTATAAAGACTGGCTAAGGAATCTGAAGATCGCCTTGACATATGATAAAGTATCATATGTCCTCACGGCTTCAGCCCCGCACGTCCCAGGCCCAAAATCCTCAGTTGCGGACATTGAAGTCCGCAAGACATGGGACGCTGACTGTGCCATGGCAAAATGCCTCGCGCTTGCATCGATGGACAACATACATCAAAAGCAGCACGAGGACATGGACATTCACGGGATTTTACTCCATACAAAGGAGTTGTATGGGGAGCAGTCCCGCGTATTACGATACGAGGCATCAAAGAAACTGTTTCACATGCGGATGGCCCCTGGCACACCAGTAGCAGACCATGTTTTGAAGATGATAGCTCTTATAGAAGAGCTTGAGGACCTCGGATGGACTATGGACAATGAACAATATATCGATATTATTCTGCAGTCCCTCCCCTCCACCTTTGCTCAGTTCATAGTGAACTTCAACATGCATGGCATGGAGAAGGATCTCCCTGAACTCCTTAATATGTTAAGGAGTGCAGAGAGCACTATGAAGTCGGCAAAGACTCCCGTTATGACGATTGGACAATCTTCTTCTTCTCGCCCGAAAGCTAAGGCCAAGGGAAAGAAAAAGAAGAAACCCACTAATCCTAAGGGTGGAGTCAAAAAGGCGAAGGGAAAGGGAAAGTCCACGGCTGGAGACCCAGGGAAAGGCGAGTGTTTTCATTGCCACAAGACAGGACACTGGAAGCGCAACTGCACAGAATACCTAAGTCTCAAGAAGAAGCATGGTGATGCTTCCGCTTCAGGTGCGTTTGTGACTGAAAACTGTTTTTCTATAAACTCTGCTTCCTGGGTATTGGATACCGGTTCAGGTTCTCACATTTGCAATTCTATGCAGGGGTTGAGAAATAGCAAGGTTTTGAAGACAGGTGACCATACTCTCCGTGTTGGAAATGGTTCCAATGTACATACAGTCGCAGTGGGAGAGTATCACTTGGGGTTGCCGTATGGATGTATTTTGATTTTGAATCCATGTTATTTTGTACCTGATATGTTGTGTAATATTATATCTGTTTCTTTGTTGGACAATGAAGGGTATAATTTTGTATTACAAAACAATGTTATGAACATTTACCTGAATCAAATGTTGATTGGGTGTGGTACACTTAATAACGGAATATATGTCCTAAATCAACACACAGTTTTCAGTATACAACACACTAATAAAAGAAAACTTTCAGAATTAAATGAAGCTTTTCTTTGGCATTGTAGACTTGGTCATATTAACGAGACAAGACTAAACAAGTTACACAAAGATGGATATTTAAATCCTTTTGAATATAAATCTTATGCGACTTGCCAGTCTTGTATCAAGGGTAAAATGACCAAAACTCCGTTTACCGGACACGGAGAAAGAGCTACTCAACTCCTGGGCCTCATACATAGTGATGTATGTGGGCCTATGTCTACACAGGCTAGAGGCGGTTTTTCATACTTCATTACATTCACCGATGATTTCTCAAGATTCGGTCATGTATTTTTATTAAAGCATAAGTCCGACGCTTTCGAGAAGTTCGTTGAATATAAACAAGAAGTAGAAAAACAAACCGGCTTGAGTATTAAGATGCTTCGATCAGATCGAGGTGGTGAGTATCTCAGTACAGAATTTGCAAACTTCTTAAAAGAGAATGGGATTCTCTCTCAGCTCACTCCGCCTTACACACCACAGCACAACGGTGTGTCAGAACGACGGAATAGGACCCTATTAGATATGGTCCGATCCATGATGAGTGACGCTGAGTTACCAGTCTCGTTTTGGGGACATGCGTTGGAGACTGCAGCGTTTCTGCTAAACAGGGTTCCGACCAAAGCTGTGTCTACCACGCCATATGAGATATGGAATGGGAAGAGACCATCTCTTAAGAGAATTAAGATTTGGGGTTGCCCGGCCTATGTTAAAAAGCAGAATCCGGACAAACTCGAGACACGGTCAGTCATGTGTAACTTTGTGGGATATCCAAAGAATTCTTATGGGTATCTGTTCTACCACAAGGAGGAACAAAAAGTGTTTGTTTCTCAGTATGCCACATTCTTGGAAAAAGAGTTTTTTACGGATAGAGATGATGGCAAGGTGGTAGATCTAGAAGAGGTTCTAGAGACACAAACTACGAATGACGATTTGGTCGAACCGGCTGTTGCAACAGAAACTGAAGAACCTCGGCCACTCCGGAGGTCTGGTAGGACTTCTCGCCCACCGGAGAGGTACTACGGTTTCCTCATTGATGGTGACAGAGAAGACTGTATCATAGATGATGATGATCCTACCAGTTTTCAGCAAGCTATCACGAGTGGTGACTCTGTGAAGTGGCTGGATGCCATGAGATCCGAAATGGAGTCTATGTACACCAACAAAGTATGGACTTTGGACGTTGTACCCCCTGGGGTAAAACCTGTAGGGTGCAAATGGATCTTTAAAAGAAAGATTGGTGTGGATGGGCAGGTAGAGACCTATAAGGCAAGACTTGTGGCGAAAGGTTTTCGTCAAAGACCAGGATTGGACTATGACGAAACTTTTTCGCCCGTAGCCATGCTTAAATCTATTCGGATCCTACTTGCTATTGCTGCTCACTACGACTATGAAATCTGGCAGATGGACGTTAAAACAGCATTTCTAAATGGAGATTTAGAAGAATGCGTTTATATGGATCAGCCAGAGGGCTTCATTGACAGTGGGAGCAACGAGAAAGCATGTAGATTGCTTAAATCCATATATGGGTTAAAGCAGGCATCTCGGAGTTGGAACATCTGTTTCGATGATGTTATCAAAGAGTTTGATTTCATCAAAAATCCAGATGAACCTTGTGTTTATAGGAAGGCTGTAGGAAGAGCTGTCACATTCCTCGTATTGTACGTGGATGACATTCTTCTGATAGGAAATGATATTCCTATGCTACAGTCGGTCAAATCATTCTTATCACTGAGGTTCTCCATGAAGGACCTGGGTGATGCCACATACATCCTGGGCATAAGGATCTATAGAGATAGATCCAAAAAGTTATTGGGATTGTCCCAAACCAGGTACATCAACACCATCCTAAAAAGGTTTAGTATGGAAGACTCCAAGCGGGGTGCCTTACCCGCTTGCCATGGAGTCACTCTCTCCAAGGATTCTTGTCCAAAGACTGATGAAGAGAGAGCTCGCATGACCATTATACCTTATGCTTCGGCAGTAGGGTCTATAATGTATGCGATGTTATGTACACGCCCAGATGTAGCTTATGCACTTAGTGTTGCAAGCAGGTATCAATCCAACCCAGGGGAGAACCACTGGACAGCTGTGAAGAACATTCTTAAGTACTTGCGAAGGACTAAAGAATTGTTCTTGGTGTATGGTAATAAAGATCTCCAAATGGAGGCCTTTACCGATTCGAGCTTCCAGAGCGATAAGGATGACAGCAAATCTATCTCAGGATTTGTATTCACTCTCAATGGAGGGGCGGTAAGTTGGAAGAGTTCCAAACAAGATACCGTTGCAGACTCTACGATGGAAGCTGAGTACATTGCTGCAAATGATGCCGCCAAGGAAGCCGTCTGGATGAAGAAGTTCGTCTCGGAGCTAGGAGTAGTTCCAACCATTATTGATCCAATACCTTTGTATTGTGACAATAATGGGGCGATGGCGTTAGCCAAGGAACCCAGATCCCATCAGCGATCCAGACACATCCTGAGGCGCTTTCATTTGATCCGGGAGATTGTAGATCGCCGCGAGATCGAGATTAAGAGAGTAGACACAAAGAACAACGCCGCGGATCCATTCACCAAGGCCCTCCCTCAGCCGCAGCATGAGCGACTCTTTGAGATGTTGGGTATGAGATACGCCAATAACTGGCCTTAGTGCAAGTGGGAGATTGTTGGATATATGTATGCCCTAGAGGCCATTATGTGATAGTTGATGTATCTATACATGTATATATATTCAGTTTACATTCTTGCTCGACATGGTAGTATGCTATCTGGTTTCTCTTTATCTAACATGTTGATTTGATCATGCTTTTATTTCATTCATACATGCTGATAAAGCCCTAAGGATATCGGCTTGACTACTCTGATTATGATGCAGATCATACTAGTGGGACATCTGTAGTCTATAAGCATATCCTGAAATGTCCCTAGTCGCAGGTGTATCGAGACGGGGCATCGATATACCAGAGTAGACTAGCGTATATGATACTAGGCCCATGTGATGGGCGACGGATGTTCCCACATTCGTCGATGTTTGACATCAAGATCATATACGGGTGCTCAGTGGTGACTGGGTACACTGGACGGACTCGCCGAGAACTCCTATATGGTATTATATCTATCGTCGAATAGCAGTTCTCAGGTGACACTGGTACAGGTTAGTCTGTAGACCCGAGATCGTCATGGAGTCTTGTGTGTTCTCCCACTGTATTTTGATTGCCACCCTACCACGGCTCTACTGAGTCGTGCAAACAGGTGGCCATTGGGTACAGTCCCGAGACACACGAAGGCAATGAGCGATAGGAGGGGTTTCGTCTCTCCCGGTATTGGGAGTTGATGCTGTGCTGTGCTCGACTGGTTATAACAGCAAGTCCCTGGCCAGGGCTGCTGAGATTTACTGATAAGTGTTATCAGTAGTTTCTCGATCTGTTATAGACCATTCACCGACACGACTTATTGAGTTATTGGGGTCGACGTGACCATCCCTAGGCTCGATATGCAGCATATCTGACGAAGAGACCGGACTGTACGGTAGTGTTGCCAGATGGCTCGATGGGAGTTGTAGCAGGTTCGCTTGTTGTCTTCTGATCGTTCAATACCCGGGTGGCCGTTACGTTTAGCTGACCTCTTGCGGCTTGAGGGCACTTGATATGATCATTACCCTCTGCCGGAGTATTGACGAGTCTTAGAGTCCCACAGAGGAGTTACCCAGTCCAGGCGAAACGTTGTGGTGCGCATATGCGATATGCGCATACACCCGATTGAAACGTGCGTATATGATACCGAACATTGATCGGGTGAATTGCTTTTGGTGGGGTCATATGAGATATGACCGGATTGATAAATCAAGTGTTGATTTATCATTTAACCATAAGTTGTCTCACTTGAAACTTTTCTAGGGTTTGATGGATGTATGCATGCATGAATGTGTTTCTATTTTTCTTTTCTAGTTTCATGCACATGAAGATGTACATACATGTACACATACATACATCAAACCATCATGGTTGATTATATATGGAAATGGTGGCAATATAAGCTTCACACCATAGATTAAATTATGGATAATTATTTAATTTTGTTTTTAAAAGAAAATGAAAAAGGAAAGGATAATTATGATAGTTTCTACATGCTTCTTCTAACCTAACCATGTTCACCTACCACTAAACCATGGTTATCTTTTCCTTTATCATTCTAAACCCAAGTTAAATTAATCATCCATCTTTTAATCATGGTTGGAGTCAAGAAGGATTAAATATATATAGTGATATTTATTTTCTTTTTAAGGTTAACCAATGGGTTATCATTTTATCTCTTGAAAGAAAAGGCCACCATTTTCATCCTCCTTCTTCTTCTTCTCTCTAGTTCTTTTCTAGTGAGTGATACACAACAAAAGAAAGGTTTTTGAAGTGAGATTCAAAGCCACAACAACATTCTACACAAGCTTAGCCGTTTTGTTTAGAGTGTTATCTTCGGTTTGACGAAGTAGTGAGCTTGGACGGATATCTCCGCGGTGGATCATCGTGGACACAAAAGGACACCAAGAGGACCTCGTCTCAACACCAAAGAGCCTAAGGAGCGAATCAAAAACGGGAGCTACAAAGGTTGTAGCATTCAAACCCTAATTTTTGTTAGCTTAAAGTTTTATAAACCTAACTTTCTAGGATCGATTCCTATGCTTGTTAGTTTAGCACCATAAAAATGAAAACTTTAGGTCATGTGATGCTTGTAATCTCTTCATAGGGTGCTAATCTAACCTTACAGTTTGCACGATCAAATCCGGTCCCAACAATCTTCGTTCTCCAACATCATCCCAACAAACGGGTGAGCGACATTTGCGACCATACAATGCTTCGAATGGAGCCATCTGAATAGTCGCCCGAAAACTGTTATTGTACGAAAACTCCACCAAATTTAGATGATCCTCCCAAAAACCCTTGAAGTCCAACATGCAAGCTCTCAACTTGTCTTCAAGAGTTTGGATCGTTCTCTCCGACTGGCCATCTGTCTGAGGATGATAAGCGGTGCTAAATTTCAATCGCGTCCCCAGACTTTCCTATAAACTCCTCCAGAAGTGCGATAAGAATCGGGTGTCACGATCGAAAACGATGCTCACAGGTACTCCATGCAATCTCACAATCTTCTGCATGTATCGTTCTGCCAACGCTTCCGTTGATTGACCAACTCGAAATGGTATGAAATGAGCTGCCTTGATCAATCGATCAACAATCACCCAAACTGCATTGTTTCCCTTTGGACTCCGCGGTAAAGCTGTCACGAAATCCATAGTTATATGTTCCCACTTCTATTGAGGAACCGGAAGTGGTTGCAATAAACCAGCTACCCCTTGATGTTCAGCCTTAACTTACTAACACACCAAGCACTTCGCTACAAAGTGGGCAATCTCCCTTTTCATGCCTTCCCACCAGAAATGATGTCGTAGATCACGGTACATCTTCGTGCGTCCTGGATGTACGGAATATGCGGAACTGTGTGCCTCCTCAATAACTTCTTCATGAATGTCTCCTTTTGGCACACACAAACGGCTACCATACCGCAACGAACCATCTTCATGAATCAACAAGTCCGTTCGAAGTCCAGCTTCAACCTGTTCTCGAAACTTCTGCAATCTTAGGTCCTGTGATTATGCTGCTTTAATATTATCGATCAACGACGACTGTACTTGCAGCTGCATCAACTGTCCCAAAGAATGCGGTAGCACGATCTCCAACTCGAATCTCCGAAAATCTTCAACAAGTTCCTTCTGTGCAGTCAACATCCGAATTGCTGGTAACCGACTAAGCGTATCCGGCACTACATTAACTTTCCCCGGATAGTACTTAAGATCAAGATCGTAGTCACCCATCAGCTCCAACCATCTACGCTGCCTCATATTAAGCTCTTTCTGTGTGAACACATACTTTAGGCATTTGTGATCGGTGAATACTTCGACCCTTTCGCCTAATAAGTAGTGTCTCCAAATCTTCAAAGTGAAAATTACAGCTGCTAGCTCCAAATCATGAGTTGAGTAATTCTTCTCATGGATCTTCAATTGTCTTGATGTGTAAGCTATAACTTTCCCATGCTGCATCAAAACACATCCCAAACCTTTCCCAGATGCGTCGCTGTGAATCACCAATCCTCCGGAACCGTCTGGTACGGTCGAAATAGGAGCGGTTATCAATCTCTGCTTCAACGCCTCAAAAGATGGCGCACATCTATCCGTCCATACGAACGGTACTTCCTTGCACGTAAGCTTGGTCAAAGGCTCAGCTAAGCGAACAAAATTCTCCACGAACCTTCTGTAATATCCGGCAAGTCCAAGAAAACTTCTGATCTCTGCTATGTTCTTCGGAATCGGCCAATCTTGAACTGCTGCAATCTTTTCGGGATCAACGGCGATTCCATCTCCGGATACGACATGCCCCAAAAACTTCACTTCTTCAAGCCAAAACTCGCACTTGCTCTTCTTCGCATATAATCTTTCTCGTCTCATCGTCTGCAGTGCGATCTTCAAGTGTTCTGCATGCTCTTCAAGCTCCTCGAATAGACCAGAATATCAACGATGAACAGCACTATAAACTGGTCCAAGAACGGTGAAAAGATTCAGTTCATCAAGTCCATAAATATCACCGGTGCATTCGTGACTCCGAATGGCATCATTAAATACTTGTAATGTCCATACCGAGTTCGGAACGCAGTCTTGCAAATATCTTCTGATTTAACTCGAACTTGATGATATCGGGACCGCAAATCCAGCTTCGAGAATACCTTCGCGCCACTGAGTTTCTCGAACAATTCACCAATGCGAGGGATCAGGTACTTGTTCTTAATAGTCACCCAGTTTAATTCTCGATAATCGATGCACATCCTCCTTGTGCCATCTTTCTTCTTGACTAGAAGAACTGGAGCTCTCCAAGGTGAATTACTGCTTCGAATCCAACCCTTCTCTAGCAGTTCAGTAACCTGCTTCTTGACTTCTTCCAACTCCACTGGTGTCATTGGATAGTACGCCCTAAAGATTGGCACTGCACCAGGAATAAGATCGATCGCGAACTCCACATCTCGCTTTGGTGGTAAACCCGAGATATCCTCGAACACGTCCATGAACTCTCGAAATACAGCTGGCGCTTCCTCCTTATCAACTTCCATCGACGAAAGAACACTGTTTGTCGGCCTAGCCCTAAACTCGACTGGCCCGACAGAACTGCTTCCTTCAGCAAACTCCGGATGTCCGGGAATCTGGAAAAATCACTTTCTTTGCCCTACAATCAATGTGAGCATGGAAAGCGCCGAGAAAATCCATTCCCATGATAACATCATAACTGCCGGTATCGATCACCAAGAAATCTGTAAAACATGAACTGGTAAGCAATGAAACTGAGAGAACCAAGGAAATTCATGACCATGAAACAAGGAAATGAATCAAGACTAAGACTCCAAGTTACTTAAATAGAGTACCGTATTGTAACCATGCTGCAGTTCATAGTTACAATCACATAACTCCACTCAAGTCGCCCAAATCCTAGTATCAGAATCAAGGAACAGGGAGAAACAATAGGGATCCAAAAGATTTCAAGTAAAGATGCAAAGTGGTTTGCATATCTTCATGAAAAAGGATCAAGAGAAAGATAAGATTCAAGAATCACGATAACAATGTGGCAGGACATGTTCCTAATCACGAGTATTCTGATTCGTGTATTGGGTACAATACCCAACTACAAAAGAATCAAACCCGGTTAACCTAAAACATGGCTCTGATACCAAACAAACCCTATCACGCCCCGCTTTCCAGAGTGCGCTAAGATAGGCACGTGACAGAACTAACCATGCTACCTGTGGATAGGAAACATCCTTCCACAGTCACATTACGGCTGTCTAGAGATATCAAGAACAGTAAAAATAAAGTAAACTATCTAGTACATGTCCATGAGCCAGAATAAACGAGTCAAGAAATAATATGCGGAAGCAATAAATCCAATAAACAGTAAAATTTAGAAAGTACGGAAATAACTAAACTAACTGGATACTAACAGGATCCTCACTGCTCGGCCTAACGGCGGAAATACTTCTGCTCAGCCTGCGACAAAGGTAGAGGATCTGGACCATGCAAAACCCAGACGTCGGTGCGTCATAATATCAACAATAATATAATCAGGAGGTAGCAATACATGCAGGCACGAGTATGAAAAATAATAAAAGTAGAACAGTAACAAGTCATAAGTAACATGAATCTATGAACATTCGAAGTTTAAAGTTTGCTGCTGGAATTTCCCTGGAGAGCAGTTTAGAGATATTTTCATTTGCATTTTACGTTATATAAACAATTTATTTTGCAAGTAAATATTTCATAGAGTTATATTATTCTGAATTAGCTTCGTAACGAACTAAAGAACGTATACTAATGATTTTTCTATGATTTATAATGAATTTTATAAGGTAAGGTGTACAGCAAATTTCAGAGTTGTCGTATCCGCTTTTCAACGACGTTTCATGTGTAAACTGTTAGTTTTATGTATGCCCTAGAGGCCATTACTATACATGCGTTGTATATTGTAGTGGATGCTTGGACATATATAGGGAGGACTTTCTTGCTCGACATGATAGTATGCTATCTGGTTACACTTTTTCTTAACATGTACTCTGATTGTCTCTATGTCACATATTGATAAAGCCCTTAGGATGAGTACTTGACTGCCACGACTATGATGCAGATCATACTAGTGAGGACAGTGTGTTAGTTATATGTATGCCCTAGAGGCCATTACTGTACATTGGATGTATATTGTAGTGGATGCTGAGACATATATAGGTAGGACTTTCTTGCTCGACATGATAGTACGCTATCTGGTTTCTCTTTATCTTAACATGTATACTTTCTGTCTCTCTGATTACATGTTGATAAAGCCCTTAGGATGTGTACTCGACTTCCAGGACTATGATGCAGATCATACTAGTGGGGCCTGGGTAGTCAATGAGTGCATCCTTCATTGTTCCTAGTCGTGGGAATATCGAGACGGGGCATCGATATTCCAGAGTAGACTAGCGTATATCTTCTCGACCCATGCGATGGGCGATGGATGATCCCATATCCATTGGTGTTTGACATCGGAGATGGTATACGGGTGCTCGGTGGAGACTGGGTACACTGAACGGACTCGCCGAGAACTCCCAGATGGTATTATACCTCACGTCAGATGGCAGTTCTCTGGTGACACTGGTACAGCTTAGTCTGTTGACCCGAGATCGTCATAGAGTCTTGTGTGTCTCCCACTGTGCTTTGATTTCCACCCTACCACGGCTCTACTAAGTTGTGCAAACAGGTGGTTTTTGGGTACAGTCCCGATTCACATGGAGGCAATGAGCGATAGGAGGGGATTCGTCTCTCTCGGTATTGGGGGTTGATGTTGCGCTATGCTCGACTGGCCATAACAGGAAATCCCTGGCCAGGGTTACAGTGATATACTGGTAAGAGTTATCAGTAGTTTCACGAATGTTATGGATCTTACGTCGGCATGACTTATCAAGCTACTGGGGTCTGACGTTTACCACCCCTAGGAGAGATATGCGGCATATCAGACGAACAGACCGGACTATACGGTAAGTGTTACTGGTTGGATTCACAGGAGTGTGAGCGGGCTTGCTCGTCGATTTTCTGATCGCTCAATACCCGGGTGGCCGTTACGTTTAGCAGACCGCTTGCGGCTTGTGGGTGTTTGATATGATCATCATCTGCTACCGGCGTATTGACGAGTCTTTAGAGTCCTACACAGAGGTTTCCTGGCTCAAGCGAAACGAAATAGAAGCACATATGGGATATGTGCGGAACCTAGAATGATGCGTGTATGTGATACCGTATTTCATTCTCGTGATGTATGTGTCGAATGGTTGTATGCGATATAACCTAGTTATCGAATCAAGGATTGATTCGATAAGCCGATACATAGCACACTGGTCGGTTATATGCGATATGACCGGATCGTTAAATCAAGTATTGATTTAATGATTTAATGCATAATTGTATATTTGATATATTACTTTGCATTAACTAGTATTGGTTCACTTTAAATGGATTTTCTCATTTGGATTGTGCACATTGTATATGTGATATATTTTTGTGCACAAGATTGTATCATGTTTGATGATACATGCAAGCTTAGGTTTGTGTAAAGAATTAAACAATGGTTATGTTAGTGGTTAGGGTTTACTTTTATCTCATTCATTTATCTATTGATTTATCTATTTATTTCTTTTTGGAAAAGATAAAGAGAATGGTGGTTTTTTTGTAGTTTTGTGGAAACTTCATGAAATGTTGAAGTCTTGACCATTCTTGTTCTTTTCCTAAACCTAACCATTAACCCTAACCATGGTTTATTCTCTACACCTAACTATGGTTATTATCATGATAAGTATCATTTTATTTGATAATTTAGATATACTTATCATATTCTTTTTCTTCATCTTCTTCTTCTTCAACAAAAGAAAAAGCTTGCAACCTTTAATGGCAACTAGCCAAAACAAGTGAGAAATCCAAATCTAAAGTCTACCCATTTCCTATTTCTTCATCCTATACTACTTGCCATATAGTAGAGTGTGTTGTCTTCACAAGTTTCTTGACTTGGCGAAGGCGGAGCTCGAGTTTGTGATACCTCGACGTAGATCATCTTCGGCATCGAACCGACGATCAAGCCCGCCCATTTCTTCGATGAAGCCGATGCTAGACTTCGGGATTCGATTTGGACAACGGAGGGAGATCATCGTGGAGCTTAGGAAGTGGTGGACCGGATCTACAAAGGTTGTAGCCCCTTTCCTTTAGCTATATTTCTATTTACTTGCTTGCTTTGCCTATATACTTCTAGCCAACGATCCGTTCTAGGTTTTCTCGGCACCGTAATTTTTAGAAATTGGCATGTTTGATCACTTGTGAGACTCCATTAGAGTGCCTAGGAACCCTACACAGTGTAGTCGCCAAGTACATCCTTCAAATGTTCCTAGTCGTGGGAGTACCGAGACAGGGCATCGATACTCCAGAGTAGACTAGCGTATGCGCTTCTTGACCCATATGATGGGCGATGGATGATCTCATATCCATTGGTGTTTGACATCAGAGAAGGTATACGGGTGCTCAGTGAAGACTGGGTACACTAGACGAACTCGCCGAGAACTCCCAGATGGTATTATACCTCACGTCAGATGGCAGTTCTCTGGTGACACTGGTACAGGTTAGTCTGTAGAACCGAGATCGTCATAGAGTCTTGTGTGATTCCCACTGTACTTTGATTTCCATCATACCACGTCCAAGAGGGCGTGCAAAAAGGTGGCTTTTGGGTACAGTCCCGAATCACATGGAGGCAATGAACGATAGGAGGGGTTTCGTCTCTCCCGGTATAGGGAGTTGATGTTGCGCTGTGTTCAATTGGCTATAACTGGAAATCCCTGGCCACGGTTGCTGAGATTTACTGGAAAGTGTTATCAGTAGTTTCTCAAACTATTATGGACCTCATATCGACACTACTTATCGAGATATGCGACATATCAGACGAAGAGACCGGACTGTACGGGAGTGTTACTGATTGGATTCGCAGGAGAATGTACAGGCTTGCTTGTTGATCTTCTGATCGCTCAATACCTGGGTGGCTGTTACGTTTAGATAACCGCTTGCAGCTTATGAGTGTTTGATATAATCATCACCTACTGCCGGCGTATTAACGATTCTTTAGAGTCCTACACAGAGGTTTCCTGGCTCAGGCAAAACGGAGTAGGTGCACATATGTGATATATGCGGGACCGAGAACAATACGTGTATGTGATACCGTATTAGATTCTCGCGATATGTGATATCGGCCGAGTATATGTGATATAGCCGGATCATCGGATCAAGTGTTGATTCGATGAACTAATACAGATTATATTAGTCGGTTATTTATGAAATAGCCGGATTATCGGATCAAGTGTTGATTCGATAATTTAATGTATAATTATATATTTGATATATTAAATTGCATTAACTAATATAAGCTCACTAAAAGATTCTTTTTTCCACTCGGGTAATACATTGATATATATGCGATATATGTTAATTGTATTATTTTATTTTGTTACAAAATATATTATATATATGTGATATATAATATTGTAACAAGTTAAGGTTACAAATGCAACATGTTATGTGGAGTTTAAACATGGTTAGGGTTTGGATTAGGGTTAAGCTTTCTTGAAGCTTCTAGAAGCTTTGCTTTTTTTTTTTAACTAAAGATATTTTCTAAAGATATTTTAGTTGATATTTGTTAACCCAACCTAATCCTTCACCATGGTTAAGTCTCTACATGGGTTAAGTTATCATACTTAACCCATGGTTGCATTTCTAACCTCACCATGATTTCATTATTCATCACAAATGGTTTTGGTTATTCTTCTTCTTCTTCCTTGATGAAAAGCTTTCTAGCTTTTTGCAAAGTGATGAAAATGAGTGAGAAATAGAAAATAAATAAGAGCTAAATTCCTACTTCATCATCCTCATCTATTCTTGCCACTTAGATTAGGGTGTTTGCTTTGCTAATACTTGATTAGCAAAGCAAGAGCTTGGGTTTGAGTTTCTTCAAGGTAGATCATCTTTGTTATCGAAGATCGGAAGCAAGCTTGCATCTTTCTCTTCATGGAGCCTCTCTAGAGTCCGGGTACTCGATGATCGCAGCGAAGGGACCTCAACACGGAGCTTTAGAAGTGAAGGAACGTACTTCAAAGGTTGTAATCCCTAACTCTTAGAAGTAAAGTTGTTTACTTGCTATATGTTTCACCTAATCTCTAGTCTAAGATCTTGGTTAGGGTTGTTCGGCACGTCTAAAATTTAAATCGGGTATGGTTGATGCCTTATAGACCGTTGTGACAGTGCCTTGTAACCCTACAGTGGTATCGAGCCAAGCTAGAGCTTTAGGCGATGTGTTGACGAAGTCAAAAGTCCGATCGAACCCCGATACGTCGCAAAATACCCCCTCTCTAGAAAATTTTTAAAAATATGATTTTTTTTCTGCATTAAAAATACTCAGAAAATTCAGCAGGGTATTCTAGGAATTACTGTGAAAAATGAGCCTAAAATCCCTTTAAAGCGCCGCGGAACCGCGGCAATACCCTGCCTTGCGCGGCGGTTCCGCGGCCAAACAGAGGAATTAGGGTTAGATTTTGCTACAGTAATATCCGTAGGTACTTATGCAAGCTTCTGGGAATTTTTAATTCTACTCAAGTGTTGAGTTTTCTGGAGATCTTTTGTATTCGTTGATTCGATCGGAAAGTTTAACTTCGTTTAAGTTTTTTCCGGATAATTTAGAACGTGTTAAAAAGTTCGACCGGATATCAATAACTCACTTTTTCCCCTGTCGGAAAGTTTTCAAGTGTTGGATTTTTTCTCGAGTTTGAAACTTCCGGAAAATAATGCAAGTAACACGGTGGACCCTCTAGAAGAACACAAACCTTAACTCGATTATGTGACCGTCTGAACCGCCTCTAAACCTTAGGGTTTGGGGCAGTACGGCGTTGCCACTTGTGAGGCGTTGGTTTGACCCTTCTATGGCTGGACCATTGGTACTGTGGCATGTGATGGATACTTTTTGAACTCCGCTCAAGTGTTGAGCTATTTGGGAAATCTTGGGTGCTTGTTTATTCGATCGGAAAGTTTAACATTGTCTATTTATCTGGAATGTGATACAATATTTAGAATCCACAAGTAGTTATAAGATAACTAATTTGAATGTTATAAATCTAGCAATTCAGTCTCAGATGATCGGTTGCCATGGGATTTTGATGTGATCAAAAGTCCGTTGCAATCACGTAGCGTACGCGGATACTCGCCGGGTAAACTTAATAGATAGCCACGCCCCATAGCCCCGACCAAGTGACTGTAGGAGAACCCCATCGCCAAAAACATCCGTTCGGGTGCTCGCGGCAGCAGTGTTCCGCCTTAGTGCACTTCGTCGACGGCATCCGGGGGTGCGGCCGTCTACTAAAGTTTGGGACGAGCATTTGATCCGGATGTCGGAGATCTTGTTGAATTGCCCGACTTGATATTGAAAAGAGTTTTCGATATTGAGACTAAAATGCGGGGTTTATAATTGTTAGGCATGCGATGTCTAAGGAATTCATTTGGTTAGGCATGCGATGTCTAAGGAGGTTGCGGATTCCAACTGTTGTAGTTTTACACTTTCTTTTCTGTGACCGTAAGTGTAATATATGGTGTATCGCCGGTTTCGTTGCTATACATCAATGACAATTGGGGTACGTATATTTACTTACGTTGATGATATGAGATATTATGTGTTGCTATGATATGTTATATTGGATCGTCGTGTTCTGAATAGCCGGGGGTTTTATGTGAGATGAGGGTTTTTATTTTTAATTCATGTAAAATTCATTTGTATGTAATATTCTTTTATTGGGGCACTTCCGGGCTGAGGATGATGTCACCATTGTATATTATTTACTTTTCCGCATTAGGTAGACCCAAGGCGGGGAGCATAAGTAACCGGGTTCTAGGGTTCAGTGGGAGACCATCTCGAGGAGTCGAGACCGGGTCTCCTAACCCTAGAATTGGCAGTGTTGCTTGTCGCTCTCGTAGGGGTCTAGGGATGTGGGTTTGGCTATTCATCGCGACCGTGGAATCCGCGTTTTATACAGGCTCACATAAAACACGAAAATCCTATTATATCCAATATTTCATATATGTTCTTCTGCTGCAATGTTCTGTGATGAGATCATATTACTGCCTGAGACGAATGTTTATATTATATATATGAGATATATGTTATATTGCAGATTTCGTTTCAAATGTGATACTTGTGAAGCATAATAAAATGGGACTTCATTAATGAGATTAATGAAATAAAAGAAACCTAAACATGTTGTAGAAACTTGTTTAAAAACTGGTAGCTCTAGTTCTTGCTTTGCATAGCGGTATTTCTTGTAGAATATCCAGCACCTTATTCGATAAGGAAAGAGCCGAGATCCCTTCACCGGGAGTGACCTCTTTAGCGAAACTAGCAGATGCTACCAACTCGGTTTGTCTTTTGATTGTTTTTATAGTTCTTGCTTTGCACCGTGGTATTTGTGAAATATCCTGCACCTTATTCGATAAGGAAAGTGCCGAGATCCCTTCACCGGGAGTGACCTCTTTAGCAAAACTAGTAAAAGCCTCAAAAACACTCCATTCAAAATTCACTCGATTCTACAACGATATCAAGTTCATTACGCAAAGGGTTTTCTTAAAAACCTGTCGTAGCCCTCCGTCATTTCAGATAAGTCCTACTTAGTATTCGTGCTATGTTTGTTGACCTCCGTCAAGACGTAGTGTGCGGTAGCTGACTAGTATTTATCTGCTTATGCATATGATGCAGATTGGATTAGGACAGTCGTGCGGCCTTGTTGACCTCCGTCAAGGGTCGTGCGGGTGGGTTTAATTCAATCAGGAAATAACGGGTTGAACTTGACTAGTAGCCTATGGTTTGTTGACCTCCGTTAAGGTCATAGGACGCTAGGGGTAAAATATTATTGGGAATTTCAAGTGTTGAAATTTGCAATGAGATTGCATACCTCCTATGAGATAGTTGGATCCCGATACCCGCTGCGAGTAAGAGTTACTCCTGGGAGAGTTTTACACATTACAATTAGCCGATCAAGTAGGTGTCTAGAAAGGTGTCAACGGGGTTATGCCTCTGGGAAAACGAGGTTTATTTTAATTCGGTCCGAGTGAAAGCACAGGGAACCTCCCTCAAAGTACCGACACTGGCCTGGCCGAAAGATTGGCGAACTTGTAGGGTGTAATTAATCCCGGCTAGTCTTACCTTTTAGGGTTTGAAGGAAGATTTGACTAAATGCGTAAGACATGGGAGATAGATTGCGCGAAGGCCAAATGCCTCGTATTAGCCTCGATGGACAATGAACATCAGCGGAGGCACGAGAATATGGACCTAGAGTCCATATTTATTCATACAAAAGAACTGTATGGGGAGCAGTCTCGTATCGCAAGATACGAAGTGTCGAAGAAGCTTTTTTCGGCAAGGTTGGCCGTCGGATCATCGGTAGCGGAACACGTGCTTAAGATGATTGGCTCCATTGAGGAGCTCGCGGACCTTGGGACCACGTTGGAGAATGAACTCTATACTGATTTGATTCTCCAGTCCCTTCCTTCCACTTACGCCCAGTTTATTCTTAACTTCAACATGCAAGGAAAGGAGGTAGAACTTTCCGAACTTCTGAACATGTTGAGGAGTGCTGAGGGCACCCTATAGAAAGGTAGGGAGACATCCACTTTGTTTGTATGAGGATCTTCCTCTTCTAGATCCAGGGCGAAAGCCAAGGGTAAGAAGAAGAAAGCCCCCGCCAAACCAAGAGGCGGTGTCGGTAAAGTGGATACGAAGGGAAAAGGTAAAGCAACAAAGATAGTGGGGAAGGAAGAATGCTTCTATTGTCACAAAAGTGGTCACTGGAAACAGGATTGCAAGGCTTGGAAAGCCAGAACACAGGATTTGAAGCGAGTTGCAGCTTCAGCTTCAGGTGTGTATGTTATTGAAAACTGTCTATCAATAAACTCTACTTCCTGGGTATTAGATACCGGATCAGGATCTCATATCTGTAATTCTTTGCAGACATTGAGAAAGCGTAGAGTTTTGAAGGCCGGTGACATGACCCTCAGAGTTGTGAACGGTGCTAGCATGGATGCTGAGGCCGTGGGGCACTATCACCTGGGATTGTCGGATGGACATTTTTTTGGTTTTACGTAGTTGTTATTATGTACCAAATGCAACCTGTAATATCATTTCTGTATCTTTATTATCTAAAGAAGGTTATGAATTTGCATTTGTAAGTAATGTAGTGAACATTCACCTTAATCAAGCTTTGATTGGGTCAGGTACATTGAGCAACGGTATATACGTATTAAACCAACCACAGATTTTCAATGTCCAGAATACACACAAAAGAAAGTCTCCAGAAATCAATAAAACTTTCTTATGGCATTGTAGACTGGGTCACATCAATGAGAGAAGGTTGACTAAGTTACACACAAAAGGATATTTGGATTCGTTCGAATATCAATCGTATGCAACTTGTCAATCCTCTCTCAAGGGAAAGATGACAAAGACTCCGTTTACTGGACACGGAGAAAGAGCGAGCGAGCTCTTGGGACTCGTACACAGCGACGTGTGCGGTCCAATGTCTACACATGCGCGAAGCGGTTATTCTTACTTCATTACTTTTACGGATGACTTTTCAAGGTACAGTTATGTCTTCTTAATGAAACATAAATCCGAGGCTTTTGAAAAATTCCAGGAATATAAGAATGAAGTAGAAAAACAAACAGGCAAAAGTATAAAGACACTGAGATCTGATCGAGGTGGTGAATACTTGAGTGCCGAGTTCCTGGGTTACTTAAAAGAGAATGGAATTCTCTCTCAGCTTACTCCTCCATACACTCCGCAACATAATGGTGTATCGGAGAGACGGAACCGAACCCTATTGGATATGGTACGGTCCATGATGAGTAACGCTGAGTTGCCGCGATCGTTTTGGGGATATGCGCTAGAATCAGCTGCATACCTTTTGAACCGGATTCCAACTAAGACTGTGCCTACTACACCATATTAGATGTGGTGTGGGAAGAAACCCTATCTTAATCATATTAAGACATGGGGATGTCCAGCTTTTGTAAAAAAGCAGCATGCGGACAAGCTCGAGGCACGCTCAGTACAGTGCAAGTTTGTGGGATATCCAAAGAACTCCAAGGGATATTACTTCTATTGCGAAGAGGAACAAAAAGTCCTTGTTTCTCGCCATGCCCATTTTCTAGAACACCAGTTCATAGAAAAAGAATTAAGTGGGAGCACAATAGAACTGGAAGAAATTCCAGAACCACGAGCTATTACTGAAAGCTTAGTAGAACCAGAGGGTTCGAAAGATCAGGACATTCCCACGCCACTCCGCAGGAGTAGTAGGCAGTCTCATCCGCCCGAGAGATACTACGGTTTTCTCATTGACGGGGATAGAGAGGATTGCATCATAGACTGTGATGAGCCTACTAGCTTCCAGCAAGCCATACAGAGCGTCGACTCGGTAAAATGGCTGGATGCAATGCGGACCGAGATGGAGTCCATGTACACCAACAAAGTATGGACGTTGGACATTGCTCCAGACGGGGTAAAACCCGTAGGATGCAAGTGGATCTTCAAAAGGAAGATTGGTGTAGATGGACAGGTTGAGACCTATAAAGCTAGACTGGTAGAAAAGGGTTTTCGTCAGCGACCTGGTTTGGACTATGACGAAACCTTTTCTCCAGTAGCTATGCTGAAATCCATTCGGATCCTTCTTGCCATTGCTGCCTTCCACGATTATGAGATTTGGCAGATGGACGTAAAGACAGCTTTTCTAAATGGTCATTTAGAGGAGTGTGTCTATATGGATCAGCCAGAGGGTTTCATTCAGAGTGGGAGCAGCGGAAAGGTGTGCAAGTTGCTTAAGTCCATTTATGGACTAAAGCAGGCATCGCGAAGTTGGAACATCTGTTTTGATGAGACGGTCAAGGAATTTGGCTTTATCAAAAATCCAGATGAACCATGCATCTATTGTAGATTTGTAGCGAGAACTGTAGTATTCCTCGTTTTATACGTGGATGACATTCTCTTAATAGGAAATGACATTCCTATGCTACAATCTGTCAAGGGGTTCTTGTCACACAGGTTCTCCATGAAAGACCTGGGTGATGCCTCATACATTCTGGGTATCCGGATCTACCGTGACAGATCCAAGAGGATATTAGGACTTTCGCAGTCCAGGTACATCGACGCCATACTGAAGAGATTCAGTATGGAAGATTCCAAGCGCGGTAATTTATCGGCTTGTCACAGGATCACCCTCTCCAAAGAGATGTCTCCCAAGAATGATTTGGAGAGGGATCGCATGTCTATTATACCCTACGCTTCTGCGGTAGGCTCTATAATGTATGCGATGTTGTGTACCAGACCGGATGTGGCTTATGCACTGAGTGTGGTAAGCAGGTATCAGTCAAACCCAGGGGAGAAACATTGGATAGCAGTAAAGAACATTCTCAAGTACCTGAGAAGGACTAAGGAGATGTTCTTGGTGTATGGCGGAAAAGACCTGCAGATTGAGGCCTTTGCTGACTCCAGCTTCCAGAGTGACAAGGATGATTCCAAGTCCATGTCGGGTTTTGTCTTCACCCTCAATGGAGGGGCGGTGTGTTGGAAGAGCTCCAAACAGGAAACCGTTGCTGACTCGACGATGGAAGCGGAATACATCGCTGCATCTGATGCCGCAAAAGAAGCTGTCTGGATAAGGAAGTTCTTGAGAGAACTTCAGGTGGTTCCGTCCATTGTTGACCCAATACCTCTGTATTGCGACAACAACGGGGCTATAGCTTTAGTGAAGGAACCCAGATCCCATCAGAAATCCAGACACATCTTAAGGCGGTATCACCTGATCAGGGAGATCGTGGATCGCCAGGAGATCGAGGTCCGGAGAGTTGCATCAGAGGATAACACAGCAGATCCATTCACCAAGGCCTTGCCCCAGACTCAGTTCGAGCGGCTGATCGAGATGATAGGTCTTCGATACGCCAGTACATGGCCTTAGTGTAAGTGGGAGATTGTTAGTGTATATGCCCTAGAGGCCATTACTGTATCATACTAGTTTGTATATTACTTGATGGAAGCTTGGGATATTCACAGTTGTATATACAATCTTGCTCGAAATGGTAGTATGCTACTTGGTTTGTCTCTGCTTTAATATGTGCATGTGTTTCTATTAGCATATTGCTGATATACATATTAGTAGAGCCCTTAGGATCTTTGCTTGATTACCAGCGTTGTGATGGCGCTCGCACTCGTGGGAGCTGGGTGATCTATAAGCACATCCTTATACAGGTCCCTAGTCGTTGGACTATCGAGACAGGGCATCGATACTCCGGAGTAGACTAGCGTATGCACTTCTCATCCCAGTATGGGAGACGGTCTGTCCCACAGCCGTCAGTACGTCGTACTTGGGATAGTATACGGGTGCTCGTTGGGTTACGAGTACACTGGACAGGACTCATCGGGGACTGTTGGTTGGTATTATACCTATCGTCAGTTATCAGTTCCCAGGTGACATGAGTACAGCTTAGTCCGTTGACTTGACACTGTCACTTCGCCTCGAGTGTGTTCCCGCTGCACTTTGATTACTACCCTACCACGGCTCAAAGGAGTCGTGCAAACAGGTAGTTTTTGGGTGCAGTCCCGAAGCACTTGGAGGCAGTGACGGTTAGACAGGATTCGTCTCTCCCGGTATTGTGGGTTGACATCGCGCTGTGTCCAGGAGAGCCATTACACGAGTAGTCCCTGGCCAGGGCAAGCGAGATATACTGGTAGGTTTCCAGTGTTATCTCAGGGTGTTCTGGGCTTCACTCCGGCACGACTTGTACCGCTATTAGGGGACTGACGTTCACCACCCCCCTAGGCCCGCCATGCGATGTATCAGACGAACAGACCGGACTGTACGGAGATTATCACACACAGGCTCAGTAGGAGTTCAGATGGGGTTCACCTCGTCAGTCTTCTTATCGACATCTACCTGGGGACCGTTACGTACAGCTAGTGCCGCTTGCGGTCTGTGGTTAAACCCACTGCCAGCGTAGTGTCGAGTCTTTAGAGTCCCACATAGAGAGCTATTCGCCTTTAGGCAAAATGAGTAGAGGTCACATGGTTTTGCGACAGGGTTCGTTCACATTCGCGCACTTGTGCACGTTTGCTGTCCGGACAGTTTATACTAGCGGGCTTTGGTTTAAGCCGGATCCTAGTATATGATTTGAGATTGGTTTTTCTCAGTGTATTCGTGTTCCTCGGATCACGAATGCGGGTGCGTATGCACAGTTGCTTGAGATTGAGGGAGAGGACCTTGATTAGGGTTAATGGCTATTGTCATTTTATTAACCCTAATGTTTATGTGTGTATTATTGTTAATTAATAATTAGTTTAATAATTGTCCATGGTTATGGTTGTTGACCATTTGACCTCTTTGACTTGTTGACCTAGGTTGACACTTTGACCATCATCATTTCTTTTGGAAGATGCTTTTTGATCTTTGCAAATTGAAATGATAATGGTCATGTCATGATTAACCATGACAATTATCTAGCTAATTATTCAATTAAAATAATTCACACATATTAGTGAGAATGGCTCAATTATTTCTCATTCTATCATATCCTTTCTCTCTCTAGTTCTTCCTCTCCCTCAAGCTCTCTCCCTCTCATGTGTTGAGAAACACTTGAGCTTGAGAAAAACCCTCTCTTGATCTTCTCTACTCTCATCTAGGGTTGAAGGACTAGCACTTCTTGAACCCTAGTTACTTCTAGCTTGGAGTTGAAGCCAAAGGTTGAGGCTTTCGGGTGGATCTTTCTTCGGCGTGAGAAGACGAGCAAGGTGACCTCCTTCCACTACTCCAAGGAGCAAGGAGAGAAGGACTAAGAGACCAAAGGTATAACCTTTCTACCACATAGCTACTTTCAAGTTAGCTTTAGCAAGTTTTTGTTTAGCAAAGATCCTTAAAGCATAGTCCATGTTGCCTATAGTTGATAAAAATCCGATTTTTATTATGTTTTCCGCCTCCCCGTAAGCACCGGGGTGGGCAACGTGGACTTACAGTGGTATCAGAACCTAACTAAACGTAAACTTGCTAGGTAGTAAAGTGTGTCGAAGTTCGAAACCGAAAAATCTAAAAACCGACTTTTCAAAAACCCTAGTTTCTGTTAAAAAAATTTCTGGTCAAAACAAAATTTGTTATACTGCTAAAATCATCTCAGGGTTTTTTAAAGATAACCACAAAACCCGGTCCAGTGAGTCGACTAAACCGCCGCGGAACCGCCGCCGTTTGGACTCCTCACTGGGTCGAGTTTGGTGCAGTGTATCTCTGGCTTGGTTTTAGGATTTTTGAGATATGTTATATGTGCCCAGATTTTCCAGAATAGAAATTTATTTTTGGGGGCCTATAATTCCGTATTTTTTTTGAACTTTAATACACTTTGACTATAAAGGTTATATCTGTGATGTTTGCATGTATTGAACGTCGGCTAATCGCTATATGTCGATTAGTCGGGGTTATACATCTCTGTGATCTGTGATTGATACTGGTTTGTGTATATGAATGGGTTGGATTGTCGCGGGTGAATAGCCGGGATGGATGTGAGATGAGTGTTGCTTTTCTTTCATTCTTTTGTAATATGTAAATTGATGTAATATTATTATTTGTTTGGCCGCACAACCGGGTCGGGGTTGTAGCCGTCATTGTATAATTCTTTTTACTGTTTTTGCTCCTAGGATAGACCCACGGAGGGAGTGCACAAACTACCGGGTATCTCGAAGTGCCGAGTGGCCTACTCACGGTGGTGAGGGAGGTTGCTTCGCTTTGGGTACTTGGCGGGTAGTTTGCCGCACCCGTAGGGGTCTTGGGTGGGGTATTTGGCTATTCACCGCAACCGTGTAATCCGCTTTTCGTTGCAGGCTCGAACGGATTGCGGATTCCTAGTATATCCAATGTATTCATCTGTGATCTGTAATGTCTATCATTGCTATATATTTATATATATGATAACTATTTAGGCGTTGCTTATGTTTTACAGCCGCGCTAGCCCAGCCCCCGCTCTGTCGTTAGTTAAGTAACCTAACGGGTGATGACGGGGCCCCGTGGCGAATGCGAATGGCATAAGCGTACATCATATTTTGGTTGTTTTCTGCAATGGTAGGATTAAATGATGGGATGCATTAAAAGAACTAATGCAAGAAAATAAACCAAGTAAAAGTCGATTGGAACACTTTGAAAACCACTCGGTTCTTTTCAAAACCAAACTTTTAAACGCGGAGCTTGAACCACTCCTTTTAAAAGCTATCTCGTTCCATCGATTAGATCAAGTTCACTACGTTCACGATTTCGCCAAAACCATCCGTAGCCCTCCGTCATTCCACATGAATGGTCAAAAAGTATTCAAGCTATGTATTTTGGCCAGAGTCAAGGCATAGTGATTGGTAGCTATTGGGTATTCATGTGCAGCATAGATAGATGCATTGGTTTGGGACAGTCGTGCTGCCATTTTGGCCAAAGTCAACGGTAGGTACGGGTGGGTCCAAATTAACCAGGAGAATGACGGGTAGAACTTGACATGTGACTTATGATATTTTGGCCAAAGTCAAGGTCATAAGAGCATGGGGCAAAAATCCACATCGGGAGTTTCATAAGTACTGAAACTTGCTAGCTTTGCATACCATTTGGAGTGTGATGATTCTGGTAAGATTCCTTCGGTTTTATCACGCGATGATATTTGGATCCCGATCCTACTGTGAGTATATGCTACTCCTCGGGAAAACTCTCACTTAACGATCAATGCTATAAACTTAGTAGGTGTCTAGAAACGTGTTAGCGGGGCTACGCCCACAGGGAAAAGAGGTTACTTATTTAAGGAACTTCGCGAAAGCGCTGGAAAACCTCCCTCGAAGTACCGACACTGGCCTGGCTGAACGGTTAAGCAAGTATTATACGGTGAGAGTAATCCTGACTAATCCTTTCTTTACGGTTTGAGAAGGGATTCGAGAGACAGTGGGAGCCATCCAGTTTAGAAAAATTAAAAACCACTCTAAACTTGCAAGAGCATCATGCTAAAGTGTTTCTTTTCTCTCTCCTAATTGCAGCGACCATTCAAGATGACCGGACTTAAGTTATTACTAGATAAAAACATATTGACAGGGCCAAACTACAAAGATTGGCTCAGGAATGTCAAGATGGATATCACTTACGACAAGTTGGGGTATGTCCTTACCACAAAAGCACCCCCTGTCCCAGGTCCCACCTCCAGCGTCGCGGATAAGGAAATCCGTAAGACATGGGAGATAGATTGCGCGAAGGCCAAATGCCTCGTATTAGCCTCGATGGACAATGAACATCAGCGGAGGCACGAGAATATGGACCTAGAGTCCATATTTCTTCATACAAAAGAACTGTATGGGGAGCAGTCTCGTATCGCAAGATACGAAGTGTCGAAGAAGCTTTTTTCGGCAAGGTTGGCCGTCGGATCATCGGTAGCGGAACACGTGCTTAAGATGATTGGCTCCATTGAGGAGCTAGCGGACCTTGGGACCACGTTGGAGAATGAACTCTATACTGATTTGATTCTCCAGTCCCTTCCTTCCACTTACGCCCAGTTTATTCTTAACTTCAACATGCAAGGAAAGGAGGTAGAACTTTCTGAACTTCTGAACATGTTGAGGAGTGCTGAGGGCACCCTACAGAAAGGTAGGGAGACATCCACTTTGTTTGTAGGAGGATCTTCCTCTTCTAGATCCAGGGCGAAAGCCAAGGGTAAGAAGAAGAAAGCCCCCGCCAAACCAAGAGGCAGTGTCGGTAAAGTGGATACGAAGGGAAAAGGTAAAGCAACAAAGATGGCGGGGAAGCTAGTGGGGAAGGAAGAATGCTTCTATTGTCACAAAAGTGGTCACTGGAAACAGGATTGCAAGGCTTGGAAAGCCAGAACACAGCATTTGAAGCGAGTTGCAGCTTCAGCTTCAGGTGTGTATGTTATTGAAAACTGTCTATCAATAAACTCTACTTCCTGGGTATTGGATACCGGATCAGGATCTCATATCTGTAATTCTTTGCAGGCGTTGAGAAAGCGTAGAGTTTTGAAGGCAGGTGACATGACCCTCAGAGTTGCGAACGGTGCTAGCATGGATGCTGAGGCCGTGGGGGACTATCACCTGGGATTGTCGGATGGACATTTTTTTGGTTTTACGTAGTTGTTATTATGTACCAAATGCAACCTGTAATATCATTTCTGTATCTTTATTATCTAAAGAAGGTTATGAATTTGCATTTGTAAGTAATGTAGTGAACATTCACCTTAATCAAGCTTTGATTAGGTCAGGTACATTGAACAACGGTATATACGTATTAAACCAACCACAAATTTTCAATGTCCAGAATACACACAAAAGAAATTCTCCAAAAATCAATAAAACTTTCTTATGGCATTGTAGACTGGGTCACATCAATGAGAGAAGGTTGACTAAGTTACACACAGAAGGATATTTGGATTCGTTCGAATATCAATCGAATGCAACTTATCAATCCTGTCTCAAGGGAAAGATGACAAAGACTCCGTTTACTGGACACGGAGAAAGAGCGAGCGAGCTCTTGGGACTCGTACACAGCGACGTGTGCGGTCCAATGTCTACGCATGCGCGAAGCGGTTATTCTTACTTCATTACTTTTACGGATGACTTTTCAAGGTACGGTTATATCTTCTTAATGAAACATAAATCCGAGGCTTTTGAAAAATTCCAGGAATATAAGAATGAAGTAGAAAAACAAACAGGCAAAAGTATAAAGACACTGAGATCTGATCGAGGTGGTGAATACTTGAGTGCCGAGTTCCTGGGTTACTTAAAAGAGAATGGAATTCTCTCTCAGCTTACTCCTCCATACACTCCGCAACATAATGGTGTATCGGAGAGACGGAACCGAACCCTATTGGATATGGTACGGTCCATGATGAGTAACGCTGAGTTGCCGCGATCGTTTTGGGGATATGCGCTAGAATCAGCTGCATACCTTTTGAACCGGATTCCAACTAAGACTGTGCCTACTACACCATATTAGATGTGGTGTGGGAAGAAACCCTATCTTAATCATATTAAGACATGGGGATGTCCAGCTTTTGTAAAAAAGCAGCATGCGGACAAGCTCGAGGCACGCTCAGTACAGTGCAAGTTTGTGGGATATCCAAAGAACTCCAAGGGATATTACTTCTATTGCGAAGAGGAACAAAAAGTCCTTGTTTCTCGCCATGCCCATTTTCTAGAACACCAGTTCATAGAAAAAGAATTAAGTAGGAGCACAATAGAACTGGAAGAAATTCCAGAACCACGAGCTATTACTGAAAGCTTAGTAGAACCAGAGGGATCGAAAGATCAAGACATTCCCACGCCACTCCGCAGGAGTAGTAGGCAGTCTCATCCGTCCGAGAGATACTACGGTTTTCTCATTGACGAGGATAGAGAGGATTGCATCATAGACTGTGATGAGCCTACTAGCTTCCAGCAAGCCATACAGAGCGTCGACTCGGTAAAATGGCTGGATGCAATGCGGACCGAGATGGAGTCCATGTACACCAACAAAGTATGGACGTTGGACATTGCTCCAGACGGGATAAAACCCGTAGGATGCAAGTGGATCTTCAAAAGGAAGATTGGTGTAGATGGACAGGTTGAGACCTATAAAGCTAGACCGGTAGCAAAGGGTTTTCGTCTGCGACCTGGTTTGGACTATGACGAAACCTTTTCTCCAGTAGCTATGCTGAAATCCATTCGGATCCTTCTTGCCATTGCTGCCTTCCACGATTATGAGATTTGGCAGATGGACGTAAAGACAGCTTTTCTAAATGGTCATTTAGAGGAGTGTGTCTATATGGATCAGCCAGAGGGTTTCATTTAGAGTGGGAGCAGCGGAAAGGTGTGCAAGTTGCTTAAGTCCATTTATGGACTAAAGCAGGCATCGCGGAGTTGGAACATCTGTTTTGATGAAACGTTCAAGGAATTTGGCTTTATCAAAAATCCATGAACCATACATCTATTGTAGATTTGTAGCGAGAACTGTAGTATTCCTCGTTTTATACGTGGATGACATTCTCTTAATAGGAAATGACATTCCTATGCTACAATCTGTCAAGGGGTTCTTGTCACACAGGTTCTCCATGAAAGACCTGGGTGATGCCTCATACATTCTGGGTATCCGGATCTACCGTGACAGATCCAAGAGGATATTAGGACTTTCGCAGTCCAGGTACATCGACGCCATACTGAAGAGATTCAGTATGGAAGATTCCAAGCGCGGTAATTTTCCGGCTTGTCACGGGATCACCCTCTCCAAAGAGATGTCTCCCAAGAATGATTTGGAGAGGGATCGCATGTCTATTATACCCTATGCTTCTGCGGTAGGCTCTATAATGTATGCGATGTTGTGTACCAGACCGGATGTGGCTTATGCACTGAGTGTGGTAAGCAGGTATCAGTCAAACCCAGGGGAGAAACATTGGATAGCAGTAAAGAACATTCTCAAGTACCTGAGAAGGACTAAGGAGATGTTCTTGGTGTATGGCGGAAAAGACCTGCAGATTGAGGCCTTTGCAGACTCCAGCTTCCAGAGTGACAAGGATGATTCCAAGTCCATGTCGGGTTTTGTCTTCACCCTCAATGGAGGGGCGGTGTGTTGGAAGAGCTCCAAACAGGAAACCGTTGCTGACTCGACGATGGAAGCGGAATACATCGCTGCATCTGATGCCGCAAAAGAAGCTGTCTGGATGAGGAAGTTCTTGAGAGAACTTCAGGTGGTTCCATCCATTGTTGACCCAATACCTCTGTATTGCGACAACAACGGGGCTATAGCTTTAGCGAAGGAACCCAGATCCCATCAGAAATCCAGACACATCTTAAGGCGGTATCACCTGATCAGGGAGATCGTGGATCGCCAGGAGATCGAGGTCCGGAGAGTTGCATCAGAGGATAACACAGCAGATCCATTCACCAAGGCCTTGCCCCAGACTCAGTTCGAGCGGCTGATCGAGATGATAGGTCTTCGATACGCCAGTACATGGCCTTAGTGCAAGTGGGAGATTGTTAGTGTATATGCCCTAGAGGCCATTACTGTATCATACTAGTTTGTATATTACTTGATGGAAGCTTGGGATATTCGCAGTTGTATATACAATCTTGCTCGAAATGGTAGTATGCTACTTGGTTTGTCTTTGCTTTAATATGTGCATGTGTTTCTTTTAGCATATTGCTGATATACATATTAGTAGAGCCCTTAGGATCTTTGCTTGATTACCAACGTTGTGATGGCGCTCGCACTCGTGGGAGCTGGGTGATCTATAAGCACATCCTTATACAGGTCCCTCGTCGTTGGACTATCGAGACAGGGCATCGATACTCCGGAGTAGACTAGCGTATGCGCTTCTCATCCCAGTGTGGGAGACGGTCTGTCCCACAGCCGTCAGTACGTCGTACTTGGGATAGTATATGGGTGCTCGTTGGGTTACGAGTACACTGGACAGGACTCGTCGGGGACTGTTGGTTGGTATTATACCTATCGTCAGTTATCAGTTCCCAGGTGACATGAGTACAGCTTAGTCCGTTGACTTGACACTGTCACTTCGCCTCGAGTGTGTTCCCTCTGCACTTTGATTAATACCCTACCACGGCTCAAAGGAGTCGTGCAAACAGGTAGTTTTTGGGTGCAGTCCCGAAGCACTTGGAGGCAGTGACGGTTAGACAGGATTCGTCTCTCCCGGTATTGGGGGTTGACATCGCGCTGTGTCCAGGAGAGACATTACACGAGTAGTCCCTGGCCAGGGCAAGCGAGATATACTGGTAGGTTTCCAGTGTTATCTCAGGGTGTTCTGGGCTTCACTCCGGCACGACTTGTACCGCTATTAGGGGACTGACGTTCACCGCCCCCCTAGGCCCGCCATGCGATGTATCAGACGAACAGACCGGACTGTACGGAGATTGTCACACACAGGCTCAGTAGGAGTTCAGATGGGGTTCACCTCGTCAGTCTTCTTATCGACATCTACCTGGGGACCGTTACATACAGCTAGTGCCGCTTGCGGTCTGTGGTTAAACCCACTGCCAGCGTAGTGTCGAGTCTTTAGAGTCCCACACAGAGAGCTATTCGCCTTTAGGCAAAATGAGTAGAGGTCGCATGGTTTTGCGACAGGGTTCGTTCACATTCGCGCACTTGTGCACGTTTGCTGTCCGGACAGTTTATACTAGCGTGCTTTGGTTTAAGCCGGATCCTAGTATATGATTTGAGATTGGTTTTTCTCAGTGTATTCGTGTTCCTCGGATCACGAATGCGGGTGCGTATGCACAGTTGCTTGAGATTGAGGGAGAGGACCTTGATTAGGGTTAATGGCTATTGTCATTTTATTAACCCTAATGTTTATGTGTGTATTATTGTTAATTAATAATTAGTTTAATAATTGTCCATGGTTATGGTTGTTGACCATTTGACCTCTTTGACTTGTTGACCTAGGTTGACACTTTGACCATCATCATTTCTTGTGGAAGATGCTTTTTGATCTTTGCAAATTGAAATGATAATGGTCATGTCATGATTAACCATGACAATTGTCTAGCTAATTATTCAATTAAAATAATTCACACATATTAGTGAGAATGGCTCAATTATTTCTCATTCTATCATATCCTTTCTCTCTCTTGTTCTTCCTCTCCCTCAAGCTCTCTCCCTCTCATGTGTTGAGAAACACTTGAGCTTGAGAAAAACCCTCTCTTGATCTTCTCTACTCTCATCTAGGGTTGAAGGACTAGCACTTCTTGAACCCTAGTTACTTCTAGCTTGGAGTTGAAGCCAAAGGTTGAGGCTTTCGGGTGGATCTTTCTTCGGCGTGAGAAGACGAGCAAGGTGACCTCCTTCCACTACTCCAAGGAGCAAGGAGAGAAAGACTAAGAGACCAAAGGTATAACCTTTCTACCACTTAGCTACTTTCAAGTTAGCTTTAGCAAGTTTTTGTTTAGCAAAGATCCTTAAAGCATAGTCCATGTTGCCTATAGTTGATAAAAATCCGATTTTTATTATGTTTTCCGCCTCCCCGTAAGCACCGGGGTGGGCAACGTTGTAATACCCGGACCTTTTTATACACCTAAATCTGTATTTCTCTGTAAACAATAAATTTGTTATTTTTAATCCTTCAATTATTTAAAGAAACTTTCTTTAAACCCTAAAACCCCAAACCCAAATCTTTACGCCTCTCTTATCATTATTTCCTCTACCCAGACCTAATTCCCTAATCCTATATTTTTCTTTACAAATACCCGAGCCCAGCTTTTCAGTTTTCTCAGTTATAGATTTAAACCCAGAATCTGTGTCTCAGCCCATTGCCTCAACCCACTCTTTAATTCATTATTAATTAATTTTTGACCCAGCCCAGCCCGTTCATCCCTCAGCCCATCTCTTTTTTTCCCTTCTCAATTTCCTTTATATTTTTCTCTTTATTCCCAAATCCCAAGCCCATAACTTATTTCCTCTAACTATTTTTCCCAGCCCTCAATTTTAGCCAGCCTGTTAAAATCCCTCAGCTCATATATTTATTTTTAAAATCCTTTTAAACCCCCGGGCCCGAGCCCACGAAAATTCATTTAACTTTTTTCCCTTTTAATTCCTTGGCCCAGCTTTCTCCCCGGCCCATTCCTTTTTCCTTCCATTTAAACTAATTTTCTCCTGGCCCACACCCAGCCCAAGCCCGTGTCTTCTTTTTCCCATTTTAATTTATTTTTTGGTGTGCAGGCCCAGCCCACTCTCCCCTCATCGCGTCCGCTTCACACCAAGCCCGACTCCTGTTCATCTTCTACCCCCAACGGTAACATCCCCCATTCCCGCTCGCGATCCCCTTTCCCCGCCGCCTCCTTCGCCTGCGCCCACGTCGACGCGCACGTTTCCCTACGGCCCGCCCCCTCAACTGCTCCTCCTCTTCACTCTCTCTCGCCCTCCAACCTCTCGATCTCACAAACAGCCTCCTCCCTGCAAATCCACTTCTCGCGACGACGACGACGACCAATTCCCAATTCTTCCATCACCTCCTCCACGTCGTCGCTTCACCACCGCCGACCACCATCACTGCCCTCCATCCTCCACTGCCCGAGCGACCTCCCCTGCACCCACTCACCCATTGCTCGAGCGACCTCCCCTGCACCTCTCACCTGAACCGTAGCCTCTCGTCGACCCCCGCCTCACCGCCGTTCAACCACGCCGTCACCCCATCATCATTGTTGTCATCGTCTCTACCTCTCCCTCCCTGCACCTCTCTAACTCTCTCTTTCCCCTGTTCTTTCACCCTCCATCTCTCACTGTTTTTCACCCCCTCTCTGTATTCTCTCTCTCGCTCTCAGTGCTCTCTCTCTCTCCCTGATCTCTCTCTCTCTCTACAACTCTCTCTCCCTCACTCCCCACCTCCCTCTCTCTCCTGCAGTCTCTCTATTCCTCTCTCCCTCTCACTAATTCTCTCTATTTCTGCCTCTTTTTCTGCATCTCTCACTCTCTCTGTCTCTAACTTTCTCTCTCTCTCTTTCTCTGACGCTCTCACCATCGTCATCATCATCTATCATCGAGCTCCTTGACGCGCAAGGCCCAAGCTTCAAAGCCGAGCCCGATCACCAAGCTGCGAGCCTCCACTGGCCGAGAACCGACCCAAGATCACCCGGAGCCGTTACCGTCGTGGTGCTAGCTCGTCGCGTGACCGTACTGTACTTGCTGCCGTGCATCGCCTAGACGCCCCCAGGCAAGTTTTTACTCGCTTACATGTTATGTTACTTAAGTTATAATCGTTAAATGCATAGATTATTAAAGTACAAGTTTAACTAATTATGTGCCTTAACCTGTTCGACGTGTGTTCCCAAAGGAAATCTTTCCCTAATTTGAAGGAACTAAACGGTATTGGTTGGACCGTATAGCTTTGAACATAGTGTGTGATTTTCGCTGGATAATTTGATCGTTAACGACTAAAACAACTACCCCCAAGTTTAATCGTAAAACTGTAATTTTATTGCACCTGAAAATCGTTAAATTCACCATAAATCATATACATAGTAGAATGGTGCGCTCGAGGGCTCAAATCGAAGCTAACTCGACGAACTTTAACCCTATTCTAGTTTTCAGACATTCCTGTACTTAAATCATGAAGATAATTGTATCGGAGTACGACTCTGGACTGCAGTCCAGAGCGACTCAAATTGTGCTTGCTGTTCCGTATTGGATACCATAGGATTTCCTTAACTCGTAGGTTGTGGAACTCCGCAGTTTATTATAGATGAAACTGTTATCTAGACAACACAATTGGTTTCATTTCGTTTCGTTACTGTTTGATATTTAATCTGTAATTTAGAAGATCGGGACGCATAACAGTCCCAACAGAATCAGAATTGACATGTTAATAGTCAACAGATTATAACTCCTAACGTACAGATGCGATTGACGATCCGTCTGTTGCGTTGAAAACCTTACTGAAAACCCTATAATTCATCCAACTGTAGCATCACTAAAATCCGATCTCAACTGGGATTAAAATGCGTTGCGAAATGGACTTCTGATTCTGAAATTGGATTTCCAGCCGCGAGCGCTTAAAATGAAATGGATATAACTAATGATCCTGAAACCCGATTGGCTCGAAACCAAATTAGATGGATAGCTCACTGAACATATTAATTACTACCTGTTTATCTTTTCGCTAAATTATATACATATGTTTCATGATAAATCGTGCAAGTGATAGACTGTTGTTTTATGATACCTTAGTTGTGCTTCTTATACTGTTCATGCATCATATCATACCTATATCATTGTAGTGATAACCTAGTGACATCGTGCATTCACCCAGTGTTAGATTTTAGTGATGATTGTGGCAAGTACGTCAGTGTTCGTGTACCCGTGATTAATTGAAAGTGATGAGTACTTGTACACAATCAGTGACCTTATTGTTCTATTGCATTGTCGACGTCTGTGGGATGCGTGTACGTGTGACTATAAGTGGTATGGGACACTTATGGAAGCGCTTGCACGGGTGTCACAGATAAGGCATCCGACACTGCCATTTATCTTAGGTATTAGTCGGGACGTGCTTGATGGAGGTCCTGCTTCCAGTTCTCGCGCAGACTTGTCACGGATCGATTAGTATTTAGGGTTGTGGTTAGTGTTTGATGTAGGCCACGGGGTGTGGGGTAGTTTAAGTGTGAGTTCAACAGAATCTCGGGAGTCTCATGCCGGCTTATATATTTAGGGAGTTATATGGAGATTTACAGGGTACGTGATATATACACCGTGATATTCTTGTTACATGTTGGGCCCGTGGTCCCTTGCCCTTGGGTTCTACCCTTGGGTGGAGGACACTCACGAGTGGTTGACTCTCACACTTGGACTGACGATAGTCTTAGCGACCTGTACAGTGAGACTTAGAGACTGATAGGGATACTGGCATTTATATTACTTTTATACTGTGTTGACATACGTGACATATCGTTATACTGCTTTACTGTTCCGCTGCGTTGATTACTGCACATGCATATTCACGATGTCATTTATTTACTGCTTCACATACCTATTATCATTGTTAGAACTGTCACTTAATTTTATATATATTATATTGCTATTGTGTCGCTCTGACGACCTGAGTATGCATGCTCAGTGTGAGGAGAAGATTTAGCCTGGATCAGAACTATACGTGCATCACAGACTTCTTGACTTGCTATTCCGTGATTCATTCGTTTGTTCCACTTCAGGTCAGTTTATATTATTGTATCTTTCAGTTACTGCATTTCTCATTACCTGCGCGTCATTTACTGTTTACCATGAAAAATTAGAAGCCGAAGTGTGACTACGGCAGGACATTCCTTGACCGTAGGAGCATGGCTGGCCTTGTCTACCCCTCGTATTCCGTATTTTGGGAAGCGGGGCGTGACATGGTTTAGTTGGTATCAGAGCCCAGGTTTTGCATCGATTGGGATTGCAGTTTTCCGTGTATAGTCTGGCAATCTATGACATCCCTCGGTCTAGATTCCAAACTGTCATTCTTGATCCATATTCACATCGTGCATTCAGCTATCCATTCACTATGGTTTTGAGTGACTTGACAAGGGTACATGGTGGCAATTGTACTACCGTACTCCATTCAAGTGACTTAAAGTCATACAGTTGATTCCCCACTTGTATTAAATTCATCATCTCTGATGTTCTTGATTCTTTGTCCTATCCATATTATATTCTGATTCGTTTAGCTTGTGACTTATATCATTCTCAATATTGTTGTCTCGGGATCATGTCTTTTAACGACTCTTTGTCTATACCCACTCCTCAGAATCAGACTGTTGAGATCCTTAATGTACTGCAAGGTCTAAAGGAAGCCCAGGAGCGAACAAATGACTTGTTGGCTGAAGGACTGAGAAGACAGGTGAATCAGGCACCAGCGGGAGTCTCCTATCATAAAGGGATCCCTATTGGACGAGGAAAGAAGAAGAAGATGAAGCGTCAACAGAAGCATAAGAAGAACCCTTGCTGTGGATATTGTAAGAGACCAGGACATCTTCAGAAGGATTGTCGCCGTGCCCAAGGGAAATGTCTGATATGCGGTTCCGACAAACATCTCATCAACGGTTGCCCAGAAAGGAAAGAACTACAAGGAGGAGACTCGTCCACACTCCCCACTTCTACCAAATGAGGATCATCGCTTAGTTTGAACTTCGACCATAAGGCTGATCTAACGCAGGATTCAACTCGCGTAACGATGATGCAGCGTTCTGGCAATCGCAGAAGAATTCTATGATTTCCAATTTCAATAATAATGTTGTCATCTTTTATGAATATTTCCTTCCGTTTGAACCTTTGTATCCGTTGAACTTTTAGTTGAATGAAATAAAATTCGAATCATAATATATGTATCACTCTCATGCTTTCTCTATGTCAAATTCTATTCATTATCACGGTATTTTCATTCTGATCTTTCAGTTCCTGCAACCGCATATTTTCCTATATTTCGTACCCTGAGCTTTCCTTGATATAATCCACTGTCTAATCATGACTCCTCTTTTCAGGCCATGGCCCACCCTGGAGCAGCGCCGAATCTAGACGAGGATGCACAGTCATGCGTTTCCTTAGATCATACACTGACGAGTTCCGATGATGAGGTCATCGGTCCCCAAGCCAATCTCGGAAACCACATTCCAGAGGGCGAAGGAGCAGCCGCCCCAGAGTTCGACATGATAGCTGATTCCGACGAAGAGGAAGGAGACCCCGAAGAGGACTCGATAGAGGAAGACCCCGAGGAAGAACCGATAGAAGAAAATCCAATTGAGGAAAATCCCGTGGAAGAAAATCCAGGAGAAGAGAATCACATGGAATCAGATCTCGATGAAGAAGCTTTATCCGAGGATGAAGGACCAGAAGATCAAGACCCTGCCGTGGAAGAACTCCCTTTGGCAGTCCCTGCGAGACGCTATGGAAATGGACGCCCCTACCTGAGCGCGCGAGCCTACCGCAACCTGCTGAATCTCCACAACCGCGACTGATGGGGATTTCTTTTGATGTTGTCTTTCTGGCCAAATGAAATGTGTATAGTTTAGGGCCACTTATCGTCCTTGAGAATGTCTTGTTTCAAACTTTCTTGAATGAAATAAATCTTCTAATATTCGTAGACCTTTTGATTGTTGGTTCGTTTAATACTTGTTTATTGCCCTTATCCATTCATCTTTTTGCTGAGATCCCTGATAGTCCACCCCTACTCGTTGTATAGTTTTCATCCTCGTTCCAAATGGAAGGTACCGCACTCTGATCCTTGGAATGAGCCACCATTCATCCTTCGTCTGTACCCTGTTTGAGATCCTTCTGGGAGGAGGACCTTTCTTATGAAATACCGAGTTCGTTAACTTGTCAAATTCTTGATTCCCATGATGTACCAACCAGTATTCTCCCCATACATTCTCTCCTTATAGTCCTCTACTGCTCACCCTGACATCTTGTGCTGACCCGATCCCAATTCCCTGATTCTCAACCTAAAGCCGCCACTCACCAACCTTTGATTGATCCACAATTCCTTGTAGTCAATACCCTAGCTAACCTACATTTTTTTTTTGTTCTTCCTATTACCCTAACTACATATAGGGACAGTGTTATTCAAAGATTTAGTTTTCATTATTTTGGTTCGTGTTATTGATTACTCCGTTTTGTATTTTAAGTACAACTATTATTTTTTCATTTTCAGTAGCGCAAACTTACACTGCGCATATATTGTTCCATGTTTCCTTTTTCCGTTATGTGAGTTTTCTAAGTTGATTTAAACTAATCAATCGATAAATTACCTTAAAATGTTTTAACCTATCGTCTAAGCTTTCACTATCTCATTGTCGTTACTATAGTTTCGGGTGTTGTGTCTATATTTACTATTATAAATGATTGTGTCTTATACTTATTATTTCTACCTTCCTACTTTTGATATGCTTATTGTGCACATATTTGGGTTCGATTCTATCGAACAAGCCTTGAATATTATTATTCGCTATTGTTATCTAAATTCTTGTATACACGTATCTACCCATATAGTTGTTCCTGCCTTATACCTATTAGGCCTACCCTCCCGTATGTTGTTTTCACTTGTATACATATTTTCAAATTTCTTCGTCCACGTACTGCTAATAAATCTTCGGTGTTAGTGTGCAATCTAATAGTTTTCGCTTATATTTGTATAACTAATCGTTTATTTTAAATTTCGAGGACGAAATTTTTATAAGGGTGGTATGATGTAATACCCGGACCTTTTTATACACCTAAATCTGTATTTCTCTGTAAACAATAAATTTGTTATTTTTAATCCTTCAATTATTTAAAGAAACTTTCTTTAAACCTTAAAACCCCAAACCCAAATCTTTACGCCTCTCTTATCATTATTTCCTCAACCCAGACCTAATTCCCTAATCCTATATTTTTCTTTACAAATACCCGAGCCCAGCTTTTCAGTTTTCTCAGTTATTGATTTAAACCCAGAATCTGTGTCTCAGCCCATTGCCTCAACCCACTCTTTAATTCATTATTAATTAATTTTTGACCCAGCCCAGCCCGTTCATCCCTCAGCCCATCTCTTTTTTTCCCTTCTCAATTTCCTTTATATTTTTCTCTTTATTCCCAAATCCCAAGCCCATAACTTATTTCCTCTAACTATTTTTCCCAGCCCTCAATTTTAGCCAGCCTGTTAAAATCCCTCAGCTCATATATTTATTTTTAAAATCCTTTTAAACCCCCGGGCCCGAGCCCACGAAAATTCATTTAACTTTTTTCCCTTCTAATTCCTTGGCCCAGCTTTCTCCCCAGCCCATTCCTTATTCCTTCCATTTAAACTAATTTTCTCCTGGCCCACACCCAGCCCAAGCCCGTGTCTTCTTTTTCCCATTTTAATTTATTTTTTGGTGTACAGGCCCAGCCCACTCTCCCCTCATCGCGCCCGCTTCACACCAAGCCCGACTCCTGTTCATCTTCTACCCCCAACGGTAACATCCCCCATTCCAACTCGCTATCCCCTTTCCCCGCCGCCTCCTTCGCCTGCGCCCACGTCGACGCGCACGTTTCCCTACGGCCCGCCCCCTCAACTGCTCCTCCTCCTCACTCTCTCTCGCCCTCCAACCTCTCGATCTCACAAACCGCCTCCTCCCTGCAAATCCACTTCTCGCGAAGACGACGACGACCAATTCCCAATTCTTCCATCACCTCCTCCACGCCGTCGCTTCACCACCGCCGACCACCGTCACTGCCCTCCATCCTCCACTGCCCGAGCGACCTCCCCTGCACCCACTCACCCACTGCTCGAGCGACCACCCCTGCACCTCTCACCTGAACCATAGCCTCTCGTCGACCCCTGCCTCACCGCCGTTCAACCACGTCGTCACCCCATCATCATTGTTGTCATCGTCTCTACCTCTCCCTCCCTGCACCTCTCTAACTCTCTCTTTCCCCTGTTCTTTCACCCTCCATCTCTCACTGTTTTTCACCCCCTCTCTGTATTCTCTCTCTCGCTCTCAGTTCTCTCTCTCTCCCTGATCTCTCTCTCTCTCTCTACAACTCTCTCTCCTTCACTCCCCACCTCCCTCTCTCTCCTGCAGTCTCTCTATTCCTCTCTCCCTCTCACTAATTCTCTCTATTTCTGCCTCTTTTTCTGCATCTCTCACTCTCTCTGTCTCTAACTTTCTCTCTCTCTCTTTCTCTGACGCTCTCACCATCGCCATCATCATCTATCATCGAGCTCCTTGACGTGCAAGGCCCAAGCTTCAAAGCCGAGCCCGATCACCAAGCGGCGAGCCTCCACTGGCCGAGAACCGACCCAAGATCACCCGAAGCCGTTACCGTCGTGGTGCTAGCTCGTCGCGTGACCGTACTGTACTTGCTGCCGTGCATCGCCTAGACGCCCCCAGGCAAGTTTTTACTCGCTTACATGCTATGTTACTTAAGTTATAATCGTTAAATGCATAGATTATTAAAGTACAAGTTTAACTAATTATGTGCCTTAACCTGTTCGACGTGTGTTCCCAAAGGAAATCTTTCCCTAATTTGACGGAACTAAACGGTATTGGTTGGCCCGTATAACTGTGAACATAGTGTGTGATTTTGGCTGGATAATTTGATCGTTAACGACTAAAACAACTACCCCCAAGTTTAATCGTAAAACTGTAATTTTATTGCACCTGAAAATCGTTAAATTCACCATAAATCACATACAAAGTAGAATGGTGCGCTCGAGGGCTCAAATCGAAGCTAACTCGACAAACTTTAACCCTATTCTAGTTTCCAGACATTCCTGTACTTAAATCATGAAGATAATTGTATCGGAGTACGACTCTGGACTGCAGTCCAGAGCGACTCAAATTGTGCTTGCTGTTCCGTATTGGATACCATAGGATTTCCTTAACTCGTAGGTTGCGGAACTCCGCAGTTTATTATAGATGAAACTGTTATCTAGACAACACAATTGGTTTCATTTCGTTTCATTACTGTTTGATATTTAATCTGTAATTTAGAAGATCGGGACGCATAACAGTCCCAACAGAATCAGAATTGACATGTTAATAGTCAACAGATTATAACTCCTAACGTACAGATGCGATTGACGATCCGTATGTTGCGTTGAAAACCTTACTGAAAACCCTATAATTCATCCAACTGTAGCGTCGCTAAAATCCGATCTCAACTGGGATTAAAATGCGTTGCGAAATGGACTTCTGATTCTGAAATTGGATTTCCAGCCGCGAGCGCTTAAAATGAAATGGATATAACTAATGATCCTGAAACCCGATTGGCTCGAAACCAAATTAGATGGATAGCTAACTGAACATATTAATTACTACCTGTTTATCTTTTCGCTAAATTATATACATATGTTTCATGATAAATCGTGCAAGTGATAGACTGTTGTTTTATGATACCTTAGTTGTGCTTCTTATACTGTTCATGCATCATATCATACATATATCATTGTAGTGATAACCTAGTGACATCGTGCATTCACCCAGTGTTAGATTTTAGTGATGATTGTGGCAAGTACGTCAGTGTTCGTGTACCCGTGATTAATTGAAAGTGATGAGTACTTGTACACAATCAGTGACCTTATTGTTCTATTGCATTGTCGACGTCTGTGGGATGCGTGTACGTGTGACTATAAGTGGTATGGGACACTTATGGAAGCGCTTGCACGGGTGTCACAGATAAGGAATCCGACACTGCCATTTATCTTAGGTATTAGTCGGGACGTGCTTGATGGAGGTCCTGCTTCCAGTTCTCGCGCAGACTTGTCACGGATCGATTAGTATTTAGGGTTGTGGTTAGTGTTTGATGTAGGCCACGGGGTGTGGGGTAGTTTAAGTGTGAGTTCAACAGAATCTCGGAAGTCCCATGCCGGCTTATATATTTAGGGAGTTATATGGAGATTTACAGGGTACGTGATATATACACCGTGATATTCTTGTTACATGTTGGGCCCGTGGTCCCTTGCCCTTGGGTTCTACCCTTGGGTGGAGGACACTCACGAGTGGTTGACTCTCACACTTGGACTGACGATAGTCTTAGCGACCTGTACAGTGAGACTTAGAGACTGATAGGGATACTGGCATTTATATTACTTTTATACTGTGTTGACATACGTGACAAATCGTTATACTGCTTTACTGTTCCGCTGCGTTGATTACTGCACATGCATATTCACGATGTCATTTATTTACTGCTTCACATACCTATTATCATTGTTAGAACTGTCACTTAATTTTATATATATTATATTGCTATTGTGTCGCTCTGACGACCTGAGTATGCATGCTCAGTGTGAGGAGAAGATTTAGCCTGGATCAGAACTATACGTGCATCACAGACTTCTTGACTTGCTATTCCGTGATTCATTCGTTTGTTCCACTTCAGGTCAGTTTATATTATTGTATCTTTCAGTTACTGCATTTCTCATTACCTGCGCGTCATTTACTGTTTACCATGAAAAACTAGAAGCCGAAGTGTGACTACGGCAGGACATTCCTTGACCGTAGGAGCATGGCTGGCCTTGTCTACCCCTCGTATTCCGTATTTTGGGAAGCGGGGCGTGACAAACGTGGACTTACAGAAAGTACATGCTGATGCATCTTCTTCAAGTGTGTTCATTACCGAGAACTGTTTCTCAGTATCATTTACGACCTGGGTTTAAGATACCGGATCAGGATCCCATATATGTAATCTGTTTCATGGGCTACAGATAGGTAGAGAACTGAGAACGGGTTATAAGTTTCAAGAGTTGGAAATGATGCAAGTGTTGCAGCCAATTTGTTGGCAATTATCATCCTGTATTACCAGAATACATTAATTCTGAACGAATGTTATTAGATACCGAACCTGATATACAACATCATATCAGTCTCTTTATTGGTAAAGAAGGATATAATTTTGTATTGTTGGATAATGTTTTGAACATTTCCGATATCAAGAGTTGATCGGTTCGGGCACGTTATCTAAAAGCATAGACGTTCTAAATCAAACCACGGTTCTTAACGTACAGAACACACACAAGAGGAAGTGTTCAGAAATGAACAAATCCTTCTTGAGGTATTGTAGACTAGGTCATTTCAATGCGACTCGACTAGCTGAAGTTACATTTAGATGCATATTTAAATTTTTTGAATTTACATCTTGTGAAACTTGTCGGTCATGTCACAAAGATAAGATGACCACAGCTCTATTTATTGGAAACAGAGAAAGAGTTAGTGAACTCTTGGGATTGATACATGATGATGTATATAAGGTCCCCTGTCTACACATGCCAGGACCGGTTCTTTATACTTTATTATATTCACTGATGGTCTCTCAAGATTCGCACATGTGTTCCTGTTGAAACACAAGTCTGAACCTTTTGAGAAATTCAATGAATATGAGTTAGAAGTAGAGAACCAAAACGGGTATAAGTATTATGTCCTTTGATGTGATCAGGGAGGAGAATACTTGAGCACGGGATTCCTGGACATTCTAAAGGAGAATGAGATTCTCTCTCAGCGTTACTCCTCCGTATACACCACAGCACGTCGGTGTATCGGGGCGGAGCAATCACACCCTATTTGATATAGTGCGCTCTATGATGAGTACTACTGAGTTTCCTATTTCCTTTTGGGTGTTATGCACTTGAGAAGCTGCATACCTATTGAATAGGATTCCAATCAAATCAGATGCCTGCCACTCCATATGTGTTATGGTATAGGAAGAGCCCATCTCTTAAAGATATTAAAATTTGGGGTTGTCCGGCCTATGTTTAAAAGAAAAATCTGGACAAGCTCGAGGCAATGTCAGTTCTGTGGAAGTTTGTTGGATATCCCAAGCATTCGCAAGGGAATATCTTCTACCAAACTGAAGAACAAAAGATGTTTTGTTTCTCTGAATGCCACCTTTGTGAAAGGGAATTTCTTGTGAAGAAATTAATGGTCATGAGGTAGAACTGGAAAGAGTTCCAGCTATACAAACTGCAGCTGATGATTTGGTAGAACCAAAGGATTCAATAGTAACCAACGAACCTCAGCCTCTCCGCCGATCTAGTAGGTTTCCTCACCCACCTGAGAGATATTTTGGTTTTCTCTATGACAGTGGGAGCGAGGATTGCATCATGAGATGATGACCCAACTAGTTTCGAGCAGGCCATCAGGAGTGGGACTCTGTGAGAATGGCTGGATGCTTAGTGATCTGAGATGGAATCCTTATACACCAACAAAGTATGGACTTTTTTTGTTTTATCTGAAGGGTTAAATCACCATCAGGAGCAAGTATATCTTGAGAAGATTACTTGGTGTACATGAAAAGTTGAGACTTTCAAAGCTATGCTTAAGTCCATCCAGATCCTACTTGCCACGGCTGCATACCATGACTACGATATCTGGCGGTTGGGTGTCAAGACTGCTTTTCTAAATGTTGATTTGGAAGAGAGCGTCTATAAGTACACAGCTAGAGGGCTTCGTAGATAGTGGGAGCAGCGGAAACGTGTGCAAAATGTTTTATGTGATAAATCAGGCATCGCAGAGTTGGAACGTCTGTTTTGATGTGGTAGTCAAAGAGTTTGACTTCATCAAAATGGTAGATGATCCTTGTATATACAAAAAGGTGGTAGAGAGTATGGTGGTGATCCTTGTAGAGTACCTGGATGACATACTCTTGATAGGGAAGGAGTTTCCTATGCTACGCTCGGTCGATCTCCTCTTATCACAAAGATTCTCCATATTGGATCAAGGTGATACCTCCTAAATCCTGGGTTATGGATCTATGAGATAAATCTAATTGGATGTTAGGATTCTCACTAGTGTAGTTAGATGGTATCAATTGATCCTGGGGAGAATCACTGGAAAGGTTCCAGGGTGATAAAGGCGACTGAATGTCAGTCACAGGCATTGTCTTTACCCTCAGTAAAGGGACGGTATGTTGGAAGAGTTACAAGCTAGATACCGTGACTTACTACACGATTAAAGGCAAGATACATCGTTACCAAGGATGCTACCAAAGTGGCAGTCTGGATATATTTTAGTTCATGAGATGAACTTCGTTCCTGCCATTGTGTGACAATGGAGTTGTGGCTTATGCCAAGGAACCCCCGTCCCATCAGAGATCCAGACATATTTTTAGGCAGTATCGTCTGATCATGGAGATGGTTGATCTCCAGGGAGATCGAGGTTAGGAGAGTAGACACAGAGGACAACAACGCGGATCCACTCATAAAGGCATGTTTCCCAGTAGAGACTTTTATGGGATGGTTGAGTATGAGATACTTCAACCACAGCTGTATATTGCGTATGCGATACCACAACAGATGGCCCTAGTGCAAGTGGGAGATTGTTAGTTATATGTATGCCCTAGAGGCCATTACTATACATGCGTTGTATATTGTAGTGGATGCTTGGACATATATACGGAGGACTTTCTTGCTTGACATGATAGTATGCTATCTGGTTACACTTTATCTTAACATGTACTTTGATTGTCTCTATGTCACATGTTGATAAAGCCCTTAGGATGAGTACTTGACTGCCAGGACTATGATGCAGATCATGCTAGTGAGGACAGTGTAGTCGCCAAGTACATCCTTCAAATGTTCCTAGTCGTGGGAGTACCGAGACAGGGCATCGATACTCCAGAGTAGACTAGCGTATGCGCTTCTTGACCCATATGATGGGCGATGGATGATCTCATATCCATTGGTGTTTGACATCAGAGAAGGTATACAGGTGCTCAGTGAAGACTGGGTACACTGGACGGACTCGCCGAGAACTCCCAGATGGTATTATACATCACGTCAGATGGCAATTCTCTGGTGACACTGGTACAGGTTAGTCTGTAGACCCGAGATCGTCATAGAGTCTTGTGTGATTCCCACTGTGCTTTGATTTCCATCATACCACGCAAAAAGGTGGCTTTTGGGTACCGTCCCGAATCACATGGAGGCAATGAGCGATAGGAGGGGTTTCGTCTCTCCCGGTATAAGGAGTTGATGTTGCGCTGTGTTCGATTGGCTATAACTGGAAATCCCTGGCCAGGGTTGCTGAGATTTACTGGTAAGTGTTATCAGTAGTTTCTCAAACTATTATGGACCTCATATCGACACGACTTATCGAGCTACTGGGGTCTGACGTTTACCACCCCTAGGCGAGATATGCGACATATCAGACGAAGAGACCGGACTGTACGGGAGTGTTACTGATTGGATTCGCAGGAGAATGTACAGGCTTGCTTGTTGATCTTCTGATCGCTCAATACCTGGGTGGCTGTTATGTTTAGCTGACCGCTTGCAGCTTGTGGGTGTTTGATATGATCATCACCTACTGCCGGCGTATTGACGATTCTTTAGAGTCCTATACAGAGGTTTCCTGGCTCAGGCAAAACGGAGTAGGTGCACATATATGATATGTGCGGGACCGAGAACAATACATGTATGTGATACCGTATTAGATTCTCGCGATATGTGATATCGGCCGGGTATATGTGATATAGCTGGATCGTCGGATCAAGTATTGATTCAATGAACTGATACAGATTATATTAGTCGGTTATTTATGAAATAGCCGGATTATCGGATCAAGTGTTGATTCGATAATTTAATGTATAATTATATATTTGATATATTAAATTACATTAACTAATATAAGCTCACTAAAAGATTCTTTTTCTCACTCGGGTAATACATTGATATATATGCGATATATGTTAATTGTATTATTTTATTTTGTTACAAAATATATTATATATATGTGATATATAATATTGTAACAAGTTAAGGTTACAAATGCAACATGTTATGTGGAGTTTAAACATGGTTAGGGTTTGGATTAGGGTTAAGCTTTCTTGAAGCTTCTAGAAGCTTTGCTTTTGTTTTTAACTAAAGATATTTTCTAAAGATGTTTTAGTTGATATTTGTTAACCAAACCCAACCCTTCACCATGGTTAAGTCTCTACATGGGTTAAGTTATCATACTTAACCCATGGTTGCATTTATAACCTCACCATGATTTCATTATTCATCACAAATGGTTTTGGTTATTATTCTTCTTCTTCCTTGATAAAAAGCTTTCTAGCTTTTTGCAAAGTGATGAAAATGAGTGAGAAATAGAAAATAAATGAGAGCTAAATTCCTATTTCATCATCCTCATCTATTCTTGCCAGTTAGATTAGGGTGTTTGCTTTGCTAATACTTGATTAGCAAAGCAAGAGCTTGGGTTTGAGTTTCTTCAAGATAGATCATCTTTGTTATCGAAGATCGGAAGCAAGCTTGCATCTTTCTTTTCATGGAGCATCTCTAGAGTCCGGGTACTCGATGATCGTAGCGAAGGGACCTCAACACGGAGCTTTAGAAGTGAAGGAAAGGACTACAGAGGTTGTAATCCCTAACTCTTAGAAATAAAGTTGTTTACTTGCTATATGTTTCACCTAATCTCTAGTCTAAGATCTTGGTTAGGGTTGTTCAGCACGTCTAAAATTTAAATCGGGCATGGTTGATGCCTTATAGACCCTTGTGACAGTGCCTAGTAACCCTACAGAAACTATAATATTTTCGAATGTATAAGATTATAAAATGCAGATTATAAATTAATTAAAGATAATAATAAGAAATATTACGACGATATATATTTTAAATGATATGGATGCAAACGGGTATCACATAATCGTAAAATGATAAACTAACAAGTGCGGAACATATAACTAAGCAATATGAAATGTAACTATTCAATTTGATGCAGTATATGATAGTATAGTATGTAACAAGATAACTTTTCATGACCTAGATCTGAAATGATATGAATGGATGCAAACGGAACATCGAAAAGTTATAAAACTAAACATAAGGTGCATGATTTTAAATACAGGTATTCCATTTGTTAAAATAGATGCGTCTAAAGTAATGTAACATGTAATTAAGATTGGTTTGCATGCCCTAGATCTGAAATGCACTATACAAATGTAAACGGAACGTCGAAAGGCTGTAATATGAAACATGGGATGCTTGATTTAAAATACAGGTGTGATATTTATTTAAATAGGTATATAATGAGTTATATAGCATGTAGCAAGATTAACTTGCCTAGACGGAACAAGAACGGATATGTACGGAACGTCCTTCGTCGGCGAAATGTCGCGACGCGCGCACGGTACACGGAACGGTTCCAAACAACGCACGAGGGTGATCACGCAAGTCAGGCACGTTCACTGGATCACTCGGATCGTCAGCGACGAGCACGGTTCCGGCGGTGATCACCGAAATCAAGAAACAAGATCAAGAAAAAGAAAGAAGAAAGAAGAAGAAGAAGAGGTTGTATATTAAATAAGGAAAGAAATAAATAAATAAATAAAATATATATATATATATGCAGAGGAGAGAGAGAGAGAGAAAGGGGTTGTTATTAAGGTTTAGATTTTAATTTAAAAAGATTTTGTAAGTTATAAATATTTTAAACTGTTAGATTTAATAAAGATATTAAATGAAATAAAATTGGATTTTCTGGTAAATACAAATTTAGTCCAAAATACGCCCGGGTCGGGTCTAAAATTCAGTTTAAAAAATATATAAAATTATACATGTCGACCAAAACTCAAATTGGATGTCCGGGTAACGAAAATGCATACCCCCAAGAACGGATACACGTACGTGCGCGTAACCATCCAAACAAGTCCGTTTCACTGAACGGGGCGAGAACAAGATGCGTGGATGCTACGACAGGGTCAGGGGAATCATGCAGGCTATGCTAGATATTTTTAAAATATTTTACTTGACTTTAAATGTTATATTAAAAAAATGCAGATGCCAGATAAAATACCAGTATGCAGTAAAAAATGAAAATGCACGAATCCATGTAACAGGTCAGGATAAATCATAAACATGAATCAAGACAGATTTCAAGCAAGCGGGTCGGGTAAAATGCAAATACAAATGTCAAAATACTATTCGCACCCAAAACATAGTAAATCAGGAAAATACCATAAATAAAGAAATACTTGACTAGAACTGGTATAAATGAACTAGGGTGTTACAAGACAATATCAAGAGACAAGTATACATGTTAAGATAATGAGCAACCATATAGCATACTATCATGTCGAGCAAGAAAGTCCTCTCTATATATGTCCAAGCATCCACTATAATATACATCATATATACAATAATGGCCTCTAGGGCATACATACAACTAACACGGACTTATAACACCTATAAGTTGGAGCGGAACCAACGTTCCCCTTCTTAGTATAACAAGCGGGTTCGGTCAATACATCGATATTATTATCTTGATTAAGGCCTGATATGGTCGCTACCTGGAGAGAGAGAGAAGAAAAACTCTTAACGTATACTCTTGCAAGATTAGATTGGTTTATTATCTTATCTAATCAGGATGGCTCCTACTGTTTTTATCAAATCTTCCTTCAAACCCAAAAAGGTAAGTCTAGCCAGATTAATTACACCTTACAAGTTCGTCAATCTTTCAGCCAGGTCAGTGCCGGTACTTTAAGGGAGGTTCCCCGTGGTTTCGCACGGACCTAATTAAAATAAACCTCGTTTTCCCAAACGCTTAACCCCGTTAACACCTTTCTAGACACTTACTTGATCGGCTAATTGTGATGTGTAAAACTCTCCCAGGAGTAACTCATACTCGCAGTAGGTATCGGGATCCAACTATCTCATAGAAGGTATGCAATCTCATTGCAAATTTCAACACTCGAAATTCCCAATAATATTTTGCCCCTAGTGTCCTATGACCTTGACGCATGCCAACAAACCATAGTGCGCTAGTCAAGTTCAACCCGTACATTTCCTGATTGAATTAAACCCACCTGCACGACCCTTGACGCAGGCCAACAAAGTCGCACGACTACCCTAATCCAATCGCATCATATGCAGCAGATAAGCACTAAATAGCTACCGCACACTACGTCTTGACACAGGCCAACAAACGTAGCACGAATACTAAATAGTACTTATCTGAAATGACGGAGGGCTACGAAAGTTTTTTAGAAAAACCTTTTGCGTAATGAACTTGATATCGTTGTAGAATCGAGTGATTTTGAAAATGATTGTTTTTGAGGTTTTTACTAGTCTCACTAAAGAGGTCACTCCCGGTGAAGGGATCTCGGCTCTTTCCTCATCGAATGAGGTGCTGGATATTCTACAAGGAATACCGCTATGCAAAGCAAGAACTATAAAGGCAATCAAAAACAAAACCGAGTGGGTTGTAGCATCTGCTAGTTTTTGCTAAAGAGGTCACTCCCGGTGAAGGGATCTCGGCTCTTTCCTCATCGAATGAGGTGCTGGATATTCTACAAGGAATACCGCTATGCAAAGCAAATACTAGAGCTACCCTTTTTGAAAATTTGATCCTACAACATCTTTAGGTTTCTTTTCTTTTCATTAATCTCAGTAATGAAGTCCCATCATTTATGCTTCCTAAGCATCACAGAAGAAACGAAAATACAACGTACGCTTATGCCATCCGCATTCGCCACAGTGTTCCGTTATGCACCGTTAGGTTACTTAACTAACGACCTAGCGGGGCGGGACTAGCGCGGGTGCAAAACATAAGCAACGTTTATTATATATCATATATATAATAATAAAGCATTCGTCTCAAACATATAAAGTGATCACATCACAGAATATCAGCAGCAGAAGTCATCATATGAAATATTGGATTTACTAGGAGGTCCGTGTTTTATATTAAGCCAGTAAAAAACACGGATTCCACGGTCGTGATGAATAGCCAAACCCACATCCCTAGACCCCTACGAGTGCGGCAAGCAACCCTACCAATTCTAGAGTTAGGAGACCCGGACTCGACTCCTCGAGATGGTCTCCCACTGGACTCTAGAACCCGGTTACTTATGCTCCCTACCATGGGTCTATCCTAATGCGGAAAAGTAAAAAATATACAACAAGGGTGATAACATCCTCAACCCGGAAGTGCCCCAATAAAAGAATATTACATACAAGTTTTTACATGAATGAAAATGAAAAACTCTCATCTTACGCAAAAAAACTCCGGCTATTCAAAACACGACGATCCAATATAACATATCTCAGCAACACATAACATCACATGTCATCAACGTAAGTAAATATGCGTATCCCAATTGTCGTTGATATATAGCAACGAAACCGGCGATACACCACATATTACACTTACGGTCACAGAAAAGAAAATGTCAAACTACAACATTTGGAATCCACAATCACCTTAGACATCATAAACCCAAAATATCACATACTTCGGATTCCATGCCTGACAATATGAATTCCAAATATTGTATCACATTCCACAAATAGCTAGACGATGTTAAATATTCCGATCGAATCAACAAACACCCAAAATTTCCCAAAGAGCTCAACACTTGAGCACAGTTTAAAAATACTCAAAACATGCCACAGTACCTATGGACCAACCGTATAAGGGCCAATCCTTGCCTCACCTATGGCGCCGCAGAACTACCACAAACCCTAGGATTTAGTGGCGGTTCTTACGGTCATAGAATCTAGTTAGGGTTTCGTTCTTTTAGAGGGTCCATCGCATTACTTGCATGATTTTTTAATGTTATTTAAGTTGGAAAAATCCAACTCTTGGAAAATTTCTAGCGAGGGAGAAAATTGGATATTTGATATTCGTTCGAACTTTTTAACGCCGTCTAATTAACCCGAAAATACTGTTAGAATTACGACTACGAAATACTCCATATTAGCCCCAATAGTACTGTTAACATCACATGAAAACTGGTCTAATCAAACAATACCAGAAACCCCAAAATCAAGCCCTGAGAACACCAAAAAAATTTGAGCCAAATAGAAGCTTAAAAACCGGCGAGACCGGATTTTTCATGAATGTTGCCGGAAAAAATCCGGTTGTTTGGTCTCGAATTTCTCTAGTGTTCTAGTTGTATCACATACAACATTCTGCAGTTGCGAAAATAATTTTTTTATATCATTTTAAAATCGACAGAAACTGGATTTTTGGGTTTCGTTGTTTCGAAGTTTTTCGGTTTCGTGATTCTAAAAACATCGTCTAATACTCTAGCCTGGCTCTGATACCACTGTTGGGTTCCCTAGCACGACAGCAAGGTTTCGGGAGGCATCATCCAATCCGTTTTCAAAATTTTGCCATACTAAATAACCCAAACCCTAGAATCTTAACTAGAGAATTAGACGATACAAAAATGTAAACAACTTTACATCAAGAGAACAAGGAATACAACCTTTGTAGACCGGTCCTTCTCTTCACTTGCTCCGTATAGTAGTCCCGTGACTCTACTAGGCTTCTCTTGAGACTTTGAACGAGTTTCCTCCGATGACCTTCGTGCCGAAGATGATCCACGCGAAGTCCTTCCAACTCAAGCTGCTTTTACACTAAACTCTTTAGCGTAGGAAACACGCTACACTCGATCGTTGGTCAAGTGTAGGATGGTGAAGTAGAGGATGTTAAAAGCTCACAAGTTTGTGTTCAAGCTTCATGGTTCACATCACATGTGAGGGTTGAAGCTTGAACCATGACATGAGGAGGAGGAAGAAGCCAGAGAGCAACCATGGGAGCAACTCAAGAAAAATATCCAAATGTTGAGAATGAGCTAGAATGAATGGAAACTCTTGACCCCTCACTCATTCAAGCATGGAATTTGTAACGTTTTAGAAATCGTTTTGCGAATTTTTCCGTTTTAGGGTAAAATAGTCTGTGTTTTCCCTTTTAACCCGATTGTGATCAAACTTCCATAGAAACTTGTCGTCACCTAGTTTACCTAAAATAAAGCTAGTGCGCGAGGTTTGGGGGTCTATGGGAAGTTTTGGTTCACATAGGATTTTTCTCTAATTAAAATATTATTTTAATGGTTTATTTGCGCACTTTATTTGTGGTAATTACTTTTTATGCTGGTAAATTACTACTAATGTGGTTCTATATATGGTAAGTTAATCACTAGAATTATGTTTAGAACCTTCTCTCCAAAATATCTTGATTTTTGGTGGAATTAAATGATTTTTTTTAAAAAGAAAAGATAATGAAGACTTTAAGCTTTTGTTTTATTATGTAATTATTGTAATTTCCTTCTAGAAAATTCCACACACCACCACAAAAGTCCTAGCTTCTTCCTTGGCCGAAACCACTTCAATCCTTGCTACCCTTGTTTATTATTTCTTCATTTCTTCTCATTTTACTTCAAAAAAATGAAGAAAAATCCAAATAAATTCATAGAAATTCAAATATAATCCAAAACCTTCATCCTTCTTCATCAATCATGCTTGGATCTTCATTCTAGTAGGGATTTTGGAGGCTAAAGTTTGGTTTTATTCTTCTTTCAAGTGGTGTTCTTGAAGGTATAAAACCTTAACTCTGATCTCTTTTTGTTGCTTAATACATTTAATTAGCTTAATTAGATGTTTAATTTAAGCTTTTAAATTCATATTTAGAAATTCAAGATATCATTTTGATAATCAAATTAGGGTTTTGATTAGTGGAATGGTTAAATGATAAGCTAAGACAAATGAAAACTTAATCAAGTTGCTAATTTGTTAAATGATATTTTCCTAATCGGATAATTAAGCTAATTGACAAACTAAACTTTTGATAATCCTAATTAGTGAAATCTAAAATTTTGGTAAACGTTTAAATGGTTTAACCTTGCTATTTGAAGATGTTGTAAATTATAGTTTTGGTAAAACTTGTAGTTTTGTGCTAAAATGATAAATACTGCTTACTAAATTTATGGATATTTTAGGCGTGGGTTTCTTTTGACGTTGCGACGTTATTTATATTGATTCCACGTTTATTATTGTGTTTTGAATGTGCGATCGGTACGATCAGGGTCTAGACTTGGTAGTTGCGTCGCGTTGCGTTCCTAGCTAGGGTCATGTCGATGTCGTTCGTGTCTTTGTGTAGATTTTGCTCTTGGGTTCGTTTCGTAGTGTCGCTACGCGCGTTAGCCACTAAACGGACACTCGAGGGTATATTTGGAGTTGGTGCATTGATCAAACGTAGTTATACGTATTTTTGGCCGATTGCTTATATACGCTTGCTTTATTGTTATATGTGTTCAGGATCGCAGGCGGGGACTTCGGGCGCTGCGAACAGGGGAAGCGAGTAGTTGGCTTTACTTATCCAGGATGGTTGGTGAGTAGATTTAACAACTACAGGGAGATCGCCCGCATGGCATTATGCGTCTGGGCTTGATTAAATGACATGACCTTTAGTGTTCAGTATATGGACTAGTTTATGCATGTGTATCTTAGTTGTATATCTCATTTACCTATTGCATTTGGACATAGTATTAATGAGACACAACACTATTATTGACGGTTCATATTGCACGAGCACTGATTGTATGCCACTCACACCGTCAATAATTTCCATGACACGCACAACACCTATACATATGTGATATTGTATTTCTTAGGGACATTGAGACATGGTCCTTATTTTCATTGTGCATATGACATATAGCATACCTGTATACCTACATGCTTACACATATGCCCTGACATGCTTACATGCTAGTTACCCATATACCTATATGGTAGTGTACCATTAGTGATAAGTATATACACATATGAGACATAGCTACATGTACATCTGGCATACATACATACATATACCTAGAAGGTATTATGGATAGGTATAGACATATACCTTGCTACAGCTACTTTGACATCATACATACTTACATATGGACACACATATCCTGCTATACCGACATGGTTGCGCATACCTTGTTATAGCTACATGTTCACCTGTATATGATGTTGCATCTGATTTCGGGGAAATCAAGAACCACGTGATATATTTAATAACTTGTTGCGGTTAAATAGCGTTTTTTCCTGTATATGTTCATATTACTGTTTCATGTTGCATATATTACATTCATGGATTTCATATGATGTTCTCTGATATTTTTACTCCTAAGTATATATAACAGTGGAATGGGACGCTGTTATATATGCCTATACACATATATTAGTGGAATGGGACGCTAATATATGTGTATTGATTCATGATTTATACTTATTCATTACTTGATGTTTTCTGGATTTGAGGACCGTGGTGGTTTCATGAAATTATGCAAGTATTCTTATTCTTTACTTGATATTTGTATGCATCCACTCAGAGATTTGTTTTAATACCGATACGGGATCGAGAGTGTCGGTGTTTGGCACTTAAGATTCGAAGGACATATAATACCGATACAAGATCGAGAGTGTCGGTGTTTGGCACTTAAGATTCGAAGGACGTATAATACCGATACGGGATCGAGAGTGTCGGTGTTTGGCACTTAAGATTCGAAGGACGTATAATACCGATACGGGATCGAGAGTGTCGGTGTTGGCACTTAAGATTCGAAGGACGTATAAATCTATTTTGGATCATAAGTGTCGGTGTTTGGCACTTAGGATTCGCTGTTTTGGATCATGAGTGTCGGTGTTTGGCACTTAGGATTCGCTGAGACTTACAGGATATATGAAAGTTACTTGATATTGGACACTTAGGATATACGAGATTTACTTGATAATTTGATACAGAATATATATGAGATTGACTTGATATTGGATACAGGATATATGAGATTTACTTGATATTGTACATTCAGGATATATGAGATTGACTTGATATTGTACATTCAGGATTTATGAGACTTACATGATATGAGAGCCAATTTGGGGGCTGATTTGAGGAAATTGGGATTTGGATTGTCTTGATGGACTTTGGGTCCTACCAGGATATCAGGATTCCGTGGAAATGACGTGTTTCATCTCATACTCTGCATTTATTTTATATACATTGCTTCATGTATTAGTTGTACCTGCTAAAGTACTTTTCATGACTGTTGCATATATACATTGTCATATCATTTCTTCATGTATTAGTAGTACCTGATAGAGTACCTTACATGATTGTTGCATATAGATTGTCATATTAGTATTGCTTCATGTATTAGTTGTACCTGCTAGTGTACCTTTCATGACTATTGCATACATATGACCATTTATTGCTATTAGCTTGCATATGTTAGATTCGCGTTGTACGTGCATACTTGCGATTACCTGCATATGTTATTTATTATTCACGAGTTGGAAACTCACCCCCATTGTGCCATAGTGTTTGCAGGTTGTTCCCCAGAGTAGTCGAGGCATGCTATTCATTTATCACATCATCTTTTGCAGCGGATACCGTTTCGGCTCACAGTGTGCAGTTTTACTTAGGTAGGTTTTGCGGTTATCCAAGGTTGTTTATTGTATATTCGTTGTATCCATGTACTCTTCATCTACTACTTTCATGTGTATTGACTTAGAGACTTGATGTGAGGACGATATTCTATATTTTGGTGACTTGGATGTCTATTATGCAGTTTTACTTATATCGTCTTTTATTTCTTCGCTATGGCGTCTTATATCTATTGTGGTGGTTGTTTTACGTCGTTGGGCGTAGATTTGCTCCCGTTGGGGATGCTTTACTTATATTTATGTTGTACCCATTTTTGGGGTTGGTTTTTACAAAGGAGGTGCTGCCAAAATTTTAAAGGAAGAAAAGTTGGACTTTAAAGAATTTGGGTTGAGATTTCAAAAGTTTTGAAAATGCTATTATCACTTTCTTACTATTTTTGATGGTTTAGATTGCTGGGTTTTTGGCCTTCTTAAATTGCGCTACGCCTGTAGACGTTGCGTAGTTTAAGGGCCGTCACGTGCCAATTTCGGGTCGTGACAGAATTATGCAATATAAAATTGCAACCATGCTTGAATAGTGAGTCAAGATGAATAAACAAAAGTAAATCCCATGCTTGCAACCATGCTCTCATTTTCCACCTCATTTCTATTTTCACAAAATAGAAATTCATATGCAATGCTTCATTATTATTATTATTATTATTATTATTATTATTATATATCATATATATTAATATTTATATAATGAAGAGTAATTAGTGAGCTAATGATATTAGTTAAGATATAATTATATCACATATAATATATATCACATTATTAAATCAACACTTGATTTAATAACCCGGTTATATCACATATGACCGACTAATATCATTTATCTGTATATCACATTATCAAATCAACACTTAATTCGACAATATGGTTATATCACATATAACCGAACCGATAACAGATTACTGCCAGATTACAATACGGAATTGTTCCCCTCCGAAACACGGAGACGCGACCGCGTAGGTCCGTCTTGCCTGAATTTCGGGGCAGATGCTAATTGGTGCTATCCGTCCACCTCTCCGAAGATGCCAAGTTGATTTATGACACCATGTATCGAAGGTTTAAACGGATGCGGCCGATATAGCAGACTTCGTCAGATTCCCCCTCATTTGAGGGGGTTTTGATTGTGGGGACGCTCTTCCCTGCAAGCGCAAGCCCCTGCAGTTAATTACGCTACCGCGCCGCGGTAACCACTTTATCCTTCTCCAGATGGTCACTTCGTGTCGTGTGTGTGTTTGTTTTGTTTTTGGTTGCCCGTGGATTGTATACGGAGACTAATTTATGTTGTCACCCGTAGGGCGTGGATTAGTCCAAATCCGTATTTTCTTAGATTTGGGTTTTGGTTTGGGTTTAAGGATACGTTAGTCTCATTTGAGACTAAGATCAACTTAAACCTTTGTTAAGGATACGTTAGTCTAATTTTAGACTAAGATCAACTTAACAGTTTGTTAAGGATATGTTAGTCTGATTTTAGACTAAGATCTACTTAACAGGATCATTTAGATCCAACAAAAGAGCATTTGAACTCTATTGTTTTAGTTTAGGGACTTTGCGGTCGATTACCAGTTTAAGGACATGGTGGTCAAGGTTAAGGACATTATAGTCCATGGGCTTAAGGACCCCACGGTCCGAGGTTCAAGACATCATGGTCTGTGGATTTAAAGGGACCCCACAGTCCGAGGTTAAGGATATCATAGTCCATGGGCTTAAGGACCCCACAGTCCATGAAATGTATGGTTGTCGGGACCCGTCACCTCTCTAAAGACGTTGAAGGATTACAACAACAAATATCAGAGGAGTTCAGAGATGTACCCTTAAACCGATGTGGGTTGAGAGACCTGTAGTCCAATTAGGACTAAGATCTGTGATTTATGAGCATATGAACTCAATTAATCTGAATTGAGGACTTATGGCCAATTTGGGCTAAGTCCATTCAATTACAATGTTCAACATTTGTTTTTGGAGTTGTTAGATGTTTGTTTGAGCCCAATCCCTTTAATAATGCTAAGCATTGGTTTAGTCTCTGACAATGTTTTGTCTTTAATTGAATGCTGTGCATTTATCATAGCCCCAGGCTTACTCAAAGAACATTTTATGTTCTGTCCAAGCGCACATAAAAGTATGTGGTGCACTTGGCACTAGCGCCAGATATGAAGCGCTAATGCGCTTAGCGCTTTGCGCCAGGTGAAGAGCGCTGATGCGCTTTTAGTTGAAGCGTTGAGGCGTTTGGTGCTGGTGCTTTTAGTAATGCAGCACACACGTGAGGAGCACGTGGCACGCTGAGCGCTAGCCAATGAGCGCAGTGCGCTGTGTTTGAAACGCTATGACACTGCAGCGCTTTGCGCTAGGTGAAGAGCACTATGGCACTTTTAAATTAGGAGTGCTAAGGCTCTTATTAGATTATGAGCGCTAAGGCTCTTCTTAGGTTAACTTTGCGCTCTGCAGATTATCTGTTCTTTGTTGAGAGACTTCGTCTCAAGATTCTAAGAACAAAGTTCTTAGTTCATAGGAGATATTTCAATCTCTTTTTGATAAAAGGCTTTGCCTTTAGGGATCTGTGATCCTAAGAGAATTAAATAATTCTCCCCCCCCCCCCTTTATAATGAGATGTTCATAATCTTTTTTGTGAAAGACAACTTTGTCTTATAGATCTATGATCTGTGAAAGAAGTAAATACTTCTGTTTATATTGAGACGATTTCGTCTTTTTACCTTGAAAAAGAATTGTCTTCTTTTACCGAGAGCTTCTTCTTCTTCGTGAGATTTTATCAAAGTTTATGGGGGGTTCCTCTGTCTATTCCTGTATATCTTTTTTTTGTTTCTTTTCCTTTTTTTTTGAAAAGAAGGATCATTGGTCGTTGGGACCCACCACCTCTCCGACGACACTGAGAGATTACAGTGCCATATATCGAAGGTGTGGAGGGATGTACCCTTTGAATCATGTCCCACTCATCAGGGGGGAAGAACATGCTGGAGCTTAAGCTTCCCGCTGCTGAAAAAGGCTTCTTTGCGTTCGCGCACGTGCGTCGCACGTGTTGGGCGCACATATTTGCACGCAGCGTACATGGAGTTTGCGCATATGCGCATTATGGGGGGAGCAAGCTCCTATGGAGAACGAATCTTCTTTAAGTATTATTGAATATTCTCATGTGGTGCGCACGTGCGTTGCACGTGGTGCGCGCATGGCGGGCACAGGTGCGTTGCACGTAGCGCACATGGCGCTTGCGCATTTTGGGGAGGAGCAGGCTCCTATGGAGAACGAATCTCCTTTTAATATTATTGAATATTCTCATGTGGTGCGCACGTGCGTTGCACGTGGTGCGCGCATGGCCGGCACACGTGCGTTGCACGTAGCGCACATGGTGCTTGCGCATATGCGCATTATGGAGAGGAGCAGGCTCCTAACTTGGAGAACTAAGCTCCTATAGAGAACTAAGCTCCTTTGAGAATTGAATCCTTTGAGAATTGAACTCCGCCTTTTCTAAGAGGTATCCCCTCTTATTTATATAGAAGTGGTAGAGAAGGGATCTCTCCTTTTCCCGATGTGGGACTAAAAATGCATTCTCCATGTAGTAGAGCATTACCTTAGATTACACGTGCATAGCACATTTGCTCATAACTTTTGATCCCGGATGAATTATGAAGCCCATAATATATCAAATCGAAGGATTTTTCGAGACACTTTCGATATCATCAGAATTTAGTTGTTTCTCATTCCATAGTTTGTCAAAATATAGCTCGGAAAATACTGGTTCGCATTTTCTTCCTTAGATCACATGTGCATAGCACATTTGCTCATAACTTTTGATCCCGGATGAATTATGAGGCTCATAATATATCAAATCGAAGGTTTTTTTGAGAAGATTTCGATATCATCAGAATTTGGCTGTTTCTCATTCGAGAGTTTGTCAAAATACAGTCCGGAAAATACTGGTTCGCATTTTCTTCCTTAGATCACATGTGCATAGCACATTTGCTCAGAACTTTTGATCCCGGATGAATTATGAGGCCCATAATATATCAAATCAAAGGTTTTTTAAAGAAGCTTTCAATACCATTAGAATTTGACTATTTATCATTTAGGAGTTTATCAAAATACAGCCCGGAAAAAACTGATTCGCATTTTCTTAAGTGTATCGCTGCTATTTGATACCTTGGGCTCTTTTGCGCAGAAATTTTTGGCGAGAACAAATGCCCCCCGGTACTTTGCCCACGTAAGTATGTACGTGGGTTAAGTAGTGCAGAGTAATACATAGCGTATGACCGGTTTCGGGCTGGTATATAACCTTTAGAATTTTGGTCTGAGAAGATAGTGAGTGGACACAAGCGTCGTCATCTATTATTGACTCAAATCTCGACCCTTAAGAGATATAGTTCCAAACTCTCAACTCCATGAGTCGCACCCTTCTATTTCTTTATGTTTTACTCTGTCGTGAAGTAGTTTATATGCTCATGAGTAACTTCTCCATTTCAGTGGCATGTAGCTTTGGCAAGTGTGGCTCATAGATGGTAAATAACAGTTCATCTTGAACCCTTTATAAGATAGCGATGGCTTAGGAAACAGGGTTAGGATCTGTTGCCTAAGACTTTTCAACTTTATGAGCCGTGAGGGTCTCATAAACACTTTTCTCCCTACGGGTCGAGAGGATCTCGTAGGTGTATTTTCTCCTTAGGAATCGTGAGGATTCCTAAGTGTGCTTTCTCTTGAGAGTCGTAAGGATCTCACAAGAGAATTTTTCCGCTTATAAGTCAAGAAGACTCGTAAGTGGTTGTTTCCCTCCTCGTCGATATTCGACTTCGGAGAGTGTGGTCCGTGGACAGTCCATGTTGACCTCTTTGCAGGGCAGTGATGCTTGGGGGACAAGGTTAGGATCTGCCACCCAAGAATTTTCAACTTTATGAGCCGTGAGGGTCTCACAAAGACTTTTCTCCCTACGAGTCGAGAGGATCTCGTAGGTGTATTTTCTCCTTAGGAATCATGAAGATTCCTAAGTGAGTTTTTGTCACGACCCAAGTTTGGATGTGACAGGCACTTAGATTGTATCATATCTAAAGATATGCACAAGTCCAAGTAAGCCAAAAACCAAGATCAAAATACCTTATTTCGGAATTATTTATGAAAATTTAGTTTTTAAGTAAAAATCTCAATTTGTGAAGTTAATTCATTAAACAAATAATAAAGATTAAGTTTAGTTGCATTCCGAGTTGGAATCAACAATATCAACAATGGACATGAATATAAACATAATGAACCTCACTGAATCTCATAAAGAAGAACTATAATACTGATCAACAGATCTCAACTGTACATACATAAACCATCTCTCATTTCTAAGTCAAAAATACAGTCTGATGGAGTCTTTCTAGATACAAAATACATAACCCAAAGGGAAGGTTACTACACATGTAACCTACCTATCAAAAGATGGAATACAACTGCAAAAGTGATCCTGCCTCGCAGCTACCCGTCCACTCTATCCCTGCAAGGAACTGTGGCACAACGGGGATGAGTTGCCAACTCAGTGAATACGACTAACATATAACGGCGAATAAAGTAAATATGACCATCCTGATAATGAATATGAATCAATATGATATATGAGTATATGTGAAATCCAACAATAAATCTCATTATACTTCTGAAATCACAACTCAAGTAAATCATCTCTCGGTATCCATCAACGACACAAAACTTTCATTTCTTATAGGCATCATTCCCCGAATGATCCTATACTCATAATATCGGTCGTTATCCTCTAGATACACGCCGTATTTCTATAACCAACTCCGGTATCGAGTAACCTCGCTAGGCTCCCCCGTCTCAATACGGCTATCCTGCCCCTCGGTCTCGACCGGGTCCACCATGTATCCAACTGTATATCTCCCCCACTCAGTATGGATAACGTAAATCCGCGACCGTATATCTCCCCCACTCGGTCCGGAATAAAACCAAAACAGAAATCATCTCATGGTGGACATGACACATCAATCATGAAAATACTGGATTTATGTAATAGTATTCAAAACTCAAAACCATAAATCCTCAATTCTGCATTTATCTCATATATAGCACCAAAATACGCATAAAGTAACAGGATGTCAATGATGCAATCTACCATTTCATTAGATATGTGAAATACGCTATAATCCATTTTAACAAGTATGATATTTAAGTGTATGTGACATGGCAATATCGACGAGGTGTGTGTAGCATATAAAATGTGCACGTGGCATGACTCGTCGATACTTGTGAAGTGTTCTAACAACTAAGCAATTTACAAGTATTTTAATGAATGCAATTATGACATTTAAGCATGACGATTTAAATATCAAGTTAAGTAAACCACGGGCGAAACACGCCATCTTTACAAAATTCCCCGGTAGATATTTAGTCTACTCACCAGAAAGTCGAATCTACTCCGGAATCGCTAATCCTTTCCCTTTCCTCGCGGCTTCCGTATTTCTCGTACCCGCGTCTAAATATGCAAATTAACGTATATAAGCAAAACGACTATTCCGATATAACGGAAATAGAAACACGCTATCCTACTTACTAGTTATCTACTATTAGATTATATCAAGTTATTAAACACTTAGTCTTGCTGGATTTTAACCCAAATCTGCACTGTTTCATAAATTAAAACGCGACATGATTTAGTCGTGTCGTATTTAGCGTTTTACGATTCTTTTTCCGATATATCTTCCCAGATTTATACTACAGTGAAACTAATTTAAATCAACAGTACCAAAATAACCTAAATTGCATACTGTAAACAACCCAAAAACCAAAACCCCAAAATTCCCCAACATGGCCGGCGACGCCGGCCAATTCCCTTCTGTCGCCGGCCCAAAACCGGCCCCCCATTGTCGTTCTCTTGTGGTGTGTTCTAATTGATTCCTACATCATTTTAGCTCTGTTGAATTTATTTAATTATGTTTCATAACACAGCAGATTCTAGCAGACACAAATTCTAACTAAAATACGATATTATGTGACTTATCTAAACTTTAATCAATTGAACTACAGAGCTTATCTCTACTATGTTTAAGAAGTTTACCCTCCTAATTTGCTGTAGGAATAACCCCCCAATTGGCTAAGTCCCTCCTATGTTGATGATGAGCCATCTCCATGAACAAGCTCCCTCTTCTTCTTCTTCCTCTTGTTTTCTTTCTTGTTCTCTCTTAGTTTTCCTTTTCCTTTGATTTTCTTTTTAGTTTTTGATCTGAGTTTAAACTGAAATGAGCTATATGTATGAGAGGAGAAAGGGATAGGGTTAAGGAGGTGGTGTCAAGGGTTGAAGGGTGTAGGTTTCATGCAAGAAGGAGGTGTAAAGAAGTTGTAAGCATGCAAGCATGATGTGTTATTACATTATCTATAAATTTTAAATTTTAATTCCATTAAAATTCTGAACTAATATGATTTCCCACTCACTTTCACTTATATCCACAACAATCTCATATTTACATAAAACCTAAACTTTACAATTTAACCCCTCACAACTTAACTTATTATAAAACACATCTTTTATTAAAATGAGGCTAAATTTATCATTAAAACCCTTATAACTTATTTAAATTACATTCAAAAATTCTAATTTAATTTGTATTACATATATCTTATGAAGATTGACATATTTGATTTTAATCATTTTGTGATTTATCACCTTATTCTTAATTTAATTAAATCTATTTATTTCTAGCTTTTTCCTAAATGTTACAATATTCCCCCCTTAAGAAAATTCGGTCCCCGAATTTAAAATAATTACTAGACATACCTAAGAAAAGATGTGGAAATTTCTTTCGCATTGAGTCCTCCGTCTCCCAAGTAATCTCCTCGCGATCCTTTCCTTGCCAGAGAACCTTAACAGATGGCAGTATCCTTGATCGTAGTTGCTTTGCCTGCCTGTCCAGAATAGTGACTGGCTGCACTGTGAAGGATAGATCTGGCTCAATCTGTAGAGTCTGATGCTGGATCGCATGAGATGGATCGTGAAGATATTTGCGAAGCATCGAAACGTGAAACACCGGATGTACGTCGGGAAAACCAGGTGGAAGTGCTAACCGATAAGCCACAGCGCCCACTCTCTCTAAAATCTCGTATGGTCCAACATATCTGGGGCTGAGCTTCCCTTTCTTCCCAAAGCGCATCACACCCTTCATTGGAGATACTCGAAGGAACACATGATCTCCCACATCAAACTCGAGTTTGCGTCGTCTTCGATCTGCATATGACTTCTGTCTGCATTGGGCCGCTTTCATTCTATCTCGTATCAATTGAATCTTCTCTGTAGTTTCCTGTACTATCTGCGGTCCCAATATACAACTCTCACTAAGTTTCGTCCAGCAAACAGGTGATCTACATTTCCTTCCATACAAGGCTTCAAAGGGTGCCATCTGGATCGTTTCTTGAAAACTGTTGTTATACGAGAATTCCACCAAAGGTAGGTGACGATCCCAACTACCACCGAAATCTAGGCTACAAGCCCGAAGCATATCCTCTAGTATCTGAATGGTCCGCTCCGACTGACCGTCTGTCTGTGGGTGGAAAGCTGTACTAAAACCCAGTCGTGTACCAAGAGCGTCCTGAAGTTTCTGCCATAGCCTGCTTGTGAACTGGGTACCTCGATCTGATACTATGCATGTCGGCACTCCATGTAGACGTACAATCTCATCGATATAAACCTGTGCATACTGAGCAAATCCATATGTCGTCTTCACTGGAAGAAAATGAGCGGCCTTCGTCAATCTATCTACAATCACCCAAATAGAATCATACCCTCTGCTAGTCCTGGGTAGACCCACCACAAAATCCATGGAAATCTGTTCCCATTTCCACTCTGGAATGGGTAAAGGTTGCAGCTCCCCGGCTGGCCTCTGGTGTTCTGCTTTAACTTGCTGACAAGTCAAGCATCGAGAAACAAAATCCGTAACATCCTTCTTCATTCCTTCCCACCAATAATTATCCTTCAAATCACGATACATTTTGGTGGAACCAGGATGAATACTGTATACTGACCTGTGGGCGTCCTCCAAAATATCACGCCTCAATCCGTCAGAATCTGGCACACAGAGACGAGTCCTAAAACGTAATACTCCATGATCATCAATCACGAACTCCGTCTCCTTGCCCTGCCTAACATGATCCATAATCTCCATCATGCGAGTATCTGTAGGCTGCGCATCTCGTATACGATCCAATAACTGAGGTCTGGTGCGAACATGTGCCAACTGACCTCCTGCCGATGTAACTCAAACTGTATACGACTATCACATAAGAGCTGCCAGTCTGTAGAAGACTGTCTCTGCAAAATGCTCAAATGAGATAAATTACCTCCAGGCCTACGACTCAAGGCGTCTGCTACCACATTTGCTTTGCCTGGATGGTACAAAATCTCACAGTCGTAATCTTTCACCAATTCCATCCATCTACGTTGCCTGAGGTTCAGATCTTTCTGCTGAAAGATATACTTTAAACTTTTATGATCTGTGAAGATTTGACACGTTTCTCCATACAAATAATGTCTCCAAATCTTCAATGCGAATACTACAGCAGCCATCTCTAGGTCATGAGTGGGGTAGTTTTGTTCATGCCTCTTTAACTGTCGAGAAGCATATGCTATAACTTTGTCGTGTTGCATCAACACACAGCCTAAGCCCACTCTAGAATCATCGCAATGCACAACGAAACCCCCTGACCCGGAAGGTAAAGATAATACAGGTGCAGTCGTCAAACGCGTCTTCAACTGTTGGAAACTCTGCTCACACGCATCTGTCCACTGAAATGGAACTTCCTTCCTAGTCAATCCTGTCAAAGGTGCCGCTATCCGTAAGAAATCATGTACGAAGCGTCTGTAATAACCTGCCAGACCTAAGAAACTCCGAACCTCCGTAACTGACATAGGCCTGGGCCAGTGTTGTACCGCTTCAATCTTCTTTGGGTCTACACATATACCTTCTCTCGTAACTATGTGACCCAAGAATTCTACACTATCGAGCCAAAAAGCACACTTAGAAAACTTTGCATACAATTGATGCTCTTTCAAAGTCTGCACTGTGATACGTAAATGCTGCTCGTGCTCCGTCTGACTCCGAGAATATACAAGAATATCATCTATGAATACTATAATAAACCGATCGATAAATGGTCTAAAGATACGGTTCACCATATCCATAAAAGCTGCTGGAGCATTGGTGAGTCCGAACGACATCACCAGAAATTCATAGTGCCCATATCTCGTACGAAACGCCGTCTTTGGAATATCGTCCTTCCGAACCCTCAACTGATGATACCCTGACCTCAAGTCAATCTTTGAGAAGAATCCGGCTCCTTGCAACTGATCGAACAGGTCATCTATTCGTGGTAATGGATACCTGTTTCGCACAGTGACGCGATTCAGCTGTCGGTAGTCGATGCACATTCTCATACTACCGTCCTTCTTCTTTACAAATAACACAGGAGCTCCCCACGGTGAAACACTGGGACGAACAAGTCCTCTATCTAACAACTCTTGTAACTGGCCCTTGAGTTCTTTCAATTCCGTCGGTGCCATTCGATAGGGTGGTATAGAAATAGGCCCTGCACCTGGAATCAAGTCGATACAAAATTCGATATCTCGATCAGGTGGCAATCCTGGTAACTCAGCAGGAAATACCTCAGGAAATTCTCGTACGATCGGGATTTGGTCCAATGGAACTTCAGCGACCCCTATGTCCTGAATAAAAGCCAAGAACCCATGACAACCCTTCTTCAAGAGCCGCCCCGCACAAAAAGCAGAAATCATGTTGACAGGGGTTAACTTGCAGTCCCCCTGCACAACAAACACCGGTTCACCTGGAAAACAGAATCTAACCGCTTTTCCTCTACAATCTACATAGGCATGACAAGCGGCTAACCAATCCATCCCAAGAAGTATATCAAAATCCAACATGTCCAGGAGAATCAGATCAACAAGCGAATCTCTATTACCAATACGCACCGAACACGATCTGAATACGTGCCGAGCTATAAAGGAATCTCCAACTGGAGTAATTACTACCAAAGGTAACTCTAACAATAACGACTCCTTCCCCAATAAAAGTGCGAATCGTGAAGATACATAAGAATGTGTAGAACCGGGATCAAATAAAACACGTGCCTCTAATGAGCATACTGTAAGAGTACCTGTCACGACTGCATTTGATGCCTGGGCATCCTGTGGAGTCAGCGCAAAAACCCGTGCCTGGCCCCTGCCCGCATCCTGTCGTCCTCTACCTCGACCTCCTCTACCTCTCTGAGCACGTCCTGCATAGCCTCGACCTCGTGGTGCAACTGCCTGGCGTGTAGCGCCAACTGGGGGAGGAAGTAAAGCCATCGGTGTAGGAGGTGGAAGGGGTAAGGCAGCCTGTGGAGTAACGGTCCCGCCCTGAGATCTACAATCTCGCGCAAAGTGTCCGGGAAGTCCACAACTATAACAGGTAGATGGTGATCTCTGATCATCAGGATAAGAACTGAACATCTGGCCCTGTGTCCAACCTCGTCCGACACTGCGGCCTGGAGTATATCTGCCTGGATATGACCCTCTACCTCTGCCAAACTGTCTATTTGTCGGCACGACTGGTCTACTCCTCTTTGGCTCCGGAACGACTCCTGACTGGCTCAAACGCTCCTCTACTCGAATCGCCGCATCCATGGCCTGTGCATATGTATCAAAATGTTGGGAGCCTATCGCCAGATACAACTGTGTATCCAAACTCCTTAGGAACGTTTTCACCCGAAGCTCCTCTGTAGGTACTAAATATGGGGCATATCGCGACAGCTGGGTGAATCGTAAGTCATAATCTGCTACTGACATACCTGCTGATTTTCTCAACGCTTCGAAACTGCTAGCTCTAGCATCCCTCACACTCTGGGGAAGAAATCTGGCAAGAAAGACTGTAGAAAACTCGGTCCACGTCATCGGAGGAAGATTCGTAGCTTGCCCTCTCTCCATCGACTCACACCACTCCTGTGCAAGTCCCTCCAAACGAAAGCTAGTCAGCTCAACTGACCTCGCATCAGAACATCGCAATGATCTGCCAATTCTCGCCATCCTATCAAGAAAAGACTGAGGATCTTCCGTCACGTCGGTCCCTGTAAATACTGGGGGTCTCAATCTCATAAACTCTGCAAGTGATACCTCCATCACTCTCGTATCTACTGGTGCTACCGTCTGTGTAGGCTGTACCTCGGACTCTGCTACGGTCGGTGCTGGATCTGATCTCAAATCTCGAGTGGTCTCAGCTAACTGTCCTACCACTCGCTGTAATCCCAACATACCCTCCTCAATCCTAGTCATGCGATCTGGAGGAGGAGGATCAACATGCTCATGCACCTCCTGCACGTCCGGTGTACCAGTCGTCGTCACAGGCGGACTCGCCCTAGCTGCATTCCTGGCTGCGGCTCGCCTAGCCCGCGTAGCCATAGCAACTGGAACAAGAAACGAGAGTTGATAAGGTATGGGAATAGAAGAATTCAATAACGGAGAATCAATGGAAGAATAGATCAAGATAAACATCCTAAGGTTAGTTAGGCTGAATACGATAACGTAAATATGCCGCGGAACATACGTACAGTACTGCATTCGTCCTAATTCACCTACTCCATCAAACCAAAGGTCATCCTAACTCTCAGACTTATATCAACCTATTGAAATCCCTTACTAAATTCCGTAAGGTTACTCCTAAGCTCTGATACCAACTTTGTCACGACCCAAATTTGGATGTGACAGGCACTTAGATTGTATCATATCTAAAGATATGCACAAGTCCAAGTAAGCCAAAAACCAAGATCAAAATACCTTATTTCGGAATTATTTATGAAAATTTAGTTTTTAAGTAAAAATCTCAATTTGTGAAGTTAATTCATTAAACAAATAATAAAGATTAAGTTTAGTTGCATTCCGAGTTGGAATCAACAATATCAACAATGGACATGAATATAAACATAATGAACCTCACTGAATCTCATAAAGAAGAACTATAATACTGATCAACAGATCTCAACTGTACATACATAAACCATCTCTCATTTCTAAGTCAAAAATACAGTCTGATGGAGTCTTTCTAGATACAAAATACATAACCCAAAGGGAAGGTTACTACACATGTAACCTACCTATCAAAAGATGGAATACAACTGCAAAAGTGATCCTGCCTCGCAGCTACCCGTCCACTCTATCCCTGCAAGGAACTGTGGCACAACGGGGATGAGTTGCCAACTCAGTGAATACGACTAACATATAACGGCGAATAAAGTAAATATGACCATCCTGATAATGAATATGAATCAATATGATATATGAGTATATGTGAAATTCAACAATAAATCTCATTATACTTCTGAAATCACAACTCAAGTAAATCATCTCTCGGTGTCCATCAACGACACAAAACTTTCATTTCTTATAGGCATCATTCCCCGAATGATCCTATACTCATAATATCGGTCGTTATCCTCTAGATACACGCCGTATTTCTATAACCAACTCCGGTATCGAGTAACCTCGCTAGGCTCCCCCGTCTCAATACGGCTATCCTGCCCCTCGGTCTCGACCGGGTCCACCATGTATCCAACTGTATATCTCCCCCACTCAGTATGGATAACGTAAATCCGCGACCGTATATCTCCCCCACTCGGTCCGGAATAAAACCAAAACAGAAATCATCTCATGGTGGACATGACACATCAATCATGAAAATACTGGATTTATGTAATAGTATTCAAAACTCAAAACCATAAATCCTCAATTCTGCATTTATCTCATATATAGCACCAAAATACGCATAAAGTAACAGGATGTCAATGATGCAATCTACCATTTCATTAGATATGTGAAATACGCTATAATCCATTTTAACAAGTATGATATTTAAGTGTATGTGACATGGCAATATCGACGAGGTGTGTGTAGCATATAAAATGTGCACGTGGCATGACTCGTCGATAGTTGTGAAGTGTTCTAACAACTAAGCAATTTACAAGTATTTTAATGAATGCAATTATGACATTTAAGCATGACGATGTAAATATCAAGTTAAGTAAACCACGGGCGAAACACGCCATCTTTACAAAATTCCCCGGTAGATATTTAGTCTACTCACCGGAAAGTCGAATCTACTCCGGAATCGCTAATCCTTTCCCTTTCCTCGCGGCTTCCGTATTTCTCGTACCCGCGTCTAAATATGCAAATTAACGTATATAAGCAAAACGACTATTCCGATATAACGGAAATAGAAACACGCTATCCTACTTACTAGTTATCTACTATTAGATTATATCAAGTTATTAAACACTTAGTCTTGCTGGATTTTAACCCAAATCTGCACTGTTTCATAAATTAAAACGCGACATGATTTAGTCGTGTCGTATTTAGCGTTTTACGATTCTTTTTCCGATATATCTTCCCAGATTTATACTACAGTGAAACTAATTTAAATCAACAGTACCAAAATAACCTAAATTGCATACTGTAAACAACCCAAAAACCAAAACCCCAAAATTCCCCAACATGGCCGGCGACGCCGGCCAATTCCCTTCTGTCGCCGGCCCAAAACCGGCCCCCCATTGTCGTTCTCTTGTGGTGTGTTCTAATTGATTCCTACATCATTTTAGCTCTGTTGAATTTATTTAATTATGTTTCATAACACAGCAGATTCTAGCAGACACAAATTCTAACTAAAATACGATATTATGTGACTTATCTAAACTTTAATCAATTGAACTACAGAGCTTATCTCTACTATGTTTAAGAAGTTTACCCTCCTAATTTGCTGTAGGAATAACCCCCCAATTGGCTAAGTCCCTCCTATGTTGATGATGAGCCATCTCCATGAACAAGCTCCCTCTTCTTCTTCTTCCTCTTGTTTTCTTTCTTGTTCTCTCTTAGTTTTCCTTTTTCTTTGATTTTCTTTTTAGTTTTTGATCTGAGTTTAAACTGAAATGAGCTATATGTATGAGAGGAGAAAGGGATAGGGTTAAGGAGGTGGTGTCAAGGGTTGAAGGGTGTAGGTTTCATGCAAGAAGGAGGTGTAAAGAAGTTGTAAGCATGCAAGCATGATGTGTTATTACATTATCTATAAATTTTAAATTTTAATTCCATTAAAATTCTGAACTAATATGATTTCCCACTCACTTTCACTTATATCCACAACAATCTCATATTTACATAAAACCTAAACTTTACAATTTAACCCTTCACAACTTAACTTATTATAAAACACATCTTTTATTAAAATGAGGCTAAATTTATCATTAAAACCCTTATAACTTATTTAAATTACATTCAAAAATTCTAATTTAATTTGTATTACATATATCTTATGAAGATTGACATATTTGATTTTAACCATTTTGTGATTTATCACCTTATTCTTAATTTAATTAAATCTATTTATTTCTAGCTTTTTCCTAAATGTTACAGTTTTCTTTTAAGAGTCGTAAGGATCTCACAAGAGAATTTTCTTCCTTACAAGTCGAGAGGACTCGTAAGTGATTGATGAGTTGACCTTCTCCCGAGTCAAAGTATTGCTTCAACAGGGAGGTCGAGGGTTGACTTTGGTTTGTCTGTGTACCGCCGAGTCATGGAACTGGGAACTTTGCCACGGCTCCGCTTTGCTGACATTGTATATTCATGCAGAGACACTGATTTCTCTGCAGGTCAGCGCGAATCGAGATGTTCTCGTCAAGGATGTCGATTTCCCTGAATCGAGGTTTTGCCAAGGACACTGATTACCCTGGAGTCGAAACGAATCGAGGTATCCCTGCAAAGACACTGATTTCTCTGCGGGTCGACACGAATCGAGGTGCTCTCGTCAAGGACACTGATTTCCCTGAATCGAGGTTTTGCCAAGGACACTGATTTCCCTGGAGTCGAAACGAATCGAGGTATCCCTGCAAAGACACTGATTTCTCTGCGAGTCGACGCGAATCGAGGTGCTCTCGTCAAGGACGCTGATTTCCCTGAATCGAGGTTTTTGCCAAGGACACTAATTTTCCTGGAGTCGAAATGAATCGAGGTATCCCTGCAAAGACACTGATTTCTCTGCGGGTCGACGCGAATCGAGGTGTTCTCATCAAGGACGTTGATTTCCCTGAATCGAGGTTTTTGCCAAGGACACTGATCTCCTCATAGTTGAAACAAATCGAGGTATTCCTGCAAAGACGCTGATTTCTCTACGGGTCGATGCGAATCGAGATGCTCTCGTCAAGGACGCTGATTTCCCTGAATCGAGGTTTTTGCCAAGGACACTGATTTCCTCGGAGTTGAAACGAATTGAGGTATTCCTGCAAAGACACTGATTTTCTTGCGGGTCGACGCGAATCGAGATGCTCTCGTCAAGGAAGCTGATTTCCCTGAATCGAGGAGGTTGCCAAGGACATTAATTTCCCTAGGATTGAGACGAATCGAGGTATTCCTGCAAAGACACTGATTTCTTTGCGGGTCGACGCAAATCGAGATGCTCTCGTCAAGGACGCTGATTTCCCTGTATCGAGGAGGCTGCCAAGGACACTGATTTCCCTGGGGTTGAGACGAATCGATGTATTCCTGCAAAGACGCTGATTTCTTTGCGGGTCGACGCGAATCATGATGCTCTCGTCAAGGACACTGATTTCCCTAAATCGAGGTTTTTGCCAAGGCCACTGATTTTCGTGGGGTTGAAATAAATCAAGATATTCCTGCAAAGACACTGATTTCCTTGCGGGTCGACGTGAATCGAGATGCTCTCATCAAGGACGCTGATTTGCTTGAGGTTAAGACGAATCGAGGAGTTCTCGCAAGAATGTCCTAACGTTACAGTTAACCTTTGCTCTTTACGACAAAGGTCCGTTAGCGTCTGTGGTACTAGGGTTTTACCCATCATACCGTCGCATTGTCTGATGTATCCCTCGATAGGCAATCTTGCTGTTCGAGTAGCCTTGCGACTGTCGTGTCTCTGATCCCTTCGGGGGCTGGACAAGACGTCTTCAAGCAATCTTCCTAGGCAGTTTGACCGTTGGAAGAGCAAGCGTTAGGAATTTTGCCATGCCGCTTTTTACTTGAGGTTAGGCTTGTTAGTTGTATGTATGCCCTATAGGCCAGTATTGTACAGATGATGTATATTATATTGGATGCTTGGACATATATAGAGATGACTTTCTTGCTCGAAACGATAGTATGCTATCTGGTTACTCTTTATCTTAACATGTACACTAGTCTCTTTAAACTGTCTTATGGTTACATGTTGGTAAAGCCCTTAGGATGTGTACTTGACTACCTGGACTATGATGCAGATCATACTAGTGGGGACATGGTAGTCCATAAGTACATCCTTCAAGGTCCCTAGTCGTGGGTGTATCGAGACGGGGCATCGATACACCAGAGTAGACTAGCGTATACGCTTCTCGACCCATGAGATGGGCGATGGATGATCCCATATCCATTGGTGTTTGACATCAGAGTTAGTGTACGGGTGCTCAGTGGAGACTGGGTACACTGGACGGACTCGCCGAGAACTCCCAGATGGTATTATACCTCACGTCAGATGGCAGTTCCCAGATGACACTTGTACAGGTTAGTCTGTAGACCCGAGATCGTCATAGAGTCTTGTGTGATTCCCACTGTGCTTTGATCTCCACCTTACCACGTCCATGAGGGCGTGCAAAACGGTGGTCTTTGGGTACAGTCCCGAGTCACATGGAGGCAATGAGCGATAGGAGGGGTTTCGTCTCTCCCGGTATTGGGGGTTGATGTTGCGCTGTGCTCGATTGGCCGTAACAGGGAAGTCCCTGGCCAGGGCTGATCAGAGATTTGCTGGTAAGTGTTACCAGTAGTTTCTCGACCCGTTATGAGCCTCACATCGGCACGACTTATCGGTTATTGGGGTCTGACGTTTACCACCCCTAGACCTGATATGCGACGTATCAGACGAACAGACCGGACTGTACGGTAAGTGTTACTGGTTGGATTCACAGGAGTGTGAGCGGGATAGCTCGTCGATCTTCTGATCGCTCAATACCCGGATGGCCGTTACGTTTAGCAGACCGCTTGCGGCTTGTGGGTGCTTGATATGATCATCATCTGCTACCGGCGTATTGACGAGTCTATAGAGTCTTACACAGAGGTTTCCTGGCTCAAGCGAAGCGAAATAGGAGCGCATATGAGATATGTGCGGGACCGAGAATAATGCGCGTATGTGATACCGCATTTCATTCTCGCGATAAATGTTTCGATTGGTTATATTCGATATGACCTAGTTATCGAATCATTGATTCGATAAATCGATACATTGGATACTAGTCGGTTATGTGCGACATGACCGGATCATTGAATCAAATGTTGATTTAATAATTTAATGTATAATTATATATATTTGATATATTACTTTGCATTAACTAGTATTGGTTCACTTTAAATGGATTTTCTCACTTGATGTGCAAGTTGTATATGTGATATACTTTTGTGCACATTCTTGTATCATGTTTGATGATGCTTACTCATTTGGTTAAGTGTAAAGAATTAAACCTAGGTTAAGAAAGTGATTAGGGTTTTTATTATCCATTCTTTTATTTATTCATTTTGGAAAAAGAATTGGATAAGAATACAAAATGGTTGCTTTCATTCTTGAACCTTTGTGAAGCTTCATGAAGCTTTGACCAAAGTGACCAATTTGTCTTCATGCTTAACCCTAACCACTATTCTAACCTTGGTCAATTCTCTACACCTAACCATGGTTCCTATTATGATAAGTATTCATTTCTTTTTCTCTTTTGATTAACTTATCATAATATTTCCTTCTTGATCTTCTTCTTCTTCAAGAAAGAAAGTTTGATGCCATCAATGGCGACTTGAGCAAAAGTGAGTGAAATCCAATTCTAAAGTGAACCCACCTCCTATTTCTTCACCCTCTAGCTCTTGCCAAGTTGTTTTGGGTGTTTTCTTCACAAGTTTCACAACTTGGTGAAGTTGGAGCTTGAACTTGTGCAACCTCGACGTAGATCGTCTTTGACACAAAGCCGACGACCTATTCCGCTCGTTTTCCCGATGAAGCCGATGAACGAGTCTAGGATTCGAAAAGGACAGCGAGAGGAAGACTACGTGGAGCTTAGGAAGTGGATATCCGGATCTACAAAGGTTGTAGCATCTAACTTTTAGTTAAGTAGTTAACTAGATTTTCTTTTCGCCTAGAATTCTAGCCGACGATCCGTGCTAGGGTTTCTTGACACCCATAATTATTTGAAAATGGCATGGTTGATGCCTTGTGAGACCTCTATAGGGTGCCTAGGAACCTTTCAGTGGTATCAGAGCCTAGCTAGAGCCTTAGGCGAAGTCCAGACGACGTTTGAAACCCGATCGAACCGAAACCCAAAACCCTAAAATGCTCTCTGGACTTTTTCTAAAAAATGGGATTTTTGTCAATTAAAAATATGCAGAAAATCAAGCAGGGTTTTATTTGAATTACTGTGAAATACGAGGGCCTAAGTCAACTTTTCCACCGCGGAACCGCGGCACGTGCTATGCATGCTGCGGCGGTTCCGCGGCCGTACTATTCCCTTGGCTGATAATTTCTGCACAGTAACTCATATAATATAATGCTATATTTTCTGGGACATTTTTATTGTGACTCTACAGAAGAGTACTCTGGGGTTGTATTGGGAATCAAAGATTCGATCGGATTATCAAATTTCGTCTTTGTGTATTTCCAGATAATTTATAGAATATGTTAAAAAGTTCGACCGGATATAAATACCCAATTTTTCCCCTGTCGGGAAATTTCCAAGTGTTGGATTTTTCCGTAGTTTAACGACGTTCTAAGTAGTGCAAGTAACGCGATGGACCCTCTAGAAGACAACAAACCTTAACTCGATTATGTGACCGTCTTGAACTGCCCTTTGAACCTTCGGGTTTGGGGCAGTATGGCGTGCCACATGTGAGGCGTTGGCTTGACCCTTCTACGGCCGGACCGTTGGTACTGAGGCACGAACTGAATGTTGTTAGACTTATTTCATGTGTTGAGCTGTATCGGGAAAACTTGGGTATTCGACTGTTCGATCGGAAAGTTTAACATTTTCTGTTTATCTGGAATGTGATACAATAATTGGAATTCACAAACAGTTATAAGATAACTGAATGAATGTTATAAATCTAGCAGTTTAGTCCCACATGATATTGAAAAGAGTTTTCGATAATGAGACTAAAATGCGGGATTTATATCTGTTAGGCATGTGATGTCTAAGTATTTCATTTGATTAGGCATGCGATGTCTAAAGAAGTTGCGGATTCCAATTGTTGTAGTTTTACTCTTTCTTTTCTGTGACCGTAAGTGTAATATGTGATATCGCCGGTTTCGTTGCTATATGCCAACGACAATTGGGATGCGCATGTTTACTTACGTTGATGACATGTGATGTTATGTGTTGCTGGATATGTTATATTGGATCGTCGTGTTTGAATAGCCGGGGGTTTTTATGTGAGATGAGTGTTTTTCATTTTCATTCATGTAAAAACTTGTATGTAATATTCTTTTTATTTGGGGCACTTCCAGGTAGCGGAAGTTGTCACCTTTTGTATATTATTTACTTTTCCGCATTAGGATAGACCCAAGGAGGGGAGCACAAGTAACCGGGTTCTGGGGTCCAGTGGGAGACCAACTCGAGGAGTCGAGTCCGGGTCTCCTAACCCTAGAATTGGCAGGGTTGCTTGTCGCTCTCGTAGGGGTCTAGGGGTGTGGGATTGGCTATTCATCACGACCGTGGAATCCGTGTTTTATACTGGCTCGTATTGAAAACACGGACGTCCTAGTATATCCAATATTTCATATGTTTCTTCTGCTGCGATATCTGTGATGTGATTCTGTGATGGATATAATATATAGTATATATGATATATTTGTTAGTGTATATGCCCTAGAGGCCATTACTGTATCATACTAGTTTGTATATTACTTAATGGAAGCTTGGGATATTCACAGTTGTATATACAATATTGCTCGAAATGGTAGTATGCTACTTGGTTTGTCTCTGCTTTAATATGTGCATGTGTTTCTTTTAGCATATTGCTGGTATACATATTAGTAGAGCCCTTAGGATCCTTGCTTGATTACCAGCGTTGTGATGGCGCTCGCACTCGTGGGAGCTGGGTAATCTATAAGCACATCCTTACAGGTCCCTGGTCGTTGGACTATCGAGACAGGGCATCGATACTCCGGAGTAGACTAGCGTATGCGCTTCTCATCCCAGTGTGGGAGACGGTCTGTCCCACAGCCGTTAGTACGTCGTACTTGGGATAGTATGCGGGTGCTCGTTAGGTTACGAGTACACTGGACAGGACTCGTCGGGAACTGTTGGTTGGTAATATACCTATCGTCAGTTATCAGTTCCCAGGTGACATGAGTACAGCTTAGTCCGCTGACTTGACACTGTCACTTCGCCTCGAGTGTGTTCCCACTGCACTTTGATTACTACCCTACCACGGCTCAAAGGAGTCGTGCAAACAGGTAGTTTTTGGGTGCAGTCCCGAAGCACTTGGAGGCAGTGACGGTTAGACAGGATTCGTCTCTCCCGGTATTGGGGGTTGACATCGCGCTGTGTCCAGGAGAGCCATTACACGAGTAGTCCCTGGCCAGGGCAAGCGAGGTATACTGGTAGGTTTCCAGTGTTATCTCAGGGTGTTCTGGGCTACACTCCGACACGACTTGTACCGCTATTAGGGGACTGACGTTCACCGCCCCCCTAGGCCCGCCATGCGATGTATCAGACGAACAGACCGGACTGTACGGAGACTGTCACATACAGGCTCAGTAGGAGTGCAGATGGGGTTCACCTCGTCAGTCTTCTTATCGACATCTACCTGGGGACCGTTACGTACAGCTAGTGCCGCTTGCGGTCTGTGGTTAAACCCACTGCCAGCGTAGTGTCGAGTCTTTAGAGTCCCACACAGAGAGCTATTCGCCTTTAGGCAAAATGAGTAGAGGTCGCATGGTTTTGCGACAGGGTTCGTTCACATTCGCGCACTTGTGCACGTTTGCTGTCCGGACAGTTTATACTAGCGGGCTTTGGTTTAAGCCGGATCCTAGTGTATGGTTTGAGATTGGTTTTTCTCATTGTGTTCGTGTTCCTCGGATCACGAATGCGGGTGCGTATGCACAGTTGCTTGAGATTGAGGGAGAGGACCTTGTTTAGGGTTATTGACTATTGTCATTTTATTAACCCTATTGCTTTTGTGTGTATTATAGTTAATTGATAATTAGCTTAATAATTGTGCATGGTTGTTGTTGTTGACCATTTGACTTCTTTGACTTGTTGACCTAGTTGACAATTTGACCATGATCATTTCATTTGGAAGATGCTCTTTGATCCTTGCAATTTGCATTAATATTGAAATGATAATGGTCATATCTTGATTAAACCATGACAATTTTCTAGCTAATTAATTAATTAATATATTACACACATATTAGTGAGAATGGCTCACTAATAATTCATTCTCTCATATCATTTCTCTCTCTTGCTCATCCTCTCCCTCAAGCTCTCTCCCTCTCATGTGTTGAGAAACAAAAAGCTTGAGAAAAACCTTCACTTGATCTTCTCTACTCTCTTCTAGGGTTCAAGTCTTAGCATTTCTTGCACTCTAGTTACTCCTAGCTTGGAGTTGAAGCTAAAGGTCGAGGCTTTCGGGTGGATCCTTCTTTGACGGGAGAAGACAAGCAAGGTGACCTCTTTCTACCATTCCAAGGAGCAAGGAGAGAAGGACTTTGAGCTCAAGGTATAACCTTTCTACAACTTAGCTAGTTGTTAGTTTGCTTTAGCTAGTTTTTGTTTAGCAAAGATCCTCACAAGCTTGGTCCATGTTGCCTAAGTCAATAAAAATCCGTTTTTTATTATGTTTTCCGCCTCCCCGTAAGCATCGGGGTGGGCAACGTGGACTTACAATATTATATAGACGTTACTTATGTTTTACACCCGCGCTAGCCCTGCCCTGCTCTGTCGTTAGTTACCTAACCTAACGGTGCACGAGGGGACATCGAGGCGAATGCGGATGGCATAAGTGTACGTCATATCTATCTGTGATGTTTAGGTACTTAAATGATGGGACTTCATTAATGTGATTAATGAAAGAAAAGAAACCTAAGATGTTGTAGAATCAAATTTTAAACAAAACAGGTAGCTACAGTTCTTGCTTTGCATAGCGATATATATGATATACCCTGCACCTTATTCTATGAGGAAAGGACCGAGATCCCTTCACCGGGAGTGACTCCTTTAGCAGTAACTGGCAGATGCTACACACTCGGTTTGGTTTTGATTGCTTTTAAGAGTTTTTTGCTTTGCACAGTGATATATATGATATATCCCGCACCTCATTCGACAAGGAAAGGACCGAGATCCCTTCACCGGGAGTGACTCCTTTAGAAAAACTAGAAAAGCCTCAAAATCACTCCATTTCAAAACTTCATTTGATTCTACAACGATATCAAGTTCATTACGCTCATGGTTTTATGAAAACCTGCGTAGCCCTCCGTCATTTCAGATAAGTACTAGTTAGTATTCGTGCTACGTTTGTTGACTATGTTAAGGCGTAGTGTGCGGTAGCTGACCAGTATTTATCTGCTTATGCATATGATGCAGATTGGATTAGGGTAGTCGTGCGACTTTGTTGACTATGTTAAGGGTCGTGCGGGTGGGTTTAATTCAATCAGAAATGACTGGTTGAACTTGACTAGCACTTGTGATTTGTTGACTATGTTAAGGTCATATAGATGCTAGGGGCAAAATATTATCGGGAATTTCAAGTGTTGAAATTTGCAATGAGATTGCATACCTTCTATGAGATAGATGGATCCCGATACCCACTGCGAGTAAGAGTTACTCCTGGGAGAGTTTTACACATTGCAATTAGCTGATCAAGTAGGTGTCTAGAAAGGTGTCAACGGGGTTACGCCTCTGGGAAAACGAGGTTTACATTAATTAGGTTCGTGCGAAAGCACGGGGGACCTCCCTCAAAGTACCGACACTGGCCTGGCTGAAAGATTGGCGAACTTGTAGTGTGTAATTAATCCCGGCTAGTCTTTCCTTTTAGGGTTTGAAGGAAGATTTGATAAAAAGCAGTGGGAGCCATCCTGATTAGATAAGATAATAACCAATCTGATCTTGCACGAGCATACGCTAAAGTGTTTTCTTCTCTCTCTCTCCAGGTAGCGACCAGTTCATGCCTTAATCAAGATAATAATATGGATGTATTGACCGAACCCGCATGTTATACTGTGCTGGGGAACGTTGGTTCCGTTCTTTCTTATAAGAGTTATAGGAATGAACAGGATATAGGGGAATGCCAGGATTCCCATGCCACCCGAATGAGGAAAGTACATGTTGATGCATTTTCTTCGGGTGTGTTCGTTACTGAGAACTGTTTCTCCATTTGCTCTACGTCCTGGGTATTAGATACCGGGTCAGGATCCCATATATGTAATCAATTACATGGGCTTAGGAAAGGTAAAGAACTTGGAGAAGGTGATAAAGACATTAGAGTTGGAAATGGTGCAATTGTTGCAGCTAAGACTGTCGGGGAATATCACCTTGTATTACCAACTGGTAATACATTGGTTATGAACGAATGCTATTACATGCCGAACCTGATATGCAACATTATATCGGTTTCTTTATTAAGTAAAGAGGGATATAATTTTGTATTACAGGATAATGTTATGAACATTTTCCGTAACCAAAAGTTGGTTGGATCAGGCACGTTGTGCAATGGCATTTATGTTCTAAATCAATCAACAGTTCTGAGCATAACAAACACACACAAGAGGAAGAGTTCAGAACTGAACGAATCCTACTTGTGGCATTGTAGACTGGGTCACATCAATGTGACACGACTGGCTAAGTTGCATAAGGATGGATATTTGAAACCTTTCGAATTTTCATCTTATGACACTTGCCAGTCATGTCTCAAAGGCAAGATGACCAAAACTCCGTTTACGGGACACGGAGAAAGAGTTACCGAACTCTTGGGACTTATACATAGTGATGTATGCGGTCCCATGTCTACACATGCCAGGGATGGTTCTTCATTCTTCATTACATTCACTGACGATCTCTCTAGGTTCGGGTATGTGTTCCTGATGAAACACAAATCAGAAGCTTTTGAGAAATTTAGGGAATATAAACAAGAAGTTGAGAACCAAACCGGAAAAAGTATTAAAATCCTACGATCTGATCGAGGAGAGGAATACTTGAGCAATGAATTCCTGGACTTCCTAAAAGAGAATGGGATTCTCTCTCAGCTGACTCCTCCATATACACCACAGCACAACGGTGTATCTGAACGGAGGAACCGCACCCTATTAGATATGGTGCGCTCTATGATGAGCACGGCTGAGTTACCTATTTCCTTCTGGGCTTATGCGCTGGAGACAGCAGCATACCTATTGAATCAAGTTCCATCTAAATCTGTACCTACCACACTATATGAGATATGGAGTGGGAAGAGACCATATTTTAAACGAGTTAAGATATGGGGTTGTCCGGCCTATGTCAAAAGGCAAAATCCAGACAAACTCGAGGCACGGTCAGTTCTTTGCAAGTTTGTGGGATATCCTAAGAATTCCCAAGGATATTTTTTCTACCATGCTGAAGAACAAAAAGTGTTTGTTTCTCAATATGCCACCTTTTTAGAAAAGGAATTCCTTGAAAAAGAAATTAGTGGCAAAGTGGTAGAGCTGGAAGAAATTCCAGATACACAAACTATAACTGAAGATTTAGTGGAACCAGAAGATTCGATAGTACCCGACGAACCCCAGCCTCTCCGCAGATCTAGTAGGGTTTCTCGTCCACCTGAGAGATACTACGGTTTTCTCATTGATGGTGGAAGCGAGGATTGCATCAGGGAAGATGATGACCCGACTAGTTTCGAGCAGGCCATCACGAGTGGTGACTCGGTGAAATGGCTGGATGCTATGCGGTCCGAGATGGAATCCATGTACACCAACAAAGTATGGACTTTGGACGTTGCTCCTGAAGGGGTAAAACCCATTGGGAGCAAGTGGATCTTCAAGAAGAAACTTGGTGTAGATGGGAAAGTGGAGACTTTCAAAGCAAGACTTGTAGCAAAGGATTTTCGTCAAAGACCAGGTGTGGACTATGACGAAACTTTTTCTCTAGTGGCTATGCTTAAATCCATCCGGATCATGCTTGCCATCGCTGCATATCATGATTACGAAATCTGGCAAATGGATGTTAAGACCGCCTTTCTAAACGGTGATTTAGAAGAGTGCGTGTACATGACTCAGCCAGAGGGCTTCGTAGACAGTGGGAGCAGCGGAAAGGTGTGCAAGCTGCTTAAATCCATTTATGGATTAAAGCAAGCATCGCGGAGTTGGAACATCTGCTTTGACGTCGTTATCAAAGAGTTTGATTTCGTCAAAAATCCAGATGAATCTTGTATCTACAAGAAGGTGGCAGAGAGTAAGGTTGTCTTCCTCGTATTGTACGTGGACGACATACTCTTGATAGGAAATGATATTCCTATGCTGCAATCGGTCAAGCTCTTCTTATCACAAAGATTCTCAATGAAAGATCTTGGTGATGCCTCCTGCATATTGGGAATCAGGATCTATAGAGATAGATCCAAACGGATTTTGGGATTGTCCCAATCCAGGTACATTGACACCATACTAAAGAGGTTTAGTATGGAAGAGTCCAAGCGTGGGAACTTGCCCACGATCTCTGGAGTCACTCTCTCCAAAGAGATGTCTCCTAAGACTGATTTGGAGAGAGCTCGCATGCAAGGGATACCCTATGCTTCGGCAGTAGGCTCTATCATGTATGCGATGCTATGTACCAGACCCGATGTAGCATACTCACTAAGTGTAGTGAGCAGGTATCAAGCTGATCCTGGAGAGAGTCACTGGACAGCTGTGAAGAGCATTCTCAAGTACTTGCGAAGGACTAGAGATATGTTCTTGGTGTATGGTAACGGAGAGCTCCAAGTGGAGTCCTTTACCGATTCGAGCTTCCAGAGTGATAAGGACGACTCTAAGTCGCAGTCGGGCTTTGTCTTTACCCTTTACGGAGGGGCGGTTAGCTGGAAGAGTTCCAAGCAGGAAACCGTGGCAGACTCGACGATGGAGGCTGAATACATCGCTGCCAACGATGCTGCCAAAGAGGCTGTCTGGATCAAGAAGTTCATTTCTGAACTTGGAGTGGTTCCATCCATTGAGCATCCAATACCTTTATATTGCGATAACAATGGAGCGGTGGCTTTGGCCAAGGAACCCAGGTCCCATCAGCGATCCAGACATATTCTGAGGCGGTATCACATGATCCGGGAGATAGTTGATCGCCGGGAGATCGAGGTCAGGAGGGTTGACACGAAGAACAACACGGCGGATCCACTCACGAAGGCCATTCCCCAGATACAGTTTGAGAGACTCTTCGGGATGCTCGGTATGCGATACTACAGCAGCTGGCCCTAGTGCAAGTGGGAGATTGTTAGTTGTATGTATGCCCTAGAGGCCAGTATTGTACAGATGATGTATATTATATTGGATGCGTGGACATATATAGAGATGACTTTCTTGCTCGAAATGATAGTATGCTATCTGGTTACTCTTTATCTTAACATGTACACTAGTCTCTTTAAACTGTCTTATGGTTACATGTTGGTAAAGCCCTTAGGATGTGTACTTGACTACCTGGACTATGATGCAGATCATACTAGTGGGGACATGGTAGTCCATAAGTACATCCTTCAAGGTCCCTAGTCGTGGGTGTATCGAGACGGGGCATCGATACACCAGAGTAGACTAGCGTATACGCTTCTCGACCCATGAGATGGGCGATGGATGATCCCATATCCATTGGTGTTTGACATCAGAGATGGTGTACGGGTGCTCAGTGGAGACTGGGTACACTGGACGGACTCGCCGAGAACTCCCAGATGGTATTATACCTCACGTCAGATGGCAGTTCTCAGGTGACACTTGTACAGGTTAGTCTGTAGACCCGAGATCGTCATAGAGTCTTGTGTGATTCCCACTGTGCTTTGATCTCCACCTTACCACGTCCATGAGGGCATGCAAAACGGTGGTCTTTGGGTACAGTCCCGAGTCACATGGAGGCAATGAGCGATAGGAGGGGTTTCGTCTCTCCCGGTATTGGGGGTTGATGTTGCGCTGTGCTCGATTGGCCGTAACAGGGAAGTCCCTGGCCAGGGCTGATCAGAGATTTGCTGGTAAGTGTTACCAGTAGTTTCTCGACCCGTTATGAGCCTCACATCGGCACGACTTATCGGTTATTGGGGTCTGACGTTTACCACCCCTAGACCTGATATGCGACGTATCAGACGAACAGACCGGACTGTACGGTAAGTGTTACTGGTTGGATTCACAGGAGTGTGAGCGGGATAGCTCGTCGATCTTCTGATCGCTCAATACCCGGATGGCCGTTACGTTTAGCAGACCGCTTGCGGCTTGTGGGTGCTTGATATGATCATCATCTGCTACCGGCGTATTGACGAGTCTTTAGAGTCCTACACAGAGGTTTCCTGGCTCAAGCGAAACGAAATAGGAGCGCATATGAGATATGTGCGGGACCGAGAATAATGCGCGTATGTGATACCGCATTTCATTCTCGCGATAAATGTTTCGATTGGTTATATTCGATATGACCTAGTTATCGAATCATTGATTCGATAAATCGATACATTGGATACTAGTCGGTTATATGCGACATGACCGGATCATTGAATCAAATGTTGATTTAATGATTTAATGTATAATTATATATATTTGATATATTACTTTGCATTAACTAATATTGGTTCACTTTAAATGGATTTTCTCACTTGATGTGCAAGTTGTATATGTGATATACTTTTGTGCACATTCTTGTATCATGTTTGATGATGCTTACTCATTTGGTTAAGTGTAAAGAATTAAACTTAGGTTAAGAAAGTGATTAGGGTTTTCATTATCCATTCTTTTATTTATTCATTTTGGAAAAAGAATTGGATAAGAATACAAAATGGTTGCTTTCATTCTTGAACCTTTGTGAAGCTTCATGAAGCTTTGACCAAAGTGACCAATTTGTCTTCATGCTTAACCCTAACCACTATTCTAACCTTGGTCAATTCTCTACACCTAACCATGGTTCCTATTATGATAAGTATTCATTTCTTTTTCTCTTTTGATTAACTTATCATAATATTTCCTTCTTGATCTTCTTCTTCTTCAAGAAAGAAAGTTTGATGCCATCAATGGCGACTTGAGCAAAAGTGAGTGAAATCCAATTCTAAAGTGAACCCACCTCCTATTTCTTCACCCTCTACCTCTTGCCAAGTTGTTTTGGGTGTTTTCTTCACAAGTTTCACAACTTGGTGAAGTTGGAGCTTGAACTTGTGCAACCTCGACGTAGATCGTCTTTGACACAAAGCCGACGACCTATTCCGCTCGTTTTCCCGATGAAGCCGATGAACGAGTCTAGGATTCGAAAAGGACAGCGAGAGGAAGACTACGTGGAGCTTAGGAAGTGGATATCCGGATCTACAAAGGTTGTAGCATCTAACTTTTAGTTAAGTAGTTAACTAGATTTTCTTTTCGCCTAGAATTCTAGCCGACGATCCGTGCTAGGGTTTCTTGACACCCATAATTATTTGAAAATGGCATGGTTGATGCCTTGTGAGACCTCTATAGGGTGCCTAGGAACCTTTCAAGGCTCAGTTTGGGGAGCCCCGATGAGTCATAACCACTCCGCGCTGGTGTGGGATGATCTCCGATAGTCTTTCAGGTTTTATATGAATTACCGTCAAGACCCTGAAGCTAGGAATTTGGCCTTTGCTTCATTTGCTGGCATTGCGTCTGCTGTATCGAGACGAGTGTCGCGGTTGTCTCTAGGTTGTTGGTGAACCGTCGAGGTTTGGAACTAGGGATTTTGCCGTGGCTCCATTGTTTGACTGTCGGGTCTGAATCCTGCTGGAGGAAGAATGCTGTGGTGACATCTCGTCTGTTGTATCGAGACGAACGTCGAGGTGGTGACCACTCCATATGGGATGATCTCCGGTAGTCTTTCAAGTTTTATATGAGTTACCGTCAAGACCCTGAAGCTAAGAATTTGGCATTCGCTTCGTTTGCTTTGGCGTGTCCGAATCCTGTTGGAGGAAGGACGTTGTAGTGACATCTCGTCTACTGTATCGAGACGAACGTCAAGGTGGTGACCACTCTGCGCCGGTGTGGGATGATCTCCGATAGTCTTTCAGGTTTTATATGAGTTACCGTCAAGACCATGAAGCTAGGAATTCGGCCTTTGCTTCATTTGCTTTGGCGTTGCGTCTGCTGTAATGAGATGAATGCTGAGGTCGAGCTGGGATTTTGCCGTCACTCCGCTTTGTTTCGACCATAGGGTCTTTTGTTGACGCTGCATCTGTATCCTGCTGGACTGCAAAGGAACGCCGTTGTTGACATTGCGTCTGGTGTAACGAGACAAATGCTGAGGTAGAGCTGGCATTTCGTCGTCACTCCTCTTTGTTTCGACCGTGAGGTCTTTTGTTGACGTTGCATCTGCATCCTACTGGACTGCAAATTGTTGACATTGCGTCTGGTGTAACGAGACGAATGCTGAGGTGGAGCTGGGATTTCGCCGTCACTCCGCTTTGTTTTGACCGTGAGGTCTTTTGTTGACGTTGCATCTGCATCTTGCTGGACTGCGAAGGAACGCCGTTGTTGACATTGCATCTGGTGTAACGAGACGAATGCTGAGATAGTCTCTAGGTTGTTTATGAACCGTCGAGATTTGGAACTAGGGACTATGCCGTGGCTCCGTTTGAGGGTATAACATCTGTGTCCTGCTGGAATGAGAAGGCACACCGTTGTTGGTCTCCAGGCCGTAGATATGGCTATTGAGATTTGGAACTAGGGACTTTGCCATGGCTCCGCTTCGTTGCGACTCTGAGGTCGGTTGTTGACGTCTCTGCATCTGGTTGGAGTGAGGAGAAACACCGTTGGTGATCTCTAGGCTGTCTATGAATCGTTAAGATTTGGAACTAGGGGACTTTGCCATGGTTCCGTTGTTTTGACCCTGGGGTCGTTTGTTGACTCCGCATCTGCATCCTGCTGGAGTAAGGAGAAACGCCGTTGGTGATCTCTGGGTTGTCGATGTTGACGTCGAGACCCTGAAGCTAGGGATCTTCCTTCGCTTCGTTTGTTGACACCGTGTCTGCAATATTGCAACGAATGTCGAGATTGTCTCTAGGTTATTTTTGAACCGTCAAGACTTGGCTTCGCTTCGACGAAGCCTGGTGGGACGATATGGTTCCCTTCTTGTTTGTGCCCATGGATTGTTTACAGGGGTCAATGTGACCTCACCTGCAGAGCAAAAAGTTTCATTCTTTCATTTTTTTTATTTCTTTCCGCGATACTCTATCATTTCAGCTTTTTATATTGCGAAAGTCGCGATTGCCCAATCATTTCGGCTATTTTTCGCGGTGCCCAATCATTTCGGCTATTTTTTCTTTTTACTCGCTTTTTTTATATTGCGAGTTGCCCAACCATTTCGGCTATTTTGTATGCATATATTTATACTTGCTGATTTTGTTGCAAGTTGCCCTATCATTTCAGCTATTTCATATGCATTTTTGGCTCGCTGATTTTTTTATCGCGAGTGTGGAACTTGGAATCTGATGCCAATCTCAGCATCAGTATCGCTGCGATTGGAATATTGCCAGGAGCGAATCATCATTTGCCATGAAAGGACTTGGAATTTGATACCGATTTAGGCATCAGCATCGCTACAAATGGGATATTGCCAGGAGCGAATCATCATTTGCCTCTGCCGATGTCGAACAAAGGTGGCTTAGCAAACAGGGTTAGGATCCTGTTGACTAAGGCTTTTTACATCATGAGCCGTAAGGGTCTCATAAAGGTATCTCTCCCTACGAGTCGTGAGGATCTCGTAGGTGCATTTTCTCCTTAAGAATCGTGAGGAGTCTTAAGTGTATGGTCTCTTATAAGTCGTAAAAATCTTACAAGAGTGTTTTCTCCTTATAAGTCGAGAGGACTTACAAGGGTCGTTCACTGTGTGAGCATATCCCTGGTCGCTGATGGGACTTTGTTAGGAAAATGTTTATTCGTGCCCGTGGATTGTATACAAGTGTAATGTTTTAGAAATCGTTATGCGAATTTTTCCGTTTTAGGGTTAAATTGTCGGTATTTTCCGTTTTGACCTGACTGTGTTCAAACGACCATATAGACTTGCCAGCAACTAATTTAGCTAAAATAAAGCTAGTGCGCAAGCTTTGGGGGTATATGGGACGTTTTGGTTCAATTTAATTTTTCCCAATTTTAATATTATTTTAATGCGGTATTCACATTTTGGGAAATTTCTCTTTAGTGATCTTTTCTTCAATTATTCTTGAGTAAACCAAAACCTTCTCACTTTATCTAGATATTTGTTTGGAAATTAGAATTAATTAAAGAAAAGAAAAGAAATGAATGCAAGAGGTGCATGCATGTGTGTGTGAATGCATTTATGTGCATTTATCACTAAAGTGAGCTAGAACACTCCACACAACTCCTTACCTCCTCCCTTGGCCGAATCCTCTTCATTCTTCCTGCCTTTGATCTTTCTTTCTCCATTTGCAACCAATTCTAGCACAATAAATCCCCAAAATCCCAAAATATATCACAAAAATACCAAAAGTCTTGATTTTTGCTCTTGGATCACTTGGAGCTAGGAAAGCTTGGATCTTGTGAGCTAAAGTTGATAGGTATAATCCCTAATCTGTTAAAATGAAGTTTTTATGATGTGTAGTTCGTTGGATATTGATTAGAACACATTAGATATCGATTAGTGCAATATCGTATTTTTAGTGTCTTTTAGAGCCTCTGTGAACTGCTGTGACCTGGGATTTTTACAGAAAAATCAAACAAAATTATAGTGATGTACTAGTGACCCTGGAGCACCACCTGAGACACGAGAACCACCCCACCGGCCGGGGCCGGCGACCCCTTTGGCGAATTCCGGCGACGCCGGTTTAGTAGGGAGGTGCTGGGGTTTGGCTTTTGTGGGTAGTTGTCTGCTGTTGGTTAGGGGTGTTTGGTACTGTTTACTTTTTTAGTAATTGCAGTATGAAAAATATGGAATCGTTTACCTATAATCTAGTGTTTTGAATCCGCGTGTTACGTAATCCGACACGAAACGTGATCTGATACAGCTGCTGTACTCAGTTTGGTTTAGTAGTGTCGCAACGCACGTTAGCCACTAGACAGAGATTCGCGAGTTAGTTTAGTGTTGGTGCGTTATTTAATACGTAGTTTTACTTTATATTGGTCGATTTCTGAGATGTTTACACTATTTCTTGTGTTTGTGGAAATATAGCGTCGCAAGCGGGGACTTCGGACGCTGCGAACAAGGGGAAGCAGGTGGTTGGATTTTCATAGCTGGAGACCATTAGTGAGTAGATTTAACATCTACGGGGAAATCGCCCGTATGGCGTTATGCGTCGGGGCGGATATGATATGATAGCTGCATGTATTTGTATATTAGTTACTTTCATATGAATGTCATTGCATAGCATTATCTGTTGTACCTGACTCGTACCTTTAGATATAACACATTACTGACGGTTCATGTTGCACGAGCACTAAATTGTATAGTACACCCACATCGTCAGTAATTTCCATGACACGCACAAACCACCTACATACGTGATATGGTAGTGGATAGGGGTAGTGGAGGTAGTAACTCTTATTCCTTTGTGCATAGGAGATATTGTTGACACCTACATACGTATTATTGTGTTTGACATGGATAGTTAAGATAGTAACTCTTAATCCATTTCACGTATACCTTACTATAACTACTTGTACATCTTGCATACATATTGACATGTACACCCATATAGTCTATTACAGCTACATGTATATCATACACACATATTGACATGTACACCCGCATATTTTCGCTATAGTTGTATGTACCCCAAGTGGTATTGTTTTGATATGTGATATTGAGTTGTTGATCATTGCGCTTATGAAATGCATCATACCCACTTGCTTACATGTAGATATTTAAACCTTGCTACACTTACATGTACACCTCATATGATGCTGCATTTGTTTTTGGAGGATTTTGGGAACCGCAAGATATATTTTAAAAGGCTGGATTCGTTTAAAAGAGCGGTTTTCCCTTTATATGCTCATATTGATGTTTTATGTTGCATATATCAGTTTATATGGATTTTACGCATTGATATATGGATTTCATATGATTTATGGATTTGAGAACCGTGGGGGTATTTTCAAGAAACTATGTATTGTTTAAAAACCCAGTTTCTCTTGATATGATATTTGATGCGTCCACCATGAGATTTCTCGGTTCTGAGATTTGTGATATATACCCGATACGAGGAGTGAGTGGGCCGTGTGCGGGTACATGGCGGGGCCCGGTACGGTTCCCCTCGGCAAGATGTTCGTGGTACAAACGATGAGACTGGAAGGTGGGCAAGTACCTACCGGTGACTGTATTTGGACTCGGCGGTTATCGTGGGGATACTGACCGGAGTGATGTACGACATATCGTCAGGGCCAGTCGTGGTGACAGAGCCTGAGTTATGAGGATTTACGTGTCGATGCTAGACACGGGTTTCATGATGTTTCGAGTGTCGGTGTTAGACACTCAGGTTTTCATGATTTTTACGTATCGTCGGTGGACATACAGGGTTGATATCCTCATACATATATACATATATATATACACACAGGAATATGTTTTCATGATGTTTCGGGTGTCGATATTTGACACTCAGGTTCCATGAGACTTACAGGATGTGAGGGCCGATCTGTGGATGCGGTGCCTAAGGATTTGGGATTTGATGTGTCAGTGAGGGACACTGGTGTTTTTCCATGCTGATGATTTTGCATGAGATTTTATTGTATCATCCCACACACTCAGGATTATTGTTGTTATGCATTGTTTCATGTAGTTGTAGTACCCTGATGATGTACCTTTACATGATTGTTGCTTATTCACTTATCATACTTATACTATCGGATTACATGTGATAGATAGATCGTTGTTCGTGCATACCTGCGATTACAGTATGATGTTATTTACTATTTACGAGTTGGCAACTCACCCCCGTTATGCCACAGGGTTTTGCAGGACTTACCATCAGAGTAGTCGCGGCAGGGCGTCTTATCATCTCTACTTTTGCGGATACAGCTACGTTAGGCAGTGAGGCATTTGCTTTTAGGTGGGTTTGCGATTATCTGCTTGTACATTGTATATCTTTTTATTGGATCTAGTATTCTCTATCTGCCACTGTTTTTATATGACTTAGAGACGACTTGTGAGGATTCAGTGTTGTATTATTTTTGGTGACTTTGGGTGTCGTGCTCGTGGGAGCCGGTTTTGTTTTGGGAAAGTTTACTTCTTATTGCAGCCTTTTCTTTGATATTTCTTCACTTCGGCGTCGTATACATATTATGGTGATTGTCTCCGCCGTTGGGCATGATTTTGCTCCTATTTGGGATGCTTTATATTTTATCTGTGTTGTACCCATTTTCGGGGCTAGTTTTTACAAAGGAGGTGCTGCCGAAATTTTCAAGAAGGAAAACTAGAGTTAGAGATTTTACTTGTGATTTTCTAAATGTTAAAACTATGTTTTTCTCCGTTGATCCAGATTTGGGTGGTTTAGATTTCTGGGTTTCGGCTTACTTGAGTTGCGTACGCCTGTAGACGTTACGTAGTTTAAGTGCCGGTTACGGGCCAAATTTTGGGTCGTAACAACAAGGGTCAATATTGAACCGCTGGTAGGGAAAAATCGGGGGTATGATTGCTTAAGAACAGGTTCAGATCCCTGTAGCTTAAGTCTTTTGAATCTTATGAGCCGTGAGGGTCTCATAAGAGGGTTCTCCTTACGAGTTATGAGGATCTCGCAAGTGTAATTTCTCCTTAGGACTCGTGAAGATTCCTAAGTGTGTTGCTCCCGCAGGTATTTTTTCCTTACAGGGTCAAGAGGACCTTGCAAGTGTCTTTTAACGAGATTGCGCCCTTTCGGGTTTTCACAAACTCGTCGGTAGTCCTGCTGTTTTTATTCACGGGGCCCTTTCAGGTTTTCATCCGTGTCCATCTCGCTTGTGGACGTACCGTTTTTGTTTTTTGTTTTTTACGAGTCTGCGCCCTTTCGGGTTTTCACAAACATCGTCGGTAGTCCTGCTGTTTTACTCACGGAGCCCTTTCGGGTTTTCATCCGTGCCCATCTTGCTTATGGACGTACCGTTTTTTTTTGCGTCGGCCTTAGGATGCTGCGGTCCGTAGTAGTTTATAGATGTTTCGGTCAAAGGTCCGAGATTTTTCAGGCAACGTACGATTACGCGGCTAGATTTTCTCGCAAATCTTCGCATTTTTTGTGTCGGAGGTGGATTCCTTGAAGAGAGGGCTAAGGGCGATTTCTTCGTCAGAGTCGCTTTCAAAGGTGATATCTTGCGATCCCTTGGTGTCGACTATGTGACAGTTGTCAGCAGCTCTTTTGCGCTCATCTGTCGTGCTTTTCTGTTCCCGACGAGCCTTGCGCTTCACTCGTTGAACGTGTTGTCGGTGGGCAACATATCCCTGCCACCAGTTTTTAAAGGCTATGCACTGCTCGGTAGGGTGTGCAATTCTCTGATGGTATAAGCAGAAGTTAGGATGTATGTCCACTTCATCAAGACGTATATTGCCAGTGGAATTTTCTTTGAGAGGGGGCAACTTCATTCCTATTTCCAGGGCCCTAGCGAATCGATTCCTTACTTTAAGCTTGCTTTTGCTGGCGGTAGGGATGCTTTGCTCCAGTCGGGGTGTCTCGACCTTTTCCTCCAGTCGTCGGCGTTTGGCATTTTCAAATATAGCCAGTTCACGCTCTCGATTGGCTTTGCTTTTCTGACGGGCTTCGTTCAATAACAAGTCGATCATCCCGTCAGACGCTTCCAAGGGCTTCGACTTCGATCCTGCCCCCAGCTCTTTTGTGCTGTCTTCTATCGCCGAGTGTGTTTCTTCATTAGTTAATGCCAAATGAGAGATCATGTGGCAACTTGCCACATAGTCCTTGGATTCTTCTGACGAGGCATCCCCGTCGTTATTGTCGTTATCTTCGCTCTCAAGGATATTGTTGAGAAATTCTTGGAGTGTGACCGAGGTTCGCGCCTTCTTGTTATATTCCTCCAGCGCGTCAATATGCTTTTGCAGATCCGTGCGCTTGTCATCAAACTGCGCGGGCTTTTTGGTCTTCTTCTTTTTCTTCGAAGACTTTGACGGCTGGGCCTGAATGTTTTGTCCACCATCACTATTAACTCCTAATGTTGGGCGTGGTTTCAGCATCCCCTCGATAATCTCCGGTTCTTGCGGACTTTTCCACCTGATCGCCGGACATGTTTGAAGCTCCTTCAGCATTCTTTTTGTCTTGGCTGAAAGAGCAACCTCCCATGGAGCTTATTCTATAAAAGAGCACGATGCCCCCGGTGTGTCCGCCCTTTTAGGAGTGTGCTGTTGTGGCGGATTCAGCTTCCAGTTTTCGGATAGCGCGAACTTGCCCTGTTGGTATTGCTCTTCAACTCAGTTTTTGAAGACGTAGCAGTCTTCGATCGGATAGTCCAATACTCGGTGGTAGGGGCGGTAATTAGGATCGTTGACGTCATTCGGTCGCGTTGGGTATCTCGACTCCGGTAGAGTGATGAGCCCATTGCGCACTGCCAGTTCAAACAGTTTCCTTGTTTTATCCCGGGGAAACAAGTAAGGACGTCTCAACTTCTCATCTAGGAATTGACGCTTGTTGCTTTGGCAAACAACCGGTCTCGGGCCACTCGGTTGTTGTTGAGCGTTGGCAACGAAGGTTGCTTTCCCTTTCCCCTTCTCATTCCGAGGATCCGTCTTTGAGGAGGACGGTCTATGGCCCATTTGGTCCATTTAGGCCAGCTTGTCGATCAAAGCGTGGAAAGTGGTCGGCTTGAAGAACATCATGAATTGGGAGATGGTTGCCTGAGGGTCAAGGGTCCCCACGAACATGCCCACGGCTGGAGCCTCTTCTATGCGCTGTTCGCACTTTGACCATAGGTTCCACCACCGAATGGCATACTGCACCCATGTTTCGCCTGGCTTCACTCTGGTGTTAATTAATGTTGTGATTGGGGTGCGTTCGCTGGCGCTTACGAACCGCTGAGTGAATAGCAACTCCATCTCTGTAAACGTTTTGACGGAGTCATTCGGCAGCTCTGAATACCACTCAAAGGCCATCTCTGCCAAGCTGCCAAAACTGGCGGAGCAGTAGTTTATCGTCACCTCCGGTGTTGCCGCACAGAGCCCTGAATTGAGCCACGTATTGGTGTGGATTCCCCGTCCCCTATATACATGGAATTTAGGGATCGTATATCCCGGCGGGTACTTTATTTGGTCATACCAACCCGGATAGGGTCTTCCAGTTTTAACAATTTGCCCAGCCGCTTCATTCGCCTGATGAACTCATATCTGCTGAGCGATGTAATCATCCAGGGCGGCTTTTGAGATGGTCTCCTCCTTGGCTGCTGAAAGAGCCGGAGGAGGGTTCGATGTCTCCCTTCTGTCGTCTTCAATGATAATCGGGGGGTCTTCAGCTGGAGGTTCCGGCTGTAACATCAAGCCTACCATATCTTGGAATAGAAGGGTCATTTATTTTATATTGGCCGTTTGTTCCGCGGCCTCTTTGTCCTTTTTCACAAGCATTCTCCGAAGGAATTCGGCATCCGTCTCCTGCTCACGACGCTGCTCAGAGGACGTCTTTGGGCTTGCTTTTGGTCCCGTGAGTGCAGCCATGGCTGTTAGCATCTCTTGGAGCTTCTGTTGTTGCTGCTCCTGTGCCTTTATCACTGATCGCGTAAGCGGTCGATGACCTGTGGCGATACAGATATCCTCTTTTCCGGATACCATATAGACGGTATGAACCACCATGCCCCCAGACTTAGGGCGTTTAGGCTCAGTTCCTTTGACATTTGTCGCAGATACGGGAATCTTCTCCGGCCTTCTCATTTTGTTGGCGGTCGAAGTTGAGGGGGCCGTTGTAGAGGACACCCAAGTAGTTGTCGCCTTCTGTGGCTTGACAGGGTGGTCCTCTTCTTGCCGAACCTTCATCTTTTTCTGTCGGCGGAGATAGTCTTGATCTATCACGGAGTCCTGGACCTGTCGCCAAACTTTATAAATTTTGGAGGACAGCCGCTGAGGGGGTCGCTCCAGCTCCGTCTTTATAGTGTTTTCCATTGGTGGAGGAGATCTTTTCAGCACAGTAGTTGGCGAATTCCTGCGTACCCTGTTAAGTAATTCAAAATTGTTCCCAGTTGGAACAGCAGCATCAACTTCCACCATTGGAGTCGGCGGAGTCAATCCAGAAGGGGAATTGCCCCCAGCTTTCCTCACTCGGCGCCAGTGGTGACGTCGAGCATGTCGTGCGGCCGGGATTAACTCCGCTGTTGGATGAGCTTCCTCATGCCCCCCGCTTTGAGGAGAGGCTGTTATTGGCGCTAGCCGGTCGAAGACTGACGTCCGTTGAGAGGGGATAGTCAGTCTTGCGAAAGCAGACTTTCAAATAGGGGAAACAGCCTTCGTGACTTCGCGTGGAGTAGTAGCTGAAACAGCCAGTCATGTGAAGACCGACCCCTTAGCCGGAGAAGCCGCCTTGGTGACTTCAGGAGTAGTAATGGCTATCCGCTTCGGGATAACGCCTTCTGGTATTGCGGGCTTCTTCACGGGCCCGTTGGAGCTTTGGCCCAGTCTGCTGAAAACTGCGGCGCTTGGTTTGGGCAACCCGTTGAGAGGGGCCGCAGTAGTTGCAAGCCGATCAAAGACCGACTTCTTCGGAGCTTTTTGCGATGGTAAAGGAGCGTTGAAGCTTGTTGGCGGGATCATGGTCCCGAAGAATAGCCCAGTGGTGGCTTAGGTCACTTGTTCCACCGGCATTGTGAAAAGGGAGGCCGCTTGGGGCCCGTTAGTCACTCCTCCGAACAGGACGGAGTGAGAGTTGCAGTTGCAGTTAGTGCAGTTTAAAACCATTGATCTTTTTTTTCTGCACGGAGTAAGACACCAAATCTTAGTACCTCGAATCCAGGGCAACCATGTCAAACCGTGACTTGTTCGCGAAACACGACATACGAAGTATGGAGTGGAAAGAGGAAGGGGTCCCACCGGGCGTGCTAAAATCCGTTCCCCTCCGAAACACGAAGACGCGACCGCGTAGGTCCGTCTCGCCTGAATTTCGGGGCAGATGCTAATTGGTGCTATCCGTCCACCTCTCCGAAGATGCCAAGTTGATTTGTAGCACCATGTATCGAAGGTTTAAACGGATGCGGCCGATGTAGCAGACTTCATCGGATTCCCCCTCATTTGAGGGGTTTTTGATTGTGGGGACGCTCTTCCCTGCAGGCGCAAGCCCCTGCAGTTAATTACACTACCGCGCCACGGTAACCACTTTCTCCTTCTCCAGATGGTCACTTCGTATCGTGTGTGTGTTTGTTTTGTTTTTGGTTGCCCGTGGATTGTATACGGAGACTAATTTATGTTGTCACCCGTAGGGCGTGGATTAGTCCAAATCCGTATTTTCTTAGATTTGGGTTTTGGTTTGGGTTTAAGGATACGTTAGTCTCATTTGAAACTAAGATCAACTTAAACCTTTGTTAAGGATACGTTAGTCTAATTTTAGACTAAGATCAACTTAACAGTTTGTTAAGGATACGTCAGTCTAATTTTAGACTAAGATCTACTTAACAGGATCATTTAGATCCAACAAAAGAGCATTTGAACTCTATTGTTTTAGTTTAGGGATTTTGCGGTCGATTACCAGTTTAAGGACATGGTGGTCCAAGGTTAAGGACATCATAGTGCATGGGCTTAAGGACCCCACAGTCCGAGGTTCAGGACATCATAGTCCGTGAGTTTAAAGGGACCCCACAGTCCGAGGTTAAGGAATCATAGTCCATGGGCTTAAGGGCCCCACAGTCCATGAAATGTATGGTTGTCGGGACCCGTCACCTCTCTGAAGACGTTGAAGGATTACAACGACAAATATCAGAGGAGTTCATAGATGTACTCTTAAACCAATGTGCGTTGAGAGACCTGTAGTCCAATTGGGACTAAGATCTGTGATTTATGAGCATATGAACTCAATTAATCTGAATTGAGAACTTATGGCCAATTTAGGCTAAGTCCATTCAATTACAATGTTCAACATTTGTTTTTGGAGTTGTTAGATGTTTGTTTGAGCCCAATCCCTTTAATAATGCTAAGCATTGGTTTAGTCTCTGACAATGTTTTGTCTTTAATTGAATGTTGTGCATTTATCATAGCCCCAGGCTTACTCAAAGACCACTTTATGTTCTGTCCAAGCGCACATAAAATTATGTGGTGCACTTGGCACTAGCGCCAGATATGAAGCGCTAATGCGCTTAGCGCTTTGTGCCAGGTGAAGAGCGCTGATGCGCTTTTAGTTGAAGCGTTGAGGCGTTTGGTGCTGGTGCTTTTAGTAATGCAGCACACACGTGGGGAGCACGTGGCGCGCTTAGCGCTGAGCGCTAGCCAATGAGCGCAGTGCGCTGTGTTTGAAACGCTATGGCACAGCAGCGATTTGCGCTAGGTGAAGAGCACTAAGGCACTTTTAAATTAGGAGCGCTAAGGCTCTTATTAGATTAGGAGCGCTAAAGCTCTTCTTAGGTTAACTTTGCGCTCTGCAGATTATCTGTTCTTTGATAAGAGACTTCGTCTCAAGATTCTAAGAACAAAGTTCTTAGTTCATAGGAGATATTTCAATCTCTTTTTGATGAAAGGCTTTGTCTTTAGGGATCTGTGATCCTAAGAGAATTGAATAATTCTCCCCCCCCCTTTATAATGAGATGTTCATAATCCTTTTTGTGAAAGACAACTTTGTCTTATAGATCTATGATCTGTGAAAGAAGTAAATACTTCTGTTTATATTGAGACGATTTCGTCTTTTTACCTTGAAAAAGAATTGTCTTCTTTTGCCGAGAGCTTCTTCTTCTTCTTGAGATTTTCTCAAAGTTTATAGGGGGGTTCCTCTGTCTATTCCTGTATATCTTTTTTTTGTTTCTTTTCCCTTTTTTTTTTGAAAAGAAGGATCATTGGTCGTTGGGACCCACCACCTCTCCGACGACACTGAGAGATTGCAGTGCCATATATCGAAGGTGTGGAGGGATGTACCCTTTGAACCATGTCCTACTCATCAAGGGGGAATGTACCCTTTGAACCATGTCCCACTCATCAGGGGGGGAGAACATGCTGGAGCTTAAGCTTCTCGCTGCTGGAAAAGGCTTCTTTGCGTTCGTGCACGTGCGTCGTAAGTGTTGGGCGCACATATTTGCACGCAGCGTACATGGAGTTTGAGCATATGCGCATTATGGGGGGAGCAAGCTCCTATGGAGAACGAATCTCCTTTGAGTATTATTGAATATTCTCATGTGGTGCGCACGTGCGTTGCACATGGTGCGCGCATGGCGGGCACACGTGCGTTGCACGTAGCGCACATGGCGCTTGCGCATATGCGCATTATGGGGAGGAGCAGACTCCTATGGAGAACGAATCTCCTTTTAATATTATTGAATATTCTCATGTGGTGCGCACGTGCGTTGCACGTGGTGTGCGTATGGCCGGCACACGTAACGCACATGGCGCTTGCGCATATGCGCATTATGGGGAGGAGCAGGCTCCTAACTTGGAGAACTAAATTCCTATGGAGAACTAAGCTCCTTTGAGAACTAAGCTCCTTTGAGAAATGAACTCTGCCTTTTCTAAGAGGTATCCCCTCTTATTTATATGGGAGTGGTAGAGAAGGGATCTCTCATTTTTCCGATGTGGAACTAAAAATGCATTCCCCATGTAGTAGAGCATTACCTCAGATTACACGTGCATAGCACATTTGCTCATAACTTTTGATCCCGGATGAATTATGTAAGTCTACGTTAGCGCCCCGGCAGTCTACAGACGCCAAATGCGGAACAAAAACTTTTAAACTGGCGCTATCGTATACTTTAACCCGGATCTGCCATTATTGCTAAACTAACAAACTGTAAAGAGTGTAGAAAGATTGTACCGAACGATCCGAGTCCTTCGTTCTTCAACCATCATCCCACGCTCCGTTGCGGCTGCTCCGATCTCCTCGTCGAGGTGGCACCACATGATCGGTTCTTTAAACGGGCTCCCGCCTCTGACTCGAGGCAACTCGATCGTCAAGTTTGCTAAAAGAGACGACCAAGATTGATGTAGAGAATGAGTAGATGACTTTGTCTCACTTCGTCCAAGTCCGTGGACGATCGGTTAATGAAGTTGCCGTGGAAATCGGGTGATGGAATGAAATGGACTGTGAAATTCCATACACCGATAAATACTATCAAAATCTTTTCTCTCTTGAATCAAGTGTGTGTATGAGAGAGAGAGAGGAGGCTATATATATATCAAAGGAGGGAGGTGAGTGTAGGAGCAAGAGAGTAACCATAAGCAAAAGCTTCTCACTCAAAAATATCCTAAGGAAAACAAAAGGTATTAATGCTAAAGCATGAATCACTTAAACACCTCATCATGCCTTTAATGAAACCATTAATGCACTAATGAGTCATATGCCTCATCATCACTTCTAGAAGCTTCTAGAATGATGACTCACTCATATCTGAAGAAAAGATAAATCCGTCTTTAACCGAATGTTAAAAGACGGCTGATAGAAAACTGGAAACTGGCAACTTCCAAAAGTGATCCTGAAATGAATTTCAGGACAACCCCGAAACTGTATAAATATACCCGCATTTGTATTACGACCGAATACAAATGCAACTGAGACAAAGATATTATACCTACTCATTATAATACTCGGATCCGGCTTAAACCAAAGCCGACCAGTATCATCTGTCCGAAAATCGACACGTGCGTAAACGCACGTGCATTTTCCGAACCCTGCCAAAAAACCATACGGCCTCTACAACGTTTCGCCCGAACTTGGGAAACTGCCTGTGGGGGACTCTAATGACTCGTCAGCACCCTGGCAGTGGGTTTAACCACAAACCGTCAGCGGCACTAGCAATGCGTAACGGCTGCCCACGGACTGACCTCAAGGGTGGCCGAGGAGCGAACTCAAGGGAGACCGATGAGCGAACTCCTCCGAAAACCCTACTGAGCCTAACAGTGACTATGTATATACAGTCCGGTCCGTTCGTCAATGAGTATCGCATATCCGCCTAGAGGGCTAGTAACGTCAGACCCCCAGAAGCAGTATAAGTCGTGTCGGAGTGAAGCCCAATAACACCCTGAGATACTACTGGAGTACTTACCAGTAAATCTCCTGCCATGGCCATGGACTTTGTGTAATGGCTCTCCTAGACACAGCACGACCTCGCCCCCAATACCGGGAGAGACGAATCCCCTGCCGATCCGCTCACGTACCTCCATATGGCTCGGGACTGTACCCAAAAACTACCTGTTTGCACGACTCCTTTGAGCCGTGGTAGGGTAGAAATCAAAGCACAGTGGGAACTCACACGAGACAAATGACGATCTCAGGTCGATGAACTAACCTGTACACATGTCACCAGGGAACTGCTATCTGACGATAGGTATAGTACTAACTAGCAGATTCCCGGCGAGTCCTGTCCGGTGTACTCATAACCCAATGAGCACCTGTATACATCTTAGGTGATCCAACTGACACCAGTGGCTTGTGAGACCGGCCACCGCCCCTCGTCGGGGTCTCGACTGTATACACTAGTCTACTCCGGAGTATCGATGCCCTGTCTCGAAACTCCCACGACTAGGGACCGCAATTAAGGATATGCATCTAAACTACCCAACTCTCACGTATATGATCGCCCTCATACAGTTGGTAGTAAAGCAAGATCCTAAGGGCTCTATCAAAGTGTAACATGCAATCAGTCACCTGAACATGTACACAACTGATAAAGGCAAACCAGATAGCATACTATCATTTCGAGTAAGACTGTCCTACCGGGATAGGTCCTCCGCAATCATTGCAATCACGTACCTGCGATCCAATAATTGACTATGAGGGCACTATCTCCAACAATCTCCCACTTGCACTCAAGGCTAATATTGCGATGTCGACTACTCACAGCCCGTGTGAAACCGAACATCCAACTCCTCTACTAATCAGTTTCACAAAGCCCGTTTGTAAAACTATTGTGTTCGAGAAATAGCCTCAGTGAGTGGATCCGCCTAGAAGTATCTTTCAATATCTCTCTAAATCTCAAGTTCGCGGAGAAAGCCATCTCCCGAATTGAGTAGTACCTGTCTTAGAATATGTCTGGATATCTGATGGGACCTTAGTTCATAAATGAACTCCATATCCAAACTTCTTAGACTGTATGGATCACTGAACCTAATCAGTATCCGGCACCATGCCACCCACAGTATCCTCTGGAACCACCTGTCCATAATACTGTCCCTCGTCAGAGGGAAAACTAAAACTCAGACAATCACTCTGTCATCCATGTCACCTTTGAAGCCTGGAATGATAACCGTCTCCCGAAAGAGGCTGCCGTTATCAAATCCGTAGAACATGTACTAATGTTCTAGAACTGCTTCCTTATGTTTCTCCAGGATTGGATTAATACAAACTTATTGCATCTAGTGCAAAAACAACATCTGGTGTGGTACTTGACATCTCATGATTGACTCAATTGCCTAAGCAAGTGATCTGCCAATCATGCACATCCCTCTCCACTTTAGTCTATACGACACCTTTAGAGAGGGTGACTCCATCACCTGCAGGTACACTACCATGCTAGGAGTCAACTATTCTAAAAACCATTAGAATATCTGTCAAAGTACCTACATTGGGAAACTACCCAAATCTAGATCTAAAACCATAGATCCAGAAACCAGAATGTCTAATATTATATCCATGTCCTGTCTGGAGAAACAACTGTGTGACGACCACAGTACAACCGATCGTAGTATAGGAATTTTACTTCCTACTCTGTGTATGTCATCCAATCCATGACATCACACCCTACTACCTTCTTAACTGATCCATCCCCTATTCTGATTGAAGTCAACCCCATGACTGTCATATCAAAATTAGATGATCTATTTCCGCTATAACTGCTCAAGTCTATAAATAGACATATGCTACTTGCCCACCATACTTCCGTTGCTCCCACTGACTACGACAACCCTCCTACCGGGTCTCATATCCTGGAACAACAGTAGTGTCAAGTCTGGGTAGATAAGAACCTCCATGTCACCGTCTCTGAGGCTACCGAAGTACCTCTCGGACGTCTGAGGTTACCTACCATACCTGCGGAGTGGCTATTGGAATGTCAAACCTGATTGAATGTATAGGTCCTATTAAATTTTTCCGTAATCGTTCGCAGTTCTGGAATCACTTCCAGTTCTACCATACTCCCACTACTGTTTTCTGAAAAAGATCCATTTTACTAAAACTGTGGTGAGTCAAGAACAATATCACTATTGATCTTCCAAATGGTAGAATATCAACCCTCGTCATAGCCAGGGTCAACCCACAAACAGCCATTACAGAAACGTGCCCTGAGTTATCCAGAGTCTGGTTTTAAGCATAAGCTGGATAACTCCCCATACCTTAATTTCTTTTAAGGTACGAACTATTCTATATCCAATACAGAAACTTTGGCACTAATTTAATTGGAACCATATTTAAATCATGCAGCTGTCTCCAGTGCATATCAACTTTAATGGAAAGAGGCTAATCAGCATTACTCAACTTAGGAATCCATCCAATTATGAGCAACCTGAAAGAGAAACACGTTTCTCAAAGCCATCACTATCATCTGAATACCAATCACAAGAATCTACATCTTCGATCTCTTTGAAGAATCCCGATACTTGTGATACCTGGTTCTCTACTTTATTCTTATACCCACAACTTCTCAAAACTTAGACCATGTATTTCTACGAAACACTCGTCTAAATACTAGAGAAGTTATAAGTAAACAGAACATAGTACGAGGACCTACCCCTTTTGTCCTGATGGACACTGGACAACATACAATACTCTGTATAAATCCGCTGAGTTAAACAACTCAAAACCTGTGCGTTGTAGGTGGAAAACTGTACCCTGGCGATTTCCTCAAATATCACCAATTACAACGAATTCCGATATAATGAGGATGATCACCTAATTCCCAATATCTTACTCCCACTCATCATCTGTAAAACCATACAGATATGAGAATGAAACCTGGTAAATACATACCCTTGGAGTAAGTGTCTAATCGGGAAAACAGTTTTTCCTTAACAATGCACTGAAACATGAAAATGTTTCGAAGGGGTATCCTGGTATTCATAGTAATGCCTCTTCCATAATCCAATTCATGACTTCAACCGTATATTTTATTGCCATCTCTCCAAATCCCCTTTATTTGTCTTTAGTCGTTACCTTCTGTACACCATCGTTAGGCTAACTGGTTTTCTTCCTTCCCTACCGTTCGGCACCAGCCTATGGTTTGGAAGAAGACTATCCAGTAAGCATAATAGGTGTACCCTCCTAAACCAAGGAGTACTCGCATCTCGAGAGAAGGTGACGATAAAAGACAACTGAATAATACCTTATTCTTTTAAAGGTGAAATAGGAGTGGCGATGAAGTACGCGGTTTTGGTCGTGAATGATATCAGTCGCAATTTACTTTGCCCTCTTTCTAATCCCTTTATTTTGTCTTTACATATTACCTTCTGCACACCCTACTTAGGCTAATTGGTTTTCTTCATTCCCTACCTTTCGGCACCAGCCTATGGTTTGGAATAAGACTATCCAATAAGCGTAATAGGTGTACTCTCCTAAACCAAGGAGCTCTCGCAACCTGAGAGAAGGTCATAATAAAAGACAACTGAATAAACCAATTCTATTTCTCCTGAACCTGGATCCATCCTCGAAGAAGTCCCTTCGAGTTCGTATATAACCATACGATGGCTCTATCCAATGGAAGTGGATATCCGTAGTAATACGGGTGTTCTGAGAAATACAAAGGGTAAAAGAAGGAGTGGCAATGACTTATGCAACTTAGACAATCCAAACGCCAGTATTTTAAGAAGGTTCGGTCAACCTTGGTCACTGAGTCATAGTCTAGGGTCGGTCAAAGGTCGCTGCCAAAGAGAGAGAGAGAAAAGAAACACTCTGCGTGCACTCTAACCTAGATCAGAATGGTCATCACTTTTTCTAATCCGGAAACCTCCCACTGTCCTGTCAAATTCTCCTCCAAACCTAAAGAAGAATCAATCGGGATCACCCGAAGAGTAAACCAACTCATCAGTGGGAATCGGGATCCAACTCTCATCGCATGTTAACGTGATGGAATGCATCCACGTTATTCATACTCCAGAAGGTATGCGCATACTTGGCAAGTTTCAGTTTCTTTAGAAACTCCCGATATCATTTTCTTGCCCCATGCTCTTATGACCTTGACGTATGCCAACAAATCATAAGTCACATGTCAAGTTCTGCCCGTCATTATCTTGTTAATTTGAACCCACCCGTACATACCCTTGACGTATGCCAACAAGGTAATACGACTGTCCCAAACCAACTCATCTATCTATGCAACAAATGAATACCCAGCAGCTACCAAACACTATGCCTTGACGTATGCCAACAAACATAGCTTGAATACTACTGACCATCCATAAGAAACGACGGAGGGCTACGGCTGGTTTTTGGCGAAAAACCTTTAACGTAGTGAACTTGATATCGCTGAAGGAACCTGATAGCTTTTTAAAATATAGTGGCGAAAACCTTTTGCTAAAGAGGTCACTCCCGGTAAAGGGATCTCGGCTCTTTCCTCGTGGAATGAGGTGCAGGATATTCCACTGAATACCGCTATGCAAAGCAACATGTAATCGACTATAGTGAAGTTATTACCCTGACGCAAACTTCTGTCCAAGGGGTCTTTCCCGGTGAAGGGATATCAGCCCTTGCCTCGTCGAATGAGGTGCTGGATATTCACACCGAATACCGCTATGCATAACAAAAGGAAACGTCTTTGCAATAACACTTTTTAAATTGTTCCAACAACTGTATACAGGTTTGTTTTACTTTGTGTTGATCAGAATCAACGCAGTCCCATCATTCAATCACACCAGAAAAGAACGAAAATAAAATGTACGTATATGCCATCCGCATTCGTCTCTGGGTCCCGTCATCACCCGTTAGGTTACTTAACTAACGACAGAGCGGGGACTGGACTAGCGCGGGTGTAAAACATATACAACATCTAATAGTATATAAACCAATATACATAATCGCTCCAGGCGTGATAATATGCAACATTACAGAAAAGTAATAAGCATCACAGAACAATACAGATATCTGGGATCCCCGAGTTTCACAGAGCCGCTGCTGAAACTCGACGTTCCCCTGTCGTGTGGATAGCCTGTGCAATGAAACCTAGACCCCTACGGGTGCGGCAAGTTACCCGCCAAAACCTGAAGCGAGGTAGTCCCCACAGCATAGTGAATGGAACACCCGGCACTTCACGGAATCCGGTAATCTTGGGCACCCCTCCTTGGGTCAACCTGTACCCCCTACGAGTGCGGCGAATAGTCTGCCAATTCTGAAGTGGGGCCCCTCTGCCTCTCAAAGCCATGAGATGCGGACCCGTTGCTTTCCCGAACCCGGCTATCCGTGCACTCCGTCGCGGGGTAAAACCTAGTACAGTAATGAAAAATAGTACAATAGGTACATCGACCGCAACCTGGTCGTGCCCCAAAAGAATATTATACAACAGGCAGTGACGGCAGTCCACAAGTTGGACGCTCGCCCCGCAATATCAAATGTACAAATAAACACAAACTGTACTACCATTGCACACTGCTATCCACCACGACAAATCCGCAACATCACAGCACAACACAGAACATCAACGCGAATGTCACGTTCGCAAACCCGTCTAAAAGAACTATAGCAGTTAAACGCGGTTTACCGATCAAATGACATTCCCGGTCGGAGATATAATGTAAGCACTGTAAACTAACGTGTTTAAATTTCGATCGACCAAAGACCAAATATCAAAAAGTGGGCCCCACTGCTTACTGGTGAACAGTAACAAAACCTGGGCCAAAAAATTATATACCAAAAACCCCAAAATCCAACACTGAGCCTACTGACCAAATTTGGGAGCACGTGCTCCCCACGTGGCCGCGGTTGCGCGGCCAAACCATGGGTTTGGCCGCCCTTCCGCGGCAACTTGGAGGGATCACGACCCCAAATTTTGTCGTGGTTCATAAATTTGCCTGCACGGATTTTTAAGATATACAGAAATGAATTTTGACAGCGTTTAAAATCAACAGAAACTGTCACGTGAAGAAATTGGGATTTTTGATTTCCGGTCGGATCGATGTTTTAAACTCGTTAGCACAAGTTAGTATAGCAAAATGGTGAGGCTCTGATACCACTGTAAGTCTACGTTAGCGCCCCGGCAGTCTACAGACGCCAAATGCGGAACAAAAACTTTTAAACTGGCGCTATCGTATACTTTAACCCGGATCTGCCATTATTGCTAAACTAACAAACTGTAAAGAGTGTAGAAAGATTGTACCGAACGATCCGAGTCCTTCGTTCTTCAACCATCATCCCACGCTCCGTTGCGGCTGCTCCGATCTCCTCGTCGAGGTGGCACCACATGATCGGTTCTTTAAACGGGCTCCCGCCTCTGACTCGAGGCAACTCGATCGTCAAGTTTGCTAAAAGAGACGACCAAGATTGATGTAGAGAATGAGTAGATGACTTTGTCTCACTTCGTCCAAGTCCGTGGACGATCGGTTAATGAAGTTGCCGTGGAAATCGGGTGATGGAATGAAATGGACTGTGAAATTCCATACACCGATAAATACTATCAAAATCTTTTCTCTCTTGAATCAAGTGTGTGTATGAGAGAGAGAGAGGAGGCTATATATATATCAAAGGAGGGAGGTGAGTGTAGGAGCAAGAGAGTAACCATAAGCAAAAGCTTCTCACTCAAAAATATCCTAAGGAAAACAAAAGGTATTAATGCTAAAGCATGAATCACTTAAACACCTCATCATGCCTTTAATGAAACCATTAATGCACTAATGAGTCATATGCCTCATCATCACTTCTAGAAGCTTCTAGAATGATGACTCACTCATATCTGAAGAAAAGATAAATCCGTCTTTAACCGAATGTTAAAAGACGGCTGATAGAAAACTGGAAACTGGCAACTTCCAAAAGTGATCCTGAAATGAATTTCAGGACAACCCCGAAACTGTATAAATATACCCGCATTTGTATTACGACCGAATACAAATGCAACTGAGACAAAGATATTATACCTACTCATTATAATACTCGGATCCGGCTTAAACCAAAGCCGACCAGTATCATCTGTCCGAAAATCGACACGTGCGTAAACGCACGTGCATTTTCCGAACCCTGCCAAAAAACCATACGGCCTCTACAACGTTTCGCCCGAACTTGGGAAACTGCCTGTGGGGGACTCTAATGACTCGTCAGCACCCTGGCAGTGGGTTTAACCACAAACCGTCAGCGGCACTAGCAATGCGTAACGGCTGCCCACGGACTGACCTCAAGGGTGGCCGAGGAGCGAACTCAAGGGAGACCGATGAGCGAACTCCTCCGAAAACCCTACTGAGCCTAACAGTGACTATGTATATACAGTCCGGTCCGTTCGTCAATGAGTATCGCATATCCGCCTAGAGGGCTAGTAACGTCAGACCCCCAGAAGCAGTATAAGTCGTGTCGGAGTGAAGCCCAATAACACCCTGAGATACTACTGGAGTACTTACCAGTAAATCTCCTGCCATGGCCATGGACTTTGTGTAATGGCTCTCCTAGACACAGCACGACCTCGCCCCCAATACCGGGAGAGACGAATCCCCTGCCGATCCGCTCACGTACCTCCATATGGCTCGGGACTGTACCCAAAAACTACCTGTTTGCACGACTCCTTTGAGCCGTGGTAGGGTAGAAATCAAAGCACAGTGGGAACTCACACGAGACAAATGACGATCTCAGGTCGATGAACTAACCTGTACACATGTCACCAGGGAACTGCTATCTGACGATAGGTATAGTACTAACTAGCAGATTCCCGGCGAGTCCTGTCCGGTGTACTCATAACCCAATGAGCACCTGTATACATCTTAGGTGATCCAACTGACACCAGTGGCTTGTGAGACCGGCCACCGCCCCTCGTCGGGGTCTCGACTGTATACACTAGTCTACTCCGGAGTATCGATGCCCTGTCTCGAAACTCCCACGACTAGGGACCGCAATTAAGGATATGCATCTAAACTACCCAACTCTCACGTATATGATCGCCCTCATACAGTTGGTAGTAAAGCAAGATCCTAAGGGCTCTATCAAAGTGTAACATGCAATCAGTCACCTGAACATGTACACAACTGATAAAGGCAAACCAGATAGCATACTATCATTTCGAGTAAGACTGTCCTACCGGGATAGGTCCTCCGCAATCATTGCAATCACGTACCTGCGATCCAATAATTGACTATGAGGGCACTATCTCCAACAAATTATGAGGCCCATAATATATCAAATCGAAGGATTTTTCGAGACACTTTCGATATCATCAGAATTTAGCTGTTTCTCATTCCGGAGTTTGTCAAAATACAGCTCGGAAAATACTGGTTCGCATTTTCTTCCTTAAATCACATGTGCATAGCACATTTGCTCATAACTTTTGATCCCGGATGAATTATGAGGCTCGTAATATATCTAATCGAAGGTTTTTTCGAGAAGCTTTCGATATCATCAGAATTTAGCTGTTTCTCAGTCGAGAGTTTGTCAAAATACAGCCCGGAAAATACCGGTTCGCATTTTCTTCCTTATATCACATATGCATAGCACATTTGCTCATAACTTTTGATTCCGGATGAATTATGAGGCCCATAATATATCAAATCGAAGGTTTTTTCTAGAAGCTTTCAATAACATCAGAATTTGGCTATTTCTTATTTGGGAGTTTAACAAAATACAGCCCAGAAAATACTGGTTCGCATTTTCTTAATTGTATCGCTGCTATTTGATACCTTGGGCACTTTTGCGCAGAAATTTTTGGCGGGAACAGATATCACATACTCGTATTTAATCAGGCCCACACACATATCACATATGTGTTCTACTTCGTTTCGCTTGAACCAGGGAACTTCTGTGTGGTACTCTAAAGACTCGTCAATACGCCAGCAGTAGGTGATGATCACATCAGTCACCTATAAGCCGTCAGCGGTACTAGATGAACGTAACGGCTACCCGGATATTGACCGATATGAAAATCAACAAGAAATTCTGTCCACAGTCTCCATGAAGCCTATCAGTAACACTACCGTACAGTCCGGTCTCTTCGTCTGATATGTATCATATCATGTCTAGGGGTGGAAATCGTCAGGCCCCAGTAACGTGATAAGTCATGCCGATGTCTGGCCTATAACGGTTCGAGAAACTACTGATAACACTTATCAGTAAATCTCGGCGGCATCCCTGGCCAGGGACTTCCAGTTATAGCCAATCGAGCATAGTGCAACATCAACCCCCAATACCGGGAGAGACGAAACCCCTCCTGTCGCTCATTGCCTCCATATGACTCGGGACTGTACCCAAAATCCACCTGTTTGCACGTCTCCTTTGAGCGTGGTAGGGAGGAAATCAAAGCACAGTGGGAGCCGCACAAGACTCTATAACGATCTCGGGTCTACAGACTAACATGTGCCAGTGTCACCAAAGGACTGCTATCTGACGATAGGTATACTACCACATAGGAGTTCTCGGCGAGTCCTGTTCAGTGTACCCAGTCTCCACTAAGCACCCGTATACCATCTTTGATGTCAAACACCAATGGATGTGGGATCATCCATCGCCCATCATATGGGTCAAGAAGCGTATACGCTAGTCTACTCTGGAATATCGATGCCCTGTCTCGATATACCCTCGACTAGGAACAATTAAATGATGAACTTGTAGACTACCCTAGCCCCACTAGTATGATCTCCATCATAGTCCTGGTAGTCAAGTACACATCCTGAGGGCTTTATCAACATGTGAGAGCAAGACAGTATCACAATACAAGTCTACATGTTAAGACAAAGAACAACCAGATAGCATATTATCATGTCGAACAAGAAAGTCCTCTCTATATATGTCCAAGCATCCACTATAATATACATCATATGTACAATAATGGCCTCTCGGGTATACATATAACTAACAAAACATTTAGCTGTACAGATTCTAGGGAGTGAACATGGTCAATTCGAATCTAATAATTCCAATATCAGTCATCTAGGAAGTCAGCTAAGCAAGATAAATGATCAAAAAAAAATTGATTATTTCATAGATGATGATGATGATATAATTGACTTGACTGAGTGTCATAAGGACAAGCAAGAAAACCCTCCGAGTCAGTCCGACTCTATCCTTCAGGTACCAAATAAATCTCCTATCACTTGTGATCTTGAGGTTGATTTAACTGATAAACTACTTGAAGATGAGATTCTTACACCGACTGATTTTAGCGATAAAATTTTAGAGGACCCACAACTTTAGTGTTACCGATTGATACAGTGTTTGACGAAACTATAGAGTGAGAACCTAAATTCCTAGAAGACATCGACCTACCCATAAGTCAGTGTGTTGAGAGAGAACTTGAATTGGGAGATGTGAGCTGTATTGTCACGATCCGGAATTGGCACGTGACCGGCACTTGAACACGTGAAGTCTATAGGACCCCACCGTAATCCAAGTAAGCCAAAAGCCCAGAAATCTAAACCTTTTTAGGAAAATAATAGAGGTGAAGTTTGGAATAAAGGTAATAAAGTTCTTTTTTTAAAAGTATAAGTAATGTTATGTGAAATACAAGTGGGTTGTATACTATAATTGAAAATATTTTCGTCATTTGAAATTTGGGCAGCACCTCCTTTGTAAATTTTGATAAAAACAAGTACATAATCAATAATAATATGGCATCCCCAAGCGGGAACTAGCTCTTTACCAATTGGCGGAAACACAACCACGCCATATGAAATATACGACGCCCAAGGTGAAGATCAACACAGAAAGAACTTAAAGAAAACCAAAACATCATCAAACCCAGAATAAAGAATAATACACACATCTCGCTCTAAGTCAGAAAGAATATACATGTCTGTGGTTTCTAAGTCTACCAAATATACATAATCTGGTTGATGGAGCTTTTAACTAGATACAACTAAATAAATGTATACAAATGGTGGTTACGATCCAAAGTATACCCCACCTACCAATGCAAATTGCCCAGAAGAAAGCTGTGTGCCAGTTAGCCGCTACTGATCTGAGTGGTCGATCCTGCAAGAAAATTGTGGTACAACGGGGGTGAGTTGCCAACTCGTAAGTAGAAGACATCAGCAGATAGAAATCGAATGTATAACGATCTCCTAGGTCATACTGTAATAACATAATATCATACCTTGTGGTATCTAGGGTGATCGTGTATATATAAGTGTAATAATAACAACAATAGTGTGCTTGTATCAATATATATAGTACCAAGTCATCTGTGTTATACGTATGTATATACGTGTATCATCCAACATGTGTGCATCAACGGCACATCAATCATCATGAAACCTGAGTGCCCAGCTTCAACACTCAAAATCATCACAAAACCCGTGTCCAGCATCGACACGTAAATCCTCATATCTCAGGCACCGTCTCATCAGATCGGTCATCATATCCATCTGTCTCATATCACTCCGGTCGATATCCTCCGGATATCCGCCGAGTCCAATACTATCACCGGTAGGTAGTGTTTCCCTGCCGGGCTCAACGTCTCTCTATACAATCTTCTTGCCCCGGGGTACTGTACCGGGTCCACCATGTACCCGCAGACGGTGCCTCCTCTCTCCTCGAATCGGGTATACACATAACTCAGAACCGAGAAAACTCATGGTGGACGTTGAAATATCATATCAAAAGAAACCGCATTTTTTAAACAATCATAAGATTTTTAAAATATATTTGTGGTTCTTAAATCTAACAATCTAATAAAAACAGAATCTCAAAATCATGTAACCATGATGGAACAGTAAATACAAGCATAGAACGGTACTGCAAGGTATAACCGGTGTTTTCATATAAGCATGTCGTGTAACTAGGTAAGGAAGTGCAATATCTAAACTAGCATGTGCGGTAATGGGTACTAAACAATAACTATAATACTACAATTTAGGGAACAATACAGCGACATAGAAAATTCTAATGTGTACGTAGCATGGAAATTACCGATGATGTGTGTGTGAGCCGGCAAGTAAGTGTATATGCAACATGCACATCATTGGTAATGGTGCATGTGTTTTAACAGACAAAGTCATAATAAGGTAAGTACACGGAGTGTAGGATATATATATCGTAAAGGAAAATAGTACGAACGTCTGCGGAAATAAGATAACGTAGCGTGAACAGTATAAAATACGTAACCATGTATAAGCCATACAGTTACAGTTTCAATAGTACGAATCGTTGTTTTGAAATTAAGGGCTATGATGTTTTAGAAAAAGATACCATTTGAAAATTCGTAGGATTCCTTAAACTTATCATTTAAAAGTGCCTAACGATTCGTTAGTTTCGAAAATAGGTATGGCTATAAGTATATCCTAACACCTACCTAATGATTTGAATCAATATCTCTCGAATCGATATATATATGTCGGCGATCCATTCTCATCATATCATGTACGGTATAATCCATCGTACGATATCACTAATCATTAGTATGGATCTATAGTCACGTACATCATCTTATCTCATATCATCATATATCATCTCATGTCATATGTATCATATATATATCGCCCATATCCTCATACTAAATCATATCGACTCGTGTCATCATATCCGATCATATCCTCATCTCATTATATTATCTTGTAATTTTCCTTATGTTTATAGACATATATATATAAGCGTAATACATATAATTCATGGACTAAGGAAAACTAAAACTAGGGATATATCTTCTTATACGTACACTATTGTGGTTTATAGTATCCCATAACCTTATTATCTGGGTATACACATCTAGAATATCTATATATATATATATATATATATATATATATATATATATATATATATATTGTATCTCTAATACCCTAGTACTATAGTTGCGGGGGTGCTATACGCCATCCACCTGACTTCCCCCGTAGATAAACATCTACTCACCTAGTATCCTCGCTCCAGCCGAAGTCGATGAACGCCTTGTTCTCCTTCGTCGCCCCGGAAATCCACGCGAATGTAGCTACAAATCAATGCATATCGTATCGAAATCGAAATCATATCCGAAAACCGATACGGCAAGCTAAGTGCATATAGGTTAGAACCTATGGTCCACTCGTGCAAGAACAACAAAACAACCCCCGACGTTGACGTACGAACATCAAACGACCGAGCCAAAACTCAAATATCAAAAACCAAGTTTTCAAAAGTCGCAAAACGAATTAGAAACTTAGAAAAACACTCTCAAGTTCTACCTAAGGTGAAATTAGAACACTCTGCACATTGGATATGCCTAGTTATCAGATGATTGAGCTATGGACAAAAAACCAAACCCTAACTCCTATATTGGACCGCAATTTGCGGACATATGGGTTAAATTGGCGGCCAAGTAGAGGAAGTGGGGGCTCATGCTTCTGGGGTGGCTTCCTATTTGCTTTCACATCTCACTGTGTTTGCAAAATAATTTTCAGAGTCTCCAATTCATCCCAGATTCCAATTGATCACCACATATCATCAAAACCGATATCGGAAAAATTCTAAATTCGTGTTTGAAACTTCAAAGCTCATTTTAAACCAGGCTTCCATCACTACTGGGCCAAAGGACACTCACTACACCTCCACTAAGCTCTACTACAAGTTTCATCCTCTAATCCTCATCCTAGAATTTTCTAAGATCACAAAGCTTACCCTTTTTAACTCTAAACTAAATGTGAAAGCAAGAACTCAAGGATCTAACAAAGGATTAAGAGTTATACCTTGTAGAAGCAACTCAAGAAAATTCTAAGATGACCTAAGTTGCTCAAAACTTCTACTTGAGCATGCCATGATGCTTGTAATGATGTGAGAAACATTATTTATGAAGATTGTATAAGATTTGGAGGTGGTTTTGAGGGTGTTTGTGGAGTGGTAGTGAGGGTGGAAGAGGTTGAGGAAGAAGAAGGAGGTGAAGAAATGAAGAAGGGTGCCCATGGTTGTAGAGACCATGCTCTCTCTCTCTCTCCTCATAAATTATGGTCACATCTATGTCCCCTCTCATAAATTATTTCCTTTTTCTTTCCTTTTTCTTTTCTTTTCTTTTCTTTTCTCTTTAAAAAAAGAAACACAAACCATACATCAACACAATATGTGTCATGGCACTCCAAACATAGTTAACAACAAAAATGGATTTTTCTTAATTCATAATTAGTAATATACTGATCAAGTTTAACATTAAACTTGTATATAAATAATTGTATTCCCAAATCCAATAAATGCCTTCATAATTAATAATTCATATTAATTTCCAAATATTTTCCAAAAATATAGGTATATAATTAAACCATTCTTCTAAAACTCATATCCATACTCGTATAGTTTTCGTGAAATTTATTATTTTATTATTTAAATTTCAAAAATATTATTTTACATTTTCTGAAATGTCACAATATTCCCCCTTAAATAAATTCCGTCCCGAAATTTAAATTTAAACCCCCAAAATATTAAAGCATTTCAGTAAATCAGATCAATCAACAGGACTCCGAAATCACAGAATACGCAAGAAATAACACAGCGCAACGTGTGCGCATGAAAATGGGTGCAAAACCCAATAATCAGACTTCGTCAAACGCCATGCCAATCATAGAAGCTATGATGCATATGCAAGTTTCAAAATCTACCGTTTAGTTCAAGTATCATATACTCAAGACTATAATACATATATAGTACGCATCCTTGTGAAATCGCCTAAAAAGCTGAATAAAAATACATGCAAAATCCTTTTCAAATCGTCGTGCAATGCGTATATCACGGTATGAGTAGCGGACGTTCATTTTGTAAAGAAATAGATATATATCTATATATGTTTTGCTCAAGATATACATCCCGCCTTTTGAAAAACATCTCAGAAGGTTTTCCTTGTAAAAATTCGTGTCACTCATGGACACGTAGGAAAATAATAAGACTATAGCTCCTTTTGAAAACCTCTTCGGTAAATGTCGATACATACAAAAAAATACTCAGGTACTGTCCTCAGAACAGTCATGCTCGGCTATTATATAACATAGTATATATCAGAAAACATGATGCTAAAAAAGAATCAATCCTAATAGGTGTACATGAAAATACCACATGCGTCTGGTGCGCATGGAAATCAAGGTCAAATCCAAGTGCCACGAATATGCACGAAAATAAAAACTAAGTGCAACGGGTGTGCACGAAAGCATCTGTCAAGTGCAACGGGTGTGCACGACAATGATATCAAGTGCATCTAGAGTGCACGAAAATCTCAGCCCAGTGCAACTAATATGCACGAAAAAATATCGATTTAAGTGCATCTGATGTGCATAAAATCATATCAAATGCGCCAAGTGTGCGCAAAAATATAAATCAAGTGCGTCAGGTCCGCACAAAAGTATCTAGTGCAATAGGGTGCATGGAAATGAATATCAAGTGCACAAGGTGCACGAAAACATAAATCTAGTGCAACAGGGTGCACGAAAACGAATATCAAGTATGTGAATCAAGATCAACGGTATACAACATGCACGAAATCAAAATCAAGTATACCGAGGTGTATGAAATCATAAACATGTGCAACTGCGTGCACAAAACCCATATCAATGCACTGAAAGCATATGTGAACTCCACCGAGTGCATAAGTCAAAATCAAATGCATACAACTTGCACGAAATCAAAATTGACTGTATCGGGATACACAGAATCATTAATATGTGCAACAGGTGCACCAGATCGATATCAAGTGCAATGGATATACACCAAACATAAATCAAATGTAATGGATGTAATAAACATAAATCAAGTGCAACTACGGTGCACGAAATATCAATCATGAAACTAAATCGTCAGAACTCAAAAATCTAAAACGAAATAAGCGTGATACTCGGATCACCAAAACACAAATCAAAGATAAATGACATTGAGATACACCTTTTTCAATGTCGAAAGGTGCCGGTGCACCCAAGCTGGCAGAGCAAGAACTCCTTGCTTTCTGTCCCCAGTCTAGCGTCCTCTGTCTCTGGATCCTTATTTTCTCTGTGGATCACCAATACCATGATCTCCTGGCTCAACAACCTGGTTAGGAGTAGCGACGGAAATAGTCCCGCTCTGATGCCTCTCTGAACATCTCATGGCAAATCAACATGGCCACTCATAATGTAACACATCAATGATGGCGGCCTCTGAACCTCTGAGTGGATGCCATACAACCGATCCTGGGTCTAAATCTTTACCGTTGAAGTACTCTGGAAAGTACCTGCAATGGTCTCTTCCAATCTCACCTCTGCCGAACTGCCCATAAACTGGCACTCTTTATTTAATCCTCTTAAGTTCCGGGACAGCTGCAATCTTATCACGATTTTCCTCTGGAAATATGGCTGTATCCAACGCCTCTGCGTACGTATCAATTCTCTGGTTTCAATGGAGAGGAACAACTCATTAAGAGCTCATACGAATCTCTCATCCACCTTCCTTCAATATCGACCAATTCGGAATCATCTCTTGGTAGCTGTGTAGACCGCAATCCAATTTGGCTATAGTCATATCCAGAGTCTCTTGTAAGGACTCGAAATTACGAACTCAGGCATCTTCACCACTCTGTGAAAGATATCTAGCTGATTGCATCCTCGGGAACTCGTCCAAGTCATCGGCGGAATACGCTTTTGTTGGGTTACGGCAATGCCCCGGCCGTTAAATCGAGGCCAAATGCGGAACAAAAATTTTACAAACTGGCGTACCACAACCAAATACCCGGATCGTTCCATTAACCGTATTCTAGCAATCTGCAAAGTAAGTTCAGAGATTATACCGATCGATCCGTGTCCTTCGGTCTTCAATCTCCATTCCATGCTTGTCGCGGCTGCCCCGATGAAGTTCGCCTTCCGGTCTCGCTTATCGAAGTGGCACCACATCGAGGAATCTTTATACGGGCTCCCGCCTCTGAACCGAGGCAACTCGAACATGAAGTTTGCTAGCCGACATGTCCAAGATGGATGTAGATATGGTGTAGAATACTTTGTCTCAAGGCACCCAAGCAATTGGGTGGAGGTAAATTGAAGTTGCCACTTGGAAAGGTGAAGAAGTGAGTGAGCTCAAGGAATTTTCAAGTGAAAAGAGAATACAATGGCCTGGCCAGAATGTAGATAATGGTGCTCTCTGGAATTCTTCTTCAAGTGGTGATGGCCAAATTAATTGGCAGTGAATGAAGTGGTGGTCAATTAAAAAAGAAGTCACACAATAAATTAATCCCTCGCCCACTCACCCATATGTCAACAGCCCATCCCTGCCCATGAATTTGCCATGCCACCTCACTAAAAACCCATGCCCATTCAATGCAAAGAAACAATGACTCACCAAATTTCCTTTGCCCAAAAAATGGTTCGGCCACAACATCCAAAGCAAGAATGATTTGCACAATTAATGGAATTTTGGCCAAGAAAGAATGAAGGAATTTGGCCAAAAACAAAGCTCACAAATATTCGTTAATTAAACATTAAACCAAATGTTTAATCAAGGGAAAGAAAATAGGCAACTTCAAACGTAATCCCGTAACGAATTATAGGATTACCCCACAACTGTATATACATACCCGCATTTGTATTCCGAACGAATACAAATGCAACGAGACAAAAGTCTTCCAACACAATATAATACTAGGATCCGGCTTAAACCAAAGCCAACTAGTATTATCTGTCCGAACCATGACACGTGCATAAGTGCACAAGTATGTTCGAACCCTGCCATAAAACCATACGGCCTCTACAACATTTCGCCCAAACTTGGGAAACTATCTGTGGGGGACTCTAATGACTCATCAATACACTGGCAGTGGGTTTAACCACAAGCACTTCAATGGTACTAGCTGTACGCAACGGTTGCCCATGTATTGAACGAAAGGGAAGCTGACGAGCGAACTCATCCTGAAACCCTATTGAGCCTGACAGTGACAATATCCGTACAGTCCGGTCTGTTCGTCTAAGAGTATCACATATCGAGTCTAGGGGGTAGATAAAATCAAACCCCTAACAACGCGATAATTCGTGTCGGTATGAAACCCATCACCACCTGAGAAACTACTGATCCTAGATCGGTAATTCTCGACTACCTTGGCCAAGGTTTTCTGGTGATGGCCACCCGTGCACTGTGCGACATCAACCCCCAATACCGGGAGAGACGAATCCCCGACGATCCGCTCACTGCCTCCATGTGGCTCAGGACTGTACCCAACTAAAACCTGTTTGCACGACTCCTTTGAGTCGTGGTAGGGTAGTAATCAAAGCACAGTGGGATCTCACACGAGACAAATGACGATCTCAGGTCAACAGACTAACCTGTACACATGTCACCTGGGAACTGCTATCTGACAATAGGTATAATACCAACTAGCAGGTTTCCGGCGAGTCCTGTCCGGTGTACTCATAACCGAATGAGCACCTGTATACATCTTAGGTGAACTAACTGACACCAGTGGCTTGTGAGACCGGCCACCGCCCCTCGTTGGGGTCTCGAACTGTATACACTAGTCTACTCTGGAGTATCGATGCCCAGTCTCGAAACTCCCACGACTAGGGACACATTAAGGATGTGCTTATAGACCCCAGCTCCTACGTATATGATCGCCATCATACTGCTGGCTGTCAAGAAAGAATCCTATAGGCTCTATCAACATGTACATGATGATAAAGACAAACCAGATAGCATACTATCATCTCGAGTAAGACTGTCCTACCGGTATAATTCCTCCCTCAATCATTGCAATCACGTCCCCGCGATCCAATAATTGACTTTGAGGGCGCTATATCCAACAGCTTGGCTCGTCCTCTCTTGATCGACTTACACCAGGTCTACGCAAGACCCTTCAAACTGGAATTATTCCACTTAACTGACCTTGCATCAGCGCATCCAAATAGAAGAAATATCCTAATCACTTTATCCAAGATAGACTAGCGATCTTCTGTCACATCCCTGCCAGTGAACTCATGTGGCTTCAGCTTTATAAACTCTGGAGACGACATCTTATCAATCTCAACAACAACTAGTTCATCTCTCTGCATGGTAGACAACACATCGATCTCTAGAGTAGGTTGTACATCAACAGTCTTCTCAATCTGGCTGGCCTCAAGCGATGGCCCGATCATCCATTGCAGATCCCGAACGCTCGTGTAAAATGAGAAATCCTATCATAAACAATAAATCAATACGTTCCTACGTCACCGGAAGAATATTATGGTCGGTCCTTGTCCCTGACGAGCTCGCTCTGATCATATCTCTAGCCGCAGCTTTCTCTACTCTCGTAGCTATAGTGACTGAAACCGCAAACAACATCGATGAGGATAGATCATAAGAACGAATAGAATAACGGATCTCAAGAAATGTATATCCTAAGGTCACTTAAACGGAGCAGCATATCGTAAGTATGCCACGGAACATACACACGGTACATCACTCTACTTAAGTTGCCTACTCCATCAACCAAGGTCGACCTACGTAACGAAAGTTCGGGTCTAATACCCCCTCAGTCAAATCTAAGTTCCGTAAGGTCAAGTCTAGGTCCCGAAATATATACGCCCTAGACTCCGCATAGTCAAACCTAGACTCTAACCAAGGTTAAATCTAACGCTCTGATACCAACTTTGTCACGACCCAGAATTGGAACGTGACCCGTACTTGAATCACGTGAAGTCTATAGGACCCCGCTGTAATCCAAGTAAGCCGAAAACCCAGAAATCTAAACCTTTTTAGGAAAATAATGGAGGTGAAGTTTGAAATAAAGGTATAATGTAATCAAGTTCTTTCTTTAAAAGTATAAGTAATGTTATGTGAAATACAAGTGGGTTGTATACTATAGTTGAAAACATTTTCGTCATTTGAAATTTGGGCAGCATCTCCTTTGTAAATTTTGATAAAAACAAGTACATAATCAATAATAATATGGCATCCCCAAGCGGGACCTAGTTCTTCACCAATTGGCGGAAACACAACCATGCCATATGAAATATACGACGCCCAAGACGAAGATCAACACAGAAAGAAATTAAAGAAAACCAAAATATCATCAAACCCAGAATAAAGAATAATACACACATCTCGCTCTAAGTCAGAAAGAATATACGAGTCTGTGGTTTCTAAGTCTACCAAATATACATAATCTGGTTGATGGAGCTTGTAACTAGATACAATTGAATAAATGTATACAAATAGTGGTTACGATCCAAAGTGTACCCCACCTACCAATGCAAATCATCCAGAAGAAAGCTGTGTACCAGCTAACCGCTACTAATCCGAGCGGTCGATCCTGAAAGAAAACTGACACAATGGGAGTGAGTTGCCAACTCGTGAGTAGAAGACATCAGCAGCTAGAAATCGAATATATAACGATCTCCTAGGTCATACTGTAATAACATAATATCATACTGTGTGGTTTCTAGGGTGATCGTGTATATATAAGTGTAATAATCACAATAATAGGGTGCCTGTATCAATATATATAGTACCAAGTCATCTGTGTTATACGTATGTATATACGTGTATCATCCAACGTGTGTCCATCAACGACACATCAATCATCATGAAACCTGAGTGCCCAGCATCGACACTCGAAATCATCACAAAACCCGTGTCCAGCATCTACACGTAAATCCTCATATCTCAGGCACCGTCTAATAAGATCGGTCATCATATCCATCTGTCTTATATCACTCCAGTCGGTATCCTCCGGATATCCGCCGAGGCCAACACTATCACCGGTAGGTAGTATTCCCCTACCGGGCTCAACATCTCTCTATACGATCTTCTTGCCCCGGGATACCGTACCGGGTCCACCATGTACCCGCAGACGGTGCCTCCTCTCTTCTCGAATCGGATATACACATAACTCAGAACCGAGAAAACTCATGGTGGACGTCGAAATATCATATCAGGAGAAACCGCATTTTTAAAACAATCATAAGATTTTAAATATATATCTGCGGTTCTCAAATTCAAAAATCTCATGAAAACAGAATCTCATAATCATGTAACCATGATAGAACAGTAAATACAAGCACAGAACAGTACTGCAAGGTATAACCGGTGTTGTCATATAAGAATGTCGTGTAACTAGGTAAGGAAGTGCAATATCTAAACTAGCATGTGCGGTAATGAGTACTAAACAATAACTATAATAATACAATTTAGGGAACAATACACGACATAGCAATTTCTAATGTGTACGAGGCATGGCAATTACCGATGATGTGTGTGAGAGCCGACAAGTAGGTGTATGTGCAACATGCGCATCATCAGTAATGGTGCATGTGTCCTAACAGACAAAGTCATAATAATGTAAGTACACGGAGCGTAGGATATATATATCGTAAAGGAAAATAGTACGAACGTCTGCGGAAATAAGATAACGTAGTATGAACAGTATAAAATACGTAACCACGTATAAGCCATACAGTTACAGTTACAATAATACGAATCGTTGTTTTGAAATTAAGGGCTACGATGTTTTAGAAAAAGATACCATTTGAAAATTCGTAGCATTCCTTAAACTTATCGTTTAAAAGTGCCTAACGATTCGTTAGTTTTGAAAATAGGTATGGCTATAAGTACATCCTAACATCTACCTAATGATTTGAATCAAAATTTCTTGAGTCGATATGTGTGTGTGTGTGTGTCGGCGATCCATTCTCATCATATCATGTACGGTATAATCCATCGTACGATATCACTAATCAATAGTACGGATCTATAGTCACGTACATCATCTCATCTCATATCACCATATATCATCTTATGGCATATCGTATCATATATATATCGTCTCATATCCTCATACCAAATCATATCGACCCGTGTCATCATATTCGATCATATCCTTATCTCATTATATTATCTTGTAATTTTTCTCATGTTTATAGACATATATATATATATATATAAGCGTAATACATATAATTCATGGACTAAGGGAAACTAAAACTATGGATATACCTTCCTACACGTACACTGCTGTGGTTTATAGTATCCCAGAACCCTATTATCTGGGTATACACATCTAGAATATATATATATACACTATATCTCTAATACCCTAGTACTATGGTTGCGGGGTTGCTATACGCCATCCACCCGACTTCCCCCGTAGATAAACATCTACTTCCCTAGTATCCTCGCTCCAGCCGAATTCAATGATTGCCTTATTCTCCTTCGTCGTCCCAGAAATCCATACGAATGTACATACAAATCAATGCATATCGTATCGAAATCGAAATCATATCCGAAAACCGATACGGCAAGCTAAGTGCACATATGTTAGAACTTATGGTCCACTCGTGCAAGAACAACAAAACAACCCTCGACGTTGACGTACAAACGTCAAAAGACCAAGACAAAACTCAAATATCAAAAACAAAGTTTTCAAAAGTCACAAAACGAATTAGAAACTTAGCAAAACACTCCCAGGTTCTACCTAAGGTGAAATTAGAACATTCTGCACATTGGATAGGCCTAATTATCAAATGATTGAGCTATGGACCAAAAACCAAACCCTAACTCCTATATCGTGCCGCAATTTGCGGCCATAAGGGTTAAATTGGCAGCCAAGAGGAGGAAGTGGGGGCTCGTGCTTCAGGGGTGGCTTCCTATTTGCATGCACATCTCACTGTGTTTGCAAAATAATTTTCAGAGTCTCCAATTCATCCTAGATTCCAATTGATCACCACATATCGTCAAAAACCGATATCGGAAAAATTCTAAGTTCGTGTTTGAAACTTCAAAGCTCATTTTAAACCAGTCTACCATCACTACTGGACCAAAGGACACTCACTACACCTTCACTAAGCTCTACTACAAGTTTCATCCTCTAATCCTCATCCTAGAATTTTCCAACATCACAAAGCTTACCCTTTTTTAACTCTAAACTAAATGTGAAAGCAAGAACTCAAGGATTTAACAAAGGATTAAGAGTTATACCTTGTAGAAGCAACTCAAGAAAATTCTAAGATGACCTAAGTTGCTCAAAACTTCTACTTGATCATGTCATGATGCTTGTAATGATGTCAGGAACATTATTTATGAAGGTTGCGTGAAATTTGGAGGTGGTTTTGAGGGTGTTTGTGGGGTGGTAGTGAGGGCGGAGGAGATTGAGAAAGAAGGAGATGAAGAAATGAAGAAGGGTGCCCATGGTTGTAGAGACCATGCTCTCTCTCTCTCTCTCTCTCTCTCTCTCTTTCTTTCTCACTCTCTCTCCTCATAAATTATGGCCACATCTATGTGCCCCTCTCATAAATTATTTCCTTTTTCTTTTCTTTTCTTTTCTTTTCTTTTCTCTTTAAAAAAAAGAAACACAAACCATACATCAACATAATATGTGTCATGGCACTCCAAACTTGGTTAACAAAAAAATGGATTTGGCTTAATGCATAATTAGTAATATACTAATCAAGTTTAACATTAAACTTGTATATAAATAATTGTATACTAATTTATAAAATCCCCAAATCCAATAAATGCCTTCATAATTAATAATTCATATTAATTTCCAAATATTTTCCAAAAATATAGGTATATAATTATACCATTCTTCTAAAACTCATATCCATACTCGTATAGTTTTCATGAAATTTATTATTTTATTATTTAAATTCCAAAAATATTATTTTACATTTTTTGAAATGTCACATGTATTGATAAGAGTATGATTGTGGAGGGGTATAGGGAGGAAGATAACGTTGACAAACTTTCTTCCAGGTCGAGTTCTTAGGAGATATATATAGATGAGCTTGATATTCTTGGTGAGTTTGAGTCACTGTCACTTTGGGAACATCCTAGGGACCTCTCTTTTGCTGAACTTTTTGAAGATGGAATCGAGTTTTTAAACGAACTTGACTTCGAAACTCAACACATGCTTCTTGAAAATAAAATTCATCCGGGCAACAATTTTTTGACTCCTTCAAAATTTCGTCTTCATCTTCACGTTTTCTAATCCCTACTTTCACACACCCATGCCCGACACTAACATCTAACCATACCACTAACATTTTCTTTTTCTTTTTCATATACTTTTTTCTTTTAGCAGCCCTGGTCTTATATTGACAAAAAATTTGAATGGCTAGTACTAATTTCTAGACTAACACAATCTCCTAACTTTTAGCTGCTGTAAATTAGTTAACTTTTTGTAAATATCTTTTTAGCTTCTTAGTTCTTAGGTTACCTTTTTGTGAATAAAAACTCACCCTAGATGTCTAAGTCTAGCAACCAGAGACAGGGGCAACGATGAGAATATCGTAAATCTCAGCTTTGGGGGTGAGCACTCTGTTGCTTTGTTGCGTCATGTGTAAATTCTGCATTGCATATTTATTAAACCCACAAAAATTTGAAAAAAAAATTAAAACATAAAAACTTTGTCGTCAAGTTAGCTAGTGGAAAAATTTAGACTCGAAGTCCTTCAGTTTAGTTTGATAAGATAGAAACAACTAACTCCTATTTCTAGATATTGAAAAACCGAAAGATAACCCTCCTTTGAGTTTAACCGTAGCTAATATATGTCTTTGCATCACACTACACGTGTCATGAGTTTTGAAAATTAGATGACAAGTTTGAAATGTCTTTAAATTTTTATAAAATTGATAAACGTCATTAGGATCAGGCAGGTTATTTCTGAAATAAGTAATATTAAGAATAGTTCATAAAGTGAAGTGGATATGAAAGGATATTATTGAAACCTTTAATGGAGGCTAAAGTCTGAAAAATAACCCATCTAGAACTTGATTAGAGTGATTACACACCTTATCTACACGAATACGTCTTTGGGATGAAAAGAGAAACTGGCAATATCTCCGTTCGCACTGGTTTCTAAATATTTTAAACGCATAAAAATGAGTTGTTTGTTTTATGGCCTTGTTGACTTGGGCAATTAAGTCATAGGGGTATCTCTACACCTAATATCCTAAAACCATCTGCTTTAGGAGTCATTGACCCAAAACTTGCTGAGTCTCCAATCGCCAAATAAAACAAGTCAAACAAGTGTTCTCTCCAAGTTAAAAGTCCTCACGGTTCTTTATGGGAGAATAATCTTGGCTGGGACGAGTTTCGATTATAACGGTTTTTTAGCGGAGATATGAAAGTTTAATTTGTAAGATTATAAGACTTTTTATGCACGATCATGAAGGTGTGTATGAACAAAGACAGGTGAAAGGTAGGAATGAAGAATAAGACTTAGTTTTCTGTTAAAATTGATAGAAATTCTGATTTGAGACTTAACTGGAGAATGAAACTTGAGAAAATTTTAAGATTTTTCAAACTCGATTGATCCTTTGAAGTTTTGCCTGGTCCGCATTTGTGACATGATGACTCTAATTGATGTTTTTGAAACGTAACAACACTATTTGCAAAATCACGTAAAGACATATATGAACCTATATTAAATGAGATATGAGAAGAGAAAAATAAAGGCTCGGCATTTCTGACTTAGGGTGATAGAACTTCTAGCTTTGATACTAAACCTTAGAATTAGAATCAATAGTTACCTCACGAAACAAGCTTAACGAGATTTTGTGGGTGTAATACGCTAAAAACCCTCAGGAGATAAAACTTCTCCTACTAGGGACACCTAGAGGTTCAACGGTTTGTTGCACATACTCGGTGCAATCGCGTTCCCAGCGAAAGTGAGATTAGGATTTTGTTTTGCTCGGGACAAGCAAAAGATAGGTTTGGGGGTATTTGTTCGGCATGATAAACTGCATTTATTATCGCCCATTCTATATCATTTTGTTAATAATCAAATACTATTAATTCATGACTGCTGCATTAATACAGGTTTCAGGTATTCCAGGCAGTTATGACGAAAACACGGCCCAATGTGCACAGTTGCGACAAATTCCTGTCAAAACTGCAACTGGACGGAAAAACGATCAAATTCAAGTGTATGCAACAAAAATAAATCATATGGTCCAACATGATGCAAGTTGTACACCATGGAACGCAAGTAGATCAGCAAGTGGGCAAACAAAATCATCACTTGGTGCAAGTGGATCAAGTAGAGAAAGTTATGATGTGATTGTCACTTTTTGAGTTGAATTGCTTGATTCATTTGATCTCAAAGACCAGAGTGCAACATAGATAAAAATAAAAGAAAATATATATTCTAAAATTCAAGTAAGGAGCTCTAGCGACCACTGGAGGAAGATGGGCCCCACAAGCAGACATTAGGTTGAGATTTAGCCGAAAGTAGCAGCCCCATTTGCCCCATTTTGGCTCGTGCTCTTTTGGTGGCTTCCTATCCGTCATCTCAAGCCGCTTGCATCATTCTTTTTGTCTGGTTAAGACCCTATATATAGCAGATCACATAGGGAGTTTATGGTTAGCTTTTAGAGTGAGAAATTATGTGTAATACTTGATAGCTTCTTCTTCTTCTCTCTTTGAGCTCTCACTTGATTACTCTATTAAGGAGGTTGAAGTTGATGTCTATCTTGTAGCTCAAGCCCTCCATTTTTTGAATAAAGAATTGCACTCTTTTGTTTAATTTCTTGCTATTTTTCTTTACTTGCTCATTCATGTTCTTCTCTTGTGTTTTCATTTTCTCTTTGTGATATTTGTGTTAGTTATATGTATGCCCTAGAGGCCATTATTATACATATGATATATATTATAGTGGATGCTTGGACATATATAGGGAGGACTTTCTTGCTCAACATGATAGTATGCTATCTGGTTGCTCTTTATCTTAACATGTACACTTATTGTCTCTCTATTACATGTTGATAAAGCCCTTAGGATGAGTACTTGACTACCAGGATTATGATGCAGATCATACTAGTAGGGCGGAGGTAGTCGGTAAGTACATCCTTCAAATGTTCATGTCGAGGGAGTATCGAGACAGGGCATCGATATTCCATAGTAGACTACCATATACGCTTTTTGACCCAAATGATGGGCAATGGATGATCCCACATCCATTGGTGTTTGACATCAGAGAAGGTATATTGGGGCTCGGTGAAGACGGGGTACACTGAACGGACTCGCCGAGAACTCCTAGATGGTATTATACCTTACGTCAGATGGCAGTTCTCTGGTGACACTGGTACAGGTTAGTCTGTCGACCCGAGATCGTCATAGTCTTGTGTGATTCCCACTGTGCTTTGATTTCCACCTTATCACGTTCAAAAGATCGTGCAAAACGCTGGTTTTGGGGTACAGTCCCGAGTCACATGGAGGCAATGAGCGATAGGAGGGGATTTCGTCTCTCCCGGTATTGGGGATTGATGTTGCGCTATGCTCGATTGGCCATAACAGGAAATCCCTGGCCAAGGTTGTTGAGATCTACTAGTAAGTGTTATCAGTAGTTTCTCGAACCGTTATGAGACTCACATCGGCATGACTTATCAGGCTATTGGGGTCTGACGTTTACCACCCCCAGGCTGAGATATGCGACATATCAAATGAAGAGACTCTGTACGGTAGTTTTACTTATTGGATTCGCAGGAGTATGAGCAGGCTTGCTTGTTGATCTTCTGATCGTTCAATACCCGGGTAGCCGTTACGTTTAGAAGACCGCTTGTGGCTTGTGGGTGACTGATATGATCACCACCTACTGCCGGCGTATTTACGAGTCTTTAGAGTCCTACACAGAGGTTTCCTAGCTCAGGCGAAACGAAGTAGGAGCACATATGTTATATGTGTCGAACCGAGATTAATACGTGTATGTGATACCGTATTCTATTCTCGCGATATGTGATATCGGTCGGTTATATGTGATATAGCTGATCTGTCGAATCAAGTGTTGATTCGATAAGTTGTTACATTTGATATTAGTCGGTTGTATGTGATATAGCCGGATTATTAAATCAAGTGTCGATTTAATAATTTAATGTATAATTATATATATTTGATATATTAACTTACATTAAGTAGTATTAGCTCACTTAAGATTTCTTTTTCTCACTTGTGTACACTTAGTATATATGTGATATTTATTAATGCACACTCTTTTGTGTCATGCTAGATGATACATGAGACATGGGTGTATAAGACTCACACCATGCTTAACATAATGAAGGGTTTTATTTATTTAAAGTAAATCAAAATTAAATAGAATTTAGTCACATGGTTGAAGCTTGTGGAAGCTTGTGGAACCATTGACCAAGTCCACTAATTTTGTTTTACTTGAGATATTTATTAACCCAACCATCATGATTAGCCATGGTTTAGTCTCTACATGAGTTAGTATATGATATTAACACGCCCATGGTTTTCATTCTACACTTGACTTTTTCCATGGTTGTTTTTCTTCATCTCCTTCCTCAAGCTCTTTAGCTTTTTGGGAGGTGAAGGAAATGAGTGAGAAAAATATTTCTAAAGTGAGCAAAAATCCTACTTCGTCATCCTCTACTTGATTAGCCATTTATTTTAGGGTGTTAGCTTCACTAATTCCATATTAGTGAAGAGGTAGCTTGGGTTAGTGTCTCCTAGATGTAGATCATCTTCGGCCTCAAAGACTTCAAGCAAGCTTATTCCTTTCATCTTGTGGAGCCTTTCTAGAGTCCGGGAGTTCACTACTTGGAGCAAAGGGACTACTACACGGAGCTTATGAAGGACCGGTCTACAAAAGTTGTATTCCTTGTTCACTTAGATGTAAAGATGTTTACATTCTAGTTTCGTTCAACTCTCTGGTTAAGATTCTAGGTTAGGGTTCTTTAGCGTGCCAATTTTTTGAAAACGGTATGGTCGATACCTCCCGAAACCCAGCGGCCGCCCTAGGGAACCCTGCAGTGGTATCAGAGCCATGCTAAAGAATTAGACGATTTTTGTAGAATTACGAAACCGAAACAACTCTGAAACACTCAAAACAAAAACCAAGTTTCTCTCGAAATTTTCAAAGTGTCTAAAATTTTTTTAAGCAATTGCAGAATGTTATATGAGATGTAACATGAACACCATAGAAATTTGAACCCTCCTCGCCGGAATTTGGTCGGCAACATGCACTTAAAATCCGGCCTGGCCGGTCCATTTCAAGAGTTTGGGCTTCGTATTTTTCTGGTGCTCCAGTCTCTGGGTTTTGGTGTTTCAGGTGTTGCTTGTTTTTTCTAAGATTGCATATGATGTTATCTTTCTGTAAAGGCAATTCGGAGTGTTTCGTAGTTGTAATTCTAACATCCTTTCGGGTTATTTTAGACGACATTAAAAAGTTTGAACGGATAGAAATAACCCATTTTCTCCCTCGCTGGAAATTTTCCAAGAGTTGGATTTTTCCAAGTTTAAAATCTTTAGAAATTCATGCAGGTGATTCCGTGGACCCTCTAGAAGAACGAAACCCTAACTCTATTCTGTGACCGTCGGAACCGCCACTAAACCCTAGGGTTTGTGGTAGTTCCACGCCGCCATAAGTGAGGCAAGGGTTGACCCTTCTACGGTTGGTCCATAGGTGTTGTGGTATGTTCTGGGTATTTTTTTTAAAACTCCACTCAAGTGTTGAGCTCTTTGGGAAATTTTGGGTGTTTGTTGATTCGATCGAAAAGTTTAACATCGTATAGCTATCTGTGATTGTAATACAATACTTGGAATCCACAATATTTAGTTTTATGAAAACTAATTTGAATTTTATAAATCTAGCAAGTTAGTCTCAATTGATCGGTTGCCATGGGATTTTGATGTGGATCAAAAGTCTGTCGCAATCACGTAGCATACGCGGATACTCGCCGGGTAATCTTACTAGATAGCCATGCCCCATACCCCCGACCAAGTGACTGTAGGAGAACCCCGTCACCAAAAGAGTTCGGGTGCTCGCGGCCGCGGTGTTCCACCTAAGTGTGCTTCATCAACGGCATCGGGGGTGCGACCGTCTACTAAAGTTTCCGACGAGCATTCGATCAGGTTGTCGGGAATCTTGTTGAATTACCCTACTGGTTATTAAAATGTGTTTTCAATATCAAGACTAAAATGCGGGGTTTATAATTGTTAGGCATGCGATGTCTAAGGAATTCATTTGGTTAGGCATGAAATCCAAAGTATGCGATACATTGGGTTTATGATGTCTAAGGTGGTTGTGGATTTCAATTGTTGTAATTTTCACTTTCTTTTATGCGACCGTAAGTGTAATATGTGGTGTATCGCCGGTTTCGTTGCTATATGTCAATGACAATTGGGATATGCATATTTACTTACGTTGATGACATGTGATGTTATGTGTTACTGTGATAGGTTATAATGGATCGTCGTGTTTGAATAGCCGGGGGTTTTATGTGAGATGAGAGTTTTTCATTTTCAGTCATGTAAAAACTTGTATGTAATATTCTTTTATTGGGGCACTTCCGGGTTGAAGATGATGTCACCATTGATGTATATTATTTACTTTTCCGCATTAAGATAGACCCAAGACGGGGAGCACAAGTAACCGGGCTCTAGAGTCCAGTGGGAGACCATCTCGAGGAGTAAAGACCGGGTCTCCTAACTCTAGAATTAGGAGGGTTGCTTGCCGCTCTCGTGGGGGTCTAAGGATGTGGGTTTGGCTATTCATCGCGACCGTGGAATCCGCGTTTTTTACTGGCTTAATTTAAAACACGGAATTTCTAGTATATCCAATATTTCATATGTGTTCTTCTGCTGCTGATATTCTGTGATGTGATCACCTGATCATGGAGATGGTTGATCTCCAGGGAGATCGAGGTTAGGGGAGTAGACACAGAGGACGACAGCGCGGATCCACTCACAAAGGCCTTTTTCCCAGTAGAGACTTTTATGGGATGGTTGAGTATGAGATACTTCAACCATAGCTAATTGTTGGGTATGTGATACCATAACAGATGGCCCTAGTGCAAGTGGGAGATTGTTAGTTATATGTATGCCCTAGAGGCCATTACTGTACATACGATGTATATTGTAGTGGATGCTTGGACATATATAGGGAGGACTTTCTTGCTCGACATGATAGTATGCTATCTGGTTGTACTTTATCTTAACATGTACTCTGATTGTCTCTATATTACATGTTGATAAAGCCCTTAGGATATGTACTCGACTACTGGGACTATGATGAGATCATACTAGTGGGGCCACGGTAGTCGACGAGTACATCCTATAACTGTTCCTAGTCGAGGGTGTATCGAGACAGGGCATCGATACACCAGAGTAGACTAGCGTATACGCATCTTGACCCATATGATGGGCGATGGATGATCCCATATCCATCGGTGTTTGACATCAAGGATGGTGTACGGGTGCTCAGTAGAGACTGGGTACACTGGACGGACTCGCCGAGAACTCCCAGATGGTATTATATCTCACGTCAGATGGCAGTTCTCCGGTGACACTGGTACAGAGTAGTCTGTTGACCCGAGATCGTCATAGAGTCTTGTGTGATTCCCACCGTGCTTTGATTTCCATCATACCACGTCCAAGAGGGCGTGCAAAAAGGTGGCTTTTGGGTACAGTCCCGAATCACATGGAGGCAATGAGCGATAGGAGGGGATTCGTCTCTCCCGGTATAGGGAGTTGATGTTGTGCTGTGTTCGATTGGCTATAACCGGAAATCCCTGGCCAGGGTTGCTGAGATTTACTGGTAAGTGTTATCAGTAGTTTCTCGAAATGTTATAGACCTCATATCGACACGACTTATCAAGCTACTGGGGTCTGACGTTTACCACCCCTAGGCGAGATATACAACATATCAGACGACGAGACCGGACTGTACGGGAGTGTTACTGTTTGGATTCACAGGAGAATGTACAGGCTTGCTTGTTGATCTTCTGAGCGCTCAATACCTGGGTAGCTGTTACGTTTAGCTGACCGCTTGCAGCTTGTGGGTGTTTGATATGATCATCACCTACTGCCGGCGTATTGACGATTCTTTAGAGTCCTACACAGAGGTTTCTTGGCTCAGGCAAAACGGAGTAGGGGCACGTATGAGATATGTGCGGGACCGAGGATAATGCGGTATGTGATATCGTATTGTATTCTCGCGATATTTGTTATCAGCCGGGTCATCGGATCAAGTGTTGATTCGATGAATCGGTACGGATAAATATTAGTCGGTTATATGCGATATAGCCGGATTGTTGGATTAAGTGTTGATTCGATAATTTAATGTATAATAATATATATGATATATTAAATTACATTAACTAATATTTGCTCACTAAAAGATTCTTTTTCTCACTCGGGTAATACATTGATATATATGCGATATATGTTAATTGTATTATTTTATTTTGTTACGATAAATATTATATATGTGATATATAATATTGTAACATGATATGATAACTAATGCAACTTGTTTCGTGGAGTTTAAACATGATTAGGGTTTGGATTAGGGTTAAGCTTTCTAGATGTTTCTAGAAGGTTTTGGTTTTGTTTTGTGAAAGATATTTGTAAGTGACTCATGCTTTAACCCAACCCAAACCCTAACCCTAGTTAATTCTCTACAAAGGTTTACTTGACCATGGTTGCATTATTCATCATATCATTTCTTTTCCTATTCATCACAAAAGGATTCTAAACATTATTCATCTTCTTCTTCCTTGAGTTCTTCTTGAAAAGCTTTCTTGCTTTGAAAAAAGTGATGAATAAATATGAGAAAAAGATAAATAAAGAGAGCAAAAATCCTACTTCATCATCCTCATCTTCCCTTGCCATTTAGATGAGGGTGTTCACATCATTTCATGAGTGTTAGTTTGTGTTAACGAAACTTCAAGGTAGATCATCTTTGTATCGAAGATCGGAAGCAATGGTTGCATCTTTCTCTTCGTGGAACCTCTCGAGAGTCCGGAACCCGATGATCGCAGCGAAGGGACCACAACACGGAGCATATGAAGTGAAGGACCGGATCTACAAAGGTTGTAATCCCTCTCACTTAGTGTTAAAATGTTTAGCATGTTAGTTTTCGCCTAATCTCTAGTTTAAAGATCCGTATTCGGGTTGTTCGGCACGGCTAATTTTTTAATCGGGCATGGTTTATGCCTCGTAGACCCTTGTGCGCGTGCCTAGCAACCCTACAGTGGTATCAGAGCCAAGCTAGAGCTTTAGGCGAAGTCTAGACGAAGTTTAAAGTCCGATCGAAACCCGAAACCCCGATAAAACCCGCTCTCTGGACTTTTTCTAAAAACTGGGATTTTTCCATATTAAAAATGCTTTAAAAATTCAGAAGAGAATTATAAGAATTACGGTGCAAAAAGTTTCCGATGAACAGTACAAAGTGCGGCGGAACCGCGGCAGAAGCATGCCTTCTGCGGCGGTTCCGCGGCTAAAGGATGACGTCATCATTCCCTGTTTGCACAGTAACTCCTATTTTATTATGTTGGATTTTCTGGGAATTTTTAATATTTATTCAAGAGTTGAATTTTCTGGGGTTGTTTTGGGGATTCGATGTTTCGACCGGGATGTCTAATTTTGTCTATGTGGTTTTCCGGATAACTTTTAGAAACTGTTAAAAAGTTCGGGCGGATATCAATAACTCACTTTTTCCCCTGTCCGAAAATTTTTCAAAAGTTGGATTTTTTCTCGTGTTTAAGAACGTTCTAAGACGTGCAAGTAACGCGGTGGACCCTCTAGAAGACAACAAACCTTAACTCGATTATGTGACCGTCTTGAACTGCCTTTTGAACCTTAGGGTTTGGGGCAGTACGGCGTGCCACATGTGAGGCGTTGGCTTGACCCTTCTACGGCTGGACCATTGGTACTGTGGCATGTGATGGATGTTTTTAAACTGATTTCAAGTGTTGAGATACATTGGGGAAATCTTGGGTGTTTGATGATTCGATCGGAAAGTTTAACTTTTTCTATTTATCTGGAATGTGATACAATATTTGGAATCCACAGGTAGTTATGAGATAACTAATTTGAATATTATAAATCGAGCAGTTTAGTCTCCAATTGATCGGTTTCCACGGAATTTTGATGTGATCAAAAGTCCGTCGCAATCACGTAGCGTACGCGGATACTCGCCGGGTAAACTTAATAGACAGCTACGCCCCATAGCCCCGACCAAGTGACTGTAGGAGAACCCCGTCGCCAAAAGCATCCGTTCGGGTGCTTGCGGCAGCGGTGTTCCGCCTTAGTGCACTTCGTTGACGGCATCTGGGGGGGCGGCCGTCTACTAAAGTTTGCGACGAGCATTCGATCAGGACGTCGGGAATCTTGTTGAATTGTCCGACTTGATATTGAAAAGAGTTTTCGATAATGAGACTAAAATGCGGGGTTTATAATTGTTAGGCATGTGATGTCTAAGGAATTCATTTGGTTAGGCATGCGATGTCTAAGAAGGTTGCGGATTCCAACTGTTGTAGTTTTACACTTTCTTTTCTGTGACCGTAAGCGTAGTATGTGGTGTATCGCCGGCTTCGTTGCTATACATCAACGACAATCGGGATACGCATACTTGCTTACGTTGATTATATGAGATATTATGTGTTGCTGTGATATGTTGTATTGGATCGTCGCGTTTGAATAGCCGGGGGTTTTATGTGAGATGAGAGTTTTTCTTTTTCATTCATGTAAAATTCATTTGTATGTAATATTCTTTTATTCGGGCACTTCCAGGTTGCGGAAGATGTCACCGTTGTATATTATTTACTTTTCCGCATTAGGTAGACCCAAGGCGGGGAGCACAAGTAACCGGGTTCTAGGGTCCAGTGGGAGACCATCTCGAGGAGTCGGGACCGGGTCTCCTAACCCTAGAATTGGCTGTGTTGCTTGCCGCTCTCGTAGGGGTCTAGGGATGTGGGTTTGGCTATTCATCGCGACCGTGGAATCCGTGTTTTATACAGGCTCGTATTGAAAACACGGACGTCCTAGTATATCCAATATTCCATATATGTTTCTTCTGCTGCAATGTTCTGTGATGAGATCATATTACTGCCTGAGACGAATGTTTATATTTTATATATATGAGATATATGTTATATTGCAAATTTCGTTTCAAATGAGATGCTTGTGAAGCATAATAAAATGGGACTTCATTAATGAGATTAATGAGATAAAAGAAACCTAAGATGTTGTAGAAACTTGTTTATAAAAACTGGTAGCTCTAGTTCTTGCTTTGCATAGCGGTGTTCCTTGTAGAACATCTTGCACCTTATTCAATAAGGAAAGGACCGAGATCCCTTCACCGGGAGTGACTCCTTTAGCAATAACTGGCAGATGCTACAACTCTCGGTTTGTCTTTTGATTGCTTCTATAGTTTTCTGCTTTGCATAGTGATATTTGTGAAATATCCTGCACCTTATTCGATGAGGAAAGGGCCGACGATCCCTTCACCGGGAGTGACCCCTTTAGCAAAACTAGAAAGGCCTCAAAAACACTCCATTTAAAATCACTCGATTCTACAACGATATAAAGTTCATTACGCAAAGGGTTTTCTTAAAAACCTGTCGTAGCCCTCCATCATTTCAGATAAGTAATAGTTAGTATTCGTGCTACGTTTGTTGACTCAGTCAAGGCGTAGTGTGCGGTAGCTGATTAGTGCTTATCTGCAAAGCATATGATGCGATTGGATTAGGGTAGTCGTGCGGCCTTGTTGACCCAGTCAAGGGTCGTGCGGGTGGGTTTAATTCAATCAGGAAATGACGGGTTGAACTTTACTTGCGGTCTATGGTTTATTGACTCAGTCAAGGTCATAGATCGCTTGGGGCAAAATATTATTGGGAATTTCAAGTGTTGAAATTTGCAATGAGATTGCATACCTTCTATGAGATAGTTGGATCCAAATACCCGCTGCGAGTAAGAGTTACTCCTGGGAGAGTTTTACACATTACAATTAGCCGATCAAGTAGGTGTCTAGAAAGGTATTAACGGGGTTACGCCCCTGGGAAAACGAGGTTTACTTTAATTAGGTTCGTGCGAAAGCACGGGGGACCTCCCTCAAAGTACCGACACTGGCCTGGCTGAAAGATTGGCGAACTTGTAGCGTGTGATTAATCCCGGCTAGTCTTTCCTTTTAGGGTTTGAAGGAAGATTTGACTAAAACAGTGGGAGACATCCTAATTAGATATATTAGATAACCAATCTAATCTTGCAAGAACATACGCTGAGTGTTTTCTTCTCTCTCTCTCCAGGTAGCGACCATATCACGCCTTAATCAAGATAATAAAACGGATATATTGACCGAACCCGCTTGTTATACTGAGCTGGGGAACGTTGATCCCGCTCCAACTTATAATTGTTATGAGATAGAGCAGGAAATTGGGGAATACCAGATTTCCCGTACCGCCCAAACGAAGAAAGTGCATATTGATGCATCATCTTCGGGTGTGTTCATTACAGAGAACTGTTTCTCAGTATCCTTTACGTCCTGGGTATGTGATACCGGATCAGGATCCCGTATATGTAATCTGTTACATGGGCTGCAGATAGGTAGAGAACTGAGAACGGGTGATAAGTTTCATGAGACAGAAAACGGTGCAAGTGTTGCAGCCAAGTCTGTTGGTCACTATCACCCTGTATTACCAGAATACATTGATTCTGAACGAATGTTATTAGATACCGAACCTGATATACAACATCATATTTTTTCTTTATTAGTAAAGAAAGGATATAATTTTGTATTGTTGGATAATGTTTTGAACATTTCCTATATCAAGAGTTGATCGGTTCAGGCACGTTATCTAAAAGCATTGACGTTCTAAATCAAACTACAGATCTTAGTATACGGAACACACACAAGAGGAAGAGTTCAGAAATGAACGAATCCTTCTTGAGGCATTGTAGACTAGGTCATATCAATGCGACCCGACTAGCTGAAGTTACATTAAGATGCATATTTAAATTTGTTTGAATTTACATCTTGTGAAACTTGCCGGTCATGTCACAAAGATAAGATGACCATAGCTCTGTTTATTGGAAACAGAGAAAGAGTTAGTGAACTCTTGGGATTGATACATGATGATGTATGAAAGTCCCCTGTCTACACATGCCAAGACCGGTTCTTTGTACTTCATTACATTCTCTGATAATCTCTCAAGATTCAGACATATGTTCCTGTTGGAACACAAGTCCGAAGCTTTTGAGATATTCACAGAATATAGGTTAGAAGTAGAGAACCAACAACGGGTAAAAGTATTATTTCCTTTGATGTGATTAAGGAGGAGAATACTTGAGCACGGAATTCCTGGACTATTCTAAAGGAGAATGAGATTCTCTCTCAGCATTACTCCTCCGTATACATCACAGCACGTCGGTGTATCGGGGCGGAGCAATAGCACCCTATGTGATATGGTGTGCTCTATGATGAGTACTACTGAGTTTCCTATTTCCTTTAGGGAGTTATGCACTTATGAAGTTGCATACCTATTGAATAGGGTTCAAATCAAATCAGTTGTCTACCACTTCATATGTGATATGGAAAGGGAAGAGCCCATATCTTAAGTTTGTTAAGATTTGGGGTTGTCCGGCCTATGTCTAAAAGCAAAATCCGGACAAGCTCGAGGCAAGGTCTGTTATGTAGAACTGGAATGGTTCCAGCTATACAAACTGCAGCTGATGATTTGGTAGAACCAAAGGATTCAATAGTTTCCAACGAACCTCAGCCTCTCCGCCGATCTAGCAGGGTTCCTCACCCACCTGAGAGATACTTCGGTTTCTTTATGACAGTGGGAGCGAGGATTGCATCATGAGATGATGACCCAACTAGTTTCGAGCAGGCCATCAGGAGTAGTACCCTACCATGGCTCAAAAGAGTCATGCAAACAGGTTTTAGTTGGGTACAGTCCCGAGCCACATGGAGATAGTGAGCGGATCGGCAGGGGTTTCGTCTCTCCCGGTATTGGGGGTGAGATCGCGCTGTGTCTAGGAGAGCCATTACACAAAGTCCTTGGCCAAGGCAGGAGATTTACTGGTAGGTATTCCAGTAGTATCCCAGGGTGTTCTGAGCTACACTCCGACACGACTTGTACCGCTTTTGGGGGTCTGACTTTTACCAACTCCCTAGGCCCGACATGCGATACTTATAGACGAACGGACCGGACTGTACGGATATTGTCACTGACAGGCTCAGTAGGGTGTCAGGATGAGTTCGCTCGTCGACCTCCCTTTTGGTCAATACCTGGTAGCCCGTTACGTACAGCTAGTACCGCTGACATGCTAGTGGTTAAATCCACAGCCAAAGTATTGACGAGTCTTTAGAGTCCCCCACAAACAGTTTCTTAAGTTTTGGGCGAAACGTTGTAGAGGCCGTATGGTATTATGGCAGGGTTCGATCATATACGTGCAGTAGTGCACGGATCATGATCGGATGGATCATACTAGTGGGCTTTGGTTTAAGCCGGATCCTAGTATTAGATTTGTTGGATTACTTTAGTCTCATGGCATTTGCATTCAGTCGGAATGCGGATGCAGGTATGTATATACAGGTGAGGGGTATCCTTGTGATTCATCACAAGTTTACTTTAGATGTTGCCATATCTTTTTATTGTTGTAAACATTTGGATTAATGTTTACATGTGGAAATTGTGAGTGGAAATGATCATGAGGAGCATTAAATATGACATGGACATGGGTAGTGACTCATGGTCTCCTTTCTTATGCTATGTCAATTTATTTGATTGATTATTATGTTGATATGATGCCTGGAGAGAGAGGGCGGCTATGTTAGGCTTGGGGTTGCTCCTGATTTATTGAAGCACTCTCATTTTTCTTCATCTCAACATAATAACAAAAGGCTCTCCACTTTCTTTCTTCTTCTTGCTCACAAGTTCCACCATTGGCATCATCTTCTACCTCCACTCTAACCATCTCATGTGTTGAGAATCCTAAAGTGTCAAGAGACAAAGTGATCGCACACATTCTCTACTTCACCTTGGACACGTCGGCTAGCAAACTTCGTGTCCGAGTTGCTTCGGTTCTAAGCGGGAGCCAATAAAAGGATTCATAGATGTGGTGCCCTTTCCGACGAGGAGATTGGAGATCGAGCGAGATCGGAGATGCCGCAAGGAGCTAAAGATGATGGCTAAAGACTGAAGGACATGGATCGATCGGTATAGCTTTTCTAACCCTCTTTAGATCGCTAGTCTAATGTTAATGGTTCAATCCGGGATTAAAGTCTGCGTTAGCGCTAGTTTCAAGTTTATGAAAAGTTTTTGTTTCCGCATTTTGGCCTCGGATCGACGGCCGGGGCGCTACCGTAGACTTACATGGTATCAGAGCCACGCCATTAACCTTAGCTAGCTTGTTTTAAACAATGTTAATCTATCGAAAACGAAACTAAACCCAAACACTTCCACTGCTGTCCAAGTCTCTGTCGTTTTTAAAAGTGTTCAGAAAAATTTTCAAACATGTGCAGAAGACCACTCCTGAGACCACAAGTCCACAGCCCAAAAACAAGACCCACCCCTCGGAAAAAAACCGGCCACCTACCTTAGAATTCTGGCCAGGACGGCCCATTTAGGGTATTTGGGCTTCGTATTTGGGCTGCAGGCAGGTCTCTGGGAAGTTGGTGCAGTGGTATTGTTTGTTCGGCCCAATTTGGATATGGTTTTATCAGTTTTTCTGGGCAATTCGGGGAGTTTTTTTGGATTCGATATTTTATAATATTGTTTAAAGTTTACAGTGGATTACATTATATCTGTGACCGTGAATGTCATTTGATCGGTAAATCTTGTCTAATCGCTATAGCCCCTTTAGACGGATTTGCGAACGTGACATTCACGTTGATGTTCTGTGTTGTGCTGTGATGTTGCGGATTTGTCGTGGTGGATAGCCTGGATGCAATGGTAGTACAGTTTGGTTATATTTGTACATTTGATATTGCGGGGCGAGCGTCCGACATGTGGACTGTCGTCACTGCCTGTTTGTATATTATTCTTTTGGGGCACGACCGGGTTAAGGTCGATGTACCCGTTGTACATATTTTTATTTTCTGTACTAGGATTACCCCACGGTGGAGTGCACGGATAGCCGGGTTCTAGAGGGCAACGAGCCCGCATCTCATGGCTTTGAGACGGAGGGGGCTTTACTCTAGAATTGGCGGGCTATTCACCGCACTCGTAGGGGGTATAGGTTGACCCAAGGAGGGGTGCTCAAGTTACCGGATTCCGTGAAGTGATGGGTGGTCCATTCACTTTGTTGAAGGGGGCTGCCTCGCTTTAGGTTTTGGCGGGTAACTTGCCGCACCCATAGGGATCTAGGATTTCATTGCACAGGCTATCCACACGACCAGGGGAACGTCGGGTTTCAGTTGCGGCTCAAAGGAAACCCGGGGATCTCAGATTATCTGTATTGTTCTGTGATGCTTATTACTCTCTATGATGTTGCATTTTATCACTCCATGAGCGATTATTATATATTGATATATATACTAGTAGATGTTGTATATGTTTTACATTCGCGCTAGTCCAGTCCCCGCTCTGTCGTTGGTTAAGTAACCTAACGGGTGATGATGGGACCCAGTGGCGAATGCGGATGGCATATACGTACATCATATTTTCGTTCTTTATTGGTGTGATCAATTGATGGGACTGCATTGATTCGAATCAATGCACGCTAAACAAACCTGTTTGATGTTGTTGGAACATTTTTCAAAAAAGCTGTTATTATAAGGACGTTCTCTTTTGTTTTGCACAGTGGTATTCGGTTATGAATATCCAGCACCTCAGTCGACGAGGCAAGGGCCGAGATCCCTTCACCAGGAGTGACCCCTTGGGCAGAAGTTTGCGTCAGGGTAATAACTTCACTATAGTCGATTACTTTTTGCTTTGCATCGTGGTATTCAGTTGGAATATCCTGCACCTCATTCTACGGGGAAAGAGCCGAGATCCCTTCACCGGGAGTGACCTCTTTAGCAAAGGTTTTCGCCACTATATTTATAAAAAGCTATCTCGTTCCTTCAACGATATCAAGTTCATTACGTTAAAGGTTTTTCGCCAAAAACCATTCGTAGCCAACCGTCATTTTAGACGGGTAGCACTTAGTATTCATGCTATGTTTGTTGGCCTTAGTCAAGGCATAGTGTATGGTAGTTATTTGTTACTTTTCTGTTTCATAGATAGATGCGTTGGTTTGGGACAGTCGTACAGCCTTGTTGGCCCTAGTCAAGGGCTTGTACGAGTGGGTTCAAATTAACCTGGACAATGACGGATAGAACTTGACATGTGACTTATGATTTGTTGGCCTTAGCCAAGGTCATAAGAGCATGGGGTAAAAATCACATCGGGAATTTCTAAAGAAACTGAAACTTGCCAGATATGCACATACCTTCTGGAGTGTGATAACGTGAGTGGATTCCATCACGTTATCATGCGATGATAGTTGGATCCCGATTCCCACTGATGAGTTGGTTTACTCCTCGGGTGATTCTGACTAATTCTTCTTTCAGGTTTGGAAGAGAATTTGAGGTTACAGTGGGAGGTTTCCTGATTAGATAAATGTCACGACCCAAAGTTCGGCCCGTGACCGGCACTTAACCACGTAACGTCTACAGGCGTAACGCGACTAAGTAAGCCGAAACCCAGAAATCAAAACCATTTGAAATATAGAGTGTTAAAACATTTTAGTAGAAACTTTTGTATAATGTTTAGAAAACCTTAAGTAATTTAGTAGAAATCCTTTTAGTTCAAGGGTTATTTTTAATAATTTTGGCAACATTTCCTTTATAAAAATTTGTCCCGTATTCGGGTAAAAGACAAGGTATAAGTAAAATTACATGTGAAATAAATAGAGCATCCCAAACGGGAGAATCGCGCCCAATGGCGGAACAATCACCACAATATAATATACGACGCCGTAGCGAAGAATGAGCAGTAAAATGAAAACAAATATCATAAAATATAAAACTGCATAAATAAAGTCGGCTCACAACGAGCTCGACAGCAGAGTAAAAAATAATATACATCGTCCTCACAACTGGTCTCTAAGTCAATACATGAAAGTAGATGGAGAGTACTAGATACATCAATGTACAACTGAAAAGTAATCAGTGTAGGGTTCCTAGGCACTCTTGTGAAGGTTCAAAAGGCATCAAACATGCCCGGATAAAAATTTAGACGTGCCGAACAACCCAAAGCCGGGATCTTTGCTAGATTATTAGGTTTAAACATGCATGATGATAACTTTTATCTAAGTGTGAGGGATTACAACCTTTGTAGTCCGCTCCTTCGCTTCACAAGCTCCGAGTAGAAGTCCCTTTGCCGCGATCCACGATCTCCCGGACTCATGAGAGGCTCCACGACTCGAACGATCCATGCTAGCTTGAAGTGTTCCAAATCTCCGATGATCTACGTCGAAGTTGCAAAGACTCAAGCTTTCTCACTCTAAAGAGATGAACACACTAATCTCAAAGGGCTAGATGAGATGAGGATGAGAGAGTAGTAATTTTTCTTTCTTTTTAAATCATTTTCTCATATTTATTCATCACATAAAGAAAATCAAGAAGCTTTCTTCAAGAGAGAAGAAGATGATATAATGGAAAAGATAATGAATTATTTCCTTTTGTGATGAATAGAAAGAAAGAGTATATGATTGATATATAAACCATGGTTAAGGATGAGTGGATAAGAATGTGTAGAGAATAAACTAGAGTTAGGGTTTGGTTGGGTTAAGAATGTGTCATCACAAAATATCTAAACCATGACAAAAGAAATAGCTTCTAGAAGGTGCATGAAGCAACTAACCCTAATCAAACCCTAACCTCAATTAATCATCCTTAAACATGTTTAACAATTAAGTCACAATAATATATATCACATATATATTATATATTTGCAACAAAAGAAAATAATACAATTAACATATATCGCATATATATCAATGTATCATCCAATGAGAAAATGAAATAATAAAGCGAGCCAATATTAGATAATGTAATAATATGTCATATATATTATTATACATTAAATCATCGAATCAACACTTGATCCGACGATCCGGCTATATCGAATATTACCGACTAATATATTATTTACCGATTCATCGAATCAACACTTGATCCGATGACCCGGTTCATATCAAAATATCGCGAGAATATAATACGGTATCCCATATCGCATTATTCTCGGTCCTGCACATATCACATATGTGCCTCTACTCCGTTTCGCCTGAGCCAAGAAACCTCTGTGTAGGACTCTAAAGAATCGTCAATACGCCGGTAGCAGGTGATGATCATATCAAACACCCACAAGCTGCAAGCGGTCAGCTAAACGTAACAGCCACCCAGGTATTGAGCGATCAGAAGATCAACAAGCTAGCCTGTGCGTTCTCCTGTGAATCCGATCAGTAACACTCCCGTACAGTCCGGTCTGTTCGTCTGATATGTCGCATATCAAGTCTAGGGGTGGTATACGTCAGACCCCAGTAACCGATAAGTCGTGTCGATGTATGGCTCATAACGGGTCGAGAAACTACTAGTAACACTTACCAGTAAATCTCTATATCAGCCCTGGCCAGGGACTTCCAGTTATAGCCAATCGAACACAGCACAACATCAACTCCCTATACCGGGAGAGACGAATCCCCTCCTATCGCTCATTGCCTCCATGTGATTCGGGACCATACCCAAAAGTCACCGTTTTGCACGCCCTCTTGGACGTGGTAAGGTAGAAATCAAAGCACAGTGGGAATCACACAAGACTCTATGACGATCTCGGGTCTACAGACTACCCTGTACCAGTGTCAACGGAGAACTGCCATCTGACGTGTGGTATATCACCATCTGGGAGTTCTCGGCGAGTCCGTCCAGTGTACCCAGTCTCCACTGAGCACCCGTACACCATCTCTGATGTCAAACACCGATGGATATGGGATCATCCATCGCCCATCATATGGGTCAAGATGCGTATACGCTAGTCTACTCTGGTGTATCGATGCCCTGTTCCGATATACCCTCAACTAGGAACAGTTATAGGATGTACTCATCGACTACCGCGGCCCCACTAGTATGATCTCATCATAGTCCCAGTAGTCGAGTACAGATCCTAAGGGCTTTATCAACATGTGAGAGTAAAACAGTAAACCAATACAAGTCAACATGTTAAGATAAAGTGAAACCAAATAGCATACTATCATGACGAGCAAGAAAGTCATCTCTATATATATCCAAGCATCCATTATAATATACATCATATGTACAACAATGGCCTCTAGGGCATATACATAACTAACAATCTCCCACTTGCACTAAGGCCAGCTGCTGTAGCATCGCATACCTAGCATCCCGAATAATCTCTCAAACTGTATCTGGGGAATAGCCTTCGTGAATGGATCCGCAGTGTTGTCCTTCGTATCTACTCTCCTGACCTCGATCTCCCGGCGATCAATAATCTCCCTGATCAGGTGATACCGCCTCAGAATATGTCTGGACTTTTGATGGGATCTGGGTTCCTTGGCCAAAGCCACAGCTCCATTGTTATCGCAATACAGAGGTATTGGATGCTCAATGGATGGAACCACACCAAGTTCACTAATGAACTTCTTTATCCAGACAGCCTCTTTGGCAGCATCGTTGGCAGCGATGTATTCAGCCTCCATCGTCGAGTCTGCAACGGTATCCTGTTTGGAACTCTTCCAACATACCGCCCCTCCATTGAGGGTAAAGAAAAATCCCGAGTGCGACTTAGAGTCGTCCTTATCACTTTGGAAGCTGGAATCGGTAAAGGACTCCACCTGGAGTTCTTCGTTTCCATACACCAAGAACATCTCCTTAGTCCTTCGTAAGTACTTGAGAATGTTCTTTACAGCTGTCCAGTGACTCTCTCCAGGATCTGCTTGATACCGACTCACTACACTTAGTGAGTATGCTACATCGGGTCTGGTACATAGCATCGCATACATGATAGAGCCCACTGCCGAAGCATAGGGTATCCCTTGCATGCGAGCTCTCTCCAAATCAGTCTTGGGAGACATCTCTTTGGAGAGAGTGAGTCTAGAGATCGTGGGTTGGTTCCCACGCTTGGATTCTTCCATACTAAACCTCTTTAGTATGGTGTCAATGTACCTGGATTGGGACAATCCCAATATCCGTTTAGATCTATCTCTATAGATCATGATTCCCAATATGCAGGAGGCATCACCTAGATCTTTCATTGAGAATCTTTGTGATAAGAAGAGCTTGACTGATTGCAGCATAGGAATATCATTTCCTATCAAGAGTATGTCATCCACGTACAATACGAGGAAGACTACCTTACCCTCTGCTACCTTCTTATAGATACAAGGTTCATCTATATTTTTGATGAAGTCAAACTCTTTGACTACAACATCAAAACAGATGTTCCAACTCCGCGATGCTTGCTTTAACCCATAAATGGATTTCAGCAGTTTGCACACCTTTCCGCTGCTCCCACTATCTACGAAGCCCTCTGGCTGAGTCATGTACACGCACTCTTCTAAATCACCGTTTAGAAAGGCGGTCTTAACATCCATTTGCCAGATTTCGTAGTCATGGTATGCAGCAATGGCAAGTAAGATCCGGATGGACTTAAGCATAGCCACTGGAGAAAAGGTTTCGTCATAATCCACACCTGGTGTTTGACGAAAACCCTTTGCTACAAGTCTAGCTTTGAAAGTCTCAACTTTTCCATCTACACCAAATTTCTTTTTAAAGATCCACTTGCTCCCAATGGGTTTTACCCCTTCAGGAGCATTTTCCAAAGTCCATACTTTGTTGGTGTACATGAATTCCATCTCAGATCGCATTGCATCCAGCCATTTCACAGAGTCACCACTCGTGATGGCCTTCTCGAAATTAGTCGGTTCATCATCATCCATGATGCAATCCTCGCTTCCACCATCAATGAGAAAACCGTAGTATCTCTCAGGTGGACGAGAAACCCTACTAGATCTACGGAGAGGCTGGGGTTCGTCGGGTACTACTGAATCCTCTGGTTCCACTAAATCATCTGTTGTAGTTTGTGTCGCTGGAACCTCTTCCAGTTCTACCTCATTACCATCAATTTCTTTTGCAAGAAATTCCTTTTCTAAAAAGGTGGCATATTGAGAAACAAACACTTTTTGTTCCTCAGCGTGATAGAAAATATATCCTTGAGAATTCTTTGGATATCCTACAAACTTACAAAGAACTGATCGTGCCTCGAGTTTGTCCGGATTTTGTCATTTTACATAGGCCGGACAACCCCATATCTTAAACCGTTTAAAATATGGTCTCATTCCCCTCCATATCTCATATGGGGTTGTAGGCACTGATTTAGACGGAACTTGATTCAATAGGTATGCTGCTGTCTCAAGTGCATGCCCCCAAAAGGAAATAGGTAACTCAGCTGTACTCATCATAGAGCGCACCATATCTAATAGGGTGCGATTCCTCCGCTCAGATACACCGTTGTGCTGTGGTGTATAAGGAGGAGTAAGCTGAGAGAGAATCCCATTCTCTTTTAGATAATCTAAAAACTCACCGCTTAAGTATTCACCTCCTCGATCAGATCGAAGAATCTTAATACTTTTGCCCGTTTGGTTCTCTACTTCGTGCTTATATTCTCTGAATTTCTCAAAAGCTTCAGACTTGTGTTTCATCAGGAACACATGTCCGAATCTAGAGAGATCGTCAGTGAATGTAATGAAGTAGGAAGAACCGTTCCTGGCATGCGTAGACATGGGACCGCATACATCACTATGTATTAGTCCTAAGAGTTCAGTAACTCTTTCTCCGTGTCCACTAAACGGAGCTTTGGTCATTTTTCCTTTGAGACATGAATGACAAGTATCATAAGATGATAATTCGAACGGATTCAAATAACCATCTTTATGTAACTTAGCCAGTCGTGTCGCATTGATATGACCAAGTCTACAATGCCACAAGTAGGATTCGTTCATATCTGAACTTTTCCTCTTGTGTGTGTTTTGTATATTCAGGACTGTATTCTGATTTAGAATGAATATGCCATTATGTAACGAGCCTGATGCAATCAACCTTTGATCTAGGAATATGTTCATAACATTATCCTTTACTACAAAATTATATCCTTCTTTACTTAATAAAGAAACTGATATAATGTTGCACATTATGTTCGGTATATAATAGCACTCATTTAGAATCAGTGTATTACGACTTGGCAATACTAGGTGATATTCGCCAACTGCTTTGGCTGCAATACTTGCACCGTTCCCTACTTGAACGGAATGATCACCTTTTCCCAGTTCTCTACCTTTACGTAGCCCATGTAACATTTTACATATGTGGAATCCTGATCCGGTATCCAATACCCAGGACGTAGGGTGAACTGAGAAACAGTTCTCAATAACTAACACACCTGAAGAAGATGCATCAATATGCATGTTCTTTTGGGCGGCGTGAGAATCTAGATATTCTCATGTTTCCTGTTCAGTCTTATAACTCTTATAAGAAAGAACGGGTCCAACGTTCCCTTGCTCAGTACAATAATTAGGTTTAGTCAATACATCAATATTATTATCTTGATTATGGCCTGACATGGTCGCTACCTGGAGGGAGAGAGAAGAAAACACTTTAGCGTATGCTCTTGCAAGATTAGATTGGTTATTATCTTATCTAATCAGGATGTCTCCCACTGTTTTTATCAAATCTACCTTAAAACCCTAAAAGGTAAGATTAGCCGGGATTAATTACACCCTACAATTTCGTCAATCTTTCAGCCAGATCAGTGTCGGTACTTTGAGGGAGGTTCCCCGTGCTTTCGCACGGACCTAATTAAAGTAAACCTCGTTTTCCCAGAGGCGTAACCTCGTTAACACTTTTCTAGACACCTACTTGAATGACTAATTGTCCTGTGTAAAACTCTCCCAGGAGTAACTCTTACTCGCAGTGGGTATCGGGATCCAACTATCTCATAGGAGGTATGCAATCTCATTGCAAATTTCAACACTTGAAATTCCCGATATTATTTTTGCCCCTAGCAACTCATGACCTTAACATGGTCAACAAATCATAAGCGCTAGCCAAGTTCAACCCGTCATTTCCCGATTGAATTAAACCCACTCGTACGACCCTTAACATGGTCAACAAAGTCGTACGACTACCCTAATCCAATCACATCATATGTTTTAACAGATAAGTATTAATTAGCTACCGCACACTACGCCTTAACATGGTCAACAAACACAGCACGAATACTAAGAAGTACTTATCTGAAATGACGGAGGGCTACGCTGGTTTTTCAGAAAACCCCGAGCGTAATGAACTTGATATCGTCGTAGAATCTAGTAGTTTTTGAAAAGGAGTGTTTTTGATGCTTTTCTTAGTTTCGCTAAAGGGGTCACTCCCGGTGAAGGGATCGTCGGCCCTTTCCTCATCGAATAAGGTGCAGGATATATCATATATACCGCTGTGCAAAGCAAAACACTAAAAGCAATCAAAAGACAAACCGAGTTTTGTAGCATCTGCCAGTTTTGCTAAAGGAGTCACTCCCGGTGAAGGGATCTCGGTCCTTTCCTCATCGAATAAGGTGCAGGACATATCATATATATCACTGTGCAAAGCAAAAACTGTAGCTACCCTTTTTATAAAGTTTTTGATTCTACAACATCTTTAGGTTTCTTTTCTTTTTATTAATCTTATTAATAAAAATCCCATCAGCTTATGCTTCCTAAGCATCACAGAAGAAACGAAAGCAGTAATATTTATATATCAACATATATATATAGTATAAGCATTCGTCTCAGGCAGTAATATGATCTCATCACAGAACATTGCAGCAGAAGAACATATATGAAATATTGGATATACTAGGACGTCCGTGTTTTCAATACGAGCCTGTATAAAACACGGATTCCACGGTCGCGACGAATAGCCAAACCCACATCCCAAGGCCCCTACGAGAGCGGCAAGTAACACTGCCAATTCTAGGGTTAGGAGACCCGGTCTCGACTCCTCGAGATGGCCTCCCACTGGACCCTAGAACCCGGTTACTTGTGCTCCCCTCCTTGGGTCTACCTAATGCGGAAAAGTAAATAATATACACTGGTGACATCAACCGCAACCTAGAAGTGCCCCAAATAAAAGAATATTACATTACAAATGAATTTTACATGAATGAAAATAAAAACCCTCATCTCACAGAAAACCCCCGGCTATTCAGAACGCGACGATCCAATATAACATATCACAGCAACACATAATATCACATATCATCAACGTAAGTAAATATGCGCATCCCAATTGTCGTTGACATATAGCAACGAAACCGGCGATATCACATATTACACTTACGGTCACAGAAAAGAAAGTGTAAAACTACAATATTTGGAATCCACAATCACTTTAGACATCGTAAATCCGAAATATCACATACTCCGCATTTCATGCCTAACTCTATGAATTCCACATATTGTATCACATTCCAGATAAATAGACAGTATTAAACTTTCCGAACAGATAATCAAATACCCAAAATTTCCCAAAGTGCTCAACTCTTGAGCGGAGTTCAAATAATCCCAGAATATGTCACAGTACCGGTGATCCAGCCGTAGAAGGGTCAAGCCAACGCCTCACATGTGGCACGCCGTACTGCCCCAAACCCGAAGGTTCAAAAGGCAGTTCAAGACGGTCACATAATCGAGTTAAGGTTTGTTGTCTTCTAGAGGGTCCACCGCTTAACTTGTACAATTTTTCCGAAAGATTTAAACCCAATAAAAATTCAACACTTGAAAGTTCGCCGTACCGGGAAATAGTAAGTTAATGATATCCGTTCAAATAATTTAACAGTTTCTAAATATCCGGAAAGAAATACGAACTTAAATATTCCGATCGAATCTACTATTACAAAATAAACCCCAGATTTAAACAATACTGGAATCACTGTTAAAAATATCCAGAAGCATCAACAAGTACCTACGGACATTACCATAAAATCCACGTGTCACAAATCCACTGTTCCGCCGCGGAACAGCCGCGCAAGGCATGCTTGCGCCGCGGTTCCGCCGCCGTTTGGACGAATTGGGGGCTCGGGTTTTATGGTAATTCTTAGAATTCCCTGCAGATTTTTTTACATATTTTTAATTCAGAAAAATCCCAAAATTTAAAAAATTTCCAGAGAGGGGTCTAGTTTCGTCGTTTCGGGTTCGATCGGAGTTTTAACTTCGTAAACACATCGCCTAATGCTCTAGCTAGGCTCTGATACCACTGTAGGGTTCCTAGGCACTCTTGTGAAGGTTCAAAAGGCATCAAACATGCCCGGATAAAAATTTAGACGTGCCGAACAACCCAAAGCCGGGATCTTTGCTAGATTATTAGGTTTAAACATGCATGATGATAACTTTTATCTAAGTGTGAGGGATTACAACCTTTGTAGTCCGCTCCTTCGCTTCACAAGCTCCGAGTAGAAGTCCCTTTGCCGCGATCCACGATCTCCCGGACTCATGAGAGGCTCCACGACTCGAACGATCCATGCTAGCTTGAAGTGTTCCAAATCTCCGATGAACTACGTCGAAGTTGCAAAGACTCAAGCTTTCTCACTCTAAAGAGATGAACACACTAATCTCAAAGGGCTAGATGAGATGAGGATGAGAGAGTAGTAATTTTGCTTTTTTTTTAAATCATTTTCTCATATTTATTCATCACATAAAGAAAATCAAGAAGCTTTCTTCAAGAGAGAAGAAGATGATATAATGGAAAAGATAATGAATTATTTCCTTTTGTGATGAATAGAAAGAAAGAGTATATGATTGATATATAAACCATGGTTAAGGATGAGTGGATAAGAATGTGTAGAGAATAAACTAGAGTTAGGGTTTGGTTGGGTTAAGAATGTGTCATCACAAAATATCTAAACCATGACAAAAGAAATAGCTTCTAGAAGGTGCATGAAGCAACTAACCCTAATCAAACCCTAACCTCAATTAATCATCCTTAAACATGTTTAACAATTAAGTCACAATAATATATATCACATATATATTATATATTTGCAACAAAAGAAAATAATACAATTAACATATATCGCATATATATCAATGTATCATCCAATGAGAAAATGAAATAATAAAGCGAGCCAATATTAGATAATGTAATAATATATCATATATATTATTATACATTAAATCATCGAATCAACACTTGATCCGACGATCCGGCTATATCGAATATTACCGACTAATATATTATTTACCGATTCATCGAATCAACGCTTGATCCGATGACCCGGTTCATATCAAAATATCGCGAGAATATAATACGGTATCCCATATCGCATTATTCTCGATCCTGCACATATCACATATGTGCCTCTACTCCGTTTCGCCTGAGCCAAGAAACCTCTGTATAGGACTCTAAAGAATCGTCAATACGCCGGTAGCAGGTGATGATCATATCAAACACCCACAAGCTGCAAGCGGTCAGCTAAACGTAACAGCCACCCAGGTATTGAGCGATCAGAAGATCAACAAGCTAGCATGTGCGTTCTCCTGTGAATCCGATCAGTAACACTCCCGTACAGTCCGGTCTGTTCGTCTGATATGTCGCATATCAAGTCTAGGGGTGGTATACGTCAGACCCCAGTAACCGATAAGTCGTGTCGATGTATGGCTCATAAATGGTCGAGAAACTACTAGTAACACTTACCAGTAAATCTCTATATCAGCCCTGGCCAGGGACTTCCAGTTATAGCCAATCGAACACAGCACAACATCAACTCCCTATACCGGGAGAGACGAATCCCCTCCTATCGCTCATTGCCTCCATGTGATTCGGGACTGTACCCAAAAGCCACCGTTTTGCACGCCCTCTTGGACGTGGTAAGGTGGAAATCAAAGCACAGTGGGAATCACACAAGACTCTATGACGATCTCGGGTCTACAGACTACCCTGTACCAGTGTCACCGGAGAACTGCCATCTGACGTGTGGTATATCACCATCTGGGAGTTCTCGGCGAGTCCGTCCAGTGTACCCAGTCTCCACTGAGCACCCGTACACCATCTCTGATGTCAAACACCGATGGATATGGGATCATCCATCGCCCATCATATGGGTCAAGATGCGTATACGCTAGTCTACTCTGGTGTATCGATGCCCTGTTTCGATATACCCTCGACTAGGAACAGTTATAGGATGTACTCATCGACTACCGCGGCCCCACTAGTATGATCTCATCATAGTCCCAGTTGTCGGGTACAGATCCTAAGGGCTTTATCAACATGTGAGGGTAAAACAGTAAACCAATACAAGTCAACATGTTAAGATAAAGTGAAACCAAATAGCATACTATCATGACGAGCAAGAAAGTCATCTCTATATATATCCAAGCATCCATTATAATATACATCATATGTACAACAATGGCCTCTAGGGCATATACATAACTAACAATCAGATACCGCACAAAACCCACCTAATAGCAAAAGGGCTAGCACGCCTCAGCAGTGGTATCTGTGTCAAAAGATGCGATAAACAGCCAGCCGCGACTACTCCAAAGGGCAACCTGCAAGCACTGTGGCACAACGGGGATGAGTTGCCAACTCGTGAATAGTAGATAACATATAAAGGTAATCGCGAGTATGCACGTGCTGCGATGCTCTAACATATGCCAACAGATAACATCTATATGATGAACTGGGTGCTCAAATCATGCAACAAATTCGATCTAATAGTCTCTCCATATGATGAGCAAGGTATACGATAATCATGTCTGGAAATGAAATCTAACAACCCTATATAGAATGAGCAGGGTATGCAATGATTGTGCAAGCATGTGTACTCTATCAGGTACAATAGATACAGGGTGAGATGTAAAATACTGAATGCTGAGCATGGGAAGAAATAATATCTACATGGAATATCAACGTGGAAAATATTGGTGTCCATCAATACACCCAAATCCCAGTAAAACTCAGGCGCCGTCATCCTCATCGGCCCTCAAATCCTGTGAATCTCATAGAATCATGAGTGCACAACATCGGCACTCGAAATATCATAAAATCAGCCGTGTCCAGCATCGACATGCAAATCCTCCAGTATGGGGCATCCGTCCATCGGATCTGCCCACGGGCTCCGTCTGCGGAATTGGCCCTCGGCCCCGGCAGTACGCGTTGTCCCGTATCCATCTATCGACTCTGGTCGGTATCCTCCGGATAATCGCCAGGTCTAACCAATCACCGATAGGTAGTAGTCCCTCAGCCGGGCTCACCGTCTAACAACACAAGTCATCTTGCCCCGGGGTACCATACCGGGTCCACCATGTACCCGCAATCGGTGCCTACCACTCCTCGAATCGGGCATACTCACACAAGCTCTCTGGAACCAAGAAAAACTCATGGTGGACGCACTGAAATATCATATCAAGAGAAACCGGGTTTTTTAAATAGTGCGTATTTTCTTAAAATCATTCTACGGTTCTCAAATCCAGAAATCATATGAATCAAATCTAATGCGTAAATCCACGCCGTGTGTCTTATGACACTAAGAGTAAAAGAAAGGGAAAACCGCTCTTTTAAAAGATCCAGTTTTGAAATATCACATGCGGTCTCTTAGTTTTTAAATCATGTCAATATCATCCATGTATGTAACATATGTATATGTGTATAGGTATGGATATGCGAAAGGATAAGTACGCAATGTAAATGTAGCAATGTACATGTGCACTAATGTGGACATATGATGTATATGTGCCCAAGTATGGATATATGAAGTATAGGGGCACAAGTATGGATATGTGATGTATATGTGCCCAAGTATGAATATATGATGTATATGGCACAAGTATGGATATGTGATGTATATGTGCCTGTGATGTATATGTGCCCAAGTATGAATATATGAAGTATATGGCACAAGTATGGATATGTGATGTATATGTGCCCAAGTATGAATATATGAAGTATATGGCACAAGGGTAAACATATCAAGGTAGGTATGCACAAAAGTGAGTATACAGTGTGCATGGTATGAATATAACATATGCTAATATGCGGCAAATCATGACAAACATCAATAAAGCGGAATCAACCTGATATATGATTTATAGCAATCCTATAATGTGAGTGTCATGAAAATCACTAACGGTGTGAGTGTAGCATATAATTAGTGCTCGTGCAGCTTGAACCGTTAGTGACAGTGCAGTGTTCTATACTGCCAGCTCTATATGTAACATAAAGTATGCTACTAGTATATCCAAATGAACACACATGGCTAAATATCCTAATACGCCCTGACGCTTAACGCCATACGGGCGATTTCCCCGTAGATGTTAAATCTACTCACCTGGTCGGGTGCTAAGTATAGCCGACCACCTGCTTTCTTTTCCTGGCGGCGTCTGACGTACCCGCGTACGAACCTGGAATTTACACAATGAATCCATATATAAGCAAATATTTTGCAAATACGCGATATCGCAATCAAACGAGAAACTCGCATCGCGAACTAAACGCGCGTGTATACGTAACGTGTGTGTATACGCCAAAACCCAACGCGACACGCGGTGGCACACAGCGACACGCTGTGATACACAGCAAACCAATTCGACACGTATCGTACATGTCGCGCAAGTCCCGCTACGCTAAAAATAGGTAAACGGTCCCAAATTCAATCTGGAGCAAAAACAAGTAAAGCAGACAAGGCCAAATCTATCACAATACCTACAGACACCTATCTAACCTAAAACCAACACAAACCTACACTATTGGGCCGGTGCCGTAGGGGGGTGGGCCGGCCAAATTCCGGTGGCATGGGTCCAGGTTGCTACACTATGGTCCTAACACAGTTTATATCCTAATGTATATATTTGCTTACTAAAAAGGTTACCCTAATAACAGCAGATTTCAAATATCCATAAGGGTTTAGTTTAAGCACCAAGTGTGCAACACTAGGGTATTTTAAGGATCTGGGTCAATTAATCAGGAAACAAGTGATACCAACAGCATAACTTAGGGTAAATCTAACTACAAACACCCTGAAACTCCCTGTTCTCCAACAAAATTACCCAAGTTAACATCAAAGTCCACCAAAACACAATAACTTGGCTGAACAACCCAGATTCTGTCCAAGGTAAGAACCCAAAAAGTAAACAATACCAATCTCAGGACAATCTCCATAGACACCCACATACACAGAACACACACACTCAGATCAACAGGGGGCCGGCGTCGCCGGTCCGGCAAGAGGAGGCCGCCGGTCTACCTCCGGTGGGAGGGGCTCGAACTCCATCACAACACCCAAAAAACCCTGCACACTATTCTGAAGTTGTTTGCTAAGCTAGGAAAGGGCCAGAAATGTAGCAGATCCTAATATCCTATGATATGTGTCAAAAACCGTATTTTAACGTTTCAAGTTAGCGATTTAAGGCTATCTAGCTAAATCTAGCGACACTACTAGGCTAAAACAGAATAAATAACATCTAATAGGGTTGATTAAGCGATAACAACTATAACTTAGCTTAACCACCTCCTAAAACACAAATCTAGCACTAATACTCAATTTAAACACTAATTAAGCTAAACCGACACACAATTTAGCAAAACATGGAAAAAGGAGCTCAGAGGTTATACCTCACTCGACCCTACGATGCAGGGTAAGGAGAAGAAGAGGAGGGGAGGAAGGTGCTACTGCTTGCTTCTCCTGCTGTTGCTGTTGCTGTTGCTGCTGTTGATGTTGTTGTTGATGATGTTGCTGGAGTTGATGCTGGTGCTGCCTCAGCTGCTGCTACGTGTGCTGCTGCTGCTACATGGAGCTGCTGCTGCTGGGTGTTGCTGCTGCTTGCACTGCTGCTGATGTTGCCTTAGTGTTGTTGTTGTATGTTGCTGCTGCTGTGCCTGCAGCTTTTGTTGCTTCGGCTGCTGATGCAGTGGCTGCAGCTGTGTGTGTGTGTGTGAGTGAGAGAGTGAGAGAGTGAGAAATATGAGAGTGTGCAACAAAAGAAATGATACTACAAGAGAGTCAACCCCCATCTCTCTCTTGCCTCATTAAATGCAAGCTTGGGCTTGTCATGATGCACTCCCTCTCTTTCTCATTTAATGCAAGCATGGCATTGCCATGATGCATTCTCTCTCTCCCTTTCTCTCTCCCAAGTCAACACAAAAAAGAAATTTAAATCCCATTTCATTTTCAAAAAAAAATACCCTTAATTAAAATCATTTTAACTTAACAAGGGGGGTTAATCTACCATGGTTGCTAAACATGGTTTAACCCAAATTCTAACCCTAGTTTACATGCACAAGTTTGTGCAAAAATATTTATTAATTTTGATAAAATATTTGAAAATCAATTTGGTAAACTTTTTATTAAAAACCACATATTAAAATATAATTAGCCACTAAACACATTCTAAAGTGTTACAATCTTCCCTCCTTAAAGAAATTTGTCCCCGAATTTAAAAATATAAAGCTACGCATACCTTCAAAAAGATGAGGGAACTTCTTCCGCATCTCGCCCTCGGCCTCCCAAGTGATCTCTTCACCATTTGGGCTGTGCCAAAGCACCTTCACTGATGGCAAGACCTTCGATCTAAGCTTTTTCACCTGCCGGTCCAAAATCACGACTGGCTGCTCGGTGAACGAAAGATCGTGCTCGAGCTGAACGGTCTGATGTTGAATCATGTGCGAAGGGTCATGTAGGTATCTGCGAAGCATCGACACGTGGAATACGGGGTGAACATCTGGGAAGTCGGGTGGAAGAGCTAAACGATATGCTATTGCGCCCACACGCTCGAGGATCTCGAAAGGACCTATGAATCTGGGGCTAAGCTTCCCCTTCCGTCCAAACCTCATCACTCCCTTCATTGGAGAGACCCTCAGAAAAACGTGATCGCCAACTGCGAACTCTAATCTGCGGCGGCGTCTGTCAGCATACGATTTCTGCCTGCTCTGAGCTGTCCTCATCCTGTCTCGAATCAGCTGTATCTTCTCGGTCGTCTCCTGTACGATCTGTGGCCCCAAAATACTGCTCTCACCGAGCTCTGTCCAACAGACGGGCTATCTACATCTCCTCCCATACAAAGCCTCGAAAGGTGCCATCTGAATAGTATCCTGGAAACAATTGTTGTAGAAGAACTCCACCAAGGATAAATGATGATCCCAGCTACCACCAAAGTCTAAAACGCATGCTCGGAGCATGTCCTCGAGAGTCTGAATGGTCCGCTCTGACTGACCGTCGGTCTGCGGATGAAATGTTGTGTTAAAACTCAAGCGGGTGCCCAAAGCCTCCTGAAGCCTCTGCCATAGTCGGCTGGTAAACTGGGTGCCTCGGTCGGACACAATACATGTCGGGACTCCATGCGGTCGTACAATCTCGTCGATGTAAATCTGGGCGTACTGAGCAAATCCGAAAGTCGTCTTCACTGGCAGGAAGTGAGCTGTTCATATCAGATTTTTGCATTTTTATACCGCCCAATTTTTATCACATTGCTTATCGGTAGGTACTCTTCAGCCGTGTTTGCTAGTTAAATTGCAGGATACAGGTTCTCAGCTCTTAACAATGAAATTCATGGAAAAGCACGACAAATTCCGGATTACTGCCAACCACAGATAAAACACGGGTCTCCGCTCTATATCCGTATGTTACCGCACACCAGTTTAAGGGACAAAATGGCAAATCGATGTCATTTTCATGCACAAAGCTCAATGTAAACACAAGATCCAACATATCTACGCGGAGCTCAAGGAAATCATAGCAAAAGATCCACATCACATCACCTTTTGTTCTAATGAAATTCTGGAAATATTGTGAAGAGATTCTGAGAAACAACATATACCACACTGAAGAGTACTAAAAACCAGGGAAAACCACAAAATTTCATGACCTAAGTCTCCTAAAGGGTCGCGGTTCCGCGGCATGAGCATGCTTAGGCCGCGGAACCGCGGCCCTACGGCCTCGGCAGAATGTCATCTTTTGGGGGCAGATTGGTAATTTTATGTGAGGACAGATTGTTGCCCTGGGTTTTCAGTTTTCTGCCTATAAATAGCCCAGAACAATGCCAAGTGAAGGGTGCTTATTTCTTGTATTTAGATTTTAGGATATATGTTGTTCTTCTTCCTCTTCTCATCTCTTCTCCATTAAAACCTTGTAGTGAGCTTTTGTGAGTGAAGTGATGAATAAAAGAGTTCTTTTTGTTACCATGCTTGTCTTGTTATGATTGTTAATTATAATTGCTTGTATTTTTCATTTGCTAATCCAGTTGTTGTTATTTGTTGTTTGTTTCTTTCTTGTTCTCTTTTTCATTATCCTTAAACAACAATGATGCTTAAGCTTGATCCTTGCCAAAGTGAGGTCTCAAATAGCTAGTTGTAATCTTCTAACCTCTTTCTTTCTATCTTCCTCCTTTGTTTTATTTTCCTTTTTCTTGTAATGGGTGAGTAGTTTTCTCACTTGTTAGGGTAGGATAAGGAAAGTTTGAGAGAAGGAAATCTCTCTCACTCTTTTCTTGCCCAACATCTTAATTCGGACTCCCGTTAATTGAACCATAATCCGCTCCCTACGGCACTCTATCCTACATGATAGCGGTGATTCCTTAGTGAGACCGGTTGTGATTGAATTAACCAGAGGTTAAGGCTAAGAGCCAAGAACGGACGGACAAGCACCAAAAGGAAGAACTTAAGCGTTGAAAAGCCTAGCTTATACTCGCAAGTTCCTTCCTAGTCGTGCTAATCCCCGTTGTTGCCGATTACCGTAACACCGATATTAAGAGTGGCAACGAAAGAAGTGAGCGACTCTTAACTCAAACTAACCTAATCCTAACCCTAACAAGCTCTCTTTTTATATCATTTTAGCACATAGTTAATCTAAAAACAAACCTGGACATTTGGACTTAACTCATTAAAGCACATAGAAAAAGATTCCCATCTCCCTGCGGACGACCCGTACTCAACCGGCTAGCTAGATGCGAAACCGTCTTGATTGCGGTAATTAACTAAGCACGCAAAAACTCTACCAATCAAATGGCGCCGTTTCCGGGGAGACGGTAGTTTATTTCTTTGTGTAATTTCGGGTTAATTTGTGAATATAACCGAAAAACAAAACAAAAAATATACATTGTAAAAATCATCTTGTTGTTTTTTGATTAGTTTTTGTGCAAGTGTGCAAGATAAAAAAAAGTTTGAGTTCAGTGCCAAAGACGTGGGAAATTAGACCCATATCTCGCGGCTACACCGCGACGGATCAAGACGAGGCCAACGGTCTACTGTAAAATTCTGGAGTATATCCAGTGAGCAAAGCAAGATTCAGGAGCTCCAGCAAAGAAGAGGACAGCCAAGGCAGCCCACACAAGAAATCCAAAGGCCCAATTCCACTTTATTGCAACGGAACCGCGGCATAAGCAAGCTTAGGCCGCGGAACCGCGGCCATTTGGTGCCATCTAATCCCAAAATTCACTGTGAGTCCTTCTACTCTCTTCCCCACTCCTCTGAACTCCACTGAACTGTGTTTTCTGCAGCATTCTTTGCGCAAACTCTCTTCCCCCTTCCAATATATTGTTTTTGTACAGGATTCTTTGCGCCGCGCTAAAAAAAATAAAAAAATTGATTGCAATTGATTGTTACTGCTTTGCATATATTAATACGGACTTTAAGGGGCTTGAAACCAATCCAGATTGGGTGGGGATTTCATCACCCTTCCCATTGTTAGTTATATGTATGCCCTAGAGGCCATTACTGTACATTGGATGTATATTGTAGTGGATGCTGGGACATATATAGGGAGGACTTTCTTGCTCGACATGATAGTATGCTATCTGGTTACTCTTTACCTTAACGTGTATACAGATTGTCTCTCTATTACATGTTGGTAAAGCCCTTAGGATGTGTACTTGACTACCTGGACTATGATGCGGATCATACTAGTGGGGACATGGTAGTCCATAAGTACATCCTTCAAAGTCCCTAGTCGTGGGTATATCGAGACGGGGCATCGATATACCAGAGTAGACTAGCGTATACCTTCTCGACCCATACAGATGGGCGATGGATGATCCCATATCCATTGGTGTTTGACATCAGAGATGATATACGGGTGCTCAGTAGAGACTGGGTACACTGGACGGACTCGCCGAGAACTCCCAGATGGTATTATACCTTACGTCAGATGGCAGTTCTCTGGTGACACTGGTACAGAGTAGTCTGTTGACCCGAGATCGTCATAGAGTCTTGTGTGGTTCCCACTGTGCTTTGATTTCCATCTTACCACGTCCAAGAGGGCGTGCAAAACGGTGGTTTTTGGGTTCAGTCCCGAGTCACATGGAGGCAATGAGCGATAGGAGGGGATTCGTCTCTCCCGGTATAGGGAGTTGATGTTGCGCTGTGTTCGATTGGCTATAACAGGAAATCCCTAGCCAGGGTTGCTGAGATTTACTGGTAAGTGTTACCAGTAGTTTCTCGAATTGTTATAGACCTCATATCGACACGACTTATCGAGCTATTGGGGTCTGACGTTTACCACCCCTAGGCGAGATATGCGACATATCAGACGATCAGACCGGACTCTATGGTAGTGTTACTGGTTGGATTCACTGGAGTGTGAGCGGGCTTGCTCGTCGATCTTCTGATCGCTCAATACCCGGGTGGCCGTTACGTTTAGCAGACCGCTTGCGGCTTGTGGGTGCTTGATATGATCATCATCTGCTGCCGGCGTATTGACGAGTCTTTAGAGTCCTACACAGAGGTTTCCTGGCTCAAGCGAAACGAAATAGGAGCACATATGAGATGTGTGCGGGACCGAGAATGATACCAGTATGTGATACTGTATTCAATTCTCGCGATATGTGACATTGATCGGTTATATACGATATAGCCGGGTTATCGGATCAAGTGTTGATTCGATAAGTTGTTACTGTTGGTATTAGCCGGTTATATGCGACATGACCGGATCATTAAATCAAGTGTTGATTTAATGATTTAATGCATAATTATATATTTGATATATTAGTTTGCATTAACTAGTATCGGTTTACTTAAGATGGATTTTCTCACTCGGATGTACACATTGTATATGTGATATACTTTTGTGCACTTGATTGTATCATATTTGATGATACATGTTTGCTAGGGTTTTTGTGTAAAGATCAAACCATGGTTACATGATAATGGTTAGGGTTTTGTTTTATTCATTTATTTATTTATTTATTTATTTATTTATGTATTTCATTTTGGCAAAAGGAAAATGGTGGCTATTTTTGTTTCTTTGTTGAAGTTTCATGAAGCTTTGAAAAAGTCCACCATTTTTGTTTTATGCCTAACCTAACCATTCACCTAACTATAGTTTGCTCTCTACACATAACCATGGTTGGATTATGATAAGTTTTGATTTTCTTTTCTATTTAAAATGACTTATCATATTATTCATCTTCTTCTTCTTCTTCACTTGAAGAAAGCATGCCTCCATCAATGGCAACTTGATGAAATGAGTGAGAAATCCAATTCTAAAGTGAACCCACCTCCTATTTCTTCATCCTCTACCTCTTGCTAAGTAGTAGAGTGTGTTTCCTTCACAAGTTTTCTTGACTTGGTGAAGTTGGAGCTTGATCTAGCGATGCCTCGACGTAGATCATCTTCGGCACGTCGTCGATGACCTAGCCCGTCCATTCTCCGATGAAGCCGACGCTAGAGCCCGGGGTTCGACTTGGACAGCGAGGAGACTTCATTGCGGAGCTATGGAGGTGGAGAAACGGATCTACAAAGGTTGTATTTCCGTTCCCTTAGTAAAGTAGTTTACTAGTTGCTTCTTTCGCCTAAAATTCTAGCCAACGGTCCGTATTAGGGTTTCTCGGCACCGTAATTTTTGTAAATTGGCATGGTTGATGCCTTGTGAGACCTCTTGAGAGTGCCTAGGAACCCTACAGTGGTATCAGAGCCTAGCTAGAGCCTTAGGCGAAGTCTGTTGGAGATAGTGCCCTCATAGTCAATTATTGGATCGCAGGTACGTGATTGCAATGATTGCGGAGGACCTATCCCGGTAGGACAGTCTTACTCGAAATGATAGTATGCTATCTGGTTTGCCTTTATCAGTCGTGTACATGTTCAGGTGACTGATTGCATGTTACACTTTGATAGAGCCCTTAGGATCTTGCTTTACTACCAACTGTATGATGGCGATCATATACGTGAGAGTTGGGTAGTTTATATGCATATCCTTAATTGTGGTCCCTAGTCGTGGGAGTTTCGAGACAGGGCATCGATACTCCGGAGTAGACTAGTGTGTACAGTCGAGACCCCGACGAGGGGCGGTGGCCGGTCTCACAAGCCACTGGTGTCAGATGGATCACCTAAGATGTATACAGGTGCTCATTGGGTTATGAGTACACCGGACAGGACTCGCCGGGAATCTGCTAGTTAGTACTATACCTATCGTCAGATAGCAGTTCCCTGGTGACATGTGTACAGGTTAGTTCATAGACCTGAGGTCATCATTTGTCTCGTGTGAGTTCCCACTGTGCTTTGATTTCTACCCTACCACGGCTCAAAGGAGTCGTGCAAACAGGTAGCTTTTGGGTACAGTCCCGAGCCATATGGAGACACGTGAGCGGATCGGCAGGGGTTTCGTCTCTCCCGGTATTGGGGGCGAGATCGTGCTGTGTCTAGGAGAGCCATTACGCAAAGCCCTCGGCCGAGGCAGGAGATTTACTGGTAGGTATTCCAGTAGTATCTCAGGGCGTTCTGGGCTACACTCCGACACGACTTATACTGCTATTGGGGGTCTGACGTTACTAGCCCCCTAGGCAGATATGCGATACTCATAGACGAACGGACCGGACTGTATATACATTGTCACTGTTAGGCTCAGTAGGGTTTTCCGGATGAGTGCGCTCATCGGCATCCCTTGAGGTCAGTCCATGGGCAGCCGTTACGCATTGCTAGTGCCGCTGACGGTTTGTGGTTAAACCCACTGCCAGGGTGCTGACGAGTCATTAGAGTCCCCCACAGGCAGTTTCCCAAGTTCGGGCGAAACGTTGTAGAGGCCGTATGGTTTTATGGCAGGGTTCGGAAAATGCACGTGCGTTTACGCACGTGTCGATTTTCGGACAGATGATACTGGTCGGCTTTAGTTTAAGCCGGATCCGAGTATTATATTGAGTAGGTATAATATCTTTGTCTCAGTTGCATTTGTATTCGGTCGTAATACAAATGCGGGTATATTTATACAGTTTCGGGGTTGTCCTGAAATTCGTTTCAGGATCACTTTTGGAAGTTGCCAGTTTCCAGTTTTCTATCAGCCGTCTTTTAACATTTGGTTAAAGACGGGTTTATCTTTTCTTGAGATGAGTGTGGATTCTTCTAGAAGATTCTAGATGAGGTGACTAGGCTAATTGGTGTTGTGTTCTAATTGGTTGCATTTATTAGATGATGACTAGCCTAATGACTCATGCTTTGTGATTAATTCCTTTTGGATTGCTTAAGATATTTTGTAGTGAGAAGGTTTTAGCATAAGGTTACCCCCTTCTCCTACGGTCACCTCCCTCTTGCTATATATGGCTTGCCCTCTCTCTCTCCTCATTCTTACTCTCACTTGATGTTTCATTTCGGTTAGAAAATATTATGATAGCATTCGGGGTGTATGGAATTTTACAGTTCATTTCATTCCATCACCCGATTTCCACGGCAACTTCATTAACCGATCGTCCACGGATTTGGACGAAGTGAGACAAAGTCATCTACTCATTCTCTACATCAATCTTGGTCGTCTCTTTTGGCAAACTTGACGATCGAGTTGCCTCGAGTCAGAGGCGGGAGCCCGTTTAAAGAACCGATCATGTGGTGCCACTTCGACGAGGACATCGGAGATCGACGAGATCGGAGCAGCCGCAACGGAGCGTGGGATGATGGTTGAAGAACGAAGGACTCGGATCGTTCGGTATAACATTCTTACACTCTTTACAGTTTGTTAGTTTAGCAATAATGGCAGATCCGGGTTAAAGTATACGATAGCGCCAGTTTAAAAGTCTTTGTTCCGCATTTGGCGTCTGTAGACGGCCGGGGCGCTAACGTAGACTTACAGTGGTATCAAAGCCTAACCATTTTGCTATACTAACTTGTGCTAACGTGTTCAAAACTTCGATCGAACCGAAAAACCAAAACTGCAAAAATCCTACCTGACAGTTTCTGTTAATTTTAAACGGTCTCAAAATTTATTTCTGGATGTCTTAAAAATCTGTGCAGGGAATTATAAGAGCCACGACAAAATTTGGGGTCGTGATCCCTCCAAGCCGCCGCGGAAGAGCGGCCAAACCCATCGTTTGGCCGCGCAACCGCGGCCACGTGGGGAGCACGTGCTCCCAAATTTTGTCAGTTGGTTCTCTGTGGGATTTTGTGGTTTTTGGTATATAAAGTTTTGGCCCAGGTTTTGTTACTGTTCACCAGTAAGCAGTGGGGCCCACTTTTTAATATTTGGACTTTGGTCGATCGTAATTTAAACACGTTAGTTTACAGTGCTTACATTATATCTCCGACCGGGAATGTCATTTGATCGGTAAACCGCGTTTGATTGCTATAGTTCTTTTAGACGGGTTTGCGAACGTGACATTCGCGTTGATGTTCTGTGTTGTGCTGTAATCTTGCGGATTTGTCGTGGTGGATAGCAGTGTGCAATGATAGTACAGTTTGAGTTTATTTGTACATTTGATATTGCGGGGCGAGCGTCCAACTTGTGGACTGCCGTCACTGCCTGTTGTATAATATTCTTTTGGGGCACGACCAGGTTGCGGTCGATGTACCTATTGTACTATTTTTCATTACTGTACTAGGTTTTGCCCCGAGACGGAGTGCACGGATAGCCGGGTTCGGGAAAGCAACGGGTCCGCATCTCGTGGCTTTGAGAGGCAGAGGGGCCCCACTTCAGAATTGGCAGACTATTCGCCGCACTCGTAGGGGGTACAGGTTGACCCAAGGAGGGGTGCTCAATTTACCGGATTCCGTGAAGTGCCGGGTGTTCCATTCACTATGCTGTGGGGACTACCTCGCTTCAGGTTTTGGCGGGTAACTTGCCGCACCCGTAGGGGTCTAGGTTTCATTGCACAGGCTATCCACACGACAGGGGAACGTCGAGTTTCAGCAGCGGCTCTGTGAAACTCGGGGATCCCAGATTATCTGTATTGTTCTGTGATGCTTATTACTTTTCTGTAATGTTGCATACTATCACGCCTGGAGCGATTATGTATATTAGTTTATATACTATTAGATGTTGTATATGTTTTACACCCGCGCTAGTCCAGCCCCCGCTCTGTCGTTAGTTAAGTAACCTAACGGGTGATGACGGGACCCAGTGACGAATGCGGATGGCATATACGTACATTTTATTTTCGTTCTTTTCTGGTGTGATTGAATGATGGGACTGCGTTGATTCTGATCAATGCAAAAGTAAAACAAACCTGTTTTCAGTTGTTGGAACAATTTAAAAGGTGTTATTGCAAAGACGTTTCCTTTTGTTATGCATAGCGGTATTCAGTGGAATATCATGCACCTCATTCGACGAGGCAAGGGCCGATATCCCTTCACCGGGACCGACCCCTTGGACAGAAGTTTGCGTCAGAGTAATAACTTCACTATAGTCGATTACATGTTGCTATGCATAGCGGTATTCAGTGGAATATCCTGCACCTCATTCCACGAGGAAAGAGCCGAGATCCCTTTACCGGGAGTGACCTCTTTAGCAAAAGGTTTTCGCCACTATATTTTAAAAAAAAAGCTATCAGGTTCCTTCAGCGATATCAAGTTCACTATGCTAAAGGTTTTTCGCCAAAAACCAGCCGTAGCCCTCCGTCATTTCATATGGATGGTCAGTAGTATTCAAGCTATGTTGGTCTAGCCCTTAGCTAGGACATAGTGATTGGTAGCTGCTGGGGTGTTCACATGTTGCATAGATAGATGAGTTGGTTTGGGACAGTCGTACAGCCTTGTTGGCCCTTAGTCAAGGGCGAGTACGGGTGGGTTCAAACTAACAAGATAATGATGGGCAGAACTTGACATGTGACTTATGATTTGCTGGCCCTTAGTCAGGATCATAAGAGCATGGGGCAAAAACTATATCAGGAGTTTCTAAAGAAACTGAAACTTGCCGAGTATGCGCATACCTTCTGGAGTATGAGTAACGTAGATGCATTCCATCACGTTATCATGCGATGAGAGTTGGATCCTGATTCCCACTGATGAGTTGGTTTACTCTTCGGGTGATCCCGATTGATTCTTCTTTAGGTTTGGAGGAGAATTTGACAGGACAGTGGGAGGTTTCCGAATTAGATAAAATGATGACCATTCTGATCTAGGATAGAGTGCACGCAGAGTGTTTCTTTTCTCTCTCTCTCTTTGGCAGCGACCTTTGACCGACCCTAGACTATGACTCAGTGACCAGGTTGACCGAACCTTCTTAAAAAAAAAAAAACTGGCTTTTGGATTGTCTGAGTTGCATAAGTCATTGCCACTCCTTCTTTTACCCTTTGAATTTCTCAGAACACCCGTATACTACGGATATCCACTTCCATTGGATAGATCCATCGTATGGTTATATACGAACTCGAAGGGACTTCTTCGAGGATGGATCAAGGTTCAGGAGAAATAGAATTGGTTTATTCAGTTGTCTTTTATTATCACCTTCTCTCAGGTTGCGAGAGCTCATTGGTTTAGGAGAGTACACCTATTACGCCTATTGGATAGTCTTATTCCAAACCATAGGCTGGTGCCGAAAGGTAGGGAATGAAGAAAACCAATTAGCCTAAGTAGGGTGTGCAGAAGGTAATATGTAAAGACAAAATAAAGGGATTAGAAAGAGGGCAAAGTAAAATGCGACTGATATCATTCACGACCAAAACCGCGTACTTCATCGCCGCTCCTATTTCACCTTTAAGAAGAATAAGGTATTATTCAGTTGTCTTTTATCGTCACCTTCTCTCAGTTGCGAGTACTCCTTGGTTTAGGAGGGTACACCTATTATGCTTACTGGATAGTCTTCTTCCAAACCATAGGCTGGTGCCGAACGGTAGGGAAGGAAGAAAACCATTTAGCCTAACGATGGTGTACAGAAGGTAACGACTAAAGACAAATAAAGGGGATTTGAAGAGATGGCAATAAAATATACGGTTGAAGTCATGAATTGGATTATGGAAGAGGCATTGCTATGAATACCAGGATACCCCTACGAAACATTTTCATGTTTCAGTGCATTGTTAAAGGAAAAACTGTTTTCCCGATTAGACACTTACTCCAAGGATATGTATTTACCAGGTTTCATTCTCATATCTGTATGGTTTTACAGATGATGAGTGGGAGTAAGATATTGGGAATTAGGTGATCATCCTCATTATATCGGAATTCGTTGTAATTGGTGATATTTGAGGAAATCGCCAGGGTACAGTTTTCTACCTACGACGCACAGGTTATGAGTTGTTTAACTCAGCGGACTTATACAGAGTATTGTATGTTGTCCAAGTGTCCATCAGGACAGAGGGGTAGGTCCTCGTACTATGTTCTGTTTACTTATAACTTCTCTAGTATTTAGACAAGTGTTTCGTTGAAATACAAGGTCTAAGTTTTGAGAAGTTATGGGTATAAGAATAAAGTAGAGAACCAGGTATCACAAGTATCGGGATTCTTCAAAGAGATCGAAGATGTAGATTCTTGTGAATGGTATTCAGATGATAGTGATGGTTTTGAGAAACGTATTTCTCTTTCAGGTTACTCATAATTGGATGGATTCCTAAGTTGAGTAATGCTGATTAGCCTCTTTCCATTAAGTTGATATGCACTGGAGACAGATGCATGGATTTGAATATGGTTCCAAATTAAATTAGTGCCAAAGTTTCTATATTGGATATAGAATAGTTCGTACCTTAAAAGAAATTAAGGTACGGGGAGTTGTCCAGCTTATGATTAAAACCAGACACTGGATAACTCAGGGCACGATTCTGTAATGGCTGTTTGTGGGTTGACCCTGGCTATGACGAGGGTTGATATTCTACCATTTAGAAGATCAATAGTGATATTGTTCTTGACTCGCCACAGTTTTAGTAAAAATGGATCTTTTTCAGAAAACAGTAGTGGGAGTATGGTAGAACTGGAAGTGATTCCAGAACCGCGAACGATTACGGAAAAATTTAATAGGACCTATACATTCAATCAGGTTTGACATTCCAATAGCCACTCCGCAGGTATGGTAGGTAACCTCAGACACCCAAGAGATACTTCGGTAGCCTCAAGGACGGTGACAGGGAGGTTCTTATCTACCCAGACTTGACACTACTGTTGTTCCAGGATATGAGACCCGGTAGGAGGGTTGTCGTAGTCAGTGGGAGCAACGGAAGCATGGTAGGCAAGTAGCTTATGTCTATTTATAGACTTGAGCAGTAATAGCGGAGATAGATCATCTAATTTTGATGTGACAGTCATGGGTTTGACTTCAATCAGAATAGGGGATGGATCAGTTAAGAAGGTAGTAGGGTGTGATGTCATGGTATCTGGATGACATACACAGAGTGGGAAGTAAAATTCCTATACTACGATCGGTTGTACTGTGGTCGTCACACAGTTGTTTCTCCAGACAGGATATGGATATAATATTTGACATTCTGGTTTCTAGATCTATGGTTTTAGATCTGGATTTGGGTAGTTTCCCAATGTGGGTACTTTGACAGATATTCTAATGGTTTTTGGAATAATTGACTCCTAGCATGGTGGTGTACCTGCAGATGATGGAGTCACCCTCTCTAAAGGTGTCTTACAGACTAAAGGGGAGAGGGATGCGCATGATTGGCAGATCACTTGCTTAGGCAATTGAGTCAATCGTGAGATGTCAAGTACCACACCAAATGTTGGTTTTGCACTAGATGCAATAAGTTTGTATTAATCCAATCCTGGAGAAACATAAGGAAGCAGTTTTAGAACATTAGTACATGTTCTATGGATTTGATAACGGCAGCCTCTTTCGGGAGACGGTTATCATTCCAGGCTTCAAAGGTGACATGGATGACAGAGTGATTATCAGAGTTATAGTTTTCCCTCTGACGAAGATGGACAGTATTATGGACAGGTGGTTCAAGAGGATACTGTGGGTGGCATGGTGCCGGATACTGATTAGGTTCAGTGATCCATACAGTCTAAGAAGTTTGGATATGGAGTTCATTTATGAACTAAGGTCCCATCAGATATCCAGACATATTCTAAGACAGGTACTACTCAATTCGGGAGATGGCTTTCTCCGCGAACTTGAGATTAAGAGAGATACAGAAAGAAACTTCTAGGCGGATCCACTCACCAAGGCTATTTCTCGAACACAATAGTTTTACAAACGGGCTTTGTGAAACTGATTAGTAGAGGAGTTGGATGTTCGGTTTCACACGGGCTGTGAGTAGTCGACATCGCAATATTAGCCTTGAGTGCAAGTGGGAGATTGTTGGAGATAGTGCCCTCATAGTCAATTATTGGATCGCAGGTACGTGATTGCAATGATTGCGGAGGACCTATCCCGGTAGGACAGTCTTACTCGAAATGATAGTATGCTATCTGGTTTGCCTTTATCAGTCGTGTACATGTTCAGGTGACTGATTGCATGTTACACTTTGATAGAGCCCTTAGGATCTTGCTTTACTACCAACTGTATGATGGCGATCATATACGTGAGAGTTGGGTAGTTTATATGCATATCCTTAATTGTGGTCCCTAGTCGTGGGAGTTTCGAGACAGGGCATCGATACTCCGGAGTAGACTAGTGTGTACAGTCGAGACCCCGACGAGGGGCGGTGGCCGGTCTCACAAGCCACTGGTGTCAGATGGATCACCTAAGATGTATACAGGTGCTCATTGGGTTATGAGTACACCGGACAGGACTCGCCGGGAATCTGCTAGTTAGTACTATACCTATCGTCAGATAGCAGTTCCCTGGTGACATGTGTACAGGTTAGTTCATAGACCTGAGGTCGTCATTTGTCTCGTGTGAGTTCCCACTGTGCTTTGATTTCTACCCTACCACGGCTCAAAGGAGTCGTGCAAACAGGTAGCTTTTGGGTACAGTCCCGAGCCATATGGAGACACGTGAGCGGATCGGCAGGGGTTTCGTCTCTCCCGGTATTGGGGGCGAGATCGTGCTATGTCTAGGAGAGCCATTACGCAAAGCCCTCGGCCGAGGCAGGAGATTTACTGGTAGGTATTCCAGTAGTATCTCAGGGCGTTCTGGGCTACACTCCGACACGACTTATACTGCTATTGGGGGTCTGACGTTACTAGCCCCCTAGGCAGATATGCGATACTCATAGACGAACGGACCGGACTGTATATACATTGTCACTGTTAGGCTCAGTAGGGTTTTCCGGATGAGTGCGCTCATCGGCATCCCTTGAGGTCAGTCCATGGGCAGCCGTTACGCATTGCTAGTGCCGCTGACGGTTTGTGGTTAAACCCACTGCCAGGGTGCTGACGAGTCATTAGAGTCCCCCACAGGCAGTTTCCCAAGTTCGGGCGAAACGTTGTAGAGGCCGTATGGTTTTATGGCAGGGTTCGGAAAATGCACGTGCATTTACGCACGTGTCGATTTTCGGACAGATGATACTGGTCGGCTTTGGTTTAAGCCGGATCCGAGTATTATATTGAGTAGGTATAATATCTTTGTCTCAGTTGCATTTGTATTCGGTCGTAATACAAATGCGGGTATATTTATACAGTTTCGGGGTTGTCCTGAAATTCGTTTCAGGATCACTTTTGGAAGTTGCCAGTTTCCAGTTTTCTATCAGCCGTCTTTTAACATTTGGTTAAAGACAGGTTTATCTTTTCTTGAGATGAGTGTGGATTCTTCTAGAAGATTCTAGATGAGGTGACTAGGCTAATTGGTGTTGTGTTCTAATTGGTTGCATTTATTAGATGATGACTAGCCTAATGACTCATGCTTTGTGATTAATTCCTTTTGGATTGCTTAAGATATTTTGTAGTGAGAAGGTTTTAGCATAAGGTTACCCCCTTCTCCTACGGTCACCTCCCTCTTGCTATATATGGCTTGCCCTCTCTCTCTCCTCATTCTTACTCTCACTTGATGTTTCATTTCGGTTAGAAAATATTATGATAGCATTCGGGGTGTATGGAATTTTACAGTTCATTTCATTCCATCACCCGATTTCCACGGCAACTTCATTAACCGATCGTCCACGGATTTGGACGAAGTGAGACAAAGTCATCTACTCATTCTCTACATCAATCTTGGTCGTCTCTTTTGGCAAACTTGACGATCGAGTTGCCTCGAGTCAGAGGCGGGAGCCCGTTTAAAGAACCGATCATGTGGTGCCACTTCGACGAGGACATCGGAGATCGACGAGATCGGAGCAGCCGCAACGGAGCATGGGATGATGGTTGAAGAACGAAGGACTCGGATCGTTCGGTATAACATTCCTACACTCTTTACAGTTTGTTAGTTTAGCAATAATGGCAGATCCGGGTTAAAGTATACGATAGCGCCAGTTTAAAAGTCTTTGTTCCGCATTTGGCGTCTGTAGACGGCCGGGGCGCTAACGTAGACTTACAAAGTCTAGACGGAGTTTGAAGTCCGAACGAACCCGAAACCCGATCACAAACTTGCTCTCTGTACTTTTTCTGAAAACGTGGATTTTTCCAGATTAAAAATGCTTAAAAAATTCAGCAGGGAATTTTAAGAATTACGACGCAAAAATTTACTGATGAACAGTAAAAACCGCGGCGGAACCGCGGCAGAAGCCTGGCTTCTGCGGCGGTTCCGCGGCGGAATGATGACGTCATCGTACACTGTTTGCACAGTAACTCCTATTATATTATGCTGGATTTTCTGGGTATTTTTAAAATTTATTCAAGAGTTGAATTTTCTGGAGTTGTTTTGGGGATTCGGTGTTTCGATCGGGGTATCAAATTTTGTCTATTTGGCTTTCCGGATAAATTTTAGAATATGTTAAAATGTTCGACCGGATATAAATACCCAATTTTTCCCCTGTCGGGAAATTTCCAAATGTTGGACTTTTCCGTAGTTTAACGACGTTCTAAGTAGTGCAAGTAACGCGATGGACCCTCTAGAAGACAACAAACCTTAACTCGATTATGTGACCGTCTTGAACTGCCCTTTGAACCTTCGGGTTTGGGGCAGTACGGCGTGCCACATGTGAGGCGTTGGCTTGACCCTTCTACGGCTGGACCGTTGGTACTGAGGCACGAACTGAATGTTTTTAGACTTGTTTCATGTGTTGATCTGTATCGGGAAAACTTGGGTGTTCGATTGTTCGATCGGAAAGTTTAACATTTTCTAATTATCTGGAATGTGATACAATACTTGGAATTCACAATAAGCTATGAGATAACTGAATGAATGTTATAAACATAGCACTTTAGTCTCACTTGATCGGTTGCCACGGAATTTTGATGCGATCAAAAGTCCGTCGCAATCACGTAGCGTACGCGGATACTCGCCGGGTAAACTTAATAGACAGCTACACCCCATAGCCCCGACCAAGTGACTGTAGGAGAACCCCGTCACCGAAAGCATCCGTTCGGGTGCTCGCGGCAGCGGTGTTCCGCCTTGGTTCACTTCGTCGACGGTATCGGGGGTGCGGCCGTCTACTAAAGTTTGCGACGAGCATTCGATCAGGATGTCGGGAATCTTGTTGAATTGCCCGACTTGATATTGAAAAGAGTTTTCGATAATGAGACTAAAATGCGGGGTTTATAATTGTTAGGCATGCGATGTCTAAGAAATTCATTTGGTCAGGCATGCGATGTCTGAGATGATTGCGGATTCCAACTGTTGTAGTTTTACACTTTCTTTTCTGTGACCGTAAGTGTAATATGTGATATCGCCGGTTTCGTTGCTATATGTCAACGACAATTGGGATGCGCATATTTACTTACGTTGATGACATGTGATGTTATGTGTTGCTGGATATGTTATATTGGATCGTCGTGTTTGAATAGCCGGGGGTTTTTATGTGAGATGAGTGTTTTTCATTTTAATTCATGTAAAAACTTGTATGTAATATTCTTTTATTGGGGCACTTCCAGGTAGCGGAAGTTGTCACCTTTTGTATATTATTTACTTTTCCGCACTAGGAGAGACCCAAGGAGGAGGGCACAAGTAACCGGGTTCTGGAGTCCAGTGGGAGACCAACTCGAGGAGTCGAGTCCGGGTCTCCTAACTCCAAAATTGGTAGGGTTGCTTGCCGCTCTCGTAGGGGTCTTGGGGTGTGGGTTTGGCTATTCTTCACGACCATGGAATCCGTGTTTTATACTGGCTCGTATTGAAAACACAGACATCCTAGTATATCCAATGTTTCATATGTTTCTTCTGCTGCGATATCTGTGATGTGATCATGTGATGTTCTGTGATAGATACAGCATATAGTATATATGATATATTATATAGACGTTACTTATGTTTTACACCCGCGCTAGCCCTGCCCCACTCTGCCGTTAGTTACCTAACCTAACGGTGCACGAGGGGACATCGAGGCGAATGCGGATGGCATAAGTGTACGTCGTATTTATCTGTGATGTTTAGGTAACTTAAATGATGGGACTTCATTAATGAGATTAATGAATAAAAGAAACCTAAGATGTTGTAGAATCGAATTTCAAAATAAAACAGGTAGCTACAGTTCTTGCTTTGCACAGCGGTATATATGATATATCCTGCACCTTATTCGATGAGGAAAGGACCGAGATCCCTTCACCGGAAGTGACTCCTTTAGCAATAACTGGCAGATGCTACACACTCGGTTTGTCTTTTGATTGCTTTTAAGAGTTCTGCTTTGCACAGTGATATATATGATATATCCAGCACCTCATTCGACGAGGAAAGGACCGACGATCCCTTCACCGGGAGTGACTCCTTTAGCAAAACTAGAAAAGCCTCAAAAGCACTCCATTTCAAAATCATTTGATTCTACAACGATATCAAGTTCATTACGCAATAGGTTTTCAGAAAAACCTGTCGTAGCCCTCCGTCATTTCAGGTAAGTCCTATTTAGTATTCGTGCTACGTTTGTTGACCTCCGTCAAGGCGTAGTGTGCGGTAGCTAACTAGTATTTATCTGCTTATGCATATGATGCAGATTGGATTAGGGTAGTCGTGCGGCCTTGTTGACCTCCGTCAAGGGTCGTGCGGCCTTGTTGACCTCCGTCAAGGGTCGTGCGGGTGGGTTTAATTCGATCAAGAAATGACGGGTTGAACTTGACTAGTAGCCTATGGTTTGTTGACCTCCGTCAAGGTCATAGGGTGCTGGGGGCAAAATATTATCGGGAATTTCAAGTGTTGAAATTTGCAATGAGATTGCATACCTTCTATGAGATAGTTGGATCCCGATACCCGTTGCGAGTAATTGTTACTCCTGGGAGAGTTTTATACATTACAATTAGCCGATCAAGTAGGTGTCTAGAAAGGTGTCAACGGGGTTACGCCTCTGGGAAAACGAGGTTTACATTAATTAGGTCCGTGCGAAAGCACGGGGCACCTCCCTCAAAGTACCGACACTGGCCTGGCTGAAAGATTGGCGAACTTGTAGTGTGTAATTAATCCCGGCTAGTCTTTCCTTTTAGGGTTTGAAGGAAGATTTGATAAAAAGCAGTGGGAGCCATCCTGATTAGATAAAATAAAAACCAATCTATTCTTGCAAGAGCGCACGCTGAGTGTTTTCTTCTCTCTCTCTCCTGGTAGCGACCATATCACGCCTTAATCAAGATAATAATACGGATTATTGACCGAACCCGCTTGTTATACTGAGCTGGGGAACGTTGGTCCCGCTCCAACTTATAATTGTTATAAGACAGAGCAGGAAATTGGGAAATACCAGATTTCCCGTGCCGCCCAAACGAGGAAAGTGCATATGATGCATCATCTTCGGGTGTGTTCGTTTTACAGAGAACTGTTTCTCAAATGTCCTTTACGTCCTGGGTATATGATACCGGATCAGGATCCCGCATATGTAATCAGTTACATGGGCTACAGATAGGTAAAGAACTGAGAACGGGTGATAAGTTTCATGAGGCAGAAAACGGGGCAAGTGTTGCAGCCAAGTCTGTTGGTCACTGTCACCCTGTATTGTAATACATTGATTCTGAACGAATGTTATTAGATACCGAACCTGATATACAAAATCATATCAGTCTCTTTATTAGTAAAGAAATGATAAAATTTTGTATTGTTGGATAATGTTTTGAACATTTCCTATATCAAAAGTTGATCGGTTCAGGCACGTTATCTAAAAGCATTGACGTTCTAAATCAAACTACAGTTCTTAGTATACAGAACACACACAAGAGGAAGAGTTCAGTAATGAACGAATTCTTCTTGAGGTATTGTAGACTAGGCCAGATCAATATGACCCGACTAGCTAAAGTTACATTTTAGATGCATATTTAAATCAGTTTGAATTTACATCTTATGAAAACTTGCCAGTCATGTCACAAAGATTAGATGACCATAGCTCTGTTTATTGGAAACAGAGAAAGAATTAGTAAACTCTTGGGACTGATACATGATGATGTATGTAAGGTCTCCTGTCTACACATGCCAAGACTGGTTCTTTGTACTTCATTACATTCTCTGATAATCTCTCAAGATTCAGACATATGTTCCTGTTGAAACACAAGTCCGAACCTTTTGAGATATTCACAGAATATAAGTTAGAAGTAGAGAACCTAAATACGGGTATAAGTATTATGTCCTATGATGAGATCAGGGAGGAGAATACTTGTACACGGAAATCCTGGACTATTCTAAAGGAGAATGAGATTCTCTCTCAGAATTACTCCTCCGTATACACCATAGCACGATGGTATATCGGGGCGGAGCAGATACACCCTATTTGATATGGTGTGCTCTATGATGAGTACTACTGAGTTACCTTTTTCCTTTAGGGAGTTATGCACTTGTGAAGTAGCATACCTATTGAATAGGGTTCGAATCAAATCTGTGCCTACCATTCCATATAAGATATGGTATGGGAAGAACCCATCTCTTAAGATAGTTAAGATTTGGGGTTGTCCGGCCTATGTCTAAAAGCAAAATCCGGACAAGCTCGAGGCAACGTCTGTTATGTAGAACTGGAAATGTTCCAGCTATACAAAATGCAGATGATAATTTGACAGAACCGAAGGATTCAATAGTAACCAACGAACCTCAGCCTCTCCGCCGATCTAGTAAGGTTCCTCACCCACCTGAGAGTTACTTCGGTTTCTCTATGACAGTGGGAGTGAGGATTACATTATGAGATGATGACACAACTAGTTTCGAGCTGGCCATCAGGAGTGAGACTCTGTAAGAATGGCTGGATGTTTAGCGATCTGAGATGGAATCCTTATACACCAACAAAGTATGGACTTTGATTGCTATATCTGAAGGGTTAAATCCCCATCAGGAGCAAGTATATCTTGAGAAGATTACTTGGTGTAGATGGAAAAGTTGAGACTTTCAAAGCTAGACTTGTTAAAAGTTTGCATCATTTACCAGGCGTGGATTATGATGAAACCTTTTTCAAGTAACCATGCTTAAGTCCATCCAGATACTACTTGCCACGGCTACATACCATGACTACGATATCTGGCGGTTGAGTGTCATGACAGCTTTTCTAAATGATGTTTTAGAAGAGTGCGTCTATAAGTACACAGCCAGAGGGCCTCGTAGACAGTGGGAGCAGCGGAAACGTGTGCAAGATGCTTTATAGGATAAAGCAGGCATCGCGGAGTTGGAACATCTGTTTTGATGGATTAGTCAAGGAAGTTGACATCATCAAAATGGTAGATGAACCTTGTATATACAAAAAGGTAGTAGGGAGTATGGTGGCGATCCTCGTAGAGTACGTGGATGACATACTCTTGATAGGGAAGGAGTTTCCTATGCTACGCTCGATCAATCTCCGCTTATCACAAGGATTCTCCAGATAGGATCAAAGTGATACCTCCTCCATCCTGAGCTTTCATCTATGAGATAGATGTTATTTGGGTGTTAGTATACTCACTAGTTGTAGTGAGATGGTATCAATCGATCCTGGGGAGAATCACTGGAAGGGTTCCAGGGTGATAAAGACGACTGAATGTCAGTCGCAGGCATTGTCTTTACCCTCAGTAGAGGGACGGTATGGTGGAAGAGTTCCAAGCTAGATACCGTGACATACTAGACGATAAAGGCTGAATATATCGCTACTTTTGATGCTACCAAAAAGGATGTTTGGGTGTATATTAGTTCATGAGATGAACTACGTTCCTACCATTGTGAGACAATGGAGTTGTGGCTTATGCCAAGGAACGCTGGTCCCATCAGTGATCCAGACTTATTCTAAGGTAGTATCACCTGATCATGGAGATGGTTGATCTCCAGGGTGATCGAGGTTAGGAGAGTAGACTCAGAGGACAACACGGCGGATCCACTCACGAAGGCCTATTCCCAGATAGAGACTTTTATGGGATGGTTGAGTATGAGATACTGCAACCACTGCTACAGATGGCCCTAGTGCAAGTGGGAGATTGTTAGTTATATGTATGCCCTAGAGGCCATTACTGTACATTGGATGTATATTGTAGTGGATGCTGGGACATATATAGGGAGGACTTTCTTGCTCGACATGATAGTATGCTATCTGGTTACTCTTTACCTTAACGTGTACACAGATTGTCTCTCTATTACATGTTGGTAAAGCCCTTAGGATGTGTACTTGACTACCTGGACTATGATGCGGATCATATTAGTGGGGACATGGTAGTCCATAAGTACATCCTTCAAAGTCCCTAGTCGTGGGTATATCGAGACGGGGCATCGATATACCAGAGTAGACTAGCGTATACCTTCTCGACCCATACAGATGGGCGATGGATGATCCCATATCCATTGGTGTTTGACATCAGAGATGATATACGGGTGCTCAGTAGAGACTGGGTACACTGGACGGACTCGCCGAGAACTCCCAGATGGTATTATACCTTACGTCAGATGGCAGTTCTCTGGTGACACTGGTACAGAGTAGTCTGTTGACCCGAGATCGTCATAGAGTCTTGTGTGGTTCCCACTGTGCTTTGATTTCCATCTTACCACGTCCAAGAGGGCGTGCAAAACGGTGGTTTTTGGGTACAGTCCCGAGTCACATGGAGGCAATGAGCGATAGGAAGGGATTCGTCTCTCCCGGTATAGGGAGTTGATGTTGCGCTGTGTTCGATTGGCTATAACAGGAAATCCCTAGCCAGGGTTGCTGAGATTTACTGGTAAGTGTTACCAGTAGTTTCTCGAATTGTTATAGACCTCATATCGACACGACTTATCGAGCTATTGGGGTCTAACGTTTACCACCCCTAGGCGAGATATGCGACATATCAGACGATCAGACCGGACTGTATGGTAGTGTTACTGGTTGGATTCACTGGAGTGTGAGCGGGCTTGCTCGTCGATCTTCTGATCGCTCAATACCCGGGTGGCCGTTACGTTTAGCAGACCGCTTGCGGCTTGTGGGTGCTTGATATGATCATCATCTGCTGCCGGCGTATTGACGAGTCTTTAGAGTCCTACACAGAGGTTTCCTGGCTCAAGCGAAACGAAATAGGAGCACATATGAGATGTGTGCGGGACCGAGAATGATACCAGTATGTGATACTGTATTCAATTCTCGTGATATGTGACATTGATCGGTTATATACGATATAGCCGGGTTATCGGATCAAGTGTTGATTCGATAAGTTGTTACTGTTGGTATTAGCCCGTTATATGCGACATGACCGGATCATTAAATCAAGTGTTGATTTAATGATTTAATGCATAATTATATATTTGATATATTAGTTTGCATTAACTAGTATCGGTTTACTTAAGATGGATTTTCTCTCTCGGATGTACACATTGTATATGTGATATACTTTTGTGCACTTGATTGTATCATGTTTGATGATACATGTTTGCTAGGGTTTTTGCGTAAAGATCAAACCATGGTTACATGATAATGGTTAGGGTTTTGTTTTATTCATTTATTTATTTATTTATTTATTTATTTATGTATTTCATTTTGGCAAAAGGAAAATGGTGGCTATTTTTGTTTCTTTGTTGAAGTTTCATGAAGCTTTGAAAAAGTCCACCATTTTTGTTTTATGCCTAACCTAACCATTCACCTAACTATAGTTTGCTCTCTACACATAACCATGGTTGGATTATGATAAGTTTTGATTTTCTTTTCTATTTAAAATAACTTATCATATTATTCATCTTCTTCTTCTTCTTCACTTGAAGAAAGCATGCCTCCATCAATGGCAACTTGATGAAATGAGTGAGAAATCCAATTCTAAAGTGAACCCACCTCCTATTTCTTCATCCTCTACCTCTTGCCAAGTAGTAGAGTGTGTTTCCTTCACAAGTTTTCTTGACTTGGTGAAGTTGGAGCTTGATCTAGCGATGCCTCGACGTAGATCATCTTCAGCACGTCGTCGATGACCTAGCCCGTCCATTCTCCGATGAAGCCGACGCTAGAGCCCGGGGTTCGACTTGGACAGCGAGGAGACTTCATTGCGGAGCTATGGAGGTGGAGAAACGGATCTACAAAGGTTGTATTTCCGTTCCCTTAGTAAAGTAGTTTACTAGTTGCTTCTTTCGCCTAAAATTCTAGCCAACGGTCCGTATTAGGGTTTCTCGGCACCGTAATTTTTGTAAATTGGCATGGTTGATGCCTTGTGAGACCTCTTGAGAGTGCCTAGGAACCCTACACCCAGGACCCCAGAAATCGCAAAAAGCATATGCATTGACCATTGTTTAATTAAAAAATACTAGACTCAGCCCTAAGGACTTTGCGCTCAATAGGACAGAGGACTAGTTACAGGCATCGGCCGTTTATCCTATCCTGACTTTGCGGTGTCTAGGCAAGTGTGTCCAAGGTAAGTGGTTACTTAATTAGGACCACTACTTACGTAGTGGGGAGCCCCCACTTACCTGCCACTTACCTGGCCGCAATTGGCGGAGAAGAGGCGGTTTAAGGTCCTATTTCTAGCCCTTTGGAACAGTTAAGAGCTGTCTAGCTGACCTAGGTGACCCTAGATCTAGGTGTGATTGTGCATATCTTGTTTGTGATTGCTTGAAGCCGTAAGTCCGTACATAATTCTGTAAAGCACTTTATAAAAAACAAAACACAAAACCAAAAACTTTTATAAAAACTTGCCCTTTGTCACCAGAATCCATTTTTTCACCCACCTCCCATCGTATTTCTCCATTGACGTTTTCTTACCCTTGTAAGTCTACGTTAGCGCCCCGGTAGTCTACAGACGCCAAATGCGGAATAAAACTTTTTAACTTGGCGCTATCGTATACTTTAACCCGGATCTGCCATTATTGCTAAACTAACAAACTGTAAAGAGTGTAGGAAGATTGTACCGAACGATCCGAGTCCTTCGTTCTTCAACCATCATCCCACGCTCCGTTGCGGCTGCTCCGATCTCGTCGATCTCCGATCTCCTCGTCGAGGTGGCACCACATGATCGGTTCTTTAAACGGGCTCCCGTCTCTGACTCGAGGCAACTCGATCGTCAAGTTTGCTAAAAGAGACGACCAAGAATGATGTAGAGAATGAGTAGATGACTTTGTCTCACTTCGTCCAAATCCGTGGACGATCGGTTAATGAAGTTGCCGAGGGAATTTGGTGATGGAAAGAAAATGAAGTGATGAAATTTCCATACACCCAAATACTATCATATCTTTCCTACAAAATTAATCAAGCATCAAGTGAGAATGAGGGGAAGAGAGGGCCGGCCAATATATTGAAGGAGGGAGGTGAGTGTAGTAGCTTCAAGTGGTGACCATATCCCTTCATACTTATCACAACCTAACAACAAAGCATGAATCACTAAAAAGCCTTTAATGCAAACATTGAATCTAATAACCTTGTCATCAAGTCATTAATGCATCCAATAAGAATACTACACCATATAGCCTAGTCACCTCATCTAGAAAATTCTAGAACACTGACTCACCTCATCTGTAGAAAAGATAAATCCGTCTTTAACAGAATGTTAAAAGACGGCTGATAGAAAACTGGAAACTGGCAACTTCCAAAAGTGATCCTGAAACGAATTTCAGGACAACCCCGAAACTATATAAATATACCCGCATTTGTATTACGACCGAATACAAATGCAACTGAGACAAAGATATTATACCTACTCAATATAATACTCGGATCCGGCTTAAACCAAAGCCGACCAGTATCATCTGCCCGAAAATTGACACGTGCGTAAACGCACGTGCATTTTCCGAACCCTGCCATAAAACCATACGGCCTCTACAACGTTTCGCCCGAACTTGGGAAAATGTCTGTGGGGGACTCTAATGACTCGTCAGCACCCTGGCAGTGGGTTTAACCACAAACCGTCAGCGGCACTAGCAATGCATAACGGCTGCCCACGGACTGACCTCAAGGGAGACTGATGAGCGCACTCAAGGATGGCCGATGAGCGAACTCATCCAGAAACCCTACTGAGCCTAACAGTGACAATGTATATACAGTCCGGTCCGTTCGTCAATGAGTATCGCATATCTGCCTAGGGGGCTAGCAACGTCAGACCCCCAATAGCAGTATAAGTCGTGTCGGAGTGAAGCCCAATAACACCCTGAGATACTACTGGAGTACCTACCAGTAAATCTCCTGCCACGGCCGTGGGCTTTGTGTAATGGCTCTCCTAGACACAGCACGATCTCGCCCCCAATACCGGGAGAGACGAATCCCCTGCCGATCCGCTCACGTGCCTCCATATGGCTCGGGACTGTACCCAAAAGCTACCTGTTTGCACGACTCCTTTGAGCCGTGGTAGGGTAGAAATCAAAGCACAGTGGGAACTCACACGAGACAAATGACGACCTCAGGTCGATGAACTAACCTGTACACATGTCACCAGGGAACTGCTATCTGACGATAGATATAATACTAACTAGCAGATTCCCGGCGAGTCCTGTCCGGTGTACTCATAACCCAATGAGCACCTGTATACATCTTAGGTGATCCAACTGACACCAGTAGCTTGTGAGACCGGCCACCGCCCCTCGTCGGGGTCTCGACTGTACACACTAGTCTACTCCGGAGTATCGATGCCCTATCTCGAAACTCCCACGACTAGGGACTACAATTAAGGATATGCATATAAACTACCCAACTCTCACGTATATGATCGCCATCATACTGTTGGTAGTAAAGCAAGATCCTAAGGGCTCTATCAAAGTGTAACATGCAATCAGTCACCTGAACATGTACACGACTGATAAAGGCAAACCAGATAGCATACTATCATTTCGAGTAAGACTGTCCTACCGGGATAGGTCCTCCGCAATCATTGCAATCACGTACCTGCGATCCAATAATTGACTATGAGGGCACTATCTCCAACAATCTCCCACTTGCACTCAAAGCTAATATTGCGATGTCGACTACTCACAGCCCGTGTGAAACCGAACATCCAACTCCTCTACTAATCAGTTTCACAAAGCCCGTTTGTAAAACTATTGTGTTCGAGAAATAGCCTCGGTGAGTGGATCCGCCTAGAAGTTTCTTTCTGTATCTCTCTTAATCTCAAGTTCGCGGAGAAAGCCATCTCCCGAATTGAGTAGTACCTGTCTTAGAATATGTCTGGATATCTGATGGGACCTTAGTTCATAAATGAACTCCATATCCAAACTTCTTAGACTGTATGGATCACTGAACCTAATCAGTATCCGGCACCATGCCACCCACAGTATCCTCTGGAACCACCTGTCCATAATATTGTCCCTCGTCAGAGGGAAAACTAAAAACTCTGACAATCACTCTGTCATCCATGTCACCTTTGAAGCCTGGAATGATAACCGTCTCCCGAAAGAGGCTGCCGTTATCAAATCCATAGAACATGTACTAATGTTCTAAAACTGCTTCCTTATGTTTCTCCAGGATTGGATTAATACAAACTTATTGCATCTAGTGCAAAAACAACATCTGGTGTGGTACTTGACATCTCATGATTGACTCAATTGCCTAAGCAAGTGATCTGCCAATCATGCACATCCCTCTCCCCTTTAGTCTATACGACACCTTTAGAGAGGGTGACTCCATCACCTGCAGGTACACTACCATGCTAGGAGTCAACTATTCTAAAAACCATTAGAATATCTGTCAAAGTACCCACATTGGGAAACTACCCAAATCCAGATCTAAAACCATAGATCTAGAAACCAGAATGTCAAATATTATATCCATATCCTTTCTGGAGAAACAACTGTGTGACGACCACAGTACAACTGATCGTAGTATAGGAATTTTACTTCCTACTCTGTGTATGTCATCCAGATACCATGACATCACACCCTACTACCTTCTTACCTAATCCATCCCCTATTCTGATTGAAGTCAAACCCATGACTGTCACATCAAAATTAGATGATCTATCTCCGCTATAACTGCTCAAGTCTATAAATAGATATAAGCATCTTGCCCACTATGCTTCCGCTGCTCCCACTGACTACGACAACCCTCCTACCGGGTCTCATATTCTGGAACAACAGTAGTGTCAAGTCTTGGTAGATAAGAACCTCCCTGTCACCGTCCTTGAGGTTACCGAAGTACCTCTCGGGTGTCTGAGGTTACCCACCATATCTGCGGAGTGGCTATTGGAATGTCAAACCTGATTGAATATATAGGTCCTATTAAATTTTCCGTAATCGTTCGCGGTTCTGGAATCACTTCCAGTTCTACCATACTCCCACTACTGTTTTCTGAAAAAGATCCATTTTTACTAAAACTGTGGCGAGTGAAGAACAATATCACTATTGATCTTCCAAATGGTAGAATATCAACCCTCGTCATAGCCAGGGTCAACCCACAAACAGTCATTATAGAATCGTGCCCTGAGTTATCCAGAGTCTGGTTTTAATCAAAAGCTGGACAACTCCCCGTACCTTAATTTCTTTTAAGGTACGATCCATTCTATATCCAATACAGAAACTTTGGCACTAATTTAATTGGAACCAGATTCAATCCATGCAGCTGTCTCCAGTGCATATCAACTTTAATGGAAAGAGGCTAATCAGCATTACTCAACTTAGGAATCCATCCAATTATGAGTAACCTGAAAGAGAAACACGTTTCTCAAAACCATCACTATCATCTGAATACCAATCACAAGAATCTACATCTTCGATCTCTTTGAAGAATCCCGATACTTGTGATACCTGGTTCTCTACTTTATTCTTATACCCACAACTTCTCAAAACTTAGACCTTGTATTTCTATGAAACACTTGTCTAAATACTAGAGAAGTTATAAGTAAACAGAACATAGTACGAGGACCTACCCCATTGTCCTGATGGACACTTGGACAACATACAATACTCTGTATAAGTCCGCTGAGTTAAACAACTCAAAACCTGTGCGTTGTAGGTGGAAAACTGTACCCTGGCGATTTCCTCAAATATCACCAATTACAACGAATTCTGATATAATGAGGATGATCACCTAATTCCCAATATCTTACTCCCACTCATCATCTGTAAAACCATACAGATATGAGAATGAAACCTGGTAAATACATACCCTTGGAGTAAGTGTCTAATCGGGAAAACAGTTTTTCCTTTAACAATGCACTGAAACATGAAAATGTTTCGTAGGGGTATCCTGGTATTCATAGCAATGCCTCTTCCATAATCCAATTCATGACTTCAACCGTATATTTTATTGCCATCTCTCCAAATCCCTTTATTTGTCTTTAGTCGTTACCTTCTGTACACCATCGTTAGGCTAACTGGTTTTCTTCCTTCCCTACCGTTCGGCACCAGCCTATGGTTTGGAAGAAGACTATCCAGTAAGCATAATAGGTGTACCCTCCTAAACCAAGGAGTACTCGCATCTCGAGAGAAGGTGACGATAAAAGACAACTGAATAATACCTTATTCTTTTAAAGGTGAAATAGGAGTGGCGATGAAGTACGCGGTTTTGGTCGTGAATGATATCAGTCGCAATTTACTTTGCCCTCTTTCTAATCCCTTTATTTTGTCTTTACATATTACCTTCTGCACACCCTACTTAGGCTAATTGGTTTTCTTCATTCCCTACCTTTTGGCACCAGCCTATGGTTTGGAATAAGACTATCCAATAAGCGTAATAGGTGTACTCTCCTAAACCAAGGAGCTCTCGCAACCTGAGAGAAGGTGATAATAAAAGACAACTGAATAAACCAATTCTATTTCTCCTGAACCTGGATCCATCCTCGAAGAAGTCCCTTCGAGTTCGTATATAACCATACGATGGCTCTATCCAATGGAAGTGGATATCCGTAGTAATACGGGTGTTCTGAGAAATTCAAAGGGTAAAAGAAGGAGTGGCAATGACTTATGCAACATAGACAATCCAAAAGCCAGTATTTTAAGAAGGTTCGGTCAACCTGGTCACTGAGTCATAGTCTAGGGTCGGTCAAAGGTCGCTGCCAAAAAGAGAGAGAGAAAAGAAACACTCTGCGTGCACTCTAACCTAGATCAGAATGGTCATAACTTTATCTAATCCGGAAACCTCCCACTGTCCTGTCAAATTCTCCTCCAAACCTAAAGAAGAATCAATCGGGATCACCCGAAGAGTAAACCAACTCATCAGTGGGAATCAGGATCCAACTCTCATCGCATGATAACGTGATGGAATGCATCCACGTTACTCATACTCCAGAAGGTATGCGCATACTCGGCAAGTTTCAGTTTCTTTAGAAACTCCTGATATTATTTTTGCCCCATGCTCTTATAACCTTGGCTTTGGTCAAAGTGTCATAAGTCACATGCCAAGTTCTACCCGTCACTATCTTGTCAATTTGAACCCACCCGCACATGCCCCTGACTTTGGCCAATCGGCAGAACGAGTGTCCCAAACTAACTCATCTATCTATGCAACAATTGAATACCCAGCAGCTACCAAACACTATGCCTTAACTTTGGCTAAAATGCATAGCTTGAATACTACTAAATACCCAAAAGAAGTGACGGAGGGCTACGACTGGTTTTTGGCGAAAAACCTTTAGCGTAGTGAACTTGATATCGCTGAAGGAACCTGATAGCTTTTTAAAATATAGTGGCGAAAACCTTTTGCTAAAGAGGTCACTCCCGGTAAAGGGATCTCGGCTCTTTCCTCGTGGAATGAGGTGCAGGATATTCCACTGAATACCGCTATGCAAAGCAACATGTAATCGACTATAGTAAAGTTATTACCCTGACGCAAACTTCTGTCCAAGGGGTCTTTCCCGGTGAAGGGATATCAGCCCTTGCCTCGTCGAATGAGGTGCGGGATATTCCACTGAATACCGCTATGCATAACAAAAGGAAACGTCTTTGCAATAACACTTTTTAAAATTGTTCCAATAACTCAAACAGGTTTGTTTTACTTTGCATTGATCAGAATCAACGCAGTCCCATCATTCGATCACACCAGAAAAGAACGAAAATAAAATGTACGTATATGCCATCCGCATTCGTCACTGGGTCCCGTCATCACCCGTTAGGTTACTTAACTAACGACAGAGCGGGGGCTGGACTAGCGCGGGTGTAAAACATATACAACATCTAATAGTATATAAGCCAATATACATAATCGCTCCAGGCGTGATAATATGCAACATTACAGAAAAGTAATAAGCATCACAGAACAATACAGATATTTGGGATCCCAGAGTTTCACAGAGCCGCTGCTGAAACTCGACGTTCCCCTGTCGTGTGGATAGCCTATGCAATGAAACCTAGACCCCTACGGGTGCGGCAAGTTACCCGCCAAAACCTGAAGCGAGGTAGTCCCCACAGCATAGTGAATGGAACACCCGGCACTTCACGGAATCCGGTAAATTGAGCACCCCTCCTTGGGTCAACCTGTACCCCCTACGAGTGCGGCGAATAGTCTGCCAATTCTGAAGTGGGGCCCCTCTGCCTCTCAAAGCCATGAGATGCGGACCCGTTGCTTTCCCAAACCCGGCTATCCGTGCACTCCGTCTCGGGGCAAAACCTAGTACAGTAATGAAAAATAGTACAACAGGTACATCGACCGCAACCTGGTCGTGCCCCAAAAGAATATTATACAACAGGCAGTGACGGCAGTCCACAAGTTGGACGCTCGCCCCGCAATATCAAATGTACAAATAAACTCAAACTGTACTATCATTGCACATTGCTATCCACCACGACAAATCCGCAACATTACAGCACAACACAGAACATCAACGCGAATGTCACGTTCGCAAACACGTCTAAAAGAACTATAGCAATCAAACGCGGTTTACCGATCAAATGACATTCCCGGTCGGAGATATAATGTAAGCACTGTAAACTAACGTGTTTAAATTACGATCGACCAAAGACCAATTATCAAAAAGTGGGCCCCACTGCTTACTGGTGAACAGTAACAAAACCTGGGCCTAAACTATATTAACCAAAAACCCCAAAATCCAAACAGGAACCCACAGAAAAAATTTGGTTCACTGATCTTCTAGAACGGCCGCGGATGGGCGGCCAAACCATGGGTTTGGCCGCTAATCCGCGGCTCTCTGGTAAGATTGCGTGCCCAAATTTTGTCCGTACGCTTAAAAAACCCTGCACGGATTTTTAAGATATGCAGAATTAATTTTTGACACTGTTTAAAATCGACAGAAACTGTCGGGTTGAAATTTTGCAATTTTGGTTTTTCGGTTCGATCGAAGTTTTGAACACGTTAGCACAAGTTAGTATAGCAAAAATGGTTAGGCTCTGATACCACTGTAAGTCTACGTTAGCGCCCCGGCAGTCTACAGACGCCAAATGCGGAATAAAACTTTTTAACTTGGCGCTATCGTATACTTTAACCCGGATCTGCCATTATTGCTAAACTAACAAACTGTAAAGAGTGTAGGAAGATTGTACCGAACGATCCGAGTCCTTCGTTCTTCAACCATCATCCCACGCTCCGTTGCGGCTGCTCCGATCTCGTCGATCTCCGATCTCCTCGTCGAGGTGGCACCACATGATCGGTTCTTTAAACGGGCTCCCGTCTCTGACTCGAGGCAACTCGATCGTCAAGTTTGCTAAAAGAGACGACCAAGAATGATGTAGAGAATGAGTAGATGACTTTGTCTCACTTCGTCCAAATCCGTGGACGATCGGTTAATGAAGTTGCCGAGGGAATTTGGTGATGGAAAGAAAATGAAGTGATGAAATTTCCATACACCCAAATACTATCATATCTTTCCTACAAAATTAATCAAGCATCAAGTGAGAATGAGGGGAAGAGAGGGCCGGCCAATATATTGAAGGAGGGAGGTGAGTGTAGTAGCTTCAAGTGGTGACCATATCCCTTCATACTTATCACAACCTAACAACAAAGCATGAATCATTAAAAAGCCTTTAATGCAAACATTGAATCTAATAACCTTGTCATCAAGTCATTAATGCATCCAATAAGAATACTACACCATATAGCCTAGTCACCTCATCTAGAAAATTCTAGAACACTGACTCACCTCATCTGTAGAAAAGATAAATCCGTCTTTAACAGAATGTTAAAAGACGGCTGATAGAAAACTGGAAACTGGCAACTTCCAAAAGTGATCCTGAAACGAATTTCAGGACAACCCCGAAACTGTATAAATATACCCGCATTTCTATTACGACCGAATACAAATGCAACTGAGACAAAGATATTATACCTACTCAATATAATACTCGGATCCGGCTTAAACCAAAGCCGACCAGTATCATCTGCCCGAAAACTGACACGTGCGTAAACGCACGTGCATTTTCCGAACCCTGCCATAAAACCATACGGCCTCTACAACGTTTCGCCCGAACTTGGGAAAATGTCTGTGGGGGACTCTAATGACTCGTCAGCACCCTGGCAGTGGGTTTAACCACAAACCGTCAGCGGCACTAGCAATGCATAACGGCTGCCCACGGACTGACCTCAAGGGAGACTGATGAGCGCACTCAAGGATGGCCGATGAGCGAACTCATCCAGAAACCCTACTGAGCCTAACAGTGACAATGTATATACAGTCCGGTCCGTTCGTCAATGAGTATCGCATATCTGCCTAGGGGGCTAGCAACGTCAGACCCCCAATAGCAGTATAAGTCGTGTCGGAGTGAAGCCCAATAACACCCTGAGATACTACTGGAGTACCTACCAGTAAATCTCCTGCCACGACCGTAGGCTTTGTGTAATGGCTCTCCTAGACACAGCACGATCTCGCCCCCAATACCGGGAGAGACGAATCCCCTGCCGATCCGCTCACGTGCCTCCATATGGCTCGGGATTGTACCCAAAAGCTACCTGTTTGCACGACTCCTTTGAGCCGTGGTAGGGTAGAAATCAAAGCACAGTGGGAACTCACACGAGACAAATGACGACCTCAGGTCGATGAACTAACCTGTACACATGTCACCAGGGAACTGCTATCTGACGATAGATATAATACTAACTAGCAGATTCCCGGCGAGTCCTGTCCGGTGTACTCATAACCCAATGAGCACCTGTATACATCTTAGGTGATCCAACTGACACCAGTGGCTTGTGAGACCGGCCACCGCCCCTCGTCGGGGTCTCGACTGTACACACTAGTCTACTCCGGAGTATCGATGCCCTATCTCGAAACTCCCACGACTAGGGACTACAATTAAGGATATGCATATAAACTACCCAACTCTCACGTATATGATCGCCATCATACTGTTGGTAGAAAAGCAAGATCCTAAGGGCTCTATCAAAGTGTAACATGCAATCAGTCACCTGAACATGTACACGACTGATAAAGGCAAACCAGATAGCATACTATCATTTCGAGTAAGACTGTCCTACCGGGATAGGTCCTCCGCAATCATTGCAATCACGTACCTGCGATCCAATAATTGACTATGAGGGCACTATCTCCAACAACCCTCACCTTCTCCGCTTTGACTATACTAAACTCGTTTGGTGTATGTCCGCTTGGACTCGGGACACTAGCGCCCGCCTAGTCCGTGTTACGTTAGTCGCTACCGATTACGCGATCGACTCAGACGTCGAAACTCCTTCCACGCCTCTTTCACCCTTACCTTTGCCAGCCAACTCCGACGTTGACCGAAATTCTGTTCATACATCCTCACCTTCAGCATCACCAACCTCTTCTTCTGCGATGTCAGGATTTAATCCAAACATCTCTTTGACTCCCCCGGGATTGATTCCACCTCCTATGGATGCGAATAACCCACCACCACCGCTTGTTTTAGCGCCGCAGCGAATCGCACTCCAGGATCGTTTCTATCACATCCGTTCTGCACTTTCCACCTGTCTTTCCCTTCCACCGGCCAATGGGGATAATTTTGAAATTAAGACCCACTTCATTAACATGCTTCCGAAATTTCATGGGCTTGAATCTGAAGATTCCTATATCTTCATCAACAAGTTCCAAAATGTTTGTGCCATGATGAAAACCTCCCAGCTGTCGGACGATGCTATATGGCTATGGGTCATTCCGTTCACTTTGTGCGATCTTGCTGAAAAATGGCTGTATAGCACCGCTTCCCACTCCATAACCAGTTGGGACGAGTTTGTGAAAGCGTTTCTCAAGAAATTCTATCCGAATCATAAAACCGCAAGGATCCGTAACGAAATCAACCAATTCTCTCAGCTTCCTACTGAACCCTTCTGGAAGTGCTTTGACCGGTATAAAGACCTTCTTGTTCAGTGCCCTCACCATGGTATCGAGAAATGGCAACTTTGCCAAACCTTATACGAGGGCCTGAACCCAGCAACCAAGCAGTTGTTGGAAACCATTTGTCAGGGTCACTTCCTATCGAAATCTGACGAGGAAGCGTGGCAATTCTTCGACGACCTTGCGGAACAAACGCTTCAATGGGAGAGCACCAGACCAACTTCTTCTTCTTCCTCCTCCACTTCTTCTGGTCAGTCTAGGGTAGGCATTCACCAACTTGATGTCTCTATTGCGATGAATGCTGAAATGGCTGCAATAACGAGAAAACTTGAAGCGATAGAGAGAAAATTTTCATCTCCTACTCCTGCCCCTGTTCTTCCCCTTCGTACCATTTGTGCTTGTTGTTCCGATCCTTCTCACTTAACCGAAGAGTGTCCTTACAATCCACCATCTCAAGGACAGGATCAGGTTAATGCTGCATTTCAGCAAAGACCGAGAAATGATCCATACTCTTCCACCTACAATCCCGGTTGGAGGAACCACCCCAATTTTACCTGGAATCAGAATCAACATCAATTCCAAGGCAACAATTTCCAGAGGCCCCCTCCTCCGCAACAACAAGCGCAACAACAAACTCAACATCAGTTTCAGCAGCCCTTCCAACCCCAACCTTTTCAAAATCAGACGAACAACTTTGCACCCAACAATTCTTTTCCGCAAAACAACTTTGTTCCGTCAAACAACGATAAGGTTTCCTCGCTAGAACGAAGTCTGGAGGCGTTCGTTAAACAATCGACACAATCCACCGCCAACATCCAGTCGTCTATTCAGTCTTTGGTGCAACACACTGCTGCACACGGGCAAAGCATTAAGACCATTGAAGCCCTGATTGCACAGCTAAATGCGGTGTTAAGCGAGCGAGAAAAGGGGAAGCTTCCATCTCAACCACTCCTAAATCCCGGTCACCCACATAATGTACATGTTGCTCTTGAACAACAGAACCATAATGTGAGTGCCGTGACCACATTGAGATCTGGAAGGATGCTGCACAACAACATCGGCACAACAATTGAGGATAATGACACCCTGGCCGCTTCTTCTTCTTCTTCTTCTTCTTCGTCTTCTGAGCCTATTCTCCATTCGTCAAAAGGTTCTTCTTCTTCTGCTGCTGCTCTGAACGGACCCACTTCTCACTCCACGAAAACACCAGCTCTAGGATCCGTTCCAACTCCACAATCTCCTCCACAAGCATTAGGCTCAACCAATTTTAAAAACGTTCCATTTCCAAACCGGTTGAGGTCCAATAAACAAAATCCACAAATGGAGAAGATTCTGTAGTTGTTTAAGCAGGTTAACATCAACATTCCCCTTTTAGATGCTGTCCAACAAGTCCCGTCCTACGTGAAAATCTTAAAGGACTTGTGCACGAAAAAGAGGAAATCTCAGGTACCCAAGAAAGTTTTCCTGGCTAGTGCTGTGAGTGATGCTATTACCCAATCTTTACCCCAAAAACGGAAGGACCCTGGCTGTCCTACGATTTCTATTACCATTGGGGATAAGAACATCAACCGCGCACTATTAGATCTTGGTGCCAGTGTTAACCTGCTTCCGTACTCAGTATATGAGCAACTAGGTGTAGGAGAGCTGAAACCCACACACTGCACTCTCCAAATGGCCGACCGATCGATCACCCATCCTAGGGGTGAGCTAGAGGATGTGTTAATCAAGGTTGGGGACTTCATATTCCCCGTTGACTTCATTGTTTTGGACACACAGCCTGTAGCTAACCCCCGGAATCAAATTCCGGTGATACTCGGTCGCCCATTCCTTGCAACCTCAAATCCTGTGATCAATTGTCGAAATGGTTCGATGAACCTATCTTTTGGAAACATGACAATTGAACTCAACATTTTTAGGTTGGGGAATCAGCCCACCGAACCTAATGCGCATATACTATACGTTTGCTCAATCCATGAGATCACCCCAGAAGAGTGTGAATTCGAGGAGTTTCTGTTCGATCACGATAACCTTAACGCCACTAGTGCGTTCCTCTTCGAACCTGCTGCTGTTTCTGCGCCCAACAATGACTATGAGTGTTTCACTTTCTCGAACGATCTTAGCCACTCACCACCCGAGTTTGAATCCTTTGAATTTTCGGATGAGTTACCTGAACCATCCAACTCGGTCGCTTACACTCGTTTTGAACCTTTGCTGGAATCCTTTGAGTTCGAGACCTTTTCACCAATCTTGCCTTCAATCGTTTCACCTCCAACGCTCAAACTCAAGCCTTTGCCGTCTCACCTTAAGTACGCTTACTTGGGTGAGAACGAGACCCTCCATGTTATCATCTCGGCTTCTCTAGCTCCAGAGCAAGAGAAAGCCCTTCTTGCGGTCTTGCACAGCAATAGGCAAGCTTTTGGCTGGTCCATGGCGGACATCAAGGGGATTAGTCCCATGATCGTTGAACATCACATTCATCTGATGGATGATGCCAAACCAGCCAGGGATCCACAAAGACGACTCAACCCAGTCATGAAGGAGGCTGTGAAAAAGGAAATCGTAAAGTGTCTGGATAGTGGTATCATTTACCCTATCTCTGATAGCCAGTGGGTTAGCCCCATTCACGTTGTCCCCAAGAAATCAGGCATAACGGTCATCACTAACGAGGGCGAATGAGTTAATCCCTTCTCGCACACAAACTGGGTGGCGAGTATGCATCGATTACAGAAAACTCAACGCCGCAACGCGGAAGGACCACTTTCCGCTACCTTTTATTGACCAAATGCTTGAACGATTGGCCGGGCATGAGTACTACTGATTTCTTGATGGCTACTCCGGCTATAATCAGATTCCCATCGCTGAAAAAGACCAGGACAAGACCACATTCACTTGTCCTTTCGGCACGTTTGCATATCGTCGCATGCCCTTTGGGTTATGCAATGCGCCCGCTACCTTCCAGCGGTGTATGATGGGAATCTTCTCAGACATGGTGGAAAAATTCCTGGAGATCTTCATGGACGATTTCTCCATCTTCGGCGATTCCTTTAACGAGTGTTTGCTGCATCTCAACGCTGTCCTTACCCGATATAAGGACAAGAACCTCACTTTGAATTGGGAGAAGTGCCACTTCATGGTGCGCGAAGGTATTGTCTTAGAACATATCATTTCGCAAAATGGCATAGAGGTTGACAAAGAAAAGATTGAGGTCATTTCCAATCTCCCTCCTCCCAGATGCGTCAGAGACATCCGAGCCTTCCTTGGCCATGCCGGTTTCTATAGACGGTTCATCAAGGACTTTAGCAAGATTGCTAGGCCCTTGACTCTTCTACTGGCCAAGGACACGCCATTCGACTTCAACTCGAGCTGTGTGACTGCGTTCGAGTCATTAAAAAGCTCACTCACTTCTGCTCCCGTTCTTTCTTCACCTGACTGGACGCACCCATTTGAGATTATGTGCGATGCATCCGACTTTGCCATTGGTGCTGTCCTTGGACAACACATCAACAAGATGCCGCACGTAATCTATTATGCTAGCCGAACCCTGAACGACGCCCAACTTAATTATACAACAACTGAGAAGTAATTCTTAGCTGTTGTATTTGCTTTAGAAAAGTTCAGGCCCTACCTCATCGGCTCTCCAGTCATTGTCTACACAGACCATTCTGCTCTGCGCCATCTTTTTGCGAAGAAAGATGCAAAATCCCGGCTAATACGTTGGATCCTCTTGCTTCAAGAGTTTGACCTTGTCATCAAGGACAAAAGAGGATGTGAGAACATAGTCGCCGACCATCTCTCACGACTTCCTTCTTCGCCGTCGCTTCAAATTCCGATCAACGACGTTTTCCCGGATGAACAGCTCTTGACAGTATCTTGCGAACCCTGGTTCGCAGATATTGTGAACTATTTGGCCACGGGATTACTACCGACTGAATGGTCAAGTCAGGACAGACTTCGTTTCTTATCCCAAGTAAAACACTTTTACTGGGACGAACCATATCTGTTCAAGTACTGTCCCGACCAGATTATTCGTCGGTGTGTCCCTGACGATGAATTCAAGAGTGTGCTGTCGTTTTGCCATGATCAAGCATGTGGAGGGCATTTTGGCCCCAGAAAGACAGCTGAGAAGATCTTGCAGTGTGGTTTCTACTGGCCACAACTCTTCAAAGACGCTAATGACTACTACAAGACTTTCTCCCGGTGCCAACACTTAGGCCGGATATCCAGGAGGAACGAGATGCCGCTCCAACCAATCTTGGTTGTGGAGATTTTCGACGTTTGGGGGATAGATTTCATGGGGCCGTTTCCCAGCTCTTTTGGGAACTTGTACATCCTTCTCGCTGTTGATTACGTCTCTAAGTGGGTCGAGGCTGTGCCCAGCCGGACTAAGGTTTCTTAAAGAAAACATTTTCTCCCGGTTTGGGCACCCCCGAGCGATCATTAGTGACAATGGAACTCATTTCTGCAATAAGACTTTCGAGGCCTTGATGCGGAAGTATTCCATTAATCATAAGCTATCTACGCCCTACCACCCCCAAACCTGTGGGCAAGCCGAAGTTTCAAATCGGCAAATCAAGCAGATACTGGAGAAGACGGTTTCCAAGAACCGTAAATATTGGTCGTTAAAACTCACTGATGCCCTTTGGGCATTTCGAACTGCTTATAAGACCGATCTTGGCATGTCTCCCTATCGGCTTGTGTACGGAAAGGCTTGCCACCTCCCTGTGGAAATAGAGCATCGCGCATTTTGGGCGATAAAGGAGCTGAATCTGTCTCTCGAAGATGCGGGCAGCCATCGAAAGCTGCAGCTAAACGAATTGAGCGAGCGTAGGGATGAGGCTTACGAAAACGCGGTTGTCGTTAAGAACCGAACGAAGGTGTTTCACGATAAACACCTTTTGCGCAAAACTTTCGTACCTGGTCAACAGGTACTGCTTTACGACACCCGGCTACACTTCCATCCAGGAAAGCTCAGATCTCGCTGGAAAGGGCCGTATTTTGTGCGGAATGTGTATCCGCAGGGCGCTGTGGATTTGGAGAATCCAAAGGACGGTTCATTTTTCAAAGTAAACGGACACCGACTTAAACCGTACCTTAGCGCCGAACCAACAGAGGAGCTCCTGGTCTTACAGGAGCCGGTATACCCTGCATAATCTTCCTCTGCCTACCACCAAACTTCGGTTATCCAGCCAAGAACAGTAGACACTGTTCCAAATAAGTTTGGGGGTATGTATATACCATTTTGTATATATTTGTGGATATTCTTTTCCATTTTTACTATTTTCTTTTCTTTTCTTTAAAAACAAAACAAAAAATTGTGTATATCGAACCGACAATTTTAACCCTTCAAATGATCTCTTCATGCAATGACAGTGAGGACACTGTCCAGTTTAAGTTTGGGGGTACGCTTGGTATGCACTTCTAACCTTCGCATTCATATGTATATTTTTCATCTGCATTCTAAAATCCATAAAATCCATAAAAATCAGAAAATTTTCTAAAAACATAAAAACTTTTCTGTCAAGTTAGCTAGTGGGAGAACTCTGATTCAATATTTCGACGGTTTTGTATGATAAGTTAAGAATAACTAAATCTTATTTTTAGATTTTGAAAACCTGAAAGATAACTCTCCTTTGAAGTTAACTATAGCCGATATACGTCTTTACATCACACTACACGTGTCGTGAGTTTTGGAAATTAGATGACAAGTCTTTTTATGTCTAAAAACTTTTAAATGGATAAATGATTTTCTGAGGATCAAATAGGTTTGTTCTGAAATAAGTAATATCAAGAATAGTTTATAAAGTGAAGCGAATATGAAGGAATGTTATTGATGCCTTAATTGGTACTAAGTCTGAAAGATAACTCATCTGGAACTTGATTGGAATGATTACACGCCGAACCCACTAAACACGTCTTTTATCCAAAAAAATAATTGAACTGCCGGTTATATCTCCGTTCGTATTGAATCATCATGATTTTCACACTAAATTGTCTTTTATTTTTAGACCTAGGTAACTTGAGTAATTAAGTCCGCTGGGGTGTCTCTACACCTAATGTCCTAAAACCAACTGGTTTGGGTGCATTGGCCCAAAGCTCGTTAAGAAGCCTAGAAATTCCAGATTAAAACAAAGTCAAGCAAATGTTCTCTCCGAGTTAAAATTCCTAACGGTTCTTTGTGTGAGAATAATCTTGACAAAAGACAGGTTTTTATTAAAAAAATATTTCTAGCGGAGATATGAAGGTTTTATATATGATAAAGACTATTGCATGTTCACAGAGGTGTGTATGAAATAAAAACAAGAAAAATGTGGAGTGAAAAATAAGACCTAGTTTCCTGTTAAGGAAGATAGAAATTCTGAAATTGAAACCTTACTGGAAAACGAAACTTGAAAAATACTTAACTCTTTATAAAACTTATGTGATCCTTTTAAAATTGTTATCTGGGCTTTATTGTGTGACATGATGACTTTAACCGATCCTTCTCGAACTTAACGACACTATTTGCACTGCACGTAAAGACATATAAAATCTTAAGTTAAATAAGAAGCGAGGTGTGAAAAATAAAGGTTCGATAGTCTAGACTTAGGATAATAGAATTGTTATTTTCTGAAACAAAACCTTAGAGTTTGGATCATAGTTATTTTGCAAAACTAGCTTGACCGGATTTTGTGGGTAGTATCCGCTGAAAACCCTCAGGAGACAACACTCCTCCTACTAGGGACACCTAGGGGTTTAACGGCTTGTTGCACATGCTCAGTGCAATCGCGTTCCCTGCGAAAGTGAGGTTAGGAATTTTTGTGAATAAATTGGCTTTGCTCGGGACGAGCAAATGATAAGTTTGGGGATATTTGTTCATATCAGATTTTTGCATTTTTATACCGCCCAATTTTTATCACATTGCTTATCGGTAGATACTCTTGAGCCGTGTTTGCAAGTTAAATTGCAGGATACAAGTTCTCAGCTCTAAACAGTGAAATTCATGGAAAAGCACGACAAATTCCGGATTACTGCCAACCACAGATAAAACACGGGTCTCCGCTCTATATCCGTATGTTGCCGCACACCAGTTTAAGGGACAAAATGGCAAATCGATGTCATTTTCATGCACAAAGCTCAAGGTCAACACAAGATCCAACATATCTACGCGGAGCTCAAGGAAATCATGGCAAAAGATCCACATCACATCACCTTTTGTTCTGATGAAATTCTGGAAATATTGTGAAAAGATTCTGAGAAACAACATATACCATACTGAAGAGTACTAAAACCAGGGAAAACCACAAAATTTCATGACCTAAGTCTCCTAAAGGGCCGCGGTTCCGCGGCATGAGCATGCTTAGGCCGCGGAACCGCGGCCGTACGGCCTCGACAGAATGTCATCTTTTGGGGGCAGATTGGTAATTTTATGTGAGGACAGATTATTGCCCTAGGTTTTCAGTTTCCTGCCTATAAATAGCCCAGAACAATGCCAAGTGAAGGGTGCTTATTTCTTGTATTTAGATTTTAGGATATATATTGTTGTTCTTCTTCCTCTTCTTATCTCTTCTCCATTAAAACCTTGTAGTGAGCTTTTGTGAGTGAAGTGATGAATAAAAGATTTCTTTTTGTTATCATGCTTGTCTTGTTATGATTGTTAATTATAATTGCTTGTATTTTTCATTTGCTAATCTAGTTGTTGTTATTTGTTGTTTGTTTCTTTCTTGTTCTCTTTTTCTTTATCCTTAAACAACAATGATGCTTAAGCTTGATCCTTGCCAAAGTGAGGTCTCAAATAGCTAGTTGTAATCTTCTAACCTCTTTCTTTCTATCTTCCTCCTTTGTTTTATTTTCCTTTTTCTTGTAATGGGTGAGTAGTTTTCTCACTTGTTAGGATAGGATAAGGAAAGTTTGAGAGAAGGAAATCTCTCTCACTCTTTTCTTACCCAACATCTTAATTCGGACTCCCGTTAATTGAATCACAATCCGCTCCCTACGGCACCCTATCCTACATGATAGCGGTGATTCCTTAGTGAGACCGGTTGTGGTTGAATTAACCGGAGGTTAAGGCTAAGAGCCAAGAACGGACGGACAAGCACCAAAAGGAAGAACTTAAGCGTTGGAAAGCCTAGCTTATACTCGCAAGTTCCTTCATAGTCGTGCTAATCCCCGTTGTTGCCGATTACCGTAACACCGATATTAAGAGTGGCAACGAAAGAAGTGAGCGACTCCTAACTCAAACTAACCTAATCCTAACCCTAACAAGCTCTCTTTTTATATCATTTTAGCACATAGTTAATCTAAAAACAAACCTGGACATTTGGATTTAACTCGTTAAAGCACATAGAAAAAGATTCCCATCTCCCTGCGGACGACCCGTACTCAACCGGCTAGCTACATGCGAAACCGTCTTGATTACGGTAATTAACTAAGCACGCAAAAACTCTACCAATCATGAGCCGCTTTCGTCAAACGATCCACGATCACCCAAATGGAGTCATACCCTCGCCTAGTCCTGGGTAGACCCACAACGAAATCCATCGAAATCTGTTCCCATTTCCACTCCGGAATGGGTAACGGCTGTAGCTCTCCTGCTGGCCTCTGGTGCTCGGCCTTGACTTGCTGACAAGTCAGGCATCTCGATACGAAGTCTGCGATGTCCCTCTTCATTCCGTCCCACCAGTAGACCTCTCTCATATCTTGGTACATCTTGGTGGAACCGGGATGGACACTGTACACTGATCGGTGTGCCTCCTCAAGAATATCGTGCCGCAGTCCCTCAGCATCTGGTACGCACAGTCTAGATCCAAATCGTAATATCCCATGATCATCGATCACGAACTCAGAGAATCTGCCATGTCCAATCTGTGCCATGGTCTCTGAACAACGGTCATCACTGCACTGTGCCTCCTGTATACGGTCACGCAACCGTGGACGTGCACGAACATGCGCAAGCTGTCCCCCGATCTGTGTGAACTCGAACTGTACTCGGCTGTCGCATAAAGTCTGCCAATCTACCGACGACTGCCTCTGTACTGCGCTCAAACAAGATAGACTACCCTCGGGCCTCCTACTCAAAGCATCGGCTACCACATTAGCCTTGCCCGGGTGATATAAGATCTCGCAGTCGTAGTCCTTCACTAGTTCCATCCAACGGCGCTGTCGGAGATTAAGGTCCTGCTGCTGAAATATATACTTTAATCTCTTGTGATCAGTGAATATCTGGCACGACTCGCCGTAAAGGTATTGTCGCCAGATCTTAAGTGCAAAGACCACTGCAGCCATCTCCAAATCGTGAGTGGGGTAGTTCTGTTCATGTTTCTTCAATTGCCGTGAAGCATATGCGATCACCCTGTCATGCTGCATCAATACGCACCCTAGCCCCACTCGTGAAGCGTCACAATAGACCACAAAACCGCCTGATCCTGAAGACAATGATAACACCGGCGCCGTAGTCAAATAAGTCCGTAGCTGCTGAAAACTGTGCTCGCACTCCTCCGTCCAATCAAAAAGAACTCTCTTCCGGGTCAATCCGGTCAAGGGTGCAGCAATACGGGAGAAATCCTGTACAAATCGCCTGTAGTAGCCGGCCAGTCCTAGAAAGCTGCGTATCTCAGTAACGGACGTAGGTCTGGGCCAACTTTGAACGGCCTCGATCTTTCTCGGGTCCATACATATACCATCCCATGTAATCACGTGACCCAAGAAGTCTACGCTATCCAGCCAGAACGCGCACTTGGAGAATTTTGCAAAAAGCTGGTGCTCCCTCAAGGTCTGCAGTGTGATCCGCAGGTGCTGCTCGTGCTGCTCTCTACACCGGGAATACACCAAGATATCGTCAATGAATACGATGATGAACAAGTCAAGGTACGGCCTGAATATACGGTTCATCAAGTCCATGAATGCTGCTGGCGCATTGGTGAGTCCGAACGACATCACCAAAAACTCATAATGGTCGTAGCGTGTGCGGAAAGCTGTCCTCGGTATATCCTCCTGTCGAACCCGCAGCTGATGGTATCCTGATCGCAAGTCGATCCTCGAAAAATATCCTGCCCCCTGAAGCTGGTCGAACAAATCTTCGATGCGTGGCAACGAATATCTGTTCCGCACGGTCATCCTGTTCAGCTGGCGGTAGTCGACATACAAACGTAAACTTCCGTCCTTCTTCTTGACAAACAGGACCGGAGCACCCCAAGGAGAAACACCGGGTCGAATAAGTCCCTTATCCATCAAATCCTGCAACTGACTCTTCAACTCACAAAACTCCGCCGGGGCCATCCGGTAAGGCGGTATAGAAATAGGCCCCGTGCCTGGAATCAAATCAACACAGAAGGCAATGTCGCGCTCAGGCGGTAGCCCAGGAAGCTCGTCAGGGAAAACATCAGGGAACTCGCGAACAATCGAAACCTGGTCCAAAGGAACATCTGTAGCTCTAGTATCGCAAACATAGCTAGAAATCCCTGACATCCCTTCCTCAAAAGCTGTCCAGCGCGAAGAGAAGAAATCAATCTGTGAGGGGCGGCACCACGGTCCCCCTGCACAACAAAAGCCGACTCGCCGGGAAAACAAAATCTAACTGTCTTCTCGCGGCAGTCCACAGACGCATAGCATGTGGCTAACCAATCCATGCCCAACAGAACGCCGAAGTCCAACATCTCAAGAAGGATCAAGTCGACAGGCAACTCTCTCTCGCCAATACGGACAACACAGGATCGGAACACGTGCCTAGCCACAAACGACTCTCCCACGGGAGTGGTCACAACAAGCGGCTGATCAAGCAACCCAGACTCTCTACCCAAACTCGGCACAAAATGTGTGGAGACATACGAGTTCGTAGATCCGGGATCGAACAACACGTGTGCGTCAACAGAACATACCGATAGGGTACCTGAGACCACCGCATTGGACGCCTGCGCGTCCTGATGCGTCAACGCGAAAACCCGTGCCTGTCCTCCACCTGCGACTGGCGGTCCCCTACTAGCAACTGGCTGCACTCAGCCGGTAGCTGGCTGTCCTCGGCCTCGGCCACCTCGTCCTCTAGGAACAAACCCTCCACGACCACGGCCTCTCTGTGCGTGGGTCTGACACGGAGCAACTGTGGGTACAATAGGCAACGCCCTATGGGGTGGGGAAGGTGGAAGTGTGACATGCGGCACTGCTGGCTCCCTCTGGCGTGTCTCGGTACAATCTCTGATGAGGTGATGGAGACTACCACATCCAAAGCATCCACGGGACGACTGCTGGCCCTCCTGGGGATAAGAGCTAAACATCTGACCTCGCCCCGAGTCTCTGCCACCTGTACTGCGTCTAAATGGATGTCTATGTGCTGATGTATCAGTACGAACTCTCTTCGGCCCTGGAACTACCGAAGTCTCTGAAAGGCGCTCCTCGACTAGTAGGGCTGCGTCTACAGCAGCTGCATATGTCTCGTAATGCTGTGCGCTGATCGCAAGGAACAGTGGTGTAAGCAAGTCTCGGACAAATCTCTTGACTCGCATCTCCTCAGTAGCCACTAGGTACAGAGCATAAACTGATAGCTCGGTGAACAGCACATCGTACTCTGCCACTGTCATCTCTGGCGTCTGGCGTAAGGACTCAAATCTGCGTGCTCGGGCATCCCTAACACTCTGGGGAAGGAAGCGGGCAAGGAACACCGTCACGAACTCTGTCCAGGTCATCGGAGGAAGACCTGCTGCTCTACCCTTCTCGACCGATTCACACCATTTCTGTGCAATTCCTTCCAGGCGAAAGCTCACGAACTCTACCCATCTCGCATCTGAGCATCTAAGGGAACGGCATATCCGGGCCATCCTATCAATGAAAGATTGTGGGTCCTCAGTTGCATTGGTTCCTGTGAAGACCGGAGGCTTTAGCCTCATGAAATCTGATAGCGATACTGCAATCACCTCCGTAGCTGCAGGGGCAACGGCCTGTACTGTAGGCACCATCGCGGTCCCCGTGACTGGTGGAGCTACCTCTGGTCGCTGCGCTCAAAGCGTCTCAACTAGCGATCCTATCATCTGGCGCATCTCCTGCATGCTGGATCCCACCGTCTGGCGCATCTCCTGCATACCAGCCCCTTGCGTGGCGATCTGATCTGTCATAAGAGGAACAGTCTGCTCGGGTACAACGGGTACACTGCCCGGATCAGTCCTCGTCTCGGACGAGTCAACACGAATCTCGACTCTCGCAGCCGCTCTCTGCGCCCTCGTAGTCTTTGGCGGCATAATGGCTGAAAGGAAAGGTAGGATTCGATGAGGATACGGAAATCGAATCACGAGAATATATATATATAATCAAGAAGGAATTTCAATTAATAAGTCCTAAGGTCGCTTAGGTGGAGTACCGCGTCGTGAGTATGCCGCGGAACATACACACGCTACACCACTCTGCTTCAGCTACCTACTTCATCATACCAGGGTCATCCTACACTCCGAAGGTAAAACCTACGCTCTGATACCAACTTTGTCACGACCCAAAGTTCGGCCTGTGACCGGCACTTAACCACGTAACGTCTACAGGCGTAACGCGACTAAGTAAGCCGAAACCCAGAAATCAAAACCATTTGAAATATAGAGTGTTAAAACATTTTAGTAGAAACTTTTGTATAATGTTTAGAAAACCTTAAGTAATTTAGTAGAAATCCTTTTTAGTTCAAGGGTCATTTTTGTTGGAGATAGTGCCCTCAGAGTCAATTATTGGATCACAGGCACGTGATTGCAATGATTGAGGGAGGACCTATCCCGGTATGACAGTCTTACTCGAGATGATAGTATGGTATCTGGTTTATATTTATCATCGTGTACTTCTTTAGGTGACTCTACGAGTCGCTATTACACGTTGATAGAGCCCCTAGGATTCTTGCTTGACTACCAGCAGTATGAGGGCGATCATATACGTGAGAGCTGGAGTCTATAAGCACATCCTTAAAAGGTCCCTAGTCGTGGGAGTTTCGAGACAGGGCATCGATACTCCGGAGTAGACTAGTGTATACAGTCGAGACCCCGACTAAACACATTCTAAAGTGTTACAAATGCGGGCATCCTTAAAAGGTCCCTAGCGGTGGCCGGTCTCACAAGCCACTGGTGTCAGTTGGTTCACCTAAGATGTATACAGGTGCTCATTGGGTTATGAGTACACCGGAAAGGACTCGCCGGGAACCTGCTAGTTGGGTTTATACCAGACGTCAGATAGCAGTTCCCTGGTGACATGTGTACAGTTTAGTTCATCGACCTGGGATCGTCATTTGTCTCGTGTGAGTTCCCACTGTGCTTTGATTACTACCCTACCACGGCTCAAAGGAGTCGTGCAAACAGGTTTTAGTTGGGTACAGTCCCGAGCCACATGGAGGCAGTGAGCGGATCTGCAGGGGTTCGTCTCTCCCGGTATTGGGGGTGAGGTCGCGCTGTGTCGAGGAGAGCCAGAACATGAAAAGTCCTTGGCCAAGGCAGGAGATTTGCTGGTAGGTATTCCAGTAGTATCTCAGGGTGTTCTGGGCTACACTCCGACACGACTTGTACCGCTTTTGGGGGTCTGACTTTTACCAACCCCCTAGGCCCGCCATGCGATGCTCATAGACGAACGGACCGGACTGTACGAATATTGTCACTGACAGGCTCGGTAGGGTGTCAGGATGAGTTCACTCATCGATGTCCCTTTTAGTCAGTATCTGGTAGCCCGTTACGTATTGGCTTATACCTCTGACGTGCTAGTGGTTAAATCCATAGCCATAGTATTAACGAGTCTTTAGAGTCCACCGCACTCAGTTACTCAGGTTTCGGGCGAAACGCTGTAGAGGCCGTATGGAGATATGGCAGGGTTCGATCAGATACGTGCGGTATTGCACGGATCGTGATCGGACAGATTTTACTAGCCGGCTTTGGCTTAAGCCGGATTCTAGTTTTAGATAGTGTAGTTTTGTCTCTTTGCATTTGTGTTCAGTGGGAATACAAATGCGGGCATGTATTTGCAGTAGCGGGGTTTTCCTGTAATTTATTACGGGATCAGTTTTCTGAAGTTGCCAGTTTGCATTCCGTTCCGGCCGGTTTTCTTTCGTTCCTTCACGGCCGGACTTTCTGATGGAGGGGGTTAATTGCAAGTTTGCAATTAACTTTTTTGATGAAGGGTTTCATGCATATATGTGGCTTCCTCATCATGAGATTCCTTTTGAATCAATTCATTGCATTTAATGTGATGGTTTAGTGAGTGGATTGAAAAGGTATATGGTTGTGACCTTTTTGATTTTAGATTATTGTTTTTATTCTCTTGGATTGTTTTTTTCCTTTTTCCTCCACCAAGATTTGGGCCGGCCACTATTCCAGGGAGAGGAGAGATTGATTTTTAGGGTGTGGTGATTTATTTTCATATCATGCATTGAAAAATTGAGGGGAGTCCAAGCTAATTTAAAAGGAGCTCATTCTTTTCACAGCAAGGGATTTATGCATGCTCCATTTTTTTCTAGCAAGCATCCATGAAATTCTTGTGTACTAATTCCTCCATAAATGGCAACCTCTTAAACCCCAAAGAGACATGGCTACTACACTATTCTACAGCATCCCTTGGACACGTCGGCTAGCCAACTTCGCGCCCGAGTTGCCTCGGTCAAGAGGTGGGAGCCCGTAAAAGATTCCGGCTACGTGGTGCCTTTCCGACGAGCGAGAAGGTGACGAACATTCCGCAGGAGATCGGAGTGGAGACGAAGACCGAAGGACACGGATCGCTTGGTATACTTCTCTACTCTTTTCTATTTTGCTAGTTAGCTAGGTTAATGGCCCGATCCGGGTGAAAAGTGCGCGGTGGTGCCGGTTGCAAGTTTTTGTTTCCGCGTTTCCGGCGTCGGTTCGACGGCCGGGGCGCCCCCGCGGGCTTACAATTTTTAATAATTTTGGCAACATTTCCTTTATAAAAATTTGTCCCGTATTCGGGTAAAAGACAAGATATAAGTAAAATGACATGTGAAATAAATAGAGCATCCCAAACGGGAGAATCACGCCCAACGGCGGAACAATCACCACAATATAATATACGACGCCGTAGCGAAGAATGAGCAGTAAAATGAAAACAAATATCATAAAAGATAAGACTGCATAAATAAAGTCGGCTCACAACGAGCTCGACACCAGAGTACAAAATAATATACATCGTCCTCACAACTGGTCTCTAAGTCAATACATGAAAGTAGATGGAGAGTACTAGATACATCAATGTACAACTGAAAAGTAAATAGATACCGCACAAAACCCACCTAATAGCAAAAGGTCTAGCACGCCTCAGCAGTGGTATCTGTGTCAAAAGATGCGATACACAGCAAACCAATTTGACACGTATCGTACATGTCGCGCAAGTCCCGCTACGCTAAAAATAGGTAAATGGTCCCAGATTCAATCTGGAGCAAAAACAAGTAAAGCAGACAAGGCCAAATCTATCACAATACCTACAGACACCTATCTAACCTAAAACCAACACAAACCTACACTATTGGGCCGGCGGCGTAGGGGGGTGGGCCGGCCAAATTCCGGTGGCATGGGTCCAGGTTGCTACACTATGGTCCTAACACAGTTTATATCCTAATGTATATGTTTGCTTACTAAAAAGGTTACCCTAATAACAGCAGATTTCAAATATCCATAAGGGTTTAGTTTAAGCACCAAGTGTGCAACACTAGGGTATTTTAAGGATCTGGGTCAATTAATCAGGAAACAAGTGATACCAACAGCATAACTTAGGGTAAATCTAACTACAAACACCCTGAAACTCCCTGTTCTCCAACAAAATTACCCAAGTTAACATCAAAGTCCACCAAAACACAATAACTTGGCTGAACAACCCAGATTCTATCCAAGGTAAGAACCCAAAAAGTAAACAATACCAATCTCAGGACAATCTCCATAAACACCCACATACACAGAACACACACACTCAGATCAACAGGGGGCCGGCGTCGCCGGTCCGGCAAGAGGAGGCCGCCGGTCTACCTCCGGTGGGAGGGGCTCGAACTCCATCACAACACCCAAAAAACCCTGCACACTATTCTGAAGTTGTTTGCTAAGCTAGGAAAGGGCCAGAAATGTAGCAGATCCTAATATCCTATGATATGTGTCAAAAACCGTATTTTAACGTTTCAAGTTAGCGATTTAAGGCTATCTAGCTAAATCTAGCGACACTACTAGGCTAAAACAGAATAAATAACACCTGATAGGGTTGATTAAGCGATAACAACTATAACTTAGCTTAACCACCTCCTAAAACACAAATCTAGCACTAATACTCAATTTAAACACTAATTAAGCTAAACCGACACACAATCTAGCAAAACATGGAAAAAGGAGCTCAGAGGTTATACCTCACTCGACCCTACGATGCAGGGTAAGGAGAAGAAGAGGAGGGGAGGAAGGTGCTACTGCTTGCTTCTCATGCTGTTGTTGTTGCTGCTCCTGATGCTGTTGCTGTTGATGTTGTTGTTGTTGTTGTTGATGTTGCTGGAGTTGATGCTGGTGCTGCCTCAGCTGCTGCTACGTATGCTGCTGCTGCTACATGGAGCTGCTGCTGCTGAGTGTTGCTGCTGCTTGCACTGCTGCTGATGTTGCCTTGGTGTTGTTGTTGTATGTTGCTGCTGCTGTGCATGCAGCTGTTGTTGCTTCAGCTGCTGATGCAGTGGCTGCAGCTGTGTGTGTGAGTGAGAAAGTGAGTGAGTGAGAAATATGAGAGTGTGCAACAAAAGAAATGATACTACAAGAGAGTCAACCCCCATCTCTCTCTTGCCTCATTAAATGCAAGCATGGGCTTGTCATGATGCACTCCCTCTCTCTCTCATTTAATGCAAGCATGGCATTGCCATGATGCATTCTCTCTCTCCCTTTCTCTCTCCCAAGTCAACACAAAAAAGAAATTTAAATCCCATTTCATTTTCAAAAAAAAATACCCTTAATTAAAATCATTTTAACTTAACAAGGGGGGTTAATCTACCATGGTTGCTAAACATGGTTTAACCCAAATTCTAACCCTAGTTTACATGCACAAGTTTGTGCAAGCCTAGGAAAATTCTAGAAAAATATTTATTAATTTTGATAAAATATTTGAAAATCAATTTGGTAAACTTTTTATTAAAAACCACATATTAAAATATAATTAGCCACTAAACACATTCTAAAGTGTTACAATAAATTGATAACCATTCTGATCTTGGTTAGAGTGCACGCAGAGTGTTTCTTTTCTCTCTCTTTTTGGCAGCGACCATGGCCCGACCCTAGACTATGACTCAGTGACCAAGTTAACTGAACCATCTTAAAACACTGGCTTTTGGATTGTCTGAGTTGCATACCTCATTGCCACTCCTACTTTTACCCTTTTCTCCAGAACACCCCGTATTACTACGAACATCCACTTCCATTGGATAAAACCATCGTATGGTTATATACGAACTCGAAGGAACTTGTTCCAGATTCGAGGACGGTTTCCGGTTCTGGAGAAAATGAATAAGACTATTCGGTTGTCTTTTTCCTTTTACCTTCTCTCAGGTTGCGAGTGCTCCTTGGATTAGGATGGTACACCTATTACGCTAATTGGATAGTCTTCATCCAAACCATGGGCAGGTGCCGAAAGGTAGGAAATGAAGAAAACCGATTAGCCCAAGTGAGGTGTACAGAAGATAATAAGTAAAGACAAATAAAGAGATTAGTAAGAGGGCAAAGTAAATTGCGACTGCTATCATTCACGACCAAACCAAGTATTTCATCGCCACTCCTATTTCACCTTTGTATTTCTCCAGAACACTCTGTATCACTACGAAGATCCACAGTTTATTGGATACTCCATCGTATGGTTATATACGAACTCAAAGGGACTTGTTCCAGTTCGGGGATGGATTCTGGTTCAGGAGAAGTAGGAATGCGGTTTATTCAGTTGTCTTTTATCTTTACCTTCTCTCGCATTGCGAGTGCTCCTAGGATTAGGGGAGTACACCCATTATGCTTATTGGATAGTCTTCTTCCAAACCATAGGCTGGTGCCGAACGGTAGGGAAGGAAGAAACCATTTGGCCTAAAGGTGGTGTACAGAAGGTAATGACTAAAAACATATAAAAGGATTTGGAGAGATGGCAAAGAAATATACGATTACAGTTGTGAATCTGATAATGGAAGAGGCATTACTAGGAATACCCGGATACCCTTTCGAAACATTTTCATGTTTCAGTTTCACTATGCGTTGTTAATAGAAAACTGATTTCCCAATTAGATCCTTGCTCTAGGGTATGTATTTACCAGGTATGATTCTCACATCTGTATGGTTTTACAGATGATGAGTGGGAGTAAGTTATTGGGAATTAGGTGATCATCCTCATTATATCGGGATTCGTTGTAATTGGTGATATTTGAGGAAATCGCCTGGGTGATTACCGGACGGCAAATATTTGGTTTTGAATATCCGTTGTTATGCACCAATTTCAAATTGATATATCTGTACGTTTATTTTTATAAAGTGAGATATAACTTTTTGAAATTATGTCCATGACATTTACCTATATCAGTTGATGGTTAGGTAAGGAGTATTCAACAGCGGTGTAATTCTTCATAACCATAATACAGTTTTCAACCTACGACGCACAGGGTTTGAGTTACTCAACTCAGGGAACTTATACAAAGCATTGTATATTGTTCAGTGTCCATTAGGACAGAGGGGTTGGTCCTCGTACTATATTCTGTTTACTTGTGACTTCTCTAGTTTTTAGACAAGTGTTTAGTAGAAATGCAAGGTCTAAGTTTTGAGAAGTTATAGGTATAAGAATAAAGTAGAGAACCAGGTGTTGCAAGTATCAGGATTCTTCAAGGTGATCGAAGATGTAGATACTTGTATTCGGTATTCAGTTGATAGTAATGGTTTTGAGAAACTTGTTTCTCTTTCAGGTTACTCATATCTGGATGCATTCCTAAGTTGAGTAACGCTGATCGGCCTCCTTCCATTTAGTTGACATGCACTGGAGACAGCTGCATGATTTGAATCTGGTTCCAATTAAATCAGTGCCTCTGTTTCTATATTGGATATTGAATAGTTCGTATCTTAACAATGTTAAGGTACGGGGAGTTGTCCGGCTTATGCTTAAAACCAGACTCTGGATAACTCAAGGCGCGTTTTTGTAATGGCTGTTTGTGGGTTAACCCGGGCTATGACGAGGGTTGATTTTCTACCATCTGGAAGATCAATAGTGATATTGTTCTTGACTCGCCACAGTTTTAGTAAAATGGATTTTTTCAGAAAATAGTAGTGGGAGTATGGTAGAAATGGAAGTGATTCCAGAACCGCAAATGATTACTGAAAATTTAATAGGACCTAAAGATTCAATCTGGATTGTCATTCCATTAGCCACTCCGCAGATATGGTGGGTAACCTCAAGCACTCGAGAGGTACTTTGGTATGCTCAAAGACGGTGACAGGGAGGTTCTTGTTTACCCAGACTTGACACTACTGTTGTCCCAGGCTATGAGACCCGGCAGGAGGATGAGTATAGCGTCGTTCTAAACTAGCTTTAGAAGTGCATGTGTATATGACTCTGCCAGAGGGTTGTCGTAGTCAGTGGGAGCAGCGGAAGCATGGTGGACAAGTAGTTTATGTCTATTTATAGACTAAAGCAGATATAGCGGAGATAGATCATCTATTTCTGATGTAATAGTCATAGGTTTGACTTCATCAAAATAGGGGATGGATCTGTTACGAAGGTAGTAGGGTGTGATGTCCTGGTATTTGGATGACATGCACATAGTAGGAAGTGATATTCCTATACTACGATCGGTTATACTTTGGTTGTCACACAGTGGTTTCTCCACATAGGATATGAATATTATATCAGACATTCTGGTTACTAGATCTATGGTTTTAGATCTGGATTTGGGTAGTATCCCAATCTGGGTACTTAGACAGCATTCTAAAGGTATTTAGAATGGAAGACTCCTGGCATGGTGGTGTACCTGCAGGTGATGGAGTCACCCTCTCTAAAAGTGTCTTACAGACTAAAGGGGAGAGGGATGTGCATGATTGGCATATCACTTGCTTAGGCAATTGAGTCAATCATGAGATGTCAAGTACCACACCAGATGTTGTTTTTGCACTAGTTGCAATAAGATGATATTAATCCAATCCTGGAGAAACGTTCGGAAGAAGTTTTAGAACATAAGTGGATGTTCTAGGGATTTGATAACGGCAGCCTCCTTTGGGAGACGGTTATCATTCCAGACTTCCAAGGTGGCCTGGATGACAGAGTGACTGTCAGAGTTATAGTTTTCCCTCTGACGAGGGGCAGTAGTTTGGAGAGGTGGTCCAAGCGGATACTGAGGGAGGCGTGGTGCAGGATACTGATTAAGTTCAGTTGACGATACAGTCTAAGAAGTTTGGATTTGGAGTTCATTTATGAACTAGGTCCCATCATATATCCAGACATATTCTAAGACAGGTATTACTTATTTCGGGAGATGGCTTTCTCCGCGAATTTGAGATAAAGAGAGACATAGAAAGAAACATCAGGGCGGATCCACTCACTGAGGCTATTCCTCGAACGCAATAGTTTCACAAACGGGCTTTGCGAGACTGATCAGTAGAGGAGTTGGGTGTTCGGTATCACACGGGTTGTGAGTATGCGATATCGCAATAATTAGCCTTGAGTGCTAGTGGGAGATTGTTGGATATAGTGCCCTCAAAGTCAATTATTGGATCACAGGCACGTGATTGCAATGATTAGGTGAGGACCTATGCCGGTAGGACGGTCTTACTCAAGATGATAGTATGTTATCTGGTTTATCTTTATCATCGTGTACAGCTTTAGGTGATATTACAGATCACTATTGCGCGTTGATAGAGCCCTTAGGATTATTGCTTGACTACCAGCAGTATGATGGCGATCATATACGTGAAAGTTGGGTAGTCTATAAGCACATCCTTAAAGTGGTCCCTAGTCGTGGGAGTTTCGAGACTGGGCATCGACACTCCATTAGTAGACTAGTGTATACAATCGAGACCCCGACGAGGGGCGGTGGCCGGTCTCACAAGCCATTGGTGTCAGTTGGATCACCTAAGATGTATACAGGTGCTCATTGGGTTATGAGTACACCGGACAGGACTCGCCGGGAACATGCTAGTTGGTATTATACCTGACGTCAGATAGCAGTTCCCTGGTGATATGTGTACAGGTTAGTTCATCGACCTGAGATCGTCATTTGTCTTGTGTGAGTTCCCACTGTGCTTTGATTACCACCCTACCACGGCTCAAAGGAGTCGTGCAAACAGGTTTTAGTTGGGTACAGTCCCGAGCCATATGGAGACAGTGAGCGGATCGGCAGGGGTTTCGTCTCTCCCGGTATTGGGGGTAAGATCGCGCTGTGTCTAGGAGAGCCATTACACGAAGTCCTTGGCCAAGGCAGGAGATTTACTGGTAGGTATTCCAGTAGTATCTCAGGGTGTTCTGGGCTACACTCCGACACGACTTGTACCGCTTTTGGGGGTCTAACTTTTACCAACCCCCTAGGCCCAACATGCGATACTTATAGACGAACAGACCGGACTGTACGGATATTGTCACTGACAGGCTCAGTAGGGTGTCTGGATGAGTTTGCCCATCGACCTCCCTTTTGGTCAATACCCGGTAGCCCGTTACGTACAGCTAGTACCACTGACATGCTAGTGGTTAAATCCACAGCTAAAGTATTGACGAGTCTTTAGAGTCCCCCCACAAACAGTTTCTCAAGTTTTGGGCGAAACGTTGTAGAGGCTGTATGGTATTATGGCAGGGTTCGATCATATACGTGCAGTAGTACACGGATCATGATCGGATGGATCATACTAGTGGGCTTTGGTTTAAGCCAGATCCTAGTATTAGATTTGTTGGATTACTTTAGTCTCATCGCATTTGCATTCAGTCGAAATGCGGATGCAGGTATGTATATACAGGTGAGGGGTATCCTTGTGATCCGTCACAAGTTTACATTAGATGTTGCCATATCTTTTTATTGTTGTAAACATTTGGATTAATGTTTATATGTGGAAATTGTAAGTGGAAATGATCATGAGGAGCATTAAATGTGACATGGACATGGGTAGTGACTCATGGTCTCTTTTCTTGTGCTATGTCAATTTATTTGATTGATTATTATGTTGATATGATGTTTGGAGAAAGAGAGGGCAGCTATGTTAGGCTTGGGGTTGCTCTTGATTTATTGAAGAACTCTCATTTTTTTTCATCTCAACATAATAACAAAAGGCTCTCCACTTTCTTTCTTCTTCTTGCTCACAAGTTCCACCATTGGCATCATCTTCTACCTCCACTCTAACCATATCATGTGTTGAGAATCCTAGAGTGTCAAGAGACAAAGTGATCACACACATTTTCTACTTCACCTTGGACACATCGGCTAGCAAACTTCGTGTCCGAGTTGCTTCGGTTAGAAGCGGGAGCCCGTAAAAGGATTCATAGATGTGGTGCCCTTTCCGACGAGGAGATTGGAGATCGAGCGAGATCGGAGATGCCGCAAGGAGCTAAAGATGATGGCTAAAGATCGAAGGACACGGATCGATCGGTATAGATTTTCTAACCCTCTTTAGATCGCTAGTCTAATGTTAATGGTTCGATCCGGGATTAAAGTCTGCGTTAGCGCCAGTTTCAAGTTTATGAAAAGTTTTTGTTTCCGCATTTTGGCCTCGGATCGACGGCCGGGGCGCTACCGTAGACTTACAGAATATCCAGCACCATATTCGATAAGGAAAGAGCCGAGATCCCTTCACCGGGAGTGACCTCTTTAGCGAAACTGGCAAATGCTACAACCCACTCAGTTTTGTTTTTGATTGCCTTTTTTAGTTCATGCTTTGAATAGTGGTATTTGTGAAATATCCAGCACCTCATTCGATGAGGAAAGAGCCGAGATCCCTTCACCGGGAGTGACCTCTTTAGCGAAACTAGTAAAAGCCTCAAAAACACTCCTTTTCAAAATCACTCGATTCTACAACGATATCAAGTTCATTACGCAAAAGGTTTTCTTAAAAACCTATCGTAGCCCTCTGTCATTTCAGATAAGGACTATTTAGTATTCGTGCTGCGTTCGTTGACCTTGTCAAGGCGTAGTGTGCGTTAGCTGATAAGTGCTTATCTGCAAAGCATGAGATGTGATTGGATTAGGGTAGTCGTACGACCTTGTTGACCTTGTCAAGGGTCATGCGGGTGGGTTTAATTCAATCATGAAATGTACGGGTTGAACTTGACTTGCGATTTATTGTCACGACCCGAAAATATTGTTCATGACCGGCACTTAAACTGTAACACCTTAGAATGTGTTTTGTAGCTAATTATATTTTAATGTGTGGTTTTTAATAAAAAGTTTACCAAATTAAGTTTTAAATATTTTATCCTATTTAATGTGTGTTTTATTAGAATTTTGTTAGGCACACACACACTTGTGCATGACAACTAGGGTTTAGAGATGGGGTTAGACCATGTTAGCAAGCATGATAGATTAACCCATTCTCTTTAAGTTAGTTTTAGGATTTGTTTAAGTGTTTTGGGTTTAATAGTGATGATTGTTTTAAAAATGAAAATGAAATTAAAAAGGGTTTTAAATTGGCTCCATGGTTGACTTTGTGTGAGAGAGGGGGGCATGGGAAGCATGGGTGAGCCATGCCTCATTATGAGGGAAGAGAGAGGGGGGTCTTGGATTGTTCTCTCATTCTCCTCTCATTTCCTCTTACTCTCATTCCCTCACTCTCAAACACACACACACACACACTCTTCAGCCTCAGCAGCAGCCGCCCTAGCAAGCAACAACAACAACAACAACAACAACAATAACAACAGCAGCCCCAGCATGATCATCATCAGCAGCAGCAGTAGCAGGACCAGCAGCAGGAGCAGCAAGCAGCAACAGCAGTAACAGGAACCCCAGCACTTGCAGAAGCTCTTCTCCACCTCTTTACCTGCCTTCTAGGGCTCTTTAGGGTATAACTCTTGAACCCAATTCCCCTTATTGCTTGCTTATGTGTTAATTTGCGTCGGTTTGTGTTAAATTATCGATTTAGTGCTAGATTATGGTGTTTGTCACGACCCGAAAGAGCACGTGACTGGCCCTTGAACCATATGAAGTCTATATGACTCCATCTGATCCAAGTAAGCCAAAAGCCCAGAAATCTAAAACCATTTTTAAGAATAAGTAAAGAAACTGGTTTAAAGAAGTGAAGAAAAACATGTTTGAAATCAAGGTTTTTAAATAACTAAGCCGAATATGCATTTTTAAAAACAGTACAGTCTTTTCTAAAAATTTCGGCAGAGTTTCTTTTGTAAAACTGGCCCCGAATGGGGTATAACAAGGATAACAATATATGCAATGATAAAGGCATCCCCAAGCGGGAGCTAGCTCTTCGTCAATCGACGGTCACCACCACACATGCAACAATAATATACAACGCCAAGTGGCGAGGATCAAATCCAAAAGAAAGCTCAAAAGCAACAAGAAAACCGCAACACTACTAAGCGCGACTCTATGGTCGAATAATACATCACTAGTCTAGGTCTGAAACAATATACGAGTTTTGGTTGATGGATATTCTAGATACAATGAATAATATAAATACAACGGCGGTTCTGATACAAAAGAACCCACCTATCCAAGCAAATCACCCAAAAGGAAGCAGTGTGCCAGAAATGCCGCTATAGAACTGTACGGCAAACCTGCAAGAACTGGGGCACAACGGGGGTGAGTTGCCAACTCGTGAATAGAAAGATATCTACAAGCAGAGATCGAATGCATGACCCAACCTAGGTCAATACGATCAGATATAAAGAAACCTCAATATGAATAAAGCTGAAGCATGCTAAACTGGCAATGTAATCTCTATACGTGAATGTAGTGCCAAGTGCTCGTGCTAGTGCCTCAGGTAATAGTATGTCATGAATATGAGGTATGAATGCATGAAAGCAGAATACATGTAAATGAAGAAACTGTTTTCATAATTTAGTGAGATTTCCCTTGTATTTTTAGTTGAGGTATCATAATGAAATCAGCATAAAACAGTGCCTAGCATCGGCACAAAACGTAATCCCAATATCTCGATATCTCTGTATCACAGTCTCTGTACCTCGAAATCTCGAAATCCCAATGTCTCAATCATAATATCTAGGGCGCCGTCAGTCCAGACCGGCCCCTACCATCCATCTCAAGACCACGACGGTATCCTCCGGATATCCGACGCGTCGGGTAAAATCACCGGTAGGTAGTGCTCCCCTGCCAGGCTCACATCGTCATCACCACGCGCTTCTTGCCCCGGGGCACCTTACCGGGTCCACCATGTACCCGAAACGGTTCATCCGTCTCCTCGAATCGGGTTTCCAAATCCATCAGCAAACTCATGGTGGACGACTCATACATCATGGGAAAACCGCACTTTTCATTTTAAAGAGAGAAAAGAAGTTTATATAAGTTTTGCGGTTTTCCCCCAAATCCAGAAAATCTCATGGAAATCCGAATCCAATCCTCAATAGCATGTAAACAGTGCATACAGGCATAAAAATCCATGAATAATAACATGCATGATGTAACAACTAATAATTACAATGTCTAATCTAGCATATAAGGCAAGTACACTAATATCATGTCTAAATTATTAGCTAACAACCTATGTCGATGCAATAATATTTTCTAAGGTGTACGTGACATGGCAATTACCGATGAAGATGTGTGTGAGCCGGCAAGTAAGTGTACGTGGTACATACGCATCATCGGTAATGGTGCTGGTGTCCTAACAGCATAACATCAATAATGGAGTATGAAACATAATATAAGCATGCGATGCGATGCGAACCACAATAATGAGCGGAAGCTGAATACTAGACGCAACTATAACTAATCTGCATTAATCTAAAATAACCTCTACAATTGGTGCCTTTTGAAATAACACGAATCATGGGGTTTTGAAAATAGGGGCTACGATGTTTTTATGAAAAGATACGTCTTTTGAAATATCCGTAGGATCCCTTGGGCTGTCTTTTAAAATACCCACGATTCGTTAGTTTTTGAAATAGGTAGGAGTCTAATCTAATCTAACAACCATCCTAAACTATACGGCTGAACTAACAAGTAGAGCTACGGGTGAGGAAACCGCCTAACATCTGAGTCGATACATATACATACATGTATATATATTAGTCGGTGATCCCGCCTCAATAATATCATATCCGATACCCTATCAATAATCAGACATCCCAAGTCAAGAGTGCGGATCAATCATCAAAATATAGCTTGTACGTAAATCCGTCGTACGGCATCCCAAATCTGGGTACGGGTCAATATCACATTCATCATACTATTTATCTGGTATCCTCTTTATCAAATGTCATGATCGGGGTACTGATCTACGTTTAGTACAATATTGATACCCTCTATGTATGCATGCAGGTGTAAGAATCACTACGTCAAAAGACCCGCTAAAACATCGTGTCGTATCTCAATACGAACCAAATCACATCACCGATCTCCTGGCCTCAAGCCCAATCTCATCGACTCATCTCAAATCCCAAATACTATCCTCAAATCCAGTATATAAACACATAGTCCCATACCCATGTGTAGATATACGCACAATCATATGCACTCTAATAAATGAAAGAATGAATGCAAGTATGTGTGTAAATGTATGTGTGAGTGCAACCACTACTCTAGGGTTCGCACTAAACTAAACCAATATATTCTTATCATCAAAATATCATTATTACCATCAATAACCCTAAACAACACATAATAAATATTCGTGTGTATACGTATTCGTATACATCACCACGGACTGCGGGGGTGCTATACGCCATCCACCCGACTTCTCCCCACAGATATAAATCTACTCACATTGCTTCTCGTGTGCCAAAGCCGATGTCGCTATCTTCACCTCCTTTGCCTCAACATCACGCGGGGTACCTACAAGTATATCACAATGCTAAAGCACATGAAAATCACATCGGAAACCAAAATAGCACACGCTACCCGCATAGGTAAAAACCTATCGACTCGCATGTAAACACAATCAAAATCCACTTGTCGTTGACGTCCAAACGCCACCCGACAGGAATGAATCACCAAATACCAAAATCCATGCTAAAACAAGTCCCAAATTATACACCAACATAGGAAAATCAACCCAGATTTCACCCTAGATGGAATCAGTCAAAACTAGACATACTCAGGGTCAAAACTAGAGGAAATGGGGGCATGCACAGAAAACGAAGCAATTCCTTAAAATACCTTATTTTAGAATTTTCCATAATTTTTCCCCATTTATCTGTATTTAATTATACCAGAATATTAAAATATTCATTAAAATAATATTAAATTATAAAATTTCCTAAAAATCATATTTTATTATTTTGAAGACGTTACAATCTACCCCCCTTAAAGAAATTCGGTCCCCGAATTTAAATTTAAACCCCCAAATACTAAAATATTTCAATACAAATTCCAAGTCATCGGGGCTCCGAAATCATCTATACATAAAACATCATAGCGCAATGCATGCGCATGAGTACTGAGCAGATAACTCAAAAGCAACACTCCATCAAGCATCCGCAATCATCGGAGTCATGGTAACGACACAATGTCAAATCCAATACAAAATCAATATGATATGGACCAAGACTATACATGTAGACATCCAATCTATACATGTAAATAGCTGATGCAAATGTATGCCAAATCTTTTTAAGTCGCTGTGCGATGCGCGTAACACTGCACAGTGGCGGACGTTTCTCATAAGAAAATAACTATATATGTGTATATATATCCTTTGTTTAATAGGTACGTTCCGCCGTTTTGAAAACAGTTTAGAAGGGTTTCCTTGTTTTTAAAACGTTTCGTGTCATATCGGACACGTAGGTATATACTGAGACTATAGCTCGCTTTTCGGAAATCCCTTCGATAACTATCGATGCATGCAAAATATATCCAGGTACTGCCCACTGACTAGTCCTGCTCAGTATGAAAGCAAATATCCAACATCATAAAAATGTACTGCTCCAAAAGGAATAAATCCCAAAAATCACATAACACCACCCTGTGCGTCTGGTGCGCACGGAAATCAAAATCCATATATGTGCTAAACATGTGCACAAAACAACATCTAGGTGCAACGGGTGTGCACGAAGCATCTGTCATAGGCAACGTGTGCCTGGCAGCCAAAACAGGTGCATCTGACATGCACGAAGAATCTCGATTTAGTGCATCTGGTGTGCCCCAAAATCGTATCTCAAAACATGCGCCCAACATGCGCGAAAATCCAAATCGGTGCATCCATCATGCACGAATGAAAATCTAGACCCTGCGCACTCAATATGCACGGAATCACAAAATCCAATAGCAACGTCGAATATGCGTAAGTCCAGTCAAAAGCACGGAGTGCAAGAATCCACATCAATATCACAATCAAAATCGACATACCGAAAGGCATCAAATCGAAGTCAGGTGCAATCGTAATGCACAAAATATAAATCCGGTGCAACAAAGGCACGAAATATAAATCTGATGCGATAAACGCAAGAAACATAAAACTGGTGCGACAAATGCACGAAGTATAGAACTGGTGCATCCCATGCACAAATACCAAGCAATAACTCAAATACGTAAGCAGCAACACCAAGTGTATCCAGATATGAAGAAAATCATAAACGTGTGCAGCTGCGGGCACAAAACACATATCGATACACTACAAGCACATATAAGCTATACCGAGTGCAAAATCAAAACACTAAAATTACATGAAACTCTGCTGGAAGCGTAAATCAAATCACCAGTATAAAATAGGCATGAAATCGCAATCAACAGCTCAAGAGTAATAACTATGTACAAGGTATAAATACCCAGTAGGTGCAACCATGGTGCACAAAATCAAATATCATGAAACTCAGTCATCAAGACTAAATCATGTGAATAGATCGCCCAAAATACCGAAATCCAAAGCAACGGATACGTGATAATCAAATCACAAAATCACAAATCATAATTACCGTCGTCGGTATACCATCCTTCAGGGTCGAGAAGGTACCGGAACATCCGATGCTAGCTGCGCAAGATATCTACTTGCCTCTTGCTCGCGGCTGGCGTCCTCTGCCTCTGGTTCCTGATCTTTCCTGTAGATTACCAATCTCGCAATCCATCGGCTCATCGGCCCGGTCAGGAGTACTGACAGGAACGATTCCGTTCTGGCACTTTCCTGGTCACCTTTCGGTCAATCCTCACGACCGCTCGTAAGGCAGCGTATCACTGGCGTCGGCCTCTGGCTCTCTGAAAACACGTCACACATCTGATCCTGGGTGCAAACATCATTGCAGCAATGTCCTGGAAGGAATCCTGCTCAAGGTCTCTTCCGATCATGCCTATGCCGATCTGTACAGAGGCTGGCTTCCTGCACAACCTCTTCTCGCTCAAAAACACCTGTGTCCTCAGCACAATATTTTCTCGGAAACTGGTCACATTCCAACGTCTCTGTAAGCATATCAGGTCTCTAGTCTCGACGGGAAGCAATGACAGCTCATCAGTGTCTCACACGAACCTCTTGTTCCAACTGTCTCTATCGTCGTCCACTATGACGTCACGCCAAGCTACTACGCACTGCACTGTTCTCGGCCACGGTCAATCTGAAGTCTCTCGCACGGACTCGAAATCGCATATTCTGTAGCTTCATCATTCTGTAGAGGATGCCAGGCCGAACAGGTCCTCGGGAACACGTCCCAACCATCGGAGGAATACTCATCACTCGTCCGTCCCTGATCAATCTGCAACGCATCTGGGTAAGTTCATTTATCCGAACATGGTCAACTACCTCGTCGACAATGCCGAACTCTGTCCTGCTGGGTGTGCGCAATACGACCACTCCTGGTCTAGGTCTTCTCGTAACGTACTCCAGAAAGGTCCTGTCGAGGTTCCTTTCTCAAATCTCAATCCTGCCGAAATGCCCGAAAGTCATCATCCAATGCTGAAGCTAAAGCTTATTCCGGAACGGCTGCATACCTATCGCGCTTCTCTCTGGAAGATACATCCATATACCACGCCTCGGGGTGCATATCACATCTCTAATGTCAGCGGAGTGGGACGTCATCTCGTCGAAATCTCGTACGAACTCTTTACTCCACCTTGCTCAATGTCGACTGATTCGGACTTAACTCATCATGGCTACACGAACTGCGCTCCGACGGCTACGCTCGCATCTGGAGTCTCCCAAGCAGTGTCCCATCACGATATCCGAAAGATGTCGAACCATCCGATCGACTCGTCAGATCCTCATAATCCCCCAAGAGATCACATCATGGGTACAGTTTAATAGTATCGAGTACATGCCACAGCGTCGGTGGTCCAGCCGTAGAAGGGCAAACCCAAGCCTCACTAATGGCGCCGAGGAACCGCCGCAAACCCGAAGGTTCAAAGGCTTTCACACGGTCATTAAGTCGAGTTAGGGTTTCATTCTTCTAGAGAGTCCATAGAATCACCTGCATGTCTTTCCGTATACTTTAAACTTGGAAAATGGGCTCCTGACATTCGATCGTCTCTATCGACTCTCAACGAACCTGCGTGAAGTCGTCTCTAGCTGGAAACAATCTATCTGATGACCTCGCATCGGTAAACAAACGAACCACCTGTCCTAGTCATTCATCCTCAGATGACTAGCGACTCGCTATCATCTCTCTAAGTATATGCTCACGCTGCAGTAGCTCCAACCATCTGGGCGACATCTCGTCATTTGCAGCAGCAACTGGCTTATTCGCCTGTACGCCGAACAGCGCCTCAATCCTCCAGGAAAGGCAATACATAGGCGGTCATCTCTGAGTCGGTCTGCTCTAGATCTGAGTAAGACTCTCCACACTGGAAATCTTCAACTCATCAGGGCCCGCTCCGGCGCAAAATCGGACGAATCACCTTCGTCTCTCAAATCGGGTAGACTAGCTGTCATCTGTCTCATATCTGCCTGAAAGCTACGGCAATCTCAGCTCGTAAGCTTCGGAAGCGACATCCTGTCAATCTCAGCAACAGCTGGTCCATCTGTCTGCACGGTAGGCGACATCACAATCTCTAAGGTATGCTGTACATCAACAGTCCTCTCTCAACTGGCAGCTCTAACAATGGCCCGATCATCCGGTGCAAGACCAAGCACTCACCTCCACTAGAGGTCACAATCACCAACACTAACTCGAGACGTTCCCATGTCACCAGAAAACACAATGGTCGGCCCTCGTACCAAACGAGCTCACACCGGCCGTAACCCTAGCAGCAGCCCAAACTGCCCTCAAACATGGTGACAGGAACCTCAATCGAGTATCAAGGAGAGCACATCAATGGCAAGAAAGGAAACAACAGATCCAAAGTGGATACATGATCATGGGAAGGAACAGCATCAATAAAGGTATGATCATGAAACTAATAGAATCGGGGATCTCAAATGGATGTATAATCCTGGATATAAAGAGGATCACTGATCTCGAAAATATGTACATCCTAAGGTTCCTTAAGCGGAGTGGCGTGTCGTAAGTATGCCGCGGAACATACCAACGGTACGTCACTCTACTTTAGTTACCTATTCCATCAACCAAGGGTCATCCTACACGACGAAAGTTCGGGTCTAATACCCCCTCGACCAAGTCTAAGTTCCGTAAGGTCAAGCCTAAGTTCCGTATATATATAAACGCCCTAGGCTCCACATAGCCAAACTTAGACTCGAACCAAGGTCAACCTAGCGCTCTGATACCAACTTTGTCACGACCCGAAAGAGCACGTGACTGGCCCTTGAACCATATGAAGTCTATATGACTCCATCTGATCCAAGTAAGCCAAAAGCCCAGAAATCTAAAACCATTTTTAAGAATAAGTAAAGAAACTGGTTTAAAGAAGTGAAGAAAAACATGTTTGAAATCAAGGTTTTTAAATAACTAAGCCGAATATGCATTTTTAAAAACAGTACAGTCTTTTCTAAAAATTTCGGCAGAGTTTCTTTTGTAAAACTGGCCCCGAATGGGGTATAACAAGGATAACAATATATGCAATGATAAAGGCATCCCCAAGCGGGAGCTAGCTCTTCGTCAATCGACGGTCACCACCACACATGCAACAATAATATACAACGCCAAGTGGCGAGGATCAAATCCAAAAGAAAGCTCAAAAGCAACAAGAAAACCGCAACACTACTAAGCGCGACTCTATGGTCGAATAATACATCACTAGTCTAGGTCTGAAACAATATACGAGTTTTGGTTGATGGATATTCTAGATACAATGAATAATATAAATACAACGGCGGTTCTGATACAAAAGAACCCACCTATCCAAGCAAATCACCCAAAAGGAAGCAGTGTGCCAGAAATGCCGCTATAGAACTGTACGGCAAACCTGCAAGAACTGGGGCACAACGGGGGTGAGTTGCCAACTCGTGAATAGAAAGATATCTACAAGCAGAGATCGAATGCATGACCCAACCTAGGTCAATACGATCAGATATAAAGAAACCTCAATATGAATAAAGCTGAAGCATGCTAAACTGGCAATGTAATCTCTATACGTGAATGTAGTGCCAAGTGCTCGTGCTAGTGCCTCAGGTAATAGTATGTCATGAATATGAGGTATGAATGCATGAAAGCAGAATACATGTAAATGAAGAAACTGTTTTCATAATTTAGTGAGATTTCCCTTGTATTTTTAGTTGAGGTATCATAATGAAATCAGCATAAAACAGTGCCTAGCATCGGCACAAAACGTAATCCCAATATCTCGATATCTCTGTATCACAGTCTCTGTACCTCGAAATCTCGAAATCCCAATGTCTCAATCATAATATCTAGGGCGCCGTCAGTCCAGACCGGCCCCTACCATCCATCTCAAGACCACGACGGTATCCTCCGGATATCCGACGCGTCGGGTAAAATCACCGGTAGGTAGTGCTCCCCTGCCAGGCTCACATCGTCATCACCACGCGCTTCTTGCCCCGGGGCACCTTACCGGGTCCACCATGTACCCGAAACGGTTCATCCGTCTCCTCGAATCGGGTTTCCAAATCCATCAGCAAACTCATGGTGGACGACTCATACATCATGGGAAAACCGCACTTTTCATTTTAAAGAGAGAAAAGAAGTTTATATAAGTTTTGCGGTTTTCCCCCAAATCCAGAAAATCTCATGGAAATCCGAATCCAATCCTCAATAGCATGTAAACAGTGCATACAGGCATAAAAATCCATGAATAATAACATGCATGATGTAACAACTAATAATTACAATGTCTAATCTAGCATATAAGGCAAGTACACTAATATCATGTCTAAATTATTAGCTAACAACCTATGTCGATGCAATAATATTTTCTAAGGTGTACGTGACATGGCAATTACCGATGAAGATGTGTGTGAGCCGGCAAGTAAGTGTACGTGGTACATACGCATCATCGGTAATGGTGCTGGTGTCCTAACAGCATAACATCAATAATGGAGTATGAAACATAATATAAGCATGCGATGCGATGCGAACCACAATAATGAGCGGAAGCTGAATACTAGACGCAACTATAACTAATCTGCATTAATCTAAAATAACCTCTACAATTGGTGCCTTTTGAAATAACACGAATCATGGGGTTTTGAAAATAGGGGCTACGATGTTTTTATGAAAAGATACGTCTTTTGAAATATCCGTAGGATCCCTTGGGCTGTCTTTTAAAATACCCACGATTCGTTAGTTTTTGAAATAGGTAGGAGTCTAATCTAATCTAACAACCATCCTAAACTATACGGCTGAACTAACAAGTAGAGCTACGGGTGAGGAAACCGCCTAACATCTGAGTCGATACATATACATACATGTATATATATTAGTCGGTGATCCCGCCTCAATAATATCATATCCGATACCCTATCAATAATCAGACATCCCAAGTCAAGAGTGCGGATCAATCATCAAAATATAGCTTGTACGTAAATCCGTCGTACGGCATCCCAAATCTGGGTACGGGTCAATATCACATTCATCATACTATTTATCTGGTATCCTCTTTATCAAATGTCATGATCGGGGTACTGATCTACGTTTAGTACAATATTGATACCCTCTATGTATGCATGCAGGTGTAAGAATCACTACGTCAAAAGACCCGCTAAAACATCGTGTCGTATCTCAATACGAACCAAATCACATCACCGATCTCCTGGCCTCAAGCCCAATCTCATCGACTCATCTCAAATCCCAAATACTATCCTCAAATCCAGTATATAAACACATAGTCCCATACCCATGTGTAGATATACGCACAATCATATGCACTCTAATAAATGAAAGAATGAATGCAAGTATGTGTGTAAATGTATGTGTGAGTGCAACCACTACTCTAGGGTTCGCACTAAACTAAACCAATATATTCTTATCATCAAAATATCATTATTACCATCAATAACCCTAAACAACACATAATAAATATTCGTGTGTATACGTATTCGTATACATCACCACGGACTGCGGGGGTGCTATACGCCATCCACCCGACTTCTCCCCACAGATATAAATCTACTCACATTGCTTCTCGTGTGCCAAAGCCGATGTCGCTATCTTCACCTCCTTTGCCTCAACATCACGCGGGGTACCTACAAGTATATCACAATGCTAAAGCACATGAAAATCACATCGGAAACCAAAATAGCACACGCTACCCGCATAGGTAAAAACCTATCGACTCGCATGTAAACACAATCAAAATCCACTTGTCGTTGACGTCCAAACGCCACCCGACAGGAATGAATCACCAAATACCAAAATCCATGCTAAAACAAGTCCCAAATTATACACCAACATAGGAAAATCAACCCAGATTTCACCCTAGATGGAATCAGTCAAAACTAGACATACTCAGGGTCAAAACTAGAGGAAATGGGGGCATGCACAGAAAACGAAGCAATTCCTTAAAATACCTTATTTTAGAATTTTCCATAATTTTTCCCCATTTATCTGTATTTAATTATACCAGAATATTAAAATATTCATTAAAATAATATTAAATTATAAAATTTCCTAAAAATCATATTTTATTATTTTGAAGACGTTACAGTGTTTAAGTGGAATTTTGGGAAATTGTTGATTTTGTTAGCTACCCTAGTTCATTTAAGTGCTAATAGGGCCACTTCAACTGAGAAATCCCCAGATTACACTAAAATACCATAGATTTTCCTTATTGTGCAAATTGGTGACTTTTAAAGTGAAATTGTGACTTCTGGAATCTGCTATGGACCCGATGCCTTCAGGTCAAAATTGAGAAGACTGGGACATGATACCTAGGTCTAGACACCACCACCAGATCACGACCCCCCTAACTCCCAACTCTGGCCGCCAAATTCTTCATTCTGGCTGCAAATTGCGGCCAGGAAGGGGAGTGGGGTGTTGGGGTTTTGTGTAGGGTAGTCTGCAGTGTTGTGTAGTGTTTTGACATGTCTAGTTTTGTAATATTCTACCTGTAGGAAAATCTGGGGCTATATATCGTTTTTGGTGTCCGTTGTGTTTGCGCGATACGCGCGATACGTGAGTGGGTTCTGTGATCCAGCGTATCGCGGCGTGTCGCGGTGGTTTTAGACGCGTATACACACGATTCAGCGTATCGTGCACACGCGCGTTTAGTTCGCGACGTGAGTTTCTCGTTTCGATTCGATATCGCGTTTCGCGGAATATTTGGCTTATATGTGATTTCCATGTCGTATTTGCAGGTTTGCAGGCAGGAACTACGGACACGGCTACAGGGGGAGCAGATGGTAGGATTCACCTGGCGTGGATTGTAGGTGAGTAGATTTAACATCTACAGGGGAATCGCCCGCATGGCGTTATGCGTCTGGGCTAGGATTCAATACCTGTCGCACATTCTACGTCATTGAAGAATTGCGCCTTTACTTTATCTGCTTGATATAGTTATATACTGTGACTAGCAGCCGTAGGACACTGCACACATTGTTGACGGTTCATGTTGCACGAGCACGGATTGTATGCTACACACACACCGTCAATAATTGCCATGTCACACACTACCCCTTATAGCTGCTATTGCTTACCACACTTGACATCTATCTCATCGTATACCTGTAGTGTATCTTACCTTTAGTGATGGTATATATACACCTTGCGATACAGCTACAGGTATACCATGCGTATATCTTAGTTATACCGGGAGGGATTTCCTACATATGTTACTTATACCCAGGGGGTATACGACATCAGTTCCTATAGGTAGATACCTGTGCATTGCTACACCTGTATGTTACACACATATTCAGTTGCAGATACCTATTTACTTTTACTGATGTCACTTAGCTGTATCATCTTGATTTCGCATACATCTGGTTCAGCTATATACTTTTATTTACCTGCTCGCATTCAGATATATCGCATATATTCATTCCTGGATTTGCGCATTGTTTATTTGGATTTTATATGATGTTTTCGGGATTTGGGAACCGCGGGGGTTCATGAATTTATGCATACATGGAACAACCCGGTTTCCTTGATATGATATTTGCGCGTCCCCCATGAGTTTTATCGGTGCTGATTATATGCTCCATACGAGGTGTAGTTGCCGTATGAGAGTACATGGTGGGGCCCGGTATGGTTCCCCTCGGCAAGAAGATCGATGGGTTTGCCGATTAAGCCTGGAGGCGGGCGAGTACCTACCGGTGATTGGTTGGACCTGGCAGTTGTCCGGAGGATACTGGCCAGAGTCGAGAGATGGATGCGGGATGATCTGTACTGTCGGGGCCGAGGGCCGACACCTCAGACGGACCCCGTGGGCCGATCCGGACTGACGGAGCCCGATATACGAGGATTTCTGTGTCGATGCTTGGCACACTGTTTTCATGATATTTCTTTAACCCCTTTTTGTATATATAACAGGGGATTTAGCCGTTGCTATATATACCCTTACACCAATATTAGTGGAATGGGACGCTAATATATGTGTATTGCCCCCATCATACTTATTTCTATGTATTTACCTTTAGGATGTTAGATTCCTACTTGAGATTTGACTTGGGATATTAGGTGATTCATTGGGATTGGATATTGGACATACCTATGTGATTGCTGATTTGTACATTCGGGATATAGGAGATTACTCGATATTGTACATTGAGGAGATGTGAGACTTATATGTTGTGAATGCCCAATGTGGGGGCTGATTTGAGGATTTGGGATTTGAGTGTCTTAATGGATTGTGATCCTGCCACGATGTCAGGTTTCCGTGGAAATGACATATTCCACCCTATACCTCACCCTTACCTATTTTTATGCACAGATTCATATAGTGGTAGTACCTATTAGTGTACCCTTATGATAGTTGCATATTTACATTCTCATATCCTTTTTGCATGGTCATTGCATATTATTGTTATGTTACTATTGCTTCACATATTGATTGTACCTGCTAGTGTACTACCTTTATTCAGCATTTGCATGACATGGTATTACTGTAATCGCATATCTTAGATTCATGTTGTACGTGCATTCCTGCGATTACCTGCATATGTTTTATACTATTCACGAGTTGGCAACTCACCCCCGTTGTGCCACAGGTGTTTCAGGTTGTTCCCCAGAGTAGTCGAAGCAGGCTATTCTTCTATTCCGCTTTCAGCTATCATCTTTTGCTCCAGATACCGCATCAGCTCACAGTATTATTTTGCTTAGGTGGGTTGGTGGTTATCTGTATTTCTTATTGTACCTTCGTTGTATTTGTACTCTCCATCTACTATTGTATTGTAGACTTAGAGACTTGGTGAGGACGTATTTGTATATTATTGTGGATTTGTTGTCTTTTATATACAGCTTTCTCTCTACTGTCTTTATTTCTTCGCTACGGCGTCGTATATTTGTATTGTATTCATTTTGGCTAGTTTTTACAAAAAGGGGGTGTTGCTAAAATTTTAAAGAAAGAAAGTAAGACTTTTAAAGAATTTGGGTTGCGATTTCAAATGTTTCAAAACTTATATTATCTTTTCCGTATTTTTATGGTTTAGACTTCTGGGTTTTGGCTTTCTTTTACTACGTTACGTCTTAGGGCGTTGCGTAGTATTAGGGCCGTCACGGGCCAATTTTGGGTCATGACATAAACCACGCCACGTCTAAAGGCATAACGTAATTCAAGTAAGCTGAAGCCCAGAAATCTAAACTTTTTAAGAAAATAAAAGAGGTGAAGTTTTGAAATAAAAGTATGATGAAATCAAATGTTTTCTTAAATGCATAGAAAAGGGAACATGAAAAATACAAGTGGATTTACTAGTTGAAAAATATGTTTCGTCTTTTTAAAAATTTGGGCAGCACCTCCTTTGTATATTTTGATCCAAAACCACAAATACATGAGAATATAAAAGGCATCCCCAAGCGGGAGCTAGCTCTTCGCCAACCGGCGGAATCATAACCACGCATGTCACAATATAGTATACGACGTCCAATAGCGAAGATCACCACAAAAGATAAAGCAAATAAAGAAAGACATCAAATCCCCCAATAACGAACATATAGTCCATCGCTCTAAGTCTTGCAAATACAAGTCTTTCTAAGTCTTACTATTATACAATTACTAGTTTTGATTGATGGAGTTGACTAGATACAATAGAAATAATAATACAATAGTGGGCACGATCCAAATGTCCCACCTACCAAAGCAATCACCCGAAAGCAAGCTGTGTGCCAGCGATGCCGCTACTGATCCATGCGGTTAACCTGCAAGAACTGTGGCACAACGGGGGTGAGTTGCCAACCGTGAGTAGAAAACATCATCAGGTAGAAATCGAAATAAACAACGATTCCTAGGTGAACTATATCATAAAAGTAATACTATGATATCTAGGGTGACCTTATCTGCATATGTGCCAACAATATACTCAATGCCTATATGCATGTGGATACCATCTAACCATATAATCAATGATTGTATGCATGTGGACCTCATCCACGTGTCAACCAATGACACAACAATATCATGCATGTAAATATCATGAAAGCATATGCATGTAAATATGAGGATATCAATCAACGTGTGTCTAGCAACGACACATCAAATCATGGAACCTGAGTGTCCAACATCGACACTTGAAACATCATGAAATTCGTGTCTAACATCAACACGTAAATCCTCATATCTCGGGCTCCGTCAGTCCGGATCGGCCCACGGGCTCCGTCTGCGGGATCGGCCCACGGGCTCCGGCAGTACGAATCGTCCCATATCCATCTCTCGACTCCGGTCGGTATCCTCCAGATAACCGCCAGGTCCAACCAATCACTGGTAGGTAGTAGTCCCTCTGCCAGGCTCATCATCTACTGTGCGACATCCCTTTCTTGCCCCGGAGTACCATACCGGGTCCACCATGAACCCGCAAACGGATCATCCAACTGCTCGAATCGGGTTTCACATATCACACATCTCATAACCGAGAAAACACATGGTGGACGTCTCGAAATATCATATCAAGAGAAACTGGGTTTTTAAAACAATACATACTTTCTTTTGAAATAACCACGGTTCTCAAATCCAGAAATCTCATGAAAACAGCATATCTCAATGCGTATAATCGTAAATCATGATGTATGCGACATATAACAGAATGTAAGCATATCCGTATATCATGCAATATGGAATAGTGATGTGAGCATGGGCATATAATAGCATGATGTAGCAATTCTACTGTGTGAGTGACATAGCAATTATCGATGATGAAGTGTGTGAGCCGGCCAATCTGTGTAAGTGTAACATACGCATCATCGATAATGGTGTAAGTGTACTAGCACAGGTATATGTAATGCAATGAGGATGACATGAACGTGGCATAAGGTACATCGTACGTGAAATGCTAATAGGTGTATCTACAATATATCCGAGTCGGTGAATCTATCCATCGGCATCCAACCTCACAACATCACGTACGGTATAATCCATCGTACGGCATCCTCTAGTCAAGGGTACGGATCAATCATCATAAAACTCATCACGTACGGTAAATCATCTTACGGCGACATTAAACCATCGGGGAACCTATCCACCTATATGACAATGAGGGTATAGACCTAAAGTCTCGTACGGCCTATCACTCATGATTCACAACATTATATATATCTATATGCCTATATCCCAGGTCACATCCATAACAATCTCATATCAGGGAACCGGCAAAGGTATCAATCATCTCTTATCGACTCGCATCCATATACCGACATATCAATCAAGTCATCATATCACATCGTATATTCTTTTCATCACATAAGTGATCTTACTTCAAGTCAATTTTATATATACATACTACCTTATTAATCTCGTGTCATGCTACTCTAACTCTCCTACTTATTCTCATGCACTACCTATCTATATATCGTGATTCACGTTCACTTATCATATCCTTATATATGTATCAATCCGAGACATCATTTCTTTCATATCATGTCACACTAAACCTTTAATCACATCCATAGGTTCCTAGAATAGGTTTCTATGACTGTATTCTATAGATCGGTCTCCATTCATAATTTGCGGGGGTGCTATACGCCATCCACCCGACTTCCCCCGTAGATATAAATCTACTCACCTGCGGAACACCTTGTTCAGCCGTAGTCGATGCACTTCGTCGTCTCGGAATCCACGCGAAGGTACCTACAATAGACACACAATCGCAATTGCTATTAAAATCAAGTCCGGAAAACCAACACGGCACACGCATTGCTTATAGGTTAGAACCTATAGCCTACGCGTACAAAATCAACCAATTATCCCTCGTCGTTGACGTACAAACATCAAACGACCCAAAACAATATCAAATACCAAATCCCAAGTTTACAAATCATGAATACCAAATTCAGCAACGAAGGAAATCACTCCCAGATTTCACTATAGGACAAACTAGGGAATTTTGCATATAGGGTTGCTCTAGATATAACATAACCAAGCTATAGTCTAAGATTCAACACATTTCACCACAACTTTGCCGCAATTTGCGGCCAAATCAAATAAATCTGCGGCCAGATTATGGGCTATTGGGCTCGGGTTTCAGGGGTAGATACATGGTTGCCTGCATGTCTCACTGTCAAGGGAACTTATTTTATAATGGCCTCGGGTCATCCCAGATTCCCAAATACCCTCACAAACTGTCAATTTAACCGATGTCGGAAAGTTCTAAGTTCGTGTTTTGGTTATAATCTTAGGTCTAGGCCAGTAAAAAACATCATTAAGGTCTTGTAACAACCCCTAAACATTACAAATCCACACAATTACCCAAACCCTTCTCTTGAATTTTCCAAACATCACATACCCTAACCAAATCACATTCTAAACTAAACTAGGGTGCAAGAAACTAAAACTAAACTAAATGAAAGGAGATATACCTCATTTGGGCAACTCAAGAAAAACCCTAGCTTCCCAAAGTCTCCAAAATCCAACTTTGATTGGTCCAATGTATTGAGGATGGGGTGGGGATCAACTTTAATGAAGAGGGTGTAGGGTTTTGATGAAGATTTGGAGATGATATTTGGAGGTGAAGGTGGAGGGAAGCTTGAGGATGAAGGAGGTGAAGAAAATAATGGGGAGGGGAAATGATGGCTGCCCTCTCTCTCTCCTACCCTCACTCTCTCTTATTCTCACCCTTCACAACTCATGTCTCTCTCTCTCTCCAATAATTCACTCTTTTACCCTTTTCTCTTTTTCTTATCTTTTCCCTTCTCACAAATAACACCAAACACAATTAAAACAACATGTAACTAAAATGTAACGTGACATGGTGCACTAACCATGGAAAACTGTAGAAACACGGATTTGGCTTAATCGCGATTAGTAGTGTACTAATCGATATTTTTTAATTAATTATAAAAATGTCAAATCCAATAAATATATTTTTAAATGAATAAATCATTTTAATCTCCAATTATTTCACAAATATTGGTATATATTTATACCATTTTACGAAAACCCCAATTTCGCAAATCGGGTAGTTTTCGCAAAATATATTATTTTAATATTAAATTCCAAAAATAATATTTTATATTTTCTGAAATATTACATTTATGGTTTGTTGACCTTTTCAAGATCATAGGTCGCTTGGGGCAGAATATTGTCAGGAATTTCAAGTGTTGAAATTTGCAATGAGATTGCATACCTTCTATGAGATAGTTGGATCCCGATACCCACTGCGAGTAAGAGTTACTCCTGAGAGAGTTTTGCACATTACAATTAGTCGATCAAGTAGGTGTCTAGAAAGGTGTTAACAGGGTTACGTCCCTGGGAAAACGAGGTTTATTTTAATTAGGTACATGCGAAAGCACGGGGAACCTCACTCAAAGTACCAACACTGGCCTGGCCGAAAGATTGGCGAACTTGTAGGGTGTAATTAATCCCGGCTAGTCTTACCTTTTAGGGTTTGAAGGAAGATTTGATAAAAACGGTGGGAGTCATCCTAATTAGATAAAATAATAACCAATCTGATCTTACAAGAGCATACGCAGAGTGTTTTCTTCTCTCTCTCTCTCCTGGTAGCGACCGTGACATGCCTTAATCAAGATAATAATATGGATGTATTGACCGAACCCGCTTGTTATACTGTGCTGGGGAACGTTGGTTCCGCTCTACCTTATAAGTGTTATAAGTCCAAGTAGGAAATAGGGGAATATCCGGATTCCTATGCGACCCAAATGAGGAATGTGCATGTTGATGCATCTTCTTCGGGTGTGTTCGTTACTGAGAACTATTTCTCAGTACACTCTACGTTCTAGGTATGAGATATCGGAACAAGATCCCACATATGTAAGATGTTACGTGGGCTAAAGAAAGGTAGACAACTGAGAAAAGGTGGTCATTCTCTAGAATAGGGAATGGTGCAATTGTTGCAGCCAAATCAGTTGGCGAATATCACCTTGTATTACCAAATGGTATACATTGATTCTGAACAAATGTTATTACATGCCGAACCTGATATACAACATTACATCAGTTTCTTTATTAAGTTAAAGAAGGATATAATTTTGTATTACAGGATAATGTTGTAAACATTTTCCTTAATCAAGAGTTGATTGGATCAGGCACGTTATGTAATGGCATATACGTTCTAAATCAAACCACAGTTCAAAGTATGGAACACACACAAGAGGGGTAGTTCAGAAATGAACGAATCCTTCTTGTGGCATTGTAGACTAGGTCATATCAATGTGACACAACTAGCTAAGTTACATAAGGATGAATATTAGAATTTGTTCTAATTTTCATTTTATGATACTTCCCAGCCTTGTCTCAAAGGTAAAATGACCAATACTCCGTTTACTGGAAATAGAGAAAGAGTTATTGAACTCTTGGGATGGATACATGATGATGTATACGGTCCTATGTCTACAAGTGCCAGGGTTGGTTCATCGTACTTCATTATATTCACTAACCATCTCTCAAAATTTGGACATATGTTCCTGTTGAAACACAAATCTGAAATTTTTGAGAAATTCGAGGAATATAAGCTTGAAGTTGAGAACCAGACGGGTAAAAGTATTAAAGTCCTTCGATGTGATCGAGGAGGAGAATACTTGGGCATGGAGTTCCTGGATTATTTAAAAGAGAATAGGATTCTCTCTCAGCTTACTCCTCCGTATACACCACAGCACAACGGTGTATCGGGGAGGAGGTATCGCACCCTATGAGATATGGTGCGCTCTATGATGAGTACTGCTGAGTTGCATGTTTCCTTTTTGGATTATGCACTTGAGAAGCTGCATACCTATTAAATGGGGTTCCATCCAAATCATTGCCTACCGCTCCATATGCGATATGGTATGGGAAGAGACCATGTCTTAAACGAGTTAAGATATGGGGTTGTCCGGCCTATGTTGAAAAGCAAAATCCGGACAAGCTCGAGGCAAGGTCAATTCTATATAAGTTTGTTGGATATCCCGAACATTTGTGAGGGAATATCTTCTACCACACTGAGGAGCAAAAGGTGTTTTGTTTCTCAGCATGCCACCTTTTTAGAAAAGGAATTTCTTATGAAGAAATTTGTGGACATGAGGTAGAACTGGAAGGAGTTCCAGCCAGACAAACTAACAGCTAATGATTTGGTGAAACCAAAGGATTCAATAGTCTCCAACGAACCTCAGCCTCTCCGCGAATCTGGTAAGGTTCCTCATCCACCTGAGAGATACTACGGTTTTCTCGGTGACGGTGGGAATGAGGATTGTATCAAGGTAGATGATGACCCAACCAGGTTCAGGCAGGCCATCACGAGTGAGGACTTTATGAAATGGCTGGATACTATGCGATCAAAGATGGAATCCATGTACACCAACAAAGTATGACTTTGATTGTTGCACCTGAAGAGATAAAACCCATCAGGAGAAAATGGATCTTGAGAAGATTCTTGGTGTAAATGGAAAAGTTGAGACTTTCAAAGCTATGCTTAAGTCCATCAGGATTAAAGCAGGCATCGCGGAGTTGGAACATCTGTTTTGATGTGGCAGTCAAAGAGTTTGACTTCATCAAAAAGGTAGATGAACCTTGTATATACAAGAAGGTTGTAGAGAGTAAGGTTGTCTTCCACGTATTGTACGTAGATGATATACTCTTGATAGGAAATGGTTTCCTATGCTACACTCGGTCAAGCTCCTCTTATCACGAGGATTCTTCATGGAAGATCTGGATGATACCTACTACATCTTGTGGATTATGATCTATGGTGATAGATCTAAGTGGATATTAGGAGTGTCCCAAATCCAGGTACATTAACACCATTCTAAAGGGGTTTAGTATGGATGATTCTAATCGTGGTGGTTTGCCCACTTACTCAGGAATCACTCTCTCAAAAAAGATATCTTCCAAGACTGATTTGGAGAGAGCTCGCGTGCAAGAGATACCCTATGCTTCGGCAGTAGACTCTATCATGTATGCGATGTTATGTACCAGACCGGATGTAGTTGACTCACTAGGAGTAGTGATCAGGAATCAATCGTATCTTGGAAGAATCACTGGACAGCTGTGAAGGATATTCTTAAGTACTTGAGAAGCATTGAAGAAATGTTCTTGGGGTTTTGGTACCGGTGAACTCCATTGAGAGTCCTTACCAATTCGAGCTTCCAGAGTGATAAGGTCGACTGAAAGTCAGTCATATGCTTTGTCTTTACCCTCAGTGGAGGGACGGTATGTTGGAAGAGTTCCAAGCTAGATACCGTGGCAGACTAGACGATAAAGGCTGAATACATCGCTACCAACAATGCTACCAAAATGGATGTCTGGATAATTCTTGTTCATGAGATGAGCATGGCTCCTACCATTGAGCATCCAATAACTGTTATTGTGACAACAATGGAGTTGTGGCTTTGACCTAAGAACGCCGGTCCCATCAGCGATCATGACATATACTGAGGACAGTATCACCTGATCAGGGAGATGGTTGATCTCCAAGCGATCGAGGTAAGGAGAATTGACACGAAGGATAACACGGCGCATCCACTTACAGAGGCCTTACCCTAGAGATACTTTTATGGGGCATTGAATATAAGATACTACAACAAATGGCCTTAGTGCAAGTGGGAGATTGTTGGTTATATGTATGCCCTAAAGGCCATTATTATACATGTGATGTATATTATAGTGGATGTTTGGACATATATAGGGAGGACTTTCTTGCTCGACATGATAGTATGCTATCTGGTTGCTCTTTATCTTAACATGTATACTTATTGTCTCTCTATTACATGTTGATAAAGCCCATAGGATGAGTGATTGACTACCAGGATTATGATGCGGATCATACTAGTGGGGCAGAGGTAGTCGGTAAGTACATCCTTCAAATGTTCCTAGTCGAGGGAGTATCGAGACAGGGCATCGATATTCCAGAGTAGACTAGCGTATACGCTTCTTGACCCATATGATGGGCAATGGATGATCCCATATCCATTAGTGTTTGACATCAGAGAAGGTATACGGATGCTCAGTGGAGATTGGGTGCACTGAACGAACTCGCCGAGAATTTCTAGATGGTATTATACATCACGTCAGATGGCAGTTCTTTGGTGACACGGGTAGAGGTTAGTCTGTCGACCCAAGATCGTCATAGAGTCTTATGTGATTCCCACTATGCTTTGATTTCCATCTTACCACGTTCAAGAGATCGTGCAAAACGCTGGTTTTTGGGTACAGTCCCGAGTCACATGGAGGCAATGAGCGATAGGAGGGGATTTCGTCTTTCCCGGTATTGGGGGTTGATGTTGCGCTATGCTCGATTGGCCATAACAGGAAATCCCTGGCCAGGGTTGCTGTGATCTACTGGTAAGTGTTATCAGTAGTTTCTCGAACCGTTATGAGCCTCACATCGGCATGACTTATTAGGCTATTGGGGTCTGACGTTTACCACCCCCAGGCTGAGATATGCGACATATCAGACGAAAAGACCGGACTGTACGGTAGTATTACTTATTGGATTCGCAGGAGTATGAGCATGATTGCTTGTTGATCTTCTGATCGCTCAATACCCGGGTGGTCGTTACGTTTAGCAGACCGCTTGTGGCTTGTGGGTGACTGATATGATCACCACCTACTGCCGGCGTATTGACGAGTCTTTAGAGTCCTACACAGAGGTTTCCTGGCTCAGGCGAAACGAAGTAGGAGCACATATGTGATATGTGCGGGACCGAGATTAATACGTGTATGTGATACCGTATTCTATTCTCACGATATATGATAGCGGTCGGTTATATGTGATATAGCCGGTCTATCGAATCAAGTGTTGATTTGCTAAGTTGTTACATTTGATATTAGTCGGTTGTATGTGATATATCCGAATTATTAAATCAAGTGTTGATTTAATAATTTAATGTATAATTATATATATTTGATATGTTAACTTACATTAAGTAATATTAGCTCACTTAAGATTTCTTTTTCTCACTTGTGTACACTTAGTATATATGTGATATATATTAATGTACACTCTTTTGTGTCATGCTAGATGATACATGAGACATGGGTGTATAAGACTCACACCATGCTTAACATAATGAAGGGTTTTATTTATTTAAAGTAAATCAAAATTAAATGGAATTTAGTCACATGGTTGAAGCTTGTGGAAGCTTGTGGAACCATTGACCAAGTCCACTAATTTTGTTTTACTTGAGATATTTATTAACCCAACCATTATGATTAGCCATGGTTTAGTCTCTACATGAGTTAGTATATGATATTAACTCACCCATGGTTGCCATTCTACACTTGACTTTTTCCATAGTTGCTTTTCTTCATCTCCTTCCTCAAGCTCTCTAGCTTTTTGGGAGGTGAAGGAAATGAGTGAGAAAAATATTTCTAAAGTGAGCAAAAATCCTACTTCGTCATCCTCTACTAGATTAGCCATAT